>OY728163.1:1514329304-1519329304 GCA_963277665.1 Viscum album
GAATAACAATTTATTCTAATTTTTTTGTGACATGAAACCCCATGATTAGAAAATAATATAACTCCCATGGAATATATATATATATATATATATACATATTATAATAAATATTAATTCTTTGATAGCTTATGATACATAAAAGGACGAGTTTCTTCAATGGCTTCAATTACCTGCAAGACTGTGTTTTACCGATCAAAAATATACTTGTAATATTATTATCTAATTTGATAGTTATTAAAAAACAATATAATTGTGGGTATAAATAGGATAAAATAATATATATATATATATATATTACAAATGATTTTTAATTCTATATTTATTAGTAATAGAATTAGTATCATTTAAAATAAAAATAAATGTTTTCTAAATAAGTGTTTTTTTCTATAAAAGGTTCAGTGAAACTTTTCTCACATAATTTTTAAATAATTTTTAGAAATTTATGAAAAATTTTATAAAAAAATAAAATTATTTTGATATCAGGACACCAGAAATATCTTAGGGTGAATATTATTGATTTGTTTGAAAAGTCTATTTTTTGATGAATTGTCAACAATACTAAATTTTCATTTAAAACTACCTTTTCATATAAATATGTTAACAATATTATATTATATGTATAGTTGGTTTTAAAGGATAAATAGTTATATTTTATATCAAATGATATTATTTAGCTCATTTTTATAATTTTCAAATTAAAATTAGAAATATTAATTTTTAAAAATTCAGAATATTTTTAATTTAAAAACCTTTTTTCTGGTCACCTCTGTGAGATTACTTTTAAATTAAATGTTCCACATCAATGAATTGAATTTATAAAAATATAATCCATGTTTTGTATCAGAATAATATATATTTTTATATAATTTCTAAATAATGATTATGTAAAATTAATATTGAACATAATAACAATTAATTTCTTCTATTAAAGTATAAATTGGTTTACTGGGGGTTAAATGAAAAAAACATGTACAAAATGACCAGTAAACAAGTCTAAAAACTATTGGATTTCAATATTTAAATTGTTAAATATATAATGTTTTATAACGGTTCATTTTGGACCCCCTTGACATATGATAATGGTAGTAGGGCTCAACTATTTTCAGAAAAAAACCAATTTCTTCATCTCCCCTACGTAAAAAAGGCCCGCCCTCTCCTCTCTTCTTTATAGAATAGAAAAATTATATTTTTTGTACAATAAATTACCAAAAAAATTCCCAAAATCCCTACCGTCATCCTATATTCTGTATTTTAGGCCAAAAAACAACCTATTATTGATTTATTTCAAAACTAATAAGGATACTCGATGAAGAGGTAACGTTCTTCAATGATTATCATTATATTCCTTCTTTATTCTACTGCTTCAATTTTTATTCAAAAATGATGATATAAAAAAATTTTATATTACACATAATGTTATGTTTTTTATAATTAATAAATTACATAAAACCATATCTACTCCCATAAAATGGATTATAACTTCATTATTCTTGTGTATAGGGGACTACCGCTTGCCAAACTGATGTTATTCATTTTTATGTTTCTACATATCATGGTTGGGTATGCTGATGGATATAATCTATATATAGAATAATTATAATTATTTGTACCCCTAGATTCTCTATATTTTATATAATTTTAACTTCTATTCTATAGGAGATATGATAACTTCGCTCATGCATACAACGAAATACCGACTCGTAAAGTGATGTGATTCGTATTTCATTGATTATTTATATATAAAAGGATACAGATAAATTTAATTATTATATGTTATATAAATGACATTACAATCATATAAAACACACATTTATCATTATCTAATGACAGCATATGACATTTCATTTCAATCGATTTGACTCACATAAAGATGGTAACAATGTTACTTTATATTTGGATTACTGCCATAATAAAGCGATGTGACTCTCCACTCATCACCAAACCATGAAGATGATATATATAAATATATAATATTTTATATATAATATTATTATAATTATTGAATTTAAATATATTTCTAAACAATTTTCTATAATGATTATTGAGCCAAGGAAATTTTACTCATTTATACATATGACCGACCGTCTCCACGATAAAAACATACTTCATTATTCATAACCATTCTTCCCGATTGATTTTAAATGTAGAATTGACATATAAATTTGATAAATATTTCATGATTATTAATTTTAATTTGATGAAACAATATAATATTTTCTTGAATATAATCTTTAATAAAAAAACATGCACATGAAAACGATGCAATTAACACCCAAAATAATTAAAATAATGAAATAGTATTAATTAATAGGTGATAAGATGGTATATAAGAATATAATATTAAATTATAAACATTATTATGGTTGTAATTTAAGATATTGACAATTTAAAATCCACTATATTGGAGGTTAATGTAATTTGAATTAAAATTAAGTGTGTGGTAAGGTATTTTGTCTCAAATTATTTCATTGAGGCATAATAAAACGAAATTCAAATAATTTCTTTTATATTGTAAAAATATGGCTCCTTTGATATTTAATATAATGATTCATTCACAATTAATGGTATTTTATATTTCACTTTTATTCATTTCATGTATGTGAAATTAATATCAAAATTACCAAGTAGTAATTGTTATTTTATAATCTCATATTATTTTATCATTGTTACCATTATATTAAAGAAAATCACTTACCTATAAATATTTGTCATTTTAAAATTACATTATTTGAATATAATTTTTTTATATTGGATATGATTATTTCTAAAATTTTATAGCATTCTTATATAAATTTTTTAATTTGATAGTTATGTGATTGATTAGAGAAATATTTGATAAACTATAACCTTTAATCAATAAAAATATTTGATAATAAGCCACATTGTTCATCAATTAAATATATTTTCTAATATATGTGTATATTGGGACACTAAGAAATCGTTTTGGAATATTATTTATATCCCCTCGATGTCTAAACGTTTTTCAT
Organism: Viscum album; assembly: GCA_963277665.1. Classification (NCBI taxonomy): domain Eukaryota; kingdom Viridiplantae; phylum Streptophyta; class Magnoliopsida; order Santalales; family Viscaceae; genus Viscum; species Viscum album. Next base: position 1,514,332,292 of record OY728163.1, read on the forward strand.
GAAACAAAATCATTTTGTGAAACCATTTTCATTTGTAACCAGTAGATTTAAAATATCATGAGAATATATCTTGAAAGTAGAGATATGGTTGTCAAAACAATATTGGTTTGTAACCAATAGTTTAAAATTTTCCTGTGGACAGATCTTTATAGTAAAGTATCATTTTCATAGGAAACATGTTTTCCAATAATAAAGCATTTTCATCATTGAAAAATTGGTTGTTATTATTACTATCCATGAGATTTTTTTGTGATATTATATTTTGATTCACTTCATTATTATTAGATTTATTAAATTGAATGTTTTATATGTTATTTAGCTTTCCATATTTATTCGTCAATATCTTTTCATGTGGTTCATGTTATTTAAATCGATTGTGTGTTCATCTCTTTAACTTTCAATGTGATTATGGATAATGATTCACGATATCATCCATTGTACTTAATGCTTACTGCTCATTTGAGCTCACCAATATTTTCTATACATTAAATATGATATAAACAAGATATATTTGATTGAGTTTTTTGAATTTTAATTATTTTATGTTGTCACGAATTATTTTTTCATTACTTTTCCTAGTATACAATGGGTTTCATCTATATATCTGGTTCTCCAAAACTACTAAATAGGCGATTCCTTTATAATTTGACCCACTGTATATATTTCAATGTCATAAAGTGAAAAAAAACTAAATTGGGTTACTGTGGTCGAGGTTCTGTATCAATCCATGTAGAGACCCTTATATAGGGATTTTTCCTATTCGTAAAGGATGTGTATAGTTAGTGTGTATCAGTAATGCATGGTTTATGGTGAAACATGTAAATATTATAGAAAAAATGAGACTTACCAATATTTAGTGTTCTTATAGTGAATGGTTTGAGAATTATTAGGAAAGACACATAAAAAACATACACCATGGGTGTACTATTTGATAGTATAGTATTTCACTATTACGTCATGGTTTTCTAAATTGTACGTGTAACATCCCAGGTAAATAAAGTATAATAGATATTTCATATTTTTTAGTATTGGTTAATTAAAAATTAATTTTACTTTAAAGGGGTTGCTATGTTCGATAGCGTACCCGATACGCAACAACGATTTTCTTTGAAATCTTACATTGCACACTAATAATATAATATTATCAATATAAATGGTAGTTATATCCTATTCGTTGTATTGGAGGGAATGAAATAAACTAACTACAATATGATTATACATGTTTTTAAATGTATTTACATTTATCCAATAAAATTTTGAGGCTTAAATATGTGAATGAATCTAATTTTAAGCATAATTTACATTAAAAAGCCGATTTACTGCCTTTTAATGGATGAAACTCTTTAAATATAGTTTCGGTTACAGTAATACATTCTATATGACCAAATAAAATCCTTCTTTATAATGGGGACATCAAAATTTACTTTTTGTAAATTTTTGGATTTTTTCGGATAAAGTTCATTTTTTAATGAATAGTGAAAAATATTGTATTTAATTCAAACGTGCATTTTAATATAATTTTTTTATATGGTTATATTATCTTTTTAATTGGTTTTAAAGTTAAATTAAAATATATTTTCACCATTTAATCCAATGTTGGACATTGGAAATAATTTCACATTGAAATTGGACATAAACAAGTAACAATCTTTTGATAGTTATTATTTCTTAAAAACATGCTGTTTGTATTGATAATGGGAATAAATTTTAAAATTAATTAATGGAACTTCTATGTTTTGAATATGGAATAATTGGCATCATTATTCAATTCGGAATATCGAATATATCTTAGGATGAATTTTTGGTATTTTTTTGAAAAACATCAATTTTTGAAGAATAGTGAAACCACTTAGTGGTAGTTAAAAAAATTGACTTTTTCATTTAAATGAAATTTTACCACTTATGTAAATTGAATTTAAAAAATATTACATACATGGTTGTTATCAAGAAGTAAAATTTGGTTCACTGAGATGAAAATAATTTTTGGTGAATAACAACTTTTGACTTCTATTTACCACGGTTAAAGGTAAATAGGGTAATCCAAGGTTAAAAGAATATTATAATAATTCCAAATTACCTTAAAACTTGTCCTAAAATTATTGGATTTGTAGTGTCCAACCATGGGAATCATTGGGTCTATTTTGGGACCCCTTTGACCCACTTGGGAGTGACAATGACACTTTAGATTAATTATTTTAAAGTATAGGCAAAATAGACATTAACAAAAATCTTTTAGTAATTAAGTTTTATATGGTGAAATATAAGTAATATTTTTGACTATAAATATTAATTCTAAATATAAAATTATTTCCTATATCATGGTAATTTTTTTCTAAATTTTAGACAATAAATAAATTAAATTATTTATGACACAATAATGATGCAATGTTTATCTCAAAAATAAATGATTTAAATAAATAAGATTATAATGATTAAAATATTATCCAAAACATGTCTAATTTTGATTGGATGATTTTATTTCGACCATGAGTCATCTTAACTTCATCTTTATTGTTTTTTGGACCATTATAAACCTAAAATAATTATATAATAAATTAATAGTTTCACACTTTCTAAAAGAGCCCCTCCCCCCCTTATAAAAAGAGACCACCTCTAACCAATTACACGCACCTCTAAAGCCATTTGGGACATCCAAACTCTGACAAATTAAACTCCCTACATCCCTATCTTCCTCTTATAAGCCTTAACTTAGGCATAAGGCACTTGAAGAAGTCCTTTGGTTCAAACCAAAGGGAGTTACCCAAATCAAAGGTAACAGTTTCTCTTAAATTGTTTTCTTTTATTTTACTTCCCCGGCCCTTAAAATATTTTTTATTCCATTATTTTGTAACAAGTATAGTATCATAAAAATACTAGTATGTTATTATGAGAAGTATTAGAGCTACAGAAACACACACCTCCATCAAATGGATGAATAACATAATGTTTCTTTGGATGGAAAACTAACGCCTTACGAAACGATGATTTTTTGATTATCTCTTACCGCCTCTCATGGTGGAAATTATGATGGCACTGTATTTATATATGAAATATATTATATTTATGTTTTCTTTATGCTTCTATATTTTTTAATTTATAGAACGCCTTTATGGTTTCAATAATGGGTAAATATGATAATCTCATTTGAGGAAGTGCGGACTAACGCCCCCTCAAAGTGTTGTGACTCATTAATAACTTATGTGGGATGTATAAAGGATGGAGTTAATGATATTATATATGATATAATACTGTAATTATAATATACCTATGTATAATTATGCTTTAATTCAATAAAAATAAGAAATAGAAATGAAAGTAGCATTCATGCGTACGTACGACTTACCGTCTCCATGAATGGTACATATCATTTCTTAACTCCAAATGTTATGTACTATTATAAATACATGTATATAATGGATATATATGATATATATGATATCTAAATCATGAATATCATTCTGGATATAATGGACTATTGACCACACAGACAACTTGTAAATATATGGTGTTCATTTTTGACTCAAGTACCAAATATCGACAAAATGAACATTATTAACATAAATGATTACATAATGTTTATAACATGCTAATAAGTTCTATAAAAGGAATAATAAACTTAAAAAATGTTCTTAAAAAGTAGAAATTAAATTTAGTTTATTATTCATGAGATTAAAGAACGATCGAGTCAAGTCCGACACAAGGTAAGGGACCTTGTCTCAATCTCATTTCATTGAGGCATATTTTGTTTTAATATATGATTTTCATTTATACGCTGTATAAACACATTTAAGTTTTCATTTCATTAAAAGGGAAACTTTTTATACGAAGAGTTTTACTAAACGAAAAAAAGGAATTTTTTTTAACGTAAGCGGTGACAATGACCTTTCGTCGACCGCGAGAATTATTTGATCTTCGACATCCTTAATAAGCCGTGATGTTTTTAAAAAGAAAAATAAATACCATATACTCTTTTTATGTATTTTGGTATTGAAAATGATTTTCAAAATGGATTTATTATTTCAATATATTGAAATGATATTTTTTTATTTCAATGGTGAAATGTCATCATTACCTTATGATTATGTTATGTGTTATGATCATGTTATGGTTCTTGGGAATTGTTTACATATACGGGTGGTTCCATGATAAACATAGGGCTGGTGAGCCCGAGATAACTCTCCAATGCATTGGGTAACATGATGGAAGTAAACGTGAATTTTTCTCCTAAGATATTTAGGGAATATACTGTGATGGGTATTCCAAAGTAACTCCCCATGTACCTTTGATAGATACAATGTATGTATGATATGGATGCCTAAAGATAACTTTATGTTTTATGAATTCTATGTGACTTTCATAAATCTTATTATTTCATAAGGTAAGTAAAATATTTCAGGATTTGTATATATTTATGAACAAATGTTTTCATTCTTTTTTTTATAACCCTTACTGAGCTTTTACGCTCATCCCATGTTTTGAAATGTTTTCACAGGACTTAATGATGAATAGGGTCAAGGATGTGATCAAGGAAAAGTCATGCTATCTAAAACCTGGAACATGGCATGGCTCTTTTTTTCAGGAGTCTTTATTTTTTATAAAAAATGGATATGGGGTAGAATTTTCTACATGTAATATTCATGTTGTTATGTAATTTTAATGTCCTAATTCTCTAAAAATCTAATCCTAAAAAGAACCTCAATGTGAATTATTCATTTAATCCAATATTATTTAATGTTTATGGTCGGGTCCTTATAGTTGGTATTAGAGGTCGGGTTAGATAACTTTAAGAGTTAGTGTACTGTTAAATTAATATTCATAAAGTAATTTATGTTAATATTGAAATGATATAGCATTTACAGATTACCAGGTTGCTTCACCTTAGGTATTTTTGGGTTTAGAATGGTTTTCCATAGAGGAAACAGAGGAGCTTTTCTGGGAATGCATACAGAGGGAAATGAATTTCAGAATCAATATCCTGAGATGGTTGGAATCAGAGTTGAACAGTTTTTTGCAGTGATTGATCATTTGAATCAGATGATAAATGGTGGTTGTGTTTGTTGATGATATTTTTGGTTTTTTAAAAAAGTAAATAAGAGCATGAAATTTATTTAAGGGTCATCTTTAAAACCTTAAAATAAAAGAAACTATTTGGTAAATTCAGAAAGTGTTAGTTTTGGCTACAAAAAATCTTTTTCCTTGGTCACATTGTTTCAAATAATGGCATAAATATTGATCCTGCTAAAACAAAAGTTGTTGAAGAATGAAAAAGTTCCACAAATATAATCGAGATTCATAGTTTTCGTGGTTTGGAAGTTTATTACCGGATGTTTGTTGAACATTTTTCACAGTTATAAAGTCCAATGACTAAGTTAACTTGAAAAGGTGTTATGTTCATATGGATAAAAGAATGTTCTGATTGTTTTTAGGAATTGACAAGAAGATCGGTGAATGCTCCAGTTTTGGCAATGCAATACAGAAATAGTGAGTTTGTTATCTACATTAATTCTTTGTTGAAAGAAATTGGATGTGTTCTTATGAAAAATGATTAGGTAATTTCTTATGATTCACGTCAATTGAAACCACATGAGTTAAATTACCCTACACATGATTTGGAATTAGCTGATGTTGTTTTATCTTTAAATATTCGGAGGCATCATTTGTATGGAGTAAAATGTGAAATATATACTGATCACAAAAGATTAAAGTATATATTCACTCATAAATAATTTAACCTGAGACAGAGGAGATGGATAGAATTAATCAATGATTATGATTACATGATCCATTACCATCTGGGAAATGAAAATAAAGTGGCTGATGATTTGAGTCGAAAAAGTAATGATTCATTAACCATGTTACGTTTGGAACAAGATCCCTTGGATTTTGATTTGAAAAACATTGGCAATGAAGTTGTTGGTGCAGGAAATTTTTCTGTTTTGTATCAGGTGTTAGTGAGATCATCTCTATCAGACAGAATAAAGAAAGCATAGAAAGTAGACAGTGTTCTATAGAAAAAGGTAGAGTTGGTTCAAAAGGGTAAGATTCACGAATTTAACATTGATAATGATTGTGTTTTGAGGTTTGGAAAGAGATTATGTGATCCTTGTGATTCACAGTTGAAGAATGAGTTGTTATATTAAGCTCATAGTTATCCATTTTTAGTTCATCCTGGTAGTAATAATATGTACAAAGATCATCGGGAGTATTACTGGTGGGATGTAATGAAAAGAGATGTTGTTGATTTTACCATGAAGTCATTGACTTGTCAGTAGGTTAAAGAAGAGTGACAGTTACCGAAAGGAATCCTTCATCCTTTACCGGTGCCAGAGTGGAAATGGGAAAATATATCCATGGACATTGTTGTGGGATTACCGAAGACATCTTGAGGTAATAAAGTAATCTAGGTTATTATTAATTTATTGACTAAATCTTCTCATTTTATTCCTATTTGAGATACTTTGTCTCTAGATCAACTTGCTTGGTTGTCTGTTAATGAGATAGGCAGGTTGCATGTTGTTCCCCCTCCATTATATCTGATAGTGATCTCAGTTTTACTTCTAACTTCTGGAAATGCCTTCAGAAGTCGTTGGGTACTGAATAAAATTTTAGTACATCTTTTTATCCTCAATCAGATGGGCAGTCAGAACGAAAAATTCTGAACATGGAGGATATTCTACATGGTTGTTCACTGTATTATCAGGGAAGTTGGTACCAACATCTTTCTTTGGTTGAATTTTCATATAATAACAGTTTTCATTCTAGAATACAGATGGCTCCATTTGAGGCTTTATATGGAAAGCGTTGTCGAACTCCAGCTATTTGGGATGAAGTACATAAAAGGAAGCATATGGGATAAGAATTTGTAGATGAAATGGTAGAGAAAGTTCAGTTGATTCAGAAGCACATGAGAACAGCTTAGAGTAGACAGAAAAGTTATGCAGATAACCAGAGGAAAGATATTTCTTTTGATGTAGGTGATCATGTCTTTCTAAATGTTTCTCCAAGGAAAAGTGTGATGTGTTTTGGTAAGAAGGGAAAGTTGAGTGTGAGGATCATTGGACCATATTAAATTCTTGAGAAAGTTAGATAAGTTGCGTACAGAGTGGCTTTACCTCCATGTTTATCCTAGGTACACAATGTTTTTCATGTTTCGATGTTGAGAAAGTATATGCCAGATCCATATCATGTTATGAGCCTAGAGGTAGTTCAATTGGAAGAGAATCTCTCTTATGAAGAAAAACCAGTCCATATTCTTGACCATAGAAAGAAAGTGTTGTAGAATAAGGTAATTCACCAGGAAATGGTTTTGTGGAAAAACCACATGATTGAAGAGGAAACCTGGGAATCTGAAAATGCAATGAGGGATAAATACCCCCACTTATTTTTATAAGTGAAATAAAATTGCGAGGAAACAATTACCAAAAGGGGGGATGGATGTAACATCCCAGGTAAATATAGATTAAGACATATTTCAAATTTATTGATATTTGTGAATTAAAAATTAATTTTACTTTAAAGGGGTTTCTATGTTCGATAGTATACCCGATATACAACAATGGGTTTCTTTGAAATCTTACGTTTCACAGTAATAGTATAATATTATTATTTGAAATGGTAGTTAACTTCTAGATATTGTATTGGTAATAATGAACGAAACTAAAAAAAATATTATTATACATGTTTGTTAAATGTATTTACATTTATCCAATAAAATTTATAGGCTTAAAAATGTGAATGAATCTAATTTTAAGCATAAATTACATTAAAATGCCGATTTATCACCTTTTAATGGAGAACCCTATTTAAATATAGTTTTAGCTACATTAATACATTATATATGACCAAATAAAATCCTTCTTTAGAATGGGGACATTAAAATTTACTTTGTGTAAATTTTTTGAATTTTTCCGATAAAGATCATTTTTAATGAATAGTGAAAAATATTGTATTTAATTCAATAGTGCCTTTTAATCTAATATATTTATATGGTTAGATTATCTTTTTAATTGGTTTTAAAGTTAAATTAAAATATATTTTTACCATTTAATCCAATCTTTTTCTTTGTAAATAATTTCACTTTGAAATTGGACATAAACAATTATCAATATTTTGATAGTTATTGTTTCTTAAAAACATGCTATTTGTTTTGATAACAGGAATTAATTTTAAAATTTATAAATTCTACTTTTATGTTTTTAATTTGGTAAAATAGACATCATTTTTCAATTTGTATTATCAAATATATCTTAGGATTAATTTTTGATATTTTTCTAAAAAACTACAATTTTTGATGAATAGTGAAACCACATAGTGGTAGTTAAAAAAACTAACTTTTTCATTTAAATAAAATTTACCACTTCTGTGAATTGAAATTCAAAAATCCAACATACATGGTTGTTATTAGGAAATAAAATGTGGTTCATTAAGATGAAAATCATTTTTGGGGAATAGTAACTTTTGACTTTTCTTTACATCGGTTTTAGGTAAATACGGTAATTCAAGGTTAAAAGAATATTATAATAATTAAAAATTTCCTTAACACTTGTCCTAACCTTATTGTATGAGTAGTGTCCGACCATGGGAATCTTTGGGTCGATTTTGGGACCCCTTTGATCCACATGGGAGTGATAATTACAATTTAGATTAATTAATTTAAAGTAAAGGAAAAATAGACATAAACAAAAATATTTGAGTAATTAATTTTTATATGGTGTTATATAAGTAATATTGTTTACTATAAATATTCATTGGAAAGATAAAAATATTTCCTACATCATGGTTGTTTCATTATAATTTTTAGACAACAAATAAATTAAATTATTTATGATACAATAATAATGCAGTGTTTACCTCATAAATAAATGATTTAAATAAATAAGATTATAATGATTACAATATTATTCAAAACATGTCCAATTCGGATTGGATGATTTTATTTAGACAATGAGTCATCTAATCTTCATCTTTAATAATTTTTGTACCATTTGTAACCGAATATAATAATATAATAAAATAATAGATTCACACTTTCCTAAAGAGCCCCTCCTCCCCCTTATAAAAGGAGACCACTTCTAACAAATTACAGACACCTCTAAAGCTATTTAGCTTGTCCAAACTCTGCCCAATTAATCTTCCTACATCCCTCGATTCCTCCTAAAAGCCTTACCTTTAGCATAAGGCACTTCAAAAAGTCCTTTGGTTCAAACCAACGGGAGATCCCAAATTAATGGTAACGATTTCTCTTAAATTGTTTTCTTTTATTTTACTTCTCGAACCCCTAAAATCTTTTTTATTCCTTTTTTTGTAACAACGCCAGTATCCTCAATATACTAGGATGTTTTTATGATAAGTATTAGAACTACACATACACACACCTCCATCAAATGGATGAAGAACATAATGTATTTGTGGATGGAAAACTAACACCTCACGAAACGATGATTGTTCGATTATCTCCTACCGCCTCTCATGGTGGCCATTATGATAGAACTGTATTTATATGTGATATATTTTTTGTTTATTTTTTATTTATGCTTCTTTATTTTTCCATTTATAGCAGTCTTTTATGGTTTTCTGAGTGGGTAAATACGATAATCTCATTTGAGGAAGTGCGGACTATTGCCCCCTCAAAGTGACGTGACTCATTAATGCCTTATGTGGTATGTATAAAGGATTAAGTTAATGATATTATATATGATATTATACTGTAATTATAATATAACTATGTATCATTATACTTTAATTATGTAAAAATAATAAATATAAATGAACGGAAGATTCATGCGTACGTATGACTTACCGTCTCCATGAACGGTGCATTTAATTTCTTACCTCCTAATGTTATGTACTATTATAAATACATGTATATACTAGATATATATGATATATATAATATATAACTCATGAATATCATTCATGATATAATGTACTATTTACCAAATGGAAAACATGTAAATATAAGGTGTTTATTTTTTACTCAAGTACCAAATATCGACAAAATGAAATTTATTAACTTAAATAATTACATAATGTTTATAACAAGGAAATAAGTCATATAAAAGGAATACTAAAATTGAAAAATGTTCTTAATCAAGTAGAAATTAATTTTAGTTTATTATTCAGGAGATTAATGAACGGCCGAGTCAATTCAAGCACAAGGTAAGTGACTTCATCTCAATCTCTTTTCATTGAGGCATATTTTGTTTTAACACATGATTTTATTTTATATGTTGTATAAAAACCTTTGAATTTTTATTTTATTCAAAGGGAATATCTTTATACAAATTGTTTTACTAAACGAATAGATGGAATGTTTTTTTAACGTAAGAGGTGACAACGAACTTTCCGCCACTACGAGTATTATTTGATCTTTGGCTTCCTTAACAAGATGTAATGTTTTTAAAATGAAAAATAAATACCATATACTCTTCTAAAGTATTTTGGTATTGAAAATTATTTTGAGAATGGAATTATTATTTCAATATCTTGAAATGATATTTTGTTATTGAAATGTGGAAATGTTGTCTTTCATTTATGCTTATGTTATGTGTTTTGATCATGTTATGGTTCTTGGGAATTGTTTACGTATATTGGTGGTTCCATTATAAACCTAGGGCGGGTGAGCATGAGATAGATCTCCAATGCATTGGGTAAAGTGATAGAGGTAAACATGAATGTTTCTCCAAAAAGATTTAGGGAATATACTGTGATGGGTATTCCAATGTAAGTCCTTATGTAGCTAAGATATCTACAATGTAAGTATGATATGGATCCCACAAGTTACCTTTTATGTTTTATGATGTCTATGTGACATTCATAAATCTTAAGAATTCATCAGGTAAGTAAAAGATTTCATGATTTGTATGTATTTATGAACACATGTTTTCATTATTTGTTTTATAACCCTTACTGATCTTTTATGCACATCCCATGTTTTGAAATGTTTTTACAAGACTTAAATATGAATAGGGTCAAGGATGGGATCAAAGAAAATTCATGTTGTCTAAAACCTGGAACTAGACATGACTCATTTTTTCAGGAGTTATTATTTTACGAAAAAAATGGATACTGGGTAGAATTTTCTACATGAAATATTCATGTTTTATGTTATTGTAATTTAACAATTCTCTAAAACACTAAACCGTAAAAGATCCTCAATGTTAAGTATTCATTTAATTCAATATTATGTAATTTTTAAGGCTGGGTTGTTATAGTACGAAGAAGAAATTTTTTTAAAACCATGATTTTATAGATTTAACCCTTTAGTATTTTAATGGGGGGTTATTTTTTTCCAAATATAGTTTGATCGTTCTATAGAACATGAAATGAGATCCCTCCCTCATTTATCCATCAATCATTGGTTCCTCCCTCAACATTTCTAAGTATATTTCTCAAGGTCATCCCTCTATTCCATTTTTAACTTATCCTTATTCCCCATATATTTTTCTTTCGGTTTATCTTCCTCACATTAACCCTAGAGGATTACTTGGTTAAATTATGGTTTGATGTGAAATTACTACTGTTGTTTTGGCTGTTAGTTCCGGAGGAAGGTATCTCTTCTCTTGTTCAAGTTTTCTCTAATGAAGTCAAGGACTTCCGTATGGACTATCACTTGATCAATGTTTCAGATTTTTAAGTTCAATTATTTGACACGATATTTAAAGATTTAGGATTATATATGTCATATTTATTATATTAAAGAAATATATTATAATCGAAATAGGTCATGTAATTGAGTTAGATTGGCTTCCAAATTTTCATAAAGGATTTCTGCACAGGGATTTATTAGTAAAATGATAATGGAATGATAATTGTTTATAAGATGTTTTAATGATTTTTATTATATAAATCCAGTGTTTAAAAGTTATGTGTCCTTGTTTTGTTCATTAATGGTGTAATGGGTTAGTTTGGTGGAAGTGTTTCAATGGAGAGGATAGTTGTTGTTTATTGTATTATTTTACATAAAGGGGATTATGATTGATGGAAAATCACGTTCGTTGAATTAAAACATCATTTAAAAGACTTGAAAAAAACCTAGTGGATAATAAGTTTTGTCTCTCGAGTATATCATCCTAGAGACTCACTAATTTGCACATATTAATTAATTTGTTTTCTTAATATAGAATCCATGATCATAATGGGGTGGTTTTTATTTTTTTATATTTCATTTTTCAGAAGTAAAAATATAAAATGATAAATAAACAATGTCTGTAAAAAAATCAAGATGGTTCTATGGACGAATTCCAAGGGAATATTTCATTATTATGCATTTTTTAATGTCATAATTCAATGATAAGTCTAAATAAAATTTTCCTACTCATCCTGCTCTATTTTCTTATGTCTGGAATTGCTTTTTTGATAATGGAACCTCAAAGAGACTAACAATACATTTTCTCTCATTTGTGAGTTAGAAAGATCAATCCTAAAATATCTAATTGATCCTTCTCACACACCAGATAGAAACCACAGACCATTCATTATCCCAAATAATAAAAAACCACTTCTATGATTTCATTATCAATTATATGGATGCATTGGATATAACGAATTTAGAGGAATACATCATAAATGGTAGAGAAGGGTGTTATTTTCTCCTCTTATAATCATCACCTTAAATGTTTCACCAACATCAGTGAAAAAATAAATTAGTAATTAAATATATAAATTCTAGAAACACTACTGAAATTCACCAGTTAGAACATAGAAGTTGTAAAATATCCATAATTAAGGAACATGATATCACATGTAATTCTCAGTTGTTAAGTAAAACAAATAATATTTGAGAAAATTATTATACAATGATATTAATAGAATATTTGTTGGATTAAAATTAAAATATAAATTCGCAAATTCATACAATAAATAAAATTTTTGTTATATGGATATGGAATCAAATATTATTAAAAATTTTAAGGGGAATGAAATTAAAAGATTCATGGGACCATCCTAATATTTAATCTTTTGTTCAATTTAGTGAGCCAAAAGATACTTCCTTAGTGGATTATTTCCACATCACCATCCCATGGTGAATGTAGTCATTAGAAGTGCATCATGAGATTTATTTGTTTTTCTCAAAAATTTCCAATGATATTAATCTTATTAAAAAATTTATATCATCAGTAGGTGGATTTAGTGGAGTATAACTTCATTATTTAACTAACCAACATGAATATATTTTGATATTTCATTTTTGGTAATGATATGGGTTTTATTGGAATTTTAGATTTCATCCTCACAGATTATAAATGACCATTATGCACATATTTTATGTTCATTACATAGTATATTTTTATGAGGTATTACCTTGATATAGAACATTGATATACCTTTTCATGGTATATTTATCATGAGGATAAACTTTACATATATTTATGAAAATTAGTGGAACCCTTATGTTGAACATTATTAATATGATGTAGTGCCTTTTTACTATGATTTAGGAATTTAATTACTTTATTGTTTCATGGAAAATTCACCCTCTCCCTATACATATAATAATTGATACCTTTACGTGTCTCTTTGGGATCATGGGAATCCTTTAATTAGTGATTGGAGTACATTAATGTATCACATTTGGAGGATATCAACATTGAAAAACTACCTTTTCAAATGTGTTGTGTCCCGTATATATCATTGGGGCCTCATTTGAAAGATTTGATAAATAAAATTGGGTTATTTTACATAACCCTTTCTACAAAAATGACCCTTTTATGATGGAATGTGCTCATCTAGATACCATTATAGTGTAGAAGTGAGGAATATTGGGGTGAATTCATACATTTTTTCTTATCCAATTTCATATGACTGGTAGAACAAATTAATATTGTTAATTCATATTATTAATTTGTACTCTATCCCAAATTCATATGATGAATTAGAGTAATGTCTTATGATGGGATTATGATTCTGTCAATTTTTAGTCCTTCTACAATAGAAGGAAATACCATTAGATTTATATCAAAATGAATTAATTCATCTAATAAAATAATTGAATGTTTGTAAAAAAAATTATAAAATCAATGATCAAGGAATTACTTATTTAATTAAATCTAAATATATAAAAACCAAAAAAAAGAATTCTTAAAAAAAATTTCATTTAAATACCAGATTTTATAACATTAACTAAACTCAATTATTTACCAAATATTTATCTATATTTGACGATTGATTTTTAAGAATAAAAATTTAAAAAAATAAATATTATCTCTCATCACTCACACACAATTACACTATTACACTCCCACATAATAAAAATAATTTTATTTATAAAAAAAATTATCCAACTTTGGTTCAATGGGAAATATGATAATAAAATAATGTTAATAGTCATCTATTACTAGATATTTAATTAATTTTATTTTAATTTTTCTCACTTTATCATTTCAATTCATGTCAAGTTACATTTTAAGAAGTGAAAAAATTACATGTTAGTGGAATCAAACCACTATGAAGGGGAACACAAATTTTTCAATCTCTCTAAATGTTCCTTATACCAAATGTTATCTTTATAACTCCATAATATTGTGAATATGGTTTTATTATAAGTAAATTCCTCCTTAATTATTTCGTACTAATATTTCCCTTAAAAATATTGTTATTATTTTATAATTAAGAACATCTTTATTTTTTTATATAAATGATTTTCGAAATGAACTTATTAGATTTTATATTTAATTTTTTACTCACACAACTATTTCATAATTTTCCATAAAACATCACTGTAGAATCCCAAATTCTCATTTTAATCGAATTTTTTATGGAATTAGATGATGATGTCTTGAGTTTTCTCCATGAAGTGTTATTTTTAAAAAGTTGAAATTTATACCATTTGATACTCTAAAATATAATGTCAATGTGTTATAATTTCAATTCTAGTTCATCCATTTTAATCAAAACTCTTTTTTTGAGTTATAAAATAAAATATTCTAGAAAAAAGTTGAAAAATTATCTCAAATTCATAAAAATATAAAAACATAATAATTAATTTAATTATAATTTTTTTATTCACAAATTGGTAGGAAATAATTTAAATACACAGTTTATATCCTTAAAACCCCTAAAAAATACATAAGCAAAATTTTTTTAATTATTTTTATTTATAAATTATAAAAATATTTCTTGAAAATATTTCAAGAAATTTCTTATTAGCTTTTAATTTTGTCCCCAACAACTATTCAACACTTCACAGTTCAAAATAAGAAACATTCACCCCTAATGTTTTGATTAAATTAGTGAAAGTAATAAAATAAAATATATATTTTTATCATGTTTGAGTTAATATCTCAATTGGTGCATTGTAGACATCATTGAGCTACCCTCCTAGGTTTGTATAATCTTTTTTAAGCCTATTTAATCTGAGATTTTGAAAAAATAATTTATATTCAAAATTAGTAAAACAAATTAAAACTGATGGAAACATTATTAGACCCCCCAAGTAGGCAGTAGGTTTTTTATATACATAATAGGACATTCAAGTTAATAATTATAATCTAATAGTGTTTAAGTAATTAATAGTTACCACCACATTAAAATTCTACATATTTCCATAAATAGAAAATATTTTTTGGTTACACCATAAAAAAGTGAAATTATCTCAAACCATAGATAATGTGGAAATAAATTATATTAGGGGGTGAAAAGGAAAGGGTCCTCCTTTTCCCATGAATTTAACTCTTCCAATAGTGAATCATGTTGTATATGAGGAGGTAATGGATTATATATTAATCCAAAAGATTCTTTTTGTTTGTAATCCATCTCTTGGGTGAACTTTGGTTCATTATCCAAGGCTGGTTACATGTAGTTTTTCAAAAAACAATTGCAGGCCATAAGACATTTCTAGATTATTCATAAATGTGTTGGTCTTATTTTTTAAATTCAAAAAAAATTTATATGAGTATATTTTCATAGTAATCATGATCCCTCTCTTCATCTTAAAACCGTATAGACTCTTCTTCTATTTTTATCTCAATTTTTTCTTTTATAGCATCTACCTTAGGTCCCAGTTCATAATATAAGGATGTATACAACTCACTTTTATCTGTAATTAAATATAGAGAGGGTTATAATTTAGTTCATGTATTTAAAATTTAATCAAATAATAATCTACCCCCACCCACTTCTTTTAGTGGTATGGTCTCATGCTCTGAGTCATATCTAAATTTCTATGAACTAGTTTCAATTTGATATGGTAGTGGATCAATCATTTTATCCTAGAATAACATATTCTCTATATTTTACCTCTCCTTCATGGAAAATTATACTAATGATAAATATATATTTTGAACTCAAGGGTAGAAAATTATCAAATGAATTTGAGTAAATATAAATTTATGTGAGTCTAATGGTCATAAATCTCCATTTAATGGTTTTTTAATATTAAAATTTACTCTGTGAGTGCCTTCAATAAAATCTCTTAAATGTGTTGGTGTGAATATTGTTCAAGTGCTGCATATACCTTCTCAGTTGATAAAAACATGGGATCCACATGAGGTTCATAATTTTCTTATTTTTTTCATTTCCTTCATTAATTCTTGTAGGGTGGTTACCAAATTATCTGTCATTTACTTTAACATTACAAGTTCAATTTATTTTTCCTTATGTTATTGTTATATAAAAATTTTGTTTTTCATGTATACTTGAATAACCTATCATGTTGGTTTATCTTCATTATAATAGTGTAGGGAAATATTAATTGATATTGGTTAGGTTCATTAGTGTAGTAAATTATATCTTAAATCCCATTATCTTATACCAAATGTTTCTCCTTTGATGACCCTTGATATTTTTTCACTCAGGATCCTTTGTAGAGATAGATTGATTATTTTTATAATGTTTTTCCTTGTGTGGATCCATAACATTAGATGCGATTATATAAATATTTTTCTAAGCATAAAATTAGTGATACACTATTCTATAATGGTCAATTAGTGATTCATAACCTATATGTAAAAAAGATATAATAAAATAATTAAAATGTATAAAAAAATAAAATCTATAGTGAAGACACTAATTACTGATGTACATGATCTAAGATAAATTTCACCCAAACTCCTTGGAATTGGTGCTAAGTTGATGGAAATTTATTTGCAGGTATTTTAATAATACATTAATTGAAAGTCCTTATATATAGCGTAGAACCTATTTTGGTCATCTCTTAATGAGCTAGGAAAGGTTAGTTACAATCATAGAACCTTTAACTACAATTTTTAATATCTTAATTTTAAAATAATAATGGACTAATATGATGTTTTTTTTAATTTTTTTGAAATTAAAAAAAATTAAACTAGTATAAAAATTGAGAAATAATATAAATATGGGCTGGGGAATGAATTCCAAATGGATATATCATTATTTAATATTTTTATAAATTTTATCATTCAATAAGAAGACTAAACATCATTTACTTACTTATTTCTCACTATTTTCATATATATGGAATTACATTTTTATTCAAGAATCATCAAATAGAAAAAAAACACATTTATTCTTTTTAATGAGTTAGAAAGATAACTCCACTCTCCATTTAATGATAATACTCGCACACCAAGCTAAAACACATCACCATTAATCCTTTCAAATCATAGAACTACAATGTAATAATGTTTGATGCTCTTAGTGGTAGGCATTAATGTTAACAAAATTGGAGGAATGCAAATTTAATGATGTAGAATGGAGTTGTGGACACCTCCTGTACTCCTCACTGTTACCACTACAACAAAATCATGGAAGAAATTGAGTATTAATTAAATATATAAATTCTTTAAGACCTAATTTATTTCCCATTTGACAGTAAAAAATGGTTCATATCTCTATAATTGTAGTTTTTGTGATCATATGATATTTATATTGGTCAAAAAATATAATGAAAGTGGATAATAGTACAACATTAAAATGTTTAATAAATTTAAATTTAATTTAAATTTAAATACCAACATGGAAATTCCTACTCTACATGAAATCAAGGTTATAGACCACGTATTTGAATCCATTTTCAAAATAGGGTGAGTAAACTAATTTTTAATATTCGAGGGAAACTCTTCCTTGAACTTTGATTCAATATAGTAAGCCATAACCTCCCTTTTCATGGAATGTCTTTAAATATCCAACTATATATGTGTGATAAACTTAATAGGGTATCCCTAATATTTTATATTCCATTAAATTCTCCCATTATCTCTAACATTTTTAACTTTTTAGATGATCACCCTTTGGGTACATTTTAGGGTAACTACCTAAATAAGTAAAAAATAAGGAGTGATGCTAGATTTTTATTTATGTTTTCACTCACTATATTTTGTAATTCCATAGTTTATACCAATAATAAAAAATACTTTTATGATATTTTTCATTGAACTATATGTAGAGGCATCGTATGAATTAGTACCTTGGTATTAACAATTGAATTTTCTTTATATAACTACTAAATTGTTAGGATTACAATTATGTTGTTTCTGAAACCTCATTGTTACACTTTTTTAACAATCAATTGTCCTTCTAACGTTTTAGACATCATTTATGTAGTGTTTTTATTACCCTAATGCATCATTTGTATCAAACCCTCTACATTTTTGAATTTGTAGTGAAAACATGATGGTTACCTTCAAGACCATGACCGAAAATCATGAAATTATTCAAGTACCTTAATGTAAAAACTATGGTGATTTTATACCTTGATAAAAGGCCTTTTAAAATGTATCATGTTATTTACATAGTGTTGGAAACTCAGTTTCTATCTCTACACAAAATTTTTGGTTCCCTTGATGGAACACATTCAACATATGTATCCATACTTGAGTAAATATGGACACAAGGGTAAATTTATGCCAGGGAAGTTATGACTCTAAAGATAAATTCAATTTATTTTTATCTAAATTCATATAATGGGTAGGTTTATGTCATATTATGGATTCATACAATGATGTCTTATACTCGATCCCAAATTCATAAGATGGATCTAGGTGAAACTATGTGATTCTGACCATTCTTTTCTAAATATTTTTAACTAGGGCCCTACAAAATAATTTCATCAATGAAATCATATTTCTAGTTCTTAAAAATTATTAATTAAAACACATTAAAATAGAGGTCAAATCCTATAAAAATTAAATTTCAGTATGAAATATTGAATTATTATTTAAAAAAAATTATATAAATATATATAACACCTCTAAAAATCATATATATTTCCATTAATCATTTCATTTCATTATTCCAAATAATTAATTATAATAAATTAATTACATGTGTTTAAAAGGAATAGGGATAAATTTATAATGATATAAAAAAAATATAGAAAATATTTTCACTCATCTAGTAGTTTTTTTAATACTTTATAATGTTGTTTTAAATGGGTTTCATTAAAGAATGATTTTGAAAGATATTTCAAATGATAAAAAATATTTTAGTATATTGGAATAGTTTTCATAAGGACCTTTTAGAATATAAATGTGATTTTATTGTGTGAGTATGATACCCAATTTGGTCTAGTGTTTTGTTATTGATCATAACCCCATAGGGGTATCTTATTTATCATGGTTACATGTATGACATGATTTGGAATGTTTCATTCAGAGGGTGTTTGATGTGAGGTGAGATTTAAACATTTGTATAAAATTGGTCAAATGAAATGCATAGTTTATCACCTTAGGTTTTTATTTAATTGGTAAACTAGGAATTGAGTATGTGATCTGCATTTTTTCTATACTATGTAGTTTCATAAGACTAGTGTTCCCCAAGTTATGTGATAGGGATATTGGGGAGTTACTATGATGAGGATAGTTGCAGGCCAGTACTTTGCATGAGTTATTGGACACATAATATATTGATAGTTAGTCCTATATATTAGGTAACGTCTAGGAAATTATTTCTACATGAAATAACCTGATTCCAATATTAAATATTTTCATTATATAAGTAATATTCACACTATGTTTTCTCTTGTTTAATACGAATATATTTAACCGTTAAAACATGATATTATATGTTTATAATATTTTATTAATTGTATAGTGAATTGATGTTTTATTTTGTTAATTATTTTGTCTGTATTGATGACATCAATGCATTCAAAATATATTTTAAATAGTTTATTGATAATGTAGGATTTAAATTGATTTTAAAATGGGTTTTTCGTTTAAAATAATCTTAGGCTAAGAATGGTATTAAAGTTATTAGTTCAATAAAAATAAAAAAAAGGTAAATTTTAAAACATGATCATGAACATTATATTGTTTCTTATAAACAAACATTAAAAATATTTTTTTCTAGAATATTAATTTAAAGGTTTCATGGATGAACATTCTCAAAAAAAAACTTCATAAAATATTTGGTGGGATCCTTATGGTCATTATTTCTCACACACACTTCAAACATTGTCATGTGTATGCATCTCTTATGTTTTTTATGTGACATGGATATGGTCACATTTGGTAATCTGTGTTGTTTGGTGATAGTAGATATGGTATATAAATATTGGTTTGAAGCCAAATGGAGGTAGTCTATCTAGTTCATTTTTTTTTGTTTTGGGATTTCTTTCTATTGACCTTGTTGACCGATACCTATTTCTTGTTCATTTCTATGAGGTTGTGTATCATCTTTCACTGTGTATGAGTTTCATTATTTATTGATATTATGAGATTTTTTGGTTTTCATATTTTATGAATTATGTTTATGCATTTTTGCATCTGATGTTTGGATGGCCCAGGATGGATGTTTCATGTGGAAACCATTATGTTTGTATTTGGTATCTAATGATGAAATCATTCCGAATTAATTTTCTTTTTTTGACAACATGGTGCTTTTTGATAACCCAAGGTGATTGAAAACATTACATAGGTCATTTCACAAGACATTTTGGTTCCCCAAATCAGGGTTGGTCCATGTTTCATTAAAATAAAATGAAATCATATGTATCATCCCATTAAAATTCGTGATATTTTTTTCTTTTGGATAAGTCCCCCAATTGGATAAAGGTCCTTAAATTTATTTACAGGTGTTTTTCTAGATGTACTATAGACTGAAAAATAGGTACTCAACAAGAACATGAAGTACATGTCATGCACATTGAGTTGGCTTCATGTCATTAATGCGGAGATAATGTCGTGAGCTGGTACATGTCATGTTCTTAAATTACACGTCATGAAGGGATTCAATATCAGATTTTTAACATGAGGTGATGGGTTTTTCGGTGTAACATGTCCAACATGGACTATATATAGGGACAAAGGGGTAAAAATCATGACCCAACACATGCTCAGGTTTAAGGCACATGTTTTCTATTTTTCTCGGCTTAGTGCTTCCCGAACATCATGGATCATGACCTTAAACTACCCTTGGTATTTTTTTAGAGGCCTCTCACCATTCAGATCGATCTGATTAGCTCTGTTTCATCATTTCTTCTATGGTGCATCTCTTTGGGTAAGTGTTATCTCAGATTCTTCCTTGATATTGATGGATAGATCTCCCTAGCCTTGCATTATCAGATCCACAAATTCATGTTTGTTGTTTCTTATTGACCTCATCTTTGTTTGTTGTGATATACTATCTTGATGGTCTTTCTTTAACTATTTATTGTGAATATTATTTTAGTTATTGATATACATGGGATTTCATATATCTTACAATCCCTTACAATCAATTTTGAATCAATCCTTTGAAGCACATGTTTGATTTAAGGGCCTTCGCTGATGGTGTTGTTGGGTTACGTTTCTTTTGGATTCTATTGTGGGAGTGGGTGACCTAAAATTTGAGGTAGGTGGTTCCGTCTCTAGCCTATGATAATGAACATACTTGTTTTTCTTTGAAAATTTATTTATAAACTGATTTATGAAATTTGGATGATTTTTTGTGTGTGTTGAAAAAGAGTTTTGAATGAATAATTGGGTTTCCATGGATTTTGATAAAAAGATTATAAATGGATTTCAATGGTTTTCAAAAAAATTAATGGGTTTTTGAAAAGGGTCACATGGGTTACTTTTTTTACATAGGTGGTAGGTTTATCTTGAGGCCATCATCCATTGCTTTGTGATTATCAAGGATGTTGTCTTGGATATTTAGTCAATTTATTAGGCCTATTGTTCTAGGGGACCAATATTGACATTATGGGGGGTCACTCATAGGGTATTCCTCTACTTCCAAGGACCATTGTTCTAGGATCAATTTTGTGCACATTATTCTTATGGTATGATTATTCTTATGCCTATACCTATAGTATTCTATGGTGTTTGGATACATGTGTTTCTATTTTTTTACATGGCTTTCTCAGTTAGCCTAGATATGCATGTTTATTCACGTGTAAAGTGTTATAGAAAAATATTCTTTGTAAATATTATACCTGTTTTTATTTAAAACTATGTAAAAAGGAAATGTTTACTTTGTTTTCTTTCAAAATTGTTCACTAGTTATCTTTTCATGTTTAATTTTAAAAATGATCATAAATAAATTTTTATACCGAGGGTTGTCATGGGACACCTAGGTGAGATCCTACAGATCATATTAGGTCAAACCCTATAGAGTTCTTCTATGGTAAATATACCATTTTATATCTTCTAGTGTACAAAAAGTAAAGGCGTCATAGTGAGGTGGAGAGGTTCATGTCAGTTGTGATGTGTAGCTGGTGGTCAGATAGTTGGAGTTCTCTTATTCCATCGTTGGAGTAACTATTTGGTTTTGAGTCTCTTGCAGAAGGAATTATCTTTTAGAGATTTTAGATACTATTTATATTTTTCATTTTTCATTGTTTTCCTTATAGTTGTGGAATATATATTTTTTATTCTTCCCATATTTCTTCCTTACTCTATATATGACACGTGGTTGTTCAAGTCGGGTGAAATAATTCCCTCGGATTTGTCCATCGATGCTTGGGTGCCTATCGCCAGACTATAGAGATTAAGAATGCCCTTTGGGTATGTGATATATCAGGCCAGGTGTT
This sequence comes from Viscum album, assembly GCA_963277665.1. NCBI lineage: Eukaryota > Viridiplantae > Streptophyta > Magnoliopsida > Santalales > Viscaceae > Viscum > Viscum album. The sequence goes on from OY728163.1 coordinate 1,514,355,219, forward strand.
GGGTTTTAGGGTAACCGAGGCTGGTTCCTTACAGTTTTTAATCAGAGGAGGTTTATCCTCAAGAATATTCCTCTTTGGACTTCTGCTAGTCATGAGAAAGGACTGTTGGGACTTGGGAGGTTTGTTGCAATGAGTTCCTAGCTATCTTATTTTGTAACAAAACTCAAGTTACCCTGGGATGTCAGTTTATGTTTCTATAGTGTCGGTTTTTTCTTTAAAAAATTTCAGTTTTTGCTTATGGGTTTTTTAGTTTGATCTGATATTTGTTCAGTGGCTAATCATTCTTATGTTTCAGTGTGTAGTAGTATGCCTCTGAGATGTCTTCCACTGGTTCCTCATAAATGTGAAATTGATTATTTTAATGTTAATCGACCATTGAATTATAATCTCCTCAAGACTATCATACAATTTTTTTTTACTATAGATCAAGATGTGTCACGAGATCAGAACGCATTGGTTGATGTACAACCTAGAGCTGGAGGAGAAAGAGACCGATCACGATAGTTCATGTGTGAGAAGACAAAGTCCTTTAAATGGAAAATTGAACCTAAATATATTGATGATTGGATGTATATGATAGATCAAATCATCTATTTCTCAGACACACAAGAGAATATCTGGGTGAATTATGCAATGTTCAAACACGAGCGTTCCAGCAAGCGTTGGTGGGATTCTACTGTCCAAGTAGACAAACATGTGGGCTTGTAATGGAAGGGTTTTAAAACCCTATTCTTTCAGTAGTTTTTATAGTGTCTTTGATATTGGTAAAATATCTAGAGTTCCAATTGTTTCAGTAGGGAGAGTGTTTAGTGTCACCCTACATCAACAAGTTTTTTGAGCTTTTCTGTTTTTCTCTAGACGAGGTAATTAACGACCAGCTAATGGTGCAAAGGTACCTACAAGGTTTGTGATCAAATGTTAGATCGTAGGTGTTCGTGTTGATGATTTATACATATATTGAGACGTTGGACAAATCCATGATGGTAGATATGGACATGGAATGCAGTTTGGATTTACGACCTCTTCTCTTCTAACTGGTGATAGATTCTATATCATTCATGGTAAGAAGAGGATGTTGAAAGACTGTCGCATGTGTGGTGGAGGTGGGTCTCAGTAGTGAGCCTTCTATGCACCATCCTTTGTATCATGAAGTGTGCCTCTGACTTTCTACCAGTGTGGCATGGGTTGTCACACCCGAATATCTTATTCTATGCCCAAGGAGACGTGCAATAGTTCTGGATTTATTGGTCATATACAGATTTTCTATCAGGATATAATTACAACTCATTATGTTTAGGGTTTTTTGGATCCAAAGGCTACTTTAGTGAAGTTAGAAGCTTCAAATACTATAGGGCTCTATCCACATGCCTAAAGAGTGAATAATTTACATGCATTTTATTAGTGTCCAATGGATTTCGATGAAGGCCTATCAATCGAGATAGGAAATGTTATTATTACATATTCAGTAGATAATAATTTGTTTGATGTCGGTGCTTCCCAATCATTTATATATGCAGGTTTTTTTGATATAAATTAACTTCCAACAAAACTGATTCCCTTTAGAATGGAGTTAAGGACACCTCTTTGAAAGAGGAAAGAGGAGGGGTTCTTGTGTCCTTATTTGTTCACGAGAGCTAAAACAAAGTTGGTTTGGAATTTCTAATTCTTCATATGAATCGGATTGATGTCAACATCTGTAAGGATTGGCTTGTATCTCATCAAGTTGTGGTTGATTGTTATCATCAGTGTGTTCTGTTTCATGATTATAATGGCTTATCTCATGTGTTTTAGGGGTTGTGGTACCTGAGGTCCGGTCGTGTAGGATTGTCCCACCTAGAGCCCTAGATTATATTGGTTGTTGTTTCATTTGATCCTGATGATGTTACTCTTGTTAATGGTATTCTTGTTGTTTTCCATTAATTTCCAAAGATTTTCCTAGAAAAATTCTCCAGTATTCTTCTAGAGAGGGAGGTAGAGTTCAGGATTAAGCTGGTTCCTGGTATGTAGACAATATTGATTCCTTCATATCACATGGCACTGGTTAAGTTGAAAAGTTCAAGATTTAGTTAGACGGACGATAATAAAAGGGTTTTTTTATCCCCAGGGTTTATCATTGGTAATCCCTTATAAACATTTCCAATAAATTGAATGGTTCACTTTAGTTATCTTTGAAATATCAAAAGTTAACATAGTTATTTGTTAAGAACAAAAATCCTTTACCTCATATGGGTTATTTGGTTCACCAGTTGATGGAGAAAAGTTGTTTTCAATGATCGATATATGGTTGGGTTATCATTAACACAAAGTCTGAGGGTCAGATATACCAAATATAGCCATCACGAGAAGGTATGTCCATTACGAATATCTCATGATGTTTTTCTGTCTCACAAATGGTCTTGTAGTTTTTATGGCCTTGATGAATCAGATATTCCACCAATATATTGACACTTTTTTGGAAATTTTTATCGATGATATTCTGGTTTCTTCATTGTTCAAGCATGATAATGAGCACCATATGAGTTTGGTTTCGGAGATTCATAGAAATATCCATCTATATTAAATGATTTCAAAATGAATTTTCTGGATTCAAGAAGAAAATTTAATGGGGCACAAAATTTATGAGCATTGCTTATCAGTTAATCCATAGAAGGTAACAAAATATTTTCAATGGAAGAACCACAAAATGTGTTCTAGATACAAAGATTCCTTCTTCATGATAGATACTAAAGATGGTTAATGAAATATTTCTTGAATATTGCACCACCATTGACTTCTCTTACTAACAAGGTAGTGAAATTCTATTACAGTGCGAAGTTTCAGTGTTATCTTGATGAACTAAAATGACTTATGAAATCGGCACCTATTTAGATCTTACCTAATCCCAGTAAGGGGTACGTAGTGTTCTTTGATGCATCTAGTTCTAGTTTAGGAATTTTTATTATAAAGGATGATCATGTGGTAGAATATGGATATCTTCAGCTCTAACAACATGAGAAGAACTACCCCACTCATGATTTAGAGAATGATGTGGTGATGCATGCACTTAAAAGATGGTGGAAATATATCTCTAGGAAAGAAGTTAATATTGCCTCTAATCTTAAGAGTCTGAGCTATATCTTTTCCCAGAATGACTTGAATCTTAGATTGAGACAATGGTTAGAGTACCATCAGTGGGTTGAATTCGACAACATTTATACCCCAAGGAAAGGAAATGTTTTTTCCAATTCTCTAAGTAGGAAGGTACCATAATAGTCTATTTTGGAATTGAAGGAGGAGTTTAAAATATGGGGATTTTTTCTCAGTTACACTTGGATTCTCAAGAAGATATCACATGTATGGTTATGTCTAGTGTTTAGTTGTTATCATCTCTCATGGAGTATATCTTGAAAATTCATCAACAAGATGATAAGTTTTAGCACATTCGAGAAAACCATTATGGTGTGTAGACAGTTCCCGATTGGTCTCTTTCTTTAGATAAAATACTTCACTTCGGGAACCAAGTTGTCATCCAAACTCCAATGAGACATTCAGTCTTGTTTAATTGACATACCCTTTCATAGACCATTCGTCTAGGCTCAACAATGTTGTATGATGACATGAGAAGAAGGTCCTGGGGGTTGGGTATAAAGTGCGACATTAAAGATTATGAGTCTCATTGTTACACCTATCATCAGATAAATGCATAGTACTAGAAACCTTATGGGTTTATTCTACCTCTTCCAGTTTCGTTTTGGAAGTGGGATGAGGTTTCCATGGATTTTTTTATTGGGTTACCATGAAAACATTGAGGAGAAAATGTTTTCCACATGGTGGTTGATCAGTTGGAAAAGTCTAGACATTTCATTTCGATTAAAGACACCACTGAAATTGATGATATGGATATGTTTTATTTGTTTGAGATCTTGAGTTTACATGAGATTCTCTCTGATTTTGTTTTGGATAGGGATCCTAGGTCTACCTCAATGATCTAGAGGGGTCTTTAAGAGGAAATGGGGACTCAGGTCAAGTTGAACACATTCTACCACACACAGATAGAGGGCTAGACATAATGTGTAATTTAGATCCCAAAGGATATGCTTTGTGAAAGTGTTCTATATTTTGGTGGATCGTGGAATATCCGTCTGGGACTGGTTGAGTATTTTTACAACAAAAGTTACCAATAATCGATCAGAATGCCTCCTTTTGAGGCAGTGTATGGTCACTAATGTAGATCAACTCTTTTTTGGGAAGTGGTCGGTGATGTTTCTTTGAGTGGACCAAACAAGATTCAGGATTCATCGAAAAAAATTAAGGAAGTACGACGACATCTAGTTACAACCCAGAGTTGACAGAAACCGCATATAGATGGGCGATGTCGTCTGATGGATTTTTCCATTTGGGAATAGTTTTCTTGAAAGTTTCTCCTCGTATGGGTCATCGTTGGTTAAGAAAAGAAGTGATGATGGCTAGGATATATGTTGGACCATTTTATATCACTGAATTTCATTGTAAATTTTCATATCGGGTAGAATTAATGGTTCAGTTGACAAAAAATCATGATGTTTTCCACATATCATATCTCACGAAGAATCACCCTAATCCCACTCACGTTCTGAGTTGAGAAGAAATTGATTTAAAAGCAGATTCTTCTATTTGGGAGAATCCAGTAGAGATCATTAAATCTCAAGAGAAATTCTTGCATTGGTTTTTGATTTAGTTGGTCATATATCTTTTGAAACAAGGATTGGATTTTCATGAGACTATGGAATGTGATTCCTTTATGAGAGAGTAGTGGCATCTTCTTTTTCTTGGGAGTATATCTTTCTGAAGACATCACAGGGATGAAAAGTTCTTATAGTGGGGGGTTTGTAATATCTAGTTACCTTGTTTGGGTATGTTTTTTTCTATGTCTTATTTTTGGTTAAAAGTCCTAAAAATTATTTAGAGGTGTTTTTAGAGACCTACTTCAAACTGTCGAATAGGTACATGCCTTGTACTTGGAGCTGGTTTCAGGTTATGAATAGGGATATCATTCTGTGAGCTAGTACACATTGTGTACCAAAAGTACAATTCATGAAGGGTATAAATATATGATTTTTAACAAGAGGTGACAGGTTTTTTGGTGTATCTTTTGAAAAATGGACTAGACGTCCTGAAAAGGTGGTAAACATCATGACCTTACCTGCACCCAAGTTTAAGTCACACGTTTTTCTATTTCACTAATTCATTTTATTCTTGAACCACTTTTCTCTTTACCCTAAACATCTCAATTTATTTTTATAGGCATCTTACCTTTCAGATCAATCTGATCAGCTTCAAATCATTATTTCTTTAACATTGAATCTCTTCGGGTCAGTTTTCTCTCTGAATCTTCCTGGCGATTGATCATGAAAGCACCCTAGAATTGTGTTATCAAATACCCTAATCCAATTTTATTGTTTCATGTTATCCTTATCTATATCATTTGTGAGATCATGTCTTGAATGCTGCTCCTTGACTATATTTTTGTGAAGATTACAGATGTATTTTAGGTATGTGGGATTTCTTCTATCCACCAATCCCTTTCCTTCAATTTTGAATCAATAATTTTAGGTGTGGTTTTTTTTCTTGGGCCTTTTCTGATGATGTTGTTGGGATTAATTGATTTTAAATTCTATTATGGGTGCACACGACCTGAAATTTGAGGTAGGTGGTTCCGTCTCTAGACTTTGATAATGAAACTATTAGTTTTTCATTAAAAATGGATTTATAAATGGATTTATGAAATTGGTATTATTGTTTTCATGTGTTGAAAAATGGGTTTGAATGAAAAAATAGTTTTCCTTATATTTGGATAAATTGAATAAAAATGATTTTGAATGGATTTCAAGTAAATGAAATAGGTTTGGGAAAAAGAGTATATGGGTTACCATGGGTACTTTGGTGGAAGGATTATCTTGAGGCCTTCATCGATTGATTTGTAATTTTCAAGGAGGTTTATCTTTGGTCTTTCCACTATTACCTAGAATATTTGTTCTAAGGGAATAATATTGACATTTTGGATGGTTTACTTATGGGTTATTCCTCTACTTCATAGGGTCATTGTTCTAGGATACTTTTTTGGGCACTTGATTCTTATTGTATAAGTAATATGATGCCTAGACCTATTGTATTCCTTGGTGATTTGATACATGTGCTTATGTTTTGTATTACGCGGTTTTCTGAGTTAGCCTGGATATGCATGTTTATGCTCAGGAAATATTTTATGAAAAAATATTCTTTGAAACTATTATACCTACTTTTTTAATAACTTTTTTAAAGGTAAATGTTTACCATGTTTTCTATAAAAATTATTTACTACTTATCACAAAATGTTTAATTTTAAAAATTTAAATAATGTATTTTTTATATTGAAACTTGTTATGGAACACTTGGGTGGAATCCTAATGAGCTTGTTACCTACCACCTTAAAAACTACTTCGGTGGTGTGTAGACCTTTGTTTGTCTTCCAGTGCAGGGAAAAGAAAGGTGATGTAGTGAGGCGGTGAAGTTCAAGTCATCTGGGATGAGTAACTGGTGGTGAGATGGTTGGAGTTCGTCCATGCCATCATTGGAGCCGCAATTTGGTTTTGAGACCCTTGTTGTCGGACATGTCTTTTAGAGATTATCGCTAATGCTTTCAGTGTTATATGTTCATGGGTTTCCTTTTGGTTATGGTATATATATTTGTTAGTGTTCCACTATTTCAGACATTCTATAAATGTATTCCTTGTGGCTGTTCTGTTTTTGATAAAATATTACCTTAGTTTTTTCGTTTGATGCCTGAGTGCTTGTCGTCATCCCGTGGGGATTGGGAACTCCTTTCGAGTTTGTGACAGATCATGTCGGGTGTTGGGTTTCAAGGAAACTCGAGTTAGTTCATTATACCATACCACACACTCATTATTTGTGGTGTGTCTTTGTAGAATGGAGAATAGTATTGTCCTCAGAACTCAGGTGGAGGGTGTATGTAAGTTTTAATATACCTCTTATTAGTGAAAAAATTCATATTTCTATTGTTTATTGGGATTATAATCTTGCTTTTGAGTTCCATTTTTTTAATTATGAATATTAATATTTAAAGATGATATTTCGGTCCATGATAAGTAAATTAGGTATTTTGGTGGTCATCTTGAGTTTTATTGGGGAATGTGGGGAATGAACTAATTCTTCACAATTATAACACATGGTCTAGTAAGCTTTATGGATCCTATTTAAATAGTTTCAAAACCAATCCATATCATGCTGCAAGGTTGTTTAATTGTTTACCTATCCGTGTAGCAAAAATTTTCACAATGCTATTTCATCTATGAAATTTTTGGGGTTTCCTGCCATGTTATAGGAAATTATATCAATGGGGATTATAATTATTATAAAGGTTAATAACCTAGATTCGGTTATATAATTGAAGTTATGAAGATTAATATTAAATTTTATTTATGGTTTTCTATTTATCTTTTTATTGGGTATCTTTTTAATTCTTTTTAAATCATTTTTATAGATAAAAGGGGTTACATGGGGTAGTTTTTTTAAACCTATTTTATTAGTGTTGTAAAAGGATATTTATTCCCTTGAAATAATTTTAAAATCAATGTTTTTAAAGAAAATTGATAAGTTATTTTTCATTAGTGAATGTTTGTTTGAAAATATTTTCTTTAATTATGGGACATCAAAAGATTATTTGGTTTTGAAAAATAGGTATTTTTAAAAATTAATGTTATATGATGTATTTGAAAGGGTTGTTTTAAAAAAAATTAAAATAATGGATTTATTTAAAATTTTACTTCTTAATTATGGAATTTGTTTTCTTTTATTTCATAAGATTTAATAAATTAAGTATATGTTTTATGTTTTATTGATTATTCATTCAATTGAGTTTTTTAAAATACAATTGAATTTATATCTCATTGGATAAACCTCATGGTCTTAGATGTCGTTATTCTATTTGGTATCCTTTTTGATACTATAAATATATTGTAGAACCCAAATATTATATTCTCTTGGATCCTATATGAGATTTTATTAATTAGTTTCCTTCATTCCATGGTTTCATGGTCTGCCATGTTTTAATAGAGTGGTTAGAAAAGACCAAATGCATTAATAGTTAATTGATTCTGTTCAACCCACTTCATTTAAATCTATGAGGCCTTATCATCGATGTAGTATTTTTAGTTTTCTTTAGAGGATTCATAGTTTTCTTTAGAGTATTCATAGTTTTCTTTATAGGATTCATAGTTTCAGTCATTAAAAAGGGAAATCATAACCATAATCTCACAATTTAGTTTTTTCCATTTTTTATCTATGATTTATGGATTGTTTTCCAATGAATAATAGTGAATTGCATATTGGTGTTTTCATTCCCCATTTTTGGGTGGTTTCTTCAATAAGATTCGTGTTATTATATTGCTACATAATGGTTGGATTATAGGTCGTATCAACATGGGAGGTCTTAGGGACGACACATTTTCAACTAGTACTAGAATATACTTTAAGTAGTTATGCACTTGTTTGTTCTAGTTTTACATTTTATTGGGTTCACCACAATATGGTAATCTAGGATTAAATACTAATTTTACCCATTGAGTAATGTGACCTAGGTCTAGTAGCAATGCTGTTTCTTTTTCTAGTGTGTTAATGACTTGTTATGAATGTGTTTTTTAGATTCTTTTTTTAAGAAGATAGTATTTATCATTTTATATATTTTTAATTATTCATAATGTAGTTTCTTATTTGTGATTAGTCTCGATTGATTAGCAATTATCTGTGTTTTATTAAAATTGGGGGATTCTTGAGAATTTCTTCGAGATGAATCATGTTGGATGATTTTTTGGTACAATGTAGTTTACATTCCCTTGGTTCTCAATTTTGAATGAATTTTAAAGGATTAGAAGACTGGTTCTCATCCTATGTCTTTTTTAGGTCTCATTTATGATTATTTTTATTATGTTATACATGGATATGAAGAGTAATTTGGTGGTCGTGAACATTCGGTATAATGTAATTTTGTGTGTGTGATGGATTACTAGCTTAGGTTATCCCTAGTAAATTACAAACACTTCACACCTATTTTCATATAGTGTTTTTAGGGACTATTTTAAAATATTTCTATTCAAATTAATGAATTTTTATGGGAATAATATGGAATCAAGTGGACATTAAAACACAATGTGTCACTATGGATGAATTAAATTATTTAAATTTGGGGTAATTGGTATTTTTAGAATACTTGGGCCTGTTTTTTAAATTTTAATGTATTTTTCCTCTACGTAAATCCTATATATTGGTTAATACATAATTTTTTAACAAATGTAGATTATCAATCTATAAGGGTTCCTTTTACAAATGGATAGTGCATATAGTTTATCTCAATATATCTTGGGCCCTTATATAGAGATTCATTCAACATATTTTTATCATTAATGATTAGTTTTCATAGGAAATATATGGTTCAGGTTGAAACATGTGATTATTACTGAAAATTGCGTGTCTTACCCATCCATGGGGTTTTTTAGACCCTGAATTGACCATGGTAAGATGAACTGTGTGATATGGGTATGCATTTTTCTAGTTCTATTTTTATGGTTGGTTCATGGTTTTCTAAACCATGCGGCATAACCCTTTGGACTTAAAAGATGTACAAAAGCAATATTATATTTATTTTTATCTCTAAGGATGTCTTGGTTTTTCTCTTCCTTTATCTTCTGTTTGGGTTAAATAATCCGAGGTACATAAAATGGGTTTAATTTCTCCATTCTCCCAATATAATTAGCTCTTCCTTAAATATTTATATGTGGATTAAATACAATATTCCGCACTTAATTCTTCCTTCGATTTTAATTCATCCCCTATCCCTTTTTTCATTTTTTTATCTTCTATTAAAGATAAAATTATTATAACTATGTTCATAGAGTTCATAGAACCAACCTAAATGAGAACACATTATAGAAATTGAATGAGTAAGGATGTAGACTTATATAATGAAAAAATAATTTATATAGAAGAATAATGATTTACATAAAACATAATTGGTGTTTCTAATGACATTTTTTAAGAGTTGGGGTGATAAATTAAATGAAAATAATAAATAATAACTTGTAACCATCTTTGACGATGTCGCACCATCCCACAAGAACATCCTTTGGAAATGAATAACATTGGACTCCTTATTGTTACCAAAAGATACTAAATGAGGGATACGACAATAGGATAAGGTAATTAATAATAATATAGAGATATATTATATCAGTAATATTGGATTCATTGGAGTATAGGATAGATCCTTTAAAAGGATAAAACGAGGAGAAATTCATTGAAATCTTTACTAACATGAAGGGTAAAGATGTAATTTCATTGTAGTTAGGTTAGATTTGTGAGAAAATGTTGAGGATACATTTATTTTTTTACTAAAAACATAAAAAAAGTATTCTATAATATTTTGATATCATTTTAAATAACAAAATTTTAATCGAGGACACATTACCATTTTTAATACTTTTTACAATGTTTAATTTTTTTACCATGTAAATTATTTTTATATTAAAAATTTATGAGAACAACACTAAAACTAATTTAATTTTTTGATACATAATTTATAATCCATTTATTCTATATAATTTATATATATGTTAATGTTAAATTTTCAATTAAAATATATGAAATGTTTTAAAAAACAGATTACCTAAACATTAACTGTTTTTATTATTATTCGCTAATAATTTATAATTAGAATAAATGTGTATATATTTGTTTATATATAAGAAATTTACATTAGTTTCACAATTTAAAAAAGTTAATTTAATTTTTTTGGTAAAATTTTCTCTTGACATAAAAACAAATATTTTTAAAATAATGCTTTTACTTTTACCATGGTAAATAACATTTACATAAGAAACTTATTTTTTAGTCAAAATTTACAGTTGTACTCATTAACTAATTTATAAATCTTGACACCAAATATAAGATAAATTTAATAATATTCAATTTATAAATTATAATATAATTTATATTAATAAAAAAACATATAATGTTGAAAAAATATATTTTTTGTCCAAATATGTTATAATAACAAAACAAATTTAGTATTTCTAAAATCCATTTTAAAAAAATATTATCTGAGTGTTATTGTATTTTTTTCATATTATAAATTCATTTCAATAAAAAAAATAGAGATTAATTATTAATTTTATTTATGATCATAAAATTATACTACACACATATAAAAAATTATTTGAAACATAGTTCTTTTTTACATTGAATGGTTTTATATTTATTTATAACTAATTACCCATTAATGAATGAAGACTTATTTATTAGTTTTTATATGATAAATAGTAATTTGTTTAAATTTTATGCTCCAAATATGACTAATTTTTCATTTAGAAAAAATCATATATAATGGTTATTATTTTTTAAAATCATTCATTTAAGGCTATATAATAATAACTAAATTACTATTATTTATAGTTCAATATTTATTTTATAGATATGACAATTTTATCTTGACAATAATCCACTTAATTTTATAAATACAATTTTTTGATATCATTCTTTAGAAGTAATGGATTTAACAAAAAATGAATATTTTGAAACAAAATTCTTTAAAATAAGATATATATTAACAAATATATATAAATATAATATTTATATTATAAAAGCATTTAATTTATTTAAAATAAATCATCGATAAATAAAATGTCTTTGTTTGAAATCGAAATAATCATTATGTTAATTAACCATAAATTAGAAATTAAAAACTTATAACAGGTTTACAAGTATTATACCAAATTTTTATAAACCAATTTTAATTTATACTATTTTTGGAGATGTAATATTCCATAGTAAATAATAATATATTTTGTGGCATATATATTTTTAGGAACTTTTGGTTCACTTTAACACTATCAATGAATAATTTTTTTCAATATTTATTCCTACATAAGTTTAAATATTTTATTGGAATAGAAAACCATAATTATCAATGATAAGAATATAGTTTAAATAAAAATGTTTCTCAGACCATGTAGTGTTACAAAAATAGTTTTTTGTATATTTTTTTGGATTAAAATATGTTTCATATATTTTGGGTAAATATAATTTATCCCTTTAGAAATATAAAATAATTGTTCAATTAGTTTAATGGTTCGAGTTAGATCCTAAAGATTGTTTTGTGATAATTATATTGTTAGATGATAATGGAGGAATATATTCATAATACAAATATTTATTCTTTATATAGTCATTTTCAGTTCAAAGGGTCTCCATTCATGGCTAGCAATTCCTTAAAAGTACTTATGTCACAGATGAAGTTAGTTTTTTTCTATTATTGGGCTATTCCGTGATGGTGTTCATCAGTGATATCATGGTGTAAAAAATAAATGATATGTATCATATTGAGTTGATAAATAGTTTTTATATATCTTTTATTGAAATTATATATGAATAAATCTGTCTAATAATAGATTATAGATACATGTGGTAAACTTCCATGGACATGTCATGTCATATTGTGTGTCTAGTAATTCTTAAAATATTATGGATACGATTTCATGATAAATTCCCATAAACATTAAATAAGTGAATAATTTATTTTTTGTTACAGAATAATATTTTTTTTTATAATTTATCTTAAATCATTGATCCATCAGTACGGTAATATGGAAGGATTGGGTCTTTTTTACCGAAAATCAATTTAACATAGTGTTTAAGTATGTGATGAAGATATTTTTCATTACACTTATCCTTAACATAAAGTCAAAGGATTTGTGTTTAAGGAAAATTATGATTATTCCCATTATATATTTTATTGTTTTTGTATACAAGTGAATGGAATGACCTCCTTTAGAACCATGTAGTTGAATTATCATGGGTGAAATTATGACACCCCAGACCTTGAGATTGTAGTGGTGGTGTTTTAATTGAATCCATTGTGATGTTTTATAATTGGATAGAAAATTATACCCTTCATAGATTATATGATTTTATAGTATATCACCTTTTAATAGGATTTGAATTTTCTTCATTAAATATGTGTATAGTTGTTTCAAGATTATAACTATAATTTTCATAATTTTATATAAAATTTTTAATAAAATATATATTATAAAATTTATGTGTAAGAGTTATATAAATTTATTTTATTTTAAGGAAATAAACATTGAATATATATATATGTTTATATATATACATTGATTAATAGTTTTTATTCCATTATTATATACATTTTTATTTATAGATTTTGATTTCGAGTGTAATGGTATTGTATAAATAAATCACATGAAAACCATATAATAAACAAACATTTTATTTATTTAGTACCTAAAATCACATATTAAGGGTAAATATTATCTATAAAATTAAATAAATAGTAAAATTGTATATTAAATATAAGGTGATAACATAACGTGAATTTTAAATTCTTGCCCTTTGTAGTCTTTTACAAAGATCCTGGGCTATAATATATATGTTTATTAAAAAATAAATTTACTAAAAATATATATATATATACATCCCCTCTATGTATATGCATCCCCTCTCCTCCCCATGGAATATCAAATCCAAAACTCATCACAGTACACAATATTCTATCAAACAATTTCTCTTTTTCCTCCTATGAGCCTTAAATATATTCCAATATTACCCCATTCTAAGGCTTCAAAGCAATAAGGCCTTAGAAATGAAATAAACATCAGGGATTAAATGGCATTCAATACTCTTCCTTTAATTTTTTTCCTTTATCTATTCTCATTCCCATTTTTAAACCAATTCATTCAAAATTATTAATTATTATATGATATTAATGATACTATGCTATTAGAAAATGTTTTATTTACAATATATATTGTCTCCCCCTTATAACATTCCCCATTAATGAAAAGCTTAACCAAATATGGGTACAATGTCAATTAATTGTTTTTTACCACTATTATGACTGGTTAATTTACTTTAAATTTTTATATAAAATATATGATAATCTATAAATGTGATAAGATATTTAGATCATATACATTATCACCCGACCTATTTTGACATGTCCCGTTAATGCGCAGTTCAACTACTTATGAGGCAGTTTTCAATTTTTTATTATCACTACATTCAGGGTAGTTTTGTGTTACATATATATAATATTTAAATGTAAAATTTTATTTTCTTTAAATCTTATGTAGGTAATTTAACTATTATATAAATAAAAATGATCAAAACCAAGAAATTGTAATGAAAATAATTTAAATTAAACAAAAATATGATCATTTTATTTTATCGTACATAAAATATTAAAAAATAAATTATAATGATTATTATTGATCAATAATAACATTAATCAATGTCTTATACTTCCAATATAATTTTTAATGAACAAGAGTTTGATAAAAATTTTATTCTCAAATCAAATGCATGGATGATGGAAAATAATTTTCACCAATGAAAAAATTATATTTATTCTTGTTTTTAATTATAGTTTTAACAGAAACAAATCATAAAAATATGTCAATTGGACTTAAATAAATAATTAAATAATATAATTATTATAGAGGATGTATATATTAAAAATCTATTAAAACGTGAAATTAATGATGACTTAAGAAAATTTAAATAATTAAGGAAATAATTAATTGATTTAAATCATAAACTAGGTGATTGTAATGCTATTTTTATTATAATAGAATAATTTATAATTCAATAATAATGTTTTTTTATTTAAATCAATATAATGAAAAAAAATTAAGTAAAATTTATTGTACTCATATATGATTATGATATAATCTTTTATTGAATATGAACAAAATTATTAGAATATTTCGTAAAATTAATGTAATCATAGTTTGATATGTTAGTGATGGGTGAGAACACATACTTTTTTTGGTCTGAGAATTAAATAAAAGGATGGATGTAAAATTTTTCTAAAATAAAGTTTTCATGTTATTTTTTTAATTTTTTTGAAATACATGATCATACACTAAGATAAAATCTAGTCATTGTTGGAACAACACTTAAAAACCTTAAGATGGAAATCCTATAGATCAATATTTATACCATAGAATGATTATAAGTGTACAATATTTTATTGGGATATGTTATCACATTGTATATATAAAATATTCATGGTGGGAAGGATGTAATTTAATTCAAAAGAAAAACACTCTCTATAACCTATAGAATCTTAGGGAATGTGATGTTTCAGGAACCGTCGATGCATGCGCTGGTAGAAATATATTAAAATTTATTTTTAATATTTCTATACCCAAAACCATTGTGTGATGATCTTTCTTGTCATATTTTTAATTAATTAATTTAGAGCGTAAGAAATTGTTCACCTTATCTAGGATTTTGTTCTTTGATGTCGATGTTGATCATCCAAAGAGACTAATTCATATTTTATTCATTTCACTAGTGAGAATCGAAGGACATAATCCCTCTAGTTATTATCGACCCTATTACCTCTAGGAAATGCTAAACAATCTCTTGGTGCTAACATGAGGAATCGAATGTCTTTTATTTTTTATTCATGATCCCTCATTCATCAGTATTACAGAAATATCTCAAGGGTTTCTCAATCATGATACAGAAAGATATGTCAGAGTCGAAATAGATTTTTTTGGAGAAAAAAATCTATATTTTTCATTACTTACCCAATATCCTTATTGAGATATTTAAAGTGGTAGATTTATGTTCGAATATTTGTTAATAACATTTCAACCCTTAAAAAATATTAAATCCTTTAATATTACCATATTCCTCATATGGCTTTTAATATAATTTCTTTTTAGTGCACACCAACATTCATTGATGATAAATATCATTTACCGACATATAAATAATTATTTTTCACCAAACAGTGTCATGGTCTATTTGAGAACCTTAGTATTTTTGGAATACCTAATTAAAATTATGTTATTCTGTTAAATAAATGTTTTATTCATAAAAAAGTAAACAAATCTTTATTAAATATTCAATAAAATAATTAATTACATTTTATACATAATATGACGACAATTTTTTTTAATTTATTCACTAAAAAAATGAATAACATTAATCTTTTATCTTGATAATAAATTGTTTCCATTAATTAAATTCAAATATACTATAATCAAGATCAACATATACACTTACTTCACGACCATCTATTCTTCATCCATGTTGGTAATACATGGGTACACATGATGTCAAAGATTACCATCCATTAAATAATTAGTGTTAACAAGAGAAATAAATTTATGTGACATTGATGAAAACTGAATATGAACTCCCATAGTTTATTATAATCCCATTTTCTCAATATCTCATTATGTATGTTTCACATCCTAACACTTTGAAATTCAAAGGATAAAACATTATATTTGATAACATGTATGACATGAGACACAAAGAATAGAAGGAAATTTAACATCCCTAGACATAATGATATGTCATATATTAAAAACAATCTATCATATATCTTAAAATGTATCCAACCTAATTTTTATCTCGCATTACATGAAATAATGACTTTCTTCTATGGCTTAAATTACACAGAAGATCGGGTTTTCCCAATTACTATTAATAAAATTATTTAAAATCGAATGTATGTAAAATAAATTAAATTATCAATTAATAATAAGATTAAATAAATTATTAAAATATTTAGATAAATCATTGTTTAAAAATTAATTATAATAAATCTTAAAAAAAATTTATATAAAGAAAATGTTTTTCTAAAAAACTATTTTTGTACACCAAAATGTATTTTATACTGTTATATTAAATTAATTACTCTTAGTGAAGATATTTAAATTATATTATTATAATATATTTTCAATAAAAAAGTTACATTAATATTATAGGTTTCATAGGGATAATATAAGATGAAATCTAATTTTACTAATAAAACCTTATATTTCACTAATGGCATTTTCGTCGCCTTTTAAAGGAGAACTAGTTTTAAAAAAGAATCCTGAAAATTTTTAAAATTATATTTAGAAAATAAAAAATTATCATTGAAATATTATTGTAAAAATTATCTTAGGGTTTTTTTTATTTTTCTAAGAAATTTATTTTTATGATTAAAATAGAAAATAGTAAATTTTAATGGAAAACTGAATTTTACTCTTAGTAATTTATAATTATAAATTATATTTTAACTGATATATAAATTGTAATAAAATAATTTATACATGTATTAATTAAATTTATGTCATTTAAATCATTTTTACTGAATTTTGATATTAAAACATTGTGAAATTTTGAACATTTTCACCTTAAAAATCCACTCTCTTATCTCATCTACGATATTAATTTTAAAATAGCTTCTGCAACTTCTTGGATTTGAATTTTTAAATTGGATCCCATATTTATAATTAGAATAATTTATAATTTATATTTAAGTAAACATATTTTTAGACCAAAAATATTATCGAAATAAATAAAAATTAATTACAGCTATAAAGGTAAAAATGTGTTTATATAGTGGTTAACCAATAATATTAATGGCCCAAATGAACTTTAAACTTTCTCAAAATCCTTTTCTGGATATTTATAGACCATATCCCCCATTTTATATATAATGATTAATTATTTTAAGAAAATTATTTAAATTATACATTCTAATAGTGATTTCTTTTTCTATTTATAGGAATTCCACTCCACCTTCACTATAAAACCAAACTCATCCCCTAATATATTCACATATATAAAGACATATGGATATAATAAACCCTATAAAAATCACTTTTCAACTTTCCTCTAATCATTTTAGAAGAATCAATTTTCACATAAAGACAACCAAGGATGATTTTTTGTGAAAATTAAAAAGAGTTACCACATGAAAAGGTAATGTTGTTCAATGAGAACTTTTGTTTTATTTATCTCCACAACCATTAAATTATTACTAATTATTCACTACATATTAAAATAATTATATTATCTATACAAATATGTTTTTATTTTATGCGTAATACTTACAACCATTAAAATTTCTATCAATTGGGATACACAATTGTAGTTCATGTGTACGATGGACTAACGCACCACGAACCAATACGGTTTGTTCTTACATTCCCACCTTTCGAGTTTCCAAATGATGAAGGAATTATTGTTTATATATGATATATATGAAATTTATAATGTATTTATGCTTCTCTAATTGTTATATAACACATATCTTCATTCTTTCCATTTTGTGGACTAGGGTAACATCCTTTATGTGTACGACAGTCTACCCCCAATGAAGTGATGTGATTCATTCACACATTACATGGAATGTATTAAGGAAGATATTAATAAAAATATGTTATAAATATAAAATAAATATTATATTATAATTATAATATATATAACATACATTTACTTCTTTTAAATGTGAAAATAAAATGGAAACAACATTCATGTGTACGTACGACCTACCGTCTCCATGAATGTTGTATTTTATTTCCTATCAATAAATTATTTGGATAACTATAAATAAATAAATATATATTATAATGAAATCATGGTTTAAATTTTTTTAGATAACGAAATCATTATCAAATTAAGCGGTACGAAAAAAATAACAAGTCAAAACATACTTGAAAAACAAAGCGGTTATTTCCCGAACCAAGGAAAATAATGAAAGATAATTAAAAACTGAGTGATAAGATGTTATAATAGAATCATATATTAAAAATATTAATATGGTTCTATAGTAAGTTAATAACATTAAAACCAAAATTTATATGTGGTTAAAGTGCATTCAACCAAAAATGGAGTGTAAGGTAAGCGATTCCATCTCAATTTCATTTGATTGATTCATATTGTAATTTTATACACATATTTTCTTTTATATGGTGTTTGTAAACCCACTATGAAATTTATTATCATGAATATGTAATTATTCAATTTATTTTACCTTCCAATTTAAATTATTTCATCATTGGGATTTGAACACAATATTTTCCAAGTTTTAATGAAAATTTATAACTCAATTAATTATTTTATTTATATTACATCCTCATTGTCATTAACATAATTTGATTATGTGTATAATTAAATTGAATATTTATTAATGTATTTATAGTTAATTTATGTGTATTTATAGTCAATACACATAAAATATTTATTGATTAATTCTCACAATAATGATACAATCATTTTTTGGGTATACCCACAATCTCATTCTAATTGATTTTGTTTATTCTTAAAATTATATTAAAGAATATAAAATGATACTTTTATAGTAAGCTATTTAAATTTATTATCCTATGATAATTTATAATTATTTTCAATTGAAAATACCCTTTTTTCTATATTTTTTACTTAATATTATTGGGAAGCTGTTTTAATAATATTTATCTTCATTTATTTATTTGATCAGAAATATATTTTCTTACAAAACCAAGTTTCGTAAATTTTTTTTATAAAAAATTATTTACCAATATAAAAATGATTTATTAAAATCTATATTTAACAACATTTTCTTATTAAATAGTTTTTTATGGGAAGCTATTTTTTTATTTTTTAACAAGGCACATTCATAAAAGTTTTATAATGAAAAAGGAACATTTTAACCTCATTTGGAATTACAAACCATCATTAAATTAAATATTACATTTTCATTTGACAAATATATATTAAAAGAATGTTTTAATAAAAAATCAATAAAATGGATTTTCCAAAAATAATCTAAATAAATATTATTTTTTCCTCAAAAATATATTTATTTATATTTTTATTTCATTAATGAATTTAATGTTTATTATTAATCTATTGGTTATATTTCATATTCATATTATCCCTAATCATTCTCTTTGTGGTTTATGATTCTATTTACCTTGTACAATATTTACCTTCACTTCTCTGAATCATTTTTTATTCATTAACTTCCCCAAGAGTCATTCAATTTTCATAAATCGTTTAACATTAAATTTACCCTAGATAGACACATTATTTGACATGGATTTGAATACTAAAAAACATTGTACCATTTTTACATATGGTGTTCACTATGAAAATTATTTTATTATCTGGTGAAATATTAAAAAATATATATTCTTTACCTAATACAAATATTTGATAAGGTATATTGTTAATGAATTAAATAAATTATCTAATATACTAATAATGATTTGAAATGGTATTAAATGGCTTATGGAATGTTTGATGTTATCCCCTCGATGTATCGGTAGTCTCATGGGAAGAACACAATTATACAAACCCTATTAATTTGTTACAAGTATGTTTTAAAATATTTTGAGGATAGATCTTGGAAGTATAGATAGATTACGTCAAATCAAATCGCCTTACACCCATATCATTTTAAATTGTCTTGAGGGTAGATATTGATTGTGTAGGATCATGTTTCTAGGAGACATTGTGTCCAATAATTAGGAATTTTATTTATTCAGATTCATTTATTATTGTCTATCAGATAATCAATATGAAAATAAATAATATGGAAGGATTTCATTCATAGTTCATTGATTAAATTGAATGATTTTGAGTTATTTACCATTCTATATTGATGGTTCCCAATCAAGTTAGTAATATGTAATGTTTTTTCAGTTATTTACCTTTTCATATTCATTATACTTGTTGATTCATTATTATTTCTATTATACGTAATTCTTACACATAATTAGTGCTCATCCTTATTTTGTTTTCTTTCACTGAGTTTCTGTGAAGTTTACTATCACTTATATGTTTGGATATTCCTGTTGCAAGAATGTTATTCTTAATTTTTTTTCCCAATTTTTGAATTAAATTGTAATAAAAGACTCATGTATGTATATAGTTTACCAGGACTACTAAAATGATCGGTCTATTGGTATGAGATTAAATGTATAATATACCAATTGAATGGTATCATGATCCTACTCTGGGAATACATTGGTTTGGTCACTATAGTTTCTATCAAATTAATATTTGTAGAAACCACTAAAACTAGATTTGGGAAATGATATATTGGAAAACACAACCCGATGATAGACATTGAGTATATGTATAAAAGAACAAATTAATTTTTTTGTAAGTTAGAGATTGTGTGATATTTCAGAGTAATAAAAACATATATTAATTGTTTCTGTGGTTTATGATTTTAAGATTTAATATATGTTCAAATTCAAAAACAAATGTTTTAGGTTTTATGTAATGATATTCTACAAATATTATCGACACTTTTGTGAAATTTAGAAAAAGTATATGTTCTAGGGGACAATTTATTTGAGGTTTAATGAATTTACATTTAATTTAAATTATGTAAATGGTATTGATATTACTTATAGTTAATATTATCATTAATTATATTGTAATCATATTCAGATATTATTGTTAGAAACTATAAGAGAAATAGGTTTTTTTGAAAACCATGAAAAAAGGTTATTTAATGATTAATTCCAATTCAAGGATGTCTATAATAATTGTATGAAATGTTTGAGGAATTATAATAATGTAGTTTAGAAAAGGAAAATACTCATGCACGGTTAAAAATAAACACATCTAGTGAGTTGGTGGGTATTGAACCCATGACCAAAGGATGATAAGGGTTGCATGCCTACCACAAGACTATTTGATGTATTGGTTAATAAGTCATTATTTTTAGTTAAAAAATTAATATATAGTTATTAATGATTAACCATTAGTATTACTTTTCAGGTTTATAGATTAATTTATTAACAATATTGGTTTAGGAAAATAGTTATATATATATATAAATACTTGTTTTATTGATATTATAATAAAATAAAAATGAATTTTAGTTATTTAGGCATAAGAAATCATTTTTCTATATTTATTTCTTAATGTAATGGATGAATTGGAAAATGATAAAAAACAAATTAATGAATTGTTTTTACAGAATTATATCATGTATATATATTTTCTTATATTTTTATGTAATAATATAATAACCTTGATAACTCTCTATAATTACTTACTATTTTATACTGAGTTAAAATTTTCACTTTCCATTGATATTCTCCACAGTATAAGCCTTGTTATATATTATTTCAAATGACCATTGTAATTCACATTCAGTCTTATTGAGAGGATATTTTATTGACCATTTCACATTATGGGTTTTCCAAAAACGAAATTTTAAAATATAAAATCTTATATTACTCATATTATGTTTAAATTCTGAGGATGAAATTTATTTAATGTGTGGATAATGCAACACAAAAAATTCAAAAGTAAGAACATTGTATTTGATATTGTGTATGAAATGGAAAAAAGTGTATATGGGAATATAAAATCCAAAGACATTATTATATATTTAGTATTTAAAATATATTCCATCTAATCTGTTTCTTACAATTAATGGAACACTATTGTTACCTTGCCTTACATGGAAGAATAACTTTCCTTCATGGCCTCTATTACTTGAAAGATAATGTTTTAATAAATATTATTAATATAATAATTTAAAAGGAAAATTATCTCATATATATTAAATTGGTGGTTAATTATATGATTAAATAACTTAGGAAAATATTTTAATTAATCTATTGGTTACCAATTAATTAAAAAATTAATTTAAAAACCAATTTAATATAATAAAATATTTTATTAAAAAAATACACAGCCAATGGAATTATAACCTAATAAATTAAATTATTTACTGTTAGTGAATAAATATTAATTAAATTTATAAATGATATATTCAATAAAAAAATTTTAAATTAATAAATATATTCAATATGTATAAGATAAGAATGAATCAAATTTTTATTATAAAAAACTAAATTGCTCAAAAAATGGTTTTGTTGACATTTAATAGAGAACATATTTTAAAACAGAATTTGAAAAATTTCATAAATAAATTATAAAAATTAACTTAAATTTAAAATTTGATATTTCTAAATTATCTTATTGTGAAATTTTTTTAATTTTCTTTGAATTTTTGTTTTTTGATTAATATTAAAAAATACAGAATTTTAATTTAAAACCGACTTTTTATATAAACAATTGATAATGTTAAATTCTATGTTAATTTCAATTTAAATTAAAATTAGGTAAATTTTCAATATATTAAACTAATTAATGTAAATGGAATGATTTTTTATTTCATTTAGATATAAAAACGTACAAATGTTTTAAACATTTTAACATTAAAACCCAGTTTTTTATCCTGCCTATGAGACTAATTTTCCCATAATTTTTACTCTTTATGTGACTTTAATTTTTCAAAAATGAATAAATATTTAGACTCAATATAATTTATAATTTGTTCTATGTTCAAATTATTATTTGGATAAAAAAATTTGTGAAACCAATTAAAATTAATTAGTTTGATTAATGTAAAAATGAGTTTACTTAGTGGTTAATCATTTATCTTAAGGGAAAAATGACCTAGAAGCATGTTTAAAACCCATTGTATTTAACGTTTTAGAATATATTCTTTATTTTATAGAATATTATTCTTTATTTTTGACACATTATGTAAGGGATATCTCCGAATAGTGTCTTCTCGCTGGTATTTATAATAATGTCACTCCTCCTCTACTATAAAAGGGAACTCACCCCATCAATTATTCACACCAATAAATCATTTTGGATAGAAAAAACACTTCAAAATCCCTTAAAAATTTCATACCCAATTACTAAAACCCTCACTCAGTCTTAATTCAATCCATGTATACTCACTGTGGCAAACTAGAAGTAGTTACCTAAAGAAGTGGTAATGTTTTTCAATGAGAACTTTTGTTTTATTTATTTATCCCCCATTCAATTATTTGTATATTTTATTTTATAATAACATATTTATCTTTAATATATTGATAATTTTTTATTTTAATGTTACTATCTACAAACCAAAACACTACCCTCCAATGGGATACACAATCATCATTCACATACACTATGGACTATTACCTCGTGAATTGATATCATTCATTTTTCCATTACCACTTTTAAAGGTTTGTAATAATGATGTATTTATAGTTTACATATGATATATATGATATTTTTAATTTCTTTTTTTCCTTTGTAATTAAAATATAACAAACACTTTCATGCTTTCTATTTTATGGAATATGATAACATTTTTTGTCTACAGGGTGGAATACCACATTAAAAAGTTATGGGATTCATTCAAATATTCTGTTGAATGTATTAAAGATGGATTTAATAAAAAATCAGAAATAAATAAAATAAATACGAAAATTATATTAAAATATATATGAATATATTTTATTTAATTTGTGTTCTTTTAGTAAGAAATCAAAATGGAAATATTTTCCAAGCATATGTACGAACTACCATCTCCATAAACAATGTATTTCATTTACTATCCCTAAATATTATGCATAAATATAATATATATATATATATATATATGATATTTATATAATTTTTTTTACATTCATGAGATTAATAAATCCTGATCGTTGTGTGAGGAACCAAAAAATAATAATAGGTTAAAACATATGTGAACAATAAAGTAGTTATTACCTAAAAAAATTAAAAATAATGAATGATTTTAAACGAATGAGTCATGAGATTTTATAAAATATTCATATATTATAAATATTAATATGTTTAATGTATTAGTTAATAAAATTATTAATACCAATATATATTACTTTAAAGAGTATATAACCAAATGTGAGCATAAGGTAAGTGATAAGGTCTCATTTCATTTCATTGAAGTATATTGTAATGTTATGAAAATATTTTATATAATATGGTATATATACTGAACCCTATAAATTTGATATAATAAATAATTTATTAATCATTATATTTTATGTTTCAATTTGAATTATTTCATATAATTGGAAATTAACATTAATGTTAATAATTGGCAATGAAGTTCCATAAATAAAATTTTTTATTGGGTTATATTACTTCTTCATTCTCATTAATATCCTATTTTTATGTGTATATATATATATCGAATACATATTTATTTTTTTACACATGTTCTATTTGTATTTACAGTTGATACACAAAATCTATTCATTGATTAATTCTCAATGAATGTTATTTTTTTAAGTGTTTATTTCACAATATAACTTTAATCAAGATTGTTAATTATATAAAGTCTATTAAAATAAAATTATATGATCATTGTTTAATAAAAAATTTAATTTTATTCTCTTACTGTTATTCAATTTTATTTACAAATATATTACGTTATTTTGACTCATTGGTACATACTACTGTTGAGAAAATGTGTTAATAATAGAATGTTATTTTTTACTTTATATGGAATTACACACCATTATTTCTTTGAAGCCTAATAATCAATTTTTCAAATATATTTGTAAAAAAATGGTTTAATAAGTAATTTTCAAATGAAAGAAATTTAAAAAAAGGTCAAATTGAAAAGGATATTTTCCTCAACAACTTTTTTAAAGATGAATTTTATTTCAACAACGATAATAACCATTTTTCTTAATATAATGGTTATAAAACATTCTTAATCTATCCTTATTGTTAATTTTGTGGATTAATATTATTTTTTTCCAAGGATAGTGTTGAAATTCACTCCCTTTAATCATTTTTGAAATGATTACATTACACCTGAGTTATTCACTAGAAATGATCATTGAATATTAAATTTCGGCTATAGATCCCCATTATTTATCACAGATATGAATATTCTTGACACTGTATATCAGTTTTAGATATGGTGTTCACTTTGACAATTATTTAATTATCTAGGAAAATGATGATAAATCCATACACTTTACTCGATAAATAAATTTGATAAGGTTCATTGTTTATGAATTATATCAATTATTCAATATATGTGGAATGATTTGTACTAGTATGACATAGGTTAAGTAAAATTTATTACAATCCCGTCAATGAATCAACAGACTCATGGGAAGAAAACAATTGTACAAACTCTAAGTGTTTTTAACCAATGTATTTTAATGTATCTTTAGGATGGATCATAATAGTAGATATAGATTTATCCAAATCGAATAAATATATACAATGTATGTTTTAAACACTCTCTAGGATAGATCATCTATGTAAGGGTATCATATTTACTCTAAAAATGACATCCAATAATTAAAAAATTTCATTATTCTAATTTAGTTACTATTATCCTTGATATTTTCACTATGAAAAAAAAATCTATAGATACATTTCATTCTCAGTTTGTTGATTAAATGGTATGGTTTTATGTTATTTAACTTTTTATATTGATTATTCCTTATAAAATTATTTAAGTGTCATATGTGATTAGTTATTTTTATTTCCAAACTTCTTATAATTATTGATTCATTATTTTTTATAATATATTTAACCCTTACTATTATGATGGGATAAGGTAATATAACCTTATCAATGCGAAAGATACTTATATTAATATAACCTTATATATGAGAACAATCAATATGTGATAAGATTTTTATATTAATATTCAAATTCTTTAGTATAATAGTAATCTAACGTAAAAATGTTTTTTGTTGTAGTGAACAAACTCTAATAAACTCCCAAGTTAAGTAGATCCAACAACTAATGACATGTAAATTCTCACATTTTTAACATTATTCTTCTACGTGTGACTATTTTTTCTAGGCCTACTATGATTTCGTTTCCTGGTTTGGTTATGTCTTGTCTCTGTATGGTCATCCTTGTTACATCAACATAACTATCTTAAGAAAATCCCTCAACTATTAATTTAATTTAGTATATATCAATTGATCCCATTTCTAAATACTCTCATACTAACTAAATATATAGTCAATTTTATCATAAAATGATGAATCAAATTCTATTAGTATAACCCAATATCAGAATAGGGCACTACTAAACAGCTTCTTAAGCTGTATCAGAAGTGGCAATATACTCCGATATTTTAGATATAGAAACCATTAGATGTAATAATCTGTTATATCTTATTACTATAGCCTTATCAATGATAATAGATAAAATTTTACTAAATATTGATAATTTATCAATTCCCATTATTCCTAGTTTTATCACTTCACTAAAAACCTCAAACCCCTGTAATTTTACTTTTCAACGTATTGGCAATTAGTTATAAATAAAATTCTTGGAAATTATGTTATATTTAATTCAGATTTCAGTCTTATTATTTATGTATTAGTAATATGAAATTATTGTTCATATCAGGGAACATGGGATGAATTCATATAACTTATGCTTATAAAATTATTATAATCTCCATTATCACTTCCAATCCCCATTTATGAAAAAATTGAATGATTATATGCCAAAACAATTTGGCCCTGATTGGTTTCAACAAATATTTTTAAATACTTTATTAGTATATGTACATTAATCAGATTTATCAAACACATATATTTATTTTTTTAGTTCTTGTTCCTTATATAATAGTTTCTACATTAATTCAAACTCGGAGATATTTTATTCACTGGCCTTAGCAAACAAGTAAGACATAATAAATGTTTTCATAAGTTATCTACATATTTAACTTGAAAACATGTAGTGATCACACTAAATAATTAATGACACATGTCACTAATTCATTTATAAATGAATATTATATGATAGTAATTCCTAAAATATTCATAAATGAATTTATGTTATATTTATATCTTATTGGAATTCATTACTTTCACTAAGCCTTTTAGTTATTACAAGTAGATATATAGCATTGGATCTTCTTTTTCATGCACCATATAGAAAAATTCCATATGTATTTCTATAAATTAGGCTTCTATAAAATTAAATAGACCAATTTAATGATAATATAAATGTTCCATTAAATATATAACTGAATATTTATTATATTCATGAAGAGTGGGAAATATGTTTTTATAGACAAAACATTTGATTATAAATATTGATTTATTAGTACCATATTGTCCTGTCCATTTACAGTTTCCCTTGAATACTCACCCAAAGTATCAACTCTCAAAAACATTCAAAATACAGAATCCCAAAATCATTATACATTAAATCTATTACTTTTTAATATAATATGATTATCAGTTACTAGTTATTTATTGGAATCTTTCTTATGAAACATTAAAATATGTATAACACATCGCGGTGAACATAAACCATCTCTTTGTTTATATATTATTATATAGTATATGTCTATGGAACTACTCATCTAACAGTGATTAGTGGACTCCAATTTCCCAAATCCAACCCATGTGCACCCAGACCATATACCAATAGATGTTACGTATTCTCCCACTATCTTCAAAAAGATTGGTTTCTATTTTGGATAAATACTCGTACTTGACTAAATGTTTCTATATTGAGTAGATAAAAGATAATTGACATAAATTCTCCTTAGTCTTTTTACATTTCGTGTGTTCCTAAGGACATCATTTAAAAAAATTATTATCTTTAAACATTTTTTATACTTTCCTAATAGATTCATTTCTTATCATAATTGATCGGATATCCATTTTGAAAATATATTTGAGATATTCTTACTTGTTTCACTAATATTTTCAAAACATGTATTGAGAAGAAAAAATAGTATATTTTCAAATATTTATAAGACCCACCATATACTTTCCTTTTATTACCCAAATTACAAATATGTATATATAAAAATGAGTGTTTTGTAAAATCTTTACATCACATGTATGATCAATGATTACATTGATAATTTTTTTTTCAATAATCCGTCTTGGAGATTCCACAATTTATACGAAGTCTATTAATTTACATCACTTATCATTTATTTTATTTATTAACTAAACCACATGAAGTATATGAAATCAACTTTTTCTTTAGAATAGATCATAGGACCTTGTTGAACTAATTTTATATCCTTTATGATTTGTATTTATATATAAAATATTATTTATCAAAAACATGATAAGTAGTTTATTTTTATATCCAATACCTTAGATAAATTCGGAATAAGACACATTAACAGGAATAAAATAGTAAAATTTATTCATTTTAATTTTAAAAATATTTATATTTACACAGAGTGGTAATACAAATAAATTTTATATTCATCATTAATTATATTGAATATACCTGATTCACATGTTACTAAACTAATAGTTTAGTATTCAATGTAATGTAACAATATTTATTCCAAATGTGACGTAAATTATCATAGTTTTTTGTAAGAAATAGAGATAAATAGTTTGGTAACACATATTAGAAAATTGAATCAATCCAATTAGTAACAACAAGTAGCGATCTCACCTTGAATGACATAAAAATCATCCTTTCTCTTCTTCTTTTGAGTTCATTTATAACAATTATATAATTTATCATTTTTTATTTTAAAATAAATATATTTAATAAGAATATTTCATTTATTATACATGTGATGAATATAAAGTATATGAATATACATAAAT
Source organism: Viscum album (assembly GCA_963277665.1). NCBI lineage: Eukaryota > Viridiplantae > Streptophyta > Magnoliopsida > Santalales > Viscaceae > Viscum > Viscum album. Next base: position 1,514,384,441 of record OY728163.1, read on the forward strand.
TGGATAAAAATTATTGTGTCTTCCATTATTTTTAATTTATTTTCAAGTGTACAAGATTTCCATATGTGTAGAAAATAGCTGCATCATCATTCTTCTACCATGGAATTCTTTTTCCCTTTTAAGGATGTTGTTAAGAATCTTTTGGATTTATATTATCAATAAGTTATTCACCCTTGTCTTTAATAATTTTCCCCACAAGGGGTGGAGAAACATGTTTCATGATGTCTCTATCTTCTCAGAGAAGTATGGACAAGGTTTCCTTTGAGAGTAGCCCATTTTTTATCTTGGTATAGACCAATATGGATAATCGTTACGGTATAGATAATAAAATACGATTAATTGACGATTTATTATCCAAGTGGATGGCCAATTTCTCTAATCCATCAATATATAATTTCATTTTGAAAGCATGATCAGTAACTTGATTTTCAAATTCCATTTTACACTCATATAGTGAATTTACAATGTTATCTATTTCAAACCTTTCCTCCCCTTCCCAATTGATTTAAATGTGATATTATTGTGTAATAATCCATGTTTTTATTTTATATCATAAAATATCAAAACATTTTTGATAATATAATAAAATAAACGTATGAATAATCATAAAAATATCCCTCATAAGATAGCATTACCACTACACTCACATGATGGGGTGGTGGAATAGGAATAAGGGATTGTAACACAAAATATAATCTTTCACATAAATTTTCATCATAACATATCGAAATATTTGTACCTGTAAGGAAATACCATGTTTTTTTGAATGATTTCACTTCTTTCTGGGGTGTGGTTGCAATTTTTTACAATAATTGAAATATATAAACAGAAAATTAATTGATTACGTGTGTTTTGTTATATAATAATTGATTTTATTAATGAATCATATTTTTTAATAACTTCCAATAACCCTATATACTAAACAAAATATGTCATTTTTTTGGACATTCTAGAGAAAATGTTCTATATTCCCCATCATATTACACTAACAAGGGTTGGTCTTACTGCTTGATGGTATTTATGTGAGTATGTCATTACCAAATATGGGCTTGTTGTTCCCTGTTACATTAAGAGGATTTCCCAATGAAATATTTTTGAAATTAATTTTCTCAACAGTTAAATCCAAATTAAACCGTGTATACTAAGGAATTCTCCTATTTATGTTTAAAGGAATGTTCAACCCAACCCCTTCATAAGAACTCCCCTTATAAAAGTAACTCTATAAAAAAATGTTTATCAAACACATAGTACTCCTGATTTTTTTACATAATCTATTAATGGATGGAAAATTAAGATTTATTATTTAGTCGAGGTATTTTACTTTTTATTACTCATAATTTTATCTTTTTTTTATCATTTACATGATTTGTTTATATTAAGATAATGTCAATTAATTGTTTTACCATATTTGGTAAACTTTTACACGTTATCCATTTATTTGAATAATATATTTCCAAATTAATTCATTTACATATGTGATCATGGTATTTCATCTATAAAATAAATAATTCATAGATAAAAATAATTAAATAATTAAATGACCTAGTCATGATCTATAAGGCCCCAGCCTTAAACCATACTTAATCTTGAGTTATCACAAGATTACACGTTGAGGATATTTTCAGGTTTAGAGTTTTAGAGAATTAGATCTTAAAACATGCATTACAACCCACATTAAAACAAAGTGGTTACATAAAGATAGTATTCTTCATTCCCATCAATGGAAACATATTTAAAATAAAACATGGATTCATTCTTGACGCTTCCTTGACACTATCATCATATCATGTACCTTTCCCTTGACCTGTGAAAAACATTTCAAAAAAACATGGGATGAGCATAAAAAGCTCAGTATGGGTTATAAAAACATGGAAAGGAAACATGGGTACATATATACATAAGAATGAAATCATACTTTACCCATAAAACATAATCACCTTAACATACCTCATCAAATCATGAATAAATCATAGAAATCATAAGACATAAAGGTAACTTGAGGCATTCATAACATTCTTACGTAGGGAGTAACCCTCTTGGTTACATTTGGAATACCCATCACAGTATATTCCCTAAAATCTCTTCGAAGAAACAATAACGTTTCACTCCTTCGCGTTACCCAATGCATTGGAGAGCTATATCGGGCTCACCCGCCCTTAGTATATCACGGAACCACCCGTCTTCGTAATAATTCCCAAGAACCACAACATAATTGTATACCATAAAACATGCATAAAGGAAACATAACATTTCCACATTTCAATCACATGATATCAATATAAAACAAAAAAAATTGTGAAAACCATTTCCAATACCAAAATAAAAGAAATGTAAAACATGGTATTTATTTTTCTTTTAAAAAGAAGGTATGGCTTGTAGAGGAAGCCGAAACTCAAATAACGGTCACGACGGCAGAGAAGTCGTTGTCGCCGCATCCGTACGAAAAAAACATTCCCTTTTGTCTTTTAGTAAACACTTTGTATAAAAAAGATTCCTTTTGAATAAATGTAAAAGTCAAAGGGGTTTATACATCGTATAAAAGAAAGTTGTGTATAAAATAAAATATGCCTCAATGAAAGGAGATTGAGACGAAGTCCCATACCTCGTATCCGACTTGACCCGACCGTTCTTTAATCTCCTGAATAATAAACATGAGTTAATCTCTACTTGATTATGAACCTTTTTCAAGTTCATTATTCCTTTTATACCATGTTATGAACATCATGTAATCTTTTAAGTTAATAATGTTCATTTTGTCGGTATTTGGTTCTTAAGTCAAAAATAGACTTCTTATACTTACACGTTGTTAATTTGGTCAAAGGTTCATTATATCCAGAATGATATTAATTATTTGGATAACATATATATCATATATATTCATCATATACATGTATTTATAATATTACATTACATTTAGAGGTAAGAAATGAAATGCACCGTTCATGGAGACGGCAAGCCGTACGTACGCATGAACGCTACTTCCATTTCTATTTCGTATTTTCTGGAATGGAATCATAATGATATAAGAGTATATTATAATTACAGTATAATAACATATATAATATCATTAACTTTATCCTTTACACATCCCATATATGGTATTAACGAATCAAATCACTTTCAGTGGGCGGTAGTCCGCACTTCCTAAAATGAAGATATCGTGTTTACCCATAATGGAAACCATAAAGGTGTGCCAAAAATGAAAAAACAGAAGATTAAGGAAAACATAAACATATTATATATCATATATAAAAATAGTTACATCATACTGGCCACCTTTTAAGGTGTTAAATGAGTATTGAACAATCATCATTTCGGGAGGCAGAATTTCGCCATCCACGGAAACCGTATGTTCTTTTACCATTTTATGTAGTTGTGTGAGAGTTTAGCTCAAATAAATCTTATAACAAAATCCTAGTATATTGAAGATACTTGTGTTGATACAAAAGAATTAAATAAAAAGAGTTTAGGGGGTTGGAGTAGCAAAATAAAACGAATGAACATGAGAGAATGAATTACCTTTAAAGGTGTAACTCCTTTTGATTTGAGCCTAAAGCTTCCTTTGAAAGGATTCTACCCAAAGGGAATCCTCTAGGATGAATAGAGGGATGTGGAGAGAGTAAATGGTCAGGGGTTGGCTGGGCCAAAGGCTTGAACAGTGTGTGAAATGAGGTAGAGGTGGGGGCCTTTTATAAGAGGAGAGGAGGGGCACTTTTGGAAAGTAAGGAAATATTACTTTATTTGAAAATGTGTTTCGGTTTTAAAAGGCCCCAAATTGATATAATTCGTGGATAAGGTGATACGGGTTTGAAATCCACCCATCCAATAAGTTTTGGACATGTGTAGTTCATAGAGTTTACATTATCTTTCCATTTTATTTAAATCATCAAATAATGATGTCATCGCTGCATCATCATGATGTCATAAATAATTTACTTTATTTAAAGTCTAAAAATTATAAAAAAAATACTATGATGTAGGAAATCTTTTTATCTTTCCAATTACTATTTATAATCAAAAATCGGATCTTTATAACCCCATGTAAAAATTGTTTTCGTAAGACATATTATGTTTGTGTCATTTTTACTTTTACATTAAATAAAAAGTTATTTATGTCATTTCCCAACCAAAGTGGATCCATGGGGTCCCCAAGTTGACCCATGGCTTGTCTTGGTCGGCCATTACACAAAAAATGAGGGTAGGACATGTTTCAAGCTCATCTTAATTTATTAAAGCATTATTTTTACCTTTAACTACACTAATTACCACTAATCGCGATTAAAAACATAATAAGTTACTATTCACCAAAAAATTATTTTAATTCCATTGAACCACATTTTATTTCTTAATGACAACCATGTATGTCGGATTTTAAAAATTAAAAACACAAAGATGGCCAAATTTCATTTAAACGGAAAATAAATTTTTATAAGTACCACTTAGTGGTTTCACTATTCATCAAAAATTGAAGTTTTTCAGAAAATTACCAAACAATCACCCTAAGATATATTTGATATTCTGAATTAAAAAATGAAGTCTATTTTAAAAAATTAAATACATATAAGTCACATTAATTAATTTAATAAATAATTCCCGCTGTTATGACAAATAGCGTGTTTTTATGAAACAATAAGTATCAAAAGATTGACACCAGTTTAAGTCCAATTTCAAAGTGAAATTGATTCCAATGACCACCATTGGATTAAATGGTAAAAATATATTCTAATTTCACTTCAAAAACAATTCAAAAGATAATCTAATCATATAAATAAATTAGATTAAAAGGCAGTTTTGATGTAAAATGCAGTATTTTTCACTATTCATTAAAAAATGAACATTGTCAGAAAAATACCAAAAATTCACACAAAGTAAATTTTGATGTCCCAATCATAAAGAATAAGTTTATTTTGACAAAATTAGTTTATAAAAGTATCAAAAGATAGATTCAAAAATGGTTTTCCATCAAAAGGCAGTAAAACAATCTTTTAAGAATATTAGTGTATTCCATGCATAAGATTGTATTTATTTTCATTTTAAGCCTCTATAACACTATCTTAATCATTAATAGACATAGATAAAAATATCTATTATTCATTACTTACTTGGGATGTTACATCCTTCCCCCCTTTAGAAAATTGTGTCCCCGCAATTTATTTACTTATCGAATAAATGGGGGTACTTATCCCTCCTTGCATTTTCAGATTTCCATGTTGCCTCTTCCATCATGTGGTTTTTCCACAAAACCTTTACCGGCTTAATCACCGTATTCCGTAACACTTGCTCCCTGTGGTCAAGAATCTGGAACGGTTGTTCCTCAAAAGATAGGTTCTCTTCCAGCTGAACTACCTCTAGACTCAAAACATGATATGGATCTCGCATATACTTTCTCACCATCGAAACGTGAAAAAAATTGTGTACCTGAGATAAACTAGGAGGTAATGCCACTCGGTATGCAACTGATCCAACTCTCTCCAGAATTTCGTATGGTCCAATGAACCTTGGACTCAACATTCCTTTCTTACCAAATCTCATCACACTTTTCCAAGGAGAAACCTTGAGAAAAACATGATCACCTACCTCAAAAGATAGATCCTTCCTCCGGTTATCCGCATAACTCTTTTTCTAGCTCGGAGCTGTTCTCATGTGTTTCTGCCATCTCTTCTACCAATTCTGGTCCCATCAACTTCCTTTCACCCACTTCATCCCAAAATGCTGGAGTTCGACACCACTTCCCATATAATGCCTGAAATGGTTCCATCTGTATACTGGAATGGAAACTGTTATTATATGAAAATTCAACCAAAGAAAGATGTTGGTCCCAACTTCCCTGAAAATCCATAGAACAAGCTCGTAGCATATCCTCCAATGTCTGAATTGTTCGTTCTGACTGCCCATCTGATTGAGGATGAAAAGTTGTACTAAAATTTAATTTAGTACCCAACGACTTCTGAAAGCCTTTCCAAAAGTTAGAAGTGAACCCGGGATAACGATCAGATACAATGGAGAGTGGAACTCCATGTAACTTGACAATCTCTTTAAGATACAAACGGGAAAGTTGATCAAGAGAGAAAGTATCTCGTATAGCAAGGAAATGAGCAGATTTGGTCAAGCGATCATCAATAACCCATATTTCATTATTACCTCGAGATGTCTTCGGTAATCCAACAACAAAGTCCATGGATATATTCTCCCATTTCCACTCTGGCACTGGTAAAGGCTGAAGCATCCCTTTCGGTAACTTCCGCTCTGCTTTAACCAGTTGACATGTCAAACACTTCAGAGTAAAATCAGCAATATCTCTTTTCATTCCATCCCACCAGTAATACTCTCGCAGATCTCTATACATCTTAGTACTGCCCGGATGAACTGAAAAAGGAGAACTATGATCTTCACATAACAACTCTCTCTTCAACTGTGAATCAAAAGGCACACACAATCTCTTCCGAAATCTCAATACACAATCATTATCAATGTTGAATTCAGGCAACTTACCTTTCTGAACCAGCACTACCTTTTTCTGCAACTCACTGTCTTGCTTCTGTGCTTCCTTGATTCTATCTGATAGAGATGATCTCATTGATACCTGAAACAAAACAGAAGGACTCCTTGCACCAACAAATTCTATGCCAAATTTCATCAAATCCTTAACCAAAGGATCACGTTCTAAACGCAACATTGTTAATGAAGCATTACTTTTTCGACTCAAAGCATCAGCCACTTTATTTGCTTTTCCCGGATGGTAATGAATTGTAAAATCATAATCCTTGATTAATTCTAGCCATCTCCTCTGTCTCATGTTCAACTCTTTCTGAGTGAATATATACTTTAAACTTTTGTGATCGGTATATATTTCACACTTTACTCCATACAAATGATGCCTCCAAATTTTTAAAGCAAAAAAACAGCAGCTAATTCCAAATCATGTGTAGGGTAATTTACCTCATGAGTTTTCAACTTTCGTGAAGCATAAGAAATTACCTGATCATTCTGCATTAGGACGCAACCAAGTCTTTTCAATGTAGCATCACTGTATATAACAAACTCACCATTCCTAGAAGGTAGTTCCAAAACTGGAGCATTCACCAATCTTTTTTTCAATTCCTGAAAACAATCTTCACATTCTTTTGTCCTGATAAACTTAACACCCTTACGAGTTAGCTTAGTCATTGGACTAGATAACCGTGAAAAATTTCTAACAAACCTTCGGTAATAGCCCGCCAAACCAAGGAAGCTATGAATCTCGGTTACATTTTTGGGTCTTGGCCATTCTTCCACAACTTTTGTTTTTGCAGGATCAACAGTTATTTCATCTTTAGAAACAATATGACCAAGGAAAGAAATTTGTTGCAACCAAAACTCACACTTGCTGAATTTCTCATACAGTTTCTTTTCTTTTAAGGTTTGCAAGATAACCCTTAAATGTCTTTCATGCTCCTCTTTTCTTTTAGAAAACACCAAAATATCATCAATGAAAACCACCACAAACTTATCCAAGAACTCATGGAAAATTCTATTAATTAAGTCCATGAATACAGAAGGTGAATTGGTTAGCCCAAAAGTCATTACTACAAATTCATAATGGCCATATCTCGTACGGAACGCGGTCTTCAAAATATCTGTCTCCTTTACCTTTAGCTGATGGTACCCCGATCTCAGGCCAGTCTTTGAAAAACACTGAGCTCCCTGGAGCTGATCAAACAAATCATCGATATGAGGCAAAGGATATTTGTTCTTAACAGTGATATTATTCAAGGCTCTATAATCAAGGCAAAGTGTCATAAAACCATCTTTCTTTATAACGAATAAAACCGGAGCACCCCATGGTGATGTGCTAGGTCTAATGAAAACTTTCTCTAATAAATATTGAAATTTCTCCGTCAACTCTAAATGTTCAATTTGTGCCATTCGATAAGGGGGTTTTGAAATTGGCTTAGCATCAGGAACTAAGTCAACAGTAAACTCAACTTCCCGATCTGGTATTATTCTAGGAAACTCATCAGGAAAAACATTAGGATACTCATTTACCACTGGCACATCATTAATCTGAACAGTTCCTTTATTTTCAACGACGTGTGCAAGGTAACATTCATTTCCATCTTTTACAAGTTTCTCGGACTCTTGATATGTTATCAAAAGTAAGGGTTCATTCTTGTAAACCAACTGAAATTATTTCTGAAAAGAAACTTCTTTATCTCTACAGTCAATCTTAGCATGGTAAATAGAGAGCCAATCCATACCCATGAAAACATCAAACTCTACTAGAGGTAGAACAATAAGGTTTGCAAGTAGGTTCTTTCCACAGATAAGGATAGGAAGATTCTTATAAATTCTTTTTTCCTCAACATTTCCACCAGGTGTTTTTACCAAAAGTTCAGGAGTCATTTCTTGAGATGGTATTCCCATTTTACTAGAAAAGGTTTTAGAGATGAAAGAATGTGTAGACCCCGAATCAAACAACACACTGGCATAATCTGAAAAAATAAGCAAACTACCTGATACAACTTCATTTGATGGCCCAACATCTGCTGAAGTAGTTGCAAAGGATTTCACCACCCCTTTCTGCTTGTAGTCTAACTGCTTCCCATCACTCATGCTCTTTGTCGGACACTCGTTTGCATAGTGACCCATCTCATTGCACATATAACATTTCACTAACTGTAAATCAAATTTATTCTTACCTTCACCTTGATCCTTTTCAATGCAATCACGAGCCTTATGTCCTATATTACTACATCGGTAGCACTTTCCAGAATTCAGAAGACATTCCCCAGCATGCCTTTTGCCACATTTATCACAAACTGGAAACTTAGTTCTCTTACCATCAGACTTTTGTGAAGAATTCTTACCTTTCTCCTGCCACCTCGGTCTCTTCTTCTGCTGGTTGTTATAGAACACTTGGTCATCGGCAAACTCCATTTCCACCTTCTCAGCACATCAAACAAGCTTTTCATAACTTTTAAACTCACGAGAAGCTAATGACCTTCGATATTTTGGCTTTAATCCTGAGTAAAAATGATTGATTTTACTATCAAGGTCTCGGATAAAATTTGGAGCATACCTTGCCAATCGAGTGAACCTTTCTTCATAGGTAGCCACTGAGTCCTCCTCTTGCCTCAATTCCAAATTTTTTTTCTCCATCCTAAGTCGAACAGCCTTTGGAAAATACTTCTCAAGAAACATACCTTTGAATTCATCCCAATCAAGAGCATCAATCTCATCAGCGTCCCTGATATTTTTAACCATAGACCACCACTGATCTGCTTCACCCTCCAAACGATAAATAGAAAGACTAACCTTTTGATTGTCTGAACACCCCATGATATCAAAAATCTTCTCCAGTGCTTTAATCCACCCTTCAGCTAGCACAGGGTCAGATGATCCTCTAAATGATGGTGGATGTTGCCTCATGAAATGTTCCACCACCGACATGTTCCTCTGCGGTTGATCTGGCTGATCTCGTGCATGGATACCACCACCATTTATCGCTTGAGTCAACTTCTCCATTACTGCAACAAACTATTCAGTTCCAATTCCGACCATCTCAGGATGCTGATTCGGAAGGTTATTTCCTTCTGTATGCCTTCCTAGAACTGCTTCCCTGTTTCCTCTGCAGAAAACCATTCTGAACAAACATGTCTTAGATGAAGCAACATGGTAATCTTCAAATGCTATATCATTTCAAAAAAAATATTTTTGGATAATCATTTAATAGAATTATAACTCCTAAAGTTATCTAAACCGACTTTTGATACCAACTATAAGACCCCAGCATTAAACCATACTTAATCTTGAGTTATCAGAAGATTACACTTTGAGGATCTTTTCAGGTTTAGAGTTTTAGAGAATTAGATCTTAAAACATGCATTACAACCCACATTAAAACAAAGTGGTTACATAAAGATAGTATTCTTCATTTCCATCAATGGAAACATATTTAAAATAAAACATGGATTCATTCTTGACACTTCCTTGACACTATCATCATATCATGTACCTTTCCCTTGACCTGTGAAAAACATTTCAAAAAAACTTGGGATGAGCATAAAAAGATCATTATGGGTTATAAAAACATGGAAAGGAAACATGGATACATATATTCATAAGAATGAAATCATACTTTACCCATAAAACATAATCACTTTAACATAGCTCATCAAATCATGAATAAATCATAGAAATCCTAAGACATAAAGGTAACTTGAGGCATTCATAACATTCTTACGTAGGGAGTAACACTCTTGGTTACGTTTGGAATACCCATCACAGTATATTTGTAACACCCCAAGCTTCTACGGTACGTTTCCCTTCGAATAATGCGATAGCGTGTGTTGTACGCAACCTCGAGTTCTAACACACACCACAACTAATTAAACTAGCCGTTGTGAATAGTAATACCTACTTTTTGAAATCATATATATTCTATATTTCAAAATGGACTTCATTTTTGGATTCGGAATATCAAAATTAGCCTAGGGTGAAATTTTGGTACATTTCGGATAACTTTCATATTTTGATGAATAGTGAAAATTTCTAAATTTTAATTAAAAACAACTTTTTTAATCAAAATAATTAATAGTGATAAATTATGAATTTGAGTGGTTTTAAAGTATATTTAGAATATATTTTTACCATTCAATTTAATGTTTATCATTGGACATAATTTTACAATTAAACCGAACATAAACAAGTGTCAATCTTTTGATAGTTATTATCTCTTAAAAACACGCTTTTTGTTTTGACAGCGGGAATTAATTTTAAATTAATTTCTGCCACTTCTGTGTTTTGAATTTAGGAAAATGGATTCCATATTTGGAATCAGGATGTTCAAATTGTGTAAATAGGTAACTTTTATTTTTAGACATTTTGAATAGTTACTGTGGTAAATATTTTATTTACCATGGTTAAAGGGTAAATCCGGTAAATAAGGGTTAAAAAAATAATATTATAATAATAAACAATTACCCTAAAACGTGTCCTAACCTTATTGGTGGACACATACCCGACCATGGGCATCCTTTGGTCAATTTGGGGACCCCTTGGAGCCACTTGTATGTGGTAGGGACACTTTATATTAATAAAGTTAAAATAAAAATAAAAATGGCATAAGCTTACATCTTTTAGAAGAACAATTTTTACATAGGGTTATACATGTTGGATTTTCGATTATAAATATTCATTAGAAAGCTAAAAAGATTTCCTACATAATTATATTTTATTTATAATTTTTAGACATTATATAATTTATTTTATTTATGACACAATGATGATGCAGTAATTACTAAAATAGTGAAAAATAAAAATAATTGATCTTATAAATACCCAAATAATTATAATATGAAACTTTTAATGAATTAAACTAATTTTCTATGATAATATGATATATTAGGATTGATTTAATTGACTTTTTTCGAAGTAATCAATCTGTTAGGAGTTTCACAAAAATCAACTATTGAATAGTGTCAAAATTGACATAAAAGAGTTCTTAAAACAAATATTATATTATTAATTGATATTAAATTCCTAAAAATCTAAGGTTCGTCCAAGAGACTTATATTATGATAGGTTCCTCATTAATGGACCACTTGGGGGTCGCTTGGATGTATATAGTAAGTTTATTAATCATATTATATAAAAATACAAAGAGACATTGTAAAAGTGAAACTAATTAACTTAGAGTTAATACTTAAAGATAAGGTTAATATAAGTACCCAAACCTGTCTAAATTCTATTGGATGAGTTGTTTTCGACCTATCCACACCTCATCCTTTTAATAGTCAACTTTGGAGCCTTTGTAAACCTAATATGAATTTATTATAAATTAATATTTCTAACTTTTCCAAAGGTGCCCCTCACCCCTCTTATAAAAGGGCACTCCTCCTTCTCATTTCTTCACACCTTCAAAGCCTTTTGGTTCGGCCAAACTCTGCCCAAATACTCTCCAAACATCCCCAAATACAACTTAGAGGCCTTAGTGTGATCAGAAAGCCAACCTAAGGAGCCCTTTTGATCAAATCAAAAGGAAGAACCCGAAGAAGAGGTAATGATTTCACCACCCTTTTCTAAGTTCATTTCTTCTTCCACTTCTTCTTCCTTTGTTCTTACCATTCTGAAATAATAACTCCAGTATCTCACATATACTGTGATGTTATTATAAATATGGTACAATCATATTCAGTATTCTATCCACCCTTTGAATAACATGTCACCATACGTGCGTACGTACGGCTTACCGTCTCCACGTCGTGGTGTAATTGTTATTCAATATAATATTATTTGGATGGGTATAATAATGATGTGTAACTCATGTAAATAATAAATATAACATGTTAATGATTCTGTATATATGATATACCATCCATTTATATATTATTTTAATATCAAAAGAATGATATTGTCGCTCGTGCGTACGTACGGACTACCGTCTCCACGAACGTGATGAGATTCATTCTCCATCGTATCCATTCAAGTATAATTATCATTTGATGATTTAAAAATGATGTTTAAGGACTGTATATCATTCTGGATATGAATAAGATACAACAACCATGGCTTATGTAACAAAACATATAAAAGAAAATGAGTAAGTTAACTCCCGAAACGACGATAATTCTAAGATATTATTAACAAATCAATGTTAAAAGATCATATATGATATCATATTAATATATATGATTCTTGTATAATTTAATAACAACTATTTCACCATTATACAGGAGGTTAACCTACCCCAACCAAGGAAAAGTACAAGGTAAGGGTTATTTCACAATCTCTTCATTATCCGAGGTTGTTTATATGTAATAATCTACTGGGATCTCTTTATCATCCACATCCATGTTTCTTAAAAATGTATTTCAAAACATTTTTACTATTTACAAGAATATGGGTTAAAGTCATTTATACCTTTTTTTGACTTTTTATAAGAGGTTTATAAAGGAATCTTTCCGTCGTTTTCAAAACAAGGTCCTTTTTAACCTTTTCGACAGAATTGAGGTAAGAATGTTTTTTTTTAACTTATACGGAGGGTGCGGTTATTTTACACCGTTATAAAATCTTCAAAGCTTTCCTTACAAGCTTATAAGAATATTTTCAAAGAAAATGTTTTATTTTATATGGATCTTAAATGATTTCAAAATAAAAGGAGATATTTCTTTAAAAAGAATTTTGATTTCATCTATGTCAACATCCTTTGATGGATTTTAAGATTATTTGAAGTTGATTTATTATGATACAAAACTTCTATATTGTATTGAAGGTTTTGTGATATGTTTGATTGTGGATGTGCTATTTTTATACCATTCATAGTTTATTGTGAAAGTATTGACATTTCGTATGCTAGTTTTAATACGAATGTTTATGTTATGTTTAAACCTTTTCATATGGGAATGCATTGGACTTAATAAGTGACGGGTGGAGCCCGCTATAGCTCCTCGATGCATCGGTAGGTCTCATGAGACAAACTAGTGTCTTGGCACAAGGCCTTGACAAAATCTTATTTGTAGTCTTGGCACGAGGCCTTGGCTATGTGGTTATGATAGTCTGGCATTATGCATTCCAACATTATGAAAGTGGTTATTTATTTTTGCATGTGATTATTCGATTAGTGGAATATCCATGTGAATAAGTAAATGGCATTATTTCATTTTATTTATGCCATACCATGTTGAAAGTTCATGTTTAAAAGGCTTTTGTTTTAGTTATACATTGCCTTAAATGTTTATTCTTATTGATGAAAGTTTCCGCTATATTGTTATCCTTACTGGGCATTTGAGCTCACCCCTTTTCTATGTTTTATTTTTCCCAGGAAGCGAAGATGTAAGTTATGAATGACCTGCAGGGATATTATGAGGGGATTGTAGTGTGGACTGTGGAAACATTATGTTGTTGTAGTAGTTTTTGATTTTATGATGTAATGTAAAACTTATGAATATATCTAGTGTTTCCAAGGCTACTAAACCAATCGGTCTTTCGAGATTTGATCTTTCTTGTGATCATGCCAATGTTATGTAATAATGCACCGACTCTAGGAAACTAGGGTCGGGGCGTTACAGTTGGTATCAGAGGAAGTTTAGTACAAACCTTGGAAGCTAGATTTAGATAAACTCTGATTAGAGCACGTAGACCTAAGATGAACTTTGAGGATTAGTATAGAAGAACTTCCTAGAATTTTGGTATTGTAGAGACTTTGTGAGTTTTGCGAGCAATACATCCCTGTCTGGATACGAGCAGGTAGAGGCGGCTCTGGCACAGATGTACCTAGGGGTAAAACCCGAAAACACCGCTTTGAGCTAGACTCGAACGGGAACTGGTGCACGACAACGGGCCTTGCTGCACTCTTGGTTACGACACTCCCGGGGGATATGCTTAGGATAACTCTCACTTTCTTTACAAATCATTATGAAGGGTTTATGAGTATATACTTCCTCAAAGAAAACATATTTATGATTATGGATTATATCCATAGATAGTTCAATTTATGTTAAGTGTTTTATAAGTATGGGATTATGTATTTTGATTCATAAACTGATCTAGTTTATGCCATTGTTTAGAAATGGCGCCTAGTGGAAGAAATGGAAACCGTATCAATGCACGCACTCCATGTAGGGATTGCCCTCCTGCTCAAGATAATTATAGTGGGGCTGGTGATGCAACTGGTGCTGATCAGCTAATCACCGTACTGGGACAACTTACTCAGGTTATGAATAATAACCTTACCCGTATGGAGCACCCTGATCTGCAGCGTGGAGGATCAATGTTAGATCGATTCATGAGACAACAACCACCAACGTTCAATGGATGTACAAATCCCTTAGTAGCTGAGCAATGGATATTTTCCCTAGAGAAAATATTTCAGGCTTTGGGGAGTAGTGAAAGGGAAAAAGTTACCATGGCAGTTTACCGCCTCACTGGAGATGCTGATCAATGGTGGTAATTGATTCAAAACATGAAGGAAGATGATGAAGTATCAAACATGGAATGGAGGGAGTTCAAAGATCTGTTTTTAGAAAAATACTTTCCTCGTGACCATCGAGCAGATATGGAAAGGCAATTTCTGAGTCTGAGACAAAAGGAGGATGAGAATGTCACAAAGTATGAGGCTAACTTTACAAGGTTAGCGAGGTATGCTGGAGATTATATTCGCAACCCAAGAAGTAAGATTGATCGTTTCTTTGATGGGTTAAAACCATTTCTCCGTCGAGCATTAGTCTCACAATCCTTTTCATCGTACGAAGACATTGTCTCATGTGCTATCAAGACCGAAAAGGAATTCTCTAAGTCTTATGACTTTAAAGCAAAGCAAGAGAAGAAGAGACCTGCTGATCAATCTGGGAATGGAAATAAGGGGAAGAAGGGAAAGGTTGAATATCCATCTTGTGGTAAGTGCGGGAAGAAACACCCCGGTGCTTGCCTGAAGGGAATGGGAGTCTGTTACAAGTGTGGTGAAAAAGGCCACCAAGCTCATGATTGCAAGGGGAAGAAGGAAGCTACCAACGTTCAGTGCTACAATTGCAGGGAGATGGGGCATTATGCAAATGCATGTCCTAAGCGTCAGGAGAACTTACCTCAGAAAAGGCCAAGGGATCAAGGCCAGGCTTATGCTATCACTACTGCTGAGGTAGAAACTCCGAAAGACGTGGTGGCAGGTAATTTAATGGTTTCCTCAAGTTTAGCAAATGCATTATTTGATTCTGGATCATCGCATTGTTTCATATCTTCCCAGTTTTCTAAGAAAATTAGATATTTCCAATTTGATTTAATAAGGGAGTTGTCAGTTAAAACTCCTAAGGGAAGTATCGTTGCAACAAAGTTTTGTGAATCAGTCCCCATTAGAGCACATAAATTTTCTTTATCTGCTGATTTCATCGTCATACCTATGATTGAGTTTGATATAATCCTCGGTATGGACTGGCTTTCGGACTATGATGCGAAGATTTATTGTAAGAAGAAAGAGGTTACGATTCTTGATGATAATGATAAGGAACACCTTATTTTTAGAGCAGAATCGTCACCACCTAATTCTTATTTAGACCCACCCCCAGTAGCTCAACTTAATTCAATTATTGGGGAGGAAGAGAATGAAATAACTGTCGGTGAGGAAAGGAATGTTCAAATAGAGGATGTACCTGTTGTGAAAGAATTTGTAGATGTATTTCCGGAAGATTTACCTGGACATCCTCCAGAACGAGAAGTTGAGTTTTCTATTGATTTGATTCCTGGATCAAGGCCTATATCGAAGACCCCTTATAGAATGGCCACTGTAGAGTTAGTCGAACTAAAGAAACAACTAGAGGAATTGAGTAATAAGGGATTTATTCGCCCTAGTGTTTCTCCATGGGGAGCCCCTGTTCTTTTTGTTAAAAAGAAAGATGGATCTATGAGGTTATGTATCGACTACAGGGAGATCAATGCTATAACGATAAAGAACAAGTATCCCCTACCTCGTATTGATGATTTATTTGACCAACTGCATGGAGCTCAATACTTTTCAAAGATTGACCTTCGATCTGGATACCATCAGTTGTGTGTAAAGAAGGAAGAAATTCCGAAGACAGCATTTCGAACCAGGTACGGGCATTACGAGTTTACTGTAATGCCGTTTGGATTGACTAATGCACCCTCTGTATTCATGGATCTGATGAATAGAGTTTTCAAGGAGTATCTCGATGAATTTGTGGTGGTATTTATTGATGATATCTTGGTATACTCCAAAACCTACGAAGATCATGAAAATCACTTGCGCATTATCTTGAAGACTCTGAGGAGGCATGAATTATATGGAAATTTTAGCAAGTGTGAATTCTGGCTTCAGGAGATTTCTTTTCTTGGCCATATTGTCTCTAAAGATGGAATCTCTGTTGATCCTTCTAAGACCAAGGCAATCCAAGAATGGCCAGCACCTACGAGTATAACTGAGGTACGTAGTTTTATTGGCTTGGCAGGTTATTATCGACGTTTCGTCCAGAATTTTGCCCGATTGGCTAACCCATTAACGAAGCTCACACGTAAAGGGGTTAAATTTGTTTGGACAAAAGAGTGTGAAGAATGTTTCGAAGAACTGAAGAGAAGATTAGTCAATGCTCCTATATTGACTCTACCATCGGGGAATGATGGGTTCGTTATTTATAGTGATGCATCAAAGAAAGGACTTGGCTGTGTCCTTATGCAGAATGATAGAGTTATTGCCTATGCATCACGACAGTTGAAAATTCATGAACAAAACTATCCTACTCATGATCTTGAGTTAGCAGCTGTGATCTTTGCTTTGAAGATATGGAGGCACTACCTCTATGGTGAAAAATGTGAGATTTATACTGATCACAAGAGTTTGAAGTATATTTTCTCACAAAAAGAACTCAACATGAGGCAAAGGAGATGGCTTGAATTACTCAAGGATTATGATTGTACGATACACTACCACCTGGGGAAGGCAAACAAGGTGGCAGATGCTTTGAGTAGAAAAGACCATGGAGTTTTGAACAATATGAGAATTGAAAGGGATCCAATTTTCATGGATCTAGTGAAAATGGACATGGGAATAACCAGGGAAGGTGAAACATCAATGCTTTTTCAAATGGTTGCCAAACCATCTTTACTAGAAAGGATTAAGAGTTCTCAGACCGATGATGACGAATTCCAAAAGAAGATTAAAGCTGTGAATGATGGGAGATTGAGAGACTTTGTGTATGAAGATGGAATTTTGAAATTCGGGAAGAGACTTTGTGTTCCCAATATACCTGATCTAAAAAGGGAATTGCTGGATGATGCTCATAGTTCCAATTTCTCTATACACCCTGGGAGCACCAAAATGTATAGAGATTTGAAGGAACATTTTTGGTGGGACAACATGAAGAGGGAGATTGCTGATTTTGTGTCAAGGTGTATGGTTTGTCAACAAGTGAAAGCTGGAAGGCAACGGCCTGGAGGAGTCATGCAACCTCTTCCCATACCGGAGTGGAAATGGGACAATATTACGATGGACTTTGTCATGGGGCTACCAAAGACTCCTAGAAGGAACGATGCAATATGGGTTATTGTTGATCGTCTTACCAAGTCATCACATTTTCTTGCTATAAGAGAAGATCTACCCCTGGGACGTCTAGCAAGACTATACATTAATGAAGTTGTGAGACTTCATGGAGTTCCCCTATCGATTGTTTCTGATCGTGATCCCCGTTTTACTTCAAGATTTTGGAAAAGTCTTCAGAAATCCCTGGATACTGAACTTCATTTGAGCACTGCTTACCACCCTCAGACAGACGGACAATCAGAACGGACTATTCAGACCTTAGAAGACATGTTGAGATCTTGCTCACTTGATTTTCAGGGTATGTGGGATCAATATTTACCTCTGGTAGAATTTTCCTATAACAATAGCTTCCATTCGAGTATACAAATGGCACCATATGAAGCGTTATACGGAAAGAGATGTCGTACACCAACCTGTTGGGATGACGTTGGTGAAAGAAAACTTGTAGGCCCAGAACTGGTGGAGGAAACGGTGGAAAAGGTGAAGGTAATCCAAAATCACATCAAAGCAGCTCAAAGTAGGCAGAAGAGCTATGCCGATAATCGAAGGAAGGATTTGGAATTTCAAGTCGGTGATCATGTTTTCCTAAAGGTATCTCCGTGGAAGGGAGTCATACGTTTTGGTAAGAAAGGTAAATTGAGTCCCAGGTACATCGGACCTTTCGAAATTCTAGAACGAATTGGGGCTGTAGCTTACCGATTGGCAATGCCGCCAAGTCTCTCCAAAGTTCACGATGTGTTCCACGTATCTCTGTTGAGAAAATACATGCCTGACCCAACGCATGTACTCACCTATGAGGAATTAGAACTAGAACCCGATCTGTCTTATTGCGAAGAGCCCGTCAGGATTCTTGATACAAGAGAACAAGTACTGAGAAACCGGACGACGCGTCTGGTAAAAGTTTTGTGGAGAAATCATAAAATGGAAGAGGCAACGTGGGAACCCGAGGAACTTATGATGAAGAACCACCCGAGTGTTTTTATGCAGTAATACCCTAGAAATTGCGAGGACGCAATTATTTGAAGGAGGGGAGAATGTAACACCCCAAGCTTCTACGGTACGTTTCCCTTCGAATAATGCGATAGCGTGTGTTGTACGCAACCTCGAGTTCTAACACACACCACAACTAATTAAACTAGCCGTTGTGAATAGTAATACCTACTTTTTGAAATCATATATATTCTATATTTCAAAATGAACTTCATTTTTGGATTCGGAATATCAAAATTAGCCTAGGGTGAAATTTTGGTACATTTCGGATAACTTTCATATTTTGATGAATAGTGAAAATTTCTAAATTTTAATTAAAAACAACTTTTTTAATCACAATAATTAATAGTGATAAATTATGAATTTGAGTGGTTTTAAAGTATATATAGAATATATTTTTACCATTCAATTTAATGTTTATCATTGGACATAATTTTACAATTAAACCGAACATAAACAAGTGTCAATCTTTTGATAGTTATTATCTCTTAAAAACACGCTTTTTGTTTTGACAGCGGGAATTAATTTTAAATTAATTTCTGCCACTTCTGTGTTTTGAATTTAGGAAAATGGATTCCATATTTGGAATCAGGATGTTCAAATTGTGTAAATAGGTAACTTTTATTTTTAGACATTTTGAATAGTTACTGTGGTAAATATTTTATTTACCATGGTTAAAGGGTAAATCCGGTAAATAAGGGTTAAAAAAATAATATTATAATAATAAAAAATTACCCTAAAACGTGTCCTAACCTTATTGGTGGACACATACCCGACCATGGGCATCCTTTGGTCAATTTGGGGACCCCTTGGAGCCACTTGTATGTGGTAGGGACACTTTATATTAATAAAGTTAAAATAAAAATAAAAATGGCATAAGCTTACATCTTTTAGAAGAACAATTTTTACATAGGGTTATACATGTTGGCTTTTAGATTATAAATATTCATTAGAAAGCTAAAAAGATTTCCTACATAATGATATTTTAGTTATAATTTTTAGACATTATATAATTTATTTTATTTATGACACAATGATGATGCAGTAATTACTAAAATAGTGAAAAATAAAAATAATTGATATTATAAATACCCAAATAATTATAATATGAAACTTTTAATGAATTAAACTAATTTTCTATGATAATATGATATATTAGGATTGATTTAATTGACTTTTTGCGAAGTAATCAATCTGTTAGGAGTTTCACAAAAATCAACTATTGAATAGTGTCAAAATTGACATAAAAGAGTTCTTAAAACAAATATTATATTATTAATTGATATTAAATTCCTAAAAATCTAAGGTTCGGCCAAGAGACTTATATTATGATAGTTTCCTCATTAATGGACCACTTGGGGGTCGCTTGGATGTATATAGTAAGTTTATTAATCATATTATATAAAAATACAAAGAGACATTGTAAAAGTGAAACTAATTAACTTAGAGTTAATACTTAAAGATAAGGTTAATATAAGTACCCAAACCTGTCTAAATTCTATTGGATGAGTTGTTTTCGACCTATCCACACCTCATCCTTTGAATAGTCAACTTTGGAGCCTTTGTAAACCGAATATGAATTTATTATAAATTAATATTTCTAACTTTTCCAAAGGTGCCCTTCACCCCTCTTATAAAAGGGCACTCCTCCTTCTCATTTCTTCACACCTTCAAAGCCTTTTGGTTCGGCCAAACTCTGCCCAAATACTCTCCCAACATCCCTCAATACAACCTAGAGGCCTTAGTTTGATCGGAAAGCCAACCTAAGGAGCCCTTTTGATCAAATCAAAAGGAAGAACCCGAAGAAGAGGTAATGATTTCACCACCCTTTTCTAAGTTCATTTCTTCTTCCACTTCTTCTTCCTTTGTTCTTACCATTCTGAAATAATAACTCCAGTATCTCACATATACTGTGATGTTATTATAAATATGGTACAATCATATTCAGTATTCTATCCACCCTTTGAATAACATGTCACCATACGTGCGTACGTACGGCTTACCGTCTCCACGTCGTGGTGTAATTGTTATTCAATATAATATTATTTGGATGTGTATAATAATGATGTGTAACTCATGTAAATAATAAATATAACATGTTAATGATTCTGTATATATGATATACCATCCATTTATATATTATTTTAATATCAAAAGAATGATATTGTCGCTCGTGCGTACGTACGGACTACCGTCTCCACGAACGCGATGAGATTCATTCTCCATCGTATCCATTCAAGTATAATTATCATTTGATGATTTAAAAATGATGTTTAAGGACTGTATATCATTCTGTATATGAATAAGATACAACAACCATGGCTTATGTAACAAAACATATAAAAGAAAATGAGTAAGTTAACTCCCGAAACGACGATAATTCTAAGATATTATTAACAAATCAATGTTAAAAGATCATATATGATATCATATTA
Organism: Viscum album; assembly: GCA_963277665.1. Lineage (NCBI taxonomy): Eukaryota > Viridiplantae > Streptophyta > Magnoliopsida > Santalales > Viscaceae > Viscum > Viscum album. The sequence continues at coordinate 1,514,405,891 of OY728163.1, forward strand.
ATATATATGATTCTTGTATAATTTAATAACAACTATTTCACCATTATACAGGAGGTTAACCTACCCCAACCAAGGAAAAGTACAAGGTAAGGGTTATTTCACAATCTCTTCATTATCCGAGGTTGTTTATATGTAATAATCTACTGGGATCTCTTTATCATCCACATCCATGTTTCTTAAAAATGTATTTCAAAACATTTTTACTATTTAAAAGAATATGGGTTAAAGTCATTTATACCTTTTTTTGACTTTTTATAAGAGGTTTATAAAGGAATCTTTCCGTCGTTTTCAAAACAAGGTCCTTTTTAACCTTTTCGACAGAATTGAGGTAAGAATGTTTTTTTAACTTATACGGCGGGTGCGGTTATTTTACGCCGTTATAAAATCTTCAAAGCTTTCCTTACAAGCTTATAAGAATATTTTCAAAGAAAATGTTTTATTTTATATGGATCTTAAATGATTTCAAAATAAAAGGAGATATTTCTTTAAAAAGAATTTTGATTTCATCTATGTCAACATCCTTTGATGGATTTTAAGATTATTTGAAGTTGATTTATTATGATACAAAACTTCTATATTGTATTGAAGGTTTTGTGATATGTTTGACTATGGATGTGCTATTTTTATACCATTCATAGTTTATTGTGAAAGTATTGACATTTCGTATGCTAGTTTTAATACGAATGTTTATGTTATGTTTAAACCTTTTCATATGGGAATGCATTGGACTTAATAAGTGACGGGTGGAGCCCGCTATAGCTCCTCGATGCATCGGTAGGTCTCATGAGACAAACTAGTGTCTTGGCACAAGGCCTTGACAAAATCTTATTTGTAGTCTTGGCACGAGGCCTTGGCTATGTGGTTATGATAGTCTGGCATTATGCATTCCAACATTATGAAAGTGGTTATTTATTTTTGCATGTGATTATTCGATTAGTGGAATATCCATGTGAATAAGTAAATGGCATTATTTCATTTTATTTATGCCATACCATGTTGAAAGTTCATGTTTAAAAGGCTTTTGTTTTAGTTATACATTGCCTTAAATGTTTATTCTTATTGATGAAAGTTTCCGCTATATTGTTATCCTTACTGGGCATTTGAGCTCACCCCTTTTCTATGTTTTATTTTTCCCAGGAAGCGAAGATGTAAGTTATGAATGACCTGCAGGGATATTATGAGGGGATTGTAGTGTGGACTGTGGAAACATTATGTTGTTTTAGTAGTTTTTGATTTTATGATGTAATGTAAAACTTATGAATATATCTAGTGTTTCCAAGGCTACTAAACCAATCGGTCTTTCGAGATTTGATCTTTCTTGTGATCATGCCAATGTTATGTAATAATGCACCGACTCTAGGAAACTAGGGTCGGGGCGTTACAATATTCCCTAAAATCTCTTCAGATAAACCTTAACATTTCACTCCTTCGCGTTACCCAATGTATTGGATAGCTATATCGGGCTCACCCACCCTTAGTTTATCACGGAACCACCCGTCTTCGTAATAATGCCCAAGAACCACAACATAATTGTATCACATAAAACATGCATAAAGGAAACATAAAATTTCCACATTTCAATCACAAGATATCAATACAACACAAAAAACATTTTGAAAATCATTTCCAATACCAAAATAAAAGAAAAGTAAAACATGGTTTTTTTCTTTTAAAAATAAGGTACGGCTTGTAGAGGAAGCCGAAACTCAAATAACAGTCACGACGGCGGAGAAGTCATTGTCGCCGCATACGTACGACAAAAACATTCCCTTTTGTCGTTTAGTAAATGCTTCGTATAAAAAAGATTCATTTTGAATAAACATAAAAGTCAATGGGGTTTATACACCGTATAAAAGAAAGTTGTGTATAAAATAAAATATGCCTCAATGAAAGGAGATTGAGACGAAGTCCCATACCTCGTATCCGACTTGACCCGACCGTTCTTTAATCTCCTGAATAATAAACATGAGTTAATCTCTACTTGCTTATGAACCTTTTTCAAGTTCATTATTCCTTTTATACCATGTTATGAACATCATGTAATCATTTAAGTTAATAATGTTCATTTTGTCGGTATTTGGTTCTTAAGTCAAAAATAGACTTCTTATACTTACACGTTGTTAATTTGGTCAAAGGTTAGTTATATCCATAATGATATTAATGATTTGGATAACATGTATATCATATATATTCATCATATACATGTATTTATAAAATTAAATCACATTTAGAGGTAAGAAATGAAATGCACCGTTCATGGAGACGGTAAGCCGTACGTACACATGGACGCTACTTCCATTTCTATTTCGTATTTTCTGGAATGGAATCATAATGATATAAGAGTATATTATAATTAAAGTATAATAACATATATAATATCATTAACTTTATCCTTTACACATCCCACATATGGTATTAACGAATCAAATCACTTTCAGGGGGCGGTAGTCCGCACTTCCGAAAATGAAGATATCATGTTTACCCATAATGGAAACCATAAAGGTATGCCAAAAATGAAAAAAAACAGAAGCTTAAGGAAAACATAAACATATTATATATCATATATAAAAATATTTACATCATAATGGCCACCTTTGAAGGTGTTAAATGAGTATTGAACAATCATCGTTTCGGGAGGCAGAATTTCGCCATCCACGAAAACAGTATGTTCTTTAACCATTGGATGTAGTTGTGTGAGAGTGTAGCTCAAATAAATATTATAACAACATCCTAGTATATTTAAGATACTGGTGTTGTTAAAAAATAAGTAAATAAAAAGAGTTTAGGGGGTTGGAGAAGCAAAATAAAACGAATGAACATGACAGAATGAATTACCTTTAAAAGTGTAACTCCTTTTGATTTGAGCCTAAAGGCTTCCTTTGAAAGGATTCTGCCCAAATGGAATCCTCTAGGATGAGGATATGGATGTGGATAGAGTAAATGGGAAGGTTTTGGCTGAGCCAATGGCTTGAGGAGTGTGTGAAATGAGGTAGAGGTGGGGGCCTTTTATAAGAGGAGAGGAGGGGCACTTTTTGAAAGTAAGGAAATATTACTTTATTTGAAAATGTGTTTCGGTTTTAAAAGGACCCACATTGATATAATTAGTGTATAAGGTAATAAGGGTTAGAATTCCACCCATACAATAAGTTTTGGACATGTTTAGTTCATAGATTTCACATTATCTTTCCATTTTATTTAAATCGTCAAATAATGATGTCATCGCTGCATCACCATGATGTCATAAATAATTTACTTTATTTAAAGTCTAAAAATTATAAAAAAAACTACTATGATGTAGGAAATATTTTTATATTTCCAATGACTATTTATAATCAAAAATCTGATCTTTATAACCCCATGTAGAAATTGTTTTCGTAAGACATATTATGTTTGTGTCATTTTTACTTTTACATTAAATAAAAAGTTATTTATGTCATTTCCCAACCAAAGTGGATCCATGGGGTCCCCAAGTTGACCCATGGCTTGTCTTGGCCGGCCATGACATAAACAATGAGGGTAGGACACGTGTCAATCTCATCTTATTTTATTAATGCATTATTTTTACCTTAAACTACACTAATTACCACTAATCGCGATTGAAAACTTAATAAGTTACTATTCAACAAAAAATTATTTTAATCCCATTGAACCACATTTTACTTCTTCATGAAAACCATGTATGTCAGATTTTCAAAATTCAAAACACAAAGATGGAAAAATTTCATTTAAACGGAAAATCAATTTTTATAAGTACCACTTAGTGGTTTCACTATTCATCAAAAATTGATGTTTTTCAGAAAATTACCAAAAATTCACCCTAAGATATATTTGATATTCTGAATTCAAAAATGAAGTCTATTTTACAAAATTCAATACATATAAGTCACATTAATTAATTTAATAATTAATTCCCGCTGTTATGACAAATAGCGTGTTTTTATTAAACAATAAGTATCAAAAGATTGGCACCAGTTTAAGTCCAATTTCAAAGTGAAATTGATTCCAATGACCACCATTGGATTAAATGGTAAAAATATATTCTAATTTCACTTCAAAACCAATTCAAAAGATAATCTAATCATATAAATAAATTAGATTAAAAAGCAGTTTTGATGTAAAATGCAGTATTTTTCACTATTCATTAAAAAATGAACATTGTCAGAAAAATACCAAAAATTCACACAAAGTAAATTTTGATGTCCCAATAATAAAGAATAAGTTTATTTTGACAAACATAGTTTATAAAATTTTCAAAAGATAGATTCAAAAATGGTTTTCCATCAAAAGGCAGTAAAACAATCTTTTAAGAATATTAGTGTATTTCATGCATAAGATTGTATTTATTTTCATTTTAAGCCTCTATAACACTATCTTAATAATTAATAGACATATATAAAAATATCTATTATTCATTACTTACTTGGGATGTTACATGATCTTCTCAAATAGTTGATTTATTGAGTGGTCATTAAATCAACCGTTGACCTAGGGATACTTATGTTTCCATTATTGAAATGAGTTACAATATTTCTCCATTGTACCTATGTGTCACCTAAGTTGTCATCATAATAGTTCATTATTAAACAACCTTCGCATTCCTTGAGATACTCCATTAATAAAATGTATTTATAACTCACATTCATGAAACGAGAACTAAAATATTAGTGATAATGGATTACATAAATAACCAGGGACATGTTTTTCCTACCTAATAATGGATATAGGGATGAATCAAATTCCCTAATTTTAGTTTAATATTATATAATTTTAAAACAATTTAAAAATGTAAATTAAAAAAAATTGAAAACATAGATCTTTGTCAAACTCATTGTTAGTCTTGGATGCAAAGAATAAACAAAATTAATCATATTGAATTAATATATTTATTAATTCTTTTATAATCAAGATAAATGAGCTTGAATTAATTAATTAATTAATTTCCTTTAATTTTAATTATAATCTGAACTTAATTAGAGATATCCATCATCTCTTTATTTCATGGAATGTAACCAGAAGAAACAACAATGACCGACTAATTATAATGACTTAAATGATAATTTAAAATTATTTCAAACCATTATATAATGGAATACAAAAAAAAATCTATTCAATAAAATAATTTTTTATTTCTTTTATTTTTCAATTTAATGTATGTTTCTATTTTATCTTTGAATGGAGGACTATATAGTTTGTATAGACTAGATACATTCCATGTATCTTTGTTTCCATGTATCCATGGTACATTCTTAGGTTTTTATTATGTACCTCGTCCAGTCTACACTGTGTGTACAGACAAGAAATGTGTTTTGTGTTCCTCTAATTATGTTTTTGAGATGAACACCTCAGAATTCCGTGTCTGTCTGGTCCAAATACATGGTGTATACCAGATAGTTACATTCTATATTATCTATAAATCATGTTACTGAGAAACCTATGGAAGAATCTGTATGTTATTAGGCGAGATACTACATGATGTGTAAAGAATAGCTACACGTCGTGTATCTTATTATGCCGGGTGCCCTTTTTTCTCACCAAGGATCTCTTCGTGTATTTCACATGTCCAAATTTATGAACTGTACATTTTAAAAACATTATACAAATCATGTATATAATAAATAATTCATGTTTTCATTATAATTTCAATTAACTATGTATTATGAAGACACTTATTTCAATATTTACATCGTTAAACCATGTACACCACATAGCTTGTATACTATATATACTTCATGTCATCTAAGACCTATGTGATAGTTTGGAAAATAAAGATGGGTTATATGCCATCTATAATTACTATGTGGAACACCATGGCTCCCTTTAATATCCATATTCAATTCACTAAGGTACCCAATTTGTACTTCCATGTACACATCATGTAAAATGAAATTACCTGAAGAAATTATCGAGTTCACGATGGTTTGTATATTTTTTCTTCATATATCTATAGAACTTTCTGAAAATGAGGCAATAAATGAATAGGATTAATATGATCAATCATGTTAATCAAAATGTATTAAAGAATGAATAATATGAAATGAAATTCTACCAAAAAGTGTGCATAGATCAATAATCAAAAAAATAATTATAAATTTAAATATTGCCCCTCTGATAGAATGTGTGGTTATTGAGATATAAAAGAATTTTACATTGGTGAGTGATATATTAAATTTTTTTAATGTTTATATTTCGAAACCTATGATCAAGGATCTTTCATGTAAAATTTATAATTAATTTATTTTCATCAGAAGAATGAAATTACCTTGTATTGTGAGGATTTATTCAAGGATGATGATTTTAATTTGAAGATACTCTTTCATATTTCCTTTATTTTTCATGTGACGATCCGAAGATAAAATCCCTCTAGAATTGATCCGCACATACTCCTTTGATCATTGAGAAATGACTAATGGTCTGTTCTATCTAGCGTGGTGAATCAAATGTATTACATTGTTCTTTATTGATCTCTCATTCTTCGATATTGATGAAATTCATCTAGTGTTTCTCATTCCTGAGAGCGAGAGAGATGGAGGAGTCCAAAATGAATTTTTGGTGAAAAACAATTACCTATTCATAATTACAAACACATTATCCATGAAGGGATATTCATAAAGGAAGGGTTTAGGTTAGAATATTTGATTATTTCTTGTCGACCCTTAAACAATATTAAAACCATTAGAAACCCCATGCCACTTAATAATGACAATGTTATTACACTGTGGTGTGAACCAACATGCATTAATGGAAAATATTATTTACCAGCTCCAAAATAATTATTTTTTAAAGGATATAGACCTTTTTCATTCAAATTCTATAGTATTTATTGAATACATGAATAAAATTATTTTCCCCCTTAAATATTTATTTTATTCCGAAATAGATAAAAATGTTTATTATTCATTAAATGAAATTAATAATTATAATTTATTTATAATCCTATGAAAAAAAATTTATTTAATTTATGTTATCAATAAACATGAATAAAATTATTCCTCAGTCATAATAATATTATTTATTCTATTTTTTAAATTCCTATAGAATTTTATCATGACCAATGGAATCACATAGTGTATGATCTTCTAATAAATTTCTCATTATCATTTTTCTAATATGCCAAAAGTCTAGAGATATTGTGCAGAAATATGTCAAGGAACCCAAAAATAGGAACATAATTTCATTGAAACAATATCCATATATGATTTCCCAATATACAATACAGTCCTTTAGTGTCAATATTTCAATAGGATGGTTGCACATCTACATCATCAACCTATTGTCTAAATACATCATTCTATGACTATAAAATATAAATGTTATTACACCATGTAAATAGAATTAATTATATATTTATATTTAGTTTCTAGGGAAGAGAAATAAAATTCCATGAAGATGGATTGGAAAAATCCTTTCTCAACTTATTATTAATAAAATCAAATTCTTGAGGAACATAACATATTTAATATATGAGTGAATTATTATAATTATGATTTTTGAAATAAATCAATGTGTGTGAGTCAAAACATGTATTGATAATAAAATTTGGGTCTAAAGACCATTACACATGCTCATAGATAGGAATATCTGATGACACAAAATAATGGGGAATTCCTACATGCTGGTATATTCTCTTAATCTCTCATATTGGTGATTTACATGTGTAAACATCATTATAAGAATCCCCATAGGATTATGAGAACTCACACCACATGGTATATATACAATGTGTCCAATCATATCATGTTATCCAGCTGAATTAATATATTTAATAAATATATCCATTTAATCTCAATGATTTCATCATATAAAAGAACTAATACAACTATATCAATTAAAAAATACACTATGACATTATCACATCATTGCTATTTAGATGAAAAATAAATATGTAATAATAAAATTATATAAATATTCAATTCCTTGAATATAAATGAAACCAAAAATTAAAAAGTAGTTCATTCTAGGGAAACACTTTAAAAATTATGTTCAATGTATCCATGATTATGAATTTATTTTTAGTATAAGAAAATATTGATAATTTATAGAATATTCTTTTATGTATTAAAGTAGAAATTCACGAAATAAAAATCCACTAGTGGAGGTGAATTTTTATTATACACAGATAAGTGAATTTAAAAATAATTATATAATAATTTACTCCTCTTAGAATATCTGAAGTCATTTATATTGAGATAATTAAAGAATTGTACGCAACTATTTTCGGGAGGAAAATATTTAAATGATATTTCTTTGAATTTCAGGATATATATATAATTTTTTTATGATATAATAATATTATTTATCTATAAATAACCCATTACAAAAAACCAAGAAATATGGTACCACGTTATCAAATAGAATGCGAAAGATCTATTTATCAAGGTTTATTGCATTGGATTAAAACATACATGTTCATGACATATTCACAAATTCATTTTTCATAATGGTATATGAGAAAAGTTACATGAATCTTAGTTTTTAACAATCTATAAAATTGTAATGAGGTTTGGTAAATTCCCATCTCTTATATTATTTTATTGAATAAAATGGGTGACTATGATTACTATAGACATATAATGTATATTTATTTTCAAAGTGTTGAAAATTAGTGAAATCTAGAGAACGTGGAAAAATTGGAAATCAACTAGTAACATAAGGGAAAGATAATGAAATAAATTAATCCTATGGAATAAAATAAGTGGAATCATGTCATCACTATCATATCAATGGGCATCAATTTGTTCATTTGGCAGATTTTTTGGAATAGGGATTAAGGATAGTTAGAATCCATGGGGAATAAATAATGACGTCTCTATATAATTTTACCAACATTCAAGGTTTATTTGAACGTTGTATTAATTTCTTTCAGTTATTTATATCTTTAGGTCGCTTAAAGATATTTTGGAGTTATTATTAGTTTTTTGGTGTTGTTCATGGTTGGTGAAAGGTTTGAAAAATCCCCCCCCCCAATGTTATCTATGAACCCCCAAAATAGTGGAGAATGAAACATAAACACATGGTTCCCTAAATTTTGCACCAAAATAAGGGGAAATATGTTCCCAAAATATTTTGGGATCACTACCAGCGCATGGTTCCCCCTAACTTTGTTTCTTCTAGATGAAAAGGCATGATACATTATAAAGATATTAATATTATATTAAAATTTTTGGCCCCACCATTTTTAGTTCATAATCACCCCATTCATTCATAACATGTTTTTTATTCCTTGTAGGATCCCATGATAAAATAATTGTCCCATAAAAACCCTTTCCTTTTGAATCAAAGTAGAACTGATCTTGTTTGATCACCTCACATATCATTTCTTCAGATATCACTTTCTATCCTCCATAGAGTTTTGTAGATCATTTTGTAATTTATACATCTAAACTCGTTGTTTGGGTTCTTTATTATAGATTTTATTTCATGGTCATCGCCGCCCTTGTTATTTATTGGTGAATATCATTGGGGGTGTTCATTTGAAGATCATTTATTTAATGGAAGGTGGTTCCAAAATCTTATATCTATGATTGAAACATCAAATAGTTTGATTAAATTGAAATGGGAATTTAATATATTAAAAAACATGAAAGTTTGGATATTTGATCATTGAATTGAAATGTGTATTACAATTGATAAAAACATTCTAATGGAATTGGCATTGTATGGTGGATTTATTAAAAATGATGGCTAGATTTGGAAATTGTTCTAATGAAATTATTTAATGGTTGATCTTCAAAAAATATCGTAAACCAAAACTTCATTTGAAATGGCATGAAATGATAAAAACTTGTAATTTTTTTTCAAATGAGAATCCATGATGCCATGTAAAATAGTTTTTTTTTTGAAAATTATTATCATTTTATATTGATAATTTGATTAATTAACTGTAAGAATCACATGTTAGCCTTTGTAGTCATTGGTAATTGGGATAAGAATGTTAAGACCATTCCTACCTAGAAATGCATTGATGATGGAAAACATTAATAAAAGACTTCAAAATGACTTAATGTAATGTTTTCCCCTATTAGGGTGTACACTACCCATGATGAATTCCCCTATTGGGGTGTACTTGGATGTAAACACCTGACAAAAGTTGTGATCATTATGAAATGTGTAATGATCCTATTATCAAATTAACTTAATTACTATAGAGAGTTTGTTGATGGATTTTTCCTATGAGTTTTTTGACTTGATATGAATTTCATTGATAATTGAACTAATATATTCATTCCAAATTGTTTATAAAACTATTTAATATAAATTCTTCATTTAATCATTTTTTAATTTTTTTCTATATATATGAAATCTCTTTTAATGAAAAAATATTTTGTTTTGAAATATACAAATTTAATTTATTTTATTTTTTATTTAAACTGATAAAATATATGATAAATTTGTATGTTATTAATTATCGAATAGCTGGTGACACCTATATAGGCTTTATAGATTACACCCCACCATATCCTTCATGGGTTTGTAAACATTCTTATGCCCGGAACGAGAAAATGGAAATCTCCATTTAGAGGTGGAGAATGTTATTGATCTTGTAGACCATAGATTAATGATCATCCTAACCATTAGAGATCATATCCTATTTTTTTGGGATGCATATGTTTTCATCTTGTTAAATATCAATTACTATAATGATGTATGAATTTGGGTTTCGTTTTACCTATTGTTGCTAGTAATTTTCCTTTTGGGTGAGTTGAGTGTACATGTTTTTAATATTTTATCTGTTATTTTTAAGAGGTTAATTCCCTCTTTGATCTTGTTTTTTATTGGTTCATGTCTATAATCCACTGGGATTGATAATTCCCTTAGGTATATTTCAGTGTTATCTTGAGTTTTAGGGTATCTGGGTTGGATCATGAAAAAATAGTATCCAAGGTGAATGTAAATAATATATCTTTTAGTTAATAGTGTAGTTTGTGTGTTATGTTAGACAGTACATATGACTGTTGGCAGTTGGGAAGTATTTACTAGAGAGTTTATGTCCTGGTGTTCTCATAATAAGTCTTATGTCACCATGTGTGTTAGGAGATGGATTTTTGATGAATATTTTGATTTTATTTAATAATTCTCCCCTACTTTTTAGTTTTTTATGCTAAAATATAACCCTTGAAATATTTCCTAATAGGATATATATTCATAAAATTATTTTTTTAGTTGCTGATTTGAGAAATATTTTATTATTTTTAGTGTTTTATGCTGATTTTTTGTAGTATCTTATCTCGAAGAAGACGTTTCAATATTCCCCATGAGGAAGAAGATGTATAACAATAGTGTAGGGATCCTCCTATGGTCTAGAATATTCTTGGGATTATTATGTGTTCTTTCCAAGCTCTGGGAAAGGTGTTTGCACCTATTATTAACCAAGATCTAGGAATGGTACCTCAATATGATGAATCTCAAAATCATGTGAATGATTTTTTTTGCTAGAAGATGCATTCTTTAAATGAAAAAATGATCCCCAAGAGGATGAGAGTTAGTTAAACATGATATTGTTAATTTTTTTAATTCATATAAATGTCATGACCCGTCCCAGGGGGGCTTGTGCCGCAACTCCCTAAGCCTACCTCTAGTATACCAGGGGATGGTGACTAGCACCGAGTAGTAATATCACTGACATGGGAGGCATTGCCAAAGTACTTGTACACATGAACACATCTCCAGGCCCAAAAACAACTAAAATGTAAAAACTATTATGGAATAAAATTCATTAATACAACTAAACCCAACCAAAAGAGTACAAAAAAAGTAATGCATGGAGGTTAAACTGTGACAGAATTCAAGCTTACCAAAAACAAGAGTCTTAAAACTAAAAATTCCAACTTATAAACCCAAATAGGTACTGGGACTACTGCTCATAGCCATTGGAAGGCCTCAGCCCATAGGGAACTTATAAAGCTCGGTCCGATCTTGGTTCTCCCTGGACTCCGTCAAAAGGCTTCTCGTCAACATAGAACACAACATGTAAGGGAAAACCCCATGGAGGTGTGAGTATAATGATACTCAGTAGAGGACCCCAAAAACCACAAAGTAATACACAAATGAAAAAGGTGAAATTAGATCTACACAGTATATGTCTGGTGAACATATAATAGGATAAAAATAATATAGATATACTCAAAAAATAAACCCACAGTCGAGTGACAAGTAACACAACTACATAAACCAAATAATAATTTCGTTCGATGGTTTCATGAAGCTCTCATCTAGGAGAACCCACTCCAAGAGTCTAATAGCTCTGATAATTTCCATTTGAGAAGTATTGTTCATAGGAAATGGTCATGAGAGATAGATACACTCATTCTGAGAGAAGACACTCCTGAGTGGGTAAAGATCATGATACACAGATGAGGATCCTTATAGGGTTGTGGTGGATAACGCGACTCATTCGGATTCACCAACTAAGTTGAGGATCAGTGTCCTATAAGAGTAGTCGCATCAATACCTAAATGTACCTAATTTCAATAATGGATAGAGGATCTCACTTCCGGCCACTAAGATGTATACCTGTATCTATCTTGGAAAGACCTGCTAAAGGAATCATACTATTGTGGATGGAAATGATACATAACCTTCAGGGGAATAAGAAAAAAGGGTAACTAACCTAAAAACAACTTGTCCAAGGAATCGTGGAAAAGAGAATAAAAAAATGTTCTAGGATATACTTGGCATGCAGTTTGGGTCACACACCGTGTCTCGTGACTCGGGGTACTACCTGTGAGAAATAGTCCGAGTCAAAAGGAACATGTTGGGTCAAAAGGTAAGAACATGACATGCGGGATGGACCACATGCTAATTCTAAGTAATCAGGGTTACCTCCATGTACACGGCCATGTGCACGTACAAGGTTTCAAACCGTGTGGGCCATCCTATATATCCGGTACATGGGATAACCCACATAACTAGCTTGGTCAAGCCATTTGGTGGAGTACATAGCCATGTACTCCACCCCTTGTCTATGTATCACCCGATATACACACCGAGTCCCACGAAGCTGCCTCTTTATGCCGTGTATGGGTCTACACACCATGTTGCGATGTCGTGTAGTCCATCCCTTGTCTATGTACCTCTTATAATGCATGCCAATCAATGGGGAAGGGGCCACATTACATGTGATAGGGTTCACATGCCATGTGATACCTGTCTGTCTCCTGACACCCTATCTGCCCTATAATTTGTCCAACATGGTGTGTTATTCGTAATACAAGCCATCTGTTCTAGAAATTTCCTGACACACGAACCTTTACCGCTTTGCCTTGGGTAATGCTCTGATCCTTGATCTGATGATCCTTTTTCCTCGAAACTCAAAATCCAAGGTCGTCCCACCATGCTATCGATGTTCCAGAATGTTTTAGGGGTTTGATTGGACCCAAAAACTCAATTTGATCATCCACGCATTGAACAGTAAATGAACAATTTCATCTAAACTATTTCAATTCTACTTCCACCATCACTTTTGAACCTCTGTTGAGTCTTCCCAATATATAATCAAATATTTTGGTTAGTTGCGTCATGAAACGGACGCACAAAGATCAATTGTTCACAACCACCCAAATAACGTGATGAATGTAGGGTCAAAAAGAATGAAGAGATTCAATGAATAAAAGAGGAACATTCCTCCACCGTCATTTTCATGGAATCAATCCAATCCCATTAAAATTATTAATAGGAGAATCAAAAACAATCCAACAATTATCATGAGATCAATTCCGGAATTAAACCCAAAAAAAATTAACACCCTCCTGCAAGAACGCATGATCCGTGGGTCAACACTTTTTTGGGTTGATATGCGTTCATTTTTAATGAAATAATGGAGAAAGGAAGAATAGAAAGAACCACCCCTACCTTTATCTTCTATGAAGATGTAGATCAGTCATCATTCGATATTTAATCTTGTTTCACAATTATACATGTGTCGTCGTTCGTCAGCATCCATCTAGATTCATCCATGGTTGGACCCTCTCCAAAGATCAAGAGGATTCTAGGAAGTTCTTCGGGGCTATGAGTCTAACCATTGTCTCTTTCTTATTTAAATAAAATTAGCGTCATTGCGTTATGTAAAACTTTAAAATAAAATAAATTTTTAATTCATTTTATTTTCTTTCAAAACTCCATAAACAAACTTTTGTAGTTAAATCATACTGGTCGATTTTAGGCCTTGAATAAGGTAAATTCGCTGATCTGAATGAAATAATACCCTCAAATTTATGATCCAGAATACCATTTAAATTTTATTCTACTTTTTCTGGAAAACTTCTTCGGTTTTCTATTCTAAATCTTAAATTTATTTCAAACTTTCATTTCGGGCACCTCGGGACTCAGAATCGCACGTTTTCAACATGAATGGACACGTATTAATTCCTTATAATATTTAAAAATAACACATGGAATATCTGAGACATTACATTCTTCCCACATTAGGGATTTGCGTCCTTCAAAAGGTAAAACAAAAGGCTATTCAAATAGATGTAGGTACTAGGCATGGATCTGAACCTCTCACATCCACATGCTCTCCTGAAGATTCGGGTGCTGCCACCAGATGCACACTAAAAGAATCCATCACCCACTAAGGATCATCTCTTGTAGATCCTCGATTTCCACCGGTTACTCAACAAAGGCCTCTCCATCCTCGATGTCCATCTTGCCCCATTTGATGACGTGCGACGGGTCATGAACATACTTCCTCAACTGCGACACGCCAAAGACTTCATGTACCTAGTGCATCTATAGTGGGATAGATAAGAGTTACACCACCTCTCCATCTCTATGTAGTATCTAGAATGGTATGATGAACCTTGGAGATATATACCACCTTGACTAAATCTATGTATCCCTCATCGAGGTGAGACCTGAAGAAAGACATGGTGTCCCTCATCGAACTCCAGATTTATTCATCATTTTTCAGCATAAGACTTCTGTTGGCATTGTATAGTCTTCATATACTCTTGTATGATCTTTACCTTCTCGATTTTAGATCTCACCAACTCTAGACCCATGAATGTAGACTCCCTGGGGTCGATCCCGCAAATAGATGACTGATAGGTCTACCGTATATGGACTCGATTGGTGCCATGACAATGGTGGAGTGGTAGCTGTTATTGTACACAAACTCCACTAGTGGTAGATGGTACTCCTAACCAGGAAAAAGTTCTAAGATATAGACCCGCAACATATCCTCCAAAACCTGATTGGGCCTCTCTATCTTATTATCTTTTTGGGGATGGAATGTTGTGCCCAAGAATAGCTGTTTCCCAAATGCTTCCTACAGTCCCTTCCACAAATGGGATTTCAAAAATGCATCATGATCTGAGACTTTTGTTGAAAGGAAGCCATGAAGATGAACTATCTCTTTCACTTATAGGCATCCCAATCTATCTACAGAACTCTACATGCTATTGGATATGAAGTGGGATAACATGGTGTGGTGTTTAACAATCACCTAGATGAAATTATTCACCATGGACCTCCATGATAAGCCCATCATGAATTCCATCGATATTCCATCCCACTACCACTTTGGAACTTTCAAGGTTGAACTAACCCTACTAGAACCCAATGCTCATCCTTCATCTACTGTCATGTAAGGAACATGAAACAAACTATAATACTACCTTCTTCACGCCTGACCACTAGAACCTCCATCAGAGATCCCGGTACATATTCTACATGATAGGGTGTACCACCAATGAGGATGTATGAAAACCCCTCAAGACCTCATCTCACAATGCAAGTGCTAAAAAAGTTCACCCCTAAAGAGAACAACAATCTCCCCACATTGAGAATATCCATCAGGAGCATGTCATGCGCATAATTGAGCACATAAAGTCTCCGAGTAGACATCCCCTATATGTGCCTCCCTAACATGCTGTAAGAGTGTAGGGTTGAAAAACATTAACTGAAGGTAAGATACATACTCTCTATCTATGAAGGATAACTATAATGAGGCTAACTGCTCTATCGATTCACTCAATAGCTATGAGATCATCCTTATACTAAGAGAATCTTCCACCTTTTCCACCATTCCATGAGTATTGATGACTTTGAAATCATAGTTGTGGAGAAGATCTTGCCAATGTCTCTGTATCAAATTCATATCCTTCTACAAGAAGATATATTTCAGGTTTTTATGGTCAGAGTAAATGATAAACTGCTCACCCATAAGTTAGTGTCGCCACACCATTAACGTGAAGACTACAGATGCCAACTCAAAATCATGGGTTTCATAGTTATGCTCATGTTGCCTAAGATAGTAAAAACCATAAGCCATCACTTTATATCCCTACATCAGGACCCAACTAAGCCTATTCCCCAATGAATCTTAGAAAACTAAATACTCGACACCCTACGTAGGTAACCTCAAAATTGGGGCACTCATCAACCTCTACCTCAACTTCTTGAAATCCTGCTAGGACTTCTCTTTCCACATGAAGGGTTTCCCCTTAGTGGTCAAGGTTTTTTTAGGTCCTGATATCCTGGAAAAATCAGGAAAGAATATCTGGTAATATCGAACCCACCCATAAAAACTATGTACCTCTGTCACTCTCTAATATGGCTCTTGTTCTAACACTTCCTCCACATTGGCTAGGTCCATAGTTACTCCATCTGTTGATATGACATGTCCTAGAAAGTCGACCTCCTGAATCCTAAACTAGAACTTAAAAATGTTTCCATAATGATGGTGCTCTCAGAGTTTGTCTAGAACCATCCGTAGGTGTCTCCCATTCCCCTCCTCAGATATAGAGGAAATAAGGATGTCATCGATGAAGACAACTATTAACCCATCATAATACGGCAGGAAGATCCAGTTTATAATTCCCATAAACTCTGCAGGGATGTTCGTCATGACGAAAGGCATCATAATGTACTCTTAGTGACTGTATTGGCATATGAATATTGTATTCAGTATATCCATGTCCCATAGTTGCAACTGGTGGTAACCTGGTTGATGATCAACCTTTGAAAATCAGTGTTCCCCTTTTAGCTAGATGAAGAGGATGTCGATCCTCGACAGTGGATACTTGTTATTTACCATCACCTGGTTCAGGTGTCGGTAATCCACACACAACCACAAATTCCCATTTTCTTTCTTGGAAAACAAAATTGTGGCTGCCTAGGGTGAAATGTTGAGTCTCATGAACCCCTTCCTACTCAAATCCTTGTGATTTACCCTCAGATCACATAGATCTACAAGATCTATCTGATATGATGGTGAGGATATCATTGTCTTCCTAGGATACAATTCAATGCAGAAGTCGATCTCTCGGAGGGGATTTAGTCTTGGAACATTTCGATAAATATGTCCTCGTAATCCACCACTAATGCTTGGAACAAGATGATAAAAACATCTACCTCTTTGAGGGTAAGGCAATCCAACTCATGAGTGATTAACTGCACACTCTTATGAATGATCCCATTCTGTGCTTCCTGGGTCTTCTTTTCACCGACAAAGGAAAACCTTGTCCCATCGCTCCGGACAAACTGCACTCATCTCCTAAAGAAGTCAATTTGGGTATGGACATAATATAGCCAATCCATACTGAGAATGACATTGTAAGGCATAAACACTGCCACCAAGATATTTTAACTGACATCGTCACCTCCATGGGTAAGATCACACTGTCTTCCAAGGTGCGTGATCATCGATTCTCCACCCATGGGTGTCTCCAAGAGTAAGGGTTAAGTCAACGACTCAACTGGAATCTCAGAATTTCACACAAGACCTGTGGTGGGGAAAGAATGACTTGAATATATGTCTATAAGTATGGAATCTATAGTAGATAAGACACATATCAAACCTCAGATCATCCCTGGAGTCCATGGGTTGTACGCCTCGAACACATGCACCTGCCCTTGGCCATGTCTCCCCAAATCACTGAGCCTAGTGCGGACATCCAAGGGGTGGTGGTGGAAGTAGGTTGAAGCATCTTCCACCACATGTAGCTCTCCCTGCTCCTCTTCCATGTCCTCCACTAAGAAGGTCTATCTACTCTACACTTTGACAATTCCTCGGTGGTCCATCTACCACCTCTCTATTAGAAGCTCGATAGGTCAGTCAATCTATAGTGAGACATCCTCTATAGTCTCTAGAGTAACATCACCTCTCCCTAGGCTCACTGGATTCAGACAGAGATCCATGGACTATCTATCACCTCTCCTAGGTCCTCAAGTGATGTATCCCATGTACTTATCCCTGTCAATGACATCATCTCCCTGCTGCCAAGGTCTCCACACCTGTTTTCCTTCTACTGACTATTTTCGGCTGCCTCTGATCTTCCAAGAAGCTCTCAATCACCATGTACATCTCAAGCGCTCTAGTATATGATGAATTGAATAGAGTCACTACACTATCATAGATGTTCCATCATAGACCTCACCCGATGGTATG
The DNA here is from genome assembly GCA_963277665.1 of Viscum album. Taxonomy (NCBI): domain Eukaryota; kingdom Viridiplantae; phylum Streptophyta; class Magnoliopsida; order Santalales; family Viscaceae; genus Viscum; species Viscum album. Next base: position 1,514,424,279 of record OY728163.1, read on the forward strand.
TGATCTGATTTACTGGTCCCTAACCTTATCCATCGAGTACCTAGAGAGGTTAGTGAACCATTATGAATATTACGCCACCATCAAATTACCATACAGAAGCTGAAGAAGTTTCTATATATGCACTGATCTTAGCGTAACTAGAGATAACACCTTCCTAAATAGTATCTCATACTCTGTCCATGAATGATTCTCCCCATCGTGAGTTTATGTGGTCAGACTTCACCATCATCCTACTGAACCATGATGAAGGCTCCCTTCTAGGATCACAATATGGTCTGCTGGTGTCCTCATTATATTGAAAACTCTAGTCACTACCACAATCCAGTCCTTAGCTGCCTGAGGGTTAGGCTCACCTTAGAACCTGAGGGGTCTCTAAATCTGGAACTCATGGAGCACGCTCAGTCTATGCCCCTCATATGTCGGTAAATCAGGTAATACAGGCTTCTCCACTGGTGTTGGGATAGCAGGTGCACCACCTTGAGGAAGCACCAGAAGAACTGGTCCCTATATCAAATCCTCATCACTAAGGGGGTCATCATTGTGATCGCAGTGCTGAATCATAGTAGGTATGCATTGAAGAGGCATCCTACAAGGAAACAAGATGTACCATGGTCAACAATTATATCTAGATAGCTGACACAATGGACATGGAAAACACAACCCGTTTATATATGTTTCATGTACCATTATTTTCCATACTTGGAATTTTTTTTCATTTACAGAGTCAAAAAGAAGGTTATCATAGTCTTGGTGTATGGATACATCAGCCACCCACACCAACACCAGAGTATCTTGCCTGAAATACAAGTTCGAAACACATATCACAATTTCCCCAAACAGAACTCATGGACTCTCTGTCCTATGGTAGAACCGACTCCTTTGATAGAACTCTGTCACAACCCATTCTAGAGGGGCCTGCGCCATGACACCCCAAGCCCGCCTCTAATAGGCAAGGGTTGGTGACTAGCACTGAGTAGGCCTATCACAATCATGGGAGGGAGTTCTTAAGTACCTATACACATGCACATATATCTAGGCCAACAAACAGCTAAAATGTAAAAACCATTAATGAACAAAATGTATGCATACAACAAAACACAACCAATAGAGTACAACAAAAGTAATGTACGGAAATAAAACTTGTCCAGAATAAAAGCCCATTAAAATAATAGTATGCAAACTAAAAATTCCAACCAATTAACACAATGAGGTACTGGAACAGCTGATCATCGCCGTAGGAATGCATCAACTTATATGGAACTCAGAAATCTCTGTCCGGTCCTAGTCCACCCTGGACTCCATCAAAAGGTAGCTCGTCTATACTAAACATGACATGTGCTGACAAAGAACGTGCAATGGTGAGTATAATGATGCCCAATAGAGGCCCCTGAAACCCATAAGAAATACACAAAGGAAAAGGAACACTCAGCTCTATAAAGTGTATGTATACTGATCATATAATAGGAGAAACACAATCCATTTATACTCAAAACTCAGACACGCAGTCCAGTGAAAAGTCACAAAACCGCGACTATGATACACCAGGACTATGATAACCTTTTTTTTGACTCTGTAAATGAAAAAACTAGTTTCATGTAAGCAAAAGAATGATACGTGCAACATATATAATTGGGTTGTGTTTTCCATGTCCATTGTGTCAACTATCCTAGAAGGTTTCAAGAAGGTTTCACGAAGGATGAAATTTTCACGAAGCACTCTTCTAGGATGAAATTTTCCATGTCCATCAGTCCCTGGAAGAGTGCTTCCATCCAAGAAGTACCGTTCATCAGAAAATTTCACAAGATACAAGTACACTCATTCCAGGAGAAAACACTCTTGAGTGGATAAAGATCACGATACACTGATGAGGATCACTTCCAGGGCCTTGTAAGATACCGCGACTCATCTTGATTCACCTACAAAGTAGAGGATCAATGTCCCTTTAGAGTAGAAACAGTGATACCTGAATCTACCTATGGTCAAGAATAGATTGTTGATCAAACTCTAGACCTCTCAGAGTTATACCTAACCCTATCTCGGAATGTCCTACTGAAGGGATCATACTATTGTAGATTGAAACGGTACCTACATATTAGTGGAATGTATAAAAATGGGAACTAACCCAATGACATGTGTCTAATTAATGGTGGAAAAGAGTATCAAGCCATGTTCTATGATATACACGATGTGTAGTATTGGTCAAATTTCATGTCTCGCAACTCTGGGTATTGCCCGTGTGAAACGGCCCATGTCAAAAGGAACATGTTTTTTCAAAAGGTATGTACACAATGTGTTGGAAGGACCACACACCATGTCTGAGTATATGGGGTTCCCTCTGTGTACGCGGTCGTGTGCCCATACATAGTTTCAACCCATGTGGGTAATCCCGTGTAGCCGGTACGTGGAATAACGCATGTAACTGGCATGTTCTGGTAGTGTGGTTGAGTACACAGTCGTGTACACCACCCCATGTCCTTGCATCACCTGATATACACGTTGAGTCCCACGAAGTTGCTTATTCCATGCCGCATAGGGTCTACATGCCATGTTACGAAGTCATGTAGTCAATCTCATGTATGTGTACTTCCCATAATACACGCCGAGTGTCGGGTAAGGTCCCACACACCATGTGACAAGGGTCTTATGTGGTATGATACATGTCTTTCTACCAAATCACTATCCACCACCGAAATAGTCCCACTCAGTGTGTTCTTCGGGATACAAGCCGGGTGTTCTAAAAATTTCTAGAAATGTGTACCTCCACCACTATGCCACATGTGATGCTCTAATCCTCAATCTAACAATCTGTTTGACCAAAACTCAAAATACAAGGTCTCCCCACCTTTCTATCGTTGTTCTGTGAGGTTTTGGGGGTTCGATCGGCCCCAAAACTATATTCGATCATCTGCGTGAAGAATGGTCGAAGAACGATTTCTTCTCAACCTTGTCGATTTGTCTGTCACCATCGTCGTCACTCCTCCATTGTGTCTTCATGATGTCGAATCTCAAATTTGGGATCTTTGCATTGTGAAACAGAGGTGAAACAATCCATTGTTCATAACCCGATGAAGAATTCGAGGAACGCTGGGTTACAAAGATGGAAGAGATTAAATGAACCAATGAGGAACACACCTCAACCTTTTTTCATCACAAGGTCAATTATATCCCAATAATAGGATTAATAGGTGAATAAAAAACAATTGAACAATTAAAACAAGGTCAACTCCCAAATTGAAACACCAAAAATAAATAGAAATAAACACCCATATGAAATAACCCACGATCATTTGGTCACCCTATTTGTGGGTTGATTAGAGTTCATAATTTAATCCAAGAATAGGGAAAAGAAGAATTGAAATAACCACTCCAACCTTGGTCATTGACAAATAGGTAGATCAGTCATCGGTCAGTATTCAATCTCACTGTGCAATGATCCATGCATCGTTGTTCATAAGTGTCTATCAAGAATCCTCCAAGGTTGGATCGTATTAATGGCTCTAGATAATTCTAGGGATATCTCTATAGAAATGAATCTAACCCAAGGCTCCTGATTATTTAAAGAAAATAATAATTACTTGTATATGGAAAAAATTAAAATAAAATAAATCATGAATTAATTTTATTTTCCTTAAAATTTCCAAAAAATAATAATTTTTGTAGTTGACTCGTGACGGTCATTGTTAGGACCTTCCTAAGGGAATGTCACTGATCTTAACGCAACAATGCCATCATATTTTTGATCTAGACACCCATATAAATGTTATTCCAATTTTTCAGTAAAACCACTCATGAAAGTTATTTAAGAGCATAAATTTATTTCAAACACTTATTCAGGGAACTCCAGGCCTTAGAATTGCACGCCATCAAAAAGGCTGGTCTTGTATTAACTCTATAGAATATTTACAAAATAAAACACTAAAAATCCATGAAATTACAAAAAATTCCTAATTTTTTTAAGGTAAATTGTTTTACCTTCATGTTAGAAGGACCTAAAAAGAGATAGTGGGATACGATGGTATCGTAAAAGAAGCCCTAGGTATTGGATTGGATGTACATTATTGTTATTTTCACACATCAGTTATATCTATAATATGTGGTACTAGCTAAGGATATTGATTTTTTTATCCTCCAGCAGGCTGATAGGACATTAACATAGAATGTGAACATCTTTTTTGATTTTTTGTAGTTTAAATTTGAGATTGTATCAAGTGAGAAGATGAAGGATTGATGGTTCAAGATGAGTCTTTTTACATATATCCAATCATGATTTTTATTACTAAAGCTCACATCGTATATTGATGTAATATAGTGGGAGTTGATGATTGACGTTAACAATGATTGTAATTCAGGGTTAATGGGAGTTCCTTTTTCTAATAGTTTTAGTTTTATGAATTTATTTAAAAGAAAGAGTACGCATGATGAGTCTCATAGTGCTTATCACCATCATCCATCCTATAGACCTCCTTAGGTGCCTATTAGAGGACCTTTGACTTTCTTATAGTGGGGAAATGATAACCATTAGATATGTGCTTTACCATGATTCAATAGATCTGCGGTTTATATAGTCACTCAAGACACCTATGGAAATTATTCCATTTTATTTCTACTTCACTTAGTGGCACGGGCTGATCAGCACCTAAAAGTTCTACGTTGTAATAATATGATTTGAGATCTTATGGGTTCTATCTACAAGCATATGAAACGAATCATCCCCACATAGTGGATGTGCCTCTAGAGGAAGCTAGTACGGGTCAGAAACTATGAGATGTACCATCAGTATAGATTTATCTTTAGTGACTACTTTATTTGGTATAGGTGAATCTCACTTGATTATATGGACTCATATTGTGAACCTTCTAAATACTCATATAGATATTATGTATTATGTTATGCATATTACTACACCACTTAGAGTGAAGAGAGTGTATGATATCTTCTCTCCAACGCTGGTATATAATTTATCCAAAAACAAACATTCTTGGTTTTCTTTGTTATATATAAGAAAACACCTGACCTCATTCTCATGATGGGTCAGATAATTTAAAATAAATCCAAAATTGATAGTTATCTTCAATGGGTCTCCTTTACTATGCCTAATGGGGTGTGTCATATCTTTTAAGAAGAATGGGACTTGATCTAGAGTAGGGATAAACCATATTAATCAGTGTTGGTGAATTTAATACTTGTTCTTTTCCTATGATTTACAGTGGGATCCTTTGTGAAATGATCTCCCACCAGTTTTGATAGAGTTTCTTGAGTGTTCCCTTGTGATTTATCTATTTGTCTTCTATTAAAAGAGGTAGTGTTTTCTATTGGATTATTTCATGGTGCTAAACTAATGTTTATTCCTTCATATTGTGTGGAACCAAATGAACTAAAAGAGTTGTATACATAGTTGGATGTTTTGTTAGGTAAAGTCATTCTATGCTCGATTTTGTCGCCTTGGGCAACACCTATTCTCTTTCTAAAGAATATTGATGGAACACTTTGCTTGTTAATTAATTACTAGAAACTCAATTGAGTTATAGTGAATAAAATGTAACTATTAACACTGATTGTTCATCGGTTTGACCTTATGAAGGGGGAGAAGTTGTTCTTAAAAGTCAAAATTCAATCTATTTATTAGTATTTGATAATAAAGAAATCTGAATTTTATAACACCACATTCTGAATTAAGAATGATCATTAAAATTATCATGTCATTCTATTTTTTCTAAACCATTTCCTTAAAAATTATATGGGTTTGATGAATAAAATATTCCACTGGTATCTTGATACATTCATGGTTGTCATTTTGGATGAAATCCTAGTTTACTCTCATATAGATGATGATCATTTTCATCATCTTATATTAGATTTAGATATATTTAGAAATCACTGACTTTGTGCCAAGCTATCAAAATGTGACTTCCAAATTTTTATGTTGAATTTCATGGTACATGTGGTATCAAATAATGTAATGTCAACTGTTCTTGAGATGTAAAAGGTTGTTATGAGATGGTAGAATCCATGTATCTTTTTTAGACACTGGGATTCTCGGGATTTTAATGTTTTTATCATTGATTTTATTAAATTTATCAATATTGCTTCACAAATGAATAATATCACTCAATAGGGGTAATGGTCACTTGGATAGAAAAATATATGAGTTATTTGTTTTGAGTTGAAAAGCCTTTGGACTTATGTCCCTATTTTGACATTTCCAGAGGCTAAGTTGGACTATGTGGTCTTTTGGGATGCATCTGGTTCATTACTGGGATAAGTTAAAGAAGTAGATAATCTTGTAGAATATTGTTTTTAATAGATAAGGATACACAATGATAATTATCATACCCATGAACTTTAACTTTTAGTCATGGTTTCCTCCCTTTATAGTTATTTTTATTTTTTTCGTTGAATGTTTTACCTTGTTATCTGACCCTAATGACTAAGTTATATCTTCTCAAAAAATGATATGAACCTCGATTATATGCATTTGGTGGATTACCTATAGTCTTCTAACATAGATAATTACAACACCCTGGGGAAGGGTAATTTCATTTCTGATTCATTGATTAGGAAATATGCAACCCATCCCATGACGAAATCTTCATAAAAGTGGAATTGGATGTCTCTTTTTCACAATTGAATTTAAGAGTCTACAAAAAAAGAATCTATGATTTTCTTATTAATTTTTTTATTGAAATATTATCCTATTTATATTATTATTCATAATAAATAACTTGATTATGAATTCAGTGTTATTATATACCCTCATTATGGTGTGAAATCTTTCAATGAGTACATATTCTCTTCTAAGGGAATACTCTATTTTCATAATCGGTTGTTGTGTCTTTATTCCATAAGAAATTTTTTATTGAGTATTTCCATAATTCACTAGGGGATGTATAAACATAACCAAAAATATGTATTATGATATGTTGAAATTATTATGGTGTCTAGTTCTGAGGTGGGACATCACTGACTTTGATTCACATTGTTATACCTATTATCATGTCAAGGTAGAGAAGCAAAGACATTCAAGTTTACATCAGCCACTCCTTATTCCAACTTGGAAGGTGTATGAGATATCTATGCAAATTTTTTTGGGTTACCACATAACCCTAGAAAGAATATTATGATATGGATTGTGATTAATTGGAAGATGAAAAAATATCACTTCATACCCATTATTGGTGAAACTAATGTTTAGGAGATGTGTAATCCCTATATGAAATAATTTTTTTGTTTACAGGAAGTAACATATGATATAGGATCTTATAGATATTCCTATTTTACTACTTTTTATGAAAATTACTTTAGATAGAAATCAGATATTAGGTTCATTTGAGTACATAATACCATTCGTAGATGCATGGAAAAGTTGAGTGGGCTAGAAACATTCTTGATGAAATTATTTTTTCTCATATCTGTGAAATTGGAGGAGCTTGATATATTCATTTGGGATATTTTTTTATTTTCTTAAAAAAATAATGATCTGCACATAATTCAGAAAGATCCTTTTGACACCTTTTATGGTCAACCATGAAAATATCCATGGAGTTGGTCGATGATTTGTGAATGTTCAATGGTCGGACATAGTATGGTCCATGAGATGGAAGAAATGATTTATTTGATTCATCAAAAAGTTTTTATGGAATAGATCCAGCAGAAACCATATTCTATCAATTGAAGGAGACCTTTGCAGTTCTTGGTTGGTGACTTTTTAAAATTTTTAACTTTTGGTTGATTGATGATTTGGATGGGAAGGAATGATTACTCTTAATTTTTTGGAACCTATTGATTCCATGAACTATCTCATGTCTTGTGCTTGAGGGATCTTGATTTTGAACTTGATTTATCCCTGATTGAAAATGAAGTAATGAGAGTTGATTCCGAGAAAATTTTCTTCATGGGAGAGTAATACCTTTTATCCATGTGTTACGAAAACAGGGTTATGATTCTAAAGAGAATTGGGAGCATGAGTCACTGATGAGTGAGTAGTGTCCTCATCTCATTGATATGGAAACTACTTGACATGATTTCTAGGAAAATAGTGTTTATGTTGGGGAGGTTATAATATGTTATTACATTCTTTTACGTATATCTTAAATCTTATTTTTACCTCCTTTGATTTTCTTCTATTTTTTTTGTTCGCTTCAGGTCACATTGGATTTTTTTTGAAGTCTTTTTGGGTAATTCACGGTTGGTGAATAGTTTGACAAAACTGTGTCCCACCATTAGAAATTGCACACCCCATGGATAGTGGGAAATGCATGTTTGGTGAATGTTTTGTCAAATTGTGATCCCAAATAAGGGAAACAATATACCCCAAATAGTAGGGGTGGATGGATGTTGCATGGGTTCCCCTAACCAAGAACCCCCTGTCGGGATAACCATTTGAACGAGATTTTAATGCTTCAAAAAATATGTTAATGTTTATGAACACATAGTTCATGTTCTTCATAACCCCATTTGAGCCTAACATAGTTTTTTCTTCTTTGGAGGCTCCCAAGTGGTGATTATTTCCTCATAACCCTTTCCTTGGTGGATAAAAGTGATGTTGATCCCGTTTGATATCCTCTGGGTAAGTGGATATCCACATGTATAGTTTATTACAATATATATTTATATAATCCATATAAATTAATGGATTACCAAGTAATGGATTTATCTAAACTTCATTTTTTTGGATATTGTTTCTAGATATTATTTCAAGACCTATGATTACTTTATTATTTGTTGGTGAATTCTTTTACACGTCTTGATATCTAGATCATTGATTTAATGGTAGGTGGTTCCATCATTTTTCCCTATGATTAAAATATTTTATTGAATGATTAAATGGAAATGGGTTTTTAATTAATCAAAAAACATTTAATTGTGATAATTTGATAATTTAATTGAATAAGGGATAATATTTTAGAAGAATCACAACTCCAATGGAATTGTAATTTGGGGGTTGGATTATGAAAAATGATCTCTCATTATTGAATATTTTGATAAAATCATTTAACAATTCATCATGAGAAAATAGATTAAAATAAAAATTTATCATAAAAGGAATGAAATTATTAAAACCTATGAAATTGTTTTGAAATGAGAAGTCATGTTGAGAAATGAATTTTGGAAATTGTATTTAGTTTTTTTAACATAATTGATTTCCAATTCAATTGATTTATTACCTGAAGATCATGTTAACCAGTGTAGTGTGTGGTAACTGGGATAATTATCCAACGACCTTTCCTTACTAGAAAATGATTCAAGGTGAGAAGTATTACTAAAAAAATTATGGAATGACTTCTAGTAATGGGTTCCCTTATAGGGATGTAGACTATCCATGATGATTTCCATATAATGTTGTGTCTTTGTGTGCACACCTGACTAGATTCGTGATCATTATAAGATGTGTGAGGATCTAATTACCTGATAAACTGAATTTTCATGGGTAATTCGTAAATGGTTCTTTTTATGTGTTTTTTATACATTTCATAGATTATTTAACTATTTCATTAATTCAAAATAATTTATATAAATTTATTTATATAAAACAATCATTTAAGAAGGTTAGACAGTTTTTTTTGAATTATCATTCATCTATTTAATGAAAGCATGTTTTACATTAAAATATGAAAATTTAAAACCATTTTTCATTTAAAATTCTATAATAAATAATATATTGTTATCATATTCATTTTGGAACACTTAGTGAGACCATACTAGTATTTTTATCTCACACCCTACCATTTCTTTATAGAGATTTTTGACCCTTTTTTTATTGGTCTATGAAAAGGGAAAGTTCGACAAGGAGGTGGTGGATATTCTTGAATATTTAGACCATAAAAGGATGATGGAGGTGAATAAACAAGATTTTATCCACCTATTTCATGACATATCTGTTTCACCATCTTGTTAGATTCCATGTACTTTAATGATGTTCCACTTTGTTATTTTTATATATTTTTTTCAAGTCCTTTACCTTTTATGAGTTTTTTTATCATTGACATGTAATATCATATCTTCTAAAATTTTATGGAAAAAAAATTCACACATTGATTATTTATGATTCAAAGATATTACTGCAAACTAGTGAGGATTGTGAATGAATTTTCGGTTATGTCAGTTTTTTCTAGGGTATCATGGTACATGGGTATGTGTGCTAGTTCATGATAGATGTGATGTTTAAAGGAGATGTTAAATCACAATTTATTGTTTATATGTGTTTAAATAGTGACTAATGTTCAAGGTAAGAATGGTAGCACCCAATTTTCTCTCAAATTATCCTTTCTAAATTGATAATTATTAATGTTTAATTATATAGATATATGATATATGATATTTCTTTTTTTAGATTATAGATAAAGATTAATTTAACCTAATATTATCATTATACATAATGAGGGAGAATAATAGAATGAATGTTATTCATGAGAAGAATTATGGAATTTATTTTGATCATGTAAGTTATATGATTTTTCATTGAAATAAACTATCTTATTTGATTTTAATTATTGTCAATGTAAGAAACATGTACAATATTGATCCTTAAATAATTATGGAGTTGTCTATGAATAGTTTTAATTTATTTTTATATATGGAAGAAAAACCATTAAATCATTGATAATTCTAGAACATGGTTACGAAACCACATTTATAGATGAAAAGGGTTTAGATGACATAATATTTTTAATGGAATATATGATAAAGATATAGAGATAAAGAAGTTGCCATAAAGAGAATAAAGGTAATATTTCCACTAAGCACATCATGGTTAAGAAACAACAATCATGGTAGTCACCATTTATTATAAGTGAAATATTAGAAAATGCCTCTGTTCTAAGATATTTTTAAAACACGTCAATGTTCTAAACAAAACAATGACATTTTCATGGTTTATGGTGGAAAACTAGTCTTTCTTCTATAATATAGGTATAGCAATGCGTATATATTATGATAAAAGTAATGTACTATTTTGTATGAAAAGGACCATATCTATTTAGTTTTTTATTGAAAATAGTGAGTGATCATTATATAATACTTGTTGATGCATTTTATAAAAAATAAAAATTTGGTTATGGTTGAAGTTATGGAGTTAGCCAATTTCATAGAGTGTGTTTTTGAAAGAAACTGATATTTTTTAATAGCCCACACTATAGTATGGAAAAAACCGTGAAAAATTGGCATTCAAAACCCAATGGGAACAAGTACTATAGTAGTACTATTATGTACTGTAGTAGTGGTGGAATTGTAGCGGACGCAGGTCACTATAACGGCGGAAGGTCACTGTAGCGGTGTAAGGGGTACTACAGTGGTGGCAGGGTACTGTAGCAGCACGGGTACTGTAGCAGTACTATTCATAGAAAGGGCTTTAGTCCAAAAATTTGGGCCTACGGGCCATGTAATAGGCTAAATTCCCACTGGGCCTTCAGGATATGTAATGGGTCTCCCTCTACCTAGTTAAAATATGTCTTTCCTTTGATTTAATAATAAATGAGGCTTTGACCCCAGCCTTTTAAAAAAATGGACATGGTTTTTAGATTCAATGAATTTAATAATAAAGTTTTTTGTAGTGTATATGGACATGTTTTTCTTTTTCATAGTGTTGGTTTTTTTTGTAAAATTTTAAATTATAGGAATATTTTTTTATTCTTGAATTTACATAACTGTTAAGGACGCTTTCATGCTTAATTATCTAATGACATATGGCATATGATGTGAAATACTTTAGGAAGAAATATTAGTGAGATTAACTAGTATTATATTACACATTCAAGATATAAATTATAGTTGATAATTGGGAGAACTATTAAACATTTTGTGTTTAAAAGAGATTTTACAGAGAACACAATTTACAATTTGGATATGATTGAGGTAGGTAGATTCAGAGAAAATATTTGTGGTTGATTTTTAATTTAAATATGTTTTTTATATTCATTCTGATAAAAATTCATGATTTATTCTCAAATTATTAAATCTCAAGGGAGTTAGTGCATATTTATAAAGTTGGTGTGGTAAGTGTAATCTATAATGAGATGTTATTAAAATAGATAACAACATTTTATTAGTCTTTTCCTTCGTATATAATAGTATAATCTTTATATTCTCCATAAATATAGCACTTAATGTATATCTAATTAATATCCACATATTCATTGATTTTTCTTATTTGAATGTTGTGTTTCATTGATCGAAATTAAGTGATTTATATTCCCTTGCGGACAAGTAGACATGATCAGTTTGATGTAAATACCTCATAATTAAACCCACTTCTTAAAATTATTAAGGCCAGGTGATTTGAATAATTTATTTTTAGTTAAAATATATAAATCATGAAGAAAAAATTTTTATTGATAAAGATTTAGTTTTTTTCATCTTCAAATTATAATAATTTTACAAAAATGAAATAATTTTTCTAAATGATTTTTAAATACATAAAAAATATGAATAAGTAATGAATATAATAGGCTTCAATAATAATGATGTTATTTAATTTAAATTTTAGTTGACAAATTTTATGAAAACTTTAATGATGTTTATATATTTCTCATTAAAAAATTTGAAATTTATGATTATGAAAATGAAAATCCAATAAATATATGCTTATGGATTAATTATACTCTTTCATGGTAGATATATCCCATCTAGGTAAAGAAAACAAAAGTATAAAAAAATTTATCTAAATTATTAAATGTTTATAAAAAATATTTCAAAAGGGAAGTGGTTTAATTATATATAATCTAATTGAATATTTGAAAAGAATTAAAAATGAATAGAAAAATAAATATAATGTCTAAGAAAATTAGTATTCAAAAAAATTAATCAAAAAGGGTAATATAATAATAAAGAAATTATATTTTGAGAAAAAATAAAATGGTTCATGTTTGTTTTATAAATACCAAAATTTAATCACATAAAACTCTTATATTTTTTTTCATATATGAATAAAATCAGTTTGGATTAATATACAAATGATAAATTTATGTTTAAATTGCTATTGGTTATAGTCATGGAAATAAATGTAATATATTTTAGTAAATGACAACATAACTAAAAGAATTTAAATTTTTTATTATGATAAAATATTTCCCAATATAAGAAATGACTCAACTGCTAAAGGAAAAAATCGAAATTCTTATTGATCTTTAAAATTATATTGATTATTTATAGTGGAAATTAATTAAATTAAATAATGACAAATAATTTCTTATCAAAGGCCCATAAAACCTTATTTTCAATCTACTAGATATTGTTGATTAGAGGAAGAAAATATAGTGTTGTTTCATGTATAACCATTGTCATTGAGTCAAAAACAAAAAATATGTTCATCATAGATGAAATGCTTAATACTATAAATAATGATATTAATAATTGTATTAAAACTACTATGATGAATAAAGACGACTACATTAATGGTTTCTCATTTCATTAATAAATTATCGAAAATATTCCAAATAATGGATATAGAAAAGTTTTTAATAATAGAGAAAAGAAATACATGATAGAAGTATGTATATAAAATAATTCAAGTTAATATTTCAAAATGTAAATATAATTGACCAAATAAGACTTGGATCTGGAAATAGAATTGATTTCATAGAAATAATTTTTTTCCAGTAAATATTTATGGTCTATTATATATTATTTAAAGGAATCTATAAAAAATTTGATTAATAAAAAAATACAAAATATATCTTCAAAATAAATGAAAGTAGAAAGAGAGATCTAAATCATTGATAATAGGGATATAAATATATATTTAATGGAAAAAATGTCGTCACTAAAAAATAATATATTTTGAAGAAGATAATTATAAAGATGAAATTAACATTTTTTTGGAATGCCCAAAGTCTCATAAATAAAAATATGAAATTTTGATAACAAAATAATATTCAATGAGAAATTTAATTTAACTAGTTCTCATGGATGTATGGAGGCTATCAGCACATAAATAGTTATTTTTTATATAGTGAAAGAGTTTGTATAACATTTAGAGGATCGTAAAATATTTTTATCATGGGGAGAAAACAAATTCAAATAATTTTCGGGTTGTTAGGAACTAATTCATATTACTATAAAATATTTTAGAGTTTTATAACACTAAATACTGTAATAATAAATTTTAGATAAAAATGATGTTTTATTGATGGGTGAAATTATTCATATATATAAAATAATGAGAAGATAATTGTCAAAAAAAAACCAATATGATATAGTGTGTATGTTTTAAAACAATTATACGTGTAGAAAGAAATATGCTACTAGGTAAAAGAGGAAATACAAATTTCAATATTTAAAAATAACATTTCTTATCGATTCATTTTCAGAAAAGAAAAAAATGTATATTATTTATTTAAAAAAGATGAATGACAAATTAAAAAGTGTCATGTGTGGTTTAAAAGAATTAATTACCACATTTATTACCAAAATGGAAAGATTGTGTTATAAAAATTGTTGAATGATGATAACTAAAAAATATAAAAATCTATGTTTTGATATAATCATGGATTATTATGAAATCAAAATAAAAACAAATAAATTATAAAATAGTAATATTATATTAAATATAATATAAAAAATGAATTAATAATCCTAAAAATCAACTGAAATGTTTTTTTAAAAATTTAATCCCTTTGATAGCCTATAATACTTTCTACATCGAGTCTCAATGAACTATAATATATTATACCATTATAACCATATTTTTATGTTAGTGATTTTGATTAGTATCAGATAAATTAGTTAAATATTTTTTTCACATGTAAAACAAAATTCATTGGTTATATATTTATTAGTAATAAAATAGGAATCATTTAAAATAAAAATAAATGTTTTCTAAAAAACAATATTTTTTATAAAATTTAGTTTAGTAGCATATTGTGAACCTAATTATAAATTAACTTTTAACAAATATATAATTTTTATTTTATAAAAATTAATTAATCTTTTAAATCATCATATCAAAATTATCTTTTTGTGATTTTTTGTGATTTTTTTTGGAAAGATACATTTGTCGAAGAATACTAAATAATTATCATTTTTATTAAAAATTATATATAAATTTAAATAATTTAAAAGGTAAAATTTAATTTTAAAATGGTTTTAAAGAAAAAATACCTCAATTATATTAAAATTTTACAAATTTAGTTATTTTTAATCAATTTAATATTGAATTTTGATATTCAAATTTACACTTATGATAATTTTATCATTCTAAACCTACTTTTTTATCACATCCGAGGGTAATATTTCATATTTAATTCTACCACTTAGTTTAAAAAATATGGAAAAATGTATTTAATTTTATTAATTAGAATAATACATATTTCATAATAATATCAATAAAATTTTAGAACAATATTGACAGAGAAAAAATTAAAAATTACATTCCATGATTAAATTAGAAAACTTGTTTACCAGGGGTTAATATAATCATATAAGGGTTAATGTTACATAAATTTTTTTTAAAATATATATTATAGTATTTTTTTCAACATTAATATTTATATGTCTCAAGAATACTTTATTTTGGATACATTTAGAATGTGAAAAATGGGGGAAAACTTTTTCTTTTCAAAAATTACATGTGTGCCACTCAACTCACTTATAAAATGCCACCCACTCTACACTATTCTATACATTGTAATATCATTTTGGATCATCAAATACATAAAATATTAAATTCTATGTCAATAACAACATCCTAAAATCCTTTTTTTGTCCAAAATACCTTCTTTTAATAATTTGTGTACAATCCTTAAGAGGTTGTCCATGAAGAGGTAGAATGACAAACTATGTGTTTTTTGTTTTATTTCTCTTCCACATAATTCAAATATTCTTAAATAATGATCATATAATAACACCAGTATCTGAAATATAATGAGACATTATTATTTTAATTCTGTGACCCAAATTGTTTACCTCTTCCCTCAAATGGGAAATTATATCGTCGCATTTATGTATGGAGAACTGTCAGCTCACAAACCAAAATGACACGTTTTCCATAAACACCTCTCACTATTGGGTATGATGATTGATATAAAGTAAATATATGAAACATAAAAATTAATTATACCTATTAAGTTATTATATCACATATACCTTTTTATGTTCCATTCTGTAGAGAATACAATAACATCGTTCATCTATATGGTAGACTACCACCACACAAAGTGATGTGATTTGTTTTTCACTAACGATTTAAATGGAAGATAATAATGATACATTTATTGAATATATGTTATATTAATGACATAGTTATGATATATATTACATATTTATCACTCTTAAAATATAATATATCATTTTATTTCTAACATTTTCACTCACTGAAATATGATAATGTCATTTATGTACATGTTCCACGTCGCCTTCATGAAGTGATGTGACTCAATTTTCATCTCCATGTGACATAAATGATATATATAATTAAAATTAAATATATAATATGGTATTTATGATATAATTATTAATTTATAAAGAAAAAAATTTCATACATCTATTTCATAATGATCTTTCACAAATGGAAGCGTTACTCATGTGTACGCATGACCTACCATCTCCAAGATTGTAACATACTTCATTTTTAAAAATAATTTGTCATGATTGGTCTAAAAAAATAAAATTATATATAAATATGATAATTATTTAAGGATTAATATTTATTATATTTTGAAATAATGACATCATAGACTTATAGTGAACCTACTTAATTTATTTTTGACACTGAAGTCAAATATTCTTGAAACAACTGATAAAAACATAATTGACTAAGTAATTTTATATTACATGTAAATAAATTAAATGAAAATAATAATAATAGTGAAAAATATTCTTAATAACGTTAATAATTATCATAAATCATTTTTCAAGAGAATAATGTATGAATGTTATGTGTTAGTACCTAAGAAAGGTTCTTCAACTCATTTACCTTCATTGAGGCCTATTATAACGTTATGCACATAATTTTTTTTATTGTGCACATAGTTGTCCATTGAAATGTAAAATCACAAATCCCTAATAATTCCTTATATTTTAAGAATCAATTTGAATTATTTCATTCTATTGGATTTGACGTAGAAGTTACCATCTAGTGAATAATTTCATATCATAATTTCTTTTCAATGTGTTATTTTGGATTTTCATCATCTTAAACATTATATTCTTATGTATGTAAATAATTTATATATTATTATATTTTAATTCCATTTATTTTATGTGGATTTAATGTTTATAAACATAATCAATTAATTTATTAATTCTCCCATCAACATTATGATCATTTTATGTGTTTTTTTCACAATATCACTCTAATAAATATTTTTTATTGTTGAATTTCAGTTGAATGAAATTATTTAACCATTATCTGAAAAATACATTTTATATTCTCCTCCTTTTAAAATTCATGATATTTTTATGTAAAATTTCTATTTTTCAAATATTTGGTACATGAAATAATTGTGAAGTTATTTTTAAAAAAATTCGACTTCATTTCCCTCTTAAGATGAAAATATATTTTCATCCAAAACCACATTTTATAAAAAAACTAAAAAAAGTTTGTTTACTTTTAAAAATTAATTATTTAAAATTTTTACCATTTTTAATTTTTACAAACTTTTTTATATATAATATTAATTACATGTACAAAAACAAGGCTCATCTGGCTTTTACTAAAAATGTGAAAGAAATATTGGCTTTAACGTACTCATCACACATGAAATTTCATATCTTCATAAACAATGAATGTTTTAAAATATCCTTTATATGTTATAATGTATATTTAAAAAGGCAATTATTTTCATTTTTTTAAATTTCATTATTAATCTTATTTTGATGTTAAGAAAGGTTATTTTACTCATGAATTTTGTAATGGGTCTTATCCTGGAATTCCTATTTATCAATTAAAACAATCCTTATTCTACTTATTCTCCACTAGGGATATTTTTTATGGCATAATTATTCATTCTGTGAATGGTATATACCATTTTGACCAAAAAACTTTCACATTCACTTTCGTGCTTCAGGTTTGGTAAACATTAAATTTACCATGAAATATTCACTTCATTGTTATCATTA
The DNA here is from genome assembly GCA_963277665.1 of Viscum album. NCBI lineage: Eukaryota > Viridiplantae > Streptophyta > Magnoliopsida > Santalales > Viscaceae > Viscum > Viscum album. The sequence continues at coordinate 1,514,442,330 of OY728163.1, forward strand.
GACATTAAATTTCCCCTAAATATATTTATTATTTATCATGGATATGTATATTTATTAAATCATATTTCATTTTTTACATTTGGATTTCTATATTGAATATTATTTTTTATCTGCGTAAATATTGATAAAACTGTATCTTTTAATCAATGGAGATATTTAATGATAATGCATATTTTTCAAGAATTAAATTGATTATTTGATATATAAATAATTCTTTGGACCTGCAGTGATGGGAGGGTAGAAATTTTATATCCCTTTGATTCATTGGTAGTCTCATGAGGAAAATTAGTTTGATATTATTAAATGGGTTTCATTGTATGGTTTTAAATATTCTTGTGAATTGTTTTAATGGTAGAGGTATCATGTTCTTTATAACATAGAGTCTAATAATTATTTGTTTACTTATATAAGATGTTATATATTATTATAAAGAATATTTTTTCAACGGTATTATATCTATATTCATTTCATTCTTTTTTTTTAAATATATATCATGTATTTTAATATATTTACCTTTTCATTTTAATTTTCCCTTACCTAGTTTTTCTTTTCATGATATTAATTAAATATAAATTTTTAGTAGTTATTTACCATTCCGTATTGTCTATGATACTAAAGATATTTAAATGGTTTGTGTTTTCAGTAATTTACCCTTCCTTGTTGATTATATTAATTGATTCATTATAGGATTTTTAACGACTCTAACTGTTATGAATAAAATTTCCCATTTTTATTTAATTAAATGACTTATGGTTATGGAAAACACATTAACTTATTTTGTTTTATTATATCAATTTTGATTTATATGAACTTTAATTATCTTTAATATTGAATATTTACTCATTGAAAAGTTATCACATGACAAGTATAAATATATGGTTTTAACAAATACATTTTTCATAGAAAAAATAAGTAATGGCCACAACTAATAGGATCATACCCAAGGAATACCATTTATTATAGATTCCAAGGGAGGTATAATTTTTTGTGTTTCATTAAAACAGTGGCAAGATAATATCAAACAACTTAATGATGAGCGAAACTATTTACAGTAGAATCTCGTGTTCATCATCATCATGGCCCAAAACATGTTCATTGAAAATATCCATTAATGACCTGCCATCATCACCAAAATCATATAGCGTATTATTATTTATAAAATGTATTTGTATCAATACCCTAGAAATTCAAATATGTAAATTATTTTTTATAATATAATAAATATATTTTCGTCCTATTATTACTACTTTATAAATGATACGGTATTTCTAAAATAAATAATATTTTAAAAAAATTATATTATCAAATATCATTAATTAAATATTATTAATTAAATATAACTGGTCATATGTTTTTGTGAAGTCAAAAGTAATTTTTATATAGGTTCAAAAAATGTTATTATCAAAAATACATCCTTTTAGTAAATGTCAATTTTTATTTTAAATGTGAAAAATTACATAGTTAAAAAATTATTAAGATAAAATGAAGATTATTTTTTTGAATCAAGATGTCCAAATTATCCAATGGTAAATTTTTTATTATTTTCTAAGACATCCAATTTTTCAGGTAAAAATTAAATACCATATAAATAGTCTTTTTGTATCATGACATCACAATAATCCAAAAGTGATGTAATAAGTGACATAAATGGGATCCACTATAAAATATATTATTTACCTTTAAAATAATAGGATTTTAAGTTCATTTGATTTTTTTAATGCCATTATGAATTCTTCCAAGACATATAATATATTTTATGACCTTAAAATCATTTCGTTAAGAGAGAGAATAAACTCCACATCACCAAACTTAATCATTTAATAATTTATTCCCATGGAATTATAAAATATATTCTTCCACACCGATTTTGTAGATACCATTGGAGAAAACCGTCAGATTATTTGGGGTTTTGAATATTTTATTATATAGAGACCTGTAGATAATTAGTAATGAAATCCCCATAATTTCCAATATAAATCCACCTTATCCTCCATGTATCATCACTCAAACACCATATATAATGTTAATATTGTTCCCTATAGTACCTAGGGTCCTCTAAAGGCACTCCGAGAACCCAAGAAGCCCCTCCCAGGCCTTTGGAGACACACATTAATGTAAATGATCTTCCACTCTCCTCTTTTATCAAGCACTACATTTTTGTAATATTGTTTAATTTCTATTTTTTATATTTTAATATGTTATTCCATAGCCCCATTATTTTATATTTTATTTATAATATTTTAAATCCCCTTTCACTCTCATTTATCCCTTCTATGAAACTTTTTGCACACCCATTACCATGCCTAAATCAAGCAAGGGTTGTTTCCTTTCTCTTCTTTTTTTAAGCTTATTTATTATTTTATGCCTTCTATGTCCAATTACATATCTTGGTAAGTGGATATAATCATTCATATTATAATTATTTTAATTTAAGCATTATGAGAGATCCCTTTCCCTCACATTAATACATTTTATGAATTTTTATGTGATGCCATTATGCCGCTAAAATTACACCAGGATATTCCATTCCAAAACAATTGCGTAGTGAAACCATGCCCATTTTATATCATGGGTAGTAAAATTTATACAAATATAAATATATTATTTTGGAATTACATTTAGGTATTCAAAATTAATTTTTTGAGAAATAAATTATGATGATGAATGAATCCATGTTTATTGAACTATGTGGAACACTTAAGCATGAGAATAAAATGAATGTGATGTGTGTGACCATAATTATATATCAATCTAATGCATTTGTTAATGGTTTACATCATGATACATCACATTGGATAGGTATTTTACCTTATTCATTTATGGTTCATTTTCAACCATGATGTCCTGGTGGGTTTATCGTAGACCTATGTTTATAATGTTGTTTTTTAAGTTGTTACCACATTTCCTGAGTTAGGATTATACTACTCTATCAAGAATAATTATTAATATGATTCATTGTTATTACTATTAACTAACATGTATGTACTTCTTCATGATATTACATTATTATTACCTTAATAGGATTTATAACTCATCCCTTTCTTTTGTATGTCATCTGGTCATCACATGCAGTGTTAAGTATGAAGGAACGTTTTAGTCATGTTACATATGATTTCAATAATGATGTTTCTTTTCAAATATTATGTTGTTATGTAATATACACAATTTTCTAAATACACACTACCTGTCATTTTCCTATGTTTTATTAAGTGTAATTTTATGTTATAAAACATATATAATTGTGAAATAAATAAAAGAGTTTTTATAGTTTCTATAATAGAAAATGTTTTGTTATTTTTTGTATTAGTATTAGAAAAAATTATCCAAATACTTTTAAATAGGGAACTCTACAAAATTCTATATGTATAAGTCTAATTATATAAAATGATCCCTAAATTTTGGTATGTATAGAGTAATTTGTTTATCCTGAAAATACATCCCTGTTGGGATACTACAAGTGGACGTGGTTTTATAATAGATATAGCAAGGGGGAACAACTACAACAAGGTGTTCTGGGCATAACTCTGGGTAATATATTAAATTAAAATGATCCTTTCTACACACCAATTTTGATAATATCAAGGGATATTTTTTTGAAAATTAATAATCTCAATACAAACCATTATTAAGGGAAAAAATATAATAAGAATATAGGTTTAGAAATAGATCATGGATATCATAGGTTGAATCCTAGAAATTCATCAGTTATGAAATAAATGTAATTTATCCATTTATCATAATTGTATTACCCTTTATGTTTTTAATAGTTAAAAATAATCATCCTTGATTTTCTCTTTATTCTATCTAATGGATAGTATTATAAGGAATCTGGTTAATAACCTGTGTGAATGGAAATGAGATGACTACCCTAATGAGATGCATAATCTGATAGGAGAGGGAATCAAAAACATTTTCAAACACTATCATTGATAACTTAATTTGTCAATATTAATATGGATTAAGAGGAGTGGCCAAACTCCACTTAGAGAGAACAAGCCACAATCGAGAGAATCATGCAACAAATGACTCATGCATTCAATGGATCATCTGATCCCTGAATTGTAGGATAATGGATCAAATCTATTTAAAAAATCTTCTCCATCCTTAAATGTTTAAAACAAGATAATTTTCTTATAGCTACTTATAATATATAAGGATAAGACGATCAGTGGTGGACATTGATCATGAATACAAATCCGGAGGAAGAGATAAAAAATGAAGTAAATGAAATTTCCAAAAAAAATCGATAAAGATTTTTCGTCACACTATCTATAATTAAATGGAATTTTATTTACATTCTCTAATGAAGAATGAAAATGAATATATTGGTGAATATGAGTAATACATTGCAATAAAAACATAATTAGCCTTTGGTATTTTCAGTAACCCTGAATGAAATGTTGATTTCTTTTTTCATCTACTAAAGCCTAGCCAATGAAAAGACATCACGATCCACGACATTCATAGCTATGAGAAATTCATAGGACGTTCCGTCAATGATAAAATTGAGATCAAAGAATCCCAAGGGTATTATGAGGATTTGATTTAATATTTGAAGTTTAATTTTGGTTGTCTGATGGACAAATCTAATGGCGGTATACAATTTCACCATCCAACATGTCAATGGTGCAGAAACAAGCACCCCATAAATTTTCTAAGGGGAACATTGAAATTACTTAGGTGTGGAATAGTAGGGAATATTCTCAATGATTGTTGATAAGAGAAACCCACCATTGTGACAGGGAAAAGGGATTCTATATTCAACCCTAAATGTATTTTTTCACTACTTCAACTAAAAATCATGGGCACATTGTGAACCAGTTCACTAAGCCAAGTGTTTGTGAAGGCAGCCAACAACCTTTAATAAGTAATAGTGATCTATTTACACCACCAAATTGAATCTCGAAAATGAATTGTTGATAATTTCTCTAGTTATTCATTAATTAATAGTTTGTATACATTTTGATTTTAGTTGTACACACTCCTTTATATCATTAATGTTTTTTAAAACTATCCAAATACTACCAAAAATCATTGAAGTAGAGATTTTTGTGAAAGTGTAACATTGGGGAATTATTCCATACCATGTTTATAACTCCTTCCATGTCAAATTTTATTATATGAACATCCTATGAAAATCTTTTCATACTCATTTATGTGGAATTTTATGAAATTTTGGGAATGTATTGACTTTCTCTAAATAGATCCAACATAAATTTACATGATAAAGAATTCACTCTCAATATAGATAATCACACACCGATTATGTATATGTTAATGAAGGAGGATGAATCTTCTTTAGAACCATCATTTCAAGCATGGATATTATTTCCCTATGAGCAAGAATATCGAGATAAATTAAAGGACTCCAATGATAGGATCATCCTAAAATATATGCCTACTATGAGGGAATACACTGATGTGTTTCCCAATGAATTTCCATGTCTTTTTCCTAGATGAGAGGTCGAACATTCAATCAAACATATACCTAGGGTGTCTCTAATATCCAAGAATTTGTGTAGGGTGGATGTTATGGAACTTGAAAAACTGATGAAACCACTATAGGATAATCTAGATGAAGGATTAATACACCTGCGTTCATCACTATGAGGTAAACCAGTCCTTTTTTGTCAAGAACAAAGATGGGTCAATGTGATTTTCCATTGATTATTATGAGATAAATAAGATCATGATAAATAATGGGTATCCTTTTCCATCAATTTATGACTTTTTTGATCACATATGTGGATCAAAATTCTGCTCCAAGGTGGATATATGGTTGGGATATTAAAAAGTTACAGAGGAGGTGGAGGATATCTCAAAGATATCACTTCATACAAGGTACGGGCACTGAGAGTCGATAGTGATGTCATTAAGACTCAATAATAAATTATAATCTTCATGAATTTAAGGAATATAGTTTTTAGTGATTATCAAAATATGTTTTTTGTAGTCTCAATAGATGATATTCTAATATACTCAAAAGCCAAAGAAGAGCATGAGAAATATCTGAGCACTTTTCTAAGGACCTTCAGAAAGGGTGATCTCTATGAAAATTATAGAAAATGAAAGTTCAGGTTTAAGGATGTATCATTCTTGGTGAAAATACTCACATGTTAGGGGATATATGTAGATATGTCCAATACAAAAAAAATTATGGATAGCTAAGGCCAATATTCATGACAGATATCTATAGTTTACTTAGGTTAACTTGAGTTTATCACCGATTTTTGAGAACTTTCTCATGATATTTAAACAATTTTACCATCCTAAATCGTAATGGAGTTTAATTTTATTTGTAAGATGAATGTGAAGAAGTATTTATGGAGTTGAAAAGTATGATTATCACTACCTTTTTCCTCACTCTACCTATAATATATGAAAATTTCATATTTTTTATTGATAAATTTTAGAAAAGATTGGGTTGTGTGTTGATGAAAAATAAAAAATTCAAATCATATGCTTCATGGAAGTTGAAAATTCCAGATAAAAACAATACCACACATGATCTAGAGTTGGAGACAGTAGTCCTGATTTTGAAAATTTGGTGGCATAAAATTTTTTGGGGGAAGCTTGACATATATATGGATCACAAATGTCTTAAATATACATTCACTTATAAAGAGATGAATATGTACTAATAAAGATGGTTAGAGATGATCAAGTATTACGATAACTCGGTCCATTATCATCACAGTAAAGTGAAAAAGTTGGCAATGGTCTATGTATAAAGAATCTAGGAAATCTATCATCAATGAGGATTAGGAAGAACCCAATCGTATTATATATGTAGAGGATAGACATGAAAATCATAAAATAAAGAAAAAATTTCAATCCTTTGACAAATTAGTTTTTAAATTTATATTATTTTATGTTTAAATGGTTCTAAAAAATATTATTTTGGTATTAAAAAGAATTTGGAATCTATAAGAAAATTGAAATTCTTATATTTAAATGTTAATCTAGATGGAATTGTAATATTTGGGTCAAGACTATGTGATCTATCAAATCATGAGTTAAAAAATGAAATATTGGATGATGAACATGGATCAACAATCTCCAATAACCTAAGAAAAATATATAAAAATATTGAGACATTTGAGATAACTATTTGTGTGATTAAATATAGAAGTAGATCAATGATTATATATCATTGTTTCTGGTATGTTAGCAAGTGAAGGCTGAAAATAAAATGTGTAATGGGATGATGAAACCATTACCTATACCAACATGAAAATGGGAGGAATAATTATGGAATTTGTCACTAGAAATCTGAATACATTTAATAGAATCAATTATATCTTGGATGTTGTGGATCATCTTAAAAATATTGCACACATAATTGTGATTTGATGGGATTTCTCACTATATCAACTAGCATAGATAATAATCAGTGAAGTGGTAAGGCTACATGGAGTACCACAATCAATTTTTTTAGTTTGAAATTAATGATTATCCTCTATATTTTGTTAATGTATCCATAATACTCTTAACACTAAGTTAAACATCTGTTGGGATTGTTACCATTAAACTTGTATCCAATCTAAAAGAAAATTTAGGACACTTTGTGACATGCTGAGAGAGAGTTCTGTTGTCTAAAAAAGAGTATGGGATCACCATATTCCTCTATTCATGTTCTCTTACAAAAATAGTTTTCACTTTATAATCCAAGTGGATCCATATGATTACCTCGATGGGAAGAGGTATAGTACTACTGTGTAGGATGATGTTGGGGAATGAAAACATCTAGGTCCTGAAATTTTCGATGAAATTTTGGATAGGGTTCAGACCATTTAGAAGCACATCAAATCTTCATAGAGATAAAAATGAGCTATGATGGATATTGTCATTATGACCTAGAGATTTATGTTGGAGAAATTTTATTCCTCTATATATCTCCATGTATGATAGTGATGATATTTTTGAATAAGGGAAATCTTATTGCAAGGTGCATCGGACCATATGGGATTTTTGATCGCATCAGAGAAGTTGCTTGTTGATTAGTACTCCCACTGAACCTATTTAGAGTACAAAATGTATTACATGTATCCCTCCTAATAAATAAAACTCTAGACCCATCACATGTACTCAACCCAAATGTGGTACAATTTGAGAATGACCATTTTTATGAGGAGTAGCCAGTGAAGATCTTAGATCGTAGAGAAAAGGACTTATGAAATAAGACAATTACCCTAGTCAAAATTTTATAGGGAAACCAAATGTTTGTAGAAGGAATGTGAAAACTGGAAGAAGTGATGATGCAAAGTTCCCCATATATGTTTCATTTTTAGAAAATGAAATTTAGTTGGTGAATTTTATAAAGGGTGGAAGGTTGAAGCGACCTGAACTCTTATAAATTAAATTAAAATTTTTGATTTAATTAATTGTATTATGGTTATTGAAAAAAATTCACTTATTCTATTTTATTATATCTAATTGGATATAAATGAACCATAAGTATATTTACTATTAATAATATAGTCCTTGAAAAGTGATCACGTGGCTAGTATAAATATAGGATATTAACAAATCAATTTGTTAGAGACAAATGATGTGATGGCCTCAACAAGTAGGATAATACCCTATAAAGCCCATTAATCAGTGATTATGAGGGAGGTATAATTTCTTTTCTCCTCCCAATACTAATCCTATATTGCGATCTAACAACATAATAATGACTGAAACTGTTTTTGAGGGAAGTTTATGCTCATGGAGATCACGACCCAAACTATATTCACAGAACGAACCCTTGAATGCCCCACCATCGTGAACCTCACTCTTAGGGAATAGGTTCGTGTATTAAAGGAATATGTATAAATACAATATCAAGATGAATATGTGCATTATTTTTTATAACATAATGAATATATTTTCAACCTATTATTATTACATAATAAATTATTTTTTAAAGCTTGAATAATATTTTTTTTAATAATATAAAAATTTAATTAATGAATTTATGAATGAAATGATTCTTTAAATAAATAATATTTTAATAAAATATTATTATTACATAAATTATATTAAATATAAATGATTATATAATTTTTATGATTTCAATTGTAGTTTCATAAGGGTTCAAAAATGTTTTTATCAAAAAGCTATAATTTTCAATAAATGTCGATCTTTTTTTAAAAGTAAAAATTCAAATATTTAACAAATATTTTAGATAAAATGGATATTATTTTTTCGAATAAAAATTATGAAATTATTAAATGGTTAATGTTTCATAACTTTTTGAGACGACCAAATTTTAAAGAAAAATTAAATACTGTATCCAAATATTTTGGATTTTAAGACATCACAATGACCAAAAGGTTATGTAATAAGTAACATAAATGGTATCCATTAACAAATATATGTTTTCCCTTTAAAATAATGTGATTTTATGTTTATTATATTTATTAAAATCGATTATGAATCCTGAATGACATATAATATATTATATGATTTTAAAATCATTTCATTAAGAATGTGACTCGCCTCTAATAACTAAGGTTGTTATTTTTTATGTTTATCCTTTTTCCTTATAAAATAATTTATATCAATTCAATTTGGTTGAAACCATGGGAAAAACATTTTATGGTTTGTGGTTTTGAATATTTTTTTATGTAGTGATGAAAACCAAAATAATATATAAATCCCCCTACTTTCCTATATAAACCAATCCAATACCACATTTATTTTCTCTAATTCATCTAATAAAACATTATATCATATCCTTAAACTCTCTATAGTACTCCCAAGGTTCCACCAATCTCTCAATAATCCCATCCTATTTATTTGGAGTGACACACTCTTGGAAGGAATCTTCAACTCTCTTCTTTTATTAAGATGTCCTTTTATGTTGTGTATTTTAAGTTCTATTTTCTTAATTTTGGGAAATGTTATTCTATATCTCCATTAGTATCCATTTTATGTATAATTTATTATATCATATTTCATTCTCACTTATCCAACCCATGAACAATTATTCACACCCATTACCCTGCCAAAATTTATTAAGGGTTCTTTCAAATATACTCTTTCATCAAGTTTCACTTTTATGTTATGTATTATATATACAATTAATTCTGTTGGGAAATTTATTTAAATGCACCTATTAAATTAAATTCAATTTAAAAATTATTTTATTCCCTTTAATCTCTCATCAACTCATTATTTGATTTTTTTTTTGTGACGTTATTATGTTTCCAAAATTTTACCGTGAGTTTCCATTCCAAAAATATTGGGTAATGAATACAATTCCCATTTTGCATCAAGGTTATTCACATATATATAGATAAAAATATTTTATTGGGAACTTAAATTTATTTATTACACACTCATGGAGCTTGGAATAAATTGTGATGAAAAATGAATCCATGTTAACTGATATGCGTGGCACACTTAAACATGAGAATAAAATTAATGTGATGGGTGCGCCCTGAATTATATGGCGCTATAATGCATTGAGTAATGGTTTATAGAAAGATATGTCACATTGGGACATGGTGTTTACCTGATTACTTTATGGGACTTTTTCCACCTCAATGTATTGGTGGGTTTATCCTTGACCTATAATTATGATGTAGTGTTTTATGTTTTTGGCACATTTACCTCATTATGGTTGTTATGTTATATCATAACTTACTATTCATATGATTAATTGATATTTCTATTTTACAAGATTTATTTTCTTCTTCATTTTCATCCATTTTTATCACCTTATTGGGCTTTATATCTCATACAATACTATTGTGTATCCTAAGGTGATTCCATGCTTTATTAAATATGAAGGAACATTTTTGTCATGTTAAATAAGTTTTCAATAATGATATTTATAATTATGTATAAAGTTGTTATGTAATGTACATAGTTTTTCTAATAAACTATACCACTCAATCTTATGGGTTGTATTTACTATAATTTTATGCAATAAATCATGTTTAAATGTAAAATGAAGAGTAAGGTTGTTATAGATTTATCGTACATAATTGTTATTGAGAATTTGATCACAACCTTATTTTGTTTCCTATACTTGGAATCCATGAAGTGTACTTATATTAATATGAAAGGATTATTCTATAGGTAATTAATCTTTCATCAAAAAAAATATGGTGTACTTTGTGTTTTCAAATTTAATATTGGAATCATGTATATTTCTAGTTTACCAAGACTACTAAGCTATTAGGTCTTTAAAGATTTGATCCCTTGAATCATATGACAGTGAAATAATGAAAAAACTCATCTAAAGGTTAATAGGATTGGGGCTTCTATAGTCGGTATCAAAATATATTTATTATAATAAATGAAAACTAGATTAATAAAAAAAATATATTATGGAACATAAACATAGGATAGACATTGGGGATATGAATAGATGAACATAGAAGTGTTATGATAAGAATTGTATTATGTGGTTTTTCTTAAAAATTTATCCATTGTAAGAATGTATATGTTGTAATAGTTTTATAAGAGATGTACCTTCAAGTAATAACTTCAAAAATAGTGCATTTCCCATGACCCTATCATCACATGGCGCATGATAACATGCCTTATTGTGGACCTAGTTTGATACTCCCAGTGGATATTCTTAGGATAATTGAAATTTCCTTTAAAACCATTATGATAGATTTGAATAGATAATGAAAATGAATGACCTAGTTTAATATTAATGTGTCTTATATTTAAAATATGGTGTCATCGTTTAGACAAAATATCAATGATAATTTTGGATTATATGGATTCCCACATTGATTATTTTTTATTAATATCTGATTTTTCAATTTTATCAATGGATAGAACCCAAAGGAATAATGTTACCATTGAACAAGAAGGAAATTGTGATGAAAATGAACAAAAAAATTGGATGATTACTAGAGTGAATGATATTGGGATTATTTATAATTAGTTATACCAAATAATTATTAAAATCATACACCTTAATTGACTCTAGAACTCACTGAATAAAAGAATGATGGAGGTTTGTAAGTATTCAAGTGGTAGTGACCGTGAAAGAAAGAAGGATTTATTTCTATCATGACATAAATTTTAAAATAGACACCTATGAACGAGTCTCATTGAAATGGAAAATATTTTACCTAAGGAAAAGTATACAATAATACAATTAATTTAGGATGAAAAAGGAAGACTATAATGGAATGAAATTAATCTCATCTTATGGATCAATTTATAGTTCATTGTATTAAATGTGGAGAACCTGGGAATTATCCATGTCAATTCTCACATCTAATGATTAACCCCTAAATAGGGAAGGAAATATGTTGGAATTTAATGTAAAATGTGTTTATATATTTATAATCAATAAGTAAACATTATATGTATTTTTACCAATTCTCTTTTGGTTGTAAGAATATTGAAACATCTAACGATTATGATAAAAATATGAAGCCTATGTATATTTAAAAACATATAACTTATGGTTACCATCATGGGTTTATTATTTTAATTTTGATTGTAAGTTCACATTGTTAGGAATTTCATTTAAAAATTATTCTTGTGGGAATATAACATGATTATTAATATTTATGGAAACCATTTATGTTAATACAACCCATTGATATAGAATTTGATTCTATGAAAAAATTATATATGAAAGAATACCCATGTATTTTCCTAGAATAATTTAAAAGTTATTGGTAGCCTTTAGAGTTTATCTTATTATGATGTTGAAGTAATTATGGGTCAACACAATTTTAGAACATTATAGGTATCATATTAAAATAGTTTTTGAAAAAGTAAAACTCATCACATCAAGAAAATTCCATGAGGTTTGAACACACAACTAAAGTTTGTTATGGGTTTAGAACTTACCACTATCATACGTTATGTCCTAGTTATTATTTCATTTCATTTAGTTAAGTTATTTGGGTAATTATATTACTGAAGAACCAATAAGGTTAGTTTTGAGGAGTATAGATTAATATATTATATTAGATAAATTTTGTTAACCATATTGGTTTTTTTAAAATAGAAAGACAAATATGGAAAGGGTTTTCACTCTTTAATGGATATTATGATTGGGTAAAAGTTAATTTTTGTTCTTCATTCGTATTTTTTTAAATATTCATTTCTTTTATTTAGAGATGAATTTAAAATTGATTGATCCAAAACCAAAGGATGAAATTCTGAAATTTAAATAGAAATGAGTTAAGTATATATATTTCTGCATATATTTAGATAGTAAAAGAATCCCTCGTCATTAAAGAAATAATCTCGGAAAAAAAAGTTTACTTTTTTACATTCATATCTGATGAATCAAATGGAATTTTAAATCATCATAGATTTTGGGTTGTAGGGCCCTTAAAATTACATTGATCATTCACATTCTTGTGATCAATGACCTCAATCATTCACTATATTTATAAACACATTTCTTTTATGTCCACATATTTTCATGCCACCAAGTTCTCATACGTAGAAAAATAGTGTTTTTATATTCCATATATCCTTTTTAATTCACTTTATATCTTATTAATAGGATTATTTATTAATCCTTTTTAATTTTTGGGTCTTTAGTAATGGAATTTTCATATAGAAAACCCTTTATTTTTGAGTGCAAGATCAAATATTAGGGATGCAATTTATTTAAGGTAGGGAGAAAATGAAAAAAAAATTCTTAAAAGAAGATAATTTTTCATAAGAGAATATTAGGCCTGAAAACCCATCATAAAAAACCAAAAAAAATATCAATTTTATTTTTATCTTTTTTATTAGTTATAGAACATGAAACTCTATTTCCAAATGAACAATAATATAGTATATCGTAATAACCTATACATTAAATTAGATAGAATGAATAGTATTAATTAGAAAAAAATATATTTTACCCATATACAAGTAAATAATTTTTTTTCTATTAATATAAATAATATATGAATCATTTAAAAGAAAAATCATATGTTTTCAGAAATCCTTTATTTTTCTAAAAAAATGTTTAGTTGTTCTTTCCAAACATAATGTAAATTTATTTTTAAACAATTATAGAAAATTTATTTGAAAAAATGAATTTCATTTTTGAAATAATAATATCAAAATTACATTGGGTTTAATTTATTATTGTTTTTCGAATAGTTTAATTTTTCAATAAATGGAAAAAAATAATAATTTTTATTGAAAAATTATTTTTTTAAATGAATTACAGTGTAAAAATAAATATAAAATAATTACTATAGTAAAATTAGTTCAATTTTATTAAAAATTAACTAATTTATCACATTTTAATCAAATTAATAAAGAATTTTCATATTAAAATCTTCAACACATGATAGTTGTCTCTTTTGAAATATATTTTTGTATTGCATATAGGGTATAATTTCGAATTGAATTCTTCCAATTCTATAAATATAATTAGTAAGAATTAGTTAAATATTTTTTTATGAATAATTTATATTTTATAATAATTTAACATTAATTTATTCCCATAATGATTAGTGAAAATAGAAAGAAATAATTACCACGTTTAACTAAAAATGGGTTTACCATGTGGTTAAACTAACTATATAAGGGTTATATTGACCTAAAAACATTTCTAGAATTATTTTATGTAAATTATTAAAACTTTTCATGTATAATTTTTGATATTGATTCATTTTTTACCATTTCTAATTTCATAAACATGGATATAACCTTTATTTTCAAAAATTATATGTGTGCCATTGACATCACATATAAATTGCTCCCACATCCCCTCCATTTTTCACACCTTGAAACAATTTTGGATGAAAATTTACCTACCAAAATAACATCAAAACTTCTATACCCTCATCCATGAATACTTTTTTTTCAAATAATACAATTATATGAATACTTTAGGTATAATCAAAAAGTTGTGGTCTATGAAGAGGTAAAATTTCTAACTATGTGTTTTTGTTGTATTTCATACTCCATCTACATAAAAATAATTTATTTATTATTATATAATAAAATATTATCCCCCATATATTTATATTTTATTATATTAATATAATGACTGATTTTTTCTTAAATGAGAAGTGATGTTATCGCTCATGTGAACGGCGGACTACCTCCTCACAAACTGAAGTGACATGTTTTCCTTCAAAACCACACACTAATAGATAATGGATATAAAGTAAATATATAGATAATATTTGTAAAATTATTATACTTTTAGGTTAATTATATCATATATACCTTTTAAATTTCAATTTTGTGGGGAATAAAATAACCATTCTCGGGTGTATGGTGGACAAATGCCTCACGAAACGATGTGATGCCTTTTCCCTAATGCATTACATGGTATGTAATAATGATAATGTTATTAAATATATTTGATATAAATGAAAACATTATGATATTAATAAAATAATTATCAATAATAATATATAACATGGTGTTTTATTTCTTTCCTTTTCACTCAATAAAATACGATAATGTCGTTTGTGTACGTGCAGACTACGACCTTCATGAAGTTATGTGACTAAATTTTCATCCCCAAACCACATGGATGATATATATAAGTATATTTATAAAAAAATGATATTTATTTCATGAAATTAATATATTTATAAAATTATAAAATTATACTTTACTCCTTTATATAATGTTTATTGAAAATTTGAAATGTTACACAAGCATAGGTACGACCTACCACCTCCATAATCGTAACATAATTAATTTCTCAAAAATAAATTTATATATTGGTATTAAAACTAAAATTTATATATTAATATAATAATAATTTTTTCCCTATATATATTTAAATAATAACATCTTAGAGAAATAATCACATTATGAAAGTTATTTTTGACACCAAAGTCAAATATCATCAAAACACCTGACGCAAGAATGATTAATAATGTAATTGTATATAACATGTTATTAAGTGATATAAGGGGATTTAAAACATGAAAAATATTTGTAATAAATTAAATAATTAACATAAGATAATTATTCAAGAAGTTAAGGAATATATGTGATGAGTCAGACTCAAGATAATGGATTGCATCTAAATTTCACTTAAATATGGCCTATTGTAACATTCTACTCTTAATTTATTTTATATGGTGTACATACTAACACATTTAAATTTAATATCATGATTAATTAATAATTGATTTTTTTAGTTTTTAATTTTAATTATTTCAACATAGGTGATTTGACTTAAAAGTTACCATGTGGTAAAGAATTTTAACTCAATTTCATTTAATTTTTTTATATTACTAATTATTCATCATTGATATTATATGATTGTGTTTTAATGAATTTTGATTATATAATTTTGTTTTTACACATATTTTATGTTCATTTATCGTTAAAAAACATAACCTATTCATCGAATAATTCTCACCTCAACTTTATGATAATTGTAATGGTTTATTCCACAATTTCATCCTAATTGAGATTTTTAATTATTGAAAATTAGTTGAAGGAAATTATTTAGTAATTGTAAAATAAAACCACTTTATTTTATAAAAATATATTTATTAGTCATATTTTTATGTAATAATACCATTTTTCCACACTTCAATATTTAAAATTGTTGATACTTTTTTAAAATAATATCAATTCATTAATCCCTTTGGTTGGAAATCCATTTTCTTCTAAAACCATGTTGTATAAAAAATTTTAAGTTATTATTATCCTCTTAATATTATTTTTTGAAGATATAATTTCATATTTTAAATAATTTTAACAAATATATTAATCATTATGTTTTTTCAAAAAAATGATTTTTTTTCTTTTACATAAAATGTGAATGAAATATTTACTTTAATATACTAAAACTTTATGGAATTTTTTTCATCAAGAAAACCCAATTTTTTAAAATTATATATATATAATTATAATTTTCTTTCAATTAAATTAATATTAAAATAGTTTTTTTTCGGATTTAAAAAAAATATTTATAATGAAAAAATGTTATTTTCCAAAAGAATGTTCTAAAGGATCCTTTTATGGAACTTCTATTCATCAACAACAGCAACCCAATTTTAACATATGCTATAATAGGTTTATGTTGTATTGGTTCAATCCTTAATCAATATATAGATTCTTTATGATAATTGTGGCCAATTATAGTAATGTAATTCACATTCATCATTAAATTTTTTAGTCCCTAAACTTTCCTATAAATATTAACTTTTGTATGATAATTGGACATTAAATTTACCCTAAATGTATATATTATTTATCATGTATGTGTTTATTTGTTAAAATATATTTCATTTATTACATACAGTATTCAACATTGAAAGTTTTTTTTTAATATAAGAAAAAATAGTTAAATATTATCATATACTCAAAACAGATATTTTATGATAAGGAAATGTTTTGTGAATTAAACAAATTTATTGATATATGAGAATTTATTTGAATATTATATGATGGGTGGGGCCATTAAATATATATCCCTCGTTGTATCAGTAGTCTCATGATTTTAATTGGTAAGCTATCATATAGTTGGATTCTCTCTGTTATTTTAAATTATATTTTGATAAGTCTTGATGGTTTAGGTTTCATGTTCCTAGGAAGATAATGTCCCTTCATTAAGAATTTCATTCATCAATATTTCATCTATTATAATCCATTTTATTTTCAAAATCATATTTTGTAAAAAATCCTACCGTTCTCTATTTATTTATTAGAATGATTTTTTAGATATTTACCCTTCCATATTGATTTTTCCTTGTATAGTTATGATAGTCATTATATAGATTAAATATTTTCTGTTATCATTTATTAACCTTGATATTTTGATTATGAGAGTTAAGATATTAAAATGTAATGTGTTTTTTGTTATTTAACTTCCATGTTGATTATGCTTGTTAATTTATGAATTATTCACTCTATAAAACTCTTAATAAGCATTTTATCTAGCCCTTATTTTGTTTCATTTCCAAGGAATCCATGTAGTGTACTATGAATTATATTAAAGGATATTCTAGAGGGAATAATGTTATTATTATAAAAAAATTATTTAAAAATTTTAGTTTCAAAATGTAATATGGGAATCATATATGTTTTTAGTTTAACAAGGTTACTAAACTATTTGCTATTTTGGGATGTAATTCCTTATATCCTACGATAATTTTATATAGATTACAATAGATCTGGGTTGTTTTGGTTGATGTCATAAAATCCAAAAGGACCTAAAAATTGAATCATGGTTGATTTTATAGAATATAATAATGAATCATATATGTTTCCAAAAATTAATATGTTAATAAAAAATAAAAAACATTGTTATTGAATATATATGTGTATTATTAAGTTATATGAATCCTTTATGGGCATACTTATAGAAATAAAATATTCCAATGTTGTGGGAGAAATCCATTATGATTATTAGAACATTAGTATAGAATTTATAATAAGGAAATATATAAATAAATCCATCCCCTATTTATATAATTTCGTATCAGTAGAATAAATAAAATGAGAGGCATTTAAGATATTCAATTACCAGATTTAGGGGAGTCTTGAAATCCTATTAATAGAAGAAGGAGCTGCAAGAATATAGATATATTCACGTCATCTATTCACATAAAAAATATTATATAATTTTTTATCTATTTTAAGATAGTTATGTGTATCAAAATGTGAATCATATCTTATAATCCTATATAATTATTAAAAAAATTAATTTTATCAATTATAATTTAGTTATTTTAATATAGTGTTATATGTGTACAGGGTGTTATTTTAAATGAAATATTAATTCCATATTACCATGCTTATTTTTATATTGAGTGTACATCAGGATCACTTAGTAATGATAATTTTGAATATGAATTTTTGAATTGGGATGAATTCAAATATTAATAAGATAAATATTTAGGGTGATATATTTCATAAAAGAAAATATTGATAAATAATTCTATGGTTTCCTTAGTTTTATTCCTTTAAATTATGTATTTGTGGAGATGAGATAAAAATAAAACTTCAGTGTTTTTATGTATATATTGGAGTTTAATTTTAATATTTAATAGTTAAAACTTTGAGTTTAAAATGGAGATATTTGTAACATCTTCTGCACTAATTCGTTCTACATGGACCAAAACATAGCAATATATACCTTTGCAATGTCTCCCCGTAAGACATAGGTTATCGAGTAGTGGGGAGGCTTTATTAATTTCAATGGTTGAATATACCCACTATCAAATAACAATAACTATCAATGAAATAATTAACAATGGGCATATTGAATATGAAACCATAACTTGGAGTTTTTGTTAGTGGGTCAACCATGATCAATAATTTCAAATATTATAATATAATATGACACCCATGTAATGTAATATATGTCATATAATAAAATTAAGACTACCTAATAGGTTCATCAAATACATGACGTAGTCCAAAAATTAAAAATAATAGTGACATTATAAAAAGGTGTCTTAGGGTTAGATTTTCCACATATCCAAAATTTTCTACCAAAATCCTACTCATCCATCAATAAAGTTGGCTTTACCAATTCCTACATCACTCACTATAGAATCAACACACCCATCAATTTTCATATACTATGTGTGAGTAATACATTCAATATACAACTTCCAATAGTGTCCCTAAAATAATTCAATATATATATATTGTGGTTTGATGATATGATTTGAAATAATTAACAATTATAATATAAAACATTTTACATCAATGAGTGTTAAGAAATATACATAGAAGAGAAACCCAGTATTTTTGTTCTAGTGAAGACGTATGAGATGGTATTTCAAAAAACTTTAACACATCATATAGGATAAGAGTCAACCATCATTGATCTCTTCATGTTACTCATAATCAAATTTCTAATTTAACCTAGATCCAACATACATTCATTAATCATAATGAATATACGAGTTCATTATTTTTTTCATTCTTTCTATCCTCATAAAAATTGAGATACTAGGTTGGATTCAATCCAATATGCCTATAATTTTTACAACTAAAAGACTAGGTCAACTCAGGTCTAACAACATTAAGATCATCATAGTAACAAGACATTATCAACCAGAATATAACCTATAAACAAATCTCATTCATTAGAATAGTTAGAGATACATTATGTTTTTCTTTTATTATTATAATAAAACACCATGTTAAAATCATTATCTCATATCATTGTCATGTTATGATTATAAGAACATTGAAAATTATCACTATCATCCCTGAAATGAATCTCATTATTCCTTAATAATCACTCATTTTATAAACAAGTCATTGTAGATATTAGAAAACCATCCCACAATATTAAGTCATTTATCACCCTATTCGATCACATATCTTAAAATACCGCCAAAAACACACTATGAAACCTCCTATGGTCGAAAAAACGTACATTACATGAAGGAAACACTATAAAGGTCCCAATTTTTGGCCGCCCAAGATGTTTAATAGGCTACATATTCCTTAAGCGATATGTAGAAATGGTGTATCACTTATAGTATCAATTAAAAGTCTGAAAACACATATTAGTCTCTCACCACTCATGAAAACTGACTTTCTCTACATTTCAATCATTCTTACAAATTTGGAATTACATTCATGGAATATTGTTTGAAAATATCATATAAAATAATTGTAAAAGTCTATAATTATCCACCTCTTTCCATATGTTCTTACATATTGAAAATCATATTTTTAATCTTCCTCAAATTAAAGGAATCAAAAAACCCCACAAAATAACCTATATAGAGAAATATGATACTTTTTTTTTAATTATAGGAAATCATAATCAAATTTTAGAGGAGGTGGAACGTATTTAGAGGTATCCAATGTAATGAATAATGGTTGAATCCACCCCTAAACAATTTTCATATCTTATATAGAAGGTGGAAAGATGGAAGTAAGAGAACTTAGTTGGGTATTATGTAGATCGTCCAACAGTGGTACCTTCAAACCAAATTTAAATTTTAATAATTTTTTATAATATTAAAAACTAATAAGATTCAACATTATTTTTTCATCCTCACAGAGTACTCAGGGTCCACCATCTAACTTATCATGGTCCATTATTCATGTGGTTATCTTCCTAGAGCTATTCACCCCCTATATCACTCCACCAATTACACAATTATATTCCAACAGATATCAAATACTATTTGAATTAAAAATAAATATTATTATCATAATCTAAATTATCCTCATAAATACATGTGTAATTTTATTTCACAAATATCATGGGTACTAAAATCCCCATAAATATTTTTTACTTCAATTAATTGTACACAAAGTCATAAACCCAAATAAAACATCATCCTAAGACAACACATCAACAATATTGATCACATGAGAGGGGTATGTTTCATATATCTACATCTATCATACATGATATGCATTCGACATAATAATATATCACATAATAATCCTTATCAATTATTCCATAGTCTTGTTCATATCTTTAATCTCAGACATATCGATATAATGGGGAATTGAATTCACCATCCTCCTAAAACATCACCATCATAACTACAATATAGCTCTCATGAATATATGATCACCAACCATAATCTATATGGATGTATTTTCTATATTTTTTCAGATTTATTACTACACTATGTAATCCATACCCACCTATTGGTCACTAAAATAAACTTTGAATTACCAGTCATGGGACACGGTCTAATGACACATGATTCCCCAACTTCCAACGATACATATATTTATTCAAAGAGTTCGATATGAATCCATTTCTAGTAATTTTTTTATAAGTAAAATATAAAAATGTATGATGATCCCCATATGGTTCACTAAAATTAATACAAACACTCAATGAATGTTAAAAATGACGAAGATCATACAGTCAATCTATCCATTAAAATGAGGATGTTATTTTCAACTTAAAATAAAATGATTTCTCCATTAACACTATATCTACTACCCAAAATAAGATGTAATCATTACATCCCTATCAGACACAGTACTAATAGTTACTCTATATAGTTGTACAACCTCATTATTATGTAGAATTTCCAAAGGTTCAATCTATTTTTCCTCTTTAATTTCCAATAAATATTATTCCTTGGTAAAAATTACAACAATGAACCACACTATATCCCTTCATCAAGATGATCTTAGTATCCCTATTATAAAACCCATGATGACCATACCCCCATTTTCATGTCGGACTGAGTAGTTAATGTAGAAGAACAAGTGGCATCTAGTGCTTGGCCTTCACCTGTTGACTGGTGAGGAATAATAAAAAATTAATGGAATGTCTCTCTTAATATTATTTCACCAAAACCATTTTTATTTCATGGTAAACCCTAGTTAAAATATGGTGGACCTAGCATCTTGATTTATGGGAATCCCACAACATATATTCCTTTATACTCATCAAAACTATCACACTACTTTGTATAGAAATAATTTCATTATCACTACGAATAAATTTTTTAAGGTGATCCCCATCATATATCCTCTCCCTTGAAATAAAAAAATAATTTAGATTACTAACACACTTTCATCTAATTTAAAAATTACAAGGTGATGCTCCAGGAAGTTATTTTTTATATAATACTCATAAACATCTTAATAAATCTCTAAAAATTGGTTTATCAACTATCATACATTGATGAATGTGAATATCAAATAAACATGTGTATTTATAATTGATGAATCAGAAACTGTGAGACCATTCTCCATCATTTAAACCATCTAGAAATTGACAGACTATATGAACTCAACCCACCTTTTCTTGTAAATATCAATGTATCACTAAGATAATATATACCTGAGGATAATATAGTTAGTATAAACCAATATTATCACATCAATGAGATAATAATACTAATAATTTAGTGGTTGTACTATAATAGTTATATCAAGATAATGATTTAGATCATTGCACTCATTTGGTTTCATCTATCATGAAATATAGGTGAACATAGGAATTTCTATAATCAGTAATACACTAATCCATACACACAATGCATTACAATACCTCATATAATCTTCACCAGGATCTTTTAATATTATAATAAAATTTAAAGTCAATATCCCATTTATATTGTGAAAATAACCACTTCTTTATCATATTCTCTAAGACAATACCCCATTCTTGGATAGGGTAATAATTGAAATTTATGATTGAGATAAATCAGAAATAAAAATCCAATAATATATCACCAATCCCAGGATGATTTAGATATTGAATATGTTCTTATTCATATCATAATAAATCAAAAAATTGAAAGGTATCAGGGCCTACAAAAATTACAATTTTAAATATCACAATAACTATGGAAGTCTCTTCCCATATCCATAAGAAATTATTTGAGATCATTGAATGGATTTTTTGTGATCTCTTTGTATTTATTACGAAATCCAAATTCTCTTTTTGTTCCACTTTAATATAGGAATATAATAAGATATCATCAATGAACAGAAACCTAAATAAATCAAGATAATAATGGATTTTCCAATTCAATAGGCCCATGAAAATAAATTAAATGTTTTCTATAATGAATAAAATCAAAATAAAATTATACATTCTATATCTAATAATTTAATAAATATATGGAACACCATCCACACTCATCCAAAGGATGATATAGTATAAAATTAAATCAATCTTTGAGATCCATCATTATCAATTTAACTAATTTATTAAGATTTCATTATGAGGAAGTGTATATCACCTCGTTATCATTACTTGATGGAATCATTCGGAATCCTTACACAAAAATAAATTTCCATCACTTTATTTTTTGAAAAAGAAAAATGGATCAATCTATGGAGAAGTGATGGATAAAATAAATACCTTCACATCAAGGAACACCTATTATAACATAAACATTGTATAATAAATAGGATCTATAAAATATGTTGGTATCAAAATAAGATTAAATCATGGAATTGGATTGATCATTGACTCATTTTATATCCTAGGTGAAAATACCATGAAATATTTATGAAATAAATCTTGATATTGATATATGGTTGAAAGAAGGATGATATTCCCTATGTCTTCAATAGACAATAAAATATTTCCCACCACCTGAGATATAATCTCATAAAACAACAGATAACCATTTCTTTATAAACATGCCTAAAAATATTATCCATTAATGAAACAGTAAAAACACTTACATGAGAAGTGAATCAAACCAATCTTATACAACAACCATTGTGTTCCATGCATGTATTCAAACAATTAATACTAAAAATCAAGTCTAAGATATCAATATATAAAATGAATAAATCCAATAATTCACATAACAACTCACTATAATAGATAATAATTAGAAAATCTTAATACCATAATATATCTTCTATAAGGATGTGTTTATGGTCAATATCCTCAAAAGACACTTCATGCACAAACCCAAATAAAAAAATAATATAAAATTGAAAGATCTAATCACACCTATGCGAAATAAAAACAATGATAGTGTATATTTCTGTAAGAACACAGATCTTCGTTTTCAGTTATCTATTTGTTTTCCTGGTGTTGTTGAGAAAAGAGGGGTTTCTGGAAAATTTTGAAGAAAAATCTGTGTACTTTCTGAGTACACACCATGTACTCCTTTGCCGCTCGAAGTCGTGTGCTGGTCGTGTTCGGGCCACACACATGGTCTGCTGAGGTGATGTGGCATCCGCTTATAGCAGAGTACGAGAAAAATAGAGTAAACACCGTGTAACAAAGAAGTACAGTCCATGTAGTTTCTTTTTTTTTCATTAAACGCATCGGGTTCGCGCCTGACTGACAAAATGATCTTCTTCTTGATGTTCTTCGTCCGTGAGAGACCCGTATGGCCACGTTTCTTCCCCAAGCCCCTGAGCCTCCATCCGATCTCTGTTTCAGCCGTCGTCGATTGCGTTGGGATCACCTCGGTAAGCTCTCTCTTTTTATTTATCCTTGTTCCTTGATTCCTCCTCGTTTTCATGATATCATGGGTTGATCGTTTTCTACATTTTCTCAGATCTTAGACGTTCTAAGGAGAATCAATCATCAAGGTTCACTTATATCAATCTCCTAGCATCTTTGTAGGTGGTTTGTGACTTTATGTAGATAGTATTTGAGTATTTTTTTAATGGTTCCACCAATACATGTGAATGGGGTATTGCGTGTTTCTTGTTTTTCCCTTTTTGTTTTCTTGATTTGCTGATATTCCTGTGTACAGGTAATTGCTTGTGAATAGGGTAAATTGTACTGTACTCTGGATGGTTTTCCATGCTTGTTTGCTTGTTCGGCATTTTTCCAGTTTCCATCCCTAGTTTTTGGATAGTGGAACAGTTATACAGTTATGTTGTTATGCCTTAGATTTGTAGCCAAGTAACTCTTGAGGTTTTCTTGGGCCGATACGCGCACTATGCCTGATATTTTTACACAGGGATGTGAGAACCTAGTGTAGTGGACCATAGGTAGAATGGATGTAAGGGATTCTCCAGAGTGTCTTTAATTTATGATGCGAGACCACATGGGGAATTGAGATTGAGTGCTTCCTCAGAGAGTCTGTAGTTCCTCGACATAGACCACAAGGTGAATTGACGTTGAGTTCTTCTCTAGAGAGCCTTTAGTATGATACAAGACTATAGGGGGAATTGACAGTGAGTGCTTCCTCAGAGAGTCTATTTCTTTAGCTAAACCAGAGGGGTGAGACTGTGTGTTCCTCCTAGAGGGTTACTAGTACTTGTTGGTTAAACCTTAGGGGTTAGATTGCGAGAACTACCCAGAGGTTACCTTTTTGTTCTACTTTCTTGAGTGGTTGTTTAGTGTTTGTAGATTATATGATTAAACTGTGGATTGTTACTACTGTGTATTATTCTGTTTACTACTTACTGTTTAAAACATGTTGTACTGTATCTCCCATTTATTCACTAACTATTAGGCACTGATCATTGGGTGGTTTCCTATTGGGACTTTGTCTCACACCCTGTTTGGGTCATTCTTTTGGGCCCAAAAAGATTATACTGTTACAGGTATAGATAAGGGAAATCACCCTTCTACTTCGGGTTCCTGATTTCCCTAGAGCTGGAGAGCATGGGACCAAGCCGAGGCTTGCGATGTTGAGGAATTTCTCATCAACTTTTATTTTCTACTTTTCTTTAGTACTGTATTCAGAGTTGTGACTTGTTTGGATATTTTCCTAGACATATGTGTATCATGCATCATTTACATATATTTCTGTCCCAGTTGTTTATTTATCAGTCTTCTACGGTTTACTCTTGTATGGATGTTTACTGCTTCCACTATTGTTGTTATTTTATTCTATTCCGCTGCGTACTCTTCCAATGAGGGCATAATTTCCCCACTATCACACCAAAGTCCCTCGCTGCTAGTTGGCAGCCTCTGGAATTTGGGGAAATGCGGTTGAGGCCAGGTGACCAATTGGGTACGGGGCGTGTCTGGGCGACTTCCAGAACTGGGACGTTACAATGTGGTATCAGAGGAGTTTTATTTTCTCTTGATTACTATTTGAGCCTTTATCCAGAGATAGGATGGATTCGGTACTTGGTATTAATTTGTGCTCGGAAGTAGCTAACTCGTGTACAAAAAAATCCATACTACCACGTTTATTATAGTTTTTTGGTTTTGAGATTTTACGGTTGATATGATTTCACCTAGAGTGATTTACATGCCTTTTTTGGTTATTATTTTTGATATTGTGATTCTATTTCTATCACAACCTGATGAGATTAGGGCAAGTCATCTCATGCATGATATAGGCACTTGATAAAAAAATCACATGCCATGCATTATGGCCATGCCATTTAAGGGTGCATTAGAAATTGCATGTTGTCGTGATAAACCATGTGTATATTATGCATGTTGTTGTGATCGATGCTTTGATATAATCTCTGATGTTTGATAGAGAAATTGTTTGTTTTGTACATTGCTTAAATGAACGCCATATTTTGGTTCTTGAGGTGTTATGGGCTCTCTTGAATCATAAATTAGTGAATCATTGACATGTTTTTCCTTTTATGTGACTGTATTGGATTCCAATCTTTGATTCGTGGGGAGTATGGGCCCTCGAGGAACGTAATTTGGCACATTCATGCTTGTTTTTCACTATATCCTGGGCTTCGGTGCAGTTTCAGAACTACTGCCCGGAAAAACCCAGAATACACAGCGTGTACTTTATATATACACGTCGTGTAGTCTTAAACCATGTCACTGACTATGTGATAAGAAACACAAGTTATGTAAATCTCCAAGAACATGCATTGTGTGGTAGGTACACGCTGTGTAGTAGTAAGTCATGTACCCAGCCATGTCACTAACAACACAGGTCGGGGAAGCTCGTGTCATACACACCGTTTTTTGTATGAACACGCTGTGTATCCTTGTTCCCAGTACCTGGCCATGTCACAAACCACACATGACGTTTTTCTCTCCTCCTCTACATGCCAGGTTTGTTTGGAACACACTTTTTAAGGGTCAACTATGTACTTGGTTGTGTCTCCAAAAACACAGGTCGAAAAAGTCTTCAAGTACACACCATGTTTGTTCGGAACACGCTGTATAGTCTCAGTCATGTGATCGGTTATGTAACTAACAACCCGGGTTGTTGAAACCTTGTCCACTACGCACTGTGTACATATTGAACACACCGTGTAGTCTTAGTTTTAGAAGACAGTGTGGGTTAGCCATGGAGGGAGACACGGGCATGGGAATAGTGTTAAGTACACGTCGTGTAGATTTTATACATGTCGTGTAGTTATGTTTCGTAAATATTGAGTGTTTTGATATCTTGTTTCCAGTTTTACTCCTTTGTTCTCTATCCTTGTTTTCATGATCTAAGGTATGATTTTGATCTTTCAAAGCTATGCCTTCAAGAAGTCCCCCTATTGTACGTCAGTTGTCAGGCAGTGATCAGACACTAGATATGGTTGATCAGGGACATCATGCTGATCCTTCGGGCCAACATTGTCACCAGCTGTCGTAATAGTTGCAGGAGATGATTAGTAGTTTAGGGAAGTCTTTATGAGGATGATGTAGAACTTTCAGTGAGCACCACCTCCTGCCACATCTATGGTAGACATGATGCGGGTTTTTTCAGCAGTAGCATCCTCCTACATCCTTGGGGGAAGGAGGACCGCATGCTGCAGAGTCATGGTTGGAAGCCTTGTTGACTATCATTGAGCATCTCGAAACACCTCCACAGAGGTGAGTAAAGCATTCCACCTATATTCTAAGAGAATCTACCGGGAGGTGGTGGTACATGATCTGAAAGGCGGGTCATCAGTAGGTTATGGCTTGGGAGGAGTTCCAGCGCATGTTTTCCGACTAATTCTACCAGGAGACCCTGAGGGCCAATCGAGCCCGGGAGTTTATGAGTCTAAAGCAGGGTACTATTTCTTTTATGGAGTATTCCTCTCATTTCACTGAGCTGCAGCATTTCACACCCCTTCGGGATGGAAGTGGGGTGTTCTTATCTAGGAAGTTTGAAAATTGTCTCAGGCTGGAGATCCACTCGCAGGAGAGTATATTCCAGTTGACTTACATCCCTTCTATCATCAACTAGGCACTGATTATGAAGCGCAATCTGAGAGACTCTGGAGCTACGAGCTAGGGCGGTTCTGTTTCCAGAACTAGTGTTACTCCAGTCGACAGCAGTAAGTACCGTCGGGAGTCTACACGCGGTGATCCGAGGAGGCGAGATACATCTTCAGGTAGCCTGGTATTATGATTCTAGTGTGGAAGGGTCGGACACATGAGGCTGTAGTGCCAGAGAGAACCATGGGAGTGCCGATCCTACGGCAAGATGGGTCACTTTCAGCGTTTCTTCCAGGTTTTCTCACCAGTAGCGTGTGACCGGGGTTCTTCCATGACTCCTAGTTCGGGAGAAGCACCACTAGTTTCTCAACTGTCTGGGAACTGGAATTCATCCGGCCACTCGGGCCGAGGTGGAGGTTGAGGCCATGGCAGTCAGTCACCAGTATTTCAGCCTTAGTAGGGAGGATCATATCAGAGTGGTCAGGCAGGTTCATAGGGCCGCAGGGCAGGCCAGAATTTTGCGGTGGAGTAGACCTATCAGGAGAAGGATCTCGGACATTCTATAGTTTGATGTACGATTTTTGTAGCCTCGATTTTATCTTCATCACTTTTCTATACTGGTGCTACATATATATTTATCTCCTTTTCTATTATGGAGAGCCTGGGACTCTGTACCTTTTCTTTATCCGACTTGTTGACACTAGACACACCTTTGGGGGAGATGACATCTACTATAAGTCAGTGTAGAGAGTTCCCTCTCGAGGTTACAGGGTAGCATTTTTTATGGGATCTCTATGTCCTAGAGATGACAGGGTATAATTTCATCCCCAGGATGGATTGGTTGGTTCCCTTCTAGGCATTCATTGACTGTTATCACCGTAGGGTGAGCTTTATCTCACCAGTGGGTGAGTCTTTTCTTCACATAGGCGAATGGGATGTTCGGGCAAGTCGAGCAGGACTCGAGCATCATGGGATAGGAAGGGTGACAGCCCAAATTGCTAGTCTTTATCTGGATGATCAGTGGACTTCACAGTTGGACTTTCCTCCAGTGGTGGATCATTTCAGAGATGTATTTCCAGAGGACTTTTCAGGGTTGCCTCCAGAGCGTGAGGTAAAATTCTATATAGATCTCATGCCAGGAGTGGCATCAGTGTCTATTCCTCCATATAGGATGGCTACACCTGAGTTATAGGAGCTCAAGAAGCAGTTGGCGGAGTTACCGAAAAAGGGTTTCATCCGACCCAGTACATATCCTTGGGGTTCGCCTATCCTGTTTGCGAAGAAGGCAGATGGTGATCTTAGGATTTGTGTGGATAATCGGAAGCTAAACTGGTTGACGATCTAGAACTAATATCCCTTGACTAGGATTGATGATCTCTTCGATCAGCTCCGAGGAGCCCGTGTGTTCTCAAAGATCCCTTTGAGGTCTGGTTATCATTAATTGCACGTCAGACCATTAGATATACCTCTGATATCCTTGATGAGCATGTATGGCCTCTATGAGTATACAGTTATGCCGTTCAGGCTCACAAATGTGCCAGCTGTTTTCATGGCACTGATGAACCAATTATTCCATCCTTACTTGGATTCCTTCGTCGTGGTCTTCATGGAAGATATCTTGGTGTACTTTCATACTCGACACGACCATGCCACCCACCTTGAGATCGTTCCGAGTACACTGAGAGAGCATCAACATTATGATAATATCTCGAAGTGCCACTTCTAGTTGGATCACATTCACTTTTTGGGACATGTCATCTCAGAGGCAAGAGTATCCGAGGACCTAGATAAAGTGAGAGCTATAGTTTCCTGGGAGCATCCGAAGAAAATTTTTGAGGTTTGTAATTTCGTAGGGCTGGATGGATACTACAGATGATTCATTCAAGACTTTTCACACCTAGCAGCACCATTGATAGGTCTAACCATGAAGGGGGAAAGATCTTATAGTTAGATTCTTGTGAGTCAGCCTTTCAAGAGCTCAAGGTAAGGTTGACGTCAGCACCGATACTCGTCTTGCCAGAGCCAGGAAAGAGCTATAGAGTCTATTGTGATTCTTCAGGTATCGGGCTGGGCGTTGTTCTTAAACAAGGAGATGGAGTCGTTGCGTATGGGTCTCGGCAGTTGAGGCCACATGACATTAACTACCCGAAGCACGACAAGGAGTTGGCAGGTGTTGTTCATGTCTTACATTGTTGGAGACATTACCTTCTGGGAGAGCACTTTGTTGTCTTCACTGATCGTAAGAGTCTCAATTACATCTTCACTCATCGTGATCTGAATCTGAGACAGTGCAGCTGGGTCGTGTATCAGTGGTATTTTGATTTCGAGCCTGCCTATACGCCGGGAAAGGGCAACGCAGTAGCATATGCGTTGAGCAGTAGAACTCATATTTAGGAAGTTTATGAGGCCAGAAGTGAGTGGAAGCTTATGGATTTGTTCTCTACAATGCATCTGGAGGTGCACGACAGACAGGGACATAATTTCCTTTCTTCTTTAGTTGTTACCTCTACACTTCTTGATCAGGTACGAATGAGGCAGCTATCAGACTCGGAAGGCATAGTCTTGTAGGAGAGTGGTTTAGGAGAGGACCCTCTTCCTGGATGGATAGTGGGAAAGGATTAGATCTTTCTTTTCCAAGGACATGTGTGGGTTCCAGTAGACATACACGAGGAGCTGATGCAGGATTTTCATTCCTCAGTTTCGGCAATTCATCCTGACATCGCCAAGATGTATCAGGATCTTTATCACCAGTATGTGTGGCCAAGTATGAAGAGAGATGTTTATGGTTTCATCTTGATATGTTCTACTTTTATGTAGGTGAAGGTGGAACATCAACGAGTAGTATGCCTTTTACAGCAGTTACCCATTCTAGAGTGGAAGTTGAATGATGTTGCGATGGACTTCATGACCGGATTGCTGAGGTCTCCTTGAGAGAATGATGTTGGTTGGGTTGTCTTCGACAGGCTTACAAATGATTCTCACTTATTAATGATCATGGAGACCTTCAATGTTGATGGTCTAGGATGGATATACATCCAAGAAAGTGTGTGTCTGCATGGAGTCCCCCACTCCATTGTTTCAGACAAAGATGTGTGCTTTACTTCTCGGTTCGTGCAGGGACTTCAGAAGGCTTTGGGTACACAAGTACTTTTGAGTAAAACATACCATCCCCAGAAAGATGGTCAGTCTGAGCGTACGATCCATGTGCATGAGGATATTCTCCAAGCTTACATTCTAGACATTGGTTGAACTTTTGGGAAGCATATCCCTCTGGTGGAGTTCACCTACAACAACAGATTTCCGGAAACTATTCAGAAGTCACCTTACGAGGCTTTGTACAGTAGGCCATGATGATCACCCTTATACTTGCTGGAGGTAGGAGAGGCATATTTATTGGGACCTCGTCTTGTTCAGGAGACCTCAGATCAGATAGAGTTGATTCAGAAGAGGATGGCTACAGCACAGTATCGACAGAAGTCTTATGTTGATCAGTGGAAAAGACCTCTGGAGTACGAGGTCGGGGATTAGGGTTTCCTATGTGTCGCACCCAGGTTGGGACACAAAAGTATTAAGAGACGTGGTAAACTTTCACCACGGTATGTTGGACCGTTTGAGGTATTGGAGAGAGTTGGGATGGTTGCCTATCGGTTGCAGTTACCTCTAAGGTACCAGGCCATGCACGACGTCTTCCATGTCTCTCAGCTCCAACATTACATTTCAGACCCGTCTCATGTCTTTTAGCCCGAGGAGGTTGAGCTCAATGCAGATGCATCATTTTTGGAGAATCCTATCTGGATTGTCGATCATAGTACGAATGTTCTCTGTGGGTGTATTGTTCCTCTAGTGTGGGTGCTATGGAAGCACAGAAGAGTACAAGATGAGACCTGGGAAAGGGAGGCCGATGTACGATCGTAGTGGTCGGAGCTGTTCGGAGTTTCTCCTTCTCCACCTCATTAAGGAAATTCAGGGAAAAATTTCTTTAAGTGGGAATGTTTTTAAGAACTCATATCTTCGTTTTTAGGTATGTCTTTCTTTTTCTGGTGTTTTTGAGAAAAGAAGGGTTTCTGGAAAATTTTGAAGTACATGTCATGTACTTTCTAAGTACACGCCATGTACTCCTTTGCAACTTGAAGTCGTGTGCTGGCCATGTCCGGGCCACACACACGGTGTGTTGAGGCAATGTGGCAGTCAATTAAACCAGAGTACGGAAAAACAGAGTACATGTCGTGTACCCCAGAAGTACAAGCCATGTAGTTTCTTTTTTTCATTAAACACACCGGGGTCACACCTGACAGACAGAACGCTCTTCTTCTTCAGGTTCTTCATCCAAGAGTAACCCGTATGGCCTTGTTTCTTCCCCGAGCCCCTAAGCCTCCGTCCAATCTCCGTTTTAGCCATCGTCAATTGCGTTGGGATCACCTCGGTAAGCTATCTATTCGAATTTATCCTTGTTCCTTTATTCCTCCTCGTTTTCAAGATATTGTGGGTTGATCGTTTTTTATTTTTTCTCAGATATTTAACGTTTTAAAGAGAATCAATCATCGAGGTTCACTTATATTGATCTCATAGCATCGAGGTTGGTGGTTTGTGCCTTTATGTATAAATTCATTGAGTATTTTGTGAAAATTCCCCCAATACCCATGAACGGGGTATTGCGTGTTTCCTGTTTTTCCATTGTCGTTTGCTTTCTTTGCTGATATGCCTGTGTAGAGGTAATTTCTTTTGAATAGGGTAAATTGTACTATACTCTGGATGGTTTTCCATGCTTGTTTGCATGTTCGGCATTTTTCTAGTTGCCATGCCTAGTTGTAGGATAGTGGAACTATTATAGTGTTATGATGTTATGCCTTAGATTGATAGCCAAGTAGTTCTTAAGGTTTTATAGGGCCGATACACGCGCTATGCCTATTTGTTTTACACAGGGCTGTGAGAACCTAGTGTAGTAAACCATATGGAGAATGGATGTAAGGTCTTCTCCAGAGTGTCTTTAATTTACGATGCGAGACCACATGGGGAATTTAAATTGAGTGCTTCCTCATAGAGTCTGTAGTTCCTTGACATGGGCCACAGGGGGAATTGAAGTTGAGTTCTTCCCCAGAGAGCCTTTAGCATGATACTAGACTATAGGGGGAATTGAAGGTGAGTGCTTCCTCAGAGAGTCTATTTTTTTAGCTGAACTAGAGGGGTGAGACTGTGTGTGCTTCCAAGAGGGTTTCTAGTACTTGTAGGTTGAACCTTAGGGGTTAGAATGTGAGAACTACCCAGAGGTTGCCTTTTTGTTCTACTTTCTTGAGTGGCTGTTTATTTTTTAGAGATTATATTCTAGAACTATGGATTGTTACTTCTGTGTATTATTTTGTTTACTTCTTACTGTTCACTATTTGTTGTACATTATCTGCCATTTATTCACTGACTGTTAGGAACTGATCATTGGGTGGTTGCCTATTGGGACTTTGTCTCACACTCTGTTTGGGTCATTCTTTTGGGCCCAAACAGGATATATTGTTGCATTTATAGATAAGGTAATGTACCCTTCTACTTCGGGTTCTTTATTTCACAAGAGCTGGAGAGCATGGGACCCATCCGAGGATTGCAATGCTGAGGAATTTCTCATTTGTTTTTCTTTTGTACTTTGGTTTAGTACTATAATCAGCATTGTGACTTGTTTGTCTGTTTCCCAAGACATATGTGTATAATGCATCATTTACAAATATTTATGCTCCAGTTGTTTATTTATCAGTCTCTGCGGTTTACTCTTGTATGGATGTCTCCTACTTCCTCTATTGTTGTTATTTGTTTTTCTCTTGCGCTGCATACTATGCTAATGAGGGCATAGTTTCCCCACTATCACACGCAAGGCCCTCGCTACTAGTCGGAAGCCTCTAGTATTTGGGGAGATGCGCTAGAGGCTAGGTGACCAACCGGGTATGGGGCGACTCTGGGTGGCTTTTGGAACCGGGAGGTTACAATTTCATAAGTATCAAACATTAATCTATATATTCCCTATCATCACCATGAATATGAATATATTCAGTAGTAATGAATATAGGACAAACATTTACCACTGTCTTCTCCTCTTAATATCTTACAACTCAATGATATAAAACTAAACTTATATTACTACACTGGTGAATTTCATCCACCATTAGTATTAGTAGAAAAATTAATTAAACTCTTGGTAAATCTTGTAGGCTAAGCTATCGATCCCTATAAATTATCAAAATCTCAATAACCACTAACATATTTTTTTCTGAATTAAAAAAACCGTAAATTCTACATCTATCTATTGGAAAGACACTTCATAGTGGAATTTTACAATCAAATCAGATATATCTAGTTCATTCATACTACTATCTAGTAAAATTTGTACTCTATTAAAGAGTTAGGAATGTACCCTATAATTGACCACCTCTCTACCCTAGTCATTGAGTGAAATATCAAACCACTTCATTATAATACCGATGGAGATACTCAAAGTCCCCTAAATAGGTGTAATAAATCACAATACACTACCTTACACTATTTTTCACATAAAAATGTATGGCACAATTTTCCGTAATAAAAAAGAATTTCAGATTGAATATTATAACCTTAGTGTTAGTTATGATAACTCAGACATGAAAATTTCAAATCTCACTTCCAAATCACAATCTAAAACTATATTATAATAGATAAACTATATAAATTAGAAAAATTAATATTTCCTAATAAAATTACACTAGTTGAGTTTTATAAACTACAATGCACACACTATATTTAAAGTCTCATTGAAACAACACGAATATGAATATATAAATGTAATTCTAGTATAACCCCACAAGTTATTGCACCAAAACCTAAAACTTTCACCAATGATTATTTGGTCCCTTAGTATATAAGTAACCAGATTCACCCACCTTGTATTCATGGTCACAATTTAATAAAAAATATGATGGAACAGATTATTTCATTCCTCTACATCTTACAATCCATCAACACATAAAAATGGTAGGGGTGCTATACCAGTTACTATAAATAGAGATATGGAATAGATGGGTTTCACTTAGGATTCCCATGATTTCAATTCAAAATAAACTAAAGACATATTCCACTAAGATACAGATCCATCATGTGATCATATGATTTTTTATTGGACCATTGACTTCTCCACACTGCAAACACTTAACTAGAGGGTATTATAGAGGTAGAAAAATAAAATTAAAAATGAATAACATGAAATATTTCAGTCCTAGTTAATTATATTTTTATTTAGGAGAAGTAATTTCAAGAAATTCCCCCAATACTCAACAATATCACTCTATATACTTCCCATAAGGATCATATCTAACCATCACTAGTTCACCCACATAACTTGTATAAATATTTTATTTATACCTTTGGGAATCCAAATTCCTTACCTACCAATTTTGTGGGTATGATTCAAATCTTATGTGAAATTTATATCACTAATAATAAAATATTAACTACAGAAGAAATTAATTTTGATTCAACCAATCAATTAATGTCCCACAAATATGTTATGAATGTTAAAATAGTAAATTTAATGAAAATTTAATCTAAAAATCCCTTTGTAAAAATATAATCATTAAAAAATAGTCATAAAAAATTCAAGTGACTCTACATATATAATATACAGTATGAAAAAAAAATCCATAGAAAAAAATTTCTATATTAAACTAATAATCAATAACTTACATATAATATTCCTTAAAATAACAAATCTATTATACTAAAAATATATGAATAAAAATCTCACCACCCAAATAATTTTGTCTTCCACTATACATGTGTAAGATAAGTACAATAATAGTTTTCATACCATGTTCTAAAAAATAATGTTTTTAAATAATGTATAAATAGTAATATAAACAAAAAATTTCTTTGACTCCATTATTTATTTTTACTATCCTATAGTCAAATAGTTTTTCCAAAATCAGATGACTATATACCTCAAGCATGAATCTATATATGATAAAAGATATCAAATTTCAAATAGGGTATATGAATGCAATAGAGAGAATATAACCACTATCATATAACTATAACTATCAATTAATTTTAAAAACATAAGGCTCGTATAATGTTATATACATGATATTACCCAAAATAAATAAATGAATTAAGACCTAATAAAAAAGGTGTCCAAGGAATTTCCATATATAAAATATTTATTCCACCACCATACTGTGTCTCGGGAATATTTTAATCATGTTTTCCAATTTATTATATAATGGACAATGAAATATACACTCCCAATGACGTTAACTTGTAGTGTGTCCGTAATACACATTGTAGATTACGAGTAAAAATCTACCTAAAATTATCTAATATATATGTAATTCATGTTCAATATGGAATATATGAATTAGATAATATAATTAAATATAAATCACATTACCATGTGGTAAATGATCCTCCTAAAAAACTGACCTTACTTATTTAGATAGGTGATATAGTATGTGGCGATGTTTCTTAATGTGTGAACACGACATATAGGAAGTCATTCAGCATTTTTTTAACATGCATATACTGCTTAGAATTGTTGGAATAGTTTTTCCCACATCAAAAAAATTATTAATCATAAATATATAAATAAAATAATATGTTTCATCCTACCAACCAATACATATCACAATCATGAGACTAGGTTTCCCTATGCCCAAGATGAATGTACTCTATGCACTAAAGAGACAAGGTTTCACTAAAATAAACTTCTTTTCTAATCATCAAAATAATAATACTAGGCTAATATAAATATATTCAATCAATAATTACCGCAAATATGATAATAGGTCATCCTTCATCCAACTGAATTATTCTCAAATTGATAAACCAAAGCATCATAATCACAATCCAACATTACTAACATGTTTTTCTTTTAACCCCATGAAACATGGGATATGCCAATATTGATAGAAATTATAAAATCATATAATCACAAATCACTTTATGACCATTAAATTTTATCTATTATCATGAAAATATAATCCTCTTTGGTTATGATCAGCCAAAAAGATCAAATATCATGGAATTCACCTGTAATGTTGGAAAAACCCAAGGGACTTATCTTGGTCAAAAAAACTAAAAAACCATGAATAAACCCCTATAATGGATCCAATTACATGAAAACAAAATCATATAATTAAGAAACATACCCATCAATTATTATGTAAAATATCTATCAAATCATAGGTCTTAGACACCTTTGACTAGTTTCCTGGCCCGATTTTCAACAAGACCTCAAGAGTACCTCCTCATATGCTAGAGGGTAATAACTAACAGTGGTGTCTAGGGTGGTACATTGTATAGACTATTCACCCTGATAAAAGTGAATAGTAATGGAAAAAATAACCATGTATCATATATATAAAATATGCATTATAGTATATAGGATAAATACAACCATCCAATCAGTAATGATATCTAATGAAGAAGAATTAAAATATCATAAAGTCAATTTTCCACCATGATATTCACATATAAAAATAAATATAGAATAAAATAAAATTATTTGAGGCTCTATGAAATCCCCATGACTATCCTAATCCAAGTATTCAATCCTTGTCATGCTACCCCATTAGATCATAAATATGACATCAGGCCTATGGAAAACCTATGCATGTGACTGGTAAGA
Organism: Viscum album; assembly: GCA_963277665.1. NCBI lineage: Eukaryota > Viridiplantae > Streptophyta > Magnoliopsida > Santalales > Viscaceae > Viscum > Viscum album. The sequence continues at coordinate 1,514,480,366 of OY728163.1, forward strand.
GGCGTGATTGGGTAACCATCTGCCTGGCCACCCAATTTGGGTTTGAGTACACAACATAATAGATAACAACCATTTCATTCCCATATATAACTATTAAATATATTTTTTGTTTATTTTATATTCCCTTTTTATTAATGAAGAACTGATGAAATGATAAAAAAACAATCGACTATTGATATATTGGTTAACTGACTAGGATTGACCATACCTGCATCATCCAACATTGAAGAATATTTGAGAACATCATATTAACATTCCAAATATATAAACCCTATACCCTATAGTGTATCCTTCATATATGCAATACATATTGTAAAATGTCAAAACTTCTTATAATAAATTGATCTACAACCATATCCTCTTCTTCAAAGTTATCCCTAAAAAATCTAGGTATAAATAATAAAACAATCCCATTTCCTAAGAATCCTACCCAATAACTAATCAAAACATATTTCATGTCACCATTCCTACTAGCTAAATTCATGGAATCCTTGGCATCCAAATTTGATACATGTAATTTCATTATTCTTTACTAGACAGATCCTAAGGGTGACTTCAACATCTCAATATAATAGTTTTGATCATAATCCCTAATAATAAACAATTGGCTCCTATATATTCTAGGAATCAGAGAGAAATGTGGAGTCCTTTTCGTCCTATAAATACCAAAAGATGATCCATGATGTCCTATTAATTATTACATGGATAAATAGATAGACCAAGGGAAGCACATATGTGAATCCCTCTTGATATTATCTCATCAGTAATTTGATAATATTGTCGCACAAAACTCAAATGCCAGATCATCACAAGTATCTATGGGTATCCCCAGTATAACCATCACATCTTATGAGGCCAATAGGATGTGTCTAGGGAAGAACATATAGGAATCAAAAATTATATAAAAAATAAAACAGTTAAAGCATAAATATAAGGTTGGGTTAGCCGAATGGATAATCTCGCTAAATATATCAATATCACCTTACGCACACATTATAAGTTTATATTCTCATGTGAAACATAATAAAATCACTACTCATTCCAAAATACGCACTCTTACATGAGACACAATTCACAATGGATCCACATATAGTTCCATAAGGTCCCATTGAGGGCTCCATGGCCTCCAAGAAATGTCATAATAGCGATATGGCCCCAATCTCATTAACTTTCCCAAGTATCCTACATTGGTAAAAACACCGAACCCATCCTTTAGTATTTAAAGGTCTTATAAACCCATGTAATTAAATCCTTGTGGTGTATTATCAATATTAACATAGTCATTTAAAATATCATAAAAATATTCTATCTCTCAAGGCCATCCCATCGGTCATGCACACCGAGTCATCACTTATATCTACCATGAGGGCATAGTGTCACTTGGGCCACTACCCACTATCAATTAAATTTTAGTCAAATACATCCATTTATGGGGTCCCTACATCCCATGTCACTTGATCCAATTTATATCATTTCCCATCAAAAATTGCGATGTTGATCTAGTACACAAGTTTCCACAGATCCCCCCATATATTGTTTAATGACATCTTCTGTTATAATTTTTATTAAGTAACATATGGAATTTTAAATAGGACCATAACAATACTTGTGGGTCCATGCATACAACATGTATATATATAAATGAATAATACCAAATGTTATATTCATAAGAACCACCCACCATTTTTAAAAAGTTAATCCTCGTTTTAATGTATCTCAACACCTCTTATAAAGGATCATGAAGACCATCTGGACATTGACCAAGACATCAAAGACATCTCTCATATTCATAAAACCAAATTAATTAATTATACTGAAATTATAATTAATTAATATATTATCCAAAAAAAATTAAGTATCTTCTCACAATGATTTAAACATTCATAAATGCCTAGAAGCTCAATGGTAAAACCCATCGCAACAAATCCATGACCAAATTCTCACCAACAACCCATAGTGGTCTCCCCCCAACTTTTTGGGAAAACCCCTAACCAAAGAAAACATGAAAAAACCAATTAATTTCAATTTTTAGGAAAACAATTATAAAATTTGGGACCTAAAATATCTCCCCAAAAATTCAAGCAATGGCATGTCAAGGTCACCACGGGTTGTCTCCTACGTAATCAAAGAATAATCCCTAATAGGAGATGAAGATCAATTTATATATTTTATTTAATATAAATGAAAAATATTTGAAAAATACAAACTATGTTTTACATTCAAAAAGGAAACCTGTAATGGTAGGAAAATGTTGTCACATAATACTCTCTATCCAATCAATATTAATAGTCCATAATAAATGTCATATTCTACCAAACTCTAATGTATGAAACAATAAATCCTTAACAATGAGAGAAAAAAATTATAGAAAAAGTATACATTTAATTGAAGATGGTTACTGCAGATAAATATTCACATTAAATTTATGAATAATTTCAACCAAAACACCCAATGATCAATAGAAATGATAATAGGAAAGGGAGTTCAACCCAGGACCATGTGAGCAAGCTGGGAGACATAGGAGGGGTTCCCCCATATTTTTGTCTGATTGTGAGAGTGAATTTTTTTCCATTTTTCATCCCACCAATGATCTAGTAGAGGCCAACATCTTATCAATGGCTACTGGAAGTATCAGCTTATATTGTTATACATCTCCAACAAAGTGATAGCTATACTATAACTTTGACTATCACAACCACCCAACCTCTCATAAGGATCCTATATTCCCCTCAGAACCGATTAGAACATCATACAAAGTCTAAAATAATCTTTTTATGGATTCCAAAACTTCATAATTAGATTTTGAATCTCAGTTCTCAAAATAAACATTTCCACTAAACTCAATGTATCACATTCCATTGTAAAATTCCATACTCGTACGAACACAAGGTCTAAAACTCTCCCAAACATAGTACATATCATTATTGATATTTCATTGGATAAATCTAAATATTAATCCCAGGATTCCATGCTAACTAAAACCAATTAAAAATACTAAGATTCATTCCTAATTTCTCCACACGATTCTTTATCGCAACCCTAGTTTTTAGAAGATTATTTCTAAAAACCTATATCCAACAATCATATCATCTTGAATTTCCATGAAGGATATCCAAAATGTATTCATGACTTGTGGAACCTATGTTACATCATATTAATAATTATATATCCTATGTATCTTCTTATTAAAAAAATTACTCATAATGGTAAATTTTGATCCACAAAGCATTCCACTGTTAGAATACTCTAAATAATACCAATCTAATGATCTATGAACATTCACAGTATAGTTTCTTATTTACTGTTTTCAATAAGAAATAAAAACTCTTCTTAGAACCTTATGACCTCCCTCATCTTGATTTCAAACATCAATACATGTGTATCTACCACACATTCACTGGGATCCAACCCAACTGATCTTCCTTGAAATTCCCCATCCAATTCCTGAATCTTTCCTATAAAACCCCAGAAGATGTACGTGATGTACTTCTTAGTTCACATGCATTCAATTATACATGTGAAAAAAGTTTATACTCCCTTGGATAAAAAAAATCTACATCAATTTATTTCGACCACTAACACTCTATTGATCCACTCGATCAATATTCGTTAAACACTAATTGTATTCAGTGATCTCTTGAACACATTCATTAGGGATCGGACAAATTCCTAGAGAAATTACATGCTTGGTTCCTCATTAAACCCAAAAAAATTAATGAACCATCCTCAAGAACCATCACTAAACTAATTTGATATATTATTAGATCCCATTAATACTATCTCAATCCAAATCCCAACCTGACCACTCCATTAAAAATCACACATGAATTCATAATAGGAATCCATGAAATAATTTAGTAGAAATTGTACCCATTTATCCATCAGTATCCAAATCCCATAATGAACATCCAATGATCGTTCTTACGACACCAACTATCCTTCAATCGTGATTTTCTTTCTTCCATAAATAATACTCTACCTATGACCACATGTTTATGGATTTGTAGGACTATATTTCATATACTTGAGAATAAACACTATCATCAGATTCATCCTATTATATAATAATTAGAAGATCACTCTTGAAACCCTCTATAATTCGCTGTAAATGATAGTCACAAACTTATGGTCCACCGTTTCACACACCACCATACGGTTTAACTTATACAACTTCATGAAAATAACGTCATCATGTTCCATCCTCAAACACATGATGCTCCACCTAATTCATGCTAACCTCATCCCATTAATACCATACCATGATTCCCAAAGATAATAAATTCCACAAAACCATATCCATCTCTAATATATACTTTAAAATTTAGGGAAATTTCAAATTATATTGATCTTATAAGCCTGTATTCCAACAAGTGTTTCATAAAAATTCATCGGTCCTCGGGAGGCACATTGCCACTCATAGATTAATAATTATAATATGCATTATTCTCAATTATAACATACCATTTCCTTCTCATCTAAAATAGATTATGTAAAATACCGTATCAAAAAAATCGATCACCAAACTCATGCTCCTACAAATATCACATCATAGAACTAGGATAACACTTTGTAATCACTCACAATGTACCGTAACATGACTGTTTGATTATCCATTCACATTATTTACTACTAATTAGTGTAATTCTATAAATTATTATCGAACTAATACATCATAATACAATTAAATACCACCCATTTTCAATAGGTTATGAACCATAAATAGTTCTACCCATAAATATTACTTGAAACCAAAGTCATCAATTGAAATAGTGTAATGGCCTAGTCCATCCTTCGATCAGGATATTGTCCACTTTGGGCCTTTCCTTCATAGTTTTGTTTTCACTGGGATCTGATCCTTAAGACTCCCCAAGAAAAGGCCTCATTATGGGAGAGTTTTACACACAACCTTATAAAGGGGTTCTTTGTGCACCTCATTCTTCGATGTGGGATTATCATACCCACCCCCCATGAAGGGCCCAACGTCCTCACAAGCACATCAAATGGACACTAGATAGGATACCATCTGTAACATCACAGTCCATCCCATGATCATGATATTGTCCTCTTTGGGCCTCTTTCACACAGTTTTGTTTTCCCTAGGTTCTAACCCTCAAAAATCCCATTGGAAAAGGCCTCATGATCGGAGTGTATTCCATACCACCTTATAAAGTGGTGTTTCATGTGCATCCTCCTTCAATATGGGATTGTCACACTAGTAATGTCCCCATCCTAGAATCCATGAAATTGATGATCTGATTTAGGTGGTTACAAGACCTGAAGTGCACCTCCTCATATGCCATAGGTTGTCGACTAGCAACAAAGGTCCAAATAGTCAATTGGGGAGACTATACTGACTTCTTATGAGATTGATTCACAACAAAAGGTAAAAAAATTGCGGAATAAAAACCTATAATACCAGATCATGCAAAAAAGAATGATCTAATAGGGTACAACCATTTCCAATAGTATATATGTCATTCCATGCTACAAGTGCAAGAGTGAAAAAATTAAAAAATAATGACAAACTGAAAAATCCCCAAATGGTCCGGAAACAAAGTCTAGGCCCTCATCCACATACACATGTGCCAACCCAACTACCTAGAAAGGGTCTTTTCCATTCTCTGTACCTACAAACATGAAGTCTTCTTGAATACCCTTGGTGGCCTGACCAAGGTGTCAATAAAACTCAGTAGTTCACACCCAATAGTGTGTAAAAAATATCTGGCTTAAACAATTGTGCATGAAAAAGGGGAATGAATAAAAAATGACAAGAAATTATTAAGTTCCCCTAACTATTTTAGGTCTATTAACAACATTTATTACAATTTTTTTATCTTACCATTTCATCTCATTTCCCATTACATACCATTTCCAATGCATTTATCACGGGTTTATCAACTACAACATGTTACATGGGATTGAAGTACACAATCACATGCACGAAGAAAAAAACTATTTTCCTATCTCACTAGGACTAAAATCCTCATGAAAACCATATCCTCACCTAGAAGCCTCATTCCAGGTGGATGCAACCATTAGGGTAATAGAGCCTAAGTCCCCTTCCCTAAACCTTGTATTAGGGGTGGAGTTTAGAGCCTCAGTCCATCTTGACCCATGGGTGTAAAACCTCATGTCAATACCCCCACTATACCAATCCATCTTCACTTGATATAAATATGTATATCCATCAACCATTCACAAAAAATCATAACCATTTCCAAAGATGAAAAACCCATTATAGTAACATTATAGTTACCACCATGCCTTATCTCATCAACACTTTTAACACATTTCACGTTATTTATAAATTTAGCCTAATTCCATTTTATTACGCTTAAGTCACTAAGAATTCATTCATTGTGCCTATCTCACTTGGTTCCTTTCATTATTCCTAACACGCTAGATTTCATTACTAGACTCATAATTCATTTCATTATTGTCGTTAATCATTTCCACAAATCAACCCATTTAGCCATTCATCATTCTCATCTATCAACCCATATGAACCACATCCATGTTAACCAAATATCCCATAGGTTATTGTGAATAAGCCTAGGTACACCAAATAGCTTCTACACCAACACCATCAATCACATCATTATGTATATCAAATGATCTACAATAACACACACAAATCACAAATGTTTGTCACAAATCCCAAGGTCCAGGAAAGTCGGCACACCCCATGGGTGTCCCAATATTAGTCTCATCAGCATTGATGAATCCCATGGGGATCATGAGGGTTTCAATTTACCTTCTTAACAACCATTTTACCTAACCATTCCAAGGGTGATCAAAACATACCGAGAGACACCAAAGAACAAATCCACACATGCACAAATCGACAAATAAATCAGGGTATCTAACCTATAGACCACGTACCTCTATTCTGAAGGTGAGCACACTCTTAGTCGACCCCTTAGATTGTGCTTCAACAATACTTTGAAACGTCAAAAAAAATCTCACCAAATGAGTAGGGCTTTAGAGCTTTAAAAAGAGAGGAGAATAAGATACAAACCATCAAATCAAAACAAAAGAAAGGATGATATTATCCATACCCAATGCTTCGATCTGCAACAAATGGCACCAAAAACATCTTAGAAATGAAGGATATTGATATCTTGGATACCTTAAGAGATTTGGTTCGTTCTTAGTTTGTTGTGGGGTGAATGGGGAGAAATTATCGAGTTGGGGTTAAAAATTCCAAAGTGGAAAATTGTAATTTTTTTTAAAAGATTCTGGACCACATGATCTACCCGCATGTTTTTCCCAACCATGTGAAAACCGTGTAGAGGCCACTGTCCAAAATCTCACATCCCCCACAGTTTCATAGGCTATCAACAAGGATATCACTAACCGTGCGTAGATCGTGTGGCCTACCCAGAAAACCTCTTCTTTCTCTTTTTTCTTGTCTCAAATCATTGGACAACGCCCATGACTCCCTAAGGACATGGGTAAGCAATCATTTATCCCAAACAAGGGATTCAATGGAAAACATAAGAAAGAACATAACTTTCTAAGATCCAAGATCTTACAACCACCCCCATATAATGGCTCATCCTCGAGCCAAGATCCCAAGCTTTATTGCACTTCCAAGTAAAATAGATTAAATCATTGAGCCCTCATATCTTTTTTCTTCGCCCATGTTTCTTCTGAAACATTCCCATGATGTGATAGTACTCGCACTAATGGCACAAACATTCCCCACAAGGCATTCTAACCATGATCCACCACACAAAATGGATGCTCTTGAAAGGACGCATCAGCATCAAGCTCAACATCAACAACATATAAAACCTTAGATGGGTCAAGGTTATACCGATGAAGCATCGACACATGAAAAACCAAAAGCATCCCACTATACCACTATGGAAGATCCAAAAGGTACACCACTATATCAATCCTCTCTAAAATCTCAAGCAGCCCCACATACCAGGGCATTATCTCTTTCTGCTTATGAATCTGTTGGTGACTCAACCATGAAAACACCCAAAGAAACACACTATCACCCACCTCTAACTCAAGAGGTCTATGAATCTGTTCTTCATATGACTTTTTCCAACTCTGAGATGTTTCCATCTACTTCAGAATCAACTCAAGTTTCCCTGAAGTCTCCTGCACAAGACATAGTCCAAGAAGTTCTGATTCACCGGCCTCTAACCAACACATCAAAGATCTACACAGCCTCACATAGAGAGCCTAAAATGGTCCCATATGAACCGTAAAATGAAACTGATGTTGTAGGAAAATTCAAAAAGTGGCAGGTTATTATCCCAAGAAACACTTAAACCGAACACACAATCCCTCAACATGTCTTCCAACACTTGGATCGTATGCTCTAACTGCCTGTCTGTATGTGGGTGGAAAGATGTACTCAAAATAAAATGAGTACCAAGAGCCTTATGAAACACTTTCTAGAAGCGAGAAGTGAAACATGGATCACGATTTGAAACTATAGTCTGCAATACACCATGCAACCATACTATTTCTTGGACATTAAACTCACCCAACTGGTCAACTGTGTAAGTCTCTTGAATATGTAAGAAGTAATCATGTTTTGTTAGACGATCCAAAACAACGCATATTGAATCATTCTTCCATGTAATCCTCAGAAGACCACAACAAAATCTATTTTCACATCATCAAACTTCCTTTTTGGAATGGTCAATGGATGTAAAAAACCACTTGGGAATTGATTCTCAACCTTCACCTACTGATAGGTAAGGCACCATTCCACAAATCCAACAACATCCTTTTTCATTATGGGCCACCATAACCATCTACATAGATTACAATATATCTTGGTCAAACTAGGATGCACATTCCATTATAATGCATGAAACCCACACATCAACTCTTACTGCATTCATATCGGCACAACCACCTGAACATGTACACAAACAACCTCATCCACTCCGACGGCCCAACCAGAAAGTTTCTCCCCACCATTATGTCTTTACTTGATGGCAATACATTCAGGATCATTGATATGACTTTCCCAATCTAGACTCATAATCATTGACTCAACCTCCACGGATGCCAGAGTCACCTGACTGTTTTACTCCCGCACCTCTAGGTGCATCTCCACAAACAAATCCATCACCTTCCAATAAGTGATGGATTCTTGAACTATATTGTTATGATCCTTCCTTCTCAAATCACCAGCAACATTGTTCCCATTCAATGATGTATATACCATCTCATTGTCAAAATAATTGAGATACTCAACCCGTCTTGGCTACTGAAGATTCAAATCCCAGTGAGAAAAGATATACTTTTGACTCTTGTGGTTGGTAAACTATGTGAACCATTCCCACAACAAGTAGTGCCTCCACCACATTAAATAATACACTACTGCAGACAAAACAATATTATGGATGGGGTAATTACACTCATGGGATCTCAATTTACTGGACCCATAAGCCACAACCCACTCATCTGGAATCAACACAGTCCCAAGCCCGATACAAGACTCTTCACAAAATAAGACATACTTCCTACCTAGCATATGTAAGATCAAGATATTTGAGGTCTTCAATCACTTTTATAACTCTTTAAATGCATTTTCACAATCCTCATAACACTCAAACATGATTCCCTTATTGTTCAAGCCTGACAGCGGTGCTTCCAAATGAGAGAAATCCTGGATGAACCTCCAATAATACCCGAAAAACCCAAAAAAACTCCAAACATCTAAAACACACATGGGATGCTCCCAAGATACGACATCTGGCACTTTCTCTAGAACCAATGAACCACCTGCCTTAGAGATGATGTGTCCATGAAATTGCACTTTTCTAATCCAGAACTGATGCTTTGACAACATGGTGTATAACCAATGATCTCTTTGTGTACTCATAATGATGTCAAGATGTTAGGCATGATCGTTATTAGTTTTCACATACACCAAGATGTTGTCAACAAATAAAACCAAAAAAATGATCAAGATAATTGGGAATGATTCAGTTAATAAAACACATGAAGACCACTAGTGAATTGGTCAAGGTGAAAAGAATCACCACAAACATAAACGACATGTACCGACTCCTGAAAGTTTTTAGCAGTATGTTAGAAGGCCTAACCCTCAATTGGGGATAACCTGATCTTAGTTAAATCTTTTAAAACACCGATACACCCCCCAACTAGTAAAATAAGTCATAAATTTAAGGAAAAGGGTACTGATGTTTCACCGTCATCTGATTTATTATCTGATAATGAACACACAATATTAACGACCTATCAGCCTTCTTTGAAAAAAGAACATGAGATATACAAGGACATGTACTATGACATATGAACCCCTTACACTCCAACTCCTCAAGTTGAGCCTTCAACTCATGGATTTATACAAGTTCCATTCGGTATGGAAAAATTTAAACTAGCTCCACTCCTGGCAGCAACTCAATCGTGAACTCAACATCCCTCTCAAGTGGAATCCCTAAAAAATACATATGAAATACATCCAAAAACTAATCCACTACTGGAGGGAAGATTGGATATTCCCCTCTTCCATCATCATGCACACTGCATGCAACTTGAGCCGAGAGCCTACCCAACTACTAGAAAAATGGCCCCGCATGACCTTCTCAAACATCTCACTCTACATGATGGACATAAGGGTTACCCTAAAGTGACCTGAATGATACCCAGTGATGGTAGATGTCAATGTGTGCCTGTTACAACACTAACCAGTCCATTCCCAAAATCAGGTCAAATACTAACATCTCAAGAACTAACAAGTCCAGCAAGAAAATATACCCACTGACTTCTCGAGTGTATCCCGTACACAGATTGATATGGAGAAACTGATCCCTTGACTCCAATTGGAATATTCTTGACAAAAACACTCATGATCACCTAATGAGGGTTCCTATAGAACCTCTACATGTGTCCCAATCTACCGCACGATTGGCACTCTACTAATGATCGAGGATACTAGCCACGCATGTGCCTCGGCCAGCCACACTGATAATAGAACACCTAATCACCACCCTGAGAGGCTAACCCTCTCTTCTAACACCCTTGCACACTTCCTCCCTGCCAAAAAAATAAAAAAAGATGCTTATGTCCCTCCGAAACTGCACCACTTGTCTGCCCAGCTGGCACAACAATCCTACTACCCAAATATCCCTTTAGGTTTCCTTCTAAGATCAATGCTTGATCCACTACAACTGTAAACCACATAAATTGAAATAGATTCAAATGAGTCCTAATCTCATGTCTTAGACCATCTTGGAAATGCCTCAACTTGTTGCCTCATCCGAGTCCAATGCTAGAACAAAGCGTCGTAGGTCAATGAAGTGGAATGCATACTTCATTACCAACCTTAATCTCTAAGTCAGGCTCATGAACTCTACAGCCCATTCTTAACTCAAGGTCTATGGGAAAAAATTCTCCATAAATTTTTCGTGGAAATATTTCCACAACATCCCCTAAGCCTACTCAGTCCGAGCCATGATGTCCCACCAACGACTTTCCTATACCCACAACATATATGTTACCAACTTGAATCATTTCCCATCATGATTGTCCAGATGATCACGTATCATCTACATAGACTCTATCCAAAACTATTCTACCTCTGGCCCACCATCCCCGGTAATGGTCAGAGGGTGATGCAACTAAAACTCTATGTTCATCTCAAACACACATGGTGAATCCCTCCATGGATCTTGATCTATAATCTCCATTATATGATCCATGTTCTCTCAGAAAAACTCTTCTCAACATTCCTAGATCACCACATTCTCTAGAACCTCTACTAGAAGAGTGTTCTCAACAACATCCTCTTGTTTCCCCACCAGCACTCGACGTCGTGGTGGTATTTTTCTACATTATCAAACATGAGGTTTAGAACACATACCATAAATGATTCACAACTTCTAAACATGAAGGCTCTTCACCATCCAAAACAACCCACCATACATGTACCATCCAAACAAACCATAACATTATGAAAACATCACCCCGAATATCCATATCACAGGCCATGGTCAACAATGTCTAAACAACCATACACTACCACAAGTCTCACACAACATGTTACAAGCAACATTTTAAATTCATTTCATACCCTTAATTACACATATTTCATTAATTATCACTTTTCATTTTTTTATTTTCATCCACTTTCATTGTTTCATTTACAACATTTTCCCTTTTAAATTTTCAAAATGAAAGGTGCATATATTTCCTTCCTCACACACCCAACCAATTGGTTCCTACCATAACGCATGTCACCGATTTCTATAGGTTCCTATAATGATGCATGAATGAAAAAACACCTTCCATTGAGACCATGATCTAAATATCATAAACCCACCACATCATACAACATGTGCATCACCCAATGGTTAAGTACCATCAACTGTAACATCACAAAATACAGAACAAGATTTCCTACCCTGGGTGACATGAAGTTTCCCTCTTCATGGGTTAGATAATCTAAAGAATGAGCACATTACCAAGGTCTGACACATCCTAACTCCAGTCTACCATCCTAAATAACAAGATTCCAGATAAGGAGTAGAAAACCCTCCACCGATAACACTTTGTAACATCCCAGACCTGAAGGCCACAAAATAGGTGCTCCGAGCAGGGTGGTTACATGACCTTTAGCGCACCTCCCCATATGCCAAAGGTTACCGACTAGCAGCGGGGGTCCAAATAGTAAATTGGGGAGACTATACACACTTCTTATCAGAGTAAGCCACAATAGAAGATAAAAATAATATTAGAATAATAACCAATAACTCTAGATCATGCATAAAAAACCATTCCCCAAATGTGGTAAAACAATTTCCAATAGTAAATATGTCATTCTATGCTACAAGTATAAAAGTGAACAAAACCCAAAATGAAGAAAAACAGCAAAATCGCCAAAATTGTCCTGACACGATGTTCGGGCCCTTTTACGTGCACACCTATGCCAACCCAACTTCCTAGCAGGGGCCTTTTCCCTTCTCATGACCTGAAGACATGAACGCTTCTCAGGTACCCATCGGTGGCCCGAGAAGGTTGTAATTACAATTCAGTAGGCCACAACCAATAGTGTTTACAAAATATCTGATATAAACAATTGTGCATGTAAAAGGGTAATGAATAATAATTGACAATAAAATATTATGTTCCCTTAACTAGTTTAGGCCTATTAACTTCATTTATTACTATTTAATTATCTTACCATTTCAACCCATTTCCAATTACATACCATTTCCCACACATTTATCATGGGTTCATCAACCAAAACATGTTACACTGGCATAATGTACAAAATCACATGCATCATGACAAACACTATGTAATCCTATCTAACTAGAACTAACTTCCGCATGAAAACCATAATCTTACCTCGAAGCCTTAGTTTGGGTGGATTAAACCATTAGGGGAATAGAGCCGCAATCCCCTTCCCCAACCCGTGCATTAGGGGTGGAGTTTAGAGCCTCAATCCAACTCGACCCATGGGCATAGATCCTCAAGTCAATACCCAACTCTACCAAGCCATGTGAACATGCTATATATATGTATATCCATAAACCATTCACACAACATCACAACCATTTCCAAAGGAAAACAAAAACCATAACAATAACACGTGAGTTAACACCATGCCTTAACCCATCTACACATTTACCACATTTCACATCATATACCCATTTATCCTAATTATCTATTATTACACTTATCTAACTAAACATTAATTAGTTGTGACTTTATGACTAGGCTATATTCATTATTCCTAACTCACTAGGCTTCATTACTATACACATAATCAATTACATTATTGTCTTAATCATTTCCACATATCAACACTTTTTTCCACACATCATTCTCATGTGTCAACCCATATGAACCACATCCATGTCAACCCAATATATCATTGGTTATTATTATTAATACTAGGTGCACCACCAAGATTTTACTCCAACACCATCAGTCACATCTATATGTTTATCAAAGGCTCTATATAAACACACAAAAATATCACTTGATCTTCGCATATCTCTTGGTCTGGGAAAGTCGGCACACCCCATGGGTGGCCCTAGATTTGTCTCCTCAACATCAAAACTTCCCATGAGGATTGTGAATGTTTCCATTTACCTTCCTAACAACCATATTAAATAAACATTACAAGGGGGGAAAACATACAAAAGAGACACCCATGAAAAAAAACCACACAAGACCAATTCCATAAATAAACCATGGGATATAACTTTTAAACACCCACCTAGATTCTATGGGATAACACACTCTTAATGGATCCCTTAGATTCCTATTAATCTAAACATTAATGCTTCAAACTAAATTTCACCCAGAGTAGATTTTTTGATCTTCAGAAAGAGAGGATGAGAAGATATAAACCCTACACTCAAAAGAGAATCGAGGATGAGATTAGCATTACACAGAGCTTTGATCTACAACCAACAGCACCAAAACGCCTTAGAAACAAATTATATTGATCTCTTAGAGGCCATGGAAGATTTGGTTCGTTCTTATGGTGATGAGGGGTGAATGGGGATGAAATCATGATCTGGGGTTAAAAATCTCGAAGAGGCAAAATTTTATTTAATTAAGAGATTCTGGGTCGCACGGTTTACCTGCACAGTTTTCCAAACTATGCACAAACTGTGTGGAGGACACTTTCGAAAATCTCACCTCCCACATGGTATCCTAGTATGTTTGAACGCTTAACACTAATCATGCACATACCATGTGACATACCCCAAAAACCCCCAATTTCTGCTTTTTCTTATCCCTAACCATCAGAACTCCCCATGCCACTTTAAAGAATTTGGTAAGAACTCAATTAAATAAAAAAATGGATTCAAACCAAAACATAAAGGAGAACATACATTTCCACAATATGAGATCTTAAAAAAACATATCCACCTGAATAAACCCCACTAAACAACCAATCCATCAACATAAAATGAATACCACCTCTCATGCATCAATATCAAACCCAGTGATTCTTTCCAGGCCTTTCCATTTCTATGGAACTCTAAAGAAAAGGATAACCCATCATGTGTGTTACCCTCACATGATGTATCTTGATTAAAAAATTTAAAGGCGTCATTCCCCTCATTTATAAGACACGTCTCACCTCTTTCTTATGTCCTATATCAATGCATGAAATTATCCAACATGGACCATGTGTCAAGTCTCTTAAAAAACATGTCTACTGGGAAAAAAATTTATAATCCCCTAAAAATATACATAAAAATATAGTGAGAAAAATTACCCACTCTAAGGTATCAGGTGAAGTAATTCTGAAATAATTTCCAACTAACCACCTGTCATGGAACAAATACCAACTGAATATATACATATTTTACTACCCCTTCGGGAATCCAAAACATCATCTGGATCCTCACTAGATATCCTATTATGCTAGTACCCCCTCAATAATCACAATCTCATCCATGATCATATATATGAAGAAACAAATTTAATTAATATGATTTGTTCCATGTAATCATAGTCACACGATTCAATTATTTATAATAAAATGCCACATTTTATTAAAATCATAGATATAATTTAATTCTATGATTTTAAATAGCTGATCCTTTATCCCTTATTCAAAAAACATAATCCAACATAAATTCACTAATGAGGGGTTTATGAATAGGCTTTATTATTCTCGGTTTGACCTACAAGGGTCACCGTATATCCCTTATATTAAGGGAAGACATAGTAATTATCATTGAAAAACTCTATATAGATTCACATGACCATATTTTATAATAAACTAAATTTACAAGTCATCCCAGGTGTGTTGAATGCCATAAATACTTATTTAATAAATTTTAATATGTGAAGTTTTAACAAAATTAAATAACAAAACCATGATTATTAGTGATAATAATAACACGAGTATGCCTATATGTAATGTAAAACCACCAATACAAATAAAAAATAATAAAAATTAGTGTCTTACTAATGGATCAAAAGTCAAAAATAAATATTAAATAATATATTATAAAATCCAAGAAAAATATTAAATATGTGAGGTGATAATCATGATTCTAAAGTATCCGAATCAAAAATAATAATTTCATTCCTCGAGTAACCTGGAATTTATATTGGAGTTTTTGTTCTTCATGCATGAGAATGATATATATTAGAGGCTCCAACACATTATTTTTTCAAATATATACTATCTCTCCAAATAGAAATACAAAATAAATACCAAATCTGTTCATTGATACCAGTCACATGAATTATCTTATATAACATTGTAACATCTTACGTCATAGGACAATCATCTAGTTCCATAATCTATATCACTATAATACATTAGTTGTAGATCCCAATGTGATTAAGGTGTCTGAATAAAAATTGTTTCATAGGTTAGTATCGTGTCTAATATATACACCATAATTAGAGAGTTCAATAATGCTTAAAATAACCAAGTATCATATACAATAAATACTCATAATATTACACCAGATAAATAAAAAACTCAATTAGTAATAATATACAATCTGGAATAAGTACATTCATAATTGATGATCTCCTTCCTAGACGATCACATATTAAAACAAATACTAAATAAAATAATAGTGATGGAGGATCAACTACATCCACTAGATTCTACGAAACACAATCTCCAATCCCAATTGAGTAGGTACACTCAATCAACAAAATCATATATTTTTTCTATATCCTACCTATGACTTTGAAATGTTATAGGTGTTTTTTGGTAACCATGTTCTTTGTTTGGTTGTGCAGGTTGTGAGTATAAAACTCAATCGGGAACCACCAATGCGATTCCACACATAAGTGGTATATATATTTTATCCATATAATTATATCTACATAATAATAAATAACTACTGAAATAATAAATAAATAAATAATGGATGATCTTAGTGTCCTTTGACCCTACCCAACTATACATACATCGAAGAGTATTGGGGTGCCTTTTATTCCATCCTAATATGATTCCAACCATATAAACACTAGACCATATGGTGTATCATATAAATACCTTATTCTTAAGATAAAAAAGACAATCATTTCATCAAAACTATTTAATAGCTAGAACCCGAGAATCATGGGAGTCTCTCCAAACACTAGGTATAAATAATGGCTCAGAGATGATTATTTGTCATCCTAGTAAATTACTTTTAAAAATTTTATCATTTTCACAATTTCAACCATCTGGGTTTTTGAAATCAACATCATGCGCATCAAGTATCTGTGATGTCATCATGATCGACATGATAATTCTACTATGGTGATCAAGTTGTCTCATCATAACAATATCGATAACAATCCCCTAGAATTAATGGGTGTGTCTATGACATATGAGGAATCCTGAAGACTTTTAATGTCCATGAAATCCAATAAAAACATGAGTTTGAATCCTAGAATCCCTGGATTCTTATTTGGATCAATAGTCGAATCCCTGGATGCACATGTTTACATCAATGATGGAAACAAATCAGTAATCATATCAAAATGGTATCACTATATGATCAAAATAGAGATCCAATAAATTACCTTAGAACATCTAGGATATCACCATAATTCCTCATCAGGACCATATAAAAATCTCAGGAAGAACATATTTTCATCTATAGAAACATAAAAATTAAATAGGTGAAAACAAAAATATAATGTTGGGGTTATTTGAACCCCTAAGCCCCTCACTGTTATCGACATCTTCTGGGGCTCACATAGTCGGTATGGGTTCTATGGTGACACATGATACCATCTCTACCTATTCCCTGATTCACCCTCTATCTAGGGACAAAAATAACATTAGTTCCTACTATGGTCCCCTAATGTCTCATTGAGGCCTCCTTGGCCGCCTAGGAAAGTCACACTATAGATATGGACAAAATATAAATCCATTTCCCATGCATCTAAAGTCAACCCACACACCTAACCCATAAAATATTCATTTTAGGGTCTAATAACCCATGTAATTACATTATAGTGGGGGAGGATCACTCTCTCCGTACTCATTTAAAAGAGTCTGCTTACTGTAGGGTATCTCTTAGTGATAACCCCCTAGTCATGCATATCGACTAATAACTATTATCTACCTATAAGACACTAGTTAACCAATAATTAGTTCAATTACACTCTATCTATTTCATATTAATCAAATCACATGCCACATATTTTCCCTACAACCTAAGGTAAAAGTTATAATTTATAACCATAGCAATCGTTGGACAATAAGTTTAGGTAGTACACAAAGTTTAGTCGGGCCCCTCGACAACTTGTGCAATTCAACATCAGTATTTAATTGTTATTAAAAAAAAATAATTTACATGTATCCCATTAAAAAATTTGTGAGGTCACAAACACCACTTGTATATATGTAACTTTATAATACCAAATGGTGAATTCATAAGGAATGCCTACATTTTTTCTATGTGAATCCCATTTTAAATATATCCTAAAAACACTCGTCATGGTTCTCTTAGACCATATGGCCATCATCCAAAACATTTTTTCCTTATATTATACTCAAACCATGAAATTAATTATTTATAGTCAAATTATAATTTATTTTTTATTAGCTAAATATATTTTTTAACAACATTACGCTTTATATTAAAACAATTAAATGCCTAGAAGCTCACTGATAGGCCTCATATCAATAAAACTTTGACCGAACACTCTTTAAATTTCTATATCATTCTCCAAAAAAAATTATTGGGTAAATATGTAAAAAAAAGTTCCATAAAAAAATAATAATTAATTTTACTTTTTGGGAAACCTTTTTAAAATTTACATCCTAATATACCTCTACATAATCACTATGAAACATATTATCGACGTCTCCATGTGGAATATCCTATATATGTAAAAAAGAAAATATAATAAGTTATTATGATTAAATTTTAATTTTAATTTAATTCTAAAAAAACATAATAAAATCAATATCGTGGATTACCTACATCGAAACGACAAATTTTGGAAGGTCGATGATGTGATGGGATATTATCTAAACACTCCACTTTAATGACCTATGATAAACTGTTGGTTACTTAACACTCCAATGGGATTATAAAAAATTTCGCTAACATGAGAGAAAAAGAATTACTATAGTTGGAATGAGGAGGTCAGAAGAGATTACAAGAGCTATTGAAACACCTTAATTCACTAATTAATTATCTCAAAAACCCATCTTGATCAAGTTAAGAGAGGGGAATAAAAGAGGTTTCATCCCTTTTACCCATTATTAAGTAGGTGGAATGGATATGGGATCAACATGTCTTAATTTATGAAGGGTTAAAAGGTATTTTCCACTCATTTTAATAACCTCATATGGCTAATATCCATTGTAAGTATTAGATAAATCTGCCAACCACCATCAGTGAGATGGTAGATCTACTACTTTGTTGGTTGTATCAACCACCCAACATCTCCTAACAATCCACTAAACCTAAAAGACACCAATATACCTCACTCTATTTCCCAAAAAAATTATTTGAAGGTGTAAAACTCTTTTAATATGATTACCCATAGTTCAAAAAAAAAATCCACTAAACTCATATTTTCAAATTCCCTTAAAAATTTTCACACCCATATATTGAAAGATTATTAAAAAATTGATAATATTTTTAGGATCCCATTAAATATGAATGTCCCATTATCAATTATAAACAATATTGACAAACCAATTTGGATCATGAGTACATCATTCTCTTTATAGATTTCAATAATGATAGTAATAGTCATGTAATGTTTTTGGTATTACCATATTTCATTATTTGTGTATTTCAAAGTGTAATACATATATAAAACCATTTAATATTTTAATCCTTTATATCAAGATATCATAAGGTTATGTATAGGGATACCACACCACTACATTAAGGCATATCATAGTGTATTATATTTATATATAAGAAATTTTATAGTTTAAAAAAGAAAATTTTAAAACCAATATAGGAATTTGAACATTAACTATTATCATTCATCCATTATACATGGTAAGATATAATTATTATTAATATTTCAAATTATGGAACATATTTGAGAATTTAACAATGTATTTAAATATTCAATGAATGCATATACTCAGTCACTAGTCACAAATGTTTTTTAATTAAGGCATTAATTTAATTTTTCATAATGTTAATGTAAATGCATGGAAGAATCATTTAATGTCCCTATGGATATTTTAAAGAGGTGAAAGTCCATGAAAATGGAATCGAACCTTATTTATGATTCAACAAAATTATCTTGAATCTCACTTCGTCTTCATACATTACCATAATGAGATACTAGCTTACCATATTCATGAAGAGGATTCCACACAAATATTACATGATTTATCTACCAAGGGATTCATAATGGAAGAAGAAACCCATTGGTTACTTCTTTATTATCTTCATCAAACTCATGGATAAAGAAAAATGATTTAGCCAACATTTTTATATGGTGACCAAACTTTTTATATTTTCATTCTTACATTTTTTTTTCTATTTCATAGAAAAATGATCTTGGTTTATAGTGTCTTTTAAATATTCACATCATGAATAATTTGTATTCAATCCTAATAAAACATTTAGTAATTTCAGATCATTTTAATACTTCTTCATTCAAGAAATACTGCTCAGAATGAATAATAAATTGAACTTTAATTCATAAGGCTAAGAAAAGATGTAGTATATAAAATATGGAATTCCTTACAATATTTGATATTATAAGAAAAATCATGATTAAATAATATTATATATAATTTTGTTCCACAAAACATACCATAAATCCCTTTATTTTGATTTATCATAAAGTACCACACAGATTATCAGAATGTACATGAATGGCAATTTATAGTAATTTTGAATCTCAAAATTGTGCATCATAACACTTTTATGATACAAATATACATCACTAGATACAAATTATAATAAAATTGATTTGAAACTTCTGATAAATAATATGTCATCTAATATGATAGATGGTACCAAAATTATTTATAAAAAAATAGGCGCTTATCCCAAAATATGATAAATGTTTTTCATTGTATTACGAATTATGACTTAGATGAGTCCTAAAATATAATACGAGAAAGAATATAATTTAATAATACATCAATAAATGTAATGATAAAATTTATAAAAAATATATTTATGTTGGAAAAATAATTATAAGATATTTACATAAATTTTTTATAAATTTATTTAATATAAAATATTAATAATTATTAATTAAATGTTAATGAAAAATTTAATTAATAAATATCAATAATTTTAAACCTTAACAGTAAGGTATATTTTGACTTATATGAAATGAAATATAATTAAGATATAAATATTCTATATATAAATTATATTATAATTAATAATGTCATTATAATTTTCAAAAATTTAAATATTATGACATTGGAATTAAAAAATGAATTACTCATACTTTTTAATTTGAAATATTAAAATTAAAAAACTTTTTTTATATTATTTTTCGAACAATATCCAATTAATATTTTGATAATTCATATGAGCATGGTTCATATAAAATTGAATTTGTGAAATTGTTAATATGTAAATTTTTTCCTAATGTATAAATTATTTATATGAATTATATAATATTTATATTTAAATTAAATATTATATATTTTGAAAAGATATAAATAAAATTAATTTTAAAAAAATCATATTGGAACTAAGTATAATGTCATTACATTTTCTAAATTATAAAATTAATTTAATTAATTGATAAATTAAAATATTTTTATAATTGACTGAATTTTTATTTCATAATAAATGTATATGTCATTTTAAAATTTATTATGTGTTTGTTTATTTTTTCATTCTTTTATTCATTTAATTAAATTATTCCTATTATTAATTAATGTATTATATAGTTTAAAGTGTCATATTTCTTCTAAAATTATCATACATGAGTTTAGGAGTTGAATTTTTCTATAATAAATGATTTATTTTTTGTATACCATTATTTTACCTTATATTAGGTCATGAACTTTAAATTTTTGTTTTATTATAGATTATTCATTTTAGATGCTATAATTGGGATGAAATTAACGTTTCCCTTGAGTTTTTATCTATGGGTAAAAGAATATTGCTTCCAACTCCTCCTAAGAATGGGGGTTTATAATCGCTTTAGAAATGTTTGGTATAGTTACCTCTTACACCATATATTATCTAGAGAGTATATTTTCATTTATATGATTCTAAGACATTAAAAAATTATTTTAGTTAATTTATGAATGAGATTCGTTTTTCTGTTTGTATATATAATTTTTCTCGTAATTTATGTCAGTAACACATGTTATAGGTTGTGTAAAGTGATACACATATATTGTCATTGTTGGTGTCTATAAAATACTTGTGCATACCATTTCAATAACTATATCATATTTACTGAGATTTTTGATTTATTTTTTCTTACTAGAATAGTTTTTAAATTTACAATTACACAATTTACATGGTAATGTACCTATATTTTTTCTCATAACAAAATGTTTTTGAAATTCTTAACTATAATGAGAAGCATCTGATACTATGATATTTGTATTAAACAAATTCCATACAGCCTATAAAATATTACTAATGAGACAGAAAATATTATTGACTATCATGTCATTGGGCCTTGTTAATATAAATACTTTTTCTCAAGATGTTAGCACATATTGATATTAATAATATAGATAAATAGGTTTGAGACTCCAATAGGAACACCAAATATTTAAGAGGTTCATATCATATTTAATGTGTACTTTTCTATAAAATTAAGATAATTTTAATAAATAATATTTAATAAGGTTTATCGACACATAATGAAAACCATAAATATATATATTTTTTGTGAGTTACCTTTTTTGGGTGCATCATTTACATAAAGACATTGATTCATTGATAAGGATAATATTTATTTCTTCCAAATATAATAATAATATATCATTTAGAATTTTAATGGAATGTTTGTTTCTTGAAAAAAACAACATACAACGTAAATTATAGAAATTCCATCAAATATATTCAGATAATTATAAATAAATCCTGAATAAATAATGATAAAAATCATGCATTATGCTTTATAATATATCAAGAGACAATGAAATTGCATTTCATAATAAGTGCTCATGGAATTTTGTTATTATAATGAATTTTCTTCATTTCCTTAGTTTCCATGATTTATTTCTACATTATACTTTTCTCTTTGAGTGTGAAACACTACTATTGAGATAAGGAAAAGTGTTTAATACACCAAATGTTTCTTAAAGATCAATTGATTTGGATGAATTGGAGTTTTGTGTAAAGTGGGCCAATTGATTATGGGCTAACCAACATCTATTCCTAAACAAAAAAGAAAATAAATTTTCTAATTTAATTATTTAAATTAAATTTTATAATAATAAAAATATATTTTATTTGACTAGGAATCTTTTGTTTTTTAATGATTAAAAATTGAATGCGAGAAAATTTTCTTTTCAAGTTAATATTATTTATACAAGGTTTAATAATTTTATTTGGGTGGAATGATTTAATAATATCTCTCTTATTAAATCATTTGAAATTTTAGATTGTAACATGTAAGCGTTAAAATGTTATTGAAACATATAGTTTTTTAATTTGGTCATTAAATGAAAAACATGTTTATTTAATATTTTAAACATCCTTAAAGACATAAATAAAATTTCTATGATTTTTCATAAAAACACTATTTACGATCATTATAGAGAAATGAATAGTATTTATAACCTATTTCATTAATTTTAATATCTTTCTTACCCTTTTGTATGTTTTAGCGAGGGAAACATAATGTAACAACAAAAACAATTCATTCTTTATTCGTTAATAATTTTCATAATGTTCTCACGATCAAAGGAGAAATTTAACATTCTTGATTCTTTGCTGATAGCCCATAATGATCATATAATTTTAAACTATGATATTATTATATGTTTTTGGATGATCTAGAGTGATTTTATCCTTATTATTTTAGGATATGATGATATAGAAATGTTTTAATTATGTTGTAATGAATGTCTTAAAGGCTTTATATTCTTATTAATTTTTCATAATCCCCTTTTTAATGGTTAGAGGGGACCATAACATAGCTCGTAGGATTTCATGACATTACATGGCCTGATGTACTTATTGTAAAAACACCTTTACTTATACTATATAGAACTACCACTCCCTAGTGTCTACATAGTGATGATATCTCACCACTTTGATAGGAATGTTTGGCTTGTTGTGTTGTGAAGGGATGCATATGCCTAGTACCGATGGAATTCACTAGATAAAACCTAGTAGATTATTATGGGATCAGATGAACAAAATAGGTAATGATTCATGTCTGATTTTCATAGTTAAATTATTTTATCCTGGTCCATAATTTAAAATTAGGAAATACTATGTTAAATAATGTATTATGACACTGATTCAGTTTAATACTTGTTTTCACGATTTTTCCATGTACATAATTCCAACTAAAAGAATCACAAAAATCCTAAAATATTTAAAATCAAAATTTTATATATATTGGAAATAATTAATGAAAAATGTGATTAAATTTTCTGAATTTGATATATTTTAAATAAAACATTTTTATTATTTCTTAGAAAATGTATTTGAATGAAAAGTGAAAATTTCAAAGATTTGGATATGGTCTTTCTTTGAAACAATATCCAATAGGGGTTTTTAACACATAAATCATATTCATTATTTTGTAAAAGATCTATAATTTTTAAAAAATAAATTTATACTATTATTAACCCAAAAACACACACATTCCAACACCATATATCATGGGTGGTCACACCTACCCAACACCTGCACAGTGTATGCAAGTAAAAAAAATTATTTATTTTTAAATGAAATATGAGATGGCATGAATTACTCTATTACTTATCCACTAAATTGTTATGTAAAAGTAACCCATGATGGGCCAATACATGCCACAAATAACCACACTTCCCATCTATCCTAGTGCATGCCTATTTTAACCTTCTAGAGGACCTCTTCTAATCTAACCAAACCTGAATAATTCCTCTTAAATTCGTAAAAAATCTAACAAATTTTAATTTAGTTATTTTATTTCATCAGGAAAGTGACATGTAAATTAAGAATAAAAATTATCTTATTAATATGTTAATTCACAATACTAATTCATAGTGAATTTTAGTGATGATTATTTCCCCAAGGAACTGCCACGTGACCTCACATGGGTGTTTCGCATATCCCCACATTTTGGTCAGGTAGTGAGATCACCACCAGGGAACTGAAACGCTTAAACTCACATGATATTATGGTTGTTTGAATCCATGTTGTATGAAGAATTTATTTTATTATTTATTTTTTATTATGAAACACATATATTTATTATATATTCGTGAGTTCAGATGGACTCTTCTATGTATTGGTATTTATTTAATTTAATTAAATTATCATATTTATTTTTAAAGGCAAAAATTATTTATTTAATTGTATTACACAACAAACTATGTATCATCAATAATTATTAAAATATATAAGGTTATATTTTTTCATAGTTTTTCCATACAATGTAAATCTCACATAATAATCCTTTGGTACCTATGTGTTAGTGTACAATATAAAAATAGAGGTACAAAGGATGTCGTTTTTCATGGAAAGAACTAGAATGAATCCAAATTGGATAAATGTATTGAAATATATATTTCACTAAATATCATGCTTGTAAATGACCCAAGGATTTTCCCTAGGGTTTTAGACAGTTCATAATTCACTCAATGAATTAACAATTAGTATACAACTCTTGAACACCTCATTTATTTTATCAGGCATGTTTATTATAATTCCTAAGTAACTTTTTGTTCAAAATATGAAAAAATATGATAATTAACATTCATTATGTGATAAAAATTTATTATTAAATTCTTAATATAAATATTTATGTATCATTAATTTTAAAAAAATGATCGCATAGTTTAATTAGAAATAGTGTTAAACAAAATTGGACTTAATTTTCTATGTTATGTAAAATGAAATCCGTTTATCAAATATGAAGATATAAAAGTCTTCCATAACATATATTATAATGAAAACAGAATTAAGGGTTCTCATAAGCCACAATTTAATGTTTATAATTATATTAGGGAGTTATAATCCTAGTAGTGGGTTGAAAAAACAAAAAATAGCATCAATAAAGTATTCATATAAGGTTTGGTGTAATTTAAGAGGTGACTAAATTAAGAATATACTAGTGACAGATTTATAGAAGTGGCCAGAACCTGTTATAAATAAATTTTCCATGAGATACTGTGTTTAAAAGGAAAAGAAATTATCATAAACTCTCTAAGTAGTGGTAAAAATATATCATTGACTGTAAAATGATGCCTTGAAGATCTGTCCCTCTAGAATATTCAAGCGAATGAAGATTCCAAATATAATAATTGGGTAATTTTAGTAATTTAGTTCAAAAGTGATTGTTAAATAATATTAATAAGTCTATAATTTTTAAAATATCAGTAATCATGTTAAAATAATAACCAAAAAAGATTTATTTTGATGAAAAATGAATTATAATATCCTGAAAATACCATGAACAATTTTAAATATATAATTTTCCCTCCATGATAATAATTTCTAATAGTTTTACTAGATTGTCTGCATAATAATTTCAAATGAATTAAAATTTTATGTGTAGTGTCTCAATTACTAGATGATTGACATTATAATGAAAGTGGGGGATAAAATTCTTTTTACAGGAGACTCATGGATGATTCATATGATGTTTACATCATAATATTATCATAATTTCTTAGTGATTTTTTAAAAAATAATTATTACATGTATGGTTATACCCTATTATCTAATCTCTATGATGTTTATAAAGATATATTGAATCAAGGAATGAATGAAGTTATTATTACACTATAAACATGTAAATTTGAATATAGGATCTCAATTGAACATATTATACTCAAGATGATAGAGTACATTGGTCAATTGGAAGAGTTGGGATTAAATATTAATAATAATATATATCAATATATCCCATTCTATCATCTTTATCACCTAGTCAATCCAGTTTCATTGAGAATTATAAAATGAATAGTGTTGAAAAATAATATAAATACATATTCGACCAAGATATCCACGATTATTAGAAGATATTTAAATATGAATCATTAATTATTTCGGTGAACAATATTAATGATAAGGGAAAAAATTAATAAAAATATGATAGAAAAAACTCATTTAAAATTTATTGTAATGAGAGTAGATATTAATAGAAATTCATGTTGGTTAAAAAATTAACTCTTATTTTATCTAGATAATATCAGAACATCACATATACTAATATAGATATTTTTTTATATTAAATCTATTATTATGTATCATCTACATCAATCATTAAACCTTAGTGTCTTGATTATATATAATTGGATTTTTTTAAAATTTTTAAAATAAATGTTGTTTGTGTACAGTATACATAATTTAATGTTAAATTTTAATTTAATCAATCATATCCCATGATTTAAATTAATGATGAATTCAAAACTTAAGTCACTAATAATACCATGTTGTAGTAGGAAAATTCTCTATGGAGTAAAATAAAATAAAATTTTCAACGATATATTTGAACATAATGGTTCTCTTGTTTGTCGGCTATGCCTTCCATCCTGTATTTATGGGTTGGGATGGAGTTTATAATTTTTTTTATATTTTAAGTAGTCATAAAAAACTATGGATCAAATTTCCATGGTATGTGTAGACCAACCTCAAAAAAATATAGTTTATCCTATGATATATTAATAATATTACTATTTTTATTTAAATGTTTTTTCAATATAATTTAGAAATTATTTATAACAAGTATATATAATTTTATTTATATAATGGATATGTATATAAATTATCATTTTTATAATATCAATTATGTGTTTAATATTTAATATTTCTAAATAATATATTTTAAATTATTATTTGAAAAATATTTTTTATGAAAATTTAAAATAAGGGTTGGGATATCGATCAGCCTCTAAAAGATATAGACCAAATCAGATACAAATTTTTATGCCCTCATTAAATTGGGGCCTAAAAGGATCAAGAAATTTTTTTTCTATGTCCTGGAAGGATTTTTCTACTCTACCATTGTATAACCTATTAAATTTCATTACGGATATAATTTTATTTATTTAAGTTATTTTGAGGTATGCCTCTTGAGAATTTTACATCCTTGCTTATAAGGTATACTGACAATGAAACCTTTAATTATTATAATTTATTAATCCATAAATCTTATTGAATTTATTCCACAATATATTCTGGAATAATTTCAAGTAGAAGCTGCTGGTTAATTAATTTACATCATTAGACTACTATATGATATTTTAAGAATATGAATGGGATGTTGGGAATTAAAAATGTAATAAAAAAAGGGATTCATTAGGTGGGTTAGTGAAATTATATCTAACAAAAGATTTTATTAATCATTAAATATAGTGGAATTTATTCATAAACTCATATTTTCTTCAACACATCGGATTCTTGGTGTTACTAATAGGATGGAAAATGAAACAATTTTTATAGAAACATTAATGATGATTCCAGTATGTCTTGTAGATCTTACACTCTTATTTTATCACATGATTGGAAAATAATAAAATTCAAAATTAACTATATTCCAATTAAAATGAGAAATGAAATTTCTTAATAGTTATAAAATGACTAAAATACATTATATCACAAATTTACTTATTAAAATATAGTGTATTATTTAGTACTAGAAACTACCATTTATTAAGAAAAACACATAGTGTAATTTCATTAATTTTCTTAAATTTTACTATGAAAATTTATAAATATTTAATATTAAAATTAATAATTTATTAAAATACCATATTTTAATAAAATGATTCATATATATATTTAATATTGTGCTATTTAGATTCATTTGTAAAAATATAAGGCTGAATATATATATGTAGTTGGAATATAAACACAATTTACAAGAATTCATGGAAAATAAATTTTCAGTAACATATACTGAATATGGAAGAAAAAATAAAACAATAATGGTTTTTAACCATTGATTAAAGTAATTAATTATTAAGAATAATAAATATCAATCCTATTAATAATGAATAAGTAAAAATGATCTAATTTTTGGTAGTGGATATAAATTCATAATTTGATTTTATATACCAAATCCAGTCATTATTTAGGTAGTATATACAAGTAATGTAAAACATACTAGGTTTAAATGGTATTCTAGAATGATATCTAAATGAATGATAATGAGATGACCTATAAAAAATTATTTTTTTATTATGGATTAATATTAATGAAGATGTTTAATATGATGAACCCATTTTCACTAATATAGTTAATGAAATCAATTTGAATTTGAATTTCCTAAGTTATAGTATAATAATTATTATATAATTGTTATATGGTGCCATTCAAATATAAAATAAGCTATTACATCATGGATTGTCTATTTGGTCATGTTTCTATATAATTTTAGTGGGTTCATAATTATATTTTAAGGGACATATGTTATTAGAATATAGAAAATATATTATAATCTTTCAATAAATTTTGAAAAATTATAAAATAATTCCATAAAGATGACTTAATGTAGTAACCCAAATTAAGTGAAACTAGATTTATAATGTCTGTCTATGTTATTCATAGACCATGTGAAGGTATATAAACTTACAATATATTAATAATTAAAATAATTAATAACTATAGAGATAATTGTTTCCAATGAAACACACTATGAATGTCTATAATTTTATGTGTTTAATACACATCAGAATATTAATATTTTGAGTAGAACTCTTTATGGTCAATTTATATAATTAATCAAAATAATTTATGTTTTGTAATGGATTTTATATTTTATATGAATTAATCATAGAGAAAAAATAACAAATAAATAAAGAAGAACTATATTAGATACCTATAAAAACAATATAACAGTATATTATAATGTCCAATGGTTTTGTTTCTATTACTTAGAGATAAAGGAATGATAGGTATCAAAAATAGATACAAACATGGATTTTGATAGAAAAATTGATCTTATATCATTGTTGAAAAAATAAGGAAATGAATATCTTTATAGCTTGTGGTGGGTAATTATTCAAAATCTGAGAATACTGCGACATTTTATATTGTTAAAGAATAATTATTAATAGACAAAAAAACTCAACTCACTGAATTTTATAAATAAAGTGTAATATTTTTCTAATAAAAATTTCGATGATGTAATAGTGAATACACTAGATAATATTATAATGTTATTATAGAGGAAAATTTTATATAATTCAAAGATATCATTGCATTGTAAGTTTCACATGAAGAAGTGAAGTCACATGTTGAGGAGTATAAATGATGGTTAAAATAGAAATCCTAATGAATAAAGAGATAACATAGTATAAGATACATTATCATGTGATAGAAAATATGTTAATGGTTGGAAATGTAGCTCTTGTGGGATTGTTGTGAGAGTGGGTGAGTGAGGCCCATATTTAGCATTGATTTTCAATTACAATGTTATGAAAACAAACAAATATGCATGATTCTGTCTTACTATAATATTAATATTACTTCTATATACATTATTTACATGGTATTTTGATTATATTATTTTTAATATCAAAATTTTATAGAAATATATATCTATAATGAGAACCTAGTGATATAATGATGGAAATCTAAAATATATGTCACATGCTCTTGATAAATCATAACTATAAGGAAAAATGATTTTTATAATATAATTATTGAGAATGTACATATGAAGTCTTATTCACATTAATTTATCACTTGGTGACCTTATAAATATAGATCAATAGGACTACCCATCCAAAAGGAAAACAATATGTTTTGAGTTTCATTTGATGTTCCTACCTATTACCATGAGGATTAATATCTCAAATTGATATAATTATTAATTTATATCTTTTAGTCAGCTATATTGATACGTGGTGAAAATAAGGTAATTTTATGTTATTATATGGATATCTTCTATTGAAATGATCATTTTTTATATCGAATTGATTAAATGGTCAATAGATGATTTATCGCTTCTTAATATAATAAGAAAATATTTTACATTTTAATAGGATATTATTTCCTTGACTAAATCCATTGATATAGTACAAGGGAATTTAGTCTAATACAATTAAATAAACTAAAAATAATTCAATGAATAATGGTGACACAAATGATTAAACCTACAATATAAGACTATATGAGACAACGAGATTATATTGCAAAGTATGTTTTTATAAAATGTTGACGTATTTATGAATTAACCTTATATCTATATAGTCCATGATATTCTATTAGAAAGGAACCATAGTATATGAGTGTGAATCACTTATCTCAAGATAATGGCACATAGTGTCAAACAATAAGTGTATCTAGAATGTCGGATAATTTATATGAATTATAGTTTAGGAAAATGTTAGAACCATATGGGGGAGATAATGAACACTTGAGGATGAATTATTAGATGTAAATGAATTATAAAAATACAATTATATATTATTAAATTTTATAATATCAATTATGGGATTTATTTATCATGATAAATGTTATTTATTAAGGTATATATATTAAAAGTGGGAAAATTAGTTTTTTTGACTGAATAAAATTTATTCAATGATTACAAATAATATTTTCTAGGGTTAAGTAGATTTTATGGATTGTATTTTAAAAAGATAATTATAATTGAATTAAATATGAGTTATCAAATAATTATGAAAATCATAAAGAGTTAATTCTCTTTTTAGTGGTATAAAAACTTAACTGAAGAGGTTATACTTCTCTAAGGCCCAAAATAAATTTTTTAAATGTTTTACCAAACTATTTAATATAATTTTAACGAAACAAAATGTATTCTTAAATTATTTCATGATTTTTTATTTCTCTCCTCACATATCTCAATATATAGATAATAAAATAAAATGAACGGAATGAAAAACTAGTTCACTCATCATGAATTAAATTCATCATGTTAATGTGATAAAATTGGGAATTATAAAGCTCTTGATTATTACATTGTAGAACAAAAATTAATTTATTAATGAAATAGATGCTTCAGAAGCATTTTTAGATGATCTAAAGGGATATTAATTTAGATCTGTAAATATGTGATGATCCAACATCATGGGGATAATATCATGATTATAGAGACATGCTCTATCATTATATAAACCATTCATTAAAAGGTACAACACTTAATAATACATATGATATATTTATTTATAGTGACTTGGAAATAGGAATATAATACATGAATACATTAAAAACAAAAAAAAATATTCTAATTCACTTGGAAGACTTCTTCATAGGTTCTTCTTAAGTTGATTTTAAGGCATCACATATACTAAGGATATACATCAATGAAAGTTGGGGAATAAATCCCACCAAAGGAAAAATAATGAAAAATGATCTTAAATGAACATCATGGGTAAGGCTTGTGGCATGATAAATGTACATGAAAATTAAGACAAGAGGCATAACATGATCATAAGTAGAAGAGGCCAAACATGATCATAAGCATGTGAGGCATAATGTGAAAACGTGTCTGCAACATAATCATGATACATTAATTAAATTATCACTATATCTCATCACTAGGGTGTCATAAAACATAGTACCAATGATATTTTCCAAGGTAACATTACCAAATGCAATACATTGGTATTAGGGAGCACCCATCATATTAAGAATGTTTTCAACCAGAGTATCACGAGACATTTTATAAATACATACTGGCAAGATATTATTAACCAATAAACTAGTGCACTATAATGGAATACAATTTGTATTATATAATTCATGTGTGAAACATAAGTAAATAATTCTTAAATAATGATATCAAGATAAATCTAATTAAAATTAAATGTGTATCCAATGAAATTGGTTATATTTATAGGTAAAAATCAATCAGTTTACATAATGAAGTATAAGGTATTTACACCATATAGATAAAGGGTGTATTATTTGGTTAATATTTTCACTATTAAATTATTATATGGATATCTAGAAGAATATATATATATATATCATAAAAATAATTAAATGGTATACTCATTTAAAGGAATTACTATCCATAGTTTCTAATAGGGAAAGATAATGGTAGTGAAAGATCATTATCTAGAGAGATCATATTTCTATTATACAACATGTACATAGGAGAACAAAAATTTATTATATTTTTAAAATTCATGATAAAGAAAGATAATTGTAGTGACGTGATACTGATTACAATATTCATTAAAATTAACCATGAAATTCTGGAGGCTTATGGGAAACCAATAATATAAGATTAATATGGGGATTATTTACATCTAAATAATATAAAGTTGAATAATTTTTTGATCGTGAAGTTTTTTTCTAAGGGATAGTGTCTACGGTGAGGATCCACCACTTTCATGGGTTATCAATGAGGATGAGATCTGTATTCTCCATTTTTTTGTCTCGGTTCCCACTAGAATGTGACATGAACTAATTCAAGAATATAATTATTCTAAATGGGTAGTGAATCCTGATATAATGAAAATATATCATGATTTGTGCCACCAGTATGTGTGGCCATGGAGGAAAGAGGAAATATAGGGCTTTTTCACTCAATGATCCACCTATTAACAGGTGAAAATGGAACACTAGAAGTATGATAGAATTTTTAATATGTTAGCTAACCTAGAGTAGAAATAAGATGAAGTTATCATAGTATTTAAAATAGTGTTCCCAATATTACCCCAAGGAAGTGACATCCTATGGTTGATTGTGGATAGGATGATGAAGGTCTCCCTTTTTAACATATCTAGAAGATCTTATCTGTGGATACTCATTAGATATTATCTGTCTGAGAGGTCATAAATTTTCATGAGATGCACATACCATTTTATCAGGCATGGATTCATGGTTTTCCTCATGGTTTGGAAGGGGTTCCATAATAGTCTTGGTTAGAAGGTTATCTTAAGTACAAAAAATCACCGTAAGACTGATGGTCGATCAGAGTGCACTATATAGGTACTGAAGGATACAAAAAATGGATTCAACCGAGAAATTAGTGGATCATAGGAGAATAAACTGAAACATTCTGAGTTCATTATAATAGCATATTCGAAGAAATAATTTAGATGGTTTCATATGAGGCTCTCTATGGTTGGTCATTTCATTAAAATCAGTGACAGTTATATGATAGGGAGGCATTGATTCTGGGATATAGTCTCATTCAGGAAAGAACAGAAAAGGTGAGAATAATCAAAGAATGTATATTAATAGATAAATACCGTCATAATAATTTGTTATTGATGTCACCGACCTCAATAGTTTGAGGTTGGGGATCATGTCTTCATACGTTTCTCACATATATTGGGTTATAGACAGATTCTGAGGTAAAGAAAACCTCATTCAATGATTCTTCAGTCAATTTGAGATCTTGGAGAGGGTTGGGCCTGTAGTGACCCATTTCTTACATACATAAATATTATATCTTTTTAGATTAATAATCATTACATTACAAATATACACTTTAGAGGATCGAAAATATATAGTGTCTTTAGAAGCATGAAAATTTTAAAAACTGTTTAATATGTGAACTATGACATCTCAAAATATTTTATTCATAATTATCAACATTATTAAAAATATCATACATAATACATTACTTCATGAAATAGGAAAAGGAAACATAAGAAAGGTAGGCCTCATGTGATCTATGAGGGTTAAAAAGTGTGATACATTACCTTCTTTTGATGTCATGTGCTACAAATTCTACTCTTTGGAACTATATTTTTGACATTTTTTATTGTAGATGGATTTTTCTTGACACTCTTAGCTAGAAACTAAATTGTAGTGTGGAAATTGAAACCTCTCAAAAAAATATCAAATCTTTTCATATCTACAATTTATAAGCCTCTCCATCTGATTTGGTATGATAAAAACTCATTTCCCTAATAGCAATTCTTCATGGAGTCTAAATGTATTTCACATGCAGATCCTTATTTCTATTTGAGAAGCTACCTCGATTCAAAAGGATTATTGTGAAAACTATGTCAAATAATTTTATATTCTTCAACATCTTCAGATTGTTGGAATCTATCATCATCCTTGGAATATATTTCAAGTGTTTTGAAAAGACCCGTTCCTAGGATTGATTAAATTTAATGTGGACGGTGCCTCTATGGGAAATCCAGGTCCCTCAGGTTATGGTTCTATATTCAGAGACCGCTTTGGGAAATTCGTCACTTTATTATATGGTAGCTATGGAATCACTTAATCCCTAGAAGCTGATATTATGAATGTTATCCATGTTGTTTCCTTTGCAAAGAAATAGGGTTTGACAAATATTTGGATTGAAAGTGATTCAACCAATATTTTCCATGCCATTTGTAATGGAGTAATTTAAACTTCATGGCCTCTTAAAATCTAATGGAACATTCTTCATTCAATCCAATTAATCAGTTACAATATCACTCATACCTTCTATGATGCCATAAGGGTGGTGTATGTTCATGCTAATAAGGGAGTAAACCACTACATAACCTAGCTGGTTTACCTTCCGGGTGATCTTCTTCAAATTTAAGATAAATATCGTAAAAATATTAAGTTATTTAAACTTTTTTTAATTCCAAAGTTTTTTTAATATAATAATTTGGTTGTTGGTAATTGACCAAGGAGTCACCTATTTAAAAAAAATCACAATAAATAATGAAGTTTTACCATAAATCCTTTACCATATAGGTATCCATTAAATCATAAGAACCATAAAAGAATTACATAAAATAAAACTATAAATATATTTAATATAATAGGATTAATGGTATAATACATAAAAGGGGAAGTATATACACATCATGAATGAGTATAGGTGTGTAACATAAATTATTTCCCAAAGAGGACAATATGAGAAAACAATCCATTACCATTTTGGTAACTTTTGATCCTTAAATCAAGTGAAAGAGAGATCCTAAAGTGGATTTTTAAATACACTTAATTTTATGGGTAATAATAATAATAATAAATAAAATATATGTTTATTATACACAACATGTAAAAGAAACACATGGGGAATAATATATGTGTCTTGAAAAATAAAAGTGAGACGAAAATCTCTTACCTTAACTCTAGACTTCGTTGGTACACATTTGAACATTTGGTAAAATATATATATTATTATTATACATATATTAAATAAACATAATTATATATATCATACTATATATAATTTACATATTACCATTTATTTACTATTTATTAACAAGTTCATATTAATGTTAGGTTCTGGGAAATATCTGCTTCGTTTTTCATTTATGTTTTGATTTATTATTTTCTGTCCTATTTACTTGATCATGGTTCCATATTCTCTATAATAGTAAACATGAAAAAAATTTAATATATATTCAGTACATATATATTTATTCTAATTAATAAAAGATATATATATATAAACAAAAATACATCATTTATGGAGATGATAGGCCGTATATTCGCATAAAGACTATTTTCCTTAACAAATTAAAATAAATAATGGTAAATAATATATTATCATTACATAATAACTGTTATTTCATGTAAATCATATATGTTTATTTAATGTGTTCCTCATTACCATCCTTGTAAAGAGTATGTGGATAAATAATCACATCGCTTCGTGAGGTGGCAGTCTGCTATACACACATGTGATGTTATCATATTCCCACAAAAAGGAATGTAAGAGGTTAAGTATTATATTATAATTAAAGAAGTATAATATTATCATAAATATAATATATAGATTTTTAAACCATCAAAATAATCATCTTTGAGTGGTGGTGATGGAAAATAAATAACATCGGTTCATGAGGCAGAATTCAATAGTACACATGAAAGATGGTTTTGTTTCCCATTTGATGGAGGTGGAGATAGATATGTGTTATAAAATTATCATAATAAAGTCCTAGTATATTTGTGTTATTATATCATAAAAATTGACTAATATTTTAATGAGTTATTAGAATATGTAATATAAAAACACATAGTTGAATACATTACCTCTTCTTCAGAAGACCTCATTTAGTATAACCTAATGAATCCATAGATTGGATTTATAATCCCAAAAATGGAAAAAAATGTTGTCATATATTTACGTGTAATATTTGAGTATTTATTGGATGAAATATTATATGTGTGAAGTGGATATGAGATGGGTGGCCTTTTATAAGTGTGGGAGATTAGACACATGGAAGAGTTGAAAAGAATAAAGTGTCAATACTTTTTTTCACATGCTAAAAGAATCCAAAATGGTACATTATATAACCGTAGAGGTTATAAGGTCAATATATGTCGACAATATTTTTTTGGAAAACTTTCTTGATCATTTTACCCATTATCATTATATTTTATCATTCTGGTAAACCCATTTTAACCTTAACCATGGTAATTTATTTTTATTGTTTTTACTATTCATTATGAAAAAATTGACCGAATTATATAATATATATTATTATTTCAGATATGTCATCCATTTTTTCATGTTTCAAATATAAAATCAGAAATTTATAATTTAAAATTAAACCTACAGACGTGATGATAATGTGGTTTTTCAAGCAAAAAATACTGAAACTATTTAAAAAAATTAAAAAAACAATATTAAATTGATTACATTGATCTAAATTGTGTTAAGAAATACATAATTTAATTAAATTTATATTTAAAACCATTTTAAAAAAAAATTCTTATGAATGTTTTAATTGAAAACTCGTTTATCAATAAACACAATTATTTTAACTATTCATCAAAAAATTATTATTTTCAGAAAATACTAAAAAATTCACTCCAAAAAAACATTTGGGTCAAGATTAACAAAAACTATTTTTAATTTTTAAATTAAATATTAAAAATTTTATATATTAAATTTTAAAATAATTTTGGAAAATACAACAATAATTGTTTTTTGAAAATACAGTATTTATGCATAATAATGAATTTATTATTATATCATATCTTGAAAACACATAAGATAAATGTTAGAATTTTTATTGAATATATAATTTATAACTTTATTGAAAATAAATCACAAAAATTAATTTCATTAATATTTTGTGTAAAACACATTTATGTGTAGAAATCTAGTTTTTTATAAAAAGATTTCCTTGTTTCTGATGGTTCTTATTTTCATTTCTAATTAATTTTTCACCAAAGTATTAACTTTACATATATGTGTAAACAATATATTGTTATACTTTAGTTAAAAATTTCCATAACAACTATTATTATTTCTAGTTAAAAATAATTATATTTTTATATTATGTTGTGTTTTGTTCAAACACTATGTTTACCTGTTTCGCATGCAATTTAAGAAATTAAATAATTCAAAAATATATAATTCCTGAAAAATCATGGTGTAACATCATACCCCCCTTAAAATGAATTTATCCATTTAAATTAATCACTATAATTAAAAAAAATATAATTATTCCTCATTACATCCTCATGTATCTATTTGGCTTCCACATATTGGTGATTTTACCTAAAAAATTGACCAGTTGAGTGGTCTTACTTCATAAATTTTTTTCTTTATGACCTAGAATTTCTATCGACTGTTCTGCATAATAAATATCATGCTCTGATGGTATACCTCTTTTTTAATTACATGTGAAGGGTTAGGTATTTACTTCCTTATGATAGATACAAGGAAGGCATCATGGACTTCATATAGTTTTAGTGGAAGTTCCAACATATTGGCCACCATCTAGACATTATCAACAATTTAAAAAGGTGAGTACACCAAGATCTTATTTTTACCTTATATCATAATCTCATTACCTTCATCCATGTATAATTTCATAGATACACCTTTTAACAACTTCAAATTCTAGATCATGTCGATGATTAATATTATAACTTTAATGTTGACCATATTTCGATATAATGTGTTGTTAAATATCTATAGTCTTTAATACCATTTCACATTTATCTATATCCCAATTGATTTATTTATCCCACTATATCCTAGTATGTTGGAGTTTTAAAATTTTTTCTGTTGAGATCTTTATAATGATCTATCTATATACTTGGGTGAAATTTAGTGTTGAATGATAACACAACCATAAAATGATTTTTATCCCAACATCATTAGAAATTCGTAAGAAAATTATCTAAAAATATTCACTTGGGTATGGATAATTTTCTTAGAAAGTAAATATATCTGAGGATAATAAAGTGCGTGTAAACACAATTTCGTAACATGGTCTTATTGAATAATTCTCCAGATCTTTGATATAAACCATAGGTCTTGGTCAGATATAATAGAATGTGGTACGCCATGAAACCTTACCACTTATTTAATTTATATATAGGAAATAATATCCCAAGATAAATTATCTTAAAT
Organism: Viscum album; assembly: GCA_963277665.1. Taxonomy (NCBI): domain Eukaryota; kingdom Viridiplantae; phylum Streptophyta; class Magnoliopsida; order Santalales; family Viscaceae; genus Viscum; species Viscum album. The sequence continues at coordinate 1,514,519,687 of OY728163.1, forward strand.
GGTTAATAATTTTACAAACTTTTTAAGGTGATCAACTACAGTTCCTGTAACATTATTCCCTTTTGATTTTTTGGGGGTCAAATAGAAAAATCATTGGTGATGTTTCCCCACTTCCATTCTGGTATGGGAAAAGGATGTAACATCCCTCTAGAAATTTATCATCTAGACATAACTTCGTATCATACTAAGTATATAGATACAAAATATAAAATATATCTCTTAATTTCATCCCACCATAAATACTCTTCACAATTATTATACATCATTATACATATAGGATTAATAAATGAAGAAGTATCATGATATTCTTATAATAACTCCTTCAAATATTGTATGGATAGAACACATACATGTTACTGAACCATATCATACCATCATAATCACAAAAATCTTATGAACATTTCTCACATTCTTCTATAGATATATATCTTTATTTTGTGCCTCTTTAATCATAACATGGATATGTGGTTGAACACACATTTGCGAAAGATAATATTTATACAATTCCCCTATGATTCCCATTTCCATCCTTTTAAAATATACCATCATTGGATCTTTTATAAAATTTATCATGGAAAATCAAGCATGATCCTTATAACTCAAGGAATCATCCAACTTGTTTTCATTCCCATGGTGAAATATATTGAGCATTAATAATCATTAATTGTCTATAGTTATCTTCTTAGGAACATGTTAATCTCGTTCATTATGAATATTCACATTAAATTTTTTTAATTAGAATATATTTCACACATTCCAAAATAAAGATAATTTCCCCATATAAATAATTTAATAAACACTATAGCTATCTCAAAATCATGAGTTAGGTAATTTTGTCATGAACCTTCAATTTTAATGAGGAATAAGTTATAAAAATTCATTTCATCATAATAAAACATCCCTAACTAATATTTTATACGAAATGATAGATTAAACAACTTTATCCACTATTTTGTAATTTAATCATAAGTATACTTCCGAAAATTTTCTTCAGCTCCATAAAATATTCATCACATTCATTTGTCCAAAGTAACATCACTCCCTTACAATTCTACAAGAATACAGAATTAGATAGTTTTGAAATTTTTTTGAAAACTATTGATAATATCAAATCAAACCAGGAAAACATCATATCTTAGTCACTTTTGTTGGCTTGGACCAATATTTAATGATATCTATCTTTGATAGATCCACTGATATACCATCTTTTGATATTATATTACCCAAAAATGATACATGTTTTTTCCAAAAATTAGACTTTTTAAAATTTTCATACAACTTCTCCTTCCTCGATGTTTTTAGTATAATTCTCATGTGATCTTCATGCTCTTTATTACTCATTGAATAGATACTAATATCATCTATAAAGACTACCATAAACTGATCATGGTAATCTATAAAGAATCTATTCATTAACACCATAAAGATAACTTTGTAAATATCAAGGTAAATTGACATCACTATATAATCATAGTGTCCAAACATTTTACATAATGTTTTCTTATGTAAATAATACTCAAATAACTTTTCACTGAAACATGTAAAAACCCAAATGTTTATATTATAATAAATTTTTCTAAAAATATCATTAATCATTATAAACACCCATTTTGTAAAACCAACTGATGGTTGTATAATATATTGAACTTATGATCAACATAAATTTATAAAAACAAGATGGAATAGATAAATATTACGTTAATATTTCACGAAGACATATATTCTTCCAAAAAACATAATCCTTAAATGTTTCATGATTTTTATAACAAAAATACAATTCATAAAATACCTCCTAAACATAATTATTAAAAACAAGTACATAAATACATCAATCCTTTTAATTCAATGATTTGGTATAGCATATGTTTTTCCTTGTTCTAGGGGATAAATCTTAGATTAGGAATTTGAATCAAGTATTTCCCCTGTTCTTCACATATATACATCAAATTCCATTGAAGTTCATTAATCCTTATCATTAATTTCTATATTGAAAATATCTTCCACTACATTTGATATATTTTTATAAGTTCTTATTCCCTCCTTATTGACATGTAGGAAGCCAGATCATTTGCCCTCAATTATCATTACCATGTGATCTTTCATAGAATTCCATCTTTGTGTAATTTTAAATGTTAGGAATCTCATTTATGTTCAAATTTTAAATAATATATCATGATAACAGAATAGTATTCATCATAATATATTTTTCTCCCTTATTTGTTTTCTGTAACAACTGATTTTTCCATCCCATTCAGTTTTAGCAAGATTCCTTCGTATTATAGTAAAAGAATAAAACCCAAAAAAAATTAGGGTGTGTAACGATAATCATATTTTGAAAACACAAAGTCATGAAGAATTATTTATTGTTTTTTAGAATTAAGAAACCTTCTTTTAAATATATTACTCACATTCTTGATCTATTTAAATACATCATGATGGTTCATGGTGAAATTGTTATTTATCCAAAGAATATCCCTCCGTACTATCAAACTTAGTCCACAATAAGTGTAACACCCCAAGCTTCTATGGTACGTTTCCCTTCGAATAATGCGATAGCGTGTGTTGTACGCAACCTCGAGTTCTAACACACACCACAACTAATTAAACTAGCCGTTGTGAATAGTAATACCTACTTTTTGAAATCATATATATTCAATATTTCAAAATGGAATTCATTTTTAGATTCGGAATATCAAAATTAGCCTAGGGTGAAATTTTGGTACATTTTGGATAACTTTCATATTTTGATGAATAGTGAAAATTTCTAAATTTTAATTAAAAACAACCTTTTTAATCAAAATAATTAATAGTGATAAATTGTGATTTTGAGTGGTTTTAAAGTATATTTAGAATATATTTTTACCATTTAATATAATTTTGGTCATTGGACATAATTTTACAATTAAACCGAACATAAACAAGTGTCAATCTTTTGATAGTTATTACCTCTTAAAAACACGCTTTTTGTTTTGACAGCGGGAATTAATTTTAAATTAATTTCTGCCACTTCTGTGTTTTGAATTTAGGAAAATGGATTCCATATTTGGAATCAGGATGTCCAAATTATGTAAATAGGTAACTTTTATTTTTACACATTTTGAATAATTACTGCGGTAAATATTTTATTTACCATGGTTAAAGGGTAAATCCGGTAAATAAGGGTTAAAAAAATAATATTATAATAATACAAAGTTACCCTAAAACGTGTCCTAACCTTATTGGTGGACACATACCCGACCATGAGCATCCTTGGGTCAATTTGGGGACCCCTTGGATCCACATGTATGTGGTAGGGACACATTATATTAATAAAGTTAAAATAAAAATAAAAATGGCATAAGCTTACATCTTTTAGAAGAACAATTTTTACATAGGGTTATACATGTTGGATTTTCGATTATAAATATTAATTAGAAAGCTAAAACGATTTCCTACATGATGATATTTTATTTATAATTTTTAGACATCAAATAAGTTAAATTATTAATGACACAATAATGATTCAATGTTTACCTCATTAATAAATCATTTAAATAAATAAGATTATAATGATTAAACTATTATCTAAAACCTGTCCAATTCTTATTGGTTGATGTTATTTAGAATATGATTCATCTTATCTTCTACCTCAATGATTTTTGGACCATTATAAACCGAATATAATTATATTATAAAGTAATACTTTCACTCTTTCCTAAAGAGCCCCTCATCTCCCTTATAAAAGGAGACCACTTCTACTCATTCTTCACACCTCTCAAGCCACTTGGCTCGTCCAAACTCTGCCCAACTAAGCTCCCCACATCCCTATCCTCCTCCTTGAAGCTTCCCCTTAGGCAGAGAGCATTTCAACAAGTCCTTTGGTTCCAACCAAAGTGAGTTACCTAAATTAAAGTTAACGATTTCTCTTAAATTATTTTCATTTATTTTGCTTCTTCAACTCCCAAACTCTTTTTATTTCCTTTATTTTGTAACAACACCAGTATCCTCAATATACTAGGATGTTGTTATAAGAAGGATTCAAACTACACATACACACAACTCCATCTAATGGATGATGAACATAATGTTTCTGTGGATGGCAAACTAACGCCTCACGAAACGATGATTGTTCAAATACATCTTACCACCTCTAATGGTGGCCATTATGATGGAACTGTAATTAAATATGATATTAATGATATATATTTTATATATAATCTTCTGTAATTCCATTTTATTTCATACCATTATTCGTTTCATGTTGTATATACATACGATAATTTCATTTGAGGAAGTGCGGACTACCGCCCCCTTAAAATGATATGACTCGTTCATACCACACATGGAACGTATAAAGGATGGTGTTAATGAACTTAAGTAACATATATAAAATATTATATTATACTGGAATAGTAATATACCTATGTATCATTTGGATTCGATTATTTTAAAATAAAAATTAAATGGAAGTAGCGTTCGTGCGTACGTACGGACTACCGTCTCCACGAACGCGATGAGATTCATTCTCCATCGTATCCATTCAAGTATAATTATCATTTAATGATTTATAAATGATGTTTAAGGACTTGATATCATTCTGGATATGAATAAGATACAACAAACATGACTTATGTAACAAAACATATAAAAGAAAATGAGTAAGTTAACACCCGAAACGGCGATAATACTAAGATATTATTATCAAATCAATATTAAAAGATCATATATGTTATCATATTAATGTATATGATTCTTGTATAATTTAATAACAATTATTTCACCATTATACAGGAGGTTAACCTACCCCAACCAAGGAAAAGTACAAGGTAAGGGTTATTTCACAATCTCTTCATTATCTGAGGTTGTTTATACGTAATAATCTACTGGGATATCTTTATCATCCACATCCATGTTTCTTAAAAATGTATTTCAAAACAATTTTACTATTTACAAGAATATGGGTTAAAGTCATTTATAACCTTGTTTGACTTTTTATAAGAGGTTTATAAAGGAATCTTTCCGTCGTTTTCAAAACAATGTCCTTTTTAACCTTTTCGACAGAATTGAGGTAAGAATGTTTTTTTTAACTTATATGGAAGGTGCGGTTATTTTACGCCGTTATAAAATCTTCAAAGCTTCCCTTACAAGCTTATAAGAATATTTTCAAAGAAAATGTTTTATTTTATATGGATCTTAAATGATTTCAAAATAAAAGGAGATATTTCTTTGAAAAGAATTTTGATATCATCTATGTCAACATACTTTGATGGATTTTAAGATTATTTGAAGTTGATTTATTATGATACAAAACTTCTATATTGTATTGAAGGTTTTGTGATATGTTTGACTGTGGATGTGCTATTTTTATACCATTCATAGTTTATGGTGAAAGTATTGACATTTCGTATGCTAGTTTTAATACGAATGTTTATGTTATGTTTAAACCTTTTCATATGGGAATGCATTGGACTTAATAAGTGACGGGTGGAGCCCGCTATAGCTCCTCGATGCATCGGTAGGTCTCATGAGACAAACTAGTGTCTTGGCACAAGGCCTTGACAAAATCTTATTTGTAGTCTTGGCACGAGGCCTTGGCTATGTGGTTATGATAGTCTGGCATTATGCATTCCAACATTATGAAAGTGGTTATTGATTTTTACATGTGATTTTTCGATTACTAGAATATCAATGTGAATAAGTAAATGGCATTATTTCATTTTATTTATGCCATACCATGTTGAAAGTTCATGTTTGAAAGGCTTTTGTCTTAGTTATACATTGCCTTAAATGTTTATTCTTATTTATGAAAGTTTTTGCTATATTGTTATCCTTACTGGGCGTTTGAGCTCACCCCTTTTCTATGTTTTATTTTTCCCATGAAGTGAAGAAGTAAATTATGAATGACCTGCAGGGATATTATGTGGGGATATGAGTGTGAATTATGGAGGCATTATGTTGTTGTAGTAGTTTTTCATTTTATGATGTAATGTAAAACTTATGAATATATCTAGTGTTTTCAAGTCTACTAAACCAATCGGTCTTTCGAGATTTGATCTTCTTGTGATCATGCCAATGTTATGTAATAATGCACCGACTCTGGGTAGCTGGGGTCGGGGCGTTATAGTTGGTATCAGAGGATGTTTAGTACAAACCTTGGAAGCTAGATTTAGATAAACTCTGATTAGAGCACGTATACCTAAGATGAACTTTGAGGATTAGTATAGAAGAACTTCCTAGAATTTTGGTATTGTAGAGATTTTGTGAGTTTTCCGAGCAATACATCCCTGTCTGGATACGAGCAGGTAGAGGCGGCTCTGGCACAGATGTACCTAGGGGTAAAACCCGAAAACACCGCTTTGAGCTAGACTCGAACGGGAACTGGTGCACGACAACGGGCCTTGCTGCACTCTTGGTTACGACACTCCCGGGGGATATGCTTAGGATAACTCTCATTTTCATTACAAATCATTATGAAGGGTTTATGAGTATATAATTCCTCAAAGAAAACATTTTTATGATTATGGATTATATCCATAAATAGTTCAATTTATGTTAAGTGTTTTATAAGTATGGGATTATGTATTTTGATTCATAAACTGATCTAGTTTATGCCATTGTTTAGAAATGGCGCCTAGTGGAAGAAATGGAAACCGTATCAATGCACGCACTCCATGTAGGGATTGCCCTCCTGCTCAAGATAATTATAGTGGGGCTGGTGATGCAACTGGTGCTGATCAGCTAATCACCATACTGGGACAACTTACTCAGGTTATGAATAATAACCTTACCCATATGGAGCACCCTGATCCGCAGCGTGGAGGATCAATGTTAGATCGATTCATGAGATAGCAACCACCAACGTTCAATGGGAATACAAATCCCTTAGTAGCTGGGCAATGGATATTTTCCCTAGAGAAAATATTTCAGGCTTTGGGGAGCAGTGAAAGGGAAAAAGTAATCATGGCAGTTTACCGCCTCACTGGAGATGCTGATCAATGGTGGTCATTGATTCAAAATACGAAGGAAGATGATGAAGTATCAAATATGGAATGGAGGGAGTTCAAAGATCCGTTTTTAGAAAAATACTTTCCTCGCGACCATCGAGCAGATATGGAAAGACAATTTCTGAGTCTGAGACAAAAGGAGGATGAGAATGTCACAAAGTATGAGGCTAACTTTACAAGGTTAGCGAGGTACGCTGGTGATTATATTCTCAACCCAAGAAGTAAGATTGATCGTTTCTTTGATGGGTTAAAACCATTTCTCCGTCGAGCATTAGTCTCACAATCCTTTTCATCGTACGAAGACATTGTCTCATGTGCTATCAAGACCGAAAAGGAATTCTCTAAGTCTTATGACTTTAAAGCAAAGAAAGAGAAGAAGAGACCAGCTGATCAATCTGGGAATGGAAATAAGGGGAAGAAGGGAAAGGTTGAATATCCATCTTGTGGTAAGTGCGGGAAGAAACACCCCGGTGCTTGCCTGAAGGGAATGGGAGTCTGTTACAAGTGTGGTGAAAAAGGCCACCAAGCTCATGATTGCAAGGGGAAGAAGGAAGCTACCAACGTTCAGTGCTACAATTGCAGGGAGATGGGGCATTATGCAAATGCATGTCCTAAGCGTCAGGATAACTTACCTCAGAAAAGGCCAAGGGATCAAGGCCAGGCTTATGCTATCACTACTGCTGAGGTATACGCTCTGAAAGATGTGGTGGCAGGTAATTTAATGGTTTCCTCATGTTTAGAAAATGCATTATTTGATTCTGGATCATCGCATTGTTTCATATCTTCCCAGTTTGCTAAGAAAATTAGATATTTCCAATTTGATTTAATAAGGGAGTTTTCAGTTAAAACTCCTAAGGGAAGTATCGTTGCAACAAAGTTTTGTGAATCAGTCCCCATTAGAGCACATAAATTTTCTTTATCTGCTGATCTCATCGTCATACCTATGATTGAGTTTGATATAATCCTCGGTATGGACTAGATTTCGGACTATGATGCGAAGATTTATTGTAAGAAGAAAGAGGTTACGATTCTTGATGATAATGATAAGGAACACCTTATTTTTAGAGCAGAATCGTCACCACCTAATTCTTATTTAGATCGACCCTCAATAGCTCAACTAAATTCAATTATTGGGGAGGAAGAGAATGAAATAACTGCGGGTGAGGAAAGGAATGTTCAAATAGAGGATGTACCTATTGTGAAAGAATTTGTAGATGTATTTCCAGAAGATTTACCTGGACATCCTCCAGAACGAGAAGTTGAGTTTTCCATTGATTTGATTCCTGGATCAAGGCCTATATCAAAGACCCCTTATAGAATGGCCACTGTAGAGTTAGTCGAACTAAAGAAACAACTAGAGGAATTGAGTAATAAGGGATTTATTCGCCCTAGTGTTTCTCCATGGGGAGCCCCTGTTCTTTTTGTTAAAAAGAAAGATGGATCTATGAGGTTATGTATCGACTACAGGGAGATCAATGCTATAACGATAAAGAACAAGTATCCCCTACCTCGTATTGATGATTTATTTGACCAACTGCAAGGAGCTCAATACTTTTCAAAGATTGACCTTCGATCTGGATACCATCAGTTGTGTGTGAAGAAGGAAGACATTCCGAAAACAGCATTTCGAACCAGGTACGGGCATTACGAGTTTACTGTAATGCCGTTTGGATTGAATAATGCACCCTCTGTATTCATGGATCTAATGAATAGAGTTTTCAAGGAGTATCTTGATGAATTTGTGGTGGTATTTATTGATGATATCTTGGTATACTCCAAAACCTACGAAGATCATGAAAATCACTTGCGCATTATCTTGAAGACTCTGAGGAGGCATGAATTATATGGGAAGTTTAGCAAGTGTGAATTCTGGCTTCAGGAGATTTCTTTTCTTGGCCATATTGTCTCTAAAGATGGAATCTCTGTTGATCCTTCTAAGACCAAGGCAATCCAAGAATGTCCAGCACCTACGAGTATAACTGAGGTACGTAGTTTTATTGGCTTGGCAGGTTATTATCGACGTTTCATCCAGAATTTTGCCCGATTGGCTAACCCATTAACGAAGCTCACACCTAAAGGGGTTAAATTTGTTTGGACAAAAGAGTGTGAAGAATGTTTCGAAGAATTGAAGAAAGGATTAGTCAATGCTCCTATATTGACTCTACCATCGGGGAATGATGGGTTCGTTATTTATAGTGATGCATCAAAGAAAGGACTTGGTTGTGTCCTTATGCAGAATGATAGAGTTATTGCCTATGCATCACGACAGTTGAAAATTCATGAACAAAACTATCCTACCCATGATCTTGAGTTAGCAGCTGTGATATTTGCTTTGAAGATATGGAGGCACTACCTCTATGGTGAAAAATGTGAGATTTATACTGATCACAAGAGTTTGAAGTATATTTTCTCACAAAAAGAACTCAACATGAGGCAAAGGAGATGGCTTGAATTACTCAAGGATTATGATTGCACGATACACTACCACCCGGGGAAAGCAAACAAAGTAGCAGATGCTTTGAGCAGAAAAGACCATGGAGTTCTGAACATGATGAGAATTGAAAGGGATCCAATTTTCATGGATCTAGAGAATATGGACATGGGAATAACCAGGGAAGGTGAAACATCAATGCTTTTTCAAATGGTTGCCAAACCATCTTTACTAGAAAGGATTAAGAGTTCCCAGACCGATGATGAAGAATTTCAGAAGAAGATTAAAGCTTTGAATGATGGGAGATTGAGAGACTTTGTGTATGAAGATGGAATTTTGAAATTCGGGAAGAGACTTTGTGTTCCCAATATACCTGATCTAAAAAGGGAATTGCTGGATGACGCTCATAGTTCCAATTTCTCTATACACCCTGGGAGCACCAAAATGTATAGAGATTTGAAGGAACATTTTCGGTGGGACAACATGAAGAGGGAGATTTCTGATTTTGTGTCAAGATGTATGGTTTGTCAACAAGTGAAAGCTGGAAGGCAACAGCCTGGAGGAGTCATGCAACCTCTTCCCATACCGGAGTGGAAATGGGACAATATTACGATGGACTTTGTCATGGGGCTACCAAAGACTCCTAGAAGGAACGATGCAATATGGGTTATTGTTGATCGTCTTACCAAGTCAGCACATTTTCTTGCTATAAGAGAAGATCTACCCCTGGAACGTCTAGAAAGACTATACATTAATGAAGTTGTGAGACTTCATGGAGTACCCCTATCGATTGTTTCTGATCGTGATCCCCGTTTTACTTCAAGATTCTGGAAAAGTCTTCAGAAATCCCTGGATACTGAACTTCATTTGAGCACTGCTTACCACCCTCAGACAGACGGACAATCAGAACGGACTATTCAAACCTTAGAAGACATGTTGAGATCTTGCTCACTTGATTTTCAGGGTATGTGGGATCAATATTTACCACTGGTAGAATTTTCCTATAACAATAGCTTCCATTCAAGTATTCATATGGCACCATATGAAGCGTTAAATGGAAAGAGATGTCGTACACCAACCTGTTGGGATGACGTTGGTGAAAGAAAACTTGTAGGCCCAGAACTGGTGGAGGAAACGGTGGAAAAGGTGAAAGTAATCCAAAATCACATCAAAGCAGCTCAAAGTAGGCAGAAGAGATATGCCGATAATCGAAGGAAGGATTTGGAATTTCAAGTCGGTGATCATTTTTTCCGGAAGGTATCTCCGTGGAAGGGAGTCATACGTTTTGGTAAGAAAGGTAAATTGAGTCCCAGGTACATCGGACCTTTCGAAATTCTAGAACGAATTGGGGCTGTAGCTTACCGATTGGCAATGCCGCCAAGTCTCTCCAAAGTTCATGATGTGTTCCACGTATCTCTGTTGAGAAAATACATGCCTGACCCAACGCATGTACTCACCTATGAGGAATTAGAACTGGAACCCGATCTGTCTTATTGCGAAGAGCCCGTCAGGATTCTTGATACAAGAGAACAAGTACTGAGAAACCGGACGACACGTCTGGTAAAAGTTTTGTGGAGAAACCATAAGATGGAAGAGGCAACATGGGAACCCGAGGAACTTATGATGAAGAACCACCCGAGTCTTTTTATGCAGTAATACCCTAGAAATTGCGAGGACGCAATTATTTGAAGGAGGGGAGAATATAACACCCCAAGCTTCTATGGTACGTTTCCCTTCGAATAATGCGATAGCGTGTGTTGTACGCAACCTCGAGTTCTAACACACACCACAACTAATTAAACTAGCCGTTGTGAATAGTAATACCTACTTTTTGAAATAATATATATTCAATATTTCAAAATGGACTTCATTTTTAGATTCGGAATATCAAAATTAGCCTAGGGTGAAATTTTGGTACATTTCGGATAACTTTCATATTTTGATGAATAGTGAAAATTTCTAAATTTTAATTAAAAACAACCTTTTTAATCAAAATAATTAATAGTGATAAATTGTGATTTTGAGTGGTTTTAAAGTATATTTAGAATATATTTTTACCATTTAATATAATTTTGGTCATTGGACATAATTTTACAATTAAACCGAACATAAACAAGTGTCAATCTTTTGATAGTTATTACCTCTTAAAAACACGCTTTTTGTTTTGACAGCGGGAATTAATTTTAAATTAATTTCTGCCACTTATGTGTTTTGAATTTAGGAAAATGGATTCCATATTTGGAATAAGGATGTCCAAATTATGTAAATAGGTAACTTTTATTTTTACACATTTTGAATAATTACTGCGGTAAATATTTTATTTACCATGGTTAAAGGGTAAATCCGGTAAATAAGGGTTAAAAAAATAATATTATAATAATCCAAAGTTACCCTAAAACGTGTCCTAACCTTATTGGTGGACACATACCCGACCATGATCATCCTTGGGTCAATTTGGGGACCCCTTGGAGCCACTTGTATGTGGTAGGGACACATTATATTAATAAAGTTAAAATAAAAATAAAAATGGCATAAGCTTACATCTTTTAGAAGAACAATTTTTACATAGGGTTATACATGTTGGATTTTCGATTATAAATATTCATTAGAAAGCTGAAACGATTTCCTACATGATGATATTTTATTTATAATTTTTAGACATCAAATAAGTTAAATTATTAATGACACAATAATGATTCAATGTTTACCTCATTAATAAATCATTTAAATAAATAAGATTATAATGATTAAAATATTATCTAAAACCTGTCCAATTCTTATTGGTTGATGTTATTTAGAATATGATTCATCTTATATTCGACCTCAATGATTTTTGGACCATTATAAACCGAATATAATTATATTATAAAGTAATACTTTCACTCTTTCCTAAAGAGCCCCTCCTCTCCCTTATAAAAGGAGACCACTTCTACTCATTCTTCACACCTCTCAAGCCACTTGGCTTGTCCAAACTATGCCCAACTAAGCTCCCCACATCCCTCTCCTCCTCCTTGAAGCTTCCCCTTAGGCAGAAAGCATTTCAACAAGTCCTTTGGTTCCAACCAAAGTGAGTTACCTAAATTAAAGGTAACGATTTCTCTTAAATTATTTTCATTTATTTTGCTTCTTCAACTCCCATACTCTTTTTATTTCCTTTCTTTTGTAACAACACAAGTATCCTCAATATACTAGGATGTTGTTATAAGAAGGATTCAAACTACACATACACACAACTCCATCTAATGGATGATGAACATAATGTTTCTGTGGATGGCAAACTAACGCCTCACGAAACGATGATTGTTCAAATACATCTTACCACCTCTCATGGTGGCCATTATGATGGAACTGTAATTAAATATGATATTAATGATATATATTTTATATATAAGCTTCTGTAATTCTATTTTATTTCATACAATTATTCGTTTCATGTTGTATATACATACGATAATTTCATTTGAGGAAGTGCGGACTACCGCCCCCTTAAAATGATATGACTCGTTCATACCACACATGGAACGTATAAAGGATGGTGTTAATGAACTTAAGTAACATATATAAAATATTATATTATACTGGAATAGTAATATACCTATGTATCATTTGGATTCGATTCTTTTAAAATAAAAATTAAATGGAAGTAGCGTTCGTGCGTACGTACGGACTACCGTCTCCACGAACACGATGAGATTCATTCTCCATCGTATCCATTCAAGTATAATTATCATTTAATGATTTAAAAATGATGTTTAAGGACTTGATATCATTCTGGATATGAATAAGATACAACAAACATGACTTATGTAACAAAACATATAAAAGAAAATGAGTAAGTTAACACCCGAAACGGCGATAATACTAAGATATTATTATCAAATCAATATTAAAAGATCATATATGATATCATATTAATGTATATGATTCTTGTATAATTTAATAACAATTATTTCACCATTATACAGGAGGTTAACCTACCCCAACCAAGGAAAAGTACAAGGTAAGGGTTATTTCACAATCTCTTCATTATCTGAGGTTGTTTATACGTAATAATCTACTGGGATAACTTTATCATCCACATCCATGTTTCTTAAAAATGTATTTCAAAACAATTTTACTATTTACAAGAATATGGGTTAAAGTCATTTATAACCTTGTTTGACTTTTTATAAGAGGTTTATAAAGGAATCTTTCCGTCGTTTTCAAAACAAGGTCCTTTTTAACCTTTTCGACAGAATTGAGGTAAGAATGTTTTTTTTAACTTATATGGCGGGTGCGGTTATTTTACGCCGTTATAAAATCTTCAAAGCTTCCCTTACAAGCTTATAAGAATATTTTCAAAGAAAATGTTTTATTTTATATGGATCTTAAATGATTTCAAAATAAAAGGAGATATTTCTTTTAAAAGAATTTTGATTTCATCTATGTCAACATCCTTTGATGGATTTTAAGATTATTTGAAGTTGATTTATTATGATACAAAACTTCTATATTGTATTGAAGGTTTTGTGATATGTTTGACTGTGGATGTGCTATTTTTATACCATTCATAGTTTATGGTGAAATTATTGACATTTCGTATGCTAGTTTTAATACGAATGTTTATGTTATGTTTAAACCTTTTCATATGGGAATGCATTGGACTTAATAAGTGACGGGTGGAGCCCGCTATAGCTCCTCGATGCATCGGTAGGTCTCATGAGACAAACTAGTGTCTTGGCACAAGGCCTTGACAAAATCTTATTTGTAGTATTGGCACGAGGCCTTGGCTATGTGGTTATGATAGTCTGGCATTATGCATTCCAACATTATGAAAGTGGTTATTGATTTTTACATGTGATTATTCGATTAGTAGAATATCAATGTGAATAAGTAAATGGCATTATTGCATTTTATTTATGCCATACCATGTTGAAAGTTCATGTTTGAAAGGCTTTTGTCTTAGTTATACATTGCCTTAAATGTTTATTCTTATTTATGAAAGTTTCCGCTATATTGTTATCCTTACTGGGCGTTTGAGCTCACCCCTTTTCTATGTTTTATTTTTCCCAGGAAGTGAAGAAGTAAATTATGAATGACCTGCAGGGATATTATGTGGGGATATGAGTGTGAATTATGGAGGCATTATGTTGTTGTAGTAGTTTTTCATTTTATGATGTAATGTAAAACTTATGAATATATCTAGTGTTTTCAAGGCTACTAAACCAATCGGTCTTTCGAGATTTGATCTTCTTGTGATCATGCCAATGTTATGTAATAATGCACCGACTCTGGGTAGCTGGGGTCGGGGCGTTACAATAAGGTCTATTATCATATAATAGGAAATGATCAAGCCAATATTGACCCAAATTTTGCATAGTAATTACCCAGATGTATATCTATTATAGGACCATGTCCACTTATAGTATCAATATATGGATTTATATTTTGTTAAAACAAATAATCTATTTCTTCCTAAAACATTAGGATGTTATCCTATACATAAGAATTTCCTATGGGTTCTCACTAAATTTTTCTCTTCCCAGTTTCAAAAGGATAACTAAACCTATAGTTTGGTACAAACTATAGTGACCAATGCCTTCCATATAATTATATTACAAATTTTTCTATAAATATTCATTACATTACACAAATACATGCCATAGGATCATAAATGTATATTGTATTTGAAAACATGGAAACATAATGAATTGTTTCATAAGTTAACTACATCATATACCACTATGTTATTCATAATTAGAAATCCTATTAGACATATCATGTATAATATCATTCCTTATAACTTGGGGAAATGAAACATAATAAGGGGTGAGGTTACCTAAGTAATAAGTGTAAATAATGGTTATACAAAAATATAACTTTAGAAGGGTATGAGAACAAGGGAATGAAATTTTGAAAGAATTCATTGCGTATCAAATATCTTAATAACGAGTGATTGAATAATGATTGTTAGTTTATAAGACATAAATCATAAGGTAATCAAAGAAAATGTGTCTGGAGATCATAATAATGGAATAACAAAATGAATTTTGTTGCACATGACATCATATAATATAATTCCCTTAGTAATAAAGGCTTACTTCTATGGATATCATAGTGGAATGAATTCACTACCATAACAGTAGTAGTAGTCAATGATCACTCCCAATACTATCATAGTGTATTGGGTTGCCTCCCAAAACCATTATAATAGTAAAAGTTCACTCCCATTACTATCATAGTAGAAAAATCACCTTCTTGAATAGGGTATACTCTTTATTCCAATCTTTTTTATCTCATGAGATATCATTATCAGCCAGATAAATTTAAGGGAGATATAGGTCCCACTTTCCGCATAAAGAAAATTATAAAAATGTGTGGCACAATATCATAATACCTTCATTCTATCGAACCCAATGAAAATAAATGGGATTTATAAAAAATTCTACATATCATAAACTTTGTAAATGAAAAAGAGTTCATTCTTAATTCATAATTTCATCATATAATATTCCATGAAAAAATGGTTTCAAAAGTATTTTACCATAATATAACCCATGAAAGGGAAACTAGGTTCATTAAAATATTCTCAACATAAATATAAACCATTATGAGTTGGAAGAATAATGGTTTCTTTAGATCATTTCCCCAGTAATGAATAAGTTACAAAAAAGGATTACATTTTGGATTGAAAATGATTTTTAAAAATCTCTTTAAACATTTCATGATGAAAAAACTTTTCCTTGAAAATAAATTTAATAAAATAAAAAATTCATAAAAATTTTTCTGAAATTCATTTCCCTGAAAATGCACTTTAAAACATAAAATGAAATATTTAAAACATTTAGTGTTAGTGATAGGGGTAAATTTTTTCCATGTTGTTTGTGATAAAACAAATATTCATTTCAAATTTTGTGTAAAATCTAAATTTGAATTGTTTATAAATGAAATGAATATTAATTTTAGAAAAAAAATTCAAAAATGATTATAAATGGATATTATAAATCAATTTCATATTGTTAAAACATTTTTTTAAAACATTTTTTGAAATCATTGATATCAAAAGAAAATGGTTTTTTATTGATGAGAGAAATACATGTAATTTTTCATAGAAAAATATTTCTGTATATTGGGAACATAATGTTATTAAAATTAATTGAAAAAATGTATCATTATAGAATAACTAGAGTAAAATTCAATTAATGAATTTAATGATAATTATGTGATAATATTTCATCATTGAATACAAAATCACAAACAATCCTAATAATCATTGAGATTCAAAAATATAACCCTTACGTATATGGTATATATTTAATAATAAGTTCAATAAAAGAATAAAATAAAATAAAACATAAATATAATAAAGATAATGATATTAATGATATAATAATTGATGGTTTATTATATTCACATCATAAAAGATTATAGGTTCATAACATAATTTATATCCCAATTAATGTAATTTGAGAATAATATCTCATTTAGATTTGTTAAATTTTGAACCATAAACATCATGCATGTGGGATCATAAAATGGTTATGTAAATACCCATAATTTTTAAGATATTTATAAAAAATACATTTAATGATATTTTACACAGCAGATCAAAGAAACAAATGGTGAATATGGCATGAGTCTCATAGAAAAAAATGTGAGAGGGAAATCTATGTCCTAAAGTATCGACTTCCATTATAATTGTTAGAAACTCTTATATAATATTTATAATTATATTATATATCTATTAAATAACTTTAGTTATATATATAATACCACATATGATTTACTTATGACCTTTTATTAACCTTTTATTAAAAATTCTCTATTAATGTTGCAATTCAAGCTATAACTACATTGTTTTTCTTGTATTTTTTGATTTGTTATTTTTATTAATGGTTTAAAAATATCCAAAATATTATACAAGATATAAATATCCCATATTTTTTGTATATATTTAATTATATTAATCCATAAATGTATGATAATGAAATTGTAATACACCATTCTTGAAGACGGTATGATGTGTGTATGCATGAACGTTGATTCCATTTTATTGATGGATTAAAAGAACTAATATTAAAAAATATATTACCATTAAAAAATAATTTTTATTTCATATATATAAACTATTTTTATTTTAACTTTTACTTATTACCATCCATGTAAATCTTATGTGAATAAAAAATCACATCACTTCGCAAGGTGATAGTCTGACGTACACACATGTGACGTTATCATATTCCCACAAAATTTATGGTAAAGAGTAATATGTGATATTAAAATTAAATAACTATTATAATATCAGAAATATCATATATAAACATGAAACACAACATAATATCCAATCATGAGTAGTAGTTAAGGAAAATGAATAACATCATTTTGTGAGGTGCTAGTTCGCCATACACATGATCGAAGACTTATTTTCCCTTATGATATAGGTGGAGATAGATATTGGTAATGAAATTAAAATAAAAACATATATTTATATGTGATATAATGTTTTTGTTATATAAACATAATATGAAATTATTTGAAAGAGTTATAATAAGATGTAAAATAAATAGTCATAGAATAAAACATTACATCTTCTTTGGGAAACTACATTATTTTTAGTCTAAATACTTATAAGATAAGATTTATAACCTAAAAAATGAATATAGGAGTTTTTTTATTTAATTAGAATATTTGAGATGTTTTTGGGTAATGAAAATAGTTTTTGATTTGTGAGGATGCGAGGAGAAGGGGTAGCCTTTTATAAGTATGGGAGATATCAGACAAGGAATTTTTTAACATAATAATGTTTACCTTCATTTTATACTTTAAAAAATTATAAATAATCATCAATTATGTAGGATTTGTTTTTATAATGTCTAAATATATCCATAAACATGGCTGTTGTACTTGTTTCTTGGTCACTTTATTGCTTATCATTTTAGTTTAACCTAGATAAACATGTTTTATCCTAAACCTATTTAATTAATTTTTTCTATTTTACTTTTAATTTTGACAAAAAAATACGTTGAACATGTTATATAATAAAAATTATTCTGATTTAAAAAATATTAATTCAATTATTCCAAATTACATTCACATATTTTAATTTAAAATTAAACCCACAGACGTGACAAAAAAGATGATTTCCGAAGAGAAAATGTTCAAAAGAATAAACTGTTTATATATAAATATTCTATGTGAAATTGATTCTAATTAAATAAATTGTATTTATAAATAAATAATTGGACAAAATTTGCTTTTAAAACTATTTTAAAACAAAATGAATAAAACTTTTTAAAATAAATTCTTGATTTTTTTTATTCATTATAATATTAATCTCTTTAGAATATTATACAAAATTAACTCCATGATAATTTTAAAATTATGATTTCAAAAAATAATTTTTATTTATAAAATATTATTTTACACTCGATAAAAATTATTTTAAATTAATTATGAAAAACATGAAAATAAAAGTTTTCTGAAAATAAATTTTTTAAGTTTAAAAGTTAATTTATTCTTATATAATGTATATAAAATACATTAGAAGAATGGTAAATTTTTTAATGAATATATAATATTAAAAATTAATCCAAATAATTCACATGAATTGATTTCTTTAATTTATTGAGGTAAAATGAATATGTGTGCAAAATATTAGTTCTCTAAAAAAATTCCATTTTTTTCAAATTGTTCATATTTTCATTTATTATTAATTGGTCACCAAAGAATTAATTTTACATATTTCTATAAACCATATATTTTAATAATTTGTTTAATCTTATCAATACCCTCCATTCAAATGGTTATGCGATAACAACCATATTAAATAATAATATTGTAATAGTATGATGGGTTTCAATTAAATGTGGTGTTGCATGTAGAACAATATATAAAAGAATATAAATTATTCAAAAAAAAATATATTTAATTCATTAACACTTTGGGTTTTATATGTAATGTATCATATCAAATATCACTTCTTCATTAGTATAGAGATAAGTTTGATATCTTTTATATCTCTTACCTATTTCATTACTATCCTGATCCATCTCATTTATTTGATCATGAGGAAGTTAAATTGTAGGATGTGGTTTATTTTTATAAGTATCTAGTTTGTATCATAGATTGTAGAACAATGACTATCCAAGGTAGAATGATTCGAATAGCTTGAAATTTTTTAGAATATTTTCATCTTCATGAGGATATTTGGGAATAAGGGTCTGATATATGTTCTCAATAACTAAATCTATTCTTAGATAGAGTTAAAAAAGACTCAAAAGTACAACTCATAGATGGGTTGTCTTAAGATGGTAGGTTATAGGGTCATGGTTCCCATTTAGGTACAAAATCTTTTTATTGATTTTATTTCGTAATTTTAACTTGATGTAAGTTTCCAAGAGAGTATAAGTTGTTTTGGAGCATTCCAAATTGTTCAAGGAATGATGTTTTAGTTTTTTGGTAAGTGATATAGGTTGCACCATTACTGCACACTTTTTTCTAATAATGAACCTTAGTAGTTAGACTTGGAATGTGGAGAATCAGAATTACAAAGACCATTATAAGGGGGTATATAAACTATTGGATGAATAAAATTTATTAAAACTCTACATTACATAGTTATTTTAACCATCCGCATAAAAATGTAGGGTTTAGTGATTTTTGATAGTAGGGATACAAGGAAATTTGATGGTTTTTTAAATCATCTAGCCAAACAATGAACTCTGTTAGAAAGAGGGTAAATTTTTCTTTTTACAATACAACCCGTTAAACATAATGTCATTATTCTTTGTCTTTATTTTTTCATAACATCCCTCTTTTAATTCTCCCTCTACTCTTTTCATGGTTTCGGTGGATATCTATCATCCGACATCTATTATTTTATTTTATCTACCACATAATAATTCCCTCAGTAATTTTATCACTTTCTCACCCAATATTCTTTATTTTTTATTCCTGGAAAATTTCACGTTCCTTATTTAATGTAAATAACCTATTTTATGGTATTTTTCGATTTCATGTTCTTCTCTTATTCCAGCTCAGTTCTATGGATGATATATGATGTGGGTTCTTTATGAGCCCTAGGTATGTTTAATGTTTACATTTCCTTGAATGCCACACCATTAATAAAATATAATGTCATTCCTCATAATGAACTTTTCGAGAATCTGACCTAAAATTTATATTCACACAATTTTTCACTTAAAACTAGACATTGATGCACTACAAGACTACAAAAAATAACTGATATTTGACAACCTCAACTCAGGCTACCCCTTAATGGGTGTTCATCTTAACACTCAATAATTCCATATTTTATGTTTAACTAAAACAGCGATTAGGGTTTGTTTGGACTAATCTTTAGAGAAACCACATTCTCTCAATAATTTATCTAAACCATCATCTTAGGATGTGCTTGGATTAACCCATTAAAATGAATTCTTAGGATATTCCTAGAGTATATTTTGAATAAATTTTAGTACCAAACACTATTTTTTTAATTTTGATTATAATATTGATGTGAATTTCATACATTACACTTATGAAAAATAACCTTGGATGAATTAATTTCTTATTTAGAGAATCTTGATCACACCATAAAGTTGTATAATTCGTTGTGAATGTATTTTATTTTCATGGATAGATGTCATGGATTAATCTGGATCACTGGAAAAAATATAATTCTATAGATGATCTATTAAGTTTTTATTTATATCCATGGACAAGGAATTACTTGGATAATATCCTTGGATTCCAATTGAGACCTACTCCAAAATAAAAGGATGGATTTCCTTGGTTAGGTTATAGAATATTATGAGTATAATTCCATGGGTTTATCCCTTGTATTCCACTCAAAACTTAAGAGACAACCTTCATGGATTTATAATCCTCAATTGGATAAAAAAGTAAAAAAAGAATTCCTTAAAACATACATGGATTCGAAATGGGTTCTTTTTATTGTAATTACATGGCTAGCACCATGTATTCCATGTAGTTAATTGTTCTTATATTCTATTTCTTCAAGCCTTTGGTCCCTTCACCAATTAATAGGCCACATGATAAAAGACATTCATATTTTTTGAAGAAAGTAGGGTCAGTTGGGTATCCCATGTGGATCCTAATAATGACATGTTTCTTTTACTTAAATAATTTATTTTTTTATATTATAAAAAAACATTAATTATATATTAATATATTGGATTTTCATAATTCATTATTGGTTGTGGGATATTCTGCTGTATTCAGACACTGTTCAAGACACCGATTTGTACCTGAGTATATTTTTGGAATACATGAAATGATGGGTGAAATAACCCAGTTATATATGCATAATTATATCTGAGGTTCGATCGTGTGAGAAAAGGAATGAGATCGACTCTAGATTCTCATTGAACTATTCAGTATTTCGGTGTAATATTATATTTTTATTAATCTCATACATATTAGATGAATCCATGCATTACATGCTTGTATAATATTTTGTATCACCATGTAAAATACTGTATATTTTACTATTTACTAACCCTTATCAGTTTTATTTATTATCTATTTGGCTTGTCATTCCATTATTTACACTATTTTTCAATTTGATAATTGGGGTATATTTCCACCACAGTAACACCATACATCCTTGATATCAGTTCGTATCCACTATTATACTGGGAGAAGTTCTTCAGGCATTATGGCCCACTGGACTAGTAATTACTTATCAATGAACCAAGACAGGTAAGTCACAAGGGAGGTTAAAAACTAAAGTACATGGGAGAAGGAGACTCTTTTGGACACCCACCATGATCAAAAAGGTGAGTGGAGAAATGGTAGGACCAGAAACCATAAAACTAAAATGATGTAAAATAATAAAAATTATAAAATTACAAATCATGTAGGAATGGTCATGAAACAACCTCCTCTATCACAACACAAAATATCTCCATAAAAAGTAGAACCCCATTGTCTATTCAACATATATATACAACCCTACATATACATTGATTGATAGGATACTCAAAGAATTATTCCCACTACCAATGCTATATTACCGTTAAGTACTCCTCATTTATGACACAACACACCTCCTTAAAATTATACCTCCACTATATAGGATGCATCATAGCATGACCCCATTCATAATTGTGTAGACCTATATATTTTTGTATTGTAGCTCACATGAACATCTTGAAATAAATAAAGATTGAAAGTATAATTAATTCCAATATTTTTTAAATATAACTAAAGAATTCAATATAAAAAAAATTGACATTTGAGTGTCACACCATTAAATTATGTCACCAGAAACATGTGAAAATACATTCACATGATTATAAATAAATTATGAGACATTAATTAACAAAAAATATATATAATATGTTTATATTATTATAAATGAAGAAGATGGGGTATGATGATGTCTTTTCTCAGGTTTTGGAATATATTGAGTTCAGGACAGCGAAGTAGTTAAACGAATATAATTAAGTGTTAGATATTGGACATAGTTAACATCATTACATTTATCATATTATTATTCCTAGTATATTTTATTTTTATTTTAAATATGTGATTATTAGATAAATAAAAGAATAAAAAGGATAAAAATGAAATTATTTAGTGAATATGTGTGACATTGAAACCTAGAAGAAGGCATTTAGAATAGAATAATAATATAAATATTTCGATTTAAGAAAACAATAGGCTATCTTGTATTGAATATAAAGTATTTATAAAGGAATAATAAAGTTTCTAGAGTATAACTATTATATTTTGAAGATATTGGATTCTTGTTATCTATATTTGAAATATTCATTGAGAGAATAATAATATAAATTTTTTTGGTTATGGATTATGTAGATTAGTTTTAATAGTTAAAATTTTAGTAGTATTTTATATCATTAAATTGGTATAAGAGAACCAAGATCAAAAATAAAATAAAGTCATTATAATTGAGGCTTAGTGGAAATTATTACCTCATTGATTTTATTATAATTTTACTCAAATAAGGATTGATCCAACATTATTTTAATTTTATTATGGTGATAAAGAAATTTTTATCTGTAGATAATTACATCCATACCATGTATGTTGTTACTTGTTATATGTGGTGAGGTGAGTAAATATTGGTGTGGTGTATGTTGTTGGTGTTCTGGATTATTATTCACTATAATTTATTTATTTATACAATATAATATATATAAAAAAATCAGGAAGATAAAAATAGTATATAGATCATTTACAATAAAAACTCTCAAAGGAAGATTTTGTTAAAAATGAAAAAAGTGTCAATTGAAATGTGTTCTTGAATTAACTTCCTCTTAGAGAATCATCAAAATCACTTTAGATGTATTTTATTTTTAGTGAGATTTTAATATCCTATGAATATTTAATATATCATCAATATTTGACATAAAAAATTACTCCATTATTTTGATTTATCCAGAATAGTTTGATTATAACATAATCAACAGAAATAATTTTTAATTTTCATTAATTACTAATTAAATTGATTGAATAAATTTTTAATAGATTAAAGGTTTATTTTTTTAATATTTTTAAGGGAGATATAATTAATATTATATAAATAATTAAGTATCAAAATATGGTTGATAATTATTTATGGGATTTGGACCAGGTAAAAAACTCAGAACTTTAATGTGATAGAGAGATCGATATAACCTCCTACCATTATAAATAATCAAATTAATTATTTAATAATATGGGTATAATTTTTATGTGATAAATGACTATGAAATTGGATATATATATATATATATATATACTAAATCACCAAAAAATCAGATTGGATAGTCAACTAATAAAAAATACTACTCCAAGGCATCAACGAAGGAAACATCATCTTATAGAAGTATATAAAGATTTAGTAGAAGGTGGATACTCTCTTTGTGGAAGTAATTCATTAAGATTCTAAATAGGATAAGTTTCACCTTAATTTATGGCTCATATGTTTCTATGATTTCCAAAAATTTTGGATTATTTAGAATGTCTTTGAGTATTCCATCATGATGTAATTTATTCATTATTTTGTGTGGTTTCACACATAAACCTTAAAATTTCTACTTAAAAAGTGTTTTATGTATGTCATGAAGCAAATGTTCAAACATTGATTGTCATTTTTATTTATCTTGTGACCTATCATGTGATAAGGCCTTGATAGTTTAGTGACTATTAAAAGGGATTGATAATCATTTAAATTAATATGGATATATTGTAATCATTATGAAACTGATACAAATGGTTATTTATTTCATGGTATATAAAATTAGTGGACATTAGTTGGATCATGATACTGACCATGTTACATCGTAATTAAAGAATATAAAATTAAAAGGATAAATAAAGTGTTTGAGTAAGTATTTTTCTAACTTAAAGACATGGTATCCAATTATGTTAGTTTTTCTAACCGAAAAATTGTATAAAATTATCAAATTAAATGTTAAAAATGATTTAAACATTTTTATAAATAGTTAAGATTTATTTGAAGAGCTTAGGAGGGATTTGATGAATTTTATCTTTTATAAAATCGTTTACTCCATTATAATATTATTCAAACCAATAATTATTTTTATCTTATATGGGAAACTATTTAGATTTCAGACATTTTTTACATATTTTTTAAAGTATTTAAAATATATATGATTGTAAGTGGTGTTATATTTAATAATCAACACATAAACAATAACCAATGATTGGTGAGATCACGTATTTCTGATTAGTTATATTTTTTTATAAGGTTCCTTAAATATTTTGGATTGATTAGATGTGTTGGAATATTGTTTGGTTATATTTTTATTATAAATAAGAAATGATTTCATAATATATATTATATTATATTGTAAAATTTTTGGGGGTTTTATACAAATTTCATATAAATATATCAAACTGAAATATATATTATCACACCATTATTTTTTAAATGGATGTGAAGACATTGGATCCATTGTTATTGATATATACATCACACCCAAATGAAGAAGTTTGTGATTTACATGTTTTTACAATATAGGTTGTTAGGATAATATTGTTCCATGAATATAGGCTTTGATTCTATTAATATATGTTTTCTAGTAATTACAACCTAAAATTAGATTGAAACAATTTGTTAAAGTGAAATTATAATTCATCTAGTCACTACATATAAGTGGTTAATCCATGATTAACAAGTTAACACTATAATGTGAAATGTTATGTAGAAATATATTTGAATAGTGTGTCAATTTAATTTTAATTTTAACTTAATTTTAATTTATTCACTTCCATTTCATCATAATGAATACAATTGCACAATGATTTTACTGATTTTATAGGTTACATGGTGTTTAGTGATGAATCATGATGGGTTCCATGTGGATCTATTCAAACAAAAACATAATATCCCTAAATTATATATATATTGATGTAAATATTTTAATTTATCTTCTATATATAATTAAATTAAGGATTTGAGAGTAGCTGATGAACTCGATGTTTTGTTAATTTTAAAATTTGAAATTTAATGATTATAAATTTTTCATATGTTTCTAAAAGGTGCTTCACTATTTTGGAATATAAATTATAATAATTTATGGTACAGAGATTGTAAAAAAGTCACTAAAATAATATTATTACCAACATTTTTCTTCATCAACACATTATTTTTAGTTTTAATTTTTTATTTTCAACATATAAGGCTGACTTTGATGAAGATAAAGTCTACCAATAAATTCTATACTTCCATTGAATTTTTAAATTTTTTTTAAAATCTAAATACTCATATACAGATAAAAAAATTACCAATAGTTTATGTAATATGAAGTCTTATTAATAAGAGGGTCTTATTTATTAAATTTTGTGGTTTTATTGATATAAAAGAAGCAATGAATTTGTAAACTTTCTATAAAAACATAGATATTATTATTAGTTGTTAAAGAATAAATTTTTTATACCATTGAGTAAATAAATTTCATTTATGTTTGATTATGTCATTATTTTAGGGATACATTTTAATATATATGAGTTAATGGATAAAACCCACTCGTTTCAAATACTGGATGATGTTATTATGTCATATATCTATAGATGATATAGTGAGATGCCAAATACATTTCACTTAATTTTCAATGTTGAATTTTGTACATTTATGTATTCATTGTGTTTTTTTGTTTGTTAAGAGAGGTCACTAAATTATATTAATTTACATTACCAATTATAGTAATAAAGATGAAATATTCCAGGAGAAATTTATAATTATTCATCCTAACATTTTATTAATTTTTATTAATTGGAAAATTTTAAAAATATATTTGTTCATTTATTCACCCATATCTCAAAGAATTCTTTTCAAACCATACTTACTAATTATAAATTCTATCAGATCCATGTTTGGAATTGATTTTGAATAATTGTTATATTTTTTTAAAGAAAAGGTGTCAAGTGTTTTGTTTCATTAAATTAGAATCCAAAATATCAGTTTTTATCCATCATGTTATATATTATTTTTAGTGAATATTAAATGGGTATCTTTTTTTAATAAGAAACATTATAATTCCTGGAAGGATTTATTGCTTCTATACATACAATTATTTTGTATAGATATAGTTGATATTTTTATAGATTGTTTAAATCCTATGATGGATGTTATTTTCATGAAATGGGTTAATAGATAAAATATATGGGTTCTTAGTTATTCATGAAACATGATCCTATCTTTAATTTTAGAAAATGGATTTATAAAAGTTATGTGTATCATAAAAGAAAAATTTATTTGGGAGTAAAGCTATATAATAGTCCGGAATGTAATTCATATTCTGAACGAAGAAAAACTAAAATATAGATTTTCGAATTTGGAGAAATTTCTATTTTTAAATGATATAAAATTGATTATTTCCTTATAAGGGGGAATGACATGATTCAATTTATAAGTGGTATTGTAGAAACATAATAATATTAAATTTTTTCATTAAATTACTTTCAATCATATTATATTGATTTAATATAAAAGATTCATTTATTTAAGATCATGATTTGATGTCTTTTACACTAGTTTACTTGTATTTAATGTGGGACATATATGGGGTGAGGAATTTACCTTTTTTAATAATATTTTGAATTTTTAATTAGAAATTTATTTCAAATCCTTGAAGAATGAGAAGATTTTAAAGACTACTAACGAATATGAATTACCATATTATGATAAATATGATATGGTGATTTCTAATAAGTTCATTTCACATCTATCAATATGTTTTCCAAAATAAATAGTTAAATTTCAATAAAAAGTAACTTAGAAGTGTTTTAATTATTTTGGAATATGATATTTTATTGAAAATAATCTAAATATATAAGAAGATGAATGTAAAAAAGATAATTAGTCAACAAAATGTTCCCTAGGAAAGACTATTCAACAACAAGTAAAAAAATAATCCTACCAAAATAAAGATAAATAAATTTTCAAATTTTAAAAATATTGTTTAATATAAAATAAGAAAAAAATTAATAATGAAATGGAAAATGATTCATCACTAGATGATCAGGGTGAAAAATATTGGTTGTTATGGAGAACGGAGAGAAGATCATTAGAAAATGAGAATTTACAGAAATGAATATGGAACTCATGATGAATAATGAATTAAATGAACATTTAGACAAGATATGTAAATTTAAATACATGAATAAGATATTGGTAAAGGTAGAAAAAATATCAAATGAGTTTGAGAAAGTTTAAGTTTAAATGGAGAGGATGGTGGTGAAAGAATTTGTGAGTTTGAATGTATCACAATAAAAAGAGAATAATACAACTAATTAATTGAATTTAAAAAAAGTTTAAAATTAATATTTTCAGTAGAAAGTAAATTATTTTGAAGCTTTGTTAATGAATTTAATTATTTATTTTGTATAATGTGTGTGTAAAGTACCTAAATATTCAATGAAATGTGAGAAGAGTTTAATAACCTCAACATTTTTTAATGATCATTATAATAATAAAAAATCAAATTTTATATAATGAAAAGATCTTAAATTTGTTTAAAATAAATTTTAATATGAATCAAAGGGGAATAAGATGATGAATATTGGTTCAAAAAATGAAAATTTCCCAATTATGATAAATTAGAAAATGGTGATTTGAAGGTAAAATATGTTATAAATGAAAATTTTATAATATTAATTAAAATATTCAATATAAATAATAACATATCCTAAAAGACAAAAACAAAATATAAAAATTAACAAATATAAATAGTAAAAAAATTACAGATAAACAATCTTCTCAACATGATATTTTTTCAACTATATTTTTATTATTCTATTAATGATGTTGTGATTCCTATGGGAATATAAATATGGATTTATTGGCTTAATTTTATATGTTTTATTATTTTCAATAGAGTTTATGTGAATAATTTGAGGTGGAGAAAATATAATTAAATATAATTTAATAAAGAATATGAAAATTTAAAACATCAAATAATAAATCAATTGGAAATATAGAATGAAGCAAGAGGAAGTTGTGATCAACTCATCTACCTATGTGAAAATCTCTCTTATATTATCAATCATATTTTTAGTTGAATAGTAATAATTTTTTTAAAATAATAAGGAATTTAGAAATAAAAAAATACTATGAGGGATATGGATTCAAAGGAATCAAAAAATGACCAACCATGGATACTTGATAGTGGGTGGTCATCAAATATAAGGATTTATATGTGACTTTTCATGGGATTTGAAAAACCTAAGGAATATCCCATTAAATTTTGTGGTGATTAATATCTCAAAATAAAATTATTATATTAAAGAATATTTGAGATAATAATATAAAATCATTGTGTGCTCTCTCAATGGACAACCTAAAAACCCAATTTATAGAGCATTTAATAAATAATTTATTATTGAAATTTATTTCTATTTAAAAAATATGGATAGTGGGTTAAGAGTATAAAATATGGTTGGGTTAATACCTGAGGAAAATTAACAACTCGAGACATATTCCAATGTGTACAAGGTAATTGTTTTTTTAATATAATGAAGAAGAATGAGTTTTATAATAGAAGACAAGACCACTTAATCCAAAATATAATAATAAATATGACATTAAGAGACAATGATAATGGTGTAAACCTATTCAAAGGATATTAATATGGAGTTTTCATGTATTAAAAGTGAAATATTATTAATTCTTTTTACAAATGAGTAGGGATATAAATAATTCATCCCTTAGAAGTCATCTGAATGAACATCTATGACCCAATGAAGAATAAATAAATGAATATAGATTAAAAAATTATCATGTTTCTTTATGATCTTATATACATAACACACATGATGTTTTTGAAGTAAAAAAATTGTTTTTTTAATAAATATATTATTTTAAGAGATTCTTTGAAAATGATGGTGGGTATTAATTACAGAGATTCCATTCAAAAAAGATAGATGAATATATATGTGACATAATTTAATATTACATGGAGTTTCATGAAATTTAATACATGTAGACTATACCATATAACCACCATAAAAATGCTATATATATGAAGAATAATTTCTGTTTGATTCAGATTGGTCAATCCATATTAGTGGAACATGGTTCATCCCATATCTTTTGGAGGTATGTAATTAAGACAATAATTTAAATTCAAAATTATTCCTTTTATCAACATGAATATAATATATATCCATATAATAATTATTATAATAATACCTAATTATCAAATTATTTGATTGTGATCAGTTATTGTTGTTTCATCAATGTTAAAGTTATTAATATGAGTAAGGTAGAGTAAAGTGGAGTTGAAATTATATTCCTTGGTTTTCTACAAAACAGAAGTAATTTTCAATAATGCCACATGGAATTAAAAAAATTCTATTAATAATGATAATTTGCGGGTGTTAAATTTATTAATTATTAGGTTAAAACTATAATGATATCTTTATAAATTTAAGGAATCTGTTTCACACATAGTTATTTAGAATACATAAATTTCTATAAAATTGGATGATTTAAGTGTTAATCATTTAAGAGAAAAATAGTCATACTTATTTAGAGATAAATATTAACAAAATCAGTTCATATAATGTTTATGGAAACGTATTAGGTTTATAAAATCATTAGTTATCTTATAAAAATGGGTCAAACAAGAAGGTATCTGAGTACAACATCTCACATATGACTGATTTATCATGTTAATCTATGGAGTGTGAATGAAGAGTTAAAATATAAATTTTATATTAATTACATGAGTGAGGAATTAGAGTTTATTGAGAGTATTAATACTTGTGAGTTCACTCATAATCTAATAAATAAGAATTTTATCTAAAATAACTTAATGTTATGAAATAAGATGAATGAGGAGGGACATGAGATGAGAAACAAAGAAAGACTAATATAGAAAGAATATTTTTGGTTTAAGGAATATTCATTGATGATACATTGGATTTTATTGGTTGACTCAAAACAATAAGGATATTTATTTATATTTCTAAAAAAATAATATAAATTATTATTTGATATTATTTTGGCCTTTCTAAATGGTGAAATTTAATATGAAGTGTTAATTGATAAATTTGATGAATTTATTAGCGATGAAGATAAAACACGTATTTAAAAGTTAAATAATGAATTATATAGTTTAAACAATATCTAATAGCATGGTATATAATTCTTTAATAATTATTAATGTAATTTAATTTCACAAATTGAATAGTTGACTGTAACCCTCACATTAATGAATGAAAGGATAAGTCTTCAATTATTATCATATATATTAATGATATTATGTTTATTATAAATAATGAATGTGTTTATAAATTAATTTATAATAAAGTAAAGGATATTTTTTTCATTTTGTTTTTTGGATAAATTATGTACTTCTTGTGAATTCAAATTACTCAATAGAAAAACAGCAATTTTCAAAATCAAGATAATGAAGCCTAAAATATTTATATTATGTTAGAGATTAAGGATGAATAAATAATTTATACTATAATTTTAGTGTGAAAAGAAGTAAAAAATAATAAAATGGAAATTAATTTGATCAAAAAAACGAAATAATATTATGGAATGATTTATTTACATGAATACATCAAGATTGGATTTTATTTTTTCTACAATGTTATACACAAGATGTCATAGTGCACTTAAGAATTATCAATTCATAAAAATAGAGAAAATATTAATGTTAATTAAAGGTATTAATTTTTTGTTATTATTTTATAGTAGTAAATGAAATCATCATCGTTATGAATATTATAATATTTTTTCCCTATTAATGTTGATGATTAAAAGTGTAACAACCCAGGTAAATAAGGAATATGAAATTTTCATATTTATCCATATTTTTGAATAAAATATTAATATGACTTTAAAGGGGATGCTATGCTCGATGGCGTACCCAACACGCAACAACGAGTTTCTTGGGAATCTTACGTTGCACTCTAATAATAAAATAATATTAATTCAAATGGTAGTTAACATGTAGCCATTGTATTGGAGGGAATGGATATAAATAACTAAAATATGATTATATATGTTTTTTAAATGTTTTTACATTTATCCAATAAAATATAAAGGCTTAAAATACGGAAAGAATTCAATTTTAGGCGTATATGACCTAGTTTTCACTAAAGGTTCACTTATCGCCTTTTAATGGATAACTGTCATTAAATATAGTTTCGTTCACTCTTAAACATTCTTTTGGACCAAATAAAACTCTTATTAAGAATTGGGACATCAAAATTTACTTTGTGTAAATTTTTGGTATCTTTCCGATAAAGATCATTTTTTAATGAATAGTGTAAAATGTTGTATTTTAATTCAAAACCACTTTTAATCTAATTTATTTATATGATTAGATTATATTTTGAATTGGTTTTAAAGTGAAATTAGAAAATATTTTTACCATTAAATACAATAGTGGTCGTTGGAATCAATTTCACTTTGAAATCAGACTTAAACTAGTGTCAATCTTTTGATACTTATTGTTTCATAAAACACGCTATTTGTCATGACAGTGGGAATTAATTATTAAATTAATTAATGTGACTTATATGTTTTGAATTTTGTAAAACGGACATCATTTTTGAATTTAGAATATCAAATATAGCTTAGGGTCAATTTTGGGATTTTTCTGAAAAACATCAATTTTTTATGAATAGTGAAACCACTAAGTGGTACTTATAAAAACTGATTTTCCGTTTAAATGAAATTTTGCCATCATTGTGTTTTGATTTTCAAAAATCCTCCATTCATGGTTGTAATTAAGAAGTAAAATGTGGTTCAATGAGATTAAAATAATTTTTTTGGTGAATAGTAACTTATTAAGTTTTTAATCGCGATTAGTGGTAATTAGTGTAGTTTAAGGTGAAAATAATGCTTTAATAAAATGAGATGAGCTTGACACATGTCTTTACATCATTGGTTGTATCATGGCCGTCCAAGAAAAGCCATGGGTCAACTTGGGGACCCCATGGATCCACTTTGGTTGGGAAATGACATAAATAACATTTTATTTAATGTAAAAGTAAAATTGACACAAACATGATATATTTTACTAAAACAATTTTTAAGTGGGGTTATACAAGTCATATATTTTTATTATAAATATTAATTGGAAAGCTAAAAAGAGTTCCTACATCATAGTATTTTTTTTTTATAATTTTTAGACATTAAATAATTTAAATTATTTATGACATAATAATGATGCAGCGATGACATCATTATTTGACGATTTAAATAAAATGGAATGATAATGTAAAATCTATGAACTACACATGTACAAAACTTATTGGATGAGTGGATTTCGAAGCCTTATCACCTTATCCACGAATTATATCAATGTGGGACCTTTTGAAACCGAAACACATTTTCAAATAAAGTAATATTTCATTACTTTCCAAAAGTGCCCCTCCTCTCCTCTTATAAAAGGCCCCCACCTCTACCTCATTTAACACACTCCTCAAGCCTTTGGCTCGGCCAACCCCTGCCCATTTACTCTCTCCACATCCCTCTCCTCATCCTAGAGGATTCCCTTTGGTCATAATCCATTCAAAGGAAGCCTTTAGGCTCAAATCAGAAGGAGTTACACTTTTAAAGGTAATTCATTCTATCATGTTCATTTGTTTTATTATGCTTCTCCAACCCCCTAAACTCTTTTTATTTACATATTTTGTAACAACACCAGTATCTTCAATATACTAGGATGTTGTTATAAGATTTATTCGAGCTATACTCTCACACAACTATATCAAATGGTTAAAGAACATACGGTTTCCGTGGATGGTGAAATTCTGCCTCCCGAAACGATGATTGTTCAATACTCATTTAACACCTTCAAAGGTGGCCATTATGATGTCACTATTTTTATATATGATATATAATATGTTTATGTTTTATTTATGCTTCTGTATTTTTCATTTTTGTCTTACCTTTATGGCTTCCATTATGGGTATACGCGATATCTTCATTTAAGGAAGTGCGGACTACCGCCCCCACAATGTGATTTGATTCGTTAAATACCATATGTGGGATGTATAAAGGATGGAAATATGATATTATATATGATATTATACTGGAATAATAATATACCTTTATATCATTATTATTCCATTCTATAAAATATGAAATAGAAATGAAAGTAGCGTTCATGCGTACGTACGGCTTACCGTCTCCATGAACGGTGCATTTCATTTCTTACCTCTAAATGATTATGTAATGTTATAAATGCATTCATGTACTGGATATATATGAAATATATGATATCTACATCATGAATACAATTCTGGATATAATAAACTTTTGGCCACACGAACAACATGTAATTGTAAGAAGTCCACTTTCGACTTAAGAACCAAATATCGGCAAAACAAATATTATTAACTTAAATGATTACATAATGTTTATGACATGGTAATAAGTAGTATAAAATTAATAATGTACTTGAAAAATGTTCTTAAGGAATTAGAAATTAACTCAAGTTTATTATTCATGATATTAAAGAACGATCGAGTCAAGTCGGACCCGAGGTAAGGGATCCTACAACTCTTTTTCTTTTTAAGTACACTATTTTATGTCATTTCTTTTAAGCTCATTTTCTTATTATTGGGATGTTATTTTATATTACATTTACTGTAATTTTTATTTCCATGTGATGAGAGACACTATTCTCTCTCATCAATCCATTTTGGAAGTTTTGAGTGGCGCCGTTAGGCTGCCGAACTTTCGTAAGAGATCTAACCTCTCTCTTTCTTTTTAAGTACTCTCCTTTATGTCACTTCTTTTAAACTCCTCCTTGCAATGTTGGGGGATTTTCTTTTATATTCCACTTGCTGTAAATTCTATTTTAATATGATGGGATACTCTATTTTATCTCATCAATCCATATTCGGAAGTTTTATGTGGCGTCGTTAGGCTGCCGAGTTTTCGTAAGGGATTTTTCATCTCACTTTTATTCCCGTGAGATTTATGCTACATTTGCCACAAATTCCATTGAGTGGTGTATGTACTGCCCATCATTATACTCTTTGTGTAATATAATTTCGTTTATGAGTATTTACATCAATGACCTATTGTCTTTCTTTCATGGGGTGTATGTTTTGAAAGATACCCAAGTCGGTAAGGGAACCTTTCACCCTCCACTTTTTTAAAAGACTTCTTTTATTGGGTCTTTTAATTTACATATTTTTATGTTGGGATATGTTCTCATACATCCTTATTGATGTAAATTTTATGTCCAAGTGATGAGATACACTTTTTATCTCTCATCAACTCATTTTTATGTGATGTCGTTAGGCTGTCAAGGGAACTTTTTAACCCAATTTCGATTTCTTTGGGTTCAACTTGTAGTCAGTGAATATGTAATCCATTGAATATGTGTGAATGACCTTTTATTGTTTTACACTTAATATCCACTTATATTGGGTCTATATATATTTGTCACACATATTTTTGAGATTTATTTGTCCTTAATTTAAGGATACCTTCTTTATAAGGGATTTCATCACATTTGACATTCCTATTGAGGGTTCATTGTTATTATGCACCAATTCACTCTTATATGGTGTATATACTGTCCTTTGGAGTATTATATCATGAATCCTTTTATTCTCATGATATTATAAAGTTCTGACTAAATGTTATTCCTCGATTATTGTATTCAAGTCTCTCTAATTTTGGTAAAACCCCTTTAACCAAAATATCGTTTTAAATGTTTTAATTATTTGTTCTTATTAATATCCATGTTTTCAAAATGGTTTTAAGGATTTATTTATATGGATATTAATGGTTTAAAATGTTAAAAGCTTCAAGGTGGTATGGGACACTTTGATTCAAAAATCTCTTTATTAAATGTTTTAAATGGTTTTGGAAATGGTTTCTTTTTGAATGGATTCATTATTTCAATATCCTAAAATGTTATATTGTGATTGAAATGTGGAAATGTTATGTTTACTTTATTCATGTTTATGTGATATGATTATGTTATGGTTCTTGGGCATTGTTATGAATAACGGGTGGTTCCGTGATAAACTAAGGGCGGGTGAGCCCGATATAGCTCTCCAATGCATTGGGTAACGCGAAGGAGTGAATTGTTAAGGTTTCTCCGAAGAGATTTAGGGAATATACTGTGATGGGTATTCCAAACGTAACCAAGAGGGTTACTCCCTATGTAAGAATGTTATGAATGCCTCAAGTTACTTTTATGTCTTATGTTTTCTATGATTTATTCATGATTTGATATGCCTATGTTTTATGGGTAAAGTGTGATTTCATTCTAATGTATATATGAACTCATGTTTCCTTTCCATATTTTTTTATAACTCTTACTGAGCTTTTTATGCTCATCCCAAGTTTTTGAAATGTTTTTCACAGTTCAAGGGAAAGGTACATGATGTGATGATAGTGTCAAGGATGTGTCAAGAAAGAAGTCTTGTTATAATTTAAATATGTTTCCATTGATGGGAAGAATGGATGTTGTCTTTTATGTGACCACCTTGTTTAAATGTGGAATGTAATGCAAGTTTCATGATCTAATTCTCTAAAACTCTAAACCTGAAAAGATCCTCAATGTGTAATCTTGTAATAACTCAAGTTTAAGTAAGGTTTAAGGCTGGGGCCTTATAGTTGGTATCAAAGGTCGGTTTAGATAACTTTAGAGGTTAGGTTATTGTTTAAGCATAAGTGACATTACCATAATGGTTAGGATTTCAGAAAGAGTCCTAGTTTCAGATAAAGTGAATGAGTAAGTATATCTTAGTGTTTACCTTCCTCTTTAGCACATGATGGTTTTGTCGATATACTCACACTGACATTTCTGTTTTTAGTGAATGGCTGGATCTCGCAGGCACCAAAGTGACAATTGGTTTGAAGGAAACTGTGGTTGTTCTCTGATTAAGAGACTCGATGAAATAGGGTACTCAATGAGGAAACTCATGGTTGTTCTAAACCAAATATCAAGGAGTCATGATCAACCACTTGAAACTTGGTATGTTCTATAACGCATCATGTATGAGATGACCAATCGATGTGGAAGTTTAGGTAATAATAAAAAGGTAACCATTAGGGTTTATATGATCCTTACTTTTTAGGTAATTATGGGTTACTCTATGATATGATGGAAAATGAAAGGAATGAGATAAACTTGAGGTTAAAATATGTTATGATTATTCTTGAAGATTTTATCTCTTTTTGGGGAATGTTTTAAGAATTATATAGTTTTGGAAAAAGAACAACACGCAGACCGTGTGACAACCCGTCGCGTCGGACAAAGCCGTGGGAATCGAACCCACTACCAATGTGCGACTGGTATTTATCGCCTACCACTGGACTACGTGAAGTCCCTGGTTAGTTTGACTGATTCTTTGTAGTTATATGATTTTATGAATTAAGAGTAAGTTGATTTTTGAGGATATGTGATTAGGATAATTACTTTTCAATGTGAGACTTTAGGAGCAACTGATGTTGTTTGGAGATAAATGTTACGATTTAACTTGGAAGACTATGTGACTAAATCCTTCAAATATTTGGGTTTCAATCTTATATTGGTTTACTTTGAAGAATTTTATGGAAAAATTGTTTATCGGATGGTCCTCATTGAACTTTGGGTTTTGTTGGAAAAATTTTGGAGATTAAGAATAGATTTTCTTTTTATAAGGGGTTATCCTTTTATGGATTATCTGATCTTGTACTAACCTTTTTGGTTTTGGTTTTGGTTAAAGCCTAAATACATGGGATGTATATAGTTCTCTTTTGGGGATTAGGTGATTCTCTAGAAGTTGATTATAGTACTTTGAATGCGAACAAGTCTCCCTAAATACTCGTCTTTTGGAAAAAATATGAGTTTGACTAAGGAATCTAGTAAAAGTTGAAAGTCAACATGATAAGTGATTATGCTTCCTTATGAATAAATTCCTCAATAAAAAGTAACTTAAAACAAAAATGTTGTCTATTAACTTTTCCTATTGGGGAACCCAACACCGTTTAACCCATCAAAAGTTTGTGATTTTCTTATTGTTAACTTTCTCCTAAACATGTTTGCTATCACTCTCCATCGGAACATGACCCTATGTTTTCCCCTCCATGTCCATATTTTCATACTTAGAATCCTAGTATGGGTTAACTCGGGTGACCTCTGTGCTTATCTTTTTTTATTTTAAAGTGATTGTTTTACCGACTCTTGTTCCGATGTGGGACGTTCAAGGATGTTTCCAAGCGCAATTTTAAAATTGCGAGGACGGAATTCCCAAAAGGGGGGAAGGATGTAACACCCCAGGTAAATAAGGAATATGAAATTTTCATATTTATCCATATTTGTGAATAAAATATTAATATGACTTTAAAGGGGACGCTATGCTCGATGGCGTACCCAATACGCAACAACGAGTTTCTTGAGAATCTTACGTTGCACTCTAATAATAAAATAATATTAATTCAAATGGTAGTTAACATGTAGCCATTTTATTGGTCGGAATGGATAGAAATAACTAAAATATGATTATATATGTTTTTTAAATGTTTTTACATTTATCCAATAAAAGCTAAAGGCTTAAAATACAGAAAGAATTCAATTTTAGGCGTATATGCCCTAGTTTTCACTAAAGGTTCACTTATCGCCTTTTAATGGATAACTGTCATTAAATATAGTTTTGTTCACTCATAAACATTCTTTTTGACCAAATAAAACTCTTATTAAGAATCGGGACATCAAAATTTACTTTGTGTAAATTTTTGGTATCTTTCCGGTAAAGTTCATTTTTTTAATGAATAGTGTAAAATGTTGTATTTTAATTCAAAACCACTTTTAATCTAATTTATTTATATGATTAGATTATATTTTGAATTGGTTTTAAAGTGAAATTAGAAAATATTTTTACCATTAAATCCAATAGTGGTCGTTGGAATCAACTTCACTTTGAAATCAGACTTAAACTAGTGTCAATCTTTTGATACTTTTTGTGTCATAAAACACGCTATTTGTCATGACAGCGGGAATTAATTATTAAATTAATTAATGTGACTTATATGTTTTGAATTTTTTAAAACGGACTTCATTTTTGAATTCAGAATATCAAATATAGCTTAGGGTGAATTTTTGGGATTTTTCTGAAAAATATGAATTTTTGATGAATAGTGAAACCACTAAGTGGTACTTATAAAAACTGATTTTCCGTTTAAATGAAATTTTGCCATCATTGTGTTTTGATTTTCAAAAATCCGACAAACATGGTTGTCATTAAGAAGTAAAATGTGGTTCAATGAGATTAAAATAATTTTTTTGGTGAATAGTAACTTATTATGTTTTTTATCGCGATTAGTGGTAATTAGTGTAGTTTAAGGTAAAAATAATGATTTAATAAAATGAGATGAGCTTGAAACATGTCTTAACATCATTGGTTGTATCATGGCCAACCAAGAAAAGTCATGGGTCAACTTGGGGACCCCATGGATCCACTTTGGTTGGGAAATGACATAAATAACATTTTATTTAATGTAAAAGTAAAATTGACACAAACATGATATATTTTACTAAAACAATTTTTAAGTGGGGTTATACAAGTCATATATTTTTATTATAAATATTCATTGGAAAGATAAAAAGAGTTCCTACATCATAGTATTTTTTTTATAATTTTTAGACATTAAATAATTTAAATTATTTATGACATAATAATGATGCAGCGATGACATCATTATTTGACGATTTAAATAAAATGGAATGATAATGTAAAATCTATGAACTACACATGTCAAAACCTTATTGGATGAGTGGATTTCGAAGCCTTATCACCTTAGCCGTGAATTATATCAATGTGGGACCTTTTGAAACCGAAACACATTTTCAAATAAAGTAATATTTCTTTACTTTCCAAAAGTGCACCTCCTCTCCTCTTATAAAAGGCTCCCACCTCTACCTCATTTAACACACTCCTCAAGCCTTTGGATCGGCCAACCCCTACCTATTTACTCTCTCCACATCCCTCTCCTCATCCGAGAGGATTCCCTTTGGGCAGAATCCTTTCAAAGGAAGCCTTTAGGCTCAAATCAAAAGGAGTTACACTTTTAAAGGTAATTCATTCTATCATGTTTATTTGTTTTATTATGCTTCTCCAACCCACTAAACTCTTTTTATTTACTTATTTTGTAACAACAACAGTATCTTCAATATACTAGGATGTTGGTATAAGTTTTATTCGAGCTACACTCTCACACAATTATATCAAATGGTTAAAGAACATACGATTTCCGTGGATGGTGAAATTCTGCCTCCCAAAGCGATGATTGTTCAATACTCATTTAACACCTTCAAAGGTGGCCATTATGATGTCACTATTTTTATATATGATATATAATATGTTTATGTTTTATTTATGCTTCTTTATTTTTCATTTTTGTCTTACCTTTATGGCTTCCATTATGGGTATACGTGATATCTTCATTTAAGGAAGTGCGGACTACCGCCCCCTCAAAGTGATTTGATTCGTTAAATACCATATGTGGGATGTATAAAGGATGGAAATATGATATTATATATTATATTATACAGGAATTATAATATACCTTTATATCATTATTATTCCATTCTATAAAATACGAAATAGAAATGAAAGTAGCGTTCATGCGTACGTACGGCTTACCGTCTCCATGAACGGTGCATTTCATTTCTTACCTCTAAATGATTATGTAATGTTATAAATGCATGCATGTACTGGATATATATGACATATATGATATCTACATCATGAATACAATTCTGGATATAATAAACTTTTGGCCACACGAACAACATGTAATTGTAAGAAGTCCACTTTCGACTTAAGAACCAAATATCGGCAAAACAAATATTATTAACTTAAATGATTACATAATGTTTATGACATGGTAATAAGTGGTATAAAAGTAATAATGTACTTTAAAAAGGTTCATTAAGGAATTAGAAATTAACTCAAGTTTATTATTCAGGATATTAAAGAACGATCGAGTCAAGTCGGACCCGAGGTAAGGGATCCTACAACTCTCTTTCTTTTTAAGTACACTCTTTTATGTCATTTCATTTAAGCTCATTTTCTTATGATTGGGATGTTCTTTTATATTAAATTTACTGTAATTTTTATGTTCATGTGATGAGAGACCCTATTCTCTCTCATCAATCCATTTTTGATGTTTTGAGTGGCGCCGTTAGGCTGCCGAACTTTCGTAAGAGATCTAACCTCTCTCTTTCTTTTTAAGTACTCTCCTTTATGTCACTTATTTTAAACTCCTCCTTGCAATGTTGGGGGATTTTCTTTTATAATCCACTTTTTGTAAATTCTATTGTAATATGATGGGATACTCTATTTGATCTCATGAATCCATATTCGGAAGTTTTATGTGGCGCCGTTAGGCTGCCGAGTTTTCGTAAGGGATTTTTCATCTCACTTTTATTCCCGTGAGATTTATGCTACATTTGCCACAAATTCCACTGATTAGTGTATGTACTGCCCATAATTCTACTCTTTGTGTAATATACTTTCGTTTATGAGTATTTACATCAATGACCTATTGTCTTTCTTTCATGGGGTGTATGTTTTGAAAGATACCCAAGTCGGTAAGGGAACCTTTCACCCTCCTCTTTTTTAAAAGACTTCTTTTATTGGGTCTTTTAATTTACATATTTTTATGTTGGGATATGTTCTCATACATCCTTATTGATGTAAATTTTATGTCCAAGTGATGAGATACACTTTTTATCTCTCATCAACTCATTTTGATGTGATGCCGTTAGGCTGTCAAGGGAACTTTTTAACCCAATTTCGATTTCTTTGGGTTCAACTTGTAGTCATTGAATATGTAATCCATTGAATATGTGTGAATGACCTTTTATTGTTTTACACTTAATATCCACTTATATTGGGTGTATATATATTTGTCACACATATTTTTGAG
Source organism: Viscum album (assembly GCA_963277665.1). NCBI lineage: Eukaryota > Viridiplantae > Streptophyta > Magnoliopsida > Santalales > Viscaceae > Viscum > Viscum album. The sequence goes on from OY728163.1 coordinate 1,514,561,475, forward strand.
ATTTATTTGTCCTTAATTTAAGGATACCTTCTTTATAAGGGATTTCATCACATTTGACATTCTTATTGAGGGTTCATTGTTGTTATGCACCAATTCACTCTTATATGGTGTATATACTGTCCTTTGGAGTATTATATCATGAATCCTTTTATTCTCATGATATTATAAAGTTCTGACTAAATGTTATTCCTCGATTATTGTATTCAAGTGTCTCTAATTTTGGTAAAACCCCTTTAACCAAAATATCGTTTTAAATGTTTTAATTATTTTTTCTCATTAATATCCATGTTTTAAAAATGGTTTTAAGGATTTATTTATATGGATATTAATGGATTAAAATTTTAAAAGCTTCAAGGTGGTATGGGACAGTTTGATTCAAAAATCTCTTTATTAAATGTTTTAAATGGTTTTGGAAGTGGTTTCATTTTGAATGGATTCATTATTTCAATATCCTAAAATGTTCTATTTTGATTGAAATTTGGAAATGTTATGTTTACTTTATTCATGTTTATGTGATACGATTATGTTATGGTTCTTGGGAATTGTTATGAAGAACGGGTGGTTCCGTGATAAAATAAGGGCGGGTGAGCCCGATATAGCTCTCCAATGCATTGGGTAACGCGATGGAGTGAATTGTTAAGGTTTATCCGAAGGGATTTAGGGAATATACTGTGATGGGTATTCCAAACGTAACCAAGAGGGTTACTCCCTAGGTAATAATGTTATGAATGCCTCAAGTTACTTTTATGTTTTATGTTTTCTATGATTTATTCATGATTTGATATGCCTATGTTTTATGGGTAAAGTGTGATTTCATTCTAATGTATATATGAACTCATGTTTCCTTTCCATATTTTTTTATAACTCTTATTGAGCTTTTTATGCTCATCCCATGTTTTTGAAATGTTTTTCACAGGTCAAGGGAAAGGTACATGATGTGATGATAGTGTCAAGGATGTGTCAAGAAAGAAGTCGTGTTATAATTTAAATATGTTTCCATTGATGGGAAGAATGAATGTTGTCTTTTATGTGACCACCTTGTTTAAATGTGGAATGTAATGCATGTTTCATGATCTAATTCTCTAAAACTCTAAACCTGAAAAGATCCTCAATGTGTAATATTGTAATAACTCATGTTTATGTAAGGTTTATGGCTGGGGCCTTATAAAAAGTCCATGTTTGGTTGATTTTTTTTATTGCTAGATATGTGTGTAATATGTAATGAAAATTTGAAATTAATTATAATGCGTCTGTGGGATTAGGAATATGTTGATATATCATATGATATAATCTAATTTATAAGGACTAATACACAGCCTAAGGATCTCATGGAGTAAGTGATGTTACCTTCGTTGATCAGCTATGATAATCAAAGTATTGTCAATGTTTTTAGAAATTATATTTAAAATTCCCAATTGAAGTAAATAGATAAAGGATTGAATACTATGAAGGAGTAAGAGCATAAATCAATCTTAAAGATATATTTTCTTCCAATAATGATTCAATTGGATTATGTTATTAAATAACCCTTAAATTAATATTGATTTTAAAAACTAGTTTTAATTATTGGTGAAAAACATAAATATTTCCATGAGTTTTTTTGTGACATTTTCACATAACTCTGTTTTTATGGGGTTTGTTATTATCAAATGGAGAGATATAAACTTAAATTCATAATTAAATATTTTTCTTTAGGATGGAAATATAAATTATTAATGGAGGTTTATATTTGTGGCATTCAAAACTGGAAAATGTGATTTTAGTATGTGTGTGTGCATAGTATTTTTTAATCATATTTTATATGACTAATGAATATGTTTTTAGAAAATAATTTTTTCATATATAAATATAGAATATTAATGATAAGTGATGTTTTAAATAGTTTTTAAATTAATATAATTTTAAGATTTATCATTCTTTTTTACTATGATGAGTATGTTTATGTAAGCCTAGAATATTATAGTAATAGCTTGTAATGCCCCAACCCCAGTTACCTAGATTCAGTGCTTTATTACATAACATTGGAATGATATAAGGAATCATGCCTCGAAAGACCTATAAGTTTAGTATTATTTGAAACAAGATACATACATAAGTTCAACATTACAACTTGAAAATAAATACAACACTGATTTATTCCATTAGAAACAACCAAGCCTACTAGATTATGCCTACAAGTCACTCATAACTATCTTCTTCATATCCTGTGAAAATGAAACATAAGAAAGGGGTGAGCTCAAACACTCAGTAAGGGTAAGAAATGCATTGGAAGATACCATAAACATTAGGCATGATGAATAATTCAAAACACATGCCTTTCAACTAATAAACATTAACACTTTATAGAAGGAATATGAGCTGATTAAATAATTCCATAATAAAACATAGTCATAGGTATTCTTCTGTTTTAATAACAACATGGACCATCAATATTATTTTCATAATAAGGTAATGTATAATGTCGGACATTCTGAACCATTTTTTCAAGGCCTCGACCAAGATGTATAAAAATGATTAAACCCTCGGCCAAAACCATATTTCAAATTGGGAAAGGCCACGGCCACTTCCACGTATAATTATTTCATGAGACCTACCGATGCACTGAGGAGCTATAGTGGTCTCTACCCATCACATACTAAGTCCAATACATTCCTCATTTAAAAAGGATGAAGGATAAAATAAACATTCATATTAAAACTGGAAAAATAAATGTCAATACTTTAACGATAAACCATGAATGATATAAAAATAAAAAATCCACAATAAAACATATCACAAAACATTCAATACAATACGAAATTTTTTTATCCTAATAAATCAACTTCAAATAAGTTTAAAATCCATCGAAGAATATTGACATAGATAAAATGAAAAATATTTAAAAGAAATACTTCTTTCCATTTTAAAACCATCTAAGAGTCACATAATTATAAAATAAAACATATTTTTGAAAATATTCTAATATGATTGTAATATAAGCTTAGATGATGTTATAATGAGGGAAATATCCACACCCAGAGTATAAGTTAAAAAAACATTCTTACCTTAATTTTGTCAAAATTGTCAAAAAGTACCTTGTTTGAAAAACAACGAAAAGATTACTTTAAAATCATATAAGGTCAAATAATGTTATAAATTAATTTAACCCATAGTCTAGTAAATAGTAAAAATGTTTTGAAAAACAATTTCAAGAAAACACAGATGTGGATGATAAAGAGGTTCCAGAATATACATACGTAAAAACAACCTCAGATAATAAAGAGATTGTGGAATTAACCCTTACCTTGTAATTTTCCTTAATATATGGTATGTTAACCTCTTATATAATACTTAAATCATTGTTATTAAATTATAAAAAACTCTATTCATAAATATTATATCATATATGATCTTCTAATATTACTTTGTTAATAATATTTTAGTAGTATCATCATTTTGGGTGTTAACAGACTCATTTTCCTTTATATTCTTGTCTTAGTAAGCCTGGATTGTTATGGATTTGAAGTATTTTATTCATATCTGTAATGATATTAAGTTATTAACCATGATTTTTATCATGAAAAGAAAATTATTCTTTAATGGTTATGATGGAAAAATGAATCTCATCACATTCGTGGAGACGGTAATCCATACGTACGCACGAGCAACAATATTGTTATATAGATGGTTAAATTGTATGTAATTGGATATTAAATCATATATACAGAATAAATAACAAGTTATATTTATTATTTATTTCATTTATACTCATTATTATACCCATCCAAATAATGATGTGTTTGAATAACAAACTACACCACGACGTGGAGACGGTAAGCCTTACGTATGCACGTATGGTGACTTTGTCATTTTTATGAAGGATAGAATAATAATATGGTTGAAAAATTTATATAATAACATCAAAATATATGAATGGTACTCATGTTATTATTTTAGAATGGAAGCAACAAAGAATGAGGAAGTGTAAGAATAAATGAACTTGAAAGATGTGATGAAATATTTACCTCTTCTTCAAGTTCTTCCTTTTGATTTGATCAAAAGGGAACCTTTGATTGGCCTTCTGACCAAAGAAAGGCCTATAGAATCAATGGATGAAAGTTTGGAGGATATTTGGGTAGTGTTTGGCCAATAAAAAAGGCATTTGATGAGTGAAATTAATAGAAGGGTAAATGCCTTTTTATAAGATAGGTGAGGGTCACTTTAGAAAAAATTTCAAATATTATTTTATAATAAAATCATTTGCAGTTTCTAATGGCTCAAAAAAGAATTATTTGAAGGATAAATTTGGTATGGGTCGAATAACTCACAAAAAATAGGTTTTAGATAGGTTTAGGTTATCATATTAACCTTATATTTTAGAGTTAACTCTTAGTTAAATAATTTGACATTTACCATGTCTCTTTGTATTTTCATATTATACGCTTAATAAACATACTATAAAAATCCAAGAGAACACCATGTGGTTCACTATTTATATATATAACCTTATCTAAGTATTTTTATGATAATTATATTTTTAGGAATATTATGTCAATTAATAATTTAATATTTGTTTTAAAAACTAAATTTTGTCAATTCTGACACTATTTAGTATTTGATTTTTCTGAAAGACATATAAACATTATTATTTAGAATAAATTTTATTTAAGAAAACTTAACATGTAATATTATTATATAATATTATTTTAATTTATCAAAAGTCTCAATTTATAATTATTTTGATATTTATAATATCAATTATTTTAATATTTATTATTAAGGTAATTACTGCGTCATTATTGTGTCATAAATAAATTAAATTATTTAATGTCTAAAAATTATAAATAAACTACTATTATGTAGGAAATATTTTTATATTAATAATGAATATTTATCGTCGAAGAGAACAATTATTATAACCCCATATAATAATGTTTTACTAAAAGATACATGATTTTGTTATTTTTGTCTTTACTTTAGATTAATTAATGTAAAATGTCATTATCACTCTCAGGTGGCTCCATGGGGACCCAAAAGCTACCCAAGGATTCACATGGTTGTACATGTATCAAAAAATATGAATAGGACACATGTTAGGGTAATTTAATATTATTATAAAATTATTTTTTATCCTTATTTACAGGATTTACCCTTTCACCATGGTAAATAAAATATTTACCGAAGTAATTATTCATAATGTAAGAAAATAAAAGTTAACTATTTATACAATCTGGACCTCCTGATTCAAAATATGGAATCCATTTTTTCAAATTCAAAACACAGAAGTGGCAGAAATTAATTTAAAATTAATTCTCGTTGTCAAAACAAAACGTGTGTTTTTAAGAAATAATAACTACCAAAGATGGACACTTGTTTATGTTTAGTATAAATGTGAAATTACCAAAAATGACCTAAATTATATTAAATTATAAAAATATAATATAATGATATATTAAAGCCTCTCAAATTTATAATTTAACAATAAATTATTTCAATTAAAAAAGTTATTTTTAATTAAAAAATAGAAATATTCATCAAAAATTGAATGTTTTTCAAAAAGTACCAAAAATTCACCCTAAGATAATTTGGATATTTTGAAATAAAAAATGAAGACTATTTTTGAAAATTAAAATTTATAAATTTCAAAAAGTGCGTATTACTATTCATTACGGCTAGTTTGATTTGTCACAGTGTGTTAGAATATCAATGTTCTGTATAGTGCATGATATTACATTGTTCAAAGGGAAACGTAACTTTGATGCTTGGGGTGTTACATTCATCCCACCTTCAAATAATTTCGTCCTCAAATTTTCTAGAATACTACCACACAAAAAGATTCAGGTGGTTCTTCATGATAAGTTCCTCTAACTCGCACGTTGCATCTTCCATCTTATGGTTTATCCATAGAAATATTACTAGACGAGTCGTCCGGTTTCTCATCATATGTTATCTAGTATCATGAGTATCGACATGATCTTCACAATAAGACAAATCAGGTACCAGTTCAATTTCTTCTTAGGTGAGTATATTTTTTTGGTCAGGCATGTATTTTTTCAAAACTGATACGTGGAACACATCGTGAACTTTTGAGAGACTTAGTAGAATTGAAAAATAGTAAGCTATATCCCCAATTTGTTCTATAATTTATAAAGTTCTGATGTACATGGGGCTTAATTTACCCTTATTACTGAATCTTATAACTCCTTTCCATAGAGAAACCTTCAAGAAAACATGATCTCTTACCTAAAATTACAAATCATTTCTTCAGTTATCGGCATAGCTCTTCTGCCTACTTTGAGATTCTTTGATGTGGGTTCGGATAATCTTCACTTTTTCCATTATTTTCTCAACATGTTCTGGGCCTACAAATTTTCTTCCAACAACATCATCCCAACAAGTTGGATTGTTATATGTCTTTCCATACAACGCTTCATATGGTGACATATGAACACTTGAATGGAAGATATTGTTATAGGAAAATTCTACCAAAGGTAAATATTGATCCCACATACCTTTAAAGTAAAGTGAGAAAGATCTAAACATGTCTTATTAGGCTTGAGTAGTCCGTTCTAATTGTCCATCAGTTTGAGGTTGGTAAGCAGTGCTTAAAAGATGTTTAGTATCCACGGATTTCTGAATCCTTTTCCATAATCTTGATGTAAAATTGGGATCACGATTAGAAAAAATCGATATGGGTACTACATGAAGTCTTAAAACATCATTAATATATATTATTGCAAGATATTTAAGTGGTAAATCTTCTCTTATAGAAAAAAATGGGCTGACTTGGTAAGATGATCAACAATGACCCATATTGCATCATTCCTTCTAGGAGTCTTTGGTAGCCCCCTAAAAAAATACATCGTAATATCATCCCATTTCAACTCATGAATGAGAAGAGGTTGCGTGACTCCTCCAGGATGTTGCCTTCTAGCTTTTACTTGTTGACAAACCATACATCTTGACACATAATCAAAAATATCTCACTTCATGTTATCCCACCAAAAATCTTCCTTCAAATCTCTATACTTCTTGGTGCTCATAGGGTGTACAAAGAAATTAGATCTATGATCATCATCCAAAAATTCCATTTTTAGATAAGGTATATCGGGAACACAAAGTCTCTTCCCAAATTTCAAAATTCCAACTTCATATACGAAGTCACTCAATCTCCAATCATTTATAGCTTTAATATTCTTTTGAAACTTCTCATCATCAGTCTGATAACTATTTATCCATTATAGTAAAGATGGTTTGGAAACCATTTGAAAAATTATTGATGTCTCGCCTTCCACAGTTATTCCCATATCCATCTTTACTAGATCCATGAAAATAGGATCCCTTTCAACTCTCATCTTGTTCAAAACTTTGTGGTCCTTTCTAATCAAATCATCATCCACTTTATTATCCTTCCCTAGGTGGTAGTGTAGGGTGCAATAATAATCCTTGAGTAGTTCAAGTCATCATCATTGCCTCATGTTGAGTTCTTTTGTGAGAAAATATTCTTCAAACTCTTGTGATCATTATAAATCTCAAAATTTTCAACATAGATATAGTTTCTCCATATCGTTAGAGTGAAGATTACAACTTCTAACTCAAGATCATTAGTAGGATAGTTTTTCTCAAGAATTTTTAGCTGTCATGATGCATATGCAATAACTCTATCATTATGCATAAGAAAAAAACCAGGACCTTTCTTTAAAGAATCATTATAAATAACAAACCCATCATTCCCCGATTATAGAGTCAATATAGGAGCATTAACTGATCTTTTCTTCAGTACTTAAAACATTTTTCACACTCTTCTGTCCAAAAAAATTTAACACATTTACCTTTGAGCTTGGTTAATGGGTTTCCAACCAGGAAAAATTATTGTCGAAACAACAATAATAACTTGTTAAACCAATAAAACTACGTAAAACATTTATACTTGTCAGTGCTAGCAATTCTTGGATTTCCTTGGCATTTGAAGGATCAACAATGATTCTATCCATAGAGACAATATTTCCAAGAAAAGAAATCTCATGTAGGTAGAATTCACACTTGATAAACATCACATATAATTCATTTCTTTTAAGAGTCTTCAGAATAATACGCAAGTGATTTTCGTGATCTTCATAGATTTTAGATATACCAAGACATCATCAATAAATACCACTATAGAGTCATCAAGATATTCCTTGATAACTCTATTCATTAGATCCATGAAAAATGTTGGAACATTATTCAATGCAAAAGGAATTATTTTAAACTCATAATGCACGTACGTGGTTCGAAAAGATATTTTCGAAATGTCTTCCTTCTTTACACACAACTGATGATATCCAGATCTAAGGTCAATCTTTGAAAAATATTGAGCTCCATGAAGTTGGTATAATAAATCATCAATGTGAGTTAGGGGATACTTGTTCTTTATTTTTATAGCATTGATCTATCTATATTCAATTCACAACCGCATAGATCCATCTTTCATAACATTAAGTACAAGGGCTCCCCATGGAGAAACACTAGGGTGAATAAATCCCTTATTACCCAATTCCATTAGTTGTTTATTTAGTTCCACGAATTCCACAGTTTCCATTCTATTAGGGGTCTCTAATATGGGCCTTGAAACATGAATTAAATTAATGGAAAAATAAATTTCTTGTTCTGGAGGATGTCCAGATAAATCCTCTGGAAACACACCAACATATTATTGCACAATAGGTATGTCCTCTATTTGAACATTTATTTCCCCACCCATAATTATTTTATTCTCATCCTCCCCAATAAATGAATTTAGTAGAGCTACTGGGGTGGATCTAGAAAAGAATGAGATAGTGACATTTCTTCTTAAAGATAAGGTACTCATTATCATCATCTATAATTGTAACCATCTTCTTATTATAAATTTTTGCATCATAGCCCGAAAGCAAATCCATACCAAGGATTATATAAAATTAAATAATGGTTATGACAATTATATAAGCATATCAATATCGTTTATATGCCTTAATGGGGACTGATTCACAAAACGTTGTTTCAATGATAATTTCCTTAAGCGTTTTGACTGACAACTCCCTTGTTAAATAAAATTGGAAATATCTAATTTTCATAGCAAATAGGGATGATATTAAACAATGAGAATATCAAGAATCAAATAAAGCATTGGCTAAACTTGAGGAAACCATTAAATTACCTACCACTACGTCTTTCAAAGATTCAACCTCAGAAATAGTGAGCGCATAATCTAGACCTTGATCCCTTGGCCTTTTCCGAGGTAAGTTTCACTAATTCTTAAGAAATTCATTTTTATAATGACCCATCTCCCTATAATTTTATCATTGAATATTGGTAGCTTCTTTATTTTCCTTACAACCACTAGCAAGATGGAATTTCTGTACACATTTTTATCATAATCATATTCTTTTTTGAGAGGCAGCATGCTTCATCCTTCTACAATTATCACAGGGTAGAAATTCAACTCATCCCTTCTTCCATGTATCCTTATTTCATTTCCCATAGTGTTCCGAAGATCTCTTCTTCTATTTCATTCCTTTGAAGTCGTAATACTTAGATAATTCATTTTCTGTCTTGATATCACATGAGACAGTATCTTCATACGATGAGAAGGATTTTGAGACTAATTCTGGACTGAGAAATGGTTTTAACCAATAAATGAAATGATCAATATTACTTCTAGTGTTACGTATATAATCCCCAACATTTCTTCTTAACCTTGTAAAGTTAGATTCATACTTTGCGACTTCCTAATTCTCCTTTTGACTCAGACTCTGAAATTTCATTTCTATATCCACTCGATGGTCACAAAGAAAGTATTTTTCTAAGAAAATATCTTTAAACATCCACTATTCCATACTTGATATTTCTTCATCCTGAATTTTGTTTTGAATTAATGACCACCTTTGATCTGCATCTCCTGTAAGGTGATAAACTAACATGAAAACTTTTTCCCTTTCACTACTCACCAAAGCATGAAATATTTTCTCTAAGGAACTTATCCATTGTTAGGATACAAATGGATTTGTAGACCCATTGAATTTTTGTGGTTGTTCCCTCATGAAGCGATATAAAATTGATCCTCTGTGTTGTGGATCAGGTTTCTCTATACGGGTAAGGTTATTATTCATAACCTGTGTGAGTTTTCCCAGTATGGTGATAAGCAGATTAGCACCAGTTGCATCACCAGCTCTGATATAATTATCTTCAGTAGGAGGGAAATCCCTACATGGATTATGTACATTGATACAGTTTCCAATCCTTCCACTTGGTGATATTTCTAAATAATGGCATACAGTACATTAGTTTATAAATCGCAATACAAAATTCTGAACTTGTAAAACACTTAACATAAATTGAACAGTTTATGCATTTAATCCTTAATCATAATAAATTTTTCTGTAAGGAGGTATATACTCTTAAATCATGCACAATAGTTTGTAATGAAAATGATAATTATCCTAAGCATAACACCTGGGAGTGTCGTAACCAACAATGCAGTAAGGCTCATTGTCATGCACCAGTTTTCCTTCGAGTCTAGCTCAAAGTAGTGTTTTCAGGTTTTACCCCTAGGTACATCTATGCTAGATCCGCATCTACCTAATAATATCCAGACAGACATGTATTGCGTGGAAAAATCAAAAAATATTTATAGTACCAAGATTCTAGGATGTTTTTCTATACTAATCCTCAAATTTTATCTTAGAGTAATGTTATCAAATAACTGTTTTTCTAAATCTAGTTTCCAAGGATTGTACTAAACTTCCTCTGATAACAACTATAACACCTCAACACCAGTTACTCTATGTCAGGGCTTTATTACATAACATTGGTATGATATAAGGAATCATGTCCCGAAAGACCGGCCAGTTTAGTATTATTCGGAACAAGATAGATACATAAGTTTGACATTACAACATGAAAAGAAATACAACATTAATTTATTCCATTAGAAACATCAAAGCCTCAAATATTATTCATGCAAGACACTCATAACTAACTTCTTCATATCCTGGGAAAATGAAACATAAGAAAGGGGTGAGCCCAAAGGCTCAGTAATGGTAAGAAATATAATGGAAGATAATATAAACATTATGCATATTGAATAATTCAAAACACATTCCTTTACAAATAATAAACATTTACACTTTATGGAAGGAATATGAGATGAGTAAATATTGCCATAACAAAACATAGTCATTGGTATTATACTAGTAGAATAACTACATGAACCATCTATATTATTTTCATAATGAGGGAAAGTATAATGTCGAACATTCTCAAACATTTTGTCAAGGCCTAGACCAAGACATCTAAAATTGATTAAGGACTTGGCCAAAACCATATATCAAATTGGGAAATTCCTTATCCAATTCCACATCTAATTTTCTCATGAGACCTACTGATGCACCGAGGAGATATTGTGGGCTCCACCTGTCACATACTATGTCCAGTGAGTTCTTCTTATGAAAAGGGTGAAACATAACACAAAAATTCTTATTAAAACTAGCATACAAAATGCCAATAATTTAACCATAAAACATGAATAGTATAAAAATAACACATCCATAGTCAAAAATATCATCAAACCATAAATATAGTATGGAGTTTTTATATCATAATAAACCAACTTCAAATAAGTTTAAAATCCATCAAAGGATATTGACATCGAGGAAATGAAAACTATTTGAAAAAATGCCTCTTTCTATTTTGAAACCATTTAAGAGTCGCATAATTATAAAAGAATACATTTTTTTGAAAATATTCTTCTAATCTTGTATGGGAATCATCGATGATGTTATAACAGTGGAAATAGCCACACCCACCATATAAGAAAAAAACATTCTTACATTAATTTTGACGAAAAGTTCATAAAGTACCTTGTTTGGAAAAGGAAAGAAGAATCATTTCAAAACATATAAGGTCAAATAATGGTATATGTGAATTTAACCCATAGTCTAGTAAATAGTAAAAATGTTTTAAAATTCATTTTTAAGAAAACATGGATGTGGATGATAAATATTTCTCAGTAGATACTTACGTAAAAACAACCTCAGATAATAAAGAGATAGTATAATTTAACCTTAACATGTACTTGTCCTTAGTTGACGGTTTGTTAAACTCATGTATAATAGTTAGAAAATTGTAATTAAATTATAAAAGAACTATATACTTAAATATGATATAATATATGATCTTCTAATATTTCATTGTTAATAATATTTTAGTAGTACCATCTTTTGGTGTAAACTAACTCATTTTCCTTTATATTCATGGTTATGTAAGAAATTTTTGTTATGAATATGATGTATATAATTCATATACATAATGATATTAATTTCTTAAAAATTATTTTTATTCATTAAATGAAAATTATTCTTGAATGGTTATGATGGGGAAATGAATCTCATCGCATTCATGGTGACGGCAATCCGTACATACGCACAAGCGACAATATCATCATATTGATGGTGAAATCGTTTGTAATTGGAAGTTATATAATATATAAATAATAAATAACATGTTATATTTATGATTTACATTTATTATACTCATTATTATACCCATCCAAATAATAAAGTGTTCGAATAACAAACTACGCCACGACATGGAGATGGTAAGCCGTATGAATGCATGTATAGTGACATTGTCATTCATATGATGGATAGAATAATAAATATGGTTTTAAAATTATTATAATAACATCACAGTATATATAAGATACTTGGGTTATTATTTTATAATGGAAACAACAAATAAAGAGGAAGTGGAAGAAGAAATGAACATGAAAGAGGTGATGAAATATTTACCTCTTCTTCGGTTTCTTTCTTTTGATTTGACAAAACGGGCTACATAAGATAGCTTTCTGATGAAATGAAGGCTTATAAGTTGAAGGGAGGAAAGTTGGGAGGATATTTGGGAAGGTTTTGGCTGATCCAAAGGGATTTGGATGTGTTAAATTAAGAGAAGGGTAAGTTCCCTTTAATATGAGAGGTGAGGGTCCCTTTAATAAAAGTTTCAAATATTATTTTATAATAAAAGTTTTTTCAGTTTCAAAAGGATAAAAAAAGATTTATTAAAAGTAAAATGTGATTATGGGTCTAAAATCTCTCAACAAATAGAATTTAGATATTATTATGCCATCATATTAACCTTATCTTTTAGATTTAACTCTATGTTAAATAGTTTGACATTTACCATGTCACTTTGTATTTTTATATTATATAGTTAATAAACATACTATAAAAAGCCAATAGAACACCATGTGGTTAATTATAAATATATATAACTTTATCTAAGTCCTTTTTCCTAACCTTATATATTTATTAATATTATATAAATTAATAATATAATATATTGTTTTAAAAACTCAATTTGGTGAATTTTGATACTATTTCGTAATTGATTTTTTTAAGCCATAAAAACATTATTAATTAGAATAAATTTTTTTTAACCAAACCTAACATGTCATATGAACCTTGAAAATTAGTGAAATTTATCAAAAGTCTCAAATTATAATTATTCGGATATTTATAATATCAATTCTTTTAATATTTTTTTATTATAGTAAATACTATATCATTAATCTGTCACAAATAAATTAAATTATTTAATGTATAAAAAATATAAATAAAATAAAATTTTGTATAAAATAGTTTTATATTTCTAATTTATATTTATAGTTGAAGAGATCAATTATATAACCCCATATAAAAATGTTTTACAAAAATATACATTCTTTTGTTATTTTGGTCTTTACTTTAGATTAATTAATGTAAAAAGTCATTATCACTCCCATGTGGCTCCATGGGGTTCAAAAATCGACCCAAGGATGACCATTGTTAGACATGTATCAACCAATAGTAATAGGACACATGTTAGGGTAATTTATTTTTATTATAATATTATTTTTACCCTTATTTACCAGATTTACCCTTTAATCATGGTAAATAAAATATTTATCAATGTAATTATTCATAAGGTCTACGAATAAAATCTAACTATATACACAATTTGGACCTCATGATTCCAAATATGGAATCTATTTTTCCAATTTCAAAACAAAGAAGTTGTAGAAATTAATTTATAATTAATTCTCATTGAAAAACAAAAAAGCGTGTTTTTAAAAAATAATAACTATCAAAAGATCGACACTTGTTTATGTTTAGTATAAATTTGAAATTATAAATAATGACATAAATTATATTTAATGGTGAAAATATTATCAAATTAATATTTAAAACCACTCAAATGTATAATTTTAAACAAAATTCTTTTGATTAAAAATTTTGTTTTTAATTTAAATTTAGTACTATTTATCGAAAATTGAATGATTTTAGAAAATTACCAAAAATTCACCCTATGCTAATTTTGATATTTTAAATTCAAAAATGAAGTCTGTTTTGATAAATAAAATTTATAAAATTTAAAAAACTGGGTATTACAATTTATAACTGCTAGATTGATTGGCCATAGTGTGTTAGAATCTCGAAGGTGCGTACAATGCAAGATATAACATTATTCAAAGGGAAAAGTACTTTGGAAGCTAGGGGTGTTCTATAACTCATTATCATATATGATGGTTTTTGAAAAGAAGATAATTTATGATAATTATTTGACACTAAAATCCAAAGGGAGATCTTTTTGTAACCAAGAATGTGTTTCATGTTGAGGATGATTATTGAGGATGGGGAGGTATTTGATATGTGTCTGTTTTAAAGAGTTAATGTGAGTGTTATTAGAGGTATTTTTGTATTTTTTCAATATATACATCATATTAAACCTTTAGGGTAATAACCCAAACTCTACATGCATAAAGATAGTAGTTATATTACATTATTGGTATATAATAAAATATTTTGTAAAGGATCTAATAGTATTGTAGTATTGTATGACTAAATTAATATATATATTTATAACATTTCACCTGAAAAAATAATGTATAATATAAAAACAACTCAAAACATTATTATCTCTTCCAGAGTATCGTTAAAAGTTACACATAGTTATCTTCTTTGATTCCATGGGAAAATAAAAAATTTTATGTTCTCATATTCCTATTAAGGAGTAATATATATTTAAATCTATCATAACATAAAAATGTAATAAATAATGTGGAAAATAAAATTAGATAGTCTAAATAATTCCATAATAAAATGAAACTGAGGGAATACTATATACATTACAAAAAATAAAAACATGGATACGAATTATTTATTCCATACTGAAGGATTGAATAATTCCCTAAAATATAATCAATCCTTTAATGCCATGTTCTAATAAATCAAATATAAATGTCCATGGTATATAACAATAACCTAGATAATTTATCTCGTGTGACCTATCAATTCATTGAGGGGATAACATTTCTCTACCCCACCCATTCAAAATAACATTCAACATAATCATTGTATCCATTAACAAGATATTTTACAACATTTCAAAATGATCTTATTTCATATTAATTTAAAACATTTAAAATTGTTTTATATATGGTGGAAATATGAAAAAAGATTCCCCCATTCAATGAAAAAATATGTCTATTTAGGAGAACATTCTAGAAAACTGACATAAAATCTAATAGGTATTCTCAATGTTATAGTAATTACCCATGTAAAAGATATAATTTTAAGGTGGTGAATATAGTTTATTAAAAGTGATTGGATATCCATAGAAAATATTTGTTCAGTGATATATTTGTGAATGTAATGTGACCAATGAATTGGTATAAAAATACTTCATTAATGTTTGTAAATATCATTTGAATTTTATAGATCATATCCCTTGGGAGTGTCTCATAATTTATGTAGTATAATTCTCACTCATCATTCTCTGATTGAAGATTGATTGGATACTTGAGCATTATTTATGAAGTTGAATACCCTTGGGGAGACATTTCTATAGCCACTTCCACTTTCCAATATTCCGATAGGAATTTTATTTCCATGAAAACCTCTTACACATTACTTTAATTTTTTTTAGTTATTATGAAGATGAGGTAACATATCAATTAAAAAACATTGATGGATAAAATTTCAACTAGACCATTAAATTTCAGGAATATTGAGAGAATCATGATATAAAATATCAATGGGGTAGTACTTACACCGTATAATAGAAAACATGGTGTCTAACTTAATCATGTCTCAATGAATTTAAATTTTATATAAATAATCCATAACTCTATTCCCATTTATCTAAATGTGTATAACCTCAAATATAGAAATAATATCTATATTTATCACAAATTTTAGAAACTTACTTATACTTAAAAATATTTTTCAACATAATTTTTTATTATTACCAATCATTATATTACATAGTTATCTACTAATTTTAATATTAGGTGTAACTAATCATGATCATTTCGAACTGAAGTAACATCCAGGTCATTGTTCTCTCCCATGTGACTAATATTTGTCACCACATGAACACATTTACACCGTCCCATATGCCAATTGATACTGTCTCTATGTGAGTGGGAAATAAATATAGTTAGGAGACTATGCCCTTAAGTACCAAATAAAAAACACAGTGGAAACATGGTAAAGAATTGAATATATATCAACTCCAATAGGTAAACATGAAAATGAAAATTAAAAAAAGAAAATGAAAAAAATGAAACATCATCCTAAATATTGTACAAAATATCATAAAAGTGACAATCTAAAAGGAAAAATATACAATTAAATAATCAAAAATATAATCTTGAACCCAGTGCTTGGTCCCATATCCAAGATATAATCCTATCTATAAATCAACCATTTTTTCATAGGTCCCCTTTCCCTTTTCGAGACCCAAATCAATGGATTATGTTCAAGTGGAAAATGGTTTCCTGAACAGGGTGTGAGTAAAACTGAGCTAGCCACAACCAATAGTTTTTAAAAAAATCTATTTAGAATAATTGTTCATACAATTTATGATTTTAATAAGCATTAGTTAACATTAAATGTATAACTTGTAAATAAACCCACAGACACTGGAGCTATAAGTTGACATCAGGGGTCAACTATAAATTATAAAACATGATTACAAGTGTATTTATCTATACAAATAAAATATTCACGTATTTTTCTCCATATATTATATCATATTACAATATATAACTAAGGAAAGTTCCCTTGCTTTGGGTAAATTAAAATTTCATTCCACATCAACCAAAGGAAAATTCCAATTTCTTATTGTAATTACATATTTCATTTGATTCATAAAAAAAGGAATTTCTAGGCCAAGAGTTAATTACACAATAAATTCACAAAAAATACAATGTTAATTTTCAAGCCTTGGATATTTACATTTTATATGTACGAAGTGAAATAAAGAACCAATGTATAATAGAATACAAAATATTCCAAACATGTAAACAATATTCCATTCTGGTTAATTAATGGAAAAATTTCAATTACCATGATTACCGTTGTCGGAAAATAATATTCTTTTAGTAAATGTTCCATTTATATTCCATTTAACGACTGAAGATTGTAGTATAGGTGCATTACATTTATTTTATGGAATAATTAATACATTATAAAAATGGTTTCCCAAATATCGTATTTGTTTAGTGTATTTAGGAAATTAGAACTTAATCTTCTTACTTGGTGGAAGATATTCAAAATCTCCCATAAAGATCATTCCCTTTTATTCTTACCGAAAACCTTCCTTTATATCCGTGTCAAAAGAAAACATAAAAAAGGTGAGCACAAATTCTCATTAAGGATAAACATGGACAATATAAAACAAACCATAAACATTTGAATGTAAAAACCTGAATATAATGTTTAGACATCTAAATAATGAGTCATGAAATAAATTGTGGTAGTATGTAAGGAATAGATCGTAAGGGAACAATAACCATGATATAATAAAAATGGAATAAAACATGTAATAGTTTCAAACTAATAAGCACAAAATATTATTTCCATAGTATCCAAGGCATTGCTACCAAGACCATCATAGTGGGAAAAGACTATTACTGAATTGGGTTTACCTGTCGTTCCATCCACGTATTACTGAACCAAATTTACTTTCCATTCCATTCATGTCTATGTCCGGACATATCAATATCTACCCAACGCATTAGAGGGAGATATAGTTCTCACCCATATCATAATAAAATCATTCTTTCATATTCCACAGAAAAATAAATCATTCATCATAGCATAATCCATGAAATAAAATGGAATTATTATACATCATTTCATCATAGCATAATCCATATAAGATAAATGGAATTCATAAAAAAAATTCCATCATAAAAAAATAAAACCAATGTAATAATATGGATAGAAAAATATCCCTTGGTCATCTTTTATGGAAAATAATTTTAATAAAACACTTAAACATAATAACTGTGGAAAATAACATTTCTTTTTCCAAAATGTTTTAATCACTCCAAATGCCATTAAATTTTGAAATAAAATAATTCAGTTGCAAATAATCTTGAAATTTTTTAGATTAATTTTCACCTAAATATGTTTTTATGAAGGCATAAAAATATGTTCATGCTGTTTATGTTAAATAACAGTCGCCTCATACTTTTTTTGAAGAAGTCAAAAACTAAGCCGTATAGTAAACGATAGAAAGATTTCTTCCAAACCATGTTGTAAAAGAAAAAAAATGGGTAAAATGACTTTAAAAATAAATAAAATAATAGTAAGAAAGTTATAAAAACATTTTTAGAAAACATATACATGGATGATAAATATACCCCAACAAATACATATAAATAAACAATCTTAGATAATAATGAGATTGAAATTGTTTCCCTTACTTTAGGTATTATATCCATCATATGGGTCCAAAACTCATGTATAGTGGGTTTAAAGATAATATTAATTTTAAAAGAACCATAATCATATTTATGACATCATATATGATTCACTTATGACTTTATATTACCTAATCAATTATAAACTCAATGTTAAGGCAACGTTTTGGTTAATAATATTTCTATTTATCATATTTTTGACTTGAATTGTTGATATTATTACTTATATGATGATTTACATACTCCCATAATGTAAAAATTCATTTATATATCATATAAATTCTGTATATAATTATATATAATACATAGATAAATGAAATGGAATACAGTGTTCATAGAGACGGTAGGTCGTACGTACGCATGAACGCTACATTAATTTCTTTTCCATGTTAATGGAATGAAAAATAAATGAAAAATAATTATTTTATAATTATATTATAATATTTATATTATATATATTACATGATTTCAGTAATTATATCCTTTATAACTTCCATGAATGACAAGAATGAGCTATATCACTTTGAGGGGGCGGAATTCTGCATTTCGCTAAATGAAATTATATAATTGACACATTATAGAAAGAATAAAGGTATTCTGTAAATAAAGAATACAGAATCATAGAGAATGTATTAATATAATATATATCACAATTAATTACAATTTCATCACAGTGTCCTGCAAGAGAGGTGGTAGGATAAAATTGAATAATCATTATTTTGTAAGGCAGTTGTTCATCGTACACAGAAATTATTTGTTCGTATCCATTAGATGGTGGTGTGTGTAAGTGTAGTTATATATCCTTATCACAACAACATCCTAATATATTTATGAAACTATTTTAGTGTTTTAATCAATAAATAATATGAGAATATCTTGTGGAGAAGGAAAATAAATGAAAAGAACTTTAGAGAAGACGTTACCTCGAAATCATGTAGCTTCTTTTGATTTGAGACAAAAGGATTTATTGAATTTCTTTCTTCCCAAGGTAATGATTATGTGAGGAAGGTAGCATTGTTTTGAGATTATTTTTGAATAATATGGATGCTCCAAGAGGATTGAGATGTGTGAGTAATGTGGGTAGAGGGGGTGGTCTTTTATAAGAGAGAGGAGGGGCACTTTTTAAAAGTCTTAAAATATTAATTTATTATCAATTCCATTTCGACTAAAAATAGTCTAAAATTATTTTATTTATAACATATGATGGTTTTTTTCTAATACCCTTCATACAATAATTTTTAGACATGTTTTGAATATTATTTTATCCTTATCGTTTTGGTTTAACCCTTATTTTTCCCTTTTAAATCATAAAGTGATATCATGTTATTTACACATTTTAGGTTAATGAATTTACCATATCATGTAAAATGACTCAAAAAAAAGTAATTTATGAAATATTTTTACATTACATAACCATTTGTAAAATCATTGTTTTTTTTGGTATTTAATATCGTTTAATAATCTATTTTATGTTTTATGTTATGAATTATGTAAATTTTAGACACTATTCGTACATGCCTTTTTTAGATATTCATAACAACCTTATTGAACAATAGAAATTAACTAAAAAATAATATTACAATATAATCCATAAATGTTTTGTATTGAATCAAAATACTAATATTGCATTTATTTTAATATTTATATTATCATTTAATTCAATCCATTATTAATGAATCAAACACTTCATCATGATTGTTTCATAAATAAATTTATTTATTTTATGTATAAAATATATAAATAAAATACCATGGTGTAAGAAATAATATTATATTTATATTTACTATTTATTGTCTTATATATCACTTATATAACCCTATATAAATAATAATTTTATTAAAATATACAAGTTTATGAGATATTTCTCTTTATTTTAAATTAATTATTATAAAACACAAGAGCTTCAGCCTAGTAGGTGGGGTATCCTAAAGTGCATCCTCAAGACCAAGGTTTGAAACTAGGAGAAGGCATTATTCTAGGGTATTGTAGCATTACTGTAGCAATACCATAGCAGGCACTATAGTAGGGAATGTTGTAGTCAATGTTTGATACTGTAGCAACCGGAACAATTCAACTTGGGCAACCGGTTTGGGATTGCAGTCATTAAAGTATTCAGGAAAACCGATCATTCTATTCCGCATGTCTTTTGGGTCCCCTCAAGGCCTTTGGGACAACGCAGGGCCTTGAGTCCACCTCAAGGCCTTCAAGACACATGAAAGTGTGCTTCAATGACCAAACAAACTCTACATGTAGCTGACTCCTGATGAAGATTTCAGACTAGGAGTATCCACAAGATCGGAGAAAAATGGAATTGGAAGAACGATAGGGTATAGCTTTTCCATCGGGTCTATGCCTGTGTAGCTCATGCTTGAAGGACAGCTAGCTGAACTGCCCTGTGAAGGTGGAATGCTGAAATTCATGACACATGCTGGAGAGAAGCTGTTTGAAGTTGTCTTGTTTGGGTGATTTCCCCTAAAACCTACGGGTCATGTAATTTTATCTAAGCCAAATGGAATTGTAAGGGTTCTACATCACCCCTTTAAAGGTGGATTATCAAAAATATTAAAAAAAATAAGGCCTTCATGCCTTGCCAGAATTTTTATAAAATTTCATTTTCACATCCATGTGGATCCATGGGGTCCACAAATTGACCCATGGATGACAGTGGTCAGAAATATAACATAACATAGTATTAAGACATGTTTTAGGGATGTTTTATATTGTTAAATTATTATTTTTGTATCCCTAGTTACCATATTTAACCATTAACCATGGTAAATAATTATTATTATCGAAATTTTTATTCATAATGTCCAAAAATAAAAGGTACTTATTCAAAAAAATTGGAACATATGAGTAAAAATATTGAATCCATTTTTCCAAATTCAAAACGAAAATGTTTTACTAAATAATTTGAAATTAATTCCCCTTATCAAAACAAAAAAGCGAGTTTTTAAGAAGTAATAACTATCAAACGAACGTCATGTATTTATGACCAATTTCAATGGTAAATTACATTTGATGGCCAAAATTGGATTAAATGAAAAAAATCTAATCCAATTAAACTATAAAACCAATGAAAACAATAATATCACTATATAAATAAATTAGACGAAGATTCAGTTTTGAATAAAAATGTAGTATTTTTTACAATTCATTAAAATATTAATTTTGTCAGAAAAATAAAAAAAGTTCAACAAAAGTAAATATTGATATACCTATTCCAAATAATATCTTCAGTTTTTAAAATAGTATATATAAAAATTTTAATACATTATTTAAAATGGGCGCGCCATCAAAAGGTGGAAAAATGTATTTTTTTTAAAATACATTTTTTATCTGAAAAAATGAACTTGTTCTTATATCATGTATAGAAAATATATAATATGAATATAAATGTTATATAAAATTCAAAATTTGGTTAAAACTATTCATAATGGATAGTTTATATCCCATAATAATATATTTATAATATATCATTGTTTATTGAAACTTAATATAGCGTACAACACAAGCTATCAGTGAAGGTCTCCCTTGCGTGTAACGCATGATAAAAATAGTTTTTCATATACTTATAAGATAATAAGGTGTTGTGTATATTGAATGATATAATTTTTGTAGTGTACATCACAAGACATTAATAAAAGTAAAAATAATTAGTCCCATAAAATATCAGGGTGTTACATTTACCCCCTTAAAATAAATTTCACCCTCAAAATTCATCAAGTTTATAAATCGTTTAATACCTGAAATTTTCTTTCAGGGAAGCCCACATCGTAAAAATTAATACCAAAACTTATTTTTAAAACGGAATTTTAGAAACATAACGGTTACCTAAATAAACTCATCACTGGGTTTCCACAAATGAGAACATAGGTGGGAAGTAAAACATGGATATGAAAGAGAAATATAACCCTAATGTTCTGATGGATAGTTATAGAAAATAGGTTCTAGAGAACGTTAACTACTATAAATACAAAATTTTGTGATGATTTAAGGTGCATATGATTCATCATATAAAATGGTACTAGGATAACATTTTGAGTTTCAATATCTTTTTCTTAATGTTGGTGAATTTTTTCATGAGGAGAAATACTTAATTGATATTAGTTCAATATCACTGTAGGTCATTCTCTAAACATTTTCCACTTTATCACTTATTTAGATAAATTAAGTTTAATTTTTCATTCTTTATGTGTTTGAAGATCATGCGATAGAATGATAGGTCATTCCATCTATCTCAACAAAATGGTAGGAAAGGTTATTCAATTTGCATAAATCCAAAAATAATGAGATATTAAAATAATCTAGAAAACATTAATCTGAATATAACTTATATTATCCATAAATGAATAATATTACAATCATTCCAAAAAATTAAAATATAAAAAATTATAATTAGGCTAATTAAATCGACTTAAAATTTTTCTCCTATATATCATATGGCATTTCGTTGTTGTCATATTCCAAACATGTGAATTATTTAATCATGTATTCTCTTGAAATAAGATAATAACAATAATTGTTATAGAAACATAGTGAAAAAAATCATTCAATCAAAATTAAATTGATCCACACACCAAAAATACCAAAAAATATATATAATCAAACAACGATATCACTTTTACCTTATATTATTCATTATATCTTTAATACTATCATACACCTCATTATCTCCTTATACCTTAATTATTCGTATATCTTGTGCATAAATAAAAATTTAATCACTTATCTTGGTTACTGATAACATATAAATATGGAAAACAACAATAAAACAATGCATAAATATTCAAATATTCCAAAATACTATAAATGAGATTCCACAACACTATTTGGAATACCATTACATAAACAATTAATCATTACATGACTTTGTTATCAAACTCAACATAAGGTGATCGCATGTGAATTCCCTTTGACTTTTTCCATAAGATGTTTCTAATTTTGATCAACATTAACCCTTGAATTAGGGAATTGGTTATCATAATGCCCCATTTCCTTTCACTTGTAGAATTGAAGTATTGGTGGTGCGTTCTCTATAGTTATTTCTCTATTCACATCATTAAGAACCATTTTCCCATTAATTTTGTGACAAACTGTTTGATGAACTTCTTTTCTACAATTGAATCATCTACTAGTCCCTTTATGACATTCTTCACCATACTTCATTCCACACTTTGAGAATAAGGAAAAATTCATCTTCTTTTCACCTTTGTTTTGATATTATCCATTGAATTCCATATTTGGTTTCCTGTCAAAAACGATGAGATGGATTTTCAACACAAACATCAAGTTCTATCTTGATAGCACAATTCACATCTATTCATAGATACTGAAGTCTTTTATAGCTAATTCCATCCAAAGACTTGGTTTATAGCCACTGATGAATTGATCAAGTTTACATTCATGTTGGATGATAAACCTAGAATCATACCTTGAAAGTCTTGTAAATTTCTACTCATTTGTACCAATTTATTTATCATCCTTTTTCTTAAATTCAAGGAATAACTTTTCCATAATTTTTTGGTGAATATGAGGGAAGTATTTGTTGAACAATATGTTCTTGTACTCATCCCATTCAATATATTCAATTTCATCATGATTCCTTGTATTCTTAATTAGAGTCCACCACTGGTCTACTTCACCTTCTAAATTATAGATAGCGAAAATGAATTTTTTTTACTCTATATAGAGAAAGATGGAAATATTATTTTCAATGGTATTGATCTAGTGTTGAGTAACAAGTGGATCAGAAGGCCAACTAAAAGATAGCAGGCATTGCCTCATGAAGGACTCGATAGAATTTTGTTCTCTTCTCTGATCATTTGGAAGTCAGAAATTATTCATATATTGTATAAGTGTAGAAATATTATTTTTGATTTCATCTCTAATAAAATTTGGTTGTTTATAAGGACAATCACTACTTTTCCAAGTGCATTGATCATTAACAAGGTTCCTTAGGGCTCCAGCCATCGTCTAAAACCCAAAAATAATAGTGTGAGAGGAAAAAATCATACAATGAAAAAAACATAATCAAGGGGGACTTCTTTCAATATATAACATCTTTGGTTTAATACTAGGTTATTCATAATAATTACCATAATTATAAGACTATAATCTATATGTATACTTATCCTTAGGGATATACCTAGACATATCTTAGAAATATATCATTAAATATCACTAAATATTTCGCATCCTAGTTTCCAAAGGTCAACTAATCCTTCACTCTAATACCAACTCTAACAACCCAATATTGTCACGCATGGACATTACATTTCATTTTCGGAATACTTAATACATTACACAAATATATTCAAAAAGACCGTATTAGTTTCCTTTATTTGGAAACTCAAAACATAATCTTATAACTTGGTGAAAGATCTTCAACATTTCCCATAAAGATCTTACCTTTTTCCCTACCTAAAACCATTATTTATATCCTGGGTGAAAGAGAACATAAAAAGGGTGATATAAAACACTCAATAAGGGTAAACATGGATAAAAAAGAACAAATCATAAACATTTGAACATAAAAACATGAACATAATGTATAAACATCAAAATCACGAGTCATGAAATAAATATTTGCAGTATGTATTTCATAGATCATAATGTAACATTAACCATGATAGGGTATAATTGAAATAAAACATGTAATTGTGGAAAAATAATCATCACATAATATTATTTTTATAGTAGCCAAGGAATTTCTTCCAAGACCATCATAGTAGACAAATTCCATTACTGAACTGGTTTTACTTGGCGTTCCAGCCATGTATTACTAAACAAGGTTTACTTGTTGTTCTAGTCATGTCTACCTCATGATATATCAATAATTACACATTGAATTAGAGGGAGATATAGGACCCACAAATCTCAAAATTAAATCATTCTTATATATTCCACAAAAACACAAATCATTCATCATATCATAATCGATGAAATAAAATGGGATTCCTAAACATCATTCCATCATAACATAATCCTTATAAGATAAATATGCATCATAAAAATAAGTCAATAACAAACACAATAAAATTAAATTAATAATAGTGATATAAACATAACCCTATTTCATATTATATTGAAAATAATTTTTATAAAACACTTGAACTTAATTGCGAAGGAAAATATCCTTTCTTTTTCAAAAATGATTTCGTTTCTCAAAATTGATACGATTTTAACAGAAAATAATTTTGTTGAAAATAATATTGACATTTTATTGAATAAGATTCATGGAAATAAGGTTTCATGAAATCATAAAAATATGTTCATTCCTTATAAGTTAAAAAAACATTCCCCTCATACTTTTTCAGAGAAGTCATAAAGTAACCTATATGGTAAACAAAATAAATAAACTTTCAACCCTTTTAGTAAATTAAAAAATGGGTAAAAATGACATTAAACATTCATAGAATAATATTAAACATTTTATGAATTTTATTTTTGAAAAAATGTACATGGATGATATATATACCCCAGTAAATACTTACCAATAAACAATCTGAGATAGTAAAGTGATTAGGAAATTATCCCTTACCATAGGTCAGATATCCTTCATATGTGTCCAAAACTACTGTATAGTGGGTTTAAATATATTAAAAACTTGTAACAGAACCAAAATCATATTTATGGAATCATAAATTATTCAGTTATGAATTTATATTACCCTTTCATTTATCAATTCCATGTTAATGCTACATTTTGGATAATAATTTTTTATTTATCGTTTTTTACTTTTTATTCCTGATATTATTACTTAAATCATGTTTTAAAAACATCCAAAATGTAAAAAATATTTATATATCACATATATTCAGTATGTAATTATATATAATAGATATATAAATGAAATGGAATACACCGTTCATGGATACGGTAGGTCGTACATAATCATGAACACTACGTTCATTTCATTTCCATATTAAATGAATGAAAACTAAATGATACCTAAGTATATAACAATTACAGTATAATATCTATGTAATATATGTTATAAAAGTTCATTAATTCCATCTTCGATATGTTCCATGTGTGGATGAACTTGTCATATCACATTGAGGGGGAGGTAGTCCGCACTTCCTCAAATGAAATGATTATATTTACCCATTATGGAAAGCATAAATGTATAATGAAAATTAAAAATAAAGAATCAATGAGACAATATAAATATAATATATATCATATATAAATACAGTGTCATCATAATGTCCACCATGAGAGGTGTTAGGAAAAAATTGAGCAATCATCGTTTTGTGAGAAAATAGTTCACCATACACAGAAATAGTATGGTCGTGTCCATTAGATAGTGGTGTGTTTAAATGTAGTTAAAATACTTATAAGATCAATATCTTATTATATTGAGTATACTGGTGTTGTTATATAATCAATGAATAAGAAGATCATTAGGAGTGGAAATGAAAAGAATTGAAAATAACTTCAGAGAAGATGTTGCCTCTATATCGGGTAACTTATTTTGATTTGAGCCGAAAGCCTTTATTTAATTACCTTATACCCAAAGTAAGGATTCTAGGAAAAAGGTAGTAATGTTGGGAGATTTTTTGGGATTAATTTGGACAATCCAAGTTGCTTTATAGGTGTGAGTTATGTGGGTAGATGTGGTGGCCTTTTATTTGAGAGAGGAGGGCCAATTTTGGAAATTCTTAAAAAATTAATTTATTATAAATTTAATTTCTATTAAAAATCGTCTGAAACTCATTTAATTAAAATATATGGCGATTTTGGTTCTAATACCCATAATAAAAAATATTTCAGGCATGTTTTGAATATTTTTTTATCCTTATCTTTTTTGTTTAACTCTTATTTTACCCTTTTAAATCTCATAGTGATATCTTGTTATTTACACATTGTAGGTTAATGTAATTACAATATAATGTCAAAAGACCCAAAAAAAGTTATTTATGAATTATTTTGACATGTATTCAACAATTTTTCAAAACATATATTTTTAATAATTTAATACCATTTAATAAACTATTGTTTTTTAAAGTTATGAATTATGTCAATTTTGGACACGATTCATACGTTACATTTTTTTAAAATTCATAACAACATGATTCCTTTTAAAAAATGGAATTTAATCAAAGATAATATATCAATATACTCCAAAAATGTTTTTTATTGCTCCAAAATAATCAAATATATATTTATTTTAATATTTATAATATCATTTCTTTGAATCCATTGTTAATGATTCAATCAGTGTATCGTCATTGTATCATATTTATATTTATTTATTTAATATATAAAAACTATAAATAAATTACCATGATGTATGAAATAATATTATATTTCTAATTAATGTTTATAATCTAATATATCACTTATATAACCTCATATAAAAAATTGTTTTAGTAAAAGATACATGTTTTTGTTATATTTCTCTACACATAAAATTAATTCTTATAAAATGTCATTTTTGCATCCAAGTGGATGCATGGGGTCCCAAAATAAACCAAAGGATGTCAATTTTTGTATATATCTCATAAAATAGGATTATTACACGTTTTAGGGTCGGTTTATATTATTAAATTATTTTTTATTCTTATTTATCAGATTTACTTTTTAACTATGGTAGATAAAAATAATTACTGTAGTTACTATTCATAATGTCCAAAAATAAAATTTACCTATTAAAATAATTTGGTTCATATTATTAAAAATATGAAATCTATTTTTGAAAATTAAAAACACAAAATTTTAAATAATTAATTTAAAATTTATTCTCGTTGTCAAAACCAAAAGGCGAGTTTTTAAGAAGTAATTACTACCAAAATATTGACATGTGTTTATGTCCAATTTCAATGAAAAATTACTTATAAGAACCAATATTGGATTAAATTATAAATACTAAATCCAATTACAGCTTAAAACCAATTAAAAATATTATCTAACTATATAAATAAATTATATGAAAAGAAAATTTTGAATTAAACTGCAGTATTTTTCACTTTTCATTAAAATGTTAATTTTTTTAGAAAAATACTAAAAATATAACAAAAGTAAATTTTTATGCCCCTCTTCAAAATAAGAAGTTTATTTTGTGAAATATGACATATAAAATTGTTAAAAACTAGATTAAATATGGGTGCACCCTCAAAAGGTGGCAAAAGTGCATTTTTTGAAAAATACCCCTTTTATCCGAAAAAAATGAACATGTTCTTATATCATTCCTAGAAAATACATAATATTAATGTTATTGTTATATAAAATTAAAATTTTGGTTTATAATTTTCATAATAGTTATTTTATATCCCATAATAATATTTTAACAATATATCAATGTACAGTGAAACTTGGTATGGTGTACAACGTAAGATATCGAAGAAGGACGCTCTTGCATATAATAGAAGCCAAGAATAGTTTTTTGTATACAAAAAGAGAATACTGTGTTGCGTATAGAGTAAGCTAATATTAGTGTAGCATACTAAACAACACATGAAATAAAATAAAAAATAATATATCTCATTAAATCTTGGGGTGTTCTATGCAATGTTGTCAATTCATATTTTTATTATGCATAATTAACATTTTCCATGTCAATAAAAGTCCTCGTTTCCAATATCAACCCCTATTGGGACAAGGTTACCAAGGTTTGATAAAAATATTATCCTATAATTCTACAATTTAGTAGCAAAAAGATTAGGTCCACATATTCCATATTTTCAACATAGGGTCAAGGATTGGAAGACCTCATGGGATGAAAAATGTCCAACGTCTAAAGAACAAAAGGAAATAAAGGGTCATATGAAATTCATAGGTAATATAATCCAATTAATTGATGGTTTTTACTAAATAATTAGTTCATGTACACTAAATGTTAGATTCATTGCTTGTGTTCCATAATCTAAAATCCCAAAGTTGACCAAAGGGAGATTAATTAGACCACCTACCACTAAAATAATGAACATGAATAAAAATATCAATGAACAAGGAAGCTGGGTTTTCCTTCCTCTCCATCATTGAATCCTAACGAATATATATCATAACAATTCAACAATTCAATATATGCATATGGAAGTCTTTATATAGGGTTATACCAATGTAAAAACTATAGAATAAATAAGTATAATGACATCTTATAGTATTATTTTTAATTTCTAGGATAGATACATGAAGATCTAATTAAATATACCATTACATAAATAATAAATTATTAAATTTCTTATGGATGGGCTAGAGTTTTTGGGAAAAGTGAGGGAGGTTCTAGATAATCGTAGGTTAGTATAATTAAATAAATCTATTGAATAAATCCCGATTCACTATTTGAATTAGGGTTTCACAAAATGATTCATTTAGTTTCCAAATATTCCAAAAAATCAATCAACTCACCTTAAAATAAAGGAAGCCATTTCACATTTTTATTGGAATCTCATGTCACACACTAATTCCTACAAGAATATAATTCTCACCCTGAATAAAAAAAATAGAATATACCTAAAACCATTCACATCATGAATAACCATTAATGGTTTGAATTATTTCATACAATAATATTTCATCTTCCCATATATTTTTTCCTCAGAACACCTCCATCAATTTGATCCAAACTCAACTAACATATAAGAAAAAAAATATACAATAACATGCCAATAAGGGGAATTCAATTTTAAAATTTCCCCAATATATAAAATATCATCCTCTATTTTTTATCCCATACATAATTAATATATATCTATTAATAATAGTGGCCATTGTTACCTCATATATAACTCTCTCTCCTCAGCCTCCATTTGAAAACCCACTCTTCTGCTACACTCGCATTAGGGTCTTTTATTTCCTCATAAAATCTTCTCACTATATTCTATGGCATGTTGTGGATGATTCTAAAATGAATCATCATCATCAAGATAATAAGAATCATCATCAGTCATGTGAGTAGGATAAAGTTGATATATTTGAATTTTCAAATCATAGAACATACCATTTGAGGAACTGTTGCATTTTGGAAGAACCAATTGGTATTCCACTCGAACAATCTGCTCCACTATCTGAAATGATCAGACATACCTCATTGATATATTCCCATTTATAAGAATATAGTAGAGACCCAAAGCTTGACGTACATAGAAATTACATTACTTTTTCGGAATATCTAATACGTAACAAAAATAGACACCAAAGAACTGTAATAGTTTAGTGTCTTTGTAAACTCAAAATATAATCTTTTAATCTTGGTGAAAGATCTTCAGCATCTCCCATAGAGATCTTCCTTTTTTCATACCTAAAACGTTTCTTTATATCCTGGGGAAAAGAAAAAATTTAAAGGGTGATCTCAAATTATCAGTAAGGGTAAGCATGGAGAAAATAAAACAAACCATATATATTTGAACATCAAAACATGAACATAATATTTAAACATCAAAATCTTGAAAAATGACATAAAACCTGGTAGTACGTAAGGCATAGATCATAAAGAAACATTAATCATGATAAAATAGCATGGAAAAAAACTTATTATGGTGGAAAAACATTAAGCACATGATATTATTTCTATAGTTTCCAAAGCATTTCTTCCCAGACCATCTTAGTGGACAATGTCCCTTTCTGAATCGAGTTCACTCCCCGTTCCAGTCTTATATCATTGAACCGGATTAACATACCATTCCAGCCATGTCTATCTCATGAGATATAAATCATTACCCAATGCATTAGTGGGAGATATAGGTCCCACCCATCTCATATTGATACCATTCTTATGTGTGCCACAAGTTCATAAATCATACATCATAGCATAACCCATGTAATAAAAGTGGGATTCTTAAACATCATTCCCTCATAACATATTCTATATAAGATAAAACGACGTCATAAAAATAATTTCATCATAAAATAAACAAATAACTGTGAAAATAAGGATAGAAAGAGAACCCCATATTATCTTAGATGGAAAATAATTTTGACAAAACACTTGAACTATATTCTTGAGGAAAATATCCTTTCTACTTCAATAATATTTTTCCTTTCTTAAAATGTCATAAAATTTTAAACTAAAAGAATTTGATTAAAAATAAAATTGAATACATTTAAATTAAGATTCATGGAAATAATGTTTTATGAAATCATAAAATCCATTCATGCCGTATAAGTTAAAAAAACATTCTTCTCGTACTTTGGCCGTAAAATTTAAAAAGTATCTCCTACTTAAAAAAAGAAAAGATTTGTTTCATATCTTTTACTAAAAATCCACCAATAAGTAAAATTGGATTTAAAAAATTGTCTAAGGATATAAATAATATTACAAATTGAGTAAACATGTATGTGGATGATAAATATGTCTTAGTAAATACCAAAGTATAAACAATCTCCGCTAAAAATGATATTGTTAGATTTTCCCTTACCTTAGGTCTGATATGCTTCGTACATATCCAAACCTCCTGTATAATGATTTAAATAATTTCATTTACATATTAAAGAATAATATTCATTGTTATTATATCATATATGGTTCACTTATGAATTTATATTACCAGCTATTTTGTAAATTCCATGTTAAAGTAGTGTTCTGGGTAAAATTGTTTTATTTATCAAACTTGTTTGGACTTGTTTTTCTTGATATTATTATTACATATATCATGATTTAATTACTTACAGAATTTAAATCAGGATTTATATATCATATATATTCAGTATATATTTATATATGTATAATAGATAGATAAATGAAATTAAATACACCGTTCATGGAGACGGTAGGTCGTACGTACGCATGAACGATGTTTTCCTTTCATTATTGACTTGAATGGAATTAAGTAGATGACATACATATATATATATATATATACATAAATATAGTAGAATTATTATTTCATATATTTCATGATTACTTATTATATACACATTATAATCATTCTTGAATTCTTAACATGGAAAATGAATCTCATCGCGTCGTGGAGACAGTAATCTGTACGTACACACGAGCGATGATATCGTTCCCATATTTATTGAATGGAATTTTAGTGGATGATATAATATATTAGAACCTGTATGATGTTATAATAATCATATATAGTTTTTATTTACACCATTATACCCATCCATGTAGGGTGCTGGTGGAAAAAACAGATTACACCACGGGGTGGAGACGGTATTCCGTATG
Organism: Viscum album; assembly: GCA_963277665.1. NCBI lineage: Eukaryota > Viridiplantae > Streptophyta > Magnoliopsida > Santalales > Viscaceae > Viscum > Viscum album. Next base: position 1,514,594,342 of record OY728163.1, read on the forward strand.
TACGCACGCGTGGTGATTTCTTTTTCCGTAGGATGGATACAAGGTCAAATAGGGTTTTTTAATATTTATAATAACATATAATTATATAAGTAATACTTATGTTATTAATTTATAATGAAACAACTAAAGAAGAGGAAGTAGAAGAAGAAAGAAACTTGAAAGAGTCGGTAGGAGAGATTATCTGTTCCTCGACGCACCTCCTTTAAACTTATTCTTAGGACACTAGAGTTGGACTTTTGAGAAGACCAGAACCTATATGATGTAACTAGAGAGGTTTAGAAGAGTAATTGGAAGGGTTTGGCCATGATTCAAGGCTCAAAAAGGTGTGAAGAGACAAGGGAAGGGGTTCCCTTTTTATAAGGGAGGAGAGGGGAACCTTAGGAAAAACGTAAAATATCATTTTATAATAAAGTCATATTCAGTTTATAATAGCTTCAAATTAATTTATTTAGAAGATAATGTGTGTCTGGGTAGAAATAATCTCAACCAATAGGTTTTAGACAAGTTTAGGTCACTATTTTATCCTTATCATTTAGATTTAATTCTAAGTTAAATAATTTTACTTTTACCGTGTCTTTTTGTATTCTTACACTATATGGTTAATAAACTTACTATAACAAGACAAAAGAACCCAAAGTGGTTCATTATTAATATATATATCATTATATATGTAATTTGTCCGAATCTTATATTTTTAGGAATAAAATAACAAATAATAATATAATATTTGTTCTAAAACTATTTTATGTCAATTTTGACACTATTTGGTACTTGATTTTTGTGAAACTCATACCAGCATGATTAGTTCAAATAAAGTTAATTAAATAAATACTAACATGTCATATTAACCTATAAAATTATTGGAATTCATAAATAGTCTAAAATTACATTTATTTGGGTTTTTATAACATCAATTATGTTAATATTTCATTAATAAGGTAACTACTGCATCATCATTGTGTCATAAATAAATTAAATTATTAAATGTATGAAAAATATAAATAAAATACCATTATTTATTAAATATTTTTATATTTCTAAAGAATATTTGTAAACAAATTTATCATTTGTATAATCTGATATTTAAATTGTTTTAGTTATTAAACTTTGATTTTATCTATTTTAATTCTTCTTTAAATAAAATAATAATAAATTTCCTAATCTAATCCAAGTGGACCTAATGGGTAATATTTTATCCCTAAGTTTTTTTGGTTGAATTAAACTTATCCAATAGAATTAGAAAATATTTTAGGGTAATAATAATATCATTTTAACCCTTAATTTCCCTATTTACTTTTAACCGTGGTAAATAAAAGTAAAAAGTTACTATTCACAAAAATTATTTTTATCTTATTGAACCCCATTTTACTTACTAATATCAACTGTGGCTCTTGGATTAAATAAAATAAAAAATTATTTAAATAAAAATTCGGTTTTTAAATAGTAACCTAGTGATTTCACTATTCATCAAAAATTGAAAGTTTTCTGAAAAATACCAAAAATTCACCCTAGGCTAATTTCAATATTCCGAATCCAAAAATGAAGTCCATTTTTAAAAATAATATTTATAAAATTTCAAAAATTGGGTATTACTATTCATAACGGCTAGTTTATAAAATATTTTAATAACATATCGTTGTTTCGTGAAACTTGATATTTCGTACAACAAACGTTATCGTGGAATGTCGCAATTTTCTGTAATGAAATCCAGGCCAGGGATGCGTGTAGTGCAAGCTCTTATTGGTGTAGCGTTCAACACAAGACATTAAGGAAATTAAAAACAATCTTTTTCATAAAATCTCAGGGTGTTACATTCTACCCCCCTTAAAATGAATTTCTCCCTTAAAATTCATCGGTATCTTAAATGGTTTCCTACTCGAATGTTTTAAAAGAAACCCACATAGTAAAAAGAAATACCAAAACTTGTCTTTAAAAACTAAAGTATGAAACATAACGGTTACCCTAATCACTGGGTTTCCACATAAGAGAACATGGGTGAAAATATGGATATAGAAGAGAAATCTAACCATCGTGTTCCAATGGAGAGTGGTAGAGAACATGTCTATGACAAAGACAACAATAAAAAATCCATAAATTTGTGATGATCTATGGTACCCTCTGATTCATCGGATATGAGGAAACTAGAAAAACATTTTTACTATTCAAGATCATTTCCCTAAAGTTGAAAAAATTTTGAATTAAAAGAAATACTTACATGATTTTGGTAAAATATTACCGTTGCTCGTGCCTTGAACAATTTCCACTTCATCTAATAATGAAATGAAGTTGAATTTGACTTTTTTGAAGTGTTAGCATATCATGCGATAGAATGATTGGTCATTCCATCTGTCTCAAACATTGGATTAGAAAAAGTTATATACGTAAGTCCATATTATAGTGGATTAATCATATATGGTTCAAAAAATGGACTTATACCTCATCTATCATACCTATTAATAAAATAAAACTAGTATCTACTAACCATAGACTTCATGTAGGCTAGTGGTAGGCGATAAAGGCCTTGACACTTTAGTTATGGGTTGGATTCCTGCAACCCTGTCTGACGCGATGGGTTGTCGTTCGTTCTGCAGTTTGTCCCTTTTCTTAAACTACACTATTTTAATATTCTTTCAGTAATATCAAAAAAATTTCTAGCCTTAAAAAATACTAACTTATTTTCAACATAATCAATTCCAATCATTAGGCTTATCCAAAATACTTCTTTCCAAACTCATAGTATAAAGAGGATGATTACTAAAAATTTCATATAATAAGCACGATAATACCATCATTTATCCCTGATATATCTTATTGGTCACATTCCAATAATGTGAATACCTTAATCATGTATTCTCTTAAAAAATGAATACCCATTGAACCTTAGTGAAAACATGAATGTTGTCAAAAGTTAACTCTTTCCACATACCAAAATCCAAAAATTCAATATACTCAAACCATGATATAACCTTGTCCTTATATCAATCATGAGCTCATGAATATTATTAAACATTTTATTTTCTCATTGTCATATCATCTCCTTTCAAAAATATTTGAATTACTTTTCATGGTTACTAGTACCATATAATTATTGAAAATCGTAATAAACCAATACATAGATATTCCAATATTCCACAATACTATAAATTAGATTTCACAACATTATTTTGGAATCCCGTTATATAAACACATAATCATTCCACTACATCGTTGTCATACTCAACATCGCCAATAATGATCGCATGTAAATTCCCTTTATCTGTTTCCTTAAGAGTTCGCTCATGTTGATCATCATTAACCCTTGGATTAGGTTATTGATTAGCATAATTCCACATTTCATTTCACTTGAAGCATTAAAGTGTTTGTGGAGCATTCTCTGTAGTCCTTTCTCTATTCAAGTCATTAGAAAATTTTTCCCATTACTTCGGCACTCACCTGCTTGATGACCTTCTTTTCCACACTTGAACCATTTTCTAGTTCCTTTTAGACAATCTCCGCCATGCTTCTTTCCACACTTTGATCATAAAGAAACATTCACCTTCTTTTCACCATTGTTCTGAGGTTTTTCCTTGAACTCCTAATTTCGTTTCTTGTCAAAACCATGAGATGTATATGTTACATGAACTTCCAGTTCTACATTGATAGCACAACACACAATTTCTTTATAGCTACTAAAGTCTCTTATAGCTAATTCCCTTCGAAGACTTTGTGTTAAGACACTAAAGAATCGATCAACTTTACTTTCAATTTTGATGATAAATCGAGATGCATGCCTTGCAAGCCTTGTAAAATTCGCTTCGTATATACCAACAGATTCATCATCCTTTTTCTTAAGCTCAAGTAACTCCTTTTCCATCTTTGTTCGAAGAATATGAGGTAAGTACTTACTGAAAAACAAGTTCGTGAACTCATCCCATTCCATGAATTCAATTTCATCTTGGGGCCTTGTATTCTTAATTATAGTCCACCACTGGTCTGGTTCACCTTCTAAACAGTAAACAGCTAGAATGACTTTATCATGTTCCAAAAAACTATGTATGGAAAATATCTTTTCAATGGTAATGATCCATTGTTTAGAAATAAGTGGATCAGAAGACCCATTGAATGAAGGTGGGTGTTGCCTCATGAAGGACTCAATAGAATATTGTTCTCTTCTATGATCATTTGGAAATACAGAATGATTCATAGCTTGTGTAAGTATAGAAATAATATTTTTCACTCCATCTCCCATCACATTTGGTTGTTTAGGAGGAAAATCATTGCATTTTCCATTACATTGATCAATACGGTTCCTTTGGGTTCCAGCCATCGTCTAAAACCCAAAAAGCATAGTGTGAGGGGAAAAAATCATGCTAGGGAAGAAAACATAATAAAGGGGGAGTACATTAAATATATAACATCTTAGGGTTAATTCTATGATCGTTACCGTAATTATAGGACTATAAACTATACTTGTACGTAACCTTATGGACATCCCTAGACATACCTTAGAAATATCTCTAGGGATCTTACTAAAGTTTTTGCATCCTAGTTTCCAAAGGTTGACTAAACTGAAACTCTGATACAAATTGTAGAGAACCAAAGCATGATGTACATAGACATTACATTACTTTTTCAGAATATCTAATACATAAAAAAACAGTCACCAAAGGATCTTAATAGTTTTGTGTCTTTGGAAACTCAGAATATAATCTTCTAATCTTGGTGAAACATCTTCAACATCTCCCATAAAGATATTATTTTGTTTCTTACCTAAAACCTTTCTTTATATCATGGGGAAAATAAAACATATAAAGGTTGAGCTCAAATTCTCAGTAAGGGTAAGCATGGAGATAATAAAACAAACCATATACATTTGAACTTCAAAACATGAACATAATATTTAAACATAAAAAACATGAGCAATGACATAAAACATGGAAGTACATAAGGCATAGATCATAAATTAACATTAATCATCATAAAATAGAATGGAAACAAAACTTGTAATTGTGGAAAAACATTAAGAATATGATATTATTTCTATAGTATCCAAGGCATTTCTGCCAAGACCATCTTAGTGGAAAAAGTCCCTTTTTGAATCGAGTTCACTCCGCGTTCCAGTCCTGTATCAATGAACCGGATTAACATACCATTCCATCCAGGTCTATATCATGAGATATAAATCCTTACCCAATGCATTTGAGGGAGATATAGGCCCCACCCATCTCATAATGATACCATTATTATGTGTTCCACAAGTTCCTAAATCATACATCATACCATAACCCATGTAATAAAAGTGGGATTCTTAAACATCATGCCATCATAACATAATCCATATAAGATAAAAGGACATCATAAAAATAATTCCATCATAAAATAAAAAAATCAATGTAAAATTAGGGATAGATATTGAACCCCATATTATCTTAGATGGAAAATAATTTTGATAAAACACTTGAACACCATTCTCGAGGAAAATATCTTTTCTACGTCAAAAACATTTTTCCTTTCTTAAAATGTCATACAATTTTAAACTAAAATAATTTGATAAAGAATACACTTTAAAAGGTTTTAAGGAAGCTTCATGGAAATAATGTTTTATGAAATCATAAAATTCATTCATGCCGTATATGTTAAAAAAACATTCTTCTCGTACTTTGGCCGAAAAAAGTCAAAAATTATGTCGTACTTAAAACGACAAAAGATTACTTTCATATATTTTACTAAAAATAAACCAATAGGTAAAATTGGATTTAAAAAATTTTAGGAGGATAGAAATAATATTAAATATTGATTAAACATGGATGTGGATGATAAATATGTCCCAGTAAATACCAAAGTATAAACAATCTCAACTAAAAATGAGATTGTGAGATTTTCCATTACCTTAGGTCCGATATGCTTCGTATGTATCCAAAACTCCTGTATAATGATTTAAATAATGTCTTTTACTTATTATAGAATCATATTCGTTGATATTATATCATATATGGTTCACTTATGACTTTATATTACCAGTTCTTTTGTACATTCAATGTTAAAGCGTCGTTTTGGGTACAATCGTTTTATTTATAGTACTTGTGTGGACTTGTTGTTCATGATATTATTATTAATTATATCATGATTTAATTAGTTTTATAATTTAATTCATGATTTATATATCATATATATTCAATATATATATAATTGATAGATAAATGAAATGAAATACACCATTCAAGAGACGGTAGGCCGTACGTACACAAGAACGATGTTTTCCATTCATTATTGACTTGAATAGAATTATGTAGATGAAATACATATATATAAAAATAAATCCAGTAGAATTATTATGTCATATATTTCATTATTAATTATTATATATACTTTATAATCATTCTTGAATTGTTAACATGGAATGTGAATCTCATAGCGTCGTGGAGACGGTAATCCGTACGTACGCACGAGCGATGATATCATTCCCATATTTATTGAATGGAATTGGAGTGTATGATATAATATCTTAGAATAAGTATGATGTTTTAATAATCATATATAGTTATTATTTACACCATTATACCTATCCAAGTAGGGTGGTGGTGGAAAAAACAGTTTACACCACGGCGTGGAGACGGTATTCTGTACGTACGCACGCGCATCGATTTCGTTTTCCGTAGTATGGATAGAAGGTTAAATAGAGTTTTTCATATTTATAATAACATATCAGTATATAATTAATAATGATGTTATTACTTTATAATTAAATAACTAAATAAGATGAACTAGAAGAAGAATGAATCTTGAAAGAGTCAGTAGAAGAGATTACCTCTTCCTTGACGCACCTCCTTTAAACATATTCTTAGGGAACTAGAGTTGGTCTTTTGAGAAGCCCAGAACCTATATGATGTAACTATAGAGGGTGAGAAGAGTAATTTTCAGGGTTTGTCAGAGATTAAAGGCTCAAAAGGGTGTGAATAGAAGAGGGAAGGTGTTCCCTTTTTAAAAGGGTGGAGAGGGGCACCTTAGGAAAAACATAAAATATTGTTTTATAATAAAGTATAATCAGTTTATAATAGTTCCAAATTGATTTATTTCAAAGATAAAGTGGGGATGGGTCGCAAGCCTCTCAACCAATAGGTTTTAGGCTAGTTTATGTTACTATTTTATCCTTATCATTTAGATTTAATTCTATGTTAAATAATTTAACTTTTACCGTGTCTTTTTTTTTCTTACACTATATGGTTAATAAACATACTATAATAATCCAAACAAACCCCAAGTAGTTCATTATTAATATATATATTTATCTAAGTCATTTGGATGAACATAAGATTTTTACTAATAAAATAACAATTTATAATATAATATTTGTTTTAAAAACTATTTTATGTCAATTTTGACACTATTTGGTACTTGATTTTTTTCAAAATCATTACAGCATGATTAGTACAATAAAATTAATTAAATCAATAATAAAATGTCATATTAACCTATAAAATTATTGGAATTCATAAAAAGTTGAAAATTACATTTATTTGGGTATTTATAACATCAATTATGTTAATATTTCATTAATAAGGTAATTACTGCATCATCATTGTGTCATAAATAAATTAAATTATTTAATTTATAAAAAAATATAAATAAAATACCATTATGTATGAAATCTTTTTATATTTCTATTGAATATTTATAGTCGAATTTATCTTATGTATAACCCTATATTAAAAATGTTTTAGTTATTAAACATTGATTTTAATTATTTTTATTCTTCTTTAAATAAAATAATAATAAATGTCCTAATCTAATACTAGTGGACCTAAAGGGTAATATTTTATCCCTAAGGTTGTTTTTGGTCGAATTAAACATATCCAATAGAATTATTACATGTGTTAGGGTAATAATAATATCATTTTTACCCTTAAATACTCTATTTAGTTTTAATCGTGGTAAATAAAACTAAAAAGTTACTATTCACCAAAAATTATTTTTATCTTATTGAACCACATTCTACTTACTGATGTCAACCGTGTCTCTCGGATTTTTGAAATTACACTCATAGAAGTGGTAAAATTATGTTTTATGTAAATTTTCCAATTATCCTAAGAGGTGGGTAAAAGACGGTCAAAAGTTCAATAAAATTTTTATATATCTAAAATTATTATAAAATGAATTCAATGAATTACATTGAACTTATATAGGTATTATGTATCAATTTTGACCTAAAATAAATTTATATAAAATAAATAATTATTTAAATAAAATTTTGGTTTTTAAATTGTAACCCAGTGTTTTCACTATTCATCATAAATTGAAAGTTTTCAAAAAAATACTAAAAATTCACCCTAGGAAAATTTCAATATACCGAATCTAAAAATAAAGTCCATTTTAAAAAATAAAGTTTATAAAATTTTAAAAAATGGGTATTACTATTCATAACGGCTAGTTTATATAATATTTTAATAACATATTATTTTTTAGTGAATCTCGATATTTCGTACAACACACGCTATTGTGAAAGTTCGCGATTGCATGTAATGCAAGTCAGGTCTGGGATGAGTGTCGTGCAAGCTCCTATTGGTGTAGATTAAAGCACAAGACATAAATGAAATTAAAAATAATATTTTTCATAAAATCTCAGGGTGTTACAAATATAGTGTTTACAGAGTCCTGGAGGCACATGAATAAAGACTTATTGACGATACTTTAAAACTATAGGCCATCTTTCTATGGACGTATATGATTTCTTCCTACACTGTGTGGCTTCCTTATACTTCTTGATTAACTGAATATTCTCAAATGGATCCTACATTAGGAAAGTTTTTATGATCATGGACTCCCCATCCTGTAACTAGAACAAATTTGAATAAATAACATTCCATTTAAATCCATTAAAGGGTATATTTGGAACTATTATTGGAAGTTATTATTACAGTCGAACTCCATTAGATCTTGGTACTACTCCAAATAACAAATAATGCTCAAAACAAAGGATTACAACATACCCTATTGAATATAAATTGTCCATTTGATTGTCCATCATTCTAAGGATAACAAGAAATTATCATAAGAACATTTCTTCCCAATGTGTTTTGAAGGCCTATCTAGAAACCTGACATAGTATATAGTTTTAAATTAGATACAATTTGCTAGAAAATTCCATGAAATCAAATTTTCTCTCAAACATGGATATTACCCAGTCATTAATGGTGGATTTCATCAATTAATCTATTGTTATGAACATAAATATATTATAATTTTCATGTTGAAATCATGCCAATTCCATTCGGGAATTAGAAAAGTTTGTAACAACCCTATATGATTATGATGTGAAACCTTTACCCAATAAAGGGGTAAGATCATGAGATCACTTTCTTCATCCCTGGGAAATAGTATATCTTATGGAGTTCATGATTCATATTTCTCAATCTAGAATTTACTTCCCATTTTATATCATGGAATTCCACTCAACCCACTTCCTCTATTGAAATTTTAGTTCCCCCAATAAAAAGTTATATTTCAATCTATATTCATTTCTATAAACCATGAATCTCTAACCTATATGATAATTTCACCAAAATATCGGGGAATGGACCCAAAAAACAAACTATAGATAATTTGGGTGATAATTCCACTAATGGATCCTCAATTTTCTATATATATAGGCAATAACATGATCCTATTTATTTTTAATTTCTCCGAGTCTTCCTATTGATGCTTTGAAATACTATATTTTCTCCTTACCAATCTAAACTAAAGTCGGTATTGGTGTTGAGTTTACTCTACTCTTTAATTACTGAAAGAACTCATCATAATAATCTGATGAAGAAAACAACACCCTTTTCTTGGTTAGACTGTATTTCAATGCTTACGTATAAGAGAAATCCTGAATCAATTGCCAATAATATTCTTCAAAGCCAAGAAATATAAAATTCATGAAGTCGTTCTTTGGTAACTAACAATATACAACGATAACCATCTTTTATGTGTCCAATTACAATCTAGTATCTGATATAATTTTTCCCAATAAGTGCACTTAAATAGTATAGAAATTATATTTTTATATCTTTGTGTATAAATGATTCTCTCTCTACATACTCAGGAAAATGTCATGACATTGGGCACAATCATCTCTAGACTAGGTGTATACTAAGAAATAATTAATAAATACTATCACAAACTAACCTATATATGGGTGAAGATATGATTAATCATGTCCATAAATTATACTTTTATTTTTATTTGACCAAATGACATTACCATGAACTCATACAAGTGACATATAATCCTAAAAGTAGTTCAGGGCATATCAGATGGTCTAACCCTTAGTTGATGGTACCCTGAACTGAAGTTGTTCATTGAGAAAATATATCCATCTCACATACGATCTAAGATATTTTTGAAGGGTATAAGGGGATCTTAGTTCATTATTGTATAATCTATTTTATCAAACATTTAATTTAATATTTACTTTTACTTGTTTTTATAAGTTTTAATTTCAACAGTTCAATATTAAATGTTATTTATACTATACTTTTCAATATTGTGATTTACCATGTTGAATTTGAGTTTGATACTTATCATTTTGATCATCATACCCACATTAATTCTGATAATCACGATAATGGGGTTTTGAATTTTTATGTTAGTTTATTTTTTTAAACTACCATTCACACCCCCCCTATTGTATTTGTTTTGTACTCTTACAATTCATCAATTGGTATCATATATATATATATATTTAATTCTATAATTTTTGTGTTATTTATTTTTTTAATCTATTTCACGTATCTACATCTTATTATAGATGTTTTATTTATAAACTTTTATCTCACTAACATGTAATTTTTAGGATGATTTTCCATCTTCATAAGATGGAAGGTTTGAATATCAGTACTCTCAAAATTTTAAATCCTACCATACCACTAATTTTTTATGGTTTAATTATACGTACTGGAGAGACATGATGAATACATTTGTTCTAAATAATGTTGGTGAAAATTTTCTCATGTTTTCATCTAACTATAATATTCATTAAAATGAGGTTACCTTTTTACTAATATATAAAATTTAGAATATTGGATGAATTATAAAGTAAGTAATACTCTATTTTGTTCTATGAATAGAAACATTTATAGTCAAATTTAATTGAGTGAAGCTAATAATATTATTTATATGAATTTTTAGGTAACACATTTCATTACTTCCATGGTTATTGAATCTAAAAGAGCTACGATTCCAAACAAATATCTAGTATTCAATTTCCAACATGGTGATTTAGTTCCAGGGATGCATAAAATATTTATAACTATTGTGAATAGTTTACAATATCTATAAGATAAATAGATTTCTTATTAGATATTAATTTATAATATTATTAAAATATTTCCTAGAGACGCGTATTCTAAGAGGACAACTCTGAATAATACTATTATGGATGATTTCATTTGATCAATTATACAGTATGAGGAAAGGCTGAAAAGAGATAGAGAAAATATGATAAAGTGGAATGGAGTTGTTTCATTTTAAATAAATTATAATGTCTCTAATAAAGTTAATTGCTCTTATAAATTATTAATTTCATCTAAAAAGTAAAAATTTGTTGTTGAATCATATAAAAGTTCATGGAAACAAACTGGGAATGAATTTTTTAATATTTTAAATACAATGATAAGATTTATTAGAAAATGGATCTCCAATATAGGTCAAACAAGAATCAAAAAAATATTTTATTAAAATAATTCATAAAAAGTCAAGTATTATAAATGTTTTAAGGATAGACATATTAGAATAGTATGTCTAAAGTTGAAGAGAATATATAACAATGAATGAAATTATTATAAGAATTATAAACAGTTCTATTAGAACAAGAAAAAGATGAGTATGAAATATTTAGATACAAGTATTCTTTCTAGTGGGTATAGTTTATCTAAAAACTAATCTGAAAATAAAAAATCATATTATAAAATAAACAGATTCTATGATGAAATTTTAAAATATAAAAACTCATTTATATTAAAGATAATAGTTAAATCCTTGATAAATATTAATTTTAATGAAATCTACCCATATGTTGAGGTTGAAAATAAAAATTCTACATATTTTGATAACTAGCCTTATTCATTTGAAGATAATAAAAAATGTCTATTTTTTGAAGAGGTTTCTAGATTTGTTGAATTGTTAAAAAATGAGAATTGTAAAATACCTAAAAACTCTAGTATTTCGCAATAAAAACCTACGAAAAAAAGATTCTAGGATTTATACTTTAACTATTTAAATATCATATCATTTTTAAATATTTAGTTAAATCTAATTTTGTTAACAATCATCATTCTAAATAACTAGAAAATTATAATTCTGAAAAAAAAAAAATTTGTTTAATGAGCTATAAGAAAAAATGTTTATATTCAACTACATCTAAGAGAAAAAATGCATTCGTAAAATTGAATTCATAAATTTATTATTATAAAAATATTTTTTCAAAGTTTAATAGTGGTAATGAAAAAATTTATAAGATTTATAACCACATTAGTCCTCATCGGGATGCATCTAGAACGGGTTTTACTAATATAAGTCCTATTATTCAAAATATTTACATTTTTCAAAAAGTGATCCATTTTTTCATACATTTCAAAGTAGTGTTCACTAGAAGAATAATATTTTATTAGATAAAATTATGTCCTTCAGACCCCATTATGTATATTTTCCAAAATAATTATCATTTTATAAATAATGTGAAGTTGGTCAAACGTGCATTCCTAAAATATTACTTTCTAATTATACCATACCCACAAAGGTTTGGGTATAGAGATGATAATTTTTTTTCTAGGTAAATAAAAAATATAACAAAAAAATATTTGGTACATGAATAGTGGGTTCTTCAGTAACATAACTACAAACACACATTTTTTCAAGAATACTAAAAAATAATATGTGTCCTGGTTTGTTTTGGTGACAATGCACATGGAGAAATCATTGGACTATGTAACATTATTTTTCTTAGAAGAGACTCAATTTCAAATATTTTATTCTTTATTGGACAAAAGAACAAACCTATTAGAAAAATTAAATTATATGATGTGGAATATATTATTATCTTGAATAATTAATAATGTACTATTCTTAGATCTAAAGATTCATTTATTATTTCCACCAAACAGAATGACAATGTCTACAAACTAAACATATAATTCCTTAGGATTCAAGATCTATCATATATAAGTATAATGTCATATCAATATTTGTTAAGGGATTAAATATTATTACATTTTAATGTTAGAACATTAGCTAAAATATATATGAAAGTACAAGTTAAGCATCTACCGTAACATAGGTTTGATATGTAAAAATTCTCTTGTCCTTATCAATTCAAAAAGCAGCATATGTTGAGTTTTAAATATATTTGTGAAGTCTAAACTTCTAATGTTATATAGAAAGTTTAAATTGACTTCTTTGGTCCTACAAAAACATGGAGTATTAGTGGAAAATATGTTGTATTTGTTTTAGTTTATGACTACACTAGTTATACTTGGGTCTATTTTATAATAAAGAAGTCATAAGCCTTCTTTAGTTTTGAAAAAAAATTCAGCCTGAGTAAAAAATGTGAAAACCCAATCATTGATAACTATTCATGGTGATCATGTTGGGGAATCTGTAAATTCTTATTTTGATACATGTTTTTGTAAAAATGGTATAGTTCATAGTTTTTTTACTCCTAGAACTCCACATAAAATGATGTTGTCAAAATAAGAAATATAATATTTTAGAATTTTACTAGAACCTTCATGAGTGACTACTCAATTGGTAATCATTTTTGGGATGAAGTTGTTAGTACATCCCATTACACTATAAATTGAGTTTTAGTGAGACCTTTTATTAATAAAACTCCTTGTGTGTTTTGGATTGTAAGTAAACCACAACATTCTTACTTCAATGTTTTTGGATGAAAATTATTCATTTTGAATAAATAAATTACATATGTATGCCCCAAAATTGGAAGGATGAATATTTCTAGTTTATTCCACAACTATAAAGGGATATAGATAGTTTAATAAAAAGAAAATAAATGATAAAAAATAGTTCATGTTATGTTTGTTAAAACTGATCCCTTTGATATAAAAAAACCTGAACACACGTATTTAAAAGTTATTTCTAAAAGTGATTTTCAACCTATTTTCGAATTTTCTTCTCATGAGATAACAACATAAGAATATATATTTAATGTTTTTCTTCAAGAATAATTTCAACATGTTTTTGAAGAAAATAATTTTTTAAACCCAATAAATCAGTTAATTATTAGGAATCATCCTACTTATAACATCATTACTGATGTGGACCAACTATATATAACTAGAAGTTCCTTAATAAATGAAATATAATAGTTTACATTTTTATCACAACCCTAACCTAAGAATCTAATGTGGAAATAGGTGATGAATATTGGATAAAATAATTCATGAATAACTCATTCAATTAGAGATGAATCTAGGCTAGATTTTGGTTGAAAGACATAAAGATACTTCTATAATTTGAGTAAAATTTGTTTTTTAGAACAAATTTGATGAAAATGGAATAATTGTTAGAATTAAATATAGAATTTCTGAAAAATGATATTTTCATAAATTTTATATAGATTTTGAAGATTATTATTCTCTATTATAAAGACTTGAATCTACTAATATATTTCAAAAATATATAGAATAATGAAATTTAAAACTATTTCAAATATATGTGAAGTGTGAATTTCATAATGGATATGTATATGAGGAATTTTATTTAGAAAACCCCCTAGTTTAGAAACTAAAATATCCAAAACATGTATTTAATCTTACTAAGCCACTATAAAAACATAAATAATACCCTTGATTTTTTTATGATATATTCACTTAATTCATGCTACAAAACAAATTTCTTAATAGATTTAGGGATCCAAAACTTTTTTTATAATAGAAGTTTCTAGAAACATCATCATTGTTCAAATTTATATTGATGAAATTATATTATGTTCAAATAATAAATATTCAATAGATTTATTTTTTGATCTTATGAAATATGAGTTTGAAGTATACATAGTAAGAGAACTTTCATATTTTATAGACTTTTATAATTCACAGAAATTAGATAATTGTTTTTCTCTCAAATTAATATATAATATATATTCTTAATAAATTTTGATATGACATTACTAAAAGTATTATTACCCCTATCACAAACATATATATATTTGATATTTATGAATCTAAGAATCAAGTTAATCGAAATATGTTTTAGTGTATGATTGTAATTTTCCATTACTTATCATCTAGTCATCCAGATTTATTGTTTTTTGTATTCTTTTGTAAAATATTTCAAGAAAATCTACGAGTTCCACCTTAAATTTGAGAAATGGATTTTCTATTATCTTGAAGGATATATTTATTTTGGATTCATTTAAACTTCTTGAAATGATTTTGAATTAAAAAAAATTGGATGCTGACTTTGGTAGATATTGAATGAATAAATAAATTACTTCCATAAATTTTAATTTCTTAAGAGATTCCATAGTTTCATGGTCTTGTATGAAAAAAAAAACTCAGTATGACTTTTCCCTACTGAAGATGAATATGTGTCTACTAGAATTCTTTGTGATAAAGTGTTGTGGATGCAATCCACACTCACTGACTATGGTAAGAGTTTAAGTAAAACTTGAATGTTGTGTCATAACAAAAGTTCCATTTCTTTTAATTAAAAAAACACATCAATCATGATAAAATAACACATATTTTAAGACAGAATTATTTTGCGATTACCCAAAAATACTATATATCATTTTACTATTCATCAGTATGCAACAGTAACTTTCAGGTATTTTTACAAAACCCAATAGTTATGATTGATTAAAATATATCAATATGAAGTTACGAATAGTCAATATAATGGGATCATTCATATGTAATTAATGGTTGCAAATATTATTACATTAATAATGTACTTATCAAAGGAAGATTTCATATGTTATATTTTTCTCAAAAAAATTGTATTTATATATTCTAATTCTTCAAAATCAAAAAAAAAATCATAAAATGTATCGGAATAAATAAAATTAATTAAATTCTTTTGAATAAATTTTTTTTAGATTTTTTTATGCACAAAAAAATTTAAATAAAATATGTTTTCGAATAAAAAATATTACTAAAATTTTTTGCATGATCGTTTTTTACAAATATTATCATACTAATTTTTCATAAAAATAAAATAAGAATATAATTTTAAAAACACTCATACTTAAATTTATGATATTACTCCATGAAGTATTATCATAATCCTTTCAGTTTCTTAATTATACTTTACAGATTCATTTCATTTTCATTTAAATTTTCCTAACTATTATAAACTTAATATATTTATAATAAAATTATGTTATTTAATTGGATAATTATTTAGTAGGATAATATTTTTTTCATAAAAAACATTAAGAGTTTATAATATTTAAAAAATCATTTGAGGAATAATCTCAATCAATAAATCAGATTATGGTTTTAATTCAAAACATATGTTATAAAGAATTTTAGGGATCTTTCCCTAGGCCAAAATATATGATAGTAGGCCATTATTTACCATAAGGGATTCTCAGAATTCTTTCTCAAATCCCTTCTATTCTTTTTCTGCTCAGTATGGAGTGTTTGAGATTAGTGTGATTCGTTTCTTTAGTTTTATTTTTTTCATCTCTGTATCATTCATAGTAAGATGGAATATCGTAAAGTTAATTCTTTGTGAAATATTTTGAGGAAAATGTTTATCAATAAATAATTCTATGATAAATATGATTATATTTTGAGACATGTTATAAAGATTCAAGGCTGGTAAAATGTTTTTGTAGAAAAATGTTATTTTGATATTCATTATCTAGAAATTTTTAAATAATAATATTTTTGGGGTCATTTAGAATGCATAATGATTTGGATGTTTTTATTTTAAATATTTTTTATAAGAGATTCTTATTATTGATTTAAAAGGTCACTAAATTGAGTTAAGATTCATTGGAAGGATTGTATTACCCACCATATCACAAGCTTATGGATAATCTATGATCCTTTGAAATATCAAAAGGTGAATAATATTTTTTCTCTTCTTTTGAGTTGGTAAGAAAAGTATATTATTTTTTCTCAATATCAAGAGTTGAAACTTTTTGGATGTCGGGTTATCTAATTCTAAGAAAATGAGATAGGGATAAATTGAAAGTTCTTGAAATTTTCATATTGGATTTACACATCAATATAGAGAGGATAAACCTAACCAAGATTGTGTTTCTCTCCATTAATCTATAAAGAAAAATTCTATGATGTTAATAATTATTTTTTTCATTTTTTCATAAATAAAATTTTGGTTTATTTTATATAAATTATTAAAATAATGAATCAAGATGAAGGGGTTCAAAAATGATTAATTTATCAGAGAAGAAACTACAGACTAAATGATGTTAGTCATCAATAAAAAAAATTCAAATTAAATATGAAGTGTAAGAGTCTAATTATAAATTAGTTAAAAAGAAATAACCAGTAATTGAGAAAAAGAAATATGATACCTCTCCTACGAAAAAACTAGAAACCGTGAACAATTCCTGATGAGGTCATCAAGATGTCGATGGAACACAATGCTCAGAAAAAAGCCAGGACATCCATGTTTCTAAATCGATACAGTTATAAATCTTTACATAAAGATAATGATAGCTATGTTTATGAGAGACAATGAAAATAATAATAATGAAAAGAAAATAATTATCAATCTAAGAAAATATAAAACAAAATGGAAGGATTTTGGAAAGCATCAACAAATATTCCTCTTTCAATTTCATTGTTGTCAGTAGTTCAACTAGTTACTAGTTCTAGAAAACAGTTCTCTTTTAATATAATTTTTATAGACCCATTAGGACCAATAAATTTAGAAACTATTGAAACCTAATTTGTTCTATATATTTTTTAGATGTGGAATGGTAAAAAAGTAGAATTTGAAACTAAATTTCAAAAATCTGTTCATAAATAACTCCGTAGAAAAGACTAGACATTAGTAAAAAGATTCGGAAAGGGATTATTAAGAATTTTAAATCTGTTGAGAAAATATTTAGAGGAAAAATAATGATAATAATTAGAAAAAGAAGAAGAAATATTATAACAATTCTATTCATATTCATCATCATCCTCTTCATCTTTTTCAAACTTGTCCAATAAAAATCTGATCTCAGATATTTCTTTGGCAAAACAATTCAAAGTGTGAGGAACAGGAATCCCATAAATTCCACATAAAAAAACTTAAAAAAACTAAGTTAGATATCTAATTTTATGTGATATAAGATTTAGACGATGTAAATAAGAAATAAATAAGAAAAGACGAATATTTGATCATCTCACCAATATATTTCTAAAGCTTCATTGGATTCATCTGATAAATAATTTACTAATGATCATCATATAATTGAATAAATTTTATAAACATTGAGATATATCAAATCATCAATTCCTTATCTTACAAATATTTAATCTTAGTCACATTAAATTAAAAATACTTTGAATGAGAAATTAGAATATTTGATGCTGTGTACCTAGATTTTTATTCAAAATGAATATAAGACTAAATATTTCAAACATAAATAAACATAACAGAATAAAAGTTTTAATAAAATGGTAAAATGGTTTAGAAAAGTGGATGGATATTTGAAATACCATGATGAAAATATTGAATATTTTAAGACTGTATCTTTCAATATCAATGATTCTCTTAAAAATTTATCTTTATATTTTTTTGATATTCTGAAAAGATAATGAAGCATGATTCCAAAACTATAGAGTCTATGAAGAATAATGAGGACATATAGAACATAAAATCTATATTCAAGAATTCTTATAATATATACTTATTTTTTTCTAAAATAATGATGTATTTATAGAACAAAATTGTTTATGATTTCTCATTCGAATGAATTATTCCCCAAATACATTTTGTTAAAATTATTTCCAAATTAACTTAGATGAATGTTTTTTTTTATCTTTGATGAATATTTATTCAAACATAGTTGTTTCGTAATATACATTCTATCATTTTTGGAAATTATTTTACAGTTCATATTTCTTTTTAAAAATCACAAAGGGGAGAGATTATTAGTGGGGGAAAATTATTGAGGGGGGAATTTTGTAAAAAAGGGTTATCAAATGAAAAAGAGGAATATGAAAAGGGATATTTTATTCTTATTTTTATAAATTAATAATATTTCCTACCATATGAATAATTTTGAACAAAAATAAGTTATTAGGATAAGGGAGCTAATATAAGAAAATGTGAGATACTTCTTATCTGTACTTTCTTCAAATTTCATAAATATAAAAAGGGTTTTATGTTTTCCCAACATAATATTTTTTCAGTTTTCATATTTTGTTTTTTGTTTTTCAAAACGGGGAGATTTTTGAGTTGATTGTTTATAATTTGTACATTTCCTTTCCTTATTTTTTTTAAAATAAGAAAAACATTATTAAACCAATATTTACCTAAACTTTTATCTACCAACCCTTTCAAAATGTTTTTTAAAATTTTTTTCTAAAAAAATAGAAATATGTCATAAATAAATATAAATATCCCATACATTTCTAGTCTCTTATATTGACATAATCTAGGTCCTTCTTTTTGACTCCATCAGTTTGATGATATCTAGTGCATCAGTGTGACTCAATTGATATGATGATATATGTTCTATCAGTGTGACTTCATCTGTATAACCATATCTATTCTATCAATGTGGCTAAATTAGTATAATTATATCTAACCTATCAGTGTGACTATATTGATATGACTATATCTGTTCTATCTGTGTGACTTTATCAGTATGATGAAATATGGTTATTTTTTGTGTCTATTTTTAGTCTATCGGTGTGAAAGAATTTAATCCACCTGAATGACTAATATTATCCCATTGCAATAAGAAGTTTTTTGATTGTGTTCTATATTATTTCTACTTGATTGAATAATTTTTAACAGCATTGGTATGGATCAATAAAAATAAAATTTTATGGGGTTTTATTTAATGAGATGTCAAGTGAATACCATTTGAGGTTGTTTCAACCAACTCTCAAATTCAATGATATTATGATCATTATAGTGATTTCTATACATAGGAGTATATCATAGGATCTGATAGATGATACATTTCCAACTCAACATGTTTTATGTTTTCTCTACTAATCATTATGTTTTTATACTTTGTAATATTTTAAGGATTTGATTCTAAGAAATCTAGGGTAAGGATTGTTTATATATTTGGAATGTATATCATTTGAATTTTTTTTATATTGCATATGATCAAGGGATTTCAGTGATAAGAATAATTTTGATACCAATTAGGATAATCGAGTCTTATCGGATCGTACTATTATAATATTTTAATAATCATGAAAAGAAATCCCCTTATCATGTTCTAATATAGATAATTCCTAAAGAAAGACATATTGGAAGTATTCCACCACTATATAAAATGTATTTTATTGAAACTCCCCAGGTTCTAGAATAAGTCTTGATAATTTTGGAGTGATTGAACATAATTTCAATTGAAATTGTGCTATATGACCGGCCTAAATATCACATTCACCATGACATACTTGGTTTCCCACTTCTGGAGAATTAATGTTCATTATCCTGTTATAATAATAGATTTGATTGGGGTATTGATATAGCCAATACATAACCATAATAAAATAAAATCCAACCATTTGAAGGAAAAATATCTACAAGAGTAGTAATCTGTATCCAGAGTGGTTGGAGTAGACTATAACAACCATACTTTTTATTACATACATAAACAATAATTATTATATAAAACATTCACTTGATACAACATAAAATATCGTGATTTATAGTGTATGTTGGGATCAGAACATTACATAAAAACTTAAAATATAAAATTCAACATCTTATTGAAAGCTTCATTTACACAACCACATCATTATTTCCTACTTAGCATTGCACAGAATAAATTTAAGACATGCATAATAAAAGGGTGAGCTATAAATACTTGTAAGGGAGTAAAAATGCATAACATGAAGAATACTATACATGTTAAGAAATAGAAATATCAATTTATCACAGGAGAAACATGAACATAAAGGCATGATATAGCATGATTATTATAACATGGAAATGTGTCAACAACACTTAACATGGTATTAGAATGATCCAAGGCTAATTGCACATGGGGAATGAGTAAACCTTAATTTCACATGAATTAGAATTAGTAAACACATATTTTACTTGAATTATCATGAGTTAGCCCTCATTTAACTTTACGTTTCATGATACAACTCTTTACCCAATGCATTGGAGCGCTATTAGGGTGCATCCTTCATAAACATTTCATTTCATGCATAAGTGTGCCATGTAGGCCATACAACATGGAATCATTCAACATCATCATTTTTCCATGATAAAGGAATGTATAATATATAAATGAAACTCTATAAACAATAATTAAATATGAATAAAGGTAAAAACCCTTTTATAATAAATGGGCATGGTATTCACTATATAATGACTTTGGATTTGAAAATCTAAATACAATTTCGGCATCATGACAACATGACATAAAAATTCATAAAACTGGTTGATGAAAGAGAAATGGGTGTCTCATTATATTTACATTAAATGGACTATAATGTGGTCATATAGATTCATGTCCCAACAAATTTAATGGAATTAATATTCATAATATAAAATAATTTCTTGAATGTAAAAGAGTAGAGATAAATCCCTTATGCAATTTTGGCATGGTAATAGATGTACATGGGAGTAATTAATGAGAGTGAAAGGGGTATCTCATCATTAAAACATAAATAGGAATTTATGGGGGAGGTTTGAAATCATACCCCAACAATTATAATTCAAAATAAAAGCACATAACAATATTAAGAAACTTGGATAAAATGAGAAAGGAAGGAATCCCTTACTTGGAATTGTGATCCCAAAGGCTTGGGATAGGCTAAAGAGGCTTCATGAGAGCTTGGGGAACCTTGGGAAGATTATAAATATAGGAGGGAAGATATTGGATGAACTCCAAAGGCTTTTAGTGAAGAGGAAGTGGAAGCTTGGGTGGGATTATAAAGGAAAGGAGAGTGAATTCTTTATTATTTACGTTTTGGGCACAACACATTAAACTAATCAAAACCACAATCAAACCCATGGTTTTTGCCCCTGATTTTTTCCAAAGAGGATTAGAAAACATTATTTTATATGTAAAATGGCCTAGATTCTTAAAATATTAGGTTTTCTTAAGTGGATGTGAGTAACACTCTCAAGGAAATCATTTTAAAAAGTTAAAAATGTTTTCTTTATCTTGAAGGGTCCACTAAAGAATTTAAAAATAAATAAAACAACCCTATAATAACATTATTTTAATGTAAAACATATATTTTATTAATATAATGTTTATAGTATTTTATTACATCAATATTGGTCCACTTTAATGTAATAAAACACATTATATATTTAAAGGGTATTTAATTTTTTCCCAAAAAATTGACTGTCTCATAAAATTATTAAAAAATCACTGTTGGGTAATTTTGACATCATGATTCAAAATAAGATATTAATTTTATCCAAATATTATTCTAAATATGTGAATTTTTATTTTTAAAATAATAACATACATTTATAAAAAAATCTTGGGTTTTGATAAAAATAGATTTCAAACCTTAACAAAAGTCACATTTGAATTCCTAATAATTATACAGTCATTTATATTTAATAAATATTAGTTTAGTGATATAATTTTATTAAATTATTATATAATTCATAAATACATTACTTCATCAAAACATGTTTCTTAATAAATTTAAAAAAATACTATTTTTCATTAAAATTTGTCTACAAAGTAACAAGAATAAAATGAATGTATATTCTCTATAAAAAATAACATAAATAATAATAGTACTAGGGTATTATTACATAAACCCTTATAATAGCCTCATACGACATAAGGGTAAGGTGTGCGATGGTGATAGACTGTTGGGGTGGCATGGATAACATTGCTCGGGTGGTAATCCCTATCAACCTCCACTTCTCTCGTAGAAGGTTCTGTTCGAGCTTGACGAGTTCATGCTTGTCTTGGTCTAGGTCAAGATCGAAGCCCAATAATGGAACCCTCTTTCCGAGCACTGAAAAATGGCCTTCAAATGGAGCAATTCTACTGGATGAGGCCATCCCTTCCTTTGTCATGTAAATTATATTTTTAATGCCCTATGTTAATAATAACCTTGTGATCACTATTTTATGACAATGTTAGTAACCGTAACAATTCTTAACAGTATTTTAAACCCCAAAAACATAAAACCAAGATAGTGAATATGTTATATAACCATCTTACATAACAATAAATTTAATTAGATCAATATGAATTTTAATTAATAAATGTTAGGGTCATTACAATCTTCACCCTCAAAAAACTTCTCCCTCAAAATTTCCTTTTACCACACTAAACTATTGTGGGTATCTCTACTTAATCACTTCCTCTAATTTCCATGTTTCCTCTTAAAAGTTTTGGTTTCTCCATAACACCTTGACGAGGGGAATTTTCTTATTTTCTATAACATTTTCTCTAACATCTATTATCGTGACCGACTTCCATTCATTGGAGAGGTCATTCTCCAATGGTACCACCTTTGGATTGAGTATATGTGATGGGTCAAGTATTTACTTCCTCAAGAGTGATACATGCAATACATCATGTACTTGAGATAGGTTCGGTGGGATTTCTAGTTGATAGGCCACTACTCCAATGCGATCAAAGATCGTAAAAGGGCCAATGTACCTTGGACAAAGCTTTCCCTTTTCCCCAAATATCACAACTATATTCCCTAATGATTTCTAGAGGAATACCACTTCTCTGACTTCAAACTCTAGGTCCCATCGATTATTATATGTATAGATCTTTTTTTGACTTTGAGAAACTTTAATGTGATGCCGCATTGTCTTACACTTCTCTAAAATTTCATCGACCATTTCCGAAACTAGGAGTTTTTTCTCCCCAACTTCATCCCAACATGCCGGTATTCTATACCTCTTCCCATAAAGGGCTTCATAATGGTCCATTTTAATGCTTGAGTGGAAAATATTTTTGTAAGTAAACTCAACTAGAGTAAGATGTTGAGCCCACCCCCCTTTGAAGTCCATTGAGCATGATCTCAACATGTCCTCAAGTGTTTGGATAGTATGCCAAAATTGTCCATTAGTTTGAGGATGATTAGTCATATTAAATTTTATCTCAGTATCCAGAGCATGTTTAAGACTCTTCTAGAACAATGAGGTTAATATTCCATCTCGATAGGATACAATAGATAGTGGTACTTCATGAAGCCTTACCACTTCTCTGATATATATTTCTGCTAGTTGATCCAATTAGAAATCCTCCTAAATGGAAATGAGGTGTGGAGTCTTTGTAATATGATCCACAATAACCCAGATATAATTGTTTTCATTGGATGCATTCGTATGTCTGGTGAAAAAGCCCATGGTAATGTTCTCCCATTTCCATACCAGTATGGGTAATGGTTGCATCATCCCCTTAGACTTCTTCCTCCCAGACTTCACTTATTGAAACACTAGGCACATTGATTTATACTCATTGATATCCTTCTTTATGTTATCCCACCAATAATCTCTCAGAGATCATGATGCATTTTTGCGTTTCCTAGATGAATAGACAAATTAAAACTATTTTCATCATCCAAAAGTTCCTTCGTCAGTTCCAGACTTGATGGAACATATAGTCTTGTTCCCAAATCTCACAATTCTATCATCATTGACATTGAACATTGAGGATTTCCTTTTTGTAAAAGTTTCCACCTTATTCTGAATTCCCACATCATCCTTTTGACCATCATTTAACCTTTCCAAAAGATATGGTTGAGAAATAATTTGTGAAAGGATTGATGATGTTCCCTTCTTTATGATTCCCATGTCCATCTTCATCAATTTTAAGAAGATTGGACCATTTTTTAATTCTCATCAATGATAGAATCATTATGTCCTTTATACTTATAGCATCGGCCGCCTTTTTTTCTTTCCCAGGGTGGTAATGGATTGATCATTCATAGTATTTGATCGGATCTAACAATCTTCATTGGAACATTTTAAAATATTTCTATGTGAATATATACTTGAGGCTTTTTTGGTCCGTATATATTTTACACTTCTCCCAAAAGAGGTAATGCCGCCAAATTTTATAAGCTAATATCACTGCAGCTAACTCTGGATCATGTGTTGGATATATTTTCTCATTTACATTCCATTTACATGGAGCATAGGCAATGAATTTTTCATCCTTCATCCACTCACATCCCAGGCCCTTCTTCAAATTATCACTAAATACCACAAAAAGTTATCTACTTGTGGGTAATGTTAGCATGGGCATAGTGATTAGCCTTTTTTCAACTCCTTGAATCAGTCTTCGCAATCTTCACTCCAAGAAAGCTTGACTCCCTTTTGAGTTAGCTAACTAAGAGGTTTTGATAATCAGTAGACATTTCTCACAAATCTACGATAATATCTATCTAACCCAAGGATGCTACGGATATCCATTATCGATGTTGGCCTTAGAAATCCCTTGATTGTAGCTATCATGGAGGGTTCCAAAGATATCCAATTTCTTGTAATGATATGACCCAAGACTGGGACCTCCTTAAACTAGAACACACACTTTTTTTACTTTTCATAGAGCTTATCCTTTCTCAAGGTCTCTAGTATTGTTATTACATACTCCTCATGTTCCTCCTTGGTTTTGGAGTATATTAGAATACCATATATAAAGACGACCAAAAGTTTTTTGAGGTTATCTCTAAAGACTCTATTCATAAATTCCTTGAATATTGATGGAGAATTAGTGAGCTTGAATTGTATTATAATGAATTCATAGTGCATGTACCTTGTACAAAAAGAAGTCTTGGGATATCTTCCTTCTTCACCCTTACTTAGTTATATCCTGTCAACTAATACACCTTAAAGAAGTGTTGTGATCCACATAGCTGATCGAACAAGTCATCAATTAAGGTAATAGGATACTTGTTCTTTATCATGATTTTGTTGAGTTCACGATAATCAATTTCAAGGTGCATTGGCCCATCCTTCTTCTTGAAGAAGCGAGCTAGAGCACCCCCATGGTGAGGCACTTGGACAGATAAACTGTTTATCCAAATTCTTCTGTAGTCATTTCTTTAGGTCATCAAGGTCCACAAATAGCCATTCTATATAGTGTCTTAAATATTGGAAACACCACAGGTGTAAGGTCAATTGATAATTCAACATACCTTCAAGGTGGAAGACTATGAAATCCCTCAGGAATCACTTAAGCGAATTCCCTTACAATAGGCATGTCTTTAAGGATGGATTCATCCTTATACTGAACATAGGGTAGTAATATCCATCTTTAGATGATGTTTCTTTAGATGATTCATCTTCCTCCTTTTACTTGAATTGAATCAGGGGTCGATTCTCCATATGGAGAGTGATTTCCCTCTCACGGAAATTTATGTTTCCACTATATAAGGAAATTCTATCTATATCGAGAATAACATCAAATTCCTCCATATTTAGTATGACAAGGTTCTATATGAAGTTAAATCTACAAATTATGATAGAGGAGGATTTATATTCATGGGATGTAATGATTGACAAATTTTTGTTACTTACCGACATCTTTACTTCCATGATTTGAGGTGGTATTGGGATTGTTTTATTAATCTTTTAGAAAAAAAATAATGCCTAGAAAAAAAATCAAAAAGTGTGTTTTCTATTATTGAATTATTAACGAGTGTACATGTCACCACTTCATTATTAGGGTTCACTTCAGGAGTAGTGATTGAAAAATCTCTCCCTTACTGCCTTGGAGGTTTTTGGTTGGCTCCAAAAACCCTTGGCATAGGGAACTGATTTCCATGGTACCCTAGTTCTTTTGATTTTAGGAAATGAACATCGCATTGAGGTTCAAACGGAGTGTTCCTCTCTTATGTCTCAGTAATGAGTTTTTCTTGTCAGTCGTTAATGGCTATATACCCTTTTCAGGAACAACTAGATCATTTCCTCATCCCCTTCGGGCAATTTTTGGGGTGCCTCATTCCACACCATTGGAAAGTGTGGTGTTGTATTTTCTTAGCATCGTTGGATTTATCCATCAGAATGTCAGAATTGGTTTCCACCTTATGCTTCTTATCCCCATGATACCCCTAAGATTTTCCAATCTCTATTTCAACCATGAGGGAACATCAGACAATTTCCTCACAACTATTGAATTCACTGATCACTAGGGATTTCTGAAGGCTAGGTTTCCTCCCTCCAATGAAACGGCCAACCTTGCATTCATGGGTAACAATGAAGCCATAAGCATATTTTTCAAGCCTTGTGATATTTTACTCATACGCTCCAATATATTCTTCATCCTTTTCTTAAGGGGGAGGAAGTCTCTTTCAATCTTAATTCATAGGGTGTGAGTAAAATATTTATCGAAAAACATTTTTGGGAAATCCTTCCATTCCAACACCTCAATATCCTCCTCAAGTTACAAATTTTTTATCAATGTCCACCATTGATCAGCTTCACGCTCTATATGATAAGAATCCATAAGAAACTTCTCATGTTCCTAAAATTGATGGATGCATAATATCTTTTCAATGGATTTGTTCATTTTTTCGTCGATTGTGGGATCAGATGATCCACTAAAAGTAGGAGGCCTTTGTATAATTAAGCTCTCGATTGAAACTTGTTATTTCTTAAGGGGGTTTGAATGTTTCTATTGTCCCATTTCCTATTCAAAACTTGAGTTGAATGGGAGAGTATCGTGACAATGTTTTTGATTCTCTCTCCCATAAAATTGGGAATATCATTAGAATAGTCTTCACATTTATCTTCGCATCGGTTGTTAGCCTGAGTCCTCCTATTACCATCCATTGGCTGGAATAAAAGTAATGTTAAGGGTAACACATAAAGGGTAATCCCAGGACAGAAATATATGACTTATAAATAATTTAATTTCCTTAACTTATGAATCTATAGACTTCAATCTATGTTATCCATGATCTACTTCCCAACATATATTCATAGGGGAATTTTATTATTCCCTTAACAAGGGTTCATACTATGATTGTGAATTTACTAAATAATATCCCCTGGGAGTGTCAAAACAAAGTGTGAATCTATGCATGTTGTCATATACTAGGATACCCAATGTCAAGCCCGAAACTCCTTGTTGGAGTTTTTACACTTAGGTACATCTATGTCACAACAGCCTCTACCTACTTGTATCCACTCAAGGATGTATTTTCTTGATAAACCACTTACTAAATACTCACCAAAATTCAGGCATGTTTTTATTATACATAGTCTTATACCTAAGTCTTTCACTAGGGTTTTATAATCCTAAGCCAAAAAAAAATCTAAACCTATCCTCTAATACCAACTATAACAACCCAACTTTTTATAACACAATGAAACATGACTTCATACATAAAACCTTCATTTGATACAACATAGAAGATTGAGAGGTATACTATATTTGGGGGTTAGAAAAATTACATAAAAACATAAAACCCAACATCTTATTTAATTATTATTTTACATGGCCCCATCATTAATTCGTACTTATAATTTCATGGAATAACTTGAGGACATTCATAATAAAAGGGTGAGCTATAAAGACCAGTAAAGGAGTAAACAAGGCATAACATAAAGAATAAAATACATGTTAGAAATATGAATATAAATGGATTATATGATAAACACAAACATAAATTCATGATATTGCATCATTATCATAACATGGAAATTTGGAAACAACACTTAACATGGCATTAGCATGAGCCAAGGCTCATTGCACATGGACCATGAGTAAAACCTCATTGCACTTGAATTATCCTGATTAAAACTCATTTAAAATTAATTATCATGAATAAAACCTCATTTCACTTGACCTATCATGATACTAATCTTTACAAAATTTATTGTAGCGCTATCTGGGCGTACCCTTCTTAAACATTTCATTTCATTCATAAGTGTGCCACATGGATCATACAACATTGAGTCATTAAACATCATCATTTATTCCATGATAAAAGAATGTGGAATACAAATATGAAACTCTATAAGCAATAATTAAATGTTAATAAAGGTGAATAGCCTTAATAGAGAAATGGTCCTAGTATTCCCTACACAATGAATTTGGCTTGGAAAATTGTGATGCAATTTCGGCACCATAACGACGTGACATATAAATTCATAAAAATGGTAGATGATAGAGAAAGGTATGTCTCATAATATTCACCAGAATTGGAATTTAAGGGGTCATATAGATACATGTCCCAAAAAATTTAATAGAATTTAGATTTATAATACAAAATAATTGCATTAATGTAAATGAGGAGAGAGGAATTCCTCACAGAATTTCGACATTGTAACAGGTGTACATTGGAGACATTAATGAGAGAAAAATGACTCTCTAATAATTCAAACATAAAAAGGGATTTATGAGGGAGGTTCAGGATTATAACCCAACATTTGTAATAGAATATAAAAGGATATAACAATATTAAGAAAATTTGATAAAATGAGAAAGGAAGGAATCCATTACTTGGAAGTGGGATCCCAAAGGCTTGGGAGAGGCTTGAGAGAGGCTTCTTGGGAGCTTGGGGAGATGTGGGAGGATTATAGAGAGAGAAAGTAAGATTTTGGACGAACTAGAAAGTCATTTCGTGAAGTGGTAGTGGGATCATTGGTGGGTTTATATAGGAAAGGAGAGGGAATTCTTTATTATTTAGATTTTGGGCCCTAGACATTTAACTAATCAAAACCACAAACCAGCCCATGGTTTATTCCCATGGTAATTTTAAAAGGGGATTGCAAAAAATTATTTTATATGGAAAATTGCCTAAATTTTTAAAATATTAGGTTTTCTTATGTGGAGGTGAGTCACACTCTCAAGGAACTCAATTTAAAAGGTTAAAATGTTTTATAAGTCGTGAAGGTTCCACTAAGGCATTGTAAAATAAGTCAAAAAAACTAAAATCTCATTATATTATTGTTAAAACATATATTTTCTGAACAAAATTTTTATAGTATTTCATTAAATCACTATTGGGTCACTAGGATATCATAGATCACATTATATATTTAAAAGATATTTAATTTTTACCCAAAAATTTGACTGTCTCAGAAAATTATGAAAAATTCACTATTGGATAATTTTGACATCCTGATTCCAAAACTAATATTATTTTTATCCAAAAAAATTCTAGATATTTTAATTTTTTCTTTTCAAATATAAACTGACATTTATCGAAAATTATTGGGTTTTGACAAAAATTGATTTCAAACCATAATAAAAATCACAATTGTATTCATAATAACTATAAGGTCATTTATATTTAATAAACATAAATTTAGTGATAATATTTTATTAAAATAATATTTAATTCAAAAATCCATTAATTCTTCAAAATAGATTTCTTAATTAACTAAAAACTTCTATTCTTTCTTTAAAAACTATTTACAATGTAACACTAATAAAATGAATGTATATTATCTATACAAAAATAATGTAAATAATCATAGTACTATGGTCTCATTACAAAACACCTTATAACATCCACATACAACCAAAGGGTATGGTGTGCGATGGTGACAGACTCATGGGGTGGCTCAGATAACATCGCTCAGGTGGAAATCTCTATCAACTTCCACTTCTCCCATAGGCGGTTCCATTCAAGAATAACATGTTAAATCTTGGCTTGGGCTTGGTCAAGAGAGAAGCTCAATGACGTCACCTCTTTTCTAAGCTCCAACAAATGGGCTTCATATGAAAAAAAATCTACTAGATGAGGCCATCGTTTCCATTTTCTGAGTAAATTGGATTTGATAAAGCCCTACATTTATACTAATCATCTTATCGCAGTTTAACAACTATATTAGCAACGGTTACAATTCTTAATGGTATTTGAAAACCCAAAAACATAAAACCAAGAAAATGAATATTTTATATAACTATATTACATAATAATACATTTAATTATATAAAGAAGAATTTTAATTAAAATGTTTGGGTTGTTATATAGACTATATAGCATGCATCTGGACTAGAACAAAAACCATTTTCACATCAGTTTTTTAGCTTTTAAACTTCTTTTTTGAATAGTTTTTATTGAGAGAAATGTTAAAAATATTATTTTTTATGTCTTTTATCTAATAATCGTTGCTAAAAATGGATTTTTATGGTTTTTAACTTCAGTATTTAAAAAACTGACATGAAAGACCATTTGAAAATGACGTTAAAAATCCATTTTTAACATCGGTTTTTAAAAAAAACGACGATAAAATTTATTTTTTAAGATTGTTATTTAAAAACTAACGTTAAAAGTAATTTTTTACCTTGGTATTAAAATAACCGACATAAAAATATGTCAACCATAGTTTTGATAATTCCTTAATCTTTGATTTGGCAGGTCGTAGAGCTCAAACGAAGTTACACATCAAAAGTTTTTACCATTAGATGTTTGATATATTTTTTTATAGGAATGATTGAATAGGTAAACCAAAGCTTTGTATAATAAAGAATCTTAAAATCCAAAGGATTGTGTGTATTTTTACCATGATATAAAAAATTATCCATCCTTATAATAAAATTAGAATCATTAAATGGTATATAAATTTTATAAACTACTCATAAAAATATAAATCATGGAAAATAATTAAATATACCTTGATGAGGTCACAAAAATTAGAAATAGTGGATTCACGAGGAAGATCAAACAAGTCAATTTGGTGGAATGATGATGGTGGAAGGAAATGATCATTAAATGGTATGTCAATAAGGAAAACAAATCATAAAAACAATAAATCAAGGATAAATAATTACAAATATCTTGATGAGATCATAGAAAGAAGAAATAATTGATTCAAGTTGACTTTCAAATGATTCATGTTTGGGTAATGATAATGGTTGAAATAAATGATCGTTAAATTTGGATATGTGTATAATGAAAACATAAAATTGTGATGACAAAATAAAACGTTGTATAAAAATGTTTTAGCGGAAATTGGATATTTCAATGACACGATGTAAAAAATGTGAAATATCACATTGGTGGGATGTTAAAATTATATTTCACATAGTTTTTTTATAACCTCCGTGAAAATATATTAAAACATTCACTGATTTTTCATGTCGGTTCTTATATTACCGACATGAAAAATCAATTTTCATAACTTTTTCACATCGGTTATTTAATAAACTACATTAAAAGGTATATTTAACGTTAGTTTTTTAATAATTAACGTTTTAAATATTTACAAACATGTATTTCATTTCCCAATATTTGATTTTACTAGCCATAGAGTGTAAATGGAGTTACGGATTAAAAGTTATGGCCTTTGGAAATTGGCCTTCCCTATGAATTTGTTTAGAGATGATCAACTTCTGATGACCAAATATTTTGATATGTAAATCTATATGAGCACTGTGACCTATCAAATCGAATATTTGGATATGAAATACATGTTTGAAAACATTTTTCAAGTTGGTTATCTAATAACCAAGGTGAAAATTCCTTTTAACATCAGTTATTAAATAACCGACGTGAAAAGTCTTGAAAATTGATTTTCATGTCGGTTATTTAGAATCAACATGAGAAAGTTAGAAAAATTGATTTTTCATGACAGTTATTTTATAAATAACCTAAAAATCATCAAAAATTGATTTCACATTGGTTATGTAATAACCAAGCTGAAAAAATAAATTTTCAGATATTTTCACGTAGGTTCTAAAAAAGGCAACGTTAAAATTTATTTTTTTACCAGTGTTGTTTCACCCCTTTTCTATGGAATCTAGCCATACTCCACAGATATGATTCTACCTATTGATACTAAAGACCCTATGTCTGGTTACCAGGCCCTCTACCCAGTCCTAAGAAACTATAGTAACTTTAACTACCAACCTTCTAAGGGGGTAATCAGGCCCCACACTAACTATAGTGTGTGTAAAAATCCTCCCCAACCTCATGATTATTACGTCATCCTAAAAAATATTTAATGGTTTCTTATCTGACCACAATATTAGTACTCCAATATAAGAAAATTTACTTCCGACACTTATGTACAACCATAACAAATTTATATCACTACACCTATTTTTCATCTTTTGGATGGATGTCCACTCCCTTGGATTTCTACCTCATCGATGCACTATCAAAAACATTTGATGCAGTGCTTCTTGACTACTCAATAGTAAATCTTGGATCATCTAACAAGGAATATATCCATGCCACTCATTTCCTCTCTCGAGTTCCAATTGATGATAATATCCAAATTCACCATGTTATAGAAGTGGTTTCAGTATAATAAATTATTCCACAATATGGTTTCATCATAATCATATCATGGAATTGATTCTCCTTTTCTATCTCATCTCTTTCCAAAATAACTAAAAAACACTACAAGTTTGTGAAATGGACAACTTAGTCCATCACATTAATCTTTCCATGTGTTAGGTGTATCAAATTGGAAACCCATTAAATCCTTAGTTTTTAAGGGTACAAATGACTCAATATATTATCATCAATTCTATTCTGAACCATATCCTCATTTTTTATAAATTTTAATAAGATGTATTTACTAACTCTTTTCAAGTCCTCATATAATATAGAAAACAAGATTCTGAATCCTCTCCATGGGTGTATCTAGGTGAATTAATATCATTTCGATGGAATTGATCTAGAAATCTAGTACAAAGGCCATCCCACACCATAGAATATAGGTGGGTAATTTATCTACAACCCCCTAGTTAGTTCAAACATCAATGGGGTGGTGTAAATATCTCCCTCTCCATAGACCTCATGACCCACCTGATACTATCTTTGATTTTATCATCTCTCATATCCCTCAAATCAATTGAATGTTCTAGCTTTGTTATATCATGTGTGTTATAATTAACACTATCTTGATATTCAACTATAATATGTCACAGATTAATTTCTCTCCAAGGTTCAACAGACACCCTAGATATTGGGGTTCAAAATATGATACACTTTGAAGAAAGAAGAACCAATAGATTACCATAAATAATCGAAAATTTCATTTATTTTCTTAATGAGTAAATTAATTTGGTTTTAATAGTTTTTTTATTCTATTATATTATACATGATTAGAATTATAATTATAAAAATTGGTAGATATATTCACATGAAGTATGGAAAAATGTGCATGAATAATGTTTGATAACATATTTTCTTTTTTTCTTACTATGATTCAATCATACACACCTTATTCCATACCATCCCATGAGTAAAATCTCCTAAATCAATAATATCACACAAATAGTGGATCACCCAAGATGAAATAACATCAAAACCATAATTAGTGAACCTCATTAATAGTAATCCCATCATTTAAAAATAGTGTTTCCCCCACACCTAGATTTGATACTCCCATGAATGATCTCATTTACAAACCCAAACAAGTCATATTATCATGTATAACTTTACCAAAAAGTTAATAAAAATGACCTCCTCTAAAACCACTTTATAATGTCCCCAGCCAATTTCTCCCTCATATAAAAATTATAGGTCTCCGTGATACATAAAGAGATCCCCCTATTTTCCAGAGACAACTAAATACCATAAAGGGTCTAAAAATATAGTTGGGACACTATACCATCTTATATTATATAGAGAACATAGAGGAAACATGGTAAAAAATCAATATAAATAAACTCTAGCATATAAATATGAAAATAAAAAAACAAACCAACATGATCAAACCATGTGATGTGATCATATATGTCATACTAAATTATGTTGAAGAAACTAGTAAAAAGAAAAAATCCAAAAATATAGACTCCCAAAACTGGTCATCAATCCAATGATTAGTTCCATTTCCATGATCATATCCATGATAGTAGATCAACCAATCAATCGTAGGTTCCTTTAACCTTAGACAGACTTGAATCCATGAATTTTTTGTATGTACCAAATGAAAACCAAACATGGTGTGAGTAAAACATAGTATGTCTCCACCAATGGTGTCTAAAAATTCATTCTGGGTAATAGTTCATCCCCCAATAAAATATTCAAAATAATTATTTAAAATTGAATTCAGAACATATAAATAAACCTACTAAACCTAAAAATTCATGTTGACACATTGGGTTAGTCAAACCTTCTTAGACATGATGTTGTATGCCTCTATGCATACCCTCAAATGGTTACAGTAATTATATCTATATATGATATAATATTATAAAATAGATTGAAGGTGAGTTTTCATGCCTAGTTTTAATTAAATAATATTTCAAAATTGATCCAAAGGAGAATTTCTATTTATGGGTTTTATGAAAAGTTCTGTTTGAAACCGACCCAAGGAGAATTCCCCAACTAGGGGTTAATTACAAAATCAATTCAAAAAATAAAAAAGGATATTTACTATGCAAGTTCTATGTACATATTCTACATATAAATTGAAATAGTGAACTAGTTAAAAACAATATAATAAACATTGCCATCTTGTTAACTATATTCCATTTTGGATAATTAATGCCAAATTCCAATTATCAGAAAAATTACATCCACCTTCCAAAATTCCTATAAAAAAATTTCCATTAACTATATATGTTATCAATTCAAAAGATAATTATTCCTAACATTCATTTCACATGTCAATTCATGTCTAAATTTTCAATTTCAATCACTAGGGTAATAATGTTTCTAAAGAATGATCCAAAGATCAACCCATAATTCCACAATTCAGCTCCAAGGACACTAGGTCCACATATAACATATTTCTAAACGAAGTTCATATATAATAACACCTCATGGGTGGAATGCATCAAAATGATCATACGTGTCGGATATATTAAAAAGGTAGACCAATGTGATATGATTTAGTCCAAATACCTAAAAAATGATTAAAACAATGAAATTTATCAATAACTAAGGAAGAATCTAGTTCCCCCGTCTTCTCTTTCAACTAATTTCAACGAAACTCTATTAGAATATGTTTTGATTCCTGGATCTAAGTATAAAAATCCCAATCTAGGTTTCTCCCTCAGGGGAAACTATATAATCAAGATGTATAATAATATCTAAGGGGTTAAATTCAATTTATAAGTTTGATACAAAAAATCCAATAAATTTTTTCTTTTGACCTGGGGGAGCTCCTGAAATCACCTAACGGAAGGTTGTAATTTGAGAGAAGAGTGGGAGAGGATATAGAGAATTTCCAGGCATTGAAATTAACTAAAACTTATTGAAACAACCCCATTAATGTAATGAATTCGGTTTTAGCATCATGATTCTTATATTTTCTATATATTCCATGAAAAGTAGTCACCTTACCATAATTTCCCAGAAACATGTTCTTATCATGAATTGAATCTATCTCTATGAATCAAATCTTCCATGAAAACCATTCACTCTCTAAATGAAATTCATGGTGTTCAGCCATAACCATTCACATCATTAATAGTCATTGTTGGAATTAATTAATTAATCTATCTATATTTTATCTTCCATTTTAATTTTAAATATGAATTTATTTAGAAAATTGACTCAAAATTAATGAATATAATTGAAACAATATGTGTTCTAAACATTATTTTTAAGGGATTGAGGTTTTACAATTATTTTCATTGTATAATTATTGTTTTTTATTATCCAACAAATGTTCCTCAGTCATGGATCATAAAATTTATTTCAATTCATGATTTATAATTATTTATAATTTTATAATTTCGTTTTATTATATTATTGGTTGCGATCATTAACGGTGAAACCAATTATGTTCACATTTCTGTGATTTTTAAGAAACAAACATTTTTTAACTAAGGATTATAATTTTAATGTTACCATCCTGAAAATTAAATGAAATAATTATCTGTTTATTTACATCATATACTACATGAAATTCAATTCCTATAGTCATCAATGATACAAATTTATAGCATTTTCATGTGGGTGCTTAAACAAACCTGAATAAGAACATACAAAAATTATTGGATGATCATGAAGTTATTATCCATAAAATAACTATACTTAATGAATAATGACCATATTTAGTGTTTATTTGTGTTTTATATTATAATTAAAATGCATTTTATGAAAAATATAAATTATATTAGTTATTTAATAGTATAAAGAAATCATTTTTTTTCACTTAGAATTATTTTTTGGATGGTTGAATTAACAATTGTTTCTTATATATCATATTGTTAATATTTTGTTAAATTGGAATTATCAGAACCCTAATAATTTTATAAAAATAATATTTATCAATTAAATTCATTCTTAGGAACGCCCATTTAAGGAAGTGATGGAAATAAATTCAGAAACTAATTGTACCATGGATGTGGTAGTCCATACATATGAACAGTTGAAGATTTCATTTTCCAAAGAATATGAGAAAGGTGTAAAATGTTTTTTCATTTTGGAATATAAGAAATGTTATAAATATCAAAATTATTTTTTAAACTCATAATCATGACCATATGTGTATAGTGGTTAAAGCAAATAAAACATGACACTTTGTAGTGGTGGAAGTTTGTACACACACAGGAATGTCATTTTTTCATAAGGGAAAATGGGAACGGATGTTAATAGTTATTCTCGTAGAATAATAAAATTTATATTAAAAAAATGATAATGTAATTTTATTATAATTTAATAAAATATTTCTAAAATTAATATAAAAAATAAAAAAATTAGGTAAATTTAGTACTCATGTTCATGACATAGTCTTTCCCTTAGAGGACTCCATGGAAAGGGAGAGATCAAGATAATATCAACAGGTCAGATCCATAAGATAATGAAATAGTATTATAGGTTATACAATAAGGTTTTATTTTCCATTAGAATCTGAATTTATTATTCATATTAAATGGGTTGTGAGTGGACACTTTTATACGTTGTGTGAATAGGATTTTTCTAATATTTATTGTCATAACTAAGAGTTTTACCAATGTAATTCATTATTTGTGAATAAATATAAAATATAAAATCATAAATAATTTCAAATTATTAATTTAAAAGATAAAATCTATTATATAATATAAAATTATGAATAATTAAATTTAATATTAGCTGAGGCAATGTTTAAAAACACTTTTTTAGAAAAATCATATTTTTATGTATAAAACTTTTATATAGGGTAAAATTATCTATTTCTTTATTTTATTTTATTAATATAAACTGGATTATTATAATATTTTTATATTTAAAATAAATCAAATTCGAAATTTTAACAAAATATTATTTATTTAAATGAAAACACCAAAAACAATTTTTGTTAAAAAATATTATCAAAGTCCTTAAAATTTTAATCGTCATTTTTTCAAAATTATATATAGTATTTTTAAAATTTAAAGTGTTATATAATAAATGAATAATTTTCCCATTATAATTTTTATAAACTTCTATCCATTTTTTATGATGTCATTAAATTCATAGTTTTGGTAAAAACTTTATTTTTTACTATTCAAATAAAAATTATTATTTTAGAGAAATCCTAATAATTAATCATAAGATATTGTTGACATTTAAAATCCAAAAGTGGGGTTAATTTGGTTAAATTAAAATTTAAAAAAATATCATTTAAATAAATAAATAAATAATGGATCTTTAGAGTGTTTATATAATAATTGTTTAGCGTCGTAGTGTTTACCCGTTATTATAAGGTCTTGGGTATTACACTCTCTTCATCCCCCATTAAACAATTTCATCATCAAAATTGGTTACATGTAACCTAATAAAATAAATATAATTATTTATTCCTTATAGTTTCTTCAGTCTCCATGTTTCCTCCTATTGTTTTTTTCTCTAAATGACTTCTACTAGGTGAGGTTTCTTGATTTTACAACACTTAAATTTTATTGTCATGAATCTAGATGGGCTCTTCATTATATTAAAAGTCTTATTCCATATGTATTCCCTCAAATATTTCTATTTAGTTTTTACCTAGTATGTATTTTTTTCAATAATAAGATATAGAATACATCATGTACTTTAGGAAGATTTGGTGGCATACTCAATCAGCTTTCTACAGCTTAAGTTCACTATATAATTCCCAAAAAAATATAACAAGGGATTAAAATCCCATTCTTAATAAATATTAATATTTTTTATATGGTGACACATTTAATAATACGATATCCGCAATATAAAATTACAATTATTTCCTTAAATTATCATTATTTAAATTTTGTTTACTTTGATCTATTATTATACTATTTTGGATAGATTGTAATTTCACAGTTATCTCTTATATAAGTTTTGTTCCTATAGAAATATGTTATTCATATCCTTCCTAATAATTTGTAATAAACCATATATTCTCACACAATGTCTTATATAGTTCCATCTAGTTTATTAAACAGAAACTGTTATTACATATAAATTCCATCAGATGAAGATATTGATCCCATGCTCCCTAAAAGTCAATTGAACATGATTCCATCATATATTCTGGTGTCTAGATTTTATTTTCAGACTTCGTATCAGTTTACGGATTATATAAAGTATATAAATGTTTCTCAAGGTTGAGATAATTTTTATTGATCTTTGACAAAATCAATGTGAAATGATGGTCGCATATATATAACAATAATAGAGGACAAATGTTAAGTTTCAAATTTTCATTCATATAGATTTAGGCATGGTGGTAATGGGGTAGGTTATCCCTTAATAATATGAAATATAAAGACTTTTAATGGTGATCAAAGA
This sequence comes from Viscum album, assembly GCA_963277665.1. Classification (NCBI taxonomy): domain Eukaryota; kingdom Viridiplantae; phylum Streptophyta; class Magnoliopsida; order Santalales; family Viscaceae; genus Viscum; species Viscum album. The sequence continues at coordinate 1,514,634,058 of OY728163.1, forward strand.
TGGCTAGAATAGTATTGTTCATCTTTGGAGTTCTCAAAAATCCCATGAAAATTTATTTTATAACATTTCACCACTTCCATATAAGTGTAGGAAGTGGTTTTATGATTCCCTTATGATTGTGTCTTTCACCCATTACTTATTGTCATAATAATCCTCTAGGAACATAATATTAAATTTACCACATTATACCATCCCACTAGAAACTTTCTCTTAAAACGCTCAACATATTTTTTCTAGTAATGTATATTGTAAAATTTCAGTTATGTTCTTCATATAGTATCTCCCTCTTTAGTTCAAGTATGTATAGAATACATAACCTCTTTCCAAACATCAACATTTCATATCTATATATTACATGTATCAATTTCCCATCACTAACTACATTAATCAGATTCTATGTCGTATAGTCATACTATTGGGATATGTTTATATTTTACACTAAATATGTTTAGTAATTTCTTGTTAAAATATTGATAGAAACCCTTACCTAAAAATTACAAATTCCATATTTATTATATCTTTGAATATAATATCCTTATTAATTCATGTCATTGTCATAACTCTATCATCCCTCCTAGTCAATGCACTGTTCATCATGTTTACCTTCTTATAATGTTAGTTTATCAAATAATTGCAGTGTTTCTTCCCCACAAATCGTCTTATTTGCCTCATTTTACACTCTTTTATAGAAAAGATATACTTATAATTTTTTTTTCCATATATATATGTCACAACATTTTCGAAAGAGATAGTTCCTCTATATCTTGAAGGAAATTATTACTAACAAAACCTCATGTTCATAAGTTAAATATTTCTATTTATTTATCATCAAATTATATTATTTATAAGAAACCAAACTATCATTATGCCTAAGGAGAAAACCTATTCCTTTCATTAATTCATCGCTAAATATTAAAAATCATTTCATTCTCGATCATAAAGTCAATTTTATTAAATTAAAAAATATCATCCATTTTACTTAAAAACATTATCGACATTCATTGAACCATGCTAATTTAACCCATTTATGTTTCAATATGTTTAACAAGTTGTCCAATCAATAAAAATGTTGAACAAACCATCGATAATAACATTACAACCCATGGAAACTACATATCTATGTTATTTTTCATTCTATGAAAATATTTAACTACATTTTTTATGATTCAATATATAGACCATCCTTAGAGAAAATGTGTTAAATAAAATAAACTTTATGGATCCAAAATTAAAACATACATAATTTCCCATATTTTTTATTTCTTTGAGGAACTTAAGAATTATTCACATATAGTTCTCAATCTCTTTATATATTTTATATTATATCAATATAAAATCAATGAACACCTACAATAATTTTACAAGAAAATCTTTGACTAATATGTAGATAAGATCTAAAAACATAATGTTTATTAATCAATCTCGTAGTAATTAAAAAACTCATATTGTCTAAATCTCATATAAAATTTCTTCTTCATTATATACTCGTTATCTACTAATGAATGAGGACATCTAAAAGGAAGATATTTTTTTGAAATATTCAGATTCATGAATTTGATCAAATAAGACATTAATTCATGGAAAATGATACTTATTCTTTAGAGTAATGGCATGGATATTATGGTAATTTATTCATAATATCATAGAATCATCAATATTTTTCATGAATATAACTAGGGAACCCCATGGTGAAACACTAGGGTATATAAATCCCTTATCATACAACTTATATAGTTTCATATTTATCTCTAAAATATCCACTAGTTTCATTCTATATTGATTTTTAGATATGGGTGTTTCATCAATAATGACTTCAATGGAAAACTCAAACTCATGCTCCAGTGGATGGAAAAGTAATTACTATATATATAAATCAATATATTTTTTTTCACTGGTCACATCCTCAATATATATGATTTATTTCCCATAAATATATTGATTTTTCTCTTTCTCTTTACCCATAATTTCCATAATGTGAGATAATGTTGGTTATTCTAAAAAGGATTGAAGAGGTGAAGTATATCCCTTGAAATCAAGGTTTTCTATATCCCCTTAAAAATAGTAATATAATTATTTCAAAAATATATACTCTTATTTAAAATAATATAAAATCCTTTAAAATTATTAATTTAAACCAACCATGGGTATAAAAATCATGTTTTTCACCATGGAATATCTATGAATAATATTAGTGTCTTCCTGGTAAATCATCATTACAATAATAATCCCATTTTTTGTCTTAACTAACACTTCCATTCTTAGGGTATTAAGGTATTATTCAATGTTCATAAAAACATTACTTATTTAAAGGAGTTCGAAGATTGTGAATAAACTAAAACATTCACTATCATTTATGTTTGGAATAATGTACATATTATCATGATACATGGTACTTAAAACTCATATATAGTGATCAAATAAGCTTATAGATTATCCCTATACCGTTTCATAAGTGAATTACCTTAATATTTTTTCATGGGTTTGTATTGTGACCCATATCCTTAATGTTCTGGAATTTATCATCATAAAAGATTCTTTTTCCTATAAATTTTTGATCTTGATGGACTTATTATCCTAAGTTAAAACAAAATATCATTACCTTCAATAAATTACCTATTGGTTTCCTTCCATAATTGTTAAATGTGGTAAATTCCAATATATATTTCATTCCTATTGAAATACAGATTTTCATGTGGTGTTGAATAGACATCTTCATCTCTAAATTATCGTTAATGAAATAAACCTTATAGGACTCTTTATCCTTATCAAAAAAGATTGAGCATATATTTTTCTATGGTGAAAATTATTGATACACTAACACCCTTAGATGGATCAACTTTATCCATAAAGTAAATTTTTATTAATTCCTTCAAGTCTGTGTATAATGTTTATATCACATATTGATAACCTCGTTAATTTATCCTCATAAGCAGAAACAATTTTCTCCACCACCAATATAATATTGAAGAATTTAATTTCCATTTCAATACTTCTCTCAAAAAGAAATTATTTTTAATAAAATAACTCCTTAAATGTACTGTATTCTATGAACTGTATATTTTTTTCCTCTCCAGTTTCTTAAATTAATAACCACCATTGATCTGTATCTCAAATCGGATGATATACCTATGTCATGACTTTTCCCTTTCACTACTTCCCAATGAAGGAAAAATATTTTCTATGGACTTGATTCATTTCTCAACAATGAATGTATTAGTAGTTCTAGGGAATTTTAGAGGTTATTATCACATGAACCAATTCAATATTGGTTCACTATGTCATGGATCTATATGTTTCTTTATGTATGTGGGGTAATTTTTCATAACATGTGTCAATTTACCTTATATGGTGTGATTTGATCAGCTCAAACTCTATCCTCATTGAATTTCTCATGAGGAATATCCCTATATTGACTATGGGCATTGATATGGTATTCGTTTATTCTATTATTCCGTATCTCAAAATAATTCGATATACTTAATAAATTCATGATATTGAATTGTAAAATAGAATTTATATTATTTTTTCAAGGAATAAATTACATAAAATAATAATTAAATTCCATAATAACTGTGATATCAAACCTTTTTCTTCTAAATATATTCCCTAAGGTATCACTGATTCCGAATATACAAACTGAGAATCCAGATACCTGGACAAGAAAGTTATTTTTCATTATTTGAAAAAAATACAAGAGTTTTCAAATGATCAAATAACATAGTAGTCTTGAAATTCTAGATACATATATAATTTTTATATTTCACCAGGGACCATATGTTATTACATAAAAACTCAATGGGAATATTATTATTAATTATATAATATCCATTAAAAATATATATAGTTCTCTTTTATTCTTCCTAGGGAAAATAAAAAAATAAGTCTGAGATCAATTCATATTAATGAGTAGTATAAAAAAATTTATCATCATAATAATGACATGCATTATATGGAAAATTAAAGTAAATGGTTAGAATAATGTCATAATAAAATGAAGTTGAGGAAATGTTATATCAATGATAATAAACAACAACATAGATAATAATTAAGGATTTCATACTAATATAATATACAATTCTAGAAAAAATAAAAATATTTTTACGGCCTTTTTATGAAATTGTACTTAGAGAAGAAAGGAATATTCCAATAAAAAATATTGTTTGTCTCATGAAACCAATTGATGGATCCATGGGATATATATATTGGTCCCTATACATTGATAATTAATCCAAATGTATTCATTATATGATTTCACCAGATATTTCATAATAATCCCTCAAAATACATTTACTTAATCATGTAAATATAAAATAAGATATATCTTTATAATTGAAATACTGGAAAAAAATTCCATATTAAAAGGGACAATGAGTATATCTTGGATAATATTCTATAAATAAATATAATAACTATGGGTAATTTTCAATATAAAAGAAATACCATTTTGAATGAAATAAAGATAATGTGGAGGAGAGGCAAATTTTAAAGTGTTTCATTAACAATAGAATATAGTTATTCAGTATAGTAGTTATAAATTTTATGATAATAAACAAATGGTAGAAAAATATAAATTAATGTATGTATAGATCATGTGAATCATCTAATCATATTTTCCAGGAGTGTCTCACTAGGTGTGGATTTTTAAGCCCACTTACCATGCACCAAGTGAATATTGATTTGATACAAAACATTCCCTCATCAGGATGATTCCACTAGGTGAATTTATACTATAACCAAAATAATGTTCTCGTATCTATATTGGTATGTAATTTATAGGAAACTCACTCACACTTGACCTTCCAAAAATTATTATTTTTAAGCATTGTGGCATATTATGTAACATCTCAATCAAAATCCATTAATTGGTTAAACGTAAAATATAACATTAAATAAAATTAATAATTATATAATTATGATATAAAATATACTAGCTATAGTAACTACACAATATGATAGAAAATATGGTTTATAACCTAATAATATCTAAAAGAATAGAAATTTGAGAAAAATAATCTTGAACTTTGTCCCAACTAAGACGAATTTTTTCTAACATCTTATCTAAAAAATTATATTAATCACTTATTTTTGAACTATATTAATACCTATATCATTTTTTTAAATTCATTTAAAATTATTCCTTACATACATATTTGTTACTTATTATCAATTTTAAGGATTGGTTGTGAATAAAGTTTATCATTTGTAACTAGTTTTGTAATAGTAATGTTTTAATTCATTTTCTTCCAAAATTTCATCATTCCTAGATCATAAAATATACATGAATTAATTTTTTAAAATTATATATAATGTTATAATTTCAATTTTTTTGCTATTTTTTATTATGGTTCTTGAAGATGAAATTGGCGATCTGTGTGTTTTTGTGATTTTTAATAAACACACGTTTCTATCTTAACTAATGAGTAAAATATTAATTTTTCTATTATATAAATAATTTAATATAATTATATACTTATTTATATCATATGTTACCCAATATTAAATTTTCTTTTCCATCAATGTCATAAATTTATGGCACGGTTCAGGTAGGTGGTTAAACCAACCCAATGAAAAATTTACCATAATTAATGGATGATTATGAAGTGATTTAGTTGTAATATCACAATAAAATATTCATAATTACATTATTTAGTTGTTATTAGTGAGATATATAATATTTATAATGAATTATAAAAATAATACAACCTATAGAATATTATTTCAATTCCCAAAGGAATCATTTTTTCTTATACTGATCTTTTGAATTGTAAAATTTACCATGCACGTTTATTGTTCATATTTTTTATTGGTTTTAAAATTTTACATTTCAAAATTGTAATAATTTCATAAAACTAATAGTTAACCATTAAACCAATTAAAATGGCTATAAATTATGGGAGTGATAAAAAAACATAAATTATTCATTCTATAGGGGCAGTAGTCCACAAGTATGCAAAGTTATTAATTAAATTTTATATAAAATAGGAAACACTTATCATCATGATTAGGATTTAAGAATATAATTAACTTATAACTATTTTATTTATTTACTGAATTAGATATTATGAGAACCCATTTATGTTGTTTAATGAAACATGGACATGATTCTTTATGGTGGTTGTCGTCTGCACACACATGTGAATTTCATTATTTTTTCATAATGGAAAAGAGGAATGATGGTTAACATTTATTCACATAAAATAATAAATTTATGAATAAAAATAACATAGATTTCATTATATAAGAATAATGAATTTATATTTTTAATATTAATTTAGAAAATATGAAAATTATATAAAATTATTACTTATGTTGAGTACATGCATTTTCCCTTTGAGGACTCCTTCATAAGGGAGGGATTAGGAAAATATACTATGACCTGAATATTAAGAGAGTGAAATAGGATTATTTGGTGGTAAATAAGGGAATATTTTTAATAAGAAATCTAATTTTTTGTGGTATTTTAGGTTTAGTGAGAGGCCACTTTATAACTGGTGAGAATGGAATTTTTACAAATATTTCAACATAATATAAAGAGGGAACATGTTTCACATATAAATTGGCTGTAAAAATGGGAAAAAGTGATTTATTAATGATAAAGTGTTGATAATATATCACCCAATAATTTATAAAAACTTTTATAACAAGTTTCATGCACTCTACCCCAAGATTTTTTACTTTAAACATTTTTTCTTTTGCTATGGTAACTAGTTTCTTCACCTAAGTGGGTAATTTTTCTCCCTAAAAATAAAGTGTACCTTATTAAATAATTTAGTCGTAGAGTAAAAAATATGAAATCTATTTTTTTAGATAAATTTTTTATATATATAAATAATTAATTTTAGAATTAATTCATGCAACACGTAAGAAAAGGTTTTTAGAAATATTATTCTTAAGTTAAAAATTTATGTATTGGGTAAAATTATCATTAAATTTTATATTCGTGACATAAATTGTATTATTAAATAATTATGTGTTCTTGAAATAAAACAAAAACAAAATTGTACAAAAAAAATTAATAAATTAAAAGGAAACCCCAAGAAACAGTTTTTATTGGAAAATATTATTGAAATCCTTAAAATGTTAGTCATGTGATTTCTAGACTCAACCTAGTATTTTTACAATTCATATTTTTAAATTATAAATATATATTGGACCAATTAAATGGTTTTATAAACTTAAATGTCTTGATTATAATTTTTAACAAGCCGTACTTTTTTGAAAATTGTTTTTTTCACTAATCACCTAAAAATCAATTATTTTATAAAAATTACAATAATTCATCTTAATCTAATATTGAAATTAAATATTCAAAAATTAAGTTAAATTGGTCAACATAAAAATAAAATATGTATTGTAAAAAACTATAGGAAAAAATTATCTTCAAAGTGAATATTATTTAATATTTTTGGGATGTTGTGTTTACTGCATATAGTATTGTCTCCAGTATTACATTACGTAAAAACATTTATTTCAGATCTGTTTAATTTTTGATAAGGTTCTATGAAATTATGAAATAGATGATGGTACTATTGAATAGTTTTATTGAGTTTCTATTTTTTACATGATATAATTCCACAGTATATAATATTTTATTCCATAATATTTTCATAGTTTGTAACTAAAATGTTAAGAAGAATATAATACCAAAATTTATATTATTGGACTATTATTTTTCATCATGATTTTTAGCTTCTTGATTTGTCTTAATGATATATGTATCAAACTTTATTGAATGATTTAATGATTTATATGTGTTTATGTTGGTGTTTGTGGACAATGATGTTCATGATTAAATTAAATGACATAAATAGATTGAATTAAACAACCATAAAATAAAAAAATGATTAATCAATTCATGTCAATTGATGAATACTATTTATTTTCTTTTTTTATTCATTTTTGGTTACCTTGACCATTCATAACCAAAAATATATTTTTAAATATATATATAAACATGTATATATATAAGTTTTTAAGGTGTAAGTGATGGTTGATTTTAATGATCAAATTTCAATATAACATAAATCATTATTATTTTTTCAATGTTCTCAAACACGATTACCATGTGTGATGATTAATAGAACAATTCATTAATAAGCATTTGAAAATTTCCCTTACATTTTTAAATCCATTTAAAACCATTCCATGTAAATAGATTAGTTTTTTATAAATTTATTTTCTTTATTTTATTATTCAATTGATCATTTTTCAAATTTTTTCTCTCTCTAGTATTTATTTTATCATGGTCATCGCATTATCTTAAAGCCTTCCAGTATTTTTTTTAGATTTTATCCTTTTTGGTTTGAATCAATTTTACATCATGTTATTTTTTCATGTTTACTTAATCGATATAAACTGATTTTAATCAATATAAACTAGATATATTAGTATATATTAGTTGTAAAATAATCATTAGTCAGTTTTAATCATCACATAAGATAATTCAATTTTAATTTTTCAATTGTAGTCAGTGTCCTGAACAGATTTTAAGCAATTTTTTGACACTAATATTTTAATAGATATGATTATTCCTTGATTTTGTTCTATGATTCATAAATTATAAATTTAGAGCCCAGATGGATCATGAAGGGAATCCTAGAGATGGTGAATCAGTGTACCAAACCTTTTATAAAATTTTACCCTATTTCAATTAACCCATCCACTCTATAACCTATTTTCTAGTTAAAATGAATGGATTTGGTCTGTGTTATTAAAAATTACATACACATTAAAGGAAGATAAACATGGAAACACGAACACACAAAGATTTATAAGAGGTTATGTATAAAGATCTACTCTTTGTCATGATAAACATATGGTTCTTTCATGGATTACCTTATCACTGTTTATTTAAAATGATTATAAATTCATAGAATTGGAACATATTGTTAATGTAGGAACTAAAATATCTTCCAAACATAAAGGAATTATTTATACTGGTACTACCAATCTCTAATGTAGTTCGTTATATTGTCACCAGTAGTTCTTTAAATGTGGTCAATAAACACACAAAACACGATCTCCCTTTACTCTAGATGAATTTCCATAAGTTGGATAATACAGTTCATATAAATAAGGTATTTTAATGTTATTGAAAAAAAGGATAACATGAACATCATCCTAAATCACTTTAATAAGTGGAAACTATAACTTCCACTTAAACACTCTAATTTATTAGAATGAAAAACTGAGGAATTTTTCAAATATACTTAATGATTTCTTCCTCTTATCTTTATCAAATTCTTAGAAAGAGAATCCTATATTGATGATGTTCCTTAACTAACTTATTTGTTCAAGTGTTTCACACACTATTATTTAATATTCTATGAAATAACAATAATTTCACACATTCACATTAATTCCACTTCATGCATGTTTTTCTATAAAATTTAGACTTTTTCTTTATTTTTATATATGAATATTTTTATTTAACGTTATAAATCATTATTCTTTTTTATTCACACACACTTAATATTCACACATATTATCCAATGATTTATTTTAGGATCTATGAATTTGTTTTATTTTTGTATATTTACACTATCACCTATGTTTCATTTTCTCTAACCTAAATGCGGGTTACCTCTAGTGCCTCATGTGTGTATCTAAATGAATACCTCATGTAGGATACTGCTTCGCACAAAATCCCTACCTTCTTTGCAAGGTGAGTCCAGGGGACCTTCTTCTTACCTTCCCATAATCTTGAGGTGAATTATTGTTGGTCCATCACGAGACATCGGTTTTGTCCACGAGATTTTTCTCAAACATCAATGTGCAATCCTGGGAGACTTGTTACCACATTACAATGTTTGCTTCATGGACCTTAGTTGTTTTTGTAGCATCTTTAGCAGTGTGATGCAGTTATAAATGGTATATGTCTTATTTCTCCCTCAAAAAAAATAATGAGCATGGAACTCCTCCTCTTCGTGAAACAGTGGTATCACATGGGATCTATTTCATTTGAAAGGATAGTTATCCATTAAGATTATCAGTCAAACAAATCATAGCCTTGGTTTTTAATTAGGTATAGGAGATGATCACCACATATCCTTTTATTTTCATTTTGTTTTGAGAATATTATAAATACTGAATTATATTCCCTGTCATGGAACTTTGAATGGTCGATGTTCTTGAGTTTATTGAATCGTAATGTGATTCAAAGAAACATGGTTCCATAGCTTCACATGTATCCTCTTCACTGAGATGACCTCATGCACTACCATATAAATTATTTTTCACATTCCTAAACTTTAACATCACTAATTCAAAGTGTTGATAAAGGAAGTACCATTATCAGTGATAAAAATCCCTGAAAACGGGTAATTTTAAGAGTGCAAAAAAAGTGCTACTAAAAGTACCCTTTTATCCGTGCTTTTTTTTAATGTTGTTAAAGAGAACCCCTTTATTAGCGCATTCTTAGTAGCAATGATTAAGGTTTATCTTCATCAACTCTTTTTTTATAGTTCTGATTAAGAAAATGATTTAAAAAAATAACTCATTAAAAATAAATTATTAGTATATAAATATAATATATATATTTTAATTATGTTTTAGATAAGTATAAAAAGACATTTACAATTAATATATAATATATATAGGTAAAGTGGATTATAAAATATTTAAAAAATTATTATTAAGTAATATTTTTCTAATTATCATTGAGTAATATTTTTTTAATAGCCATTTTAAGAAACAATAAAATTAAAAATATAAAAGATCTAAAATAATTTAAAAACATAACCCAAAATTCATAGATCCATAAAATTTTATATGGGTGTCCATTTGAGCTCTACATTATATAAAATTGAAACCTACGATGAGTTATACATGCTGACGATATAAGGGAATCCTTTTTCACTTTTTTCACGGCCAAAAAGGCCTAGAAGGCCTCCAAAATTGAATTTTTAGTCAGGATGCACAAATGTTTTGACATTCAATGAAATTTTAACCTCGTTTCAAGGGGTATTTCCCATTTATTAGTGGGAAATGAATTTATTTTAATGGATTAAATTAATATTGATATTATGGATTTGAAATATTATAATTTTTCATAATGTACTATTATTTATAATCAAATATATAAAAATATATACATATTTTTTATATATTCACACTTAAAAAATATAATTTTATAAACAAATAATTAAACATATTTACATATAAAATATATTTCTCAATATATAAGCCTTATCTAAATTAAAAACTAATATCCATTTTAAATAAAATTTAAATTTAAATGAATATTTATATACCTATATAATGTGTGTATGTGTGTCTATTTATGTATATTTGTGTCTCTCTGTATTAACAAACTGATATATATGAACCTACAACCAAATATGCGGATAAAAAAAGTACTATATATATATAAATAGACAGATATAAATATATAGTAATATATGAATAAATATATAAATATAATAATATAACTATACATGTATATATATATATTAATATAAGAATAGATAAATGAATATATATATATATATATATATATTAATATAACTATTTTTATATTTTCATATAAATATATATATGTTAATATAAAAATATATTAATATAATAATAAATAAACTAAATATATATATAAAAAAGTAGATTTTTATTTAATAGAGAACAAAGTAATATAGATGAGTGGTAAAGGGTCCAGGTGCATTGTGGGAGGTCTTGAGTTCGAATTTTGTGGGAGGGAGGGGTGTGTGTGGTGGTGAAGGGTTTTGTTAACATTGTTAAAGGGGGGGTTCAAGTATTTTTAAAGGGTTGGGGTGGGAAGGGGTGTGCTGGGGGTGGTAGGGGAGTGCAGGTGGGCAGGGTGCTTCATGCCACTATTGATTGGGGTCAAACACTATTAAAACCCCCTCTGACTTGTATAAATTTTTTTACTTTTTTATTTTGTAAACATTTTCAGCACTTTTTTAGTGGTGATAAAATACCTCTTTTATTCTCACAATTTTTAGCACTGATAAAAGTGTTCTTTATCAGTGCTCTTTTAGCACTTATAAAAGGGACCCCTCTTTAATGAATTCCTCTATTATCAGTACATTCTTACCATTGTAAATGGCATTTTCTAATGCTTTTAAAGGCCATATCTATAATAGTGATTTAAATGCACTGAGAATCATATAGATTTCATATTTTAAAATATAAAAATAATATATTTATATGAGAATCCTCACAACTTCATTTTCATCAACTAATGCATGTTCTTCAGCTAAATCTCATGCATGAATAAATGAGGTTGCATACACAGGTTCTGGTTGGTTAAATAATTCCATCCACATAAGATATCATTGAATATGGGTGGACCTCAGTCTCACTAACAAAATAATTCATTCAGGAAGTCTAAAGGCTTGGTGGATAATGAAGATAACCATGTTCTAAACTAGTGGGGCATGAGAGATTGAATGGCCTAGATTGATCAGATCCAGTGGTCCACATTCTATCCATCTTTTTAAATATGTATGAATAGTATCCCGACTATTGGGTTCCACAAGGAATCAACAAATCTCATTCACAATAGTGTATCATTAAAGGTGCGTGATAAGCATCTTATAAATCTCTCCTACTCTCTTGGTACGACCACATACCGATTTTATAGGTGGGTCCTATGCTTGCCTACTTGTGGCGATTCTCAAGACCCATTGATTCCCTATACATGAGAATTAAGTCATGTGCTTATACATTCCCACTGACAATTACTGTCTATCTTAGGGCTAGATCTCATTGTTCATGGTAGAATTTGGGCCCATAGTTGCAACTACCAGAGTTTACCTTAGCTTGCTAGTGTGATGGCCCATATTTTTTATTAAGGGATGTCTAACTAAAATACTTAGAAATTCCATTTTTAGTAAGTCCAATCCCCAAATTCCAAGCTATAAAAAATTCATCAGTGTATTCTTTATGGAATTCATATATATATATATATATTAAGGATCGTGAATTTTTTTTATTTGAATGATATTAAAATATCATATTTAATATTTCAATATTATGCATTTCTTCTTCTATATTATTTTAATCAAATAAAATATCATGGAATTCAACAATAATATGTGGAATATTTTATTTTTCATGGTCACACTTATAATTTTTTAACACCCACTTTAAATTATTATGAAATAATATTTCAATTTCATTTATTTTTAATAATGTTTCAAAAATTAATGCATCATACAAATGAATATTTTCATGGTCCTCACCTTATAAAAAATTAAAGACAATGTGAACTCTCCATGTATAATAAGCGCATGTCTTTGAACATAATAATAGTTCAACATTATTTTGAGTTGATATCATAGATGATTTATCATGAATAACATCCAATACTATGAATCCTTGAAATGTTATAGTAACCATCATCAATATTGGATATCGTTCTTACCAAATGACAGTCAATAGGTCCAAAAAAATTACTATGCATCATAATTATTCCTCCATAAATATGTATCACACTATTTAAAACTTTCTCATTCTAGGACTAATAAATAATTATATAGGAATTAATCATTCATTGATATTTTATTCCTTCTTATATATAGACAAAAAACCCTTACTCATCAATTATCCACTTTGGATTTTCAATTTCCCGCTTTGGCCAGGTTTTCAATGTCATTATTGTAAATTCAATTTCTATTCTATCCCTTTTTGAAAATAAAGGTAAACGCCTCTCTTATTACCTTCAAGAAATTCAAACAATATTATCTCCTTTTTTGTAAAACCAGAATTGTACTACATGGTTTACTTTGAAAATATCCTTTAGTTAGACTACTATAATTATATGTGGGTTATTCATATGTAGAAAACAAGAGAGATATATAAAAATTTGTATATGGAATCCATTAATGACTATGCTTGTGATATAATGAACTTATATTATTTATTCAAAGAGTGGGTTTATATAAAATAGATTTATCAAGTAATATATTCTCCTTCACACTTCAGTAAACACATTATAAATTTCAAGTGAAAGAATATTTTACTCCCCATTTCAATGAAATTATACATCAACCAAAACTCCAACATAATGCACATATTTTATATAATCAATAAAATATAAATATGAGTAATTTGGTTTCCATTATTTTCCTCTTTTTTTGAAATGCAATTAATTTCCATATATTCCTGAAAAAATCCTCAATATCATCTTCTACATATTTTTTATCCCTCAAGGTGTGAAATCCATTCTAATTTTCTTTGTGTAAAATTTCATTAGATAATATCAAAGATGTTAAAATTCACTATCCACCATTGTGGAACAATTCATTTTTCTTAATAAATATTGAATTATCATAAAAAAATTGTCTTCCAATTTTTTCACCATGTTATCCTCTTAGAAGTTATCATCACATACAATTCCCTAAAGTGTAAGAAATAAAATACTACACAATAATAAGAGATCAAGATGGAACAATTTTGATATTCTTAATAATACAAACAGGGGTGAGAATTTCCTCTTATCCCAAGGACAAATTCCTCATAGCTCTAAAGTGTTTGGTACTCTTTGTGCTTGTTTCTCTTTTAAATTTGAAATTTTTATATTTCTTTGAAATCATTGAAACTTTCCTTATATTCACCTTAATCATCCATGGATTTTATATCCACACTTCATCTAGTAGTGAAGTAGTTTCTTTTTGTGCATGTTTTTATAACTTCAACAACTCTCGTTGAGTCAGTAAAAATAGTTGTAAAATTATTTTCATATTTCATACACCTTCAATAATACATTTTTGGGACAGTTGATTTATCATGTGTTCAAAAATTCTCATTAAATTCATGATCTTCAAGTGGAAAATCCAATTTTCCTTTTTTCCATTACTTTAGAAATATATTCATCATCATCTTTCCAAATTTCTCTATAAACTTGTAATTAGTCAAAATAAATTATTAAGATCTCCTTATTAACATACTATATCTTGGATTTTCCATAAGGAATATTCAATGCTTTTGAGTTACCTTTCTTAGGTATCATATCATAAACATCATCATGTTTGTCTTCAATCATTCAAATATATTATATTTTCTCTCATGGATTGATTTACTTATTTATTTCATCTTTTTTAAATTAATTTTCATTGAATGTTTATAGTGGTCTAGGGTAGGACCTCTTTTTTAATATTTGAAACATATTTTATTAGTTGACATGATATTTTTGGTTTCAATCTTATCATCCTTCTTGGAGGTATCATTTTTCATATATTTTTTTACAAACTTATTATTATTATTCCCAATCGAAGACTTTTATGATTATGTTCTTTGATTTTGTATTTGTTGGGATACTTTATTTTCATCAAGATATGAATAGTGCATGGTTGGAATCTACCATCACTCATGAAAACTATGACCAATTATGTTTCAATAAACATAGAAATCTTCAAAATAACCAAATTAATTATTTCTGGATAGATTATTATTTATCAGTGCATTTTGATTCAGTTTTAGAGGTTTCTTAATTGAATCACATCTACTCTCGATTAATGAATGATTTATGTAATTTTCCTAAGCTAACACATTAATCAAAAAACAATTGCTTGAAGCCCAAATTTCTAGCAGGACAAATAATAGACAAAAAAATCTCATTTTTGTAATTCTAGTACCAATTTGAATAGACTTAGTGCCTTACAGTTTTTGGATCTTTGTTTCCATCTTTTCAGCACCATTTTGAGAGTTATGTTCATTGATATTTCCATTATCCACACTTAGTATTTTGGTGGATGTATAATAAAGTTTATAAACCCATGTTTTATAAAATTTTGGCATAGAACCTTCCGTAGAATTTGAGACAATATTAACATGAATTAAATTTATTGGGTTGTGAGTTACCATCTTCCATGAATTTTTAGATGGTTTCTCAGTTCATTATGTTGAATTATTATTTCTAAAAATGTGCGTGAATTTAGATAAATGATTCTCGTCAATAACATTTTGAGCAACATCACTTCAGGGATTTTGACTCTCTCTATATGATTTGGTGGTGTAATTCATCTTCTCACTAACATGGTATATTCCAGCATCTGTCTCCCTTAAATTTATCAATTCAGGAACAAGAGAATGAAACATCCTGTTAGAGGAAAATTTCTCATTTTCATCTGATTTTATCTTTTATTCTCATTCTCTTTTCATTCTATTGATCTATCTTTCATGTTGAGTACTACCTTAATTTAGAGAGTTGCCATGGTCTTGGATTATTCTCGATTTAACTGCCAATTGTGCTTCCATGACACTTATGGTATCTTTATTTAATTCTTCTAGATAATGGGACTTTTTTATATAATAATCATGTATATTGGTATTTTCTTCCACTAACATATCAATCTCTTTGGCCTTAAATTTTTTGTATTCATGTTAAGAATCTCGGAAATTCAGGGAAATATTGAACAATATTTCATGTTTAGGGATTACTTCTCCCCAAAATATTTTACTCACAATGATATAATAATCATTCCATTTCAATTATTCTTAAATTATTGATATATTTTTATTTATAAGAGTCAAATATTCTTCGTTTTCTTCAACAAGGTCTGTGATAATATTGCACCTTTTTAATTTCGTTCCATGTTGAACCTTCTATTTATAGATTTCTTCTACAATCATTAATATTTCATCAAAAGGATCCTTGAATAGAAAAAGTTGATATAAATCACTTCTTCAGTAATATTTTATATATATATATATATATATATATCAAATTTAGAGTAGAATCCTACAATAATATTGACATATTCCACTTACTCATACTCTCTACATCTTTATCTATTTTCATGATAAGAATCATTATCAAATAATTAAATAAGAGATCATTAATCCACATATTATTTCACTGTGATTTTATAAAATCTATTTTCTTCCCTATTTTTTAGAGTCATGGAAGACACCATCATGTTTTCCTCAATGGTATTAGAGGTGAAATTTCCCCCCCCAGGGTTCGTCAAAAATAAGTTCAAATTTAAACATCATATAGGCTTCTAAAAACTAATGGTACAAAAATAATATCTAATTATAGAAAAACCTATAATATGATACCACTTGTAGTTACCATATAGATTATTCCAGAAAACTGACATTAGTTGTGAATCAGTGTAACAAATTTTTTAGAAATTTTACATTCTTTCAATTGACCCCTCTACTCTTGAACATATTCCATGATTAGAAGGAATAGCTATATTTTGTGTTGTTTATATTTAAATAAACATAAAATGAATGTAATATAAGAAACATCAGAAAAAAATATTTTTTAAAGTTTCTTTAAAAAGACCAACTTATTTTCGTGACCAACCTATGGTTGTTTCACAGACAATCTTATAATTGTTT
This sequence comes from Viscum album, assembly GCA_963277665.1. Lineage (NCBI taxonomy): Eukaryota > Viridiplantae > Streptophyta > Magnoliopsida > Santalales > Viscaceae > Viscum > Viscum album. The sequence goes on from OY728163.1 coordinate 1,514,651,365, forward strand.
ACTTGAAATGATTAAATCTTCCTAGCATTGGATCACAATGTAAATGTAGGAATAGATGATTCTTCCTTATTAAATATTATTATTTGTAAAATTACCAATAATATCCAATGGTATTATTCATACTAGAAACATAATTTCCTCAAAGATGTTCAATAAACACTTTTAAGAAGATATCTCTATTCACTGGATGACATTTCATTAGCTGGATAATCATGTTTTTCGGGAGACGAACAATTACTACAATGTAATTGGGAATATAGTATGAATGTTTTATAAAAACTAATTAATAAGTGAAAGATACAACTTCAACTTGAACCCTCTACTTTCATTGAATGAACAATTGATAAATTTTTCAATTACACACCAAGTTGTCTTCTTCCTCTTATTATCAAATGCTCGGGTAGATACTCCTTCTATGGTAATGTTCCAATCCTACAATTTTTGTTCAAGTTATATGGAAACACTTATTTAATATTCTATGAAAATACATAGACACCTTCAAATTTATTTTACTCCATTCATATTTTTTTGTCACATATATAATTCTCTATATTTTTTTATGTGATTTTTTTGGGTCTAATAATATTTATTTCCTGTTGTTTCATCCCAAACACGTAACATTCACACACACGTTCTCATGTAATATTTCATTTTTTATGCATGTGTATTATGATTTAATATTTTCAATGTCACATCTAAATCATTTTCAGTAACCCAAATGGGCATAACCACTTGCGCCTTGTGTGTGTACATGAATAGATGACTCATTAAAGATAATGCTTCACACAACATCCATTCCTTTGTTACTCTATTTTTCCAGGGAATCTTCTTCCAAACATCTCATAGAAATGAGGGGAAACATGGTATATCCTTGACAAGAAACTAGTTGTATCTATATGTTGCTTCTTAGACCTCTTCATGCAAGCTTAAGAATCATCTTGCCATACTATCCCATTTTCTTTGTGAACCTTTGTTCTTTGTGAATATCCTTCATGATTATATTAAACATATATTTGTGTTATGGATTCATTCACTCTATGGGAAATAATGAGTTTTTACAACCTCTTCTTCATGACATAGTAGGTTCGTGGTGTCATTGTTTCATTGGAAATGAGAACTCTATCTCAAGTATATCGATCACATAACTTTTGAACTTTGTTTCTATTTATTTATAGGCTATGAGAACATACCATCATAAAATTTTAATTTCGGGAATATGACATTATAAATATGAAATATATTATGATTTCTGGCCCATTAAATTGTATAATTTATGGGGTTCTTTGAATCATAATGTGATGCAGAAAAACACAGCGTCTCCACTTTACAAAACTTCTTTCTGGTGATATAACTTCAAGTACATGAATTGATGAACGTATTCTATCTATCATCTAAAATATCAAAGGATTCCTCTATTTTATCGGCCTTGAAGAATCATTTTCATCAGCAAAATAATTATCTTTTATTCATTTCCATGAATGAAAGATGGTGATTTTAGGTTTTGGTTCAGGTCAATTTGGGAAGTCTATTAAAATAAAATATCCATAGATATTTCTTGGACCTCAATCTTTCCATCGAATCGGTGCATTCGATAAGGGAGAATACACAATGGAGGAAGAATAGAGCGTTGTATTAAACCAGATTGTCTAGAAAATTGGATGACCTAGATTGATCTGATAAAGTGGTCTATATTTTTTCCATCTTCATAATGAAGGATAAAAAGTAACATTGTGATTTCATCCCACATTGACTCATAAGGTTTCCGTTAATCTTGTATATAATTAAAGGTTTGTGATAAGAAACTGACAAATATCCTCCTCCTCTCATGGTACCTCCCCGTATCGATTCTACGAGCACTTTCTGATGCCCACTTGCTTGCACTCATGATCAAGGCCCTTGAAATCCATGCACAAGAGCGTGCATGAAGGGTATTATAAATTTCCCCTGCCTCTTGATGAATAGCTCCGGGATAGCTCCCATTGGTCATGAAAGGATTTTTTATCATAGGAGGATATGTTTGAGTTGGCCTCCCCTAGCCAATGGGTTAGCCCCATATTTATTATTAAGGGTTGGATACCTTGAATACATAGAAATTCCAGGCTTACTAAGGCCAATAAAAAATTTCTAAGCTCTAAAAAACTACTTCAAAGTATTCTTTATATACGGTATATGTATATATTTCATGGATCATGAAAATTTAGGATTTTAAATATCTTCAAAAATATTATTCAACAAATCAACCTCATGTATTTCTTCTTCAATATTATTGTATTCAAATAATATAGCATAGAATTTTTCAATAATATATGGAATCCTATATTTTTTCATGGTGACCATTATATATTTCAAACACCATATTAAAATTTTATGCAATAATAATTCAATTTCATGTCCTTAAAATAATCTATCATAAATTAATACATCATTAAAATGAATATTTGAATGGTCTTCACCAAATATAACATTGAAGAATATGTTCACTCTGTAGATATTACAAGAACATGTCTCTAAAAATAATAATAGTTCAACAATAATCAGAGATGAAAACATAGATAATTTCTCAATCATGATAGCCAATGCTATGAATCCCAAAAAATTCTCTAGGAATCATTGCCAATCCAAGAGAATTGTTTTATCAATTGATAATCAGTTATTCCATAACAATTCATTGAGAATAATCACCATGACTTCTTGAATATGCACCACGCTATTTCCAACATTCTCATTCCATGATTAATCAAAAATCGTGTTGGAATTCATCATACATTGGATTTTTATTAATAATTATATATTTACTACAAACAAAACCTTACATAACAGCCAACCACATGAGACTGTCAATAAATTTTCTCATAATTATAGAATGAACTAAACTTGAAATGTTTATTTCTAATGAAGTATGTGTTTTATTTTTCATCTTATTCAAGAGTTTAGGTCATGATTAGAATTTTTTAATGAGTATTTTGAAATTGGGTTTCCTAGAAAAAACATGATTATAAATTTTCAATTACAATGTGATGTATATAAATGGTTATGAAAGATTTAGTATTACTATAATAATGTTATTTATTTATCATAAACTATTTACATGGTAATGTTTTGTGATTATTCATCATATCATATGTTTATGTTTATGTTTTTTAAAATATTAAAATAACCAAGTGATTCTCTAATAGTAATCTTAAACATATGTTTTATGGACTAGATACGTCATACTAATAAGATATATATAGTTCCTGGTTATCAGGTTCTAGGAGATCATAAGTTCTGAGATTTATTATCCTAATGTTCTTACATTTTCGTCTCAACAATGGATATCATATGGATTGGCCTGTTAATAGGAACACAACATTGTTTTGGTTTTATTGGATAGTTCAATCTATGAGAATTTGTACTGGTATCTTGAATTTAAAACCAAATAAATTTGTATCACTAGATCATATACATTGATGCCTGATAAAAATGAAAAATAAAAACTTTCTGGTGAGGTATCATGTATTGGTTACATTTTTTGTGTTATGACACTGACAGAATGATTAAGACATGATTTTTATTCTCCAAAGAGATAAAAGATATGTTTTAAATTCTGATAAGAATGATAGTGTCCTGAATAAATACATAGACATGATATATTAAGGAAAATACATATAATATACTCATAAAAGATAAATGATTCATTAAAATATAATGAATCCAGGATTTATAAGATATTATATTAAAAAGTAAGTGTTAATAAGAGGTTTTCATAATATGAATTATAATCATCTCATTGGGACCCAGGATTTTTTTCATGATACCACTCTTGGTATAAGAGTATGACTCACTTCTATTGATATACTAATGACCCCAAACTTTTATAAACTAAATTACATTTTTGAAGGAATAATTTTTTTATTACATAATTTGGTTATAGAGAACACATGTAGTACTTTGGTTATTTTAGACCAAGTATAAAATATAGCCTATCACATTTATAAAACAATTAAAAATCATGACCAATAATAATATCGTAACTTTACAATAACTAATAAGAATATTATCTAATAAGTATTATGATGATGTCTAATTTTCACACACTGAATGTGTGATGGCCTCAAATAGTAGCACCATGCCCTATGAAGCCCATATATCAAAGATTCCGAGGGAGATAGAATAAATAGAATTATCCCTTGAGTGAGACCAAGATGAAATTAAAAAACTAAATCATGACTAAAACCATTTATTAGACAACATTATGTTTATTAAGATCGAGTCCCAATCCATATTAAACAAACCACTCGCAAGAAAACCTACCATCGTACCCCTTAACCTTATGGAATATGCTGGAATAATAAGGGGTTATATATCTAGACCCTTGTTTTATGAATTTTTATATTACCATTTAAAAAACAGGTATTAAATTTTTCCCTTTTCATTATTTCAATTTTATATGAGTTGGTGATAATTTGATTTTGATAGGATGATTAAAAATTTATATGTTGGGAAAGTGTTGTATTTTAATAATAAAATTCTATTTATTATTTCAAGAAAATTTTAAAAAATTTTCTTTTCAATTAAATATTAATTTTAAATAATACTTCGATAAAAATAATAACATAATATAGTGATGTCTAATATAATCTTTATAACTGTCTGAAAATAGTTATTATCATAAAAACTAATATTTTCAATAAATGATAAATTTGATTTAAAAGTGTAAATATTCATTTTTATAAAATTATTTTAATAAAATAAATTATATTCTTGAAATCATAATGTTAAAATTATCTTCTAGTGAATTTTTCCTAATTTTCCGAGACATTTGAATTTTTGGGTCAAATATATATTTAAAATAAATATATGATATGTATTATGAAATAATAATTTCGCATAAGTTACATAATTAATAAGATAACATTTATCCATGAATAAATATATATTTCTTATTTAAAATAAAGAGTTTTTAAAATTTATTTGATATATTTTATAATCATTTTTTGATTACTCCAAAACCAATATTATAATGTATTTTTTAAAACTATATTCCATGTAAACAAGACTCTCTTCCACACTAGTAAGGGTTTTATTCAAAATATTTTTATTCATTATATTATACAATATGGAAAATAACTACCCTTTTGTTTAAAATTGGTCAAAACCATTGGAATGTTTATGGTTTTGATTATTATATCATATATAGTCCAAAACCTATGTTTGAAAATTAATAATTAATTCCACATCTTTTAAAATTAATTCTACCCCATACTCACAATACTCTTATATAAAACCCCATTTTTCAGAATTTAATCTCCCTCTTCGTATTTAAATACCTCCCAAGGTGTTCTCGTATCTTAAGAAGCTCTTCCCAATGCTTTAGATGAAACCTCTGAAGGTAAAGTACTCTCTCTTCTTTTTATGTCAAGTAATTTCCTCATACTAATAAAGTTTGATTTCAAATATTCCATGTTCAAATATTTTATTACACATATTTTAATTATCCTTATGATTAAACCATAATTATATACCACCTTTCACTCCAATTAACCAAATAAGTAACCCTTTATGAACACATATTAAGCTGTCAAAATTATCCTATGATTTTCCATGAAAAATACTTTTATAGTGAATACCAATCCAGATATCCACTCATGGGTATTCAGACAATTTTAAATATCCTTAATTTATTAAGGACTTTCATTTTTACAATAATTAATCAATAATATTTGGGATAAATTTCTTTAAAAGAATTATAATTTTTTATGATCTATGTTGATAAAAAATACATTTAAATGATATAAATATGACGTGTAGACCAATAATTATAAATAAATATAATTAATTAGGTAATTTCATTCTCATGAGACCCTATTCATAGTGAATGGGAGGTTATCCTAAGAACTCTATAATATAATTTATTTTTTATTACCCTTGTCTTATGCTTATGAAGTTTTTTTATGTTGTTTCCATATTCCTATGTTACCCTGATGTAATCATTTTATATCATGATTTCATGATCATGTTTATGATTCTCACCCATTTTACATCACCTTTATACTCCAATTTTCTGTCATGTATTAGTTTTATAATGTTATGATTTGATTTTTCTCTTACTATGTTTTATATATTACTGTTATCTTATGTATTCTAAAAACTTATCGCATGTAATATTATAATATGGATGGAATATAAGGACGTATTATAGAGTTTTAAAATAATATTATTAGACCCATGTTTCATGTTAATGTGTAATGTACCTAATTTCCAAAATACACAATGAATAACAATATTTTATAATTGTACTATGTATATATTTATATAATTGATATGGAATTTAGGTATATTATGGAAATGGGATGTTATAAAATACTGGAAACATTTGTTTTACCAACACTAACATCCCAACGATTTACATAAATCATTGCAAATGGCTATCTATACCAACAGTTTATGTAAACCGTTGGGATATATGAATTTATACAAGCTTTTACCAATGGTTTCGAAAAAACGTTGGTAAAGTTCTTTCTTATCACTTTATTACCAATGGTTTAAGTAAACCATTGGTAAATACATATATTCCCAATGGTTCAAACCCATTGGGAAAAAATTACCCTATATTCAAATCTGGCATCCACTCCCCCTCCACTCGATTGAAGTTCTGCTCCGTACCCTATATCCAATCTGCTCGATTACAGTTCTGGTTCGTCCCCTAAATCCAGTCATCCTCTTTCCAAACTTATTCCACATATTAATCCATCTTCAATCATGTAATTTTGTTCTTCTACCCATCAAATCTTTAAGTGATTCCTTGATTTTTTTTGTTCTGCAATTATGTGTTTTTGTTTTCACTTTTGATTTGGCCAAAAGGGGATCTTTGTGGTCATTAATCATGGTTTTTGGTGTTCATTTGAGATGTAATATAGTATGACTTAATTTTACTTGGTATATCCAATATTAGTTTTGATTTATGTTCAATTTTTTTACAAGTGATGTTGTTTTCACTTTTGATTTGGCCGAAAGGGGATCTTTGTGGTCATTAATCAGGGTTGTGGGTGGTCATTTAGGATGTAATATAGTATGACTTCATTTTACTTGATATATCCAATATAATTATTGATTTCTATTCAATTAGATTATATTTTACAAGTGGTTTTATTTAATAAGTTGTTTTTAATGGTTGTAATAATGAAGATATGGTATAAGGGTTCACATTGTGTGTATAACGGTTGACATGGTGTCTACGATAATCTAGTGTCTTAGGAATGTACATGGGAATTAACACACAGTACATGCCTTGTATAGCCATGTAAAAATACATGGACTATCCCTTATGGTGAAAAGTATGTTTGGCCAAATGGGGTGCTGAAAACGTCCCATTTACGGAGGTGTCGTGTGACCGCGCTGGCCGAAAACACACTTGGTGTGTCGTAAATGGACAAGACATGGGTTTTACTATCAAATTCATGCCTAACGACATTGGAATGACTTAAAATCACACAAAAACACCATAATTATTATTCGTGAGGCGTACGAGGAGACGACATGTCATTTGGATGTGCGGTTTGCGCGGCATGACTGAATATGCATTTTTTAGGTGTTCGACGCGCTTGAAAAGTGTGCGTGGGGTGGTCGAAACCGGACAAACGACTTTCGAATTCCATTAAATTGGACAAAAAGAAGTTGGGTGAATTGTGAAATTTTCGGCTACATGGCATGTCAATCAGAGGTGTCGTGTGCCCGTGCTGGCAAAAAACGCACTCTCTGTGTTGTAAATGGATAAAACATGGGTTTTACGGTCCAATTCATTCTGAATAACATCATATTTACTTGAAATCATACAAGAACACCCTAATTATTATTGGTGAGGTGTATGAGGAGGCGACACATCATTCAGATGCGTGGTTTGCGTGGCGTGGATGAATATGTGTATTTTCGGTGATCGGCGCGCATGAAAAGTTTGTGTTGGGTGGTCGAAACTGGCCAAACGACCTCGTAATGCCATGAAGTCAGACAAAAACAAAGGGTGGGTGAATTGTGTAATTTTTGGCCAGGCGACACATCAATCAGAGGTGTTTTGTGACCGTGCTTGCTGAAAACACACTCTGTGTGTCGTAAATGGACAAAACATGGGTTTTACGGTCAAATGAATGTCGAATGACTTCAGAATGACTTGAAATTTCACGAAAACAACCTATTAATTATTCGTGAGTGTATGAGGATATGGAACATCATTCAGACATGTGGTTTTCACAACACGACTGAATATGTGTTTTTTAGGTGTTATGTGCTCTTGAAAAGCATGTGTGGGATGGTCGAAACTCACCGAATGACCTCAGAATTCCATGAAATAGAAAGAATTTTTTTTTGGGTGAATTGTGAAATTTTCGGCCAGATGGAATGTCAATCAGAGGTGTCGTGTGACCGAACTGGCTGAAAACGCACTCAGCGTGTCGTAAATGGCCAAAACATGGGTTTTGCGGTCAAATGCATGCCGAAATACATCTGAATGACTTGAAATCACAAAAAACACCCTAGTTATTAGTATTGAGGTTTACGAGGAGACAGAACATTATTTGGACACGCGGTTTGCGCGACATGGATGAATATGTGTTTTTTAGGTGTTCGACGTGCTTGAAAAACATGCGTGGGGTAGTTAAATCCGGCTGAACGACATCAGAATTCCATGAAATCAGACGACAACAAAGGGTAGGTGAATTGTAAAATTTTCGGCTACACAACGCATCAATCAAAGGTGTCGTGTGACTACACTGACTGAAAACGCACTCAGCGTGTTGTAAATAGCCAAAACATGGGTTTTATGGTCAAATGCATGTCGAACAACCTTGGAATGAGTTAAAATCACATGAAAACACCCAAATTATTATTTCTGAGTTGTACAAGGAGACGAAACATCATTCAGATGTGTGGTTTGCATAGCACGGTTGAATATGTGTTTTTTAGGTATTCGGTGCGCATGAAAAGCGTACGTGTGGTGGTCGAAACCGGCCAAACTACCTCAGAATTCCATGAAATCATATGACAACAAAGGGTGGGTGAATTGTAAAATTTTCAGCGAAACGGAACATCAATCAGAGGTGTCGTGTGACCGCGCTGGCTGAAAACGCACTCGGCGTGTCGTAAATGGCCAAAACATGGGTTTTATGGTCAAACGCATGCCGAACAACTTCGGAATGACTTGAAATCACACGAAAACACCCTAATTATTATTCTTGAGGTGTAAAAGAAGATGACACATCATTTGGACATGCGGTTTGTGGGGGAAAACTAAATATGTGTTTTTTAGGTGTTAGATGCGCTTGAAAAGCACGCATGGGGTGGTCGAAACCGGCCGAACGACCTCAGAATGCCATGAAATCGGATGACAAAAAAAGGTCGGTGAATTGTGAAGTTTTTGGCTAACTAGCACGTCAATTGGATGTGTCGTGTGACCTCACTGGCTGAAAGCACACTTGGCGTGTCGTAAACGGCCAAAACATGGGGTTTACGGTCAAATACATGTCGAACGACATCAGAATGACTTCAAATCACACGAAAACACCGTAGTTATTATCCATGAGGTGCACGAGGAGTCGACACATCATTCAGACTCACGGTTTTCACGTCACGGCTGAATATGTGTTTTTTAGGTGTTTGGTGCGCTTGGAAAGCATGCGTGGGGTGGTCAAAACTGGCCAAACGACGTTGGAATTCCATGAAATCAGACGACAATAAAGGGTGGGTGAATTTTGAAATTTTCGGCCAGACGACATGTCATTCGGAGGTGTCGTGTGACCACTGTGGCCGAAAATGCACTTCGCATGTCGTAAATGGCCAAAACATGGGTTTTACGGTCAAATGCATGCTGAATGACATAGGAATAACTTGAGATCACAGTAAAACACACTAATTATTATTCTTGTGGTGTATGAGGAGACGACATGTCATTCAGATGTACGGTTTGCATGGAACGGCTGGATATGTATTTTTTAGGTGTTCGATGCGCTTGAAAAGCATGCGTGGGGTGGTCGAAACCGGACGAACGACCTCAGAATGATATCAAATCGGACGAAAACAAAGGGTGGATGAATTGTAAAATTTTCGTCCATATAGGACGTCAATTGGAGGTGTCATGTGACCACGCTGGCCGAAAACGCACTATGTGTGTCATAAATGGCCAAAACATGGGTCTTACGGTCAATTGCATGAGGAACGACATTGGAATGACTTGAAATCACACGAACACACCCTAGTTATTATTCGTGAGGTGTAAGAGGAGAAGGCACGTCATTCTGATGCGCAGTTTTCATAGAACGGCTAAATATGTGTTTTTTAGGCATTCTGTGCACTCGAAAAGCATGCGTCAGGTGGTCGAAACTGGCCGAACAACCTCGAAATGCCATTAAATCAGACGACAACAAATGGCGGGTGAATTAGGAAATTTTAGGCCAGACGACACGTCAATCAGAGGTGTCGTGTGACCGCGCTGGCCGAAAACGCATTCGGCATGTCGTAAATGGCCAAAACATGGGTTTTAAGGACAAATTCATGTCAAACGACATCAGAATGACTTGAAATCACACAAAAACATCCTAGTTATTATTCGTGAGGTGTGCAAGGAGACGAAATGTCATTCAGACGTGCGGTTTGCACGGCACGGTTGAATATGTGTTTTTTAGGTGTTTGGTGCGCTTGAAAAGCGTGCGTGGGGTGGTCAAAACCAGCGGAACGACCTCGGAATGAAATGAAATTGGACAATGAAAAAGGAGGGTGAATTGTGAAATTTTTGGGCAGACGGAATGTCAATCGGAGGTTTCGTGTGATAGCGCTGGCCGAAAACGCACTCTACATGTCGTAAATGGCCAAAACATGGGTTTTACTTTCAAATGCATGTCGAATGACATCAGAATGACTTGAAATCACACAGAAACACCCTAGTTATTATTCGTGAGTTTTACTAGTAGATATCATGTCATTCGGATGTGCGGTTTGGACGGCACAACTGAATATGTGTTTTTTAGGTGTTAGTTGTGCTTGAAAAGCGTGCGTGGGGTGGTCGAAACTAACCAAACAACCTCGGAATGCCATGAAACCAGAAATCAACAAAGGGTGGGTGAATTGTGAAATTTTCGGCCAGACGGCATGTTAATCGGAGGTGTCGTGTGACCATGTTGGCCAAAATGCACTTGGCATGTCGTAAATGGAGAAAACATGGGTTTTACAGTCAAATGCATGTTGAATGACATCATAATGACTTAAAATCACTTGAAAACACCATAGTTATTATTCCCGAGGTGTAAGAGGATACAACATGTCATTCGGACACGCAGTTTGGGCGGCATGGATGAATATGTGTTTTTTAGGAGTTCGGTGCGCTTGAAAAGCGTTCGTGGTGTGGTCGAAACAAGGCGAACGACCTCAGAAGGACATGAAATCGGATGACAACAAAGGGTAGTTGACTTGTGAAATTTTCAGACAGACGGCCCGTCAATCGGAAGTGTCGTGTGACCGCGCTAGCTGAACACTCACTCGGTGTGTCGTAAATGGCCTAAACATGGGTTTTACGGTCAAATGCATGATGAAGGACATCAGAATGACTTGAAATCCCACAAAAACACCCTAATTATTATTCTTGAGGTGTACGAGGAGACGAAACGTCTTTCCGAATCGCGATTTGCATGGCACGGCTGAATATGTGTTTTTTAGGTGTTCGACGTGCTTGAAAATCAAGCATGGGGTGGTCGAAACCGGACGAATGACCTCGTAATGCCATTAAATCGGATGACAACAAAGGGTGAATGAATTTTAAAATTTTCAGCCAGACGGAACGTCAATCGGAGGTGTTGTGTGACCACGCTGGCCAAAAATGCACTCAGTGTGTTGTAAATAGCCAAAACAAGGCTTTTACGGTCAAATGCATGCTAAAAAACATTATAATGACTTTAAATCACATGAAAACACCATAATTATTATTTGTGAGGTGTATGAGCAGACGAAACATCATTCAGACGTGCGGTTTGCGGGCACGACATAATATGTGTTTTTTAGGTGTTCAACGCGCTTGGAAAGCATGCATGGGGTGGTCGAAACTGACCGAACGACCTCAGAATGATATGAAATCAGATGAAAACAAAGGGTGGGTGAATAATAAAATTATCAGCTAGATGACACGTCTATCAGAGGTGTCATGGGACCATGCTGTCCAAAAATTCACTTGGCGCATCGTAAATGGCCAAAAACATGGGTTTTACTGTCAAATGCATGCCGAACGACATTGGAATGACTTGAAATCACACGAAAACACCCTAATTATTATTCGTGAGGTGTATGAAGAGACGACATGTCATTCAGACGAGTGGTTTGCACGGCACAGAGCGTGCGTGGTGTGGTCGAAACCGATCGAACGACCTCAGAAAGCCATGAAATCGGACGACAACAAATGGTGGGTGAATTGTAAAATTATCAGCCAGACGGCATGTCAATCAGAGGTGTCCTGTGACTGCAATGGAAAAAAATTCACTTCGCGTGTCGTAAATGGCAAAAACATGGGTTTCACAGTCAAATGCATGCCGAGCCACATCAAAATGACTTTAAATCACACGAAAACACCGTAATTATTATTCCTGAGTTGTACGAGGAGACGACACATCATTCGGACACGCGGTATGCACGGAACGACTGAATATGTGTTTTTTAGGTGTCTGGAGCGCTTGAGAAGCATGCTTGGGGTGGTCGAAACCAGCCAAATGACCTCGGAGTTCCTTCAAATCGGGCGAAAACAAAGGGTGGTTGAATATGTGTTTTTACGGTCAAATGCATGCCGAACCACATCAAATGCATGCTGAAATCACACTCTGCATGTCGTAAATAGCCAAAACATGGGTTTTATGGTCAAATTCACGCCGAACGACATTAGAATTACTTTAAATCACACGAACACACCCTAGTTGTTATTCGTGAGGTTTACGAGGAGACGACGCATCATTCGAACACGTGGTTCGCATGGCACGACTGAATATGTGTCTTTTAGGTTTAGGCGCGCTTCAAAAGCATGTGTGGGGTTTTCAAAACCCTCTGAATGACCTCAGAATTCCATGAAATGGGACAACAACAAAGGGTGGGTGAATTGTGAATTTTTTGGGAAGACGACACATCAATCAAAGGTGTCTTGTGACCGCGCTAGACGAAAACGCACTCCGCGTGTCGTAAATGACCAAAACATGGGTTTTACAGTCAAATTCCTACCGAACGACATCATAATGACTAGAAATCACACGAAAACACCCTAATTATTATTCGTGAGGTGTATGAGGAGACGATACATCATTTGGACATGCGGTTTGCGCGCCACGACTGAATATGTGTTTTCAGGTGTTTGGCGTGCTTGAAAAGCGTGCGTGGGGTGGTCAAAACTGGCCGAACGACTTCAGAATGCCATGAAATCGGAGGACAACAAAGGGTGGGTGAATTGTGAAATTTTCATCCAGAAGACACGTCAATCAGAGGTGTTGTGTGACCGCGCTGGCCGAAAACGCACTCCATGTGTCGTGAATGGACAAGACATGGGTTTTACGGTCAAATGCATGCTGAATGACATCGGAATGACCTATAATCACACCAAAACACCCTAGATATTATTCGTGAGGTGTACTAGTAGACGACACATTATTCCGACATGCGATTTGCATGGCACAACTGAATATGTGTTTTTAGGAGTTAGGCGCGCTTGAAAAGCGTGCATGGGGTGGTCGAAACCTGCCGAACGACCTCAGAATTCCATTAAATCGGATGAAAACAAAGGGTGGGTGAATTGTGATATTTTCGGCTAGATGGCACTTCAATTGGAGGTGTCGTGTGACCAAACTGGCCAAAAAGGCACTCTACATGTAGTAAATGGCCAAAATAAGGTTTTACGGTCAAATGCAACCCGAACGACATCATAATGACTTGAAATCACCTGAAAAAACCATAATTATTATTCGTGAGGTGTACGGAGAGATGGAATGTCATTCGGATGCGCGGTTTGCATGGAACGACTGAATATGTGTTTTTTAGGTGTTCAGTGCGTTTGAAAAGTGTGTGTAGGGTGGTTAAAACCGGCCGAATGACCTCAAAATGCTTCGAAATCGAACGATGACCAAAGGAGGGTGAATTTTGAAATTTGTGTTTAGACGGAACGTCAATCGGAGGTGTCGTCTAACCGCACTGTCCAAAAATGCACTCCGCATGTAATAAATGGCCAAAACATGGGTTTTACGATCAAATGCATGTAGAACGTCATATGAATGACTTTAAATCACAAAAAAACACCCTAATTATTATTAGTTAGGTGTACAATGAGATGGCACATCATTCGGATGTGTGGTTTGCGCGGCACGGCTGAATATGTGTTTTTTAGGCGTTCGGCGTGCTCGAAAAGTGTGCGTGGGGTGGTTGAAACCGGACGAACGTCCCCGGGATTCCATGAAATCAGACAACAACCAAGGGTGGGTGAATTGTGAAATTTTAGGCCAGACGGAATGTCAATTAGTGGTGTCGTGTGACCGCGCTGGCCGAAAACGCTCTTTGTGTGTCGTAAATGGAAAAAAATGGGTTTACGGTCAAATGAATGCCGAATGACATCAGAATGACTTAAAATCACACTGAAACATTGTAATTTTCATTCGGGAGGTGTACAAGGAGACAGAATGTCATTCAGATGTGCGGTTTGAGTGTCACGGCTGAATTTGTGGTTTTTAGGTGTTCGGCGTGCTTGAAAAGCGTGCGTGGGTTGGTCGAAACCTTCTGAACATCCTTGGAATTCCATTAAATCGAACGGAAACAAAGGGTGGATGAATTGTTAAATGTTCATCTAGACGATACATCAATAGGAGGTGTTGTGTGGTTGCACTGGCCTAAAATGCACTTCGTGTGTCATAAATGGCCAAAACGTGGGTTTTATGGTCAAATTTATGCCAAACGACATCAGAATGACTTGAAATCACACTAAAACACCCTAGTTATTATTCATGGGGTGTACAAGGAGACAAAACCTCATTTGGATGCGCGGTTTGTGTGGAACGACTGAATATGTGTTTTTAGGTGTTTAGAGCACTTGAAAAGCGTGTGTGGGGTGGTCAAAACCGGCCGAACGACCTCGGAAAGACATGAAATCGAATGAAAACAAAGGGTGGCTGAATTCTGCAATTTTTGGCTAGACAAAATGTCAATCGGAGATGTCGTGTGACCGCACTAGACGAAAACGTACTCGGCATATCGTAAATGGAAAAAACATGGGTTTTACGGTCAAATGAAAGCCGAACGACATCAGAATGACTTGAAATCAGATGAAAACACCCTAATTATTATTTGTGATGTGTATGAGGAGACGACATGTCATTCAAACATGCATTTTGCGCAGCACGATTGAATATGTGTTTTTTAGTTGTTCATTGCCCTTGGAAAGCATGTGTGGGTCGGTCAAAACTAGCTGAACGACCTCATAATGCAATGAAATCAGATGAAAACAAAGGGTGGGTGAATTGTGAAATTTTCGTCCAGACGGCATGTCAATCGGAGGTGTTGTGTGACTACGCTGGCCGAAAACGCACTCTGTGTGTCGTAAATGGACAAAACATTGGTTTTACAGTCAAATGCAGGTCGAACGACAGCATAATGACTTGAAATCACATGAAAACACCCTAATTATTATTCATGAGGTGTAAAAGGAGAAGACACGTCATTCGGACACGCGGTTTGCACGACATGGCTGAATATGTATTTTTTAGGTGTTAGGTGCGCTTCAAAAGCGTGAGTGGGGTGGTCAAAACCGGTCGTATGACCTCGGAATGACATGAAATCATATGACAACAGAGGGTGCGTGAATTATGAAATTTTCCGCCAGACAGAACGTCAATCGGAGGTGTCGTGTGACCGTTCTGGCCGAAAACGTACTCCAGACAGCCCCCCCCCCCTGAATAGCCCCCCTCACCCCTAGAGATCCTCCCACATCCCCCGGATAGCCCCCCCCCCCCCACCCCGAAAATCCCCTCACTCAATGATCCATTGATCATTTGTGATGGGTATGAGTCAACCCTACCTCAATCTGAGGCACAGTGTGACTGGAATCACTCTAAGTGTCTCACTTTTGTTTGAAACGGACAACATTTTAAGTGAAAACAACAAGTGACATATAGAAAATCTTCACAAGGATACACATAGATTTTTGAAATTAAGGGATAAAGAATAAAATATGGTTTATTGTCAATACGTTATTAGAATAAAATATTCACAAGTCATAGATTTAAACACAACGAGACATAGTATATATAGAAAAACATGGATTATATTAGGAATGAGTCTCGGCATCCCATCATGAACATGCACCAACACTCATGTTCTAATTATCAATCAAGGGTCGTTCATTCTATAAAATAACATACAACAAATAAATATCATATATTTATTTCATTTGAATCCTATGAACACTCAAGCATACCATATAACAAATTGGTCAACAAGTCTACACATTGATTCTTGAGAAATAAGTTTCAAAGTCTCATAAAAATACCCCAATAGTGAAGAATACATATGGTGACACCATAGCCCCATGGATCACCTCAATCCCATCCTAAAACAGTGGGTTCTAGGACCAAACCCAAGTCCCTTTGGGAACCCAATACCAAAGACTTAATAGAATATCCATACCCACTACCCAAGATGGGGATTCATCTCACATCACACCCAAGAGAGAAAATTACAATTATCCACATACCCATTTATTCTAATTGAAAAATATATGAAAAACATGTAGGCTATTCTGTTAACCCATCTCATATGTCGAGATTGTCCAATGTTTCCCACTAACACGTGAGGAACCATTTATACATGGATAAATAATCATTAGAGGAATATAAACATCCCATGTCCATCCTATAACTCATCCTAGGTCTAATCGCATGAGCACTACCATTTTCTATCATATGGTTATCATGATCCTTGACACACTACCCAAGTTTTTCTGTTGGTTTTAAATTACTCAACCCAAGACCATGAATAAACATCCCATGTGCTTCCTATAACATGTATGTTTTTTCACTTGTGTGTATTAGTGTTTTGGTTTGAGTGAGGAATGAATTCTAAATTTTGAAAACTCTTATGTGTGTTGGTGTTGTGGTTTGCGTGAGGAATAAACTCTAAATTTGGAATACTCTTATGGGTGTCGTTGCATTTGCTATAACATGTATGAATTTTCTCTTATGGGTGATATTGCATTTGAATTTCTAAATTTATAAATTCTGGAATGAATTATAAATTTTGAATACATTGGATGGGGAATCTGTATTGGTGTTTTTGCAGGTCTGGAGAGGGGTTGCTATGTTGTTGGAGGTCTGGAGAGGGGAGAGGGGCCTCCTGTTGTGGAGCTGTGCAATTGTATACCAACGGTTCTGCTAACATTAGAATAGATACTATTATATAAGGCTATACCAACGGTTCTGTAACCATTGGTATATATACTATTATATAAGTTATACCAATGGTTTGTTATAACTATTGGTATAGGTTTATACAAATGGTTATAACCAAACTGTTGGTATAGCCTTATGGCTTGGAATACGCCCTCTATAACAACGGTTATAAACTGTTGGTATAGGTGTCACACACATATACCAACGGTTTACAAACTGTTGGTATAGGCCTATTATCACACCATACTTTCCCACGGTTGATGGAACCATTGGATTACTATATACCAACTGTTTCCAGCCCTTTACCAACAGTTTTGAATTTTTGGTAAAGTGTAATATTATAGTATTGATACTTGGAATCATATAAAGTGTTAGTTATTTTGGTGATTGTGATTAAAATAATTAGTTAATCATTTGGGATAAAGTTATGCATAGTAAAAACTCCTAAATTATGGTA
This sequence comes from Viscum album, assembly GCA_963277665.1. Taxonomy (NCBI): domain Eukaryota; kingdom Viridiplantae; phylum Streptophyta; class Magnoliopsida; order Santalales; family Viscaceae; genus Viscum; species Viscum album. The sequence goes on from OY728163.1 coordinate 1,514,669,242, forward strand.
AAATGATGAGTAAGTGGTTTCCAAGAAACTAATTCCTTATCTGCACACTACAAGTGGATCTGGATTTGGTATGGTTTTACTTATTGGTGATAATCCTGAAAAGGGCATATTGGGCTTGAACTCAATATCCAACTAGTGCATGAGAAAGATTCTTCATTTCACACAATGTATTAAACTCCAGGGATATATTCCTTTTTAAATTCAAAGGATCTCTACAAACCATTATAAAGGGAATAAAAATTTTGATAAAATTATATGGATAGAAATTGACCATATATAAATTAGATTTATATCACTCAATTCAAAGGTTAATGAATTTATTTCATTTAGGATTTATCACTTCAATGTTCATAGTTTTCCTATAATGTGTTTAGTTGTTTTAAAATTCAAACCCTAATTCTTTTTATTTTAGTCAATTTCTAGGAATATGATGAACTAAGACAACAACCAATATGACGAGAAATGTAATCCCTTATCATATGAGATATCCAACCTCATTTGAGTAAGAGTTAAGAACATTATAAAATTTATTTCTAAATTTACTCAAGTTCTATACAGAATCATGAATTAATAAGAAATCCCACATACCCCTAAAAAGATCAAGTTATAATTGAGACCATTATATAACAAAGGCCTCCAAAATTCAGTTGATCTTATGATCCATTAATCTTGGAATAATGGATAAACTTTGTTGAAAATATCTTCTCATGAAATCAATGCTCTATGAAAGTGAAGTTTATGTTTTTTTTTACCATATGAAAATAGAATCCAATTAATGGTAGAATTTTATAAAAAAAATATGAATCTCGAGGAACATATTGAAGTAATGGATTGGAATGAATTCAAGAAAATGTTTTTCAATAAATATTTTACTCACACTATATGAAATAAAATAGAAATATATTTCCATGGGCTCAAGTAAATGGATGATGAATCTATTTGGGAGTACAAAGTGAAATTCATAATACTTGCAAGATACACCCCTATCTATTTCATTGCCTTAAAAAAATTTGACTAATTATTTGGTAATCCAAATCAAGTTCTATGAAAATATTTAATGATTGGAGACATTGATATAATTAAAGAAATTATCTAATTTTTCTTTAAGGTCAAAATAGAGATCATTAAATCTCAAGGGTATTATAGGACTAGATAATAGAAGGGGATAATGTTGTTTAATTCTGTTGGTGCAATGGTGAAATCTCATGGTTGTAATAAATTTAAACACCCCACCTTTCAAAAGTGTGGTAAGAATAATCTCAGAAATTACCTAAAGGGTATAAGGAAAAGATTTAGGTTAGGTAAATAAGGACTCCTAGCCACTAAATTCCAACAATAGAAACCAACCAATGCCATAGAAGAAAAGGCTACTCCAGTCAACTACTATCCTATTGCTTAGTGTTTCAACCTAAAGGAATAATAAAACAATAGAAATAAATGCATTAATTCAAGTGTTTTTATTGATAACTAAATCCAACAAACTACTAGACCTTAACAGAAAGGGAAATCATATTCCATAAAAACCACTGAGGTGGATCCCGACAAAGATTTGGTGATAGGTATGTTGGTTTTTCGTTCAATAATAGTGGACACACTATTTGATTTTACTTCTATGAATTCTTTTTTATCATTAATGTTTAGAAGAAATATTCATAAACCACCACATAACATTGAATTTGGTCTATCTGTGAAAAGAAAAAATGACGAAATTATTGTATCCCAAGTATATATATTCCCCCATGTCCATATTTACAAGTTGGACTTCCTAGTGAACATTTTGATACTCCCATAGGTATAGTTTTATTTAATTATTTCTACGGAGTGGATTTACTTATATATATCTAAAAAATTGCGGGTATAAGTAAAAAACCCTTAGTATCATGAATCTATTCCATGTTCTATAAAAGAGAGAGGAGAATGATGAATCTCCCTTGTAATCATCACATCAAGAAAAGATATTATTTCCTCAGGACTAATTGTATCTAGCTCAAATTATTGGGTCTAGGGAAAGGATCATATTTGATGACATACCCCTATTAGGGAATATACTAATGTTTTTCCTTATTAATTTTATTACCTTAATCCAATCCATTATGTTGAGTACCCAATAAATCTTATTCATGGAGAATTTCCAATATCCCAAACCTAATATATAATTCACATAATTGAACAAGAAAAGATGAAAACAAAACTATTGGATATTATAGATAAATGGTTTATATGCCCAAGTGATTCACAATGGGGTATATTGATCCTCTTCATCAATAAGATAGATAGGATAATGTACCTCTCTATTGTTTATTTTTAGCTCAATAAGAAGATGATAAAGAGTATATATCCTCGACAATGGATAGATGACTTCTTCGATCAAATATGCGGATCACAGTAATCTCTTAGGACACATCTTTAGTCATGATATTATCATGTAATGGTGAAATAGGATGACATCCCCAATACCAGTTTTCATACAAGGTGTTGGAACTAATATTTTACAGTGATTCAATTTGGACTCACAAATGTTGTAGATATATTTGTTGACATAATTAATAGTGTCTTTAGGGAATTCCTTAAAAATATTTTGGTAGAATTTATTTATGATATTCATATCTTATATATATTAAAGGAGGAATGTGAGGAGAATTTTGATGTTTTACTGAAGACCTTGAGAAATGAAAATTCATATAAAAAGAGAAAAAATTCTCGATTTTAATGGTGAAAGTAACATTTCTATGGAATATTAACACTAGAAAAGTAATGTTTATAAATCCTTCAAACATAGAGGTAATTAATGGATGGTTCAAACCAACATATATGTAATAGATCCAAAGTTTTTGTGGATTATCTAGGTACAATAATTAATTTTTGAGAAACTCCCCATGATTTTCATTCCCAATAACCAATATAACTCTTAAAGGGGTGAAGTTTGTTTGGAATTCGAAATTCCAACATACTGTTAAAGAGTTATTGATGAGGATGATCATAATAGTTGTGCTCACATTACCTACCAGTGGGGGATTATTTGTGATATACTGTAATGCGTCCTAAAATGGATTGGGTTTTTTAATCTATTAAGATAAAAAATTGATAGAATATGCTTCCCAAAAACTAATAATCTATGAGAATAACTATAAAAATAATGATTTTGAATATTTTTTAATGATATTCATGTTGAAAAATTTGAGAAATTATCTTTATGAAGATAAATGTAAAATATATAAAATTATAAAGTCCTAAATTATATATTAACACAAAAAGTGTTCAATATGCACCATTGATGGTGTTGATGATGATCAAGTATTAATATTGTTCAATCCATTTCCATCATTGTAATTTTAACAAAGTGGCATATTCTATGAGTTGAAAGGATCCTGCAACCCTATCCATGATGAGGATTAAAAAGGATTAAAAATTCATAGCGATAAAAAGGATTGATATGAAAATAATGAAAGTATCTTTATCCCCAAATCCTCAAAAAAAAATTCAACCATCCATTATTGCGAGGATCAACGAGGTCCAAAAACTGATGTGGAGCTATAGAAAAAAGTGGTGAATATTTTGGAGTTCTACCTGTCTAAAGGTGAAATTATAATATTCTAAACCTAAATATATTTTCCATCGAAACCATAAATATTGAGTAAAATTATAGATGATGTTAATAGATAATCCTTCTTTATTAATCCATGAATAACATGTATAAATGTATGCATAAAAACTTATGGTGGGATCCAATAAAGAGAGATACTGTATAATTCGTTTATTAATGCGTGGTATGAAAACAATTCAAGGCAGAAGGATATTATTATAATGGTATGATGTAAAAATTTCATGTAAAATTATGGTAATAGGAAAAAATCATGGATTTCATCATTGTAAATCCCAGGACATCTAAATTAAATAGCCATATCTAGTTGGTATTCGATTCTCTAAAAGTGCTAGTTCCTTTCATTACTATCAAGGAGGATTTCAATCTTAACCAACCTACAATGATATAAATAAGAGATGTGGTAATACTACATGGAGTGACACACTTCATTGTGTCCCATCAAGATTCGATTATTACCTCAAGGTCACAAGGAAGCCTTAATTCCATGTTGGATATAAATATGAGTTTCAGTACTACTTATTACCCTTAGATAGATGGTTACTCTAAGATAACCACTAAAACTATAGAGGATATACTGAGATATTATTAAATGTAATTTCAAGGATGTTAGGATCCACGCCTTCCCCTAGTGGAGTTCTCATATAATCACAACATCCATTCTAGAATTTAAATAAAACCGTATGAGGTTATCTTTTGAAAGAGGTGTCATAATCCAATAATATTGTATGAAGTTAAAGAGAGGACACTAATGGTACCAAATCCTTTTCAACATATGATAAATATGGTTAAATCCATTCATCATTGTATGAAATACAAAAAACCAGATTGAAAATCAATGTAAACAATTACTTGTGAAACCTAGTGCATGAGGTCATATATAAACTATTACTTCATATATCCCCAAGGAATAAATTCATGAGGTTAACGAATAATGGAATGCTTATTCCAAGACAAATATGACCATTTAATATATGTGATACCATCAGATTTGTGGCCTATTATCTATCACTCTCATATAACATATATCAAGTATATGATGCGTTCAATGTATCCCTCCTAAGGAAGTACACCCTAGAACCCTCACATGTATTGAATCTATAGGTGGTACCCTCAGAAAATTATCTTTCATATGAGGTGAAGCTAGATAATATCTTAGAACATATAGACAATATTATAAATAATATGAAAACATTCTTGTTTTATGATCCAGGATTTTAATTTGAGGAACACATCCTTTTTTCAGTTTAAATTATTTTTCAAGGCCTAATGTGAATACCCATTGAGGTCATGGGTTTATCATGGGTGTCTGGGGATTTTTCGATGCCCAATCCCCAAATATTGTAAAAAACAGGCAATCTGAATGATTATTATGAAATATACAAGATACGGAGAATTGTTACTAGTAACCATGTGAGGCTAGAAAAAGGACTCCATGAATCATACAGTTTTATGAAACCATGCTGATGGAGGTGAACTCCAGTGCGATAGCTCCAGCAGTTTTTGAGAGTGCAATTATGCACAGTTTTTGAATGATTTGAAAAACTATGTGCACTAAACATGCTAGTTTCCCCTCTATATATTTAATGAAAAATAGTTGGATCATGTTTTGGACAACCCTATGGTCTAGAAATTCTTGGGGAAATTACTATTTCATCCTTAATGAGTGTATATTTTAAACCCTTCTTTCCTTTTGTTTTTAGTGGACAACACCTAGGGGGAGCTCAATTGAGAGCTAAATTTTACGATTTAATCACATTTATTCACGTGATACTAAAATCAAGAGTCGTTTAACATTTAGGATTTTCAACTGTGAGTAATTGATTCCTTTTCTTCCATTATTTTTTTTTGTCTTGGCATCGACTGCGCTATTTCGGTGCAAGAAAATATGCCCTATTTTCAATGATTCATTATTTCTTTTTTTTCACTTAATATGAGTCAAATCATTATATAATATTGAATTATCACTCTATTACAATCCTAAATCATGTTTTATATACTTTTCCCATCTCTTTTGGTTCTTAATAGAACTATTTTCTATTTTTCACCCACCGTACATTTAATGTTTCCGCAAAAATAAATTTAATAATCAAATAAAATGAAAATTTTCATGTTATGTATTCCCATTAGTTTCATTGAGATGTGTTGGATGTTTTTTACCAACCAAGGACACCCATGGGGTTTCCCATTTTTATTTCCATTGTTATGACACTCATGGTGTGAGTTATTGCATGTCTAGTTGATTGAAGCTTATTAATAAATAAATTGAACTAAATTGGATGAATAGGTAATTGATATTTATTCCTTTCCATGTTGATGGTTTTTACTAGATGGTTTGTATAGAATTTTCTTTATGAGTGGGTAATCTCATGTAATGGAATTTAATGTGAATGGTGATATGAGTGTGTAAACTCATTGAATGTTGAATGATTACTTAGGACTCCTTGTGTGTGCTATATCATGGTTCATGGAAACTAAAGGGAATTAATTTGAAATGTATACTCCTTGGATTATAATTTCATGGGATTCCTTAGGACTTGATACCCCTTGGATCTAGTTTTTTTGGGCTCTCATTGAATATGGTCAGTAGACATGCTCCTTGGACCCCAATTTGGGCGTAACCATGTTTCCATTGAGATGCTCCTAGGACTCGATGAGGAATCCTTGGTCCCATGTGACTTGGAAGGAGTCTTGTAGGGTATCAAATTTATAAGTATATGGATTAATCAGAATAAATTTGGAATGATTTATTATATGGATCTTCTATGGTAAATTTGGAACTTCAATTTATATGTCATGGTCGTGGAAGATTTTATTTGTAGATTATACAGAAAGGTCATGGTTGATGTGATATATTATGTATATAGTGAGGATATGGTTCTTATTTTTTATATACTTTTTCCATGTTATAGGATCCTAGCCCATTTTTTCAGGGATCCTTGTTGTGATATACAGTATCACTTTACAACTTTTCTTTTTTTTATGGGAATTACTCTTGTATTATAATCATAATTGTGATATACATTTTACACTTTTTAGTTTATATTTCCAAATAAGGATTTTTTATAGACACCTTGGGAGGTGACCATTTTGGATTGTACCTCACACCATGTTCAAGCTTCTTTGAGTACCTGAATAGACTATTGGGATGTAGGTAGGGAATAGGGAAAGCACCCATAGTTTGATGCTTGATTTTGTGTCATCCTTTTGAGTAGGGGAGTATTAGACCATACTGAGGATTGTGCTACTATCATGTGAATGTGACTTTGTTCATTTTTGGTATTTTGATACTTGTATGATTCTAAATTCATGTAAACCTATTTTGGATGTTTTTTAGACAATTGACATGATAATTATTGTATATGATATTGCTTCTAGAATAGCTAAATATATTTGTCTTCTAGATGATTATCTATATTTTGGTTTATTTAATTCTTCCACTATTGATTTTTATGATTTACTCAAAAAATTTAATCACTGATAAGAGGTAATATTTTCCTCTCAAAGACACCCTAGGGCCTCAATACTATTAGGTAGCCTCTAGAATATGGGGTGATGTTCTTGAGGCTTTGTGGCCAACCGAGATAAGGGCACCATTCAGTTTCATCCGGCTCCAAAATGTTACAAAGTTGAATCTGAGAATTTTATTTATCTATTTTCTTATTTGTTAAAAATTGAATGGGATATAAAGAAATTAGAATTTTTCAATGAGTTTTTCATGGGTGTAGCTAACCCACACATATAAAAAATCTGAATTGCCTCAAATAAAAATTGATTTTTTCTAGATTATGACTATTAGAATTGATTTGATTCCACCATTGGATGATTAAATTGAATTGTGATATTAAAATAAATATTATTTTGGGTTCTACTTTGTCAAAATGTGGTGAGATGAACGTATCCCATATCATTCAAAAAAATTGAACATTGAATGAATCACATGCCATGAATTATTTCATGCCATTTAGGATGCATTTATTGTTTGTATGATGTTGTGATAGGTTGTGTGAAATATATACCTTATTTTATGTTAGAATTTTGTTTAGGTAATTATGGATAATTGTTATTACTTAGTGTGTCTGTCGTAACCCAAGAATTGTTTTCCATATTATACTACAACATACACCCTAAGAATCCCATTATGGAACATTTAGTCATGGACCCTAAGCCACAAAAATTAGAACATGTTATGTGGTAGATTAGGTAGAATCCATGTTTTATTTCATAAGGAGTATTATAGATTGGATTCGGTGAACCAATTGGTTCATCTATTTAAAATCAATGTGAAATGAATATGAATTAAAATCAAATTCAAACTCGGTGAAATAGAGATTTGACCATTAACTAAATTTTATGAGGGTGGTAGGATGTGTCTCTAGTGACTTTTATGGATGTTTCTTTTTACAAATTTTTATATTTAAGAGTTATATGTGTGGTATGACCTAGTTATAAGATGTTATTGACCTAAACTACATCTTTATTTATGAAGTTTTATTTTATTCTTCTATAAGTTAGGTGTTTGGAATTGTGTAGGCATGCCACCATGAAGACCTCTAGTCTTGCACCCGTAAGGTGGAGACAAACGCCTTCAGGATGTGGTGGATCATGGGATACCATTGCATCCACCTATATTGAAAGCTAGGGCACCCGTAGTTCTTTCAAACATAGGTTCTGAATCAAAGTTCCATGAGAGCATTGCACAATTTATAAAGACTTTTCAAGAAATGATGAAACCTACCACATATATGGATGAGATAATATGTGTCTTCCATTAGAATAATCCTACCACATTATCGATGGTTGGTGTTCCATTGGATTCTAATGAGTGTCTTGAGACTACTCTATCAATCGTAGAGCATTTGGAGACACCTACAGAGAGGACAGTGACGCTCCTGAATTATTTTCTTCGAGGAGCAGAAAATCACAAGTGGGAAGTTTTCAACCATGATGATAGGCTATGCGATATTGTTTGGGTTGATTCAAAAACCATGTTCTATGAAAACTTCTACCCCAACACTTTGAGACTAGATTGGTCCTGTGAGTTCATGTGTCTGGAGTAGGACACTAGAACGGTTATGGAGAACATTACATTATTTACATAGATACAATTTTTTTGAATCTACATACTTTTCATAAGAGTAATAGAGGGTGATAAGCTTTTAGAAAGGTCTCATACATGTCCTTAAATCTTAGTTCAATGTGTACATATTGACCTCTTTTACTGAGATATTAAATCATGTTTTAATAACAAAGAGGAACTGGGAGGAATATGGTGGCTCATAATAGAGTTGTATGGTATCTCGAACTAGTAGTTTGACATATAGTTAAAGGGATATATTTTTTGATACTTCCCATGAGTACTAGTTATGTTGTGATTTCTAGTATCTTCACATTCTATCAACAATGTAGTAGGTGAGGATTCTTGATAAATTAGGGAGATCGTGATCTAGTCAAGTGTCAAGCATATTGCAGGATGGGCCATGTGCAGTGTTTCTGTAGGACCTTACCTCCAATAGTGAGTGATAAGGGTTAATATCTAACTCCATGTTCATGAGTGGGTTTTACTACTTTGAAAAAGTCATGGAGATGGAGTTTTATCGGTTGACGAGTTCGAGGTGGTTGGGGTTGTGGTCGACCCAGCGAGGCACCAGATTCATCAAGACAATAGAGCGGGACTACATTGGGTAGTGAGGTTGTGTTGATGGGACATGGTTCATGATAGATATATTCTGTACACCCTACCCCAAAGGAGTGGGTAATCAGGATATCTATTGTTAGAGGTGCGATCTTTGTAGCCCCAACTCTTGTATACACTATTTCTAAACTAGGTCCATCACATAGTTTCATATATGTAACTTTTTGGAGATTCAAGGGATTATGATTAGGTTTTTTAAGGGTGTTTTGAGGATTCACACAACATTGGGGATCAAGACAGAAGAATTATATCAGTTCATGGAGTTTTCATGTTAGATGGATGGGTTTCACATTGTATGGAATGTTTTTTTCCTCAAGATGATCAGGTTTGACCTTAAACATGTGTTAGGACCAAGCACATAAAATGATCGTATTCATGGAATTATCTTTTTTGTTAATTATTTTTAAGAGGAAAAGAATTTTTAAGAGGAAAAAAATAACCTAACATTTTATTTGAATTAGACCGCCCATAATATTCTAGGAATCAGACTTACATTGCTTGAAAAGGAAGATCTTATTGAAGAAGAATATTTATAGATGTAAATTTTCATCAGATTCACTCTAAATCCAATATGAATGGTTGGATCCTAATGAGGATAATTGGAATCTTCATGGCTATAATATAAATGTGATGATGCTTTTTTCATCTTGGAATTCTCAAAAATCAAAATTATTTGGTAATATTGTGATGAAATATTGATAAAGAAAGGGGGAGTAAAAGAGATACCTCCAATCATATTTAGACATATATTATCATATTGGGAATAATTATCATATTTGAATTTCTGAACTGATAAAGAAAGTTTTCATAATTTTATCAACAGTATTTGGGAAAAATAATATTTTTCATATTAAGAATTTGGACTGAGAAAACCATATTGAGTAGTCGGACTAGGATATTCATATTGGGATAATCATACTGAATATGAGATTGGATTTTTATATCAAAATTCATTGTAGTTATTACCAAATTCTGGGTAAGAATGTGAAGAATTACATTCAAAATAATGAAATTTTTAGAATTTGAAAAATAAGGACAGGTAACATGTGTTGTTATTAAACAAATCGTATCAAGTCATTTGTACTACAAATATAACCCATATTATTGAACTATTTACATAGTACCCCATGAGTGCAAGATCTCATTCTACACATTTTATTCAACACAAAAAGTATTTTTATAGTTGATTGTGTGGTATTGGATCATTTAAAAACTATTACACTGATGTAGCTATTTTTATTGAATAGAAATCCTAATTAATACTTGTGTTCCTATTGATGTGTGTTTGATTTGATTTCGGTAGGGAAAGAAAAATTTAATAGGAGGTGAAAGTTGTTTCATTTGAAAAGAAACAAAAAGAAAAAGTTATCACTAATTCACCCTATCCCAATGTCAGTTATATAATTATCGTGACCGTGAAATTACAATTGGAATCAAAGCTGATGGTTCCTTCACTTATTCATTGCAAAATTTTTGAAGAGAAGTTGATCTAGAAACTCCATTATGTGAACAGTAATGAAATTATGGTTTTCGATGGTATGAATTATCATATCTAGAAAGATATATTGTTTACCAATCTTATTTCTATTACATATTTTGTTTTTAATATTTAATATATGGGTTCCCTCTTATTGTTAAAAATTTCCTCTTATATCAATTGATAAGTTGAATATTTAAAATGATGGAAGGGATAAGAAATATTAACTATCATCAAATCATGAAAGTGGATTCTTATGAATAAAAGCCTCTTCTATTTCCAAATGTATATGAGACAAGTTTAGAAACATATATGAAGGTAATAAAATAGTGAATAAAAAAAATTTGAAAATTCATAGGCTGAAGTATAAAGATTTCATAATGGGTGAGCATGAATCTATTAATGACTTCTTTACCAGGGTGAATTAACTTATCAGCACTTTTATATGTATTGGTCATAAGTTAGAAAATTATACAGTTGTCGAAATTTTTTGAGAATCCTTCCTGAAAAGTTTGATAAAATGATATTTCATTGAAAGATAGTGATTCTGAAATATTTTCTCTTGAAAATTTCCATAGCACTCTCATCACTTATGAAATGAGAAGGGGAAAATATATAAAAAATAAAACATAATTTGATAGGAAATTTCTTTTCATGGATTGAAAGATATAAATGTAATAGTATATTCTTTTTGAAGATGAAGTTGGTGAACCTGATTCTAGAAACGAGGTTTGAAACAATTTTGAGGAAATTTTATCATTGTTTTATAAATATGTGAAAATATATGCAAGAAGATAAAATGAGAAACCACCCTTGAAATTCATTGAATGTGGATCCATTTTTTTACTTTGCAAAAAATCTTACACAATGAAATATAAAATAAGAGAGTGACAACGAAGAAAGAAATCCAAAATGATTATGGAATAAATAGTGTAATAGAGATAAATATTTTTCTTTAAGAAAATATTGAAAATTATTCACATCCAAAAGAATAAGTTTCTAATATATAAATGAAGACGAAGATGATAGAGAAGATGAAACCAAAAAATTATTAAGTATGTTAGTGAGAGTACATTTATTGTAATAGGGAATGATGAAGAATTTAGAAGTAGTACTTAGGATGAAGAATAATCTCATCTTGAAATACAGTTGAAATAAGAGTTGAAATAATGTTTGAGAAAGATTAAATGACTTGAAAAAAATAAGTCATAAGAATGAAGTTCTTAAATAATTTAAGAAAATTTTTTAGAAAAGAATATGAATATACTAGTACAGATTGTTGATTTAAAAAAATCTCTAGATGAAAAAAAGAATCACAATGAGCATATAGAGGTAATGCTGCAATAAAAATGAAGAATATTTGGAACATGTCCAAAAAAATTATCTAAAGATGAATTGAGGATTACATGTTTTAAAAACTCTTTCTGAGAAGTTGGAGAATGTTCTGGAAATGTTAAACCTATTAAGGATCGCCAAAATTTACTTTCGAAGGTTGAGAAGATATCATGAATTGTTTATGAAAAGAAGAAATCTTGAAAGTTTATGTATGTGGCCAATAGTAATAAGGTAAATAATTCCCATGTTTCTAAAAACCTTGATTCTGAAAATTCTGAATATGGATATTCTTCTAAAACATATGATTTCAATAAGTTATAAAATAAAAATAATATTATTATTGATAATATAAATATTGGTTGTTCAGATAATTAAAAAATAAGGTTTCTGAGATACATGTATATAACTATAGTCATAATGGAGGTTTCCAAGGAAAATACAATTTTTATGGATAATGTTGGTATTGTGGTGGATTTTAATAAACAGATAATGTGTGTTGGTTCAACCAACAACATTACTATTATTCCATAGTTTATGGAAGAAAATTTTTGAGGGGGGGTCAATCCTTTCAAAAGTGGTAGTCTAAAAAAATTTCAAACGAAATCTAAAAATGATGGATTAAGAATTAAAATTATGTTCCAAATCTTGTGAACTATTTATAAAAGATGTGAATGGATAGGGAATATTTATAAGGTTTATAGTTTTATTACTAGAAGAAAAAATGTTACATAACAATTATCAAAAGTAGAAAATGAGGAATAAAAAGTGAGAAGAAAAAATCCCTTCTTATTGAAACTGCTTTAAAATATATTAAAGGAGAGAATCCATGGATTATTGATAGTTATTGTTCTTCTCATATGATATGAGATTATATATTATTGAATAATTTTAAATGTTTCATAGAAGGAACTATGACATTCATCAATGATGAATCACTAAGAATCAAAGGTGTTGGATCAACTATCATTGGAAAAGAAAAATTGCAATCCAAGAAATCATTATATGTTGATGGTCTGAAACATAACCTACTGAGTGTTTTAATATTTTTTGATGAAGGTAACAAATATACCTTTATGAAAGGTGTATTTTGTGTGAAAATTGATAATGATGTAAAGTTAGTAATAAAATGCCAACGTAAAAAGGGAAACTTGATTCAAGTTAGTGAAATACAAAACTCTTGATACATGAGTATGGTGGAAGAGAATCAATTGTATTATAAAATGATGGGACACATGTGTCATGTAAACATGAAAATGTTATCTAAAATAAATAGTGTCTGATAAATTCATGGTTTACCAAGATTAAGAGATTAGTGTTGCACTATTTTTTTAATAAAGGAGAGATTACTAATGTCGTGTATAATAATGTTAGAAATTTTTCAAACAAACCCCTAGAGATTATTCCTTATGATATCTATGGTCCAATGAGAAAAAATTAAAAAATGAGATAAGTATTTCATTAATATTGTTGATGATTTTACTCACATTACCTATATTATGTATATGAAAAATAATTGAAATGATTTGAAAAAATTTATAAGTTTTAGAAGGAATGTTGAGAAAGAATTAGAGTATTCATTGAAGAAGTTAAGAATAGACAATAGTGGTGAATACAGAAATGAAGAATTTGAATGTTATCTTGATAAAACTATAATTTAACATGAGTATAGTTCATACACACCTCAAAAAAATTGATTTGTGATAATAAATAATATTTTTTCAGTGTAAATGGGAAGAACTATGTTACATTAATATGGTCATTCTCATTACTATTTGAAGCAAACCATGAGTAATGAATTGTATATTCAAACCTGATGATTCTGTAGGCCAAACTTGTATATGACTCCATATGAGTTCTTTTAAAAAAACTACATGTTTTAATCACTTATGTGTTTTCAGGAGCCCATGCATTATAAAAAAAGGTGTAAACTAATGAAATTTTGAGTGGAGAGGTGAAGATATAATTTTCCTTAACTATGCTCCAGAAGGTAGCAGATGAAAATGTTTCATCAAATAAACAGTTAGAATTCTTTATTCTTGTGATGTTAAAGTCAATGAAAAATTTTAGTAAGATTAACATACAAGGGTTGATAAGAAAATCGAGCGGGATAAAGAGATTATTGATGAAAATTATAAAAAGAATACAAAAAATCATAATCATGAAGAATTAGAATCATCCATTTCCATTGATGAGAAAGAAACTCAAAAATATTATCCTAAGATGAGGAACCAATTATAAGATCGAAATATTATTGGTGATCAGCATTAGAATGTCCAAAGAAGAATGAAAAAAACAATTACACATACTTATTTGTATTCAATATTTGAACTGAATGATGTGAAAGAAGATTTTGTTTATCCAGAATTGGTTCTGGCCATGAATGAAGAGTTGGATCAGATTGAAAATAATAATACATGAAAACTCATACCCAAACCTGATAACAAAAATATTATTGGAAAAAGTGGGTTTTTGGAACAATCTGAGTCGAGAATGTGAAGTAATTAGGAATAAGTAAATACGTGTCTATAGTGGGTATTTTCAAGTTGAAGTTATTTATTTGGATGAAAACATTTCTCTAGTTGAATGATTAGAAACTATCAAAATCTTTACTGTTGTTTCTGCACAACGAAGTTACAACATATTCAAATGGATGTTAAATCCACACTCTTGATTGGTGATATTGATGACTTAGTTTACATAGAACTTCCTTGTGTATTTTTTGTTTGTAAAGATGAAATTTATGTTTGTAGATTGAAAAATTCCTTGAATGGGCTAGAACAATATTTGAGTGCATGGTATTCCAAATTAGATACTTGCTTAAGGAATATGAGTTGTAATAAAAGAATAGTTTTTATAAATCCTTAAATCAAAGAAATTTAAGAGTATCCCCTCATCATAATTGTTTATATTAATGATATTATCTTTTCTGAGAGTAAAGAATTAAGTGTGAAATATTTGATGTGGAAATGAAAATTTTTCTTCAAAACTCATTATTGGGAAAAATGAAATAATTTCTTCGGTTAAAAAAATTACAAAATATGAAACATATCCTTCTTTCACAGGAAAAATATGCCAAGGATCTTCTGAAGAAGATTGGAATGGAAAAAAAAAATTGTTTCCTTGTTGATTTCTATGGGAAAAAAGTTGTCTATTTATGGATAAGGACTAGAAGTTTATCAAAAAGAATTTTGAAATATAATTTGTATGTTGTTGTATTTGAATGCCAGAAGACCTGGCATTATTTATTATTCTACCTTATATGAAATATTTCAGAATGATCCTCAATAATTACATTTACACTTTAAAAATATAATTCTCAGATACATCAAAGGCTTATAAAATTTGGGAATCGGGTATGATAGCTCAAAATGTATTGATTTTTTTTGGGTATTAAGATGGTGGCTGGACATGAAATATTTATCATAGAAGATCCACATATGGTGGAGTATTAATTCTCGGAAAGAGTTGTGTTAGATGGTATAAAAATAAAAAATTTAATAACTCTCAATATGGCTGAATCATAGTTTGTTACATAAAATCAAGCTGCAACCCAACTTATGTTGAAGAAAACTCAATTAGAATACATACGTCTTGAATTGAAGGTACCCTTTCTCTTGGGTTTTAATAATAAATGTACAATCAATATCACCCAGAATTTGGTACAACATTCTCACTAAAAACATATTGATATCAAATAAAATTTCATCAAATATCATGTGGATAAGAATGAATTGAGGTTGGATTGTGTTCCTACATCGAGACACATTGTTGAAATTTTTAGAAAACCATTACCGAAGGTATCCTTTTCTAAATTCAGGTTGATGATTGGTGTCCAAACTCTTTCTTATCAAGGTGGAGGTATGTGTAGTTATCCCCTCTCCCATCTTACTTTTGGGTAATGTTGTCAAGGGATTGATTTGTTTCATAAATATATCCATATGAATGCATTTAAATTGGGTGAGTTGTGGGTACGCTATGAATCCATCATTTTATGTGTGTGTGATATATTAAAACTATATATTTGAGTGGTTTTAGGAACCAATTTTTTTTATTCTATGAAAATTGAAAAATGGAGAAAACTGAGGAAAAAAAGTTATGATGAAAATTTGATGACGTTTCAGGATCACTACTTATAGAATTTTTGGTTTTTTGTTAATGATTCTTATTTCTTATAAAGAGTTAGATCATGTCGGCTTAGAATTTATGTTTAGTAATCTGTTTCTTAAAGAGACAATGTTTAGTGATTTTTGAATTCTAGTTGAAAACAAAATCTTATTGGGGAGATTGTTGGGATCAGTCTATAAAGTATTATTACATTAAATATATTTTATTTTGACGTCAATTAATATTAAGAATAACATGATGTTTAGGAAGAAAAAATTCACTTCAATTTTTATTTGAATTATACTGACCATTGTATTCACGAATCAAACTTACATTGCTTGAAGATGTTAATTGTATTCAAAAAGAATATTGTGGGATGTTAATGGTAATTGGATTCACTCTGAATCTAACATAAATGGTTTACGCATAATGAGGAGGATCAGAGTCAGTATGACTACGATTTAAATGTAATGATGCTTTTTGATCTTGGAATTATCACAAATCACAAGTATTGGGTAAACATGTGATGAAATCTTGATGGAAGAAAGTATTAGTGAACAAGATGCAGCCAATCATATTCAGATTGATCAGATCTGTATTGAAGGAGAAAAGGGTGCATGATATTGTATTCAACCTGATCGTAATCACGCAAATGGTATTCTTTTTAAAAATATTCATGTTAATAAGTAAATGGAGGAACTTATTGGGAAGTTACAATAACTTCCGTGGTAAGAATGATTATGATTAAGATATTCTCAAATGTATTCAATTTCATGAAAGAAGTCATGATTCAAGAACAAGATTGCAACTGAAGAAAGTTTCTAAAGTTTAAAATACTACCAATGGTCCACCATATTCAGTGTACCGTCGTATTTAGATAGAATTGATTTAACGATACAGATTGTAAAGGAATTGAGTTGAAGTTGATGAAAAAAATAATTATATAGATTGATCAATAGTGTAGTTAACCATTTAATATGGTTGAATTTGTTTTGAAAGGAATTTCTTCAATCGTAATGTCTTGGATTTATCTTTTAAAAATGTGAGAAACCAAAGGTACTAGTTTTATGTCTAAATAAAAAAAAATTTAACTATTTGTAGAATTAAGATGATGGTTATTGTATTAATAATAGAAATGAAGAACTCTAAAGTGATTTGAAATTTTTTTATCAATTAGGTCAAAGAAAATTTTATTACAGTTTATACTAACACAACCTAGTGATCGTATTGAAAAATTCTACATGGGAATTGAAATTGGACAGTTGGTTCGAAAGTAAGTCTGAAGAAGAGTTGAAGTTATTGAGATGGTTTGAGAAGAATCAAGAAGCATTGACTAATTCATAAATGTAGCTGAAATTCAATGATACATCAAAATTTGGGTAATTTGGTTGAGCGGGAATGTTTTTACAATTCCCACCCAAATAAAATTTTGGGTGAGTATAAAAGGGGATAAGTACATCGTACTTATTTGATGATGATAGGATTGATCACGGGAAGAGAGAGAGGCTATAAATTTCTAGGGAGAGAATAAGATGATCTGGATTGAGTATTTTTTGAAGAATTATTTACTGGATAGAAGTATAAGGAGAAGATGCAAGATTTCAATGTATTTATCTAATCATCATATTCAATTGATTAACATATTCTCTTAATCAGTATTTTCATTTAATCATCATATTAAGATGTAAAATCATATCAGGATTATTGAATAGGGTATAATAATCAATTTTGGATTTTGGGACTATGAAAAAGGATTTCATAATCGTCTCAACCATACTCTAGCATAATCAAATTTTACATATTGATCATTCAGACTCAAAAAATTGTATTTGGTAGTCGGACTAGGATATTGGTTTGGGGAACATTACACTGAAAATCATTTTGGAGTTTTATATAAAAATTAGTTGAAATTATTACCATCATTTGGGTATGAATGTGATTAATTTTTTTCAAAACAATACATTTTTGGAAGTTGAAAAAGAATCACAGGTAACATGTGTTATTAAAAAAATAATAACATCGTTTATGTTAAAATGAGCACATGTATTATTGAATTTCTTATATAGTGCTACACGTGTATAATGGAATATCCTACTAGATGTATTCCACACAAAAGGGATTTTTTTATAGAGTATTAGGTGGTATTGGATCATTTCCAAACCATACCGAGGTCATAGCTATTCTTATTGAATGGTGACCCTTGTAAATACTTGTGCTCTTATGGATGTGTGTATTATTTTTTAAGAAGGGAAATAAATCTTTAACGATATTTTAAGGTTGTTTTATTTTCAAGGATATATAAAATGAAAATGTTATCACTGATTCATCCCCTCCCCCTCTCAATGATTCAATTATCCTGACTTTGGAATTTAAAATTTTTATGTACTCGATAGTAGCTTATCGAGCTACCATTGAATTCTACAGTTTGAGGGTAACTTTCACTTCCCCAAAGGGCATAGTTTATGTTCACAAGGTTTAATGGAACATCTATGCAAGCTGAGATAGAATCGAAAATTATGGTATAGGAAGGATGAAAGCCCAAATTTCTAGCTTGTAAGAAGATGATCAGAGAGTGCATTAAGATAATTTTACACCAGTCATTGATCATTTAAGCGATATTTTCCTGGAATAGTTATTCCATTTTCCTTATGAGATACAGGTTAAGATCTCCATCAAGCTTTTTTGATGACCTGTACTCGTATCCAATCCTCCTTGCATGATGACTACGATAGAGTTCCAAGAACTCAAGTGGAAGGTATAGGATTTAGATTCAAAGGAGTTTATTCAACCTAAAACTTCTCTATGGGGTTCTTTGGTCCTGTTGTAAAAAAATAAGATGGTACCCTTAGTATATTTGTACATTTTTGTAAATTGGTCTAGCTGATGATTAAGAACCGAAATCCCTTTCTACAGAAAGATATCCCATTTGATCTTCTAGGATGAGCTCTTGTGTTATTCAAAATTGAATTGAGTTCATGATACCCCCATGTGTGTGTTTGACCTATAGAAATACATCATATAGATTTACATAGAAGGTATGGTCTATACAAGTATCAAGTTATGTCATTCTGTCCCACAAAAACTCCATCAGTCCTCATGGCTTTGATGAACTGGGATTTCTATCCTTATCTGGATTCAATTTTGGTAGTTTTCATGGATTATATCTTTGTGTTTTCTCACAATCTAAATGACCAATCTATACATATTGGGATAGCATTTGATACACTAAAAGGGAATCAGTTACATGATAAGCTCAAAAATTCCCACTTATATGTGGATAAGATTCAATTCCTACATTATATTATCTCAAAGAAAAAAGTATCACTAGAACCAAAGAATGTGAGAACTAAAGTTTTCTTAGAGAATCCAAAAACCATCTTTGACATACAAAGTGTATTGGGACTATCTGAATATTACAGGTGTTTCATATAGAACATATCACACCTAGTAGTACCTCTTAGAGGAATTACTAAGAGGGTTGTGAGTTTTTTATGGATAGAAACCTGTGGGACAACCTATTAAGAGATGAAAGGAATATTGAATTTAGAACCGGTCCCAATTTTGTTAAAGCTGGTTAGAAGATACCCTATGTATTGAGAAATATCATTTTTCTATCATATATAAGTTTTTTTTTCAGGGGTATTGATTCATGGTGTACGTATCTCGATAGCGGAGGCCACATTAGAGGAATTACTTGACACGTGATCTTGATTTAGCTACACTTGTTCTTGATTGGCATTGTTGGACACATTACTTATTGGGAGAGTGTTTTGTGTGCACAAAGACCACAAAATCCTCAAATACATATTTACACAGCAATATATTAATCCAAAGTAGTGAATTTGGGTTGAGTAACTATATTCTTTAGACATCTGGCTTTCTGACACACCTGTAAAGGGCATTGATGTGGTTGATACACTGACTAGGAGGACTTTGTTATAGGGAGATCAACATTTCAGTAGTGAGTTCAAGCCTATGGATTTATTCACTGAGATGAACATAGATGTGCAGGAATGTTATTCAATGACTTTTATTTCATCCTAAGATATGACCTATAATATACAGGATAGAGTAATGATGAGGTAGCTATCAGATTTAAAATGCATAGGCCTATGGGAGAGTGTTTCAAATGAGGAACCACCTCTTGGTTGGATCATAAGTGGGGATGAGATCTTGTGTATACATGGTTGCATGTAGGTTCTAGTTAAAATACACGAGGAGATGATGCATGAGTTTTATGCCTCAGTTTGGGAAGTGAATCCCGACATTACCAAGATGTACATTGACTTACGCCATCAATACTGGTGTCCAGGAATTAAAGGAGTGGTAGATGGTTTTTTAATAAGGTGTTCCATCTATCAAAAAGTGAAGGCAGAACATCATCATCAATCTTGACATTTACAACAACTACCCATTCTTGAGTAAAATTTGGATGATTTCATGATGGATTCTAGAATATGTTTTATGAGGTCACCTTGAGGTAGGAAGGTTGTGTGTGTTTTTATTTATAGGATTATGAAGGTTTCTCATTCCATTATAATTTGGGAGACCACTAGTGTGGATGATCTTATGAGTTTTTATATTCATTATATATTATGACTTCATAGGTTCCATTTTATTATTGATTCAGAAAGGGAAGCACAATTTATGCCTCATTTTTCAGGTAGAGTTTGTTCAGGGGGTTGGGTACAAGTTTCATACACTTTCACCAGGGCATGTGCATCTGTCTTCTTGAGTAAGAAATGTATGGTTTTGTTTCCCCACATTCCCTCATTCCAAAGGCATACAAAATCCATTCCTTATTCAGGGATGTATGCTCCTTGATCGAAATGGGATGATGGGATGTCAGTTCTTCCTTCTATGGATTACTCCTAGAAACTCGTCACCTAGTCTGAGTATTCCTTATAGATTATGTTGTGGTTTGTGAATTTCATTCCCAGTTTCATATCTTTGTGGACACCGGTTAATTACACTACTTCTGTCATGACATTACATGGGGTATTGACATGGTACAATCCTTCGGTCAGAGTAGATGACAACATCAGGCATGTCGGGGCATATCTGGCTGCGTGGACATTGGGGAACCTGTATTATTCTTCATAATATAGCACCTAAAAGGTGAAAAACTAGAGGCATCCCATGTCGAATGTGGGGAATCATATTCCATAGGAATGTATTTGAGGTTTTCCTCAGTTTCCCTTGTTTAACACAGGGTATATCTCAAGTTTAATTTCTATAAAAGATGGTTACTCCAAAGGCATGTCTTCTGAGGTTTTCCTCAGGCATCTCATATTTATCACAAGGTAGGCCGTGAGTTTAATGTCTTGCAGAAACAGAATGTGGGTGATCAGAAAATCCCATTAGATGGACCAGATTGGTCATCCCTAGGAGGGAACACCTGGAAGGTATACCGGGTGGATGGATCAAAACACATGATAAGAGCATACCCAAGATGGTGTGTCCCATGAAGGGAAGATTTCACATAGTGAAGGGTGATCTAGACACCACTAACGGTGTATCCGAGAGTGTGCACCCTAGAATGGGGGAACACCAAGGTTTACTATTTGACTAGGATTGAACCTCTTGGAGGTTTCCTACATACCCTATGTAGACGACAGAGATCAAAACCCACGTAGTTCCAAGGGGTCATGAATCAGGGTGTGCACAAAGGACAACGACCCGGAGGCATGATGGGTCTTACACGTGAATTGTGGCCCAAGTACTACTAGGAGCGGCGAGGAGGTAGATGACCTGATCTTGCTGGGATGTGGCAGCCCGGGTGAGAATCAGGATGAATGATGTAGAGTTGAGTGGAGTGGAGGGGGAATGAGATGGTATGATCATGAAGGTGAATTTAGTGTTGTTATTATTCACGAAGAGGCTTCCTACGTATCCACGTGGTAGGGAATCAAATTCCGCATAGTTCGGTGGGACGATGGGACACCTGAGGAGGTGGCCCATGAGAATGGACGCATGGATGGGACCTGGAGGATGTAGAACCTTCGGGTTGGGGAATGGTTTTTCCAGAACACATGGTATTACGAGATAGATCAGGATGAGACATGGGTGATGGGATAGAACCTCATTGATGATTCATATGTATCCCTGTGGCAGGGAATCAATGTTTGCATAGTTTATCTGATGAAAACATACCATTGATTGGGGACTTCAACGGCTTATCGCCGACTGAGGTTGAAAAAAGCATACCATTTAATGGGGGGACAATTTCTTACCGCTGATTGATGTTCATAGTTTAACGTCATGTAGGATGGGTGTGGACCAACATGAAAGAGGGCTTGGGGCCTAGATAGATGGTGGGATTGAACCTCATGGAGGCTTCTTACATACCTTTCCATGGCAAGGATCAAATTCCACTTAGTTCAGAAAGGGTTTGGGCGAACCAACGTGAAGGTGGTCGGAACCAATGGGGTGTTGGGCTTGAACCTAACGGAGGCTTCCTATGTACCTCACCTTGGCAAGGATCAAAGACCACGTAGTCCAGAAGGGGTTGGTGAACCGACGTGACGATGGTCGGGACAAATGGATGGTGGGATTGAACCTCAGGGAGGCTTCCAACGTACCTCACATTGTCACGGTCTAAAGACCTCGTAGTTCAGGTGGTGGTTATCGATGTGAAGGTGGTCAAAACCAATGGGGTGGTGGGATTGAACCTCGAGGAGAATTTCTATATACCTCACCTTGGAAAAGATCAAAGACCTCGTAGTTCAGGTGGGGTTGGTGAACCGACATGAGGATGGTCTGGAGCAATGCATGGTGGGATTGAACATCAGAGAGGCTTCCTACATACCTCACCTTGGAAAGGATCAAATACCACGTAGTTTAGGTGGTGGTAACTGATGTGAAGGTGGTCGGAACCAATGGGGTGGTGCGCTTGAACCTTAAGGAGGCTTCCTATATACCTCACCATGGAAAGGATCAATGATCTAGTAGTTCAGGTGGGGTTGGTGAACCGATGTGAGGATGGTCAGGACCAATGGATGTTGGGCTTGAACCTCAGAGTGGCTTCCTACGTACCCCACCTTGGCAAGTATCAAAGACCATGTAGTTTAGGAGGGGTTGGTGAACCGATGTGAGGATGGTCGGGATGACCAATGCTTGGTGGGCTTGAACATCAAGGAGGCTTCCTATGTACCTTGACTTGGGAAGGATCAAACAACACTTAGTTCAGGTAGGGTTCAACGTCTTATAGCTGACTGGGGAAACAATGGAATACCCCTGGTTGAGTTCCACAGTTTAACATCACGCAGGATGGGGGTGGACCAACGTGATAGAGGTCGGAGTGACCGGGTGTTGGGATTGAACCTCAGAGAGGCTTCCAACATACCATGCCCTAGAACAGATCAAAGACCATGTGGTTTAGGTGGTGTGTGTGAGACTTACACCCTAGGCTACCCAGAAATAATATCATGGTCAATGATCGCTCTTAGAACACGCGAGTCATGCTCAGTGTGAGAAAAAAGAGACAATAAAGACAAGGAGATCACGTTGCTGAAGGTGTGTCCAGGGGAAGTGGAATAGGGTCTTACGCACAGTTAGAAACCCAAATAAGAAAAAGGGGCTTACACCTAGATAGCAGCCCGATGTGATGGTGATTGGTACATACTCCTGGACGGAGGCTCAGATGGTGACAAAGCCCAGCGGAAGAGGGTCTTGGCACCTAGGAAGAGAGGAGGAGCAGAGGTGCTACCTCCTACAAGAAAAGATAGGGGCTTACACCAGGGTGGTTTCCCTTTTCCCATTTATAGACAGCGATCTGATAAAGAGGATCTCATTCCATATAAGGAATGATTTCACTCTCGTAGAGACCAGTGGGCATAGAGAATGTCCGATACAGGGCACCCCGCGTGCAAGGCGCAGGGCGTGGTGGCAGTTTAACGTCATGTGCTGAGGACGAAGGCGCTTGGATGTTTAACGTCCTGCAGCTTGGACGATGTGGGTGCACTCTGCACCCCTAGGACTTACACAACCAACACCTTCTACACCCTGGTAAAGATATGGGGCATGCAATTCCATGGATAATGGTTGTTATGGAGAGACCCAATGGTGGGTCGACTTTATTGTGGCTATGCGAAGAAGCAATAGCCATTAGTGTGCCCGTGTTCCACAAATAAGTGGCAATGACGGATGGGGATTAAGCATGGTAGCTGGCCAGGTGCCACTATGGATCGACAATGGTAAATGGGTCTTATTCAAGGAAGTTTCCTAGATGCCACTAACGAGCATCAACAGTGAAGGGGGATTAAACTTGGAAGCAGCCCGGATGCCGCTAAGGAGTGAAAACGGTGAATGGGGCTTACGCATGGAAGCAACCCGTAATGTCTTCCTCATGTCTGGCCATGAGGTCATCCCAACTCACTTGTAAGTTGAGGCACAAAATTGGGGCCTACACTTATGTGCCAGTTCACCAGCAGGATAACACCAAGGGCGTTGGAACCAGTCCAAACAAAGAGAGACAAAAAGTGTAAATCACATGGCCAACATTCGGAACACGGTGAGGGTGGCATGAAAATGGAGGATAACTTTTGACCATGTTCAAAACACAGAATCTATATCGTGTTAGCCAGAAATAGAGACAAACAAATGATGGTTGACAGTTGACCATGTTTGAAACACAAGACCTTACTCGAAGTGCCATCTAAAGTCATCAGGGGTGTTTTCCCAGAACGATAGGTGAGCAGAGGTGGCATTGGACCATGCCATTTAGGGGGTCCCTTCATACATGAAAGAGGATGAATATCTGAATGAAGGATCTGAAAATCATGAGGTGGAGTGATGGAATGCTCGAAAAGTTTCAAATTCTCATGAAACTATGCCATTATAATCATGGCATGAGGCATCTTATGATTGACACATAAAAAATTCCTTGTTTAGAACAAGAGGCATTCTTTGTTTGTTACATAAGGTGTACATCAGTTTAAAGTCATGAAGAGAGGACTATTGGCATCTTATTCTTGGCACATAAGGCATACCTTGTTTGGATCAGGGGGCATCCTATGTTTATCACATAGGGTGTACTATAGTTTATAGTCAGGTAGAGAGTAATATTAGTATCTAATGATTGGTGCATAAGGAATGTCTTGTTTGGAGTAAGAGGAATCCTATGTTTGGAACATAGGGTGTACTATAATTTACAGTCATGTAGAGAGGACTCTGAGGCATAAGAAGCCTATCAATGGTTGGTGTTGGGAATTACGCAAGGGAAACCCTTTCTGGTTTAACATGGCATAGGTGTCAAGTGATAGGGTTTAGATGATTTGCTTGAGGAATGGTTGAACTCAATGTAGTCCGGGGAATTGATGATGAGAATCTCAACTCACGACATAAGAAACAGACCAACAGGAATATACTTACTCAAGGTGTTTCATGTTGTGCAGAGGAGTATCTCAAATCATGGTATCCCATGGTTGGAAGGTGGATGCTCATAAAGGAGCAATGGAAATTGCGGACATCCTGGCCCAAAAAGTTCATGGTGAAACTTTCCATTTTTCATGGGGGTCAGTGATGGTAATGAAGGGACCGTCCCAAAGGGTCGGGAATGTAGCCCAGCAGTAACCCAGAAAGGGGCTGTTGGGGTGGAGCCCCTGCAGTATGGACCAACGGGTGTAGGCCTGTGCACTATTGTGCATAATATGGCCTACACGCAGGATGGGATGCGCGCAAGATTAGACTATGTGGAATCAGTTTGTGGAATATTCAGTAACTTGGTACTGTTGCGTGCAAGATTTAAGTATAGCTCGCAAGATTGAAGTATTTCATGCATGATTGGATGTTGCGTGCAATATTGGATGTTTTGCATGCAAGATGGAATGTTTTGCGTGTAGGCATGGAATCTTGTGCGCACCTGAATTAGGTAAAAAATATGTCAGGAGAGGATTAAACCATTGTGGTCCCGTGAAAAAGTGGACCCATATGGGACTTGTTGCGCAAGATCTCACATAGAAGATTCATTTCTCCTGCACTGGTGTAGAAGAGGCGGTCTTACGCGCAACAGAGCAATGACGGACCTATGGATCACCCTCTCAAGGGGTGGTGGATGCACTTGTATTTATCGGAAGACCAATGAGCAGTGGAATGGAAGATTTCTAGTGCGCAAACTGTTTTCCGTGCGAGGAGTGCGCATAAACATCTACGTTCGTAAGTTGTTTTCCACGCGAGGGGTACCTGTGCAAAGGATAGTTTTACATCGCCTTTGGTGCGGAATAATATTGTGTGTGAATTCTCTTCTTGTGCTCACCACTCATTACTTGCATGCCCCTTCCTTGGATGTTTTTCGGTAGCCTGGGTGGAAGATGACCTCTCATTGGTCACGTAAAAGTTTTGTGCAACATGTTGCACACAAGATTTTACTTTTCCATGCACAATTCCATACTGGCGCTCAAAACATCCATTCTTGCACAAAATATTTCACTTCTTACGCGGAAAAGAGTCCTTCTTGTGTGAAAGATTTCACTTATTTCAAGAAAAACTGTACTTTTCCCCAAAATCATCCTGGAAGGCCATTTCTAGTAGCCTGACTTTGAACGACCATAACATTTGATCCGTAACTCTATTTGGGTTCCATGACTAATAAAATTGAATCTTTCAGAATGAGCTACGCTCCTGTATCATATATAGAAGCATTCAGTGAATTACATGGACATGTTTTCTAGTGCCATAAATACTCATGTGCTTTTGATCACAACATACCACCCTCAGACAGTTTTCTAGTCAAATCATATGATTCAGGTGTTGGAGGACATGTTGTGATCACGCATCTAGAATTTTGGGATCTCTTAGGGGAGGAATATGTACTGTATTAAGGTCTATTATAATAATATATACCATGAAACCCTACATATGGAACCTTATGAGGAATTTCATAGTATTTTATGTTGATCATCCTTGTGCAGGCTTAAAGAAGGTGGGACAGCTTCACTGAGACCACATCTCAGGAATGATACTTATGAATATATCTTATTGAACAGGAAGTGAATGGATTATGCACTATCTTGAAAGAAATCTTATGTCGATCAAAATAGTTGAAAAATGTTGTTCAAGGTTAGGGATTGGGTACTTTTAGGTATCTTAACGAGTCTGGAACACAAGAAGATCGTGAGACAGGGTGATCTTTCACCATGATATGTCAGGCCATTTGAACTTCTAGAGAGTGTCTAGCCAGTATCTATTCATTTTCAATATGCATCAATGTATCTTTCCATGAAGGGGGTCTTCCCCATATCTCACCAATTCCATTTTTATTCAGACTCATCTCATGTTCTGTAGCCATAATAGGTGGAGTTATAGTTAGATGTATCCTTTGAAGATCATCCTATTTGTATTGTTGATAGGATCATGAAGGTATTTGGAGGGTGGTTATTTCCTCTATTAATGGTGTTGTGGTATCATAGAAATTTATAGGATGATAATTGGTAGTGGGTGGATAATGTGTTTCCTTAGTGTCAAGAGTTATTGTCTCATGATTCTTGACAACACTTGAGAGGGAAATTTGGGTGTGACATTATTTATAGAGGGAAGATTGTACTACCTCATGTTTTTATATGATGTAAGAATATTTTATTGGTTTAAATGCTTGTTTAAAACCAAATATGAATACCCTTTGAGTCCACAGGTGTATCGGGGGTGTTCAGGGATTGTTTGGAGCTCGGAACCTAGATTTTTTTAGAAAAATAGGTAGGTCGTACAATTATTAGAAACCATGTGGGATAGGCCAAACTATTACTACTAACCATGTGGGGCAGGACAGATGGATCCATGAGCCACACCATTTCATGAAATAGTGTGGATGGAGGTACACTCCTATGAGAAGGCCTCTGAATTTTTTGATCGTGGGTTGAGACATAGATTGGAAAACCATTCACACTAACCATGAAAGGTTATCCTATTTATATTGAAGGGTGTAGGTGTTTCATCATTTGGATGACTGTCTAGCCAAACCATATAGCCTTAGGAATTGTTTTGGAAGTTGTAATTTCTACCTTAATGAGATTATATTTTTAACCTTACCTTCCTTTTTTGTTTCTAGTGGACAACACCAACAAGAGAAGTCCATTTTGAGAAAAATTATACACATTGATCTTGTTTCTTCATCTATGATTGTAATTGAGGGTCATTTTTCTCCTTGGATCTGTGTCATGGATTAATAAATTATTCTTTTTCATTCTTAATTTTTCATGGTATTTACTGTGAAATTTAGTAGAAAGATCATATTCTGTATTTTCAAAAAAAAATTCATTCTACATTTTTCTCATGACCTGTGTCTAATCAGGATAAGATAATGGATGAGAACTATAATAAGAACCTACCATATGAGTTCATTACTTTTCTTAAGTTTTCTGGTTATTTAAGGAGTTTTTTTCACTATGATTCCCACCAAACATTCCAGTGTCCCCAAAAATGAAATGAATAACTAAATTAAATTATATAGAAAACGGTAGAGATTCCCTATAGTTACTTTGAAACATGATTAAGGTTATTTTACTAACCAAGTCCACCCATGGGGTGTTCCATTTGAATTACCCTTTCCTATGATTTTTTTAAACCACCCATGGGGTGATTTATTGCATTCCAAGATAGAGGAATCATGTTAGTAAATGAATTTAACTAAACTGGTTTAATAGAAGTTTGATATTTCCTCCTTTTCAAGTTGAATATTTTTTAGACATTTTATATGGATTTTCAATATGAGTGGATAAACTCATGGAATGGAATTTGAAATTTAAATTTCATATGAGTCGGTAAACTCATTATATGTGGATTTTTGAAATGATAAATGATTTTAGGGATGAATTATTACATAGATTCAATGTTTGTGATACATTGTTGATCTTGGAAATGGTAGATAATACCTTGGACCTGTATGATCCTTGGGTTCTGATTCTATGGGTTTCCTTGGTCCTTACTAACCCTTAGATCCAGTTTGTTAGGGATCGTTGTGGACATTATCAGTAGAAATTATCCTTAGACCCCAACTAAATCAAAACCATGTTTCCATCAAGATGCTCCTGGGACATCATGAGGATGCCTTGGTCTACTATTGCTGAGATATAGTCTTATGGGATCTGACATCTCAGAATATACGAATCATCCATGGTAAAGGTGACATGATTGATTATATGTATCATCCATGGTAAAGGTTGCACTTATAGATATATGGGGTGGCCATGGTTGATTTTATTTACATATTATATAGCAAGTTCATGGGTGATATGATATATTTTGTTTACGATGAGGAATTGGTGCTTTTTTTTACATACTTCTGCATTGTTACAAGTGTCAGATCCATGTTTTAAATGGATCCTTGTTAGAATATAATGTATTGATTTATTGCCTTGGTTTTTATCATGTTAATTAAATATATATTATTATCCAAACTATTATATACTTAGCACTCTACATATATTATATTTCACAACTATGATTGTTTATAGACACCTTCGGTGGTGACCTACTAGGACTTTGTCTAACACCCTATTTGGGTCGTTGTTGTGTACCATGAAAAACGATTTTCATGTACGTAGGGATCGAGGAAAGCGCCAAAAATTAAATTATTGGATTTGTTTCTTTATTAGGAGCATGGGAGGATGGGACCGAGATGAGGCACATGATTCTATCTAGATATTGTGATTTTTGGACTTTATGTATTTTTTATACTTTTATTGTACTTCTTCCACATATAACTATTTTTGATATTTTGTAGACACGTGACTTGATCATCCATATAAATGAGATTTCTTCTGTAATGGTTATATATATCCATATTTTGGATGTTTATATCTTTTTTTGGTTGATTTATTACTACAATTTATTTTTATAATTTTATCGTTTACTTATTCTTTGATAGGCTGTCATAGTCTCCCTACAAATACACCCTATATAAGAACCAAACATTAAACATTATATAATCTAGTAATTTTTATTTGAAATTACCTTATATATACTTAAAGATATTTTAGGTTTATAGTTTTAGAATGTTATGAAATAATTTTTAAATATCAACCCTCAAGAATACAAATTTGGCACAACTAAAAAAATATCCCAATATTCATAATACAAAAGTTTATAATAAAAACATGAAATCCTTATATAAAAATTATTCACAACATTTATCTTGAATTCTCATTTTCTCCAACCCATCCTTAAACCCTATGAAGAACACTTTAAAAAATGGTACGAGCACAAAAATATCAATAAGGGATATAAAAATAAGGAGATAAATAATTCATCAATGAATACTTATAAACATATGAATTCCTTATCACAAAAACCATACTTCTCACCAATTAAGTATCAGGTGCATACATTGGGAAATAAGAGATGTCCATAAAACATAGAAAATATAAATAAAAAGTATAGTTTACTTAGGTAATTGCATACTTAATATTTTAACCCTCAAAGCAACCTTATGATTTGTATCTCCCATGACTACCTTATAATGTAACCCTCCTGGAAACCTTATGGTGTAACCATAATATTTATTGATGGAGAAACCATACGACCGACCTCTAACATAAACATAACTAATGAATTGAAGGGAGTTATAGGTCCCACCGTTCATCTTAAAAAATATCCCAGAACCATAATAAAATAAAAAAACATGAACACTTTCATAAAAACATTCCTTTTGAATTTCATAAAAATATACATTTAAAAGAGGATTAGTAAAAGAGGATTCCATTATATATACAATATCATTGAAGAAATAATTAATAAAATGACAAGAATGTGTATAATAACAAAGAATACAAATAATAAAACATATTATAATAAACATTAACATCAAAAATAATATTATCATGAAAAAAATAAATGAATTAGATGGTTAACCCAATGAGTTGAAATTTGGTTTAGAATTATCTTATATAGGGCTCATCTTACCTAAAATGTGTTTAAACCTACTGTATAATGGTTAAAGGAGTGTTATTAATATTTTAAAGAAACATATTCTTTACATAGTTTCCATGGTTGGTTTATAACGTATTTTCTGGTAGAATGGATGAGAAACTCCAAAAGTATAATGAAATGGTATTAATTTGATTCCAAAATATTGAATGATTCAATAAATCATTTTGTTTTTAGATATGATGAAGAATCATTAGATAAAACATTTATGATATTCGCTTAGATCATTTTGACAGTTCTTTGATAATCACAAAATAGTTTCATTATATTATTTAATATTATGTATACATGTTAATTCCAGAACATAAAAGAGGTTATATCATTAAAATTGAAATCCATTTTAACTATTGAAATGGTTTTATGACCATCCTTGAATTTGTTAATGTAAATTGAAAACACATCATCCATGATGTTGGTAATTCAACACATCGTAGATGATGTTTTTCTTCATAGAATAAAATGGATAGAAAAGGAGGTAAGAGGATGAATTTTTCCATAAGAATAATAGATTTACGGTATATATAGGATAATGAAATTTTTATTCCTCTTAGATAAGCTTAGTCGAAACTAGTATAAGAAAAGAAAATCAATTAAAAAAATGAAAGAGTATTTTTACCTCTTGAATTATCCTCCTTGAGAACCTCCTTAAAAACATTGGGTTTGTCTTTTTCTGAGACCATAAATTCTTGGATGTGGGGGGTGGTTTGGGATGATTATTGGGAAAATTTTAGAAAATTATCAAAGCGTTATGGGTGTGGGAATATGAGGGTGTGAGGGATGTATTTGTAGTGGAGGAGAGGGGGTGTTCCATTATTTTAATCCAAAGTTTATTATTTTTCTCAAGACAAGAAATTGGGTTGGTTATTAAAACAAAATATAGTAATTAGTGCATGTGAGTTTGAACCATGTGTTCTTATCCAAGAAAAGCATCATCCATGATTCAATAATTCAGGTATTTAGCTTATTTCATAAATTATCATATTTTATTTTTCATAAAAAATTAATGTATTTCCGAAAAATCCAAAAACATTACACCAACCATTATTAGACATATATTATTCAAAAATTAACCCCATTTTATCAAAATAGTTTTACAAATATGAGAAATTTTGTTTTTAAATTAAATCAAAATTTATTCAAAAATTAATAATTTTTAAAATATAATTGATTTTTTAAATCATTGTAAAATTAAATTAAATTCTCATGAAATTATATTATAATCATGTGAAAAAAAATCTATGAATCAATTTTAGGAAAATATATATTATTTTAAATCATCATATTAATTATCAAATTATAATTAAATATTTATTACTTACAAAAATTCTTACACTTAATTTATATTTTTCAAAAAAAAATATATTCATCTTTTTGTTGATATAAATATATCATATTTTCACATAAAAGATGGATAAATTTTATTTATACTTTATTAGGTGAGTTTACTATTCTATTGGCCAAATTACTATTCCTAATGGTCATGTTACGATTTTTAAGGTCAAGTTATTATTCCATCAGTAAAAATTCCTTAATTTCTATGAATACCACTTATTTCACCATAAATTTATAAAGAAATTGACTATTTGATTCTAAAATGAAAATAAATTATTTTATAAGTACATGGGTTTTTAAAATCTCCCCACCCTCTTAAAATTGTGTCCGCAAAATTTTTATGTACTTATTAAACATGTGAGGGGTACCTCTCTCTGATATCATTTTTGGATTCCCATGTTACTTCTTCAACCATATAATATCTCACCAATACATAACATGTTGTATTACCATATTCCGTAATAGTTTCTCTCTATGATCCAGAATTTGAATAGTTTTCTATTTATAATAAAGGTTGTCTTCCAATTGAACTACTTCTGGGATCATAACAAGAGATGGATCTGGCATATAATTTCTCAACATCGAAACATGAGACAATTCTTCACCTGAGATAAAATAGGAGGAAAATCTACTTGGTAAGTGACTGGTCCAACGTTTTATAGGATTTTTTAAGGTCTAATGAACCATGTAATTATATTTCCCTCATTAACAAAATATAAATCACTTTTCCATGGAATGTTTTAAAGGAAAACAAGTTCAACTACCTCAAAAGAAATGTATTTCCTCTTATTATCTCCATAACATTTCTACCTACTCTGAGATATCCTTATGTGTTACTAGAACATCTTCACTTTCTCAATCACTTCATCCACTAATTATTTTCCCACAAACTTCCATTCCCTAACATCATCCTAAAAATTTGTATTTTGACACCACATTATATATAATGCATCAAAAGGTGTCATTTGTATACTGGAATGAATATGTTATTATTGGAAAACTCAACTGTTGAAAAATGTTGATCCCAACTCCATTATTAATACATTGGACAGTCTAAAAGAATATATTCCAATGTAATAATTTTTTTCTCATTCTTTTCATCAGATTGAGGATGAAAGGATGTGATGGAATTTAATTCTATTCCCGACAAATTTTGAATGCCTTTTCAAAAGTTATAATTGAACTTGGTATCATGTTCAAATACAATTGAAACTTGAAATCCATATACTTTGATAATATATTTTAGGTAAATTTGTGAAAGATAATCCAAATATGAATTATCTCATATAGGAATGAAATGTCCAAATTTTTTTGTTGGTTAAAAATAACCAAAATCACATTGTTATCTCAAGAAGTATTTTGAAATCGAACCACAATGTCTATTGATGTATTTCCCATTTACACTTTGGCACTGTAAGTGGATAAAGCATCCCATTTCATAATTTTCTATTTTATTTAACCTATTGAAAATCCAAATATTTCATGGTAAAATATGTGATATCTCTTTTCATTCCATCCCACCAATAATATTTCTGATGGTCTCGGTACATATTATAACTATTGGGAAGAACTAAAAAAGAGAACTATGAGCTTCACACAATAATAATTTCTTCATCTAGGAATCAAAAGTCAGAAATAATCTCATTACAAATCTAAAAACAAAATCTTTATCAACATTAAATTATATAAACAATGACTTTTTTACCAACTATTCCTTTCACTATAACTCACTGCATTCCTTATACACTTTATAAATTATTTTTAATAGATATGACTACATTGAAACCTTAAAAAATAGAGTAATTTCTTTCATAATCATCTTCGAAGACAAAATCAATCAAATCATTAATTAAGAATTCTTTTTTCCAAATATTTCATCATTAATGATGCCTGCTTTTTTTTATTCAAGTCATCCACCACTTTGTTCTCATTTCCTGGGTGGTAATTGATCATGCAAACATAAACCTTCATCAGTTCAAGGCATCTTCTCTGCCTCATGTTTAATTCCTTCTTCGTGAATATATACATCAGACTTTTATGGACAGTATATATTTCACATTGGCCTTCGTATAAAATACACCTATAAATTTTCAAAGAAAAAACCATAGCTTTTAATTCCAAATCATGTGTGGGATAATTTAAATCAATATGTTACATTTGTTTTGAAAAATAAGAAATTATCTGATCAGTATTCATCATAACACAACGAAGTCCCTTCAATGAAGAAATATTATTGATAAAAAACTCAACATTTCTTGAAGGCAAGTCCAAAAATGGAGCATTCACCAATCTCTACTTCAGTTCTTGAAACAAATCGCATTCTTCTATCCAAATATATTTAACCATTTTTTATATTAACTTATTTTGTGGGAGATATAACCATGAATTTTTTTTAACAAATCGTCGGTAATAACCTGCTAATCCAATAAAACTATTAATCCCTATAACAATTGTAGGTCTTTTCTATTCATCACCCACTTTTGTTTTATCAGGAGAAATTGGTATATAATCCTTATATATAATGTTCCAAATAAAGGAAATATATTACAACCAAAAATCAAATTTTTTAAATTTAACGTATAACTTTTTTTGGTTGATAGTTTTCAAGACAATACAAATATTTTTCATGATCCTCATAACTTTTTGAAAATACTAAAATATCATTCATAAAAAAATTAAAAAACATATCCAAATATTCATGGAAAATTCTATTTAATATATCCATAAATACAGCAGGGGCAGTTTCAAACCAAATGGCATAACAACAAACTCATAATGCCCATATATAGTATGAAAATCTATTTTCACAATGTCATCCTCCTTTACCTTTAGTTGTTGGTACCCAGATCTCAAGTTAATCATAGAAAAATAAATAACTCCCTTGAGATGGTCAATAAAGTCATTGATACGAGCTAATGGATACTTATTCATAACATTAATTTAATTATAATCTCGATAATCATTGAAAAGTCTCATCAAACTATATTTATTTTTAATGAAAAAAACAAGGGAACATCATGGTGCCATTATAGGATTAATGAATCCATTATTAAGAAACTCCACATATGATTTTTACATTTAATAAGATTCAAATGATTCATTCGATAAGGGTTTTTGGAAATTTTTATAGCATCATGAACTAGGTAAATGGTAAATTAAACTTCTTGATCATGTATAACACTGGGAAACTCATCAAAAAATATCAAAGTATAATTTTACTACTAGAAAATATTTATTATGATTAGTTTCCTTCTTTTAAAAAATATAAACAATATAACATTAATTTCCATATTTTAATATTTTATCCTCTTCTAGATATTTTATCAATTTTATGGGTTTATTCTTGTAGAAAAACTGAAAATAATTCTAAAAAACAACTTCTTTAGGACTACAACCATTCATAAAATGATAGACAAAAAGGGAATACATACCCAAAATGACATCAAACTCTAATAAGGTTAAAACAGTACGGATTTATGGTAATTACTTAACAATGATAAAAACATTAATATTACTATAATAAATTTTGTTGTAATATTTCTCCCTAGTGTTGTAACCATAATTTCAAGTATCATTTCCTGAGGTGAAATTTCCAATCTATAAAAAACTTTTATCAAAAATAAAAGAATGGTTAGACCACTTATCAAACAAGAAATTTGAAAAATATGAGTAAAAATTCATTTTCATGATAAAACTTCATTGGATGGACTGACATCTGTATACGTAGTCACAATGAATCTCAGTGCACCTTTTTTCTTATAATCAGACTGCTTTCCATCACTTGGATCATTATTTGGGAAGTTATTTTCATAATGACCCATCTAAAGATATTTAAAAACATTATAGATTTATTATCATAATTAAGAATAAGATCATTTCCATTACACTCTCATGCCATATGCCCAAATTGACAACATAATAAAATGTCCAAATTTTTTTAATCCATTTCCTAGTGTAATTTTTACCACAATTTTCAGAAAATGGAAAGTTGACTTTCTTACCTTCGGATTTATTTGATTGATTCTTACCCATTTCTTTCTATCTGTACCTCTTATTCTTCATATTTTTAATGCACACATGATCATCTAACAACTATATTTCTACCCTCTCATCACATTACAAATGATTCTCATAAGTTTATTATTCATGGGAATGTAATTCCCTTTGATATCATAGCTTTAATCCTGAGTAAAGACGATTGTTCTTTTATTAAAATATAAAATAATATTTGGATAATTCCTTACCAATTTGGTTATGTTTTATTCATACATGACCACTGAATCCTCCTATGTTTTCTTCAATTCATGGAATATCGTTTCCATCCTATATCGAACAACCATAGAAAAATATTATTCAAGGAATATATTTTTTAATTCATCCCATACCAAGTTATCAATCTTCTCGCTATCCCTGATATTCTTGAAAATTTACCACCATTGGTCAACATCACCTTCAAAACATTAAATTGAAAGACTAATAATTATATTATTATAACAACACATGACATTGCATATATTTTCATGGGATTTAATCCATCATTCAGCTAACATTGGTTCATAAGATCCATTGAATAAAATAGGGTGTTCCCTCATAAAATGTTCAATTATCATTATGTTTCTTTGCAGTAGTTATGGTTGTTCCCTTTGATGGATTCCACCGCCATTTCATGCATTTTTCAGTTGATCCATTACTGTCACAAACTTCTAGATTCCAATCCCTACCATTCAAGGTTGCATATTTAGAAAGACATCAACCACTTGGTTTATTCTATCATTAGCTTCCCTGTTTCTTCTGCAGAAAACCAGTCTAAAAAGACATACCTTAGAAGAAGCAACAAAAAAATCTATATATTCAATATCATTTCAACATAAAAATAATCTAAATTTTTATGGAATTCTATTAACAACACTCTAACCCATAATGTTATCAAAACCATTCTCTGATATCAACTATAAGGACCCAACTATAAACATTACATAATCTAGTAAATTCTTTTAGAATGGACCTTTTACATTCACAAATATCTTTGGGTATAGTGTTTTATAATTTTAGGACATAATTCATACACATCAACCCACTATCATAAAAATTTGTTGAAACTAAAACAATATCCAATTTTTTATAATACAAAAATTTTAACACAAAAACATGAAATCCTTTTATAAAAATTTGTCACAACATTTATCTTGTCTTATCCATTACTCTTACCCATCCATAAACTCTGTAAAAAAAACTTTTTAAAACTTGGGATGAGAATAAAAAACTTTTCAAAGGATAAAAAAAGAGGAACTATTAGTCCATGATGACAAAAAAAC
This sequence comes from Viscum album, assembly GCA_963277665.1. Classification (NCBI taxonomy): domain Eukaryota; kingdom Viridiplantae; phylum Streptophyta; class Magnoliopsida; order Santalales; family Viscaceae; genus Viscum; species Viscum album. Next base: position 1,514,707,020 of record OY728163.1, read on the forward strand.
ATATAAAATCATTTTCATAAAGACATACTTCTCATGGATAAAGTATAATGTACATTCTTTTTGAAACAAGATATTTACATAAAACATAGAAAACATAATTAAACCATATAGGTTACTTGGGGAATTACTTATTGTTTTAACCATCGCTGCTACCTTATGATTTGTAACCCTTACGAAAACTATACAATGTAACCCTCGCTACTATCTTAGGGTTTATCCATTATAGTTACACATGGAGTAACCATACAGATGACCTCCAACATAAACATACCAAATATATTTGAGGGAGATATAGGTCCCACCCTTTATATTAAAAAATTCTCATGAACTATAGGATAATAATAAAACTAAAAAACGTTCATAATAGAATTCCTTTTGCATTTTGTAAAAATATAAATTTAGATGAGGATTTTTTAAGGAGGTGTCCCTTACATATACCATATCATTAAATAAAGAATTAATAAAATTAATTGAATATGTATAATAACTATAAATCCACATCATATTACATAATATATTAAAAATTAATACCACAATTATACATATCATGACAAATATCAATGAGGTGTAAGGTTAACCTCAAGATTGAAAATTGGGTTCAGAATTCCCTTACCTCAGACTCATCTTACTTAAAATGTGTTTAAATTTTTTTTATAATGTTTAAAGGTATGTTATTAATATTTTACAGAAACATAATTTTTTATAACACCTTATATGAACATTTTATAACATCATTCCACCCATTTGATAATAATGTTTTTTTATTTTTATTATTTTTGGTGCATTCATTACATGGTTTATGTGGTCGGTTCGTAATTTATTTTCTTGTCAAATGGAAACGAAACTCCAAAATTATAATGAAATGGTATTAATATGTTTCCACAATATTAAATTATGCCATAAAAAATTATTCAGCTATGATGATAAATCATTAGAAAAAACATTAATGATATTCCATTAGATCATTTTGATGGTTCTTCGATAATAACCCACTAGTTGGGTTATATAATTTAATATTATCCATAAATGTTAATTAAAGAACATAAAATATGTTATATAGTGAACATTAAAAAAATAATCCATTAAAATGGTTTTATGACCATCCATGAAGGCAGTAATATAAATAAAAAACACACCATCCTTGATGTTGGTAATTCGACACATCTTGGATGATGTATTTATTTTTAGAATAAAAGAGATAAGAAAAGAAGTATGATGATGAGTTTTTTCATAATCATGGAATAATTAAATTATATATATATATATATGATACTATATATTTCGTTAATCTTGGATAAGTCAGGGTTATTATAGTATAATAAAAGAAAATCAATTAAAATGAAAATAAAAGAAAACAAAAGATGATTTTTACTTGTTGAATACTCCTCCCTCAAAACAAACAGAAGTCCTTCGGTTTTGTCATTTTGATGATACAAAAAGGTCTTGGATGTGGGAAAGATTCTTGGGAAGTATATTTTTCTTAATTTTGACAATTCTCAAAGCTTAAGAGGTGTTTGGAGATGAGGGGGTGAGGGTGGTATTTATATTGGAGAAGTGGGGGTTTCCATTATTTTAATTATTGTTTTATTATTTTGCTCAGGATAAAAAATAATATATGTTACAATAACAAAATATAGTAATTATTTCATTTTATTTCTAACCAAGGTTTCTTACCTCTTAAAAACATCATCCATGACTTAATAAATCATATATTTATCTTATTATGTAAATATTTGTATTTCACTACTCACCAAAAATTCATGTATTTCAGAAAAATACAAAAAATTAACCCTTCCCATTTTTCAAAAATAATATTTCATAAATTAAATCCATTTTATCAAAAAAAATTCTTGATATCGAAAATTATATTTTTAAATAATATCATAATTTATTAGAAAAAATAACAATTTTTAAACTATAAATTATTTCTTACATCATTGAAAATTTAATTAAATTATCATAAAATTGTCTTATAATCATAATAAAACAAAAATAATATTATATAAATCTATTAAAAAAAATATATTTTCTTTAAATAATAATATTAATTATAAAATTTTAATTACATATTTAATACTTACAAAAAATCCAACAATTAATTTATAATTATCAAAAAAATATTTACTTCTTCAATGATATAAATATATCATATTTTTACTTATAGGATGGATAAATAGTATTTATACTTTATTAGGTGAGTTTGTTGTTCTATTGGCCAAATTACTATTCATAATGGCGATGTTACTATTCCTAAGGTCATGTTACTATTCTATCAGTATAAATTCCTTAATTTCTATAAATATAATGTATTTCATTATAAATTTATAAATATTTGAAATATTCAATTCTAGAATTAAAATAATTTATATTATAACTACCGGTGTTGTTAAACCCTAGGCCCTCACTACTAGTCAGCAGCCTCTGGCATTGGGGGAGATGCACTTGAGTCCATGTGTCCTACAGTGATTCGGGAACCATTAATTGGAATCTAATTCTAGGACATTACATCTGGTCCAAGTGTTATTGATGAACCCCAAGTTTGATGAAGAAACATTAGAACAAGATAATAAAATAAAATAAAAGTACCATTATATATTTTAGTGTGTGAGATGAAATTTGATGAGTGAAATTTCGGATGGTTGGAATAATGTAACAAACCAAACATTATTAAATGAAATTTTCTTTTTGAATGAACAAATTCATTATTATGTAATTTAGTTTTGTAAAATTCATGCACTACAAGGGTTATTTTGTATCAATTATAAAATTAAAGTTGTTAGATTTAAAAGTTTGTTAATAATTTTAACCATTGACAATGTACCCTTTGTACTGTGGCCGATAATATTATTATATAATATGTGTTATGATAAAGTATAATTTTCATAAACAGAAGGAACGATGGACTCAAACAGTATGATTCTACCCTATGAAGCCCATTTATCAGTGCTTTTGAGGGAGATGGAATCACTGGGATTTTTTAACAGCCCTGGCCAAACTGAAATTCAATAAATGAATCATGAATCCAACATTTTAAGTGAGAAGTTAAATCTTATTAAGAACAAATCCCAAAAAAATTTTGTTGAACAACCACATGAAATCCCCACCATGACGCTCCTTACCCTTAGGATATACACTGGTGTAATAATGGGTTATGTTTCTAGACCCCAGTAGTATGAATTGGTATATCGTCCTTTTAAATAAAATTATGAGTATATTTAACCCTTCATTAACACATTTATATATGATTTAATGAAAATTGTATTTTTATACGAAGAATAAAAAATTGTATTTTTAGAAAATATAAGGTTTTATTTAAAGCATTATTTCCTTATAAATTAAATAATTTATAAATAAAAGTTATTTTAATATAATATTATTATTAAATAATATTTATATACAAATAGTAATATAATTTAATGATGTCCAATATAATATTTATATGGTTGAGAAATTTTATTGTCGTTGAAAGATGTATTTTACCACAAATCAGTATTTTTATTTAAAAATGAGGATTCTCATATATTTAGAATAATATTTATAAAATAAATATATATATATTTTAAATAAAAAAGTAGAAATAATCCAATAGTAAATTTTTTATAATTTTCAAATAAATTTGAATTTTTGGCTAAATAATTAAATACAGTATAAATATACAGTCTCTATTATGATTCCACAATTTCCAAAATGTAATGTATCAATTTCTATAAAAAGAATCCATGTAAAAATATAGAATTTCTCTTTAAAATATAAGTTTTTGATGATATTTGATTAATTATATAATCTATTAATTAATCCATTAATACCTATATAATATTTTTAGGATTAAAAAAAATTATAAACATTACTCTGATTCACATCTCAAATGGTATTATTTAATGGAGTACATATCAAGGAAATATAAATTATTGAAAACAAAATCCTATATTTTGAAATCAATAATGTATTACCTTCTATTTCACTATAAATACCCACCCTTAATCCCACTCTTATTCACTAAAAATCCATTGATCATGCAGTTACACTCCCTCTCCCTCTATAAATCCCTCCAATGTGTTCAAAAGATCATAATAATCTCCTCCCGAGCTTTTAGAAGTTCCTTACAAATCTAAGGTACTCTCTCCACTTATTCTTATTTTAAGTACATTCTTTGTAATAATCCCTTTCGATTTCAAATGTTCCATGTTGAAATATGTTTTTAATAATATCTTTGTTTTATGTACGATGTCAATGTAATGACATACCACATTTTTGTCCCTTTCACCCCTTTCATAAATATATTTCCACAACCTTTATGCAAGCAAAATTATCCTTCGGTTTTCCATGAAAAACATGTATATAGTGAATATTTATCCTCATTTACACTGAAGTGTATACACCAAGTTATACATATTTTTCATTTATTAGGTACTTACCTATGTATAACCCATTATTCTTAACCATAGTGTTAAATGGGATTAAATGAGTTCATATTTTTTTATGATCTATGAGGAACACATATGAATATACATGATATTAATGTGATGAGTTGGTCCAAAGTTATATAGTCCTCTAATACATTTGGTAATGTTTTTATCTCATGAGTTTCCATTTTTAGTGAATGATAGGTTATCCTAAGAAAACTATGCTATGATTTATTGGTAGTTAGTCATCACTTATAATTATGATTTCATGTTTTATATTTTTACAAAATTCTTTTTTCTTTATTTTCATCATCTTATATCATGTTTATTATTCTCAACCCTTTCATTTCAACATGATATTCCTCTTTAGTATAATGTTTTACTTTCATCATGTCATTCTTGATTATTCCCTTAATGGGATCTATACCTCTCCATTTTCCTATGTACATCCATAGGTTATCCCAAGAATTATTATATGATAAATTGAATATATGGAAAGTTTAGAGTATTAAAATACTTTTGGATTACCTGTGTTTCAAGATGAAGTGATAAGAACATATTTACCCAAATACACTATGCCTCATGATATTCAGGAATTTTATTCTTTGTTCATTTATATAATAAACCATGAATTAGGGAGTATTAAATATATAGATTTTCTTAATGATATGGGCCTAAAAGTTTATACACAAACTTTATACATAATCTTCACCAAATCGTATGAATTGAAAGTTATAAAGAATTCAGACCCATATGCATCGATTGGTGTATGCCTAATTGTAAAAAATAATTAGTAATTAAATAAATAAATTCAATTATATGTTATGAACTTTCAAAATAATAATAATTTGATTTTCTTTCATAGGGTATTGATAATTTTTTTTGTATAAATGTTTAATATGGGAAAAATAGTTCTTCCAATGAATATTATTTATTCAAGGTTTTCTAAATTAATTTTTGATGTATGAAATTAGTGGATGGACAATATTCTATCATAATAAATTTTAGATATTTATATGTGGGTGATAAAATTTACATGACACGAGAATCATTTAAAGTAACTCACTCTTAAAAAAATGTGTTGATTTTAAAGTTTAATCATATTTTAGGACTAATGTGAAATAATTGAAATTATAAGCTAAGTATTAAAGCCCATTTTATACTCATAAATATTGACAACATTTATTTTTATTGGGGTTTTCTTTCAACCATGTTATCTATCATACTTTAGAGTGATAAACTCAATCAAGAACTGGTTTTAATTGAATATATTTCAAAAAAACAACCATATGATCCTCAGATGATTAAAGGGGTATCATAAATCTCTTTATTATTTCATGTTATCACATAAAGATCATATAATTATGAAACAAGATCTTTGGTGAATGTTTGGAAGATATAAATGGTTAATAGTTTAGTTCATTAAAGCTAGAATGATTTGGATATAGGACCAGCATGTTAAGATCATGTTATGCCCCCACAGTATAATATTTATCATTTATGTTTTATTTTGCATACCCAATTAAAATTTTACATGATTGATGGATGAACCTGAAAATTTTAATAATAAATGTATTTTTTTTAAATATATAACTAATTTATTTTAAATAATAGTTTCAAACACTTCCACTGCATCATATTCCTTCAATAAGAAAACTATATTACAATTATATTGAATGATATGTTTTCTTTTGAGGTATTTGAACTAAACTATTTTCATAAAAAGTACCAATAAATAATAATAAGGGACATAACATCATAATTCCTAAAATTTTATATATTTAATTGTGTTTTAATAATGTGGAATTATGGGTTCCATGTTGAAATTTCAAAAATAACCCCCAAAATACAAACATTTTATATATGGTGATTTGAAGATTTACATTAATATAATCAATTTAATTAATGTGGGGAATTTATGGAAGTTATAGAGGGTTGTTTTTCATGAATTTTAAATTCAAAATTTGACGATTTGTATATTATGAGATTCTACTATAGAGTGTTGATCTATTATAGAAGATAAAGTAAACTAGAATACATTATAGAGGAATCAGAATACAACCAATGAAGATGAGGGCCAATATTTATCTTCATCAACACATATATTAATATAATAAAGCATAAATAGTGAACATTGAAGTATTAATTTTGAGATTATGAGGGTTTCCATTGTTTATACAGAGTTATATTGAATTTTTTTTTCTTATTCGATGATAATTATAGAATCATTCACCCATTAATAAATCATTATATATTTCATTTCATAGTAAGCCAGAACAGTTCCATGTCAGAGAGCCAGATGACCTCAAATACTCCCTCCTATACTCGGCATGTTATCGATTATCAATAGGGTTTATTGATACCATGTTGAGATTATACCCTCCCTCATATAACTAAAATTAATAATGAAAATAATGATAAACCATATTCTATAATTAATAATACAATATTAACTTTATATTTATACAAAATATTATAACCTACATAACATATGTTATCACAATAATAAACTAACAATAATATCCTACAAGGAATTCATATATTAATAAGGTCAAAAAAGGGGTCCATTATATTCAATGTTGTCCCGAAAGAATAAAAGAACAAATAAAAAAAGAAAAAGTAGGATTAAGTCTTCATCCAGTCTCATCTTTAAATATAGGCTCCCAATCTGGTCAACCATCCATCATTAATACCTTACCCTTACCTACATCTTTAATGATATGGTTTTCATACCCTAAATTTTACGCATGTAGGGTGTGATAAATATACTAAATGTGGTGAAACATATTATTTACCTAAATATATATAAAATATATTAGTTCATGTATAATTTTTTATGCTACATACAATAATAATAAAAAATTACATTTTTCATCATTGAGTGCCAAACAAGCTACACAATGAGCGACTCAGAGTTCATTGGCTAGTTATTTTATAAAATTTGAAGAGATTAATGATAATAACATGGGCTAGAATAGTATCTCCCCACATGTAAGTTATTAAGTGATATAATGATTTTGGTTAACATAAAGGAAAATCATTTCTTTACAATCAACCCCAACACATTTAGTTGACATTTCATCTAATTTTCCATAACCCTTGTTCCCACATGTTCTTTTAGAATTATGTTCAATATATTACAGAAGTTAATTAGTGGATAATAATAACATACCATCTCAAGGGATAAATAATGAATATAGGAGAATAAATTAATTTTCCACTTCAAGTCTATATGATTTTTATTAAGTCAAATCTTATAGAAAAAATAAGTTTGGATTTCCATAGAATCCAATACTACTTCTATGTCTTACATATATTTTCCCAACTTATAATCCTATATCTAAGCATGAATCAACATAGTAGATCATTTCAAAAATATTAATATTCATATAGTCTCTATAAACAAAAAACCCACTTATCTTGTTATCAATTCTAAGGTATAACATACAAAAAATCATTCCAATTTGGGGTGAATAGTGTACCACATATATCATAAAAAAATGATCCAAAATATGATTCGAGATAAAAACCCCATAATAAGACTAGAACCATGTTATAACCTTACAAAAAGTTTCTAACCATCATCAAGGGGTACTTAATGGAACCTAACAAATTCCATCAAATCATAATATTTCAAGGAACACCCCTCTACTATTGAAATATCATATTTGATGACACTATCTATTTATAAACAAGGCCATAAATGACTATGAGATTAATAAATTACAGTTGTAGAAGCTCCAGCATTCTAGTCAGTTAATATTTGTCTCAATATACTCAAAGAAACAAATTTCTATTTTACATCATGGTAAACAGACACACCAACCCCAATTTTCATATCAAACAACACATGAAACTCTTATAAGCCAACTAAAAAATTTAGGAAGTACCTACCTCTTTGTAGTAGAAAATATCTCATAAATATTAATAGATGAATTAATACTAATAGAAATAAATCCCAAGAGATAATTATAACCTTAAAATTAGGGATACAATTATAGAATAGTGAAATGGTATGTGACGCCAACAATAAAAGAAGAAAAAAACATTGACTCTCCTCATAGAATCCAATTAGATATAAGTCTAACAATTTTTTGAAATAATGAGGGAGATATTACACATGGAAGAGAGTAAAAGAGGGATAAGGGATCAGGTTGAACTTATAGGATGAAGGGGTTATATTTTTGAAACATTATTTTAATTATTTTATAATTTTACTTTTTGAAAAATAACATAGTAGAATACTAGGTAATAGTAAACCCCCAAAAGGTAATTAGTATCACACCAAATAACCGTCCATGGTCAATGGCTAGCCAAGGACTCATATGAGACACATTCCCTTTATTACTTATCCATTGGATCATTGTTATTGGTTCATTGATTACCCAATATTATTAACTAATTTTTTGAATATTTTACAATGGATCCCATTTTCTCCAATTCCACTCCCTAACATCATCTAATAAATAAAATATTTTGAAACCACTAAAACATATGAAGAAAAATCGAATAACAATCAAATATAAATATTAGAGTATATGAGTTTTTACAAAATCTCATTCATATAATATCTTGTCCTTGAGAAGTATTACCGAGCATTACTATTGAACTTATCCTTCAACTACACTCATATATCCTCCTATTAGTCCCATGTATCCTCCTAGATGAATCGAGGCTACCATTTAACATTCACTGGAGGTATCATATTCTCTTAAATAATATTCTAGATCTTCTCCACTATGAATATGAAACATTACTCAAATGATGCAATTCCCTTCATCTCAATATCATCAACACAAATCATGTTACAAGGGGTTAAATTATGTATTAAAAGAATAAATAAATGGAATAAATCATTAATTACATGGAATATCTGAGGTAGGGGTAATTAGAATAACAACATATTAATCCTCATAAAAACCTTGAATAGCCCCATGAATTAGAGTGCTCTCATTTCATTCCTCCATTTATAAATGTTCCCCTTCTGAGGTGACACCCACAATAATTCCATGATTTTCATGACCCAACCCATTGGGATCACCTGGCCAGATATAAGAGAAATGTGACTTTCCCATGATGGCCTTTTATAGGCCATGTTCTAGTGACTAGCATAGATTATGCATATCATACACATGGGATCCATTAGATGAAGTACATGTACACATGCACACATTTCCAAGCCCATAAAATGTTGAGAATGTGAAATATATTGATACAATAAATGCATCCATTACATATATCCCATAATCAAAGTCTGAAAAAAAGTAGAAAAACTGATAAATGGTCGAAATAAGTACAAAAAAATGGTAAATATGTAAAACATACTAAGAAGGAGGAGACTACTGCCAAATGAAACACAAGTATTCACCTCAGTCTGGCCAGCCCAAAACTAACTTCACATACTATTATTCCTCATAGGACTCTATAATAATGTTTATCTTCATCATGAGGCATAAAATGTATGGGAAAACCCCATGCTGGGGTGAGTATAACAATACACATTTGGACACCTGAGAATCACTAAGCATAAATCATCAGTAGTAGTCAACTCATCAATACACATGTATGTATACAAGATAAGATACTTAGAGATGATATCAAAATCCTTTATATAATCAAAATAGAAAACCAATTTCAAGGGGTCTAACAGAACACTACCATCCGTGAGGATCTTCCTAAGGATTCTAGGTAACACTCATTTGGGAATACTCACCCATGATCTCTGTTGACACTTGTGACACACATCTCATAGTTCATAACATTTTGAACATTCCATGAGTGTTCTCATTAGATCTCAGAATACCATGATATCAAAATAAGATATCACACCCAGGACCACTAGGGGATGTTTCCAACCATTCATTATCAATATGTTATGTAGGGAATCGACCCCCTTCACATGGTGGTCACAGCAATACCACAAAACCCACCTAGGATTTATATGGTAGATGATCCTACCCTAGGCCTCACTGAGGGATTTTCTGAAGTCTATATAAATAAAACCACAATGATGTGATCATAATCCCACAAAATGAAAATAATACCTTGTTGTACCCTCATTGGGATGGACCAACGAGCCACACGCAAATGAACCAGGTCTGTATAGAAGAAATAAAGGTTTCTAATCTATCTCAAAAGAAGTATTTGATGTTTATAGAGGGTATATATAATATACCTCTATCCCAGTATCTTCCTATATCTATGATAATGTTCCTATATCCATTCTCATGTCCACATGTTTGTGACCATGTATTTTGGTCATGCCTGTGTTTCTGGCCATTTTCGGGTACCAAGATTTTCTATTGTACTCTACTTGTACCCAAATGTGTGGTTGTGTCTATACCAGTGTACTCATGGAGTACACATCAACCTACCAACATCATGTCACATAGCATGAGACCCATGTGACATGGCGTGTGATATTAAATTCTACATGAAAACCCTATATCATATTCAAGGGGGTCTCAAAGGGAACATGTCTCTATATTACGCAGCATGTACGAGGGAATTTCCTAGATTATATGGTTAATTTACTCATATGATCACGTCGTAATCACTAAATAAACCACTCTCCTCATCGATCCTACCCGTCATCCTTATATCGATCCTTGACTATGCCCGATTGTGGCTGCTTGTCAGATTTTGAAATTCGATTCACTCTGAAATCGACTATTGTCACCTCACACTGTCTTCATGCATCAAACCTAGAAGAAAGGGAACCACTAGTCTATTGTTATAGACCCTCAATCATCATTTTCCCTTGTCATTCCTCGATCACATCCTTTGTCATGAACTATGCCAGCAGTATTGATCTGTTTTTCTGAAGAACGGTCTTGCAATGATGAAATATTGGGAATTCATCGATCCAAGGGCCAAAGGAATTTACCATGATTAATGTAACAAGAAACAGGGGGGAATCCAGGAATAAAAATAGAGGAAATACCCTCACCCATGATTGGGTTAGCCTTGATCCATTACTATTATACCAATGAATGGTTTAACCCACCATAATCAAATCAATCATAAAATAAATCAATTTTCAATGCACAAATAAATTATGATTAGTGAAATTGATCTATGTTCAATAAGGGATATTAAAACATGTTGAATCCAATTAATTAAAATGTGCTACCTCATATTCAGATCAACCATAGATGATGAACGGGTGCACACTGACAACACTAGTGAGATCCACAACATCTATTTTCCAAATGATCCTCAATCATGATCTCGATCTGTTGTCGTTCACCAAGTCCTCCTCCAACGGCTCCTCTCAAAAAATCATGGTTATTTGTATAACCCTATGATTGTGTTATAACCACATATTTTTATAGGGATTATACATCGCTACTGCAACAAATAAAAAGAAAATAAATTTAATTATTTTTTTATTTTTGTGGTCGTGACAACATTTTTACAAACACATAACACCAACAATGACTAGATCATACCTAGGTTAAAAATCATTATTTGAACTCAATGGAGAACTCGTATTTACCATCAAAACCTCTAATCTAGAGTTATTATAATTTTTTAAGAAAACATTTTGAACATGACATTAATATATTTAATAGTTTTACAATATCTGTATTGGGCTCACTAGGCCTCAGAATATGAAATTGTCTTTGTACATGGCTCCGAGAATATTATTAGACGTATTTTAAATCATTAAAAGGATAATGGTGTTTTTTTAGAACTAATAAAGGGTTACGTTTATCAGTTCTCTTTTTATCACTGATAAATTATACCTTTATCAGTACTTTTTAGTGTTGATAAAGGTCTTCATCCCATTTTAGAGTCCTACAACAAAATAGTGCAAGCATGTTTAATTATTTATATATTATTCCACAACATGAAAAACATAGAATCGTGATGCAAGGATGGGCCACCTACATACGCTCTTTAATCCCACTCATATGGTTCTACAAGCCCATGCAGGCACTGACCCACCCTTTACTTCTCGTGGTTTATCCAACCCTCATATGGGTTGGTCAGCCCAGCTTCCCCACCATTTGAGCCTACACACAACTTGACCAACCTTTTTAAATATAAACCATTACAAATTCAAAATAATAGACGTATTGAAAATATTAAAAAAACTTAAAATTTTATTAATTAAATATTTATTAATAAACTATATATATATATCATTAAATAGTATATATTAAATATATATATAATGAATCAATTTAAATTACTAAACAAATAAAAATTAAAATTGCGTAAAATAAAAAAACTTTTAAAATTTTATTAATTAGTTAATTATTAATAAATTTAATATATATATATTATAAATCTTGATAAATAGTATATATATATATATATAATAAATTAAATTACATAATTAAACAAATAAAAATTAAAAAAATATTAAATTAAAAAACTATTATAAATATTATTAATTAAATAATTATTTACAAAAATGAAAAATTTTAATATACATATATATGAATTAAAAATATTATCAAATAATATATACTAAATAAGGATATATAAAATGGATAAATTAAAATAACTAAAAATAGTTATATATGAATAAATTCAAAAATTATTGAAAAACTATTAAAGATACAGTTATTAATAGAAATGAATAAATTTAATATATATATATATATATTATAAATAGTAATAAATAATATATATTAAATATAAATATTGTAATGAATAAAATTTAATAATTTAAAAAACATTGATGACTTGTTCATTTTTAATGTTTTCTAAATAGAAATATTCATTAATACATTTATTTTTTTTAATATATAAATATATTCATATATATTACTATATATATATATCAATATATATATTATTCCCTAAAATATTATTTATATAATACAAAAATTATGCTTACATTAAATTAGTCATATATATGGTGAAGAATGACTTATAATTAAAAATTAATATTAATTTGAAATATTGAGTATTTGTATCAGGTAGTGGACATTGTAACACCCCGACCCAAGTTACCCAGAGTCGGTGCATTATTTTAATATATTGGAATGATTACAAGGAGTCAATTCTCAAAGGACTGATCAGTTTAGAAGTATTGGAAAATAGATTACATACATGAATGCTAAATTATATATTATAACATACAACACAACATAATTAATCCTTTATGAACTCCATTATTCCCTTAGCTTAACCCTGCATATCAATCAAAATGAACTTATTGGAATCCTGGGAAAAATAAAACATATAAAGGGGTGAGCTAAAATGCTTAGTAAGGGTATGAAATACAGCGGAAGATAACATAAATATTAATCATGGTGAATAATTGAAACAAATGCCTTTACCAATAATAAATATGAATACTTTTATTGCAGGAATATGAGCTGAGTTAATAATTCCATAATAAAACATAATCATTGATATTATACTAGTCTAATGACCACATGAACTATCAATATTATATTCATAATGAGGGAATGTATAATTCCAGACATTCTAATACATTTTTTCGAGGCATCGTCGAAGACGTTTAAAAATGATTAAGGCCTCAAACAAAACCATATATCAAATTGGAAAAGGGCCTCGGCCAATTCAACATCTAGTTGTCTCATGAGACCTACCGATGCATCGAGGAGCTATAGAGGGCTCCACACATCACTTACTATGTCCAGTACATTCCTCATTTGAAAAGGTTGAAACATAACATAAACATTCTTATTAGAACTGGCATACGAAATTTCAATACTTTAACCATAAACCATGAATGGTATAAAAATAGAACATCCATAGTCAAACATATCTTAACTCATTCAATACAATATGGAATATTGTATTATAATAAATCAACCTCAATCAAAAAAAATATCCAGTAAAGGATGATGACATAGTTGAAAATGATGAGTAATGATTTTTTAGAGAAATATCCTATTTGTAAAATCATTTAAAAGTCCTAAATTTATAAAGGAATTAATTTAAAAGAGATTTTTGAATCAAATTGTCCCATACCACATTGAAGCTTTTGAAAAAAAAATTATCATTTCAAAACATTCATGTCCATATAAATAAATCCTTAAAATCATTTTGAAAACATACACATTAATTAAAAAGATTTAGAATGATAAATCATTAAAACATTTAGAATTCGAATCTTGATAAAGATTACCTTTCAAAAATCCATAATATATTCATTTTGAAATCATTTTTATGAAAATTGACATGGATGATAAAAATGTCTCATTAAATACTTACACATAAACAATCTAGGATAATAATGAGATTGAGGAATTAACCCTTACCAATTTTGTAACTTACAAAACAAACACCACCTGAAAGAAGTATCATAAAATGAATATTTAAATACAAATAAATTAAAGTTTATTAAAAAATGAATAAAATTATGTGAAGTATATACACCACACAAAAGTGTAATAGTGGCAATATGGCATGAATCTCACGGGAATAAAGAGTGAGATGAAAACCCCTTATCTTGCACTTTCTTTTAGTCAAGGGTACATTTAACCTCTTATATGAAGATCATCGTATGTTATTAAATTATACCAGAACCATATTAATATTTATGATATTATACATTATTCATTTATGACTTTACAATACCCATTAATAAAAATTTCCATGTTAAATTAACATTTCGGATAATAATCGCTTTCTTTATCGTACGTGTTTAAAATGTTACTCTTGATTTTATCACTTAGATAATGATTTAAATACTTCCAGAATATAAAAAATGATTAATATATCATGTATAGATAGAATATAATTATGTATAATAAACATATATATGAAATGGAAAACACCGTTTATGAAGATGGTAGTCCGTACGTACGCATAAACGTTGTTTCCGTTTTCATATCGTATTGAAGGGAACAGAGTGAATAAGATATATGTATGTACATACATAAATATATATATATATAAATATATATATCTTAAATAGAATTATTATTTCATATATTACATAATTATTAGTAATTTGTTTTTATAATCGTCGATGAATGGTGGACTTGGAAATGAATCTCATCAAGTCGTAGAGACGGTAATCCATAAGTACGGACGAGCGAAAATATCATTCTTTTGATATTAAAATAATATATAATTGTATGTTATATCATATATCTAGAATCATTATCATGTTTTATTTTTTATTTACATCAACTACACATCATTATTATACCGATCCAAATAATAATGTATTGAATAACAATTACACCATGACGTGGAGATGGTAAGTCGTACGTACGCACATATGGTGACATGTCATTCAAAGGATGGACAGAATAATTAATATTGTTGTAAAAAATCACAATATATAGAATATACAAGAGTTATTAGTTTAGAATGTAAATAACAAAGGAATAAGAAGTGGAAGAAGAAAGTAACTTGAAAGAGGGTGGTGAAAACATTACCTATTTTTCAGGTTCTTCCTTTCGATTTGATCAAAAGGGCTCCTTAGGTTGGATTTATGATCAAACTAAGGCCTCTAGGTTGAAGTGATGATAGTTGAGAGAATATTTGGGCAGGGTTTGGCTGATCCAAAAGGCTTTTAAGGTATGAATAATTGGTTAGAGGTGGTGCCCTTTTATATGGGGGAGGAGGGGCTCTTTAGGAAAAACATAAATTATTAATTTATAATAAATTCATATTCGGTTTCTAATGGTTCCAAAGTGGATTATTCAAAGTCTAAGGTGGGTATGGGTCAAAATACACTCATCCAATAGGTTTTATACTGGTTTGGGTTAAATCATTAACCTTTCTTTTAGTTTTAACCCTTAGTTAATTAGTTTGACATTTACCATGTCTTTTTTTATTTTTATATTATATTTTTAATAAAGATACTATAAACTTATAAGAGACCCCCAAGTGGTACATTAATGATTAACCTATCATGATATAAGTCCTTTGGCCGACCCTTAGATTTCTAGGAAAAGAATATCAATTAATCATATAATAATTGTTTTAAATATTAATTTATGTCAATTTTGACACTATTTGGTATTTTGTTTTTGTGAAAGTCATCACTACTTTATTAGTTTGAAAAAGATACATTAAATCAGCCCTAACATGTCATATTCACCTTGAAAATTTGTGGATGTCATAAAAACTTTGAAAGTTTATTTATTTTAATATTTATAATACCATTTATGTGATTCTTTCATTAATAAGTTAATTACTCCATCATCATTGTCTCATAAATAAATTTAGTTATTTAATGTCTAAAAATTATAAATAAAATAAAATGATGTAGGAAATATTTTTATCTGTTTAATTAATATTTATAGTCGAATGTATCTTATGTATAACCCTATATTAAAAATGGTTTATTTAATAAACATTGAATTTAACACTTTTAACTCATCTTTAAATTAAATAATAATAAATGTCCTAATATAATCCATTTAGACCTAAAGGGTCATATGTTATTACTATGTTGTTTTTTTGTAGAGTTACACTTATCCAATAGAATTAGCACATGTGTTAGGGTAATAATAATATCATTTTTACCCTTAATTACTCTATCTACTTTTAACAGTGGTAAATAAAAGTAAAAAGATACTATTCACCGAAAATCATTTTCATCTTATTGAACCAAATTTTACTCCTTGATATTAACCGTGTCTCTCCTATTTTTTAAATTCAACTCACAAAAGTGGTAAAATTATTTTATATGTGAATTTTCAAATACTCCTAGGAGGTGGGTACAAGACTGTGAAAAGTTCAATAAAATTTTCATATATCGAAAATTATTATAAACTGACTCTAATGAATTAAATTGAACTTATATAGGTATTATTTAAATATTTTTACCTAATATAATTTTAAATAAAATATATAATTATTTAAATAAAAATTCGGTTTTAAACTATAACTCAGTGTTTTTCACTATTCATCAAAAATTAAAAGTTTTCAGAAAAATACCAAAATTTACCCTAGGATAATTTCAATATTCCAAATACAAAAAATTATGTTTATTTTACCAAATTCAGAAATTAGAATTTACATTTTTTAATTTAAAATTAATTCCCCTTGTCAAAACAAAAAGCGTGTTTTTTAGAAACAATAACTATCAAAAGATTGACACTTTTTTATATCCATTTTCAAAGTGAAATTACATCCAATGACCAAAATTGGATTAAATAGTAAAAATATAATCTAATTATACTTCCAAACCAATCATATGTATAGTTTAACGCTATAAATTATTTTTATTAAAAAAGTTATTTTGAGTTAAAATATAGTATTTTTCACTATTCGCCTAATTGTGAATGTTATCAGATAAACACCAAAAAAAAATTGAAACTAAATTCTTATATCCCTATTCTAATTAAGAAGTTTATTTTTAAAAATTGAATATATAAAATTTTAAAATATTATATTTAAAAAGGGTTCTCCATTAAAAGGCGGTAAAATTGCATTTTTTGAAAAATGCTTCTTTTATCTGAAAAAAATGTATTTGTTCTTAAATTATGTCTAAGAAACTCATAATATGGATTCTAAAATAAGAAAGATTATATAATGTTAAAATTCAGTTAATACTATTCATAACCGCTTTTGAACGGCTAGTTTGGTAATCTTGTGGTGTACTTGAACTCGGTGTTGCGTGTAGTGTAAGTTATTGAATTAATTTGAAGAAATAACGTACTATGAAATCTTGGGGGGTTACAGACTTTTAATTGAATGTTATATTATTTTTCAATTAAAATATATCAAAAATGTGTTACCTGGATTTCAAATATACATATACATAAATAATTCATTTATATATATTTTCACACAAAAAAATAATATAATTAATGAAATATTTTATAGAAACACATATGCCTAATATTTATGTAATTTGTTCAAATATTATTCTTCATTTTATATTTTTATTTAATAAGAGGACATATTTATTATATTATGTTTTTAATCAACAAAGTTTATTTATTTTTAATATTATTAAAATTAATGTTATTTATTCATTATTATTATTATCAATTTTATGATTTTATAATATTTATTTATGTATATATATATATATATGTATTTACTAAATTTGAATAATTTCAATATGTATTCTTCTTTACTTCAATATATATCAAATTTTTTAATAATTTATTTAATTAATAAAACTTATCTACTTTTTCAATATTTTTTAAGTGTACTCATTTTTTAATTATTCAATTTCACTCGTTTTTTTAAGTTGGGGATCAAACCTTATTAATTATAAATGAAAATACCTATTTATTGGGTAGAGGGACACTCATTACATTACCTATAGACCCAATGAAACGGTTTTTATATCATGATTGTGTCACCGTCTGCCTACGTCATGCAGGAGTCAACGCCCACATTATCAACTTCTATGTTAGTGAATACATCATAAATCCCCCATGGAGGCTTTACAAGATTCAAAACATGATCTTTTGGATTTAGGATTACATTGATTACCACTAATCTGTCACCCTAACTGCAATTTCACAAATTTTTAACATGCATTCATTTTAGATTATATATTCATTAATAATGATAAGAATATATTTGTAAATAAATATTTATAAATAAATATATTAATAAATTTTTATTTAAAATATTTATAATTATAAATAAATAAATGATTTTTAAAAAAAATTAGTGTTTATATAACTACAAATAAATAATTATACATTTTATTAATTATAAAATATTAAAAAATATTTAAAAAGATAAAATATTTATTATATTTGTTTTTATAACTATCTTTCTAATTATATTTATATTCGTATTTGTATTTAATTATTAAATAAATATATATACAATTATATAAATATATTTAATGATATAAATATATTTATAATTATAAATTATAATAAATATTTTTAAACAATGAATATATTTTGTATATTTATATTTATATTTATATTTATTTATTAATTATATATATATAAATATGTATAATGATATAAATATATTTATAATTATAAATAAATAATTATATATTAAAAAAATAATAAAATTATAATGAATATATTTAAAAAATGAATATGTGTAGTATATATAAATATATATATATATATTAATTATATATATAATTAAATAAATATATATAATAATAGAAACAAATTTACAATTACATACAAACATTTATAAATATGTTTAAAAATATATTTATTTAAAATTATAATTATAAATCTTCATCAGGATAAAATTCATCTGTATCAGCACTAATGTTTTATCTATGATACTGATATATCTCTATCAATTCATATTATTTTAGCACTCATAAAATTCATCTTTATTAGTTATTTTTGGGAAGAGCCGATAAAACCCTCCCTGATCTTTTAGAAATAACCCTAGCCAAACTGATTTTCCTCATGCTGCTCAAGATCTCATAGAAGTCCACTTTTGTTGTAGCTCCCCCTTGACCTTATCTCAAATGAATTAAGCCTCATAACTAAGTTATGTTTTTTTCAAATCCTCTCTCATTGCTTTCTTTTTTGGGTTCAGTGGTATGTGATGGTATGGAGTTATCTTGTCTCGGTGGTCTTGTGGTTCCAGGTTTATGGTATCAACTCCTTCTCCTTCATTTTATCCTCTATCCATGTTCTTTTTTCACCCTCCCTCACTAGTTTATGATATTTTCCGAACCTTATTTGGATTTATGATATTAATTTATAATTTCTTGATCTGTAGGGTGTTCAGTTACTATTTAAGTGAATTATATCATTGTTTTTTGTGGACCTTATTCATCAATGCATGTTCCTTGTAGGTGATTCCATTTTACACCATTTTCAAAACATAACTTGGTTGCTTAAAATTTTTATGAAAGATTTATTTAAAAATTATGAGTATTTCTTCAGTTATAGTTATTGTTACATGAAATCATAAAAGGTTACAAATGTTTTTTTTTTCAAGTGTCATTATTTTTTGAGAAAAGTTAGCTCAGAGGCTCTAAAACTAAGTAAAATAAAATATAAAAAATCTGAAGGTATGAACCTTAAAATTATTCCTTTCCAGTTTTTCAAGTAGATCATTAGGGATAATGCTAGAAAAAATAAAAACATCCTCATTAAATCCCTTATTTTCAAGCACATCTTCAAGTGTGTTGGCTTTATGAAAAACTTGATTGATAATGTAGCTCTTTGAAGAAAGATGGTCAAGGAATTTAACCCATATCACAAATAAATTCCAAGAATAGTGGACCTAGCTAGGTCTAACAGTATGGATGATGGTTGTGGAATGTCACTCGGACAAGATGTTGTTCCAGTTCATTTTCATTTCAATAGATAAAATATTTATCCGATTAGTCATCTTTTCTTCCAAGGCCATTTCAATTCCACAAGATCCATACTAGTGTTCGGTTACACCCCCAGAAAAGTACCTAAATACAACCCCATATCCAACTAGCCCTAGATTTCCTTTTGAGGCCCCATCATAGTTTCATTTTATCCATCTAGAAAAAGGGGGAATCTAGAAAACTTCAACTATCCTATGTGGTGGATGATAGTTTCCATGAACATTCTGTTACCTTAGCACAAAAAGATCCTTCACCGAAATATTGTAGTGTTCATTATGATGTGGGTTAAAATTCATTGCATACATCATGATTTCCAAAAGGGATAATTTATTATTGAAGTTGGTATGTTCATGGATATATTTATTATGTCCCCTCTAGATGACATACACCAATTCAACACAGGCCACCATAAGAATATTTGGGAGATGATTGGACATCTAGTTGTCAATAAGTGCAGGAAAGAAGTCTCTAATAAAATATCCTTATATTGGATGAACCTAAATGATATAAAAACATTTTTCCATAGTGAGGATGCATTTTTGAAGCATAGAGAATATTGGTAAACATCCTCATAGTACTGGTGGAATACCATACACCTTGAGTAAATAGAAATACCAACCTGTTGGAGGATATCATCAACAATAATTTTGTTGATAGAAATCCTCCAATGTAGAGTAAACCCAAAAGGTGATAACTGTTTTTGTTGAGATCACCAATCCCTTTGTGATATCCCTGGAAAATATGTTTATACAAGGCCTTGGATTCAAGTTCCCATTTATGTTTGGTTGCCATATAAGCATGTCTTCCATCCATAAAAAGTCATAACATAAAACAACCTATTGAAATTCATTTGAAAGAGCATTAAAATTGTCCATTTTGACTTTTATAGATATTATATAGATAGTTCCTTGGTCCATAGAATCAATTTTATCAATGAGAGTTCTTCCATCTCAGTTATCAGTCTACAACTTGAGGGAGGAGTTGGAACTGATTATCCAGTGATAGTGCCTAAAATTCTTGGGGAAGACTGTCTTTATCCCATGCTATATTGAGGACTCCATGTAGCATGATTTACCTATTTTCAATTTATAAATGATCATATATTTGAGTAAATACAAGGAGCCTATGGTATTGTTGATATGTTTCTAGAAAAATTGAACTTTTTCGGACTGATTGAATAGGGCTCGATATCTTGATGATGAGGCCCCAAAGAGAATAAGGAAGGAAACATATCATCCATTATAATTTCACATTATTTATTTAAAATATACTCCCACTCCAAATAAATTTTCTCAAAAAGGTTTTCATGGATATAATGACCAAGTTAGGATAGGACTACACCGTGATTTATTAATCAATATTTTATGCAATCGTAAGCTTGAAAAATGAAATCTCTTCCATCGATTGAAAAATATTTAACTTTTCAAGAGTCTAGAATTATTCTAACCCGACTCATAATATTGATGATATATGATGCATGAGTTATTCCCCCAAACATGGGAATTCCAATATAGTTTATATTTAATGATACGTACCTTATTCCCAAATCATTGGTCATACTAATCTTTCTGCAGGTTGATTTTTTCTTTCCTATATATATGAAAGACTTTATCCAACGGACTTCCGAACCTAAAACCCATTCATAATGCAGAAGATCATTCTTTATATTTCATTATTCATCCTATCTCTCTGAGTAATGATGATAATATCATCATCAAAAAAGATATGAGAAGGGGCTGAAATAACTCATGTTCCCTTTATGGTTCTCAATTAATCATTGTTCACCATATGGAGTAATATCATGTTGATATAGTCTTCTGCAATGGAAAAAATGATAGCGGAGAGGGGATCTCCTTATCTAACCCCTCTTGAACACATGATGTATCCCTCCAATGATCTAGTAATTAAAAAAATGTGGGGGATGTCCCAAATAGGGGTTTGATCTAGATAATATATTTTTCATTGAATCTAAAACATGAGATAAAATTGTAGATAAATCCCTAATCCATAGTATCAAAGAATTTTTTGAGGTCAATATTGAGGAAAATGCTTCCTCCGCTTATGGACTTCCTAAAGAGATTCACACATTATAAGGTATTAATCAAAAAGTACTAGATAGTTCTTCATTTAACAAATCCAAATTGATTCCAATAAATGACTTTTTTTAGATATGAGAAATTATGTTGGACATAATCTTTTTAATGATTTCGGGTATTGTGTTGACCCGATCCACTGGTTCTGAATTGGATAATGTCACTTGTATTCTCACCCTTTCGAATGTGGGAAATAAATTATGAATTAATTCATTCATTGAAGGATACAACCTTGAAAATAATTCATAACTTGTTTTCAAACATCAATATTCATGACCTATCAAAAATGATGAAAAAATGGTTTGGGAATCCATCTTTTCAAGGTCGGCATTCCCTATTTTAAGCCAAAGAAAGCTTCTATAATTTCAAAGTCATGAAGAGTTGAGTTGAGGAGAAAATTATCAACCATGATGCCTAGATTTGGAATCATACATTCAATCTTGTCCACATTCCTTGGTGTTCCATTGAAAATACTATCACAAAAAAGAAATAATGTGATTAGAAAGGGTTTTCCTTTCAATCAAAATTTTATCTCCATATTTCATATGGAAATAAAAATTATTTGGCCTTTTTCCTTTAGAGATAATTTAAGAATAGGTTCTTACAATCCCCGCAATTGAGACCCTTGGTTTTGAATATGAATTTATTTATTTTTTCTTTGAGCCTAATATAATTTTGAATCTTTGAAGTCATCTCCTCCACTTGAGTGACTCCTCCAGTAGTGTTGTTCTTAGTGATTTCCTCTTGGATGGAATGAAGAGATTGTTCCATAGCATTGATTTCTTCATCAATGTGTCTGGAACATTTTTTCCTCTAATCCTTTATAATAGATATTATAATTTTCAGTTTGGAGATGCAATTGGATGGGTTTTCATTAAATTTAGTCCAAAACCATGTGTCTTGAACAATTCTATAGCATCCTAGTAGGTCACTATAAGTTTTATTGAACTAGAAATGGTTGGGAAGATTCTTTCTATTTCCAAGGAAGCTCCCCAAAATGGGACGGTGATCAAAATTATTATTTTCTATGGTGAAAAAATAAATATCTCTCCAATTTCCCAATGAAGAATCATTCACAAAATCTCTATCAGTCCTACTAGCTATTACACCAATAAGATGTCTTCTTTACCATGTGTTTTTGGCTCAAATGGGATTATCTTCAACAAAATTAGAATCCTCTACAAGAAAATTGGTCTCTTTTAAGGAGTTTGTGCAGAAATTAGGACCCATTGTATCATCATCATGTATAATATAAATAAATCTCCAATAATAACACATGAATCTATGGTAGAACTAGAAATTCCCTTGATTTGGATCCACCGAGATATCATTTTAATGTAGTTATTGAAGGCATAAATATCTAAGAAAAATATTTTCTTGTTTTTCACAAAGAAACATCATATGATGAGTTTTTATCTTTATTTTAAAATTGTGGAACTTTCCACAGATCAATGAACATGAATCCATTGTCTTTCATGGATGGTAGGGTCCTGAGGGTTTTTCAGAAGTTGATACCCACTGTTAGTTATAAAGTTTTCCCACTTGGGGAGTCTTTTCATTAGATAATTCACTCCAATTTAATGAGTTTTATACTTATCTCCATATATCCTTAATGAACTTTTAGTGCCCGTGTGGGCTATACCTTGGAAGTTCCAAACAATGGTCCTCATTTTGTTCTAGATTTGTGGGTGTTTTCCCCCCATTTTCTTTTACATAAAGTTTCTTGTTCCATTAAGAATATCTGGTCATTTTATATTATTATAGAGAAGACATAATATCTTGGGCCCCAACAGCCACACCCGTATGATTTTTGAATGTTCTATTAGCCTTCATTACTGTCTTAACAAGTGTTTATTCTGATGTAGTGTCAGATACCTACAACATATGCATCGATGCTGACACTTTATTTCTACCAAGACTATATTTAGATCCATCTAAACCATAAAGTTCCAACTGAATGGTTCGATCAATCTTCTCATTCATCAATTCAAGCACCAAATTTGTGTCCATCATCTATTTGAATCCATAATACCTTGTAAGATACAATATAATTCCTTTATTATTATCATATGAGCTGATCTAAACCAAGTATTCTTCAAATTTTAGAGAAGTGAAAATGGAGATAATATCAGAAGAGAGACATTGAAAATTATCACCCCAAGACTCTTTCATAGTGCACTGATTATCAATCTCAGAATGTATATTTTTTACTTAGGTCCATTCTTTTAATTGATGTGGGATTTGTTTCTACTTCTCCTCCTCATCCAAGTCATCATGTGAGTTTCTTTTTCTGGAAACATTTCCCCATTTTACACTTTTAACAAGGTCAGGATAATCATTTCTAATATTGCCTGCTGGTTTAGTCATCTTGCCTTTTGACACTTCCTTCCAAATGGTGGCTCTAGGGGTTGGTTTTACCAGATTCTGAACCACTCTAAAAATTTTGATTTCATGTCCCACAATTTTTAAATGTTCGTAGAAAGGTTTAAAATTATCAAATTCAAGGAAAAAATCTAATTTAGGATCATTTTTATTAAGGTAAATATTCCCTTGTAGAGGTGACTCCATGATTATTTCAAAAAGTACTCTTTCATAGAGACCAAGATCACCATTCTGGGAATGCTAATGAATTTTTAGGGGGGATCCAATGCCAATGGATATGTCATTGATTATTTTAGAATTCTAGTATACCCATGGAAGCCCATGAATTCTAGTCCACACATTTAAACTCTTGTGCTTTTGGTTGTAGGGGTTGAATTTATCCTCCCATTCTAACATGCAGTAGATACCAGGTTTAATGTTTAGGTTCTCTATTCACAAAACGAAATTTATTTCTTCCTTCCTCCCTATAAGGATATGAAAGGTTCCTTTACCTATCTGTATAAAACTCCATTCAATGATATTATAAAATTTTGATATATTATTCATGATATCTTCATATGACTAAGGTTTAACACATTTTTCATAAGAATTCCAACAAACCAACAAAAAATACATATATCCATCCTTTTAATGACTTCATGATAATAACTCACTAATATTGCTCCATAATCTTATCATATTATTATGGTATAACCACTAGATTCACTTGAGGATCTCACATATCCAAAAAGGACTTAAAAATGAGTTGCCTTTGTGTTATGTGATGAAGGGGTTTTCCCCTGTGATAGGTTCATTCAGAAGGGATTTCAAAGTTCTTTCTTATTCTAGATTGGATGAATCCATAATTTTTAAACTATCATGAATCCATGAAAACTCCATTTTGTGAATCATCTAATTAACCATTCACAACATGATCATTCTACTTTCTATTATTTTTTTTAAAAAAAATTTGGTTATTTTTTTTTCAAATCAACTATGTTATAAGGATGGTAAGATAAATTTTATCATTGTGACAGGGTTGACCGCACCTTCCATAAATTTCGTTCAATAACTAAATTGATTCTTCACCTGAAGCTTAGAAATTTATTATTTCCTCAGAACATGTTTTTTTGATTTATTCAATTATCGATAAAATATTTCCATCCAAAACCACTACAATACCAAAAATATCTATTAAATTATAACCTTCTTCCATAAACATATTTTTGATGGACATCATAACCTTTTTTATTCAGTCATTTATCCTTTGATTTCAATCCCTTTTTGGGAACTAAAATTATTGGATATTCCTAATACATTCCTTTAATCATCATATTTCTCCATTAAATTTTCCATCGCTCCATTTTAAGTATATTTTTCATTTAATTTTTTATTTTGAAATTATTGGTATTTTATTATTTGTTTTCTCTTATCGTAAACATCTATTTCTTTGTATTAAACTTCAAATCAATATTTTATTTCATAAATACATTATATTGTAATCCTATTGAATGAGATAATTTAAATTTAACAAAACTGAAACATTTTTTTCAGGTTTACCCATCCTTTACATTTATCTTAATAATTCAAAAACATCGTGATTCAACTTCTAAAATATAACCATGAACATATTCACTAGAATTTTAACATCCCATTTTTTTCTAATCATTATCACATTCCCTTTATTTTTATATTACATTATTTTTAATATCTTCCATTATTTCTCATCTTTTAATTGAGTGAAAATTTAGAATATTAAATATTATTTAACATATTTGATTTATTTTTAACATGTAAAGAATCAATTTTGTTAGATATTTGAGAATATATTAAATTTTTTATTCTCTTACTCTAGTTTTTATATCCTTAAAAGACACTCCTTGAACATTATATTTATTATAAAATTCAATTTAGTCTATTATTTCTTATTGTATACATTATCTTCATTACCATTGAACTCATCATCATTAACTCTAGTGATCAAACATTTCTCCTCTGC
This sequence comes from Viscum album, assembly GCA_963277665.1. Classification (NCBI taxonomy): domain Eukaryota; kingdom Viridiplantae; phylum Streptophyta; class Magnoliopsida; order Santalales; family Viscaceae; genus Viscum; species Viscum album. The sequence goes on from OY728163.1 coordinate 1,514,734,098, forward strand.
TTCACTTGAATTATCAACCTTTATCATCATAAATTATCAATAAATTTCTCTTTTTGAATTTTGAGCTGTTCATATATTTTAAATTGAAGGAAAATTTGTTCTTGTTGAATTTCGAATCATTGTTCCTTGTCGATTTTATTGATGACTCAACTTGATCATAACATTCTTATTCATTCAAAATTGGAAAATTAGCTGCAAAATATCCAATAACTCCACATTTGAAATATTGTTGTAAAATATTTCTTCTATACATTCCTTTACCATTTTAATGATTCATGTGGTTAATTAAATTAATTTTTTAAAAAATATCATCTAATATCCCTATCCTTAAAATTATCCTCTTCTGCCTTAACATATATTTTACTCCTCCTCTACATCATAACATTAAGGGGTATTTCTTTTTAAGACATAATCTTTTTCATAAGAAAAATTCCTTTCCGCCATTTATATGTAATTAATATATTATATTAATTTATAATTCAATTGTTTTTGAATCATGATAATCAAGTGTTCAAACCTTCACATCAAATTTATTTAAAAAGACATTTAATAGCTTTTTTGAAACCTAGATTCAAAGAAAGTCTCACTAAAACCTTTATAGTTATACACTACTTCATTTACTCATATAAATTACTCAACAACGTCATCGTCATTCATTCAAATGTTTTCATATATGAAATGATAAATTTTTAATTTATCTTCATCAATTTAACATTTCCTTCATAAATATTCTATAAGTTATCTAAAATGATTTTACTATCTTAATCTATTTTGATCTGATGAATTATTTTAGAGATAATAACGAAAGTATTGCATTTTTTGTCTAACAATTATTCTTTATATTCCTTCAGTCAACTAAATTCAACACAACACTCTCAACATGAGTAATATCACCATTTTTTCACTTTATTCACAAACAATACAATGGATAATAGATGTGGAAACATTCTATCCATTCATATATGATAATTATTACCCTAAACTATCATAAATCACTATATATTCACTGAATTATTATGATCTATTATTATTGTAAATGCAAAACAAACTCCATTCCAAAAAAAGCAGACACAAATAACTTCATGTCAACAAACAATAAATATAATGTTTAGTATAATCAGAATAATACATTGATACTAATTGATGAGGATTCCAATATACTAACAGTTATTAAGATCATCATATATTTGGTGGTTAGGCGGTCAGTAAGAGTTTTTTTATATTCCACCATTGAAAAACCAATCCCACATACCAGAGCGATAAACATGATATCTATTTAACATTTCATACAACCTAAATATAAAAAAACATAACGTGAATGAATTTCAATGGTTCACCACTCAAAACTAATTGATATATCTTTTTTAATATCCATGAAACCTAAGAGAACATGATCCAAAAATCATCATGGAAATAGAAATGTAATTTTTTCAAACTCATTCTATATAAAAAAATATATCCCAAAATATGTAACATGTGTTTTCGTAATAGAAAAAATTATCCTCAAGTGAGAAAGAAAGAAAAATATTCAACCTATGAATGGATTAAACATTATTTTTGTGAGCATACTTATTTATACTCGATCTACCTCACCAATTCTCGACCCAATATCTCTTTTCCTATGACTTTGTTGGTTCACATTCATCCTTTCCTTAATGATCATTCTTAATCATTCATCCTTATTTCTCACTATGATATCATTGATCTTTTAGTTGTGCACCACAAAACCCTACCTACTATCATGTATAGTGGTGAATGAAAATGATAAGTAGATAGGGTTTTTGTGGTGAATGGCATGTAATCTGTTCCTAGGTCCATGTAATCCCGATGTCCTCATGTTCCACCCAATATCTCTTGGTTGAAACCATTTTTGGTTCACTCCCTCCCATGAATTCACATTCATTATCAAAATTCTAGGAATTTTTTTAATATTAATATGTTATTAATTATTATATTTTTTGGAATTATATATTTGGAATTCAAGTTCTTTAATTTTTAACTGAAATAGAATAAGAATGTTTATTATATAAAATATAATTATTTTTAATATATATTCCATATACATAGTATTATAATTATGTTTTATCAATTATGTATAATTAAAAATGGTTTCAGTGTCCCTGATAACTAATTTTTTTAATGTTTATTAAATGGAAAGTAGTTGTGTTGTTTTTAAGGAAACTAAATAGTGGTTTTGGATATTGTAGGATAAGTGAAATATACCTAAGATTGATAACTCTACTATTTTTTGAAATAGTGGTTTATTAGTGGATTATTGTAGAAATACATTTTTTATTACTCGTTTAATAAATGGTCTTAAATAATATATATAAAAAGAGATCCATATGGAATCAAACATAGATTTTTTTTTTATAAATAACAGTTTCATCATTTATTTTTATTAAATTTCAGACTCTTTAACCCTATAGTAAAATCCAGTGATTACATTCATTAAATTGTTCTAAGTAAATTTATCTTCAAAAAAATTTATACAACTTACTCACAATTAAATGGAATGAAAAGATAATTATTTTCTAGGAAAATCTTCCACCCAATAATTAATAAATTATATTTTCAAATATATTTATTAGTTATTGTTAGATTATTATTTTTCTATATGTGATTTAGTTGAGAAGTAAATCTATTTTTTTAACCTTTTTAATATGATATTTTTTAATTATATAAGAAATCGTGATTTTAAAGCCCCTTATTTGTAATATAATGTGTATCATAACATGTTAAATTGGAATAAATGGGATATAAATCATTTTTTATTGAATTGGATCCCTATCATTAGTAAGATCTAATAATTAATGAAAATAAGGATTATAAAACTAATCATATGAGGAATTTGTCTACTAATGGGTAACAGTCACATGAACATTCTCAGTCCTTAAAATCTAGACATAGACTGCCATGAAACACCACATAGACCATCACATAATTAGTAAATAAATTAATAAACCTTAACTCTGCCTAATTTTTATACAATGACCTAAAAATATTAAAGAAACTATCTTATAATTACAACATTTTTATCATGGGATACTAAGCTCTTTTGATATTCATTCCTCATGCCAAATATTTTTTCCTTCTTATTGAGTACTGGAATGATTGCTTTGAATGTAGAAACTAAAAGGATATCTCCGCATGCGTGTGTGTAAGACTATCTATCTAATACTTATTGTGATCACACCAATCTTGGAGCCCCTTGTTGGGATCAAACTACTATTACTACTTTTTTAGAATAAGGTTTCAAATGATAAATTGTTAGTCATCTCTTTACTAACATCTAAAATGTAAAAAAAATAGATTTTAGGATACCTATTTCAACCTCTTCAGCTTCATCTCCAAAAAATATTATTATTGGATTTTGTTTCTTGAGACTCCTCCCCTATCTCTTACAGTCTTGCACCTATGATTCTTGAACTAATATCAGTAGCAGTCATCTCAAACTAAGTACCATGGATCATTTTAGAATAATTCATATGAATAAACCTACCACTAATGGATAAATTATTTTTATAAATTCAATTACTAATTTCATTTAAAGAATTTATAAATTTTTTGTAATAATAAAATGTTGGGTTCCCCTTATTATAATTAGCTATAACTTTATCCTTTGATTATGAATATCTTATGTAAATTTATTTGTTTTATATGTATGAAATAAATATTTTATAACCTATTAGAATGGAAATTAATTGAAAATGGATTAAAGAAAATAATATGACAAAAAAGTATGAATATGGAGTTAAAAGAGTTAATCATGTTTGCAAAATATCATGCATAAAACCCTACTAAAATCCTTTTTTTATATTTACAATATTTTTTTTTGGAGACAAATTAAACTATAAGAGTTGGATGTAAATTTTATTTTTCATGGAATAGATCAAAACTATAAATTATTGACTAAAAATGAGGAAAAATTTATGTTCAAACTAATTGGGATGATACTTAGGTTTATGGATCAATTGATATGAATACCAGTTTAATTGATGATAGAGATAATTTTGAATAAGTGACAATAAAAATTGGAGATGACATGATTTCCAAAAGTTTTTTGAGATGATAAATAGTTATGATAAGATACCGTAAAATACAGATTGTCCTAAATACACCACGTTGTCAACTGTATTGATGTTATATAATTTGAAAGATAGAGAAAGAATGAGTGGAACCAAAATTATAGACCTACTCGATCTCCAAAATGATATATTACTATAAGAAATTGAACTTCCTTGTCAAACATATGATGATAAAATAATTCTACATTCAATGTTCATGATCTATAAAAAATAAATTCTTTTAAAAATTATTTAAAATTTTATCACATTAACCACGAGTCACTTGTAAAATAACCAATGTGTGGAACATATATATACAAGAAATATGAATCATGTCCTTCATATGTTTTATAGTACATTCAGATCAATTTATGATTTATAATACTATAAATATGTTAGAAAACCACTGAACAATTGATATGGAATTCAGATAACAAATTACATTTGGGAAAATACATCATCCAGTACACTCTCCTAACTGGAATAAAATTCACTTAAAGTATCATATGTTTGTAAATGAGTTGAGAATATTCCATCTTGTATTATATATTAATAGAATAAATAATTTTTTATGTATAAATTAGTACTCATAGTATATTGAAATTCATGTTGGTAAAATAAAACATTCCACTTTGGTTATGCATGAAGCGCGAATAAATTATATTTTCTCTTCTTATATATAGAAAAAAACAACACGCAATGATATTGATGTCTATTAGGATCTATTAATCATTCATCTAAAATTGATAGGGTATATAGGTGTTATAATGTATTATGCACATAGAATTGATGAATTTACATTGATGGCCATGTTTTATGGGATGATAAATAACATTATTGCTTATAAGAATTTGTGAGGTTTTAGAATTAAAAGAATGTTGGTGTGACCCCTTTTTGAATAATGAATACACTTAGTTCAGTTGAATCATTCCCTAGAGAATATGTTTTTAGGACATCATAAATTTTTACATCTACACCATAAATACTAATCTTGGATGACCTCATTCAATGTGAACAATGAATAAGTCATAACACCATATCTACTAACGGGTGATCAACTATTTTATAATGTAAAATATATTAAAAATATTTTTGGTAAACCATATTTAAAAAACCTTCTGAAATAAGGATATAAAAAGAGATTAATTTTCATTCAATTACATTATTGGAATTTATTGTATGTCAAATATTTTCTTGATTTCATGTGTGTAGAAAAACAATTTATTTGAGAGTTTCACTAGAATGTAAGTAAATGTTCCTAGAAAAATAGTATATGGAATCAAGAATATGTTATAAATAATTAACATGGGGATAAGGTAAGAGTTTTCACCAATGAAGGGTGATGGGTTGAATTTTCTTTATCCAGTAGCTTTACACTCTATCCAGATAGAAAAAATATCAATTTTTCATTTTACTTAACGGTGTAAAAGTTTAATAGGGGTATTCATTGTATATAAAAAATATCAAGTAAATGACTAATTTAAAGTCAAATAGACTATAACCATAATAATGTCATGTTTTGATGCAAGATGTGATTCCCATCCCTTTATATTTCATTCTTCCTAAAATTATATGATATACATTAACCACACCGTGTTTCTTTTTCAAAGACACGTTAAGTAAATTTATAGACCCAGTGAAGTTTATAATCTTGAATAAGGAGGTTGCAGTCATATTATGTAAATTATAGATGTTATATTCACCATTATTAATTAATATAATGGTATAACTGATGGTTCACATCGATATAGAGGTTCAACTATGTTTTCTTGTCCATTATATATTGATTTACTACATTAAATAGTATATGAAGATTTTGAAAGCATATGTCAAGAATTGAATTTGGCCAAAAGGTTGAATTGAATAATGATTTATTTTCAAAGAAGCTGCTGAATTTCGTACTGATTACCTATCTTATATTGATAGCATCAATATCCCAAAGTCTCATCACAATAGATGACTTACAGACAATGGGATTTTAGAAGAGATGTTCATACAATTACCATCATGGAGATGGAGAAAGCACACCATTACATTTTACATAATAGTTTATATTTTGATCCATTCATTGATGTGCACATATAAATTCATAAAAATTTGAATCTATCATGTTCTGATGGATGGATAAAAAATACACATTATCAATAGTTTATAGGATAGTTTTGAGATAAATTGTATATTTGGTTTTCTAAAAATTCAAATTTAATTATCAAATGAATTCTATGTATAGCCATGGAAACAAATGGAAATGTAATATATTACATTGGTTTTGTAATAATTGGTTTTATGTTCTATAAAGAATAACCTGATTACCATAGTATGACACAAAACAATAGAGTTATGCTTATGGAAGAACTGATGCACATATCTGGTTATAAGGATAGAAATCCAATTTATGGGAATATTTTATATTTCATCAATATAGAATAGATATTTTGGTAGGATTATATAACATTTCAAGTGTTTATTTTCCATTTCAAATGGGTTGAGAACATGACTATAGTAAACATGGATGAGATAATATTCATGAACGTGAATTTCATTATGGAAATGGATAATAATGAGTCATTCATAATGGAATCACAATCCATTCAAGTATTTTAGGTCTCAGATCAACCAAAAAATAATTGGTTGTTGTCCTTCTAGTAACTAAAACAACTATTGGGTTATATGAATATTTAAACAAGTATGACCATATATTTAAGAGATTCCAATCCATTTATGGTGGCCCCAATGTATAAAATGCCTTTTATGTTAGATGGGACCACAAAGAAGATGTTTTTATTATTTATAGAGGATTTTAATCCCTTTAACCTTTAAAAAAGAAACTGATTTCAATGTGTGGGTTAAGGTGTTTAGTAATATACTATTGTTTGGTACATAATATTTTGTTTTCTATAATGTATTGAAAATATATAAATTAAATTTTGGACTACTCATAATGACAATGTCTTTTATACATGATCATGTTACCGATCTTGGGGAAGAACATGTTGTTGTTGTTCAAACTGCAGAATTATTACGGGGTAAACAACATGTTGATGAAAAAAATAGAAATGCAGCATCACAATGTTGAATATATTATAAAATTGAAAAGAAAGGGTTTAAAATTTGAGCTATAAGGATTCAATGTAACCAGCCTATTGAACCCATCAAGTCAAGTTCATTACTTTTGTCAGGGTCATAATAAGGATGAATGTTCCAGTTAATTTAGATTCGTGGTTCTGTGTCCAAACTATAATGAAGGAAACAATTTGAAAAGATATTAAAGAAATGTTACAATATACATTCGTTATTTTACTGCAAAATTATATACTAAAATATTTAATTAATTTTCCCTAATACTTGAAGATTTTTTTTGGACAATTTTCATAAGAAATTTTCCTTAATATCTTCTGTAAAATCCCATACAGGATTTTTGACTCATATAACCATGTTTTACCTTAGGGATGTTGAGGGGAATTTAAATATCCATCCACCAGTTACTTATTAACACATTATAAAGTAGAAATCATGGAATGATTTAATCAGTCTTCTTAATGAGAAATAATTTTAGTTAAATTGTAGTCAATAATATATTATTTTACATTATTAATTATAGCCAATTTGATTTAAAAATATTAATTTCATTAACATAAATGGAGTTCTAAAAATAAACAAAATGAAACAGAACCAATATACCCATATCTAAAAGAGAGGATGGGGTATTTATTACTACAGAATAAATTAGTATGTATTTTAAATCAATGCTAAAAGATTTATGTGATACGAAACAAACAAATTCACTCTATTTTAATATAGATTGATGTATCAAAATTCAAATCCACTTCCATCCCATGTCAAGTGATATGGAAGGAGGCCAATGTAAATAATATGGGTAAACTAATTGATGAAAACACAAAAGAAGTTAGAGAAAATTGTGTAATTTTGATATAATAATAATCAGTTATTTTTTATAACAGTACTACAAAAAAATATATTTATATAAATATTTTTTTATGGCCTAGAAATAAGAATTAGTACAAACTGTACATAAATAAAAACAATTTTCAGTAGCTTTGAAGCAGCTAGAATAGTATGGTAACATTAGAGGTTTATGTTTAAGAATTTCTCCTCAAAAATTTTTCATGAAGATAAAATCACAATAAGATAAATATATGATGAAAATAGGATAGACGATTTATATAGATGATTTTTAAGATATTATTTTCTGATATGGTTTAGAAGACCAATATTTTCCAAAGAACCAATGTGAATTGATAGTGAAACAAATATCCACACATAAACAACCAAATGACCCCACAATCATGGATTCTAGTCATTCCCCTAAAACACATACATTATCTGAGTTACTAAATTTTTTCATTACACTTTCTCCAAAATGTGAATCAATCAACATCTGATAGATTTATATTTATACAATTATATTTGGTAAAGTTGTTATTTATTTCTCTCTTTCGACATATATGAACCACCTTGTTGTAAGGGATATGATGTACTGTATCATGGGAGAGAAACTACACAACAATGAACTCCAAAAAGATCTCATGGGATTGGGGAACAAATTAGCTTAAGAGTTGAGCACTGAGTCTCATATTTCAATTGATATCTAGATATTACAATGGTCAATAATGTTATTGGAATGTTTGTATCATACAGATCTAGTCTTATAAAATTACATGGGGTATTTTCATAAACAAATCAAATGAAAAATGTGTAACAATTTTTTAAAAAATGAAGTGTGGTATGGTATTACATATGGATAAAAGGATGGTGAAATAGAAGGTATGATCAAGAAAAGATAGTTAATCGACCAATAAAACAAAAGGAACTCCCAGGATTACCTTATCCCTACTAGTTCAAATGAAACATATATTAGAATTAAAAATTCATCAAGACACCACATACCATATATAAAGAAATTTCATACATTTCATATGAGGATGATATATTTAAAACATTCATTAGAGACATGGTTGGTCTCGAGAGTTGAAATGAGATTCTTATGTTTGAATGGTTGGGAGTCTCAATTGTAAATACCTAGATAAGTTACATTTTGATTACATGTTTTTCTAAAATATTATCTAATATGTTCATTAAATTGTATAAATATTCATATATTCTATAGGATTTTATATTAATACTATATAAAGGGAAATTGTATGAAGCAAAATTTGGATTCATTAATCCTAGAATCATTTCTTCCTAAGAAATTTCTATGGAGTTGTATGATATTGATATGAAAAATGAAGTCCAAAATAATTCATTTGAGTATAAAATAATATATTATAAACTCTATTTGATACCTATAATGCAGTGGTAGAAATTTTAAATATAATCACATAAAATATATTTTTATTTTTTTCTTTTCCAATATGATTTTAATTTTTTAAGATGAATTGAATTTTTATCACAATCAATTAAGATACAAAAAATATTTATTTCTTGGTTCCAATGAATGGATTTTAAAGAAAGTGACAACATATGATTTGTATTGAAAATTTTTAATTCACTCTAATCAACATTTTATAGATAAACATCAAATTATATGTTTTATTTTGTGCTTTTACAATAATTTTGTTATCATAGGGTGATCACTAAATAAATCCTAAATCATGGTTTGAGGTCAGTGCATAAAAATAAGTACCCTATTTATTACTTAAAATGGAAAGAGATAAAGGTATATATAGAATTATTTAACCCTCAAAATTGTTTCAGTAAAAATTTACCTATTTTTTCAATGTTTTTCATTGTATAATGAAATATAACAATAACAATTATGGTATTATGTTTGAATTTTTATGGATTATATCATAAAACATCAAAATACAAGCATCCAAAATCACATAACTTCCAAATTTAATTATAATTTCATTAAAAATATTTACTAATCATTTATTTGTCTATATTTTCTCAGTACTACCATGATTGTTGATAATATTTTTAATCAAAAAGAACATGTATTTTTTTAGAGATGAGTGGGTAGCCTAAATGTAACACCCCAAGGTTTTAAAAATAAATTTAAATGCATTAAATATTGTATTAATTAGATACTTATAACTATCCTTTAAACATAGTTTTGTTGCTTTTATGTTTTGAATTTTAAAAAATGGTCATCTACGGTTTTGATCAGTAAGTTATTTGGAGTCTAATGGAACCAACTTGATTTTTGTGATTATTAAAATACCCTTATGAATAGTAATATGAATAGTAATATGACCCTAATTAATAGTAAATTTTATTATTATTTTATTTTCCTAAGGCTTTAATATAATGACAATTTGGTTAATTTATCAATGTGATATAAAAGAAGTTATATTTTTAAATTGGTTAGTTTTTTAATAAAGTATGATTTTATTTAAATTGTAAATTAACTATATTTAAAAAATTATTTTAAAAAAATGGTGTTTGTTTCTTAAATCTACTTTTTGAAAAAAAAATCGGTGAATTTTTGGTATTTTTCTAAAATTCTTGAATTTTTGATGAATAGTGAAATATGGTAAAATATTGTGTATATAAATTATTAGATAAATACACTGTTTATGAAATCATAAATGATTTAAAAACAATAGGTTTGAACTCACATTCTATCATTACTATTTTTTGTCACATGAATCACTACTATTAACAATCTTGAGAAATCCTGATAAAATAAGGATTAAAATATTGTAAGACCTGTCCTCTCCTCCACTACAAATACCACCCACTCACCCCTCTTCCTCCCACACATTTTAACCCTTGACACTTACCAATGTTCTACCAAATACACTTCCCAAGACCCTTCCCCACTTCCATGACTTTCTAGTTTAACCAAAAGGCCAAAACCAAAGGCTTTAAGGACAATCTCAAGGAGAAGAGATCAAGAGGTAAACATCCTATTTTATATTTGTTATCTTATTTTCATTTTCATTAATATTATTATTATTTACCCACAACTTATTATCCAAGAAGCATGAATGATCCAGAATCTTATATATATTCTTCATTTTATCATGTTTATAGAATATTCACCATTATACTTATTCTCCTCTCCCACTTATTCTATATATTAAAACATTATTTGTGATGTGTCGATTTACCAACATTATGGATGATGTGATTTCTATTTCTTTTACTTCTTTCACGACTGTTCATAAAACCATTTTTATGGTTCAAAAAGATTATAATTTATATATTATATCTCATATAAGGTTATGGAATCCTTTTTTACACATGTTGTTAATTTATAAAACAAAAAGCGTTCATTATGAATGAAGGATCACCAAAATGACCTAAATAGATATTAATAATGTTTTAACTCGTGAATCATCCTCATATTAGAATTAAATATAATAAATGGTATAATTTATGGTTTTGGAAATATTTTAATACCATTCCATTCCAATTCCAGAGTTTCACTTCCAATCGACTAGAGTATCCATCATGAACCGATCATGGAAACCATGTAAAGAATGCACCCGAAACAATGTAAATAACAAATTTGTACTAATATATGTGTCGAATTATGTTGTAAAATGATCATATATGGTGTTATGAACATGAACATGTATCTTTAAAATATTAATAACGCACATTTAGCCATTATATATTATGTTTAAAGACTTTTATTTAAGAAGAACCTAAGGTAAGGGAATTCTTAACCCAATTTCCAATCTTTGGGATAACCATATAATTTATCTATTAAGTTGTATTAAGATTATTAGTGAGATGAATTTTTTTTATAATATGATTTATTATGTGTTTTTACAGAGTATACACATATCACTTCATGATCCACCCCTCGGGCCACGTTCCGTGACTACCCCAAGCCCATCATCCATAGGTCAGGGGTTATTAACTAGCACCAGAAAGGCATATCCCTAAAATGGGAAGGAATTTCCTTTAAACCTGCAAAAACAAATACCCAGTACACAACAAGATAAACCCTGTTAGTATAACTGCTAGATGTAAATAGTTTGAACTGAAGTAGAATGGTCCAGTATACAAACCCAACTAAAAGAAAGTACAATAAAATAGAAAAACAGCTCATGAGATCATCTGCCAAGGATCCTACCTGAAGGGTAGGTACAACTCATCATTACGACCCTCCACATCAAATGGTCACCTACATTCTCCATCTAGTCCTGGATTCCAAATCTCGGTCAAGTTTGTTCATTGTTTGCACAAGACACAACAAGGTGCGGGCGAAGCCCGTGCAGGGGTGAGTATAACAATATCAAGTAGGGACCTTGAGACCCCCAAAGGACTCCCAGACTTCAAAAAAAGAATAAAACAACAAATCATGATCTCATCACAAAGAAAAAAAATAAAATAAATCTCACACCAGGTATAACATAAAGAATAAGAATAATTATGTTTAGTCCTAAATCTAAATCAGCCTATTCCTGTGAGAAGTTCCTTGATTGTACCACGAATAATCTGTTCCAATGTCAATCCCCATAGGGTCATAAGTCACTAATCCACACTGGTTTGTACTTCATCGATCCACATTGGGTCATAATTTGGTGATCCACGATGGACCTCTCTAAGGGTGGTCCTCGTCGGGTTGTGCTACTTATGATCTAAACAAAGTCGTAATTCGTCGATCCATACAGGGTCTTAAGTCATCGATCTACATAGGATCGTATGCCCCTGATCCACGACAGGCCGCTCTAAGGATGGTCCTCATCAGTTTTCACTACATTTGATCCACACATGGTCGTTCTGATGTCGATCTACAAAGGGTTATATGTCACTAGACAGCCAGTTACAGGATTCCTGTAGATGTTGTGGTTGAGTTTTGTAGACTATGCTATTAAAGCCATCGGTCATACCTAAATAGCCATGATGTCCCATAAAGAAGTAACCTGAATAATTTCCATGAGATAAGGGTTCCAATCAAATAGAGGGCGCGTCAGTCGAATGCGTAGTCTGTATGTTATAGGAATTTTACTACTGAGGCCCTGATTGGATTCGATTTCAATCTAACCCGGCCATACTCCAGCATTCTCTAAATACAATTTGAAGTATCTTAGATGGAACTCCTAGTTCTAAGGGTTCCAGCGCCCTAGACAGTTCGTCAAATGGACATCCGGTTTAGAAGATACACCTGAATGTATGAAACGGGACCGGTTAGGTCCCGTAGGGGTTGGGCCCGGCCGACATACTGGGCACAAAGATCCATCCTGGCTCGTGGGTGTGGCCCGATTGGCACTCCGGCCCACCTTAAAACTCATGCTTCATGCAGGACGGTTCTCCCGGATGGCAGCGCCAGCGAGGCACTGACCGTTTTTCTAAAATGGTCGGATGGAGCCAGCTTTTTTGCTTCAGCTGAGTGGCCTGAGTTGGCCCCTAACCTACCCCACGCGGCACTGGTGCACCACATATTCCACTGTCACAACACCTGTAGGCACCTTCGGCAGTCACTGCCAGCGGTGCTTCCGTAGGCAACCAGCGAAGCTCTAATTGTCTGATTTCCTTACCGTCAATTCCTACGGGCCTCCCAGGACACTACCTTCACTACGTGGCCCTCAGTTTCATCTTGACGTCATGTTTCTTGGTATCCCATGAAGAGTGAATCAAAACCAATAGTGGTGGGACGTCCGGTTCTTGTTCAGATTGACCCTTAACCTCCACTTTAATGTTCTAATATGGGGAGATGAAAGTAATAAATTAGAGAAAACCCCCAAATTTAAACCATGCAACATCCACCCGCATGAACAAACGAGGCGTGGATTAACTCGTTAGTCGGTTGATCTGCGTTCGTTGTATTTTCCATGAACAGGATGAGAGGAAAAATAATTTAAACACATAAAAAAATAAACCACCTGCCTTGAACATGTTGGATTTACTGATGATGATGGAGGGGAATCCATTGTTCGAAGATGATTGTCGGAATTCATCAATCTCTGGATCAAATCCTTTATGGCATCATTCATTCAATTTTCTTATTTCGAGAGGGTTTCCACTAGCTCTTCGTCAAGAGTTCTCCCATGGGGTCTGAATTTCCATTCCAATGGTTTGTTTAATAAAATGAAATCTCTCCATGTTGTGTTTAATTATTATGGTTTATTAATGAATTAATTAATGAACCCATTAATAATGGGAACGTGTGATTTCACCACCTTGTGTAATACGTTAATTAATTACTTATTAACTTTGTGGTCCAACCACCTTCACTCAATGGTGGGAAGTGAATAAAATAAATCAAGAGTTATTTTATTATTCTTTTTTAAGTACAAAAAATAACTTTTTCGTCTGACCCTTTTCGGTCAATACAAACTTCTCCTAAGAGAATCTCGGTGCTAAAAATATAATGGTGCCCTCATATTTTTAATTCGCACACAAGTTCAATAAATAGGACATCCAACACACATTTTTACTGAACATACCTTAAAAAAGATTAAAATTCTATTTCAGGATCTCTAGTTCTCGAAATCACATGCCATCAATTTTCACAGTATTTTAAAAATTCCATATAATTTTAAAAAAAAATTATACGGAATTTCCAGGTCTTTATATTCTCCCTACCTCAGGTATTTTCTTCCTCAAAAGCCACAATAAGGCTAAGAAAACAAATGGGAGTACTAAGAAAGAATCTAAGCCTCCTGCTCCGATGTGCTATCCCAAATCTTATTGTGCTTCCACCGAACTCGAACCAAAGGATCTGACTATCCAAGAAGGTCCTGATCATGTTGATCCTCTATCTCCACTAGGAACTCTGTAAAATCCACCAATCGTCAATATTTAGCTATCCCCAGTCGATGACGTGCGATTGATTATTCATGTATCTCCTCAGATGAAACACATGGAAAATATTGTGCACCATGTGCATATGTGGGGGAAGAGCTAGGAGATATGACACCTCACCAAAATTACTATGAATATAGAGAGGTCTGATGAATCATAGACTTAGCTTACCGCCCAGGATAAATCTCCAAAAACCTCATCGAAGCGAGACCTGTAGAAAGAAATTGTCTCCCTCTTTGAACTCCAAGGGTCCCCTTATTCTATCCTCATTAGACATTTTGGGATCTATGTTGTCTTCATCCATTCTTGCATGATCTTCACCTTCTCAGTGGTATCTAGTACCAACTTTGGACCCATATGTGCTGACTCTGCTAGGTCTATCCAGCAAAGAGGTGACCTGCATGGTCACCAGTACAAGGCCTCAAATGGTGCCATGCTGATGGTGGTGTGATAAATTTTGTTGTATACGAACTCCACCAAGGTCAAGTGATCCTCCCATCTATGTCCAAAATCAAGGACACAAGCACGAAGCATGTCCTCATGCATTTGTATGGTCTGCTCCATCTGACTAGCTGTATGAGGATGAAAGGTGGTGCTCAAACGTAGCTGACTCTCGAACGCATCCTTCGATCCCTTCCACAACTGGGATGTAAAACAAGAAACACAATATAAGATGATCATCAATGGAACCTCATGAATTCGTTTTATCTCCTGTACATAGATGCATCCCATGAATTTTACTGATCCCTACTCTCAGAAGGGTAGGAAGTGGGATGACTTGGTGAGTTGGTCAACGATCACCCAGATAGAATCATGGACCCTGGATGTACAAGGAATACCTGTCATGAAGTCCATAGAGATTCCATCCCACATCCTTTCTAGTACCACAAGAGGCTTTGTTAATCCTACTGGAACCTGATGTTCAGCCTTCACTTGCTGACAAGTGAGGCATCATGAAATGAACTTTACCCCTACTTTCTTCATCCCTGACCACCAGTACAGATACTAATGGTCCAGGTACATCTTCACCAAACCAGGATGTACCGCCAAATAAGATATTTGAAACTCCATCAACACCTCCTATTTTTAAGTCACTAGTACCATCATGAATCCTTTGAAAAGGATTAATTTCACCCCACATTCAGAAAATCTTTCAGGAGCATGTCCTGAGGATATCTGAGCATGTCGGGTCTCGCAGTCAATGTACCCAAGTTGTGCCTCTCTGACTCACTAAATGATTGGGGTAGTTACTGTCATAGACTTGAGGTAAGCTAATCCATCACAATCCACTAAGGATATCTTCAACATGGCTACCTGCTTTGGTGCCACACTCAGCAACTGTAAAACAGACCTCCTGCTGAGTGCATCTTCCACCATGTTCCCCTTCCTAGGAGTTTAGACTATCTAAAAGTCATAGTCCCGGAGGAACTCCATCCATTTTTGTTGTCTCATGTTTAGATACTTCTATGAGAAGATATACCTGAGACTCTTGTGCTCATAGTAGACAGTAAATTGTTTACCGATCAAGTAGTACCTCTACATCTTCAAGGCAATGACCACTACTGCTAACTCCATGTCTTTGGTAGCATAGTTTTTCTCATTCTGTGTCACCTGTAGTGAGTCATAGGCAATCACCGCTCATTCCTACCTCAGGAAAAATCCTAGTCTGGTACCCGATTCATCATAGTATACTACATACCCAACTCCCTATTCTAGTAGCTTCAAGATGGGGGCACTCATCACCCTCTACCTCACCTCTTGGATGCTCTACGAGCATCTCTCCATTAATACGAAGGGTTTACCCTTTTTTTGAAGTTGAAAAGGGTTATGCTACTCTAGAAAAGTCAGGTAAAAGTATTCAGTAGAACCCAACCCACCCTAGAAAACTCTGTACATCGGTCACACTCTTGGGTGGCTCCTAAGAAAGAACTACATCTATCTTCACTAGATCCACTTCAACTCCAGCCTCTGAGATAATGTGTTTAAGAAAGTGGACCTACCATATACATAATTGTCACTTTGAGAGGTTACCATAAATATGGTGCTTTCAAGGTGTATCCAGAACTATCTACAAATGAGTGGCATGATCCTCCTCCTACACTGATCACACCAAGATGTCTTCAATGAAGACCACCACAAAGTGATCAGGGTATGGCTAGAAGATCATGTTCATGAGTCCCATTAACACTATTAGGGCATTGGTTACACCTAAAGGAATTACCAATAGATCATAGTGGTAATACCGGCATCTAAAGGCCATCTTTGATGCATTCTCATCTCGTACCCTGAGCTGATGATAGCTTGATTTGAGGTCTATCTTCAAAATCCATTGCACTCCCCTCAGTTGATCAAAGAGATCATTCGTCCTTAGATGTGGGTAATTTTTCTTCAAGGTCACTGGGTTCAGGTGCTGATAGTCAACGCAAATCCTCAAACTCCCATATGGATTCTGGGAAAACAAAATTGGGGCTGCCCATAGAGAAACATTTTACCTTATGATCACCTTCTCCTACAAGTCCTCCAGTTGTACCCTTAACTCATGAAGCTTCCTGGGAGACATTCGATATTACAGTTTAGATATCGAAGTCATCCTAGGGTACAAGTCGATGTATAAGTCTACCTATCTATAAAAATATAGTCCTCGAACATCCTCATAAAAGACATCAGCATAGCGGTCCACCATTATAGGATAGCTTAGACTATTGTCATCAACTACTCCAAGGGTAAGGCTAGCTAAATGATTAGTGATATATTGCACCCTCCTCTGAGAAAGTCCATCCTGAGCTACAAAGGTTCCCTTCTCACCGGTTATGGAAATCATGGTCCCATCCCCACGGACACGCTGTGATTTAAGCCTAACACAGTCGATCTAAGAATGGACTGTGGATATCTAGTCCATAACTATGATGATGTCATAAGGCCATGATGTTTCTTCTATGTGATCCTAGCCAAATCTCTCGCCTCCTAGAGTGATCTCACACTACCAGCACCAATTCCTAATCATCTATTCCTCTATCTTAGTAGTCTCTAAACAAAAAGATATAGCCAACAACTCTATTGGAATACCTGAGCTCTGAACAAGAGTCGTTGCAATAAAATAATGACTAACACCTATATCTATAAGAACTACAGATAGGGTAGAGTAGACACAGATAATAACTCAAATCATATTTGGAGTGTCATAGTCATAGGCCACAGCTTCCTGAAGATGATACCTCCCCTATACACCTACTCCTAGAGGTTATGGTGTACCACATGGAGGTGGTGGCGGTAGAACCTCAAATCACCACCCATCATATGTTTCAAGGCCATATCCTATACCACATTTTCCGCCCTATGGACCTCCCCACTCAAATCTTTTCCTCTGCATTTTCATTCACTCGACCACCTTTTGATTGTCGGTGTGGTGGGTTGGGCAGTCATGAGCCATGTGACCCTGCTCGCTACACGAGTATCACAATCTACTCCTCTGTTGACTTCCTCGGTCCCGTGAGCACTGCACCTCCGACCTTAAATCATGGGCTCATCCATCAAAATGTCTAGGATTCTTGGAACTCTGTGTCATCTTTCTGCTTCCTGATATAGATGACTCATCTATGTGTTATCCAGTGGTGGCACTCATTGTCAGTGTCGACTCAGCTAAGAAGCTCTCCACCTGAAGTGATCACTCAATCACTCCAGCGTACGTCGGTATGTTGAGCGATATCATCGATGATCTAATATCCCGTCAGAGAACCTGCTCAGAGGTCTAGGCCCCGAATAAAGAGCCTTGTACCATGTCATTGGAGTAGAAAGAGTGGTTAGTGAATATCATTGAGTATCGGGACACTATTAGGCTTCCCTATTGTAAGTGTGGTAGAATTTGAATACACACAGAGGGTAGTGTCGTAGGTACGAACATTTCCCTGAAGAGGCTCTTAAAGTCCAAATATTTGAGGGTCGCCCCATGGTGTAACTAGAGAATCAGGATCTATGATTTCCTTGTTGTTACTTGAAAGATGAAAGCAACTAGAATCACCATATGGACTTTTGGTGTCCCAACTAGGCTGAAAACTCAAGACACAACCTCCAGCCAGTCCTCAGCAGCCCGTAGATCTATCTCACCTCGAATCCTCATAGGCCTCTTCTGCTGAAACTCATGCAGTTCACTAAGTTGGTGTGAAACTTCTGCTAGTGGGGCTGGGGGTAACTGCTCCCCTATGGGTAGTGGTGTTGCTGGTACACCACCTGAAGTTACTATCACTGTAAGAGGTCAATGCACCAAAGCCTCATCACTCGGTGGGCCGTCATCGTGATCCCCCATGAGAATCCTAACTGGATTTTAATGAGGAGTCTTCATGTAAAAAAAATATATGCCATGGTCAATAAGTTATACCTGGTGAGCATGCTAAAAATATATCAAAAGAATAATATTTCAAAAACACATGCAATCAGATTTTTTGTGTGCTAAGTGACAAATAAGAATTCATGGTCCTTGGGTATGGGTACATCGGCTGCCACACTAACACTGGACCCCCGGAACTAAAAATCATACCCAAAATACTTAACACTTTTTTCCCATTAAAAATATCATAGTCTTAGTTCTTCGGTAGAACTGAATCCTCTCATACGGCTTTGTCACGACCCACCCCCAAGGACCCATGTCGTGATTACCCCAAGCCTACATTATATAGGCCAGGGGATGACGAATAGCACAAAAAACGAATATCCCTAATATTGGAAGGGATTGCCTTTAGTCATGTAATCATATTTTTTTCTCCATCCTTTAGTTTGTTTCTAGTTGGGGTTTGGCTTAGTGGTAAGCACCCCTTAATTCTACATGAAAAATGGTGGTTTAAAACCCATTGGGCACAGGTACTATAGCAGTACTAGAGCGTACTGTTACAGCGGTGGCACTGTAGCGTTGGCAGAGAACTGTAGCAGTGGCGGGTACTGTGCAGTACTCTAGCAGTGTGAGTACTGTAGCATTACTATTCACAAAATGGGGTTTGGGCTAAAAAATGGGCCTATGAGCCATGTAATGGTCTAAATACCCACTTGGCCTTTGGCCTATGTAATGGGTCTCCCTCTACGCAGTTAAAGAGGTTTTGCTTTCCTTTAATAATAAATGAGGCTTCAGCCACAACCATTTAAAAAAATGGGCTTGTATACAAACCCAACTAAAAGAAAATAAATCAAAAATGAAAAAAACAACTCCTGAGATTTTCTACCAAGGATTCTACCTAATGGGTGGGTAAAAATCGTCACTGTGGTACTCCACATCAACTAGTCACATCCATACTCCATCTAGTCCTAGAATCCAAATCATTCCTATGGTTGTCTATCTTCTACACAAGACACAACAACGTGTGGGAGAATCCAGTGAAGGGGTGAATATAAATATACCCAGTATGGACACTGAGACCCCCAAAGGTCTCCCAAAATTACACAATGAAAAAACAGAAATGCATGATCTCATCACATATCAGAAAGTAAAAGAAAGATTACACTAGGTATAACTTAAAGAATAGGAATAATGTTTTTTTATCATAATATTAAATCATCTTATTCCATTGAGAATTTCCACTACATTCCTATGAAGAATTAATTTTAATGCCAATCCACATAGGTTCATAAGTCACTGATTCACGCAAGTTCATAAGTCATCGATCCACATAGGTTCGTAAGTTGTTGATCCATGGGGGGTTGTTCTAAGGCTAGTCCTCGTCAGGTTGTGCTACTACTAATCCACACAAGGTCGTATGTTGTTGATCCATAAAAGTTTGTAAGTCGTCGATCCAAATTGGGTTGTAAGTCATCATTCCACAGAGGGTCATAAGTCGTTGATCGATGATGGTCAGCTATTTGTTTGGCCCTCATTGGAGAGTGCTACTGTTGATCCACACATGGTTTTTCTGATGCCGAACTACAAAGGGTCGTATGTCACATGACAGCCAACCATATTATTCCCACACATGGTGCACTTGTGTTCTGTATATTCTACTCCTCAAGACATCGGTCATACCTCAATATACATAAAGTCCCACAAATAAGTATCTCAAAGAACCTCCATGTCTGATGGGTTCCAACGCAACAGATGACGTGAGAATTGGATGCTCGATCTGTAAGTTAAAGGAATTTTTGTACTGAAGGCCCGATTAGATATGAGTTCTATCCAACCTGGCCGTACTCAAAAAATCTCCAAAACCCAAGTGGAGTATCTCAAAAGGACTAGCTCGTTATAAGGTTCCACCTCCATAGACGGTTCATCAAAAAAATGTCTGGTTTAGAAGATATGACTTATTTTGAAAAATGGGATCGGTCCGGTCTAGGAGGGGCCCAACCTGGCCAGCGGTTCGGCCCACATGCAGGCTGGTTCTCTCGGATGGAAATATAGGTGACGCTCCGTCCCTTTTTCTGAAACAGCCATTTGGAGTTGGATGTTTTTCTCTAGCCGAGTGGGTCAATAACCTCCCCCACGTGACACTGGCATGCATCGTCTTCCACCATTGCAGCATGGCTAGCCATGTCTCAAGCCACTGTGGCACCTTCGGGCACCGCCGTTCCCGCGCTGCCTGCTCGGCCAGCCGCCACTGCCACTCCGATGGTGCTTCCATGGGCCACCGGTGAAGCTTAGGTGGTCCGATTTTATTCTTGTTTTCTTCTACTAGCCTCTTGGGATGTTTCCTTAACTGTGTGGCCCTCTGTTTTTCATTTCCACTGTTTTTATCAGTCACCAATGATTAACGCAAATAAACCATGAACAACAGGGAGACTGGGTCTTTTTTAGATTGACTCACACCTCTAAATTAGTGATCAAACATGGGGTGATGAAAATAATCAATTGGAGTAAAAAAGCCCCAAAATTAATCCCCACAATAGCCACCCTCATGAAAAAAAGGAGTCACGGATCAACCCGTTAGTCTTTTGATCCATGTTTGTTGTATTTTCCAAGAATAGGAAGAGAGGAAAAACAATTTTAACACATAATCAAATATACCCCCTACCATGAACATGTTGTATTTACTGATGACGAAAGAGGGGAATCCATTTTTCAAAGATGTTCATCGGTGTTCGTCGATCTCTGTATTGAATCCTCATTAGCTTCATTTGTTCCTCATTCTTCAATTGGAGAGGGTTTCCACTATCGATTCATCAAAAGTTAACATGTGGGGTCTGAATTCCATTTCCAATGGTTGGTTTAATATAATTAAATCTCCCCACGTTTTGTTTAATTATTATAGTTCATTAATGAATTAATTAATGAACCCATTAATTACCCAACAGTGTAGTTACACAATCAAGTGTAACAGGTTAATAAATGACATGTTAACTCCACGGACTTCCCTCCATCACTCATCAATATGAAGAGAATAAAATATCTCAAGAGTTATTTTATTATATATTTTTTTTAAAAGCACAAAAATTATCCTTTTCATCTAACCCTTGCCAGTCGATGTTATGCTTCGCCTAAGCAAATCTTGGCACTACAAATTCAACGGTGCCCTTGGATTTTTAATCCGAGAACCAGTTCAAAAGATAGGAAATCCCACTAGCACATTTACTGAACATACCTTAAAAAAGTTCTAAATATCGTTTCAAGCTCTCCAGGTCTTTGAATCACATGGCATCAATTTTTTCATTCTCGTAATAATTCCATAAAATTTTAAAAAAATATACTGAATTTCTGAGTCTTTACATATCATTTCCATTCCATTAATTCTCACTCCAATTATATTTTTGAGCGAATTTCCTTTTAAAATCCATTTAATAGTCTCTTTAATAAATTTCAAAAGGATTATATATATATATGGGGAATGAGTGGTTACTCATGATTTCTTGATATATTTTTACAATGATTTGTTCATTGGAAATAGTTTTGTTTGGATAAGCCTATTATAGTGCAAGATATGTTGGGTTGAACCCATTATAGCTCAAGATATTTTGGTCTGATCTTATTACAGCTCAAGATATGTTGGGTTGAGCCAATTATAGCTCATGATATGTTGCGTTGAGCCCATTATAGCTCAATATATGATGGGTGGGCCTTATTATTGTACTTCAATGCATTGGGCACTCCGAAGGTGGAATTTGACCAAATGTTAATTCCATGCGTAAGGGTGATTTTAAGAGTGATATGGTAAATATGTCCCAAGGTAACTACATGATGTTTTCATGCATTTTTAGGAGTTTTTATAAAATGGGTTTTATTGGTTTAAATGTTATATCTTGACTGATGATTTCCTTCCTTATATCCTTTACTATGATTTTTGTACTCATGCCATATTTTAAATGTTTTTAATAGGTTATAAGGATGTGTCAGAGAAACAAGGAAGTAAATTTAAATGTCATGATTATTTGAAAAAGGAATTATGTTTTATTTGAAAAGTTTTATATTTTGATAAAATAGATATAGTCTTAATAATTTTGGCATGTATGATTATGAGATGATATGTATGTTCTATGTGCTAATTTCCTAAAACTATAAACCTGAAAAGATCCTCAATGTGTAAGTATGTAATTGTATAAAACATTGGATTATTTAATTTTTTAAGGTTGGGTCATTAGCATTGGTTTCAAGGGATGTTTTAGATAACTTTAGTGTTTATGATGATGTTAAAATAATGCCCTAAATTATTTATACTCTATAAAAATTTGAAATTTTAGAGAATTTATGTATTACAATATTACTTCATCTAAGTTATGTCTGTTGAGAATGGTTTTACATAAAAGAAAGAGGGATGTTTAAGTAAGAAGGAAACAATAGGCTGATGTCTATCTGAATTTGTAGCTTGGAATGATGTGAATTGAAACAGAGTAGTTTGTGACAGAAATGGATTAGTTGACTCAAGAAATGAATAGTGGTGGTATCCCTACTATAGAGAAACATGAACGACCATGAAGAATCATGTCTTTTGGGGAGAATTTTATGTTTCAACATCCTCTGGCATTTAGTGGAACCACAAATCGAGTGATATTCAATAGATGGATGAATGGTCTATAAAATATATTATTTTTCATGGGATGCTCAGAACATTAAAAGTAAATACTATCCATTTTACATTTGGAAGGTGAAGTTGATATATAGTGGTATCTGGTTAAAAATGTGCGAGAAATAGATGATCATGAGAATCTGTAATGGGATGATTTTAAGAGTCTTTTATGGAAATTGTTTTTCCCAAAACTGCTCGAATAATAATGGAGAAACAATTCATGGAACTACTGTAGAATGATGGTCATTATGTGGGATCATATGAATCCAATTTTACAATACTGGTCAAGTACGTACCGAATTTTACATGGGGTTTTGATAGTAAAATTAATATATTTTAGTTTGGTCGAAAACAATTTTTGTGAAGATATTTTTCTTCACTAGAGTTTAAGAGCTGTGAAAATATTTTTCATTATGCTGAGAAAGTGTATATGGGGTTTTCTGACATGTTTGTACCTCGTGATGACATGAATAAGAAGCAGTCATGTTGGTAGACTTTGGGGATGAATTCATCAAAAAAATATGGAGGTAAGAAAATCAATTTTTCTTTTTGTGAAAAGTGTTCTAAAAGGAATCATGGTGAATGTATTGTAAATTCAGGGAAATGCTACTAATGTGGAAATTTTGGACACATGTCTCATGAGTGCAAGGAAAATGATATGAAAATTAATTATACTTCCATGGTGATATGCTTTAATTTTAAGGAATTGGGTAATTTTGATAATCTTTGTCCAAAGCTAGTCACTCAAATAGGAAATCAGCATGATTGGAAGCAAAAGGGTGTGGTAAAATATTTTTCAACAGCATGATAAAAATTTTATATATAAAAAGATATGGTATTAGGAAATATCTTGTATTTTTAGTTTTAAAAAATGTTTTTTTTGATTCAGGTTCTACACATTCCTTCATTTCTGAGATACTTTCGAGAAAAATTTGGAATTCCACCTCATGAAATGAAACCCGAACTCATGGTAAAAACACCTGGAAAAAATATTGTGGAAAGAAGAAATTATAAGAATCTACCTCTCCTTGCTTGAGGAAATATTTTACCTAAAAACATCATCTTATTGCCTCTAGTGGAGTTTTATGTTATTATTGGTATGGAATGGCATTCTTTTAATCATGCTACGATAGATTATAGGGAAAAAGAATTTTTTTTCATAAAGAGTTTTAGTTTTTGTTCATGAATGAACCCATACCATTGACAACATATTAGAAATCTAAGAATCTGATAAAATATGGAAATGAAATTTATATTACTCATATTTTTGAAGATAAGGGAACTATCCAAATTAATGATGTACCAGTGGTAAATGTATACATGGTTGTTTTTCTTGATGACTTTCATTTTTTATTCCTGATCGAGAGGTTGAGATTACTATTGACTTAGTTCTTGATGCTAATCCAATTTCTAAACCCCATTATTTAATGTCCCAAATAGAACTTCTAGAATTAAAAAAATTAGTTATAGGAATTATCTGATAAAGTCATTATCCGACCTAGAACTTCACCATGGGGTGCCCTTTCCTTTTTTGTTAAATATAATGATGGTTATATGAAAAATTACATTGAATGAAGAGCCTTGAATGACATTAATGTTCAAAACAAGTATTTTTTGTCTCATATCAATGATTATTTTGATTAGCTCTATGGAGAAAAGTATTTTTCAAATGTTGACCTGAGGTTAGGGTACCATCTGTTGAAATTTAAGGATTTATACATCCTGAAGAATGAATTCCATACTAGATATGGTTATTATGAATTTGTATTTTTGACTTTTCGGGTAACTAACGTACTTTCTATATTTATATATTTAATGAATAGAATTTCATGACTTCTAGGATAAGTTTTTGGTTGTGTTTATTTATGAAATTATGGTATATTTTAGAAGTAAAGAGGATAATGATAAACATTATTGTTTTTCAAAAATTTAAAACAATGAAACTGTATGGATCATTTAGCAAGTGTGTTTTTGGTTGAAACTGATTTCTTTTCAAGAGAACATTGTAAATCTGGATGGAATAATAGTTGATCAATCAAAAAAAAAAGTTTTTTATGAATAGAAAAGAACAAAAAATGTTACAAAGATTCATATTTTTCTTGGATTACCAGGTTATTACCGATGGTTTGTTAAAAACATTGCACAGTTATCTAGCCCACTAACTAAGTTAACATAAAAAGAGGTTAAATTTTTGTGAATAGAAGAATTTAAGGTTTGCCTTTAGTAACAAAATAATATTTTGGTGAATGATATAGTTTTGGTCTCTTCGTCTTTAAATTGTTAATTTCTCATCTACAAAGATGATTCATTGAAGGTATTGGTTTCAAGACAACTAGAACATCATGAGTTAAATAATGGCACACATGATTTGGAATTAGCAGTTGCAATTTATTCTTTGAAAATTTGGAGGCACCATTTATATGGAGCCAAATTTCAAATATATAATCACCATAAAAGTTTGAATTATATATTCACTCAGAAGTAATTAAACATGGGGTAGGGAAGATATCTTGAACTGATAAATGATAATGATTGCACAATAAATTACCATCTGGGAAAATAAAACAATGTGGATGATTCCTTGAGTCAAAAACATAATAAAACATTAACCATGATACATTTGGAACATGATACATTGATAAATGATATGATAAAATTTTTCATGGAGGTTTTTGGTGATGAAAATTACTCTGTATTGTTTCACGTTTCAGTGCATTCACTATTATCAGAAATAACTAAGGAAGCACAGAAGGAAGACTGTGAGCTATAGAAAAATATAGAAATGGTAAAAGTGGGTAAGTTTACAGAATTTTACCTTGATACATATTTTTTTATGATTTGGAAAACGTTTTTGTTCACCTTTTGATTCCCAATTGATGAAATAATTGTTTTTTAAGGACATAGTTCTCTATTTTCAGTTTATCCGAGCAGCAATAAGATGTACAATGTCCTTTGGGAGTATTACAGGTGGGATGGAATGAAAAGGGATATTGTTGATATTACCATGAAATGATTGACATGTCAGCTAGTTAAATCAGAACAGTAGTTACCGAAGGGGAAGCTTTAGCCTTTTCTAGTGCTAGAGTTTAAAAGGTAGAATATATCCATGGAATTAATTGTGGGACTACCAAAGACATATTGAGGGGACAATTCAATCTTGGTAATTATTGAGTGAATGAAAGAATTTTCACATTTTATTTCTATTCGAGATATAATTTATGGGGATTATATTTCTTAATTGTACCTTAAAATAATTTTTAGGTTACATGGAGTGACTCTTTTCCTTGTATTAGACTGGGATCCTAGGTTCACTTCAAATTTTTGTAATATCCTTTAAAAGTCATTGGGCATAGAATTAAATTTCAGTACAAATTTTTATCCTCAACCATATGTGTAATTAAAATGAAAAATTCAGACTTTAGAAGATAGTTTTCATGTTTTTACAATGGACTACTAAGAAATTTGTGATCAAAATCTTTCATTATTTGAATTTTTTTATAATAATAGTTTTCTTTATAGTATACAGATGTCACCTTTTGAGGCATTTTATGGGAAGCGATATCAAACTCTAGCCTTATATGATGAAGTCAGGGAAAGGAAGTTGATGGGACCAGAATTACTAGAGGAAGTGGCTGAGATGATTCAGAAACTCATGAGGACAACTCAGATTAGATAGAAAATTTATGCAGAGAACATGCAGAAAGACTTTTCTTTTGAGGTAGGTAATCATGTTTTTCTTAAAATAACACCTTGGAAAAGTGTTACGAATTTTTGAATGAAAAGGAAGTGGAGTACATGGTTTATTGGACCTTATTAAATATTATAGAATGTTGGATTTATTGCCTACGGAGAATAATTTCCTCTATGTTTATCACAGGTACACAACTTTTTCATGTATCGATGTTAAGAAAGTATGTGGCAGATTCATCTCATTTATTGTTCCCATAAGGAATTCAACTAGAAGATAACATTTCTAATAAATAGAAACCTATTTAGATTTTTTATTTTAGAGAGAAAGTACTATGGAATAAGGTAATCCACCAGGTAAATGTTTTATGGAAAAACCACATGGTAGAAGAAGTAATGTGGCCTCTGAAAATGCCATGAGGTAAAAGTACCCTCACTTGTTTAATAAGTAAATAAAATTGTGAGGATGCAATTTATAGAAGGTGGGGATAATGTAACACCCCAAGTTTATAAAAATAAATTGAAATGAAAGAAATATTTTTTAAAGTATATTGTTATAACTAGCCTTTAAACCTTATTTTGATTCTTCTATGCTTTGAATTTCAAAAAATGATCATCTACAGTTGTGATCAGAATGTTATTTGGAGTCTGATGAAACCAAATTAATTTTTGGTTAATAGTAACATACAATTATGAATAATAGTATGAATATTAATATAAACATAATAAATAGTAAATTGTATTATTTTGTTAGTTTCTTAAGACTTTAAGATAATAACATCTTGGTTAAATTTTCAATGTGATATAAAAGCAGTTATTGTTTTCAAATGTTTAATTTTTTTTAATAAAGTATGACTTCATTT
This sequence comes from Viscum album, assembly GCA_963277665.1. NCBI lineage: Eukaryota > Viridiplantae > Streptophyta > Magnoliopsida > Santalales > Viscaceae > Viscum > Viscum album. The sequence goes on from OY728163.1 coordinate 1,514,762,415, forward strand.
ATATATTAAATTACTCATATTTATAAATTAATTTTCAAAAAAATGGATTTCATATTTTAATTCTACTAATCAAAAAATTGTTATGGGTGAATTTTTTGTATTTTTCTAAAATTATTTAATTTTTGATCAATAGTGAAATACAGTAAAATATTGTATATAGAAATTATCAGTTAAACACACTATTAATGACATCTTGAATGATGTAAGCATGCCAGGTTAGAACTCACATGCTATATTTACTATTGTGGGTCACATGAATCAAGATTATTCATTGTCTTCAGCAAAAATAATAAAATAATGATTAAAATATTGTAAAACTCCTCTCCTCCACTATAAATACCACCACACCCCCACTTCCTCCCACACAAATAATACCATGATCATTGACTATGTTATGAATAATACTCTTAAAAATATCCATACCAACGTCCAATACCTAATTGTCTCACCAAATGGCCAATACCAAAGGCCTTAAAAAGGATCTTAAGGAGAATATATAAAGAGGTAAACATCCTATTTTATTTTCATTATTTTATTTTTATTTTCATTCCAATTATTCTTATTTCCTCACCACCTCTAATAAAGAGTCAATAATGATCTATAATATTATATATATTCTATATGTTATCATTTTTATTGAATATTCCACACTATAATTCTTTTCCTATCCCACTTATTCTAGATATTGAAACATCTTGTGTGATGTGTTGATTTACCAACATCGTGGATGCTGTGATTTAAATTTCATTTAATAACATAAAGAATGGTTATGAAACCATTTTTATGGTAGAACCACATTATAATTTATTTATTATATCTTATATAAGGTTCTTGAATCATTTTTTACACATGTAATTAATTTATAAAACAAAATGAGTTCATTATGATCGAAGGATAACCAAAATGACCTAAAAAATATCAATAATGTTTTAACTTGTGAATCATCCTCACATAATAATTAAAAATGATAAATGGTAAAATATATGGTTAGAGAAACAATTAATTACCATACTATTCCAATTCTGGAATTTCACTTCCAATCGACAAGAATATCTATCATGAACCGATCATGGAAAGCATGTAAAGAGTGCACCTAAAAGAATGTAAATAACAAAATATTTCTAATAAATGTGTCGAATGATATTGTAAAATGATCGTATAAGTTTTTATAAACATGAATATGTTTCTTTACTATGTTTATATCAAATTTTAAACCATTATAGAGGATATTTAAATACTTTTTAATTACGATGAACCCGGGGAAAGGGAATTCGTAACCCAATTTCCAATCTATGGGTTAACCATCTACATTATCTATAATGTAATATTTGGAATATTGGTGTGATTATTTTTTGATTACATTCTATTGTATTCTTTTTATTTTCTTTTTATACAGCTATCCATTCCATTCTATTAATTCTCACTCCAACTATATTTTTAAGGGACATTCCTTTTAAAATTACTTTAAAAGTCTGTAAAATAAATTTCAAAAACATTATATATATATATATATATATATATATTGCATGAGTGGTTTCTCCTAATTTTAGGATACTTTATTACCAAGATATGTTCCTTGGGAATAGTTATGTTGGTTTAAGCTCATTATTTCTCAAGATATGTTGGGATAATCCAATTATTACATAAGATATGTTGGGTTGAGCCCATTATAGCTCATGATATGTTGTCTTGAGCCCATTATAGCTCAATATATGTTGGGTTGATCCCATTATAGATCAATATATGATGGGTGAGACCCATTATATCTCTAAAATGAATTGGAAACCTTGATGGTGGAATTTGACTGAATGGTAATTCTATGTGTAAGGGTTATTGTAAGAGTGATATGGTAAATATTTTCCAAGGTAACAAAATGACTTTTCCATGATTATAAATGTGTTTTTATGAAATGGGGTTTTTTGTTTTTTGTAATCTCTTAACTAATGATTTTCTTTTCATGAGTAAGATTCATCTTATTTCTAACCTTTTATTTTAGAGCTCTCCTCTGCAAGATTTAGTATAATTTATAACTTTCAAAGACATAATGCCATGTCTCAGAAAACTAAAGAGAGGATATCTAGTAGTTTCGTTTATTAATGACAAGTAGAACTTCCACACCAGTAGATATGATCCCCTCCAAGAAATCCCTAACTCTGTTACAATCATTGAACTTATGAGGAGAGGAAAGATCACTATCCAAATTGTACAAAGCGTCATCTAACCTTCTCAAGGAAACCCAATGTCTACTCCTCCATAGCCCACTGATCCTCTTGATGGGCACATTGAGCAAGATACCCATCATCCTACTCTCATGGAGGTGGAGAGGGATGGAATAAGACCTATTCCGACGATCGTTCTAGATGACTGTCCTCCCTTTTACTTCTATAGCGGTGATCATCACATTGATTTCATCTATCCCGGTGATTGTGTTGTGTTGGGGGCTAAAGAGTGAGGATAAGGGTTGACTAATGATTTCTTTCCTTTATCCCTTACTGAGCCATTGGTTTTCATCCCATGTTTTTGAATGTTTTTTACCAGTTATAAGGACATGTAAGATAATGAAAGAAGACCATTTTAATTTCATGAATATTTACCAAAGCAATTATGCTTTATTTGAAATGATTTATATTTTGAAAAAAATGATATTATTTTAATAATATCCACATGTATGGTTATGAGATTTTATGTATGTTTTATCTCAAAATTCATTTAAAATATAAACTTGAAAAAATCCTCAATGTGTAAGAATGTATGTTCTTGTCTAAAACTCAGGATTATGTAATGTTTTAAGGACGGTTCCTTATACTAAGTGAGGTCATCATGTTTGATAGCATCAAAATTAGGTGATTACCTACTATTTTTGTGATATGGTATAACCTATGATGATAGAAATACACTTGGGATGTGAATCATTTGATTCCTAATGCTTATATATTATATTTTATCTGTTTCTCAAGGATATGTTTAATGGAAGAATTTAATTTTTTTATAAACGAATTGGAATAATACATTGTGGTGGAATATATATATATAAATTATTATCATGTTGATTCCTACAACTTATTTAGTTAATAGTCTCATAATTTTATCTATTTTTTAGCTACATTCCTTATCATTTCATCTAATGCATATTGTATTAAATTTACACATTAGTTCAAAACACATATCCCATGATCAAAACAAAAAATTTCTTATTTTATTTATACTTAAAGAAAATCGTCAATAATTAATTTTTGATGTGTAAGAAATGATTTCACATCAATAAGACACACGATGTTACGAGTATGACTCAACATGCATGTTTTATTTTTTAAATGGTATTTTAGTAAATAAAAGTGACATTCTCCAAAACTAAGAAAATACATTTATATTGTTTTTATTCATTGGGATAATGATTTATAAGTCATCATTGACATGTATAATCCATCCTCACCTCAATTCAACATATAGTGTATTCTATATTACTCAAATTGTGTGGTTTGAGTTTAAAATTGGAATTTTAGTAAAAAAGATAAGTTAAATACTAAAAAACCGAGAAAAATATTCAAAAATGTTTATATAAATTAGAAAAAATATCCCTCAGTCATTTTTCCCTTGTAATAATGAGTCATGCCTCATTTCGATACACAGTGTTCTTGGTATGACTCAATGTGTGCGTTATGAGTTGAAAATCAACATTTTAGTTCAAAACATGTTTCACCCATTGAAGACTAATAAATCATACAAATGTTTTTAAAATTTTATTAAAATGTTCCATGATTAATTTTTAACATTTAGGAATCAATATCACGTAAAACCGACAGATGATGTGACCAGTATGAATCAAAGTTCATTTATTTAGTTTAAATTCAAACTTTAGTAAAAAAATATGTGAAATACTCAAAACTGATAAAATACATTCATATTATTTAGATACTTTATTAAAAAAATCTAAAATTCATTTTTGATATGTAGGAATTATCCACACCTCAATCTAAAGAATGTTGTGATTGGTATTACTCAAATTATATGGTTTGAGATTAACATTTACATTTTAGAAAAAAGAAATGTAACAAAATCAAAACCTATAAAACACATTCATATTGTTTCAATAATTTAGAAAAATTATACCTCAGAATTTTTTAGTGTGTAGGAATCATAATCTCCTTAATCTGATACACTTTGTTTCCATTATGACTCAAACTATCTGTTATCTATTTAAAATTGACAATTAAGTTTAGAACATGTTCCACTGAAGAAAACTACAAACAGAAAACACTTTTATTTTATTGATAATTTATAAAAATGATTCATATGTCAAATTTGTTGTGTAGGAATCATTCCTATATCAAACTGACACACAATGTGATTGTTATGTCTCCAAGTGTGAGTTTTCAGTATTAAATTATATTTTATTAAAAAAACATAAGTGACATAATAAAAAATGAGAATAAGTATTCGTATTATATTGATTATTTAGAAAAATCATAAATAAATCATTTTTTATGTGTACAAATTTGTTTCATGTCAATCTGAAAAATGTTGTGACTATTATGAATAAAATCATTTGTTTTTAGTTTAAAATTACATTATATTAAAAACCACAAGTTACATACTAAAATTCAAGAAAATATATTATTCTTGTTTTCATATATGATAAAAATGATCCATAAGTAATTTATGATGTATAAGAGTCATCTTCACCTCAATCTACTGCATTATGTGACCGGTTTGACTCTATGTGTAACTTTTTATTTAAAATTGATGGTTTAGTAAAAAAGAGAAGTTACATACACAAAACCAAGAAAATACATTTGTATTGTTTCGATACATTAAGAAAATGATAAATAAGTCATTTTTAACATGTAAGAATCATCCAAACCTTCAATATGATACATTATGTGACTCATATTACTCAATATGCATGTTTTCAATTTAAAATTGAAATTTTTCTTCAAAAATTTTATCACTCATTTAAAACCAAGAAAATCTACTTTGATTATATTTATAATTTAGGGAAAAGTTCAATAATTCATTTTTGTTGTGTAGTAATTATCCTCGGATCCAACATATTCATGATGTGATTGTTATGAATCAAAGTGTGTGTTTACATTTTAAAAATAGATTATAGTAAATTAAAAAAGTGACATACTAAAAACTAGGAAAACACATTGTGATTGTTTTAATTTTTTAGGAAAATAATCCATAATTAATTTGTGACATGCTAGAATTATACTCTCCTAAATCTGATGCATTTTAACAACATGATTATTCATGAATAAAATTCCTTTTCTTTTATTTAATTAAATGTCTTGTGGATATTGAAAATGTATGAATTTTTTATCCAATTGGGTTTAAATTAATGTTATGTATTATTACCTTTAATAATGAATTTCTTGAACAAGGATCAGATGACAAGTATAAATTTAAGGTTTTTAAAAAGAATTTTTTCGATACAGATAAAAGAGAGGATAACCCCATCTAGTAGAATCAAGTTTTACAGAGCATAGTTTTTGGAGCTCAGAAATGAGGTACCGTCGATGGGCTTCTCCCATGACCAAGCCCAATGTGAGGTTCTACATGTTATGCTTGAAAAGAATTTCTTATGGGATAAGTTTAATTTAATAGATATTACCACCTGAGTGATGTTATCTGAGCCGCCCCATGAGTCTATCACAATCGCACACCATACCCTGATGACGTATGTGGGTGTTATAAGGGGTTATGTAACCAGTTATTAGTCACTTTTTGTTTAATAACTTTTAAAATATAAAATTTTTATTCCATTAATTTCTTTATGAGAATGGTTTTTCATAAAAATATAATGAATTAGATAAATTCACTTTTCGGGTAAAATATTACTTTTAAAAAATATATAAATTTTTATATTAAAATAAGTTTTTATTAATACTTTTATTATGATATTTTTATAAGAACACTCCTTTTAATTATAAATGATGATCATATTTATTGTTTGTATTCTATAAATGATTAGGTATTCAGTTTGGAAAGTATTATATTTTTATACAATAAAACAGAAATTATATTTTTAATTAAAGAATTAATTTTGAGAATTATTGAATTTTAGAAATAATTTATATTTTACTAAAATATTATAATAAAATCACTTTTATTAATAATAAATGAGTATATAATATTTATGAGTCAAATGTAATTTATATTATGGTTTCAATACTATTTTTTTGATAGAACCCATGAATTTTCAAAAAATATTGGGTTTTATTTTAAAATTAAAAAATCAAATATTTAGAATATTATTTAGATAAAATTAATATTATTTTTGGTATTAGGATGTGTAAATTATCGAACGGTGAATTTTTCATAATTTTATGAGACAATCAAAATTTTTGTTAAAAATTAAATATCGTATAAATATATAATGTGTTTTATGATATCATAATAACCCAATAGTGATTTAATAAAATACTATAAAATGGTTATTCAGAAAATATATGTTTTCCTTTAAAATAATTTGATTTTATATTTGTTATATTAAATTTAAAATTCCTTCGTGGACTTTCTAGGATCTATAAAATATTTTTACATTTTAAAATGATTTCCTTGAGACTATGACTGACCTCCACATAATCATGCATAATTTTTTAATTTGTTCTTACTATAGACATATAAAATATTGTATACCACTTCCCTTTGTCAGACGCTAGGGGAAAACCCCATGTTATGGTTTGAGGTTTTGATTAGTTTAATGTGTATTGTCCAAAACCTAAATAATGATGAATTCCCTCTAATTTCTTATATAAACCTTCCCAATATCCCATTCATATTTAATAAAACCATTTGGAGCTCTACCAACCTATATCCCATGCTCCCTATAGTCCTCCCAATAATCCCCCATGTTCAAAATATTCCTCTCCCAAACCTTTGGTATCACACATCCATGTAAGGGATCGTCACTTTCCACTCCTCCTTTCAAATTGAAGCATTTTATTTCCAAGTAGTTCTTCTAATATAGAATGGTTATAATGTGATTCTTTAATAATCCTTATATTACTATCCAATTTATGTTATTATAATAAAGGATTATTTATCCACCCACATTTTTACTGTTACCTAAGTCATTGTTATGCCAAAATTTAGTACGGGGTTTCACACTTCTCATTTCCATTCAAGCTGCTCTTTTACATTATGTTTCTAAAGTCACATATTTATATGTTGGTTTATAATGTTACACAACCCTGTACTATACCTTTTATGTATATATGATGGTAAATTCCATTAAATCTCATCAATACCCCCTAGGATCCATTAAGAACACCTTTACTTTTCCAAAATTCCATAAGGAATCTTCCACCCTCCTCTTTTATCAAAATTATTTTCATCTTATGTCTTTTAATTTATTCGATTATTGTGTTGGGATATGTTATTAAATATCCACCTTATTAACAATTTTACTGAAAAATTATGAGATCCCCTTTCACTACCATTTTTTTCCATCTTATGAACCCTTATGTACACCCATTACCATGCCGAATTTCTGTAAGGGATTTCTTCCTATTTCATTTTTATCCACATTTCATCATGTTTTTATACCCTTTAATTTTCAATAAAAAATGTTGGAGTATGATTTATAACCCCCCATACTTTCCTATGTATATTTAAATGATGATATAGCATTTTTTTCTCTCATTAATTCCTTCAATATATACCTGTTACCTTGCCGAAATTCTATAAGGGATTTATCTCTTCTTATTACCATCAAAGTGTTTATCCCATATTATGAATCCAAATTACATTTAATATGTTGGGATATTATGTTACATGATCCCCTTATTGTCTAGTTCTTGTATAAAGGATTAGGTACCCCTTTTTCTCACATCAAACCAACATATGAATTTCTATATGATGGCGTTGTGCTGCTGAAATTTTACCGATATTTTCCATACCAAAATCATTGTGTAGTGAATAACATACCCATTTCACTATCAAGGTAATTCAACTTTATGCACATATACATATTTAATGATACTTAGATTTAGTTATTCTACATTCCTTAATCATGTAATAACTTATGATATTTAATGATTCCATGTTATATGATCGATTTGGCACACTTATGCATGAAATGAAATGTTTATAAAGGGTGTTCCCTGATAACGCTCCAATGAAATGGGTAATATTTAGTATATTAATAATCTATTTTCAATGAGGGTTTACTCATTCTAATCTAGGTTAAATTAGGTTTTACTCATGCTAATCCATGTTCAATGAAGGTTTAATCATGCTAATTCTTGTGCAATGAGGGTTTACCCATGCTAATTCATGTGAAATGGGGGTTTAATCGTGATAATTCAGGTGGAATGAGGGTTTACTAAAGGAAATCCATGTGAATTGAGCCTTGGTTCATTCTAATTCCATGTTTCATGTTGATTCTACATTTCCTATTTATGATATTCATGTTATATCATCCATTTATGTTCACGTTTCTCTAGTTCTCCATTGATATGCCTATTTCCTAACATGTAATTTATTCTTTATTTTATGTCTTGTTTACTCCCTTACAAGGATTTATAGCTCACCATATTCTTATGTATTTCATCGATTTATCCCATTAATTTCTAAGTATGAATTAATGTTGTGGTCAAGTAAAATATGTTTTCAATAAAGATATTGTATATTATGTCTTATGTTATCAGGTAATGTTCCTAATTTTCCAAGACACTAGAAGTATCAATCCTTGGAGTTGTCATAAGTGAAAATTTATATAATAAATCAGGTTTAAATATGTAATATAGATTAGGGTTCTTATAGTTTGTATCAGAGGATAGGCTTAGTTATATTTGGGATTAGAACTAGAGAATCCTAGTGAAAGCCATAAGTATAAGACTAAGTAAAAAAATCCCTGAATTTTTTTGATTATAGAGCAAGTGGTTTATCAAATAAATACATCACTATCTAGATACAAACAAGTAGAGGGGGATCTATCACAGATTTATCATGGGGTAAAACTTGAAAACACATCTTTGACATAGACTCGAACGATAACTGCTGCATGAAAATGGACATTGTTGTACACTTGGTTCGACACTCCCATGGGATATGCATTGGTATATTCATAATCTTATTATAAACCATTAATAAGGGGAAAACAATCCCCTAAGAATATATGTTGGGAATTAGATCATTGATAACATAGATTGAAGCCTATAAATTCATATGTTAAGAAAATAATTATTATTTATATGTTATTCATTTAATGTTTTTTGTTGTACTTAATGTGTTAAACTAGTTAATATACTCATCCTTATTTTTCCTTTTATTCTAGAAAATAGACAGTAACATGAAGTATATGGTCAACAATCGATGTGATAGAAAACATGATGAGTGTCCCAATGAGATACCCAATCAAATGAGTGGTCAAATAGGACATATTATGATTATGCCACACCATCTATCAAAAATCATGATTAAGAAATGTACTTTTTTTCATTCCAAAGGACATCAAGGAAGAGGAATATGGCCTCTCGTGAAATTCAATCTGATAATGGTGATAAGGGAAAGAATACCCAATTTCCATTGTGAAATAAACGTGGAAAGAGATACCAGGGGAAATGTCACAAAGGGATTAGGGGATATTTTAAGAGTTGAAAGGAAGGGAAAAATTATTCAATTTCCATGAAAGAATGTATACTGTGATGGATGGATACAAATATCTATCTAAGGAATCTTACACATTTCTATATCATAAATGCGGAGAAGTCAGTCATTATCCAATACGAATCTCTATTGCAAGTGATGAGAAGAATGATGAGCATCAACAATATTCGTCATTAAGGGAGACAGGAAGTCCTATGCTAAGTTGTATAATGATGAATGAATTACATGTGAGCACTATGTGAATGTAGTGTATGTCGAAATGTATTTCAATTCATGTCCTATTAGTATATTTTTCATGTTTTCTAGGAACATTGAGTCCCCAATAGAAATGATATTAAATCATTAGGGAAAAAACATATATATGTGTTGTATCACATGTCTATGTTTGTGGGAATGTGCTTCTTGAAATTTTATAAGTTCCCATTTGATGTAATTTGAGGGAAAAATAAAAAATCATTGAATATGCCTCAAGGGAGTCCCACGTGTGATTTGGAGTTGGTAGTAGTGATCATTGCGTTAAAATTCAGGCGGCATAATCTCTTTGGGGAGAAGTGTGAAAAATATACAGATCAAAAAATCCTCAAGTGTATATTCACATAGAAATAGTTGAACATGCTCCAATAAAGATGGTTAGAGCTGATCAATGACTGTGACTACTCAGCCTATTACTACCATGGGGAATAGAACAAGGTGGCAGATACTCTTTGTATAAAAGACCCAATGATTCTATCATTGATGAGAATTTAAAAGGGTCCAATCTTATTAGATCTGATGAAGATAGACATGGGAATAATAAAGAAGGTAACATCATCAATCCTTTAACAAATGATTGCTCAATTGTCTCCTTTGGAATGTTTAAAGGATGCTCAAAAGGATTTTGTAGGAATTCATAAGAATGTGGAAAATATCAGAAAATAAAATCCTTGGATTTTAATGTTAATGAATAAGAAATTATGATATTTGGTTCAACACTATGTGTTTAATCAAATTTGGAGTTCAGGAAAGATGTTTTGGATGATGCACATAGTTCAAATTTCTTCATTCACCCAGGAAACAAAAAGTTGTATCCTGATCTCTAATAGAATTATTGGCAGAATAGCATGAACAAGTATATATCTAAGTTTACATCAAAGTGCCAGGTATGTCAGCAAGTGAAGTCTGAGAGGAAGAATTCTAAGGGGATGTTGCAACCATTAGCCATACCAGCATGGATATTGTCACCGGACATCCAAAGACATAAAAAGGAAACAATTATATCATGGTTGTTATGGATCGTCATACAAATACTAAACACATCATTTCAATTTAGGAGGAGTTTTCGTTGGATCAATTGGCACGAATATAAATCAAAGAAGTGGTAAGGCTGCATGGAGTACCAATATAAATTTTATCAGACTGAGATCCAAGATTCACCTCTAGGATCTAGAAGAGGCTTCAACATTCTCTATTTAAGTATCTGAACTTTAGTACGACTTATCATCCTCAAAATGATGGACAATCTATGTGGACTATTGAAACACTTGAGGACATGTTGAGGGAATTCTCAATTTACATTAATGGAGCATGGTATTAATATCTTCCTCTGGTTGAGTTCATTTTCAACAATAGTTTCTACTCAAGAATCCAAATGGATCCTGATGAAGACCTTTATGATAAGAGGTGAATAATAGTGGAATGTTGGGATGAAGTTGGGGAGTGAAAACTCCTTGGTCCAGAAATGGTTGAAGAAATGTTGGATAATGATAAAACCATCAAGCATCGCATTAAAGCTACTTAGAGTCGACAAAATAGCATTGTTGATAATCATCCATGAGACCTAGAGTTTGATGATTGAGACATGGTATTCCTTTGCATATCACTATGGTAGAGAGTTATGAGAATTATGAAGAATGGAAATCATAGTCAAAAGTACATTGGCCCTTTTGAGAACTTTAATCGCATTGGAGTAGTGGACTATTGACTAGAACTCCCACTGAACCTATATTAAGTACATGATTAATTCCTTGAATCACTCTTGAGGAATTACATACCTAACCCATCACATGTATTCAATCCATAGGTTGTACCATTAAAAAATGACCTCTTATATAAAAAGAATTATGTGAAGATCTGAGATCATAGGGAAACATTTCTATGAAATATGATAATTCCCCTCGTCAAAGTGTCATAGATAAACCACATGTTTGAAGAATCAATATGGGAGCTGGAGGAAGTGATGAGTAATAGTTACCGACATCTATTTTAGTGTGTAAAAAGAAATTTTTGAGGATAAAATTTCATAAGGGGGGATGTTGTAATGACCCAAACATTCATGAATAAAATTCTACTTCATTTATTTAATTAAATGCATTATGGATATGGAAAACAAATGATTTTTTTATTTTATCCAAATGGGTTTAAATTAACATTAACCATATTTATCCTTGATAATATATTCATTAAATAGTTATTATAAGACTAGTATAAATTTAATGTTAATAAAATGTTTTTTTTTCAACACAAACAAATGAGATGACAGCCTCATCCAATAGACTCGATCCCTATGAAGATCATTGGACGGATGTTAAAAAGTTTGTATCATCACTGGACTTCTCTATTTACCAATCCCAAGCTAGGATTCAACACATTAAGTTTAAATGGAATCACCTGCGTGAGAAATGGAAGTTAATAAAGATTACCACCTGAGCGATGTTATCTGAGTCACCCCAAGAGTTTGTCACATTTACACACCTTACACATATGTATTATGAGGGTATTATAAGGGGTTATGTAAAAAGTTATTACTTACTTTTTTTGTAATACCATTTATAAATAAAATTCATATTACATTAATTCCTTTATGAGAACAGTTTTTCTTTAATATATAATGAATTAGATAAATTGACTTTTCGAGTAAAATGGTATTTTTAAGAAATATATATATCACTATATTAAAATAATTTTTTGATTAATAATTTTATTATATTGGTGTTATAATAATACTCCTTTTAATTATAAATTATGATTGTATTTATTGTTTTTACTCTATAAAAGATTAAGTATTCAGTTTGATAAGAATTATATTTTTATACGATAAAACTGAAATTGTATTTTTAATTATATAATTTGTTTTGATAAATTAATTAAATTTTTAAATAAAAAATACCTTAATAAAATTTTATTATCAAATTAATATTATGAATAATAAATGAGTATATAACTTTTATGAAGTCAAATGTAAATTTTTTAAGGTTTGAAAACTATTTTTTATCAAAACCCATGAATTTTCATTAAATAGCTGTTTTTATTTTAAAAGTGAAAATTATAATATTTATAAAATTATTTAAATAAAATGAATATTATTTTAGGAATCAGGATTTCAAAATTATACAACGGTTAATATTTCATGATTTTCTGAGACAGCTAAATTTTTTGGGTAAGAATTAAATACTGAATTAATATATAATGTGTTTTATGACATCATAATGACCCAATAGTGATGTAATAGAATACAATAAAAGTTATATTCAGACAATATATGTTTTACAATTATAATAATGTGATGTTATATTTGTTTGATAAATTTTACAATGCCTTAGTGGACCTTCCAAGACAAATAAATGTTTTAACATTTTAAAATGATTTACTTAATAGTGTGACACACCTCCACATAAAAAAGACTAATAATTTAATATTCTCGACACATTTCCTAATAAAATATATTATACCACTCCACGTTGGTAGAAACCATAATTAAAAACCATGGTATGGTTTTTGGTTTTTATTAGTTTAATGTGGAGTGCCCAAAACCAAAATAATAAAAAATTCCCTCTCCTTTTTTTATAAACCCACCCAATATCTAATTCCTATTCAATACATCCATTTGGAGCTCAACCAGCCTCTAACCCCTAATCCATAGAGTCATCCCAAGGTTCCCCCAAGATCCCAAGAAGCCTCTCCCAATCCATTTGTATCTCACAACCATGTAAGGGATCCTTACTTTCCTCTCCTCCTTTCAAATTCAAGCATCTTATTTGAAAGTAATTCTTGTAATTTCGATTGGTTATAATGTTATTATTTTATAATAATTATATTTTTTCAATTTTTGGTTATTTTTATTGATTTATTATTTATCCTCCCTCTTTTGTACTCTTACCTAAACCGTTTTAATGCCAAAATTTTGTAAGGGATTTCTCTCTTCTCATTTCCATTCAAGAGACTCGTTTACATTATGCTTCTTAAGGTCCATATTTATAAGTTGGGTTATGATGCTAAAAGATCCCCATAATTTACATTTTATGTATATTTAATGATATATTCCTTTCACTATCATCAATCCCCCCTATGATTTTTAAGGTCCATTTCATTCTCATTTTCCCTCTTATGAACCCATATGTACACCCATTACCATGTCGAATATCTGAAAGGGATTTCTTCCTTTTTAATTTTTATCCTAGTTTCTTCATGATGTTGTACCATTTTATTTTCAATTAAAAAGTTTGTCGTATGATCTATCACCTACCCCGTACAACCCTCCTTATTTTTTTGATGATGGGATACCACTTTCTCTATCATTAATTCCTTCCGTACACACCCATTACCATGCCGAAATATCGTAATGGATTTCTCTCTTCTTATTAACATTCAAGTTTTTATCCCATATTATGCATATAAATTCAATTTAATATGTTAGTATATTATGTTCCATGATCCCTTTAATATCTATATCATATATAAATTATGGGTGAATCCTTTCTCTCCCATCAACCCAACTTATTAATTTCTATATAATGACGTTAGGTTGCCGAAATTGCATCGCTATTTTTGAAGCCAAAATCATCATTTAGTGAATACCATACCCATTTCTCTATCAAGGTATTCAATTTTAGAAACATATAATAATTTAATGGTACTTACATATATTTATTCCACATTCCTTAATCATTTAATAACTTTTGATGTTGAATTATTTTATGTTTTATGATTAATGTGGCACACTTATGCATTAAATGAAATGTTTATAAAGGGTGTTCCCTGATAATGCTCTAATGGATTGGGAAATGTTTAGTATCATGATACTCCATGTGAAATAAGGATTTAATCATTATAATCCATATTCAATTAGGGATTAATCATGACAATTCATCTGCAATGAGGTTTTACTCAGGCTAATTCATGTGCAATTAGGGTTTACACATTCTAATTCATGTGAAAATAGTGTTTACTCATGTTAATCCATGTCCAGTGAACTTTTTCTCATGATAATATCATGTTATATATTGCATCAAAATTTCCATGTTACTGTAATCATGCTCTATCATGTCGTTATGTCCATTTCTCTCTTGTTCTCCATTGATATTCATATTGCTTAACATGTAATCTATTATTCATGTCATGCCTTGTCTACTCCCTTACAAGGATTTATTTCCCACATTTTTCTTATGTATTTCCTATTTTTATCCCATGCAATTCTAAGTACGAAGGAATGTTGTGTTCATATAAAAGAAGTATTCAATAATGATGTTGTATTTTATGTCTTAAGTTGTCATGTAATCTTCCAAATTTCCCATGAAACTGGAACTGTTGATCCTTAGTGTTTTCTTATGTTTAGGTAATAATTTTTTTTTTAATATTTAATAAAGAGTATGGTTGTTATATTCACAGTGGGAAAGATATTACAAAATTGTGTGGTTTGAGTTTGAAATTGTCTATTTAGTAAAAAAAATTAAAGTGACATACTCAAAACTGATAAAACACATTTTGATTGTTTTGGTTCTTTTATAAAATGTTCACTCAGTCATTTTTGATGTGTAAGAGTTGGTCACACAATAATCCGATACATGGTGTACCCGGTATGGCTTAAACTAACTGATATCAGTTTAAAAATAACATTTGACTTCAAAACATGTGTCCCTCACCTATAACTAATAAAAACACTCAAATTATATTTATAATTTAGAAAAAAATTCATAATTAATTTTTGACAAGTAGAAAATAGTATGACATTAAACTAACACAGGA
The DNA here is from genome assembly GCA_963277665.1 of Viscum album. NCBI lineage: Eukaryota > Viridiplantae > Streptophyta > Magnoliopsida > Santalales > Viscaceae > Viscum > Viscum album. The sequence continues at coordinate 1,514,778,030 of OY728163.1, forward strand.
TGTGACTAGTATGACTCAATGTGCATGTTTTTTGTTTAAAATGATATTTCAGTAAATAAAGAAATACCCAAAAATCAATAAAAATAATTTATTTTATATTTATTATTTAGGAAAATAATACCCAAGAAATTTCTGACATGTAGGAATAAAATGTATATTAGTATGGTGCACGGTGTGAATGGTATGACTAGAAGTGCATGTTTCAACTTAAAATGACATCTTCGTTAAAAAAGAAATAATATAAAAACCAATAAAACACAATAACAATGTTTTGAAACTTTATAAACTTACACTTATGTAATTTTTGTTTTGTAGAAATCAAATTCATCGCAATCTGATGCACAATGTGACCGGTATTACTCCATGTATTACTTTTTATTTAAAATTGTCGTTTTAGTGAAAAAGAAAACTGGAAGACATTGAATTGATAAATAAAAATTCGAAATATCTCAATACCTCATTAAAACATTACATAATTCATTAAAGATGTGTAGGAATCATCCTCACCTCAATCTGATATATGATAAGCTCGGTATGACTCAACGTTTTTTTAGTTCAAAATTGACATTTTTTGTGTAATTTATTTCTTTATAGTATTACTAACACAAGAATTTTTTCCTTATACATGAAAATTATATTACAATATCTAGGGTGGTCTACTTGGAATCTAATATCATAACTAATGGTATGGGGATAAATACAAAGGAACATTGATGTTTTTCAATATTTTTTATAATTTATATCTACTCTTGTAATTGTACAAACCAATGTTTGAAATTTATATAAAACATGTTTTTCTTGTATTTTTGTTTTAAATATTATTTGAATAAAATTTTGTATATTCTAATGTATTTTTTTATATTTATATACCTTTTTATTTATTTTTATTTTGTTTGATTTTACATGGATTCTGCATGGTTGTTGCAGGGCTGCTACTATGTAGCATCGGGAATGGCCTTTATCAGTGCATCATCTAGCACTGAAAAATATACAATGTATCATCCCTATATAAAAAAATGATAAATGGTATATTTATTAGTTATTTTTATATAAATTATAAATATAAATTTATTTTAATATTTAATTGGTATTAATCACTTTTATGTGTTGACAAAGATCATTTTTAGCAATGTTAAAGTGCAATTTGTTGTACTGAGAAACGTTTCGCCCCCCCACCTTTAGAGTTTTTACAATGAACATAAAATAAAATACTAAAAATTATGTGGGTCTAAATGTATAATTTGGATCTCCCACTCCATGGTTGTCTTCTAAATATTAGCATGCTTCTAAAGAACATGCACTATAGGAATCACTCATTTATAGAGGATCTTCTTTTCTGATCCTTGATCCCTACTGGGTACTCCATAAATGTATGTGGATCCCTGATGTTTATATTTCCCCAGTAAATAAAATTTGATGCTTCATGTATATACATCCTCATCTATGACACATGGAAGAATTTATGTACCCAATATAACTATGGAGATAGGGCCATGTAGTGTTCCACCCCACCTACCCTATATAGTATCTTTAAAGGGACAACGAATCGCTAAAAAACTCATCTCCTTTTCCATATATCCACAAAATAATAGGATATGATAAAATTATAAACACATAGGCTCCCTCCATGAAAATTAAAGGCCTCGATAATTGGTATCAATAGGGATTCTGGCAGATCTATTAAATCCTCATCCTCTGTAGGATGATCTGCAGCTTCTCTATCCTATCGTCCACAAACTCTAGGCCCATAAGTGTTAACTCTTCCGGATATGTCCAACATAGTGGTGACCTATAGGGTTTACTATAAAAAGTGTTGAATGATTCTATAACTATGGTGTAATGGTATATATTCTTTACATAAACTCCACCAAGGGTAGTTGATCCTCACAAATATGGGCCCACTTGACATGAAAGCCTGAATAATTCCCCTCAAAACCTAATGGGTTCACTCAATATAGTGTTATTATTTGGGATAAATACCATTATCAAATGAAACTAAGTCCAAAAGGCCTCCTAAAGTCTTCTCCATAATCTCAACATGAATTTATGATCATGGTATGAGATGATCGTTGGGAGAACCTTGTGGATCCAGACTATCTCTTCTATGTAATGGTATCCTACGATCTTAATTGAAATCTACTATCGAATTGCAATGATGTTGTCTAACTTTACGAGTTAATCTAGGACCACCCATATGACATCATTTCTTCTAAAAATCCATCGTAAACTCACAAAATATTCTATAGATAACCCATCCCACATCCATTATGTAACCTACTAGGGTTAATTTAAACTCTCTAGAACCTAGTGTTAAACCTTCACTTTATAGAAAGTGAGGAATCAAGAGACAAACCCTAAAACACATTTCTTCATATCTAGACACCAAAACTAAATTTTAAGGTTCGGGTACATGTTTTCTAGAACATGATACATGGCTAAATGGTATGTATGAAACACCTTTAAAACCACCTCCTACAACATCATCGGTACTATCATATTCCCTCTGTAAAGGACGATGCTCTATCCACCTTCAAGCAATCCATTTGGAGATCATCTAGTGGATATCGGATAACATGATGTCTCACATTCATTATAACCATGTTGAGAATCCCTAACATTATGTATAAGTGGGTGGGTAACAAAAATCTTCTATAGATAATGTGAAAAATCATCATCCACTAGGGAAAACTACAAAAAGGCTGAATGCACTAAATCCTCAACCAATAGTAGTGACCAAGCTCTTTTAGAGAGGGAATCTTCTACCATATTCCCCTTCCCAATATTATAGACTTTCTCGAAGTCATAATCTTATAATAACTTCATCCCCAATATTTGAATCCAGTTAATATCTTTCTAAGAGAAGATATTCTTAAGACCCTTATGGTAAGAGTAGACAATTAACAGCTCAGCCATAAGGTAATTTGGGACAATGTCATGACGAAGACAACTGCTGCTAACACAATATTATGGATATTTTAGTTATAATCATGTGGTATAAACATCCAATACTGACATTAAATCACATCCAAAATATTCATTAACAAATAATTCCATTACCTAAGACATCAAATAACATTATGTACTAGACACCATCCTTCGGCGATATCAAGATAGGGGTGCTCATCAACCCATATAATAACTCTTGAAATTTCTACTGGTAACATTAAATTCACATGGAAGAATTACCCTTCTATTTCAGTTATTATAATTAATTCAAAATCCTACATAAATTAGGTATAAATCTTATGTAGTGTCTTTTCAGGCCAAGGAAGATATTCACCTATGTCATTCTCTTAGGTGGATTCCAAGATAACATTGGGTCGACCATAAATGGTTCCATTACAAAAATATTAGCAGATATGATGTGTCTAAAATAGCGAGCATATTGAATCCATAACTGACACTTCATGGTATTTCCATAAATATGGCACCCTCGAAATGTGTCAAGGACCATTCCTAAGTGTCTCACAGGCTACTCCTTGGACGCCAAGTACACTAGGATAACATCGATGAAGACTATCACAAACCAGTATGAGAAAGACTAAAGTTTTTAAATCAATAGAACCATGAAAACATTAGGGTTATTTATCATGATGAAATGAATCACCAAGTAATAATAGTGAACTTAGAGATATCGAAATGTCATACTCAGTATATCATCATCCTGTACTCGAAGCCAGTGATAGCTTATTCTGAGGTAAATATTTATGTACCATCACAACCTATCAACATATTGAAGAGGTGATTTATCCATGGTAGTGGATACTTATTCTTCACATTCACATGGTTTAGGTATCGATAATTTCCACACAACCTCAAGATATCATCCTCCATCTTGGTCAACAGTACTAGGGATTCCTAGAGATATGAACTCAGTCTAACAAATTATTTACTGTATAAGTCACCAAAGATAACCTCAACTCTCAAATCTCATAGGGAGAAATAAAATTTGATGGAATAGGTACTAGGGTCGCCCCTAGTTTTACATCAATGTAGAATTATATATTTTAGTAGGGAGGTAATCCCAGAACATCCTCAACAAAGACGTCCTCATACTCCACCACCACAGCATGAAACTAAAATCGGGTATCATATACTATGCAAAGGGTAATACAATCCAATAGGTTAATAATCTGATGTTTCCTCCTATGTATGATATATCCTTGGTAAACCTATGTTTCCTTCTAACCCATGATTGAAAACATCAATCTATCCCCACAGACACACCACATCCTCCACCTAAAACAGCTTATCTTAGCATTAATTGTGGATGGTCGATGCATAAATGATATGACTCATTAAGGACTCATTACTAGTTAAAACAGATATTATAAAAATACATATCCTCTAATAGTCATGGAAAACTATTGGTATAAATGTGTGATTACTGAGTCACCTCTTTTTAGAGTCTCCAAGATCATGGTTCCAGCTAAGGTATCAACTAGAATCTATATGTCTCAAACCAGAGAAGTGTAAAAAATGTAATGGTTGTCACGACCCATCCCCTAGGGCCCATGTCGTGACAACCGCAAGCCCTACTTCAATAGGCCATGGGCTGGAAACTAGAATCGAAAGGTGTATTCCCTATAACCAAGATGTCATCGCCTTTATATCATATAAACACACTCAACCAAGCACAAAGAAACATACGAACACAAGTAAATTATATAATAAAAAGAGTGTGTACAGTATGTAAAAGGGGCCAGAATACAAGCCCAAATAGAAAGTACAAGAAAACTAGAATGTACAAGTAAACGGAATTCATCCTTTGAAAACACGCCAAGGATCCTACCTGAAGCGTACATACATCTCTCGAAGGGCCATCTCCGTGGTACGCCTCATGTAATGTACACATCCGAGCTACCTCCAGTCTAGTTACCCTCATACCCAGTTAGCATTGTCTGTTGTCTACACCAAACACAACAAGGTGTGGGTGTATCCCATGCAGTGGTGAGTATAACGATACTTAGTAGGGACCCAAGACCCTCAAAGTTATCACAGGATCCATAGAGGATAAACCACAAAGCATGAAAACAACTGAAAACCCTAGTTAAGTATATTCTCATACATATACCTAAGTAATCATGTATACCCATCACATTCATGAGGAAACTCATGGCCCAAATCCTTAGTGAATGTATAGTTGTTCTATGAAGGAAATACTACCATGAAGGTAACACCAAAAAGGTAAGTACCATAAAGTTAACGCCACATAGAAGAATACCAAAAAGGTATCACCAAGAATGTAAGTACCATGAAGGTAACACCACAAAGGTAAGTACCACATAGGTAATGCCACACAGAAGAATACCCCAAAGGTATCACCAAAAAGGTAAGTACCACAAAGGTATGCCACACAGAATCTTACCACAAAGTTAAAGACTCATATAACAGCAGGTATAACATAGTTATGGTAGTAATGATTATTAGATGTAACTACTGAATTATATTACTCTGTTAAGAGGCAGACCCACCTAGGATCCTAAATCATCAGACCCACGTAGGATCCTAGATCATCATACCCACATAGGATCCTAGTACAGAAGACCCACATAGGATCCAAGAGTAGTCCCATGTCGATTCCTAGAGTGGATCCAAGGGGGATACTGGAACACAGGCCCATGTAGAATCCCAAAACCTAGACCCACATAGGATCCCTTTCTCTTTTTACAGGCAGCTACTGGGTTATGGCACTAAGCTCGCATGATTTTTGGAGGATCCACTCCTCAAGCCATAGTTCGATACTCCATATTCCATTAATTCCCACGAAGAAGTATCCCAATGGACCACCACGTAATAGGGGTCTCCGTGCAATAAACAATGCATCAATCAGATGCTCGGTCTATAAGTTATTGGCATTTAGTCTCGAGGGCCCGGTTGGATTCATGTTCAATCCAACCCAGCCATACCCCCAACTTTATCCAAAACTCATGGGGATTATATCAAAATTACCGTCTCGATCCAAGGTTTCTGGCACCATATATGATTAGTCAAACGGATGCTCATATCTCATCATATGGCCGAAAGAGTGAACAGTGTCGAACCTGGTCCAGGTTCGGTTAGACCCGGCCCGGTATCGGCTGGGTCTAGACTTGGGTCTGGCACGACCTGGCCTACTGGGCGGCCCATAGTGTGGCCCTCTCGGCTCGTGGTTAGCCGGGTGGCCACCCCTCCTCCACGTAGTGCGGTCGCGTTCCACGCCATCACCAATGGCCAACAGCAAGCTGAATGCACATCCATCACCGTTGAGGCCCCTGCACGCCAGGCGGAACGGACGCGTACTGCCCCCACCGCCACACGGCTAACCGTGAGCCGGCTACCGGCCTCCCTCCACCACGTACTATAGGCCACGACCCTTCTACGGGGCATGGTTTCACTGTCTCCTTCTTCACGGCCTTCCAGAGTGTCAGTCGCCACTCTTGAGTGCCAACGGTTCCATTCACCGGCGACATTCCTTGGGTGTCCCGGCGCACCCCAGTGGCCCGTTCTTTGTTCCTTAGACTTCTGCACTCGCCTCGGGATGTATTCATTGATTTAAAACCACCACAATCCACAAAGGTTTCAGAGCGGTGGGGCCATGTTTTTTTGGCCCAAACCCTCCACGTTAGAACAGTAACAAGCGATTTATTTGTTCTTGAATCATGAAGAACGTCAAGATTGGGTAAGGGGTATTCAAAATAACAAACCCTGCCCTGTCGTTCATTGGAGGAGTAAATATGTAGAAGATGAAGTCATTGATGAACGCCGGCGTTTGTTGCTTCTGAAAAGTGATTACGATTCGGGGTCGGGGTCAGTTCCTCATTCATCGTTAGAGAGGAAAAGTTCTTCCTTAGAGAGAACGTTTCTTTACTATTCTCCCATGCTTCTTTGCCAACGAAATCCTCCAACCCAACAAAAATGAAGAGCCAACTTTTTAAAAATAATTCTAACAATTAATTAAAGTTGATATATTTAATTAATTGTAGTTGGATAAATATATTAATTAGAGAGTTGAGAGGATCCCCCCATTAAAAGGGGTTTGGGTGGTCCCCACCACCAAGAATTTAAATTGCGATTTTTCTAGCTCAGGTGGTCCCCAACTCCATAATTTAAAAAAAGTGGTTATATGAATAAAATAAAATTTTATCTTTGTTTTATTTTTATTTCCATGAAAAACACAAAAACTAACTTTCACCCTCGACCTACTATGGTTAAGGTGAATTTCTCTTTAAGAAAATATCGGTGCAGCGAGTTCAACAGTGTCCTCATATTTCTATTTCGAGCAACAGTTCTAATGTTACAAAAACTCGCTCACACAATTACTAAACGTACATAAAAAAGTTCAGAAATTTATTCTGGGCAAACCGGTTCTCGGAAACACGTGCCATCATTTTTTGAAAACTCATAAAATTACAATATAATTAAAAATTCTACATGGATTTTTTGGGTCCTTACAATGGCTCACACCTTTTTATATTAGTATAGATACTATAATAAAGAAAATATAGATCATAAATCTAATCATATTGGGATCCTCAGGGTCAAAGGTTTCAGCTTCCTAAAGTAATCCATTCCCCTGAACACCACCTACCTGAGCATGTCGAGGACCACCTAGGGTGGAGGCTATAGTTTGTAAAACTATCTACAACCTCTTCCTTCTCTACCTACTCCTCTTCTGTGTATTACAGCCTACGAAGCCCATTGTTCCCTCCACTATCTGTATATAGGTGGTCCTTCAACCATATCTACATCATCTATAAGACTTGTCAGAAAATCCCATGAAATATTTCACTCATCATAATAGGAGGAACATCGCATATCCCTTTTCCAACTTGATCCAACCAGAGAGAAATGAACCACCTAGCCTAAGTATTGGGATCTTAACCTAAACAACCTGAAATTATTTGATCTTTATGACTTCCAACGACTACCTACCACCAAGGTCTAAGCTCTAGAAGGCCCAGTAATAACACTCATTGTTTGTGTATGCTCTTCTAAAAATATCTCCACTAGTAAAGCATTCTCAAGCACTCCCCTATAGGTGGGAAGAAAAAGAGATATCCCTGAATCCATGATTTCACTCATACTCCCCTCGACAAATGTGTATTCAAAAATGAATAGGTTTTTCACCATATCCAAAGAGTATATTAAGAGATCAGTAAACCTCATTGAATGATCCACCACAATCATAATGCACTGCTATAAATACAGAATCTCCTAGATCCATATATATTATAACATGGATACATAAAACTCTTCACTAAATAGATTCTAAAAATATTAATATGGGAGAGTTTTTCCATTATGTTATTAATTCATCAAACTCTACCATGACCCTATAGATGTGAGAAAAATATCTGTCTCTATGAACACCATCTGATCTATGGGAATCCACAAAAGGCATAAAACACTAGTAAATACCTTTATTTAGTACTAAAATAATTGCTTTCTATGTCACCTTGAAACATGGTGGACTCTTCCTCTGAAACTCATGGAGTGAACCCAACTATTCACATACTCATCCAGTATTCCCAATACTGTCTTCGGCATAATGGGTGGTGGCATAACTGAAAAACCACCAGGGAAAATATCTTCAATACATGACAATGTACTGTATCCCCACCACTCATGGGATAAACATTATGATAAAAGAGTGTAGTAATGGATGTGGATCTTCATGGATGAATCCTAAAATAAACAATACATATCATGGCCAATGTGAATGTTTGGGGAGATGACCTAAGAAGGATATGGAAACCACAACCCATTAATATATGATGAATATACCAATTTTTCCCCTACAACCAATGCATATATACACCGATTCAATAATAGGATTATCAGATTCATGGTGAATTTATACATTAGTCATCATGCCAACACTAAAGTATCATTCTAAAAATTCTAACTCAAAAAAATTTAAGAGGATTTCTATAAATTCCATACAAAACCTCACCACTAGAAGAAACTCCAAAAACATGTCCTAAGGTAGAACAACAACCTTTGATATCATCTTATCATTACATGAATCACTGGGGCCCACATAGCTAGCTATAAATCTAGTGTGACTACCCTAATCCCACCTCAAATCTGATATGGGTTGGTGAGAAACATTGAGTGGGAATACCACAAACATGAGAGTCATTAGACAAACTACCTATTCACATGTACACATTTCCATGATCATTCAATGATGGGATAAAAATAATTGATATTAAAAATTCATTAATAACATCTATCCCATAATAAAATTATGAAAGTATGTTTGGAATGTGATAAAGGGGAAAGTTAAAAGCCCAACCAAATCATTAAATTAGTCTAACCTACTCAAAAGGAGGGGACTAATATAAAATGAAACACTAGTATAAAACATGGTCTATCCAAACCAAAAATAATATCAACCTACTACCAATCCTTCAAAGACTCTATCAAATGGAATATCATCTTTATAAGATATGACTTGTGTGGGAAAATCCCATACAAGGGTGATTATAACAATACCCGGTAGGAAACCCCAAATTCACTAATAATAAATCATCTAGAGTTTTTTGATAATGAAAAAATATGTATCTCAATGAGATAAGAGACATAGAAATAATAATAAACTAGATATACTAATAAATATAAAATTAGTCACAGGGGGTCTAAACCAACATTATTATCCACTAGATTCTTCTCGAGGCTTCTAGTCAATAATCATTCAAGAGTACTCTCCCCGTGATCTATGTTTTAACTAATAACCCTCATCCAAGATGTCGTACTCTTCTAGACATGACATGAAAGTTCTCACTAGATCTAAAAATATAATGATATCCAAATATATGATCACACCCAAGATTGTCGGGGGATTCCACCAACCCATGTACATCATTCTTTTATGTAGGGCATAGACACCATGTGAATGGTGGTCACAATGATACCATGAACTCCATCTAAGAAGTATATGATATAGGATCTCATATCAAGACTTTTGGAGTGATACCAAAATATCTATCTGAATTAGAACCCATAGAGTGGATCAAAATATTGTTTTGTGGACATAATTTTTTGTTATACCCTCATTGAGATGGAATAATGAACCAAACTAAACTCAACCTGGTCTATTCAGGGTAAAACAGTTTCTAATCTTTTTCATTAAAATTACATAGAATGTATAGAGAGTAAAATATACATACCTCTAACCTCAAACATTTCAATGTATGTTCCCATGTTCCTTCTCTCATGATTATGTATAACCTGGTCATGCATGTGTGATATGGTCATGGAAATGTACCCGACCGTGTCTAAGTATACGGTCGTGCCAGCATACAGTACATGTGCATGTGTTCTTATTTGTATTCATGTCTGTGCACATATAGAGTATAATTCTTTTCATTTTCATTGGGTGAGAGAGTGAGTTATATTTAATACTCTTTGGAAATAATATCTCTACTAGACAAGCGGTCCCACACGGCTTGTAAATCATAATGAATCACCATGTACCATGGAATATTATATATTCCATCGATCCTTCACATGTAGAATCATTTTGTCATCACCAAATTTGTTACTCCTACTATCAATCACTCACACAATCCTCATATCAACACTTTATTGAGCCCAACTATTACTTTATATTGAATTTAGGGCTCATATACAATGAAAATCAACCACCATCACCTAACACTATTTTTACACTTCAAAATAAGAAAATTGAGAACATATAATTTGTTTTGATAGTCCTATGTCATCGTCGCACCTCAATGGTAACTTTAGTCATTAACATAACCCACTATATGGATTTGTTGCATTGAATATTGGTAAAAATGATCAAATACATAGTACTGACAAATCCATGGGTGAAAGTAATTTTACTTCATAAACATGAAAATAAATGGGCAAGGATTTCTAGAAACACAATATATGAAAAGAAATTATCTATGTTTGGGTTGGCCAAGATCTGGTGAAGTTAGAATGATGAATTAATTAATGAAAAATAATCAAGTCAATCGTCTATGTGTGAATCAGTTATTGATATAGGAGTAGATGAATTATTTATATAGAATAATAAAAAATATAACTCTACATTAATCAAACATACAAAAATAGATTTGGATCAAACATTGAAGAGGAACGATAGTACATTGACATCGTTGGAGAGATCCACATCCTTGGTTGGCTAAACAATCCTCAATCACGACCTCAGTCTCTTGTGGTTCATCAAGTCATCCTATAACTAATCCACTCACAATATCACGACTATGAGGCTTACCCTTTGATTATGTCATAACCAAATATTTATTGATAATTTCTAGGCCACTATGTCAACATATAAAAGGATAAATTAACTAATTAATTTACTTATTATTTGATTCTCCGCCAAAATTTTCAAAAAATCTCAAAAGTGACATATATTATGACCCCCTAGGGTAAAACATATGCTATAAACTGAATGGTAGCCTCAGATTTCCAATTTTAATCTTTATTTTTCAGATATTACACTTTTTTTGGAAAACCATGTTTGTGTGATATTAAATTATTTAATATTTTTATAATATCAATACCGGGATCATCGGGCGTTAGAATTTTGTTCAATATTAGATTATGGCTCTAAAAATATTATTTGGTGTATTTCAAGGTTTTACATGGAAAAAACTAGAGATGTTACTCATTTTCCTACCTTGAAATACAGAAGTCATCATCAATAGATTACATATGATCAATTTTTCCACTCCATACTGTCTCCAACCCCTACAAATTCAATAAAATGTACTCTTAGTTCTATAACAAGACACTTCATACCATAATAATATATTCCCCAATCTCTAACAAATAAATAAGTGAATAAAATTTCTGGACATATAAATCCTTACATCGATCAATATTAATAGAAGACTGGTAAATACATATTATTTGTGAACTGTAATAATTATATATGAATCATCATCAACCCTATAAAATTCTTGATTCATATTTTAATTGTGACCTACAACACCAAAATAGTATTAGAATACTTTACATAGATATAGAGAATCTACATTTTTATCAATTTCACTAGTGTGATTAAGAATTTTTACAATCTCTTCCAAAAAAGACTTGTCAATGGAGCATCTTGAACTGATATAATACTACTCGATGTACCATTAAGTCATAAAATATTTGAAAATTTTAATATTTTCAACTCATTAGTAGACCGGTAATATGATCAATTGTAGTTTTTACATTAATACAATATTTTAATGTCCCACATGAGTATATCATGCGAGTTGAATATGGATTTTCATCTAAAAGAACCTCACAAACACTCAATTTATTTAACAACTTATTATTCTTTTTTCCTCTTTTATTAACTATAAAACTGAATGAGAAAAGAGAGTGATGTATGGGGAATGTAATTATTAATATATTAAAAAAAAGAATAGAATATGCTGCCAAGATTAACCGGAATTCTCCCTCATTGTCTCTCAAATTTAATTCCTATTATAACTATATGATCATGACTGAAACATTAAAATAATCATATATTCTTTATTAATAATATATGGATAATAAATACTCATTGATACCCCTAATTCACCATATAAAACTGTGTGAAATGATGATAAGATTGTATCACCTTGATCGAGAATGAATCCATCACTAGCCCCAATTGTTTTTAACCACACCTAATCATAACTTGAGAACAAGTTCAATCGTATTCAAATAATCAAGTAAAGGGAGAGAAAAAATATTTTTAAATCCTGAAAGAATATAAAAATGGAGAGAGATAATGTGAACTGCCACTAACCCCCACCTCAAACATCAATTGGGTTCCTAAAATTTTGAAGGGAAAAATAAAACACCAATAATAAGGGAATTGGGAGGCACTGGCCTTTATCCTAAATGTAAACCCTTAGGTTTTTTCTCACTATCGTCAGAACTAAAGATCATAGTAAAATGGAAGAAACACTAAAAATTTATTAAAAATGAAAAATATTATAAAATAAAACCAATAAAAATAATTATCTAGTTGGTCCGAACAAGTGGGAACCCCCCTAAAATGGATAATTCGGTTCCTTTTTAATGTGATATTCAAAAGTGTTCAATCCCCTTCTCTAATATCGTGATAGACACTATGTGGAATGGTTTCTCTTGACTGATTATCACACATGACTATCTTATTGTTCATTACCTTATATATCTATTCCTCTAACCCATATCATGATCCCATGTTCATTTTCTTCATGAGTTTGAGGCACATAGAAGCTTCATTTATGTATCTATGTTTTTTTAGAGAATGAAATGTATCATTTAAGTTGATTTTATTGTATATAGGCTTGTTATATTATATTAATATTAGGTTTTGATATAATTTTCATGAAAATTCATAATTACTTTACAGTATTATTGATCCTTGATTTAGTATTTTTCTTGTGTTTCATAATGGTCAAGCTAAAGTGGACTGCATAGTGGTGTGGACGCTAAGGGTTATCCCAACCCATGTCAAGGTTTGAGATGTCGGGAGATTTTCCATCATAGTAACTCGATGTTTTCTAACCATAAATTCTTAATGGTATGATTTTATGTTCACATAGAGCCCAAAAAATACATTTACCCAAATAAAAGACCACATTTAGGGCTAAAAAATATTAATTTTATGAATATATTACTTAGAAATGCAAAAAAAATCAATATTTACATATAACAATTTTTAGGTAGCTTACAAAGAATTTTTTAGCCACTTCCTAGAACATTTATCTATTCATATCCCTCAAAATAGTTATGAGACTGTATAACATATTGGGTAGCACATAGAATGTTTTCATGGACAATATAGAATGATTGTTTTTATAGTGTAGTGGTGAGTATAACCACCTATCATGTAGGTGAACTGAATTCATTCCCTAATAAATTCTTACTCATCATTTTATTATTTTTAATAATGAAAAAAATGTCATGAAAAGGGTGTGATGTAAGAGATATGAATAAATTCAGATGAAGAAAAACAGAAAAACATGATATATAAGAAATAAAGCTTCTCCTATGACTAACCTAAATGATCATTAATTATGTAATGAATCTACCCAGAATAACCCACCACATCAATAGGGTCAATTAATTACAAAGATTTTAGAGTGTTTTGGATTTCTGCAGGCTGGAAAAAAGTTTCATTTCATAATCCTTCTCATAAATGGTATTATCTCTATTGGTGAAACATAAAATAATTGTAACCCAATATTAAAGTATGACATAACCACCCAAGATAATATTATTTTTTTCAAAATAAACAAATAGCTTCTATATTTAGCACAACCAAAAAATAAATAATTATACAAATAAATCTTAGATAAAAAAATGAAAATCACAATCCCAATCACAATCATCAATATATGAAACCATACAATCAAAAAATTAAAAAATTAAAAAAAACTAAGGATGGAACAAAGGACTCATATAAACAATACATGAAACAAAGGAACCAAAAGTCGAGGGTTAATAATATAAATCATAAAAAATACACAACTATGATATAAAAATATTAAAATGACTATCCATCATCACATTTCAAGAAAATCACTTCAATTTCCACATCTACCATACGTGAATCAATAATATTATCCACCCCATTATCCATATAATATTCTAAAACCTTAATGAGAAAAAAAACAATACTACATATGCACATAATTTGTATGTAGGGTGTGTGTTAAATATTCCTAATATAATTCAAACAAATATTATCCATGTTTCCTTTTGAAAATTAATATATCTATAAAAATTTTGAAATATAGTATATCAAATCATATTTTTAGAACAAAAAATAAAATGATAGGTACTATAGTCATTTACACTTTACATAACTACTTCATTTTCACTTTACATAACTACTTCATTTATTCATATGGGAATATATAGTTGATAATATTAACATAAAATAAACTAAATTAACTATCCAAAAATATACTTGAATATCAAAAAACATATATAGATAAATGATCTACACTAAGTGGATCATTGACCAGTGTGTAATCTCAACTACTATTCTACTCTCCACCTAGATTCCCAACATTAATAACTATTGTTTCACATAATATATAAAATTTAGGTGATCCATAAAGTAAATATATAGTCATAGTTATATAATAATCAAGACATAAACATACAACCCACCTTTAATAACCATTCAGAGAAGCAACCCATTAACAGTAACATGAAATTTTTTATAAATATTCAATTCACATGACAAGACTTATCATATCATACTATAAATAATAACCATGGGAATGTTTTCAAGGGTGGTAAAACATAAGAAAAATATGCATTTCATTCAGAAATTGTGAATTTTGATTTCTAAAACCATAATGAAAGCATGTCTTAAAATAGTAACACTTCAACATGATCATAGGTAACCAAAAAAAAGTATTGAAAACTAAAAAGAATCATTTAACTCATGGTTATACTTCCCAATAATAACTACATACAAAACACTTCTAGTATGAAAAAAAAATTCATAGAAAATACCCCAATAATGTGTTACTTTGTTCATTATAATTCTTATTAAAAATAAACTATTGAACTTGTTTTATTATTCCATTGAAACCCCTTTATATGATTTTTTTCGAACACCTAGAATACATTAATTATACATGATAATATTATTATTATTTTCATGTGGAAAACACAATTGATATCATGTAATTTTTCAATAAAAACAATGAGAAATAAAAAAATAGTGATTATAATCACTCAATATGTATTTTGTATAAATGAAAATATTATTTTAAATATGTAATCACCCATGATTTCATAAACCAATATAATTATAAATACACTTATACCATAAATTGTTTAGTGAACTAGTTAATGGTGTTATTCCACCAAATGAGAAAGATATGTAGACTTAGAAGACAAACATAAGCCCCAAAACAAGGAACCCCCATGTGAAAATCAATAACCAAAAAATCCTAGGTCCCATAACCCTCTTAGGATAAGATGAAGAGAGGATATGGGAGAACAATTTTAGAAGATGAGATCCTGGGTGAATTTCCATGGTATGTCTACACTAATCATTTGGGATCACCATGGTTGAACCAAAAAAGAATGGGAAATAAGGGGAGTAAATGCAGGTGGTTGAATGAAATTAGGTGAGATAATAAAGGATATATCATATTTAAGGGATACCTTTATTGTTTTGATGCATGGTCAGTCTAGTTATGCACCAACCATGAACAGGACACTGAAACTGAATAATCAACTTTCAAGGATTTTATGCATGGTCAATCCGTCCAATAACCAACCATGGACAAGATATTAAAAGATAAAATTTTTTCGGCATGATTTCCACAACCATTAACAAGATACTAGAAATATATCTTTCAACATTAATGGTTTCACCAAAACAATTTAGTAAACTATGCCTCATTCTACCATCATGATATTTTCTTCCAAATAGATTCAAATTCAACCCAAAACTAATAAATAAGATATAAATAAAAAAAAACATTAAAATCAACAAATAGCCTATCAATGTATTTTCTCAAATTATTTAAATATATTGAATAAAAAAACATTAAAATCATACAACAAATAGCCTATCAATGTATTTTCTCAAATTATGAACCTCTTCCATTCCCAACTATGACTTTCAAGTATAAAAATGTTAAAAATATTATAACATCCATGAACCCGCACTATAAAATCTTGTTCTAATTAAAAATTATTTACATTTATCTCTTTGATACTCTTAAATGTGACTAATGTTTTTCCATTCAAACTTTACAACATCTAAATTAAATGTTGGATCACTTACATACTGAAGTAACTTTTATCTTTGGAGTTCTATAAAATTATGATAAACTCCAAAATAAACAAAACTCAGGACGTAAAGAGACTAATTATACCACTATAAAAATCTATTAATATTACATATTAGTTATTATACATGTCTAATAAATTTCTACACAAATGAATCATTTCAAGTAAACATTTATTTTTCTTCAATCTTCATAAGCTGGGGGAAAGGAAACATAATAAGGGGACATAAAATACTCATTAAGGGTAAACTTAGGAAATAAAAATTGAATGTTATTAGTGTTAGTAAGTTGATCATAAGGTTATTATGAAATAATAAAAGTGAATGAGAATAACATAATTGAATTCACAGTAATCTATATTTGGATAAATAATCATGAAACATTACTTAATGATTTACCATTGTACAAGAGTCATAAGAATTAATAATCATGAGAAATTTAAAGGCAACCTTGATCAAAGAAAATATTTATAACTGATGGTAAGGATGAAAAAAAAGTGTACCTTGATACATCATCATCATATAACCCATATATAACTCTTAAAATTGGAATAACCATATGTCTAACTTCTAATAAATTTCACCAGAGAACATAATCATCATTGAAATCATTAGTGTGCAATATGAGAACACCCATAATATATGTCATATTATGCTCACATGTGCACTATAATGAGTCTAACCCCTTTATAAAAAATATGCAAGGAACCTATCATGAATAATAACAAGTAAAAACTCTTGTAAACCTATAGGGAAAACACTTTTAAATATCCAATTACCCTTTTTATTTAAAACCCCATTTTAGAAAAAAAAAATCACCTAAAATGGGAGGATAATTATCTTTCTCAAAATAAAACATAAAATATTATAATATAATTTAAACATCAAATTAAAGTTATCAATAAGGGAAAACTCATGGTCATCATATATTATAAAATATATTATTCCTTTTATAACTTGATTAACATAGGAAATAATATAGTCAGATGAAAATCTATTTTAAATAACAGTAATTTATTAGGAGAAAGATTGAGCATAATATAATTATAAAATTTCCCAAATTTATAATATTTAACATAAATGATTTTTTGTGTTGATTAATGGAAATACCATTTAATGTTCATTAATACAACTCTTGAAGAAAATACCCTTCTAACTTTTAAAAAATAAAAAATTTCAAAATATTTTCAAAAATATTTCTCTGGAATTTTTATTGAAACATATAAGGTAATATTAAATTCAATAATTTTCATTATGGTTAGAAAATAATTTCTTTTTGTAAATGTTAAAAATAATAATTCCTTTAAAATATTCTGTAAAATGCGGTAAAAAGTGAACCATTTGGAAGAAATTAAGAAATTGCATTTCTGAAAACATTTAAAAGAAGGTAAAAGATCATGTTAACTAGATTTAAGAAAAAATTTCTATTTAGAAAAGTTAATTTTTTAAAAAATGTTAGAAAACATCGATATGGAATTGAAAGATTCATGATCTTAAAGAATATCCAAGATCAATATCACTTAGAAATATATTTCTTGATGTATCATTAATCTATAAGGGAGGAACTATAAATTATGAATATAAAAAACATTTATAACAAAAATATTATAAATTAAATTTGTTTTAAGAAAATAAGATCATATGATTTCCCCTAAAGGTAAAATGAATATAAAAATCCCAAAAATAAAGGGGTTTATAATATAAAACCTTTGCCACATTGGTAACTTTTCAACTGTAAGCCCAATTCAAAAGAATAACATCAAATGAATCTTTATATATCATGAACGTAAGTTGAGTACTTATTGAATATGTCAAAGTGGTAGAATATACACCTCATAAAATAAGATAACAACATATCATAAAAATATGTCCTATGGAAAGGGAATTGGAGATGAAAACCCCATAAAAAGATCATATCATTGAATTTCGAATTAGTCAAAGAAGATATTATGTGTAAAAAATATAATTTGAAAACTAGTGTAAATATTGAATTAAAAAATTTATATACAAATTAATACATAATCATGGAAAATTATAATTCAATTAAATCTATTTATAATCCAATGAAAGGTAATTGAGTGAAGAAACCCTTTTCCAATTTGTAAATTTCAAGAAAAATCCCGTTCGATTAAATAATTAAAATTGAAACCTAAATGAAATTAATTATGAATCATTCATGATATAAAAATTAAAAAGGATAATTTATATAATATATAAAATAAATTAGGTTTATAACATTATAATATAACTTAATAAAAGTAAATTGAGATGAAATACCTTACCCTGAGTCGAGGCTTGTAATATATGTACTTCAACACATTTATAATAGACTCATATCAATTATTATAAAAGTTATGAAAAGTTTCCTATATTGATAACTTATAATAAAATAATTTTTTCATTTATTATAATAACACATTTAATTACTTAATCAGTTAATTCCACATCTAGTTTTTTAAAGTCGTTCTGTCCATAATTTCTAAATGGATTCTTTTTATCGATCGTGTTAAAAAGGGGAATTATTCCATCATGTATTTAATAAAAATATAAAAATAATTATAATTTTTATAAATCAATTATAATTTTAAATAAAACCATGAAAAATTGTTATGAAAAATGAACTATGTCACATTTATAGATATTGTTGGTCGTACGAACGCATGAGTAACGTGTCTATTTTTTCAACTATAATTATGGAGAAAAGTTATATATTTTTATATATTTAAATGATAATAATATAATAAATATAATACTATTTATTTAAATTGGATTATATATATCATACTTGTGAGTTTGTATCTAAAAATGAATCTCATCGCTTTGTGGAGGTGGTAGTCCACACATACGCATAGACAACATAATCATTTATTTCAATGAATGGAAGGGTAAGAAAATATAGTCTATATTATCTATAAAAATTTATAAATATTTAATTGATATCATACAAGTATATATATATATATATATATTAAATATATCATTATTACCATTCATAATATGTAGTGATGGATAACAAATTACATCAGTCTGAGAGGTGGTAGACGGTCGTACAGATAAATGATGGATTCCTTTCCCATTTGATAGTGGTTGTAGATTGATATAGTAAAATACATTAACATAATATCATATAAATTTTTATATATGATTATGTTATTATATAATATTGTTTAAATACTATTTGAATAAAGTAGTAGAATAATTAAAATAAAAACAATCAGTAATGAGTAATACCCCTTCTTTAGGAAACCTCTTATGGTTTTCACAAAAGCTCCCCTAGTTTTATATTATGATCAAACCAATTATTCTAGGTCATGATAAGATATGTAAGGAACGTATTTTGACCAATATTTTATGAACTAAATTTTTCATGAATTGTGAAGTAAAAAGAAGAATAGATATCCTTTCATAAGAGAGGGGAATGGCACTTATGGAATTTCTCAAAATTTTAAATTAATATAATTAAAATTGAATTACAAATTGCTCAAAACTAATCTATTTTGAATATATAGTGAGAATATATAAAATAATACAATAAAATAAAAAAATTATATTTTTTGGCTCTGTTTTTTCTCTTATATTTTGGTTTTAACCCCTCTTTAACCCATTTCACACTTATAATCACAAAAAGAAATTATTCTTAGAGGATCATGAGAGATAGTATAAATGGAAAAGTGCTCATAAATGGGCCATTGTTTATACTATAAACCATATAAAAATTAAATGTATGAGTATAATATATTTAGTAATTATATATCATATAATAAAATATTATTTATTATAAAATATAATTATTGTCAATTTTAAAAACAATTCATTACTCTGGTTTAATAAAATGATTTTTTAAAAAAATAGATATTTCATTACATCTATAACATTTAATATTCATCAATAATATTCATGAATAACATTAATTACCTCTAATTATATTACTTTTAATATTTTTAATATCATTTCCTTGATTTTTTTATAAGTTGATTAATTATTATGTTATTTTTGTGTAAGTATTTTGGGTAATTATTTATTCACCAAAAAATTAAAAATAAATCATCATAATTAATATAAAATATTTATCATTCAAAATAATTGATATAAACAAAAATATATCCTATTTATCCTAATATTTTTAATATTATAGTTATTATAAATAAGAGTGTGACATTTTTTTATTTACATAAAAAAATATAGAGGACAAATCAAAGAAAAAATGGAAATAAAAGTCCATAAAACCAAATCATAAATGATTATGAATTAGATTTAATTTTGAAATAAAATGATAGAAAATTTTAGAGTCATTTTATAGTCATTATCATATTATTTTTAACCCATAATTACCTGATTTACCTTGTACCATGGAAAAACAAGAATTACTAAGGTTACTATTCGTATTGACCGAAAACAAAATTAAAATTTTAAATAAAATTGTAAATTATTATTATAAATATTGAACATATTTTATAAATTAAAAACACATAAGTGGTAGGATTAAATTAAAAATTAAACATTTAAAATTCAATGAAAAATTGTTTTACACAAAAATACCCTTTTAAGTATAAAATTTTGTATACTAAATTAAAGTATAACATCCATTTAAAAATTTAAAATTTATTTATTATAAATAAAAACTAAAAAATTAAAATTTTAAACTAATCCAAAAAAAATTACTATAAAAATTATTTAAAAGAATACACAATTTTCAATAAATGTCAGTATTTTTCCCTATTCATTGAAAATAAACCATTTCAATCAAATCGAAAAATTTAACCATTGGATAATTTTACTATAATTATTTCAAAAATTATATTTATTTTATCGAATAAATTTTTCAAATTTCTATAAATTAATTATTTTATTTACTCATGGAAACTAATTAAACTAGGTTTTTAAAGAAAACATAAATTTGAAGAATAAAATGGTTTCACTAAGACTTGAGTTCTTATTTCCTATGAATTAATCTTTAAATTTTTATTTATTAGAATTTATATACATATATATCAAAAATTATTTAATCATATTCATACCCACCAATTTAATGGCTTTGTTACAATTGTCATATTTAATTTATAACAATACATAGTACATTAAATCTTGGTGTTGCATGCCATAATGTTAAATAACATAATATATTTCTGCTAATATATTGAGATATTACACCAAAACATAAAAAATTCAAAAAAAATTGTTAATATGGAAAATTTATTCAATTCTCACAAACCAACCCTTTTCTTCTAAGGAAACATTTTTACCGTAGATGGTTGATGAACAACAGTGCTAAAGTTAAAGAGTATAGTCCACACAAAGAACTAGATAAACATCAATAGCATATTCATTAATAATAAATATATAGACTTATAAAAGAACCAAAAGTGAAAGATCATTATATTTAATTAAATCATATTTTTTACGTTAAGAGAATTCATTTTCACATTCTTATGTCTCATAAATCTATAATAATAACTCAAACAAAAACAACATATAACCCAATATTCAAACATGTAAAATAAAATTAAAATCAATGGAATAACACTAAAATTTCACAAAGTATCATATAAATTTACCAAACACAATACACCACAAAAAACTATGCTTTATAAATGAAAATTCATTTGTAACCAAAAACATTTGAAAAAAGACACTAAAATACACCTTTCAAAAACCCCAAGTAAACACTTTATGAATTCAATTTAAAATTTTAAAAATTTGTTAATTGAAATTAAAATCAATTAAAACCAAGAAATACCACTTAAGAAAAACTTCCAAAACCATAAAATTATCATTTATTTAAATAAATTTCTTCTTTAAACCATGTATAGTTTTTAAACCACTTGTGAAGTATACTCCCTAGAAATCTCACAATGTTCAATATAAAACACATAAATCAAATACATTACTAATTAAAATACCCATTTGTGTAAATTTCATATATATATATAAAATACTTCAAAAACATATGAATGATTTTTTGGAAGAACCTTAGAAACATATGGTAACATTATGAGAACAAAAAAAATAAATCATTACTCAAAACTGGCTAAAAATAATCAAATTTTACACTAAAATTATTTATAAATAATAACAGATTTAATTCATATACAGTAGTATCAAAATATAAAAAATTAAATCTTAATTAATCTCAAATAATTAATAAAAATAATTGAGGTAACTTGGAAATATAAAAAAATAATACATGAATAAATAATGATATTTTCAATAGTGAATGGTTTGGCTACAAGGTTTACCAAACTATATACCAACCATGTAAGATTCAATAGTAAGTTATCCTTAATTACATGCATAGCATGTGCATGGTTTGTTAAATCCTATAATGTTACCATATGCTCCTAATTCCTTCAATTGAGATCCTGAAAATTATATTTTTTCAAAATAACACATGTCGCCTTATTATGGTTCATATCACCACTTATTTGGGGCTAAATAACCAATAAAGTGTTTAAATAATATATCATTACCAAATTAAATATCCCAACTACCCATGTTAACTCTATGCTCGATAAGAGAATGTTTTGGATACACACTCCCTCACAACATATTCTTGAGATCCAATGATCATGTATCATATCTAAACTATCTTCCTAGATAACATAAGAACAACATTGAAATGATAATATTTTGAAATGAATTGGTTTGGGATAATATGTTGTTTTAAGTGGGTAAATTCACTATAATTAACAAAGGATGTTTCTAGTCACCATAAGAAATAATTATGTTTTTTCAAATCAGCCTAGTCGACATGGGAATGATTTTTCTTAATGAGAGATATAATAAATGTAACCTCAGCCTAGTTGTTCAGAATGACAATCCTATATGTTAGGATTTCATGAAAAATAAACAATCTATTTCTATAATATATAATAACCATAAAAGACATAAATATACTTATAAAATCCAACAAGACAAAAAATAAGTTTACCAACAAAACTAATATCTACAACATATTAAACCATACCATCATAGTAAAAAAAATATACTAGACCATATGAGGACATAAGGTACACCCTTGTAATATAAAAATAATCCACCAAAATCCAAGGGTAAAGAAGTTCATGTATATTCATGGTACAAAAATGAAAAACTGTGAAAAAAACTAATTAAAAACAACTACCCATCCCTAACTGTCAATAAATTTATTTCAATTTCCACCTTCACCATACCAAAACTAAAGATATGATCCTCTATAAAATTAAAGGAACCTACTAACACATTTATTTGATTAATATAAAACATTATACACACATATTTATTGTAAGGAGTGATATAAACATAACCAATAGGATTCCATCAAATACTCTTCAATGTAATTTTTATCAATAAATACATATTACACTAGTTTGAAAAAAAATATCAAAGTACCTTTTTTTAATAACCAGTACCAAGAGAGGCAACTCAATGATTTTAACATTACAAATAATGTTATTTATTTAAATCATAAAATTGAAATTAAAATGTATATAAGTGGACCATTGATGATTAAGATGATTAATATCATTTCAAAAACCATTATACTTTTCAATATTTTACGATAAATTGACCCATTTAGTTTTTTATATTGTTGTTTACTTTTTTTATTGGGAAAACATTGTGTAAGATTTCCACTTTTGGAAAATAACATGAATCCAGGATTTATATATTTCAAATCCTTGAACCATTAAATTTATATTTTTTCTAAAAATTGAGAACATTAGTAACCATACATATCCACTAAATATAATCAATAATAATTACTATTAAACCATGAAAATAAATAAGAAAGGAGCATAGTAATTCCTAAAATAGAATCCTTATTGAAATTATTATATCATTGAATAAATAATATATACTAAAAATAATAAAATAGACTGTAATAAAAACACAAAAAATATAACATTTATAGTCATAGTGGGAAACAAATATAGAAACAATGGAGGTGTTCTCATACAAAAAAATGGTGGAAATCATTGTATGAATATACAGTGGACTAAACTACACTTACTCTTGGTTTTCTATCTACCAACTAACCAGTATTGAAAACCCCTTAGCATGAGTAATGATGAAACACTAAGGGACACACTATCCAATGTATTATCTAAACTAGTGTATTACTCATCACATAAACTTTAACTTAGTAACCCAAGGATAACCATGATATATCAAATGGAGGTTATAAATAAACTCAATATATAAAAATAATTCTATAATAATTAAAATATAAACTCGAGACTCTCCTTGAAAAAAACACGTCAATGAAATACCTTTTTCATGATAACTCAAGGATTATAAAAATTTTCCAATACACATGACAAATTATATCACATCATATAATAATCAATAACCAAGGGGAACACCTTTTAGTATTGGAAAAACATAATGAAATACAATATTTTATTTTCTATATGGACCATTAGTTTAGTAAATACTCTATGAAATCAGAGTTTCTATATAGTAACATTTCAGCATAATCATATATGGCCACAAGTATGTTTTTGAAAACCTAAAAATTCACCTTCAAGTCTTGGTTTGCCATCCCAATCTTAATTTTTTTTAAACACTTAAAGTATGAAAACACATTTTTTATTAAATACATTCCCATTTACATGTTTTATTTATTATTTATAATTTATAAGAAAATTAATCCATGGACATCAATTAATGATTCCTTTGAATAAAATTTATAGAAATTTTATAAAACACTTATAATTAAATAACTATATTTAATAATATATTCACACTTTTAATGTAGAAAACAACCTTCATGTCCTTTGAAATTTTGTTGAGGGATATAAATAAATTCATGAGGAATACGGTAACATAATATATATTTTATATGAAATAAAATATTATTTTAAATAGGTAATGACCCATGGTTTATAGTGAAATTGAATTATAAAGAGTATTATATCATAAACTAATGTATCCATTATCCAATACTATTATTCCCTAATAATAGAAATAAATAAAACCTTACAAGAATTTCCCAAACTCTAAAACTAGGAAATACCCTGAAAAAATAAATAAAACCAAAAACAAATCCTAGTACCAATGACTATATAAAGGGAGTGAAGAATAGTAGATATTTTAGTAGAATGATAGAATATTATATTATGGATTATTTAACTTCATAAATCAACTCTAAACATAAGGTGTCACTATGATTGAAAAAAGAATAGTGGGGGATTCTATGGAGTAGATTTATGATTTAAAACAAAATTATGGGGGAAAATAATGGATTCCCATTATTTTGGAGGAATTAAAATAATAAAATAAAAATTAATTTTAGCATGTTGTATATTTTTAATACATGGTTATTAAAACTATGCCTGATTAATGTACACACCACTAGAAAAAAACAACGTAAAAATTTGGATGAAGGACTATTTCAACCATTTGAAATCTACTAATAACCAAAACAATTCTCCCATGGTTTACATAATTGTGCATAAACCATGAAAAATACACTACATGATGTATATTTTAAACATGTAAAATTTCACCGGAATGATTTAGTAAGCAAGGAATTCAAGGATTTTCTTCCAAAAAACTAAATTTAATCGAATACCATAAAATATTCCAAAATGTAATTATACACAAAATTATTTACAAAAAAGTTACATTCTAGGATATAATACATTGCCTCTATAATTTTAGTATTAATATAACTAAATGATCATTTACATAATTTTTATAACATTATCCTTATTTTACTAATATTATGTGAAGAAAAAAAATTCTAGCTACCCTTATCACACTATTTACCATTCTTCTCTGGTCATAGGAGAGGGAAAATCCTTGACCAAGTGTGGGTACTTCACTAGCCTCATGGTTCTTCAGTTTCAACCCAATAATGGAGTATTAATATATTCCACCATATTCAAATACACAAGTAAATAGAGAGAAACTATATTTTCATAGAAAAAAATAAATAATGGGAGATAAAGATAATCGTTAATTTCATAAACCCCTACCTTAGCCTTTATTCTAAATGAAAAAAAATAAAAAAGTACTGTAAAATTCTGAAAAAATGGACTTAGGGGAAACATTGATTCCTAATATAATTAATCCGTTATATTATTTTCTCATTATCTTGGGAACTAGAGACCATAGTCAAGAAGAAGAAAAGTTGGACTTTTAAAAATGATGTAAAAAATATTGTTAAATAAAATAATGGAAAATAATGAGGTAGGTAATCTCAATAAGTTGAAATTATCTAAAATAGAGGCTCAGGTCCCCATTTAAAGTGATGTCCCAAGGTGATTTGTTTTCTTTTCTTATATCATGATAGAATTTATGTCTAATTATTTCTATTAGGTGATAATCACTTATGGCATTGTTTTAGGCCCTTATCTCAACTCTCACTTCCTCAGAATCAATACTATATCTCATGTTTGTGATTTTTCATAGATAGTAGGCACATTGAAACTTCAATTGGGTATTTATTCATTTTCCAAGTAGATATAATGAAATATGTTTTTGAGATGATGGTTGGGAATGTAGACAAAGTTTATATTCAAATAATTCCATGCATTGATATTATATTTAAAAATGTTCCACGAAAATTTATAGTTTTCATGATATTTTTCTTAGTGTTATTCATGGATTTAATATGGAATGGACTTGATTTTTCAGTATTGTTTCATGGTCATTGGAGGGTTTTCCCTACTCGAGTCAGGTATTAAGATGATAGAACATTTTCTATGGTGGGACAAAAAAAATTCTATCCTTGATCAGGTATATGAATGATTGTCTAAATTAATAGAGACAACATAAAACATATAATCAAAGAATTTAATTTATACATGGATTATAAAACTTCATCCTTAACACATATTACTCAGGATGAAAACTAAACATTCCCATATATATATAGAAAATTTTATCATGAAACATAATCACATATATTGGCTAAACCTCAGATTATTTCCATAGTTTTGACCTTTATAATATTTGTATGAGTTTAAAACATATCAGTCAGCGCACAAAACATTTCCATAACTAACTGATTTTTTTCTAAACTCAAAAAATATTTATATTAAACAAAACACTTAAAAAACTTCTAGAACATTTTTTTATTTTTATTCATACAAATTTATTATAAAAATAATATATTTAAAGTTTAACTATATAAATTACATTTCAAAATAATAAACAAAATAATAAACATCACATTTTTGGTCAATTTTCATTTATATTTCAAATTATTATTATTTATACAAAATGAATTATATTCTCAAATTTTTATAATATTATAAAGTATTATTAACAAAAAAAATACATAAATTGAAATTGAAACTTTATTTTTTATCAATAATCATCCCTTATCTTATCAAAAAACTATGAAATTATTAATGAATTTTAGGAAAAGATTACCCTAACATGTTATAAATAATAATACAAAGAATAGAAAACTAACTAACTCATTTTTTTATTATTTATCATGATACTTCTATAAATCAGGGTTTCTACCTCAATTCCTGTCACCAATATTTCAAACCATATATTCACACTCAGGCACACTAGGGACCTACCAGACATTTCATTTTTCCTCATCACTCTACTAATAAATTATATGGAGATTTTTTCATTATCTTTATGTGCCTTTTCAAGGATAATATTTTAAAAGTCAAAAGTTTTCCTTTTACAAAGTCATTTATGATACTCATCAAGACTTTAAAATGATTAATTTGAGGATAAAAGATAGGTAGGTAATTAAGATATCAAATTTGAAAATCAGAATAAGTAGACTTACATCTCAAAATAATACATGATATGTTTTAACTGTAGTAAAGATTCTACACTCATATCTTTACAAATATTCACCCAATACTCTTTCATTATTATTTTCTTTTGAGTCAAAAACTATATAATTAATAACAATGATTGATTGATCCATTTTTATTTTTTATGTATATTTTTTATTCTTATTTTAATTTTTTACACTTTTTTCTCATATTATTTTATATTTTATATTTAGTGGGTTAAAAAATTATAAATACATATTAGTTTTTGACCACATTTTCAACAACCAATGAAATGAACAACACATTCATCTGAAATCCATTAAATTTATCTCAAGAGGCCATGAAAATAACCTTATTCTCTACACATAGCTGAAAATATATCATGATATGCACTAATATATGGATAAGAATCAAAAAAAACTTTTTTATTGTGGCATACCTATCTGGTTGTTCATAGTCACTATGGTTTAAAATAAGTAAAATATAAGTATAGAATATAATCGATTAACCTGATATTTTCAAATCAATAATATCCCTAAGCATACATAGTATACATGAATTCTATGGATTTAAAAAATAATAATATAAATTTATGGATTCCTATATATCCAAAAAAACTTATGAAAATAGGGTGAATAGAATAATATATCATCATGTTTCATAATACCTCCTGGAAATGGGATAAATAATATAGAATAATCAATTCATGGAATGAATAATTATATTAAATTTATATACCCAAATTCATTTTTATGAAATCATAATGTTATCTCATATCATCAATTATTTAAATTAATGATTATAGAATTAACTAACACCTCAAAAACATTATGGAAACATTACCTTGTAGGGTTCATTAAAGATCAATTTTTTGATTTTATATTTTTCACGAAAAAATATAGAAAAACATTATAAATAAAAAAGAATAATAAAAACCCCTAAACGAAGTTAATACCTCTTCCATATACTTAAATGTTATTGTCCATAAATTAAGAGGATAAAGTAGAAACTTAAGACGGTAAAGAAATATTTGTTAGAGAGATAAAACCTGGTTACTTCTGGGGATAAAATGTGTAAAGGTGACAACCCATTATCCCCTAGGATGAGATAATGGAAGAAAATTGACCAAGTGTAAGCCCTTCCCCACCATCAGTAGTTTGTGAACACAAATAAATAATCACTCATTCATTGAATCCACCATATATAAATACTTCAAAGGAGAAGAATATAGGTTATCATAGTAAGAAAGAAATCAAAGAGAGACAAAAATTAGGTAACTATCATCAACCCCAACATCTTCCTTCAATTCAGTAATGAAAAATTTAAAGAATTTCAAAAACTTATAATAAGACAAATTTGAGGGTAATGCATAATATTTTGTTATATTTATACTCTCTATTCCATTTTCGGACACATAGACTACTATGGGAATTCTTTTGGTATCACAATGGGTTTAATTTCTAAATCAATTTGGGTTTTGAAAAACTTGTGTCATGAAACAGTGGTATTAGATAATTTTCTTTAGATATTGGTCGGATTTTGAAGTTAGAAATGTGTCATTTTTAATGAGTTTGTGAAATAACTAAAGAAATAATTACAAAATTATTATAGTTCAATTAAATTTTTTAAATAATCATGTGTCTGGTATGTTTGTTGATGCATCCCTACGAATTGAATATGATTTTTTATTACTAACTCGAGAACATATATCATTGATTATAGGATATAGTTAGGTTAGTTTCCATACCCTTACCCCAGACTGCCCTAGAGCCGATGTGGTTTTACCTAAAACAGGGTGTGTAATTTTTTCATTAAAACAGAAGCTGAAGAATCACAGATCTTGTTCCACTAAAGAGGATATTTTCAGTTTAGGTCCTAGAGAACCATGCAAAATTATTACTATTCCTTCAAAACTAAATGGGTAAAGAATCTCCACTATGCTTCCACCAGACATTTTATCTCAAATCAACTAAACCTATAAAAATTTAATTTATAATGTAGGGTGATCATAATAATTCCAAGTAAGGGGTTTTAAAATAAAATATTGTTTCAATTAAAACCTCTTGAAAACATTCCTTTAAAATTAATCATAAAATGTTTTCGTAAGGAAGGCTGCAATACATAAAGCTTAACATAAAATTTTGTCCAAAAAAACACAAGTGAACATTTCAAGAAATATTTACAAAGTACCAGTGATACATGTTCCAATCATAAGCATTCACATACAATACATATGGTGTACAACATATAAATAATGATTTCTTCCAACTATACTATTGTGATATGAAAATGTGTAAGTACAAAATTTATAACTGAAATTAATAATTGATCAGAGTTGTGCATAATAGTAACTTCAATTTCATCACATACTTACTATGATACATAAACTAGCTAAAAAATCATTGAGTATTGAATAAATATTATACCATAAGAATTTACTTCATCTGATCTCATATGTACAAACTCATTAACCATATATATTTTACATGTCAAATATTCACTTGGTTAATTAAATTTCATAGTTATAATGAGGAAGTGAATATGTCATACTATGTCAAGGCCTCCTGCCAAGACTAATAACTCTATGTCAAGGCCTCATGTTAAGACTGTATTTTTTCTCATCAGACCTACTGATGCATCGATGGGCTATAGCGGGCTCCACCTATCACATACTAAATCCAGTTAATTCCTCATTTCATTAAATCAAAGTGTCTCATAACACTTTGATTCATTAAATTATGTTCCTTATTCAAAGTGTCTCATACCACATTGAATAATTACATTTTTTTCACTAATTCAATGTGTCCCATACCACTTTGAGTAATTACATTCTGTTTCTTATTCAAATTTTCCCACACCACTATGAATAATTAAATTCTTATTTCATAAATTATTATAAGAGATAAATAAATAAGAAATTGTTCTATTTATCACATAAAATAAAAACGTTATAAACCCTTCCATTGCAACAAACTTTCAATGTATTAAAATACATGTTTATGACTTCAGAATAGATATTATTCATGCTCAACTCATGCTTTGATAAATGTAAAATACAATGGACTAAATCATAATATGTTAGTTATTATTTATATAATAGTTTTCTCAATGACATGCATAAACTAGTACACATTATTTGTGCAAGTGATATTATTTTAAAACACATAAGTAATGAATGGATGGGTTTGTCACATATGTTTATAATTTCTTAATTTTCAAAATCCATGATTCTTGTAAATAGATACTTAATAAAAATAAATTCCTTTTAACACATTGGGTGAACATTCAAATAGATTAAATCATAATATTTGTAACGCCCCGACCCCAGCTACCCAGAGTCGGTGCATTACTTCGTAACATTGGCATGATCACAAGAAAGATCAAATCCCGAAAGACCGATTAGTTTAGTAGCCTTGGAAACACTAGATATATTCATAAGTTTTACATTACATCATAAAATGAAAAACTACTACAACAACATAATGTTTCCAACGTCCACACTATAAACCCATAATATCCCTGCAAGTCAATCATAATTTACTTCTTCACTACCTGGGATAAATAAAACATAAAAAAGGGGTGAGCTCAAATGCCCAGTAAGGATAACAATATAGCGGAACATTCAAAATAAGCATAAACATTTAAGGCAATGAATTACTAAAACAAAAGCCTTTTAAAAATTGAACTTCAACATAGTATGGCAAAAGTAAAATGAAATAATGCCATTTACTTGTTCACATGGATATTCTACTAATCGAATAATCACATGCAATATCTATAACCACTTTCATAATGTTGGAATGCATAATGCCAAACGTTAATTTCATTGTCTAGGCCTCATCCCAAGACCTAGGGGTTACTTCTAACCGGAACCCAACCCGGAGTGCCTCTAATAACCGGACA
Source organism: Viscum album (assembly GCA_963277665.1). NCBI lineage: Eukaryota > Viridiplantae > Streptophyta > Magnoliopsida > Santalales > Viscaceae > Viscum > Viscum album. Next base: position 1,514,810,412 of record OY728163.1, read on the forward strand.
CCAACCCGGAGTGCCTCTAATAACCGGACACCAACCCGGAGTGCCTCTAATAACCGGACACCAACCCGGAGGGCATACTTTTACCAGTCCCTAACCTGGAGGGCTTACTTTAACCAGTCCCCAACCTGGAGGGCTTACTTTTACCAGTCCCCAACCTGGAGGGCTTACTTTTACCGGTCCCCAACCCGGAACATACTTGTTTACCACATTCATCTAAAGAAAAGTTTGAAATATAACATAAACATTCAGATTAAAACTAGCATACGAAATGTCAATAGTTTCACCATAAACTATGAATGGTATAAAATAGCACAACCACAGTCAAACATATCACAAAACCTTCAATACAATATAGAAGTTTTGTATTATAATAAATCAACTTCAAATAAGCGTAAAATCCATTAAAGGATGTTGACATAGATGAAATCAAAACACTTTTTAGAGAAATATCTCTTTCTATTTTTGAAATCATTTAAGAGCCATATAAAATAAAAAAAATTCTTGAAAATATTCTTTTAAGCTTGTAAGGAAAGCTTTGACGATTTTATAACGGCGGAATATAACCGCACCCGCCGTATAAGTAAAAAAAACATTCTTATCTTAATTCTGTCGAAAAGGTCAAAAAGGACCTTGTTTTGAAAACGACGGAAAGATTCCTTTATAAACCTCTTACAAAAAGTCAAACAAGGGTATAAATGAATTTAACCCATATTCTTGTAAATAATAAATATGTTTTGAAATACATTTCGAAGAAACATGGATGTAGATGATAAAGAAATCCCAGTAGATTATTACGTATAAACAACCTCGGATAATGAAGAGATTGTGAAATAACCCTTACCTTGTACTTTTCCTTGGTTGGGGTAGGTTAACCTCCTGTATAATGGTGAAATAATTGTTATTAAATTATACAAGAATCATATATATTAATATGATATCATATATGATCTTTTAACATTGATTTGTTAATAATATCTTAGAATTATCGTCGTTTCGGGTGTTAACTTACTCATTTTCTTTTATATGTTTTGTTACATAAGTCATGTTTGTTGTATCTTATTCATATCCAGAATGATATCAAGTCCTTAAACATCATTTTTAAATCATTAAATGATAATTATACTTGAATGGATACGATGGAGAATGAATCTCATCGCGTTCGTGGAGACGGTAGTCCGTACGTACGCACGAACGCTACTTCCATTTAATTTTTATTTTAAAAGAATCGAATCCAAATGATACATAGGTATATTACTATTACAGTATAATATAATATTTTATATATGTTACTTAAGTTCATTAACACCATCCTTTATACGTTCCAAGTGTGGTATGAACGAGTCATATCATTTTAAGGGGGCGGTAGTCCGCACTTCCTCAAATGAAATTATCGTATGTATATACAACATGAAACGAATAATGGTATGAAATAAAATGGAATTACAGAAGATTATATATAAAATATATATCATTAATATCATATTTAATTACAGTTCCATCATAATGGCCACCATGAGAGGTGGTAAGATGTATTTGAACAATCATCGTTTCGTGAGGCGTTAGTTTTCCATCCACAGAAACATTATGTTCATCATCCATTAGATGGAGTTGTGTGTATGTGTAGTTTGAATCCTTCTTATAAAAACATCCTAGTATATTGAGGATACTGGTGTTGTTACAAAAGAAAGGAAATAAAAAGATTTATGGGGTTGGAGAAGCAAAATAAATGAAAATAATTTAAGAGAAATCGTTACCTTTAATTTAGGTAACTCACTTTGGTTGGAACCAAAGGACTTCTTGAAATGCTTTCTTCCTAAGGGGAAGCTTCAAGGAGGAGGAGAGGGATGTGGGGAGCTTAGTTGGGCAGAGTTTGGACGAGCCAAGTGGCTTGAGAGGTGTGAAGAAATGAGAAGGAGGAGTGCCCTTTTATAAGAGGGGTGAGCGGCACCTTTGGAAAAGCTAGAAATATTAATTTATAAAAAATTCATATTCGGTTTCCAATGGCTCCAAAGTTGACTATTCAAAGGTTGAGGTGGGTATAGGTCGAAAAAAACTCATCCAATAGAATTTAGACAGGTTTGGGTACTTATATTAACCTTATCATTAAGTATTAACTCTAAGTTAATTTGTTTCACTTTTACAATGTCTCTTTGTATTTTTATATAATATGGTTAATAAACTTACTATATACATCCAAGCGACCCCCAAGTGGTCCATTAATGATTAACCTATTATAATATAAGTCTCTTGGCCGAACCTTAGATTTTTAGGAATTTAATATCAATTAATAATATAATATTTGTTTTAAGAACTCTTTTATGTCAATTTTGACACTATTCAATAGTTGATTTTTGTGAAACTCATAACAGATTGATTACTTCGAAAAAAGTCAATTAAATCAATCCTAATATATCATATTATCATAGAAAATTAGTTTAATTCATTAAAAGTTTCATATTATAATTATTTGGGTATTTATAAGATCAATTATTTTAATTTTTCACTATTTTAGTAATTACTGCATCATCATTGTGTCATAAATAAAATAAATTATTTAATGTCTAAAAATTATAAATAAAATATCATTATGTAGGAAATCTTTTTATCTTTCTAATTAATATTTATAATCGAAAATCCAACATGTATAACCCTATGTAAAAATTGTTCTTCGAAAAGATGTAAGCTTATGCCATTTTTATTTTTATTTTAACTTTATTAATATAATGTGTCATTATCACTTACAAGTGGATCCATGGGGTCCCAAAATAGACCCAAAGATGCCCATGGTCGACCATGTATCAACCAATAGGGTTAAGACACGTTTTAGGGTAATTTAGTATTATTATAATATTATTTTTTTTAACCCTTATTTACCGGATTTACCCTTTAACCATGGTAAATAAAATATTTACCACAATAACTTTTCAAAATGTCTAAAAATAAAAGTTACCTATTTACACAATTTGAACATCCTGATTCCAAATATGGAATCCATTTTCCTAAATTCAAAACACAGAAGTGGCAGAAATTAATTTAAAATTAATTCCTGCTGTCAAAACAAAAAGCGTGTTTTTAAGAGATAATAACTATCAAAAGATTGACACTTGTTTATGTTCGGTTTAATTGTAAAATTATGTCTAATGACCAACATTATATTAAATGGTAAAAATATATTCTAAATATACTTTAAAAACACTAAAATTCATAATTTATCACTATTAATTATTTTGATTAAAAAAGTTGTTTTTAATTAAAATTTAGAAATTTTCACTATTCATCAAAATATGAAAGTTATCCGAAATGTACCAAAATTTCACCCTAGGATAATTTCGATATTATGAATCCAAAAATGAAGTCCATTTTGAAATATAAAATATATATGATTTCAAAAATAAGGTATTACTATTCACAACGGCCAGTTTAATCGGTTGTGGTGTGTGTTAAAACTCGAAGTTGCGTATAACACACGCTACTGTATTATTCAAAGGAAAGCGTACCGTGGAAGCTTGGGATGTTTCATTTTAAATTTTTTTGATGTCCCCATTTAGTCAATATGTTTAAAATATTGTATTTAAAAAGGGTTCACTATTAAAAGTTGATAAAAGTGCAATACTGAAAATGAATTTGTTCTTGCATTATATCAAAGAAACTCATAATATGGATTCTAAAATTATAAGGATTATATAAAGTTTAAAATTTAGATAATACTATTCATAACCGCTTTTGAATGGCTTATTTTTTTAAGTCATGGTGTGATTGAACTCGGTGTTGCGTGTAGTGCAAGTTATTTAATTATTTTGAAGAAATAACACACTATGAAATCTTGGGGTGTTACATTCTCCCCTCCTTCAATAAATTGCGTCCTCGCAATTTGAAATTGTTCTTCAAAAATAAAAGGTTGAAAATAGAAAATATATTTGTGGGAAAACCCACATCGGAAATTGGGTTACTAAAATTTAGTCTTAATATGAGGAAAAGAGAAATGAAAGGGTCACCACCAAATTATGATCTCGATTAGGAGAACATTGGTGGCAATTAGAGACATATAATTGGAGGAAAAACGTAAATATTTATAGGTAGTGATTGAGGTCATCAATCACAAACAAGTGTAAAATTGAGGTCCTTAAACTCATCAATCTATGATGATTTGAAATACCATCGGTTCAACAAAACATAGGGTATTGGGATAACACATTTTTGACGTTTCAAAATATCTTAGTTGAAATCCCACATCGAAAAATGAATTAATGAGGCCTCTATTTAAAATAAAGAGTGGAAAGTATGAAGATTACCGAAAATAACACATACTAGGGTTCCATGTAGTAAAATACGGATATGGAGGAGAAATCTAACCATCAATTATCTGATGGAGAGTGGTAGAGAACATGGCTATGAAAAGGCCAACAATCCTAAAGCCATAAATTAGTGATGATTTAAGGTACCATCTAGGACAACATTTTTGTTCTAAGTTCCTTTTATTAATGTTGAGTAATTTATTTATGAGTTTGTCTAAGATCATAAGGAGATATACTTACTTTATAATTAGAGTTTTATCTAATAATAAATTTCTACCACAAACTCATCTTTCACTCTAAGAGATAATAGAACGTAAAAAAAAAATTTATACAGGGTTCCAAAATAAATGAATTTATAATTCATATACCAGATCTTTTAATAAAAACTAAATTATTTAATCCAGTACATCTCGTGGGCCAGTGGTAGGTGATACACCCTTGTCGCCCTTCAGTTGCGGGTTCAAGTCTCACAGCCTTGCCGGATGCGACGGGTTGCCGCCCGACTTCCGGGTTGTCCTTTTATGGCAATCCAAAATAATCCAAACTAGAACTATCCAAAATACTTATGTCCAAACTCACAGTCCAACATTTATAAGGAAGGTAAACATAATATAGATCCTTTTTACCCCGTAATAGCATATGAATACCTTCATCATGTATTACCATATTCCTTATTGATTACATTCATGCTCCCTTATTCCATATAGAATGCTGGATATACTTCATTAATCCAAAAATGTTTTAAGCCCCAACAATGATGGAATATACAAATCATTAATCAGTTCCAAGGTAGTCAAGAATATCTAATATAATTTATCCAAAACAATCACATATTATTCCAAAATCACTACCTCAGTATCAGAACTATATTATGATTTATCATTCTCTCAACCATATATTTTCCAAAAATTTATCCTGCTATTGAGTCACTTTTCTTTGTTCCACACAATCTCATGTCCTTGATGAAATAGTACTGCAGTACAATCCTTATATACTCCATAATTATTATATCAACTACATTGTTGATACAATACTCAATTGACATAATCAACATAAGAACTCTAATCATTCCTCTTCATCTACAGTAGTATCATAACTTGATTATTATCCAATAACATCATTTGCGGTATAGTCTGATGACTGGGACATAGGTTCGCGTAGTGTCCAAACTCCTTGCAAATGAAGCATTGTACATTTAAAACCATTTTCTTACCCTTGCAGGCACGTACTTTGTGCCCTTTTCCTCCATACTTATAACAAACTCATATTACTTTCAGGAAAGTTCCAGGGTGTTTCTTTCCACAGTTACCACAAATGGGAAATTTCTTCTTTTCCTTCTTCCCTTTATCCATCTTTCTATCTTCCATCCTTTTATTCTCTTGCTTCCCTTCAAAGCCATAGGACTCAGTAAACTCTTTACTTATCTTATCAACACATGATATTATTTCTTCATATGATGATAATACATGGGAGACTATTTCTCTTATAAATTCTAGCTTAAGACCATGAAAGATATGATCCTTCCTTCTCTTTGGATCATGTGCATTTCTGGAGTTCTCATTCCTTCTACTGGGCGCCATTTCTAAACAATGGCATACACTAGATGAGTTTATGAATCAAAATACATAATCCCATACTTATAAAACACTTAACATAAATTGAACTATTTATGGATATAATCCATAATCATAAAAATGTCTCCTTTGAGGATGTATATACTCATAAACCCTTCATAATTATTTGTAATGAAAATGGGAGTTATCCTAAGCATATCCCCCGGGAGTGTCGTAACCAAGAGTGCAGCAAGGCCCGTTGTCGTGCACCAGTTCCCGTTCGAGTCTAGCTCAAAGCGGTGTTTTCGGGTTTTACCCCTAGGTACATCTGTGCCAGAGCCGCCTCTACCTGCTCGTATCCAGACAGGGATTTATTGCTCGGAAAACTCACAAAATCTCTACAATACCAAAATTCTAGGAAGTTCTTTTACACTAATCCTCAAAGTTCATCTTAGGTCTATGTGCTCTAATCAGAGTTTATCTAAATCTAGCTTCCAAGGTTTGTACTAAACTTCCTCTGATACCAACTGTAACGCCCCGACCCCAGCTACCCAGAGTCGGTGCATTACTTCGTAACATTGGCATGATCACAAGAAAGATCAAATCCCGAAAGACCGATTAGTTTAGTAGCCTTGGAAACACTAGATATATTCATAAGTTTTACATTACATCATAAAATGAAAAAATACTACAACAACATAATGTTTCCAACGTCCACACTATAAACCCATAATATCCCTGCAAGTCAATCATAATTTACTTCTTCACTACCTGGGAGAAATAAAACATAAAAAAGGGGTGAGCTCAAATGCCCAGTAAGGATAACAATATAGCGGAACATTCAAAATAAGCATAAACATTTAAGGCAATGAATTACTAAAACAAAAGCCTTTTAAAAATTGAAATTCAACATAGTATGGCAAAAGTAAAATGAAATAATGCCATTTACTTGTTCACATGGATATTCTACTAATCGAATAATCACATGCAATATCTATAACCACTTTCATAATGTTGGAATGCATAATGCCAAACGTTAATTTCATTGTCTAGGCCTCATCCCAAGACCTAGGGGTTACTTCTAACCGGAACCCAACCCGGAGTGCCTCTAATAACCGGACACCAACCCGGAGTGCCTCTAATAACCGGACACCAACCCGGAGTGCCTCTAATAACCGGACACCAACCCGGAGGGCATACTTTTACCAGTCCCTAACCTGGAGGGCTTACTTTAACCAGTCCCCAACCTGGAGGGCTTACTTTTACCAGTCCCCAACCTGGAGGGCTTACTTTTACCGGTCCCCAACCCGGAACATACTTGTTTAGCACATTCATCTAAAGAAAAGTTTGAAATATAACATAAACATTCAGATTAAAACTAGCATACGAAATGTCAATAGTTTCACCATAAACTATGAATGGTATAAAATAGCACAACCACAGTCAAACATATCACAAAACCTTCAATACAATATAGAAGTTTTGTATTATAATAAATCAACTTCAAATAAGCGTAAAATCCATTAAAGGATGTTGACATAGATGAAATCAAAACACTTTTTAGAGAAATATCTCTTTCTATTTTTGAAATCATTTAAGAGCCATATAAAATAAAAAAATTTCTTGAAAATATTCTTGTAAGCTTGTAAGGAAAGCTTTGACGATTTTATAACGGCGGAATAAAACCGCACCCGCCGTATAAGTAAAAAAAACATTCTTATCTTAATTCTGTCGAAAAGGTCAAAAAGGACCTTGTTTTGAAAACGACGGAAAGATTCCTTTATAAACCTCTTACAAAAAGTCAAACAAGGGTATAAATGAATTTAACCCATATTATTGTAAATAATAAATATGTTTTGAAATACATTTCGAAGAAACATGGATGTAGATGATAAAGAAATCCCAGTAGATTATTACGTATAAACAACCTCGGATAATGAAGAGATTGTGAAATAACCCTTACCTTGTACTTTTCCTTGGTTGGGGTAGGTTAACCTCCTGTATAATGGTGAAATAATTGTTATTAAATTATACAAGAATCATATATATTAATATGATATCATATATGATCTTTTAACATTGATTTGTTAATAATATCTTAGAATTATCGTCGTTTCGGGTGTTAACTTACTCATTTTCTTTTATATGTTTTGTTACATAAGTCATGTTTGTTGTATCTTATTCATATCCAGAATGATATCAAGTCCTTAAACATCATTTTTAAATCATTAAATGATAATTATACTTGAATGGATACGATGGAGAATGAATCTCATCGTGTTCGTGGAGACGGTAGTCCGTACGTACGCACGAACGCTACTTCCATTTAATTTTTATTTTAAAAGAATCGAAACCAAATGATACATAGGTATATTACTATTCCAGTATAATATAATATTTTATATATTTTACTTAAGTTCATTAACACCATCCTTTATACGTTCCAAGTGTGGTATGAACGAGTCATATCATTTTAAGGGGGCGGTAGTCCGCACTTCCTCAAATGAAATTATCGTATGTATATACAACATGAAACGAAGAATGGTATGAAATAAAATGGAATTACAGAAGATTATATATAAAATATATATCATTAATATCATATTTAATTACAGTTCCATCATAATGGCCACCATGAGAGGTGGTAAGATGTATTTGAACAATCATCGTTTCGTGAGGCGTTAGTTTTCCATCCACAGAAACATTATGTTCATCATCCATTAGATGGAGTTGTGTGTATGTGTAGTTTTAATCCTTCTTATAACAACATCCTAGTATATTGAGGATACTGGTGTTGTTAAAAAAGAAAGGAAATAAAAAGATTTATGGGGTTGGAGAAGCAAAATAAATGAAAATAATTTAAGAGAAATCGTTACCTTTAATTTAGGTAACTCACTTTGGTTGGAACCAAAGGACTTCTTGAAATGCTTTCTTCCTAAGGGGAAGCTTCAAGGAGGAGGAGAGGGATGTGGGGAGCTTAGTTGGGCAGAGTTTGGACGAGCCAAGTGGCTTGAGAGGTGTGAAGAAATGAGAAGGAGGAGTGCCCTTTTATAAGAGGGGTGAGGGGCACCTTTGGAAAAGCTAGAAATATTAATTTATAAAAAATTCATATTCGGTTTCCAATGGCTCCAAAGTTGACTATTCAAAGGTTGAGGTGGGTATAGGTCGAAAAAAACTCATCCAATAGAATTTAGACAGGTTTGGGTACTTATATTAACCTTATCATTAAGTATTAACTCTAAGTTAATTAGTTTCACTTTTACAATGTCTCTTTGTATTTTTATATAATATGGTTAATAAACTTACTATATACATCCAAGCGACCCCCAAGTGGTCCATTAATGATTAACCTATTATAATATAAGTCTCTTGGCCGAACCTTAGATTTTTAGGAATTTAATATCAATTAATAATATAATATTTGTTTTAAGAACTCTTTTATGTCAATTTTGACACTATTCGATAGTTGATTTTTGTGAAACTCATAACAGATTGATTACTTCGAACAAAGTCAATTAACTCAATCCTAATATATCATATTATCATAGAAAATTAGTTTAATTCATTAAAAGTTTCATATTATAATTATTTGGGTATTTATAAGATCAATTATTTTAATTTTTCACTATTTTAGTAATTACTGCATCATCATTGTGTCATAAATAAAATAAATTATTTAATGTCTAAAAATTATAAATAAAATATCATTATGTAGGAAATCTTTTTATCTTTCTAATTAATATTTATAATCGAAAATCCAACATGTATAACCCTATGTAAAAATTGTTCTTCGAAAAGATGTAAGCTTATGCCATTTTTATTTTTATTTTAACTTTATTAATATAATGTGTCATTATCACTTACAAGTGGATCCATGGGGTCCCAAAATAGACCCAAAGATTCCCATGGTCGACCATGTATCAACCAATAGGGTTAAGACACGTTTTAGGGTAATTTAGTATTATTATAATATTATTTTTTTTAACCCTTATTTACCGGATTTACCCTTTAACCATGGTAAATAAAATATTTACCACAATAACTTTTCAAAATGTCTAAAAATAAAAGTTACTATTTACACAATTTGAACATCCTGATTCCAAATATGGAATCCATTTTCCTAAATTCAAAACATAGAAGTGGCAGAAATTAATTTAAAATTAATTCCCGCTGTCAAAACAAAAAGCGTGTTTTTAAGAGATAATAACTATCAAAAGATTGACACTTGTTTATGTTCGGTTTAATTGTAAAATTATGTCTAATGACCAACATTATATTAAATGGTAAAAATATATTCTAAATATACTTTAAAACCACTAAAATTCATAATTTATCACTATTAATTATTTTGATTAAAAAAGTTGTTTTTAATTAAAATTTAGAAATTTTCACTATTCATCAAAATATGAAAGTTATCCGAAATGTACCAAAATTTCACCCTAGGATAATTTCGATATTATGAATCCAAAAATGAAGTCCATTTTGAAATATAAAATATATATGATTTCAAAAATTAGGTATTACTATTCACAACGGCCAGTTTAATCGGTTGTGGTGTGTGTTAAAACTCGAAGTTGCGTATAACACACGCTACTGTATTATTCAAAGGAAAGCGTACCGTGGAAGCTTGGGATGTTTCATTTTAAATTTTTTTGATGTCCCCATTTAGTCAATATGTTTAAAATATTGTATTTAAAAAGGGTTCACTATTAAAAGTTGATAAAAGTGCAATACTGAAAATGAATTTGTTCTTGCATTATATCAAAGAAACTCATAATATGGATTCTAAAATTATAAGGATTATATAAAGTTTAAAATTTAGATAATACTATTCATAACCGCTTTTGAATGGCTTATTTTTATAAGTCATGGTGTGATTGAACTCGGTGTTGCGTGTAGTGCAAGTTATTTAATTATTTTGAAGAAATAACACACTATGAAATCTTGGGGTGTTACAATATTTATTAACTAACAGTCAATTATTACAGTAGGTTAATTATGTAACAGAACATTAAATGATCATAACATTATAACATGATTCTACACATACTTTTATCGTCTAATATATTGTATATGTACTATTACATACTTATAAACTCATATTTGTTAGAAAACTCAAGATTAATACCTGCTAAAATCTTACTAGTATTAATGGAATCAAGACATTAATTTAATCTCGTAATCCATCACGTGAACATTAGGGTTGGAAAAATCATATAAATATATCTAACTTTACATCGAACAATTCTCAAGAAAAGAGAATATATCCTTTAGAGATAATTTCTGAATGAAAGATCATATTTCACACATAATACTATAAGAGAATAGTTCAAAAATAATAACAATTCTCCCTTCCTTAATATAAATCTAGGTGAGATCAAGAAAATTTACCTGTTCTTTTAAAATTATATAATAATAGAAAACATATATATATATATACCCGAAATTTCAAGTATTAAAATGTATTAAACATGTGCTTGAAATAATTTTAGGTATAGTAATACGGCATGATATATGTAAATATTCTTGAAAGGTTAATATTACCTTCCATAAAAATTCAGTCAGATTAATAATATTTATGAGATATTGTGAAGTAAAAAAAATTATATGAACTTCGACTTGAAATGGACCATGCATACTAATTAGAAAAAGAACTCTTATAAAATAAAAACTCTAATGGGAATATAATATCAAATTAAATATGTGGTTTTTAATATAATCTTCATTTGAAAAATAAAATAAAATTTGTTAAAATAATAATAAAATGTTTGAAAAAGTATTAGAATACTAAAATTAAGTCCAAGAAATAAAATCAATATATTCCTCATAGTAGATTTTCCAAAACACAACATAAATTAAAAATAATATCTCTTGCATAGAACCCGAAAATTTAGAGTATAATAAAAACCTTGAAAATAAATATTAATTACCTTACTTGATTTTCCACACAATGAAAAACATATGTTGTTTTATTTAAGCACACCTCCTTTCCAGACAAGAAAGTAATTTTTACCATTTTCATTAGCCCAAAATATTAGGGCTTTTTTAGCCATAAAGAAGATGAGTTTGTAACGCAACCCGGTAGACATTTTGAGACCGCAGGATAGTATAATTTATATAACTGAAAGAGAACATCCAAAGAATAAAATAAAATAAAAATGTACAACGATGTGGACATAAACAAGCATTGCGGTGCAAGCTCACAATCAGCAAAATCACAAAATTAAAGGAATAGGACAAATCTGTGTGGAAACAGAGCAATGCGATGGACATAAATATTACAAAATATTGATTGTGAACCTACAAGCAGACCAACAGTAGTTTGGAAAGGTTAAAAATTTGAAATCACAATCATTCACATCATCACAGAGATAAACAGTAAGACATGGAAATCAGAAAGATTTAAAAGCTTGTTTTAGTCAACATTTTACCTTTGGAACAAAAGCATACCTCGATTTAGGTCTGGGATATTTGAAACCCTAACCTGCAGACTCATTGACGTATCAAAGCCACAAACTTGGTTCTTCTTGTCTGAAATGAAGCACCCCAGCCGCATGACGTGGGGTCATCTACCCGACTCAACTCTCTGAAAACGAACATCAGCGGATGACTGGAATTCGAAGACGGTCACGCTCAACAACAGACAGACACAACCTGCACGACTCGACTCTCCTGAAGCACGGACCCTACATCATAGAACCCATACTGGCACGATGATGATAATGTCTCCTAGACCAATGCTTCCACTTGAAGCCTCAAATAGAAAACCCCTAACCCACAGACTACCCCTTATGCAAAAGTCATCTGATTTCATCCCTTATTATTATAATATTGATACTATTATTTTATGATTTATATTTCATTATATACTTATTCTATTATTATCATATATTATAATATTAATAAATTTAAAAGTTCAAAATTTTACAAAACTATAAATATAATAAATGTATTTTATCAATACTTTTAAAAAAAGTGATTGTTTTTATTATAAAATTTTATAAAACATATATATATATATATGTATTAAATTATTAATTGAAAGTGTATTATCTTTAAAATAAAAATAGTAATTATCATAATTTGTAAAAAATATTTGTAATATAAAACATTAAATAAGTTAATATTATATATATGATTCAAAGTAACCATAATTTTTATTAAAAGATCATTCATATATGTACAATTTCCATAATTCTATTAAAATGGTTGTAATATATATATTTATAATTTTATTAAACAAAATTCAAAATGATAATTTATAATCTAAAATTTATTTATTTATATATATATATATATACATGTGATATCATATTTTTGAAAATATTCAAAACTCATATAATAGATTAAATAATATTTTTCATAATTTAAATAGTGAAGCAAAAAAAATTCATTGAAATAATTTAAAATAATAATTTAAAAGTCATGTATAACCTCAATATAATATTATAATTTTACAATAGAATTTTTAATGTAATTTCATATAATTCAATCTAGTATACATATGTATATATATATACATATCATATTTTGGAACCAAAATAGTAGATATATTTATATATTAGTATAATTATTATTTTAAATATTCTATTAAAAAATAATTTCATAAGAATAAATTTTGATTGATAAAAATAGTTATTTTAAATAATCTATAGATAATGTGAGATAATATTTAGATTGAAACCCGTACTGGTTAGTATGATAATTAAACCATAAAATTATTATTATTACACATAAAAAATGTTCGCTTGTCACATTAGTGAAATTATTATATTGTTTTTAATACAATATTTTTTTCATTATTTCTTGTGATAAGGGAACTTCTATGTGATGATCATTTGTAAAATATGAGTATATCCATTGAATATTCACTTCAATGAAATATAAAATGGTTATGGTTTTTGGATTATTTTGAATATGTTATGATTTTAAGTGGAATTTTATATTTTAATTTGTGATCTAATAAATATTTGGTCTACTTCTTTCTGAGTTCCACCTATAATGCAATATGAAATTGATAATATCATTATCCAAAAACTTGAGTATGATGGACCTGAACTTATTTATATACCATATATGTATCCAAATATATTTTTATATAAAAAATTATTTTGATGAGTCATTATACAAGTTTCTTTATTTAATGTGACCAATATGGTGTGGAAATGGTTTTTGGTGGTGGGGCCTTTAATTAGAGTAATCGTCATGATGTATTTTGTTAATATGGATAGTCATATTTTTTATGACTCTTTTACAAATTGATCTTGTTTTACACTCAATTGGAAAGTGTATAATTATTATCTCGGCTTAAAGGATGGGTATTTTAACATAGGGAAGGGATGAAAAGTAATTTTTTATTATAGTGATTCTTGGTTTAAATATGGTAATAATATGTGAGGCATATGATTTTTAATTCATTTATTAGAAGGTATAAGACATATCATTCGATTCTTCATTTTATTGTTTTTTCTAATATTAGGAGTAATTAGCTTTCAAAGACCCATCAATTCCTGAAAAATATTCTATATTAGATTAGGTTATGATATCAATTCTTTATTTATTTTTAGTTAACATGATATGTGGTTTAGATTTTGATCATTTTACCATGGTGAACACATATATTATGATTCAAGATATATAAATCTAGTGATCATTGATTATGTAGACATTGGGATTATAGTATAATTCATATAATAATATATTTGAATAAATATATTCAAGATTAATAACATATCCATGTGTTAGTTCCATGGTAGATTTATGATATTGCCTAGTTTTATTTGAGTATAGAAATTGTGGGTTCGAACTATCATAATTTAATTAATATTTATCAATATAAATATAAATATATATCATATATATATATATATATCATTTTATTTTTGTAGATGTCAATTTTGATGAATATTGTAAATCTATTACTACTGTGTGGGTTGGATTATGGTGATGATTTGATTCAGTCGAGTCTAAGGTCACTTTATTTGTAATATATTTTACCAAGGTTATTAGAAGACAATTTTGGGTCATTGGGTAAACCATAATATCAGTCTCATTATATTGGGGTACTACGTATTCCTAGTATGGATCATGTCTGAGGAGATTTAGGGAACTTATGTGTCTTTCGATGATGAATTTCATCCTTTTTATTTTTGGTGACTATTATTGTTACCAATGAAACAAAAAAATATGATTGAACCATTTATAATTAGAGGAAAATAATATATAGATATTTTAATAATTTTAGTGATAATATCTTATGAATCCTTTGGAATTATAAGATAGTTGATAAAAGAATGATAATTTATTGTGTTATGACGATAAATAGAAAAAAAATTCAAGAATTAAAGGTACATTTATAAAGCTATATTAATTAAATTTAAATTTAATTGATTTCAAATTATTTTTCAAATCAATACAGATTTCATATGGAAGTTTGAGTAGAGAAATTTTAGGAGTAATGAAACTAGCGGATTATGATGTGGGTGGTCACAGTGGGTGTAGAAAAAGCAACTCCTCATAGATTATTATAGTTATTCAATCTTCTTTGTAGAATTAGAGGATAATGATTTGAACTAAATTATCTATGACTAGTAGTGCCCTATTGTTTCACTAGATTTATCACAAGATATAGTGATGGGGTTGTGGATTGGATAAGATAAAAATGGATTATTAGTCTTGTGGATGTGGAATAATTTATTTATATCCTAATAGATGACCCTAATAATGAAAATATATTTATTTATAGGTTAAATGTAAGTAATGAAATAATTGAAATAATCATGGTTGATTATTTTATAATCATATTATGGAATAGAGTTTTATAGTAATATTTCTATGAATAATTGTATGTGAGTCAAAAATTAATACTTACTTTCCTATCATGATCAATTTGAGTATATTTAAAAAATGGGTTTTTGTAACCTTCCCTAATAGTGGAAGAATTTTGTGTAATAATTTAATGATTGATGAAAATAATATTATCTGATTTATTTATAAAAATTTATAACATTATTCTATGTTACCAATAAAATTACAATACCCTTGACATAACCAAAAAGAAAATGAAAAAATATCTTCTTATTTAACTCACAAAAAACATGACTACCCAAATAATACCCTATCAAAATACAAAATTATGGGATTGGTATGAATATTATTTAAAGGTACATGTTCACACTCAAAAAATATTGGAATGAAAAGAAATAAAAACTAATCTATAATAACAAATAGGTTGTATAAAAAATCTAAAAATATAAACCAAAATTCATTAAATAAGAAAAATAGCGAAAAACAATTCCTCCCCCACCCTTTTATCTTCAATTTATGTGGCTCCTTGGGGTGGAAATTTCTTATCCATATAAACAGTGATCACATTAAGAATACTAAGAAACTTATTGAATAAAAAATTGACTTTATAGTCACTTATTAATAATGAAAAAATTCTTTATTCCCTATCATAGAATCCTATGTATATAATTAATGAATTGAGATTGGACTTCTCATTTATAGATGAGAAATAATTTTATTTCATATCAAGGGAATCAATATAAGAGAATATGGAAAATTATTTTTTTAATGGATTTTCTTCGTATTATAAGAAAATTTATCCTTATCATCCTTCTATAATATCTCATCATCTAAAGAAGAGATCTGACGTTCCTCTAAGTAATCCCCTATATTAATTATATTTCAATTATCTGATATGTTGAGAACTTTCATGGTCAATGTAGAACAATATTTATTTCATTAATATTCAAATTACTAAAAATAAGTGAAGGTAATGATGATATAGACTAGAGGATTTATTGAAAGTACTTGGGAACATAATTATGCATCTATATCACCTTCCAACAAAATAAAAATACCATGAATATAATGAACCATGATTAACATAAATGAATATTACATAATTTTATATGAATAATAATCATATCAAAAAAATATAGTCCCATGGACCATAATATTTTAGTGTATTTAGAAGTCTAAAGGAATATATTCTCGCCTATTGAAATATCTTCATTATTTTCCAAAAGAATCTTCCCCTTCATTACTTATACATAAAAATGTTCTTCATAACCGGGGAAAATTAAATATAATAAAGGGTGAGATTAGATACTCAGTAAGGGTAAATAAAGGAGATACATAAACATAACATGATAATAAGTGTATGAGAACATGAGAATAATAATTGAATATCATACCATGTATGTCAAAGATAAAAGACATGAGTCCTAGATAAACGAATTGAAATTAATAATAAATTAGTCATAATGGAATCAATAGAACAATCCATGAGAGAATGACATTGGAATAAGACATAGAATTTTTTGAAGACATATTAACATATAATATAATTATTTATAAGTCAAACCTCATTGTGAAATATTATTTGAGAACTTAATTGGGACTACACTTTCTAGGTGGGACACACCACCAACTTCAATAGTAGTCCATTCCTTATAGGGGATCTAGATTCCCATTTTTCCCAAGGGGATTTTGTTTCCCCTTCATCCCATAGTTGATTGGGTTTACACTTCTTCCCATACTGGATCAAGCCCGTCTACTTGTTTCCCATTATTATCTCATGAAATATAAATCTTTACCCAATACATCGGACGGAGATATAGCTGTCACCTAGAACAAAATAAAATCATACATATGTATGGAACAAGATCATAAATAATCATCATATTATAACCCATAAAACGTTATGGGTTTTATAAACATTATATCATAACCCATAAAAGGAAATGTGTATCATAAAAATGTCTTCATATAATAATCTGTAGAAAATAGGTAGGTTTCATAATCATTTCATCAATGTATGACTCATAAAAAGAAGTCGGTTTAATAAGCATATAACATGTAGAAGTGAAACATGTTTTATAATCATAATACCATCAAAACATATACCATTAATGAAATAATATAAATTGTATTATTGGATCATGGAACTAATAAGGATTAAACTCTATCAAAAGATTCCATCTTTGATGGATAAAGATTTTTAAAGATCACACAATGCATTTAGAAAGGGAAAATAACCTTTATTATAAATGCAGATTTTAAATCATAGAAAATATTAAAAAAACAATTTCCTTAAAATAAACACATTAAAAATATATTAAGTAAGCATGAAAATAATTTGAATCATTTCCTAAGGAAAATATCCTTACTTTAATGAAAAAATTATTAATCAAACATAAAAACTTTTGAAAACCATTTTCTAAAATTACCATGAAGAAACATTGAAAAAAATTCATTGAAAAATTATAAATGAAACTTGAAGAAATTTTGAAAAGCATTTTACTTGAATATATTATAATGGATGATTGAAATCATTTAAAATTTGTTTTAGACCTAAAACTTTCTAAAAAAATTCTTTTTAAAAACACATTAAAAATAAATAATGTTAATAATATTATGAAAAACAAAATTAAAAAAAAAATTAACCTTTTAAACATGAAAAGTAATTTTCAATGAAATGATGGTCATAACGGTGGGTAAATAAGTACATACCGAACATTATTTTTTCACCTTAAAAAGTTTTTTAAAGTGTCTTCATCAAAAAAAACTCAATGCGATTCAATTTAAAATAGTTTTTTTCAATGGTAAATCATGGTTAAAATGTAATTTAATAATCACATTAAAAAAAATTAAATCATTTTTAGGAAACATTTTTTTGGAAGAACACTGATTTTGGACTGAAAAGATAAATAAAGATGAATTTATTAATAACATTTTATTAATTATCTTTGGTAAAAAAGAGGGAAAAATAGTAACATTACTTGAATATATCATTACTAAATATATTATAGTAAAATAAGTGATATTTTTTGAGACATGTATCATAATATTTCATCAATTTAAGTATAATCGTAAACAATCCCAATAAACAATAAGATTATAGAAATAAACTATATCAACATTGGAATAATTGAATCCTAATAAACTTGGATGACTAAAATTAAATGAAGATTAATATATCATTAAAATAATTGTATTCATGATATAACATGTCAAATGTTAGTATATACACCTCATAGGAAGATATAGGTGCATCATATGGCATGTCTCACAAAGAAAGAAAAATTGAGATAAAATTACATTACCGATATAGTAACTTTTGAACCATAAAATCCATGAAAGAAATATCATAAAATAGATTTTTATATAAACAAAATTTTAATTATAATAATAATATATTACATTCATGGGAATTAAATGCTCTACAGAAATAAATTAATTGTGAATAAGGAATAAGTGTCATGGAAATAAAAGTGAGACGATAAAATCATTACCTTTAGGTATTGACATTATTCACACACATTCAAAACTCATTTATAATAAATATAAGTCTATTATAAATATATAAAAGAACCATATTATTATATTTAATACCATATAGGATTTTATTATGATTTTATATTACCCGTTTGTTAATAATTATATGTTAATGTTATGTTTCAGGTAGTATTTGCTTTGTTTTTCATATATGTTTTGACTTGTTTTTATTGATCCTATTTCTTATATCTGGATTTAATTATTTCAAGAAATTAAAACATGATATAAATATCATATATATTCAAAATGTAATTATTTATAATAATATATAAAATATATAAATATTAAATGGAATACAATGTTTAAAGATATGGTAGGATGTACACATTCATGAACATTGATTGCATTTTGTTTTCATATAGAAATAAAGAAAGTAAATAAAATATATGTATATATATATTAAATAAAGTAAAAGTATTATTTCATATATAACATTTAAATTTAAGAAACTCTTCCTCAACACATTCCATGCAGAGTGTGAGAAAATCACATCACTTTGAGGTGATAGTAGTCCACACATCCACAGACGAAGATATCTTATTTACACAAAATAAAAATTAGGAAATTGTGTTTTATATAATAATTAAATAATCATAAATATATCATATATATCAAATAGAAATATTATTTCCATCATAATTCTCAACCATGAGATGTGGTAGTGGAAAAATGAACGACCACATCTTGCAAGCTGGTTGTCTTTCGTATACACAAACGATAAGTTTGTTATCTAATTGATGGAAGTGTGGGTAGGTGTAGGTATGAACCATGTAATAAAAATGTCTAAGTATACTGGGGAGACTAATTTTATTATATATCATGTAATGAGAATAATTTATGTGTGTGTAGAATTGAAATAAAATAAAAGAGACTGTGGAAGTATGTTACCTCTTCTTTGGGTAACTTTTCTTAGTTTGAACTAAAGGGCTCCCTTGGATGGATTTAATCCAAAACTGAGGCTTCTATGATAATTTAGATAATTTAGAGGACATTTGGACATATTTTTCATATAAAAAGTGATTGGTTTTTGTTAATAATTGAGGGGGATTTCCCTTTATTAGGAGATGAGGAGTGCCATTCATTTAAATATAATAAGCTAAACACTATTGAGATGTGTCACTTACATCATGTGCCTCCAATAATTGTCAATTTTTTCCAATAGGTATATTGGTAGAAATTTGTTCATAAAATGGATGTTTGATGCATGTCTAGGTTATTTTTCCCTTTAAATTAATTTTTAACAAATAAGTAATCTTTTTTTACCTTAATCATTGAATTTAATTTTATTGAATTTCACTCGAATTATTTGTCAAAAGAAAAGGTAACCTTATTAGACATTATAAATTAATCGTATTAAAAGTATTGAATCGATTTTTTTAAATTAAAATAATATAAGTTATTGAAATTAATTTTATATTAATATCATAGACGTTTCACAACAACATATTTTTTTATGTGAAAATATTTAAATTATTGAAAGGTTTTTATATCCAATTTCAATGTTAAATTGGTTCCAGTGAAATAAATTGGATTCATTTATGTAAAATTTATCTAATTTACCATTAAAAAAATTAAAATATAATTTAAAAAATATAAATATATTAGATGAAAAAAAATGTATTTTTAATTAGAATTCATTATTTTTCATTCATCATCAAAAAATGGTTTTTTTCAGAAAAAAACAAAAAAGTACCAAAACCTAATATTGAAATTATAAATTAATAAAACAAGTTTTTTTAATAATATTAAATTTCTAAAAGTTCCAAAAATAAATTTTTTGATCAGAAGTACATAAAAAGTAGTTTATTTGAGAAAATATTATTTTAAAACCTATAAATACTTTACAAAAAATTATATTTTTTATTGTCAATAGGTTTTATTTCTATAAAATCATAAAATATAATAAATTAAATTTATTTATTACTCTTCAGGTCACTATGTTTCTTTAGATATTTTATAACTATATCATTTAAAAAAAATTAATAATAAATTGTTCTTTTGTAGAAATTTAGTGTTGTTGTGTAACATAATCTAAGCCAGTGTTGCTTATTGGAGAAGCTTATATTGTTGTGGCATATAAAAAATCTTAAGTTGTTGTACAATAAAAAGAAATAATTACATTGTGAGTTCATATAACACAATAAATATTTATTATTGTGTGAAATTTAAAATATCAAAAAGTTTTTAATTAATTCTCCAAAAAAACAGAAAATCTCAGGGTCTTACATTATACCCATCTTAAGATAAATTTATCCCTAAAAATTTGTCTGATTATAAAAGTATTAATAATTGAAATTTTATTTTTTATAAACTCACACAATAAAAATTAATACTACAACTTCCTTTATAAAGGGAAAGATGGAAACATAATTGTTACCCAAAGTAACTCATAACTGGGTTACTATATATGAGAACATAGGTAGAATGTGAGAACATGTACTTGGAAGAGAAATATAACAATTAGGATCTAATGGACAGTGATAGAGAACATGGTTAGGATAAAAAAAATTATCACAAATCCGTATCCCAAAGAGGCTTAAAAAATTCATTGATATCATCAAATATGATGATAACATGACAATATTTTATTTTAAGACACTTTTTACTAATGTTGATGATTTTTTATGAGAACATATACTTACATTATTTCAGGATGGCCTCGCCATTTTTGTGACTTGATCAATTTCCATTCTATCTCTTATTCTAGGAAATTAAAGTGAATATGAAATTCTTGAAGCATTTTTTGATCATAAGATCCATAAATAGAATTATAAGTCATTATATCTGTCATTATCATAAAAACAGATTATCAGAAGTTATCCAATATGAATGAAACCACATATTGTGAGATAATCCTTTAATATCTCAAACCACGTCCAAATTTTAATATTAACCACACCACAAATAGATAACCTTATATCACTTTTGAAAATTTAAAGTATAGAACATTAGAAGTAAGGTTACTAAATTTATCCAAATCATCATAGCATTGATCCCATATATATCATAATGTATAACTTCTTTTCCACTTTCAAAACATGTCAATTCCTTTCTCATGTATTTTTAAAATATTTTAAAAACGTAAATTAGCATAAATTCTTACTAAAAACATGAATTTTTCATTATTTTAATTATTATTGGTTATATTCCTTAAATAAGAAAAAAATTAACTCCTTTCGGGATAAATTTTCAATAGGTCCTTAATAAGTTCTAACGTAATATGTACCTTCCAATTTACTTTCTTCAAACATCATTATCTTAACATCGATAACATTTTAAGGTTTATATTTACCTTAATCATGTGTTTCTCATGAATATTACCTTACTATTAAATCACTTTTCTACTCCATCATAACCATTTAACATATTATTATAAATCCTTAGCGAGAAAGATAAACATAACAATCATTATATATCTCACAATTAATATAGTACAATTATTGAATCCAAATACATAGAAATTATGATTATTACACTTAATTTTTAATCCCTTAACATGTCCACCATATATTATTAAATAATACCAGTTTCCTTTCATATTTCACCTAATATATCATCCTTATTAGAAATATAACCATTACTCCTACCACCTTACATATTATCTTTAGGGTAATTAAACCTAGTACCTTGATTTTCAAAATGAATATTCATTCTAAAATTAAAGCATTTAATCATTGATAATGCCTTATGGGGGGTAATATTATCATCTATTTTTTTAATTGAACTCTTTATTTTTTTCATTGAAATTACTTATTTCTTTTTCTACATTTGAATCGTATTATTTTTCCTCTAAGACATTCACTTGGAAGTTATTTCTAAATTCATGAGACAAAGGTAAATAAATATTATTTCCTCCAAGGTCTCCATTAACCAAACACTTAGTGAAGTCATTCCATCTTCTCTTTGGTGATTCCAAGAGTTGGTTAAGGTAAACATTTTTAATCATGTTTTGTGAAAACAAATTAGGAATTATTAGAACAACTTTCACTTTAGTGATCACCTCATTTGACTATTCATCAAAAAAAATGTCTCTCATATTCAACATTAGCCCAATTTATTCTAGTTCTCTCAATTAAATATAAGTTTAAAGCATATCATGAGAATAACATATCATATTCTAAAACCACATAATCATGAAAATCACTTATAAGAGGTACAATTTATTACATGTTATTTAATCTGTGACACCTTATTCTTATACATAGATACATCCTAAGATATATCATTAAAAATACCCCTTGGTATCTCACTAAATGTTTCTCATCCTAATTGATTGTGATTGACTGGAACATTTATTTGATAGAAACTATAATGAACCGGACATAACAAAAATGGATATTACATAATTTTAGATGAATATTAATCACATTACAAAGTTTCATACCTATGGACTATAATAGTTAATGTCTTTGGAAACAAGGAAGAAAATCTTATAAATTGGTGAAATATCTTTAATGTTTTTTATAAAGATCACCCCCATTAATGATTCTACTTAAAACCATTCTTCATAATATCAGAAAAGAAAAACATAATAAATGGTGACTTCAGATGATTAATGATGGTAATTAATGGAGATATGTATAAAAACATGAGTATAATGGTATGAGAACAGGAGAATAATATTCCAAGATTATACAATGCATGTAAAATATCATATACATGAGTCATGCAATAAATATTGGTAATTTATAATACATGAATCATAATGGAATAAAGATAATATTATGGTATTTCATAACATAGCAATAAGACATAGAATTTTTGGAAATAAAATAAATAAGTAATATCATTCCCTACATGTAAAGGATAATTAATAAATCTTATCTGGTAACTTCATAAGGACTACACCTACTAGGTGGGGAACATCTCTATCCCCATCCATAGTTCATTCCTTATTAGGTGTTCGGATTCCCCTTTCTTCCCATATGAATTAGTTTTCCCCCTCTTCCCATAGTGGATCAAGTTTCCCCTTTTTCCCATAGTGGATCGAGTTTCCCCTTCTTATCATAGTAGATCAAACCCAATGACTTGTTTCCCACCATTATATCATGAGATATAAATATTTACCGAATTCATTGGAGGGAGATATAGGTCCCACCCATCACATGATAAAATCATACATACATGTCACACAATATCAAAAAATCATATCATGACCAATAAAAAAATATGTGTTTCATAAACACTATATAATAACACATGAAATGAAATGGGTATCATAAACATGTCGTCATATAAAATCATGTGTGAGGTAGAAAGGTTTAATAATAGTTTTATCAAAGTATAAACCATGAAAATAAGCGGGTTTCATAAGAATATTTCCCATGGAAGTGAAACATGTGTCATAAACATTATACCATAAAAACATAAACCATTCCAGAAAGAATATGAATGGTATTCTAGGATCATGCCCCCAATAAATGATAAAATATATCAAAGGATATCATCTTAGATGGATAAGTATTTTGAAAGACAACATGGATCATTTAATGAGGTAAAATTACCATTCTTTAAAATTCACATTATAAAGCATAATACATATTGAAAATCCCTCTTCTTAAAATAAACACTTTGAGAACATATAATGTAAGAATTAAAATACATTACTAGAAATATGACTTTTCCCAATGATTCTATACCAACGGTTTTTAAAAACCATTGGTATAGGTTCCCATTCCCAATGGTTTGGCCAAACCATTGGGAAATCCCACTTTGAGGCCACTTTTCCCAACGGTTTGGCCAAACCGTTGGGAAAATACCCCTTTGTGGCCACATTTCCCAACAGTTTTGCCAAACCGTTGAGAAACTTCCCCCAAGGTTCAACCTTCACCCAGAATCAAAATCCAGGCTCAAAATCTATACCAACGGTTGTCAAAACCATTGTTATAGGTTTATACCAACGGTTTTGACAACCGTTGGTATAGATCCTTTGATATTTTATCAGTTATTCTTACCTAGAACATTATATAAATCAAAATTAAAAATAATTATGAGAATATATATATATATTTATGTAATTTTGTTTACAAAAGTCATGTTAGGTTAGTGGTTAAGTCGTTCAATGATAAACTAGGGGTCCTGGGATCAAATCCAAGCGAATGTTTTTTTTAAATAGATATACCAACGGTTCCATAACCGTTGGTATATATTTTCATATGACTTATACCAGCTGTTTCCAAATCTGTTGGTATAGGTCTATACCAACGGCTTACTTGGAAACGGTTCTCTAAACCGTTGGTATAGGCTATACCAAAGATTTGGAGGCCTATACCAACGGTTTGGAACCGTTGGTATAGGTTAGTTTTCCAGTAGTGATAATTTAAAACATTTTGTAAGGAAAATATCCTTTATTTGTTGAATTTTTTTTCAAAAAAATAAAACTTTTCAAAAAAAATTACTTCAAAAATAACCTTATAGAATTTTTCAAAAAAAATTTCCTTGAAAATTTTTAAAGGAATCTTGAAAAAATTTGAAAAACTTTTCCTTAAATAAATCAATAGAATATTGAAAATCATTTAAAAAATTTAAACATAAATTTCTTTAAAAAAAACATCCTTTGAAACAAAATTAACGAAAATGAATGTACATATATTTTGGAAAAATGTTCTTAAAAAATTTATCCATTTAAAATTGAAAAGGAAGATTCAATGAAATGACAGCTAAGATAGTGGGTAAATATTTATATATCAATCATTCCCTTTCCACTATAAAAAGGTTAGAGAAGTGGATTGTTCAAAAAATGAAAAGGAGATTGATTTTAAAAGTAATTTTTATTTTTTTTAGAGTTGCGGGGTAGAACCCCTTAAATAAATAGAAAAATACATCCTTTTGAAGATTGGGTAATGGAGGAACCCATTATAATGACCAACTGAAAAACAAGAAATCCAACCGGGCGCAAAAGCCTTAAAACCATTTTCTTATTTAAATTATAAAAAACATAGTTTAAAATAGTACCATCACATGAATATGTCATTAATAAAAATGGATAAGAAACTTCATGAGGTTTCGAGATAAGTGGGACATAATATTTCATCAATGGAAGAATAATAACAAATAATCCTGATAAATGATGAGATTATAGTAATAAACTATTACCACTTTGGTAATATTGAATCCCAATCCCCGAGGAATAATAAAATTACATGAATCTTAAAAGATATTTAAAATAATAATATTTAGGATATAATATGTCAAATGGTAGTATGTAAACCTCATATAATGATATAAGTTCATAACATGGAATTTATCTCAAAAAAAGATAATTTGAGACAAAATTACTTTGTTGATTTGGTAACATTTGAACCATAAACCCCAAGAAATAAATATAATAAAATGAATATGTAAATAACCAAAATGTTAATTATGATAAACATATAATAAATTCACTGTTAGAACCGCATAAAGAAATGATTGTAGAATAAGTCATAAGTATCACAGAAATAAAAGTGAGAAGAGAACATCCTTGTCGTAAGTCCTAGATTTCTTCGTAATCATTCAAAACCCATGTATAATAAATATAAATTTATTATAAAGATTATAAATATATTTATTATTATATATAATTATATATATTGTTTTATTATGAATTTTTATTACTCGTTTAATAATAATTATATGTCAATGTTATGTTTCAGGTAATATCCAAATGGTTTTTCCTATACATTTTGACTTATTATTCTTGGTCCTATTAATTAGATCATGATTTAATTATTTAAATAATTTAAAACAAGATATAAATATCATATATATTCCATATATCATTATTTAAAATAATCTACAATATATGTAAACATTAAATGAAATATATCATTCATGGAGACGGTAGGTCGTACATACGCATGAACGTTTTTTATCCATTTTCTTATCGAATTGAAATAAATAAAGTAAATTAAATATATGTGTATATATATTATAATTAAATTAGAAATATTATTTCATATATATAATATAAATTTAGTAAACATTTCCTTAATACATTCCATGAAAAATTTTAATATATAACATCACTTTGAGGAGGCAGTAGTCCACACATCCACAAACTAAGTTAAGATATTTACAAAAAATGGAATGCATGAAGATATTTTTTATATAAAAATTAAATAATCATAAATATATCATAAATAATATATATATATATCTTATAAAAATATATTTTCCATTATAATTCTTAACCATGAGAGTTGGTAAAGGAAAGAATGGACGACATAATTTCGTGATGTTGTAGTCCGCCGTACACACAAATGGTAAGGTCATTACCCATTTGATGGAAGTGTGTGTAGGAGTAGTTATAACACATTGAAAAAAAATATAAATGTATATTGTGGAAAATTAGGTCATTATATGATCATGTAATATTAATAATTGAGTTGTAGACAATGAAAATAAAAATGAATATCTAGAAGGTTATTAACTCTTCTTTGGGTTTCTCCTATCGGTTTATAACAAAGGGATTACTTGGTTTGATTTCTTTTTTATGTGTGGATTATAAAATGAATTTAGGAAATTTGGGAGGATATTTGGGTATATTTTTTCATATCAAAATGCCATTATAGTATTGAATAATTGAGGGGGTGAGTGTCCTTTTATATTTAAGGAGGACTGACATTCCTATAAATATAAAAAGGTAAACACTATTAAGATAACCCCCTAACATAATGTGCCTCTAAAAATTTTCAATTTTTAATATAAGAGGTTTATTTTTCTAATGATTTCCATAAAATGGATCTTTTACAGGTTTCTAGGTTTTTCGTCCCTTTAAAATAAAATTTTACTACTAAGTAATATTATTTTACCTTAATCTTTGAAATTAATTTTCTTTACATTCACTAATATATTTAGAAAAACAATAATTTGGATCTATAATAAATTTAAATTATTAGGATCCCAAATATTAATCTATTATTCCAAATTAAAATCATAAAAGTAGATGAAATTAATTTAAAATTAATCTCTCTAACTTGTCACAATAGTGGGTTTTTTAAGAGAAAATGTTTAAAAGTTTGAAATATTTTTATCTCCATTTTCAATATTAAATTTGTTCAAATTACAGAAATTGGATTTTTTTTATGTAAACATTATCTCATTACATTTTAATAATAAATTAAAATATAATTTAACAATATAAACAATTTAGATAAAAAAGTAGTTTGGAATTACAATTCCATATTTTTCACTATTAATATGAAAAACATGTATTTTAGGAAAAAACCCAAAATTAAACATAAGATAATTTTGAAGTTATGAATTAAAAAATTAAGTTTATTTTATAAAATTAAATTTATAAATGTTTCTAAAATTAATTTTATTATTGACCATAAAAGGATATAAAAAGCAATAAATTTGAGAAAATTGTATTTTCAAACATATAAAAATAGTAAAAAGGTTATATGATTTATTAGAAATATTTTTTATTTATATAAAACCATTATGAATAATATTTAAATATTTTTTATTATTATTCATTTTAAAAATTTTATTAGATATTTTATAACTACCTCATTTATATAATCATAATAATAAAATGTGATTTCCCAAAAACACAGTGTTATGTGTAACACTAGACAAGTCAGTGTTGTGTGTAGTGAATACTTATATTGGTGTAGAGTATAATGAATGATTAACTTTGTTTAGCATACAAATCATTATTAACTTGGTGCTTTCATATAACAAAATATATATTCAGTATTGCGTGAAATATAAAATATCACAAAGTTTAAATTAATTGAAAAACAGAATCACAAAATCTAAGGGTGTTATATTGATCTACAGATGAAATATTAAAATTACCTCTAATGTTACAAATTATAGATTCATAATGGATCCCAGACATATAATATGATTTGGTATTTTCATCCATGAAAATCACACTAAGACCAAGACAAGGATGGAAATCCACCTAGTTGCTCTTTATTATCAATAATTGGAGGTCGATTCTCTCGTTTTATGCCTTCACACAAAAATGATATGGACATAAAAAAAATTTATTATCAAAGTAACACCCCAAGCTTTCACGGTACGCATCTCTTTGAATAATACAGTAGCATGTGTTGTACGCAACTTCGAGTTGTAACACACACCACAACCAATCAAAGTAGCCGTTATGAATAGTAATACCTAATTATTGAAATTTTATAAATTTTATCTTCCAAAATGGACTTCATTTTTGGATTCAAAATATCGAATTTAGCCAAGGGTGAAATTTTGAAACTTTTCGGATAACTTTTCTATTTTGATGAAGAGTGAAAATTTCTAAATTTTAATTAAAAACAAATTTTTTAATCAAAATAATTAATAGTGATAAATTATTATACTGAGTAGTTTTAAAGTATAATTAGAATATAATTTTAACATTTTATCCAATGGTCGTCATTAGAATTGTCATCACTTTGAAATTGGACATAAATAATTGTCAATCTTTTGATTGATATTGTTTCTTAAAAACACGCTATTTGTTTTGACAATGGAAATTAATTATAAAATTAATTAATGCAACTTATGTGTTTGTAATTTTTTAAAATATACATCATTTTTGAATTCATAATATCAATTATAGCTTAGGGTTAATTTTTTGTATTTTTATGAAAAACTTCAATTTTTGATGAATAGTGAAACCACTAAGTGGTAGTTTAAAAACTAATTTTTCGTGTAAATGAATCATTACCACTTCTGTGATTTGATTTTCAAAAAATCCGACATACATGGTAGTCATTAGGAAGAAAAAATGTGGTTCAATGGGATTAAAATAATTTTTTGGTGAATAGTAACTTTTAAGTTTTATTAATCGCGATTAAAGGTAATTAGTGGAATTTAAGGTAAAAATGATATTATAAAAATATGAAAATATCTTGACACTTGTCATACACTTATTTTATGAGTCATTTCCGACTAGTAAAATCCATGGGTCAACTTGGGGACCCCATGGATCCACTTGGGTAAGAAAATGACATTAATAACTTTTTTTTAAAGTAAAAATAAAATTGTCACAAACATGTGTTGTTTTACTAAAACAATAATTACATGGTGTTATATAAGTTAAATCATTGACTATAAATATTCATTGGAAATATAAAAATTTTTCCTACATCAGTATATTTTTTATATAATTTTTAGACATTAAATAAATTAAAATTTTTTGGACACCATGATGATGCAACGATTACCTCATTAATTAATGATTTAAATAAAATGAAAAGATAATGTAAAATCTAAGACGTACACATGTCAAAAACCTATTGTAAGGGTTAATTTCGAAACCTTGTCACCTTATACTCGAAATATATAATTCTGGGACCATTGAAATTCAAAAATCACTTCATAATAATGTAACATTTCATTACTTTCCAAGAGATCCCCTCCTCTCCTCTTATAAAATGCACCCACATCTACCACCTTATTCACACCATCAAAGCCATTTGGATCAGCCACCCTCTGCTAAAATACTATATCAACTTCCCTCTATTACTCCTAGAAGCCTCACTTTGGTCAGAAGTCTTCCCAAGGAAGCCTTTGGCTCAAATCAAAAAGAGTTACCCAATTTTTAGGTAATGTCTTCTCTTATGTTCTATTGTATTATTTTGCTTCTCCAACCCCTTAAACTCTTTTTATTCCTTTATTTTGTAACAACACCAGTATATTAAATATTCTAGGAAGTTTTTATGAGTAGTATTTTATTTACACTTACACACACCTTCGTCTAAGGGTTAAGGAACATACGGTTTCTATGGATGGTGAATTACTACCTCACGAAATGATGATTGTTTTATCTTCTCCTACCACCCCTCATAGTGGCCATTAAGATTTCAATATACTTATTTATGATATATATTATGTTTATGTTTTCCTTATGCTTTTTTATTTTTCATTTATGTAATTCCTTTATGAATTCCATTATGGGTAAACGCGATAATTTCATTTTAGGAAGTGCGGACTACCGCCCCCTCAAACTGATTTGAATCATTAATGCCATATGTGGGACGTATAAAGAATGGAGTTAATGATATTATATATGATATTATACTATAATTATAATATACCTTTATATCATTATTATTTCATTCCATTAAATACAAAATAGAAATGAAAGTAGTGTTCATGCGTACGTACGGCTTACCGTCTCCATGAACGATGCATTTCATTTCTTACCTCTAAATGTTATGTAATATTATAAATTCATGTATATACTGGATATATATTATATATATTATATCTATATCATGGATATAATTCTGGATATAATGGTTATTTTACCACATGAACAACTTGTAATTATAAGAAGTTTATTTTTTACTCAAGTACCAAAGATCGACAAAACAACCATTGTTAACATAAATAATTACATAATGTTAATAACATGGTAATAAGTGATATAAAAGGAATAATAATCGTGAAAAAGGTTATTAAGCAATTATAAATTAACTCTAGTTTATTATTAAAGAGGTTATAGAATGGTCGCGTCAAGTCGGACACGAGGTAAGGGAACTTCTTAACCCAATTTCCATTCTTTGGGTTAATCTCCTACTTTCAAATTATGTCATGATATTATTATGTCCTATCTTGTATTTTTTACTTTCTTTATGTGTACATATAGTGAATACACATAATTGATGTATTTTATTTAAAAATTATCTTAGTAAGGACTTCATCTCAATCCCCTTTCATTGAGGCATATTTTATTTTATACACAACATTCTTTTATACGGTGTACAAACCACTTTTAATTTTACGTTTATTCAAAAGGAATGTTTTTTATACGAATCACTTTACAAAATGACAAAAGGGAATATTTTTTTGTTGTACATATGCGGCGACAATGAATTCCCCGCCTTCGTGACCATTTTTTGAGTTTTGGCTTCCTCTACAAGCCATAACTTTTTTTTAAATGAAAAATAAATTCCAAGTATTACTTTTCTATTATTTTGGTATTGAAAAAGGTTTTATTATATCAATGTGTTGTATTGATATCTGGTGATTGAAATGTGGAAATGTTATGTTTCCTTTATGCATGTTTTATGTGATATAATTATGTTATGGTTTATGGTATGTTTAAACCTGTTCATATGAGGATGCATTGGACTTAATAAGTGACGGGTGGAGCCCACTATAGCTCCTCGATGCATTGGTAGGTCTCATGAGACAAACTAGTGTCTTGGCACGAGGCCTTGAAAAAAATTTATTTGTATTCTTGGCATGAGGCCTTGGCTATGTGGTTATTATAGTCTGGAATTATGAATTCCATCATTATAAAAGTGGTTATTGATATTGCATGTGATTATTCGACTAGAAGAATATCCATGTGAATAAGTAAATGGAATTATTTCATTTTATTGTTGCCATATTATGCTGATGTTCAAGTTTAAAAGGCTTTTAATTTATTTATACACTTCCTTAAATGTTAATGGTTATTTATGAAAGCTTTCGCTATATTGTTATCCTTACTGAGAATCTGAGCTCACCCCTTTCAATGTTTTATTTTTCCCAGGATGTGAAGAAATATTTTATGACTGACCTGCTGGGATAGTTTTAAGGGGATATGAGTGTGGACTATAGAGACTATGTTATTGTAGTTTTTTACTTTATGATGTAATGTAACATTTATTAATGTATCTAGTGTTTCCAAGGATACTAAACTAATTGGTCTTTCGAGACTTGATCTTTTGTGATCATGCCAATGTTATGCCATAATGCACCGACTCTGGGTAACTGGGGTCTGGGCGTTACAGTTGGTATCAGAGGCAGTTTAGTACTAACTTTGGAAGCTAGATTTAGATAAACTCTGATTAGAGCACATATCCCAAAGATAGACTTTGAGGATTAGTATAGATGAACTTCCTAGAATTTTGGTATTATAGAGATTTTGTGATTTTTCCGAGAAATACATCCCTATCTGGATACGAGCAGGTAGAGGCAGCTCTGGCACAGATGTACCTAGGGGTAAAACCCAAAAACACCGCTTTGAGGTAGACTCAAACGGGAACTGGTGCACGACAATGGTCCTTGCTTTACTCTTGGTTACAACACTCCTGTGGGATATTCTTAAGATAATTCTAATTTTCTTTACAAACCATTATGAAGGGTTTATGAGTATATACTTCCTCAAAGAAAATTTGTTTATGATTATGTATTATATCCATAAATAGTTCAATTTATGTTAAGTGTTTTACAAGTATATAATTATTTATTTTGATTCATAAACTAATCTAGTTTATTCCATTGTTTAGAAATGGCGCCTAGTGGAAGGAATGGAAATCGTATCAATGCACGCACTCCATGTAGGGATTTCTCTCCTGCTCAAGATAATTATAGTGGAGATGGTGATACAAATGGTGCTGATCAACTTATCACCATACTGGGACAACTCACTCAGGATATGAATAATATCCTTACTCGTATGGAGCACCCTGATCCACAACGTGGAGGATCAATGTTATATTGTTTCATGAGGCAACAACTTCCAACATTTAATGGGGGTACAAATCCATTAGTATCTGAGCAATGGATAAACTCCTTAGAAAAAATATTCCACACCATGGGGAGTAGCGAAAGGGAGAATGTTTTCATGGCAGTTTACCGCCTCACTGGAGATGTTGATCAATGGTGGTCATTGATTAAAAAACACGAAGAAAGATGATGAAGTATCAAATATAGAATAAAGGGAGTTCAAAGAGATTTTCTTAGAAAAATATTTTCCTCATGACCATCGAGCTGATATGGAAAGGCAATTTCTGAGTCTGAGACAAAAGAAGGATGGTAATGTCGCAAAGTATGAGGATAATATTGCAAGGTTATAAAGGCATGAAGTAGATTATATATGTAACCCAAGAAGTAGGATTGATTGTTTCTTTGATGGGTTAAAACCATTTCTCCGTCGATCCTTAGTCTCACATTCATTCTCTTCATACGAAGATATTGTCTCATGTGCTATCAAGATGGAAAATGAATTATCTAAATCTTATGACAATAAAGTAAAGCAAGAGAAGAAGAGAACGGTGGAACAAGTGACAAATAAATGGAAAAAGGGAATGAAGGTTTTTCCATTATGTGATAATTGTGGGAAGAATCACCCTAGTAATTGCCTAAAAAGAATGGGAGTTTGTTATAAATGTGGAGAAAAAGGTCACCTAGCTCGTGATTGCAAGGGAAAGAAAGAGGCTATCAATGTTGAATGCTACAATTGTAGGTAAATGGGGCATTATGAAAATGAATGTCCTAAGCATCAGGGAAACTTACCTCAGAAAAGGCCAAGGGATCAAGGACAATATTATGTTGTTACTATAGTTGAAGTCGAATAATTAATTTATTGGTGCTTTTGGACTGAAGGATTATATTTTGTTTATATGAATAATGTGATATATCTACGGATTGTATTGTAGTAATTTTTTCATTAAGGTTTTAATATGATGAAGGTAATCTTATTTTTGTATGTGATAATAAGAGAAACTTTACATTCTTTGAGGAATCTGATGATACAATTGATTTTGGAATTTAGAGACCTTTTGGAGAATGTCTGGATAGAGGTATTTTGGATAACTATAATGTTTGGAATGGATTAAGTTGAACTTTGGATAGTATTGTTTAATGTTAAAACATTTATGAAGATTATTTTTGGATTATTATAATACTATAGTTTTAGGAAAAGGACAACCTGTAGGTTGGGGGATAAACCGTCGTGTCGAACAAAGCTGTAGGAATTGAACCCACAACCATAGTGTGATAGGCCTCTATTACCTACCACTATGCTACAGGAAGTCCCTGGTAATTACAAAATATTTTTCCTAATCTAAATGGTATGTATTAATATTTGGAACCCTGTAAGATTTGGATAAATATAATATTTTTCAGTTATATTATCTTTTTGAGTGACAGATGGGTTTATGGTAAAAATTTATAAAAGAATTAATTTCTACATGACAAGTATGTATATTTCCTTAAGTTCATTTAAAATCTCTTAAATAAATTCCTTAAATTTATTAAATGTAGCTTAAAACAAAAACGTTGTCGGTTAACTTTTCCTTCTGGGGAATCAATGATCGTTTAACCAATCACAAGTTTGTGATTTTCTTGTAGTTAAAATTTATCCTAATCTTGTTTTCTACAACTCTCCATCATACCTTGATGGTTTGTTTCTCCTCCATATCCATATTTTCATAGAATCCTAGTATGGGCTATCTCGGGTGACCTTTGTACGTTTCTTTCTTTCTTTTAAAGTTATATTTTTATTAACCTTATTTCCGATGTGGGTTTTCCACAAAGGTATTTTCTATTTTCAACCTTTTATTTTCGAAGAACAATTTCAAATTTTTAGGATGAAATTTATTGAAGTATGGGAGAATGTAACACCCCAAGCTTCCACAGTACGCTTCTCTTTGAATAATATAGTAGCATGTGTTGTACGCAACTTCGAGTTCTAACACACACCACAACCAATCAAAGTAGCCATTATGAATAGTAATACCTACTTTTTGAAATTTTATAAATTTTATCTTTCAAAATGGACTTCATTTTTGGATTCAGAATATCGAATTTAGCTTAGGGTGAAATTTTCGAACTTTTCGGATAACTTTTATATTTTGATGAATAGTGAAAATTACTTAATTTTAATTAAAAACAAATTTTTTAATCAAAATAATTAATAGTGATAAATTATTATATTGAGTTGTTTTAAAGTATAATTAGAATATAATTTTAACATTTTATCCAATGGTGGTCATTAGAATTAAGTTCACTTTGAAATTGGACATAAACAATTGTCAATCTTTTGATTGATATAGTTTCTTAAAAACATGCTATTTGTTTTGACAACGGGAATTAATTATAAAATTAATTAATGGAACTTATATGTTTGTAATTTTGTAAAATAGACACCATTTTTTAATTTAGAATATCAGTTATATCTTAGGGTGAATTTTTTGTATTTTTCTGAAAAACATCAATTTTTTATGAATAGTGAAACCACTAAGTGGTAGTTTAAAAACTAATTTTTCATGTAAATGAATCATTAACACTTCTGTAATTTGATTTTCAAAAAATACGACATACATGGTTGTCATTATGAAGAAAAATGTGCTTCAATGGGATTAAAATGATTTTTTGGTGAATAGTAACTTTTAAGTATTATTAATTGCCATTAAAGGTAATTAGTGAAATTAAAGGTAAAAATGATATTATAAAAATATAAAAATATCTTGAAACTTTTCATACACTTATTGGATGAGTCATGGCCGACCAGGAAAATACATGGGTCAACTTGGGGATCCCATAGAGCTACTTGGGTAAGAAAATGACATTAATAACTTTTTATTTAAAGTAAAAATAAAATTGTCACAAACATGTGTTGTTTTACTAAAACAATTATTACATGGGGTTATATATGTTATCGTTTTGTCTATAAATATTAATTGGAAAGATAAAAATATTTCCTACATCGTTATAGTTTTTATATAATTTTTAGACATTAAATAAATTAAAAAATTTAGGACACCATGATGATGCAGCGATTACCTCATTAATTAAAGATTTAAATAAAATGAAAAGATAAGTTAAAATCTAAGACTTACACTTTTCAAAAACCTATTGGATGGGTATATTTATAACACTTATCACTTATCCTAGAAATATATAATTGTGGGACCTTTGAAATATTAAAAGAACTTCATAATAATGTAACATTTCATTACTTTCCAAGAGTGCCCCTACTCTCCTCTTATAAAAGGCCCCCAACTCTACCACCTTATTCACACCATAAAAGCCATTTGGATCATCCATCCTCTACCCAAATACTCTCCCAACTTCCCTCTCTTACTCCTATAAGCCTCACTTTGGTCAGAAGTATTCCCAAGGATGCCTTTGGCTCAAATCAAAAAGAGTTACCCGATTTTAAGGTAATTTCTTCTCTTATGTTCTTTTGTATTATTTTGCTTCTGCAACCCTTTAAACTCTTTTTATTCCTTTGTTTTGTAACAAAATAAGTATAATAAATATTCTAGTATGTTTTTATGATAATTATTTAATTTAAACTTACACACACCTTCGTCTAATGGTTAAGGGATATACTGTTTCTGTGGATGGTGAATTACTGCCTCACGAAACAATGATTGTTTTATCATCTCCTACCACCCATCATGGTGGCCATTAAGATGTCACTATATTTTTTTATGATATATATTATGTTAATGTTTTCCTTATTCTTCTGTATTTTTCATTTATGTCATGCCTTTATGATTTCCATTATGGGTAAATATGATAATTTCATTTTATAAAGTGCGGACTACCGCCCCCTCAAAGTGATTTGAATCGTTAATGCCATATGTGGGACGTATAAAGGATGGAGTTAATTATATTATATATGATATTATACTGGAATTATAATATACCTTTATATCTTTATTATTTCATTCCATTAAATACAAAATTTAAATGAAAGTAGCGTTCATGCGTACGTAAGACTTACCGTCTCCACGAACGGTGCATTTCATTTCTTACCTATAAATGTTATGTAATATTATAAATGCATGTATATAATGGATATATATGATATATATGATATCTACATCATTAATATAATTCTGGATATAATTGATACTTTACCACATGAACAACTTGTAATTATAAGAAGTTTATTTTTGACTCAAGTACCAAAGATCGACAAAATGACCGTTATTAACATAAATAATTACATAATGTTCATAACATGGTAATAAGTGATATAAAAGGAATAATATACTTGAAAAAGGTTCTTAATCAATTAT
The DNA here is from genome assembly GCA_963277665.1 of Viscum album. Lineage (NCBI taxonomy): Eukaryota > Viridiplantae > Streptophyta > Magnoliopsida > Santalales > Viscaceae > Viscum > Viscum album. Next base: position 1,514,848,347 of record OY728163.1, read on the forward strand.
AAATTAACTCTAGTTTATTATTCAGGTGGTTAAAAAATGGTCGAGTCAAGTCAGACACGAGGTAAGGGAACTTCTTGACCCAATTTCCATTCTTTGGGTTAATCTCCTACTTTCAAATTATGTCATGATATTATTATGTCCTATATTGTATTTTTACTTTCTTTATGTGTACTTATAGTAAATACACATAATAGATATATTTTATTTAAAAAATTATCTTTGTAAGGACTTCTTCTCATTCTCCTTTTATTGAGGCGTATTTTATTTTATAGACAACTTTCTTTTATACGGTGTACAAACCCCTTTGACTTTTAGGTTTATTCAAAAGGAATATTTTTTATACGAAGCGTTTTACTAAAAACAAAAGGGAATGTTTTTTTGTCGTACGTATATGGTGACAATGAATTCTCCACCTCCGTGACCATTATTTGAGTTTCGTATTCCTCTACAAGCCATAACTTTTTTTAAATGAAAAATAAATTCCAAGTTTTACTTTTATTTTATTTTGGTATTGAAATTTTTTTTCTTATATCAATTTTTTGTACTGATATCTTGTGATTGAAATGTGGAAATGTTATGTTTCCTTTATGCAAGTTTTATGTGATACAATTATGTTGTGGTTTATGATATGTTTAAACATATTCATAGGAGGAATGCATTTGACTTAATAATTGACGGGTGGAGACCGCTATAGCTCCTCGATGCATCAGTAGGTCTCATGAGACAAACTAGTGTCTTGGCACGAGGCCTTGACAAAATCTTATTTGTAGTCTTGGCACGAGGCCTTAGCTACGTGGTTATGATAGTCTGGAATTATGCATTCCATCATTATGAAAGTGGTTATTGAAATTGTATGTGATAATTCGACTATTAGAATATCCATGTGAATATGTAAATGGCATTATTTCATTTTATTTTTTCCATATTATGCTGAAGTTCAAGTTTAAAAGGATTTTGATTTTGTTATACATTGACTTAAATGTTAATGTTTATTTATGAAAGATTTCACTATATTGTTATCCTTACTAAGCATCTGAGATCACCCCTTTCAATGTTTTATTTTTTCCAGGATGTAAAGAAATATTTTATGACTGGCCTGCAGGGATAGTATGAAGGGGATATGACTGTGGACTATAGAGACAATGTTATTGTAGTTTTGTACTTTATGATGTAATGTAACATTTATGAATGTATCTAGTGTTTCCAAGGCTACTAAACTAATCAGCCTTTTGAGACTTGATCTTTTGTGATCATGCCAATGTTACGCAATAATGCACCAACTCTGGATAACGGGGGTCGGTGCGTTACAATCAACCTCCAATTTTATGGTATTATTTGAAACCATTGTACCTGAATAATAGAAATCATATTTCATTTAAAAAAAATGGAGAGTGGAATAACTACATTCTTTTTTTAAAATTCCATAATATAAACCTGAGTCTTATATTCAGTTATAGAGGATTTGGAGAAATCCCCATACTTTTTATTCCTCATATAATATAAACCATGAACCCTAACTTCATGATGTTTTGGAAATTTAATTAATCCATCCATTCTAGGAGTATATTCTTCTAATCATTAATCCTCATGTGAGTGAACCTACAATATACATTAAAAACATAAACCAATATTCAATTCATACATAATGTATTTAGAATTTCCTTGATCATACTTATAACAATATCAAAATCATTAATTAGATGTGATAAAAAATATATTTTTTCAAAAATTATAATATATTCATCATTTTATTATTACCAACATATAAAAATCATCTCAAATTATTTATAATATACTTTAAGATCACTAGATTCTTTCAAGGATGCATCATCCCTAGGAGGACTGACTAGAGTGATATAAATTCATTTTCCTAATACTTATTCAAATATTTATCCCACTTTCAAATCTAGAATTAATGGTTCTCAAAGACCCTAGATTTCTAAAATCTTTCCAATATGAACCCCTCTTTAAATTTTAGTTGAATAAGGATTCATCAAGGTTCTAGGATTTTAGTTATCACTATACCATCCAAACCCCAAGAAGATTTTATATGTATTTCAAAAAATTACACTCAAAGATTACGCAAAAATAACTCATCAAACAAGGTATATTCATTGTAATCTAAAAAATGAATAAATTCATCATGTGATGTAAAAATCAGTGGTTTCTCATTATAATAAGTTGTATTATTTGGTTCAAGAAAAATCCTAAGAATCTATGAAAATATTATTATCCAAAATAAATTGATGATAGTGAAATCTACCTAATTCCAACAAGATAAATAATCATTAACTTTATTTATATTTACTCCATGTACTTAAGGATCATATAAAATACTATTCATCAGAATTAAAGTTAGGTATTATATTAAAAAATGAAATATTCTCAACTCAAATTCTCTCTTTTAATATTGGACCATTGTTTTAATACTTTTTAATTCCAAAGAATGAACAATTTAATTCAATAGAATCATCAGTTAATTTTTTATTTTTTATTGTATTTTTAATTTTTGTTAATTATTATGGATAATTTAATAAGTTTTTCTAATTTATTGTTAATGATTGTGTTGAATTGTTATGTTACTTAAAACCTAGGTTAGAAAAGGAATTTAATAAAATAATTAATTTTTCAATATAGTAAATAAGAATCATTGAGATAATAAATAATGTTTTGGGGTGATGAAATCTAATCACCTAGATCATAAAATATATATATTACAATAGAAAAATTATTCCCCTTTAGAGAGGTTAATAAGTGTGTAGAGTCAGGAATCAAGCATTTTAAATTTCAAATATGGTATTAGGGTGATAATTTTTATGATTTCATTTTTCTTATTAGAAAAATAGATTAGATAGTGTTTGTGATTGATTAAATAAATTTAAAATTGAAATATGTATATGGAATTTGTGTATTGACCTATGGAATTATAGATCACACCTTTTAAGGTTTAACTATTTCAAGGATTCGTGTTCTGAATTATGGCTAGATATTTTTTAAGGTGTATCTTTGATGGAATATTATATGACGAACTTATGAGGATTCATGAATTTGATGTAATAAGGTTTTAGGAATTTAAATATTATTTTTAAGGGTGAGTTTTTTTGAAGGTGTATCTATTGTAAAGGTCCTAAAATATTTATTTATAAAAATTTTAAAAAATTAAGGTCATTTTAGAAATTTTATACTCTTGAGGTAAAATTTTATTTTAGAATATTAAATGGGACTGTAAAAAATTCTTGATGGTTCCACTATACATGTAATAGGGTTTTTACTCAATGGTGGATGATTGGAATGTATTTAGAGTGTTTTTAGTTTTAGTACATTCAATATTTTAACTATTTAATTATTTAGAAGCCCAAATACATGTTTCCTAGTTTTTAGGGGAAATTATAAATTATAAATGCAAGAAGATCACAATAACCTTTTATAACCATAACATTAATATTTTTACTTATTGTTACAATTTATTGATTTTTTGGGGATGCTGATTTCTACACATATAATTAAATTTTTTATTTACTTATTAACATACTTATTAAATAATCTATGTGAAATGCGTCTATTTATAATTTTATAATACTGTAACCCATAATTTAATTCATAAAAACTATGATGCTTAGTACATGGTTGTTAATTTACTTTTTATTAACTAGGAGTTAGTCATATTCCTGATATGGACCCGTTTTTAGTGTTTAACTATAAATATTCATTTTATATAATTTTTCTCATTAGGCACAGTGATTTAAGAGAGAGTGTCATTGGAAACATTTGGTGGGTCTACATAATAGCTTTATTTTAATATATCTGTGAGTTTCATTGCATCATTCCTACTAGTGTTTAGGAAACCCTTTAATTGTATTTGATAATGATTTTTAAACAATTTTAATAATTCAATTTGTTTAAAAAAGTAATAATACAAGCATAGATTATTAATATATGACGAGCTATTTTTTGGATAGTTATGTAATGGTCTGTCGATTATCCCCTCTAGCATAGAACAAAAGGGAATATTCCACAACCACACCCATGGGTCATGGATCATTTGGTAAGGGGTGGTGGAGGAAATTATTATCACACCATTGATGGTGATTTTAGTGGGAAGTATCATCATGTTCATTAGATCAAGGTGATGGAAACCCAACTAAAATTTTGCCCAATATAGGGATGTGTGGGTGGTGATAGTATTTTTTGATTAGAGGGGGACATAACAGTGTTTTGTTTGGAATGAAATGATACTAGATATTCTTTTGAGTGGTAATATAGTGAGACATTTTGGATTTCATTATAAACTGAGGATGGTCATAGGGTTGCTTAAAGTTTCATAAAAAATGAAGATGTAGTCAGCTTAAATTTTAAATTTAACATATATATTATATATTGATTAAAATATTAACAATTTATTTTCTCACATGAAAACATGAGACTATTAATAGAAAAGTGGTTCCTCAAAAGTGGGACACTTGTAAAAAATAGGGAGATTGGTGATGCAAGGATGGTGATTTAAAATAAATATAATAATATAGTATATTTATTTTTTAAGCTTCGAAGAAGGAAAAATGAAAAAAATGAAAATATAAATTACACTTGAATATATATTTCTGACAAAATATTGAAACTTTTGATTCCCTTCATGGTCATAATATTTGGAGTCAGTAATGACTTTATTTCCAAAGGATGTTTGTCACAATTACTTCACCATCACCAATATAGAGATTCTTTGTTAGATAAGCATAAAAAAGAACACCAAAAATCATACCAAGTCATGGAGGATGAAAATAATGTAATCCAAGTGAATAAAACCTCACTAGGACTTCACCAGTGATACTTGGAAAATAATTCTAGTCAAGAGGATGGAAGGTTGGGATTATCCACACCTTTTGAACGGTAATTATGTCCTACTTTGGGACTCTCTTATATATTTAATATGTATTCATTAATCTATCCAAAATCCTAGTATATGATTGGCAAACTTCATGCAAGTGACAGATCTAAGCCATGCGTTAATTTGAATGTCTTTATGTGTTATAGGTTACCCATATTTTTCTTAATCTCTAATTGTGCATTGTTTTTTAGTTTTCTATAGTTCAGATCCACATATTCGGGTGCTATAGAATTTTCTCAATCCATGAAGGAGGTGAGTGGTTGTATTATTAGTATTAGTCCCATAATATGGTCTTCTTATATAACCCTATGATGGGAATTAGAACCTACATAGTTTAGTGTTACATAATAGGACATGTATTAGGTTTTAATTATGTGAAACAAAGAGATTCATGGTTTCTTTTAAAGTCGTGAAACCATGATCAGTAGGGTACTAGGATAAAGGTTCCTAGTAATGGTTAGTTTGGGTGTTATTCATGATTAGAACTTTTAATTTTATTTCAAATGCAATATAGACCTATGAAGATGGATTTTTTGATTAACTAGATGGAAGATGACCCTTTGATTAGTGGAATGATTTCATTTGGAATATGGCCTAATGAGATGGTTGATTAGGTTTTGTGGATATAGAACATTGATCACGATATGACCTAATTATGAATATTACAAAAAATAGTTTTGTTTTTTGGAAATATTGCCTGATGAATATGTTGGATTTTTTTGTGTTGGTTTTGAACCTCGTAGAGGTTACATATGTATTTTTATTAACATGAATAAAATATTCTGTAATTCAATGTTCAATGTTCATGGTTTAAGGAAATTTGAATATACCATAACATGATATTTTATGTGATTTGGTATGGAAATATTCATGAAGTTTGATATCATGTGATAATGAAATATGTCTTTTGAAAAGGGTGAAAATAGAATATTGAATGAGGTTTAAATATTTAGGCTACCTGAAATATCTCATTAATGAAAAATATATGTAGAAAATTTAATTACTGAATAACTTATTGAGACTTATAAATGGGTAAGAGTCATAGTTTCCTAGATAAATTGGTTATTTTTTGGGCTTACATTGAATTGAAAGACCGCATTTCTACTCATGAATTGGAAGAACATTAGTGGGTATTACACATTCATGGGTGTTTTCCTACCATATCTCGGGTACTATAGGCATGGATGTTTCCCAAAGACCATTTTTTCTCCCTAGATTCATTGTTGATTTATAGTGATAAAATAATTAATAAGAATCATCTTTGCTCATATAACTATGAAGGAATCCAAATGTAACATGGCTATATTAATCTAACATCCTCCTGAAAATAAACCCTATTATCAAGTGAATCCATAATTGGGATACTCCAAAGGGTTAAACCTATCTAAGAGGATAATTTCATATCCTTCTTTGGTCAATGGAATATATGATCAGAGGTGTGTACACTAGTGATCATTACATGATCATATGAATTGGATGGTTTTGGAAGTGGTCGAGAATTATATTTATTAGATCTTTCACCATAGAAGATTAAATCTATGGAGCTCATTTGGATTGATATGTCCCTTGTAGGTGATTTGTGATAAGGTATGCCACTTGGAATACATAATACTTTATGCTTATACATATTGGTTAGACTTCATGTCCTGAAGCATTGGTATGTGTACACACACATTACCATTTCTCCACCCTTTATTTGTGTAATACATCTAAAAATATACATGACAATGAGAGAGTTTAATATAATTTATCTATAAATGTATATTTGTATGATGTTCTTACAAAAGTGAGTTCACTTCACAAATTAATGTGATGGAGGTTCACAACTGACTGTATGAAATCATCATAGATTTGGATTCACATGATGGTCATATAAAAGAGAGATTGTGCAATGTATTCACATGATGAAGGTTCATGACCATATGATAAACTCAAAAAAGGAACATGGACCCACATTGAATGATTTTTAATTAATCTGAGTTATTTTTATTTTTTACAAACCTATGAAGTTAATAAATGTTCTCAATATAAATTGTATTTTTTCTCTATGTAACATCCCAAGTAAGTAATGAATAATAGATATTTTTATCTCTGTCTATTAATGAATTATATAGTGTTTTATAGGCTTAAAATGAAAATAAATCAAATCGTAAGCATGGAATACACTAATATTTTTAGAAGATTGTTTTACTGCCATTTGATGGCAAACCATTTTTGAATCTATATTTTGACAATTTTATAAGGTATGTTTGTCAAACTAAACTTATTCTTTATGATTGGGACATCAAAATTTACTTTGTGTGAATTTTTGGTATTCTTCTGACAATGTTCATTTTTTTAATGAATAGTGAAAAATACTGCATTTTACAGCAAAACTGCTTCTTAATCTAATTTGTTTATATGATTATATTATCTTTTGAATTGGTATTAATGTGTAATCTGAATATATTTTTACCATTTAATCCAATAGTGGTCATTGGAATCAATTTCAGTTTGAAATTAGACTTAAACTGGTGTCAATCTTTTGATACTTATTGTTTTCTAAAAACACGCTATTTGCTCTGACAGCGGGAATTAATTATTAAATTAATTAATGTGAATTATATGTTTTTTATTTTGTAAAATAGACTTCATTTTTGAATTCGTAATATCAAATATTTCTTAGGGTTAATTTTTGGTATTTTTCTGAAAAACTTCAATTTTTGATGAATAGTGAAACCACTAAGTGGTACTTATAAAAACTGATTTTTCGTTTAAATGAAATTTTTCCATCATTGTGTTTTGAATTTCAAAAATCTAACATACATTGTTGTCATTAATAAGTAAAATATGTTTCAATGGGATTAAAATATTTTTTTGGTGAATAGTAACTTATTAAGTTCTTAATCGCGATTAGTGGTAATTAGTGTAGTTTAAGGTAAAAATAATGCTTTAATAATATAAAATGACCTAGACACATGTCTTAACATCATTGGTTGAGTCATAGCCGACCAAGAAAAGCCATGGGTCAACTTGGGGACCCCATGGAGCCACTTTGGTTGGGAAATGATATAAATAACTTTTTATTTAATGTTAAAGTAAAAATGACACAAACATGAGTTATGTTACTAAAACAATTTTTACATGGGGTTATACAAGTCATATTTGGACTATAAATATTAATTAGAAATATAAAAATATTTCCTACATCATAGTATTTTTTTATAATTTTTAGACATTAAATAAATTAAATTATTTATGACATCATGATGATCCAGCGATGACCTCATTATTTAACGATTTAAATAAAATGGAATGATAATGTAAAATCTAATACCTACACATGGCCAAAACCAATTGGATGAGTGGATTTAGAAGCCTTATCACATTATCCTAGAATTATTTCAATGTGGGACCTTTTGAATTCGAAACTCATTTTAAAATAAAGTAATTTATCTTTATTTTCCAAGAGTGCCCCTCCTCTCCTCTTATAAAAGGCCCCCACCTCTAACTCATTTCACACACTCCTCAAGCCTTTGGCTCGGCCATCCCCAGCCCATTTACTCTCTCCACATCCCTCTCCTCATACTAGAGGATTCCCTTTGGGCAGAATACTTTCAAAGGAAGCCTTTAGCCTCAAATCAAAAGGAGTTACACTTCTAAAGGTAATTCATTCTCTCATGTTCATTTGTTTTATTTTCTTCTCCAACCCCCTAAACTCTTTTAATTTACTTATTTTGTAACAACACCAGTATCTTAAATATACTAGGATGTTGTTATAAGATTTATTCTAGCTAAACTCTCACACAAATACATCAAATGGTTAAAGAAAATATGGTTTCCATGGATGGCGAAATTCTACCTCTCAAAACGATGATTGTTCAATACTCATTTAACACCTTCAAAGGTGGCCATTATGATGTCACTATTTTTATATATGATATATAATATGTTTATTCTTTCTTTAATCTTATGTTTTTTTCATTTATGGCATACCATTATTGTTTCCATTATGGGTAAGAACGATATCTTCATTTTAGGAAGTGCAGACTACCGCCCCCTGAAAGTGATTTGATTCGTTAATACCATATGTGGGATGTGTAAAAGATAAAGTTAATGATATTATATATATTATTATACTGGAATTATAATATACCTTTATATAATTATGATTCCATTCTATAAAATACATAATAGAAATGAAAGTAGCGTTCATGCGTATGTACAGCTTACCGTCTCTATGAACGGTGCATTTCATTTCTTACCTCTAAATGATTATGTAATATTATAAATGCCTGCATGTATGGTATATATATGTCATATATGATATCTACATCATTAATACCATTCTGGATATAATGGATACATGAACAACATGTAATTATGAAGCGCTTATTTTTGACTCAAGTACCAATGATCGTTAAAACGAACGTTATTAACATAAATAATTACATAGTATTCATGACATAGCAATAAGTAATATAAAAGGAACAATGAACATGAAAAAGGTTCTTAAACAAGTAGAAATTAACTCAAGTTTATTATTCAGGACATTAAAGAATGATCGAGTCAAGTCGGACCTGAGGTATGGGACTTCGTCTCAATCTCCTTTCATTGAGGCATATTTTGTTTTATACACAACCTTCGTTTATATGGTGTATAAACCCCTTTGACTTTTACATTTATCCAAAAGGAATCTTGTTTATACGAAGTGTTTTACTAAACGACAAAATGGAATGTTTTGTCGTACTTATGCGGCGACAACGACTTCTCCGCCGCCATGACCATTATTTGAGTTTCGGCTTCCTCTACAAGCCATACCTTCTTTTTAAAAGAAAAATAAATACCATGTTTTACATTTCTTTTATTTTGGTATCGAAAATAGTTTTCATAATGTTTTTATATCAATTTGTGGTATTGATATCTTGTGATTGAAAGGTGGGAATGTTATGTTTCCTTTATGCATGTTTTATGTGATATGATTATGTTGAGGTTCTTGGGAATTACTATGAAAACGGGTGGTTCCATGATAAACTAAGGGCGGGTGAGCCCGATATAGCTCTCCAATGCGTTGGGTAATGCGAAGGAGTGAAAAGTTAGGGTTTCTCTGAAGAGATTTAGGGAATATACTGTGATGGGTATTCCAAACATAACCAAGAGGGGTACTCCCTACGTAAGAATGTTATGAATGCCTCAAGTTACCTTTATGTCTTATGATTTCTATGATTTATTCATGATTTGATGAGGTATGTTAAAGTGATTATGTTTTATGGGTAAAGTATGATCTCATTCTTATGTATATATGTTCCCATGTTTCCTTTCCATATTTTTATATCCCTTACTGAGCTTTTTATGCTCATCCGAAGTTTTTTTGAAATGTTTTTCACAGGTCAAGGGAAAGGTACATGATATGATGATAATGTCAAGGAAGTGTCAAGAAAGAATCCATGTTTATTTTAAATATGTTTCCATTGATGGGAATGAAGAATACTATCTTTATGTACCCACTTTGTTTATATGTGGAATGTAATGAAAGTTTTATGATCTAATTCTCTAAAACTCTAAACCCGAAAAGATCCTCAATGTGTAATAATGTAATAACTCAAGATTAAGTAAGGTTTAAGGCTGGGGACTTATAGTTGGTATCAAAGGTCGGTTTAGATAACTTTAGGAGTTAGAATTCTATTAAATCATTATCCCAAAATATTTTTTATTTTTGAAATGATATAGAATTTGAAGATTACTATGTTGCTTCATCTAAGACATGTTTGTTCAGAATGGTTTTCCGCAGAGGAAATAGGGAAGCAGTGCTAGGAAGGCATACAGAAGGAAATAACCTTCCGAATCAGCATCCTGAGATGGTCTGAATTGGAACTGAACAGTTTCTGCAGTAATGGAATAGTTGACTCAGGCTATAAATGGTGGTGGTATCCATGCACGAGATCAGCCAGATCAACCGCAGAGGAACATGTCAGTGGTGGAACATTTCATGAGGAAACATCCCCCATCATTTAGAGGATCATCTGACAATGTGCTAGCTTATGGGTGGATTGAAGAACTAGAGAAGATTTTTGATGTCATGGGGTGTTCAGACAATCAAAAGGTTAGTCTTTCTATTTACCGTTTGGAGGGTGAAGCAGATCAGTGGTGGTCGATGGTTAAAAATATCAGGGACGCTGATGAGATTGATGCTCTCGACTGGGATGAATTCAAAGGTATGTTTCTTGAGAAGTATTTTCCTAAGGCTGTTCGACTTAGGATGGAAAATAAATTCTTGGAATTGAGGCAAGAGGAAGACTCAGTGGCTACCTATGAAGAAAGGTTCACTTGATTGGAAAGGTATGCTCCAAATTTTATCTGAGACCTTGATAGTAAAATCAATCATTTTTACTAAGGATTAAAGCCAAAATATCGAAAGTCATTAGCTTCTCGTGAGTTTAAAAGTTATGAAAAGCTTGTTCGATGTGCTGAGAAGGTGGAAATGGAGTTTTCCGATGATCAACTGTTCTATAACAACCAACAGAAGAAGAGACTGAGGTGGTAGGAGAAAGGTAAGAAATCTTCAAAAAAGTCTGATGGTACGAAAACTAAGTTTCCAGTTTGTGATAAATGTGGAAAAAGGCATACTGGGGAATGTCTTCTGAATTCTGGAAAGTGCTACCGATGTGGTAAGATGGGACATAAGGCTCGTGATTGCACTGAAAAGGATCAAGGTGAGGTATGACGAAATTTGATTTACAGTTAGTGAAATGTTATATGTGCAATGAGATGGGTCACTATGAAAACGAGTGTCCGACAAAGAGCATGAGTGATGGGAATCAGTTAGACTACAAGCAGAAAGGGGTGGTGAAATCTTTTGCAACTACTTCAGCAGATGTCGAGCCATCAAATGAAGTTGTATCAGGTAATTTTTTTGTTTTTTCAGATTATGCCAGTGTGTTGTTTGATTCGGGGTCTACACATTCTTTCATCTCTGAAACCTTTTCTATTAAAATGGGAATACCATCTCAAGAAATGACTCCTGAACTTTTGGTAAAAACACCTGGGGGGATGTTGAGGCAAAAAGAATTTATAAGAATCTTCTTATCCTTATCTGTGGAAAGAACCTATTTGCAAACCTTATTGTTCTACCTCTAGTAGAGATTGATGTTATCCTGTGTATGGATTGGCTCTCTATTTACCATGCTAAGATTGACTGTAGAGCTAAAGAAGTTTCTTTTCAGAAAGACTTTCAGTTTGTGTACAATAATGAACCCTTACTATTGATAACTTATCAAGAGGCCGAGAAACTTGTAAAAGATGGAAATGAATGTTACCTTGCACACGTCGTTGAAAATAAAGGAACTGTTCAGATTAATGATGTGCCAGTGGTAAATGAGTATCCTGTTGTTCTTCCTGATGAGTTGCCTGGAATAATACCAGATCAGGAAGTTGAATTTACTGTTGACTTAGTTCCTGATTCTAAGCCAATTTTAAAACCCCCTTATCGAATGGCTCAAATTGAACTTTTAGAGCAAAAGGATCAATTGCAAGATTTATTAGAGAAATGTTTCATTCGACCTAGCACATCACCATGGGGTGCTCCTGTTTTATTTGTTAAAAAAAATATGGTTCTATGAGACTTTGCATTGATTATAGGGCCTTTAATAATAACACTGTTAAGAACAAATATCCTTTTCCTCATATCGGTGATTTGTTTGATCAGCTCCAGGGAGCTCAGTTTTTTTCAAAGATTGACTTGAGATTGGGGTACCATCAGCTGAAGGTAAAGGAGGCAGATATTCCGAAGACCACGTTCCTTATGAGATATGGCCATTATGAATTTTTAGTAATGACTTTTGGGCTAACCAATGCACGTGCTGTATTCATGGACTTAATGAATAGAATTTTCCATGAGTTCTTGGATAAGTTTGTGGTGGTTTTAATTGATGATATTTTGGTGTTTTCAAAAAGTAAAGAGGATCATGAAAGACATTTAAGGGTTATCTTTAAAACCTTAAAAGAAAAGAAATTGTATGGGAAATTCAGCAAGTGTGAGTTTTGGTTGCAACAAATTTCATTCATTGGTCACATTGTTTCTAAAGATGGGATAACTGTTGATCCTCCAAAAACAAAATTTGTGGAAGACCTGCCAAGACCCACAAATGTAATGGAGATTCGTAGCTTCCTTGGTTTGGCAGGCTATTACCGAAGGTTTGTTAGAATTTTTTCACGGTTATCTAGTCCAATGACTAAGCTAACTCGGAAGGGTGTTAAGTTTATCTGGACAAAAAATGTGATGATTGTTTTCAGGAATTAAAAAGAAGATTGGTGAATGCTGCAGTTTTGGCACTACCTTCTAGGAATGGTGAGTTTGTTATCTACAGTGATGCTTCATTGAAAGGACATGGTTCTGTCCTAATGCAGAATGATCAGGTAATTGCTTACTCTTCCCAACAGTTGAAACTCATGAGGTAAATTACCCTACACATGATTTGGAATTAGCTGCTGTTGTTTTTGGTTTAAAAATTTGGAGGCATCATTTGTATGGAGTAAAGTGTGAAATATATACCGATCACAAAATTTTAAAGTATATATTCACTCAGAAAGAATTGAACATGAGACAAAGGAGATGGCTAGAATTAATCAAGGATTATGATTGTACAATTCATTACCATCCGGGAAAAGCAAATAAAGTGGCTGATGCTTTGAGTCGAAAAAGTAATGCTTTATTAGCAATGTTGTCTTTAGAATGTGATCCTTTGGTTAAGGATTTGATGAACTTTGGCATAGAAGTTTTTGGTGCAGGAAGTTCTTCTGTTTTGTTTCAGGTATCAGTGAGATCATCTCTATCAGATAGAATCAAGCAAGCACAGAAGCAAGACAGTGAGTTGCAGAAAAAGGTAGAGCTGGTTCAGAAAGGTAAGTTTCCTGAATTCAACATTGATAATGATTGTGTTTTGAGATTTGGTAAGAGATTGTGTGTGCCTTGTGATTCACAGTTGAAGAGATAGTTGTTATGTGAAGCTCATAGTTCTCCATTTTCAGTTCATCCAGGCAGTACTAATATGTATAGAGATCTTCGGGAGTATTACTGGTGGGATGGAATGAAAAGAGATATTGCTGATTTTACTGTGAAGTGTTTGACTTGTCAACATGTTAAAGCAAAGTGGCATTTACCGAAAGGGATGCTTCAGCCTTTACCAGTGCCAGAGTGGAAATGGGAGAATATATCCATGGACTTTGTTGTGGGATTACCGAAGGCATCTCGAGGTAATAATGCAATCTGGGATATTGTTGATCGCTTGACTAAATATGCTCATTTCCTTGCTATACGAGATACATTTTCCCTAGATCAACTTTACCATTTGTATCTTAAAGAGATAGTCAGGTTACATGAAGTTCCCCTCTCCATTGTATCTGATCGTGATCCCAGGTTCACTTCTAACTTTTGGAAAGGCCTTCAGAAGTCGTTGGGTACTGAATTAAATTTTAGTACAGCTTTTCATCCTCAATCAGATGGGCAGTCAGAACGAAAAATTCATACATTGAAGGATATGCTACGAGCTTGTTCTATGGATTATCAGGGAAGTTGGGACCAACATCTTTCTTTGGTTGAATTTTCATATAATAACAGTTTTCATTCCACTATACAGATGGAACCATATCAGGCATTATATGGGAAGCGGTGTCGAACTCCATCTTTCTGGGATGAAGTGGGTGAAAGGAAGTTGATGGGACTAGAATTGGTAGAAGAGATGGCAGAAAAAGTTCAGCTGATTCAGAAACACATGAGAACAGCTCAGAGTAGGCAGAAGAGTTGTGTGGACAACAAGAGGAGGGATCTCTCTTTTGAGGTAGGTGATCATGTTTTTCTCAAGGTTTATCCTTGGAAAAGTGTGATGAGATTTGGTAAGAAAGGAAAGCTGACTCCAAGGTTCATTGGACCATATGAAATTCTGGCGATAGTTGGATCAGTTGCTTACTGAGTGGCTTTACCTCCGAGTTTATCTCAGGTACACAATGTTTTTCACGTTTCAATGTTAAGGAAATACATGCCAGATCCATCTCATGTTTTGAGTCCAGAGGTAGTTCCGCTGGAAGAGAACCTATCTTATGAGGAACAACCGGTCCGGATTCTTGACCATAGGGAGAAAGTGTTATGGAATAAGGTGATTAATCAGGTAAAGGTTTTGTGGGAAAACCACATGATGGAAGAGGCAACATGGCAATCTGAAAATGCAATGAGGGATAAGTACCCCCATTTATTCGATAAGTAAATAAATTGCGGGGACGCAATTTTCTAAAGGGGGGAAGGATGTAACATCCCAAGTAAGTAATGAATAATAGATATTTTATATTTTTGTCTATTAAGGAATTAGATAGTGTTTTAGAGGCTTAAAATGAAAATATATCAAATCTTAAGCATGGAATACACTAATATTTTTAAAAGATTGTTTTACTACCTTTTGATGGAAAACCATTTTTGAATTTATCTTTTGACAATTTTATAAGCTATGTTTGTCAAAATAAACTTATTCTTTATGATTGGGACATCAAAATTTACTTTTTGTGAATTTTTGGTATTTTTCTGACAATGTTCATTTTTTTAATGAATAGTGAAAAATACTGCATTTTACATCAAAACTGCTTCTTAATCTAATTTATTTATATGATTAGATTATCTTTTGAATTGGTCTTAATGTGTAATCTGAATATATTTTTACCATTTAATCCAATAGTGGTCATTGGAATCAATTTCACTTTGAAATTAGACTTAAACTGGTGTCAATATTTTGATACTTATTATTTTATAAAAACACGTTATTTGCTCTGACAACGGGAATTAATTATTAAATTAATTAATTTGACTTATATGTTTTGAATTTTTTAAAATAGACTTCATTTTTGAAGTCGGAATATCAAATATAGCTTAGGGTGAATTTTTGTATTTTTCTAAAAAACTTCAATTTTTTATGAATACTGAAACCACTAAGTGGTACTTATAAAAACTGATTTTTTGTTTAAATGAAATTTGGCCATCATTGTGTTTTGAGTTTCAAAAATCTGACATACATGGTTGTCATTAAGAAGTAAAATATGGTTCAATGAGATTAAAATATTTTTTTTGGTGAATAGTAACTTATTAAGTTCTTAATCGCGATTAGTGGTAATTAGTGTAGTTTAAGGTAAAAATAATGCTTTAATAATATAAAATGACCTAGACACATGTCCTAACCTCATTGGCTGTGTCATAGCCGACCAAGACAAGCCATGGGTCAACTTGGGGACCCCATTGAGCCACATTGGTTGGTAAATGACCTAAATAACTTTTTATTTAATGTTAAAGTAAAAATGACACAAACATGAGTTATGTTACTAAAACAATTTTTACATGGGGTTATACAATTCATATTTTTGACTATAAATATTCATTAGAAAGCTAAAACGATTTCCTACATCATAGTAGTTTTTTTTATAATTTTTAGACATTAAATAAATTAAATTATTTATGACATCATGATGATGCAGCGATGACCTCATTATTTAACGATTTAAATAAAATGGAATAATAATGTAAAATATAAGACCTACACATGGCCAAAGCCAATTGTATGAGTGGATTTATAAGCCTTATCACCTTATCCTAGAATTATTTCAATGTGGGACCTTTTGAATCTGAAACTCATTTTAAAATAAAGTAACTTATCTTTATTTTCCAAGAGTGCCCCTCCTCTCCTCTTATAAAAGGCCTCCACCTCTACCTCATTTCACACACTCCTCAAGCCTTTGGCTCGGCCATCCCCTGCCCATTTACTCTCTCCACATCCCTCTCCTCATCCTAGAGGATTCCCTTTGGGAAGAATCCTTTCAAAGGAAGCCTTTAGGCTCAAATCAAAAGGAGTTACACTTTTAATGGTAATTCATTCTCTCATGTTCATTTGTTTTATTTTGCTTCTCAAACACCCTAAACTCTTTTTATTTACTTCTTTTGTAACAACACCAGTATCTTAAATATACTAGGATATTGTAATAAGATTTATTCGAGCTACACTCTCACACAAATACATCAAATGGTTAAAGAACATACGGTTTCCGTGGATGGCGAAATTCTGCCTCCCGAAACGATGATTGTTCAATACACATTTAACACCTTCAAAGGTGGCCATTATGATACCACTATTTTTATATATGATATATAATATTTTTATTCTTTCCGTAAGCTTCTGTTTTTTTCATTTATGGCATACCATTATTGTTTCCATTATTGGTAAACACGATATCTTCATTTTAGGAAGTGCGGACTACCGCCACCTGAAAGTGATTTGATTCGTTAATACCATATGTGGAATGTGTAAAGAATAAAGTTAATGATATTATATATGTTATTATACTGGAATTATAATATACCTTTATATCATTATGATTCCATTCTATAAAATACGGAATAGAAATGAAAGTAGCGTTCATGCGTACGTACGGCTTACCATCTCCATGAACGGTGCATTTCATTTCTTACCTCAAAATGATTATGTAATATTATAAATGCATGCATGTACTGGATATATATGAAATATATGATATCTAAATCATGAATACCCAGCTTTATATAATGGATACATGAACAACATGTAATTATAAAGGGCTTATTTTTTACTCAAGTACCAATGATCGTTAAAACGACCGTTATTAACTTAAATAATTACATAGTGTTCATGACCTGGCAATAAGTGATATAAAAGGAATAATGAACTTGAAAAAGGTTCTTAAACAAGTAGAAATTAACTCAAGTTTATTATTCAGGACATTAAAGAACGATCGAGTCAAGTCGGACCCGATGTATGGGACTTCGTCTCAATCTTCTTTCATTGAGGAAAATTTTGTTTTATACACAACCTTCTTTTATACGGTGTATAAACCCCTATGACTTTTACGTTTATCCAAAAGGAATATTTTTTATACGAAGTGTTTTACTAAACGACAAAAGGGAATGTTTTTGTCGTACGTATGCGGCGACAACGACTTCTCCACTGCCATGACCATTATTTGAGTTTCGGCTTCCTCTACAAGCCATACCTTCTTTTTAAAAGAAAAATAAATACCATGTTTTACATTTCTTTTATTTTGGTATCTAAAATGGTTTTCATAATGTTTTTATATCAATGTGTTGTATTGATATCTTGTGATTGAAAGGTGGGAATGTTATGTTTCCTTTATGCATGTTTTATGTGATATGATTATGTTGAGGTTCTTGGGCATTATTATGAAAACGGGTGGTTTCGTGATAAACTAAGGGTGGGTGAGCCCGATATAGCTCTCCAATGCATTGGGTAACGCGAAAGAGTGAAACGTTACTGTTTCTCCGAAGAGATTTTGGGAATATACTGTGATGGGTATTCGAAACATAACCAAGAGTGTTACTCCCTACGTAAGAATGTTATGAATGCCTCAAGTTACCTTTATGTCTTATGATTTCTATGATTTATTCATGATTTGATGAGGTATGTTAAAGTGCTTATGTTTTATGGGTAAAGAATGATCTCATTCTTATGTATATATGTACCCATGTTTCCTTTCCATATTTTTATATCCCTTACTGAGCTTTTTATGCTCATCCCAAGTTTTTTTGAAATGTTTTTCACAGTTCAAGGGAAAGGTACATGATATGATGATAGTGTCAAGGAAGTGTCAAAAAAGAATCCATGTTTATTTTAAATATTTTTCCATTGATGGGAATAAAGAATACTATCTTTATGTAACCACTTTGTTTATATGTGGAATGTAATGCAAGTTTTATGATCTAATTCTCTAAAACACTAAACCCGAAAAGATCCTCAATGTGTAATCTTGTAATAACTCAAGATTAAGTAAGGTTTATGGATGGGGCCTTATACTCTATTTCCATTTGTGCACTTTTTCCTTCTAATCGGTCTCTTGGTATTCAGATCCCTTTCCTGAAATGGAAATATGTGTATTTGTAAAAAAACATACAAGATAGGGAATTCTCAACATTTATAATCCACGTGGTCTTCATGAGATGTCAATGATTGATGATAGTATCTTGTGGTCATGTAAGAAAACTCTCATCGATCCATGAACAATGATTGGATTAGATAGACACATAATAGGTTAGCCTTCAATCCAAAAATGATAAGTTTTTTTGTGATCATAGACAAGGATCACATCCAATCCAAGAATGAAAAGGCATTATTACCATATTTATAAGAGGTTTTCCTCCAATCCATGAATGACAAGGCTTTATTATAGTTTGTGTGAGGGTTATATATCCAAACTATGAACTAGGTGGAAATTACATGGGGACTAATTTTTCCAAATTAAAATTCCACCAGTTTTCTTTATTTTATCATTTTTTTCAATCCTATGGGACAAGGAAAGAATCAAAAAAATCACCCCAAGGGAAATTGAGGTTTATCATCACAAAAAGGACCCATTTATCAGTAATCTAAAGCTCACATGAAGTATTTATTTTCTATTTAAGGATTAACTCTATAAATAGGCTGAAAGGGGGTCATTTTCACTTTTGAAATTGAACTATAGCATAAAATATTCCACCACCTGAAGCATTCAATTGATTTTCCATGTAATTGAACCATATGATTACATCATATGATAACTAAAGGTTAAATTATAAATTCACATGACTTTAATTCATGGTTGTTAATGAATTTAGTCCACGTTACACGTGATTTTACACATGATATTCACAATATTATCATACTTACATTTTATTTTCATGTGTTTTGTTAATTATCATGTAGATTTATATATTTTTTTATTCAAATTATTCTTTTAACTGAGGTTTTTCATATACAAATTACTTCAAAAAAAGAGGCTCTACAAATCATTGAGAATAAATTGGAAGTGGTAAACAGAATGAATGCGGGTTAACGCCTGTGTATTTATCCATAACACACATTTATCACCAAAATCATAGTAATGGTGCTTTTAGAATACCCATTGAAAATATGATTTCCCTCTATGTGTTCATACATCTACATAATGCTCAAATTTTGGCACCTCGAACAAGAAATCAACCACCCCTTTATATTATTATGCATCAGGGGGTTATTTATGATAATATGTCATGATCATTTAATTTTTCAAGAATGATTTATTCTTAGATGGTCATGTTCTAGGAGACATCTCTTTGGATATTGAAGTAGAATGATATTCAAATGAGCCTGACACACATCATTATGTATCTATTTTGAAGAAATCATAAACTAGTCAGAAACTAAGTTGGTTATTGATATGAAACCACTAGTAAAAATGAGACTTTGGTTTATTTTGGGGATGTACATTTTATTTATAGTGGAACTAAAAGAAATTACAAGGAACTAAAGGAGGTCAGTTTATACGAGGACATATGGATCTCCCATACCATCACCCATCGAATCAATCGATGTCAACATGGGGAATAGATAGGTAAGGGTTATCCATTGAGATTTGAAAATTATCAGTGGATCTTAAATCCTAAGAGATATGTACGATTGATTTCCCCCCATGGATTTTGTATGGGATGATTCTAATAGGACCCTGATAATTTCCATAGAGATATTTCACATATCGAAGGAGATCCTAGGGTAATATTTTAATATAAGGGTTGGTGAATTTTTTGGAACATGGTATGAAAATTTTATAAAGACGACTGGAGGATAACCATAGGAAACTATGTTTAGTATTTTTCTAACTCACATGACTCGGTGGGTAGAAGACAATTATTGTACCACCATAGAAGAATTTTAATTTGATAGATGGGGGTGGAATGTAAATTTTAAAGCCAACTTTTTGGAGTGCTTTGCATTATTTTACCAATGTTTACAAGTTTACACCTACTACCAATTCATGATTTGGAAACTAGAGTGAGAGTTAGTACCTTTTTGATGGTTGAACAATTCGGCATTGGTAGGAGGATTTCTGATGCTGGAAAAATTACACCAATTATTTGGACATTCTTTTATGGGAAAGGGGCCATTCATAATATTTAGTCCTTTTCAAGTAATATAGGTGTTTATAGAGGCTCATATAGATGGATATTAATTCATTAACATTCATGATATCCCTAAAACATGATTTATACAATTTCTCTAGAGCATTAATGGGGTTAATATATACTCTTTAGATGAATGATAAATAAAGAAAAATATTAGCAGACTTGATTACTTTATATATAACACAAATATATTCTTCTATGATAGTATCATTGATAATTATAATTATACTATCGGAGTATGTTCAGGTCTGATACCCATAAGAGATGTTATCTTGTTTTTCCATAAATATAGGGAGGTCATATTTGATGTGTATGCACCTTAAAGATTTCAATGTTAATTCATATTTGTTCAAAAGAACTTTCTCAATCCACCTCTATTTGTAAATATTGAGAAGCATCAGATGATACTGTTTCTATTTTGGTTGATGTTTATAAGGGAATAGATAGGCATACCGATGACCATTTCACCATATAACATTTCCATCATGCTCAAATAAGATTTCACTAATACCTATATCCATTTGTAGCATGCTATATAGTTTGATGAATTATAGTTCAGGTCTAAGCCCCTTTAAAAATTTATGGTGTATAAGATTAGTGGGTTTCAAATAACATAATAATTTCCCATAAATGATATCTCTCAAGTAATCATATGATATAATAGATTCCAAGGGAATAAATAAGACATTTAGATTACACCCCCTCCATAAATTATTCATTTTCATTATTATTGACTACAATCATGATATTATTCCTGGACAATTGGAGGGATTATGATGCTTATAGAAAGATCATATCTTCTGAAAAGGGTAGGATGATTCTCCAGGCTGACGAGATTGTCCTATTGGGTTTTTCATATGTAAATTATCTAACCTATATTTTATTTAAATAGAAACCTAAATAGGTTTGATATTTTTTATAGATTTGGAATCCTTGGTCCAGTCATTTAACGGAATGATTTTGTTCATGAGTCGGGTGATATATTTTCTAATATTAAGAGCATAAGATACTAAATATTATATTCAAAGCATTTCTTAGGTAGAGGTGAGAGAGGTTTCCATTCTAAATGGGTACGGAAACAATGAGTGTATTCCCATTATGGTGAAATAGTTGAAGAATATGGAATTCTGTATATATATAAGGCCATATGAGGGTGGTGATGTTGACCTTGAAGTAGTTTTTCCACCTCTAACACCGCATATTACATTCTCTAGAGAACTTATCTTGGGATATATCTATAAAATAATGCTGAAAAGAATTATAGAAACTAAAATTCACTCACAGAAAAAAAAATAGTCCAACCATAATGATTCATAGAATGAAAATTATATAAGATTCATTACCCCTTGAAACATCGGATGATGGACCATTCGTAATAGAGATGATTCAAGTCTAATATAAATTATTTCAAAGGTAGATGAGGTTACTATTGATTTACTCATGGTTATTGTTCCCATAATTACAATGATTACTTTTACAACTATAATAAATGTTGAAACCCAAACTTAACTAGTAATTCTTCTAGATTGTGATATTAAAGGAAACTTTATGTCAGATTCAGATTCAGCTTTAGTAACTGATACTAATATTAGTCTAAGGATTTTATATGTCCTTATGGTGGTCGAGGAAATGAGTAATCATTTAGAAAAAAATCATCATTTATATTATGTATCCCTATAACACTGCAAGTTATTTTATTGTTGGAACATAGTTTTATTAACTGGAAGTTTCTATTATGTGGATTTTTAATAGGAATAGATCCATATGTGCAATAAATTAAAGGTATTATATTTACATGATGCCCCATTCAATGGTTCATCTTTTCTAGAGAGCATTACTACTATTGTAAATGGTGAAACAACAATCACTAAAGGGACTAGGACCCCATCATTACAAAGTGAGGATTGATATTACTCAAGATTAACGAATTATTTGCTTCTGTAATTGAATTTTTTTAAATATTAAACTCTAAAACCTCCACTTCATTCTCAGGATATTCAGATTACTACTACCCTAAAATCACTTATTATTGAAGTAGTGGGAGCATAAGTTTATTCAATATTTTTTTACTAAGTACATTTCAATGTTATACCGTCTCTAGTTGGTCTAGTTTCAGAGTATATCCCACAATCATATATTGACTCTGATTTCAATTGTGAGTTTCTCAGTGCTCATGAAATATCTCATTAGTATATGTGAAAGATTATTCAGAATCTAATTCCTTAAAATGATTTGGAGTAACTACTAATGAACCTACCCTAACATCTTCACATTCTTACCACACTAGGACAAAATAAGTTTCATTATTGATCCATAAATTTCATAGTTAATGATAAAATTAAAAAAATTATATGGCGAATCAAAATCAAATTAGAATCATTTTCAAGAAGATTCGTCAAAAATAGTTTTAAAGGTTAGAGTTATTTCACTCTAATAAGATAATCACTATATGGCAGAAAGAAACAATATGTAAATATCACATCATGGAAGAACAGTATTCAGCTAAAATAATTCTCTACAATATATATTGTCTTAACAAAAATCATGCCATCATCAATAAACATATAAAAGAGAAAAAAATTAATTTATAAAGTGGAGAATGAAATTGTGGAAACTATAGAAAAGGCCCATATTCTACATCCTCAAAGTTTAAAACTACTTTGTTGGACAATTTTAAAAACCAATTCAACCAGTTCCAAAAATCAATTTTGAATATATATTCTATTTTTTAATGTTTAACATTATATACCTTTCTCCCAATAATTTCAATCTAGGAGAGATGATAAAAAATTTAAAAGATCCTATTATTTTCATTGAAAATGCATTTTTTCATAATTATTTTCCAAATTATGTTAATTTTTATTTCAAATTGTTTTTTTCTTCATATTGGATTGAAAATATTTAAAAGGCTATCATCAAGATAACATGATTATACTAGAACCTTGAATTATAATAAAGATGATAATTTGTGGTCACAAAATACTTCAGTGGGAATAGTTTCACTTAGGTATAGCACACATATAGGTATAGTTCATGGTTCCATCACCATGAACTATAGTTACATTATATAGATATGGATGATTTCATCTTAGGTGTAGGTCATGAATCTTTATATAAATAGTTGGTTTTACCATGCACTAAATTTGGTCAATTTGGATATGGATACTTTGACACAACATTATGAGAATCGTAAATAATGAATTTGGAATGAGAACTATCAGGTTCAAAAGGGTTCGAGAAACCATAAGTTATATTCCCTTATATTTTACAAAAATACTCTAAACTAATATGTTTGGGATGATAGGGTGCATTATTTTGTCCTAGGTAAAGTAGCTAAGAAATCATGGCATGGATTTGGTTCAGATTTTATAGTGGACCCCACAACTATTTTATTTATTATTTTATTATATCCTTACATTTTCTTAGACATCATATGGGTGAATAATAGTGGGATTGAACAATAATTTCTTCTAAGCATCCATTTTTTACATGTTCATCCGGATGTTTTTATTTACTTTCCATTTCAATTACTCAATTTTATCTAGGTCACACAAGATGCGTGAAAAGTGAAATGTTACATGACATTTTCCTAAGATTAAATTTATGGGTTTTCCACATGAAAAGTCAAATTTTTTTGTTAATTATTACTGTATCATGAATGACTGTATAACATATCTAATTTTATGGTTTGAAAGCTTTGAAAAAAGGGTGTGTGATCTATATAGTGAAATGAGCACGGAAAACCTGATGTGAATAAGAGGCCAGTTTCCTCCTAGGTCTATATAGGTGCACAGAGTTTAAGGAAATAGTAATTGGAAAACTAATTGTTTACTATTGAGATGTCTCATATTTTATTTGAAAATGGGAATGATGCATGAAGTTGTATCATTTAGGATATTTTATTCACTTTATGATTGTATCGTGGTTTTTTGTAAATCATAACTCAATAAGTTTGAATGAGGTTAGATGATATGGGATATTTTGAGGATGGACACTAATCATATTTTAATAGCAGGTTTCATAGTAATAGTTTCATGGAGAGTGAAGATTAAAGAACCTTATCCACATGATGAAAATTCTTCTAGTTGGAGGGACAAATTGGAGAATATATATAGAAACATGATGTGGAATGTATGAATATCGAAATAGATGTGTCACTTTAATTTAAATTCAATCATTATCAATATCTATGGAATAGTTTTGAATATTTGACCACATTTAAATTGAAATATACCTATAGATATTGGATATTCATTAATTGTTCTAAAATCCTAAATTTTATGCCACAAGGTTTTGAAAAACTTTTCCAAAAAAATGAATATAATAAGCTATTGTTTTATTTTTTCCCTAATATATTAGTTTTAATGAGCATAAATCAACTTTTTTGGTCCATATATCTCACCCTACAAGAATTATTCCTTTTTTATTTCCACACTTATATTTTTTCATATGTAATGAGAGTGTGGGACTTAGTGAGTGGAGTATGATTTTTTCTTAGGATTCCATCTATGGGTTTTTGAACTGATGAGTTTTATGTCTCTTTCACAAGAAATTTTTGGTCTTGCGATTTCAATCATTTTTAGCTAGAGTTTAAGGTCCTTGAGCTTTAACTAAAAGGATCTAAGTTTAAGGTTATGCATATTTTATTGAAAGGAGTTGGATTAATTTCAAAAATCATTGACAGAAGAGTGAAAATTTTGAGGTCATATATCTTTGACCAAAGGTGATACATCTTATGTAACAATAGAAAAGAATTTCATCACATTAATAGATCCTTATGCTACTATAAATAATATCAAGAAAGGGATGCATATAGTTTATAGACAATATTCTTAGACCATCTGGTGAATGCGGTAAAATGAAAAACACTATGACAGGGGTGAAATTCTTGGATCAATTATGATCACTGAGAGGGGAGGGGTGAATCAGTGATAACATTTTATTTTTTAGAATTGTTCCCTATGAATTATTAATTCAACCTCTGTGGCTGGTTAAGGCCTAGATCAACTCTTTTGGTGGTGTAGTGATAATGAAATCACAGAACACAGAGATTTACAAGGTTTGGTAAAAATACATACTCCTTGCCGTGTTGGTTACACTCCCCAATACGGATTCTTCACTATGTTAGAAGATGTTCACATGGTAATTGGTTATACCCCCCAATTACAAGTTGGTTAAACCCACCAACTTCACAAAATCTTCTTCTTCACAGATTCACTTCTCTTCTTCAAATGTGTTGTCCAATTCTTCAAGTAGCTTCAACAAATAGAACTTGTTGGTCTTGCTCACCAATACTAATCTCTCAGAATGATTAGTTATTTTTCATACACACACTTAAATGTGTGCTCTTCGTCTTCATAAAGTTTTCAAACCTTTTATACAATGTGAATGCATGTACATACATGCAATCCTTCCCTCTCCACTTGTGCGCACACTAATGCTTGGCCTTCTTCACAAACCGATTAAATTTCACTCATATGTGTGCAAGCCTTAGCCTTCTTCTTTGAAACCACCCTTACAACCCAAATGGTTGGGTGTGGGCTTTACTTCACCCAAACACACTTCAAAAGAGGGTGCGTAAGTGTGCGGCCTTCCACTATCTTCTACTGCGCAAGTGCTTGGGTGTAACAGGCGCGCAGGGTGCGCAGACACCTACTGTCGCGCAAGTCCCGCGGGCAGAAGGCGCACAAGGTTATGCGGCTCAACCTCTTCCTGTTGCCCAAAGGGAGTGCGCAGGGTGGCCCCATCCTCCTTCCTTCGCGCAAGGGTTGTGCGATCAGTCCCCTTAGAGCCTCGGATGGCTCCGGACTACATAGTCACGCTCAGGCGCGATTCTTCCTTCGTGTTGCATGAATCTTCATAGGACTCCTCCTCTTATCTGCACAAGGGCTGCACAGAGATCCTTCATGCAGTAGGGCTGAGCGGAACCTTTCTTCCTTTCGTGAACCAGTGGGTTCGCGGTTGCTCTGTTTCTTTAGAGAAACAAAATCACTCTCTCAAAGATGACAGCAAACATTCTCGTACACAGGCTCCTTTTTTTATAGGCAAGGATATCGATCGAAGCCGTGGGGTTCAAATCGTTGAATGTCTGAGATATGTGGTGTTTTGAAATCTTCAAACGTGGATCAAGATATATCCAACAATCACGGTATCTTTCACTCAACACAGACTCCTTATTTCTTGGTGAGTACATCTCATGTACACATTTTAGAATGCATACAGGGCTTCTCCTTGTACATCGAACAGGCAGTGCACCCTCGGCAACTTCGTTTGCCTCGGGCTCCATATAATTTCTTCATCCAATTACATTCATGCAACTTTTAACGCATGAATGAGTTCAGTTCGTCAAAATGATCATCATGCACTTAATTTGAGCTTCTACAGTGGTTGGGAGCTCGATCAAGGTGGATTGGCTTCATCTACAGCGAGTAGCGACATCAAGTTACACTTCATGCAGTCGGAGGTTGAAGATGATGCCACGACTGTTGGATCAGTGTTTAATGATCGCGGATGGCGAAGAACATATCGTGGCATGGAGAGATGAATCATGTGGTTGAGATCGGAAGCGAGATCAGATGGACGGCCGAGATTAGATCTGCATCTTTAAAATGTCCTCCCACATCGAAATGTACCACGGTTTTTGCTCGGTTTATCAATCAGTTCCTCCCAACATCTTTCAGAAATCTCCTCTCCCCCTCTGGTGTCGCCCCACACTCGTTCTCCTACAGGCGTGCTCTAGCGCCCACTATGCTCCTCTGGTCATGCACCTAGCACCCATGTTACACGGGTTCATCACCGTGAGGCACCCGTGGGCTTACACACAGCCCACACTCCTGCCTCGAGGAAGCTGTGGCCTAGAGGATTTCCCTTGAGCACGATTGACCCTCAGGTCCCGCAAGTGCTTGAGGTGAGGACCTCAGCTATCCTCCTTGGTTGGCTTATTTTTGTTAAAGTACATAGTTGGTACTTAAAACAAAGTAACCAAGTACTAAAATTCCAAACCATACTTCTTCTCCTCTTCATCTTCTTAAGAAAAACATATATATTCTTCAACATATCTTCTTCTTCTTCTATTGAAGGATGGAACTCCCAAGGATTTTTATCAACCATAAATCAAGAATCATTTGATCTTCAATGTACTTCTTTGATCCAATCATAGATGAGGTTGGATTATCTTTCAATTTCTCATGTATTAAGAGTAATGTATGAACTTCATTAAATGTTGTGACATTGTATTCCTTTGATACAAGGTCTTTGAACTTAAGATCAGTTATCCAATCATCTGATTTTATGATGCTTCTTCAATTGTCATTCTTCAATCTGTACCTCATCAATTGGCACACATTGACAGGTTATTGACAACAAATGCAATCACATGGGCACAACAATCTCCCCATTTTTATTTTGTTGTCAATACTCCGAAGCACACTTTGAAAATGTCACAATGTGTGTGTTGATGATTTCTCCCCCTTATTGGCCAACAAATGCAAATAGATGAATTGGAGTCATACCCAAAATGTATAACCTCTTGACCATACACAACATCAACTACCAATGCTGTAACAGCCCGAGATTTTATGAAAAATATTCTTTTTAATTTTATTAATGTCTTGTGTTGTACGCTACACCAAAAGGAGCTTGCACAACACGCATCCTTGACTTTCCTTGCATTACACGCAATCGCGACCTTCCTCGATAGCGTGTGTAGTACGCAATACCGAGTTTCACTAAACAACGATATGCTATTAAAATATTATTATAACTAGCCGTTATGAATAGTAATAACCACCTTTTAAAATTTTAGAAATTTTAGCTCTCAAAATGGACTTCATTTTTGGATTCGGAGTATCGAATTTAGCCTAAGGTGAAATTTTGGTACTTTTCGGATAACTTCCATATTCTGATGAATAGTGAAAATTACTAAATTATAAATAAAAACAACTTTTTTAATCAAAATAATTAATAGTGATAAATTATTAATTTGAGCTGTTTTAAAGTATATTTAGAATATATTTTTACAATTTAATACAATGTTGGTCATTGTATGTAATGTCACATTTAAACCAGTTATAAACAAGTGTCAATCTTTTGATAGATATTGTTTCTTAAAAACACGCTATTTGTTTTAACAGCGGGATTTAATTATAAAATTAATTAATGCAACTTCTATGTTATGAATTTGGTAAAATAGACTTCATTTTTGAATTCGGAATATGAAATATAGCTTAGGATGAAATTTTGGCATTGTTCTGAAAAACATCAATTTTTGATGAATATTGAAACTACTAGGTGGTAGTTAAAAAACTGATTTTTTCATAAAACATAATTTTACCGCTTCTGTGAATGGAATTTCAAAAATCCGAGAGACACGGTTGATGTCAGTAAGTAAAATGTGGTTCAATGAGATGAAAATAATTTTTGGTGAATAGTAACTTTTTACTTTTATTTACCACGGTTAAAAGTAAATAGCGTAATTAAGGGTAAAAATGATATTAATATTACCCTAACACATGTCATAATCCTATTGGACAACTGTATTTCGACCAAAAACAACCTTATGAATATAATATGACCATTTAGGCCCAGTTGGATTAGATTAGGACATTTATTATTATTTAATTCAAAGAAGAGTTAAAAGAGTTAAAATAAAAGTTTATTTACTAAAACATTTTTTATATAGGGTTTTACATGAGATAAATTAGATTTTAAATATTCATTAGAAAGATAAAAATATTTCCTACAGAATGGTATTTTATTTGTAATTTTTGGACATCAAATAAGTTAATTTATTTATTACACAAAGATGATGCAGTAATTATCTTATTTATGAAATATTGACCTAATTGATGTTATAAACACAAAAATAAATGTAATTTGAGACTTTTTATGAATTCCACTAATTTTATAGGTTACTATGATATATTAGTGTTGATTTAATCAACTTGGTTCGAACATATAATTCTGTTATGACTTTCACAAAAATCATATATCAAATAGTGTCAAAATTGACACAAAATAGTTTTTAAATCAAAAATTATATTATTAATTGTTATTTTATTCCTAAAAATCTAAGGTTCGGACAAATGAATTAGATAAGGATATATATATTAATAATAAACAATTTGGGGTTCGTTTGGCATGTTATAGTAAGTGTATTAACCATATAGTGAAAGAAAACAAAAAGACACGGTAAAAGTCAAATTATTTAACTTAGAGTTAAATATAATTGATAAGGTTAAAATAACACCCTAAACTTGTCTAAATCCTATTGGTTGATATTATTTCGACCCATCCCCACTTTAGCTTCGAAATAAGACCCTTTGGAACCATTATAAACCTATTTTGACATTAATATAAAATAATATTTTGAGGTATTCCTAAGGTGCCCCTCTCCTCCCTTATAAAAGGGTACCTCCTTCCCCTCCTCCTCACACCAATTTGAGCACTCAAGCTCGGCCAACCCCTGCCATTTTCTCCTCTCCACTTCCCTAGAAAAATCCTAGAGGTCCTGGTCTTCTTCAAAGACCAATCTTAGTTCCCTAAGTGGAGGATTCAAAGAGGCGTTTCAAAGAAGAGGTAATATCCATTACCGATCTTTTCAATTTCTTTCTTCTTCAACTTCTTCTTATTTAGTTGTTTCATGACAAAGTAATAACATCAGTATTACTTAAATACTGATATGTTATTATAAATATGAAACAACCCTAATTCACCTCCTATCCATCCTACGGAAAAATGAAATCACCACGCGTGCGTACGTACGGAATACCGTCTCCACGCCGTGGTGTGATCTATTTTCCACAATCACCTTACAAGGATGGGTATAATGGTTTAATGAGTAACTATTTATGATTGTTATAATGTAATATTGATACTGAAATAATATATATATATATACTCAAATACAAGTCCACAACCATGGGAACGATATCATCGCTCGTGCGTACGTACGGACTACCGTCTCCACGACGCGATGAGATTCATTCTCAATGATTAACCAGTCATGAATGATTATAAAGTATATATAATATGTACTAATGAAATATATGACATAATAATGATACTGGATTTATTTATATATTTATATGTATGTCATCTACTTAATTCCATTCAATTCAATAAGGAAACGAAAACAGCGTTCATGCGTACGTACGGACTACCGTCTCCATGAACGGTGTATTTCTTTCCATTTAATGATTTATTATATATATTTATATCCTGAATATATATATATAAATCATGATTTATGTTCTGGAATTAAGTAATCATGATCTAAGTAATCATATGAATAATTACAAGTCAAAACACGGACGACAAATGAAACTATTTTACCCAAAATGCTCTTTAACATGAATTTACAAAAGAATGGGTAATATAAAGTCATAAGTGGACCATATATGATATAATAACAATGAATATGATTCTGGAATAAGCCAATAACATTATTTAAATCATTATACAGGAGGTTCGGACACTTACAAAGCAAGTCGGACCTAAGGTAAGGGAAATATCACAATCTCATTTTTATCTGAGATTACTTATACTTTGGTATTTACTGGGGTGTATTTTATCATCCACATCCATGTTTCCTCAATATGTAATGTTATTTCCATCTAACTACAATTATTTAAAACTTATTTTACCCTTTGTTGAGTTTTTATTAAAATATATGAAGGGAATCTTTTGTCGTTTTTCGTACGAGGTACTTTTTGACTTTTCTGACAAAAGTACGAGATGAATGTTTTTTTTAACATATACGACATGAATGGATTTTTAAAACATTATTTACAATAATCTTCCTTTACAAGTTTTCAAGTTTATTTTTAATCAAATTCTTTTAGTTTATAATTGTACGACATGTTAAGAAAGGAAAAGTGTTTTTGAAGCAGAAATGATATTTTCCTCAGGAATGGAGTTCAAGTGTTTTATCAAAATTATTTTCCATATAAGATAATAAAGGGTTCTGTTTTTATCCCTATTATTACATTGATTTGATTATTTTGTTATGGAATTATATTTTTATGAATTCCTTTATCTTATATGAATTGTTTTATGATGTCACGATGTTTAAGATTCCCATTTTATTACATGGGTTATGAAATGATGTATGATTTATGATTTTGTGGCACACATAAGAATGGTATCATTATGAGATGGGTGGGACCTATATCTCCCTCCAATGCATTGGGTAAAGATTTTATATCTCATGAGATAGACATGGCTGGAATGGTAGGTTATACCGGTCCAGTGAAACAGGACTGAAACGAGGGTTACTCGATTCAGAAAGGGACTTTGTCCACTAAGATAGTCTTGGCAATGAGTCTTGACTAACAAGAAATGATTCTCTATGATTATGTGTGAATGCCACAATGTTTCATGTTTTAAGTTATGATTATTGTGATTACATTTCACTGCCATGATATATCCCATGTTATGAAATTATGATCTCTTTTACACGTTAATATTTCCAAAAGTTATGTGCATGTGTATACGATGTGATTGATATTTCTTTTGTTTACCCTTACTGAGCATTTGAGCTCACCCTTTTATGTTTTCTTTTCCCCAGGATATAAATAAAGGGTTTAGGTAAAAAAAAGGATGATCTTTATGGGAGATGTTGAAGATCTTTCACCACTATTAGAAGATTATATTCCGAGTTTCCAAAGACACTAAACTATTACGATCCTTGTGTGTGTGTTTTTGTTATGTACTAAGTATTCCGCAAATGTAATGTAATGTCCATGTACGTTAAGCTTCGGGTCTCTACAGTTGGTATCAGAGGAAAGGTTTAGTCAAACTTTGGAAACTAGGATGCAAAAACGTTAGTCAGATCCCTAGAGATATTTCTAAGGTATGTCTAGGGATGTCCCTAAGGATAAGTATACGTATAGGATATGGTCCTAGAACTATGGTAACGATCTTAGAATTTAACCTAAGATGTTAGATATTAAGGGTACTCCCCCTTTACTATGTTGTTTTCCCTAGCATGATTTTTGCATCTCACACTATTCTTTTTGGGTTTTAGATGATGGCTGGAACCCGAAGGAACCGTGTTGATCAATGCAATGGACAATGCAATGATTGCCCTCCTGAACAAACAAATGTTATGCGAGATGGAGTGCAAAATCTTATTGCTATACTTACA
Organism: Viscum album; assembly: GCA_963277665.1. Classification (NCBI taxonomy): domain Eukaryota; kingdom Viridiplantae; phylum Streptophyta; class Magnoliopsida; order Santalales; family Viscaceae; genus Viscum; species Viscum album. Next base: position 1,514,881,347 of record OY728163.1, read on the forward strand.
CAAGCTATGAATCATTCTGGACTTCCAAATGAGCAGAGAAGGGAACAATATTCTATTGAGTCCTTCATGAGGCAATGTCCACCTTCTTTCAGTGGGACTTCCGATCCACTTGTTGCAGAACAATGGATCAGTACCACTGAAAAGATATTTTCAGTTCTTCAATGTTCTGAACATGATAAAGTCATCTTATCAGTATATCGTTTGGAAGGTGAAGCTGATCAATGGTGGAATCTTATCAAGAATACGAGGCCAAGAGATGAAATTGATTCCATGGAATGGGACGAGTTCAAGAACTTGTTTTTCAGTAAGTACTTCACTCGTATTCTTCGAACAAAGATGGAAAAAGAGTTTCTTGAGCTGAAGCAGAAGGATGATGAATCTGTTGGTATATACGAAGCGAATTTTACAAGACTTGCAAGGTATGCATCTGGCATTATCATCCAACCTGAAATTAAAGTTGATCGATTTTTCAGTGGCTTAAAACCAAGTCTTCGAAGGGCATTAGCTATAAGAGACTTCAGTAGCTATGAAGAAATTGTGCGTTGTGCTATCAAAGTAGAAATGGAAGTTGGTGTTACTTATCCATCTCATAGTTTTGACAAGAAACGAAAGATGGAGTTCAAGGAGAAATATCAAAATAATGGTGAAAAGAAGATGAATGTTTCCTTATGCACAAAGTGTGGAAAGAAGCATGGTGGAGATTGTCTTAAAGGGACTAGAAAATGTTTTAAGTGTGGAAAAGAAGGTCATCAAGTAGCTGAGTGTCGAAGTAATGGAAAAAGGGATTCTAATGATGTGAATAAAGCAAACACTGCAGAGAACGCACAACCAACACTTCAATGCTTCAAGTGAAAGGAAATGGGGCATTATGCTAATAAATTTCCTAATCCAAGCGTTAGTGATGATCAACATGAGCAACCACTTAAGGCAAAGGACAAAGGGAAGTCACATGCGATCACTATTGGCGATGTTGAATATGACAACGATGTGGTGGAATGATTAAGTATTTATGTAATGGGATTCCAAAATAATGTTATATCATAAAGTATTGGAATATTTATGTGTTGGTCTAATGTGGTATTAAAAGTGATTGAGATATTTTTGGAAATAAGATGATATGCGCGTAATGAAGGGAAAACGAGAAAACGAAATGTTTAACAGTATTCATGAGCTCGTGATTGATATAAGGACTATGTGATATCATGGTTTGAGTATATAGAATTTTGAGGATTTTGGTATGTGGAAAGTGTTAACTTTTAACTGCATTCATGTTTTCACTAAGGTATTCAAGAGAATACACGATTAAGGACTTTGAATGTTTGGAATGTGACCAACAAGACATATCTTATGATATGTGGGGATCAACCACAGTATTAAATCTCTGGTAATCGTTGTCACTATATTATGAGAGTGGACTGCAGTATTATGTATAAGCCTAAAGATTAGAATGGATTATGTTGGACATAAGTTAGTATTGTTTAAGGATAGAAGATTTTCGATATTATTGATGGGATGTTATAGTAACGTAGTTTTAGAAAAAGGACAACCTGCAGGACGGGCGACAACCCATCGCTTCGGACAAGGCTGTAGGAATCGAACCCACAACTAAAGTGCGACTGGCCTTTATCGCCTACCACTGACCTACAGGAAGTCCCTATTTAGTAGAAACTAGTTTTATTATATTAATCAGTATGATATGTGAAGTATAAGTTCATTTTAGGAACCATATATGATTAATCTCACTATAGAATGACTTATGTATATTTAATAACTTTTTGCTAACCTTTTTGTTTGAGACAGATGGAATGACCCGTCATTCTCTCACAAGATCTGCTAACACTTCACGAATAACAAATTCAACTTCATTTATATAAGAGATGAAGTGGAAATTGTTCAAGGCATGAACAACAGTGAGATTTTACCAAAATAAAGAAAGTATTTATTCTAATTCAAATTTTCAACTTTAGGGAAATGATCTTGAAAACCAAAAATGTTGTCCTAGTGATCTTATACCTGATGAATCAGATGGTACCTTAGATCGTCACAAATTTATGGATTTGTGATTACTGGATTTTCCATAGCCATGTTCTCTACCACTCTCCATCAGATCTTGATGGTTAGATTTCTCTTCCATATCCATATTTTCACCTATGTAGAAACCCAGTGATTAGTTTATTTGGGTAACCGTTACGTTTCATACTTTTTTTTTAAATATTGGTTTTGATATTCCTTTTTACGATGTGGGTTTCTATTAAAGAAACTTTTGAATAGTAAACAATTTATAACCCCGACGAATTTCGAGGGCGAAATTCATTTTAAGGGGGGTAGAATGTAACAATACGAGATTTTATGAAAAATATTCTTTTTAATTTTATTAATGTCTTGTGTTGTACGCTACACCAAAAAGAGCTTGCACAACACGCATCCTTGACTTTCCTTGCATTACACGCAATTGCGACCTTCCTCGATAGCGTGTGTAGTACGCAATACCAAGTTTCACTAAACAACGATATGCTATTAAAATATTATTATAACTAGCCGTTATGAATAGTAATAACAACTTTTTAAAATTTTAGAAATTTTAGCTCTCAAAATGGACTTCATTTTTGGATTCGGAGTATCGATTTTAGCCTAAGGTGAAATTTTGGTACTTTTCGGATAACTTCCATATTCTGAGGAATAGTGAAAATTACTAAATTATAATTAAAAACAACTTTTTTAATCAAAATAATTAATAGTGATAAATTATTAATTTGAGTTGTTTTAAAGTATATTTAGAATATATTTTTACAATTTAATACAATGTTGGTCATTGTATGTAATTTCACATTTAAACCAGTTATAAACAAGTGTCAATCTTTTGATAGATATTGTTTCTTAAAAACACGCTATTTGTTTTAACAGCGGGATTTAATTATAAAATTAATTAATGCAACTTCTATGTTATGAATTTGTTAAAATAGACTTCATTTTTGTATTCAGAATATGAAATATAGCTTAGGATGAAATTTTGGCATTGTTCTGAAAAACATCAATTTTTTATGAATAGTGAAACTACTAGGTGGTAGTTAAAAAATTGAATTTTTCATAAAACATAATTTTACCGCTTATCTGAATGGAATTTCAAAAATCCGAGAGACACGGTTGATGGCATTAAGTAAAATGTGGTTCAATGAGATGAAAATAATTTTTGGTGAACAGTAACTTTTTACTTTTATTTACCACGGTTAAAAGTAAATAGGGTAATTAAGGGTAAAAATGATATTAATATTACCCTAACACATGTCATAATCCTATTGGAAAAGTGTATTTCGACCAAAAACAACCTTATGAATATAATATGACCATTTAGGCCCACTTGGATTAGATTAGGACATTTATTATTATTTAATTCAAAGAAGAGTTAAAAGAGTTAAAATCAAAGTTTATTTACTAAAACATTTTTTATATAGGGTTGTACATGAGATAAATTCGATTGTAAATATTCATTAGAAAGCTAAAAAGATTTACTAAAGAATGTTAGTTTATTTGTAATTTTTAGACATCAAATAAGGTAATTTATTTATGACACAAAGATGATGCAGTAATTATCTTATTTATGAAATATTGACATAATTGATGTTATAAACACAAAAATAAATGTAATTTCATACTTTTTATGAATTACACTAATTTTCTAGGTTACTATGATATATTAGTGTTGATTTAATCAACTTGGTTCTAACATATAATTCTGTTATGACTTTCACAAAAATCATATATCAAATAGTGTCAAAATTGACACAAAATAGTTTTTAAAACAACAATTATATTATTAATTGTTATTTTATTCCAAAAAATATAAGGTTCGGCCAAATGACTTAGATAAGGATATATATATTAATAATAAACAATTTGGGGTTCGTTTTACATGTTATAGTAAGTGTATTAACCATATAGTGAAAGAAAACAAAAAGACACGGTAAAAGTTAAATTATTTAAATTTGAGTTAAATCTAATTGATAAGGTTAAAATAACACCCTAAACTTGTCTAAATCCTATTGGTTGATATGATTTCGACCCATCCCCACTTTATCTTCGAAATAAGACCCTTTGGAACCATTATAAACCGATTTTGACATTAATATAAAATAATATTTTGAGGTATTCCTAAGGTGCCCCTCTCCTCCCTTATAAAAGGGTACCTCCTTCCCCTCCTCCTCACACCAATTTGAGCACTCAAGCTCGTCCAACCCCTGCCATTTTCTCCTCTCCACTTCCCTAGAATAATCCTAGAGGTCCTGGTCTTTTTCAAAGACCAATCTTAGTTCCCTAAGTGGAGGATTCAAAGAGGCGTTTCAAAGAAGAGGTAATATCCATTACCGATCTTTTCAATTTCTTTCTTCTTCAACTTCTTCTTCTTTAGTTGTTTCATGACAAAGTAATAACATCAGTATTACTTAAATACTGATATGTTATTATAAATATGAAACAACCCTAATTCACCTTCTATCCATCCTACGGAAAAATGAAATCACCACGCGTGCGTACGTACGGAATACCGTCTCCACGCCGTGGTGTGATCTATTTTCCACCATCACCTTACAAGGATGGGTATAATGGTGTAATGAGTAACTATTTATGATTGTTATAATGTAATATTGATACTGAAATAATATATATATATACTCAAATAAAATTCCACGACCATGGGAACGATATCATCGCTCGTGCGTACGTACGGACTACCGTCTCCACGACGTGATGAGATTCATTCTCAATGATTAACCATTCATGAATGATTATAAAGTGTATATAATATGTACTAATGAAATATATGACATAATAATGATACTGGATTTATTTATATATTTATATGTATGTCATCTACTTAATTCCATTCAATTCAATAAGGAAACGAAAACAGCGTTCATGCGCACGTACGGACTACCGTCTCCATGAACGGCGTATTTATTTCCATTTAATGATTTATTATATATATGTATATCCTGAATATATATATATAAATCATGTTTTATGTTCTGTAATTAAGTAATCATGATCTATGTAATCATATGAATAATTACAAGTCAAAACACGGACGACAAATGAAACAATTTTACCCAAAACGCTCTTTAACATGAATTTACAAAAGAATGGGTAATATAAAGTCATAAGTGGACCATATATGATATAATAACAATGAATATGATTCTGGAATAAGCCAATAACATGATTTAAATCATTATACAGGAGGTTCGGACACTTACAAAGCAAGTCGGACCTAAGGTAAGGGAAATATCACAATCTCATTTTTATCTGAGATTGCTTATACTTTGGTATTTACTGGGGTGTATTGTATCATCCACATCCATGTTTCCTCAATATTTAATGTTATTTCCATCCAACTACAATTATTTAAAACTTATTTTACCCTTTTTTTAGTTTTTAGTATAATATATGAAATGAATCTTTTGTCGTTTTTCGTACGAGGTACTTTTTGACTTTTCTGACAAAAGTACGAGATGAATGTTTTTTTTAACATATACGACATGAATGGATTTTTAAAACATTATTTACAATAATCTTCCTTTACAAGTTTTCAAGTTTATTTTTAATCAACTTCTTTTAGTTTATAATTGTACGACATGTTAAGAAAGGAAAAGTGTTTTTGAAGCAGAAATGATATTTTCCTCAGGAATGGAGTTCAAGTGTTTTATCAAAATTATTTTCCATCTAAGATAATAAAGGGTTCTGTTTTTATCCCTATTATTACATTGATTTGATTATGTTGTGATGGAATTATATTTTTATGAATTCCTTTATCTTATATGAATTGTTTTATGATGTCACGATGTTTAAGATTCCCATTTTTATTACATGGGTTATGAAATGATGTATGATTTATGATTTTGTGGAACACATAAGAATGGTATCATTATGATATGGGTGGGACCTATATCTCCCTCCAATGCATTGGGTAAAGATTTTATATCTCATGAGATAGACATGGCTTGAATGGTAGGTTATACCGGTTCAGTGAAACAGGACTGAAACGAGGGTTACTCGATTCAGAAAGGGACTTTGTCCACTAAGATAGTCTTGGCAATGAGTCTTGACTAACAAGAAATGATTCTCTATGATTATGTGTGAATGCCACAAAGTTTCATATTTTATGTCATGATTATTATGATTACATTTCACTACCATGATTTATCCCATGTTATGAAATTATGATCTCTTTTACAGGTTAATATTTCCAAAAGTTATCTGCTTGTGTATACGATGTGATTGATATTTCTTTTGTTTACCCTTACTGAGCATTTGAGCTCACCCTTTTATGTTTTCTTTTCCCCAGGATATAAAGAAAGGGTTTAGGTAAAAAAAAGGAAGATCTTTATGGGAGATGTTGAAGATCTTTCACCACGATTAGAAGATTATATTCCGAGTTTCCAAAGACACTAAACTATTACGATCCTTGTGTGTGTGTTTTTGTTATGTACTACGTATTCCGCAAATGTAATGTAATGTCCATGTACTTTAAGCTTCGGGTCTCTACAGTTGGTATCAGAGGAAAGGTTTAGTCAACCTTTGGAAACTAGGATGCAAAAACGTTAGTGACATCCCTAGATATATTTCTAAGGTATGTCTAGGGATGTCCCTAAGGATAAGTATACGTATAGGATATGGTCCTAGAACTATGGTAACGATCTTAGAATTTAACCTAAGATGTTAGATATTAAGGGTACTCCCCCTTTACTATGTTGTTTTCCCTAGCATGATTTTTGCCTCTCACACTATTCATTTTGGGTTTTAGACGATGGCTGGAACCCGAAGGAACCGTGTTGATCAATGCAATGGAAAATGCAATGATTGCCCTCCTGAATAAACAAATGTTATGCGAGATAGAGTGAAAAATCTTATTGCTATACTTACACAAGCTATGAATCATTCTGGACTTCCAAATGAGCAGAGAAGGGAACAATATTCTTTTGAGTCCTTCATGAGGCAACGTCCGCCTTCTTTCAGTGGGACTTCCGATCCACTTGTTGCTGAACAATGGATCGGTACCACTGAAAAGATATTTTCAGTTCTTCAATGTTCTGAACATGATAAAGTCATCTTAGCATTATATCGTTTGGAAGGTGAAGCTGATCAATGGTGGAATCTTATCAAGAATACGAGGCCAAGAGATGAAATGGAGTCCATGGAATGGGACGAGTTCAAGAACTTGTTTTTCAGTAAGTACTTCCCTCGTATTCTTCGAACAAAGATGGAAAAGGAGTTTCTTGAGCTGAAGAAGAAGGATGATGAATCTGTTGGTATATATGAAGCGAATTTTACAAGACTTGCAAGGTATGCATCTGGCATTATCATCCAACCTGAAAGTAAAGTTGATCGATTTTTCATTGGCTTAAAACCATGTCTTCGAAGGGTATTAGCTATAAGAGACTTTAGTAGCTATGAAGAAATTGTGCGTTGTGCTATCAAAGTAGAAATGGAAGTTGGTGTTACTTATCCATCTCATAGTTTTGACAAGAAATGAAAGATGGAGTTCAAGGAGAAATCTCAAAATAATGGTGAAAAGAAGATGAATGTTTCCTTATGCACAAAGTGTGGAAAGAAGCATGGTGGAGATTGTCTTAAAGGGACTAGAAAATTTTTTAAGTGTGGAAAAGAAGGTCATCAAGCAGCTGAGTGTCGAAGTAATGGAAAAAGGGATTCTAATGATGTGAATAAAGCAAACACTACAGAGAACTCACAACCAACACTTCAATGCTTCAAGTGCAAGGAAATGGGGCATTATGCTAACAAATGCCCTAATCCAAGGCTTAGTGATGATCAACATGAGCAACCAATTAAGGAAAAGGACAAAGGGAAGTCACATGCGATCACTATTGGCGATGTTGAATATGACAACGATGTGGTGGAATGATTAAGTATTTATGTAATGGGATTCCAAAATAATGTTGTATCATAAAGTATTGGAATATTTATGTGTTGGTCTAATGTGGTATTAAAAGTGATTGAGATATTTTTGGAAATAAGATGATATGCGCGTAATGAAGGGAAAACGAGAAAACGAAATGTTTAACAGTATTCATGAGCTCATGATTGATATAAGGACTAAGTGATAAAATGGTTTGAGTATATAGAATTTTGAGGATTTTGGTATGTGGAAAGTGTTAACTTTTAACTGCATTCATGTTTTCACTAAGGTATTCAAGAGAATACACGATTAAGGACTTTGAATGTTTGGAATGTGACCAACAAGACATATCTTATGATATGTAGGGATCAACGATAGTATTAAATCTCTGGTAATCGTTGTCACTATATTATGAGAGTGGACTGCAGTATTATGTATAAGCCTAAAGATTAGAATGGATTATGTTGGACATAAGTTAGTATTGTTTAAGGATAAAAGATTTTCGATATTATTGATGGGATGTTATAGTAACGTAGTTTTAGAAAAAGGACAACCTGCGGGATGGGCGACAACCCATCACTTCGGACAAGGCTGTAGGAATCGAACCCACAACCGAAGTGCGACTGGCCTTTATCGCCTACCACTGACCTACAGGAAGTCCCTGTTTAGTAGAAAATAGTTTTATTATATTAATCAGTATGATATGTGAAGTATAAGTTCGTTTTAGGAACCATATATGATTAATATCACTATAGAATGACTTATGTATATTTAATAACTTTTTGATAACCTTTTTGTTTGAGACAGATGGAATGACCCGTCATTCTCTCACAAGATCTGCTAACACTTCACGAATAACAAATTCAACTTCATTTATATAAGAGATGAAGTGAAAATTGTTCATGGCATGAACAACAGTGAGATTGTACCAAAATAAAGAAAGTATTTATTCTAATTCAAATTTTCAACTTTAGGGAAATGATCTTGAAAACCAAAAATGTTGTCCTAGTGATCTTATACCTGATGAATCAGATGGTACCTTAGATCGTCACAAATTTATGGATTTGTGATTACTGGATTTTCCATAGCAATGTTCTCTACCACTCTCCATCAGAACATGATGGTTAGATTTCTCTTCCATATCCATATTTTCACCTATGTAGAAACCCAGTGATTAGTTTATTTGGGTAACCGTTACGTTTAATACTTTTGTTTTTAAAGATTGGTTTTGATATTCCTTTCTACGATGTGGGTTTCTATTAAAGAAACTTTCGAATAGTAAACAATTTATAACCTCGACGAATTTCGAGGGCGAAATTCATTTTAAGGGGGGTAGAATGTAACAGCCCGAGATTTTATGAAAAATATTCTTTTTAATTTTATTAATGTATTGTGTTGTACGCTACACCAAAAGGAGCTTGCACAACATGCATCCTTGACTTTCCTTGCATTACACGCAATCGCGACCTTCCTCAATAGCGTGTGTAGTACGCAATACCTAGTTTCACTAAACAACGATATGCTATTAAAATATTATTATAACTAGCCGTTATGAATAGTAATAACCACCTTTTAAAATTTTAGAAATTTTAGCTCTCAAAATGGACTTCATTTTTGGATTCGGAGTATCGAATTTTGCCTAAGGTGAAATTTTGGTACTTTTCGGATAACTGCCATATTCTGATGAATAATGAAAATTACTAAATTATAATTAAAAACAAATTTTTTAATCAAAATAATTAATAGTGATAAATTATTAATTTGAGTTGTTTTAAAGTATATTTAGAATATATTTTTACAATTTAATAAAATGTTGGTCATTGTATGTAATTTCACATTTAAACCAGTTATAAACAAGTGTCAATCTTTTGATAGATATTGTTTCTTAAAAACACGTTATTTGTTTTAACAGCGGGATTTAATTATAAAATTAATTAATGCAACTTCTATGTTATGAATTTGGTAAAATAGACTTCATTTTTGAATTCAGAATATGAAATATAGCTTAGGATGAAATTTTGGCATTGTTCTGAAAAACATCAATTTTTGATGAATAGTGAAACTACTAGGTGGTAGTTAAAAAACTGAATTTTTCATAAAAATTAATTTTACAGCTTCTGTGAATGTAATTTCAAAAATCCGAGATACACGGTTGATGTCAGTAAGTAAAATGTGGTTCAATGAGATGAAAATAATTTTTGGTGAATAGTAACTTTTTACTTTTATTTACCACGGTTAAAAGTAAATAGGGTAATTAAGGGTAAAAATGATATTAATATTACCCTAACACATGTCATAATCCTATTGGACAAGTTTATTTCGACCAAAAACAACCTTATGAATATAATATGACCATTTAGGCCCACTTGGATTAGATTAGGACATTTATTATTATTTAATTCAAAGAAGAGTTAAAAGAGTTAAAATCAAAGTTTATTTACTAAAACATTTTTTATATAGGGTTGTACATGAGATAAATTCAATTGTAAATATTCATTAGAACTCTAAAAAGATTTCCTACAGAATGGTATTTTATTTGTAATTTTTAGACATCATATAAGTTAATTTATTTATGACACAAAGATGATGCAGTAATTATCTTATTTATGAAATATTGACATAATTGATGTTATAAACACAAACATAAATGTAATTTGAGACTTTTTATTAATTCCACTTATTTTCTAGATTACTATGATATATTAGTGTTGATTTAATCAACTTGTTTTGAACATATAATTCTGTTATGACTTTCACAAAAATCATATATCAAATAGTGTCAAAATTGACACAAAATAGTTTTTAAATCAAAAATTATATTATTAATTGTTATTTTATTCCTAAAAATCTAAGGTTCGGCCAAATGACTTAGATAAGGATATATATATTAATAATAAACAATTTGGGGTTCTTTTGGCATGTTATAGTAAGTGTATTAACCATATAGTGAAAGAAAACAAAAAGACACGGTAAAAGTTAAATTATTTAACTTAGAGTTAAATCTAATTGATAAGGTTAAAATAACACCCTAAACTTGTCTAAATCCTATTTGTTGATAGGATTTAGACCCATCCCCACTTTAGCTTCGAAATAAGACCCTTTGGAACCATTATAAACCGATTTTGACATTAATATAAAATAATATTTTGAGGTATTCCTAAGGTGCCCCTCTCCTCCCTTATAAAAGGGTACCTCCTTCCCCTCCTCCTCACACCAATTTGAGCACTCAAGCTCGGCCAAACCCTGCCATTTTCTCCTCTCCACTTCCCTAGAATAATCCTAGAGGTCCTGGTCTTCTTCAAAGACCAATCTTAGCTCCCTGAGTGGAGGATTCAAAGAGGCGTTTCAAAGAAGAGGTAATATCCATTACCGATCTTTTCAATTTCTTTTTTCTTCAACTTCTTCTTCTTTTGTTGTTTCATGACAAAGTAATAACATAAGTATTACTTAAATACTGATATGTTATTATAAATATGAAACAAACCTAATTCACCTTCTATCCATCCTACGGAAAAATGAAATCACCACGCGTGCGTACGTACGGAATACCGTCTCCACGCCGCGGTGTGATCTATTTTCCACCATCACCTTACAAGGATGGGTATAATGGTGTAATGTGTAACTATTTATGATTGTTATAATGTAATATTGATACTGAAATAATATATATATATATACTCAAATACAATTCCACGACCATGGGAACGATATCATCGCTCGTGCGTACGTACGGACTACCGTCTCCACGACGCGATGAGATTCATTCTCAATGATTAACCATTCATGACTGATTATAGAGTATATATAATATGTACTAATGAAATATATGACATAATAATGATACTGGATTTATTTATATATTTATATGTATGTCATGTACTTAATTCCATTCAATTCAATAAGGAAACGAAAACAGTGTTCATGCGTACGTACGGACTACCGTCTCCATGAACGGTGTATTTCTTTCCATTTAATGATTTATTATATATATGTATATCCTGAATATATATATATATAAATCATGTTTTATGTTATGTAATTAATTAATCATGATCTAAGTAATCATATGAATAATTACAAGTCAAAACACGGACGACAAATGAAACAATTTTACCCAAAACGCTCTTTATCATGAATTTACAAAAGAATGGGTAATATAAATTCATAAGTGGACAATATATGATATAATAACAATGAATATGATTCTGTAATAAGCCAATAACATGATTTAAATCATTATACAGGAGGTTCGGACACTTACAAAGCAAGTCGGACCTAAGGTAAGGAAAATATCACAATCTCATTTTTATCCGAGATTGCTTATACTTTGGTATTTACTAGGGTGTATTTTATCATCCACATCCATGTTTCCTCAATATGTAATGTTATTTCCATCCAACTACAATTATTTAAAACTTATTTTACCCTTTGTTTAGTTTTTAGTAAAATATATGAAAGGAATCTTTTGTCGTTTTTCGTACAAGGTACTTTTTGACTTTTCCGACAAAAGTACGAGATGAATGTTTTTTTAACATATACGACATGAATGGATTTTTAAAACATTATTTCCAATAATCTTCCTTTACAAGTTTTCAAGTTTATTTTTAATCAACTTCTTTTAGTTTATAATTGTATGACATGTTAAGGAAGGAAAAGTGTTTTTGAAGCAGAAATGATATTTTCCTCAGGAATGGAGTTCAAGTGTTTTATCAAAATTATTTTCCATCTAAGATAATAAAGGGTTCTGTTTTTGTCCCTATTATTACATTTATTTGATTATGTTGTGATGGAATTATATTTTTATTAATTCCTTTATCTTATATTAATTGTTTTATGATGTCACGATGTTTAAGATTCCCATTTTTATTACATGGGTTATGAAATTATGTATGATTTATGATTTTGTGCCACACATAAGAATGGTATCATTATGAGATGGGTGGGACCTATATCTCCCTCCAATGCATTGGGTAAAGATTTTATATCTCATCAGATAGGCATGGCTGGAATGGTAGGTTATACCGGTTCAGTGAAACAGGACTGAAACGAGGGTTACTCGATTCAGAAAGGGACTTTGTCCACTAAGATAGTCTTGGAAATGAGTCTTGACTAACAAGAAATGATTCTCTATGATTATGTGTGAATGCCACAAAGTTTCATGTTTTAAGTTATTATTATTGTGATTACATTTCACTGCCATGATTTATCCCATGTTATGAAATTATGATCTCTTTTACAGGTTAATATTTCCAAAAGTTATGTTCTTGTGTATACGATGTGATTGATATTTCTTTTGTTTACCCTTATTGAGCATTTGAGCTCACCCTTTTATGTTTTCTTTTCCCCAGGATATAAAGAAAGGGTTTAGGTAAAAAAAAGGAAGATATTTATGGGAGATGTTAAAGATCTTTCACCACGATTAGAAGATTATATTCCTAGTTTCCAAAGACACTAAACTATTATGATCCTTGTGTGTGTGTTTTTGTTATGTACTAAGAATTCCGCAAATGTAATTTAATGTCCATTTACGTTAAGCTTCGGGTCTCTAAAAATGCTCCTCCTTAAGGGATGCACTCATCTCCTTCAATTCCCTGAATGTAAGTAAAAAAATATAAACATTTAGGGAATAAGGAGGGACATTTTTCTTCCTCAAGTGAGAGGAGAAGGCTGAACATGAAGTTTCGGCCTTAGTTCAACAAACCTTTATGTAGGCATAGATTTGGTAAAAATATCTACCACCTGGTCTTGAGTAGAAATGTAGTCTAGCTTGATGTCTTCACTGGAGACCCTTTATTTGATGAAATGATATTTTATATCAATGTCTGTGGATCTGGAGTGTTGTATAGGATTATTAGACAATCCAATTGCACATTGATTATCACATAAGATCCTCAATGGGTTTTCACCTTTAATTCTAAAATCTACTAGTTTCACCTGCATCCACATCATTTTTTTACATGCAAGTGTAGCTTCCACATACTCTGCTTCGGCTGTGCTCAATGTTACAGAATTTTGTTTCTTGATGTACCAACTAACACATCGTTATCCCAGAATGAATGTTCCACGAGATGTGGATATTCTATCAGTACAATCACCAGCCCAATCAGCATCTGTGAATCCCAACAACTTTATATTTGTATTGTGTTTTTACGAACCTTTTCACTAAGTCCCTTGCATACTTTTCTTGTGAAAGAAACATGGAGTTTTGTCTTTGATCAACCTGAAATCCTAGAATATATGTCATTTGACGAAGCATGGAAATTGCAAAGGTTATTTTCATCTGCTCATCAAATACTTCACATAGTCCTTCCTTATCACTAGAAAAAAAGATATCATCCACATAGATAATGACTATGAGTGTACCAGTGGCCATTTGTCTGACATATAGATTACTGTAAAATATTCCTTTGAAAAATTTCATGTTCTTGAGACAACCATCCAATTTGGAGTACCAGGCTCTAGGGGCCTGCTTCAATCCATACAAATATTTTCTCAATCTGCATACCATACTGCCATCTTTTTCCAACATGAATCCCTCTGGTTGTTCTATATACACCTCTTCTTCAAGATCTCCATTTAGGAATTCATATTTAACAGCCATCTGATAGACCTTGTATTGCTTGTCTGCTGCAACCACTAAGAACATTCTGATAGTTTCCAGTCTTGCAACTGGTGAAATGTTTTCTTCAAAGTTGATTCCTTCCATTTTTGAATACCCTTTGCATACGAGTCTGGCCTTATTTCTGTAAACTTCCCCCTTTTCATTGAGTTTGTTTCTGACAACACACGTTGTCCAAATAACATTTTTATTTTTGGGACTTGGCACAAGATCCCAAGTGGAGTTCTTTTCTATTTGATTGAGTTCCTCATGAAAATCTTGTATCCATTCCTCATGTTCAACTGCTTCATCCATTGTGTGAGGTTCAACTTGAGAAACCAGTGCAGTCTGATCTTCCAGTCTCAATCTTCTTCTAGTTCTTACTGAGGACTGTGGATCACCAAGGACATTTTCTGTGTCGACATTTTTCTTCAATTTTTTGTATCTCCATCTTCTATTTTCATTACCTTCCTCTTCATCACCGGTGTGTTCAGAGTTGATCTCACTAGCAGTTGGTGTTGGCTTAGTTAATTCTTCATTCTTCTGTTCCAAGGTTGTGTCATTCTTTGAGTCGTCATTATCCACAATGTATGGTTTGGTGTTGTTTTCAATTATTCTGACATCACTGAAGTCAACCATTTTGATCAACCTCTTATTCTAGCATCTGTAGCCTTTTCCATCAGGTAGATAACCCATGAGGATTCCTTCTTCTTATTTTTCCTCATACTTTACCAGATTAATGTTTTTAATCTTGGTGATACAAGGACTTACAAATACTCTGAAGTATTTAATAGTTGATTTTCAGTTAAACCACATTTCATATGTTGTCGTTTGTGTTTCTGGTCTCGGGAGACATCTATTTTGTATGTGTATGGCTGTGCATACCAATTCTCTCCAGAAAAACTTATAGATATTGTACTCAGCTAACATAGTCCTCCCCATTTCGACTATGCTTCGATTCTTTCTTTCAGCAACTCCATTATTTTGTGGAGTATATGGTGTACTGTATTGATGCTTGATTCCATGCTTGACCAGATAGCATTCAAAGGCATCACCAGTGTATTCTTTTCCATTGTCTGATTATACTTTCTTGATGCAGAGTCCTAGTTCTTTCTTAGCCCGCCTTCTGAAATTTTTGAACATTGTGATTTCCTCTGACTTATGTTTCATGAACATGACGTTGGTCATCTGAGTGTAATCATCAATTAAGGTTATAAAATAGAGATCTTCTCTTGTAGACTTATGTCTCATCGGTCCACATATGTCTGTATAGATGAGTTCTAGAGGCCTAGTAGACATGATATCTACTCATTTGTGTGAACTATGGGCCAATTTTTCCTTCTAACATGTGTCACAAATTTCATCCCCTTCTCTCTTTAATTTGGGTAGATCTCGTACAATATTGTACTTCATAATTTCACTCATACTCCTTTGACCAAGATGGCCAAGTCTTTTGTGCCATAGGTTGTTTTCATCCTTAAAACTAAGATAACAGGAATTGATGGGCTCGCCAATTTGAAATTGGTTTCCAGTGGTTCTTCTTCCTTGAGTGATGATTTGTCCATCCTTTGAGCTCTTGATGATTCATGAATCCTTCATGAACAATACCACATGCCTGTCATCACATAATTGACTTACACTCAGCATGTTGTGGTTTAATCCTTCAACAAATAACACATCATTGGATTTCATATTTGTTGTTTCAATCATTGCATTTCAACCTCCCCTGATTTTCAGAGAGAAATCATTTTCAAACACCATGGTTCCACCCTCATGACTTTCTATGTTTCTTAGAATTTTTGTATCACCAGTTATGTGTGATGAGCATCCACTATCAAGAATCCATGACTTGGTTTTACTACTGGCTTTTAGAGCAACTTCATAAAAGCATGTGATTTCTTCATTGGGTTCCTGAATGCCTTTTCCTTTCATGTATTTGACTCTTTGTTTGGGAAGAATAGTTATACATTTAACAGCTCTATGACCTTGTTGGTCACATCTTCCGCAAGCTTCACCCAGGGAGTCAGATTTGTTCTGAATTGGAAGTTTTGCTGCTTTTTGTAATACACTCTGGGTTTTAGGATGTCTCCTCCTTGACTCATGCCTCATACTTGGAAGAGACGTGTTATACCAGCATGCATAGGACTTGTGTCCAAACACACCACAACATGATCAGTAGCCTTTAAACCATGACCTTCTCCACTGATAGGAGTCATGTTGTAATTGTCTATCCAAGATTTGAGTAGTCCTTCCTAGGGATTTCCTTTCTTCCATTGAAGATGATTTTTCACAAGTTTTTTCATTCCATTTTTTTCACAATTTTATCTTTGAACCTGCATTGTCAGAAATAAGTGATGTATTTTGAGATTTACTTAGTGGTGAGTTGACCTGCCTCTGGGCACCAGTGTGAGATGATTCTGCCTTGACCTCAACAGCCTTGTTAAAGTCTTCTCTCATATTTGTCAAGTTATTCTGTGATTCAATCCACTTGGACCGTGTCACTGATTTCTCTTCTTCTTTGAGGTGAAGTTTCTCTTCAAGATCATTTTCCAGCTTGTCCAGCTCAGCTATCTTTAGTTTGTGTCTCTTGATTTCATCAATGTACATTTTCTCTTTCTTCATACATTCTTCCAACTCCTCAGTCATCCTTTTGATTTCCTTTTGTAACAATTTATTCTCTTTCTTGAGATTATTGTTTTTCTCAAGGAAAGACTATAATTCATATTTCCATATGTGTTAAATAACTGTTCATTCACTTTCATCATCTTCACTACTGCAGGTGTCAAACCCTTTTTCCACATGAGCCATAAAATTCGTTTCTTCTTCTGATTGACTGGCTGAAGTGAGGTCTGATTCTTCCTCTTTTCTTACATAGCTTCTTCATTCACATGGAACAAACCTTTTCTTTCTTACACCAGATCAGATTCTTTCTCTTGGGTTTCTACTCCAATTCTTCTTTTGTGACTTTTCTTCTTCAATTTATGGAGCACTAGATCTTTTCTTGGGGCATTTAACAGCAAAGAGTCCGATGTTATTGCAATTGAAACACCTCGGTGGTAATTTCACTTTTCCCTAAAATTTATTTATTTCCAAACCTTTTTGATAAAATAAAAATGATTTTGTTGAAATCTTCATCCTTTTCTTTATTTTCAAACTCACTTGATTCTAAGACATCATCATCTCTTATCTTGAGTTGTCTCATGGACTCAAAAGCCATCTCATCCTTGATCTTCTTCTTGAATACTGGGATCTTCCTCATTTCATATGCAAGGAGAATGTTGTGTAGTTCATCAAGAGAGAGTTCATCTCTGTCTTCTAATGCTAAGACTTTGGGGTCAAACCTGTCAGGAAAGTTTCTCATTAGTTTTTTAATGATATTTGAGTCCTCCAACATATCTCCAAAGACCTGAATGTTACTGACAATTTCATTGACTCTTGTGAAATAATTATCAATATTTTCTTCTTCTCTAATATTGATATCTTCAAACCAGCTTCTCCAAATTTGTAATTTGGCTTCCTTGACTTTCATGTTTCCCTCGTAACATCTTTCCAATTTGTTCCAAATTTGTTTAGCATTCTTGAGTCCCATGACTTTTGTGTATACCTTTTCTGAGAGTGACATAAGGATGGAATTTTGTGCATTACCATCAACTTCCATATTTCTTTTCTCATCCACTGTCATAGTAGCTTCATTATCAAGAGGGGTGAATCCAAATAAGGCTGAATTTCTAACTTCAAGGCCGAGTGATGGAAGATAGGGTAACATCCGATTCTTACAGCTATGGTAATTCTTCCCATCGAATGTAGGAACACCCCTACTATTAACAGGATTCATATTGTCCATTTTCCCATAAGTAGATCCTAACAGAGGCAACCTGGCTTTCATACCACTTGAAATACCTGGATCAGTTGTGATCACTGAGAGGGGAGGGGTGGATCAGTGATAATTTTTTCTTTTTAATAAATTTTCCCATTTGAATGATCAATTCAACCTCTATGGC
Source organism: Viscum album (assembly GCA_963277665.1). NCBI lineage: Eukaryota > Viridiplantae > Streptophyta > Magnoliopsida > Santalales > Viscaceae > Viscum > Viscum album. The sequence continues at coordinate 1,514,899,855 of OY728163.1, forward strand.
TAGTTAAGGCCGAGATCTACTATTTTGGTGGTGCAGTGATAATGAAAGAATAGAACACAGAGATTTACATGGTTCGGTACAAAAACCTACTCCTTTCCATGTTGGTTACACTCCCCAACACGGATTCTACACTATGCTAGAAGATGTTTACACGGTAATAGGTTATACCCTCCCAATTACAAGTTGGTTAAACCCCCCAACTTCACAACATATTCTTCCTCACAGCTTCACTTCTCTACTTCAAATGTGTTGTTCAATTCTTCATGTAGCTTCAATAGAGAGAACTTGTTGGTCTTGATCACCAATACTAATCTCTCAGAATGATTAGTTCTTTTGAATACACACACTTAAATGTGTGGTCTACTTCTTCTTAAAGTTTTCACACCTTTTATACAACGTGCATGAATGTACATACATGGAATCCTTCCCTCTCCACTTGTACACACACTAATTCTTGTTCTTCTTCACAAACCTCTTAAATTTCACTCATATATGTGCAAGCCTCAGCCTTTTTCTTTGCAACCACCCTCACAACCCAAATGTTTGGGTGTGGACTTTACTTCACCCAAACTCAATTCAAAGGAGGGCGCACAAGTGTGTGGCGTTCCCCTATCTTCTACCGCGCAAGTGCTTGGGTGCAACAGGCGCGCAGGGTGCGCAGACACCTACTACCGCGCAAGTCCCGCAGGCAGAAGGCGCGCAAGGCCATGCGGCTTAGCCTCTTCCTGTTGCGCAAAGGTTGCGCACAGGGTGGCCCCTTCCTCTTTCCTTTGTGCAAGGGTTGCGCAAGAAGTCCCCTCAGAGCCTCGTATGGCTCCTAAGTACACAGTCATGCTCAGGTGTGATTCTTCCTTCGCGTTTCACGAAGATTCGTGGGACTCCTCCTCTTCTCTGCACAAGGGATGCACAGAGCTCCTTCGCATAGCAGGGATGTGCGGAACCTTTCTACCTTTCATGAACCAGTGGGTTCGCGGTTGCTCTATTTCTTTAGAGAAATAGAATCTCTCTCTCAAATATGACATCCAACACTCTCGTACACAGGCTCCTCTTTTTATAGGCAAGGAGATCGATTGATGCCACGGGGTTCAAATATTTGAATGCCCGAGATATGTGGTGTTTTCAAATCTTCAAATGTGGATCAAGATATGGCCGAGAATCATGGTATCATTCATTCAACGCAGACTCCTTCTTTCTCGGTGAGTACAACTCATGTACACATTTTAGAATGCATACATGGCTTCTCCTTGTACATTGAACGGGAAGTGCACCCTCGGCAACTTCGTTTCCCTTGGGATCCTTCGAATTTCTTCATCTCATTGCATGCATGCAACTTTTAATGCATGCATGAGTTTGGTTCATCAAAAAAATCACCATTCACTTAATTTGAGCTTCTACAGTGGTCGGGAGCTCGATCAAGGTGGATTGGCTTCATCTTTGGCGAGCAGCGACATCAGGGTAGACTCCATACAGTTGGAGGTTAAGGATAATGCCACGACCGTTGGATCAGCGTTTAATGATCGCGGACGGCGGATATTATATCGTGGCGCGGCGAGATGGATCATGTGGCTGAGATCGGATGTGAGATCAGATGGACGGCCGAGATTAGATCTGCATCTTTAAAATGTCGTCCCACATCGAAACATACCACAGTTTTTGCACGGTTTATCAATCAGTTCCTCCCAGCATTGGTTCAGGAATCTCCTCTCCCCCCTCCGGTGCTTCCCCGCACTGGTTCTCCTATGGGCGCGCTCTAGCGCCCACTATGCTCCTTTGGGCGCGCACCTAGCACCCATGTTGCATGGGTTCATCATCGTGCGACACCCGCGGGCTTACACATGGCCCGCACTCATGCCTCGGGGAGGTCGTGGCCTAGGGGATTTCCCTTGAGCACGGTTGACCCTTAGGTCCTGCATGTTCTTAAGGTGAGGACCTCGGATAGCCTCCTTGGTTGGCTTATTTTTGTTAAAGTACATAGTTGGTACTTAAAACAAAGTAACCAAGTACTAAAATGCCAATCCATACTTCTTCTCCTCTTCATCTTCTTAAGAACTCCATATATATTCTTCAATATATCTTCTTCTTATTATATTAAAGGATGGAACTCCCAAGGATCTTCATCAACCATAAATCAAGAATCATTTGATCTTCAATGTACTTCTTTGTTCCAATCATAGATGAGGTTGGATTATCTTTCAATTTCTCATGTATTAAGAGTAAAGAATGAACTTCATTAAATGGTGTGACATTGTATTTCGTTGACACAAGGTCTTTGAACTTAAGATCATTTCTCCAATCTTCTAATTTTATGATGCTTCTTCAATCATAATTCTTCAAGCTGTACCTCATCAGTTGGCACACATTGACAGGTTATTGAAAACAAATGCAATCACTTGGGCACAACAAGGGGGGAGGTTAAGAATATATCAACAAATTTTGAACAGGGAATGGTAATTTTTTAAATCATTTATCAAGATTTTTTAAATCAATATTCTTGACATCAGATAGGTATATAAAGGATGACCACCAACTCTATTTAAATGATGGGTTTCATTATGATGTTGTGATAGTATATGAATATTAGAGGTACTAATACTTAGGTAAAATTTCATCTAGTTTTAACTATATACTAGGGAACATATATAGAGGAAATGGGTTTCATGTGTGTATAGACAAACTATAAAGACCTGAGTTTTTTAAAGATAAAACTATATTCGATGGTATATGCAATATGTCATACCAAACCAAAACAAAAAATGATTTTTTGAATATTTCTATTTTAACCTATCCAATATTTTTTTTGGATATGAATAGGATTAAATAATTTATGATATATACATATATCCTTCCTAATATAAATTTATTGATAAATTATTAATAAATATTCAATCAATTCTTTGTAATGTATTTTTATTCTTCAAAAAATGTTTTCTTCAAAAATGATTTTTATTTACTCTTATTATAATATAACATTTATAAATTTTATAGGATAAAATGAACATAATTTTTTATATCATCATATCGATATTAAATTTGGGGGAAAATTTCGGATTTTTCAGAAGATTTAGTGAATTGTGAAAAATACCCATTTTTTGTAAACCTTCCATTACATTTGGTAAGTTATTTAATTTAAAATTATAATTACTATTTTAATTGGACTTAAAATTAAAAGAAGTATTATTGGTTTATATTGAACAAAATTAATTACATTTAAATCATCTTTATTCTGTATTATTGAAGAATCTTATTTTTAAGATTAAAAAAAAAATTCGGAAAACTGTTTTAAAATGTATAATTATATTATATTATAATTTGTTAAAATAAACCCAATTTAAAAAGAAATAAAATGGAATTTTTAGATAATATTTCTATAATTATGAATTTAAATTCATATAATGAGGATTATTGGTAAAAATTTGAAGTCAAATCATCCTTTTATTGAAAAATTCATTTTTAGAAAACTACTTATAATATTTCTTGTAGGTTTTATATTAAATAAAATTATTTTAATTAAGATAATTTTATTTTATAAATAATATTGCATATTTATAATCATAATAATTAATTTTAGTTAAAAATTTGAACTTAATTTTAGTACTATATTAATAGTAACCATAGTAAATATTTATTATCACGGTAAAAGGAATATAGGTTAATTAAGAGTAAAAATAATTTCACAAGGATTGGAAACAATGTAATCTTAAGACTTTGAATATTTTTATTCTAATTAAAAAATATTAATAATTATATTCTTTGTTTTTACATTATAAATGATTCAAAATTTATTTTGATAAAAATTTCATTTTTGATGCATTAAAACATAAATTATAGTTTGGAAAATATGTAGTTTTAATCAAGAAACTCATTTTTTTAATTGTGAAATTATTCAAATAAAGGATATTTATATATTATTATTAAATATTATATATTATATATAAATGATAAATATAATTTTTTGATGTCAAATGTAAATTTCAATAATCGTTCGAAAAGGTTTCTTGTCAAAAAACCCCGCATTTCTAAAAAAATGTAAGTTGTATATTAAAAGTAAATATTAATATATTTATAAGATTAATTTCATAAAATAACTATTAATTTATGGAATCTTAATTCTGAAATTATCCAATGGTGAATTTTTCATAATTTTCTGATACAGTCATATTTTATTGTAAAAATAAAGTACTGTATAAATCTATACAGCATATTACGACTTCATAATGATAAAAAATTAATGAATCGAATGATTTAAATGGTATAAATAACCAATAATATGTTTTCATTTAAAATAATACAATTTTCATGTTATTTTATTAATTTTCTAAATCTTTTATCAATCCTCTAGGAAATATATTATATTTTTTGGTTTTGAAATCATTTCTTTACGAACATGACACGCTTCCACATCACTAAGGGTAATACTTTAATGAGTTCCTCCCTTGTAAATATAAAAAAAATAATTAACAATATTATATGGAATAAACCATGGTTAATAACCACAGGAATGTATGTGGTTTTCATTATATTATTATATAGATTCCAAAACCCATGTTTGGTAAATAATAAAGAACTCCCCTGCATTTTCCTATATAAACATACCCATAATACAATTCTTATTCACTAAAAAACATTTTAGAAAGTCATTACTCTTCCCTACCCTTTCTAGAGTCCTCATAAGGTTACCCCAAGCTCTCAATAATCTCCCCTCAAGATTTTGGAATAACTCTCTCAACGTAAGGGATCTCCCTCTCTTCTTTTTATTCGAACACCTCTACTATTTTGTGCTGCTTAATTTCCATTTTTTGTGTATGTTTTTATACATCCCTATTACCTCAATTTTTATTACCATGTTAAGAGATACCCATTTCACTCTCATTAAACCCCCCCATGAACATTTTTGTTCACCCGTTATACTGTCCAAATTGTCCTGCGATTTTCAATACCAAAAGTGAGGGACCTCTCCGTCTTCTTTTCAATTCAAGCACCTTCATTATATTTATCTTTTTCTAATATCAATAAGTTATGATTTAATGAACTTATAAGGACCCGAATACTATAAAATTTATTTACGAATAATATATATATATCATTTATCCCTCCTCATTATAGCATTTACATAATCCATTGCTACGTTGAAATTATTTTTTTCTCCTTCGAATGGCCCGAAGGCCTTTATTTTTATTGATTTTTGATAACCCCCCATTCAAGGGATGATGGGGAACCTTTACAAGGCACTTAGGATCGAAGATTATATGGCCAGTGGGCTTAGGAGATTACATGACCCGAAGGTCTTAGGGAATTCAACCAAACTATCTACAAGGAACTGCCCCTCCCCAGCATATGCATCATGATAGTAGAACTCCACCTTCATATGACCATTTAACTAGGCTTCCCGTACAAGCACATTCTCGTCCCAATGGCATAGAAATACCCTCTCATTCTAAAAAATCCATTTGGTTCTTCTCTGGTGAGTGCACCTGCTCTGAATCCTCTTCTGAGGATGCACCTTTTTGTAGTGTGTCTGGGGAAACTGCATGTGGCCCGAAGGCCTTAAGGTAGCTCCTAGGCCTTAATGGTATCCCGAAATCCCTACTATCCCATTTTGATGCCAAACGTTCAATTTTATTTTTCATTCCAAACAATTGTTTAGTAAATAATAATACCCACTTTTTATCAAGGGTGTTCACCTTTATAAATTTGTACTTATTATATTTGGGACTGAAAATTGTATAACCCAAACTCCTTTATCATGGGATTAAATATGATGAAATAAGTTCTTATGTATATGATCTATGTGTCATTCTTATGGATATATAAGATATGAAAGTGATGGATGCACCCAGTATTATATAGAGCTTCAATGCATTGGGTACTATTTTAGTCTCATGAGATTCCTTGTTTAGTGTATGTAAGGTTTTCATAAGCACATTATGTTATTATTTCTTGGTGTTTAACCATGAACTATGTTTATAATGTCATGTTTAATGTTTTTTCAACACTTACCTTGATGTATTTATATCACCATGTTATATCATGCCTTACTGTTCATGTTTATGATTTTCACCCATTTTATGTTCCATTTAAATTCTTATTTTCTAACATGTAATACAATATTCATGTTATTTATCATTTATATTCTCTTATGTATCTTTATATCTTACTAATTTATTATATATGTATCCAGGTTATCCCATGCAGTTATAGAGGGATGATGACTTTATAATTGTATGTTAAAAAAGTTTTCCATGATTTTTTTGTATCCCATGTTCGATATGTTATTATATGTACCTAATTCTAAAATACGCTAGACTTAATGATATTATGGTTTTTATTATTTGTATTCTTATATAATAAATCATGGATTAATATGAAATAAAGACATGAGTTGTCATAGTTGGTATCAAAGGAATGACTATTTATTATGGGATTAGGACTTGAAAACTATAATAGAATACTTAACAATAATATTAAACAAAATAAAACATACCTATATTTTTATGAAGTATAGAGTAATGGATTTCAAATAAAATGCATCTCTATTTGGATACTATAGGTAGATTAGAATCTAGAACACATGTACCTAGGGGTAACACCCAAAAATAGCACATTAAGCTGCATATAATCAAGAACTGGTTCATGAAAATAAGCCTTTCTATACAATTGGTTTGTAACTCCCTGGGAATATACTTTTGTAAATTCATAAGCTCATTGAAATTCATTATTAAGGGAATATAAATTCCCATAAGATTCTATGTTAGTAAATAGATCCTAGATAATAAAGATTAAATCCCTGAAATTAATATGTTGAGAAAATACATATAATTTATAAGTTGTACCTTTTATATTATTTTCTTACAGGTTATGTGTTAAATAGTTTAAAATTACTTATCCATAATTTTCCATTTATTTTATACATTGGTTGAAAATAGGAGGAACCATGTAAATACCCAATGTAAAGGGAAATGAAATGACTACCCAAATGATATGCCTATCATAATGTAATCTCAATTAAGACATATTGTGAGGAAATTTTGAGGAAGGTTCTCCTGATCTGTGAATGCGGAAGATGTTTCAGTGGATTTTGTTCACCAATATGGCATCGTGGTGTTGTTTTTTTTGGCTCAGTGGAGGCGGTTCTGGGTAATGGAGTTCACAGTCTTGGCAATGGAAGGTCAATCAGTGTTGTGTGGATTTTTCTCATGGTTTTCTTCAGCCTGGTTGTTGTTGGATTCAACATCTGAATGATGAAATTAGATTATTGTTTGTTTTTCTAGAGTTTGATGATGGGTATGACAGTTGCCGGCAGCAGAGATATTTCATAGAGATTGAGGTTCTCTGGTTATCTATTTTTGTTTGGAGTAAGGTCAGAAGAGTTTGAAAAGTTGAAACATGGTTGTATTTTATGGTTTGTATTTTGGGTGATGTCTTGGTCTGGAAATTCTATAAGTTAATGCCTCAGATGAGGACTCAGAGAAGGTAGCTTCCACTATGCATGGCTATTCGGATTTGGATGATTTAGAGGGTATGGCCTAGCCATCGGTACCAGGCTCGTGCATCTTTTCATGGGACATCTTGCTGTGTAGCAATGCATTGGTGGAGGCTTACCATAATGATGTCGATGCTGGGGAGGGGCATTTCTAGTAGTCTTGTTTTAGTACTGGGTTATGTTATGTTTCGATTTCTTTGAAGTCTTGTGAGGTTTTCCTCTTTCTCCTTAAAAAGGGTTTTATACAAAAATAAATAAAAAATGAGGCCTTTGGGCCATTCATTCAAAACATTCTTTAAAATAATACAGTTAACAATGGAACATAGTTTATAGTACAATGATATCAAAGAATAAGAGAATTAATTATCATGGAAGTTCATCTTATAAAGGTGATAATGGAAATAATATTCAATTTCCTATGTGTCAAAATTGTGGAAAGTACACCACATAAAAGGATACAAAGGAACCCAAAGATGTTTTATGTGTGGAAAAAATAGGGCCTAAAGAAGTACGTTTCCATAATAAATGATGAGTATTATGTTAGGGAATAAATTATATAATATGGAACCCTTTTTTATTTAATATCTAATTTGTGGATAATGGGGAAATTATTGGATTCAATGCCCGAATGGAAGCGTTAAATCATAGACTAGGGAAGGACTTATTCTAGGGAAATATTAAATGTGTATGGAATTAACTGTTTATGTATTATTATTTGAGAATTATATTTTAGATGTTATTTTTCAAAGTCATTATAGATATTATAATCATTAAATCTATAAAAATTGTTCAAAACATTTTTTTATATAATTATTTGGAATATATGTTGAGTAGTAATGATAATCTATAAAATTGATTTAGTGATAAAGTTTTATTTTAGAAAAAAAATGATTGAGGAATTGATAAACTTTAATATTTTTTTGATTTTGGGATAAACCTAAAGAATCTTGGGATGATATGTGAAATTAAAATATTTTAAAGCATTGTTAAAACTTTTTATGATTAATGTGATGGATGTTTATATTTATTAAGGACATTTAGGGAAAGCATATTACTTGATCATTTCTTTTTTAATTTTGGAATGATTATTTATTTTATATAATATTTCTAATTTGGTTGAGGTATATAAACCCATTAGGTTTTATATGAAGTATTATTTAAGGAGAAAGAACATATATTTTCTGGGGAGTAAGATAAAGGGTATGAGAAAACCTTTGAGGTTAAAATATTCCTTAATGTTGAGGTTATTTGTGTTATTTCGGATATAGGAGTATTTATATATGTAATGATATATAATAAATAATTGGGCTTTATTATTTAAAATTTTTAGAGATTAGTGTATTAAGTTTTATTAAATTTTTCAGTATCATCTTACTTAGTTCTAAAAATTTTGAATTTGGTAATGATCGTATAAATAGCTCATTTTCTTAGGTGGATTATATGATTCATTATATGATTATTCTAGTGATTTAGGCATAAAAAATTTATCTTTGGTCTACATAAATTATAAAATACGATGAGAAAGTACTATGAATTTTTTAACGTAAGAAATTATACCTTTCAAAAAAGTATATTTCATTGTGTCTCTAGTATTTATGTTAAGGGAATTCCATAATTATTGGAAAAGAATCATGAAAAAATTCATATTATGAATTGATTTTTTTACCCAACATAGATTTATGGTTTTTTAATACTTATATTTCTCCTAACCAAGTCCTGTATCAAACTTTATTAGTTATTTCATGTTAGTTTTCAATTCCATGTCTATGTTTTCCATTCCAATTAAGGTTATCCAACTTGGAACCCTATTGATGTTATGACCTTCATACTTCTACTTCTCTCCTTTCAAGTGGATGTTTTATTAACACTTTTTACAAAGTGGGTTTTAAATAATGATATTTTAATGTTTCCAAACATTTATTACCATGTACAAGTTTAAATTATGGGGAAGAAATATATCAATGTGGGGGTGAATGTAACGCCCTGGGTTTTTAAAATAGAAAACTATGTCGGATAGCGTATGTGATACGGAATATTGAACTAAAAAACAATGATTTTTTAAATATAAATATTTTAACGAAGACATTAAATTTATTGACATGAATATGATTTACTAATATATGATATGTATATATATATATATATTTCTTACTAAACACATATTTTCTGTTAAATTCTAAGTAAATAATCACTCAATTTTTGGTAATGTCCTTTTTTTCAAAATATGTTTTCTTCAAAAATTATTTTTTATTTATTTTTATTATAATAGAAAATTTAGAAAATATATTTGAAATATTAAATTAAATTTATATTTCCCAATATTAATATTTACTCAGGGTGAAATTTGGAGATTTTTTTTGTAAAATGTAGTTAATTGTGAAAAATACCAATATTTATAAGACTGCCATTTTGTTTTTATAAATTGAGTAATTAAATAAGTTAAATTAGTATTTTATTTTAATTTAAAATTAATATAAGTATTATTTAGTTATATTTAATTTAATTAATTACATTTAAAATAAATTTTCTCTGAATATATAAAAAGGTTCATTTCTTGTCAAAAAAATGTTTTTTCCTCAATAACTATTTTAAAATTCATCATGTTTATATATCATAATTAATTAAAATAAAACATATTGAGGGAAATTTTAAATTAATTTTTTATATTTTATTTCAATATTTATTAATTTATATTTATATTATTAATATTACTAGTTATAGTGTGAATGTAAAATCATATTTTTATTGAAAAATCATTTTTTTAAAAACCATTTTTTCACCCATGTTGGTTTTATATTAAATTGAAATATTATAATTATGTGAAAATTATTTTCTAAAATGGATTCTATATTTATAATAATATTAATTAATATTAGGTAATAATTAAAACTTATTTTTTGTACAACATAAATAGTAATCCAAATAAATATTTATTACCACTATAAAAGAAAAATAGGTTAATTAAGGGAAACATATTAATAGGGACTAGAAACATATGTAAATTAATAATATGAATATTTATATTATCATTTAAAAAAATGAATAATTATATTTGCTACAATATAAATTATTAAATAATTATTTTGATAAAAATTATGTTTTTATGAGATAAAACAGAAATTGTAGTTTGGGTAATATATAGTTTTCATCAAAAGCTTATCTTCATTAATTAATGAATTTATTAAAAAAATTATATGTTATTATTATGATTAAATTTTATATATTAAATTTAAATGATAATTATAATTTTATGATGTCAATTGTAAATTTCAATAACTGTCTGAAAAGTATTATTTTGAAAAAAACCCATCATTTCTCAATGAATTTTATTTATATTGTAAATATGAAAATTAATATATTTAAAAAATTATTTTGATTAAAAAAATATTATTTTTTAATTATTTCATTAAAATTATCCACTGTTTTATTTTTTCTAATTTTCTTTGAGAGTAAAATTTTCAAGTAAAAATTACTTACGTTATAAATATACGGCGTGCATTTCGACATCAAAATGACTCAAGAGTGATGAAATAAATTATATAAATAAAATAAATGACCAAATATATTTTTATCCTTTAAAATAATGTGATTTTCAGGTTTTTTGGGGAATTTTATAAATCATTTATGAATCCTCCATATCCAATATTATATTTAATGTTTTCAAAATACTTTTGTTCCGAACATGTCTCCCTTCCACATCAACAAGGGTAGTATTTTAATTTTTTCCTCACCTGAACATATATAATATTTAATACCATTATTATTTTGAATAAACCATGGGATGATTTCTGGTTATTATTATTTTATTATATGGAGTCCAAAACCTATTTTTTGGAAATAATAAAGAACATCCCTCTATTTTTCTATATAATCCCACTCATGATCCCATTTCAATTCACCCAAAAACCATTCAAAACGTCATTACTCTTCTCTATCCTCTCTATTTTCCTCTCAAGGATCCCCCAAGATCTTAAGAAGCTCCTGCCAACATTTTCTAGTCACCCTCTCATCGTAATGGATCTCCCTCTCTTCTTTTTATTCAAGCACCTCTTTAATGTTGTGACTATAAATGTCTATTTTTTTCTTGTTTGGGTATGTTTTTATAAATCCCTCTTACTAAATTTTTTTTCCATCTAATGATAAACCCCTTTAACTCTCATTAATCCCACCCACGAACCTATTCTTATATCTGTTATCATTCCCAAATTATCCTTCAATATTTGGTACCAAAAGTGAGGAGCCCTCACTATTTTTTCAATTCAAAAAATTTAATTATATTAAGAATTTTTAATGAAAGTTTTTATGTTTTCCTCACCGTAAAAAATCCATAAACATTACAACTAATTTCCCAATGATGAGTGATCGTTTATCCCCTATCATTAGAAGTTTACCTAATTCTCATATTTATTCAAATATATTTGTTATCATGTGATTTTATCTCCGATTATTAATGTTTGGATATGTTGTTACACGTCCCCAATAATTCCTTTATGATTTAAAAATAATGATATACCCATTTCAATTTGATTAAGATATTCCATGAACATTTATGTTCCCCCATTATGCTGCTGAAATTTCATTGTGATTTCAAATGAAAAAAACTTGTATAGTTAATACTCATACCAATTCATGTCAACTGTGTTTGCATTTATGCATTTATACTTCTTTTATTGGTGAGTTACATGTATTTAATCAACACTAAATTATCATGGGAATAAAAATGATTAAATGTGTTCTTATGTATATGATCAATGTGGCACACATATGCATGTACAAGATATGAAAGTGATAGGTGTGCCAAGAATTATGTATCACTCCAATGAATTGGGTTCTATTTTAGTCTAATGATATGAAATTTTTAGTTTAAATGAGGTCATCAAAATCACATTACATTATTATTTCATGGTTTATAACCTTTACCTATGTTTATAATTTTATTTTTAATGTTGTTTCTACATTTTCCATGTTTCCTTAATATCACAATGATATATCATGCCTTATTGTTCGTGCTTATGATTCTCACCACTTTTGTATTCATTCTAAATACATGTTTCCTATCATATAATATTATTCATGTGACGCTTATATTATATTTCCTTACCGGGATTTATATCTCTCAAATTTATTACATACTTTCCCTGGTTATCCCACATAGTTTTACAGGCTCGATGATTTTATATGATCATGTTATGGATGTTTTTAATAATATTGTTGTATCCCATCATCAAGCTAAATTTATATATACGAATTCCTTGAGACTCTAAAATTATTGATATTATGGGTTTTATTATGTGTATTGTTAGGTAATAAATCATGAATTAATGTTTAATAAATACACATGTCATCATAAAAACATAGGATTCTGTTGAAGTCAAATTTAGTAGTTACTTAAATCCATGAAAGGTTATGGTGATCGGGGACACTCAAGAAGAGAAGTATAGTTCATAGAAAAGGGGTGTTAAAAAGGTGATGGTATCATTTTAGAAAAATAATTATCATTTATGGATTCATTTTGTAATGAATTTCTTACACTGATCAGACTCATATGTATTTTAATTAGGTCATACAAGGTAGGCCACTACAAGCAGTTTAACATTTTACATGATAAACCATATATTATGAAAATTAACATTATGAAACAATTAATGAGGTGTCGTATAGTTTTGTGTCATGTAGAAAGAACTCATAGATTCATCTGACTATAGAACCTATGAACAGAAACCCAACATGGACAAAAGATGTCTAAACACTTGGATAATGTGATGAATTCTATTGTGATTAATATTTAGGACTAGGATAGAGGATTTGTGTGTTACTATGTATCATGAAATGACAAGAATAAGTAAACACATAGTTATAATATAAATAATGACATACCATTGTTGATTCTCATATAGTATGAACTGATATGAATGAAAAGACTACACACATAGATGGGGAATACAAAGGATTGTAAGATTTGTTGCTAGGTATGAAATAAACAATCTGAATATCACTGTGTGTCATGTGGGACCGGAATCATGAAACTCAATGTTAATGAGTATTCTCCCACATATATTTGGATCATCCATAGCTAAAGATAATTTTGGTGGATAAAATTCATGACTAGGCCTAGGATCAATGATCTGAGCATTACTACTAATCCTATAATAATAGAAATCAAGTCACGCATAGTTCATAAAAGGGTGTATTTTATCCATAGGAGGGATTACTTGAGAAACAATATTCTACAAGTTTATAACTCTAGTTTAATAAGAAGGGTCCCAAAAATAAGGAACCTCAAATGATTTGAGGAGTTATTTACAAAAAATCCTTATGTTTTGTACTTTAACATCATGAAACCATGACTAGTTTCCCAATCATTGAAGATAATTCACATCAATTTCATTAAACAAGGATAACATTATTGATCTTTTATCCTATTTGAGTCATACATTGTATGATAAAGAAAATTAATAGGAAATTTATCATTTTTCTTGAGAGTACATGATATAGGATAAATAGAAAATATGTGGTAAATTTTATTTTATAAGAAAAATTCCTACATTGATCAGGATTTTAGGGTATTAATAATGTGTTATGTTTGATAGGAACCTATGTATTGTCTTATTATAGAAGATCCATGCATTATTATGTATACTAAAATAATAAAAATCAAGACTTGCATGATTCAAAAATAGATGGTGCTAATTTTACTTAAAGTTAACCTGCTTTAAGTTGAATACATATTCTTAGGAACATTACATAGATCTGTGTCTCATGTAAGGGAATCAAGACAAAAATGGTAGCCTTCTGTATGTTTTATATGCACTTGAAAAATTGGACCATATATCATACAGTTTAATTTTATGTGACAGTATGAAAGGGTTAATTTTTTCCATGATGATGGTTGAAATATGGGAAAAAGAATATCAAGGATCCCACATGCATATAGATCTTAGGTGCAATAAAGGCTGTGAAAATGGGTTATTCTAAGTAGTTTAAGTCAGTTATTTTGGACATTATGTCGTTCAATTTATGTTTATGTGACAAGTAAATCTTCCACATTTTTTAACATTATATAGCAAGGGCATTTTTTATGAATTTTAACATATTGTGGAAAGGATGATGTGAACCGATGTGAAATCATTTCAAAGTATTTATTTAAAAATATTACATCTTTGGAAGTAATAAATAGATCCAACTTTATGGTATCCAGTGATTAAGATTATTTGGAGTATAAATTTTTTATTATGTAAGGCCCCTCTCATTTTGGATTTTGTTTTGAAGGCTGCCACCTAGGGATCATGGATGTTTTGAGGGATATTATTGAATTACCTTAAATTAATGTGTAGAGATGAACTATATTATTGAAGACTCATTCCAACAAATCATAATGGGCCTCTATGTTGTGAATTGTGTGCCACCTTTTCTTTTTAGGTTGTTCTTAAGAATTAATCTACTTTTGATACTACTTATCTTCAGATGATTGATTGAAAATAGAAACTCAAAGTGATTGTAATTGAACCACAATTTTTTGGCCTTCAGTTTTCTCGTATACAAGTTCATATGGGGTTAATTTTTTAAGGGTGTGGTTCATGGTGTGAGAAGAATAAAAGTAATTCAAGACTTTTTCAGGCTATGAATTCTAATTTTTATCCACTATCCTCAAAGGAAATACAATAAAGTAATTTTAAAAGAATACATATGCTCATTTTTTGATGTATGAAACAGATACTAGTGGATAGACTAGATATAGTATTCCTAATACACCCCCATTCATATTGGAATAACTAAAATTGGTGTCATTTCCATTAAAACTTAGTGATGAACACCAAATATGGTGTTGATAATTGAATTTATAAAGATGGTAATGGATTTTGTCCCAAATACTTTGAGTGGTATAACCTTGACTCATTTAGAGAGGAATTTAGTAGCATTGAGGTAAAACATGAAATTTCTTACTATGTCAAGGGCATATAACCCCATGAAATCCATTCACCATATAAAGAATATCCAAGAATATCTGGAATTGTTTTTCAACAATGTTGGTTGATGAATTAAGCATGCATGTATCTGGAAAACATTAATTTTTTTAGTCAAATCTACATAGTCTTGTGTCATAATTGGCCAAAATTATTCAATCCTCCTTATCTTTTTAATGGGATTTGTTTCTAACTAATAATCCCAAAATGTGCATGAAATGACTTATTACATAGAAAAGAGGGTCTCTCCTTCTTAAATAAACTATAGGAGGACCCCCTCAAAACATCATTAATAGAGGACATTCACAAATTTGATCTATTATAGAGCATGAAGTTCACTTTCAATTGATGAACCTTCTCCTTTTTTCTTCATCCATTAGAAGAATCATGTTCTAGAGGAAAACACTTATGGGTGAAATCCATCTAACATTACAATAATTAAATAAAGTTATATTCTCTAATAGATTTGGAAGTTAATGCTCTCATTTATTTCACTCATATTATAACTATAAAAAAGATACAACCCTGTGATGAACAATTTGGATTATTATATCTTCATATTCAAGAATTCACTAGATATGTGAAGACATATCAAACGCATTAACTAGAGTTCTTTTCAAATGTGGTATGTGAAGAAGTTTAATTTATGAGGAGAACTCGACCATCAACTCCAATATATAATTAGAAAGAGTGTAACACCCCAAGATTCTACGGTATGCTTCTCTTTGAATAATGCAATAGCATGGGTTGTATGCAACATCGAGTTCTAACACACCACAACCAATCAAACTAGACGTTATGAATAGTAATACCCACTTTTTGAAATTCATAAATATTATTTTTTTAAATGGAATTCATTTTTGGATTCGGAATATCGAAATAATCCTAGGGTGAATTTTCAGTTTTTTTCTGAAAAACATCATTTTTTTATGAATAGTGAAACTACTAAGTGGTAGTTAAAAAACTGAATTATTCATAAAACTTAATTTAACCACTTCTGTGAGTGGAATTTCGAAAATTCGAGAGACACGGTTAATATCAAGGAGTAAAATGTGGTTCAATGAGATTAAAATAATTTTTGGTGAATAGTAACTTTTTACTTTTATTTGCCACAGTTAAAAGTAGATGGGGTAATTAAGGGTAAAAATGATATTAATATTACCCTAACACATATCCTAATTCTATTGGACAAGTTTATATCAACAAAAAACATCCATAGGAATAAAATATTATCATTTAGGTCCACTTGGATTAGATTAGGACATTTATTATTATTTAATTCAAAGAAGACTTAAAAGAGTTAAAATCAATGTTTATTTACTAAACCATTTTTAATATATGGTTATACATAAGATAAATTCGATTGTAAATATTAATTAGAAAGATAAACATATTTCCTACATAATGGTATATTATTTATAATTTTTATATATTAAATAATTTAATTTATTTATGACACAATGGTGATGCGGTAATTACCTAATTAATGAAATTTTAAAATAATTGATATTATAAATATCAAAATAAATATAATTTGAGACTATTTATGAATTATAATAATTTTCTAGGTTAATATGACATATTAGTATTGATTATAGAAATTTGTTTTGAAGTAATAATGCTCTTATGAATTTATCAAAAACAAAATACCCAATAGTGTCAAAATTGACATAAAAGAGTTTTTAATACAAATATTATATTATTAATTAATATTAAATTAATAATATCTACGGTTCGGCCAAGAGACTAATATCATGATAGGTGATCATTAAAAGACCACTTGGGGGTCTCTGGGAGGTATATAGTACGTTTATTAACTATATAACATAAAAATAAAAAGTGACATGGTAAGTGTCAAACTAATTAACTGAGAATTAACACACAAATATAAGGTTAATATAATGACACAAACCTGTCTAAATTATATTTGTTGAGTTTTTTTCGACCCATACCCACCTTAATGTTTAAATAATCCACTTTTGATCCATTAGAAACCGAATATGAATTTATTATAAAATAATATTTCTATCTTTTCCAAATGTGCCCCTCACCCCTCTTATAAAAGGGCACTCAACCTTCTCATTAATTCACACCTTAAAAGCCTTTTGTATCGGCCAACCCCTACCCAAATACTATCTCAATTTTCCTCAATACAACCTAGAGGCCTTAGTTTGATCAGAAAGCCAACCTATGGATCCCTTTTGATCAAATTAAAAGGAAGAACCTGAAGAAGAGTTAATATTTTCACCACCCTTTTTCAAATTGATTTCTTCTTAAACTTCTTCTTTGTTTGTTATTACCATTCTAAAGTAATTAATCCAGTATCTCCTATATAATGTAATATTATTATAAATATGGTACAACCATATTCAGTATTATATCCATCCTTTGAATGACATGTCACCATACGTGCGTACGTACGTCTTACCGTCTCCACATCGTGGTGTAATTGTTATTCAATATATTATTATTTGGATGTGTATAATAATGATGTTTAATTAATGTAAATAATAAATATAACATGATAATGATTCTGTATATCTGATATACCATCCAATTAAATATTATTTTAATATCAAAATAATGATATTTTCGCTCGTGTGTACATACGGACTACCGTCTCTACGAACGCGATGAGATTCATTCTCCATCGTATCCATCCAAGTATAATTCTCATTTGATGGTTAATAATAGTATCTAATGACTTTATATCATTCTAGATATGAATAAGATACAACCTATCCATGAAAAACACGTCTTACGTAACAAAACATATAAAAGAAAACAAGTAAGTTAACACACAAAACAACGATAATACTAAGATATTATTAACAAATCAATGTTAAAAGATCATATATGATATCATATTAATGTATATGATTCTTGTATAATTTAATAACAATTATTTCACCATTATACAGAAGGTTAACCTACCCCCAACCAAGTAAAAGTACAAGGTAATGGTTTATTTCACAATCTCTTCATTATCTGAGGTTGTTTATATGTAATAATCTACTGCGACTTCTTTATCATCCACATCCATGTTTGTTAAAAATATATTTCAAAACATTTTTAATATTTACAAGAATATGGGTTAAATTCATGTATACCCTTGTTTGAATTTTTATAAGAGGTTTATAAAGTAATCTTTCCGTCGTTTTCCAAACAAGGTGTTTTTTAACCTTTTCGGCAGAATTAAGCTCAGAATGTTTTTTTAACTTATACGGCAGGTGTGGAAATTTTCCACCGTTATAAAATCATCGAAGCTTCCCTTACACTATTATAAGAATATTTTCAAAGAAAACATTTTATTTTATAAATATATGACTCTTAAATGATTTCAAAATAGAAAGAGATATTTCTTTAAAAGAGTTTTGATTTCATCTATGTCAACATCATTTGATGGATTTTAAGTTCATTTGGAGTTGATTTGTTATGATACAATACTTCCATGTAGTATTGAAGGTTTTGTGATTTTTTTGACTGTGGATGTGTTATTTTTATACCATTCATGGTTTATGGAGAAAGTATTGACATTTCGTATGCTAGTTTTAATACGAATGTTTATGTTATGTTTAAACCTATTCATATGAGGAATGCATTGGACTTAATAAGCGACGGGTGGAGCCCTCTATAGCTCCTCGATGCATCGGTAGGTCTCATGAGACAAACTAGTGTCTTGGCACAAGGCCTTGACAAAATCGTATTCGTAGTCTTGGCATGAGGCCTTGGATATGTGGTTATAATAGTCTGGCATTATGCATTCCATCATTATGAAAGTGGTTATTGATATTTCATGTGATTATTCGATTAGTAGAATATCCATGTGAATATATAAATGGCATTATTTCATTTTATTTTTTCCATACTATGTTGAAGTTCAAGTTTAAAAGGCTTTTTTTAGTAATACATTGCCTTAAATGTTTATTCTTATTTATGAAAGTTTCTGCTATATTGTTATCCTTACTCGGCATTTGAGCTCACACATTTTCTATGTTTTATTTTTCCTAGGATTTGAAGACGTAATTTATGAATGACCTGTAGGGATAGTATGAGGGGATAAGAGTGTGGACTATGGAGACTATATTGTTGTAGTTTTCATTTTATGATGTAATATAAAACTTTATTAATGTATCTAGTGTTTCCAAGGCTACTAAACTAATCGGTATTTCGAGATTTGATCTTTCTTGTGATCATGGAAATGTTATGTAATAATGCACCGACTCTGGGTAACTGGGGTCGGGGCATTACAGTGGGTATCAGAAGAAGTTTAGTAAAAACATTGGAAGCTAGATTTAGATACACTCTGATTTGAGCACATAGATTTAAGATGGACATTGAGGATTAGTATAGAAGAACATCCTAGAATTTTGTTATTGTATAGATTTTGTGAGTTTTCCGATCAATACATCCCTGTCTAGATATGAGCAGGTAGAGGCGGCTCTGGCACAGATGTACGTAGGGGGTAAAACCCGAAAACACCACGTTGAGCTAGACTCGAACGAGAACAGGTGCACGATAGTGGGCCTTGCTGCACTCTTGGTTATGACACTCCCAAGGGATATGCTTAGGATAACTCTCATTTTCATTAAAAATCAGTATGAAGGGTTTATGAGTATATACATCCTCAAAGAAAACAATTTTATGATTATGTATTATATCCATAAATAGTTCAATTTAAGTTAAGTGTTTTATATGTATGGAATTATGTATTTTGATTCATAAACTGATCTAGTTTATGACATTGTTTAGAAATGGCACCTAGTGGAAGAAATGGAAACCATATCAATGCACGCACTCCATGTAGGGATTTCCCTCTAGCCCAAGATAATTATAGTGGAGCTGGTGATGCAACTGGTGATGACCAACTAATCACCATACTGGGACAACTCACTCGGGTTATGAATAATAACCTTACCCGTATGGAGCACCCTGATCCACAGCGTGGAGGATCAATGTTAGATCGCTTCATGAGGCAGAAACCACCAACATTCAATGGGAGTACAAATCCATTAGTAGCTGAGCAATGGATAATTTCCCTAGAGAAAATATTTATGTCTTTGGGAAGTAGTGAAAGGGAAAAAGTTATCATGGCAGTTTACCGCCTCACTGGATATGCTGATCAATGGTGGTCATTGATTCAAAACATGAAGGAAGATGATGAAGTATCAAATATGGAATTGAGGGAGTTCAAATATTTGTTTTTAGGAAAATACTTTCCTCGTGACCATCGAGCAGATATGGAAAGGAAATTTTTGTGTCTGAGACAAAAGGAGGATGAGAATGTCGCAAAGTATGAGGATAAATTTACAAGTTTAGCAAGGTATACTGGAGATTATATACGTAAAACAAGAAGTAATATTGATTATTTTTTTGATGGGTTAAAACCATTTCTCCGTCGATAATTAATCTCACAATCCTTCTCGTCTTACGAAGACATTGTCTCATGTGCTATCAAGACTGAAAAAGAATTATCTAAGTCTTATGACTTTAAAGAAAAGAAAGAGAAGAAGAGATATTATGATCAATCTGGGAATGAAAATATGGGGAAGAAGGGAAAGGTTGAATATCCATCCCGTGGTAAATGTGGGAATAAACACCCCAGTACTTGTTTGAAGGGAATGGGTGTCTGTTACAATTGTGGTGAAAAAGTCCACCAAGCTCGTGATTGCAAGGGGAAGAAGGAAGCTACCAATTTCCAATGATAGAATTGTAGGGAGATGGGACATTATAAAAATGAATGCCCTAAGCATCAGGATAACTTACCTCAAAAAAGTCCAAGGGATCAAGGCCAAGATTATGTTATCACTATTGCTGAGGTAGAAGCTCCGAAAGATGTGGTAGAAGGTAATTTAATGGTTTCCTCAAGTTTAGAAAATGCATTATTTGATTCTGGATCATCGCATTGTTTCATATCTTCCCAGTTTTCTAAGAATATTATATATTTCCAATATGATTTAACAAGGGAGTTGTTAGTTAAAACTCTTAAGGGAAGTATCATTGCAACAAAGTTTTGTGAATCAGTCTCCATTAGAGCACATAAATGTTCATTATCTCTTGATCTCATCGTCATACCTATGGTTGAGTTTGATATAATCCTTGGTATAGACTAGCTTTCAGACCATGATGTGAATATTTATTATAAGAAGAAGGAGGTTATGATTTTTTATGATGATGATAAGGAACACCTTATCTTTAGAGCAGAAATGTCACCACCTAATTCTAATCTAGATCCACCCCCAGTAGCTCAACTAAATACAATTATTGGGGAGGAAGAGAATTAAATGATTGTGGGTGAGGAACGGAATGTTCAAATAGAGGATGTACCTGTTGTGAACGAATATGTAGATGTGTTCCTGGAAGATTTACCTGGACATCCTCCAGAATGAGAAGTTGAGTTTTCCATTGATTTAATTCCTGGATCAATGCCTATATCGAAGACCCCTTATAGAATGGCCACTATATAATTAGTTGAACTAAAGAAACAACTACAGGAATTGAGTAATAAGGTATTTATTCACCCTAGTGTTTCTCCATGGGGAGCCCCTGTTCTTTTTGTTAAAAAGAAAGATGGATCTATGAGGTTATGTATCGACTATAGGGAGATCAATGCTATAAAAATAAAGAACAAGTATCCCATACCTCGCATTGATGATTTATTTGACCAACTGCATGGAGCTCAAAACTTTTCAAAGATTGAACTTTGATCTAGATACCATCAGTTGTGTGTGAAGAAGGAAGACATTTTGAAGACAACATTTCGAACTAGGTATGGGCATTACAAGTTTACAGTAATTCCTTTTGGATTGACTAATGCAGCCTCTGTATTCATGCATCTAATGAATAGAGTTTTCAAGGAATATCTCGATGAATTTGTGGTGGTATTTATTTATGATATCTTGGTATACTCCAAAATCTACGAAGTTCATGAAAATCATTTGTGCATTATCCTGAAGACTCTGAGAAGATATGAATTATATGGGAAGTTTTGCAAGTGTGAATTCTGGCTTCCAGAGATTTCTTTTCTTGGCCATATTGTCTCTAAAGATGGAATTTTCGATGATCCTTCTAAGACCAAGGCAATCCAATAATGGCCAGCACCAATGAGTATAACTGAGGTACGCAGTTTTATTGGTTTAGCAGGTTATTATCGATGTTTCGTCCAGAATTTTTCCTGATTGGCTAACCCATTAACGAAACTCACACGTAAATGGGTTAAAGTTTTTTAGAAAAAAGAGTGTGAATAATGTTTTGAAGAACTGAAGAGAATATTAGTCAATTATCTTGTATTGAATCTACCATTGGGGAATGATGGGTTCGTTATTTATAGTGATGCATGGAAGAAATGACTTGGTTGTGTCCTTATGAAGAATGATAGGGTTATTGCATATGCATCACGAAAGTTGAAAATTCATGAACAAACCTATCCTACCCATGATCTCGAGTTAGCAGCTGTGATCTTTGCTTTTAAGATATGGAGGCACTACCTCTATGGTGAAAAATGTGATATTTATACTGATCACAATAGTTTGAAGTATATTTTCTTACAAAAAGAACTCAAAATGAGGAAAAGGAGATGGCTTTAATTACTCAAGGATTATGATTGTACGATACACTACCACCTGGGGAAGGAAAACAAGGTTGAATATGCTTTGAGCATAGAAGATCATGGATTTTTGAACAATATGAGAATTGAAAGGGATCCAATTTTCATGGATCTAGTGAAGAAGGGCATGGGAATAACCATGGAAGGTGAAACATCAATTCTATTTCAATTAGTTTTCAAACAATATTTACTAGAAAGGATTAAGAGTTCTCAGACTTATGATGAAGAGTTTTATAAGAAGATTAAAGCTATGAATGATGGGAGATTGAGAGACTTTGTGTATGAGGAAGGAATTTTAAAATTTGGGAAGCGACTTTGTGTTCCCGATATACCTGATCTAAAAACGGAATTGCTGGATGATGCTCAGTGTTCCAATTTCTCTATACACCCTAGGAGCACCAAACTGTATAGAGATTTGAAGGAACATTTTTGTTTGGACATCCTGAAGAGAGAGATTCCTGATTTTGTGTCAAGATGTATGGTTTTTCAACAAGTGAAAGCTGGAGGGCAACAACCTGGTGGAGTCATGCAACCTCTTCCCATACCGGAGTGGAAATGGGACAATATTACGATGGACTTTGTCATGGGGATACCAAAGACTCCTACAAGGAATGATGCAATATGGGTTATTGTTGATCGTCTAACCAAGTCAGCGCACTTTCTTGCTATAAGAGAAGATCTACCACTACAACGTCTAGGAAGACTATATATTAATGAAGTTGTGAGACTTCATCGAGTACCCCTATTGATTGTTTCGGATCATGATCCCCATTTTACTTCAAGATTCTGGAAGAGTCTTCAGAAGGCCTTGGATAGTGAAATTCATTTGAGCATTGCCTACCACCCTCAAACAGATGGACAGTTAGAACGAACTATTCAAACCTTAGAAGACATGTTGAGATCCTGGTCACTTGACTTTCAGGGTATGTGGGATCAATATTTACCTCTGGTGGAATTTTCCTATAACAATAGCTACCATTCGAGTATTCATATGGAACCATATGAAGCGTTATACGGAAAGAGATGTCGCACACCAACCTATTAGGATGACGTTGGTGAATGAAAACTTGTAGGCCTAGAACTGGTGGACGAAACGATGGAAAAGGTGAAGGTAAACCAAACCCATATCAAAGTAGCTCAAAGTAGGCAGAAGAGCTATGCCGATAATCGAAAGAAGGATTTGTAATTTCAAGTCGGTGATCATGTTTTCCTGATGGTATCTCAATGGAAGGGAGTCATATGTTTTGGTAAGAAAGGTAAATTGAGTCCCAGGTGCATCGGACCTTTCGAAATTCTAGAACGAATTGGGACTATAGCATACAGATTGGAAATGCCGCCAAGTCTCTCCAACGTTCAATGTGTTCCATGTATCTCTGTTAATGAAATACATGCCTGACCCAATGCATGTACTCACCTATGAGGAATTAGAACTGGAACCCGATCTGTCTTATTGCTACGAGCTCGTCAAGATTCTTGATACGAGAGAACATGTACTGAGAAACCGGACGACTCGTCTTGTAAAAGTCGTGTGGAGAAACCATAAGATGGAAGAGGCAACGTGGGAACCCGATGAACATATGACAAAGAACTACCCGGGCCTTTTCATGTGGTAGTATTCTAGAAATTTTGAGGAAGAAATTATTTGAAGGAGGGGAGAATGTAACACCCCAAGCTTCTACAGTACGCTTCTTTTTGAATAATGCAATAGTGTGTGTTGTACGCAACATCGAGTTCTACCACACCACAACCAATCAAACTAGCCATTATGAATAGTAATACCCACTTTTTGAAATTTATAAATTTTATTTTCCAAAATGGACTTCATTTTTGGATTCGGATTATCGAAATTTGCTTAGGGTGAATTTTTGGTTTTTTCTGAAAAACATTATTTTTTTATTATTGTGAAACAACAAAGTGGTAGTTAAAAAACTAAATTTTTCATAAAACATAATTTTACCGCTTCTATGAGTGGAATTTAGAAAATCCTAGAGACACAGTTAATATCAAGGAGTAAAATGTGGTTCAATGAGAAGAAAACAATTTTTGGTGGATCGTAATTTTTTACTTTTATTTACCACGGTTAAAAGTAAATAGGGTAATTAAGGGTAAAAATGATATTAATATTACCCTAACACATGTCCTAATTCTATTGTACAAGTGTATCTCAACCAAAAACAACCTTATGAATAAAATATTATCATTTAGGTCCACTTGGATTATATTAGGACATTTATTATTTTTTAATTCAAAGAAGAATTAAAAGAGTTTAAATCAATGTTTATTTACTAAAAAAAATTTAATATATGGTAATACAAAAGATAAATTAGGCTGTAAATATTAATTAGAAGGATAAAAATATTTCCTACATTATAGTATTTTATTTATAATTTTTAGACATCATATAATTTAATTTATTTATGACACAATGTTGATGCAGTAATTAACTAATTAATGAAATATTAAAATAATTGATATTATAAATATCAAAATAAATATAATTTTAGACTTTTTATGAATTACACTAATTTTCTAGGTTAATATGATATATTATGATTGATTATATAAATTTGGTTCGAAGTAATAAATCTGTTATGAATTTATCAAAAACAAAATACCCAATAGTGTCAAAATTGACATAAAAGAGTTTTTAAAACAAATATTATATTATTAATTTATATTAAATTCCTAAAAATCCAATGTTCATCCAAGATACTTATATCATGATAGGTGTATCATTAATGGACCACTTAGGGGTCTCTTGGAGGTATATAGTAAGTTTATTAACTATATAATATAAAAATACATAGTGACATGGTAAGTGTCAAACTAATTAACTAAGAGTTAAAACTAAAAGATAAGGTTAATATAATGAACCAAACCTGTATAAATTCTATTTGTTGAGTGTATTTCGAAACATCCCCACCTTAACCTTAAATAATCTACTTTGGAGCCATTAGAAACCGAATATGAATTTATTATAAAATAATATTTCTAGCTTTTCCAAAGGTGCCCCTCACCCCTCTTATAAAAGGGCACCCCCCCTTATCATTAATTCACACCTTCAAAGCCTTTTGGATCGGCCAAACACTGACCAAATACTCTCTAAACTTCCCTCACTACAACCTAGAGGCTTTAGTTTGATCAGAAAGCCACCCTAAGGAGCCCTTTTGATCAAATCAAAAGGAAGAACCCGAAGAAGAGGTAATGTTTTCACCACCCTTTTTCAAATTCATTTCTTCTTCAACTTCTTCTTTCTTGGTTATTCCCATTCTAAAATAATGAATCTAGTATCTCCTATATACTGTAATATTATTATAAATATGGTACAACCATATTCAGTATTCTATCCATCCTTTGAATGACATGTCACCATACGTGTGTACGTACGGCTTACTGTCTCCACATCGTGGTGTAATTGTTATTCAATATATTATTATTTGGATGGGTATAATAATGATGTGTAATTCATGTAAATAATAAATATAAAATGATAAGGATTCTGTATATATGATATACCATCCTATTAAATATTATTTTAATATCAAAAGAATGATATTGTCGCTCATGCGTACGTACGGACTACCGTCTCCACGAACGCGATGAGATTCATTCTCCATCATATCCATCCAAGTATAATTCTCATTTGATTATTAATAATAGTATCTAAGGATTTTATATCATTCTGGATATGAATAATATACAACCTATCCATTAAAAACACATATTACGTAACAAAACATATAAAAGAAAACAAGAAAGTTAACACCCGAAACAATGATTATACTAAGATATTATTAACAAATCAATGTTAAAAGATCATATATGATATCATATTAATGTATATGATTCTTCTATAATTTAGTAACAATTATTTCACCATTATATAGGAGGTTAACCTACCCCCAACCAAGGAAAAGTACAAGGTAAGGGTTTATTTCACAATCTCTTCATTATCCGAGGTTGTTTATACATAATAATCTACTGGGACTTCTTTATCATCCACATCCATGTTTCATAAAAATGTATTTCAGAACATTTTTAATATTTACAAGAATATGGGTTAAATTCATTTATACCCTTTTTTGACTTTTTATAAGAGGTTTATAAAGGAATATTTTCTTTGTTTTCCAAACAAGGTTCTTTTTAACCTTTTCGACATAATTAAGGTAAGAATGTTTTTTTTGACTTATACGGCAGGTGAGACTATTTTACACCATTATAAAATCGTCGAAGGTTCCCTTACAAGCTTATAAGAATATTTTCAAAGAAAATGTTTTATTTTATAAATATATGTATCTTAAATTATTTCAATATAGAAAGAGATATTTCTTTAAAAAGAGTTTTGATTTCATCTATGTCAACATCCTTGGATGGATTTTATGTTTATTTGGATTTGATTTATTATGATACAATACTTCCATATTGTATTGAAGGTTTTGTGATTTGTTTCACTGTGGATGTGTTATTTGTATACCATTCAGGGTTTATGGAAAATTATTGACATTTCATATGATACTTTTAATACGAATGTTTATGTTATGTTTAAACCTGTTCATATGAGGAATGCATTAGACTTAATAAGCGACGGGTGGAGCCTGCTATAGCTCCTCGATGCATCAGTAGGTCTCATGAGACAAACTAGTGTCTTGTCACAAGGCCTTGAAAAAATCGTACTTGTAGTCTTGGAACGAGCCTTGGCTATGTGGTTATGATAGTTTGGAATTATGCATTCCATCATTATAAAATTGGTTATTGATATTGCATGTGATTATTCGATTAGTAGAATATCCATGTGAATAAGTAAATGGAATTATTTAATTTTATTTTTTCCATACTATGTTTAACTTCAAGTTTAAAAGGCTTTTGTTTTGGTAATACATTGCCTTAAATGTTTATTCTTATTTATGAATGTTTCTGATATATTGTTATCCTTACTGGGCATTTGAGCTCACCCCTTTTCTATGTTTTATTTTTCCCAGGATGTGAAGAATTAATTTATGAATGACCTGATGGGATAGTATGAGGGGATAAGAGTGTGGACTCTGGAGACTATATTTGTTGTAGCTTTCATTTTATGATGTAATGTAAAACTTTATTAATGTATCTAGTGTTTCCAATGCTACTAAACTAATCAGTCTTTTGAGATTTGATATTTCTTGTGATCATTCCAATGTTATGTAATAATGCACTGACTCTGGGTAACTGGGGTCGGGTCGTTACAAAGAGGGGTCATTTTTTCCTTCATAATGGAATATTATATGTTTCCTTTAAGGATTACTGGTTCTAAGTCACCATTTAAATTAAATAAGATGTTTAAATATGAAGATCTAACTCCAAGATTATAATAAGGGTATGTTACATTGACTCATTATCGGTGAAACCCTCTAATAACAAGAACAGATATGGAAAAACTACCTTCTTATGGGAGACAAGCATGATTCTAAAGATTATTCAGTTGAGCCTCAACTTCTCCATACTTCTCCACATCAACCTTAAAGAGACACCATAATAATACATCTCTCATATCATGGGAATTTTTTCAATATATAAAAACTCCCTATATAAGATCTCCACATTCACTGGTTCAATTTTAGAGATGAGGTGTGCTACCTAATGATATAATAACTCATACCCTTTATTCGATTTTTAGCATGAAATTGATATAAAACTACTTCAGAGTGATGACCCATCATTCTTAACTTCCAATAAACATCATAATGTTGATAACATACTTTAGTGGGTCTATAAGTGATATCAGTTGTAATTTACAGTGTTTATAACAATTTCTAAACATTCTACTATAATGATAAATATGATGCAGTTCATTTTGATATTAGTCTATTGATTTTTGTATACATTATGGTTTTTTTAGATAATAGATAATTTTTCTTAGTCGGCATCATTTTTATGTGAATGGGGATGACCATGTGATTGCTCCAATTTCTCCACATACAGAGTGGGATGTTTACTTCATCTAGAGACAACAAAACTAAAACAATGTAGAATATTTTGCTTGATTTAATTAAAATATTTTTTATAATACTCATCCCACAAATTCGATATACCCTTATTAATTATTTTTATGAAGGTAAAAAATTCAGTAGAACGTTTAATGACAAACTATTGGATGTAGTAGAGACATCCTAGAAACCTTATTTTCACTATATGGTTTCTATGATGTGGTATTTCAAGGATCACCATGGTTTTATTCCAATTGTAATTTGATAACCTCATGGCATACCACAAATCCAATGAATTTCCTTATCATCACGCCAAAATCACATTTCATGGGGTTCATCTTTAAGTTCTTCTATAACAATCTGATGGAAATTATCTCAATATTAGCAATATGATAACACCATTGGTGGGATTTGACCACTATATCATCTATATATAATTTTATGATCTTCCCTATAAGGGGTTTGAAGGTTTCATTCATCGAATATTGATATATAGTTCTAGAATTTTTTAAACCAAAGGGTGTGACTTGATATAAAAAACCCCGTGGGTTGTTATGTAAAAAGGGTTTATTCATCCTTGGGAGGAAATTTGATTTGGTTATACCCTGAGTATCCATCTATAATGGAAATGTCTTGGAATCCTTCAGTTACATTGATTTGTAATTTGGTAATTTGAACAAAAAAATTCCCCCTTCATTAATACCATTTGAGATCCCTAAATTTGACACTAACCCTAATATGAATATTCTTTTTCTTAAAATGTAGGATTTTGGAATCAAATTTAGGAACTAGACTTCTTAGATTATGTATTTTTTATGATATCATCAAATTAATATTATATAATGTCATTAAGGATTTGATTCATTCTTCATGATTCTTTATTATAACCCTAGTGGCCTACTGGTAGCCCCATGTGATTGGTGGATACCATGGGGTATAGCCTATGATTTTTTGTGTATTTCTAATTGAACACATAATGATTTTTAGGGATTTTTTCCCTTTTTTAAGAAGGTATTTTCAATAATAATCATCATAAGTCCTGAGTTTTCTTATATACTAAGGTTCACTTGGTTGAGGTTATACACTGTAGTTATTACACCTTCCTCTAATACTATGTAGTTTCAGATAGTTTTTATTCCTCTATATCCTCCTCCACTTATTTTTCTTCTTCTATATTATTGGGAATAGTAGATAGAACAAGAGTATGATGATAGGGGAATTATTGTCCCTAGAAATAAATAAAGATTTGGACTTCTAAAAGTATAGAGATAAAGTTGAATAATTTTTAACATATATATTATATGTGTTAGCCCATGGAAATTTTAAATAATATTCGTATGTTTTAAAATCAGGGTCATAATCATAATCCCAAAAAAATATGAACTATCTCCATAATACTTTTCATATGTTAGGTGGAATTATTATCACAAGTGATAACATTAAGAGTGTTAATCTCAACAGTCTAATTTTTTTAGCCTCTCATGTTTCTGTGATAATAATGAGGAATTATTATCAGGGGAATTTGTCCTTACATAAATGTTCATGCCACATCTAGCTAAAAGATAATAACAATTGTTCTTGATGCAACAGATATCATGAGAATTAGTGCTAATATACCAAAGTCTTATGGGAATATTATAGATTTTTAGGTTAACATATATATATTCCTTATCATTAAATGTTATAAAGAGTAAAAATTCCTCAATTAGTTAACTCCATGGATAGGAGGGAGTTTCATTCAAACAGTTTGGGGATGTGATCTGAGAATAATCATATATCACCAGTTCATTAAATTCAAATTTATTGAAATTTTCCTCCATATAATTGACTTATTAAGAATAAAATGTAGAGTCTTAACCAAAGAACAACCCAATAATATCTTTGATAGCATACTTGATACATTATTGATAAGACTATGGCACATCCATAAGCATATGAACCCAAGGCCTTCCTAATAAAATTTTTAATTTTGTGTCTTTTCCAAACACCATCAAATCAGATTAAAAAAAGCTATCTAAATTGGTCATTAAATTTTGATCTTCTTAAGAGAAATATGATAACATTGATCATATAATTGGATGGTCAACATGAAGGTGTATATATCATCCTTACTATAGAACATGCATATGATAGTTCATATTGGAATAATATTGATATAAAAACCATTCTCAATTAACTCCCAATGATCCTCATCAACAATAATCATACTAGTTATGTAACACCCCAAAATTTTATGAAAAATGTTCTTTTTAATTTCAACAATGTCTTGTGTTGTACGCTACACCAAAAAGAGATTGCACTACATGCATCCCTGACTTGGCATGCATTACACACAATCGCGACCTTCCACGATAGCGTATCTTGTATGTAATACCGAGTATTACTAAACAGCGATATGTTATACAAACTAGACATTATGAATCGTAATACCCAATTTTTGAAATTTTATTTTTCAAAATGGACTTCATTTTTGGATTCGGAATATCAAAATTATCCTAGGGTGAATTTTTGGTATTTTTCTGAAAACTTTCAATTTTTGATGAATAGTGAAAAATTGGGTTACTATTTAAAAACCGACTTTTTATATAAATTTTTATTTGTTTTATTTAAATATATTTTAGGTCAAAATTAAAACGTAATACCTATATAAGTTAAATTTAATTCATTGGAGTCATTTTATAGTAATTTTAGACATATAAAAAATTTTATTGAACTTTTCAGCGTCTTTTACCCACCTTCTAGGAGAGTTTAAAAATTTACATAAAACATAATTTTACCACTTCTGTGAGTAGAATTTCGAAAATTCTAGAGACACGGTGAATATCAAGGAGTAAAATGTGGTTCAATAAGATAAAAATAATTTTTGGTAAATAGTAAGATTTTACTTTTATTTACCACGGTTAAAAGTAAATAGGGTAATTAAGGGTAAAAATGAAATTATTATTACCCTAACACGTGTCCTAATTATATTGGATAAGTGAGGTTCGACCAAATACAACCTTAGGGATAAAATATTACCCTTTAGTTCTACTTGGATTAGATTAGGACATTTATTATTATTTTATTTAAAGAATAATTAAAATAGTTAAAATCCAAGTTTAATAACTAAAACATTTGTAATATAGGGTTATACATAAGATAAATTAGACTATAAGTATTAATTAGAAATCTAAAAATATTTCCTACAAAATAGTATTTTATTTATTATTTTTAGAAATTAAATAATTTAATTTATTTATGACACAATGATGATGCAGTAATTACCTTGTTAATGAAATATTAACATAATTGATGTTTTAAATACCCAAATAAATGTAAATTTATACTTTTTATGAATTCCACTAATTTTATAGGTTAATATGACATTTTAATATTGATTTAATTAAATTTTTTTGAACTAATAATGTTGTTATTAGTTTCACAAAAATCAAGTACCAAATAGTGTCTAAATTGACATAAAATAGTTTTTAAGACCAATATTATATTATAAATTGTTATTTTATTCCAAAAAATCTAAGGTTCGGCCAAATGACTTATATAAGGATATATATATATATATATATTAATAATGAACCATTTTGGGTTTTTCGGCTTGTTATAGTATGTTTATTAACCATATAGTGTAAGAAAACAAAAAGACACAGTAAAAGTTAAATTATTTAACTTAGAGTTAAATATAAATGATAAGGATAAAATAGTAAACTAAACTTGTCTAAAACCTGTTAGTTGAGAGGATTTCAACCCATACCCACCTTATATTCGAAATAAATCAATTTTTTGCTATAAAAATCCGAATATGACTTCATTATAAAATAATATTTTAAGTTTTCCTAAGGTGCCCCTCTCCTCCCTTATAAAAAGGGTACCCCTTTCCTCTTCTCCTCACACACTTTTGAGCCTTTAAGCTCGTCCAACCCCTTACATTTCCTCTCATAAACCTCTATATTTATATCATAGAGGTTCTTGTCTTCTCAAAATACCAACTCTATTGCCCTAAGAATAAGTTTAAAATAGGTGCGTCGAAGAAGAGGTAGTCTCTTCTACCGATTCTTTCATGTTTCTTTCTTCTTCAACTTCTTCTTCTTTATTTGTTTCATTATAAAGTAATAACATTAGTATAAATAATATATTTATATGTTATTATAAATACTAAACAACTATATTTCACCTTCTATCCATCCTACGGAAAATGAAATCACCACGTGTGCGTACGTACAGAATACCCTCTCCACGCCGTGGTGTAATCTATTTTCCACCACCACCATACTTGGATGGGTATAATGGTGTAAATAATTAACTATATATGATTATTGTAAAGTGATATTTATTCTGATATATTATACATACACTTAAATACAATTTCATGATCATGGGAATGATATCATCGCTCGTGTATACGTACAGACTACCATCTCCACGAACGCGATGAGATTCATTTTCCATGATTAACCATTCAAGTATGATTATAAAGTATAGATAATAAATAATCATGAAAGATATAACATAAAAATGATACGGGATTTATTTTTATATATGTTTCATTTACTTAATTCCATTTAATTTAATAAGGAAACGAAAATAGCGTTCATGCGTACGCACGACCTACCATCTCCATAAACGGTGTATTTCATTCCATTTATCAATCTATCGTATATATTAATATACTGAATATATATTTATAATTCATGTATTATATTCTGGAATTAAGTAAATCAGAATATAAGTAATAATATCAAGAACAACATGTCGAAACACGTATGATAAATGAAACGATTTAACACAAAACGCTGCTTTAACATTGAATTTACAAAATAAAGGGTAATATAAAGTCATAAGTGAACCATATATGATATCAAAACAATGAATATGATTCTGTAATTAGTCAGTGACATTTTTTAAATCATTATACAGGAGGTTCGGATACGTACGAAGCATATCAGACCTACGTTAAGGGATAATTATTCCAATCTCATTCTTATCCGAGATTTTTATTTGTAAGTATTTACTGGGTTTATGTTTATTATCCATGTCCATATGTTCTCAAAAAATGTCATTAAATGTTTACTTTTCTTCCATGTATGTTTAAATTTATTTTTACCCTTTTTTTACTTTTACCACATCATATGGAAGGATTCTTTCTTTTGTTTACCATACGCGGTACTTTTTTACTTTTCCGGCAAAAGTACGAGAAGAATGTTTTTTACTTATACAGCATGAACGGATTTTTACAGTTTTATAACGCCTTATTTTCATGAAGCTTACTCTACAAGATTTAATGACTATTTTCAAGAAAATACTTTTCATTTAAAATTTCATGGAATTTTTTGAAATGAAAATGATTTTGAAGAAGAAAGGATACTTTCCTCAAGAATTCATTGCAAGTGTTCTATCAAAACAAATTTCCATCTAAGATGACATTATTTCATATGTGTATGTTTCAAGTATAATGTCTCTATGATTTACATGGTTTCACTTTTCTTATGATCAAATATCAATTTTTTAATATGGATTATGTGATGATGGGATGATGTTTATGAAACCCATTTTATTATTTGGGTTATGATGAATGGATTATGTTTATTTTGTGGAACAAGTAAGTATGATTTCTTTATGAGATGGGTGGGACCTATATCTCCCTCCAATGCATTGGGTAAATATTTATATCTCATGAGATATACATGGCTGGAACGGTAAGTTAATCAGGTTTAGTGTTACCGGACTGAAACAAGGAGTGAACTCGATTCAGAAAGGGACTTTTTCCACTAAGATGGTCTTAGCAGCAATGCCTTGGCTACTATGGAAATCATATCATGTGCTTAATGGTTTTCCACAATTACATTTTTTCTTCCCATGCTATTTTATCATGATTGATGTTCCATCATGATATATTCCTTACATACTTCTATGATTTATGTCTTTGCTCAAGATTTTGATGTTTAGATTTTATGTTCATGTTTTTTCATTCAAATGTTTATGGATTGTTTTATGTTCTCTATGTTCACCCTTAATGGGAATTTGAGCTTACCTTTTTTATGTTTTCTTTTCTCCAGGATTTAAAGAAAGGTTTTAGGTAAGAAAATAAAAGGGTAAGATCTTTATGGGAGATGTTGAAGATCTTTCACCATGATTAGAAGATTATGTCCCGAGTTTCCAAAGACACTAAACTATTACGGTCCTTTGGTGTTTGTTTTTGTTATGTATTAAGTATTCCTCAAAAGTAATGTAATGTCCATGTACGTCAAGATTTGGGTCTATAAAGTTGGTATCATAGGTTCAGTTTAGTTAACCTTTGGAGACTAGGATGCAAAAACTTTAGTGAGATCCCTAGAGATATTTCTAAGGTATGTATAGGGATGACCCTAAGGTTAAGTATAAGTATAAGCTATAGTCCTAGAATTATGGTAACGATCATATAATTAAACCTATAATCTTATATATTTACGGTAATACCCCTTTATTATGTTTTTTTCCTAGCATGATTTTTGCCTCTCACACTGTTCTTTTTGGGTTTTAGATGATGGATGGAACCCGAAGGAACCGTATTGATCAATGTAATGGACAATGCAATGATTTTCCAACTAAACAACAAAATGTGACGGGAGATGGAGTAAATTTGTTTTTTTCTATACTTACACAAGCTTTGAATCATTCTGGACTTCCAAATGAGCAGAGAAAGGAACAATATTCTATTGATTCCATCATGAGGCAACGTCCACCTTCTTTCAGTGGGTCTTCTGATCCACTTGTTGCTGAACAATGGATCAGTACCATTGAAAAGATATTTTCCATACTTCGTTGTTTGGAACATGAAAAATTCATTCTAGCTATTTACTATATAGAAGGTGAAGAAGATCAATTGTGGACTCTAATTAAGAATATGAGGCCCCGAGATGAAATTGAATCCATGGAATGGGATGATTTCAAGAACTTATTTTTCAATAAGTATTTCCCTTTTATTTTTTGAACAAATATGGAAAATGATTTCCTTGAGCTTGAGCAAAAGGATGATGAATCTGTTGGTATATACGAAGAAAATTTTACAAGGCATGCAAGGTATGCATCTGGCTTTACCATCCAAACTGAAAGTAAAGTTGATCGATTCTTCAGTGGCTTAAAACAAAGTTTTCGAAGG
Organism: Viscum album; assembly: GCA_963277665.1. NCBI lineage: Eukaryota > Viridiplantae > Streptophyta > Magnoliopsida > Santalales > Viscaceae > Viscum > Viscum album. Next base: position 1,514,935,997 of record OY728163.1, read on the forward strand.
GCATTAGGTATAAGAGACTTTAGTAGATATGAATAAATTGTGCTTTGTGCTATCAAGGAAGAAATGGAAGTTGGTGTTATACATCCATCTCATGGTTTTGACAAGAAACAAAAGATGGAGTTTAAGGAGAAATCTCAGAATAATGGTGAAAAGAATATGAATTTTTCTTTATGCTCAAACTGTGGAAAGAATCATAGTGGAGATTGTCTTAAAGGGACTAGAAAATGTTTTTTATGTGTGGAAAATAAATTCATCATGAAGCTGAGTGTCGAAGTAATGGAAAAAGGGGTTCTAATGATGTGAATAAAGAAAATACTACAGAGAACACATCACCAACACTTCAATGATTCAAGTGCAAATAAATGGGGGATTATTCTAATAAATTCCCTAATCCAAGGGTTAATGATGATCAACTTGAGACACCTCTTAAGGAAAAGGATAATGGGAAGTCACATGCGATCACTATTTGTGATGTTGAGTATGAAAATGATGTTATATAATGATTAAGTGTTTATGTAATGGGATTTCAAAATAGTATCATGGATTATCATTTATGGTATCGTGGAATTTTTGAATATATATGTATTGGTTTTCAATAATTATATGGTACCGGTAACCATGAAAATTGATTGAAATATTTTTGGAAAGAAGATAATATGCGCATAATGAAGGGATAAAGAGAAAATGAAATGATCTCATGACTGATATCATGGATTGAGTATATAGAAATTTTGGGGTTTTGGTATGTGGAAAGAGTTAACTTTTGACATCATTCATGTTTTCACTAAGGTTCAATAAGTATTAATTTTCGAAGAGAATACATGATTAAGGTATTCACATGTTTGGAATGTGACCAAAAAGTAATATCATATTATATATGGGGGATAAATGATGGTATTCCCATGCTCAGTAGATGAGATTTCTATTAATTTTTTCCTTTATACTATGATCTTGGACAGAAGTATTTTAGATAAGCCTAAAGATTGGAATGGATTATGTTGGACATAAGTTCGTATTGTTTAAGTATAGAACTTTTTTGATATTTTTTATGTGATGTTATAATAATGTAGTTTTAGAAAAAATTACAACCTGCAGGACGGGCGTCAACCCGTCGTGTCGGACAAGGATGTGGCAATCAAACCCACAACTGAAGTGCGACGGGCCTTTATCACATACCACTAGCCTACAGGAAGTCTCTTGTTAGTATAAGCTAGTTTTATTATATTAAGAGGTATGATATATGAAGTATAAGTCCATTTTATGAACCGTATATGATTAATCTCACTATAGATGGACTTATGTGTATTTAATACCTTTTACTATCCAGTTGTTTGAGACAGATGGAATGACCTATCATTCTATCGCATGATCTGCTAACACATTTTGGAAGACCAATTCAACTTCCTTTCTTTAAGAGATGATGTGGAAATTTTTTCAAGGCACAAACAACAGTAAGATTGTACAAAAATCATGTAAGTATTTCTTTTAATTCAACAAATTTTCAGCTTTAGGGAAATGATCATGAATACAAAAAATGTTGTCCTAGTTCCCTTATATCAAGTTAATCAGATGGTACCTTAAATCATTACAAATCTACGTCTTTGTGATTGTTGGATTTTTTATAGACATGTTCTCTACCACTCTCCATCAGAACTTGATGGTTAGATTTCCCTTCCATATCCATATTTGCACATATGTTCTCTTATGTTGAAACCCAGTGATTAGTTAATTTGGGTAACCGTTATGTATTATAAATTAGCTTTTAAAGATTAGTTTTGGTATTCCTTTTTACGATGTGGGTTTCTATAAAAACTTTCGAGTAGTAAACCATTTATAACCCTCAACAAACTTCGAGGGAGAAATTCATTTTAAGGGGGATAGAATGTTACACCCCAAGAATTTATGAAAAATGTTATTTTTAATTTCGTCGATGTCTGGTGTTGCACACTAAACCAAAAGTTGCTTGCACTACACACATCCCTGACTTGGCTTGCATTACATGCAATGGCGACCTTCCATGATAGCGTATGTTGTACGCAATACCGAGTATTACTAAACAATGATATGTTATATAAACTAGCAGTTATGAATAGTAATACCCTCTTTTTAAAATTTTATTTTTAAAAATGGACTTCATTTTTTGGTTCGGAAAATCGAAATTAGCCTTGGGGTGATTTTTTGGTATTTTTCTAAAAACTTTCAATTTTTGATGAATAGTGAAAACCGGGTTACTGTTTAAAAACCGACTTTTTATATAAATAATTATTTATTTTTTTTAAATATATTTTATGTCAAAATTGATACATAATACCTAAATAAGTGCAATTTAATTCAATGGAGTCATTTTATAATAATTTTACACATAAAAAGTTTCTTGAACTTTTCACCGTCTTTTACCCACCTCCTAGGAGAGTTTGAAAATTTATATAAAACATAATTTTACCACTTCTGTGAGTGGAATTTTGAAAATCCGCAAGACATGGTTAATATCAAGGAGTAAAATGTGGTTCAATAAGACAAAAATAATTTTTGGTGAATAGTAACTTTTTACATTTATTTACCATGGTTAAAAGTAAATAGGGTAATTAAGGGTAAAAATGATATTATTATTACCCTAAAACATGTCCTAATTATATTGGATAAGTATAATTCTACCAAAAACAACCTTAGAAATAAAATATTACCCTTTAGGTCCACTTGGATTAGATTATGACATTTATCATTATTTAATTTAAAGAAGAGTTAAAATAGTTAAACTCAAAGTTTAATAACTAAAACATTTTCAATATAGGGTTATTCATAAGATAAATTTGACTATAAATTTTCATTATAAATATAAAAATATTTCCTACATAATGGTATTTTATTTATAATTTTTAGACATTAAATAATTTAATTTATTTATGACACAATGATTATGCACTAATTACCTTATTAATGAAATATTAACATAATGGATGTTATAAATACCCAAATAAATGTAATTTTAGACTTTTTATAAATTCCACTAATTTTATAGGTTAATATGACATGTTAGTATCGAAATAATTAACTTTTTGTGAAATAATAATGCTATTATGAGTTTCACAAAAACCAAGTACCAAATAGTGTCAAAATTGACTAAAAATAGTTTTTAAAACCAATATTATATTATTAATTGTTATTTTATTCCTAAAAATATTAGGTTCGGCCAAATGACTTATATAAGGATAAATATATTACTAATTAACCATGTGGGGTTCTTTTGGCTTGTTATAGGATGTTTATGAACCATATAGTGTAAGAAAACAAAAAGACACGGTAAAAGGTAAATTATTTAACTTAGAGTTAAATCTACATGATAAGTATAAAATAGTAACATAAACTTGTATAAAACCTATTGGTGGAGATGGTTTCTACCCATACCCACCTTATATTCTAAATAAATCAAATTGGAGCTATTAAAAACCGAATATGACATCATTATAAAATAATATTTTAACTTTTCTTAAGGTGCCTCTCTCCTCCCTTATTAAACGAACAATTCGTCCCACTTCTCTTCACACACTTTTGAGCCTTGAAGATCGGCCAACCCTTGAACATTCCTCTTCTAAACCTCTATATATATATCATAGAGGTACTGGTATTCTCAAAAGACCATCTCTAGTGCCCTAAGAAGAAGTTTAAATGAGGTGCGTCGTAGAAGAGGTAATCTCTTCTTCCGATTCTTTCAAGTTTCTTTCTTCTTCAACTTCTTATTCATTAGTTGTTTCATTATAAAGTAATAACATCAGTATTAATAATATACTTATATGTTATTATAAATATTAAAAAACTCTATTTCACCTTTTATCCATCCTATGGAAAATGAAATCACCGCGCATGCGTACGTACAGTATACCGTCTCCACGCCGTGGTATAATCTATTTTCCACCACCACCTTACTTGGATGGATATAATGGTGTAACTAAATAACTATATATGATTATTGTAAAGTCCTATTGATTATTAAATATGATACAAACATTTCAATATGATTTATCGGTCATGGTAATGATATCATCGCTCGTGCATACGTACGGACTACCGTCTCCACGAACGCCATGAGATTCATTTTCCATGATTAACCATTCAAGTACGATTATAAAGTATATATAATAAATAATCATGAAATATATCACATAATAATGACACTTGATTTATTTAAATATATGTTTCATTTACTTAATTCCATTTAATTCAATAGGGAAATGAAAACAGCGTTCATGCGTACGCACGACCTACAATCTCTATGAATGGTCTATTTCCTTCCATTTATCGATCAATCATATATATTTATATACTGAATATATATATATATATATATAAATCATGTTTTACATTATGGAATTATGTAAATCAGGATATAAGTAATAATATCAAGAACAACATGTCGAAACACATACGATAAATGAAACCATTTTACCCAAAACGCTGCTTTAACATGGAATTTACAAAAGAACGGGTAATATAAAGTCATAAGTGAACCATAAATGATATCATAATAGTGAATATGATTCTGTAATAAGTCAATGACATTATTTAAATCATTATATAGGAGGTTTGGATATGTACGAAGCATATCGGACCTAAGGTAAGGGATAATTATTCCAATCTCATTCTTATCTGAGATTGTTTATTCGTAAGTATTTACGGGGGTTATTTTTGTTATCCATGTCCATATGTTCTCAAAATGTTTTCATAAAATGTTTACTTTTCTTCCATGTATGTTTAAAGTCATTTTACCCTTTTTTTACTTTTACCACATCGTATGGAAGGAATCTTTTTTTGATTACCATACGAGGTACTTTTTTACTTTTCCGGTAAAAGATTGAGAAGAATGTTTTTTTAAATTATACGGCATGAACGGATTTTTACAGTTTTATAACGCCTTATTTTCATGAAGCTTACTCTTAAAAATTTCATGACTATTTTCAACAAGATACTTTTCATTTAAAATTTCATGGCCTTTTGTGAAAAGAAAATTATTTTGAAGAAGAAAGGATATTTTCCTCAAGAATTCATTTCAAGTGTTCTATCAAAACAATTTTCCATCTAAGATGACATTATTTCATATGTGTATTTTTAAAGTTTAATTTCTCTATTATTTACATGGTTTCACTTTTCTTATGATAAAATATCCATTTGTTTTATATAGATTATGTGATGATGGGGTGATTTTTATGAAACCCATTTTATTCTTTGGGTTATGATGAATGTTTTATGTTTATTTTGTGGCAGAAGTAAGAATTATTTCGTTATGATATGGGTGGGACCTATATCTCCCTCCAATTCATTGGGTAAATATTTATATCTCATGATATAGACATGGTTGGAATGGTAAGTTAATATAGTCCACTGTTAGAGGACTGAAATGAGGAGTGAACTCGATTCGGAAAGGGACTTTGTCCACTAAGATAGTCTTGGCAGTAATGCCTTGGCTACTATGGAAATCATATCATGTGATTAATGGTTTTCCATAATTATATGTTTTATTCCCATGCTATTTTATCATGATTGATCTTCCATTATGATATATGTCTTACATACTTCTAAGATTTATGTCTTTGCTCAAGATTTTGATGGTTAGATTTTATCTTCAATTTGTTGCATTAAAATGTTTATGGATGGTTTTATGTTCTCTATGTTCACCCTTATTGGGCATTTGAGCTCACCCTTTTTATGTTTTCTTTTCTTCAAGATTTAAATAATGGTTTTATGTAAGAAAATAAAAGGGGAATATCTTTATGGGAGATGTTGAAGATCTTTCACCATGATTAGAAGATTATGTTCCAAGTTTCCAAAGAAACTAAACTATTATGGTCCTTTGGTGTTTGTTTGTGTTATGTTTTAATTATTCCACAAAATTATTGTAATCTCCATGTACGTATAGATTTGGGTCTCTACAGTTGGTATTAGAGGTTCGGTTTAGTTAACCTTTGGAAAATAGGATTCGAAAACATTAGTGAGATCCCTAGGGATATTTCTAAGGTATGTCTAGGGATGTCCCTATGGTTAAGTATAAATATAAGTTACAGTCCTAGAATTACGGTAACGATCCTAGAATTAATCCTAATATCTTATATATTTAAGGTACTCCCCTTTATTATGTTGTTTTCCTAGCATGATTTTTGCCTCTCACACTGTTCTTTTTGGGTTTTAGATGATTGCTGGAACCCGAAGGAACCGTGTTGATCAATGTAATGGACAATGCAATGATTGTCTGCCTGAACAACCAAATGTGATGAGATATGGAGTGAAAAATCTTATTTCTATACTTACATAGGATATGAATCATTCTGGACTTTCAAATGAGAAAAGAAAGGAACAATATTCTATTGAGTCCTTCATGTGGAAACATCCACCTTCTTTCAGTGGGTCCTCGGAAACACTTGTTGCTGAACAATGGATCAGTACCATTGAAAAGATATTTTCCATACTTCTCTGTTTGGAACATGAAAAAGTCATTCTAGTTATTTACCGTTTAGAAGGTGAATCAGATCAATGGTGGAATCTAATTAAGAATACGAGGCCCCAAGATGAAATTTAGTCCATGGAATGGGATGAGTTCAAGAACTTATTTTTCAATAAGTACTTCCCTCGTATTCTTCGAAAAAATATGGAAAAGTATTTCTTTGAGCTTGAGAAAAACGATGATGAATCTTTTGGTATATATGAAGTTAATTTTACAAGGCTTGCTGGGTATGCATCTGGCTTTATAATCAAAACTGAAAGTAAAGTTGGTCGATTCTTCAGTGGATTAAATCCGAGTCCTTGAAGGGAATTAGCTATAATAGACTTCAGTGCCTATGAATCAATTGTGCATTGTGCTATTAAGGTATAAGTGGAAGTTGGTGTTACACATCCATCGCATGGTTTTGACAAGAAACGAAAGATGGAGTTTAAGTAGAAATCTCAGAATAACGGTGAATAGAAGATGAATATTTCTTTATGCTCAAAGTGTGGAAAGAAGCATGGTGGAGATTGTATTAAAGGGTCTAGAAAATGTTTTATGTGTGGAAAAGAAGGTCATCGAGAAGCTGAGTGTCGAAGTAATGTAAAAAGGGTTGCTAATGATGTGAATAAATAAAAGACTGCAGAGAATGCATCACCGGCACTTCAATGCTTCAAGTGCAAGAAAATGGGGCATTATGCTAATCAATGCCCTAATCCAAGGGTTAATGATGATCAACGTGAGCAACCTCTTAAGGAAAAGGATAAAGGGAAGTCACATGCGATCACTATTTTTGATGTTGAGTATGAAAATGATGTTTTGTAATGATTAAGTTGTTATGTAATGGGATTTCAAAATAGTATCATGGAATCTCATTTATGGTATCGTGGAATTTTGGAATATCTATGTATTGGTTTTTAATAATTATATGGTACAGGTAACCCTGAAAAATGATTGAAATATTTTTTTTAAAAAAGATAATATGCGCATAATGAAGGGATAAAGAGAAAATTAAATGATCTCATTACTGATATCATGGTTTGAGTATATATAAATTTTTGGATTTTGGTATGTGGAAAGTGTTAACTTTTAACAGCATTAATGTTTTCACTAAGGTTCAATAAGTATTCATTTTTCAAAAGAATACATGATTAAGGTATTCACGTGTTTGTATTGTGACCAAAAAGATATATCGTATGATATATGGGGGATAAATGATGGTATTCACATGCTCTGTAGATAAAATTTCTAGTAATTGTTTATTTTATACTATGAGCATGGACAAAAGTATTTTAGATAAGCCTAAAGATTGGAATGGATTATGTTGTACATAAGTTAGTATTGTTTAAGGATATAACTTTTCGATATTATTGATGCGATGTTATAATAATGTAGTTTTAGAAAAAAGGACAACCTGCAGGACAGGCGACAACCCGTCATGTTGGACAAGGAGGTGGGAATCGAACCCACAATAGATGTATGACAAGCCCTTATCGCCTACCACTGGCCTACAGGAAGTGTCTGGTTAGTAGAACCTAGTTTTATTATATTAAGTGGTATGATATATGAAGTATAAGTCCATTTTAGGAACCATATACGATTAATCTCAATATAGATGGACATATCTATATTTAATAACTTTTATTATCCTTTTGTTTGACACATATGGAATGACGTATTATTATATCGCATGATCTGCTAACACTTCACAGAAGACAAACTCAACTTCATTTCTTTAAGATATGTTGTGGAAATTTTTCAAGGAACAAACAACAGTAAGATTATAACAAAATCAAGTAAGTATTTCTTTTAATTCAACATTTCTTCATCTTTAGGGAAATGATCATGAATACAAAAAATGTTTTCCTAGTGCTCTTATATCTGATGAATCATATAGTACCTTAAATCATCACAAATTTATGGCTTTGTAATTATTGGCTTTTTCATAGCCATGTTCTCTACCACTCTCCATCAGAACTTGATGGTTAGATTTATCTTCCATAGCCATATTTTCACCTATGTTCTCCTATGTGGAAACCTAGTGATTAGTTAATTTGGGTAACCGTTATGTTTTATACGTTATTTTTTAAAGATAAGTTTTGGAATCCCTTTTTACGATGTGGGTTTTTATTAAAACATTCACGTAGTAAACCATTTATATCCCCAATAAATTTCGAGGGAGAAATTCATTTTAAGGGGGGTAGAATGTAACACCCCGAGAATTTTTGAAAATTTTTCTTTTTAATTTCATCGATGTCTTGTGTTTCACGCTACACCAAAAGAAGCTTGCACTACATGCATCCCTAACTTGGCTTGCATTACACGCAATCACGACCTTCCACGATAGCATATGTTATACACAATACAGAGTATTATTAAATAACGATATGTTATATAAACTAGCCATTATAAATATTAATACCCACTTTTCAAAATTTTATTTTTCAAAATGGACTTCATTTTTTGATTCGTAATATCGAAATTAGCCTAGGGTGATTTTTTGGTATTTTTCTAAAAACATTCAATTTTTTATGAATAGTGAAAAACCGGGTTACTATTTAAAAACCGACTTTTTATATAAATAATTATTTATTTTATATAAATTTATTTTAGGTTAAAATTGTTACATAATACCTATATAAGTTCAATGTAATTAAATGGAGTCATTTTATAATAATTTTAGACATATAAAAATTTTATTGAACTTTTCACCTTCTTTTACCCAACTCCTAGGAGAGTTTGAAAATTTACATGAAACATGATTTTACCACTTCTGTGAGTGGAATTTCAAAAATACAAGAGACGCAGCTAATATAAAGGAGTAAAATGTCGTTCAAAAAGATAAATTTTTTTGGGGAATAATAAATTTTTACTTTTATTTACCATGGTTAAAAGTAAATAGGGTAATTAAGGGTAAAAATGATATTATTATTATCATAACACATGTCCTAATTCTATTGGATAAGTATAATTAGACTAAAAACAACCTTAGGAATAAAATATTACCCTTTAGGTCCACTTGTATTACATTAGGACATTTATTATTATTTAATTTAAAGAAGAATTAGAATAGTTAAAATCAAAGTTTAAAAACTAAAACATTTTTAATATAGGGTTATACATAAGATAAATTCGACTATAAATATTAATTAAAAATATAAAAATATTTCCTACATAATTTAATTTTATTTATAATTTTTAGACATTATATAATTTAATTTATTTATGACACAATGATGATGCAGTAAATACCTTATTAATGAAATATAAACACAATTGATGTTATAAATACTCAAATAAATGTAATTTTAGACTTTTTATGAATTACAATAATTTTCTAGGTTAATAGGACATGTTATTATTGCTTTAATTAATATTTATAGAACTAATAATTAGTTTATGAGTCTTACAAAAATCATGTACCAAATAGTGTCAAAATTGACATAAAATAGTTTTTAAAACCAATATTATATTATTAATTGTTATTTTCTTCCTAAATATCTAAGGGTTGGAAAAATTACTTAGATAAGGATATATATATATATATATTAATAATTTACCACTTGGGGTTATTTTGTATTTTTATAGTATGTTTATTAACCATATAGTGTAAGAAAACTAAAAGACATTGTAGATGTTAATTTATTTAACTTAGAGTTAAATCTAAACGATAAGGATAAAATAGTAACCTAAACATGTATAAAACCTATTTTTTGAGAGTATTTAGACCCATACCCACCTTATCTTTGAAATAAATCAATTTGGATCCATTAAACACCGAATATGACTTCATTATAAAATAATATTTTAAGTTTTCCTAAGGTGCCCCTCTCCTCCCTTATAAAAAGGGCACCTCTTCCCTCTTCTATTCACACACTTTTGAGCCTTGAAGCTCAGAAAAACCATGCCAATTACTCTTATAAACCTCTATAGTTATATCATAGAGGTTCTGGTATTCTCCAAAGACCAACTCTGGTGCCCCAAGAAGAATTTTAAAAGAGGTGTGTCGAAGAAGAGGTAATCTTATCTACCGATTCTTTCAAGTTTCTTTATTCTTCAACTTATTCTTATTTATTTGTTTCATTATAAATTAATAACATCAGTATACATAATATATTTATATGTTATTATAAATATTAAACAACTCTATTTCATCTTCTATCCATCCTACGGAAAATAAAATCATTGTGCGTGCGTATGTACGGAATATCGTCTCCACATCATGGTGTAATCTATTTTCCACCACCACGTTACTTGGATGGGTATAATGATATAAATAAATAACTATAAATCATTATTGTAAAGTGATATTGATTCTGAAATATTATACATACACTTCATTACAATTCCTCGATCATTGGAATGCAATCATCTCTCGTGCGTACGTACGGGCTACCGTCTCCACGAACGCGATGAGATTCATTTTCCATGATTAACCATTCAAGTATTATTATAAAGTATATATAATAAATAATCATGAAATATATCACATAATAATAATACTGGATTTATTTACATATATGTTTCATTTACTTAATTCCATTTAATTCAATAAGGAAACGAAAACAGCGTTCATGTGTACGCACGGCCTACCGTCTCCATGAACGGTGTATTTCATTCCATTTATCAATCTATCATATATATTTATATATTGAATATATATATATAAATCATGTTTTACATTATGGAATTATGTAAATCAGGATATATGTAATAATATTAAGAACAACATGTTGAAACACGTACCATAAATGAAACGAATTTACCCAAAACGCTTCTTTAACATGGAATTTACAAATGAATGGGTAATATAAAGTCATAAGTGACCCATATATGATATCATAACAATGAATATGATTCTGTAATAAGTCAATGAAATTATTTAAATCATTATACCGGAGTTTCAGATATGTACGAAGCATATCAGACCTAAGGTAAGGGATAATTATTCCAATCTCATTCTTATCCGAGATTGTTTATGTGTAAGTACTTACTGGGGTTATATTTATTATCCATGTCCATATGTTCTCAAAATGTTTTCATAAAATTTTTACTTTTCTTCCATGTATGTTTAAAGCCATTTTTACCCTTTTTTTTTATTTTACCACATCGTATTGAAGTAATCTTTATTTTTTTACCATATGAGGTACTTTTTTTTACTTTTCCCGCAAAAGTACAAGAAGAATGTTTTTTTTTTCACTTATACGGCATGAACAGATTTTTACAGTTTTATAACGCCTTATTTTCATGAAGCTTAATCTACAAGATTTCATGACTATTTTCAAAAAAATAATTTTCATTTAAAATTTCATAGAATTTTGTGAAAAGAAAATGATTTTGAAGAAGAAAGGATATTTTCCTCAAGAATTCATTTCAAGTGTTCCATCAAAACAATTTTCCATATAAGATGAAATTATTTCATATTTTTATGTTTCAAGTATAATATCTCTATGATTTACATTGTTTTACTTTTCTTATGATGAAATATCCATTTGTTTTATTTGGATTATGTGATGATGGAATGATGTATATGAAACCCATTTTATTCTTTGGGTTATGATGAATGTTTTAAGTTTATTTTGTGTAACAAGTAAGAATAATTTCATTATGATATGGGTGGGACCTATAACTCCCTCCAATGAATTGGGTAAATATTTAAATCTCATTAGATAGACATGGCTGGAACAATAATTTAATCCAGTTCAGTGTTACAGGACTGAAACGAGGAGTGAACTCGATTTAGAAAGGGACTTTTTCCACTAAGATGGTCTTTGCAGCAATGCCTTGGCTACTATGAAAATCATATAATGTGATTAATAGTTTTCCACAATTAAATGTTTTATTCCCATGATTTTTTATCATGATTGATGTTCCATTATGATACATGCCTTACATACTTCTAAGATTTATGTCTTTGCTCATGATTTTGATGTTTAGATTTTATGTTCAAGTTTTTTCAGTCAAATTTTATGGATTGTTTTATGTTCTCTATGTTCACCCTTAATGGGAATTTGAGCTCACCCTTTTTATGTTTTGTTTTCCCATGATTTAAAGAAAGGTTTTAGGTAAGAAAATAAAAGGGGAAGATCTTTATAGGAGATACTGAAGATCTTTCACCATGATTAGAAGATTATGTTCCGAGTTTCCAAAGACACTAAACTATTACAGTCCATTGGTGTTTGTTTTTGTTATGTATTAAGTATTCATAAAAAGTAATGTAATGTCCATGTACATTAAGATTTGGGTCTCTGCATGTTATATGCATATGTTTGATGTTACAGTGTACTAAAAACTCTTAGTCTTGTCTATTAAGTCATATAATTTTAGTGAATTTAGAAAGTTGGGTTTTGGCATGATATATTTGTCTATAAAACCACGAGCTAAAATTTCTTATGACATAGTAAGGCCTCAATGAGGGACTCCTTGACTTCATCAGAGAGATGGAACACATCTAGGAACTCAATCTTGGTAGGTAGAATTGATAGCTACATTAAGATGTAATATTTGGAGAGAAAGGTCATATATAAAACAATAAGATATTGCTACCAGATTTGATGTTTGGGATTAATGTTCTCTATTCCAAATATGTTTATCCCTACCCATAGTTGGGGGATATAATTGTTATATTTGGGATTTTTTGTATTTACATTTCTATTTGTTTCCATTAATTAGAAAAAAAATTATATATTGGATGATTATATAATATAACTTGATAGATGGGAGTTCATGAAGAATCAAATATATATATGATCACTCATGATATTCTCACTAGAGTGTTTTACCTTGAGTTTCAGTTGCATATATGGATACCATAAGAAATAGATTAGAGTATTGATATTGGTCATGATTACATCATCCCCTACGAATGTGGTCCCTATAGTATCTCGTTTTTATCATAGAATTTTTAAGGACCTTCTGTTCACATAGAAGTTATTTATTAAATAATGGGTCTCCCAAGTGGATGATATTGATCGAGTCATATAACGACTCTTCATATGATGATGTTTTTGTTTGGTAAAGAAATTCACATCCATGAAATGTTGGGGGTAAGAAATCTTGAAGGGTCTGAACCATCATAGAAATTAAATGAGATTCATATTCTTACACATTAATCTTATTATTTTTTCTATGTAATCATTTAGTAGATGATTTATATGCAATATATAGAATTGGGTTTATAATTTTTTGAGTCAGTTGTTCCTTGATTATGGAATGTGATTGATCAATTATTTTCTTTATCAGTTATTCATCAAACTTTTTTGTCTTCCTAGAGGGAATCCCCTACACATATCATTATTCATCTGGTAAAATAGTGGATACATATATCACTTTCTCTAAGATATTTCCTATTTTAACCTCTCTAAAATATAAAATCATTCGAAAAAATTCCCAAAATATGATACAATATTGAATGGTATATCCCCAGATGTAGTGATAGTTAAAATATTTTTGGTAGTCATTTATAAAAATTTCATTATGCCTCCTAGATTCTAGTTGTTTTAATTGGTTATTCTACATTACAGCAATAAAATCCCCAAAACCTAATCTTTATTAAAGTATAATTTTTATTATTTAATTCCTTAAAACATGGATGGATTTTGTCTTTCCTTCTACTATAACAGAGACTTTATGGTTTTTGAGATCTCTTCAGATAAGGGACTATGTAATTTTGAGTGGTCCTAGGAATTGAAATTCATACCAGAGTTATCTAGAGCAATATAGTTGATTTATCTTGATTAATTGTCCTTTTTAACATGATTTAGCATTATTAGTAATTTTTTATTTTTGGTTCATGGAATGTAATCATCCAAAAAATGGGACACTATTTCAAAATCCCTAAAAATTTTAGGATATTTCAATTGGATGATCTACGTCTAGAACTCAACCTAAAGGTTTCATATTCTTACCTCCTATAAATTCTCTTGATGGGGATGAATATTCAAAAAGTGAGACCTTACCATCTAACAATGAAATCTAATACTCTCTCATTTTCATCCTTCTTGTAATTTTAGAGGTCAAGAATATATTTTTTCCTTATCAAGGAGATAAATTAAAAGTGGAATTGATGATTAAGGTCATCTTAGTTTCCCATATATATGGTAGGAGGGTTTTTATAATAGAAGAAATTTGAACCTTCTAGAGTTTGTACAAATAACTTGATATTCAATACCTCTTAAGGAACTTTTTTTCCCATCATATGGACACGACAAGATAAAAATTGAATCAAATACTGATCTAATTATTATGTACCATTTAAGGTTGATAATTTGGTATTCCTATAATTGGTTATAATAGAGATCACACCAACTCATTTAGAGTAAGTATTCTTATCACAACCCTATTCATTATTACACATTAATTAATATTTGTTTACACAAAAGAATACATAATAAAATATAAGAGATGGATAAGTCTATGTTCTTTGGGAATTGGTACATTACATAACAACATAAAGAAGAATCACATCATCTTTATTGAAAACTTCTTTAACATGCTCAAACTTAAAACATAATTGGATAACCTAGGAAAAAACACAAGAAAGGTGTGAGCTATAAATCCTAGTAAGGGAATAAACAAGGCCTAACATGAAGAATATAATACATGTTATACAATATTTATAACCATGGGTCATAAATTAAACATGAATAATAATTCTTGACATTATATGACAATAATAACTTGGAAAATGTGGCATCAACAAAAAACATTAAATTATAAATGTAGTTCAATGTTAAACCATCGAAGCCTTCATGGTGGAAAATTTCCCATAAAGGAATAAGTTTCACTCCCTTCCCCAATATGACATATCTTGATACTAAACATTACCCAATGTATTAGACCTCTATTTAGGGGCACCCATCCTATATGTTTCACTTTCCTGCTTAAGTTTTCCTCATAAATCATAAAACATTGATTCATTCATCATTATAATTTATTTAACTATTAATGGTTATGGAATAAATATATGTATTTCCCAATCAATTGTATTTTTGCACAAATTTAAACAAAATTGATAATAAAATGGGTATTTTATTCACTACATAGTTTTTTTGAATGGAAGTCAGTGGTGAAATTTTGGAATAACAACGACATCACATAAATATTCATAAAAATGGGTTGATGACAGAGAAATGGGTGCCCACTACATATAAATAAAATGGGTAGTAAAAAAGAAAATGTTAAATAATATCCCAATATTATAAATTTTGTAGTAGAAGGAATAATTTTATGAAGAAACATGAATAATGAAAATAATTCTAACAATATTTTGGCATGGTAATGGGTGTGCATAAAGAATCATGGAAGTCTTAATGAGAGGGAAAGGTGATATCATAATTTATACATTAAATCGAAAGTAATTGTAATATTTAAGAACATATTCTAACAAAGTAAAATTTAATTTAAGATACATAACATAAAATAATTTCTTGAATGAAAATGACAAGAGATAAGTCTCTTGCGAAATTTCAGCATGGTAAAGGGTACACATACAAGAACCTAGGTTGCTTAATGTGAGTGAAAGTGGAATATATTAATGAATAACTATAAATTAATGTATGTGGGATAGGGAAGAATATATCCCAACATTATCAAACTGAAATTAAGAATCATAACATAAAAGGGGTTATTGAATAAAAAGAGAGGAGAGAAATCATTTACAAAATTTCATCATATAACATCTTAGATAATGTTCATAATGAGAGAGGATAAATAATTTCTCATTAAAATAACATGAATTTTAATGTAAGGTAATTTTTAAAATAAATTACATTATAATCAATTGTAACTATGAAAAAAAATTCAAATAAGTTGTTCAAATTGAAAGGAGGGGAGGGAGGTGAGGATTCCTTACTTCAGTGTATGGTACAAAAATCATGGTTGGGAATTATTTAGGGATTGGGTTTTCCTTGTGAGGAATATATAGAGTGTATGTAAGAGTATGTAAGTGCTAAAAGGAGTTTGAGTTAAGAGAAATGGGATATTGGTGTTTTATAAAATAAAATAGGGGATTTCTTTATTATTTAGGTTTTGGTCTCTACATAATAAAATTTCCAAAACATCCAATCATCCAATGGTTTTTTCCCATGTTTTAACTCAAATGGGACTGGTTTTTATTTTTTTATATGTAAAAGGTACTATATTTTAAAAATAGTAATCTTTCTTATGTGGTGGGGAGTCATACTCTTGAAGAATTGATTCTAAAGCCACAAAATATATTACATGATTTGGAGGATACATAAGGTCTTTATAAAATATATCAAATAAATTTAAGATCACTTTATTTTTATGTTAAAACATATAATTGTATTTATATACAATTTATAGTATTTATTACAAAACTTTGTGGTCATTATGATGTCATAATACAAAAATTATATTTATGTGGTATTTAATTTTTACCCTAAAATTTGATTGTCTTAAAAAATAAGAAAACATTAACAGTTGGATAATTTTGATGTTCTAATTCCAAAAATAATATTCATTTTATGAAAATATTTTTCTAAATATGTGAATTTTTACTTTTAAAATAATAACTAAAATTTATTGAAAACGTTTGGTTTTTTTAATGAAAACAGTTTTTGAACCCTTATAAAAATTATATTTTCATTCACAAAAATTATATGATCATTTACATTGAAGAAAATTATTCTCTAAAATATTATTTTTTTCAGAAAAAAAAAATTAATTCACCACGAGCAATGTCTTAATAAAAATTTAAAATTACTTAAAAATATAATTTTTGTTTTATCTAATCAAAATATAATTTTTATTAAACTGATTACTTAATCATTATTAAAATAAATAAAATAATTAATTAATTTAATATTAATTTAAATAAAAATGGAAAACAAATATTCAAACCTTTATGGTTACATTGAATCTAGTATTTTTTAAATTATTTTTACACTTAATTAACCTATTTTCATTTTACCATGGTAATTAATATTTTCTTAATTTACTATTCATATTGTACAAAAATTAAGTTGAAATTATTACCAAATATTAATTTTTATGATTCAAAATATGTAGAAAAATTTATCGAAAAAAATTCATAGAGTTCGAGTAGTTTTATTTAATATAAAACTAGTAAGCATGATGAAAACCAGTTTTCTGAAAAATGCATTTTAAAGTAAAAAAATATTTTACATTAAATTTAAAAATTGAAATATTTTTTATTTGGATTTAATTTCATAAAAAATTTATTTAATATAAATCATTAATTTAAATAATTTATCATTTGGGTTTCTTAAATTAATTATAGTGGAGAAAAATTATTCATTTTAAAATAGTTCTAAAAAATACATTATTTAAACCTAAAAATAAACATTTATTAAATCCCCATATAAATATGATTAATTGAGTTAAATATACCTAAATAATACATATTTTAACTTTAAATAAAATTAAAATAACAATTTTACTTTTAAATTAATTTATTTATCAAAATAAAAGACAATTTTACATTAAAACGTTTCTTTTCACTATTCAAAAAAAATCTATATTTTCATAAAAATACAAATTCTTCACCCTTTGATAATTTTGATATGATGATATAAAAATGCACTGAATTTTATCAGATAAATTTTCTAACTATTCTGGAAAATAAATATAATAATTATAAAAAATAAAAAACATTTTTGAAGAAAGCATATTTTGTATGGACAAAATGACATTACAAAAAATTGATTGATTTTTTTAATAATAATTAATCAATATATTTAAGACATATATATATTTCATAATGTAGTTAATTACACTGATTCCTAATAATATAACATCTATGTTATAATGGTCATGTTTAAATAGATTTGTTTTTTTGTTCATCCTTGTGTATCACATATGCTATCGAATATTGTTTTCTTTTAAAAAACATTGTGGTGTTACACTTTTTATATGGATGAACCGTGGCATGTTTCCCTTATATTACATCCATTCGAGTGATAACAGACTATATGGAATCAATGAAATTTGGTGTGGTTGATATTAAAATAATGGTTGTTGATATGTTACATGGGTTAAGAAAGGATAGATTTCTCAGGATAAGGTTAACAAATGTGGTAGGGAAATAAACTCCCAGTTATATTTAGTTTCCATATTTAAGTGGTGCAGGAGTTTGGGATCAGGTCCAACACAGTGTCTTTTTTCTACCCTTATGGGCAAAAGTATTCCTTCCTATTGAATAGTTTTTCTTCGATATAAAATATTCAACTCAACCTCGGAGTTATAATAATTAAAAATATTAAATTTGAGTGATATGGTGTTATATAGTTATAGTTTAAATAATTCAAGATCATATTTGGAATGATTTTCCTCCATGGTCAACGTTCCAGATTCATTAGGAGATTTTTGGGATGTATGCATGATTTTTCCTGTATCTTTAGTTGAATATCATCAAGTAGATAATAGAAAGATAATTAATGATACCAAATTATATTTTTTCTTAGATTTCTAATTTACCCACCCTCCTTGTGAAACCTAGTGTGGGATTATTCTTGGGTAAAAAATTCATCATCATGTTATCTGGTGTTGGTATCCCAACCTATTTCATCTATAGAAATGATGGTGATTCTATTTACCAAACCATAGTAAAAACTATGATTATATAATCACCCACCTCTGAGTCATAAAATGATTAACTTCTCTCAAGATTACTTATTATGTAATGAGTCAAAGAATTTTTTATATTATTATTATTGGCAACCCTATTTCCCTTATGAAACCTTCATAGTTTAATCTTTCATCCTATATTATCTCCTATAATTATATTTTATGTAGTGTTCTAAGAGAATATTCAACAGTATTGAACAAATGTGTCTCCAATGGTGATGGAGAATAAAGAATTAGAAGAAAATAAAAAAGTTATTATTATATAGTTAGATAAAATATTGAGAATACTAACTTATATAAAGAATTAGGGTAATTAATAATTCCCTCCTACTCGTTTGTTGAAGTTTAATCTATTTATCCATCACCACCTCCTCATATAATTGGGGATTTTGGATCATAGTGGTAGTGATGTCGGTAAAAATGTTGAACATGCCCCCAGCCTTAGAGGCTGGAACTACACCTTGAATTATATTATGGTCATTTCTAAGGTATCCCCCCATGTAAAACTCTATTCTTTTTTGATATATTTATCTTTCAGTAAATTTAACTTCATTGATTTCCTTCTTTATAAAAAAACTACGTTAAAATGAACCACAATCTAAATTTTATCATTTAACGTGACAGTTATCAACTAGACATTCGATTGAAGGGTATGAATATGAATAAATAAATTATGAAAAATTATTTTATAAATAATTTTGAAATTAATTCATTATTAATTAATTGGTTATTAACTAAAATAAAATCATTTAAGGTAATATAATATGTTTTTATGAAAAAAAATCATAAGAATAATGTGTTTTTATCTTAATAAATTATATTAAAATCTATTGACGGATAATTTTAATTAAATATTTATATAATATATTAAATAAAATAATTTAATATTCCTACATTTTTTTACATTTAAAATAATTAAGTTAAACTTTTTTTATGCTAAAAATGAATTTTTATTAAAAAAATCGTTTTATTAAAATTTGTGTACTTCTTGTAAAATGAATTTATACCAATTTTAAAATTTTAATCTTATAAAATGGATTAAATATTTTTAAAAATTAAAAATTAATATAATTTAATATGTTCTACTTAATTTTTAGTCATAATTAATAGTATTAATAGTAAAACTAATTACCACGGTAAGGGATAAAAAGGGTTTATCGAGGGTTATCCTAAGAGATGAGGATTATAATATCACAAAAAAATTGATTTAATTTGATTGACTGATGGTATTTAAACAATATCGTTATTATATTCTAATAATTGTTATTTTGGAGATACTTAACATGAGTAATAAATTATTATATTTTAATCTGTTAAAAAATTCAACTGTATCCACTCCCACCCTTAAAAAAGGATTCCAACTCTTCTCCCTTATTCACCCAACATGAAACATATATATTAGAAAATTATTATTCTAATCCCTTCCTCAAATCCCTTCTCACATTATTGAGGTTCTTTATTATAATAATAACATATATTCTTGTCTTAAGTTTTAAAACAAAATTGGTTTCTCAATGAAGAGGTATAACTCTTAAGAGAGTGCTTTCCAATATTTTTTTTCTTATACCTAAAATAAATATATGATATTAGTTATAAAATAAATTATTAATTGTATTAAATATAATAAAATTTTATTATGATAATTCATCATCAATTTTCCAACTCATTTCCTTCAAAAGGGAAATATAAAAGTATCGCTCGTGCGTATGTGTAGACTACCACCTCTACGTAGGGATATAATTAATTTTCTATTACCAAAATTAACTATTAGTTATTATGGTGTATTTAATGTTTATATAAGATATATAGGAAATAATTATGATTCCATAATTTTAATATCTTATCTAAATTCTTACATTTCCATTTTTTGAAAAATGATAACATCATTCATGAACGTGGGGAGTAACACCTCCTCAAAGTAATATGATTCATTTTTTATCACCCAAATATGTGAATAATTATAAAAGTGTATATGATTAATATAGATTATAATTATTTAGTGATTAATTTTATTGAAATTATTAAACCATGACCAATGTGAATGTATCAGAACTATCAAACTGAATCATTCATGGAAAAGGGACATGGTTTCACCTGGATATTCGTTTTAATGAAGAAATTATTGATAAAGGGGTAATTTAAAATTATAATGGAATGATAAATAGTAAGTTATGTTTAAATATTTATATAGAATATATGTATAGTAAATATATAATTTTATACATTATATTTTAATGCAATCGTAGAAGGACAAAACATTAGGCACGAGATTGTGATACAATATTGATTCTTTTTGAGATTGTCTATACAAAATTTCTATTAAAGGAGATTATATGGATCATATCCTTTAAATCCCATATATTTTTTTTACTCTCGTTACTTCATAATATTTTTTGTATTAGTACCAATTTAATATTTTTCACTATTAATTATTGAAAAAGTTATTTTAAATAAAATTTGACCTTATCCCATTTTTGTTCTATGAACCTATCTTTTTTGTTCATTATCTTGAAAATTATTTTATGACAGTTTTTAATTATACATGAAATGAATTAAAAATTAATTTTAATTACCTTTGAATTTATTTATAATTTTTTAAAATTATCTTTTTAAAAGAAACCATTTCATAGAAATTTATTGTTTACATTATGCAAAAGTACGAAATGAATCTTTTTAAAATATTAGGCATGAAAATATTTTCTGGCTTTCTTGATCGTTAATTGAATTAAATATTATTTAAAAATTTCCTTTTTTATTTAGGAAAATTATTATATCAATATTTTTTATTTTTAGTTAATGTTTTATCAAAAGAAAAATATATGTTATCATATTTTCCAAATAATGGATGAATAGTATTTTTAAGGTATATTTCATCAATGTCAACATCATTTGAGGATTATAATTTATCAATAGAGTAATGATATTATGATAAAATCCACTTCAGTCCACATTATGGTTTATGATGATGATTATTTATGGACGATTCTTTGAAACATGTTTCTTTATAATGGGTTAATTATTTTTTGGTGAAACCATTATGAAACTCATTCATTTTGAATGGGAATTTATATGATGAAATGATTAATTGTTTATGAAACCTTATTCATATTCATGGGATATGATATGATTTTATGATGAATATTTTATGATATTTTGGAACACAAATATATGTTTTTCTTTATTTGATGGGTGGGATCAGATTTATATTACCTTCCAATTCATTGGTTAAAGATGGATATATCATGATATACTAATGACTATAATATAGAGGGAACAAATTTTATTAAGGGACTCTCTAAAATATTATAGTCTTTGTAGTGAATCTTTACTAGGGAAAAGATACAATGGGGAGTGATCCCAATAAACTATGATAGCATTGGTAGCGATCCTCGACTAAATAAATTATTATATATACAAATGTGTATTCCAAAAAATATATTTCGTATGATTATGATATCTTCTCATGGATCGTGATAGATTATTTATGACTCTAAAAACGTTTGACTTGTTAATTATATTTTGAAAAATCCTTATTACCTGAATTATGATTAATGATATTTGACTAATCGGGTACAATTATTGTATGTTATGATCATTCTCTCGTACACTTGTTCTTATCTTATGCCCATGTATGATCATGTATTGATATAACTTATTTTTACCATTATTGAGAAGCTAAGATAACCATTTCTTATGTTTCATTTCCCAATTATGTTAATAATGTTTTTTTGTAGGACATGTCTAAAAATTTTACTATGTGAGAAGAACATTTTAGGATACATTCAAGATATCTTAGAAAAAAAAGATTATTTTGTATCTACTCTATAAAGAATATAATATTTAACTATTCTGGGGAATGTAATATTATTATAAGTGTTTAATATTTATCTAAAATGATTATATATATATATATATACGAAAATCTTGTTCAACCATAGTTGGTATCAATGTAGAGTTTAGTTAATTATTGGTAATTATGGTAAGAAAACATTATATAAAACCCTTGGGACATGTCTATGTATATAATACCGTCTTGAAGCTTTGATAAATTACATATTGTGTGTTTTTTAGAAAAATAAATCCCTGTATGGATATTAGAAAGTGGATACAACTATGGAAAAAATTTACCTAGGGGTAACAACTCTAAAAGTGTCGAATTTGATATTAAATCAGCTATAACTGGTGCATGATGAGTGGTCCTAATAATGAACACCAATACAAACACTCATTGAATACATTCTAGTATTAAATAAAATAATTTTTATGAACCATTATAATAGATTTGAATAAATGATGACTATAAATGGCCTAGGTCAAACCATATGTTTCATATATTGAAAATAATGTGTCATGATTTAGATATATTATAAATAATTTCTCATGATTATATTATTACTCAAAAAAATTATTGTTTTTGACACTATTTTTTTGTTCTTACTCAATAGCTCGACCCAGGAGGAGTCATGTTAATGATGAATGTGGTGCCAAATACAATGACCACCCTATATAGTATCCAAATGAAATATTAAATAGGATATTCAATATTCTGTCTATACTCACAAATATCTTTCAAGATATTAATATTAATATAAATCATAATGGTCATCCAAATATCTATAAGAATGAAATAATCTCTATTATGAATTTTATATGGATTTTTTCACTTTATTTATTCCTTTGATCTAATAATTCATGAGAAATGGATCTGTATGACTAAAAAGAAAATTTTTCTTCACGAAATTTAAGATCATGAAAACATTTTCTAGGTATTATATCATTTTTATTGTGGGATACCTCAATGGTTTACTCTTATTAATAATGTGAGGTAAATTGATTATAATTACTCCCTGATATGTGTAGAGTTTAGGATGGTATATTTAAAAATGTATTTTACCCAAACACATTGTAAGAAAATGGAAAGTAAATTTATTGAATTAAAGGAAAAGGATGATAAATAAATTAGTAACTATAAGGAAAATTTCACCAACCTTTCAAGGTATGGTTCTAGTTTTATCATCAATCTTGAAATAGAATTTTACCAATTATGTACTTTCTTGACACTATGTCTACAAAAGACATTGTATATAACTTACTTTGATAAATATAAAAGAAATAGTTTGATGTGATCTCAATATGATATTATAAATTGGACTCTCTCAGTGTTCTAATGATTTTACAGACAAAAAGTGAATGATGTAATTTTGATAAAATTATAATAATAAACCCTTAGAGGAGATAAAATTAATTTTCCATCATGTTAAATTTGTGGATGGAATAATGGATTAAATTTACTTAATGTGTCTAGTAATTTTTTTAACTATGGAAAATGTTATCAAGTAAATTAATGTTGATGTGATGTAACTATTCTAATCAATGAATATAATGTCTAAAAATATGAACTAAATGTTTCATCCACACTAAAATCATGTAATTACAAGGAGTATGTACATTATGCCAATTAGTGTATGAATAATATTGTTCATGATGACAATTGGTATACAAAAATTCTTAAGCCCATATAAAAATAGAAATCTTTATGACCACAACTATTGAAGTTGGTCATAAGAATGATGTGGTGAAAGGTTAGCATACCATCCACTATTGAACTATAAATGTTTTATTTGATTATATTTCTACCCTCTATTTTGTATCTAAATATTTTTATAAGGGTATCACATCACCACCTCAAAGATTAAATGTTGAGTTATACATATGTAATCTTAATGGTATGATGATCACATCTCAAGTATACAAATCCTCTTTGATAGTAGTTTATGGGAATTTTATTCATTCAAAACAATTTATTCTCTCTCTAGATGAATATTATGTGATTTTGGGAATTTATTCACTCTCCATATATAGACCGCATATCAATTTCCATGTAAGGGAAGTCATGTTTGATATTTCAAAATCAACATATGGTCATTTTTCACTATGAGTATGAAATTAACTTTAAGTATAAGTTTCTTTCATTATATGGGTCTTAATACCTATCCTTGAAGGATATTTATCTCATATGGTTGGGAAGAAACTCAACATCAAACATATACATATTTTTTGGAATATGCTGATATATTTTTTTAATAAATTCCAAGTCTCCCCTTGACTTGTGAAGATGATTTTTTTTGAACTCATTACTGGTTTTGCACATATTTTAAATATTATATGTAGAATTACCATAATTGATTTGATGGATTTGAAAAAGTATCTCTAAAATAATATTTATATTGGATTTATATTTTTTAGCTAATCATTATGGGTTGAACCAGTTCTTTTTATTAATAAGAAAGATGGATCAATACATTTCGTCATTGATTATTGAAAACATAAAAGATCAATATTGTGAAATAGTATAATTTACCATGTATTGAAGATCAATTTTATTAATTAACAGGAGGTCAGAAACATTCAAATATTAGACATCATTATATATACCATCAATTGAGGTTCAAAGAGGAAGATATATCCAAGGAGGAATTTCATATGAGGTATGCTTATTATGTATTTATAGTTATATCATTTGGACTTACCAATTCCCCCTCTATCTTCATGGATCTAGTGAATAGATTCTTTAGATAATACATTGATCTATTTTTATAGTCATTATAGATGATATTTTTATATATTCAATGATTAAGGAAAACACGAAGTTTATTTGAGGAGTGTGTTGAAAAACCTGATGAGGCAGATGTTGTATGTTAAATTTACCCAGTGTGAATTTTGGATATATAAATTCTCACTCATAGTTCATATAATCTATATTTAGGATATATTGGTGGATACATCAACGATGGATGTTATTGAGAAGTTTTTCTGACTATCATTAGTAATTGAGATTTGGAGATTTATTTTGTCTGCATGACACTACTAACATTTTTTGAGAGATTTATCAAAACTATCTAATCCAATAACCTAGTTTCCTTTAAAGGGGACCATGATATTTGAGACAAATCAATGTGATGAAAATTTCATAGAGACAAATCAATGTGATGAAAATTTCATAGAGACAAATTAGAAATATGGCCAACACAACTATGATTACATTACCCTATAGTGGAAAAGTTTTTTTTTCTTTAGTTATGCATAAAATACGGGACTTGGATTCATGCTCATGTAGAATTATATTTTGACACAATATTCCCCTCACTGATTTAAAATTCATGATCAAAATTATTTAACTCGTGATTATTGGTTGACAACAATATTTTTTATACTGGAAATATAATGGAATTATTATTTTGGTGAAGGTTGTGATGTATATATATATATGGATCATAAAAGCATGAAGTATATATTCACAAAAAAAATAGTTGAATATGCCCCAAAGTATATGGTTATAATTGATTAAATATAATTACTGATCAATGTGTTACCACCCTGGGAAGGAGAAAAAGGTGATCGATGCTCTATGTATAAGGAAAAATGATTGTTTTTCTATAATGGATATTAAATGTTATCCCATATTTATTTATTTATATAATATGTATATTTTAATTTTGATAAAAATGTAAATATCATATGTTTCTTAGATAAATGATCAACCATCCTTCCATGGGAGGATTTAAGAGGCACAAAAGGAGGATGTGGAACTGCAAAAGAAGATGTGAAATTATTCTATGTTTCACCATGATTGTAATTATATGATATGGATTAAGAACTGATAATGCATCCCATTAATATTATAACTAAATAAGTATTTGTTGGATGAATATCATAGTTCATCATTCTATATTCAGCCTAAAAGTATGAATATATGTATAGAGATATAAAAGAGTATTTATAGTGGGATAACATGAAAAGGTATATTACAGAGTGTATATATTGATAAATGGTTTGTCATAAATTATAAGATATGATAACAAATTATAATGATATTTTACAACCATTTCTCATATAAAAATGAACATGGGAAAACATTCCCATAGATTTCATCATCAGACTCCCCAAAACATATAAAAGGAATAATATTATTTGGGTTATAGTTGATTTACTTACAAAATCATCACATTTAATTTCTATTAGATAAGATTTATCTCTTGATCAGATTTATATGATATAAGTAAATGAAGTTTTAATTCTATATATATTACCACATTTTCTTTATTGTGTTCTAGATCTATGTTTTTCCAATATGTTATGGAGAAGTATTCAGCCGAATTTGGATAGAGTGTTGGGTTGTGAAACTAAATTTCATCCTTAGATATATTTTTAGTTTAAGAGGATCCTTAAAACTTTATAATACATGTTGATATATTACTTTATGGGTTTCATATCTATTTTATATAAAAACTTCCCTTTGTAATAATTTTCAAACAATGATAGCTTTTACTCGATCTTTCAAATGGATCCTTGGATGGCCCTTTATAGTAGGAAATGTATAACTAAAATGTTTTGGGATAAAGTTAGAGAAATAAGGACATAAAAACCTAATCTATTTTAAGGAATTAATTATAATGATGGAGATATTTAGTAACACATTAGGGTAATTCAAATTCAAAATAAAATTTATGCTAACAATCTTCGATGACATCTAGAGTTTGATGTTCATGAAAACGTATTCTTATAAAAGTCACTCTGTATTAATGGTATTTTGAAAAAATTAAAATTATACCTAGATATGTCATTACCCTATATATTATTTATCATATTGGGATGTCCTATTGTTGATTTGTTCCACTGAATCTCTCACATGTTCACAATGTGTTCTATATATCTCTTCTAATGGAGTACATACCTAATCATTCACATGTACTAAACTCCAAAGTTGTAAAATAGGATCATGATTTCTCTTATGAGAAAAAATTGGTGGATATTTTCACTCAAATAGATAAATTTTTGTGGAATAATAAAACTCACCTAGTAAATTTTTTAATTATGAAACCTTATATTTGAGCAAGCTATGTGGGAAAATGAAGATGTGATAATAAATAAGTATCACCATTTTTTTGTATAAAAGTCATATAATTTCAAGGGTGCAATTCTTATAAGGGGTAGAATGTAACACCCCAAGATATTATTATATATTTATCTTTAAATAAATTTAATTTCATTAATATCTTGATTTATACACAACAAGAAGTCTAAATAAACCCTTACATAAATATTATTATTAATGTGAAAATTATGTACTAGCTGTTGAATAGAAATGTGGGAATATGAATAGATAAATTATAAAAAAATATTATTTAATTTTTTTAAAACATATATTATTAGTTCTTAATTCGTTAGAAAATAAAAAAAATCATTTGAAGGTAAAAGAGTTGTTTTTCTGAAAAACTATTTCTATGTGCATAATATGTTTTTATCGTAATTATGTAAATAAGTATTTATTAATGAAATATTTTAAGGAATTTTTTCTATAATATTTTCAATAAAATATTTTAAAATTAATCTTATTTTTTACATTGAAATGAATGAAGGTACACTCATTTTTATGCATAATAGTGAATTTTTGAAAAAAATGGGTTTTTTGCATTTTGAGAACATTTTTAAACATAATTTCTAACACTTATAGAAATAAAATATTATTACATATTTTTAATAACAATAATTTATATAATGTAATAATATCAACATAAGTTTTTTCATAATGAATAGTAAAAATAGTAAAATTGTGTTCAAATTGATAAGGTTAAAAGGCTTTATCGGTAGTTATTCTAAGATATAAGGATTGAAATATCACAAAAAAACTTAATTTAATTTTATTGAATCTTAATAATTATAAATTATAGTTCATATATTATTATATTTTTAATTTTGGAACCAAATATGTTGAGTAAGACATTTATATTTTTTAAATTTAAAAAAAAAATCCCAATTGCGTCCTCTCCCTCCATTATAAAAGGATACCACCTATTCTATATTCTTCACACATCATGAGGCTTATTAATTAATTAATACCCAACTTAATATATTTATAAAATCCCTCTCCATGTCCTATATTTATAGGTTTCATCATAATACCATTCTTTCAAGGCTTAAGGTGTAATCCAAAGGAGGTTTCTCAATGTCGTGGTATAACTCCTAACCTAGAAGTTTTAATTTTATTTCTTCTTATACCAAATTTAAATATATGGTATCCATTATAAAATAATAAATTATTATCTCCAATATACATAATGTTTTTTATGATGATAGATCAACCATTTTTATCCTCTGTTAAATAAAATAAGAGATTAAAGTATTTCTCATGTTTACGTGTGGACTACAACCTCGAGCCAGTGATATGATTCATTTTCCTTTACCATCATTCATGGTTGGTAATTATGATAGATTAAATTTTTATGTATTATATTTATGAAATAAATATTATTTTAAATTTATAATAACTTATCAACCTTCTTTTTTAGATGATGAAACCATTACCAATATTAAAGTACAAGAACTATCAAACTGAAACATTCGTGGAAGAAGGACTAGTTTTCAATCGAATGTTGATTTTAATGAATAAATTATTAATAAAGGGATAATTGGAAATTATAATGGAATGATACATAGTATGTTATGTATGAATATTTTGTTGGAATATATTTATAATAAATATTAATTTATTATATATTACTTTTTTACTCTATACAAAGAAAGATGGAACTTTATGTAAGGATTTATGTTACAATATCTATTATTTTCAAAATTTTCTATGATAAATTTACATTAAGGAAAATTATATGGATAATAACCTTTAAAACCCATATATTTTATTCTAATCAAGTTATTTTTTATTTTTTTTATATACTAGTTCCATTTTCTCTCTTTGGTACATAAAATGTTTTTAAAGAAAATTCAGAATTATTTAATTATTATTTAACAAAAGTTTCTTCCATTCCATGATATTAAAAATTAATTTATGGAAATATTTATCTATAAATGAAATTTTTTAAAAGGGTTATTTTTATTACCTTTTACTTTATTTACAATGTTTTAAAAGAAATATTTTTAAATATTTAATTTCAATGTTGACATTTCTGAATTTATACAAAAGTGTGAAAGAAATTATTTATTAATGTATGTGACATGAATGGATTTTCTTATATCCATGTTTATTAATTTATTTGAAGCATAATTTAACATTTTCTATTTTATTTTAAAATAAAATGATTTTCTCAATATTATGATAATTATTAGTTAACATTTTATCAAAAGAAATGTAAATTTTCTCATGTTTTCAAAGAAATGTTTTAATGATCCATTAATGGTATATTTTATTTATTTAAACATAAATTAATGATTTTTATGGTTCATTAGGGGTATATTATTATGATACCATCTAATTTATTTCCCTATATTTCTTATGATAATATTGATTTAAGGATGATTCTATGAAACTCATTTCCTTCCAATGGGTTAATTTAGTTATTATGAGACCTTTAAAAAACCTATTTATTTTACCTAATTTTGATATGATGAAATAGTGAAATAATTATAAAAATTTTTACCTTTCCCGAGATTATGATGTGATGTTAGGTTGACCATTTTATGATCTTTTGGAAAAAATATCTACATTTTTTAATTATGTTAATGTTAGTCTCAAAATTATATAACCCTCCAATGAATTGGGTAAAATTGATATCTCAAGAAATGATAAGGAATTTAATGGGGACTGAACATTGTTCTGTAAGGGAATCTTTCCATAATGATAGTCTTAGGAGTTAACCTTGACTTAAGAAAAGATAGAGTGGGGAGCAAAACCAATCCAATTTTATAGCCTTCACTGTATTCTTCACTAAGGGAATGATTTTATATGATTATGTATATTCCACATAATTATGTATTACAATTATGATATATTTTCATGTCTCATTATTTATTATTTATGATTCACATAATTATGACTTATTCCTTTTTTATAGAAAAAATTATTCAATGATTTAGGATTAATGATCCTTGACTAATTGGGTATGATTATTGTATGTTATGATCATATGATCATTATATTATGCTCATATTATGATCAATTGTGATCATTGATTGATATCTCTTATATTTACCCTTATTAAGGATCTGATCTCACACTTTCTTATGATTTATTTCCCTAGGATATGAAGAACGGTTTTAAATAGAGTTTGTTTCAAAAGTGTACTCTGTGAGAATAATGAAATACATGCTCTTGGATTGAGATTCTAATCATTAAAGGTTTCCCTATTTTTAGTTTATAATAGTTCATATATGGGATATTTGGTTAGCCTTCTTGGAATCATATTGTAGAAATCTATTGATGGCCCACTCTAATTGATTACGCCACTTTTCAGTTCAGGGAATAGAATGATATTGTCTAACTAACTAGATTTAGTAAGCACGATTTGGTCCCAAAACATGGCATGGGGCTACCATGTTACATGATTATTTCACTGAATGTCTCTGTTTAATTGGAAGTGCAGTAAAATTCATTGCTTCATAGTCACCCCATTCCTAGATATGAATAGTATGAGGGAAATAAATGATTATTTTATAGAGAGTACTTAGGATATTGAGGCTAGAACACTAAATATTCCTGTTACTATCCAAAGGTTTATGAGACCATTCCATAGAAAATGTATGAAATTCAACTTTATGGTATATCTCACGTTAAATTTAAACATGTTATAAATAAAATTCATAAGATATTGGTAAATCCTTATGATTTAATATGTTTATCCATATGTTTAGATGTAATTAGTGCATGAATTATAGGCCTAAATCTTTTAGATGTATTATTGGGTTCCATCCATCCGATAGAACCAAATTGGTATTTTAAACACTTCTAATTTCTTATGTATATATTTTCCATATTTGTAATTTTATATGGTATAATCCTTCATCAGGTTAGACCATAAATTTTTATCTCCTAATAATTCACCCATGATATTGTGATCAACCAGAATATTCTTGGATGAGTTGGGTGGTACATGATTTAAAGGACTCAAAGATGATGATTTTTATTCCGAATGAATCATTTAACATAGTAGATAATTTTCAGCTAATGGAGGGTTTCCATAATTATATTAATGTATATCTTCTATTACATCTCTATATGAAGACTTGTTTTGAGGAATGTTGATAGAATTGGAAAATTTTATACGAATATATAATATAAATGTGGGTATAATTTCAACAACAAATATCATAAGGAGGGTGATAGAGAGGACTTCTATGATCAACTTATGTATTACCATAAAAAACACACTCATTGTAAATATTTTCTTCCTCTTGTGATGATGACCAATATGTAATTGGTATTCTATAAAAATTTCTTAGATAGCCTCACGGATAAATTTTTAGTTCAGATAGAAATATAGGCCTACTCTTGAGCCATATATTTCATTCAGTGAGATCTCCTTTTAGATTGTATTTTTTAGTAGACCAGGTATGTAAGTTTTGTTTTGTGGCCTTTTTGGAAATTTTTTTTCATGAGAGTTACCTAGGTCGTTTTCAAAATATGGATACTGGATATTTGATATTAAGAATGTATATTGGACAACCATTTCTCCTTAATTGAAATATATCCATGATAACTTGTGATTTGTACAAGAATATTATCTCACTAGTGAGTACATGTTGGAGTATATATATAGGCCTCTATGCTATTGGTAGTAATATGGACTTTATCTTAGGTAATTATCAGAATATGTCAACAAGATTCATTATGAAAGAGATTATTTTCCTAATACTGATATTTACTCCTCACAAATAATATATTGATGATCCTCCAGAATGGGAGAATGGATTTCTCACCACATCTATATGGCCTCTGAAGTTCATTTATAATCTCATTCATCTTTGAAATAATTAATATATTCCTTCCTCCATTTTTCATTGGGATATATTGATATTTATTTTTTACTATTGCAACTAAGATGTAATGGAAGCTTTGCAATACATTGGTGGGAATATAATATCATCCACATTTTTCATTTTCTTTCAGAATATACCACTATATTTCATTCATAGTTGTGATAAAAATATATGTCCATCGAGAATAAAATTGTATAATATAGTAAAAATTATCATTTGGAATGGGTGTATATACCCATTCCTAAGCATCATTCTATATTGTAATATGATGGCGATCCTCCTAAATGGGAGAAAAAAAATTCTAAATCCAAAGTTTATGACAAAATATTTACATGATCTTGTAAATCAATGGGAACAGGGATATGTTAATATCCTTTTCATATTACTAGAATTAAATAACAAATATACTCTATTATAGTAAGATATATTGTTTTTTTAGATTCTGAGAAAGGATATGTGCATTCTCTTATGTTGTTTCCTAAATAATTCAGTAGTCATATTCGATGGAACTGGTAGTATGATCCCACTCATCAACCTATTATATCATCATGATATGTCAATAAAAATGATATTATGTAGTATCAAAATATTACTTTTTCCCAACTACATTCAAAGTATGCCGAAAAAATTCATCTATGTGTTTTGGTGTATCATTCGACCCTTTTCATGTCATCGTGGTCTTCTGGTGGGCTTTAGAAGAAGGAGCTTTGGTATCCACCAATTCTATTCCATTTGAAGTATATCACTCTAGTAAATACCTACTCTAGTGTATTGTAGTATTGATTTGCTAATTTTGGGGTCTCGTATGTGGACTCTTTAATAATATACTAATCAAATAGGGTTGTTTGACAATGGTGACAATGATGGTTGCTGGCTGGAACTATCTTGAGTGTCTCTAAAATATTAGTACTGTCACCAATTAGTTTATCAACATCAATAAGATAAGGGATGTTTATAATATCACATTTAGGAGAAAATTTCCAAAACTGGTTACAAGTGAAAATAGAACCTCCATATTTTTCATGATACTCATTTGGAAGGAAGGTTTACAAGGATTTACAGCTTGACTACTTTATGGGGTAACCTCTAAAGTAGGGATATTACAATTAATATTTTACTCCCTAACCAAAGTATTTATCTCCTAATATTATAGATACTACATTAGTGATATATCTATTTTGTTTTATAGAGTTACTGACATGGTAACATTAGTAGAATATGTCTCACACTCTTCTAATTCTATATTTGGATCGAAAGTATATCTTTGAATGGTCATGAAATTTCTTTGAACAACCACACACAAACAATAAAACCCATTAGTGTGGTATTAAAAATAAGTGAATGATTAAACAATTATTCACACTATAATTTTTTCATGTGAGATACTAGAAACAAAATGAACCCATTATTATTGTAAATAATTTACTTTCTATTTTCAAATGATTTAAAATTCATGTTGTTTTAAACGTTGTTTGATAGAAAATTGAATCTTTTGATATTCTTCTAATCCATGATATTTTTCTTTAGTACATACCTACTTTCGCAAGACAAGTGATCACTAGGACTTCACCAGTGAATCATGGGAATGTGTGTTAGTCAAGATAATGGTACTTCTGGCTCATCCACACCTGTTATTGTAAATTATTACCTACTCTCAAAATCTATTATAAATTTAAGATACATTTTTCAATCCTTCCCAAATCCCAATATAGGATTGGATACCCCTATACTAGTGATAGATCAAATTTATGTATTGATGTGAATTTTTATTTGTATTAAATGATATCTACATTGTTAATATTTTTACTGGTACATAGTTGTTTTTGTAATTATGGTTTAAATCCACATATTTGGGTGATCTATATTTTATAAACATCTAGGAAGGTGGTGAATGTTTGTGTTATTTAAATCAGACCCAAAATATGGGATTCTTTTGTATCCCTATAAAGGTAATTGTAACCCATGAATCTCAGTGCCACATAATAGGTCACGTTACACCATTTAAGGTTATGTAATAAGGAATTCAATTATTCCTTTTAATTTTTTTCATCAATGACCATTTGCGTAGTAGGGGAATGGTTTATAGAAATATTTTGTGTGGTTCTTACACATGATAAACCCTTTAATTAATATTTTAAAGGGAATATAGCCATATAAGGATAGATTTGGTTATTACTCAAAGAAAATATGTCCCTTAGGGGTGGGGACATGATTTCATTGGGAAATGACCCAACAAGATGATTGATTGGGCTTATGCGGATATGTCCTAGTTAGATGGATGTCACCTCATTCTAGATATGACCTAACTGGATAGTTCCAAGGGAAAATTTTCTAATTAAGATATATATATTTTATTTTATTTTATTTTACCTTGTATAGGCATCTTACATATCTTGATTAATAGGAATAAAATCCGGCATATTTCTAGTTGCATCATTTATGGTCATACAACAAAAACCAACAAAGCAGTTTTACATTATGTAGTAAAAAACATATCTTGTATTTTAATTTCATGTGACTATGATGTATATTTCCTAAAAAGTGAGACAATATAATATTGAATTATGATTATGCTTTGAGGGTTCCCTGGTATCTTTCTTTAATAAATCATCGATATGAGATTATTTATGTGGCAATTACTAATTGGTATTTATTCCTATATAGGAGGACCAAATTAATGTCTTAACTGGTAACTTAAGTGAACAAATATATATAATTTTTTATTTCACGAAATTGTAGGACCATAATACTTTTTTTGAATTTAAAAATAATATGTGGGGAAATTGCATGAATGGGTGATACCCTACCAGTGCATAGGTGTGTTAGGAATGGATGTTACCCGAATCTCATTTCTTCTACCTAGATCCTTTGATGATTTGTAGTGATGAATTTATAAATGGAAACCATCTAGGGTATTATACTTTATAAATATTAAAATGATATATGGATCAATTATTATAATCGAGATATGGGATGAGTATGTTCATCCAAGATAGACCGCTTCAGTGTCCTCATGATAGGGACCCTTATTATTAATGAAATCTTATATTATTAGCCCCAAAGGGGTTCTTACAGTATGAGAGAATAACTATAAAGACTTGTTTTATCAATTGAGTACATGATTAAAGGGGTTATCATTGGTGTTCATACCTCGTTCATATTCATCAAGTGGTTTTTATGTGGAATATATTATGAATTTTAATGGATTTGACCTTACTAGAAGGAATATATTGAGGTCTCGGAGATTGATATAACCCGAGTAAGTGATTTGGGTGAAATTGTGACATAAGGGATTACCAACACCTTAGTTTTACATATAATATTTAGATACCATGTGTTGAAGCATTGGTAAGTGAAGAGACAAGATACCATTTTAGAACCCTTTCTTTTCGTAATATATCTTAAAAAAATACTTCACTACAAGAGAGGTGCATATAAGGTATCTATTAAAGAATATACATATGATGGGATTACAAAAGAGATTTTACATAATGGATTCACATGATGGAGTTTTGTTCTTGATAATTTAAAATCCTCGTAGATGAGGCTTCACATAATGGGCTTTCAATGTATAGCCTCCATAATTGATTCAGATGATGGAGGTTCCTGACCATGTTTTAAACTTGTATATGGAATCACATTGACCCACTTTATGGGATTATCTTTTCTTTAGAGTTATTTAATTCATGATTTACCTACAATTCTTGTCTACGTTCCCAATATATGAGATATTCAATTTTTATTTCTCTATCCACATTTCTCCCCACCTATGTGCGTATATATATCATACCCTTTTTCCAAAATGGAAATAGGGGTATCTATTAGCAATATATATTATAGGTAATAACAAAATATTATAGGTTATGTAATCTATGTGAGATGTTTGTGAGTGAGGAGTTTTCTCCTAGTCGCATAATATATCTTTCATTGATCTAAAAATGATGAGTGAATTAAGAGGATACATAAGAGGTATTCATCTGATATGTTTATGATGAGGATTTATTGCAATTTCATAGAAGGGATTCCACTCAAATGTGAATAATGAAGATTTATCGTGACTAAGTAAGAGGCCCAACACCAATTTAACAATGATGTTGCTTTATTTTGGTGATTGAAAGAGGTCTGTCACTAATCACTGAATGACGGGGTTTTTTTGTCAGTATTAGTTTTATGCCTTTGAATACTAGACAAGGGGATATTCTTTTGGCGCTGGTATTCCCACATGTAAATTTCACCAGTATTCTTTATTCCCCTATTTTAAAATTCCATGGTGACTATATTGGTGTTAACAATGGAATGTAAAAAATTATTAAAAATAATAATAAGGTAAATCATAGTATATTAATATTAATGTAATATTAATAAGTTAAAAATAATTTTTTAATTGAAATAGAATAATCTACTTAAAATGATGTATATATATCTCTAAATAGGAGGAAAACATGAAATTTAGATTTTTATTTAGATTCTCATGAAAATTATACAATAATGATTTCAAGGGAAATAATACCAACTAATTTTCTAGAGGGACTTATAAGGCAGGTAATGGATAATAAATTTGTTAAGAATAAGTAATATGACATGGTATGTGATTTTAATAGGATTTTGGGTAATAAATACTTGGAATTATTTCATTTCATTAATAAAAGGATGGAATTAATTTAATTAAATGACATGACCTATAATTTTAGGTTCTTACAATGATATTAAATTTATGGATAATGTGATGTTTAATATAATGACACAATGAATATGATGTTGATTTGATGATAATAATGAGTACAAAGACTCATTGATATTAATTCTGATGATTTCATGAGGAGAATAATAGTGATAAATTCAATGACTGTTATTACTGTGATGATGAAAATGATAATGAAGATAATGTATGATTATGTGAATGATTTGACAAGGTTACTAGTTCAATTTTTAATGATATATTTTATAAAATATAATGATCATATTGACATATTCTTCTTGATAGATGTTTTTGAGATACGCTTGATAAATGTAGTCTCTGAAGAAGTTTACTAGGTGTAAAGTAGTGTCTTGACAATTATCAAGTGTGACATAACCTTTTGAAAATATTAAGTTAACTAATGATAAAAATATATGTATCCATGGGAACATGTTGACATACTCATTAGATAATCATGTTTATTGATTAATCTATCTAATTGTGTATTTGGGTTGATTAGTTGATATGGTTGATT
This sequence comes from Viscum album, assembly GCA_963277665.1. NCBI lineage: Eukaryota > Viridiplantae > Streptophyta > Magnoliopsida > Santalales > Viscaceae > Viscum > Viscum album. The sequence continues at coordinate 1,514,974,061 of OY728163.1, forward strand.
ATATAATAGAAGAGAATAATATTTATCTTTTACTTACATGTAATGTATCTTAGTTTTAGATATATTACTAGTTATATTTTTAATCTTTTTCAATGATGTGAGAAATATTTTCTTAAAAGCCACCACCTGATCTCATTTATCAATTGTGATTAAGCATTCAGTTCCCATGTGGAAACTAAATTATCAGATTAGTATATTTTCCATCATCCCAGTTAATAGATTTCACAAGGATTTAGTCAATTAATGGAAATTTAATTTCATGTGATTATGGATCTAGTTCAGGCATGGAAGCCCAATTTTGTGTAATTATGAAATTGTGTTTATCATAGAATTTTAGGAATTGGAGAAATATATATAATTAGAAAATTAAATTTTGGTAGGAATGACCCTTATATATTTTTATAGTGTGTGTGTGTTATACTATACATACACTTTTATTTGGTGAGTGATGTTTTTGGTGGGCCTGGGATGTTGAATACTATAACCAATTAGATTTATGAACTTTAGTATATGGATTTATGGAATTTAATATATTTATGTACGATGTATAATGAGGTATTTTTCACTAATACAAAATAGGATTTTAATTGCATTAACCTTTATTAGTGCTGAAAAAAGGGCTAATAAAGGTTCCCATTAATAGTTCTTTTTATTGCTGATAAAGGATACCCTTTATCAGCGCATTATTTTTAACGCTAAAAAACATTACCCTTTATCATAGCATTATTTATAATACTGATAAAGGGTACCCATTATCTATTTTATATTTTTATATCCTATTAATATATCCTTTATTAGCACTTTTTTAGCACTAATAATGGTCGAATAAAATAAAATAATAAAATAATATAAATAATATAAATTGTTTTTAAAAAAAATACTCCAAATATTAATAATTAAATATTTATTGATAAGAATGAATAAATTTTTTTCACCATAGATAAATTATAAATACTAATAAATAATATATATTAAATATAAAGATATATGTACAATGAAAGTTATTCAAATAATAATTAAAAATAAATAAATTGTGAATTATATTAAACATTTTTTTAATTAAATAATTATTGATAATATTATGACATATTATATATTAAATTTATAGATATATATGAATGTATACAAATATTATTTAATTAATAAAAAAATATTTATGCTTGACATTAAGTAGTAATATATTTAGTGAATAATGGTTTATAATTAAAAATCAATATGAATTAAAAATATTGAATAATTGCATAGACTAATAGAAATAACTGAATGTCATTTTATTTTTCAATTTAACATAGATATAACATGTTATAGTGATTTCACATATAATTAACTAATGCATTTTTATATACAATGTTCACGCACATATACATTTTTGGGCATTTAATAAATTTTTATTATTTATTTTAAATATATTTGATTATTATGTTTCAGTATTTTAAATATGTATTCACCTTTATTTAAATATATACCCATTTTTTTAATAATTTATGTTTAATTAGTAAAACATATACATTTTTTCAATATTGTTAAAGTGCACTCATATTTAATTATTTAATTTTTCTCATTTTTAAAATGCATGCACTCAAGATTAAATATTCATTAATAATGTTATAATAAAATTATTGAAAAAAATTTATAAAAAAATTATTTATAAATTTATAATTACTATTTCTAAACATTAATATATTAATAATATAAATAAATAAATATTTTAAAAAAATTATTTTTATACTTATTAATAAATTATTTTATATATTTAAATAATTATAAAATTTTAATACATATTTTTAAATAATGAATATATTTACTATATTTATATTTACATATATTTATTATATATATATAATTATATAAATATATATAAAGATATAAATATTATTATTTTTAAAGTGTTTATATATTTATAAATAAAAAATTAAATTTTTAAATAATTATAAAATTATAATTAATATATTTAAATATTGAATATATTTAAAACATTTATATTAATATATATTTAATAAATATATATAATTATATAAATATATTTTCAAAATTGTTTGTATATAATTACAATTACAAATACTTTATTAACATTAATTAAATAGTGCAGATTAAAGTCATATTTATCGTCTCTTTTTTACTACTAATAACGATATAGCCTAATCAGCATTCAAAAGCACCCATAGAATCCATTTTTCAGCGTAAAAACTATAGCACTCATAAAGAAGTCATTTATGATCTCTTTTTTAGTGCTGACAAAGCTCAGTCTTTATCACTGATAAAAATGTGCTGAAAATATGCTATTATTTAGTGATAATTAATTTAGCACTGATTAAATGGATCTATATCAGCACTTTTTTGAAAGAAATAATAATAATCTCCTGATATATTTAAATATCCCTAACTAATCATAAACTTTTCATGATATCTGAAGCTTTCTATGGAAGTCACCCTCTACTAAGTCTCCTCCTCGGTGAATCGAAACTTGAATCAAGGACTGATTCCATGCTCGAATAATTTTTTGCATCCAATCCAAGGCTCGAACAATTCAATGTCCAAATGAATCCAAGGTTCAAAGTTTTCCCACGTTTTTATATCTCTACTTTCTATTAGATGATTCAAAGCCTTAATCAGAGGTATCATATTTTCCCCTCAACCTCCTCACTAATTGATTACTAGTTTGGAGAGATCTATTTTCATTTTCTTCACCATTCATTCATTATGGTCAGTATATCCCAATGGTAAACAACTTTTATTGTGGTTGTTTGGTTCAAAAGAGATAGTGATACCCTTCCTTGCACTCTCCCACCCTCATCGCTTTTTGATTCTATGCAACCCACCAAAACCAACCCCACTGACTCTGGATTCAATACATCGCTGACCCTTTAAGGTTTTTCATAATATTAACAGAGATTAAATCACATTTTCATTATTCCCTCCTATATGCACATGACCTCCTCCCCCCTCAAGTGCTCACTCCTATCAGCACTGGTGACCACCGCCACCCATCTACACACAAACAACACGAAATAATAAATTTTATCCATATTAGACTCGACCATTGGGTTTATGGAATAAAAACCAGGTTCATGCCTGCCCTACCGAACACAAATCAATATAATGATATATATATATATATATAATGGTAAATAAATAATATAATTATATTTACATACGCACACTGTCCCACACACAGGTTTGTAAATACATTTATATTTATATATGTTAATATATATTTGTGTGTGTGTGTAACATATATATATATATATATATGTGTCTATATCTATATAAATGTATAAATGTATATGTCTATATATATATATGTATATAATTTTGGATAAATGTATTTAACCCATTACATATATAATTTTTTAAAATATCTGTACATTTATATATATATATATATATATTTGAATATATATATATATATATATATATTTATATTTATATATTTATATATTATACATACCAATATATATAGACAAACACGTATGTATATATTAAAAATTAAAATATACATATATATATATATAATAGATATATGTCATACAAATGCATTATACAAATATATATATTATACAAATATAAATTTATATTATAATATATAAATTTATATTATAGAGAGATATTATACAAATATACTATACGAATATATTATTAAAATATACTTTATAAATATATTATACAATTGTATTATAAAAATATATATTATAAAAATATTTTCTAAAAATAGATTACATAGAGTTATATGTTTATAATTAGAAAAATACAAATTTTTTATGAAGATTCGTCTCACTTTGAAACTATTTTTGTAAGATTGTGACGTCTCCCATTTAACATAAAACCACTATATCATCTATAATTACTACAATTTGATTCATTATGACTAAAATTTTATATTATGTTCCCAAAATAATCATAGAACACATAACATCTATGAAAATGTAATTTCGTTAAAAAGCTTACTCTTTTTCATCTTGAAAATAATTCTTATTTTCAACTTGTCTAGACATAATTCCTGAATAAATTTATCAACTATAAATTTTGAGGTGTTAACACCTTTATCATTTTTTAGAAAATTCGTTTCTTAAAATTAGTTTTTTTTCATTATTGGTTTTTAATTATAATTATAGTTTTGAGATGTTCTCAAATATTTTATAAACCATTAATATTAAATGTAATACTTCTTTATGTTGTTACATCACTTGTTATAAAAAATAGAATAGATGTTATCAAATTCTATATATATTGGAATAATTATTAGTAATTATTTTTAGGTATTCATAATTTTAGGTCTACATGTATTGTTTCCACCCCTATGAATCTCTAATTACCATTCATTTATATGAAATAAATATATTTTTTTAAATTTTTTATCAATAAGTTTTCTTATCTTCTAGTTGATCGAATGATAGTTTATTATTCTTGTTTTTCATATTTAGGTTTCTTATTAATATTTCAATTCCTATAATATATTTTTATTTATTTAGGGGATTTATGAAATATTTGATGTATCATTTTAATAGAGTTAGGATTAGTCTTAGTTAGGAGATTGAATGTATTAAAAGAGATATTTATCTTATAAATATAGAATTCATAGATTCCAAAAAGATTCATATATCATAAAATGTCCCCACCAAGACCACTTGAATCACATAAATGAATTTTTAATCCCCCCAAATCTCACATTCAATTTCACATAATTTAATAACTAGTTCCAATGGTGTAATTCTCACAAATGTTAGGTATTAACCTTTTTAGATAACATAATGCAGTACAATTTTTTTCCTCAGAAACATCATCTCCCGAATAGTTATTATTGAATTATGTTTCCTTGTGACTCATCCTCCGTCTCTTTTATGTTTCTTGTACTAATCTGACCATTATTTATCCCATGGATAACTACGACTTAGATTATTTCAAGGAACAAAGGTGAATGTCCACAAGATATAGAGGATGTGTGTCAAACAACAAAATTCAATGATAAATGTTCAGGAGATGAGGTGATGAGGATGATAGTTGTATATAACATTCACTTTTGAATGAATTAATCCGATGAAACCAACCACAGTGGAGTAATTATTTTCATCAATTCAATTTCCCATTTTATTCAAAGAATATATAAATTATTTGAAACAATCAAATGTTGGTTTTACCTTATTATAATTATCTATAACTTTTATTTTTGATAACAAATATATTATGAACCCAATAGGATAAAAAAATATATTATCAAATGTTGTGTTTCCTTTATTTATTTATTTATTACACAAAAATTTATAATTTATGAACCCAATAGGATGGATGTGAATATAAAATGGATGAACACTAATCATTTGACAACATATAATAAATATGGAATAAAATAGTTTATCAAGTTTGCAATAGAGCATGCATTCAACCATTAAAAAATCATTTTTCATGTTTCTGTTGTTTTTATTCAAGAAAAATTATTCTGGAAGAGTTGTAAGAACATTTTATTTTTTACTGAATAGATTATAGCTATAAATTAAGAACTAAACATGGGAATAACTGAAGTTTCACACAAATTAGGATGATACTGTGGTTTATGGATCATTTGATTTGAATGAAATTATAAATGATGATGAAGATCACATAAAATAAATGGAAATGGTAATTGAATATAAACGTCTTGATTGTTCAAAGTTGTTTGAGAGGTTAAATATAAATTATAAGAGAGCATTTTATACTTTTTTTTACTAAATACAAAACATTTTCTACAATATTAATGTTATATAATTTGAATGATGGAAGTAGATAGAGTGCCACCAGCTTTATAGAACTACTTGGTCACCTAAATGATATGATACCAGATGAAAATTAACAACCATTTCAAACATATGACACTAAAATAATACAAGGTTAAATGGAAATGATCTCTAAAAAATAAATTCTTCCCCAAATGATTTCATATTGTTTTTCAAGGACCATGAATCTCTTATAAAATTCACTAACTGTGGCATGGATTGATACAACAAAAAATTAATCAATTCCTTAGAAATATGTATGGTACTTTCCAGTCATTCCATTGTGTAGAAGACTATATCGATGTCAGAAAAATGTGAGAAAATTTACATGGCATATAGATACAATAATTAAATATAGGAACCTATGTCGTCCATCATATTCCCCTTAGTAGAAGAAAATTGATTATGAGTATCCTGAATATGGAAATGATCTGAGAAACCTTCATATTGCATTATCTATATATGGAACAAATTCTTTTGGTGTATAAATTTGTACTCATGGTATATGGCCTATCATGTTGGTAAATCATGACTTGCTTCCATGGTTATGCGTGATGAACAAATACATTATGCAATCTCTACTTGAATATGGACCAAAGAAACCCGGTAATGATATTGATGTCTATTTGGAACCATTGATCGAAGATATGAATTTGATGTGGGATACAGGTGTTATAATTTCTGATGCTCATAGAAGTGATGAATTTACATTGAGTTCCATGTTGAATGGAATGATAAATTACTTCCCCAATTATGAAAATTTATAAATCTATAACATTAAAGGAATTTTGGACTGTATCATTTGTGAAAACTGCACACACTCAGTTCAGTTGAAACTTCCAAGAAGAAATTATTTCAGGATATCAAAAAAATTTATGTCGATGGCTTAAATATTGATCCTAGACGACAACATTCAATGAGAATAGAAAATAAAGGCACAACACTATCTCTAACAATGGGTGATCAACTATTAGATAATGTAACAGATATTGAAACTGTTTTCGGTACACCATTTTAAAAACAATATAAGAAACCAAGTTGGATGAAGCGATCGATTTACATAGAATTTTCGTATATGAATTTTTGGTATGTTATAAATTTTATTGATGTCATGAAAATATAATAAAATGTATTTTATAGTTTTATTGGTACATTACTAAAAAAATTTGGCAGAAAGAAAGATAGAATAAAGTATAGGTTGGACATGATTGACTTGGGGATAGAGGAATAGTTGGTACTATTGATGGGTAAAGGGATGAATTTTCTTCCCCCAGCAGATTGCACAATATCTGGACAGAAGCAAATTCAATTTTTCCTTTTCATTATTTGTCTAAATGTTCCATAGGGTTATTCAAAAAATATCAACAATGTCATGTCAATGACTAATTCAATGTTACAATGGCTAAAATCATGCTGATTTTGTATTTTAATCCAATATTTGAACCATGTTGCTTTCTGTTTCAATCAAGATCAAAATTTATGTCATAAATTAACTAGAATATGCTTCTTTTTCAAAGCCATATGCCGTAAAGATATATACCTAATGAAATTTTAAATCATGATTAAAGAAGTTACAGTAATATTATGTGGTTTAGATATGTTTTTCCCACCTTTATTATTTTATATAACGGTCCACCTAATGGTTCATATAGTTTGAGAGGTTCAAATCTATAGTATTTTCCATTAGTTATGGATGTACCCCATTGAATGGAATATGAATATTTTGAAAGGGTATGACAAGAATCAAATTTGGCCATAATTTTGTATTGTAGAATGGTATATTGTTGAAGAATCTATTGAATTTTTCATCGATTACCTATCATATTTTGATAGCAACGATCTCCCAAAATCTAATCACAGCTAATTCATTATGGAAAAGGGGATTTCTAAAATAGATTTTTCACAATTTTATTAATATAGAGGGATCAAGAACACCTTTACATTTTATTTAATAGTGAATATGTTTATCCATACATCAAATCTCGAAAATAAAATCATAAATATTTCAATCCATTTTTTTAGAAGAATGGATATCAAATACACATAATCAATAGTTTTTAAGATGGTTCTAAGATCAATTTTATAAGTAGATATAAGAAAAATGTGAATTCAATTGTAGAACGACTTCAATTACTAGGCAGGGAATCGAATGTATGTAATAATTTTTACTTATGTAATTTTATAAAAAAATTGTTGAAATGTCTATAAAATAGTTTTTTTACTTTTATTTGTGTTGTAAATTTCATTTAATTTAAATTTGGTATTGGATGTTGATTTTTTGATATCTAGTGCTGTTTATGGTGTTGTAGTGCGTTATTATATCACATTGCACTTCTAATATAGTCAGTGCTTCTCTAGAACTAATAAAGGCCTTTTATATTGTTGGTGAAGGCCTATTTTTTAGTAGTGTTGAGTCGATAGTTCACTTTTTGATGCATTATGAATAGACATAAAAGATGGGTTAATTGACTTTTGGGTTGGTATAATAGTATGATGAGATAAAAGTGATTCCTTAATGACCTTCATTGTTTCATTACTATGCACATACAATATTTTTTGAGTTATTTTCCCCTTATGAGGATGGCCTAATGAGTATGTTAATATACTCCCTATATAATTATACATATAGATTATTAGGTTTTTAATAGATATATTTGGTGATATTTAAATAATGATTAATGTTGATATTAAGACTATGTTTTTTGGGGATTGTTTTTTTCAACATAGTAGTATGCTTATTGTTAGATTTAATTACATTATATTTATTTTCCTCTTTCAATTATATTTTTTTAATTGATTTTTTTTGTATGACATGTGCGTATTATAATTTTTTTTTGATATCATCTGGTCATAAAATACTCATTAATCTGGTTTCATATTTTGAATCCCATTTCAATGTCTCTGTCTGTTATTTTTATGGTATAGACTACCATTTTTGATATTTACAACCTAAATGATAGTCTCTAACCCATGACCTATTGGGGGAGGGATTTGGGGGTCATTGGGGTTTCCTTATGAACATAGATCATATTTCAGTGAAACTAGGTAATAACAATGGTGTTCATAAATAAATATAAACTATATTAGTTCCTATTTTATGTGATATAACCCAATAATAATAATTTTTTTATTATAAAAATAAATAAACTTTTCACCACCAATTTTCAGAAAAACTCGTGATAAGTTACCTTTATTTCTTCAAAAAAAAGTTTTAAATTAGAATACATCACCCATAATACTAATGGTGAACATAACATTTATAGCACCCAAATGTTATTTTCAAGTATGGAATACTCTATTTATAAATATTTGATCTTATTTATTATTGGAATGGTTTCTATTTAGTGTTTTTTGCGCTATTTTGATGTCCAGTCCAAAGAATCGACAATTTCTATAGGACCACACAATAGACAAAGACCACTACGTTTTGGCGAGGGTATTGAGGGTGGGTTGAATCATGGGGTTTTGTGATGTAACATGTAGGATGGGGGACCAAAAACCTTGCCTCTACCATTATTGGTACCTCTACACCATAATCAAAAGGGCCACACTACAACTAAGAAGGCTATATCATCGAAGGAATTGTTGGGGGAGTTGATCTATCTTACATTTTTTGTTCCCATGCACAGTATCCCAAAGACAACCACACATGAGTCTTGATGTAGTGGTGTCAACATCATTATCACTATGATAATGTTGTGGAGTATGTTACCAATATTTTTTCTAACAGAAGCCGAAAAAACCTTTTTACCCATATTGATATTGTCATAAAAATTAAAGATGAATTTTCTAAAAAAAATTATATAAATATTATTCAGGTAATTCTATGAATATAAGATAATAAAATACAATAAAATAACATGTTTTAATAAATATGAGAATCCAATGTTGTGTAGAGAGTGAGTTTTTTATATTGAATATAGAGAAATAAGAGAGGATCGATAGGTTCATGATATTTAATTCGTCATATTTTTAAATATATATTGATAGATTTATCAATCATCTTGGTGATTACTATTGAGAACTAACAAGGATGACAAGGGTGTGTGTGTTATCATGCACGTGTCTTATATTATTAAATCCTGATAAAGAAATTTAGGGAGAAAGATATTCTCGAGATACATCTATGTCTATCAAAAAAACTTCATGAGGTTGGAGATATTACTTTCTCATGAAAATACATCTTGATATAGATTTAATTATGTTTTCACATAGAATATAAGAATAAAATATTAAAGGCCGGTGATAATAGTATAAATAACACCCTCTATAATTTAGAATTGGATGATATATTCCTTTCCTTTTTGTGTCAATGTTATGCTCTATTAATCCCTAAAAACATGAAACTTTTTTATATAATATATTTTAGAAGAACTAAAAACATGTAATGGTGCATAATTTTTCAATAGAGACAAACCTTATAAAAATTACCTATCTATTGTGTATTTTTAATTATTTTTATCACTTTCTAATATAGTGTTTATAGAATAGTGGATCTCAACCCTAAAACGTTATGGAGTACTATTTCTAAAATAAATTTTAGAAAAAAATAAATGAGTGTACCCTCCACTGTTTTTTGAATACATATTGTCCTAGGATCTTTAAGTTGTATAAAAGTTGGGCAGGTTCCCTCCAAGATCCTACCCTTTTCAAAATGTGTGTTTTAAGGGAAATAAATTTTGTCAATGGAAGAGCTGTGAAAATATTTTATAGTAATAAATTTGTTGGTTTGAAGAATAGAAGTGTACCATATCCTTTATCTTATTGTCTTAATTTATTGAATATTTTGATAGTGGGTTTGGCACAACTTTTGAGAGAAATGCTGACAACATTTATATATAAGAGGAATCTAAAGGTAGATAGAAAATACAAAAATAAAATTATATCATCCCTATTTGATAAAGTCTACAGCCAAGTAATGGGGCTCAAATGAGTGAAAGGAATGTGGGATAAGATAGAGAACATGTATAAGGGGGATTATAAAATTAATTGATTGAAATTAAATAACATGAGAGATATTTTTTATGAAATCATAATGGTTTAATATGAGGTTATTTATTATTAGTTAAATATAGTGAATAATATATTCAATAGCATTAGAGGGTTTATTAACCCATTATAAGATTTAACAATTTTCAGTAATTTTATAATGAATTTTCTTAATATATCTTATACAAATTTATTGGTTATAGAATAAAATAAATGCTACGCTTTGTATAAATTTTATAATACACTTCTTAATTGTGGTATGAGGAATGATTTTATATTCAAGAAGAAATAGAAGGATAAAATGGAATTCAAATATTTGAATAGACTCTGAATCAACAAGTTTAAATTTGATTTCTCTAGTCAATTATAGGATTATAAGGAGAATGAAAAATAAAATAAGTGAAAAATATTTGTTTTCGCTATAAACATTAAAATTTTAATGAGGAATATAAATTGAAAAATTAAACTCAATAGATTAAGGTATGGTGTACTTGTACACTTTACGAAAGATTTCCTAAAAAAAGGTGTGCAATTTTATGATAAGTATGATGAAGAAATACCCCAAATAAGGAAATGTGGATAAACTTCCAAAATACAATAAGTTCATTAAAAATATATAAATGTTTCAAAAATGAAAAAAGAGAAGTTTTATATGTAAGTAAGAGGTATACTACTTCAGTAAAAGTAGTTTCTCTAATTAAGGAAATGTTGGAAAGGTTAATAACATTATATATCATGTTAAAGGATGATAAGAGAACTTAATTAATGTTGAAGAAAAAGAATAAATATTTAAATAACACATGCTGAAAATTGATTTTGTAGTGTTTCGTGAAAGAATAACTCAATATAATATGGTTATAAAATCACTAATGAAATAGGATATGAAATATAAGAGAGATAGTGATAACATTTTCAATAAGAAAAATGATTATGTTGGGTAAGTTAAACCACTTAAAGTAAAATTTGTTGAAAAAAACTGGATATTGAAAGTGTTTGAAAATAATGTTGCTGCTAAAGAATAAAAACAAATCATGTTACAATAAAAGCGACTTTTAACTGATAATATTCTAGAAAAAAATTAGGAATGAATATGTTAATTCTTTTGAAATAAGGTAAAATTCATCACCAAATGTTGATAAGTGTTTTTTAATATATTAAGCAGAAACTACACATGTTACAAAAAAAATTTGTTTTTAAAAATAGTGAAGGTTCTAAAAAAACATGATATATATGAGGTTGATAAAAAAATTTAAAAATCAATTCTACATCAATAAATTTTTAATGAATCCAATTAAACAAAGACTCCCTTAAACTAATGAAAATTTATGCTAGTAATATACAACGATTGAAAGTTATAAATTATAGACACAATCAATAGTTTAAATGAAGGGATGGATTAAAATGATATTATTACTATTATGGAGTATATGGGTGAAAATAATATATGTTCTGGTATAACACGTCACTTCCATGGAATTAATAAACACCTGAATTGAAGGGGACTGATCTAGATCATAGAAAGAGCAGCCCTGAATATAATCAAGTAGTGAGAAGAAGTTTTTCTATGTTACTAATCAAAATTAGGTTTGATGGTTTATTGGAGATATTAGGAAGGTTTGACTAAAAATTCCACTATGTTGTGGAATGCATTATTATGATTACGAAACTAGATTATAAAATATTACATGGAAATAAGACTCATATTAGAACCAAAATAAAGAAAATATTATTGAAATGTCCGTTAATAAAAGAAATAGGAGAAACTTTGGATTATTAATAGTGATTTAACATCACATATGTCTGGTAATGTCAATATATTGAAGAAAATTAATGAAAATATTTTTTTTTCTTCACTTTTGTAAATTAAAGCCTAAAAAAATATCATATAAATTTATTCCTCTAAAATTGAACATCAAAATTTTAAATATCAAGATATATTATTTATTAATGAACTCAAACATAATATGAAGACTGTAAGAAATTTTTTTGATGAATAAATGAGGTTGTTTAAAATATAAAAACAACCCTCATAAATTGAATTAAAATTAAAGGGTGTACCCCAATGTTTAAATAAGAGATGATAATATTTTTTAGATTCATGATCTAAATAATTCATGTTACCTCATTATGAAATAAAAAAATAATATTAAATAGATGATACTTGGTTGTCATAGAAATAAGAGTTTGAGAAAAATTTATAAATAAAATTATGTTATAGATATACCCCAATTTATCCAAAATAAAGATATTGTTTGTAAATATATTCAAAAGAAGAATATGGTATAGGGAAATATTAAAAAATTAAAACTCAAATAAAGCAATACACTTGCATTAATCCATTCATATTTTTTTGGACCAAGGATACAATAATCCACTTGAGATTACATATAATTTTCATACTTATAAATTATTTTTTCATAATGAATAAATTTATATTTATTAAACATAATACACAAGTAATGTAGTTATATAATTTTTTCAAAAGGCAAGTTAGAAGAAGTTTGGCATTTCTATCTAAAAAATATGAATATATAATATAATAGAGTTTAATAGTAATGTTTTTGAGTCTTATAATTCTAAAATACAAGAATGAATAAATAATATGCTTATTTAACTGCATAATGGAATGGTGTTTTTTATATAATGAATATAAGTCTTATGTAAATGGGAAGAACAATTATTTTTGAGTTTATAAGGTTAAACTTTTCTGGAGATAAGTTCTCTTCATTATTGTGTATATTCAGAGAAGGGGTTTATTGACTGTTAATTATTTCAATGATTTTTATGATATAAGGTATAAAATAAAAAATATTAACTATTTTCTAGTATTAAGAATTATATGTTTTATTAAAAAAAATGTGGGGGAGTTTCATGATATGAAATTTGAATATATCTTTCTAGAATAATTATATATTGGAAATAGATGAAAATTAGAGAATAATATGCTTCGAATGGTGATTGAGAGTTATGATATAATGATTATTGAAAATAAATCCAATATTTATATCTATTGGTAACGTAGTCAATAAATAATAAACTGAAGATAATTAGAAATATTTTAAAAAATAATATGATGAACAAGAAGAAAATGGAACACATATTGTTGACATCGACTCTAAATGGACCATTGATGAAGAAGAGGCTTATAAAGATAAAAATTAGATATATCATAATCTAAATAAGCCTTTATAAGCAATGAATATAATGGGAACCTAGAATTATCTAGTTCAATCCAAAATTAGATTGCGGATTGATAGTAAAAAAGCTCTTATCTCATTGAATAAGCCATATTCAATTATTAAGGTTGTCAAAAATAATAAATGGTTCAATGTAATAGTTGATAAACTATATAAAATAGAGAATAATATCAATTGGGATATTTTTTATGATGCACATAATTTTAACCATTTTATTATATAATTTAATTATTTTAATCCTGATCTTTTTTATTTAAGTTCAATTTTCACATTTTTATTATTTATGAATATTTGAGACTCAATTGATAATATTGCTTATTTGGGATTTTAAGTATTTTTATATAAGTTTTAATTTTTTATTATATATTATTATAGAATAAGAAATTTATTTTATTAGAATTATAATATTTATGGGATATATTTAATCCTATAAGATAAATACATGAATCAAAATATTTGAGGACCAATTAAATATCCCAATTTTGGCCTTAGAATCTATTCCTAGAATAAAATAATTTTAGAAATGGGACAACATCTCACACACAAAATGTAAAAATGAGTTTCAATTTTGATTGGATAAATAAAAAACATATGGTAACATTTTTTTAAAAATGGAATCTCTATATTAATCCTCCTTCAAAGACATAAATTCATTTAAAATCAGAAGAGGTGAATATGAAGAGTGTATAGGATATAAATAAATTATTTAATAATTTAATGATAATATTGGTAATAATATTCCAATAATGATGAATTTTTGTAAGGGAATGTGAAATAGATATCTGAAAGAAATTCAATAATAACACTTTCCCAAATTGGGAAATATATTAGGCCTACAATTCAAAAACATTTGGAGATCAAAACTACTGGGAAATATGGACACCCATTTCCTATAAAAAAGTTTCCCTTATCCATTTTAAGGTGTTTTAATTTTTTAGTAGATAAGAAGGAATTATGTTTATATAATATTCTTATATATTTTAAATGTAATTATATTATATTTCTTCCTATCATATATTTTTTATCCATTTTTTCACCATCTGTGAATCTCATCTCCGTGAAAATGGAGAAATAACATTTATTATTGTTTGATGGGTGGGAGCTGTATTGTTTTGAGTTCATTTCACTTCAATGTAATCTCTTTACTATATTCTGAGAATATCAATAGTATTAAAATTTATTATTGTGTAAGTTCACCATTATTTTTAATTTATGATTTTCTTCTTACCATGAATCATTATTCCTCCCCTTCATGATCGTAATGTAGCTTATAGGGTGGAGTATAACTGTGGTGATATTTTAGGGGAGAATTATCCCAAATATATAGGGGTATTGTGTTGTAATAAAAAATAGTTGGGATGATTTTCAGAGATATTGTTGATATCAATTTTTTATAGGGTATTGAGAATTAATATTTGTATGAATAATGATTTCTTCATAGTCACCTCCTCATAAAAACATTTTTTTCTCAAGTACCATATTTGTATAATAATTTTTTTATGTGTATTAAGTTCATATATTTATATAATTATATAACTTTTATTTTAACTCTCTCACCAAATTATATTATTATAACATTTGTTAGTATATTGGTTAGTTTATAAATAGTAATAAAAGGAATTCAGTGTCAATGAATGGATTATTTAGAAGAACTAACATGGGTATGACCTATGTGAAATTCCTAAGTAAAAGAATATACAATTTTTGGGATTTTAGAAAAATTCCTCCTATAGATTTAGCATCATTTTTGGGAGATAAATATTTTTAACAACAGGTTTTAAAAAAACAAAAAAATATAATTTTTAAAGTCTATAAAAATATAACATCAGTGAAAATATTTTTTTATAGGTCAAGATATATTTTTATAGTGATTTTTATATACTTTTATAGTAAATAATTTTGATGAATGAAGTGGGGAAGAACCATTGAAGATTCAAGTGTAAGATAATTTCAAAATGATGGTAGAAAATTACATAATAAGGGAATAAATCAGTGAACAGATGGAAATTATTTCCACAAAAATGAAGGAATTGGAGGCTCATAAGGCGGCTCAATCAAAGGGAGAAGAAAACTGTGTTATTTCTATATTTTCAATTGATGAACATTGAGAGGAAATAATTATGAAGGAACTGGCCGTGAATATAACCATACCATTTCCATAGTAGTTTAAGAATAATACTTTACAACTGAAGCATATGTGGGAGATCTAGATGATTTGGATAAGTATTGGTGTGACTTTAAAAAAGTTGAAAAGGTATATGATTCTCCAATACTTAATAATGAAAAATTATAACCTATATAGATCACCCATTAACTGGAATAATTCACCATTAAGGTGTTGTAATTTAATAAAATGATAGAGGAGATTGACAACCTTCCTCTATTTACAAAAAACCTACTCCATCCAGCTCTAAGTAAAGAAGAATAATTAAAAGTTGATCCTACTTAAAGATATAATATTTTATATAGATATTTTTATAAGGATTTTATTGAAAATTGATTATATATTACCTCTCACTAATTTAACTTTGAAAAATCTTCTAAAACATTTAATTCTTTAGTGGGTGATGATGATGATCATGCCCCCTATATAGACCGAGTTACCGATGGCCTTACCTGAATATTATATCTTCATTACTTTATGTGAATATTTTCATAGATTATTTCTAGTTTTAATATTACTCAATGTCAACTTTTCTTTGATGTCCCCCTTCTTTGAATTTATGAAACTACCCCCTATGTATCTTTATTTGGATGAAGTAAAATTATAGTAGAGAAATAATGCTTTGGTCAAAGTAAAGTAGATCCCATTATGTTTTCTTCTACCAATTTGAAATATATACTAAATCGCTATAGGGATTGATCCAAAATATTCTATCCATGTATTCTTCTACATCCAATGTGATTTAATGAATTTGGGAAGGATTTTTTTTCAAATAACACAAACCACTCCCACTATAAAATTTTGAGTGACAAATATTACTACCAACTATAGGCAATCAGATATATGTACCCCTTAATGGTTCAAAATATGACATATTTTCCTTTATTATTTATTTTTATTTAGTTTTGCTTTAATATATTTATTACATTTTATTCTTCATTTCTTGTAGGTCTAAACTTGCAGTGCCTAGGATTTTTACTTAAGTCTTCCACTAAAAAACACTAGTTGTGTCTTTTCTTATCATGGGGTTTTTAAAATATTAATTTTAATTTTTTTTAAATTAAATAAAAGTGTAGTCTGATCCTATGTTTGGGGGGTTTTAAATCTTATTTAATGAATTGTTTGTGTGTTTACTTTTAAAAATATTTTTCTTGAATTATGAATGTTTTGTTTATGATTCTATTTTTGCTACTTTTTATGATTCTTGAGAAATAATTTAATTCTATTGGAAATTCAAACAATCATCTTATTTTGGGAAGATTACATGATTTTAATATTTAAATATTTAAATTATTGTGTAAGAAAATTTCTTTCTTGTTTTCCAATATCTTTATTTAAGTATTTTTTATTGATTATCAAAACATTGTGAAAGGAGTACTATATATATATTAAAAATCATGTGCATCCCAATAGGTTTATAACCATTTTTAAATCTTCTTTACATTTATATTTTTCATCAGTGTCTTGAGTCAAGGTATCTAGTCCAAAACATATGATTTTTCTCTTTTAAATAATTATATTTTATAAAAAATTTCAAATTATTGAAGAATTTATTAGGTTGTCCATTATTTCAACTTGAGACCAACCTTTACATCTATCATTTTTTAACCCTTAGATTCCATGAATTGCCTAATAGGTTTATGCCACATAATAAGAAATATTTTCCTTACCTATGTCCACTATTAGTTTTCCATATATATTTCAAGTTTTAGTGTGGGGGAGGGCCTTTCGTGTGTGTTATATGGGATATAACCTTTTTATGGCTTGTTTTAGTTTTGTTTCAAAATTTTAGGAATTTGATAATTGGTCATGAGTCATTGATCTTTTTACATAATTAATTTCACCATTTTCTGAAAAAGAATTTAAAAAAATGGAAAAAAATAAGAAAAACTAAAGGAACGAGAAAATAGAGATGAACTAGAATTATTAATTGCACATTATTTTTTAACTCATTTCCCTTATAGATATTTATTACATGATTTTAATTCATTCATTTTATTTTATTATCATCTCAAACTATAAGGAAAAAATTTAAAAATAAAAAGAAATTGAGAATTTGGTTGAAATAATTCATTTAATTCATTTTTTTGACTGATATCGCATGTCATTAAAAAAGGGGATGTTGTGTTTTACATATTTTAAGAGAAATTGAGTGAGATATTTTATATGTATTCATAAAAATAATCAGTAATTTGTATTTATTTTATTAACCTCCTAATCCAGAATTAATTTTTTTAAATACTTATTAACCCACAGACATAGAACTCACCAAGAAAAATATTCATGATATAAAATATATTTATTTACTACCATATTGAGATATGAGAATTTTTAAAATCTCATGTGGATCACCCATAGTCTATATAATGATAAAATATCTGTAAAAAATATTGATTTAAGAGAGAAATAAATTTCTAAGGAGGTAGTTATGAAATACACAAGGGGATTGATATCAGATTGAAAATAAATTTATTATTAATGATGATTTAGGTAATTTTTATCCATTTTGGGGACATGATATTTCGAAAGATGTGATAATTCAGTTTTTTTGTAAATTATGCATTGGGAAGTTTCTTTGACCTTGGTATTATAGGATTTACTAGGAGTAAAATTTTTATATGACACCCAAAGTAATATTATTTAAATCACATTAATTATTAATATTAATGAATTATGTTTTATATAGTTATATTAATTATATTAATATTAATTAATTTTTCAAAATAATAAGGAAATTTATTTTTACTTATTAATTTTTTTCATGTAGTATGTGGTCTTATTTAAAAGACTATTTTTTTAATTAGTTAATTTTAATTTAAAAAAAATAACATTATTTTAAATCATTATATTAAAATTATATTAAGGTAAATTTTTAGGATTTTTTTTAAAAGATTACACAATCAATGAATAGTGAAAAATATCATTTTTTGTAAAATTGTCTTTTCATTGAATTTAATAAATTAAATTACAATTCCATTTGTCCTTAAAGTAACATAATAATACTAGATTTATAAGTAATATAATTAATAAAATAGGAATCGTCAACTTACCTAATTTTTTAAAAGAACATTTGAGTGATTAAGAAAATATTTTTATAAAAACGGTTTTTCATTGAGTTTTTTATCTTAAATTAATTATTTCGACTTATAGAAATATATTCTTGAGAAATTTATTATATATTTTTAATTATGAAGTTAAAATTTTTTAAGTAGTTTACTTTTATTTTTGTTCAATATAAATAGTAACTATAGTAAATATTTATCCCATTGGTATGAGAATTTTTTTTAAACCTTGTTTTAAAGTATTCCGTTAAACTATTTTTCCTCCAGATCCACGTTCTTTTAAAATATTCCAAGAATTCTATTATGTATAATTTAAAATATATTAAATTTAATTTCCAACTACTTCAGAGGTTCTTTACATGGTTTTAAAAATAATATACTTATCATTTTCAAAACAAGGAACTTTTGTCGAAGGTGTGAAAGGAATCATTATTTCAACTATTACAGTAGGAACAAAATTTACCACTATAATGAATTTCCATTAATTTATATATTTCTTTATAAGTTTCAATGAATCTTTTCAAATTAAATAATCTCTTAAATACTATATGAATTTTTAATTTTAAATAGTTTTAAAAAACAAAGTGGTATTTATTTCTATTTTTGTGTTAAAATAGAAGGTGCTTAAGTTATGGGTTAAAAATTGTTTTCAAAAAAATTATAATGAAAAGGTGAAGTATTAAAAAAAATTGTTTATGATTTGAAAATTGATAATTATAGATGACAGTGGCTAGGCCAGATACAGCTTATATGATTGGCGTTCTCGATAATACTTATACAGTGGGTGATCCCAAAATAGATTATTTGATGGGTGAGACTAATTTAGCTCTCTAATTCATTTGGTAATATTCCTTGTCTTCAGAGGTAAGAAGGGAGTTAACCAAAGATGATTCTCCCCTATAATTAATTGGGCACCAGTTATTTCTGACAATTTTGAACAGGTGTTATGAATACAGTGATCTTAGTTTCTTATAAGGTTTTAAATTTCCTTAATACAAGATCTCAATGTTTTATATTATAAAAAATTATGCTTTCAATGTGGATATAATTTATTTTATAAACTCAAAAACTAATTTGATAAAATTAAACATTTTATAGGTTTTAATATTTTTCACTCCACTAAGAGATATATTTATTTTATATCTGATACCATTATTTTTATACTCATAAGAAATTTTCAAATATTTTTCATTCAGTTTTAAGGATGAGTTGAAAAAATGCAAAGTATATTTGAAATTCATGAATATTCATTTCTGAAAAAAATGTGTTTCTTTTTAAATGGTTTACATTGTGTGAAAAAATTGATACATAGTATAATTTTCCAATTTTTTATGTATGTTCCTTTTAACTAATAGTTATAAATTAAATATATAAAATTAAAACCATAAGTAGTAATTGGGATGTAATAAAGTGGATTTGAATATAAATACACAAGATTTTTTAAGTTTTTAATGATGGTTCATTACAATTAGTATCAGAGAAATAGTTTAAATAGCTATAGAAGTTATGATAATATTTATATAAAATCTATGAGACCATATAATTTATGGTTATGATGAAATGATATAGAATTTGAACAATTAATTGTTACTTTGGCTAATTATGTCTTTTCATAATGGTTTTCCACATAAAAATAGAAAACCTAAATCAGTATGGTTTCAAGAATATATTTTTCTTCCAAATCAACATCCTATAATTCATGTAATTGGTTGTAATAAGTTTTTGTAGTGTTGGATCGATTGATGTCGGAAATAAATGTTGCTAGAACCCTTGTAACCAACCTAATTTACAACAAATGAACATGTCGGTAATTAAGAATTTTACAAAACATCAACCTTATTCTTTTGGTTCAACATTAGATTTATTTGTAGCTGAAGGATTAATCAATACTATGAAAAACTTATTAAAAGTCATTGTATGTTCTAAACAAAAAAATAACTCTTTCAATTTATTATTTTTTAATTGAATCTGATTGATGGTAATCATTGGTTGAGAATACAATGGAGAGAATAGATTTATTCCCTGAAATATGATATATTTAATAATATTTACCAAATACTATTCGACTCACAATGGATAAATAAATCATCGAATCAAGGGAAAAGGTGTAGGATTAAGCAACCATATATAAATAAAATTTGACAAAAATTTCCAGGTACATACTGAATTTTATTTAGTTTTTTATCATAAAATAAATATATTTTCCCTAGGATTTAAAACATGTTTACAAATAAAGTTGGCCTATAGGTAATTTAATATTAATTAAAAATTAGTTTTTTTGGTTTTGAGAAAGTTGATATATAGATTGATGGAACTTATTTTCATTTTGATGATAACATTAAGAAGCGATCTAGGAGGAAATAAATATTGAAGTAGTCAACTATGAAATCTAGAGGTAATACCCCAATAATTTCCAAGTGTGGTAAAAAAAATATCAGGGAATGTTTCATAGGACATGGAAAGTGTTATCGGTGTGGTAAGTTTGTTAATAGGGCTCGTGAATGTAATGAAAAGTTTCATGAACAATATATAATTTTGTGGCAAATAGTCCTCCAATGATGAGAAGTTTTAATTAGAATGAGTTGCGAAATTTTACAAAAAATGTAATCTAAATTAGTTTCATAATGTATAAATCATCAATATTAAAATAATTAAGGTGTGTAAAAAACATTTTCTACTACTAAAATTGATGTTGAGTTCTCTAATTAAATGTTGATATGCACATTATTTGTTTATTATAATTAAACTTATTCTATGTTTGACTGTGAATTTTGAATTACTTTATCTCTAAGAAATTTTCATTCAAATGACAATATCACCACGTGAATAGTATATGAAGCATTTGCTGAAAACTCATACATTACATATTATGGTCACCAAGATTTATAGTAATCTTATTTATTTTTTCAATGGCATGGTTTTTCCTAAAACTCTTGTTTAACTAACCACATTGGAGTTTGATATTATTCATTATAGGTACTGTATTTTAGTTTATCATGAAAAGATATATTTAAAAGCTCTGAAAATTAAATTCAATGATTTTATACCTTTGAAAACATATCAACAAGCTATGAATTTGATTAAATATGGTAGTGAAAGTTACCAAGATCATTTTGTTGAAAAAAATTAAATTATTTATATTATTAATATATCAATTTTTAATTAATATATGGATATATTTGTTGATGATTTTCAGTGGTATTTTTGATTTAAAGGTTTTTTTAGAATTTACTTAGTGCCTAATGGGAATCCAATTTCAAAATCACCCATATATAATTGAACGTGTAGAACCTTTTGAATTTAAAATATATTTTTAAGAGTTTATATATAAATTTTTCATTCATATGATCACATCACCATGGTTGGATCATGTTTTATTAGTTAAAGGGAAAATATAAAGTTATTATACTTTTTATTGGATATAAATCCTTGAATAACATCACTATTAAGAAACATATCTTTTTCCATATATTGATGATTTCTTTGATCAATTTTAAAGAGCGTAGTATTTTTCAAAGATTAATATTAGGGTTGGATACCATTATTTGAAGGTTAAGTAGGAAGATATTTAAAATATGGTGTTCTAGAAAAGATATAGGATTTATGAGTTTCTGGATATTACCTTTGGGTTTTCTAATGCACCACTTTTATTCATGGATCTTGAATAGAGTTTTATATGAACATTTAGAAAAATTATTGTGTTTGTTGAAGATATTTGGTATATTCTAAAATTCAAGAGGATATTGAAAGAAACCTAAGTATTTTTTTAAAACCTTAAAATCAAATAGGTCATATTGACAATTTATTAAATTTAAATTTTGTTTGAAATATATTTCATTCATTAGATATACTATTTCTAAATATGGAATAACTATTGAACCTAAAAAATATAATGTGGTCAAATAATTGAAAAGTGCAAATAATACACATAGATTTGTCGTTTTCTTGAATTAGTTGGTTACTACTACATGTTTTTTGAAAACATTGTTCTGCACTCAATCTCATTTACTAAGATAACTCTAAAAGGAGTAAAAAAATTTAGAAGAAAAAATTTGAATATTTTTTCTATAAACTGAAAATATGATTTTTTTTTTTAATGTACTAGTTTTGTCCATGTCCTCTAGAACTATTGGATTTTTCATCTACAACAATTCCTTATTGAAGGTAATTGTTTTTTTCTGAATAAAAATGATCAATAAATTGTTTATGATTCATGTTAATTAAAACCACATGAGATAAATTATCCTTCACATAATATGGATCTAGATGTTATGGTTTTTTATTTTATAAATATTACAGAATCAGTTATTTGGAGTAAAGTGTGAAATATATACTGATCTAAATTTTTGATGTATATATCTACTCATAAAGAGTTCAAAATGAGGAAGATGATATGGATGAAGATGATAAAGGATTATGATTTCATAATTCATTACAATCTGTGAAAATAAAACAATGTAGTTAATGATTTTATTCTAAAATATAATGTATCATTATCTATGATTTTTTTAGAACTTGATCCTTTTTTAAATGATTTAATGAATTTTAGACTATATATTTTTCTTTTAAGAGCATCCACTATTTTGTTTTATGTTTTAGTGTATTCATTATTGTTAAAAAAAATTATGGAAGCTCATAAGGAAGACTATGATTTTCATGAAATTTTTTAATTCAAAAATAATGTTAAGTTACCTAAATTTAACATTGAAAAAGATGTTTTTCATATTTAAAAAATGTGTGATGATTATTTACCAGTTTAAAAAATAATAGTTGATTGACGCTCATAGCTCTCCAATTTTTATTCATCCTAATAGTACTAAAATATAAAGGGACCTTCGAGAGTATTACAAGCATGATGTAATGAAGAATTATATTATAGAGAATAATATGAAATGCTTCAGTTTACAACAGGTCAAATATGCACGATATTTACCTTAATGGATGATTCATAATTTTCTAATACTATATTTGAAATTTATTTGTATATCTATAGATTATATAAGGTTAATTTCAAAGAAATATCTATGTAATATTATTGTTTGAGTTATTGTTGATCTATTAAATAAATCTATATATTTCATTATTAATCAAGATACAATATAATTTTATGAGAATAATTGATTGTATCTCAAGGATAGAGTAAGTTTAAATGGATTTCCTATCACTATTGTATATAGATGTTATACCATGTTTACATCTAATTTTTTGAATGGAATTCATAATTATTTGGGAACAGAATTACATTTTAGTACATCTTTTCATACCCAATATGATGTACAGTTGGAGAGACTGATTTATAATTTTGAATATACTATTTGATTTTTTTTCAATTGATTGAAAATGATTTTGGGATCAAAATAATTCATTAGTTGTATTTTCTAATAATAATCATTTTCATTCCAATATACATATGGAACCTTTTGAGGTATTGTATGAAATGTAGTGTCGGGATCCATTTTGTTTGGATGAAGTAGGTGAATGGAAACTGTTAGGACCAACGTTTTGAGATGAAATGGATGAAAAAGTAAATATGATTCATCATCACATGAGATTATCTTAAATCAGAAGGAAACATTGTGCAAATAATCAGAGGAAAGACCTTCTATTTGAGGTTGGAGATCATATTTTTCATAAAGTATCGCTATAGAAAAGTGGTATTTGTTTTGTAACTCCTAATATTTATTTATAGTAAGTAACAAATTTATATTAATAAAACTATATCTAAATGAAAAAAATATTATTCCATGGTAAAATAATTATAATTTTATTTGATGAATAATTATTTAGGACTCAACTGTTTAAAATAAACCTATAATGAATTTTTCAAAATTTTCTTTCGAAATAAGATTTTATGATTAATTGAAATGTAGTATTTATCTATTATCCATTTAATTTAAAACAATTATTATGTATATATAGTTAAAAATTTATCAACTATTGAATTTATATAAATGAATATAAGATAATTTGGTGGTAAAAAGGGATATTTTTTTGAAAAACCATTTTTGAAAAGGGCATATGTCATTCCATTTTACCGAATTAAAATAATAATTAATAATTAATTTTTAAAATTAAATTTATAGATTATATATCTAAATACATTAATTTTAATCCATACAATGATTATTTCTAGTCATATAGTTAATGTAAGATCACCCTATGCTCGAAAATTTCATTTCTTCAAAATCCGTTTTTGACACTTTTTGTGAGATTATTTTTAAATTAAATTCTAACATTGCTATGAATTAAATTTAAAAAATTAATTCCATATTTTTAATCCTCATAGTTAATATATCAGAATAATATAAACTTAATTTTTGAAGAAAATAAATTTTTTAAGGGGAAAAAATTAATTACTACGGTTATGATTAAAACAGATTTACCAAGCGGTTAACCTAAAATGATAAGGGTGAAAATAAAATAAAAACATTATAAAACTACATTGGTTGGATATATTATTTCATTTACCTTTTAAACTTATAATATTATCCATTTTGGACCCATTTTTCACGAAAGAAACTTGTCATTATTTTAAAACATTGAAAAATTACAAATATGCCACTCACATCAATTATAAAATGGAACCTCCTCCCCACACCACTTAACACCTATTAATCCATTTATATCAACAAAAATATTAAAAAAAAATATCTCAAAAATAGCCTTTTACAAGTTATATAAGTTTTTTTCTTCCAAAAATACCATCCCTAGGGTCCTTAATAAGAGACCCAAATGTGGTTTTTCTAAGAGAAAGTAATTATTTTCCCCAAGATCTTTATTTTTTATTTGTTTACCACCGTGAATTATGTATTAATAATTATAAAATAATAAAAACAATATCTAAACTATATATATATATATCTCTGTGTGTGTGTGTGTATGTTATAAGATTTATCTATCTTATTCTCTATAAAATAGGAAAAAAACCATCGTTCATGTGTACTGCAGACTACCACCTCACGAACAAATGTAATTTATTTAAAATCACTAACTCGCAAGGATAGACATAATTATTGAAACAAGGAATATATAAGATACTTAAGAAATTATATTTATTATTTAAAATTTATATATAATTCACTCCCTTACCCTTCCACCCAATAAGAAAAAGATAATTTCACTTGTGTGTACGTACATTCCACCATCTCTGTGAAATGATGTTATTAATTTTACATTTCCAAACACAAATAATGGTTATAAAAATATATCTAATGAATAAATATGACAATTATAAAATTAATTCGATTATATATTTAATGTATCTATATCCTACTCACAAGAATGGAACTTCTATGAAAGCAATGCAAGAGAAAACGAAGTAGTTAACACCCAAAATAATGGTAATAATAAACTATTATTAGAAAATGTGTAATATTATGTCATAAGAAGAACATATAAAATATTATAAATATGAATATGGTTCTGTTATAAATTAAGAAAAAATTTAAAACCATTATATAAGATTATAAATAATTTTGAGCTAAAGGGAAATGTGATATAATGGATTTTGTATCAATTTTTATTCCACTGAGACGTATTTGATTCTATGAACCTAGACACTTGTTTGGGATATATATATTGACCCGTTTATATTTTTAATATGAATAAATATTTATCCAGGATGATTAATATTTCAATTTCATTTTATTCTTTCAATGGATTATAATTAAAAAGTTACCAAAGGGGTAACAATTTATTTCACAATCTCATTTTTTGGGATTTCATTAATTTTCATTGAAACAGTATTATAATCCATCCATCATAAAATAAATATATTTAATTATACTATTTATATTTATGTTTTTTTAATATTTCCATCAAAAATATGTTATTTCCTATCTTGAATCAATTAATATAATTTTTAAAATAAAACACAATTATATTTCTTTTTTAATTAGATATAATTTTCTTGCATGTCAGTATTTTTTGAAAATTATTTTATAAAAGTACATTTTATTACTCAAATGATTTATTAAAGATATTTTATGTTATTATTTAATTTTTAAATTGTTTAAAATGAATATTAATAATTTTAATAAAATTTATTCCTTCAAAAAAATCCAAAGAAATAATTTTAATGTATAAATTATTAACGGACGTACCGATCACTTTTATCGTTTTACAAATTTGGATTCTTCTACATTTTTTCAATGGTGTTACAAAGAAAAATATTTAATAAAATATTTTTTTTTTATTTTAATTATATTTTATTTAATTTTCTAATAGAATTTAATTTATAACCAAACTTATATTCCGAATGAACCAATGGACATCTCTAATATCAAATTAATTATGTTTGCATTATCATTCTCTTCAAATATTCACTTTCTTATGATCTTTGGAAATTAAATTTCTCTTAAATATCCATATTATTTTTATAATTGATATGATTATTTCCTAAACTGTATACCATTTTTATATATAGTGTTTTACTACAAAAATTATTTGATTTTCTAGGAAAAATATTGATAAATTCATATTCTTTACTCGATACAGATATTTTTTGATAAGGTATATTGGTTATGAATTGAATTGATCAATCATTATACTTGGAATTCATTGTAGATGTAGTGATATGTGGGTCCTTGTTGTAGATATACCCTCAATGCATTGACAGGTCTCACGAGACCTATTTGTTGGCAAGATTAAATGGGTTTTTGGTGTATACCTACCCATTAATTAAACTGTCTTGGTTTAAGGTCTTGATGGTATAGATATCATGATGTCTAAGATCATGAATCACAATATTATGTATTTTATTAATTTGTAATTCAATTTTTATAATCCATGATATTATTGAATTGAAATTATCCATTCATGAATTTCACGATCATGTTATTTATTAAATGGCATGTGTTTTTAGTTATTTACCTTTCCATATTTATTATTCCTTATTTACTATTGATTGCATTCTTTGTAATTAACCCTTACTAATAATTTTATATCACCTTTAATTTTTCCTTTTAGGTGGAAGTAAATAAGAATTCCTTGAGTTAGTTTAACGATGTAAAATATATTCTATTACTATTTTTTACAATTTATTTCCAATGTAAAATATAAGAATCACTTATATATCTAGTTCATCAAGACTAATAACCTAATCTATCCTTTGAGATTGGGTCCCTTGCATCTTTTATAATGTAATAAAATATACACTAGATCTAGGTTACATGATTTTGGGTTATTATTGTTAGTATCAAAAGAAATTAAGTAGAAACATTCATAACAAGATTTAGGAAAACATAGATTAGGGATAATAACCATATGATAGACTTTGAGGATTTCTCTAATTATATGATAATATCATAAAATTTTGGTTGTGGTAGAGATTATTTGGATTTTACTATTAATATAAACATGTTTGGATAAAAAAAGTGTATTTGGATTCAAAACATATTTATCTTTGGTTAATAACACCGAAAAGAGGTGGTCAACTATATCTCAACCATCATTCAAGTAAACAGAGAGTCTATCCTCACTACACACCTTGTTTAAAAATCTCAAGGGATTTATTTAGGATAATTAAAATTTTATTTACAAACCGTTAAAATCTATTTAAAAATATTTTTGTGATTTAATGATATTTCCACAGAAACCATGTTTCTAATATGGGATTATCATTGCAAAAAATTTCTATTGCTTTCAAGTATTAAATAACATTTATAATTATAAAATTGAATTTAACATTTATAATAATTTGAGATAATCAAGTATTTTACATTTTTTAGAAATAAAATTAGGAATGAATAATGGTATCATTACTAATTTTCAATGTATAAATTTCACTATTGATAAATCCAATACAATTGGTGATCAAGCTGAGTAGGTTATGGCTATATTATGGCATCCTGTAACACCATGAGATTTAATAAAACATTGTTTTTAATATAAAATATTTTTTTGATAAAGTATGTTATGCAAAACATAAATTTTATATTTATTTACACACAACACTATGTTTAAATTATATTACACCCAACATTGCCTTTATATTATGTCATAAGAAAAATCAGTTTTAAATGAAATGTGATATACTATTAAACAATTTTATATTATAGATATTTACTAGCCATTGGAATGATGTGTATGAATATGATTAAGTAAATTATGAAAATATATATTTTACACCTGTATATAAAATTAAGTCTTTTGTTACCAATTAAATTGAAATGGAAATAAAAATAAATTGAAAATAAAAGAAAATATTTTCTGAAAAAAAATAATTTTTATGTGCACAAACATTTTTTAGCTCAATAAAATAACTAAATCAATTTTACTGAATTATTTTAATGGAATATATTTATTATATGTACAATAAAAATTATGAACCTTCTTATTATGTGATTTCTAGGCACGAGTTATGAGTAAATCTAATTTTACTCTTAAAACTATATTTTGTTCTAAAAGTGGTTTTATCCAAATTTGACGTACTTATGTTAGAAATTTTTTTTTCAAACAATAAAAAAATGATTTGAAAATTTTAAATTAATTATTTAAATCATCATGATAAAATTATCATATGTTGAATTTTTGAGAATTTTTTTGAAAGATAATATTTTTGAAAATAGTGAAAATATTGGGTTTATTAAGTATTTTCATTTCATTTAACAAATTTAAAAACCAAAAAATTGGATTAATTTTCTATTAAAAGTAAAATTATTTCAATTATATATCTATTAATATAATTTACATCATTGGAATAATTTATTTGTTGAATATTGATATACTTTTCTGTAAAACATTTGAATATTTTCTCTTTGGAAAACTGTTTTCCATCGAATCTACGAGTTTTATTTTAAATTAAAAAATTCCACTTATTTTAAATAAATTTGGGAAAATGTATTAACTATTTTCAATGATAATAGTTAATATTATATAATAATTTAATATTAATTTTTCACTTTAATTAATATTAAAAATAGTAAAAATTGATTACCAGGGTTAAAGTAAAAAATGGATTTACCGGGGGTTATAATAAAAATATATTAATTAAAATGACCTAAAAACTTGTCTAAAATATATTTTATGAAAATATTTATTCCTTAAAATTTATAATTATATATAATGGTTAAAGTTTTATCCTTTTTTCAGCTCAAAAATGTGGGTTCAACATTTTCTTTTTAAAAATTATTATTGTGTCAGTCACCTCAGTTATAAAAGGTCACCCATATCCTTTCCTCTTCACACATTAATATAATTTAAAATCAGTCAATACCTACTCAAATATCTTAATCACTTCAATAACCATCTCATAGATCCTATATTTTTATCATAAATCCATCCTAATAGGCTTTTTGGTATGAACAAAAGGATGTTTTCCAAAGAAGAGGTGTCGTGATTAACCAAAAATATTTATTTTATTTATTATTATAAATCTTTAAAATATTATCAATTATGATGATATATTAACAATATTATATAAAATTTAATGGAATTTTATTATATTAATTTAATAACCAAAATGAATGTCTTATTCCATAAAATGGGATAAGAAACATCATTTGTGTGTATGATGGACTTCCTCCTCGTGAATCGATGTTTATTATTTTTCCATCATCACCTCTCATGGCTAGATATAATGATATATTGAATGATTTAATATGACAATTATTATATTATAATACCTATTATACTATAATACTATGTATAACATCTTACATTCCACCCCATTGGAAAATAATTATGTCACTCATGTGTGCGGAGAACTACCACCCCGCGAACTGATGTCATTTATTTTTCCATTTAAATATTATATGGATTGTAATAAAGATATATTTAATTAATATATATTATATTTGTAACATAATTATACATATTTACTAAATATATTACATATACCTTTTTACTTTCCATTCTGTGGAGGATATGATAATGTTGCTCGTTTGTACAGCAATTTACCGCCTCACGGAGCGATGTGATTCATTTTTCACTAACTATTTTCACGAAAGGTAAAAAGGATAATTTTAATAAATATATGTGATATATATGAAATAAAAATATCTATTTAAAATTGATTTATTTTTTATTTCCTTCTGTTTTTATCCATTGAGAAAATGGAAATAGTGTTCATGTGTATGTAAGACATACTGTATCCATGAATGGTGCATTTTCTTTTCAATCACTAAATTTTATGGATTAATATAAATACATATATCAATAATATATATTATATTTATATCATGGATAAAATTTTTTATATTTTGGAAGAATTATCAAAATAATAGGGAAAAATAAGAAATCAAAACATACATGAAAAAAAAGAAGTTATTACGAGAAACATGACTTTAACATGGAACTATTAATAAACATGTAGAAGAAAGTTCATAAGTAAATCATACATGGTATAATATATATAATTCTGGTCATTTAATATAATAATTTTTTTATTAAATATGATTTTTTAATGTGTACGAAGGAACTTAGGACTAAAAGTAATGGATTTTCATCTCATTTTTATTTCTATAAGGAACATTCCATATTCACCACATATTTATTTTATATGTTATTTATAAATCCCTTGAATTAATTTTATTATTATTCCAATATAAAGTATTTGGATTTAAATATCCATTTTAGGATCACTATTTAATAGGGCTTATTATTAAAAAGTTACCAAAGTGGTAAGGGTTTGAGGTTATAATCTCATAATTTATTGAGATTGTTTATGATTATGCTTTAAAGGATGAAATATTATGATATATTTATAAATAACATTATAAAATTTATTATCATATATTTATTATTTTAGAATAAATTTTTTTCCTCATTTTCCACTCTTCATATACTCAAGATTCAAAAATATTTTTTTAAAGAGAACTGACTTTATTTCTCTCTTCGATCAGAAATCCTTTTTCATCAATATCCATGTTTTAAAGAATTTTTCTCAAAAATATTTTAACATTCCCTAAAATATTTATTAAATAAATTTTTAACCATGCTCAAAAATTTTTTACAAAAATAAAATTAATCTTTAAGTCATTTTTAAAAACAAATTTTATTTTGATTTTCCTAAACATGTCATGGGAATATTTTTTTTAGCTTATACGACATGGATGTAATTTCCAGCCATGTTGACCAATCAATGTTTTAAAGCTTCCTTTATAATTTAAAAAGGTTCTTTTCAAATAAAAATAATTATTATAATATTTATGTTTATAAAAAAATCAACATGGAAATGATATTATACACAAGAAATGATTTAAATGATTTTTAAAGATTCATTTATAAGTTTAAAAGGTTGTTTTTATAGAAAATTATCCTGAATTTTTTATTAAAAAATGTATTTTTCAAATTATAAAGGATAGTTTCATCAATAAATGATTTAAATTATATTTAAATATTCCTTTATAAGTTTCCAATGTTATTTTCAAATTAAATAATATTTAAAATGTTTTTTCTCTTAAAAAATATTTTTCAAAGTAGAAAGGATATTTTCTTTAAGAAGCATTACAAGTTGTTTTTCGTTAAAAATAATTTCTCATCTAAGATGACATTATTTGATTTTACTTATCTTTTAACAGGGATATCATCCAATTATTCCATATGTATTATTTCTCAACATGGTTTATGTTTATGATGAAAAAATCTAAATGTAACATACTTCTTTTCCATGGGTTATGCTGTAATGAAATGTTCTATGAAATACATTTATTTTCATGAGTTCTAATATTATAAATGATCTATGAAACCCATTTATTTTCATGGGTTCTGATATGATGAATGTTTTATAATATTTTAGAACATGTATTTATGATTTTCATTGTGTAATGTGTGTGACCTATATCTCTCTCAAATGTATTAGATAAATATTGATATCTCCTGAGATAAATATGAATGGAATGTGGAGTAAACCCAATTTAGTAATAGTATTTTTCCATTATGATAGTCTTGGGTGTGAATATTGATTACTATGATGATTTGAGGAGTGAAACCATTCCACTATGATAGCCTTGTAAGTGATCCGCTATTATTATGGAAATTATTTTCTATGTTTGTGTGTATTCTATAATTAAATGTCTTATACTGATTTTATCCTTTCATGGCTCGTGTAATTTTATTCTCTTAGGATTCATGTCTTTAGAACTTCAAATATTTATGTCATGAATCAAGATTATTATCATTGATATGCGGAGTTTGGTTTTTAGATTTTATGCTCATGTTATCATACGCTTCAAATCATTTTATGTTTAAATATATCCCTTTTTACCCTTAAAGGGCTTGTGAGATAACTCTTTCTTAAGTTTCATTTCCATTGTTCATGAAGAAATTTATTATGTATGATATATATAACATGGATTATATTTATGAATAACTTTGTGGGATATGATGAAGTTTATTCATGAACCTATTTTTTAAGTTTCCATATATTCCTAGGAACTATACCATTATGATACTCATGTGTGTATTTGTGTAATGTACTGAATTTTCATCTTAAATAATGAAATATCTATACTTGAAAAGACTAGGTCATTATATTCTGTATCAGAAGATAGGTTTATTTAACCTTTGGAAACCAAGATAATAAAACTTTAGTTAGAATCCTTGGAATTAGCATTTGTATAGGGTAAGATCCTAAAGATTTGGTAAGAAATAGATTATATGGCTTAACTCACAATACATACATGTTTAGATACTAAAAGTGGAGATCGTTTTGAAACAAATGTAATTAAGATTAATAACTGCAAAAAAAGTACCATAGGGATTCACTTGAGTGTTACCAGGTAAATGATAATAGGATTTACTATGTTCCATGTTTGATATTCCTAGAGGATAGGCTTTATTTAATTAACATTTTCTGTTACAAAATATCTGTAAATACTTTAATAGATTGTGATTATGAATAAACATGGTTAAACATTAAGTTTCATGTATTCTAATTAATTTTTCTTGATTATATATTCTATAATTTCTTTCTTTATTATGTGTTTTCCCACTATGATTATTATTTCTCACACTATGATATTTGGTTTTAAAAAATGGTGGGAATAAGATGGGACTAGGATAATATTGATTCTGATAGAAAATATTTTGATGAGAACAAAAATGGTATAATTACTAAATTGAAGGATATTTTGATTATTCAAAATAATTTATCATCATGTAATGTTAACAACTTGTACCTTAACCAACTCTCAAACTCACCAAATAATAGATGTATGATGTTTGTTGAGTGTTCGGGTGGTGGAGACCATGGAGGAAAGAAGATTTAGTTCCAATATGTCAATAATATGGGAAGAATCACTCCAGGGAATGTATCAAAGTAAGGAGAAAAATTTTTATGTATGGAGAAGAATGGTACAAAAAAAAATTATTATCTTAGAAAAATGAAAATTTCAGTTAACACAATAGATGACAATAATGGTTTCCCTAAGGCATAATCAATGGTTGAATGTTATAAATTTGTAATGAATCAGAATTATAAAAATTGATGTTCTAGGGGGAAATATTATAAATAGGATCATAAATGAGGTACAAGTAAAGGTTTTTATATTGATGATTAATAAACTCTAAATGATATATTAAAGGAAGGTGAACTGAGGGATAATATGGTGATGTCAATAAATTCTTTTAAGAATGTAGTGGAATGATTGAGGTGTTTATGTATTTCAAATCCAAGAATTATGAAATATATAAGTAATTTTCTATGAATGTTTTTCTATATCTATTTATAAAAATATATTAAATGTTATACATTACCTAGATAATTTATTTAATGGTCAGGTGACATTTTATGAGAAAAAAACTATTAAGGGAAAGATAACCCTTAATATTTTCTTATTGTTGAGATAATGATGTTAGGTTATATAGATGATTAATATAGAAAAGTTAATATTTATAATATTTATTACCTTAAAAATAATTAATTTTTAGATGATAAAGTGTTATATATTATCATTTTTGGAGTATACAACATTTTTAGATTTCTAAAATATATTCAATAATTAATGGTTTTATTTTAGGAATGAGGAAGCATGTTTGTCTTCATTTAGGTTTTATAATAATTCTGGTTATCTCTATGTTTGAGGGGAATATATGACCAAAGTATTCATATATTTGGTATTTGTAATTAAGAGATACATTATGGAATTTAATAGATTAATGATAAGTTTATTTAGAAAATTCAGTGAACTGGTTTCCAAATTTATGGATTTCAATTTTGGTCAGACTTGGAGGATCCTTGAGGTTAACATTTCATGGAATTAATTAAGTTGAAATTTAGACATTATTCGATCATGTTTTCTAACAATTTTGTTTTCTTAATATTTAGATAATGAAGGAATTATTTATGGATCTTAAGATGATTTTAGTGATTTAGGCATAAGATATTCATTATGAATATTCATTTTACGTGTGAAGTGGAAATTAATCGAAGCACAACAAAATGATGAAATTTTTTTTATGGTATAAAGGAAATTTGATCCCTAGATATATTGGTTCCTTTGAAATTCATGATCATTTCTGGATGGTAGCTTATTAATTATCACTTCCACTGAACATTTATCATGTCTACGATGTGTTCCATATATCCATCTTAAGTAAAAAATATATCTTATCCTTTATATGTAATAACCTGAGATTTTATGAGAATTATTCTTTTTAATTTCATTGAAGTATTGTGTTGTATGCTACACCAAAATTATCTTGCACTATACGCAACACCGTATTAGCTTGCAGTATACGCAACACTATTCTTGGCTCGTGTTACACATAATTTCAAGTTCGTTTTGTGGAAATTATTTTACGCCACATTAAGTATAGATTTTGTTTAATGTATAAATGAAATATGTTTTGATTATATTATACGCAACAACAAATGGTGCTTTCACTACATGCATCTCTGACTTGGCTTGCATTACACACAATCAAGACCTTCCTCGATAGTGTGTGTAGTACGCAATACCGAGTTTCACTAAACGATATATTATTATAATATTATTATGAACTTCCCTTTATGAATAGTAATACCCACTTTTTGAAATTTTATAAATTTTATTTTTCAAAATGGACTTCATTTTTGGATTCGTAATATCGAAATTAGCCTAGGGTGAATTTTTGGTATTTTTTTAAAAAGTTTCAATTTTTGATGAATAGTGAAAACATTGGGTTACTATTTAAAAACCGAATTTTTATATAAATAATAATTAATTTTATTTAAATTTATTTTATGTAAAAATTGATACATAATACCTATATAATTTCAATATAATTCATTGGAGTCATTTTATAATAATTTTAGACATATAAAAATTTTATTGAACTTTTCACCGTTTTTTACCCACCTCCTAGGAGAGTTTGAAAATTTACATAAAACTTAATTTTACCACTTTCGTGTGTGTAATTTCGAAACTCCTAGAGACACGATTAATATCAAGGAGTAAAATGTGGTTCAATAAGATAAAAATAATTTTTGGTGAATATTAACATTTTACTTTTATTTACCACTGTTAAAAGTAAATAGGGTAATTAAGGGTAAAAATGATATTACTATTATCCTAACACAAGTCCTAAATCTATTGGATAATTGTTGTTCTACCAAATACAACCTTAGGGATAAAATATTACCCTTTAGGTCCACTTGGATTATATTAGGACATTTATTATTATTTTATTTAAAGAATAATTAAAATAGTTAAAATCAAAGCTTAATAACTAATAATTTTTAATATAGGGTTATACCTAAGATAAATTCAACTATAAATATTCATTAGAAACATAAAAATATTTCTTACATAATGGTATTTTATTTATAATTTTTATACATTAAATAATTTAATTTATTTATTACACAATAATGATGCAGTAATTACCTTATTAATGAAATATTAAAATAATTGATGTTATAAATACCCAAAAAATGTAATTTTAGACTTTTTATGCGTTCCACTAATTTTTTAGGTTAATATGACATGATATTATTGAGTTAAAAAACTTTTTTCGAAATAATCATGCTGTTATGATTTTCACAAAAATGTAGTACCAAATAGTGTCAAAATTGACAGAAAATAGTTTATAAAGAAAATATTATATTATTAATTTTTATTTTATTCCTGAAATCTAATGTTCGACCGTGTGACTTAGATAAGGATGTATATATTAATAATGAACCACTTGGGGTTTGTTTGTCTTGTTATAGTAAGTTTATTATCCATATAGTGTAAGAAAACAAAAAGACACAATAACAATTAAATTATTTAACTTAGAGTTAAATATAAATGATAAGGATACAATAGTAACATACACATTTCTAAAACCTATTGGTTGAGAGGATTTAGAACCATACCGACCTTAGATTCTAAATAAATCAATTTTGAGCTATTAAAAACCGAATATGACTTTATTATAAAATAATATTTTAAGTTTCCTAAGGTGCCCCTATCCTCCCTTATAAAAGGGGCACCTCTTCCCTCTTCTCTTAACACCCTTTTGAGCCATGAATATTGCCCAAAACCTACCAATTACTCTTCTAAACCACTCTAGTTATATCATAGAGGTTTTGGTGTTCTCAAAAGACCAACTCAAATTCCCTAAGAAGAAGTCTAAATGAGGTGCATCGAGGAAGAGGTAATCTCTTCTACCAGTTTTTTCAAGTTTTCTTTCTTCTTCAACTTCTTCTTATTTAGTTGTTTCATTATAAATTAATAACATAAGTATCACTAATATACTGATATGTTATTATAAATATGAAACAACCACATTTCACCTTCAATCCATCCTACGGAAAATGAAATCACCGCGCATGCGTACGTACGGAATACCGTCTCCACGCCGTGGTGTAATTAGTTTTTACACTACCACCTTACTTGGAAGGGTGTAATGGTGTAAAGAATAAATATATATGGTAATTATAACATAATACTGATTCTGAGGAATTATATCATCCAATCTAATTCCATTCAATAATTATGCAAACGATGTCATCGCTTGTGCGTACGTACGGATTACCGTCTCCACGACGCGATGAGATTCATTCTCCATGTTAACCATTCAAGAATGATTATAAAGTATATATAATGAATAATAATTAAATATATGACATAATGAAGCTACTGAGTTTATTTATATATATATGTGTGTCATATAATTACAATCATTCAAGTCAATAAGGAAAGAAAAACAGCGTTCATGCGTATGTACGGCCTACCGTCTCCATGAACGGTGTATTTCATTTCATTCATATGTCTATTATATATATAAATATACTGAATATATATGATATATAAATCATGATTTACATTATTTATGTAATTAAATAATGATATAAGTAATAATAATATCAATAACAACAAGTCTAAACAAGTAAGATAAATAAAACAATTTTTTCCGAAACGCTGCTTTAACATGGAATTACAAAAGAACGGGTAATATAAAGTCATAAGTGTACAATATATGATATAATAACAATTAATATGATTATGTAATAAGTAAATGACATTATTTAAGTCACTATAAAGGAGGTTTGGAAACGTACGAAGCATATCAGACCTAAGGTAAGGGTAATTGTTGTTATCTCATTCTTATCCGAGATTTTTTATTCGTAAGTATTTACTGGGGTTATGTTTATTATCCATGTCCATATGTTCTCAAAATGTTTTCATAAAATGTTTAATTTTATTCCATGTATGTTTAAAGTCAATTTTACCCTTTTTTTACATTTACCACATCATATGGAAGGAATCTTTCTTTTGTTTACCATACGAGGTACTTTTTTACATTTCTAGCAAAAGTACGAGAAGAATATTTTTTTTAACTTATATAGAATGAACGGATTTTTACGATTTTATAACACCTTATTTTCATGAAGCTTTCTCGACAATGTTTATTTACTATTTTCAAAAAAATCCTTTTCTTTTAAAATTTCATGGAATTATGTGAAAATAAAATGATTTTGAAGAAGAAATGATATTTTCCTCAAGAATTAATTCCAATTGTTTTATCAAAACCATTTTCCATCTAAGATGAAATTATTTCATATGTGTATGTTTC
Source organism: Viscum album (assembly GCA_963277665.1). NCBI lineage: Eukaryota > Viridiplantae > Streptophyta > Magnoliopsida > Santalales > Viscaceae > Viscum > Viscum album. Next base: position 1,515,013,203 of record OY728163.1, read on the forward strand.
AAGTATAATGTCTCTATGATTTACATGGTTTCTCTTTTCTTATGATGAAATGATATTCATTTGTTTTTTATGGATTATGTTATGATGGGATGATGTTTATGAAACCCATTTTATTCTTTGGGTTATGATGAATGATTTATGTATATGTTGTGGAACACATAAGAATAATTTATTTATGAGATTTGTGGGACCTATATCTCCCTCCAATTCATTGAGTAATGATTTATATCTCATGAGATAGACATGGTAGGAATGGTAAGTTAATCTAGTTCAGTGTTACAGGACTGAAACATGGAGTGAACTCTATTCGGATAGGGACATTGTCCACTATGATGGTCTTGACAGCAATGCCTTGGATACTATGGAAATCATATCATGTGCTTAATGTTTTTCAACAATTAAAAGTTTTATTTCCAAGATATTTTATCATTATTGATGTTCCATTATGATCTATGCCTTACGTACTGCCATGTTTTATGTCATTTCTCAAGATTTCGATGTATAAACATTATGTTCATGTTTTTATGTTCAAATGTATATGTTTTTTTTCTCCATGCTTACCCTTATTGATAATTTGAGCTCACCGTTTATATGATTTCTTTTCCCCAGGATATAAAGAAAGTTTTTAGGTAAGAAAACAAAAGTGGGAGATCTTTATGGGAGATGTTGAACATCTTTCACCACGATTTGAAGATTATGTTCTGAGTTTCCAAAGACACTAAACTATTTCGATACTTCGGTGTTTTTTTTTGTTATGTATTAATTATTCTGCAAAAGTAATTTAATGTCCATGTACGTCAAGAATTGGGTCTCTACAATTGGTATCAGAGGTTCGGTTTAGTCAACCTTTGGAAACTAGGATGCGATAACTTTAGTGAGATCCCTATTGATATTTCTAAGGTATGTCTAGGGATGTCCCTAAGGTTAAGTATAAGTATAGGTTATAGTCCTAGAATTAGAGTAAAGATATTAGAATTAAACCTAAGATGTTCGATATTGATGTTACTCCCCCTTGATTTTCATTTTTGACTCTCACAATATTCTTTTTCGGTTTTAGAAAATGGCTGGAAATAGGAAGATTCACGATAATGGAGGATATTATGGATAGTGTAATGATATTCTTCATGAGCAACCAAATGAAATCGGATCTGGAAGTCCACATATCATTATTATGCCTAATCAGTAATCTCATAATATGATCCATAAGCTCAACTTTGGTAAGTTTCCTGACTCACCTAATAAGAGAAAGATGGAGTTTCATGATGATCATAGAGGAAAGAAAGTTCAATTTCCCTCATGTAAATCATGTGGGATGAGGCATCAGGGAGAATGTTTCAAAGGAACTAGAAGATTCTTTGGGTGTGGAAAAGAAGGACACAAAGCTAGTAATTGTAAAGGAAAAGGTTTAGTTAACACCATAGACAATGATAAGGGTATTTCTAAGACATCAACAATGGTTAAATGTTTTAAATGTGTAATGTACGAGCATTATGCAAACTAATGCCCTAAGGGAAAATCTCATAAATAGAATCAGCATGGTCATATGGGTAGTATTTATTTGGATGATGATGAAGAGACTACAAATGATATATGAGATGGAAGAAATGATGAAGCCCAGTCAGTGGTTTAAGAAGGTAGTGTAATGATTTTATGTTTATCAAGAATAATGTATGGTACTATGGAATAAAGAAAAATATGAGGATTGTCACACTGTTGCCTTTTCTTGAGTTTTGAAAGTATATTTTGAATGGTACCGGTAACCATGAAAGGTTATTCAGATATTTTTGGAAAGCACCTAATATGCGCATAAAGAAGGGATAATGAGATAATGAAAATTTTGATAGTATTAATGGGCTCATGAATAATATAAATAAAAAGTGATATCATGGTTTGAGCATATAGAATTTTTGGGATTTTGGTATATGGAAAGAGTTAGCTTGTGACAGCATTAATTTTTTCACTATGGTTCAAGAGAATACATGATTAAGGTATTAACATGTTTGGAATGTGACCAAAAAGATATATCGTATGATATATGGGGGATAAATGATGGTATTCACATGCTCGGTAGATGACATTCCTAGTAATTGTTTTCTTTATACTATGAGCTTGGACAGAAGTATTTTGGATAAGCCAAAAGATTGGAATGAATAAAGTTAGACATAAGATAGTATAATTTAGGGTTTGAAATTTTTTCTATTTTATTGCAGGAATGTTATTATAATGTAGTTTTAGAAAAAGGGATAATCTTCCAGACGGGCAACAACCCGTCATGTCGGACAAAGCTGTGGGAATCGAACGCACAACTGAAGTGTGACAGGCCTTTATTTCCTACCACTGGCGTACAGGAAGTCCTTGGTTAGTAGAAACTAGTTTTATTAAGCAGTATGATAGATGAAGTATAAGTCCATTTTTGGAATCATATACGATTAACCTCACCATAGATGGACTTATGTATATTTGATAACTTTCGCTAACATTTTTTTTGAGACATATGGAATGACCCATCATTCTATCACATGATCAGCTAACACTTCACGAATGAAAAATTCAACTTCATTTCTTTAAGAGATGAAGTGTAAATTGTCCAAGGCACGAACAATAGTGAGATTTTACCTAAATAATGTAAGTATTTATTCTATTTCTAATTCATCAACTTTAGGGAAATCATCTTGAAAACCAAAAAAAGTTGTCCTAGTGGCCTTATATCTGATGAATCAGATGGTACCTTAGATCATCACAAATTTATGGCTTTGTGATTGTTGGTCTTTTCATAGTAATTTCCTCTACCACTCTTCATCAGAACATGATGGTTATATTTTTCTTCCATATCCATATTTTCACCTATGTTCTCCTATGTCGAAACCCAGTGATTAGTTAATTTGGGTAACCGTTACATTTCATAATTTAGTTTTTAAAATTTAGTTTTGTTATTCCTTTCTACGATGTGGGTTTCTATGAAAGATATTTTCAAGTAGTAAACCATTTATAACCCAAACGAATTTCTAGGGCGAAATTCATTTTAAGGGGGTAGAATGTAACAACCCGAGATTTTATGAGAATTATTCTTTTTAATTTCATTGATTTCGTGTGTTGTACGCTACACCAAAATTATCTTACACTATACGCAACACCATATTAGCTTGTAGTATACGTAACACTATTCTTGGCTCATGTTACACACAATTTCATGTTTATTTTGTGGAAATTATTTTATGAAACATTAAGTATAGATTTTGTTTAATGTATAAATGAAATATTTTTTGATTATGTTATACGCAACACCAAACGGAGCTTTCACTACATGCATCTCTGACTTGGCTTTCATTACACACAATCAAGACCTTCCTCGATAGTGTGTGTAGTACGCAATAGTGAGTTTCACTAAATGATATATTATTATAATATTATTACAAACTAGCATTTGTGAATAGTAATACCCACTTTTTGAAATTTTATAAATTTTATTTTTCAAAATGGACTTCATTTTTGGATTTGGAAGATCGAAATTAGCCTAGGGTTAATTTTTTGTATTTTTCTGAAAACGTTCAATTTTTGATGAATAGTGAAAACACTAGGTTACTATTTAAAAACTGAATTTTTATATAAATAATTATTTATTTTATTTAAATTTATTTTATGTAAAAATTGATACAGAATACCTATATAAGTTCAATGTAATTCATTGGAGTCATTTTATAATAATTTAAGACATATAAAAATTTTATTGAACTTTTCACTGTCTTTTACCCACCTCCTAGGAGAGATTGAAAATTTACATAAAAATTAATTTTACCTCTTCTGTAAGTGTAATTTCTAAAATCTGAGAGAAATGGTTAATATCAAGGAGTAAAATGTTTTTCAATAAGATAAAAATAATTTTTGGTGAATAGTAACTTTTTACTTTTATTTACTACGGTTAAAAGTAAATATGGTAATTTAGGGTAAAAATGATATTATTATTACCCTAAAACATGTCCTAATTCTATTGAATAAGATTATTTAGGCCAAATACAACCTTAGGGATAAAATATTACCCTTTATGTCCACTTTTATTAGATTAGGACATTTATTATTACTTTATTTAAAGAAGAATTAAAATAGGTAAAATCAAAGTTCAATAACTAAAACATTTTTAATATAGGGTTATGCATAATATAAATTCGACTATAAATATTCATTAGAAATATAAAAGTATTTCCTACATAAAGGTATTTTATTTATAATTTATAACCATTAAATAATTTAATTTATTTATGACACAATGATGATGCAGTAATTACCTTATTAATGAAATATTAACATAATTGATGTTATAAATACCCAAAAAATGTAATTTTAGACTTTTTAGGAATTCCGCTAATTTTCTAGGTTAATATGACATGTTAGTATTGAATTAATTAAATTTTTCCGAACAAATAATTCTGTTATTATTTTCACAAAAATAAAGTACCAAATAGTGTCAAAGTTGACATAAAATAGTTTATAAAACAAATATTATATTATTAATTGTTATTTTTTCCATAAAATCTAAGGTTTGGCTAGATTACTTAGATACAGATATATATATATATTAATAATGAACCACTTGGGGTTATTTTGGCTAGTTATAGTAAGTTTATTAACCATATAGTGTAAAAAAACAAAAATACACAGTAAAAGTTAAATTATTTAACTTAGAGTTAAATCTAAATGATAAGGATAAAATAGTAACCTAAAATTGTCTAAAACCTATTGGTTGAAAGGATTTCGAACCCTCTACACCTTATCTTAGAAATAAATTAATTTGGAGTTATTAATGACCGAATATGACTTTATTATAAAATAATATTTTATGTTTTCCTATGGTGCCTCTCTCCTCCCTTATAAAAAGGGCACCCCTTCCCTCTTCTCTTAACACCCTTTTGAGCCTTGAAACTCGGCCAACCCCTGACAATTTATCTTCTCAACATCAATAGTTATATCATAGAGTTTCTATTATTCTCAAAAGACCAAATCTAATGCCCTAAGAAAAATTTTAAAGGAGGTGTGTCGAGGAAGAGGTAATCTCTTCTACCGATTCTTTCAGGTTTTCTTTATTTTTCAAATTATTCTTCTTTAGTTGTTTCATTATAAGGTTATAACATAAGTATCACTAACATACTCATATTTTACTATAAATATTAAACAACACCATTTCACCTTTTATCCATCGTACGGAAAATGAAATCACCGTGTGTGCGTACGTACGAAATACCGTCTCCACGCTATGGTGTAATCAGTTTTTCCACCACCACCTTACTTGGATGGGTATAATGGTGTAAAGAATAACTATATATGGTTATTATAACATAATACTTATTATGAGGTATTATATCATCCAATAAAAATCCATTCAATAATTATGGGAACAATATCATCGCTCGTGCGTACGTACAGATTACCATCTCCATGACGCGATGAGATTCATTCTCCATGTTAACCATTCAAGAATGATTATAAAGTATATATAATGAATAATAATGAAATATTTGAAATAATGAAGCTAATTAATTTATATATATATATATATGTATTTCATCTACTTACTTCTATTCAAGTCAATAAGAAAAGAAAAACAGTGTTCATGCGTATGTACGGCCTACCGTTTTCTTGAATGGTGTATTTCATTTCATTCATCTATCTATTATATATATAAATATAATAAATATATATGATATATAAATCATTATTAACATTCTTTAAGTAATTAAATCATTATATAAGAAATAATAATATCAAGAACAACAAGTCCAAACAAGTAAGAAAAATAAAATGATTTTTCCCAGAACGCTGCTTTAACATGGAATTACAAAAGAACAGGTATTATAAAGTCATTAGTGTACCATATATGATATAATATCAATGAATATGATTCTATAATAAGTAAATGACATTATTTAAATCATTATACAGGAGGTTCGGATACGTACGAAGCATATCGGACCTAAGGTAAGGGATAATTATTGTTATCTCATTCTTATCTGAGATTGTTTATTCGTAATTATTTACTGGTGTTATGTTTATTATCCATGTCCATATGTTCTCAAAATGTTTTCATAAAATGTTTACTTTTCTTCCATGTATGTTTAAAGTCATTTTTACCCTTTTTTTACTTTTTCCACATCGCATGGAAGGAATCTTTCTTTTTTTTACCATATAACAAACTTTTTGACTTTTCTGGAAAAAGTACGAGAAGAATGTTTTTTTTAATTTCTATGACACGAACAGATTTTTACGGTTTCAAAACACATTATCTGTGTGAATATTTCTCTATAATATTTATTTAATATTTTCAAAAAAATCATTTTATTTTAAAATTGCATGGAATTTCGTGGAAATAAAATGATTTCGAAGAAGAAAGGATATTTTCCTCAAGAATTCACTTCAAGTGTCTTATCAAAACCATTTTCCATCTAAGATGAAATTATTTCATATGTGTATGTTTCAATTATAATGTCTCTATGATTTACATGTTTTAACTTTTCTTATGATGAAATGATATCCATTTTTTTATATAGATTATGTCATGATGGGATGATGTTTAAGAAACCCATTTTATTCTTTGGGTTATGATGAATGATTTATGTTTATGTTGTGGCACACATAAGAATGATTTCATTATGAGATGGGTGGGACCTATATCTCCCTTCAATTCATTGGGTAAAGATTTATATCTCATGAGATAGACATGGCTGGAATGGTAAGTTAATCTGGTTCAGTGTTATAGGACTGAAACGAGGATTGAACTCAATTCAGAAAGGGACTTTGTCCACTAAGATGGTCTTGGCAGCAATTCCTTGGCTACTATGGAAATCATATCATGTGATTAATGTTTTTCCACAGTTACAAGTTTTATTTCCAAGCAATTTTATCATGATTGATGTTCCATTATGATCCATGCCTTACGTACTTCCATGTTTTATGTCATTGCTCAAGATTTCAATGTTTAAACATTATGTTCATGTTTTTATGTTCAAATGTATATGGTTTTTTTATTTTCTCCATGCTTACCCTTACTGAGAATTTGAGCTCACCCTTTGTATGTTTTCTTTTCCCATGGATATAAATAAATGTTTTAGGTATGAAAACAAAAGGGGAAGATCTTTATGGGAGATGTTGAAGATCGTTCACCACGATTAGAAGATTATGTTCCGAGTTTCCAAATACTATAAACTATTATGGTCCTTCGGTGTTTTTTGTTATGTATTAAGTATTCCGAAAAAGTAATGTTATGTCCATGTACATCATTCTTTGGGTCTCTACATTATATTTAGTGAACTAAGAGATCATACTGCAAGAAAAAGCTATTTTTTATGAGGAACAATTGGTATAAATTATGGATCATATAACGAAGGTGTTATGAAATAATTCCAACCAAAAGGCCAATGTTTTTTTGGAAAAACCAATATCCTAATGAAGCTATGTGGGAACCTAATGATGTAATTAGGTAGATTCATCCTCATATTTTGGTACAAAATTGATGATTTTTTAGGGTGAAATTCATTTTATGAGGCGTATGATGTTACACCATATGATTTTAGGAAATTTTTTTTAAATTTTATATACATTTTTTTAATCGTCTTCACTATATGAAAAACCATGTTTATAATTTTAAACACATAGAACTAAGTTTATCTTTCATCTCACACAACAACAAATTTATAATATATTACACGCAATAATGAGTTTAAATGAAATATGGTGTAATAAAAAAATATTTATTATGATTGTTACCACCTAGCTACTAAATTGCTGAGTATGATTAGATATAATTAAATTATGAAGATATATGGTTTACACATGTGTATAAAATTAATTTTCTTTTTACCAATTAATTAGAAATGATATTAAAACCATTTCAAAATAAAGGAACTCATTATCTGAAACAACATTTTTTATACACACAACTGCATTATAAATCTGTATTTTTAAATAAATCGTTTTGGTGAATAATTTTAATGAAATTTATATATTTTAAATTCAATCAAGTGTGTTAATATTTGTCTTATATTTGTTCTAGGCAAGAGATAATAATAAATTTTATTTTATTCTTAAAAACAATATTTTTAAAAAAAACATTTTATCACAATTGGTGCACTTATTTTTCAATTTCATTTTTAACACTTTTAGAAATTTTATTAAAAAAAATAACTTTTATTTTTGAAAAAATAATTTCATAATTATATTAGGTTTAATTTTTTTAAAATATTTAGAGAAGATAAATTTTTGATGAATACTGAAAATACTAGTTTGTATTAAGAATCATAATTTATTTTGAAGCATTTAAAAAGATAAAAAAAATTAAATGTTTTTAAAAGTAAAATTAGTTCAACTATATATGTATTGATCCAATTTAGGTAATTATAATAAATTTAATTATGAATATTCGTATAAAAACTTTTTAAACTTTTGAATATTTTCTCTTCAGAGAACCACTTTTTATCACATCTATGGGTCTAATTACAAATTAAAATTTGAAACTTATATTGATGGAATTTAGTAAAATTGATTCCATATTTGGAATCTTCATAATTAATATTATATAATTATGTGAACTTAATTTCTTACCTTAATAAATAGTAAATATATTAAAAATTAATTATCGTGGTTAAGGTAAAAATAGATTTACGAGGGGTTAAACTAAAATCATATGGGTTAAATCATATAAAAAATCATTTAAAATCAATTTTATATCCATATTGTGACCTTAAACTATCTAAATATATATAATGGTTCATTTTGGAGCATTCTGTCATGGGAAAAACATGGTTACACCATTTTCGTTTCAAAATTTACAAGTGTGCTGCTCACCTTACTTATAAATGGGCACCCACTCTCCTCTCATCTTCACACCTTAAAAGTCATTCGACTCAAACAATACCTGAACAAATATATTCCTCAATTCCCTTCCTATGATTTATAAACTAGATTTTGATCATAAATCTATCCTAATAATCCTTTTGGTGATTACCTAAATAGGTTGTCCGAGTAAAAGGTATAATGCTTAAACAAGTGCCGTTATTTTATTTATTCTTCCAAATATTTCAAATATTATTCAATGATTATGATATATTACCACAAATATATCCCATATATTAATATTTATTTTTGTTCAAAAAACTAAATCCTGATCTTCTTACCTCAAATAGGATAAGAAATCATCATTCGGATGTACAGCAAACTACCACCCCATGAACTGATGTCATTCTTTTTCCATCACCACATATCTCTAGTGGATATAATCTTGGATTTAATGTTGATATATTATATTTATTATATTATTATAACTCTTTAATTAAAACACCACACTTAACTTCTTACCTTCCAACCCATTTTAAAACAATAATGTTGCATATGTGTATAGAAGACTATAGCCTCGCGAACTGATGTGATACATTTTTTCATTTCCACTTTACATGGATTGTAATAAGGATATATTGAATGAATATATAAGATATTTGTAAAAAAATTATCTATTTAATAAATACATTATATATACCTTCTTACTTTCCATTCTATGGGGGATAAGATAACATCGCTCGTGTGTGTGGTGGACTAATTCATTATGAAGCGATGTGATTTGTTTTTTCATAAGAACTTTTCATGGAATGTAATTTGATTTATTTAATGAATATAATTGATATATATGACATAATAATTACTCTATAATGTTTTTTTATTATTTATCTTTCTTTCATTCTATCTATTAGGAAAATGGATATTCATTTGTACGTACGTCCTACCGTGTCCATGAACAGTGTATTTTATTTTATGTCTATAATTTTTAACAATTAATAAAAAAAAATATGTACTAGATATATATGATATTCATATAATGGATGAAATTAAATATATTATATAACAATGATCAAATTAAGATAAAAAAGATAACAAATCCAAACATACATGAAAAATAAATTATTTATTGCAAGAAACATGACTTTAATGTGACTGAAATTTATATGTTTTTATTTTCCAAATATATACTTTAAGTTTAAGAAATAACCAAATAAATCATGCGGTATTCTAAAGGGAAATATCAAAAAAGTAAATTTTAATTTAAAAAAACAATCTCCAAAACCAAGGTGGCTTTGAACTATGAGGCACCCACAGCATCCGGTCATGTCTCCTACCATCCACCATCATTAGTTGGTACACCACGGGCCATCGTCCATCACCTCTAGATTTGACGATCAAAGAAATCAAAATTAGAAGATTAAATCATCCTATAAAACTTTTCATTTACAATTCACCGTCTCTTTATTCATGTCACTGTTGTAGAAATAAAAGGTTGTTTCCACAAAATAACCATAACATAACTTCACAGACTTCCAAAACTTATTAAATGATCCAATCACCCACCCGGAGACAATAATTTTCTCGATCAGCATCTCCCAAAACCTACTTGTAGAATAACACACCCAAATTATTGGGAATGGAGTACTAGATCATGATGTTAGAGAAAGGTTTAAAAGATTTAGTCTTATACAGGGGACCATACCGAAGACTACATCATCATCAACTAGGGAGATTAAACCACATACCTTCAATAAAACATCAAATTAAAAATATAGAATCATGAAAAAATACAAACCATAAATAACTGGTCCCAGATAAATAAAAATCCCCAAAACCATCACCAGTCTAGATCTAATTCCATAGATAAAATTAACAAACCCAAAAAGGCCAAAAAAAACATATGTAAATAGTAACAATCATAGAAAGAAGCACCAATCTCACAAAAGAGACAAGGAGCCAAAAAAAAGAGATGATAAGGCCAGTGCCAATGAAGAACCTGAAATCATACCACTACCATCCCCCCTACAACACCATACCAAGTAGTCCCATATCCTAAATGGAGCATGACTAAAATAAAGTCAAACATGATGGGTAGTCTAGTAAGGGATGTAGAGAAGAAAGGCCCTAGATTCCACAACTATTGCTTACAAAAACCATCTAAATCTCTAACACACAGACCCAAAATGGGGGTCTATTACATAGGGTTAAGCCAAAATAGTGGTGGGGAGGGATGTGTGTTCACCATGACAAAAAATTTCATCACATGAGAGGGGGAATAAGAAAGTGAGAGTAGAAAAAGGAAGTAACAAGGGAAATCAAGGAGCACTATCATTATTGATCAGACTTATAAAACCCAATGAGGAAGGGAATAACAGGCATTGGGAGTTCCAAGATCTATGTGAGTGTGGAGACATTTATGATCCCTCAAATGACTTCAATGGGGATAATTATTCAAACATTAACAAAGTGGTAAGGGTTTGATGTTAAGAACTTTTTATTTATCAGTATTGTTTACGGTTTTGAATATTATAATGAGATATTATAATCTATTTATCAATAACTTCATTACTTTTATTCTCATATAGTTATTCCTTGAAAATAAAAGGTTCCATTCATTTTACACTTTTTATGTACTTAATATTCCAAAATAATCTTTTTAAAGATAACGTCCTTTATTTCTATCTTCGGTCAAAACCCTATTTTTTCCCATATCCATGACATCTAAAAATGTTTTTGAAATTTTTTTAAAATTCCAAAAATTATTTATTAAATACATTTTTACCCATGTTTTGATTTTTAAAAAATATATTAAAAGTAATATTCATGTCATTTTCAAACCCAAGGAATGTTTTTCTTTTACCAAAAAATTTTAAAGGAAACATTATTTTGACATGTACAACATGAAAAAACATTACCACTCTCATGAAAAAACAATGTTTTAAAGTCTAATTTATATTTTAAATGGTTATTTTCAAAGAAAAGTATATTGAAATTTTTTTATGTTTTCAAAATTATTTTTCAAATTAGAAACTATATTATATCATGAAATATTTTAAATGATTTTAAAGATTATTTTATAAATTTTAAAGGTAATTTTCAAAAAAAATGATTTTTAAAATGTTTTATGTTTTAAAAAGTGTTTTTCAAAGTGAAAATAATATTTTCCTCTAGATATTATTTAAATGGTATTTAATGGTTCATTTATATGTTTCTAGGTAATTGTTATAGAAAATTATTATTAATTTTTTATATTTTAAAAAGAGTTTTTCAAAGTAGAAAGGGTATTTTCTCAATAATCCTTCCATGTTATTTTTATTTCAAAATGATTTTCCATATAATATGAAATACTCTTATGTTACTTAATATATATTAGGGATTTGATGTACTGATACCATATTTATTCATTAAATGTATGTTTTATGTTTATAATGACAAGATATTTATGAAACTATTTTCCTTTCCATGGGTTATGTTATGATGAAATGTTCTATGAAACCCATTTATTTTCATGGGTTATGATATGATGAATGATTTGTGAAATAAATTTCATTTCATAGGTTTTAATATGATGATTTTATAGTGATATTATGGTACACATATGTATGATTTTATTTATTTTATGGGTGGTGTCTATATCTCCCTTCAATGAATTGGGTAAAGATTGATATCTCATGAGATAAATGATATTAACATGGGGATTTAACCTAGTATAGTAAGGTATTTTTTCAACTATGGTATTCATTGGAGTGGACATTTAATACTATGATTGTTTGAGGATTAATCCTATTCTACTAAGATATCATTTCTAATGATAAATTACTACTATAGAAATTATTTTCTATGATTATGTGAATTCCATAATTCCATGTCTTATGCTAATTTTATTCTCTTATGGATCATTTTCATTGATTTTGTTATGATTCATGTCTTACTAACTTGAAATTTTTATTTTTTGACTTAATATTTTGATATTTTATATATATTGTATGGGTTTAAAATGTAATTATTATGTTCTCATACCCTTTTTAAAATGTTATGCTTATATATATCTCAGGTTTACCCTTACTGGATAATTGATCTCACCCTTTCTTATGATTCTTTTACCCGAGTATTGAAAAAATTTATTATGTATGATATGTCTGAGAATTTTTCTAGTTGAGAAGAAATTAGTTGGAGATTATTTAGTTCACTTATGAACCACTTTTTTATGGTTCCATCATACAAAATTAATTATACCTTCACAATCCACATGCATGTGTTTGTGTAATGTAATTAATGTTCATCTAAAATGATATAAAATCTATATATAAAAATCCCATTTCATTATACAACTAAACCATGTTATGAATAAAAACCTTAAAATTATGGATAAATATGATGTTCCATAGAATTATACACTTATATTGGAACGTTTCATTCAATAGAGGACCCCATATTTTAGTGGAACTACTAGTCAAATAGTAGATGATAAATGGATTAAGTCCCTTAAAATATAGTTTTTGGACATGGGATGTGAATAAAAGGGATATTTTTTTCTAGAATTATATTTTCATAAAGGTGATGTTGATAAATGGTGTTTCATTATCTAGAATACTATTGAGGAAGAAGAAATAGAACACTTAGAATGGAAATATTTTAAAGAAACAATCATCGACAAATATTTCTCTCATGATCAACGAACTGAAATGATTAGAATATTCCTCAAAATAAATAAAGAGTAATATTAAAGTGTTTTGGAGTATGATGATACTTTAATAAGAATATATAGGTATTTTATGGATTAAATACCTAATATATAATTTATGATTTACTGTTTTTTTAGGGGATTAATCCAAGACTCTAAAAGGAACTGCTTCCACAAATATTTTCATCATACGATTAAATAGATTTATTGTCCATAAAAAATGAGAATTAATATTCTATATCCTATATATTTAATGAAAATAAAAAAGAATAATAGGTTGGTTGAACATTTAGAAAAAGGGAATGTGTCAAATAAGAAGAATAAAATGAATAAATTTACATCATGTAAACATTTTGGTAACAAACAACCTAGAAAATGCATGATGGCATGGGATTTTATCATAGGTGAAGAGATGAGGTTTACATAGAAACATAATGTAAGGAAATTAAATATTACACTACTATTCAATGATTTAACTATAATGAAATGGGTAATTATTCCTAATAATATGCCAATCATTAAGGGAATCGACCATATAATAGGCTAAGGGGTGAAGGAAAAGTTTATGTGATCGCTACAGTTGAGGTTGAATTTCCCAAACATATAGTGGAATTTAATTTAGTCATATCCAAAAATTTATATAATAATTTATTTTATTCTAGATCCTCAAACTCTTTTATAACTTATATTTTTTATAAGAAAATTATATTTTTCACTATAACCTTATGAAGGGAGTTTTCGGTCAAAACTCAAAGTGGACATCTCATTACAATAAGGTTGGGTCAGGAAGATCCCATTATAACCCATAAATTTTCTCTATTTTCTAACTCTATTACTATACCTACGGTTTACTTTGATATAATCTTTAGTGTATACTATCATTAAAAATTTCATGTAAAAAGTTATTGTTAAGATAAAGAAATGTCTATTTTTAAATAATCTATGGAATTTCTTATCATTAGAGTAGATACCTCATCATACTGATCATGTTTAGACTCTCCCACAATATATATTCCAAATTATATTCATGGGTAATAACAGTATACATTAGATAAATAATTAAATGGTAATACAAAAATTTAGGATGTACCTACTGTACATGAATACATTAATGTGTTTCCTGAGGGATTACCTAGAGGTCCACCAAATCCTAAAGTTTATTTTTCCATTTATTTAATCCCTAACACATTACCTATATCAAATATTACTTATACAATGTCCACTATGGAATTAGTGGAGATTAATAAACAAAATAATGATTTGTGTGATAAGGGATTTATCCTCCCTAGTGCTTCACCTTTTTGAACCCATGTTATATTTGTTAAGACGAAATATGGTTCCATGAGGACATGAATAAATTATAGAGAAATCAATGTTATTATGATAATAAATGGTACCTTCTACCTCATAATGATAACTTATTTGATCAACTTCACACAGATCTTATTTTTGAAGGATTTACCTTTTATCTAGGTATCATCAGTTATGGGTAAAGAAAGAAGATATATTAAAGATAATATTTATAATTTTGTGTGTACATTATGCGTTTACAATAATGAAATTTGAATTGAATAATTTACCATATATTTGTATGGATCTGATGAATATAGTCTTAAGGAAATATCTTCATGATTTTTTGTAGTATTTATTGATGAAACCTTGTTGTATTCTAAAAGATATGAGGAACACAAGAATAACTTGCATATAAATATTGAAGCTCTTAGAAGAAAATATTTATATGGTAAATTTATAAAGTGTGCTTTATAGCTTAAAAGGTATATTTTTATGATTATATTGTCCCTAATATTGGAAAATTATTTTATTTTATGAAGACAAAGTTATTAAAATAATGGAATGAAATAATGAACATAACTGATGTATATTGTTTCATTAGTTTGGTAGGTTACAATTTGAAATTTGATTAAAAAATTTCTTTATGGTTATCACATTAACCAAGATTACATGTAAATAGGTTATGTTCATATGGAAAAATGAATGTGATGAATTTTTTGATGAATTGAATAGGAGATTGGTCAATGCTACAATTTTGACTCTGTCATCAAGAAAGGATGGATTTGTGATATATAGTGATTCATTGAAGAAGGGACTTTGTTGTGACTTTATGAAAAATGATAAATTTATTGAATATGAATCAAGGTAGTTAATGAATAATAAAAAGAAAATAAAACAAACATGATCTTGAGTTGGATATTGTAATGATTTCATTGAAGATATGGAATCATTATCTCTATGGATAAATATATGATATATACATAGACTACAAGAGCCTAAAATACCTATTTTTTCATAGAAATAGATCAAAGTGAGGCAATAGTGATGGATAAATCTACTCAAGGATTATTACTTCTCAATACACTATGGCATATAGAAGGATAATAAGGTAGAAATGCATTGAAGGGGAAATATCATGAAGTTATAAACCAAATGAGGATTCACATGAATCCTATATTCATGGATATAGTAAAGGTGTATATGGGAATTATTAAGAAAGGGAATACATAATACTTTCTCAAATGATACTGAACCCATATTTATTGTAAATGATAAAGGGTTATCAACTTTATAAATAAAATTATCAAAAGAAAATTAAATCCATGAAGGATGTAAAATTGGTGGAATTTATATATGAAGTTGGGGTTCAAAAATTTGGAAATTTTCTATATGTTCCATCTATACATAATATGAAAAGGAAATTATTATATGAATATCATAGATCAAATATTTCTATACACCCTAGTAGTACCAAGATATATTGTGACTTAAGGGAAGATTTTGTGGGATAATATGAAGTGGGAAATTTTTTATTATGTATTAATATGTGAGGTTTTTCAATAGGTTAAGTTTAAGAGACAACATCCTAGAGGATTCATACAACCTCTACCAATTCTAGTGTAAAAATAGTATTAAAATACCATTTATTTTTTCAATGGATTACCAAATACTCTAAAAATGAAATATAAAATATGGGTTATTCTTGATTTCCTAACAAAATATATATATTTCTCTACTATAAGTGAATATTTACCAAGATGAGAGAACGTTCACAGATGTGGTCGTGGGTAGAGTTTCGTGTGCAGACTCGAAGGCCTCCAGCAAATCTTGCTCCAAAATCATATTGACACAGAGGTCTATCGGAAATTTATTTCTCCAAATATGAGGTACTAGATCTCGCTTCAGACCTCCGTTTTGTTCTAGTAGGTCATTTTATCAAAAATCGCCCTTCTATGTCCTTCTAACGAAAAACACTTGAGAATATTGGCTTTACAAACTTTCACATTGGGCTTCTGAATTCTCTACATGTCGTGTTTCGCTTTACCTCGGATTACGATTATTATAGATTTTGGATTCGAGGCTCTTGGTCCTTTGGGGGGTCCTCTATGAAGGTATTTAAGGGGTCTTCAGATTTTGAAATTGGGTCAGAGCCTCCTATTGTTCCCATCTGGATCGGGTTCCCAGGCTTACCCCTGCATTTGTTCAAACATCGTGCTCTTAAGGCAATTGCTAATCTTTTTGGTACTCCGATTAGATTAGACTAGGCTACCTAAAATCATTCTCGACCCTCAGTAGCAAGGATTTTCACTGAGGTTGACATCTCCCATGATTTTCCCTCCCGATTCTGGCTTCAAAATGGGGAGAAAGGGTTTATTCAAGAAGTGGTTATTGAAAATGTCCCTCCCTACTGTAAGTGTTGTTACAAAATTGGTCATTCGATGGATGAATGTGAGTCCCAAAAAATGGAACCTCCTCAACCTCGTTGCAAACCAGTTTGGGTGAAAAAATCTGGTTCAAAAAATATCTCTGATGCTATTAAATTCTGGCCTCTTGGTGGCACCTTGACAAGAACCACGGATGTCCCCAGGACTTCTAATGAGATATCAGCACCTGGGGACATTTTTCCTCCAAGGAGGGATCAAGATAATATTTCTATGAAAAAAGGTGAGCATATTACCAAAGTGACTTCGCTCATAGCTGTGGTTTCTAGTTTTCCTCACAGACCCTCCCCTCCTCTTGAGGTAGTATCGAATGTGCAAATGAATAATGATACTCAGGAGGATACTGATAATGAGGGGGGAAATTCTTCTGAAAGTAATGATTCAAAAAATGAAGAGGAAGACAAATCTACTCACATTGAGGAAGATTATTTGAGAA
Organism: Viscum album; assembly: GCA_963277665.1. NCBI lineage: Eukaryota > Viridiplantae > Streptophyta > Magnoliopsida > Santalales > Viscaceae > Viscum > Viscum album. The sequence continues at coordinate 1,515,030,877 of OY728163.1, forward strand.
CCATGGCTGGGAAAGGTAAAAAGACAATAGTGGATGATGATGGGTTCATTACCCCCAATCACAAAAAAAATGAGGAAACGTAGGGATTATTCCCATGTTGACAGAACTATTGTTACTCGATCCTTGGACATCTCAAGAAAGGAAATTTCTTTTGATCCTCTTAGAAAGGAAACTAATGAATCTACTCATGTTAAACCTCTAAGTGAGATGTCACTTGAAGTGACTTCAGCCCCCGACATATCTCAACATGTTGAGGTCCTTCAGCAGCATGGAGGGGTAGAAAAGCAGGATGTGCTTTTCTTCCAGGACCTTGAATCTTCAGAGAAGCTCCGAGATGAAATATTATATAAATCTTTTCAAAACTGGGAGATCTCAAAGAACACTTACCTTTCTGTTAAGCAAGATATCTTCAATGAAAAATTGAAGAGGAAGTTTCAAATACCCCTTAGTTTATCTCTGAGGTTTTTTCGGCCTCTTCATTGCAGGATTTGACTTCCAGCTGGTTCTTGTCTGGTCTCTACTTGATTTTGAAGACTTATTATCCCTACTTAAAGTGCTGGATTCAAGTATACTGATTATTTTGTTTGACCAGCAAGTCTCCTGTCTGTTTGATAGCTATGGAAAGGATGCTATGGGAAAAATGGCATATTGTTTGCTCTGTTTGGAAGCCTTTGATCTGGCCTGCACTGCTTACTGGAGGATACGGACTTTTGTTTTCTCTGTTTGTGGGATTTTCTGTGTTATTTTTTGTTTATGCTGACTGCAGGGGAGGAGGGATCAGACTATTCCTTTTTTTCCAATAGGACAACTCTGAATTTTGGATGAACTGAATATTGAAAGATCCAGCTTTGGAGATACATTGGACTATTTTAACACAAATATAGATGCACGGGCTACTGGAAATATGTGAACAGAAAGCTATGAAAGTGGATCAGCATTGGGGGAGAGCCCTGAAATCCATGAAGATGACATCATATTTGTTGATGCTGCTGTTGTTCAAGGACAAAGTCCTGCGGAAATTACCTCCTGATGACTCTTCTTAAGGACCAAGGGCTTTCACATGTTTTATATTCTTTTAGCAAGAGTTTTTTGCCAAGGAGGACTGAATTTTGATGGTCTCTCTACTGGCTGGTCAGCTTTGACTCATGTTGACCACTGTATAATTCTGCACTTTGGATTAGTGGGCTGCATCTTTACTATAATTTTCTATTTTATATGGAATTATCACTACTGGTATGCTTGTGTGTTCTTTTAATGCTTCTGTTACCTTTCTAAAAACCTGATATCTTCTTTGTGGACTGTTTGAGGTCCCTATTTTGCTGGATTCTTGATGTTTTTCTTCTCTGTTTAACAGGTAATGTGATTTTCTTTTATTTATGACATGTTTCATGCAAACTGAATGTGGATGATATCTTGGACTAAAGAGAACTTTTGGAAACACTTGAACAACCCTTCCTCTTACTTGATTTGAATAAAGTCAAAGATAGAAAGGATGATCATTGATTGATGTCTGGGGATTTCATTTTGGCTGGCTGTATTTATAGATTGGGTATTCTTGAGTCTTTATTTTTGTACCCTGGTTAATTCCTTGTTGGTGTAAGATCATTGCACCTCATGTTTGTAACACAACTTTCAGGATTTTAATAAATCCTCCTAGGGAAATGAATTGGGATACCAGTTCATGTCACCTCTTTTCAAAAAAAAACAATTGAGCACCTTTCACGTCTCTATATTGATGATGTTTTAAGACATCATGGTCCACCTATTTCATTTATGTCTAATCATGATCCTTAATTTACATCCATGTTATAGAAAAGTCATTAGAGGGATATTTATATTAAGATTCATTTGAGCACTTCTTACCATCATCAAACTGATGGATAGTCTAAAAGAAATATAGAAACATTAAAATACATGTTAATTTTATGATAACTTGACTATCATTGTGTGTGGGATCATTATTTACCTTCTGAGGAGTTTACCTATAATAATTGTTTACATTAATGTATTAAAATCGAGTTATATAAATCATTATATAGAAATATTTTTCTTACTCAAACTTCTTGGGATCAATTTGGTGAAAGGAAACATGCAGGACCATAACTTTTGCTGGAGACAATGATAAATGTAGAGATTATTTAGACTCATATTATAGAGGATTAAAGTATGAAAAAGAGTTATTTAGGAAACTAGAGGAAATTTTTTTAATTTCAAGTGGTTGATCACATTTTATTGAAAATATATACATGGAATAGGTTTATAATGTTCAGTAAGAAATTTAAATAGAGCCTCATGTACATTGGGCCTTTTAAAATTAATGAAATAATTAGAGGTATGGCTTACTATTTGGAAATGAAATTGATCCTCTCAAAAGTAAATTATGTTTTCTATAAACCATTTTTAATATATTAAATTTTATACCAAAAATATATTCTCACCTCTAATGAAATGTAATTTTAACCTAATAAATATTATTGTTATGTGACAATCCAAATTATTTACGCTATAGAGAAAGTATTGATGGATCAGATGACTCGACTACTAAAGGTACTTTAGGAAAATCATAAAATACAGGAAGAAATGTGGGAAATATAAAATTTTATGAAGAATAAGCACCCTCATTTATTTATATATTAATATCCATGTATTTTTTAGGATGCATTTTATTTAGGAGGGAAGAACACTTGTATATGTGGACTACCACTTACGTGAAACGATGTATATCATTTTTCATTTCTATTTTAATTATATATTAATAAGGATTTATACATTGAATATATTATATATATATGATACAATAATATTTATTTAATGGTGAGTTATTAATTTCCTTTATCTCATTTCATTCGTTAAAAAATTGAAAACATTGTTCATGTGTACGTACGACCTACCATCTCCATGAAAGGTGTAGTTAATTTTTCTATCACTAAAATTATTAATGACTCCCAAAATGTATATAATTAGTATATATGATATTTATATCATTATTAAAATTATGAATATAGCGGAACCATTATCAAATTATAATGTCCAAAACTACCAAACTAAAATATACGTCAAAAATAAAGAAGATATCACCAGGAACTACGGTTTTAATACAAACTTTCTACTAAAAGGGTGATAAAGGATTATATGTAAATTATATATGGTATGGTATATTTTATTATAGTTCAGTAATATATTTAAAACAAATCAATATTTATTATAAAAGATATTCTAATGTTTATGAAGGAATTTGGGCCTATGGTAATGGATTCTCGTCTCACTCTTACTTATGTGTGACACATTCCTTATACACCAATTTCTTATTTTGTATTTTGTATATAATACCCATGAATTAGTTTCATGATTCTTCTCATTAAAATTATTGGATATAAATTTCTATCTTAGGTTCTTTTTTTCATGGGGTTTTTTATTCAAAAGATACCAAATTTTTATGAGTTTTTATGTTACAATCTCATTGTTTATTGGGATTTTTTAGGATTATGTTTACAATGATGAAAATTGTTTATATATGTCTCAATAAACTCATGAATTTTATGATGATATTTTTATTTATTTACAATAAATTTTTTCCTTTCATTTTTCACATCTCAGGTACATGATATACTAAAAAATAATTAAAAAAATTCGATTTATTTCACTATTTAGTATATTTTTATTTCTTTCATATATATGTTTTATAAAATATTTTAAATTAAACTTATTTAATATTATCCTATGAATTTTTAAAGTCATTTTTTCGCATAATTTAATTTATTACAAAATGGTTTACAATTAATCTTTTTTTCTATTTCTAAATGAGGTACTTTTATATTTTTCGACAAAATTGTGAAATAAAATTTTTTATTTAATATATACGGTAAGAAAGAAATTTCCCACTATCATTAAATATCAATGTTTTGAATATTACATTTCAATTTTACAATATTATTTTCAAAGTAATTGTTTCCATAATAACTAATATAAATTCATTTATAAAAAAAATATTTCATAGTGAAAAGGATATCTTTATCAAGAAATGTTCCAAGTGATATTTCAAAATCATTTTTTATATAATAGGAAATATTTGATGTTAACTATGGTTTACTGGGGATATCATCCAATTATAAAATTCTAATTACTTATATATATGGTTAATGATTATGTTTATAGGATTTTTATGAAACACTTTTATTTTTCAAAGGTTATGTAATTGTGAATTGAGGAAATGATTATGTAACGTGTTTCCTTTTAACAAGTTGGTATGTGATGATTTTATGAATTTTATATGATCTGGTGGAACATATATGTATAGTTTTTATTATGTTATGGTGTTCTAATAATAACCAAGTATGGTGGTTATATTATATCAAAGGATAATGATTTTTTATAATACAATACTATGGTAACATTATAACCAATGATGAGTTGGACCTATAGCTCCCTCTAATGCATTTGGTAAAGATTGGGATCTCATTAGACAAACATAAATGGAATGGGTAGTGAACCGAGTTTAGTAATGGAATGTTTCTACAATGATAGACATGGGAGTGAACCTTGACTACTATTATGGTTTGGGGAGGGAACTCATTCCACTATGATAGTCTTGTTAATGGGCCTTCACTTCTATGAAAATGATTTTCTATGTGTAGGTATATGCCACAAACATATATATTACTCTAATTTCATGATCTTAATGAACATTTTCTTTGATTCCTATAGGATTAATTTCTTATGAATTTCCATGATTTATGAAACGAATCAAGATTATGATCTATGATATTATAGGTATGACTTTAAATTTTTATTCTCATGTTCTCATAACATTATGGTCATGATATTTTCAATTGATGCCTGATATCTTCATTGTTTAGCATTACGGAGTATCTGAGCTCACCCTTTATTATGATTTATTTACCCATGTTTTGAGTAAAGGTAGTAAGTATGATATTTCTAAGATCAGTTCTAGTTATAAATAACATAGTGTGAGGCAATCTAGATATTTTATAAACTAGTTATTTATGTTCCCAAGTTTCCAAAAAGCATTGTACTTATAGGATTTTGGAATATATTCTTATGTTATTTAATGAATATTATTCTATTAAGATGTGATATCTATACATGAAAATTTTGAGTCACTAAAATATTTATTTTTTAAAATTTATATATCACCCGCTTACTTACCCTTTCACCCATTACGGAAAAGATAATTCTTCTCATCCATACATACAACCTACCATCTCCAGGAAGTGATGTGATTAATTTTTTATGCCAAAATTCAAGAATGATTTTAAAAATACAGCTAATGAATAAATATGATATTTATAAAAATAATATCATTCTGGAGGTGTTGTAATTATATACTATGTAAAATAATTGTAAATGTTTTGATAAAACATGTATGAAAAAATATTGTAGTTAACATCCTAAACAATGGTAATAATGAAATATTATTATTGAACAGGTTCTGATGTCACAGACCTAGTACACTCATAATTAATCAAACTCGGTTATCCACATGGCTACAATCATGCCTCCTCATACACCAAAGGTTTCTGACAAGTAGTAAGGGTGTAAGGTCAAACAGTGGAGTGGTTATACCCTCATGTTCAGAGTAGAGCATAGTGGTAAGGTATATGAATGAACCAGTTAAAGAAGTAGCAATGGAAATAGTGGAAGTAAAAATCAAAACCAAATTAAACTAACATAAATAATTCCCTCTTTCATATAAAAAATAATGATTCCATGATGCTATACAAAAATGGTGGAATATAAAAGGGAAATGGTAGAAGGAATACATAGTACATATTATAAAAAAATTACAAAACATATCTCAAAAAGAAACACAAGAATAATCTCAGTACTCTTCTCCCATACACTATCATAGTATAAAAATAAATATTCCATAGTATACTGCTTCTTTTTTTCCCTACCTATATCCATAAAGTCTGTACGATTACTAATCGATAGGTTGAACATGGTGTCATTAAAACTCAATAGGTCACCACTAATGGTGTCTAGAACTATTTTTATATCAATATACAATGAGAAGTGTGAAGTTATAGTCAATAAAAGAGATAAATAAATAAACCATGTTAGGTAGGGTTCCCCATGGAACGCCTATTTGAAACTACCTACTTCACCCCAACCTAGAATGTCCCTAAAAAATTACATTTTATATTTTCATATATAAGGTTAGGATAAGAGGCATAAAACCAATGGGGCTATATATATTGATACTCATTTATGGTTCCATATGTTTTCATGTTATTTAAATTTTAAAAATTGGGGGAAGTCAATAGGGGTGTATCCATGGCAGTTCACCCTATGGGGGGAAGTATAACTAAAGCCCTAAGAGCATTCCCAAGGTAGCCTCAGTTCCAGACTTGAAAGGATCCCAAGGTATTAACCAATGAAGTTGGTTGAATAAATATGTATCTAAGGAGAATAATCCAAGTTATTTAATTTATTAAATTTACAAACATATAGGTGAACCCTCAAAGTTATGATCAGTGATTCACAATCCAAAAACAAAGATTGTATTTACATGTGTTACTTCACTTAAAAATTCATCAGTAAATAAGTTTTTTTCCCTGATCCCATATAGTACAAACCAGAATGGGAGTCTAAGTATCACTCTTTTCATACCATGCTTTTATATTAATTCAAGGTTTGTGACCATATTCAAGAATGATAAAATAGTAATTCGAAATACCATAATCACAATGATTTTCATAACAAAACATTACATTTAAAAAGGGGATATGTGGCATGGAAATACCATTCAATGTTAATTTTAACTCATTTATCCATTTTAATTTATAAAGTAAACTCATCACACCATATAATGTGGTTTAATCACATAGATAATTCAGAGGGGACAAAAAAGGTATCACCCATTCTTTTTAATTCAATTAATCCATTTAAATTATAAATCCAACTCAATACACCTAAATAGTGCCTTAATATCATAATAAGTCTTAATGATACTTGTAATTTATAATTAAACACCATAAAGGATTTCTAATATCAAGATAGAAAACCTCTAATAATGAAGTTGGGTTGTAAGGTCCATCCAAAACAAAGTGATGAGATTTAAATAATATAATTTGACATTTAATGGGAATTATATGAAATTTATAGTCCATGGAATGATTTCGGTTAATATAAACATAAATACTTCTAGGGAAAAGTGAAAGACCACCTACCGTAGCAAGGTAGTAGACTCATTACCAGATATCAGCTTATGATTTAGGAAAGAACAAGAGAAATAAAAGAAATAGGAAAATAAAAATAAAATAGAACATATTCTCTCACAAAAATCAACAATTCCATAAAGTAAAATAAAAAAAATAAAATTTGAGGGTATTGAAGATGTTACTGAGGGTTTTCAAATGTGATGAATATACGCTGATTCTGACACCGTATGTAACAACCTGAGTTTTTGTGAATTTATATTTTTTAAAACAAATTAAATTTATTTGATATATTGTGTTGCATGAAAAAATATGTTAACCTAGAGTTACATGTAACAGAAAGTTATACTTGTGCTACACACAACACTCGATAATCTTTCATTACAGAGGACACTGAGTTTTAACAAAACCATGATATATTATTAATATAGTTATTTAAACACGACTATTATAAACTAACCATAAAACATAGTAAATTATTAGTAATAATTAACTTTATAATTTTATTTATAATGGTTTATTATAAATAAAATATATTGATAAAAAATATAGATTTTTATGTAAAGTCTTTATATGCTTCAAAAGTACTATTTTTCCAAAAAACAATACTTTTATTTTTTTCGTAACATCAATGAAATTAATTTTTTTTAAACTTTTAGAAACTTTATTTGATAAAATAAAAAATATTTTTTGAAAAAAATCCTGCCAAAATTATATTATGGTGAATTTTTGTGTTTTTTTTTATAATATTTCATTTTTTGAGGAATAGTAGAAAATACTGAATTTTAATTGAAAACTGCCTTTCAATTAATTAATTTATAAATATAAATTATTTATCAAATTAATTATAATGTTATATTAGTTAAATTATACATCCAATAATCCAATTTAGGTAATTTTAATTTATTTAATATATAACTTTGATATAAAAACATAGTAAACTTTAGAACATTTTCTCTTTGAAAACCTGCATTCTCATCTAGAATGACTACTTTTGAATTAAAATTTTCCACTTCTAGGAATTTAATTTGGAAAAAAATATTCTATATTATTAATAAACAATGTTTATATTATATAATAATTTTAACATAATTTTTAACCAAAATTAATTGTGAATTTTGTTAAAATTAATTACCTCACATAAAGTAAAAATGGGTTTAGTAGGGGTTAAACTAAACAGAAATAAGGACTAAAAGTACCTATAAACTTGAATAAAATCTATTATATAGATATATTTGGACTGTATAATGTCTAAAGTTCTGATTTTATCCGTTTTCTACCCTTTTTCATATTAAAAATGTGGGAGCACTAAATTCTTTTCAAAAATACCAAGTGTGTCCTCTCCCCCACATAAAAAAATCCACCCCCTCTAATATCTTATTCACACATTCAAACACTTTGGGTTTTCAAAACACCAAACCAAATCACTTCCTAATTTTCTTTACCTTATCATAGAATTATTATTTAGGTAATAAATACATCTTAAGAATTACTTTAGTGGAAATCTATGGAGGATACCTGAAAAATAGGTAACGTTCATCAATGAGCTTTTTTATTTTATTTCTTCCCCAAACCCCTTAAATTATAATTATTTCATGATAATATTATAAAATTAGCATCTTAAATATACTGATATTTTTTTATGTAAATTTCATAACCTATAACCGTTTCTACATTTATCAAATGGGATACCAAATCATCATTCAGGTGTACAGTGGACTACCTCCTCGCAAACTGATATCATTCACTTTTCCATTACCATATATCAAGGATTTTATTAATGATGTAATTAGTAATTATATATTATATTTTTGATTTTACTATTATTATAGAATTATTATATCACACATACCTTAATTATTTCGATTTTGGACTACAACAATGTAACTTGTGTATATGACTTACTTCCGCCTCTCGAAGCGATGTGATTCATTTATGATTTAAATTAAAAGTATTAAGGGATGGTTTCATTAAAATATATGATATATATGAAATAAAAAATTATTATTTAATGATAATATATCATTTAACTTTATTTTTTTAAATCCAACAAGAAAATATAAATATCATTCTCGCGTACGTACAACTTACCGTCTTCATGAACGGTGTGTTTCATTTTATATCACTAAATTTTATGGTTTATAATAAATGCATATATATGGAATATATATTATATTTATATCATGTTTATCATTTTAGGTAATTTTTAAACATTATCAAATTAATAGGACAAAAAATATAACAAATCAAAACATACAATAAAAAAAGTAGTTATTGTCTGAAATGTAACTTTAACATTCAATTGTTATCAAACGAGTAATAAAAGAACATAATAAAATATTATATGGTATTATATATATATTAATATGGTCTATAATAGATATATAGGAAACTTATATTTGTTATATATTAGTTTTTAATGAGTTTTATGGAAGTTAATACTTAAGGTTAGGTATTTTTTATCAAATTTCTATCTTTGATATGTACATTAAGTTTTGCACTTATATTCTTTCATGTGGTGTATCTACCTAAATTTTGACATGAAATATCATGAATTTATTTATATTAATTATATTTTAAGTTACATTTTATTTTATTGATTCATGGGGCTTACGATTTAATATTGTCAAAGGAGTAAAGATTTTATGTTTCAATCTCATCATTTATCAGGATTTCTTATGATTATGTTTACAATGATAAAATAATATGATGAATTTCTAAATAAAATAATTAATTTCCTTATACTATGATAATTCAATGTATTTTTAAGAAAAATTATCATTTGACAGTATTTTTTACTTAAAATAATTGAGAAATGGTTTTTAATAAAAGACTAATTTATTTCACTCTTCAGACAGAAATCAATTTTCTCCAAAAACAATTTTTATAATTTTTTTTTATAATTTTTTTTATTTTTCTCCAAAATGTATTATTAAAGAAATTTTTACCCATGTTTTACTTTTAAAAAACTTAATGTAATCTACATGTCTTTTTCCAAAAAATTACCATTTTGTTTTTACTGGAAATGTAAAAGGAATCTTCAATTTAACATGTATAGAATGAAAAATATTTTCCAACATCCTGACCAATCATTGCATTGAAGCTTGATATATAAGTTTTCAAGATTATTTCAAAATAAAATGATATTCACAAAAATTAAATTTAAAATAAATGTTCATAGTAGAAAAGATATTTTCCACATGATATATTTTAAATGATCGATCAAAATAATTTTCCTTCAAATATGACACCCATTGATGTTACATATTCCTTACTATAGATATGATATATGGATACCATTCAAATTTTTTCTCTGAATGGTTTGTCTTTATGATGGAATTATGTTTATGAAACCCATTTATCTTCCACAGGTTATACCAAGACTAAATTCTAATGAACCTACTTCTTTTCCTTAGTTGTGATAGGATGACATGATTATGAAACCTATATCTTTTACATAGGCTATGATTTCATGAAATGTTTATGATACCCATTTCAATTCATAGGGTATTGATATGATGAATTTTTCTGAACTTATAGAACAAATAAATATGGTTTTTATTATGTGATAGATGGGACCTATATATCTCTCTAATTTATTCGGTAAAGATTTATATCTCATGAATATACATGACTAGAATAAGTAGTGAACTTGGTTTAGTAGGGGACTTTTCCACTATGATGGTCTTGGGAATAATCCTTGACTACTATGATGGTTTTCAGAGTGAACTAATTCCAATATGATAGCATTGTCTATGATACTTGAATAATATGGAAATGATTTTCTATGATTATTTATATTCCATAAATCCATGTCTTATGCCAATGTTCTACTCTCATGGCTCATATTCATTGATTATATTATGATTCATTTCTAATAAACTACCAATATTTATTCCATGATTCATGTTTATGATAATTGTTTGTAGGGTATGGTTTTAAAATGATATTCTCATGTCCTCATACCCTTATATTCATGTTATGTTACGTATCAACCTTGATTACCATTATTAAGAATCTAATATCACCCTTTATTATGTTTACTTTCCCCAATTAATAAAGTAATGTATTATGGATTGTATATCTAAAAAGGGTTTTATTTATGAAGAATGTATTGGAAGATTATTTAGATCACATATGGACTAATGTTTATATTTTCAATTATCTAAAGGCACTAAACTATTACAACCCTTAGTCATGAATTTGTGTAATGTAATTACAATTCATAAAAAATTATGTAATATCCTTGTTTGATAAGCCCATGGTTGTCAGATCTTAGGTTTATATAATGGGTCAAAATCCGGAATCTATTTGAATTTTTGACTTGTTTTTGTGAAAACTCTGAAAATCTGGGATGTTCTGGAAACTTCCAGACTACACGCCCTGTACTTTAAAAGTACACGTCGTGTATTGGTTAGGAGAGTATCGGATGTGTGCTCACCAAGTACATTATGTATGATGACTGTGTAGAAATTTCCTACTGTGCAGTGTGTAGTGTAACTCAACACATTGTGTGTCCCCTCTTCTGTGTATTGGCTGGGTTCAATCTGTGTGTGAACCCGTGTAAAGCATCCTAACCGTATGGCTACCCCGCTTAAGTTGAAGTATGGAAAAGGCCACTACATGGCATGTAGTTCTTAAATACATGTCATGTACTTTTTATTTATTCTCTTATGTCAAATATCATTGTGTCATATTTCATAAGACATCTTCTTCTTACCCAACTTCGGAACCTCTCCATTCCGAAAAAACAGAAGAACTTACCTAGCCCTAGATTCATCATCCTCAATCCATTCTTCGATTTGTTGGTGACTGTGTGATCGTAACAACATGGCTAACCCCAAACACCATGTTCCTTTCTTGATTCTTTGCCTCACGTGTCGTAGTTTCCACCCGATTGAAATCTCTTGAATTTGACATAAATATAGATCTATAAAGATCAGCTTCAAATTGGAGCTCGATATCAGACGTGCCTACATCTACGAGTCTCAGGTAGGTGTTGCATACCTCTTTTTGTGCTTTCACAAACATTTCGGTGGCGTGTCTTATAGCGAGTATTTGGAGTATTTTGAGCGAGGCCATGCATTTCCGGTATTGATTGTTTAATTGTTATATGACCTATGGGATGCCTTTGGGTATGTCGTGTTACCTGTTTTTCTTGAGCAGGGTTGGGCGAGTGGTCGTTTCTCATCGGTGCATTTTGTACGGGGAATGACAAAATATTATTAATTGAATCATTTTGTTAAACTATTGAGTTTAGTTATTAAACATGGATGTGAATTGTTAGAGGCATTCAAGACCTTAGTTATTTTATTTGGCAACCATTGACCTAATGCAATTAAACTATTTAGATTGTATTACCTATTTATGTGTCTTTGTTTGCATGTGTTATATATGTAATTTCTGAATTGCATATGATGGAACCATTTTTGGTTTTGTTGGCCATGTCTCGAATATTCTTGAGTGATGTTGATCACAGTTTGGGCATGACCCAGGTTATATTGGGTGGTTCTGACCACGGGATTGGGCGTCATGGACGTCGGCTTGAGGCAGGGTGATTGTCAGGTTAGGAAAGTCCCGAAATACTTGGATGGTGAGTCCGTCAGACATGAGTGGCATAGTCAAAGGGACATGAGATGACAGATGTGTTGTGTCTTGGGTACTATTTGGTGATTACTACTCACCTAGAACTTGGGTTGTTTGCACACAGAGAGACTCTGTGATCAGGTGGTTTTGACCACTTGTGTGGGTAGAGGCCCCCATTAGTTGTGGTCTAGGTACATTTCTTTTAGGGGTGATTTCCGTAAGAATCCACATGGATGGTGAGGAGCCTTCAGGGGATATCATTGAGGTTGTTTGGTTGGGGGCAGAGGATCGTTGTTATTTGAGGGTATACATCACTGTCCCTCTAGATACTTTATTTTGAGGGAAGACATCGTTGTCCCTCTGGTCACATTATTTGATGGAAGACATCATTGTCCCTCCGGTTACATATTTGAGGATAATCATCACTGTTTATCCAGGTTACTAATGTTGGGAATGCCTTTGGGGAATCGGTACTTGAGACACATGGTGCTGGGTTACATGATATAGATTCCAGCGTTGGCCGAAACAGGTGACACTCCACGGTGGCTACTGAGCACCAATGGAGTTTGCATTTATTTGTGTAATGTACAGTCTATTGTTTTCATTATAATGGCATTCCTTCTTAAACACTTATATTATGTACGCACCATTTGGTAGTATCCAACTGATACATGTCTCAAACCCTACACGGGCCCTTCGAGAGGCATGTAGGCTTTATAGATTTACATGCAAGAAAGAGGTCAGCTTCATGAGCTGGACTACGTTAACCATTTCATAGAGATGGTATGGACCATGAGGTCTTTCCAAGCAGGAGTTTATTTTTTTATGATTTCTTTCTCGTATCAGCATGATTGTTATGTAGCTATAGTTTTTTAGCCAGTGACACCATTTATATATATAGATATATATGACCTTATTTTGATTCATGTTTGTTGTTCAGTAGTAGTTACAAGTGATCGTCATGCAGTTATGTTTACTTTACATTGTTGTTGTTATATTTATTTCTTCAACTATTTATCAATATTGAATGTGCTCCTCCTCTGCAGGTCCGGTTTGAGTCTGTTGAGTTGTTTATTCCACTGAATCTATTTTATTATACTCGGAATAGTACCCTTATTATCCTTAGAGAGGTTATAGCCTCCCTAATATATGTATAAGACCCTCGCTTCTAGTCGACAACCTTTGGAATTTTGGTAGGTGTACATAAGGTAGTAATACCCAACCCATTTAGCACTATTTGGGTGGTCGTTCGGGTTCAGGTCGTTCTAAAGTCGTATCAGAGGTGTTCTTGATGGGGATTTAGTATCAGTGTTTCGTTGGCTACTAATGATATTGGGACTTCTTTTTTTATTTCTTCTGGTTTTACTATTTGGGATATGGTAGACTGGAGATGGGTTGTTACTGGACTAGGTTTCTAGCTTGTGCTAGGGTGCCTACAGCCCCAGGTATGAGGGATGAACCAAGTTACCTTGGGTGGGAATTGATGTTTTTTTCTCATATTATAGTTTATATGATTTCCACCTTGGTGGATCACTTGGTGTGTGATGTTATTGATTTTGATGTCTAACCCTTGGCCCGGTATGGTAAGGGAGAATTGGACCTTGGCCCAGTATGGAAAATCTTGGTTTCTTGGTTTTTGATAGGCACATTTTAGGGTATTTCAATTTCATAACTGCATGCATGCTTTGTGATGTGATAATACCGTATGAAAAATGTAAATTGACATGCTTTATATATTTGAAGAATTGTAGGGTATTTGGGTTTGGCTATTATGAGAGCAGGCTGGTAATATGGTTGGGGTGAATTTGATCACTAGGATTGGGAAACTTGGTCTTCGGTTTGAGGCAACGTTGGTTGTCAAGATGATCATGGCCTATGGTACTTTTGATACTTGGCTCTATTAAGGTCAGGAAAGGAGGCCAGGTGGCTAGGATGTCATGGTCATGGGTTGTGGTGGGGGAGAGTAAGGGTAGTAGTTATGTTATGCCTTCTACTGATTTCCTTTTCTGTGTTGAATATATATTATTATATATATACATATGGGTTGTCTGACCATTTACGGTATTCATTGGGTTCCTCTTGTTCATCTCGATAGAGCATCAGGAGGGTGATGATATAGTGCCTTAGGTGAAGGATCAGGTTTAGGATATGGTACGAGCAGAGTAGGATCCGTAGGTAATGGCTCAGGGATAAGATCAGGTTCAAGATCCAGTGCAGGCAGGGCAACAGCCGGGTTTGGTAGTGTTCGGACCATGGATCGATGAGCAGCTCCAAGCTTTCCCTGTACATGTCTTGTAGGGAATCGATAGAGGTGAGTAGGGTTCTGAGCCATCTATAGCATATCTGACGTGGGAGTTCCAGTCGCAGAACTCGCTACTTTTTTAGGGTGAGGTTGGCCCACAGGCAGTAGAGAACTAGATAGAGAGAATCCAGATGATCTTCGAGCAGCTTGAGATACCTCCAGGGTAGAGGGTCATGCTGGTGACATACATGCTGCGAGGACCAGCAAAGCGTTGGTGGGATGTGTAGGTTTAGGCTCGCTGGCACGAGGGACTGGCATGGAAATACTTTTAGGACAGGTTCTTTGAGCACTTTTTCCCAATGACACTGAGGACCGAGAGAGATCAGGGGTTCTTGAACATTTAGCTGGGAGACATGACTGTCATGGACTATGCCGCTACATTCACTAAGTTATCTCACTTTTCACCCGGTATGGTTAGTGATGAGGTGAAAAGAGTGAGTCACTTCTAGGATGGCTTATGACATGCCATTCAGATCTAGGTGAATATCTTCAGGCTGGGTTCTTTCACATACATGGTGAATCAGGTGCTCATAGCTGATTGAAACCATAGGGATAGGCCCCAGGTTGGTCGGGGAACAGTTTTAGGTGATGTTTTGGATAGCAAGAAGCAAGGATAGGATGAGTTCCAGCAGGGCAGTCAGGCCGAGGACTCAGCTAGACCACCTTGTAGCAGTTCTTCAGGGGTTTGATTTCAGTGTGGAAGCCAGGAAATATTTGGAATCAGTGTGATTGGCCTCCAAAGGACTGTCAGACATGTGGACAGGTCGAGCATTTTAAGATGTTCTGCAGGAATCCATCTCAGACAGTCGACAGACAGGGACTGGGACATACGGTGGCATATAGAGTTTGTTCAAGTTCGGAACCAGGTGATAGTGGCTGAGGTTCAGCTACACAGAGGACATAACAGAGACAGTGGGATCTAGATGAGGGGTCAGTGTCCAGTGACTGGAGAAGCATAATAGGGAGCTCAAGCATCAGGCAGTCATACTTCAGTCCAGGTGCATGCTGTGGAGCTGCCCTAGGATAAGCAGGCTTGTGAACTGATGACGTTTAGAGGTACACCACGGGTGTGGCCATGATTTCCACGTTTTCTTTTGGCATGAACTGTAGGTTCATGTCCGGTTTGAGTCCAGGTGACACACAATACTTATGTGGACAGACTAGATGTTGGTCAGTGAGATTGGTGCCATATAGGTTGAGATATATATATATATATCTATGTATGTATGTATGTATGTATGTATGTATGTATGTATGAGATGCATAGCATCGGGGCTTCGAGGATGCGGGTTACTTGAGGTGTCGTGGGCATCGGGGCATCGATGATGCATGTTACTTGAGGTGTCATGGGCATCGAGACATCAAGGATGCAGGTTACTTGAGGTGCATGGTATCAGGTTTTACTTGGAGAATCCATGGGATTTCAGACCCTTTAGAGGCGAACACTGATGTGGTGTGAGAGGCGTTTGGGTTTCGGAAATGAGATGGGAGCCCCAATGATAAAAATGAGTGATGATACATCCTGATAGGACCATGGGTTTTGAAAGCAGGTTAGTGAACCTTTACTTGTTTTGTGTTTTCTCAGGTTGAGACCGAGTGTGGCAATTCCTAAGGTGGGGTGCCCTTGAAGAAATTACCTAGAACCATTGAAACTGGGGAGTCTGGGATACTTTGATTGGGTGGAATGTTCGTTGCCATATTTGGGCTTCGTTTGATTGCTCAGGGACGAGTTATATTAATTTGGGGAGATTGTAAGAACCCGGGTTTTTAGAATGGGTCAAAATCCCAACCCTATTTTAATTTTTGACTTGTTCCTGTGAAAACTATAAAAATCCGGTATGTTCTAGAAATTTTTAGACAACATGTTGTGTACTTTAAAATT
This sequence comes from Viscum album, assembly GCA_963277665.1. NCBI lineage: Eukaryota > Viridiplantae > Streptophyta > Magnoliopsida > Santalales > Viscaceae > Viscum > Viscum album. Next base: position 1,515,047,825 of record OY728163.1, read on the forward strand.
ACACGCTGTGTATGGGTTAAGTGAGTATCGACCTTGTTCTTGCTGAGTACATGTCATGTGATGACCGTGTAGAAATTTTCTATTACACGACGTGTAGTGATACTCAATACGTTGTGTATCCCTTCTTTAGTGAACCAGCTGGGTTCAAGCCATGTGTAAATCTGTCTGGAGAGTCCAAGCCATGTGGCTACCCTGCTTAAGTCGAAGTATGGAAAATGCCACTACATGGTGTGTAGTTATAAAATACATGTCGTGTACTTTTTTTATATGCTTAAGTGAAAGGTCGTCATGTCTTATTTCATAAAACATCTTCTTCTTCCCCAACTTTGGAACCTCTCTGTTCCAATAAAATGAAAAACATGCATATCCCTAGAATCATCATCCGTCATCCATTCTTCGATCTTTTAGTGGTTGCGTGATCATAACAACAAGGCTAACGCCACGCACCCTATTCCGTTCTTGATTCTTTGCCTCACGCGTTGCAGTTTCCACCCGAGTGGAATTGTTGGGATTTGATGGAAATGTAGATCTACAATGATCTTCTTTTAATTGGATCTTGATATCATATGTGCCTACATCTACGAGTCTTAGGTAGGTGGTGCATACTTTTTTTTTGTGCTTTTGCAGACCTTTAAGTGGTGCGGCTTAAAGCGCGTATTTGGGATATTTTGAGTGAGACCTTGCATTACTTGTATCTCTTGTTTAATTATTATATGACCTATGAGATGCATTTGGGTATGCCATGTTACCTATTTTGATTGAGCATATCTATGTGAGTTGTTGTTGCTCATCAGGGCATTTTGGTCGGGGAATGCCAAAATGGTATTAATTGAATCGTGTTGTTAAACTGTTGAGTTTAGTTATTAAACCAAGATGTGAATTGTTAGAGGCATTCAAGACCTTAGTTATATCGTTTGATAATTGTTGGACTAGTTCAATTCAACTGTTTAGATTTTTTTGCATGTTTATGTTTTTTTCTTTACATGTGTTATATACGTAATTGCTGAATTACATATGCTGGAACCCTTTTTGGTTGTGTTGGGCATGGCCCGGATATTCTTGAGTGATGCTGATCATAGGTTGGGCTTGGCCTGAGATACATTGGGTGGTTCCGACAATGGGATTGGGTTTCATGGACATCAGATTGAGGCAGGGTGACTGTCAGGTTGGGCAGGGCCCAGAATACTTAGATAGTGAGGTCGTCGGACTTGAGCGGCATGGTCATAGGGACACGAGGTGTTAGAGGTGTTGTGGCTTGGGTACTATTTGGTGATTACCTCTCACCTAGAACATGAGTAGTTTTCAAACAAAGAGACTCCGTGGTGAGGTGGTTTTGACTACTCGTGTGGGTAGAGGACCCTATTAGTTGCGGTCTATGTACGTTTGGTTTGGGGGTTCTTATCATAGGAAGCCATGTGGAAGGTGAGGCACCTTTTGGGGATAGCATTGAGGATGTCGGGTTGTGGGAGAGGTTTTCTGTTATTTGAGGGCAGACATTGTTGTCCCTATGGATACTTTGTTTTGAGGGAAGTCATTGTTGTCCCTCTAGTTACATTATTTGAGGGTAGACATCGATGTCCCTCTGGTTACTTATTTAAGGATAGGTATCGCTATTTCTCTATGTTACTACTGTTGGGTGTTCCTTTGGGACGTCGGTACTTGAGACACATGGTACCGGGTTACATGACAGAGATTCCAGCATTGACCAAAGCGTAGGACACTCCATGGTGGATGCTAAGCACCAATAGAGTATGTATTTATTTGTGAAATGTACTGTCTATAGTTTTCTTTATAAAGGAATGCCTGATTAAACACTTATATTAGGTACACACCATTGAGTGGTATCCTACTAAGACTTGTCACACACCATACACTGGGCCTTCCAAACATGTACAGACTTTATGGATTTATGTGCTGGAAAGAGGTCGGCTTTAGGAGCTGGATGGAATTATCCATTCCATGGATATGGTATGGCCCATGAGGTCTTGCCTAACTGAAGATTATTTTGCTCTGATTTCTTTCTCGTATCAGCATGCTTGTTATGTAGCTATATTTGACTAGCCAGTGGTAACCTTTATATATATAGATATGTATGACCTACTTTGGATGCATGTTTTTTGTTCAGTAGTAGATAAAAGTGATAATCATATTGTTGTGTTTACTTTTTTCTACTGTTGTTATATTTATTGCTTCCGCTGCTTATCGATATTGAATGTGCTTCTACTCTGCAGGTCTGGTTCGTGTCTGCTAATTCGTTTATTCCACTGAATCTATATTATTATACTCATACTAGTACCCTTATTATCCTCTGAGAGGGTATATCCTCCCCACTATACCTATAAGACCCTCACTGCAAGTCAGTATCCTTTGGCGTTCGGGGAGGTGCGCCTAAGGTAGTAACACCTGACCTATTTAGCATTATCCGGTGGTTGTTCGGGTCTGGGTCATTACAATGGTCATTATAGTTGGTATCATAAAAATATTTAGTTATCCATTGGAAAATATGATGATAAAACCTTAGTGAGATCCCTAAGGATGTGTCGAAGGATAATTATGAGGATGAGTCATGTTATAGAAAAGTGAACTAGAATTTTGGTAAAGGGTAGAGTGAGTGGCTTCCCAGCAATACATTAATTTCTAGATACTAAAAGTGGATACTGCTCTATGATTAATATACCTAGGGTAAAAACTTAAAAAATAATATTGATCTATTCTTGATCGGAAACCGGTGCATTGAAATGGGCCTTGCTTCACACCTTGTTTGACACTCCTGGGGGTATGATTTGGAAATTCAAAAATACATTACAACCATCATGAATGATTTAAATCGAAGATGATAATAAATAACCAAGAATAAACCTAAGGTTTCATAGATTAAATTAAAATATTTTATGATTTATACATTTAAAAATTGGTTTGTCATGATTATGTGGTTTCACACTATGATTATTGTATATTGCACAATGCTTATTGGTCTTATTCAATGACTAAAACCCAAATGAACCGCATTAATTTTGAGTGTGATGGATAATGAAATGATTTTCTTCCTGGGAATTAAAATTTTAATAGTGATATAATGAAAAATCTTATTTCTATGTTCAAAAAAAATTCCCATGATATGAATCAAGCTAGACATCAAAACAAACAAAGGGTGGAACAAAATTATGTTGCTTCCATTATGAACCAACTACCACCTTCCATTAGTAGATCTATTTATTTTCTAGTTTCTAGGAAATGGATTAGTACCACCAAAATTATATTTATCACTCCATAGTGTTTGAAACATGAAAAAATAATTTTATTTGTTTACCATGTGGAAGGTGAAGCAGATAATGGTGGAATCTTATCAAGAATGTGAGGAAATATGATGAAATTGACTCCATGGATTGTGAGGAGTTCAAGAAATTATTTTTATATAAGTAATTTCTTTATATTCTTTGTAAGAATAGAGAGAATTTGTTACTTAATTTAATGAAAAACAATTATGTATCATTTGTTACCTATGAGGAAAATTTTACAAGACATGTGAGATATGCTTCTGGTATTATCATCAAACCGAAAAGTAAGGTTGATCGATTCTTCAGTGGAATAAAACGAAGTCTCTGAATGTAATTATTTATGTGAGACTTTAGTGTCTACGAATATATTATTAAATTTCAGGTAAAAGAGGAAATGGATGTTGAAATTATGTTTTAATATCATGGTTTTGACAAGAAAATAAATATGGAGTTCAAAAGAAAGTCTAAAAACCATGGAAATAAAAACATAATATTTACTGTATGCTCAAATTATTGGAAAACCCATGGAGGAACTTTTCTTAGGGGGACTCATAAATGTTTTAATTGTAGAAGGTAATTTCGTAATGAAATTTATTGCTTAAGTGATACGAAGAGGTTATATAATGATTAAAATAGATAGAATGATTCACATAATTCACAACCCAAACTCAAGTGTTTCATATTCAAGGAGTATGGGCATTATGTTAACTAATGACCAAATCTGTGGGTTAATGATGATGATCGAAATCATTAACCTCTTATTTTGATAGATGAAGGGATATCTCTTGCGATAAGTATTTCTAATGATTATTGTAATAATGAAAATATGAAATGCACACTTATCATCTACTCTATAAATGTTAATGTCTTATTGGACTCTGAATCTACCCATTATTTCATATATAAATAATTTTAAAATGGAATCATGATTCTACCAAAATGAGTATATGTACAATTAGAATTAAAAACACCCAATGTTACAACAATCTCATATCAAGTATATGATTCTTATCCTATTTACAGTGGGGGGAATGTACTTCCTATATATCTTTTTATTCTTCTGCTAGTTTAATTTGATGTTACCTTGGGCATGGATTTGATTTCTCTTTGTAAAAAACATCAATTTCCATAGACGGGAAATCATGTTTGATATTACAAACCAACCTTTGATCTTATATCCAAGTGATGATAAATATGAACATCATATGGAGATTACATAAATTGTATGGGTCATAATTATGATTCATAAGGAGTGTTTATCTTATATGGTTGGGGAAAATGTTTCATCAATGATATTCTCATTGTATGGGAATTTTTTGATGTCTTCCCAAAATAATTTCCTATCCTTCCACCAAAATTTGATGTTGAGTCCCCAAGAGAACTCATACCCAGTTCCATACAAATGTTAATGACTCCTTATATAATTTCCTCGATTGAGTTATAGTATTTAAAGAAGTAACTCCAAGAAAACCGTGACAAGGAACTTATTTGCCCATATATGTCGCCTTGGGGTTCATCTATTATTTTTTAAAGAATGATTTATCAATGCGACTCATCATTTATTATTTAGAGGTAAAGAAGGTATCAATTAAGAACATGTATTTTATTCCCCATATTGATGAATTGTTTGATCAACTGCATGGATATCAGTACTTTTCCAAGATTGGCCTTATTTTGGATATCATCAATTGAGGGTTAATATGAGTATATACCCAAGATATCATTATGTACAAGATATAAACACTATGAATATATAGTTACTCATTTAGGTATTACTAATTCCCCTTAAATATTCAGGTATTTAATGAATATATTATTTAAATATTACATTGATCAGTTTTTGGTAGTCTTTATAGAGGATATTCTTTTTTTTCAAAGAGAAAAAAACAGTTCAAATATCACTTGAAAATTATAATAAATATCCTATGGAGAAACTATATGAAAAAATTATAGAGTCTTATTTTTTTTCAAAAAGGCATCATTTTTTGGGTCATATAATCACAATATAGGGTATATCAGTATATCCATCAATGACGAAGGCTATTGATTATTGACCCAGACCAACAATGGGGACTATGATCCTTAGTTTTATTTCCTTGGATAAATATTATCCATGGTTTGTAGAGAATTTCTCACAAATACATGTTCATCCATCCAAGTTAACTCATAAGGGAACCAAGTTCCACTGAGTATATTAATGTAAGGAAAATTTCAAGGAACTAAAGATAAGGTTAGTCATCACGCATGTTCCAACATTACATTGTAGTAAAGATGGGTGTGTAATTTATAGCAATGAATCTAATAATGAATTAGGATGTGTTGTTGTTCATAATGAAATTTTTTTTCTTATGCCTCATGAAAATTTAAGATTCATGAGAAAAATTACTTAACTCAAGATTTGTATTTTTCTGCGGTAAAATATTCATTAAAAATATAGAGGTATTTTTTCGGGAAAAGTGTGATATTTATGTTTATTAAATAATTTTGAAGTATATATTCACATAAATGTATTTTAAAATGAACCAGAGAAGATGGTTCGAGATGATTAAATATTATGAATTCTTAATACATTACCACCATGGGAAAGAAAACAAGGAATCTTATGATTTTAGTAAAAAGGATCATACTAGCATTCTATGATGAGGTTCAGAAAAGATTTAATATTTCTGGATTTACAAAGGATGGATTCGAAAATCCTGAAAGAAGGGGGAAAATATTTTCCTTCTCAATTGAATATTCAGTAATATATCTAAGTGAAGATTAAAGAGGAATATAAAGAATATGTAGTGATTCAAAATAATTGTATAAATGTACATGAGTTTAACCATGATCATTATGGAATGATATGGTTTATGAATCATGTATCCATTCTGTTTATATAAGACTTGATGAGGGATTTGTTAGAGGAGTATCATAGTTATTTATTCTTTATTCATCCTAGAACTAAAAAGACATATATATTGGAAAGAATAATTTTTTTTTCATGAAGATAGAAATTATAGATTTTGTATCTTGGTGCTTGGAGTGCTAATAAGGTAAGGCTAAAAGAAAAAAATTATAATGGGATGTTGCATCCATTACCCATGCCTAAATAGAAATGAGAAAACATTACTATAGATTTTGTTGTTGGACTCCCAAAAATGTATACAGGGATTAATGTTATATGGGTTGTATTTGATCACCTTACAAAGTTAGCGCACTTCATATCTATTACAAAATACTTCTCTCTCAATTAACATTCTATGATATTAATTATGGAAGCAGTAAGGTTTCATGAAGTACCACATTCCATTGGATCATATTAGTATCTGAGGTTTACAAAAATGTTATAATATATGCTTCAATAATATCTTGATACAGAGCTGATTTTTAGCACTCTGTATCAACCTCATAGAGATGGTTAGTTATAAAGAAAAACTAAAACCCTATAGGATATGTTAAGATATTTTTATTTAAATTTCAAAGCTTCTTAAGATCAAAACATTCCTCTAATTTTGTTTTCTTACAGAAATATCTTTCACTCAAACATATAAAGAGATCCTTATGAATCCCTTTATGTAAATAAATATATATATCCAATGTGATCAAATTAAGTTTTTGAAGGAAATCTAATGGGACCTAACATAGTTGAGAAAATGGAAGACAAGGCTGGAGCCATTCAGAAACACATAAATGTAACTCATAGTCAATATAATATTTATGCTGATGATTTTTTTTGTGATCTAGAATTTTAAATTGGTGAAAAGGTGTTACAAATAATTTCTCCATGGAAGAATGTTATGAGATTAGGTAATAAAGTGAAACTGGGATGTTGTTATATTGGTCACATTGAAATTCATGATCGTATTAGGATAGTAGCCTATCGGTTGAAACTTACACCAAACCACTCTAAATTATAATATGTGTTCCATGTATATATTATTATTAAGTACATACCTAAACCTTCACTTGTAATTAACTTCTAATTCATACCAGTGGAACAATATCGTTGTTATAAGGAACAAGCGGTGAAGATTCCAGATTGTATAAAAATTGTTCTAAAAAAGGACCACTCACCTGGTCAATGATTTATTGGGAAACCCCTTATTTGAATAAGATATGTGGGAAATTGGGGATATTATGAGGAAAAAATATCCTCAATTATTTATATCAGAATTAATACTTTTTAGAAAGAAATTGATTTTAGGGGGGTTAGTATGTAACACAATGAGTTTTTTTTAATTCATATTTTTTGAATAAATTAAATTTATTTCATATCATGAGTTACATTCATAACCAAGTTAATATTTCGTTAAATAGAAAATAAAATTAGTCTTTATCTAAATGTAACATCCCATGTATGTAATAAATAATATATATTCTTATCTATGTCTATTTATGAATTAGATCTGTTTTTAGAGGCTTAAAAGGAGAATACATCCAATCTTAAGCATGGAATACAGAAATATTTTTAAAAGATTGTTTTAATGCCTTTTGATGGAAAACCATTTTTTAATCAAACTTTTGACAATTTTATAATCTCTATTTGTCAAAATAAACTCATTCTTTATGACTGGGACATTGAAATTTACTTTGGATAAATTTTTGGTATTTTTCTGACCATGTTCATTTTTTAATGAATAGTGAAAAAGACTGCATTTTACATCAAAACTGCTTTTTCATCTAATTTAATTATATGGTTAGATTACCTTTTTAATTGGTTTTAATGTTATTTAGAATATATTTTACAATTTATTCCAATGGTGTTCATTATAATTAATTTCACTTTGTAATCTGGCATAAACAAGTGCCAAACTTTTCATAGATATTGTTTCAAAAAAACCCGCAATTTGTTTTGACAACGGAAATTATTTTTAAATTTATTATTGAAATTCCTATTTTTGGAATTTGGTAAAATGGATTCCATATTTGGAATAAGAAGGTCCAAATTATGTAATTAATACTCTTTTTTGTTGACATTATGAATAGTAACGATAGTAATTATCTTTAATTATCTTGATTAATTAGTAATCGGGTAGTTAAGGATAATAGAATAATATAATAATAATAATAAATGACCCCAAAATGTGTACTAATGCTACTGTTTGTGTCATGGCCAACCCTTGTATGCCTTCTGACAAACTTAGGGACCCCATGGAATCACTTTTGGGTGAAGGTGACACTTTGTCTTTTTATTTTTAAAGAAAAGAGAATATCACTAAAGAATGTATCACCTAAGTAAAACATTTTTAATTTTGTCTACATAAATTATCTCTTGGACTATAAATATTCATTAGAAATATAAAAATATTTCCTACATCATAGTATTTTTTTTATAATTTTTGAACATTAAAAAAATTAAATTATTTATGACATCATGATGATGCAACGATTACCTCATTAATGAACGATTTAAATAAAATGAAAAGATAATGTAAAATCTAAGACATATACTTGTAAAAGACCAATTGGATGAGTATATTTAGAACCCTTATCACCTTATCCTCTAAATATATCAATGTGGGACCTTTAAAATCTGAAACTCATTTTAATATAAATTATCATTTTATAACTTTCCAAGAGTGCCCCTCCTCTCCTCTTATAAAAGGCCCCCACCTCTACCTCCATACCCACACTTCTCAAGCCTTTGGCTCGGCCAATATCTGCCCATTTTATCTCTCCACATCCCTATATTCATCCTATAATCAATAACTTAGGCATAAATCTCTTCAAGAAACCCTTTTGGTACAAACCAAGAGGAGTTACCCGATTTAAAGGTAATGTCTTCTCTAATGTTCTTTTGTTTTATTTTGCTTCTCCAACCCCATAAACTCTTTTTGTTCATTTATTTTGTAACAACACCAGTATTTTCAATATACTATTATTTTTTTATAATAGTTATTCTAGCTACACTTACACACACCTACATCTAATGGTTAAAGAACATACTGTTTCCGTGGATGGAAAATTTCTGCCTCACGAAACGATGATTGTTCAATATTTTTATAACACCTTCAAATTTGGCCATTAAGATGTCACTATATTTATATATGATATATAATATGATTATTTTTTCCTTAAGCATATATCTTTTTCATTTATGGCATACCTTTATGGTTTCCATTATGGGTAAACGCGATATCTTCATTTTAGGAAGTGTGGACTACCGCCCCCTCAAAGTGATTTGATTCATTAATGCCATATTTGGGATGTATAAAGGATGGAGTTAATGATATTCTATATGATATTATACTGGAATTATAATATACCTTTATATCATTATGATTCCATTCCATAAAATATGAAATAGAAATGAAAGTAGTGTTCATGCGTACATACGACTTACCGTATCCATGAACGGTGCATTTCGTTTCTTACCTCTAGATGTTATGTAATATTATAAATGCATGTATATACTGGATATATATGATATATATGATATCTACATCATTAATATAACTCTAGATATAATGTATAGATGAATAAATTGTAGTTATAAAGAGTTTATTTTTTACTCAAGTACCGATGATCGACAAAACGACCATTATTAACTTAAATAATTACATAGTGTTCATAACATTGTAATAAGTGATATAAAAAATAATAATGAACTTGAAAAAGGGTTTTAAGAAAGTATAAATTAACTCAACTTTATTATTCATGAGTTTAAAGAACGATCGAGTCATGTCGGACCTGAGATATAGGACTTCGTCTCATTCTCCTTTCATTGAGGCATATTGTTTTTATACACAACTTTCTTTTATACGGTGTATAAACCCCTTTGACTTTTACGTTTATTCAAAAGGAATATTTTTTATACTAAGCATTTACTAAACGACAAAAGGGAATGTTTTTTTGTCATATGTTTGCGTCGACAACGACTTCTCCGCCGGCGTGACCATTATTTTCGTTTCGGCTTCCTCTACAGGCCATAACGTTTTTAAAAAAATGAATAGTAAATACCATGTTTTACTTTTCTTTTATTTTGGTATTGAAAATGGTTTTCATAATTTTTTTATTATATCAATGTGTTGTATTGATATCTTGTGATTGAAATGTGGAAATGTTATGTTTCCATTATGCATGTTTTATGTGATACTATTATGTTCTGGTTCTTGGGAATTGTTATGAAGATTGGTGGTTCCGTGATAAACTAAGGGCGGGTGAGCCTGATATACCTCTCCAATTCATTGGGTAACGTGAAGGGGTTAAACATTAAGGTTTCTCCAAAGTGATTTAGGGAATATACTATGATGGGTATTCCAAACATAACCATAAGGGTTACTCCCTATGTAAGAATGTTATGAATGCCTCAAGTTACCTTTATGTATTATGATTTCTATGAATTATTCCTAAATATTATGATTTCATGAGGTGTGTTAACGTGCTTATGTTTTATGAGTAAAGTAATATTTCATTGATTCTTATGTATACATGTACTAATGTTTCATTTCCATATTTTTATATCCCTTACTGAGCTTTTTATGCTCATCCCAAGTTTTTTTAAATGTTTTTCACAGGTCAAGGGAAAGGTACATGATATGATGATAGTGTCAAGGAAGTGTCAAGATAGAATCCATGTTTTATTTTAAATTTGATTCCGTTGATGGGAAAAATGAATACTATCTTTTATGTAACCACTTTGTTTAAATGTGGAATGTAATACATGATTTATGATCTAATTATCTAAAACTCTAAACCTGAAAAGATCCTCAACATGTATTCTTGAAATAACTCAAGAATAACTAATATTTAAGGCCGGGGTCTTATAGTTTCTATCATAGGTTGGTTTAGATAACTTTAGGAGTTTTAATTATATTAAATTATTATCCAAAAATAATTTTTTTATGGTCAAATTGAAATGATATAGCATTTGAAGATTACCATGTTGCTTCATTTAAGACATGTTTGTTTAGAATGGTTTTCTACAGAGGAAATAGGGAATTAGTGCTAGGAAGGAATATAGAAGTAAATGACCTTCTAAATCAGCATCCTGAGATGGTCAGAATTGGAGCTGAACAGTTTGTTGCTGTAATGGCGCAGTTAACTCAAGTGATAAATAGTGGTGGTATCAATGCATGAGATCAGCCAGATCAACTGCAGAGGAATATGTTAGTGGTGGAACATTTCATGAGGAAACATCCCCTATCATTCAGAGTATCATCTGACCTTGTACTAGCTGAAGGGTGGATTAAAGCACTAGAGAAGATTTTCGATGTCATGGATTGTTCAGACAATCAAAAGGTTAGTCTTTCTATTTACCATTTGGAGGGTGAAGCAGATCAGTAGTGGTCGATGGTTAAAAATATCAGGGACGCGGATGAGATTGATGCTCTTTACTGGGTTGAATTCAAAGGTATTTTTCTTGGAATGTATTTTCCTAAGGTTTTTCGGCTTAGGATGAAAAAACAATTCTTGGAATTGAGGCAAGAGGACAACTCAATGGCTTCTAATGAAGAAAGAATCACTCGATTGGAAAGGTATGCTCCAAATTTTATCCCAGACCTTGATAGTAATATTAATCATTTTTACTCGGGATTAAAGCCAAAATATCGAAGGGCATTGGCTTCTCGTGAGTTCAAAAGTTATGTAAAGCTTGTTTGATGTGATGAGAAGGTGGAAATTGAGTTTTCCAATGATCAAGTGTTCTATAACAACCAACAGAAGAAGAGATTGAGGTGGCAGGAGAAACGGAAGAATTCTTCAAAAAGGTCTGATGGTAAGAAAACTAAGTTTCCAATTTGTGATAAATGTGGTAAAAGTCATCCTGGGGAATGTCTTCTAAATTCTGGAAAGTGCTATCGATGTGGTAAGATGGGACATAAGGCTCGTGATTGCACTGAAAAATATCAGAGTCATGGTAAAACCAAATTTGATTTACAGTTAGTGAAATTTTATAAGTGTAATGAGATGGGTCACTATGCAAACTAGTGTCTGACAAAGAGCTCGAGTGATTGGAAGTAGTTATACTACAAGCAGAAAGGGGTGGTTAAATCCTTTGCAACTACTTCATCGGATTTTGGTCCATCAAATGAAGTGGTATGAGGTACTTTGTTTGTTTTTTCAGATTATGCCAGTGTGTTTTTTGATTTAGGGTCTACACATTCTTTCATCTCTAAAAACATTTCTAGTAAAATGGGAATACCATCTCAAGAAATGACTACTGAACTTGTAGTAAAAACACCTGGGGGAAATGTTGAGTCAAAAACAATTTATAAGAATCTCCCTATCCTTATCCGTGGAAAGAACCTACTAGCAAGCCTTATTGTTTTACCTCTAGTAGAGATTGATGTGATCCTGGGTATGGATTGGCTCTCTATTTACCATGCTATGATTGACTGTAGAGAAAAAGAAGTTTCTTTTTAGAAAGACTTTCAGTTTTTGTACAAGAATGAACCCTTAATGTTGAAAACATATCAAGAGGCTGAGAAACTTGTAAAAGATGGAAATTAATGTTACCTTGCACAAATTGTTGTAAACAAAGGAACTGTTCAGATTAATGATGTACCAATGGTAAATGAGTAACCTGATGTTTTTCCTGATGAGTTTCCTGGAATAATACAAGATCGGGAAGTTGAATTTACTGTTGACTTAGTTCCCGATAATAATCCAATTTCAAAACCCCCTTATTGAATGGCTCAAATTGAACTTTTAGAGTTGAAGGAGCAATTGCATGATTTATTAGAGAAAGGTTTCATTCGACCTAGAACATCACCATGGGGTTCTCCTGTTTTATTTGTTAAAAAGAAAGATGGTTCAATGAGACTTTGCATTGATTATAGAGCCTTTAATAACATCACTATTAAGAACAAATATCTTTTGCCTCATATCGAAGATTTGTTTCATCATATCCAGGGAGCTCAGTATTTTTCAAAGATTGACCTGAGATCGGGGTACCATCAATTGAAGGTAAAGGAAGCATATATTCTGAAGACCGTGTTTCGTACAATATATGCCCATTATGAATTTGTAGTTTTTCCTTTTGGGCTAACCAATTCACCTTTTGTATTCATGGACCTTAGGAATAGAATTTTCCATTAGTTATTGGATAAGTTTGTGGTTGTTTTCATTGATGATATTTTGTTGTTTTCTAAAAGTAAAGAGGAGCATGAAAGTCATTTAAGAGTTATTTTTCAAACCTTAATGGAAAAGAAATTATATGTGAAATTCCGAAAGCGTGAGTTTTGGATAAAACAAATTTCTTTCCTTGGTCGTATTGTTTCTAAAGATGGGATAACTGTTGATCCTGCAAAAACAAAGGTTGTTGAAGAATGGCCAAGACCCACAAATGTAACTGAGATTTGTAGCTTCCTTGGTTTGGAAGGCTATTACCGATGGTTTGTTAGAATTTTTTCACGGTTATCTAGTCTAATTAATAAGCTAAGTCGGAAGGGTGTTAAGTTTATCTGGACAAAAAATGTGATGATTGTTTTCCGGAATTGAAAATAAGATTGGTAAATACTCCAGTTTTGGCACTACCTTCCAGGAATGGGGAGTTCGTTATCTACAGTGATGCTTCATTGAAAGGACTTGGTTGCCTCCTAATGCAGAATGACCAAGTAATTTCTTATGCTTCACTTTAGTTGAAAACACATGATGTAAATTACCCTACATATGATTTGCAATTAGCTTCTATTATTTTCTCTTTAAAAAATTGGAGGCTTCATTTGTATGGTGTAAAGTGTGAAATATATACTTATCACAAAAGCGTAAAGTATATATTCACTCAGAAATAACTGAACATGAGACAGAGGAGATGGCTAGAATTAATCAAGGATTATGATTGTACAATTCATTACCATCTGGGAAAAGCAAAATAAAGTGGTTGATGCTTTGAGTCGAAAAAGTAATGCTTTATTAACAATGTTGTGTTTGGAATGTGATCCTTTGGTTAAGGATTTAATGAACTCTGGCATAGAATTTGTTGGTGCAGGATGTCCTTTTGTTTTGTTTTAGGTATCAGTGAAATCTTCTATATCAGACAGAATTAAGCAAGAACAAAATCAAGATAGTTAGTTGCAGAAATAGGTAGAGTTGGTTCAGAAGGGTAAGTTGCCTGAATTCAACATTGATAATGACTGTGTTTTCAGATTTGGGAAGAGGTTGTCTGTGCTGTGTGATTCAAAGTTGAAGAGAGAGTTGTTATGTGAATCTCATAGTTCTCTGTTTTCAGTTCATCCAGGCAGTACTAATATGTATAGAGATCTTCGGGAGTATTACTAGTGGGACAGAATGAAAAGAGATATTACTGATTTTCTTGTGAAGTGTTTGACTTTTCAATATGTTAAAGTAGAGTGGTAGTTATCAAAAGGGATGCTTTATCCTTTACTAGTGCCAGAGTGGAAATGGGAGAATATATCCACGGACTTCGTTGTGGGATTTCCGAAGACACCTCGAGGTAATAATTCAATCTATGTTATTGTTGATCGCTTGACTAAATCTGCTCATTTCCTTACTATATGAGATACTTTTTCCCTAGATCAACTTTCCAGTTTGTATCTTAAAGAGATAGTCAGGTTACATGGAGTTCCTTTCTCTATTATATCAGACTGTGATCCCAGGTTCACTTCTAACTTTTATAAAGGCCTTCAGAAGTCATTGGTAACTGAATTAAATTTTAGCACAGCTTTTCAACCTCAATTAGATGGGCAGTCATAACGAATGATTCAAACTTTGGAGGATATGCTACGTTATTGTTCGATGGATTATCAGGGAAGTTGGGACCAAAATCTTTCTTTGGTTGAGTTTTCTTATAATAACAGTTTTCATTCCAGTATACATATTTTACTATTTGAGGCCTTATATGGGAAGCGGTGTCGAACTCTAGCTTTCTGGGATGAATTCGGTGAAAGGAAGTTGATGGGACCGGAATTGGTAGAAGAGTTGGTACAAAAAGTTCATCTAATACAGAGACACATGAGAACAGCTCAGAATAGGGAGAAGAGTTATGCGGACAACAGGAGGAAGGATCTCTCTTTTGAGGAAGGTGGTCATGTCTTCCTCAAAGTCTCACCATGGAAAAGTGTGATGTGATTTGTTAAGAAAGGAAAGTTGAGTCCAAGGTTCATTGGACCATATGAAATTCTGTATAGAGTTGGATCAGTTTCATACCGAGTGTATTTACCTCTGAGTTTATCTCAGGTACACAATGTTTTTTATGTTTCAATGTGAAGGAAGTACATTCCAGATCCATCTCATGTTTTGAGTCCATAGGTAGTTCAGCTGGAAGAGAATCTATCTTATGAGGAACAACCAGTCCAGATTCTTGACCATAGAGAGCAAGTGTTTCAGAATAAGGTGATTCATTAAGTAAAGGTTTTGTGGAAAAACCACATGATTGAAAAGGCAACATGGGAATATGAAAATGCAATGAGGGATAAATATCCTCACTTATTTGATAAGTAAATAAATTGTGGGGACACAATTTTATAAAGGGGGGAAGGTTGTAACATCCCAAGTAAGTAATGAATAATAGATATTCTTATCTATGTATATTTATGAATTAGATAGTGTTTTATAGGATTAAAAAGAGAATAAATCCAATCTTAAGCATGGAATACACTAATATTTTTAAAAGATTGTTTTACTGCCTTTTGATGGAAAACTATTTTTTTTAAAACATTTGACAATTTTATAAGCTCTATTTTTCAAAATAAACTTATTCTTTATGATTGGGACATTGAAATTTACTTTGGATAATTTTTTGGTATTTTTCTGACAATGTTCATTTTTAATGAATAGTGAAAAATACTAAATTTTACATCAAAACTACTTTTTCATATAATTTAATTATATAGTTAGATTATATTTTTAATTAGTTTTAAAGTGTAATTATAATATGTTTTTACCATTTAATCCAATGGTGTTCATTAGAATTAATTTCACTTTGGAATTTGGCATAAACAAGTGCCAAACGTTTAATAGATATTGTTTCAAAAAAACCCGCTATTTGTTTTGAAAACGGGAATTATTTTTAAATTCATTATTGTAATTTCTATGTTTGGAATTTGGTAAAATGGATTCCATATTTGGAATCAGAAGTTCCAAATTATTTAATTAAGACTCTTTTGTTTTTTGACATTATGAATAGTAACGACGGTAATTATCTTTAATTATCTTGATTAATTAGTAATCGGGTAGTTAAGGATAATAAAATAATATAATAATAATAAAACATGATCCCAACATGTGTCCTAATGCTACTTTTTGTGTCATGGCCGACCATGGGATTCCTTGTACCAAACATAGGGACCCCATGGAATCATTTTTGGGTGAACGTGACACTTTATCTTTTTATTTTTAAAGAAAGGAGAATATCACTAAAGACTGTATCACCTGAGTAAAACATTTTTAGTTTTGTCTACATAAATTATATCTTGGACTATAAATAATAATTTTAAATATAAAAATATTTCCTACATCATAGTATTTTTTTTATAATTTTTGTTCATTAAATAAATTTAATTATTTATGACATCATGATGATGCAATGATTACCTCATTAATGAATGATTTAAATAAAATGAAAAGATAATGTAAAATCTAAGAATCCACTTATTAAAGACCTATTGTATGAGTATATTTCAAACCCTTATCACCTTATCCTGAAAATATATCAATGTGGGACATTTAAAATCTGAATCTCATTTTAATATAAAGTAACATTTTATAAATTTCCAATAGTGCCCCTCCACTCCTCTTATAAAAGGCCCCCACCTCTACCTCCTTACCCACACTTCTCAAGCCTTTGGCTTGGCCAAGATCTGCTCATTTTATCTCTCTACATCCCTATATTCATCCAAAATGACTTACCTTAGGCATAAATCTCTTCAAGAAACCCTTTTGGTACAAACTAAGAGGAGTTACTCGATTTAAAGATAAAGTCTTCTCTAATGTTCATTTGTTTTATTTTGATTTCCCAACCCCATAAACTCGTTTTATTCATTTCTTTTGAAACATCACCAGTATGTTCAATATACTAGGATTTTTTTATAATAGTTATTCGAGCTACACTTACACACACCTACATCTAATGGTTAAAGAACATACTGTTTCTGTGGATGGTGAATTTCTGCCTCACGAAATGATGATTGTTCAATATTCTTATAACACCTTCAAAGGTGGACATTAAGATGTAACTATATTTATATATGATATATAATATGTTTATGTTTTCCTTAAGATTCTGTATTTTTCATTTATGGCATACCTTTATGGTTTCCATTATGGTAAACGTGATATCTTCATTTTAGGAAGTGCGGACTACCGCCCCCTCAAAGTGATTTGATTCGTTAATGCCATATGTGGGACATATAAAGGATGGAGTTAATGATATTATATATGATATTATACTGGAATTATAATATACCTTTATATCATTATGATTCCATTCCATAAAATATGAAATAGAAATGAAAGTAGCGTTCATGCGTACGTACGGCTTACCGTCTCCATGAACGGTGCATTTCATTTCTTACCTCTAAATGTTATGTAATATGATAAATTCATGTATATAATGGATATATGTGATATATATGATATCTAAATCATGAATATAACTCTGGATATAATGGATACATGAACAACTTGTAATTATAAAGATTTTATTTTTGACTCAAGTACCAATGATCGACAAAACGACCATTATTAACTTAAATAATTACATAGTGTTCCTAACATGGTAATAAGTGATATAAAAAGGAATAACGCACTTTAAAAAGGTTCTTAAGCAAGTAGAACTTTACTCAAGTTTATTATTTAGGAGGTTAAAGAATGATCGAGTCATGTTCGACCTGAGGTATGGGACTTCGTCTCAATCTCCTTTCATTGAGTTATATTTTGTTTTATACACAACTTTATTTTATATGGTGTATAAACCCCTTTGACTTTTACATTTATTCAAAAGTAATATTTTTTCGATGAGTTTACTAAACGACAAAAGGGAATGTTTTTTTTGTCATACGTATGTGGTGACAATGACTTCTCTGCCACCGTGACCATTATTTGAGTCTCAGACTCCTCTACAAGCCATAACTTATTTTTAAAATGAAAAATAAATACCATGTTTTACTTTTCTTTTATTTTTTTATTGAAAAATTTTTTCATAATGTTTTTATTATATCAATGTGTTGTATTGATATCTTGTGATTGAAATGTGGAAATGTAATGTTTCTTTTATGCATGTTTTATGTGATACTATTATGTTATGGTTCTTGGGCATTGTTATGAAGATGGGTGGTTCCATGATAAAATAAGGGCGGGTGAGCCCGATATATCTCTCCAGTGCATTGGGTAACGCGAAGGGGGTAAACATTAAGGTTTCTCTGAAGAGATTTTGGGAATATACTGTGATGGGTATTCCAAACGTAACAATGAGGGTTACTCCCTACGTAAGAATTTTATGAATGCCTCAAGTTACCTTTATTTATTATGATTTCTATGAGTTATTGATAAATCTTATGATTTCATGAGGTATGTTAACGTGATTTTGTTTTATGAGTAAAGTAAGATTTCATTGATTCTTATGTATACATGTAATAATGTTTCCTTTCCGTATTTTTATATCCCTTGCTGATATTTTTATGCTCATTCCAAGTTTTCTTCAAATTGTTTTCACAAGTCTAGGGAAAGGTACATGATATTATGATAGTAACAAGGAAGTGTAAAGATAGAATCCATGTTTTATTTTAAATATGATTCCATTGATGGGAAAAATGAATACTATCTTTTATGTAACTGATTTGTTTAAATATGGAATGTAATGCAAGATTTATGATCTAATTATCTAAAACTCTAAACCTGAAAAGATCCTCAACGTGTATTCTTGAAATAACTCAAGAATAAGTATTGTTTAAGGCCAGGTCCTTATACTACATGTAACACTAGTTTGTCTTATGTTTCACATGACATTGAGATTTTACAAAATCATGATATATTATTAATATAGTTATTCAAAAGAAACGATTATAAACTAACCATTAAAAATAGTGAAATGAATATTAATAACTAATTTTAAAATATTATGTATAATTTATTTGTATAAAAAATCATATAGATAAAAAATAATTATTTTTCTGTAAAGTCCAATAAATACAAAAATAACTTCCTAAATTCCTTCTATGAATCCTAGAATGCTTTTTTTGAAATAAATACATCTTAATAAGGGTTTTAGTGCAAACCTAAGGAGGGTACCCGAAAATGATGTATCATTCATCAATGAGAATATTTCTTTTATTTCTTTATAAAACACATTAAATTATTATTATTATATAATTATTATATAATATACTCCATATATTAAATGTAATTTAATGTTCATATGTTATTTTAATGACCTAAAACCTTTTCACTTCTATCAAATGGGTTTTGAAATCATTGTTTTTGTGTATAGCAGACTACTGCCTCATGAACCGATGTCATTCATGTTTCCATTACCGCCTCTCAAGGTAGGTTTTAATGATGGATTAATTATTTATATATTATATTTATGGTTTTATTATGATTTTGGAATAATTATATCATATATTCCTTCATGTTTTACATTATTTGTGATAACGATACCGTCACTCTTGTGTATAGAAGACTACCACCTCACGAAGAGATATGATTTGTGAACGCTTTAATTGGTAGGTATTGAGGATTTTTTTAATGAAAATATGTGATTTATATGACATAAAAATTCTTTTAAATGATAATATTTCATTTATCTTTCTTTATTTCTATCCAATAAGAAAATGGAAATAGCGTTCATGCGTAAGTACAACCCACCGTCTCCATGAATCATGTATTTAATTTTATATCACTAAATTATATAGATTACTATAAATAAAAATATAATGAATATATATTATATTTATTCTATGGTTATAAATATAGATATATTGGAACCATGATCATAGTAATTGGGAGAAAAATATAATAAATCAAAACATACAATAAAAAGAAATCAGTTATTTCCTAAAACATAACATTAACAATGAATTGTTATTAAATGGTAAATAAAGGAAATAATGAAATAATATATGGTATGATATATATGAATATAGAATGGTAATATATGTTTAATAAACATATATTTATTATATAGGAGGTTTAAATGTGTATAAATGAATCCAAGAGTTATGGTAAGGGACTTCTGTCTCATCTTTCCTTCTTTGAGATGTATGTTAAGTTGTGCACCTATATTCACTCACAAGGTATATATAAATACAGTTTTAAATATAATATATTGAATTTATTTATAATCATGATATATTTATTTCCATTATATATTATTCTGTTATGGGTATCATGATTCAAAGTTACCAAATTTGTAATGATTTTATGTTAGAATCTCATCATTTATTGGGATGGTTTATTATTATGTTTCTGATTATAAAATACTTTGATCCATATCTCAATAAACTGGATAATTTTATTATTCTATGGTTATTCATGATATTTTAAAGTAAAATTTCCATTCTTTCACTCTTTGGTACTTAAAATAATTGGGAAAATGTTTTCATAAAATCTGATTTTATTTCTCTCTTCGGTCAGAAATCTGTTTTATTCCAAATATATGTTTTATAAAAAAATTAAATTTTTTTTATTATCCTACAAATTATTTATTAAATAAAATTTTATCAATGTTTTAATTTTAAAAAAAAAATTAAGGGAATCTTCATTTTGTTTTCGAAACAATGTTGTTTTGGTTTTTACTGAAAATATGGAAGGAGTCTCTGTTTCAAAGTATAAGGCATGAACATAATTTCTTAACATTAAGACCAATCATTGATTCTAATGTTACTTTATATTTTTTAAATGTTATTTTTTGAGGAAATTATTTTCAAAATGTTTTACATTTAATAATAAAAATCAAATTGGAATTTTAATTTTCCTCAAGAAATGATTTAAATGATCGACCAAAATCATTTTCTATCTAAGATTACACCCATTGATGTTACATATTTATCAATGGGGATATGGTCCAAGGACCCCATTATTATTCTATATCTTAATGTATCATGTTTATTATGGAATGATTTTTATGAAACCCGTTTCTCTTCCATAGATTATACCATGTGGAAATTCTTATGAAACCCACTTCTTTTCATGTGTTATGTTATGATGAAATAAGTATGAAACCTATCTCTTTTCCATAGGTTATGATCTGATAAAATGTTTATAATACCTATTTAATTTGACTTGTTATTATATGATGAATTTTTATGGTATTTTGGCATACACAAATATGGTTTTCATTGTGTAATGGGTGGGACCGATATATCCCTCCAATGCTTTGGGTAAAGATTTATATCTCCTGAAATGACATGAATATAATAGGGAGGGAACTTTTTTCAGTACGGGACTTTCTCCACAATTATTGTCTTAGGAATTAACCTTGAATACTTGGTGGGTTTGGAGTGTAAACCCATTCTAATATGACATACTTCGTAGTGAACCTTCACTAATATGGAAATTATTTTCTTTGATTATCTATATGACACAAATCCATGTCATATGCCAATATTAGGCTCCCATATCTTATATTCTTTGGTTATCTGGTGATTCATGTCTTATGAAAATCCAATTTTTATTCCATGTGTCAATATTATGATCTTTGATATGTAGGGTATGGTTTTAAAATTTTATTCTCAGGTCCTCATAACCTTATGCTCATGTAATTATTATATATCTCCCTTGTATACCCTTATGATGAATTTGAGCTCACCCTTTCTTAAGTTTCCATTCCCTAGGTTATGAATAACTGTATTATATATGATATTTCTAATAAATGTGTTTGTTATTAAGAACATAGTGGGAAAATATGTAGCTCAATTATGGATAAGTGTTTATGTTTCCTTGTTTCCAAATGAACTAATCTATTATAGTCTTATGGCATGTATTTGTCTAATGTAATGAATATTAATCAAAAATGATGTAATATATATACATATATATATGATAGTCCCTAGGTATATATACCGTATGGAATAAATTCCTCAACTTCTAGTATGGGAGGTGGTGGAGCTCTCAACATATGAGGTTATCTGTATTTTATGTAAAATAAAAAGGGTTAACAGCTTTAAGTTATATAGGGAAAAATGAACTTTAACACTTTTAAAAGATGGGACCAGGTTTTTCTAGATGGTTATACTAATTGTGTTCCAAAATTTTGTTAGTTCTTTATAAGAGTTACATTCCTCGCATGACATCGCACCCAATTAGCCTAATAGTGTATGACCAGTGAACACTCTCTATCCAACATCCACCCAACCTCGTATGGGTAGGTGTATAGTTTGAAAAAATATTCCCCATACCAACATTTCACCTCTATAACCTTTCTATATTTTTTCACATAATCATGTGGTCTACCTTTCCTGGTTAGTCAAATTGTACACCTCCTTTGTTGGGCCACACAGTAACTACTAACATTGGACCAAAAGTGTGCATCATACCATTTCCTTAAATACAATACCTCTCAGCTTCAAACATGCCTCAGATGATTTCAAAACCTTCTATAGTTCCTTAATAATTCCCATAATCATAAAACAAAATATTTAGATAAACTTTTAAGTACTTTTACAAATCTACAAAGAAGAAATCATACAACCTACCTTCTATAAAAAAACTTGTCCCTGAGTTCCCCTTCTAAAGTTGCTTGAGCTTCATTTGATAATAATTTCACCCAATAATAAATGTGTCAAAATCACACTCGTTGAAATTTTCTTATACATGTTAATGATTCCATAGCCCCCAAACTAGAGGTACTGAAAATATACATAGATTCTTCATGTTATGATCAAAAATATGAACCGGGTACTCCTTAAAAGAAGCATCAACATAAAACTCAACCTCACCGGGATAAAGGAAATGAGATGGATCCAAATGATTATGATGTAACTAGGAAACATGAAAGACTTTATGAATAGCAATGTATATCTGAGTGAGTTTTATCTAATAAACTGCTGTTCTGACCCTTTCCAAAACCTTAATAGGTCTAACAAATCTAGGTAAAAACTTTACTTACCTCAAATTAATCAATGAACTAATCTCTTTAAAAAAATAAAGAATACTTGATCTTCCACCTAAAACTCAAAAGTTCAATGATGATGATCAATATAATATATCCTTATAAGATTATTTATATCCATACTAATTATGATAAGTTGTACCTTTTATGAAGTCTTCTGAATGAGATAATGTCTTAATAGTTTTGTCTCTCCTATGTCTAACCAACATAGTGGTGAATGGAATGGTCTACCATATATGGACTCATAAAGATCCATATGTATCATCACATGGAAGATATTATTATAATAGAACAGATTAAAAGATATAAGTTTCTATCTATAATCTATAAACATAAATATACATTCTTGAATCATGCACTATAACACATATATAGTATGCTCAGACTAACCATGGGTCTATGGGTGAGAGGCTATACACAAAAGTACATGTGAACCCAAATCCTTCTACAAAACCTACCAAAACCATGATGAGAATTGATAATCTATATCGGATACAATGCTACATGTAATTCCATGAATTCATGTCATCTCATGGACGTAAGTAAAACCAATATCATCCCCTGATATATCCTACCTTATAGGAAATAAATGGGTATCCTTCATCATGTTGTTCACTATAACTTATACTACATCACCAACACAAGGTGACCTTGTTAAAACCATCACAAAATCCATTTTGATATTATCTAACTTCCACTAAATAATAAGAAATGTATGAAAAAGTCATGTAGGTTATTGGTGTTCTAACATAACCTACTAATAGGGGCAACACATAGTAACAAATCTTATAATCACTACTAGAAAACTAACGTATACCAACAGTTAGGAACCATTGGTATAGCTTATACCAATGGTTTGGAGAACCCTTTCCAAGTAAGTCGTTGGGATAGGTCTATACCAACGGTTTTGGGAAAACCCTTGGTATAGACCAATACTAACGGTTTTGGAAACTATTGGTATAAGTAATATGAAAATATATACCAACGGTTAAGGAACCGTTGGTTTATTTATTTCAAAAAAAATTGATGGAATTTGATCCCAGGACCACCTATTTTATCATTGAATGACTTAACCACTAACCTAACATGACTTTTGAGAACATAATTACATAAATATATATATGTATTGTCATAATTATTTTAAATTTTGATTTATATAATGTTCTCGGTAAGAAGATATTATAAAAATTCAAAGGACCTATACCAATAGTTGTCAAAACCATTGGAATAGACCTATACCAACGGTTTTGACAACCATTGGTATAGGTCCTGATTCTGGATTCAATTTTGGGTGGAAGGTTGAAATTTGGGGGACCGTTTTCAATGGTTTTGGAAAACTGTTGGGATAGGTATACCCTTTCCCAACGGTTTTGGAAAATTGTTGGGAAAGGTGTCCACAAAGTGGACTTTTCCCAACAGTTTTCCAAAACTGTTGGGAAAGGGTATGGCTTTCCCAACGGTTTGGCCAAACCATTGGGAAAGGTGGCCACAAAGTGGACTTTTCCCAACGGTTTGGCCAAACCATCGAGAAATCCATACCCTTTCCCTACGGTTTACCAAAACCTTTGGGAAAGGTTGCCTCCAAGTGGGCTTTCCCAACGGTTTTTACAAACCGTTGGTATAGAAGCATTGGGAAAATTCAGATTTCCAGTAGTGAATCTCTCACTTTATAATGGGCCACCAAAACTGGTGGTGTGAGTCATAATACATCTTGGTAAGTATGGGATGCTATAACCATTTGAAACTATGATATTCTCACATTAAATCCTCTTGTGTGTCTTCCAAAACCCAAACATGCCCATGAATCTGTAAGATGTCACCCCCATCAATGACTGAACCAGTTAGTGGGACCTATCTATAAACACTCTTCCTTAATAGTAATCCCTCATGATCATAAATTTGTCTTGTATTCACTCTATCTAGCAGTGAATAGGTAAAAAATAATTATTTTATTATAGGACACATGATACAGTCCTAGACATCTAAATATATATCAATAGAATGTGCACATCTGTAACACCCCAAGATTCTATGGTATGTTTCCCTTTGAATAATTTAATATCATGCACTGTACACAACTTCGAGATTCTAACACACCACGACCAATCAAATCAGCCGTTATGAATAGTAATACCCACTTTTTGAAATTTTATAAATTTTAATTTTAAAAATGGACTTCATTTTTGATTTTGGAATATTGAAATTGGCTGAGGGTGAATTTTTTGTACTTTTCTAAAAACTTTCAATTTCGGATGAATAGTACTAAATTTTATTTAAAAACAACTTTTTAAATCAAAATAATTTAGTGTTTAAATATAAATTTTAGTGGTTTTAATGTGTTATTAGATTATATTTTTATCATTTAATATAATTTAGTTCAATTTATGTAATTTCACATTTATACTAATCAAAAACAAGTGTCGATCTTTTGATAGTTATTATTTCTCAAAAACATGCTTTTTGTTTTGACAACAGGAATAAATTTTAAATTAATTTTTTCCACTTCTGTGTTTTGAATTTGGAAAAATGGATTCCATGTTTAGAATCCGGAGTTAAAAATTGTGTAAATATATAACTTTTATTTTAAGACATTATGAATAATTACTTCGGTAAATATTTTATTTACCATGGTTAAAGGGTAAATCCGGTAAATAAGGCTAAAAACTAATATTATAATAATATTAAATTAATATAAAATTTGTCCTATTACTATTGGTTGATAAATTTTCAACCATGGGAATCATTGAGTTGATATTTGGACCACATAGAGCCATATGGTAGTGATAATGACATTTTACAATAACTAATCAAAATTAAAGTCAAAAATAACGAAAAGATGTATCTTTTAGTAAAACAATTCTATCTGGGTTTCTATAATTGATCTCTTTAAATTTAAATATTCATTAGAAATATAAAAATATTTCATACATAATTTTATATTGTTTATAATTTTTAGACATTAAATAATGTAATTTATTTATGACATAATTATGATGCAGTAATTACCTTAATAATGAAATATTTAAATAATTGATATAATAAATATCAAAATAAATGTAAATGGAGACTTCTAATAAATTAAACTAATTTTTTAGGATAATATTACATGTTAGGGTTGGTAAAATAAATTTTATTCTAAGTAATAATGTTTTTATGGCTTTCAAAAAAAATCAAATACTAAATAGTTCCAAAATTGACATAATTGAGTTTTTAAAAGAAATATTATATTATTAATTGATATAATATTCACAAAAATATAATGTTCGACAAAAGGAAATAGATAAGGATTTATATATATTAATAATGAACCACATGGGGTTTTTTTGGCTTGTTATAGTAAGTTTGTTAACCATATAATATAAAAATACAAAGAGACATGGTAAATGTAAAACTATTTATCTAAGAGTTAAATCTAAAATATAAGGTTAATATGATGACATAAACCTATCCAAAACCTATTGGATATGAGTTTTTAGACCCATAACCACCTTATCCTTTAAATAATTAAATATTTATCCCTTATAAACTTATAATTATTTTATTATAAAATAATATTTCAATCTTTTTCTAAAGTAACCCTCACCTCTCTTATAAAAGGGAACTTCCCCTTCCCTTAGTTTCACACATCTAGAGCATTTTGGCTCAGACAACCCCTTCCCAAATATCCTCCCAACATTCCTCCCTTCATATTAGAGTCCTTCATTTGGTCATAAATCCAACCTAGGGATCTTTTTTGATCAAATCAAATGGAAGAACCCGAAGAAGAGGTAAATATTTTACCACCTCTTTCAAGTTCTTTTCTTCTTCCACTTCCTCTTTCTTTATTTTTTCCATTCTAAAATAATAACTACAATATATTCTATATATTTTTATTTTTTTATAAAAATGTTACAACTGTATTCATTTTTCTATCCATCATATGAATGACAAAGTCGCTCTATGTGCGTACGTACGGCTTACCGTCTCCATGTTGAACGTGATGAGATTCATTTCCCCATATTAAACATTCAAGAATAATATTCATTTTATGATTAAAAATAATTTTTAAGAAGATAATATCATTCTGGATATGAATCAAATACATCATATTCATAACAAACATGGGTTATGTAACCAAGAATATAAAGGAAAACGAGTCAGTTAACACCCAAAACGTTGATACTACTAAAATATTATTAACAAAGTAATATTAGAAGATCATATATGATATCATATTTATATATATTGTTCTTGTATAATTTAATAACATTTTTTAACTATTATACAGGAGGTTAACATACCATCGACTAAGGAAAAGTACAAGGTAAGGGTTAATTTTACAATCTCTTTATTATCCGAGGTTGTTTTTAAGTAAGTATCTACTGGGACCTCATTATCATCCACATTCGTGTTTTCTTAAAAATGTATTCCAAATCATTTTTACTATTTTCTAGACTATGGGTTAAAATCATTTATACCCTTATTTGACCTTATATGTTTTGAAAGGAATCTTTCTTTCGTTTTCGAAACAAGGTACTTTATGACCTTTTCGACAAAATTATGGTAAGAATGTTTTTTAACTTATACAGAAGGTGCGGATATTTTTTCCTTTATAACATCATAAAAGGTTACCTTACAATCTTATAAGAATATTTTCAATATAACTGTTTTCTTTTATAATTATTTAACTTTTAAATGGTCTCAAAACAGAAAGACGTATTTCTTTCAAATAGTTTTCTTTTTATCTATGTCAACATCCTTTGATGTATTTTAAACTTGTTTGAAGTTGATTTATTATGATACAAATATTTTATTTTGTATTGAAGGTTTTTTTGATTTGATTGACTATGGATTTGTTATTTTTATTCCATTCATGGGTTATGGTTAATTTATTGACATTTTGTATGCTAGTTTTAATACGAATGTTTATATTATGTTTCAAACTTTTCATATGAGGAATGTATTGAACTTAGTATGTGATGGGTGGAGCCCTATGTAGCTCCTCAATGCATCGGTAAGTCTCGTGAGACAATTAGACGTGAAATTTTCTGAGGCCTTTTCCACTTTGATATATGGTTTTTCCCGAGGCCTAAATCATTTTTAGACGTCTTGGCTGAGGCCTTGACGAAATGTTTCAGAATATACGTCATTATACATTCCCTCATTATGAAAATAATATTGATGGTTTATGTGGTCATTTGACTAGTAGAATACCCATGACTATGTTTTATTATGGAATTATTTACTCCCCTCATATTCATGCCATAAATTGTTCATTTTTATTATTTTTAAGGGAATGTGCTGTGAATTATTCATCATTCCAAATGTTTAGGTTATCTTCCACTGTATTGCTTACCCTTACTGAGCATTTGAACTCACCCCTTTCTTATGTTTCATTTTCCCAGGATATGAAGAAGTTATTTATGAGTGACTTTCAGGAATAATCTAAGAGGCTTGGATGTTTATAATGGAATAAATTATTTTTGTTTTTTTCAAGTTTTAATGTTGAACTAATGTATGTATCTTGTTTCCAATAATACTAAAATGATCGGTCTTTCAATACATGATTCCTTATATCATGTCAATGTTATGTAATAAAGCACCAACTCTGGGTAACTGGGGTCAAGGAGTTAATGTTTTTATCATAGGAAGTTTAGTAAAAACCTTGGAAACTAGATTTAGAAAAACATTGATTAGAGAACATTACCCTAAGATAGACTTTCAGTATTTGTATATAAGAACTTCCTAGAATTTTGGTACTATATAGATTTTGAGAGTTTCTCATGAAATACATCCCTGTTTTGATACGAGCAGGTAGAGGCGGCTCTGGCACAGATGTACCTAGGGGTAAAACCTAAAAACACCATTTTGAGATAGACTCGAATTGGAACTGGTGCACGACAACAGGCCTTGCTACACTCTTGGTTATCAAACTCCTAGGGGATATTCTTAGGATAATTATCATTATCTTTAGAGACCATTATGAAGTATTTATGAGTATTTACCTCCTCAAAGAAATTTATTTATGATTATGTATTATATCCATAAACTGTTCAATTTATGTTAACTATTTTACAAGTTAAGAAGTTTGTATTCTGGTTCATAAACTAATATAATGTATGCCATTGTTTAGAAATGGAGCCTAGTGGAAGGAATGGAAACTTTAGGAACACACATAATCTATGTAGGGATTCCCTTCCTTCTGAAGATAATTATAGCGAAGCTGGTGATACAACTGGTGCTAATCAGCCTATCCCCATACCGGGATGACTCACATAGGTTTTGAATAATATCCTTACCCATATGGAGCACCTTGGTCAACAACATGAAGGATCAATGTTATATCGCTTCCTGATGAAACAAATACCAATATTAAATGTGTCTAGAAATATATTTGTACATGAACAATGGATAAGTTCCTTAGAGAAAATATTTTATGCTTTGGGGTGTAGCAAAAGCGAAAACGTTTTCATGGAATTTTATCACCTCACCAGAGATGCAGATCAATGGTGGTCATTAATTCAAAAAACAAAAGAAGATGAAAAATTATCAAGTAGGAAATGGAAAATGATTAAATATCTTTTCATCGAAAAATAATTTCTTTGTGACCGTCGAGAAGATAAGGAAAGGCAATTTCTGAGTCTGAGACAAAAAGAGGATGATAATGTCGCAAAGTATGAAGCTAAATTTACAAGGTTAGGAGGGCCTGTTGCAGATTATATATGTAAAAAAAGAAGTAAGATTGATCGTTTCTTTGATGGGTTAAAACCATTTCTCCATCAAAAATTAGTCTTGCAATCCTTTTAATCGTATAAAGATATTATCTCATGTGATATGAATACAAAAATGGAATTATCTAAGACTTTTGACTTTAAAGAAAATCAAGAGATGAAGATATCTACAGAATACTTTGGGAAAGGAAATAAAGAATCAAGGAAGAAGGGAAGAGTTGAATTTCCACCCTGTGATAATTATAGAAGGAAGCTCCATGTTCCTATCTAAAAGGAAAAGGAGTATGCTACAAATGTGGATAGAAAGGCCATATTTATTGTGATTATAAGGGGAATAAAGAAGCTACCAATATTCAATGTTACAATTGCAGGGAGATGGGACATTATGAAAATGAATGTCTTAAGCGTTAGGGAAACTTAACTCAAAAAAGGCCACGGGATCAAAGCCAAGCTTATGCAATCACTACTACTGAGGTTGAAGCTCTGAATGACATGGTGGCGGGTAATTTAATGGTTTCCACAAGTTCAACCAATTCTTTATTTGACTCTGGATCATCTCATTTGTTCATATCTTCCCAGTTTTCTAAGAAAATTAGATATTTCCAATTTGATTTAACATGGGAGTTGTCATTCAAAACTCCTAAGGGAGGTATCATTGCAAAAATGTTTTGCGAATCAGTTCCCATTAAGGTATATAAATTATATTTTTCTGCTGATCTAATCATCATTCCCATGATTTAATTTGATATAATCCTTGGTATGGATTGGATTTTGAACCATGATGCAAACAATTATTGTAATAAGAATGAGGTTATAATTCTCGATGATGATAAGGAGTACCTTATCTTTAGAGCATAAATGTCACCATCTGATTCTTATCTAGATCCACCCCCTGTAGCTCTACTAAAATCAATTATTGGGGAGGATGATAATGAAATAATTATAGGTTAGTAAATGAATGTTTGAAAAGAGTACGTACCTATTGTGTAAGAATATGTTGATGTGTTTCTAGAGGATTTACCTGGACATCCTCTAAATTGGGAAATTGAGTTTTCCATTGATTTAATTTTTAGTTCAAGGCCCATATCAAAGACCCCTTATAGAATGTCCACCATGGAATTAGTGGAACTAAAGAAACCACTAGAGGAATTTAGTAATAGTGGATTTATTCTCCCTAGTGTTTCTCCATTGGGAGCCCCTATCTTTTTTGTTTACAAGAAAGACAGATCTATGAGGTTGTGCATTGACTACAGGGAGATCAATGATATAACAATAAAGAACAAGTTTCCCCTACCTCGCATTGATGATTTATTTGACCAAATTAATAGAGCTCAATATTTTTCAAAGATTTAAATTCGATCTGGATATCTTCAGTTGTGTGTGAAGAAGGAAGACAGTCTGGAAACAACATTTTGAATTGGGTACGAGCATTCTGAGTTTACAGTAATGCCTTTTGGATTGACTAGTGCACCCTCTATATTCATGGATATAGTGAATATATTTTTTAAGTAATATATTAATGAATTTCTAGTGTTATTTATTGATGATATATTGGTATACTCTAAAATCTATGAAGATCAAGAATGTTACTTGCTCATTATTCTAAAGACTCTTAGATGAAATGAATTATATGGGAAGTTTAGAAAGTGTGAATTATGGCTTCAGGAGATTTATTTTCTTGGATATATTTTCTCTAAGGATATAATCTATGTTTACCCTTCAAAGACCAAGGCAATCCAAGAAGGGCCAACACTGATGTATATAACTAAGGTACACAATTTTATTGGTTTCACATGTTCTTATCGGAGTTTTGTCCAAAAAATTTCTTGGTTGGCAAACCCATTAACAAAGATCACACATAAAGGGGTTAAATTTGTTTGAAAAAAATAGTGTGGAGAATGTTTTGAAGAACTGAAGAGAATATTATTGAATGCTCCTATCTTGAATCTATCATCAGGGAATGATGGTTTTCTTATTTACAGTGATGCTTCAAAAAAAGTAAATGGTTGTGTCCTTATATAGAATTGTAGAGTTATTGACTATTCATCATGGAAGCTAAAAAATCATTAGAAAAACTATCCTACTCATGATCTTGAGTTAGCAGTTGTAATCTTCACTCTGAAGATATAGAGACACTATATCTATGGTGAAAAATGTGAGATTTATACTAATCACAACAGTTCTAAGTATATTTTCTCACAAAATGAACTCAACATTAGGCAAAGAAGATGGCTTTAACTATTCAATGATTATGATATCACCATACACTACCACCCAGGGAAGGAAAATAAGGTGGAAGATGCTTTGAGTTGAAAGAACCATTGAGTTTTTAACAAGATGAGAGTTGAAATGGATCTTATTCTCATGGTTCTAGTAAAGATGGTTATTGGAATAACCATGGAACGTGAAACATCACTACTTTTTCAAATGGTTTCCAAACCATCTTTACTAGAAAGGATAAACTGTTCTCAAACTAATGATGAGTAGTTTCAAAAGAATATTAAAGCTGTAAATGATGGGAGGTTGAGTGACTTCGTATATGAAGATGCAATTTTGAAATTTTGGAAGAGACTTTGTGTTCCCGATATACTTGATCTAAATAGGGAATTGTTGGATGATGATCATAGCTCCAATTTCTCTATAAACCCTAGGAGCACCATGATTTATAGAGATTTGAAGAAACATTTTCGGTGGGATAACATGAAGAGAGAGATTTCTGATTATGTGTCAATATGTATGGTTTTTCAACAAGTAAAAGTTGGAAGGAAACATCTTATAAGAGTCACGCAACCTCTTCCCATACTTGAGCGGAAATGGGATGATATTACGATGGACATTGTCATGGGGATACCAAAGACATCTATAAAGAATGATGCAATACGGTTCATGGTTGATCGTCTAACGAAGTCAGCACATTTTCATGATATACGATAAGATTTACCACTTGAAAATCTAGCAAGAATATATATTAATGAAGTTGTAAGACTTCATGGAGTACCTATATCGATTGTTTCTGATCATGATCCACATTTTACATTAAGATTCTGGAAAAGTCTTCAAAAATCCTTAGATACTGAACTTCATTTGGCACTGCCTACCACCCTCAAACTAATGGACAATCATAACAGACTATTCAAACCTTATAGGACATGTTTATATCTTTCTCACTTGACTTTCAAGGTATGTGGGATCAATATTTAACTTTAGTAGAATTTTCCTATAACAATAGCTTTTATTCAAGTATTCATATGGCACCATATGAATCATTATATGGAAAGAGATGTCACACACCAACTTGTTGGGATGATGTTGGTGAAGAAAACTCTTAGGCCGAGAACTTATTGAGGAAACAATGGAAAAAGTGAAGATTATCCAAACCCACATCAAAGCAGCTCAAAGTAGGCAGAAGAGATATGCTGATAACTGAAGGAAGGATTTGGAATTTTAGGTAAGAGATAATGTTTTCTTGAAGGTATATCCATGGAAGGGTGTTATAAAATTCGGTAAGAAGGGTGAATTAAGTCCCAGGTACATCAGAACATTCGAAATTCTAGAACGAATTGGGGTTGTAGCTTACCATTCGGTAATTCCTCTAAGTCACTCAAAAGATCACAATGTGTTCCACATATCACTATTAAGAAAATACATGCCTGAACCAATGCATGTACTCACCTATAAAAAAATTGAACTGGAACCTGATTTTTCCTATTGTAAATAGCCAACCAAGATTCTCGATATCATAGAACAAGTGTTGAGAATCCAGATGACTCATCTGGTAAATGTTCTATGGAGAAACCAAAAGATGGAAGAGAAAACATGGGAACTAGAGGAACTTATGATGAAGAACCACCTGAATCTTTTTGTGTGGTAGTATTTTATAAATTTTAAGGATGAAATTATTTGAAAGGGAGAAGAATGTAACACCCCAAAATTCCATGGTACGTTTCCTTTCGGGTAATGTAATAGCTTTCCTTATACGCAACTTTGAGATTCTAACACATCGCGACCAATCAAACTAGCCGTTATGAATATTAATACCCACTTTTTAAAATTTTATAAATTTTATTTTTTAAAATGGACTTAATTTTTGAATTTGGAATATCGAAACTAGATTTGGGTGAATTTTTTGTACTTTTCTAAAAACATTAAATTTTTTATGAATAATACTAAATTTTAATTAAAAACAACTTTTTTAATCAAAATAATTTAGTGTTAAATTATAAATTTGAGTGGTTTTAAAGTATAATTAGATTATATATTTATCATTAATATATAATTTAGGTCATTTTGTTTAATTTCCCAATTATTATAAACATAAATAGGTGTTGAACATTTGATAGTTGTTATTTCTTAAAAACACGCTTTTGGTTTAGACAACGGGAATTAATTTTAAATTAATTTATGCCACTTCTGTGATTTTAATTTGGGAAAATGGATTCCATATTAGGAATTAGGAGGTCCAAATTGTGTAAATATATAACTTTTATTTTTAGATATTATGGATAATTATTTCAGTAAATATTTTATTTACCATGGTTAAAGGGTAACTCCGGTAAATAAGGGTAAAAATAAAATTATAATAATATTAAATTACTCTAAAATGTGTCATATTATTATTTTTTGATACATTTACGACCATGGAAATCCTTGGGTATATTTTGAGACCCCATGGAGCCACTTGGGAGTGATAATGACATTTTACATTAATTAATTTAAAGTAAAGGCAAAAATAATAAAAGCATGTATCTTTTAGTAAAACATTTTTATATGGGGTTATATAATTGATCTGTTTGACTATAAATATTCATTATTAAGCTAAAAATATTTCTAAATAATAATATTTTATCTCTAATTTTTATACATTAAATAATTTTATTTATTTGTGACACAATAATGATGCAGTAATTACCTTAATAATGAAATATTAAAATAATTGTTATTATAAATATCTAAATAAATGTAAATTGAGACTTCTGATAAATTAAAATAATTTTAAAGGATAATATGACATTTTAGGGTTGGTTAAATAAATTTTATTCTTATGTAATATAGTTTTTATGGATTTCAAAAAAATAAAATACTAAATAGTGTCAAAATTTAAATAATTGAGTTTTTAAAAAAAGTATTATATTATTAATTGATATAATATTCATAAAAATATCATATTTTTCCAAAGTATATAGATAAGGTTATATATATTGATAATGAAACATATGGGGTTCTATTGTCTTTTTATAGTATGTTTATTAACTATATAATATAAAAATACAAAGACGCATGGTAAATGTCAGACTATTTAACTAAGAGTTAAATCTAAAATATATGGTTAATATGATGACCTAAACCTATATAAAACCTATTGGTTGAGAGGTTTTCAACACATAACCACCGTATCCTTTAGATAAATCATTTTTAAGCCATTATAAATTGAAAATTATATTATTATAAAATAATATTTCAAACTTTTCCAAAAGTGACCATCGCCTCTCTTATAAAAGGGCACTTTCACGTCTCTAAATTTCACACATCCAAAGCCTTTTGGCTCAGAAAAACCATGAAAAAATACCCTTCCAACTTTCCTCCCTTCATACAAGAGGCATTTTTTTGGTCAAAAAGCCAACCTAAGGATCCCTTCTGATCAAATCAAAAGGAAGAACCCAAAGAAGAGGAAAATATTTCATCACCTCTTTCAAGTTCTTTTCTTCTTCCACTTCCTCTTTATTTATTGTTTCCATTCTAAAATAATAACTCCAGTATCTTATATATACTATGATGTTATTATAAAAATTTGAAAACTATATTCATCATTCTATCCCTCATATGAATGACAAAGTCATCATACGTGTGTGCGTACGGCTTACTGTCTCCACATCATGGTGTAGTTTGTTATTCAAACACTTATTTATTTGGATGGGTATAATAATGAGTATAAATAATGTAAATAATAGATATTAAATTTTATTAATTATTTTTATATGATATACCATCCAATTACATATGATTTCATCGTCTACATAATGATATTGTCGCTCGTGCGTGCGTACGGATTACCGTCTCTAAGAATGCGATGAGATTCATTTCCCCATCGTAACCATTCATGAATAATTTTCATTTGATGATTAAAAATAATGTTTAAGAACATAATATAATTTTGTATATAATTCAAATACACCATATTCATAACAAAAATGAATTACATAACCAAGAATATAAAGTAAAATGAGTCAGTTAACACACAAAATGATAATACTACTAAAATATTATTAACAATGCAATATTAGAGGATCATATATAATATCATATTATGTATATAGTTCTTGTATAATTTAATAAACATATTTTAACAATTATAAAGGATTTTAACATTCCGTTGACTAAGTAAAATTACAAGGTAAGTGTTAATTTCACAATCTCTTTATTATCCGAGTATGTTTTTACATAAGTATCAACAGGGACCTCTTTATCATCCACATCTGTGTTTTCTAAAACATATATTTCAAAACATTTTTTCTATTTACTATACTATTGGTTAAATTCATTTATACCCTTATTTTACCTTATATGTTTTGAAAGAAATCTTTATGTCTTTTTCCAAACAAGGTACTTTATGAAATTTTCGATAAAATTAAGGTTAGAATGTTTTTTTAACTTATACAGTGGGTGCGGCTATTTTCTCCATTATAACATAATTGAAGCTTCCCATAAAAATTTATAAGAATATTTTCTAAATAAATTTTCTCTTTTATAATTATTGGACTCTTAAATAGTTTCAAAATAGAAAGAGTTATTTCTTTCAAATAGTTTATTTTCATATATGTCAACATCCTTTGATGGATTTTATACTTGTTTGAAGTTGATTTATTATGATAAAAATCTTCCATTTTTTATTTAATGTTTTGGGATATGTTTGACTACGGATGTGTTATTATTATACAATTCACAATTTATTGTTAATGTATTGACATTTCTTATGCTAGTTTTTATACGAATGTTTATGTTATGTTTCAACCTTTTCATATGAGGAATGTATAGGACTTAGTATGTGATGGGTGGAGCCTGCTATATCTCCTCGGTGCATCGGTAGGTCTCATGAGACAATTAGAAGTGGAATTGGCCAAGGCCTTTCCCACATTAAGATATGGTTTTGGCCGAGGCCTTAATCATTTTAAGACGTCTTGATTGAGGCCTTGAAAAAATGTTTCAGAATGTTTGGCATTATAAATTCCCTCATTATGAAAATAATATTGATGGTTCATGTGGTTATTTGACTAGTAGAATACCCATGACTATGTTTTATTATGGAATTATTTACTCAGCTCATGTTCCTGTCATAATGTGTCGATGTTTGTTATTTGTAAAGGTATGTGTTTTGAATTATTCATCATGGATAATTTTTATGTTATCTTCCACTGTATTTCTTACCCTTGCTGAGCATTTGAGCTCACCCCTTTCTTATGTTTCATTTTCCCAAGATATGAAGAAGTTAGTTATGACTTAATTGTAGGCATAATATTGGAGGCTTGGATGCTTTTAATGGAATAAATTAGTGTTGTATTTCTTTTCAAGTTGTAATATTGAACTTATGTATATATCTTGTTTCAAATAATACTAAATTGATCGGTCTTTTGGGACATGATTCTTTGTATCATGCCAATTTCATATAATAAATCACCAACTTTGGGTAACTGGGGTCAGAGCGTTACAACATCAACATCCATTCACTACTCAAATCTTGAAATTTCTTGGTCTGAGTCCTCTGACTCAAATCATATGCCACTACACTTCCTTTTCCAAGAATATTGGCATTATCAAAATCAAAATATTTTAGATAGTCAACCCACCTTCACTATATGAGACTCAAATCATACTGATTGAATATGCATTTGAGGATCTTGTGGTCTATATACTCCAAAAATAACTATCCTATAATGTAGTGTATCCATCAGTGTAATGAATGAACCCCTACAGCTAACTTGAGAACATGTGATGGGTATCTCCACATGTTATGTCTCAACAAATTAGACCCATATTCCATGATATTCTAATCCTTCATCAAAAAGTCTCTCAGACTGATGTTTAATACATCATAGTAAATGTTATATCCTCTACCAGGATTGGTTATTGATAGTATTAGGGATAAGGTTAACCTTATTTTCAAATCCTAAATGGGTTTTACAAAAAATTAAAACAATATAAACATGAAACCCTTCTTGGTCAAGATCATAAGGGATTATATAAGGTGATAGAAATCATTAATGACGTTCCCATAGTATCTAGATATCCCCAAGAAACATTGTAGGTCAAAAATTTTTATGGGATACTCCCAAGAAACCATGTCTCTCACCTTCTCTGGGTCCATAGACACTCCTATCTCTCACATAATGTGACCTACGAAGTAAACCTTATCAAAATAGAAGTGGAATTTTTTATCTTGGTGTAAAAATTTTCTATATTAGTGTACTTAAAATGATTTCAAGGTGTATTCCATTATTTTTTTGTGTCTATTAGTGCTCCCATATGCCATTCATGAAAAAAATCATAAAAGAATCGAGATATGGGTGGAAAAACTAATTCATAAAATGAGTTAAAACAGATGATGTATTCATGATACAAAATGACATTACCAAATACTCATAAAGTACATACCATATTTTGAAATAAGTGTGTGGTATATCTGAGGGCCTAACTCATTCCTGAAAATAGCCCAACCTCAAATAAATCTTTGAGAAAACATGAGCTCTACAGATCTGATCAAAGAGAGTATATATTTGAGGAATTGTATATCGGTTATTAACTGTAGGATGATTCAGTTTTTGATAATCCCCATAGAGCATGAGTGTTTCATCCACATTCCAAGAGAAAAGTGCAGGTAAACCCTAAGGAGAAGTATTGAGTTAGACAAACTGTTTGTCTTATAGGTCCTATGAATCTCTTTTCTATTCTTAAATATTAATAGGAGCCATCCTATAAGGTGGAAAAGATAATGGTGAAACTCTGGGCACTAGTTAAACAATAAAATCCACCTCTCTCAAGGGATTTGACTTAAAGAATTCATTAGGGATGACACCCATAAAATAGTCTCCAATAGGAGGGTATTTGATCTGACATATTCCCTTATCATTCATAAAATGGCTCTTAATCCGGTATGAAACCCTTTCCATCCCATGATTCTTATCTCTATCTAAACTAGCTCAGACATCCCATTCTTCTTTATAAATATAATTACTAAAATTGGGTGATATGAAGGACACCCAATAGCGATAAAAATCAATATTTGAATAATATAAAACCAAAAAAAATATCGTGAAAATGATTTAAAATCCTGAAATATCATGGGAAAAATGTTTCCATGAGAAATGATAACCACCAATCTTGATGGGGAACTCCTTCCATTGAAATACACTTTCAGGTCGGACTATCAACGAATTATCGAGTCATCACTCCAATAAAGTATTCAATCTCAAGGATATAGGTTCCCATAATATCCATATATATAAATGAGTATAAAGTTATTGTATTTAATAAATTTGATACTAGACTCAATTATAGTGAAATTATACCTCAAAATACAGATGGTCAGGAACTCTTCTCCTTAGGATTAGGCTAAAATACTTAAACTAGAACTAATCAATAGCTCTATGTCAAATCTTGACTCCCCTGAGAAAGATTTTCAAGAGATCACTAAATATGAGAAGTATGGATTCATCATCCTCTCTTAAATACTTAGCATGTGTGGTCTATGGTTCTCTTTCTCCTTTCCCATTGTGGAGTTATCAATCCTTCTAAAAAACATAGATTTGGTGCTGATCTCCTTTCACTAACCACTGGAAGAAAGTTTCTCAAAAACCGCTGACTATGAATAATCATTCCTTAATCTTGGTACTCAACTGAATCCTTATCATAGTGGGGATTCATGTGTTTTGACCCACTACATTGGTGACAGATCACAAGGATACCTGGGGACACTCTCTGAATAATAATTTCCCTATGATAGGGCTAAAAATAGCACTTCTGGTCACTGGTCAAAGGACTACCTAGTCTAGATGATGAATCTTTATGTATAAAACCTTCATATTACCTTAAATTCTTCTCAATGATGAGGGATTGATTCTCTTTCTTGTATATTATAGTAAAAATAATAATTACAATAGAGAATTGGTGGAATATATAATCCTATCCTCAAATCACTTTTCCCTAGACAACATTTTACATTGGAGAGAAGGAATGAAGTAATGAAGATCCGTGAAATGAGAGGAGTACTCCATAATTGATAAATTTTCCTACTCTAGGTATATTAACTCTCTAGATATATCATTCCTCAACATCTCAGGAATGAAATAGTCATATAAGGTAGTCTAGAAACCCCTCCAGAACATATCTTGGTTCTAATTATCCTAGGTCAAAACATTCTGCCATATCTTGCCTAACCCAATAAGAATATAAGTTAAAATCTTCACTCTCCTTTCCGGAGGA
Source organism: Viscum album (assembly GCA_963277665.1). Classification (NCBI taxonomy): domain Eukaryota; kingdom Viridiplantae; phylum Streptophyta; class Magnoliopsida; order Santalales; family Viscaceae; genus Viscum; species Viscum album. Next base: position 1,515,088,276 of record OY728163.1, read on the forward strand.
GTCTCTAAATTCGTAAAGATGGATAGAATATTCTATACAAATGAATCAGTGGATTGGATACTACCTTCCCCAAAAAAGATAGGAGGGTTATACTTCAGGAAATCCCAAGTCAAATCTATCATATTAGAGGTTGTTTGTGGAACTCCCTATATTGACTACAATATCCATAAGAATCCCTCTCATAATTGTGCATCAACAACTAGATCAGCAATAGAAAAAGGTGTCATAGGTGGAACTATAGGAGTTAATACTGATGGTTCAGGTCTAACCACATTCAGATCTTTTTCATCACCAACTTTCAATCACATGAAACATGGACATTATGGTGGCATATTTCTATAATGTCAAATGTACACCTCAGAACAGGAATTTATAATCAAAATGATTGTAGATAAAATAATAGGATAAGTACCAATTCATCCTATATAAGTGTAAACACCCATAACCAACTTCTCATAAAGCTCATTATAGATGACATAGAATATCATAAATGTTAATAAGAGACACTCCCAACTTCCCACATCTAAAGTTAGGTTAGGGTCATGTTCTTTGGTTCAAAAAAAAGTTTCTGGTTTATGTTGTGTTAATTTCAAGTTATAGAGGAAATTGCTCTTTAAGTTTCAATTTGAATTATCATTTAATAGTAAACATTGCATAAATTATTTCAATTTAGAAATTTTATATATACATATATATATATATCTAGTTGTAGTTAGATGCATCTTTCATTACTAGGTTATAAATTCTTACACTTTATAAGCTGAAATTAGTAGTTAATGTAACTATTATAATCCCTTTATGATGGTTAAATTATATGGATAGAAATTCCCAATTTAAAGAGTTCCATGCACCTTAATAATTACAGTAGGCATACATTTAATTTCAACCCTAATTATTCTGTCCATGTAATAAGTGGTCCATGACTCAAACAAGTCATAATTGTTTAGTTAGAGTGCCACCAACAGGTTACCCAGTAAAACCCATTTAGATTGATGTATCCACTTTAATTAACCAATTATTATTCTCATTAATCATATAGAAACATTAGTTAAATTAAAAATATCGCAGTCAAGGCACTATAACATGTTTCACAAAATAAAGATGGTAGGGCATAGAATATGTGTGACATATAAATCCTCAGGTTACTATAGTGATTCATGATCAATACCTCCATGCCATATAAATCCAAGGGTAAAAATATAATCCATAACAATAATAATAAATGTCAAAAATAATGTGCGTCACCAAACAGTGAAATAAATACAACTGTAACGGTAAAAAAAACTAGGAGTCTCATCCCAAGAAACATGTCATTTTTCTCTATACATGGGTTAGATACTCCTAGTAATAGGCTTATTGCCAAATTTTGATAAATTACTAGTATCATATCTACCAACCAAAAACAGTAATATAAAAGGAAAAAATACGCCTTTGATACCACTTTGTGATTTCCTGGGCTTGGTTCACTCATAAGTAGTCAGACCTGATTGTCTGCATGGAATCAAGAATTCCTCCCCATATACCCAAGACAACTGAATAGAAGTGAGGGTCTAAGGTAATATAGTGGGGATACTATAACCTCATTATAAGAGTGTATCCTAGAGATGAGGTATACAAATGAACCAATGGATGTGGTAATAATATAATAAGTAGAGGTAATCATCTAGATAAAATTAAACTGACATAAATAATACCCAGTGTCATATAAAAAATAATTATTTCATGATACTATACAAAAATGGGGGAATAGAAAGGGAAAAAAGACAGAAGGTATACATAGTATATGTTATAAAAAATAAAAAAAGGCCAAAAGTTATCTTTAATAGAATCACAAGAAAAATGTTCATCCTCTGTTCTTGTGCTCCATCCTAGTATAAAAAATAAAGCATCCATAACATAGAACTTCCCTGTGTATCTACCTATGTCTATAAAGTCATTTTAGGTACCAATTAGATGCCCCAAAAAGGTTTAAGTGAAACTCAATAAGCCACCACCAATGGTTTTAAGCACTATATAGTCTATGAATATACAATGATTAGAGTGAAGTTATTATCAATAAAGGGAATAAACAAATAAACCATGTTAGCCTGAGTTCCCTATGGAACACCCATCTGATAAAACCTAATTTGGCCTAAGCTAGAATTTCTATAAAAATTTACATATTTGATTTGTCTTTATACATTCATGATTCTAGGAATACAGCCAATGCATCCATGTATACTAATAATCATCTAAGATTTCTTAAGTCTCCAGGGTATTTATATTTTATGAACCTGGTGATGTTCATAAGGGTGTACCCTTGGAAATTTACTTTGAGGGGGAAAAGACTACCCCATCCCTAGGATAATTCCCTAGGTAGACTCAGTGATAGAATTGAATGGAGCTCAAGGTAAAAAACAATGTAGTATATACCATTAAGATGAATCCAAGGAGAATCATCAAATGCATTAAATTTATCTAATTTCTAGAAATATAGTTGAACCCTCAATGTTATGTCATAGATTTCACAATCATAAGATGAATATTTAATCCTTGTGAGTTCTTTATCTTGGAAAATGAGTCGATTAATCTGTTGGAATCCCATGAGTCCATCCAAGGAAAACGATAATTGGATTCCATGTATCACTTACGGAATGCCATAGATTTTAAGTAATTCAAGGTATGTGACCATATTCAAGAAAGGTGAAATTGTGATTCAAAATCCCATAATCATAATAATAGTCATAACCATACTTTATATTTTAACAATGTATATTAAACAAGGATCTACTTTAATTTTAAATCATTTATACATTTCAATTTATAATGTAATGCCAACACATCCTAAAATAAGGTATAATCACATAGCTAATTCTTAGGGACCTAGAGAGGTATGAAACATTCAATTTCATTTATTAAGACAACTCAATGAACTTAAAGAGTGGTTTAATATCATTATAAGGCTTAACATTCATAGGCATATAAAATGACATACCATATTTAGTAGATCGCATCAAGGTAGAAAACCTATAATAATAAAGTTAAGTTGTATGCTCTAATCTAAACAAGGTGATAAAAATTTAATAATTTAATCTGAAATTTAAAAGTAGTCGCATGAAAAGACTAATATAAGGCATAATTTAATATAATATAAACATCATGAATTTTATAGGAAACAGGAAAGGTCACCTACCAACGAAATGTAGAGACCCCTCATCTAATATCTATATATAATTTGTGATAGAACAAGACAAATCAATAAAAAAACAAATGACCCAAAAAAGGGAATATAATCTCACAGAGACATAGAATTCCATATAGAGAAAAAATGAATTAATTAATAGGGTTTAAGATCTTATCAATGGCTATCCAACATGAAAAACAAGGAGTAATTTTTATGTTGTATGGAAGAGATCCCTCCAAGATTATGAGAAGATGTATTGGAGTTCTTAATAGAAGAGGTGTTGTGAATTTTAGTTAAAAGGGGTAAAGTTAAGGGTTTAAATGGAAAAATAGAAAATTTAAGCTCAACCATTAAAATGGGGTTCATGGTTTAGCCACATTATTAGACTAATTATTCAATAATCGTGTGTCAGTATTGTCCAAGAGGTGACTTCCCTCTCACAGTTAGAATAAATGTGCATGTCCCATGCATATTCTACATCAAAAATCCACCATGTCTCACGTGTCTAGGTTCAAATTTATAAAAAAATGTTATCCTATAATAAATTTAACATAGTTTGTAGGTATTTAGTTTTTCACACAGTTGTGCAGCCTACCTTGAACAATTAATCTAACTATGAACCTCCTCTTTTGGGCCACATGGTTATTACTAACTGTTCACCAACTATAATCCTCATAATCCTTCTCAAAAAAACATATCTTATGGATTCAAAAAGGCCCCATATGCTCTCAAACCATTACTTAATCCATTAGGTGATCTCAAAAATAGAAAAAAATGTTTATATTGAATTCAAATGTATTTGTACCTCCCAGAAAATCCTAGATATTACACAGGTAGTAAGATGTTATAATATGTAAATATATAATATTACAAATATGATTTTATTTATGTTATAAATTAATAACATGTTCAAAACAATTATATAAGAGGATAATTCATTTTCTACTGAAGGTAAGTGAGAGGTAAGGTATTTTGTCTCAATTTCTATTCCATTGAGGCATATTTGATATTATGAACCTATTTACATTTATGTTGAATAAATACTTCCAATTAGATATATTTAACATGAATACCTACTTCTTAATGATTCCTGATTTTTCAATTCATGTTTTTTCTTTAAAGAGGTAACAAATTTACTTTTATGAAAGAGGAAAAGATTTATTTTACAATATCATTTTTTTGAGGACTTCCTTAATTTTCATAAACTAAATATTATAATATTTCCTTAATAAAATTGATATATTTTCATATCATATAGTTATTTATCTATTTTCCATATTTCCTTACAAATTTTCCCTTATTTTTAACATGAATCAAGTAAAAAAATATTTATAATAAAAACTGATTTTGTTTTTCTTTTAATCGGGTATATTTTTCTTCTATGTAAATATTTCTCAAAATTTATTTTCAAAAGTTATTTTCATTACTCAAATTATTTTTAAAGGACATTTGAATTTATCATTTAATTTTTAATATTTTATAATGTAATATTTATAAAGTTTTTTTAAGGGTTCTTTCTTGATAAAAAGTTAAAATGAATCTTTTTAACATATACAGTGTTAATAGTCTTCCACTCCACCATACCTGTTTAATGATATTCAGCTTATTATATAAATTTTTAATGGTTTTAAAAAAACTATTTAATTAAAATTTAATCTAATAATTTGATTCTATTTTCTTTATTTTTTACAAAGGGCATGATTTTATTACAAAACCCATATTTCTGATAAATAGATGGACATCTCTGAGCTCTTATTAATTTTGTGGTCATTAACTTTCTATTGAACCATTAACTTTCTTGTGATCATTAGACATTAAATTTATATAAAATATATATATTATTTGTATCATGGATATTATTATTTCCTAATCCATATACCATTTTTACATATAGTGTTTCATTATGAAATTTATTTGACTGATTTTGGTAAATATTGATAAATATTTATTCTTTACTCAATATGAACATTTATTAAAAATTTGTATTGTTTATGACATGAATTGAAAATTAAATATATGAGTAAATAATTGTAAATTCATTGATGGGTGGGGCTTGGTTATAGATATCCCCTTGATACATTGAAAGGTCTCATAGGAAATATCAGTTAGCCGAGTTAAATGGGCATTTGGTGTATACCTACCCATCAATTAAACTATCATAGAACATGATCATTATGGTAAATATATCATTATTTCTAAGATCATAAGGTCTAATATTATGAACATAATTCATTAATAATTTATATATTATTATCCATGATATTATTACATTAATATTAATAATGGTTGCATTTCATGATCAATTTATTTATTAAATGACATGTGTTTTCAGTTATTTACATGGCTATATTTATTATGGATTATTTATTAAGGATAACTTACATTCTACATAAATAGTACTTATTATTTGATATCACCCATATTTTTTTTATTTCCCCATGAAATGATGAAGAGTTCTTTGAATGAGTTCAAGGATGCTGGATGTTTTCTATTACTATGTTTTAAATTTTATTTCAATTGAAACATGGGAATCAATTATGTGTATAGTTATTAAAGAACAAAAAATTGTTTAACCCTTTAGGACAAGATCCCTTATATATAGGCCCATTTAATAAATTATATACCAACTCCAAGTTACTCGAGTTGAGGTTGTTACATGTTTTGGTAAAAATAGAATGTTAGGTACACGATTCATTCGACCATATTAAATTCTAGAGAATGTTGGATTATTTTCTTAATAATATTACTTACCTCTAATTTTATCTTAAGAACATGATGTTTTATGCTTCTATATTAAGGAAATATGTTCCAAGTGCATATCATGTTTTTGATTCATAAAATAGTCCAGTTGCAAGAGAACCATTCTTATAAGGAACGGCCTATTTAGATTATTGGACATAGAGAGAATGTGTTACAGTAGAAGTTGATTGACTAGGTTATGGTTTTTTAGAAAAAATATATTATTTAATAGGAAACAAGGTAATTATAAAATGATGTAAAATAAAAATAGAATCACTAATTTATGTAGTGAATAAAATCATAAGGTCATAATTTTTAAAAGGGTACAAGAATTTAACAACCCAAGTGATATTAAATCAATTTAATTCCATATTAATTTTCATTAATTGTATTTTATATATTTTTATTCATTATATAAATATAATATAATTTTTCAATCAAAAATGAAATAGTTTTATTCTTATTAAATTTATTTTCATATATTATATGGTATTATTTAAAATATTTATTTCTAAATTTTAAAATTTAAATTTCCAAAAAAATAAATTCTCTTTTGATATAAAAATATAAAAAATATAATAGGGTGAAATTTTATGCTTTTTCTGAAAAGATTTATTTTTCAGTAAATAGTGAAAAACTACACTTTTTATAAAACTATATTTCTTATTCATTAGATAAAATAATTTAAAAGTAAAATTTCATCTTATGTTAAAATAGGTGTCCTATAATTATAAATTATCTAATTAGGTACATATAGATCATCATTATACCCAATTTTGGAATTAATTCATTTTTTCCTTAAAATATAATTTTCTAAAAAGTATTTTTTGTTAGGTTTTCCGTTTTATCGTAAATTAGTTTCATCCACTTATAGAAATATAAAAGGATTAATTATTTTTAATTAAGAAATAAATTTTTGGTAAATTGGTCCCTTTTATTTTTTGTTATTAAAAATAGTAATTGTTTAAAATATTTTCCACTTCGGTAAGGGATTTTTCTCTAAAACATTATTTTAAAGTATTCCTTCAAACAATTTTTTTCTCTATATTGATATTAGTTTAAAGTGTTTCAATAATTGTTTAATGTGTACTTCAAAGATTTTTAAATTTCATTCTCATCTACCATTGACTTTCTTTATAAGGTTTATAAAAGAATATTCTTACTGTTTTATGAAAAAAGGTACTTTTACTAAAGGTTTAAAAGGTATCATTGTTTTAACTTTTATGGAATGAACATAATGTACTTACATCATGAATTTTCATTGATTTAAATTAATTATTACATGTTTCCATTTTTATTTTCTAATTAAATGATTTCTATAGTATTTTTTAATTTTTTATTTTAATGTGTTTTCAAAAGAAAGTGCTATTTCTCTATAATTTTATACCAAAAATTTGAAACTGATTTACTTATGGTTTTAAAATATTATTTCAACATAATTATAATGAAAATGTGAAATAATAAAAATAAAAATGGTTTTGATATCGTAATTGAGAATTATAGATGTGGATGGGTGACCCCATTATACCCTATACAACTGGTGAGTCTAATATAGCTTATATGACTAGTGTGCCCGATTCAGCTTATAAAAATGGTGATATTGATACATATTATATTATGGGTTAGCTTGATATATCTCTGAAATTAAGTGTGTAATATTAATTGTCCTTAAATTTAATAATGAGGAGCTTAACCAGGGAGTCTTCTATTATTGAGTTAATATGGATCTAGTTATTTTTAACATGAGGGAACATGGGTTATGAATATAATTCTCTAATTTTAATACAAGGGTTTCTATTTTCATGGTATGGGTTATAAAGGTATTATTTTTAAAACAATTTTGTTTTCATGTTAATATGATTTATTTTATATGTTAAAATAATAATGTGATTATGTTAAAGATTTTATGGGTTTTTATCTTTTTTACTGGACTAACATATCTCTTTATTTTTATATCCCACGTAGATATTTTTATTTTCATCCCATTTTTTCAAATTATTTTGATAGGTTTTTAAGTATGAGAATATAAATAAATATTCATGTTTAAATTCATGATAATATTTTTAGAAAAAATGTGTTTCTTTTTAATAAATTTATATTATAAGAAAAAATGGATACGAAATGAAAGTGTCCAATTTTTAATGTATGGGTTTGGTTTGTCAATTTTATGACATAATTACCAAAAAATATAAACCAAAAAGATTATTAAGATTAAATAATGTAAATTATTGTCCAAAGACAAAAGATTATGTAATATTTTTAGGTGGGTTACATATTGTTTAGCTATAGGTTATTGATAAAGATCATAATTTCATATATTTTATTCTCTAATTAATTTTTTTAATATATCCAAATTTTTATTTAAGGTATATTTTAAAATTTATTTATGTTAGAAATATCTTTAACTGAATTGAAAAAATTGATTATTTTGGAATTTTGATTATTTTTATATGAGTTTGGTATTTATATTTTAACTTTCTATATGGTATTCTGAATTTAAATTTTCTTTTGATTTCAAAATCAATTGGATGTATTTCATCCAATAGGAAGAAGAGATGAATCAAAATATTTGAGGCCCAAATGATTCTCAGAAGTCAGAACATGAAATCTCCATCCATAATAAATGAATTTTAATGATGGAACCATATCTCGCACATAAAAGGTTAAAATTTGATGAAATTTTTAATTGAGATATATATTATGTGGGGAAATTTTATTTAATAATGGAATATCTATATTCAACACCCTTAAAGTCCATAAATTTATTGGAAATTTGATAAGGGTAATGTGAAGAGTCTCTAGATAGAAATAATTTTTAATGATCTAGTCATAAATTTGGATAGACTTGTTCAATAAAGATGAAATTTTGGAGGCTTATGAAAAATAAATATCCAAACATTTTTTAAAAAGAACACATTCCAAAATTTAGATATTTATTAATCCTACCATGCATAAATTTTTTTTATTTCAAAACTGCATGGAAATGTGGTCACCCTTTTTCTTATAAAATGTATCTTCTATCAATTTCTAGGGAATGGAAACTTTCAATATAATAGAATGAATTATTCTAATATAATAGTTTTTTATATATTTATTATTTATTATTTTAGTTTTATTTATCTCATCAATGTTGTTTTATCGTTATTTTTTCTCCCTCCATAAATATTATCTCCATGATAATTAAGAACTAAGTGTTCTTTTTGATTAAAGGGTGGGGGTGATATTTTTTGAGATTATTTCACTATAATTTATTATATTTATTCCATTATATGAAAATTATTAGTATTTAAAATCATTGTGCATTGAGGATATCCTTCTTTTTCAACTATGGTGTTCTACTTCATGTTTATCTTTATTCGTCTCCTACATTATCATAATACTACATACAAGGTGGAGTAACATTGTTGTGATAATGTGTAAGGGAGTATTATCCCACATGTCGAGGATATATGTGGGGTAATATAAGATTGTTAGGGGGTTTAGAACTAGGGTTTACCTCACCATTGAATAGGATATTATGAATTAATTTGTTTTTGAACAATGGTTTCTTCACAATGAATTCCTCGAAACAAAAATTTATTATTCGCTAAAATATTTCCATCTTGTTTTCTTCTATGTGTTTTGAATTCATATATTTATATAATTATATTATATTCATTTTAAATCCCACCTCTATTTTATTATTATATCATTTATTAGTATATTAGTTAGTGTATAAATAGTGATAATAGAAACTTAGTGTTTGTTAGTGGCCTCCTCAAGAGATTGACCCTAGGTGTGCAGTATACTACATTCCAAGGTAAATATGACTTTATTAGTTATGTATTCATGAAAAATCATTCTTATCACTTTATCTTATACCAAAATACCAAAAACTTATTGGAACTTGGTGGGTGTTTATAAATAAGTTGAATAATAGAGGAGAAACCTCAAGGAACATGGTCAGACTTATATAAATGTGATATTCATATGTTGAAGGAATTTACTTTGAAGATACCTTTACACTTGTTAAATGACTAGAGTTCATAAGGATTCTCCTAGAAGTTGCAGCTCATAGTAGGTATAAAATATATCAAATGGATGTAAAATAATACTTCATAACTCGAGAGATATAATTTGACGTTCATATTGATCATCTAGATGGTTTTATCTGTGAAAATAATGTAAGAATGGTTTATGAACTAAAGAAGTCTATTTGTGGTTTAAAATTGGCCCATGGAGTGTCATACTATTTTTTTTATTCTTGAGAGAGATCAGTTTCACCAAAAGAATAGTTTACAACCACCTTTATATAAATTTATTGTATTATGGTAATATCATTATAATTATATATATATATTGATGATATCTATTCTAGGATGAAGTTATTTTAACTAGAATTAAAATAAAAAAATCTATTACATTAATCATAATAGAATCCAATTATGCGGTAGTTACAATTGTGTGTAATTACATGATATGGATTAAATATCAACATGAATATTTTACGGTAAAGATTTAGAATTCATTTCATGTTTCATGTGGAAATCAATGTTCCATTAAAATATTTAAAAAAACTACAACTCTCTGTCTATGAACATTGATATCAAGTTTCATTTCATAAATTAAAGGATTTATGATGGGTATATAAAGATATAATTAATTAATACAAGTGATAATATTTATCATATCAATTCCAAGGAAATACCTAAAGAAACAATTACTATTTTTGGATAATCATTAAGGTTTAGAAATTCTCTTTTATTTGATGGGATTTGGGAGTACCCCCATCATACTTAGATTATTTTTTCAAAGGGCGGTAATAATTAAAAAATTTACCTTTTCTATTATGAATCCAAATATATTATTATAGAAGAAGGGGGAAATTTTTTTTGATGAATTCTCAGATTTAGGGGGGGAATCTATATTTACTATCCAATTGATACCTATCACTGAGGTATAGAATTATCTAAAAAAATATACTACATCTAGTATAGTTTTTTCAATATATATATCAAATATAATGGGTGTGATTTGGTTTTTATTGAGATAACTTAATGAAGTTCAAACAAAATAAAATAGTGTGGTTAAAGACCCTAATTAAATTTTTGAAAAATGTTGGACTTATTTCAAAACATGAGTAAGATGATTTAGAAGGTTATCAAGTATGTTATTAAGTTTACCTAAATTTTCTCGATAATATCTAAAGTATTTTTATGTAGGTTATGAATTTATTATGAGTTATTCAATTGTGAATAAAAATTACTATGTACACCTTTGAAAAGAGTCAAATCCTTCTGTAAGAGTCTTCCTAGTACTCAAAAAGTAGGGGACTCTTCATAAGAATCATTATGACTCTTCATAAGCATCGTTTCATCTTGATAATGAATATTTGGAAAAGGAATTGGGATCTGTAATACTTATTTTAATTCTATAAGTATAATTCATTATTCATATTATCCTTTTCCACCATAATAAGTTGTATTAATATTCAATAAAAACCTTTAATGTTAAGGAATAATTTTTAGAACAGAAATTGAAAAATGTAGAAAACTTTACTGGATCATAAGATTCATTTAATCTTATAATATATTTACTTTCTGGAATTTTGGAAATGTATTCCATCATAAGAGTTATTTTAATCATATAATATATCATTTTAAAAATAAATTTAACAATGTTAAGGAAGCACTGAGAAACTGTAAGAGTCATTTTGAATCTTATATAAAATGTATATATAATGATTTCTATAAGGATATGTTCCTTTATAGAAATGTGATAAGAATTTAAAACTAAAATTTAAGATGCTTAACTGGAATTAAAATCATAAATATCATATGTAGTTGGTCAAGTCGTGAGTAAAAATTAAAATTTTAGAAAATTGAATGAGAATATCATGTAGAAAAATTATTGGGAATTACAAATTTAAATATTTGAAATTAATTATTTTTTTTCAAAGATGAAGAAATTCTCAAATACTATTAATCTATATAGATATTATTTCTAAGAATGGAGGAAAATTTTCTATGAAAAAAATATTGAAATATTATTTAAATATTTATATGAATATTAATTTTTAAAATTGATAAATAGGCAGTGATTTGATAAATTTGAGGGTTCTATATTGTGTGAAGAGTGAGTATTAGTATATCTACGGGAGATAAAGAGGAGAAGGCCCAAAAATTCAAGTTACTATATTCATCATCCATGTTAAAGAAATATGACACTACTATTAATCATCTGAATTCTTATTGTTGTAAATTATAATGGATGGCCTAAGTGTGTATTCTCTAATGTACATGTCAAGCATTCTGAAATCATGATAAAGAAGGTCAACATATGTGTTGTCCTCAAGATACATATCTTACAATCTAAAAACATTACTAAAAAGGAGATATTATTTTTATGTTCTTGTTCACATAAAACATAAAGAAACATTTAGAAGACTAGTGGTACTCGTATAAATAACATATTTTGTAAATAGAAAGTGGATGATACCTTGGGATGTTTATGATACTTAACAAACCATTTGGTGTGATTCTTATACACTATTAATCATTACCAACCAAAAACAATTATATAATATCTGTTTTTCGAATAACATGAAATATAACAAGAAGTAAGTTTCATAATTTGAAAAAAAAAAGTTTGATTGGTTCCTCAACAAGTTAGGTTAACAGAAATACACTGGTTGGTGTGAGTAACCAAAAGTAGTATTAGTATCTAGATAGATTCAATCCAAAAAATGGATCATAGTAGAAGTATGAGTGTGGGGATATTGGGGATTATTTTGGAATATTTTAATCAATGAGTTTTTCATGATTTTAAGTATGCAATGAGGTGAATAGAATGAGAAGTTTCTAGTAGAAAAACATAATTATAGAGGTGGTAATGCTAAGATATCTATGCTCTGACAGTAGAACCAGGTTAGTATGTCATCTGGTATCTCCTCAAATATGTGTGGAAGTGGACGTGTCTAGAAGGCTAGATGATTTTGTATGGATTATAGTTGGGGAATAATTATATTATAAACAACCTGCTGTTTTCAATCCTTCGTCTAATTATGGATCTATTTTCAAGAAATGGGGTCATGTTAGGATTTTGTTTAGGTGTGGAAGTTAGATAAATACTGGTTATTGAGGTAGTGATAATAGTTTGGTTGCTAGATATGGTGAAGGTCTGATGGATCCATCTGTACTGTTTGGATCTAGGGATTAACCTTGGGTGGAGAAGGTATAGGATAAGAGAACAGAGGACAACCTGAAGGTGGTGGATAGTTTAAAATTCTTGAGAAATGATTTGGGAGTTTCCTAGGTCATGGTTCAAGACCCCTACGTCTTATGGATAAGTGGTGTGGTTAGTGTGGATGAAACATGGAATTCCAGTCATGGCACTTATGTGATGGTTGTGCGATCAGGCAGTGGTATAAATGACAAATGGGTGTCACAATTGATTGGTGATAGAAGCTCTAAGGATGCCTAGGACTGGGTAGAACCAAGAAATGGCTCTGATTGCCTATTCAACGATAAATAAGTGTCCTAACCGATAAGAAACATGTCCTATCTTATCTTGAATAATCGCTTTTATTTCCTTGGTGAATATGGTCGTCCAGAGGGCATCACCAATGGCCTATTCAGAGAAAAATTGGGAAGGGAAAACTTATATTGAAATGAAATGGGAGACTATGGTAAGGGTCTTCACAGCCCAAGGTGGAATCTAGGAAAAAAGGATAATAAGGACCCATTATGTTTCATTTCCAACAAGAAGAATAAAACCAAGGGGCATAAATACTACTCACACCTTCCAAGACCAATTAAGACTCGGTCAGCTAAAAAAGGTGGAAACACCAAGTTGAAAGAGCTCCAAGTAGTTGGAGAAAGAAAAGAGGATCAAGATATCATAGATCCTGGGACAATAGGTGAAGTGAAAGAGGTTATAAAGGGGAATTATCTCTCAGAACCTGGGGCAGTTTCACAAGGGGATGCAAAAGTAAAGATGGTTAGTGACCTTCTTGTGGGGTATCCGCTGCATTCTGAGGATTTACGGTTAGAGGAGGTTAAAGATATTATGGTCATGTCATATGGATATTAGTGGGAGGTTTGTATAGAACTTAATCAAGTTATAAAACTACTTAAGAATTTATGAGGCGAAATAATGGAGAAATTTATTACGATTAAGTCCATGAAAGAGGAATTAGAGAAGATGATGGGAAGATTGATACATATGGACACTAATATCGAACAATGTGAATGGTTTAACTAGAAGGATCTTATATTGATTAGAGGCCTCAATTAATGGAAGATCAACATAGATGAGTACCTAAAGGCTTGGGATAATCTGGAAATACACTTTCAAGATCTAATAACAGATGATCCAAATATATAGGTACCATCCCTTTCCTAGAAATTATGTGGGGAGAATGCCTCTGGAAGGCTCAAGCTAACTTTCAACAAGCTTTTGGTTTATTTTACTGTTGTACCCAGGTGAACTTTTGGGTTCCACTTTTCCCTAAATGTTTTTTAATAATAAAAATTTAACTTTCAGGTCATAGGTTCCTAACATGAATAAAGATAAAAATGGTGTGATTTCTGAATGTTTCCTCACAAATATGGTAAAGAATTGTTCATAAATGTCATAAATCTGGGGAAAATGGAAACATAAATTATTCATTAGGTGTTGGTGGTTGATGAAATGAATTCTACATGAAATTCTATGTTTTATAATCCAATGGAGGGTCACCCACACATGTTGTGCAACGGTTCTAACTAGACAACGATCAATTACCACTATATTAGTGGTATTATTCCATGGGTTTAGTAATAAGGAAACCTGAGTAAACCATTCACATATATCTCATTATTTTAGATGAACATATAATATATTGTATAAGAATACACAACTTGGGACTATAAAATATTATTTTATTTGAAAACAATATACATAATCAACTTATTTCATGTAATATCTTAAATATCTCCCAAAAAATTCTTTTCTTATAGTAACCTTCTTAAAAATTTATTACTTAATACCTTTCTTTATAATATGGGGAAATGGAAACATAAGAAAGGGTGAACATTGATGTTTAGTAAGGGTAAATATGGGATATATCAATCAATTATCATAATAGATCATAATATAATCATAAGGGTATGATATCGTGATTATAACTTAGGAAGTTCATTATCAATCAATCATAGATCAAAAATCATGAGCTAGCGCATACAAATTTAGAATTTCAAAAGACATGATTTAAAAGTGTGAGGAATTGTCAGTTATAAATCATGATCCATGAGAGTATATCATAACAATAACCACATGTCATGGGACCTTTAGAACAATAATAAGTTTATAAACTAATTTCATTAGTCAAATATCACTGCCAATACCATGTTCACAAAGTCAAAAAGGTACAATAACAGAATGGGTTCACCCCCCCACCCCACCCCAAAACATCTTTTCATCCCCCAAATGGGTTCACTTACTATATTATTTATATTATCTCATGATATGTGAATAATTACCCAATGAATTAGAGTTATTTAATTTAAAAACATGTCATATAATGAAAACCATACATATGCGTTCTACAAGAATATATACACATTCATCATTTAATCATAGCATAACCCATGGAAAGGAAAATGGTTTTATAAATATTTTCTCATCACATAATCATAATACATACAAAGAAAGAACATTGATGGAATCCTTAGATCATATCCTTAGTGAAGTATAATAAATAATAATGTATGTTTAAATATATTGAAAATACCTTTAAAATAACATTAAATCCATTCATTGAGAACATGATAAAACAATCAATTTCTTTTGATAACATTTTTAATAATATTTTTCATAATATTGATAAAAATTTTGTGTTTGAAAATAAAATTGGAATATTTTAAATTAATCATCAAATAAAAAAATGGTAATAGTGGTGGGAAAATCAATTTTTTGGGAAAATATTAAAATAAATATTCCTCTCAAAATTTTTATAGAAACTCATAAATAACATGTTTCTAAAAAATTATAAAAATTTGTTTTAAATAATTTAAAATGAATATAAAATGTGGTTGAAAATTAAATTAAATAATAATTGAATCATATAAAATAAAATTATTTAAAAAATAAAATAACATGGACATGAATGAAAAAGTTTTTTAACCAAAGATGAATTAAGTTCTGATTTTCTTAAAAATAATTTCTTGATATTTTTAAGTACCATAAAGAGGTAAATAAATGGAAGACCTAAAAACCATATAAATAACTATATGGGAATAAAATATATGGTTTTTAAAATATAAATATATTATAATTACATTAATTGATATTCAATCATAAAAAATACCAATTAAAAATGTGATTTCAAAATAAACCCTCACCTCAGGTCATAACCTCTTCATAAAAACTCTTAAGTTACTATTTTGATAATCAATAAAAAGACCATGGGGATAAGTAATGTGTATAATCAGAATCATTTATTAATTATTTCTATCAAAATTAATACTATTAAACATTGTAATGATGCTAAAATAAAGAAAAATGTTAGACATGAATTCATTCCATAGCATTGTGAGTTGTCAAAGAACTTTTTTTCTGAGGCCATTGCAACTAACATGGAAATATGACCATTTTATATTTACCTATAAATATCTTTTTATTTTAAGATTTTGATTTTATACATTTTCCCAACATAATTACTCTGAATATTTCTTAAAGTGAACTACTCATTTTTAGTCTGTGTAATTCTTTAGAGAGTTGTCATTCTAAGGAATCCTTGTCAAGGTTGTTTCCTTTCAAAAAAATTTATTTATATTATGCATCTAATAAATGTTATGATTGAGGTATCCTAGGGATAGGAATATGGTAAATTTGATCCATTAGATCGAGGGTTTTAGGAGCTATGAAGATATACATCGATCGTTATATAAAGGGCTTCCAAGGATTGAAAGACAGAACTTATTCCAATCCATATATTGAGGGATTTCATTGTAGTGGGAGATAGACTATACAATGAGTATAAAATTGTGGATACCTTTATTTAATGTTATTGACTACCTTTAATCATGAGGTTAAAATATTTTACTATTTTAATATATATTGTAAGTCATTATTAGTTTTACTATATATTGTTTTACTTTTTTTTAAACAATATTTTTTCTGCATGTAACAGAAAGTTAGTCATCATATATATATATATTTATTATCTGTTTTATTAGTGTAATAGTAGTTTCAATAAAAATATACTTTGTTTTAATTTGATCCTATGTGATTCTCTTACTCCGATCATTGAATGATGTCTCAGTCTGATTATTTACATTAATAGGGTTGGTGTTTTGTTTAGTTTAATATTTTTAAACTATAATTCACCCCCTACTCCACCCTATCGTATGTATATACATTTAATATACTCTTACAATCTTACGATTGTTATCAGATGAGGTTTTTACTTCTTATATTCTTGCTGAGTTTTTTCTTTTTTTACTTACTACATGTTTTTTAAGTTCTGAAATAGAAATGTTTTATAAAATTTTTTACACTAACATGTATTTGGAGAAAAAATTTCTATTATTTTAAGATGGATTGTATGAATAGTGGATATCTTGACAATTTAAATCCTATTTAACCACCTATCATTGATAATAATGACTATGAGTATTGGGGAGATAGAATGAAAAATTGTGTGAACAACACTGTAGTTAAAAACATCATAATACTTACTAAAAAATACAAATTCTAGATAAGTAAGATTCTACTTTTACAGATATTGAGAAATTAAAATATCAGTTGGATAACAATGTCATAAATAATTTATTTTGTTCTTTGATGAAGAATATCTAAAATCAGATACCATATTGTGAATCTTACAATGGTATTTGTAGGAAATTGTATGTAACACATTTTGGTACATCCAGAGTTATGGAAATAAGAAGTGATATTCTTGTAGATGATTGTAGGATCAAAATATAGATGAATATGCTTGATTACAAGAGGGGGTGAATTGTAGGTTTAAAAACATTTGTTTTTTTAACAATGATTAAATATATGTTTAACAAAGATAAACAAGGTAAATTCCCAAACCTTCTTTGGTTCTTACATAAAAGGATAATTAGAATGGCACTGGTCTATTTATATGAAACCTAAACTTAAAAAATTTAAACATGAGAAAACATAAGCGGGTTTTTCTTAGAGAAATATTCTATCTTAAAGGGTATAGAATATTATTTATATCAAAGTTAAATAAATATAATAATGTATAAGAAAGTTATACTTTCTTTATTTAACAAAATACAATTGAAATAAAACTTCTAAAAAATCAGGTAAACAAGTATGAAATCAATTAATCCGTAGATAAGAGTATCCAACAACCATGGATAAAGTCCCCTAGATTTATACTTTCAAGAAATTATATCTTACTTATACTAGTTTAATTACTCGATAAGAATATCGATGTCTATCTTGATATCGCCGCAAGCCCTCATACTTTAAGGTAGTTGGAACCTCTGTTTTCATATCCCCATAAGTCCTCGAACATTAAGGTAGTTGTCACCTCTATCTTCCTCTCCCAGGAAATCATCAAACTTTAAGGTAGTCGGCACCTCTGTATTACTTTTATCATAAACCCTCTATTTTACATAGAAACAATTGGAGTCACACAAATCAAGTTGAACAAGATTTTCATGGATGAACAAGATGTTCATAAATCACAAAAAGCATGAGATTGTCTCTCTCTCTTGAAATCACTTCACAACATGTGATCTCTCGGATCACCAATCAATGTGTATATTGAACTCAATCAAATGAGCTCATATTTATAGGCAAATATTCCAACGGTCGGGTCCTCCTCCAACAGTCATATTTTCCCTCATGTTTTGAAGGTACTTCTACACGTTTCATTCAACCAATGGTTAGTTAGAAACAAGTTTTATGACATCATTCTATGTAGTAAA
Organism: Viscum album; assembly: GCA_963277665.1. NCBI lineage: Eukaryota > Viridiplantae > Streptophyta > Magnoliopsida > Santalales > Viscaceae > Viscum > Viscum album. The sequence goes on from OY728163.1 coordinate 1,515,107,107, forward strand.
AACATAGGAAATATTATCATGATTATTAATTAGTAATATTTTAGGAAAATATATTATGTTTAAGAAATTAGAATAGGATAATTTTGAAACAATACGTTAGGAAAATAATGTTTCTTAAAAAATGTGAATAATTAGAATTTGGGAAATATAGAAATCATAGTCTAAATATATGAACAATTGGAGTCTATAAAAATGGATATTCATAGTATGAATTCTGATAAATTTGGAGTCTGAATTATGAGGAATTAGGAGTCAAAATTATGAGGAATTTGGAGTCATAATTATGAGGAATTCTGATTCAGAATTCTAATGAATTCAAAGTCTGAATTCTACGTAATTCGGAGTCTGAATTCTAAGGAATTTGAAGTCTCATTTCTAATGAATTTGGATTTGGGATTTTAGAGAATTTGGAAAATAAATTCTAGATAATTGAGAGTCTCAATTTTAGAGAATTTTAAGTCTGAATTTCAATGAATTCAAAGTCTAGATTTTAGAGAATTCAGAGTCTAAATTTCAAAGAATTCAGAGTATCAATTTCAGAGAAATCAAAGTCTGAATTTCAGAGCATTGAGTCTGAATTTCAAAGAATTTTGAGTCTGGATTTAAGAGAATTGGGAGACTAGATTTCATAGAATTCAGAGTCTAAAAACAAAATGACTCAATATTTAAGTAACTATTAGATTCTGAGGTTTTAAATAAGGATCTGAATTTTTAGATTAATAAAAAAATTCTTAGACTTGGTTTTGGGAAGATATTAAGTAATACGTTGAAAACCAATGTTAGGATGAAACTTTTCTTAGAGAATGAAAACTTCCTTTAAGAAAATAATTTTTAGAGAAAGATAATTTTCCTTAAGAAAATGTGTTTTTGATTTTCAAAATATAGAGGAATGGAAAAGTCCTAAATAAACCTTATTGACTCAACAATCTCCCACTTTTTGGAAATCACAAAACAAAATTCAAAAAATAATATAAGAAATAATGATTTTTCTTTTACAACTTTAAAAGAAAAATTTATCTCCCTTTACATACAACTTATGATGAATACAAATAACTCATCATTAGGTTTTCAAATCTATAAGGATCATATTATTATCTTTCTTAGAGAATTTAATTTCTCTAGATTAATAAAATATTTTTTTAGTAGACTCCCCCTTACTTAATATCCTTCTTTCTTAGGGTATTCTCTTCTTTTTAATTAATATTTTTCTATTATTACTTTATTCCCCTTTTTGATTTTAAAAAATAAATAGAGGGAATTAAAAAAATGTACATGAAAAGTTATAAATATACTAGAGAAAATAGTGGAACAATAATAAAATTTCATTATGACCAGGGCGGACCTTTTTGGTCTTTTTCCCGTAACATGAGCTACAAGCCTCCGATTGATGCGCCGTCAACGAAAACGCGATCCTTGGATCGAGACGGTCGTTTCGGTATATCGCACTCAAGGTTTCGGAATACTTTGGGTTCGGTCGGGTTGGTTCGTACATGAAACCAACCGGGCCCTCGGAGCGAAAACGCTCATATCTTGAGCTCCGGACGTCCGATTGATGTGACGTCAACTTTGGTGGATTCCTCTTAGTGAGACAGATCTTTTGGCTCACTCCATCAAGGGTTTGGATGCAGGTAGAGTACAGTCGGGTTGGTTTTGCCTTAAAACCCAACCGGGCCCCTAGGACGAAAAAGCCAATAACTCTCAGACCGGGCATCCGATTGGCGCGCCGTCTGCGACGATGAGTTCATGTTGACGATACGGAACTTTTGGATACATCAACTCTGGACCATGTTTCATTTGATGTATCAGCCTCTCGGCTCGTGGAGTGGAACCTCCCGAACGAGCTTGCTGTGTGCGGGAACCCTAGTGCTGGATGCGACTTCGACGACGACTACTGTGCAGAGATCCTCGGTGGACTGCGACGATGAAGAGTGCTGGTATTGTATCCTATGTGGGTCCTAGCTGTGCTGGTCTTGTATCCTATGTGGGTCCCATCTTAGATGATTCAGTGCTGGTCTTGTATCCTATGTGGGTCCCAGCATAGATGAATCAATGAAGAGTGATGGTCTTGTATCCTATGTGTGTCCTAGCTGTGCTGGTCTTGTATCCTATGTGGGTCCTAGCTTATATGATTCAGTGCTGGTCTTGTATCCTATGTGGGTCCCAGCATAGATGAATCAATGAAGAGTGATGGTCTTGTATCCTATGTGGGTCCCAGTTGTGCTGGTCTTATGTCCTATGTGGGTCCCAGCTTAGATGATTCAGTGCTGGTCTTGTATCCTATGTGGGTCCCAGCATAGATGAATCAATGAAGAGTGCTGGTCTTATATCCTATGTGGGTCCCAGCTGTGCTGGTCTTGTATCCTATGTGGGTCCCAGCTAGATGATTCAGTGCTGGTCTTGTATCCTATGTGAGTCCCAGCATATATGAATCGATGAAGACAGCTGGTCTTGTATCCTCAGTGGGTCCCAGCTTAGATGATTCAGTGTCTATATCTGATCATCCCTTTCACCTTTTCGACGAAGTATACTTGTGTGAGCTGAATCTTGTTACTCTTCTTTGTGGATTGTGTTGAACTATCCTGTGTGGATTTACTGTTTACTCTCCTTTGTGGATTGTGTTGAACTATCCTGTGTGGATTTACTGTTTACTCTCCTTTGTGGATTGTGTTGAACTATCCTGTGTGGATTTACTGTTTACTCTCCTTTGTGGATTGTGTTGAACTATCCTGTGTAGATTTACTGTTTACTCACCTTTCTAGATTGTGTTGAACTATCCTATGTGGATTTACTGTTTACTCTCCTTTGTGGATTGTGTTGAACTATCCTGTGTGGATTTACTGTTTACTTTCCTGTGTGGATTACTTTTTCTCTCCTTTGTGGATTGTGTTGTTCTCTTCTGTGTGAGTATACGTTTTTCTTTCCTGTATGGACTAGGTTGTGCTTGGGCTCGGATGTTGGAGCCGAACGGGAATTGATGACTTAGGTATATGTATGGGCATATACCTAAGCAGCGTCGGTTGTTACTTCGCGTTTGAATCATTCCTTGTGGTTTATCCTTTGTGGATTTCGGGAGACCTTCGGGGGTCTCGAGGTCCCTACTGAGTAGCTTATACTCACCCCTGCACGGGCTATGCCCGCACTTCATTGTGTTGGTTGCAGACGACGGATAGTGCAGTAGAATCGTGGTGGAGGCTTGCGGAGCAAGATGGTACCTGGAGGTGGACCACTGGGCGGGACGTACTCGGAGAGGACGGCTGGACCGAGGAGCTGTGGAGGCTATCTGTTCTCTCCCTTAAGGTGGGACTTCCAGAGGACGGCTCGACACTGCGGCTTTTCATTTAAGTTTCTTTTTTCCCCTTTCAGTTGTACTTTACAGTTGGGCTTGTATTTCCGGCCCCTTTTACTTTCAGCACAGCTTGTTACAGTTTTTACTTAGTGTTTACTCTTTCCGCTTTCTTACTCTGTGATGGTTGTTTACTTTACAAAGGAAATGCCTTCCCTTTTTATCGGGATTTACGCCTTGGTGCTAGTCGCCAGCCCCTGGCCTATGGAAGGCGGGCTTGGGGTAGTCACGACACGGGCCCCGAGGACGGGTCGTGACAAATTGGTATCAAAGGAGTTCGGTTCTACCGCACACTCTGATCTTTCATCTATGTGAAGCAATAGTGTTCAGCGTATTGGGTGTGGTTATCAGTCCAGGGAGTCCAGTGTTGGTGCGGCGGCTGACGTATCCGTGCACCAGGACCCTGATTTCTGATTTCCGACTTAATGCACGAAAACATTAATTGCATGTGTGTTCAATTTTTCTTTTTTATTACTTGTGTCAGCTCACCAGGTATACAGTTCTGACCATGGAGCACCTGTTTCTTTTCAGGATGGCCCCACGACGGCAGCCAGCTAGGGTTCCGAGAGTGGAGTGTGATGACAGCCCACCGAGCGACGAGGCCTCGGTGCAGGGCTCCTTGTCAGCAGAGACACCGGCGGTACCTTTACCCGCCGAGCCACCGATGCTACCATCCCCATCCGCTGACGATGCACGTCACCTTAGTGCACTGCATGAGTTCCAGTGCCAGCGACCGCCCAGGTTCCGCGGGGAGATGGACCCTCGGGCCGCCGAGGACTGGCTGGAGGCAGTTGTATGGGTTTTCATATTAGTGAGGACACCAGCAGACCTCATGGTGATCCTCGCAGCGAGCCTCCTGCACGCGGCAATAGGCAGATGGTGGAGCTTGATGCTCCAGGTGCACGACGAGACATCTCTCCTCTGGACGGACTTTGAGAGCATCTTCCACTCCGAGTTCATCCCAGCCACCCTCCGAGCGGTGCGCATCCAGGAGCTACTACAGATGCGGCAGGGCAGCATGACAGTAGCCCAGTACGCAGTGAGGTTTACCGATCTCCCATGCTACTCCATAGATATGGTACGGGACCCGTTCTTCCAGGCCCGGACCTTCGAGCAGGGACTGAGGCATGAGATCAGGGCTTCGATGATCTCCCTCAACATTCCGACACATGCAGAGGTGTTGGAGAGAGCCCTTCTAGTGGAGAGTTTTCTCGCCGAGCAGGCTCCAGTGACAGGACCCTCCACAAGATGGCCCGTAGCAGGGTCTTCTGCAGCTGGCAGTAGACAGGTGACACAGAGGTCCAAACGGTCCAGACCATCAGATGGGCAGTCTCAGGATGAAGATTCGGTTTTGCGGGGCACCTGAAGGAGAGCCAGCTACACGAGGGGCAAGCATTGCTACGCATGCAGCGGGTGAGGTAACATGGCTCGATACTGCCCAACTCATCTTACAGATGAGCAGCAAGTGGTAGAGGGACCTCCCAGACAGAGGTTCGGCCACGGTGGTCCGCAGGGTGCAGGCGGACGAGGCAGAGGAGCTGGCCGAGTAGAAGATGGTGGGCGACACTTTGAGGTGTTGCCACCACCACCACCAGGAGGTCCACCCCGACCGCAGGGAGTTGGTGGACATGCGAGAGCTCAGCTTCAGGCAGCTGAGGCCTTCGATCATGGATCTCTGGGAGCAGATGGACAGGAGTGGAACTAGTGGATACGCCCTTTGTACTTCTAGTTCCTTGTTGTTGTTGTGTAGTGTATTTGTATTATGAGCTTCAATAGTAAAAGACACTTACCATTGTGATGTTTTCATTCCTGCCCTCTTTTGTGTTGTTACTAAGTGGTTCCAGTTTAGACTGTTGACTTGACCCTCACTTGTGAGACATCTACTGGAGGAGACCCAGTTACCACACACTGATGCTGACAGTGTGACTCAACCCTTGGAGGTGAGAGTAACGGTTGGATCTCTTGGTAGTAGCGTCGAGGCCTTAAGACGTCATATTTGGTATGAATTAGTAACATCCATGTCAGGATTGATTGTATTAGGCAAAGGAAGTGGTTCATCCAGGGGATGAGACCAGATTTCTCTTATCGGCAAAGAAGAAATCTTAGCAGTTCTTGTGGGATCAGAGATGGTCCAGGTCATCCAGGAGCCGATGAGTATAGCTCAGAGCCGACAGAAGTCCTATGCCGACAGGAGGTGGAGGCCACTTGAGTTCGAGGATGGCGACCATGTCTTCATGCGGATCTCACCTCGACATGGATTACGGAGGTTAGGCCGAAGCGGCGAGTTGTCTCCACGCTTCATCGGACCCGTCCAGGTCCTCAGCAGGATTGTCAAGGTGGCTTATCGCCTGGCTCTATCACCACAGTCGTGTCGGGTGCACGACGTCTTCCACGTATCTCAACAGAGGAGATACGTGCAGGACCCAACGCAAATATTTGACCATGGAGAGCTGGTCTTTGATGATGGGGTGACTTTTGTGGAGGTCCCAGTGGAGATCGAGGATTGACAGGAGCGGGTCCTACGTGGACGATCGATTCCTCTAGTGCGCTTCAGATGGCAGCACGGGAACCTATAGGAGAGCACTTGGGAGTGGGAGGCTCAGATGCGTGCTCAGTACCGCATTTGTATCCCTAATTTTGTAGTGAAGCTTTACGGGGATGTAAAGCCCTGTGGTGGGAGTAATGTAAAGACCCGTAAATTTCAAGGAAATTTTTTTCTTAATTTTCTTTGGAATTTTACAAGAACGCAGCTTCTGAAGGCACCTGATTCTGGGGTCTGGTGTGCCTGGAATCATTTTATGAAGTTTGGCTCTGGTATGTTCAGTGAACGAACGATCGGGTTTTTCTAACTTTTGAACCGATGCTCGGAATCGAATTCTAAGGGCACCGATGGAATCGCAGCGCCGGTATTTGCTTAGAAATGCCTCTTCTAGAGTTGCGTTTGCTTGGTTGTGGTTTTTAATTTTTGGGTTTTAAGTTAAGAAATAAAATAAAGTTGTGCGACAATTTTATTTTTATTTCACTTAAAGCCGCTTAAAGACCACTTCAAGTTGTTTAAGCTGAGTTGATGCGGATAGGGTGCTATCCAAAAATATCCTACACTCTTGGTTGTATATTTGTGAGGTGGGGCCCGCACGAGCCCCACCGTTTCTTTTCCCCTAAGTAACGCACCCGCGAAAACCCGTTTTTATGAAGGTCAACCGACGCGTTTTCTTAAATTCTTAATGCACCATTTAATTGGGCAGTTTCATTCGTTGAATTAATTCTATGAATTAATGGGTCGTTACTTATCTCTTTTTTGTTTGTTGGCATGTTAATAAAATAAGACCAACGCTTTTTCTCCTAAAGTGCTGTTCGTTGAGAGGATTTGACAAACCTCAAGTTCTTCATCCTTCTTCGCGAAGAACGCGAAGAACGCAAAGAACGCGAAGAACGCCGGCCTTCGACGAAGGGCGACGAAGAACGCCGAGCCCTCGGAGATCGACGACGCAAATCCAAGTACCGCGACGCCGACGGTTCTTCTTCCGCAACGTTCTTTCACGACAATCCAACCCCGCGACAACCTTCGATCAACAACGACAAGGTAGGGGGTTTCACTTCTTTTAAATCTCATTGTGGGTTATAACAACATCACCGATTTAATTAGTATTAATTAAATCTGTTTTTTCTTGATCCTCAGAGATCATCGACGCGACTCCCTTCTGCGATGACGCGACGCCCTTCCGCGACGTGACGCTCCACTTGTTCCGCGATGGTCAATTCCGCGAAGAACGCGCATGCGGAGACTTGACGAGGTAGGGGTTTTGTTGGAAATGTTTTTACTCCGTGGATTTTTCTGTTCAAAACAAAGAACCTGGTTTCGTAAGGACAATTTTAATTTATTAAAATTGTTTTTGATATGTTTTCTATATTTTGAATATTCCTCTCGACTGTTATCATCTAACACGGAGGGCGCGGGCCAAACAAATACGGCCCGACAACCCTCCGTAGTTCTTTGTTGATGTGCGGATTTGGCGCGCAACGATGGAACGTGCTGCTTATGCGATTTGATGTTTCTGCAGTGAAGAACGGGACCCGGGAGGAGCTTCGGCGCAGACGGGAAGGAAATCAGACCAACGGAGCAACTCAGGTGGCCCGCGGAAGCCACCGGCGGCGCGGCGGCGCCGGCGGCCGGAGACGGCGGCGCCCCGGCGCGCCGCCGGACAGGGCCGCCGCGACTGAATCTGCGGCGGCGGCGGCGCCAGCAGACCCGCGGTCGCGCGGGTCCGGGGCACTCAAGACGCGGCTTCGCCGCGTCCGTTGACCAGAGCGGCCCCCCGCGGGGGCCGCGGTGTTGTCACGTGGGGGCAGCGCACCCCCCGCGTTGCTCGGCCGCTCGGCCGAGCCGAGCCGGGCCGGACCGGGTCCAGCCGGGTCAGCCCGGGCCCAGACCCCCCGTTTCCGGACCTTTTCGGTCTTTTGCCCGTAACTTGAGGTACGGGCCTCCGATTGATGCTCCTTTAGCGGCAACTCGATCATTGGATCGAGATGGTCGTTTCGGTGTATCGTACTCAAGGTTTCGGAATACTTTGGGTTCGGTCGGGTAGGTTCGTACACGAAACCAACCGGGCCCTCGGAGCGAAAATGCTCATATCTTGAGCTTCGGACGTCCGATTGATGTGTCGTCAACTTTGGTGGATTCCTCTTAGTGAGGCGGATCTTTTGGCTCACTCCGCCCGAGGATTGGATGTAGGTGGAGTACAGTCAGGTTGGTTTTGCCTTAAAACCCAATCGGGCCCCTTGAACGAAAAAACCAATAACTCTCAGACCGGGCATCTGATTGACGCGTCGTCTGCGACGTTGAGTCCTGTTGATGATACAGAACTTTTGGATACATCAACTCTGGACCATGTGTCAGTTGATGTATCAGCCTCTCGGCTCGTGGAGCGGACCCTCCCGAACAAGCTTGCTGTGTGCAGGAACCCTAGTGCTGCCTGCGACTTCGACGACGACGACTGTGCAGAGATCCTCGGTGGACTGCGACGATGAAGAGTGTTGGTCTTGTATCCTATGTGGGTCCCAGCTGTGCTGGTCTTGTATCCTATTTGGGTCCCAGCTTAGATGATTCAGTGCTGGTCTTGTGTCCTATGTGGGTCCCAGTATAGATTAATCAATGAAGACTGTTGGTCTTGTATCCTTTGTGGGTCCAAGCTGTGGTGGTCTTGTATCCTATGCGGGTCCCAGCTTAGATGATTCAGTGCTAGTATTTTATCATATGTGGGTCCCAGCATAGATGAATCAATGAAGAGTGCTGGTCTTGTATCCTATGTGGGTCCCAGCTGTGCTGGTCTTCTATCCTATGTGGGTCCCAGCTTAGATGATTCAGTGCTGGTCTTGTATCCTATGTGGGTCCCAGCATAGATGAATCAATGAAGAGTGATGGTCTTGTATCCTATGTGGGTCCCAGTTGTGCTGGTCTTGTATCCTATGTGGGTCCCAGCTAGATGATTCAGTGTTGGTCTTGTATCCTATGTGGGTCCCAGCATAGATGAATCGATGAAGACAGCTGGTCTTTTATCCTCAGTGGGTCCCAGCTTAGATGATTCAGTATCTATATCTGATCATCCCTTTCACCTTTTCGACGAAGTATACCTATGTGAGCTGAATCCTGTTACTCTCCTTTGTGGATTGTGTTGAACTATCCTCTATGGATTTACTGTTTACTCTCCTTTGTGGATTGTGTTGAACTATCCTGTGTGGATTTACTGTTTACTCTCCTTTGTGGATTGTGTTGAACTATCCTGTGTGGATTTACTGTTTACTCTCCTTTGTGGATTGTGTTGAACTATCCTGTGTGGATTTACTATTTACTCTCCTTTGTGGATTGTGTTGAACTATCCTGTGTGGATTTACTGTTTACTTTCCTATGTGGATTACTTTTGCTCTCCTTCATGGATTGTGTTGTGCTCTTCTGTGTGAGTATATGTTTTGCTTTCCTGTGTGGACGTGGTTGTGCTTGGGCTCGGATGTTGGAGCTGAACGGGAATTGATGACTTAGGTATATGTATATGGGTATATACCTAAGCAGTGTCGGTTGTTACTTTGTGTTTGTATCATTCCTTGTGGTTTATCCTTTGTGGATTTCGGGAGACCTTCGGGGGTCTCGAGGGCCCTACTGAGTAGCTTATACTCACCCCTGCACGGTCTATGCCTGCACTTCGTTGTGTTGGTTGCAGACGACGGACAGCGCAGCGGAATCGTGGTGGAGGCTTGCGGAGCAGGACGGTACCTAGAGGTGGACCACTGGGCGGGATGTACTCGGAGCGGACGGCTGGACTGAGGAGCTGTGGAGGCTATTTGTGCTCTCCCTTCAGGTGGGACTTCCAGAGGACGGCTCGACGCTACGGATTTTCATTTCAGTTTCTGTTTTCCTCTTTCTGTTGTACTTTACAGTTGGGATTGTATTTCCGGCCCCTTTTACTTTCAGCACAGCATGTTATGGTTTTTACTTAGTGTTTACTCTTTTCGCTTGCTTACTCTGTGATGGTTGTTTACTTTACAAAGGCAATGCCTTCCCTGTTTATCGGGATTTACGCCTTGGTGCTAGTCGCCAGCCCCTGGCCTATGGAAGGCGGGCTTGGGGTAGTCACGACACGGTCCCCGAGGACGGGTCGTGACATTACCTCTCGGTTTTGGCAGGGACTTCAGAAGGCCTTGGGTACACGAGTACTTTTGAGTACAGCTTATCATCCCCAGACTGACGGCCAGTCCGAGCGCACGATCCAGGTGCTTGAGGATATGCTCCGAGCTTGCATCCTTGACTTTGGCTGTTATTGGGAGAAGCATATTTCTCTGGTGGATATTTCCTACAACAACATTTTCTAGGCGACCATTCAGATGGCGCCATACGAGGCTTTGTACGGTTGGCCAGGTCGACCCCCCTTATGCTAGCTGGTGGCAGGAGAGGCAGCTTTGCTGGGACCTCGTCTTGTTCAAGAGACTTCAGAGAAGATAGAGCTGATTCGAAAAAGGATGGCTATAGCGCAGTCTCGATAGAAGTTTTATGTTGATCAGCGGAGATGACCTCTAGAGTTCAAGGTTGGTGATCGGGTTTTCCTATGTGTCGCACCAAGGTTGGGGCACAAGAGGATTCGGACAGAGGGTAAGCTTTCACCGCGGTATGTCGGGCCGTTTGAGGTCTTGGAGAGAGTGGGTTCGGTTGCCTATAGGTTGTAGCTACCTTAGAGGTATCGCGACATGCACGACGTCTTCCACATCTCTCTGCTCCGACGCTACCTTTCAGACCCGTCTCACGTCTTTCCGCCCGAGGAAGTCGAGCTTGAAGCGGATGCGTTGTTCAAGTAGCATCCTATCCGGATTGTCGATCGTAGTACGAAGGTTCTCCGCGGGTGGTCAGTTCCTTTGGTACGAGTGCTATGCCAGCATGGGCGACTACAGGACGAGACCTGGGAGAGGGAGGCTGATGAACGATCGCAGTGGCCGGAGCTAATCGGGGTTTCTCCTTCTCCACCTCGTTAGGGAAATTCGGGGGCGAATTTCATTAAGGGGGAAGTATGTAAGAAACTGGATCTCTTTTCAGGTATGTTTTTCCTTTTTTCTGGAGTTTTTGAGAAAAATGAATTTTCTGGAAATTTCAGTAGTACATGCCGCGTACTTTCTGAGTACACGCCATGTACTCTTTCCCTGGCTCGAAGTCGTGTATTGGCCATGTCCGGGCCACACACACGGTGTGTAAGGCTGCGGTGGAGGCCGGTTATTTCAGAGTACGGAAAATTCGAATTACACGTCGTGTACATTTTTTTTTTTCATTAAACGGACTGGGGTCACGTCTAACCCCCATATTCATCTTCTTCTTCAGTTTTCAACCATCCGGGAGAGACCGTACGGCTGGATCTTCGACGGACGACCGCCTCGCCGTCCGTTCTCCGATTCGAGCACAGGGAGTTGCGTTATAATTGCAGCGGTGAGTTCTTCCTTCTACTTTATCCTTGTTTCTTGATTCCTCCTCGTTTCCAAGTTATCATGGGATGAACGTTTTGTACGTTTTCTTAGATCTACATCGTTCTAAGGGGAATCTGTCAGCGAGGTTCATGTATATCGATCTCCTAGGATCGAGGTAGGTGGTTTGTGCCTTTCAGTTGAAAGTTGATGAATACTATGTGCAAATTCCACCAATACCCTTGAATGGGGTATTGCATGTTTCCTGTTTTTCCCTTGCTGCTTGCCTGCTTTACTTGATTGCTTTAGTAGAGGTTATTTCTTGTGATTAGAGTATTTTTTTTGTGCTCAGTTTTCCATTCCATGCCTATTTGAAGGATTGTGGACTTTTTTTTATTTTGCTGTTGAGACTTAGTTGATAGCCAAGTAGTTCTTGAGGTGTACCTGGACGATGTACACGCACGCTGAGCATGTATTACCTTTTACTCAGGACTGTGAGAACCTAGAGTAGTAGACTAAAGGCAGAATTGATGGAAGGGATTCTCCAGAGTGTCTTTTTAATCACGATGCGGGACCAAGTGGATAGTTGATGGAAGGGATTCTCCAGAGTGTCTTTAACTACGACGCAGGCCACAGGGGGAATTGACGTTGAGTGCTTCCCCATAGAGCCTTTATCATAATACAAGACTATAGGGGGGAATAGACGGTGAGTGCATCCCTAGAGAGTCTTCTTAATTACATAGTTGTACCAGAGGGGTGAGACTATGTGTGCCTCCTAGAGGGTTGCTAGTACTTAGAGGTTGAACCATAGGGGTTAGACTGTGAGAGCTACCTAGAGGGTTACCTGTTTACTTTTTGTTGTTGGCTGCTTACTTGTGTGCTATGCTTGTTAGAACTGTGGAATGTAGCAGTTGTGATTTTTTGTTTACTACTTTTTGTTTTTGTACTGCCATGTATTCATTGACTATTAGGCACAGATCTTATGGTGGTTTCCTACTGGGATTGTATCTCACACCCTGTTTGGGCAATGCTTTTGGGCCCAAGCAGACTATGTAGCTATAGGTATAGATAAGGGCAAGTGCCCTTCTACTTCAGGATCTTGACTGCACCAAGGGAGGGGGAGCATGGGACCGAGCTGTGGCTCGCGATGCTGAGGAGATTATTTTGTTTTTCTTCTGCACTTGGTTTCAGTTGTATTTTAGCATGTTGTTGTGTTTTCCATTTTCCTTAGATACTTGTACATGCTATATCATTTTCATCATAGTGATATCTCTACATTGCTTCTGTCATTTGGGTTTTGTTGTTGTGCCTGTTGTTTACTGCTTCCGCTGTTTATTGTTGTTTCTAACCTTGTATACCTTACCGAATGAGGGCATAGTTTCCCCACCGACTCACCAATTCCCTCGCTGCTAGTCAGCAGCCTCTGGCGTTCGGGGAAATGCGCTTGAGGTCATGTGGCGAACCGGGTACGAGGCACCATATGGGGAACCAGTGGAGGGGATCCGGACTCGAGACATTACAATTTTCCCTTGACTAAGACCATGATTAGATTCATCAACTTAAAAATGAGGAAAACTGTTTATGGGAGATGTTCAATCTCCTTAAGATCGCAGCGTAAACCATGTACACCAAACTACCCCATGAAAGTCTCATAGTCACGCACCATACCCTTATTGAATTTTCTAGTGTATTAAGGGGATATGTATCAAGAACCTATAAATACAATTATGTACATTATTTTTTATAAAATAATAGATATATTTTTATCCTATTATTTTTACTTTATAAATGATTTCTATTTTGATATAATAAAACACAAATATTTTTTGCAAAATATTAAAATTCAATTAAAGAATTTATTTTGATGAATTAAACGATTTTTGAAATAAAAAATATTTTAATAAAACATTATATTAAATAATTTTTATTAAATACAATTTATCATATAATTTTTATGAATTCAAATGTAATTTTTATAGGGGTTCAAAAACTATTATTGTCAAAAAAACATAGCATTTCATTATAAATGTCATTTTTTAAATTGAAAATCAAAATATTTAGAATCATATTTAGAAAAAATTAATATTATCTTCTAATTATAATTTCAATATTATCCAATGGGGAATTTTTATAATTTTCTATGATAGTCAAATTTCTAAGTAAAAATACCATATTGATATACTTTGTGTATTATAACATCATTATGACTCAAAAGTGATGTAATAAATACTATAAAAGGTATCCAAGACAAAATTTAAGTTTTATATTTTTTAAATAATGTTATTTTAAGTTTATTTCATTAGTTTTATAATGAAATTATGAATCCTTCAAAAACAATTATTATATTTAATGGTTTTAAAATCATTTCTTTAATAGTATGACTCACCTCCAAATAATCAAGGGAATTATATTATTATGTTTGGTCCATGGAGATATAAACTAATTTAAATAAATCCCATTTGGAAGAAACAATGGGAAAAAATAAATGGATGGTTTTTTGTTTTGGTTATTTTATTATATAGATTCAAAAACCTATGCTTGAGAAATAATAAAGAAATGACCATCTTTTCTTATATAAACCAACACAAGATCCCATTTATGTTTATTAAACCTCCTTGGAGAATATTATCACTCTTTAATACCCACTCTATATTCCTCCAATTGTTCCCACAAACTCTCAAGGGTCTCTTTCCAAGCATTTGGAGTCCCACACTCAAGTAATTCATCCTCACCTTCTCTTATTTATTCATGTTTCATTATTATCTTATTCCATCTATTTAAAATTCCTAATCATGGAATATATTTTTACACATATATATTAATTCCCATTTTATTATCAAATAATGAGATACCCCTTTATCTCTTATCAACCCTTTTTTTGAATTTTCAAATGACTTTTTTTTTGCTACTAAAATTTCACTCCGGTTTTCCATGAAAAAAACAATTATGTAATTAATACCATAAAAATTTCTTTTCAAGGGTGTTCACCTTTGAAAACTTATAATTATATTAATTGGGAATGACATTTATGTATTTCACACTCCTTGATCATTGAATAAATTATTATTTCCAATGAATCTATGTTGTATGATCTATATGGAACACTTAATCATGAGAATGAAATGAAAGATATGGGTTTTTCTAGAATTATATTGTGCTCCAATGCATTGGGTAATTTTATAGTCTCATGAGACATCGTTCTAGTAGAGGTATTGAACTTGATTCCTTTATGAAACTTTTTACATCATGATCTCTTGTAATTTATCCTTGACTTATTTTTATAATGAAGTGTTTTTAATTATTTTCCACTTTTCCCATGTTGCCTTTATGATTATCACATTATATCATGTATCATTATTCTTGTCTATGATTCTCATTCTTTTTATTCCCCATTTATATTCCTATTTTCTAAAATTTATTACTTTATTCATGTTATTCCTTATTTATTCCATTACTAGTATTTATATCTCACACTTATCTTATGTATGTCCCTAGGTTATCTCATGCAGTTTTAGGTGCGATCAAGTTAGAGATGTTTTCAATAAAGATGTTGTTTTTACTATTTTAAATTATTATGTAATGTACCTAATTAAAAAATAAACCATATTTACTGATCTTATAGGTTGTATTAATTTTAATTTTATATTATAAATCATTCATTAATGTGCAATAAATATATGGGATGTTATAGTTGGTATTAAAGGAAAAGTTTAGTTATTTTTAGAATTAGGATTAGAAAACTCTAGTGAAAAAAATTAGGTATAATGCTAAGTATAAGAAAAATTCCGTATGTTTTGGTAAGAATAGATTAAATGGTTTATCAAGAAAATACATCCATATTTGTATAATATGAGTGGAAGTGGTTCTAGAAAAGATGTACCTAGGGGTAACAACTCTGACAAGGTGTTTCAAACATGACTCGATGAAACCTAGTTAAAAAATGTATTAGTGTATACCTATTTTGATAATTCTCATGGATATTATTTGGTAAAATAAAAAATTCATTATTAACCATTATTAAGGGAAAAAATTCCCATAAGAGTATATGTTAGGAAATAGATCATGGATAACATAGATTGTAGCCTTGAAATTCATAAGTTAACAAATAAATTAAATTTATATATTATCCCTTTAATGTCAATTGATTTCCCATTATGTGTTTAATATTATAAAAATACTCATACTTAATTTTTATTTTATTCTATTCAATGGTCATAAATAGGAGGAAATTAGTATGTAATCAATGTGAAGGGAAATATGATGATTTCCCCAACAAGATGCCCAACCCAATGGGATAAGAAATCATGAAAATCATGAAGATAACCTCTCAGATGAATCTGGTTTTGAATATAAACTTGAATTAAGAGGAGGACCCAAATCCCCAAAAGAAATAACAATTTTCGATTGAGTCCTTTATGCAATAAAGGCCTCTAACTTATAATGGATCATATTATCCGTTAATCATGGATTAAAATATCCACTCTAATGAAAATGTCTTCACTATACTTTAATGTTCTGATTAAGAGAAGGTTTTGCTAGATATTTATTATATGGAGAGAGAATTGGATCAGTGGTGTACATTTATTAATCATATGAAGCCTTAGTAAGAGATTGATGCGATGGGATGGAAGGAATTCCAGAAAATGATTGTCGATAAATATTTTACTCACACTCTTCATTTTAAAATGGAATAATATTTACTTTCCCTTAAGAAAAAAGGTGATGAAACTATTGGTGTGTATGAGTAAAACTTCACAATACATTCATGATATGCCTTTAGTTTTATCATTACCCATGAATGAAAGGTTGATCACTTCTTTGATGGTCTAGAACATATTCTATGAAAAGCCCTGGAGATCCGTGACTTTTATATCTATGAGGAAGTTGTCCAATGTGCACTAAAAGTTGAGATGAATATTATAAAATCTCAAGGGTATCATGGGGATAAGAAGTGGAAATTTCAGTTTAATTATAGTGATCTAATGTAGAAATATAATGGTTCCAAGAAATTTCAACATCCCACTTGTCAAATGTGCAGAAAGAAGAACCCTCGGAAATTATCTATGGGGGAAAAGGAAATTCTTTAGGTATAGGAAGAAAGGAAACCTACCTATTGATTTCTGAAAGAAGAAACCTAATAATGTGATGGGGGAATGTAATTCTCAATTCAACCCTCAATGCATTATTCATTTCTACAAAATTAAGGAACTATGGCACTTTTAAAACCAATTCACTAATCCAAGAGTTTTTTGATACAACCCACAAACTATAAGGTATCAAGGGAAATATTTCTCCATCACAACCACTATAGTGGATCCATAAAATAAAGTGGTGACATGTACGCTAGTTATTCATTCAAGAGTATAGAACATAGTTTTTTATTATGGTTTTACACATTCCTTCATATCATGAAATTTTTGTAGAACTCCCCAAACACCACCACAAAGCTTGGAAGTTGAGCTTTTGATAAAAATGAAAGATGGTGAAATTATTGAATAAAAATTATATAAATCCACCCCTATCATGGCTTTTGGGTTAAAATTCCCATCAAACCTTGTCATACTACCTTTTTTGGAATAAGAATAAATTGTGGGTATGGATTGGTTTTCCCTATATAGATCAAACATAAATTTCCACATGAATAAAATCACTCCTTGTATTGAGAATAGACCCTCTATTCTATACAATTGCAATGAGGAGGATGAATCTTTTTTAGCACAAACATCTCAATAATGGATATTATTTCCCTATAAGTAAGCATATCTAGTTCAAATTATTGAGTATATGGAAAGAACCATCTTCTAAGACATCTCTATTGTGTGGGAATAGGATGATGTGATTCCTGAGGAATTTTCTGGACATCCACCTAGTCGAGAGGTTTAATTTTCAATCGAGCTTATACATGGGGAATTTCCATTATCCAAGACTCCATATATAATGGATGTTGTGTAATTTTAGGCTCTAAATAAACAAATACAAGAGAATCTGGGTAAAGGGTTTATACACCTAGTTGATTCACCATGTGGTGCACTAGTCCTCTTTGTTAAGAATAAGGATGGGTCAATGTGCATTTGAATTGATTATTGTGAGCTCAACATGATCATAAAAAATAACAAGTATCCTCTTTTCGGTATTTATGATTTTTTTGGTCAACTACATGGAGCACAATACTTCTCCAAGTTGGATCTGCAATCGGGATATTACCAAGTTAAAGTGAAAAAGGAGGATATCCCCAAGACTTTTTTTTGTATAAGGTACGACCACTATAAGTTCATAGTAATACCATTTAGACTCACTAATTCTATATAAATCCTCATAAAAATGATGAATAGAGTATTATGGGATAAACTCAACAAATTTGATGTAGTCTTTATAGATGATATTCTAATATACTCTAAAACCAAGGAGGATAATGAGGATAATTTGATAACTATGTGAAAGACCCTGTGAAAGGACAGAATTTTTTCCAAGTATAGTAAATGTGAGTTCTGGTCAAACCACGTATCATTATTTGGGAATATAATCAAAACCAATGAGATATCTATGGACCCTTAAAAGAAAAAATTTATTGAATGATGGTTCATCCCAACATATGTGAGAGATATCCATAGTTTCTTTGGTTTATCTGGGTATTATCATCGACTTGTGAGAAATTTCTCACAATTTTCAAACCCTATAACCAACATAACTCATAAGGGAGTCAATTTTTCTTGAAATAATGAATTTGAAGAGATATTTTTGGATATGAAAATTAGGCTTATCACAACACTTTTTCTCAAACTAACCATGAGTGGAGAACTTTATATGGTGTTTAGTAACACTTTGAAGAAGGGATTAGGATGTGTGTTAATGTAGAATAAGAAATTTATAGCCTATGATTCAGGGATATTGAATGTTCATGAATATAACTACCTAACAAATTATTTAGAGTCAGTTTTAGTGATCTTCTCTTTAAAAATATGGTGTAATTACCTCTTTGGGGAGAAGTGTGAAATATATATGGGTCAAAAAATCCCCAAGTACATATTCATTTAGAAAGAGTTGAATATGTGCCAATGAAGATGGTTAAAGCTGATCAAGTACTATGACTAATAAATGCACTATCATCCTGGTAAAGATAATAAAGGGGTGGATTCTCTAAGTATAAAAGATCTAGAAGTTCTATCCTTGATGTGAATTGAGAAGGATATAATCTTCAAAGATTTTAAAAGGATGGACACGGGAATCATAAAGTTAAGAACATCATTAATCCTTTCAAAAATAGTTTTTCATTAGTCTCTTATGCAGAGGTTAAAGGATTCATTAAAAGTTGATGTGAGAAATCATAAGAAAGTAGAAATTACAAGGAAAGGGAAATCATTGAATTTAATTCTTATTGAATAAGGAGTTGTGAGATTTCGGCCACGACTATGTGTACCATAAAATCCCAAGTTAAATAAGGATTTTTTATATGATTTACATAGTTTGAATTTCTTTAATAACTCAAGAAGCATAAATACATATCGAGATCTCTGAGAGAACTATTTGTGGGACAATATAAAGAATAATATTTCTAAATATAAATAAAAGTGTCTTTTATGTCAACATGTGAAGACTAAAAAGAATAAATCTAAGGGTATTATGTAACCATTACCTATACTAACATGTAAATGGTAAAACAACACCATGAAATGTTTAACCAGGATTCCAAAGAAAACCAGAGGAAACAATTTTTTATGGGTTATTGTGGATCATATTAGATAGGTTTCACACTTTCTTATGGTTTGAGAGGATTTATAACTATATAAACATGCAAGAATATTCATAAAATAAGTGGTGAGGCTACTTTGAGTACCACTATTTATTGAATCTAATCAAGATACAAGATTCACCTCCATGTTTTGGAATAGTCTCCAACATTCTCTAAAAA
This sequence comes from Viscum album, assembly GCA_963277665.1. Taxonomy (NCBI): domain Eukaryota; kingdom Viridiplantae; phylum Streptophyta; class Magnoliopsida; order Santalales; family Viscaceae; genus Viscum; species Viscum album. The sequence goes on from OY728163.1 coordinate 1,515,126,297, forward strand.
CTAAGATGAACTTTAGTATGGCCTATAATTCTCAAAATGATGGCCTATCTGAGAAGAATATCCAGAAACATTAATACATTTTGAGATCATACTAGATTTACTACAAAGGTAGACAGGACCAACATGGTCATTTGGTTTAGTTCTCATACAACAATGGTTTCCACTTAAGAATCCAAATTAATCCCTATTAAGCCCCTTATGGGAAGAGGTACAGAACACCAGAATGTTAGGATAAAGTCAAGTAACATAAACTGCTAGGTCTTGAAATGGTTTATGAAATGGTGGAAAATGTTGAAACCATTTAGTAAAACATCAAGGATGCTCTGATTTGATAGAAGAACTATGATAAAAATCATCAGTGTGACCTATAGTTTGATGTTGGAGAGATGGTATTACTCCACATATCACCATTGAATAAATTCTTGAGATTTGGGAATAAGGGAAATCTTAGTCCAAGATACATTTCACACTTTTAGATCCTTGATTACAACGTAGTGGTTCCCTATCGACTAGCACTCCCACCTAATATATCGTAAGTGCATGATGTATTACATGTATCCCTCTTGAGAAATTATATACCAGACCCATCACATATACTCAATAAATAGGTGGTACCATTGGAGAAAGATCTTTCATATGAATAAAATCCTATGATGATCTTATATCGTAGAGACAATGTTCTACAAAATAAGACAATACACCTGGTCAAAGTGTTGTCGATAAACCAAAAGTTTGATGTAATAATGTGGGAACCAGAGAAAGTGATAAAAAATAGTTAATCAAATCTATTTTATTATGGGAAATGAAATTTTCGAGGGTGTAATTTCTTAAGGGGGGAATATTTCAACGACCTGAAATTTTATAAATAAAATTCACCATGCAATTTAATTAAATGTCTTATTATGTAATATGGTTATAGAAACACATGACTTTATTTGATTTTATTATATACTATCACATTTTAATTACTATTAAGAATCATTTTCATTGATAATATAGTCATTGAATAGTGATAAAATTATTATTATAAATATAGGGTTTTGACAAATCTGATTGATATAGACAAAGGGAGTCATGGACTCAACCTGTAGGATCGTACCTTCTAAATCCCATTTATCAGAGCTTCAAAGGGGGGTAAAATATCTAGGATTTACCCTTGACTAATCCCATTATGATATCTGATAACCTAACCATGACCGAAACCAGGTTTGGGATAATTTCAAGCTCTTTGAGATCACAATCGAAACCATGTGTGTCGAACCACCCCATGAAAGTCTCATAGTCAGACACCTTACCCTTAGAGAGTTTTAGGGTGTATTAAGGGGATATTTATCAAGAGCCTAGAAATATGAGTATGTACATTATTTTTTATATAATAATGGATATATTTTCATCTAATTATTGTTACTTTATAAATGATTTTTATTTTGATATTATAAAACACAAAATTATTTTTTAGAAATATTCAAATCCAATTATAGAATTTATTTTGATGAATTAATAGATTTTTGAAATAAATAATATTTTAATAAAATATAATTATTAAATAAAAAATATCATATAATATTTATAAATTAAAATGTAATATTTATAATGGTTTGAAAACAATTATTGTCAAAAAACATATAATTTTTTAATAAATGTCAATTTTATATTAAAAGTGAAAATTTAAATAGTTATAAAATTATTTAAAAAAATAATTATTATTTTTGGAAACAAAATTTTGAAATTATTTAGTACTTAATTTTTCATAATTTTCTGAGACAATAAAATTTTTAAGTAAAAATTAAATACGTAATAAATATACTTTGTGTATTATGACATTATAATGAACCAAAAGTGGAGTAATAAATACTCTAAAAGGTATCCATAACCAAATATATATTTTAAATTTAAAATATTGTAATTTTAATTTTATTTTATTAATTTTATAAACCTATTATGGATCCTCCAAAAAATGTTAATATTTTTTGAAGGTTTTAAATTCATCTCTTTAGGAGTATGACTCTAGTACACATAAGCAAGGGAACTATTTTTTTCATTGGAATTAAGAAATAAATTAAACCTCTCCTATTTTGAAGAAACAATGGGAAAAATCATTTGATGGCCTTTGGTTTTGGTTACATTGCTTTATAGAGTCCAAAACCTATGTTTGAGAAATAATAAAGAAATCCCCACTCTTTTTCTATATAAACCCACACAAGATCTCATTTATCCCCACTAAAACTCTATGTAGATATTACTTACCCTTCCCTCCCCTATATAGAGTCTTATAAAGGTTCCCTCATGCTCTCAAGAAGCTCCCCTCAATCACTTGGAGTCACACACTCAAATAAGGGATCCTCACCTTATCTTCAATATTAAAGTTTTTTTTATTATCTGCTGCCTTCTATTTACAATAACTCTTTTTGGTATATGTTTTTATATGTCCCTATTACTTCCCATTTAATGAAAAAATTATTATATACCCTTTTCTATCTCATCATCCCATTTCATGATTTTTAAGTGATGTCGTTATGATGTCAAAATTTCACTATGATTTTCCATTCCAAAACAATTGTGTAGTGAATACCATACCCATTTACTATCCAAAGTGTTCTCCTTTATAAACAAATACATATTTTACGTGGGACTTACATGTACGTATTCCACACTCATTTATCATTGAATAAAATATTATTATGAATGAATCCAAGTTGTATGATCAATGTGGCACAATTATCCATGAGAATTAAATGAAAGTGACGGGTGAGACCGTTATTATATAGTGCTCTAATGCATTGGGTAATGTTTAGTATCAAGATACATCATGTTGGTATAGATAGTAAACCTAATTAGTTTATCATAATTTTTACATCATGATGTCTTTGTAGTTATCCATGACCTATTTTTGGGTGTAGTGTTTTATGTTCCTTCCATATTTCGTAAGATTCATTGATGATTATCATGATATATCATGTCTCATAGTTCATGTTTATGATTGTAATTCCTTTTATGACTCATTGATATACCAATTTTATAACATTTATATCATTCTTGAGTTTATTCCATGTTTATTACCTTACTAGAATTTATATCTCACCACTTTCTTATGTACGTACACAGGTTATCCAATGCAGTTTTTAGTGTGAGCATGTTAAGGAAGATTTCAATAAAGATGATGGTTTTCCTATTTTAAATTGTTCTGTAATGTACCTAATTCCAAAATACACTAGACTTATCAATCTTCTTGGTTGATTAAATGTAATCTTATATAATAAACCATGTATTAATGTGTAAAAAAGATAAGGGTTTCTATACAAACCCTTATCCATTTAGGGTAGTATGGGAATAGGTTCACTGAAAATCCTTCTTTCAGTTCCTAAAAATTATCTTCATAATAATCTATACATATAAAATTGGTTCCCTTCTATTTTAACTTGGTAATTAGATTCTATATCCATGAGAAATTCCTCCCAATGAATCATTAGTATCTAGAAAACCAAAGAAAATAATAGATTTTGGTCATCCTGGTTAGTCTGGGAAAATGTTCAACAACTTATTCATTTGAGGGATCTGTCTATATACACCTTATTATAATAACATAGCCTAATAATGATACTTTTTTTAATCTAAAATTCACAATTGATAATTTTTTTATACATATTCTCCATTCTCAATGTCTTCAACATAATCCTTAATTGATCTCCATGCTCCTCCTGCCACCTGGAATATATGAAAATAACATCTATAAATACTACCATAAACCAATAAATTCAATATTTAAAAAATCTAATCATTAGATATATGAATATAATAAAGGAATTTTAATTCTAAAGGTAATCACTATAAATTCATAGTTTTCATAGATCAAATGGAATGTTGCCTTGGATATGTCCTCATTTTTAACCCTCAACTAATGATATCCATATAGGAGGATAATATTTTAAAAGAATTGATCTCTTAAATGGTTATTGAAAAAATAATCAATATGAGGTAAAGGGTACTTTTTCTTGATAGTAATCTTGTTAAGTTCCCAATAATCAATGAAAAGTTTCATCAACCCATATTTCATCTTAAAAATGAATAGTTTCACCACATGGTGATGCAAATGGTTAAATAAATCTATTAAAATTATTTTAATAGGGTTTATTATTCAATTATTTTAACTCAATTGGGGATATTCTATAGGGATTCTTTAAAATATTCATAAAATCAGTTATATGTTTTATTGAAAACTCAAGTCACAATTCAGGTAAATACTTGGAAACTCTTCAAGGAATAAATCATAATATCCTAATAAAATATTCATATCATCATTGTTTCGATTTTCATTAACCATCTGAGATCAATACCCCTCATGAAAAGGTAGTTGGAAAAATATAATGGAATTATTTTCCATTGAATGTTCACATTCATCCTCACACCAATATAAAATCACTATGTTATTTGGAATATGGATTGTAACTTACCTACCTCATAAATTAATATGGGCTCTATATAAGTAAAACCAATATATTCCAAAAAATCAAATTCAACTATAGAGAGAATAATAAGATTTATAAGAATCATATTCCCACATAAGTTTATTATAAATGTTCTATAGAATTGATATGCATTCATTATACCATTAGGATTTTTCATCGATAATTAAACATATAATAATTGAAGTGATGTGATACCCTTATTAAATTCTTCTAGTAAAAATGATTGGGTAGAACAAGAATCAAATAACAGATTTATAGTTTTAGTGTGGGTGATATGTGTACCTTTCACCAATTTGAACTCATGACCCAATTTTTCAATTATGATCGCATGATATTTACATTTTTCTCTGAGAATAAGATGTTTTTCAAACTGATCATCATCATTAGCCCTTATAATCATGAACTAGTTGGAATAATTCTCATACTACTTATAGTTGTATCAATAAAGTGTGGGTGATTCATTTAACATATCTTTATCCCAATTGTTTTCATTGGATTTTATCTTCTTATCTCCTTATCAATAACTTTATTGATGGTTATAATTTCCACACTTTAATCATTTATTAATCCCTTGGTAAAAAAATTCACCCATTTTTTTCTATAGTTATCGTATAAAGGAATCTTAATTTTCATTCCTCAATGGGTTTTATTTTTATAATATCCTCAAAAATACATTATTCTATTGTTATCTAAAACATCTGATGGATGGTAATTTCCACTATTTATTTCTAACTAGATAGAAAATAAAATTATTTAGTTATATATAATAAATTTTCTTTTGGACAGTGCCTTTTAGAGACCAGGTTTTATGCCATTGATGAATAGAAAAATTTTTCATTCAGGTTTTATGAAAAAACTGAAAGCATACCTCATAAGTCTTGTAAATTTTACCTCATGGGTATCAATAGATTCATCATGCTTTTTCTTAATCTCATGTAATTCCCTTACCATTTTCATGATAAGAGTTCAAATAAATTATTTATTGAAAATACCCTCCTAAATTTATCCTATTATATGGACTCAATTTCTTTATCTTACCTCATATTCTTAGAAATATTCCACCATTGGTCTACTTCACCCATTAAATGATACACTGTTATAAAAAATTACTATGCTTCAATCATTAAATAATAAAAAATATCTTTTAATTGATTCTGATCCATTTCTCAGAAATGAGTGGATCAAAGGACCCACTAAAATAAACTAGGTTTTTCCTCATGAAATTCTCAAAGGTATGTTGTTCTATCCTTTAATTATTTGGATTCTAAATTTGATTCATTTTTTAAGATAGTTGTGTACAAATATAAATAATATTTTTCATTCCAACACTCATTTTGTTCAGTTTATAAAATTGAAAATTATTGCATTTTCTTCGACATTAATTATTAACATAATCCCACCTATTTACCCAAATTAACTAAAATGAAAAAATAGTTTAATCATTAAGATGAAATAATCATAGTCAGTAGTAATATAGTCTTAAAATCAATATTGAGATATCCTAAATTATGAAACCATCATATAAAACTATGAATCTTTTAGGCTCACACTATATTACTTTCAATTAATCAAAGGTCATTTGAGGTTTTATCTTAATATTATTCCTAACATAATCTTCAAAAATAACTAAACCCTGCTCTGATAACAACATTGTAAACAAGAGTAAAATGTACATATATATTTTATAATTTAAATGAAAAAATTAATATATTAGAAAATAATTCACACCTTGTAATTATAAAGGTTTATTATATTTAAATACTAGATACATAATGGAATTATTTTATGTAATATCATCAACATATCCCCTAAATTTCTCTCATGGTACCCTACTTAGACATTTTATACTGCATATCTTTATTCATAACCTGCGTAAATGAAAACATAAGAAAGGGTGAGATTATATTTTTAGTAAGGGTAAACATGGGATATTTCAATCTATGATCACATACAAGCATAAGGGTGTGATATGAGGATAATATATTATTAATTTCATACCTATATCAACCATAGATTATAAATCATGATTCAAGGAAAAAATATTTATCCTTTCAAAAGACATGAGTCATAAGTGTAAGGAATTATAATTAATCAATACTGATCCATGAGAGATATCATAAGCATACAAATATTTCATAGGAATTATGGAAAAATAAAATGTATATAAAACTATTTCATTAGTTAAGTATCATTTCCAAGACCATCATCACATTCTGGAAAAGGTCTCATAATGGGGTGGTTTCACTCCCTAACCTCTTTTCATACCAAGAATGGGTTCACTCACTATTCTCTTTGTATTATCTCATGAGATATAAATAATTAACCAATTAAATATAGGCATTTAATGGATTCACACATTTCATAATTAAAATCATATGAATTTGTTCTATGAGAGGATACAAACTATCATCATTTCATTATAGCATAATTCATTAAAAAGAAACATGTTTCATAATGATTTTCTCATCATGTTATCATAATACATACCAAGAAATAACATTAATGGTGTCATTATAATATATATAAAATAAATTAGGTGACATGATCACAACATACCTAAATATTACATCATTTTAGATCAAGATTCAATACATAACAAAAAAATACATGACTCAAACCCATAAATTTTTAGTATCATTCGATACTGGATACATAAAAACCTTATTCAATAAAGTATCTTCATCATCTATAACTATTTTCTTCCATCATAGTACTCTTTTTATACATACCATACTTAAAAACATTCTTTGTAACATGGGGAGAATGGAAACATAAGAAATGGTAAGCACATATACTCAATAATAGTAAACATAAGACATATCAATCAATGATAATAAGTGAGTATAAGGGTATGAGAATATTATTATAAAATAATAATGGTATACCCAGTCAATTAAATATCATTAATTGTGGTCCACAACATAAATATTTTTCATAATAGAATATAAAATTATAAATAGTTTGGAATCATCAATAATCAATCATGATCCATTGGTTCATATAAAGAAAATAAGAATGTTGAAAAATCATAACATTAGAAAATAATAAAATTGTGAACATGTATAAATAGTTACTGGTTCCCTCATTAAGTTAAAGACATGGAATTTAGTATTCACATGAACTTATAACCTTTTGAAAATGTATAAATAGAAAGTGGTTCAATCATTAAGTTAATTATATGAAATTAGGTCCTCACTTATTATTCTGAACACGAAATCGGTTCACACATAACATATTTATCTCCAGAGATATCCACATTTATACAATTAATTGTAGGTACATAACAAACCCACTTATCATATAATCCTAATATATTCATATATATTCCAGAAGACCATAAAAAAGTTATGATTTCTTTATCATTTATGTTGTAGAAAAGAAAATAGTTTTATCAATACTTCATCATCATAATCATAAACCATCAGTATAATGAATAAGGATGGTATCATTGGATCATAGTACTTTTTGAATCATAAGTAAAATCAAATTATGTTATCATATATGAAAATTTTCTTTGAAATATCATAGAAATATTTCATGAGTAAAATACCCTTCTTGTTTTGAAATAACCTGTTGAAAATCTAAATATTTCAAAAATATCAATAAAAAGATCTTGTTTTGCAAGTACCATGGGAACTCTTAAATAATTCTTAAAATCTTTGAGTGATCGGGATTATCAGAAAATTTCATTCTTATTGTAATTTTTAAAACAAATATTTTTTCACACCTTTGGTAGAAAGTTCCTCATTCAGAAAATAACAGGAATTTTTTTTAAAATGCTTTATAGAAAGTAAAAAATTTGTAAAAATAATTTTAAAAATTAATTGGATTTTATTAAAAACATTTTTCAAAACATTATAAAGTACATATATATGCAAGATAAAATATTCCGGACCAAAAAGGGAAATAAAGTGGGATTTTATTAAACAAATTCAGTCCATTTAGAGTAAAAAAAAGATGAAATAGTACTAAAAAATAAAATTATAAAAATTAACAAATTAGAATAAAATATGTATGTTTTAATATATATGTATCATATAATTTCCTTAAATTTAAATTTAATCCTAAATAATCCTTATTAAATGAGATTGAAACATAAATCTCTTACCACTTTTGTAAAATTTGTATCATAACACCTTGGATGAAATAAAATGAATCGAAACTTTTAATATCAATATATAATAATTATTCAGGATAAAAATCTCCTAGGTTTAGTATATAAACCTAATAAATGAATATAAGATCATAATATAACATATTTCACAATGAAAACAATTTGAGACGTTAAACCCTTACCTCAAGTCTTATCTTTGTTCATATAAGTTAAAAACTATTATATAGTAAATATATATTAATTACAAATATTTTATGGAACAATATTAAAACATATAATACCATATATGGTTTAGTTATAATATATTATGTACTATTTATTAATAATTCTTTATTAAAATCACTGTTCTGGGTGATAACTATTTCATTTTTCATGCCAGTTTTGGTTTGGTGTTAATGGGACTTTAATATTGATCATGGTTTCATAATATATAGAATAATAATAATTAATTAATTATAATATTTATTCATTATAAACACTTTTATAACCATTCATATAAATTGGTGATGAAAAATTAATTGCATCACTTCGTGGTAGTAGTAGTCTACACATACTCACAAGTGACGATTTCACATCTTGATTGATGGAAAGATAGAATGGTAAATAATAATCCACCATTAAATATTAATTATCATATAATAAATATCATATATTTTCATTAAATATTACCTTATTACTATCTATGTAAAGTGGAAATGAAAAATTAATCACATCACTTCTTGGGGTGGTAGTTCACACGTACACGTAAATGACATTATAATTTCCTAATAGATGTGAATGATATTAGGTTGTTTTCCCATTATCATAAAAACTTATAATTATATTTATAATACTATATTAATTATTTTATTATGTATATGAAATATTTATAGGAATTATAAAAAAATAAACTTTGAAAGAGTCGGGTAAGATGAGTACCTCTTCATTGAGAAACCTCATTTGACTTGAACCTTAATCCATAATAGGATAGTATTAGGAGAAGAAAATAAGATCTAGTACATGAGAAAGGATTGTAAAAATGTATTTGGGTTGTTATTGGTTGATATAAGTGGATAAATATGTGTGTATAATATAGGATAAGTTTTCCCTTTTATATGTGAGGGGAATTTCACTCTTTAAGTTATTCAAAGGGTTAAATTAATATAAGATAATATCAATGGTCATGTGGAACCAAGGCACCAAAAATTCATGAAAAATATGTGGTATTTTAAAAATAAACTCAAAAAATTACATTTAGACAAGTCTTAGAGACATTATAAACCTCATCTTCTAGTGAAACCCCCTTTTAAACACAATTTATCCTCAATTGTGAAAACTTATCTTTTTACCATGATAACTTAATTATAAGACCGCAAATAAATGTGGACATATAAAAAATTTACATGATGATTTCAAATTTTGAATCCATTTTAACAAAATCAAAACCTATAGGTGTTATAAATTTCATTAAATATTATTATGGAAAACGCATGAATAATAATTTTTTAAAAAATACTTGATTTAATCATAAAAATAATTTCAACTTCAAATAGAGTAATGAGTTAATTTATAAGAATTTTTTATGTTAAATAATAAAAAATGAATATTTTTAGACTTTTCTCTCAAGAAAAAATAGAATATAACTTTCCAACCATGCCATTATATGTAATGACCAAAAATCAGTTTTTAGTTTAAATAAAATGTAATCTATGTTCATAAAGGTCAAGCACGATTTCCCGAATTAAAAAAATGTTTTAAAATAAATTATTTAACTTATTAAACATTTATTTTGTCTAAAAACTCATAAAATATAGTAAATAAAATTGTTAGAGATATTGTAAATCCTTACCCTATGGTTTTAACCCAGAATTAATTATTTTATCCTTATCGAAGTGAAAAAAAATTACTGTGGTAACTGTTCATAGTGACCAAAAATAAAATGGAAATATTTACCAAATTAGAAAATCATGATTATAAAATATGTAATTTGTTTTTCAAGATTGATTTTCTAGAATTTGAATAAATAAATTTTAATATAAATTTTTGTAAGATAAGGAAAACATTTATATAAAAATGCATTTTTAAGGATAAAACTAAATTTATTTTTATTCCTTAACTAGTAAAAACATTATATTAATATTAAAATATTTTATTGAATATAAAATCTGTATATTTAATTAAAATCAGTCATCAATAGGGATTCATTTAATTTATTAATATATGCAGAAATTATGCACCAAAAATATTTTTCTAAACAATATCTCTTCTTACCTTCAAATGATTTTATATTCATTTTTTATCAATTAATAATTTATGTATAACTAATTATTAATTTTATAAATTAGTAAAAAATAATTTTTAATAATTTAGTTAGCCTTATTTATACCTTCTAATTAAAGGTCTATATGGTAACATTTAAAATAAATAATAACATTTCAATAATATGATGTTATTCATTTAAACTTGTAATTTCTTGTAATGAAAGAAATCAAGTAAATAAGATTTAATTAAAGGAAAATATATTATAAAATATTAGGTTGTTACATTATACCTTATTATAATAATTTCACCATCAAAATATGATACTTTATCCTTATCACATCCTTGGTTTCCCATGTTGCATACTTGAATTTATGGTTTCACCAGAAAACATTGACTACATGAGTAGTCATGTTTTGAAAGAATTTTTATCCTTGATAAAAACAATCCTTTGGTTTTTTCTAATAAGATAGATATTTATCTAGTGGTATAACCTCTAAATTTAATATATTTTAAGGATCAGTTATATACTTCTTTAGGTGAGATACATAGAACACATCATGATCTTGAGAGAGGTTTTTTGGAAGTGCCAAGTAATAAGAAATTGTCCCAATATGATAAATAATTTTGAAGGGAGTAATATATCTAGGGATTATCTTTCCCTTATTTCCAAATCTTATAACATTATTCAAAAGATATATTTTTAGGAATACCTTGTCACGAAATTTGAATTCTAGATCTCACTAATGATTGTGAGAATAACTTTTCTATTGACTCTGAGTTACCCAAATTAACTGCTTAATGGATTTTACCTTATCTACCATTTACTCAGCTATATCATATCCTAATATCTTTCTTTATAAAACATCATCCCAACACATTAGATTTTTCCACTTCCTATCCTTGAGGTATTTGTAAGGATCTATCTAAATGCTCGACTAAATGTTATTTTTTAATAAAAATTCCACCAAATAAAGGTTTTTATCTAAAAAAAATTTGACATCCATAGAATATAATAATATCATATCATTTAGTGTTTAAAAGGTTCTCTTAGACTAACCCTCTATCTGAGGGTGATAATAAGCACTTAAACTAAATAATGTATTTAACACTTGTTGAATACTTATCTAAAACATTGTGGTAAACCTAAGATATTGATTATATATAATAAAATGAGGTAATTCGTGAATCCTTACCACTTATATAATGTATAACCTAGAAAACTTTTCAAGAGAAAAATCTTATCTAATTAAAATGATATGTTCTGACATCGTAAGGTGATTCACTATAACCCAAATACAATTATGGACTTTAGATGTTATGGGGATTCTGATGATGAAATCCATGGTGATGACCTTTTAGTATGTGTAACTGTTATAATATCTCATTATAATTATATCTCTTATCTTTAATTTTCTGACATACCGGGCATTGAAATACATGCTCTACAATATCCATTTTCATATTTTCCCACCATAAATACTCTTCCAATTATCAATGAATCATTATAATTCATTGATGAATAGAATATAATGATATATGACATTCATACAACATATCGTTATACAAATCAGGTATTTATTTGACATATATTTGGTTTCTGAAACCTATCATTCCATCACAATCATGGTTGAACATGGGAACATTACCACCTGTTTATATTATTCCACATCTTCCTTTTTCACCTTTATGATTTTAAAATGGATGAATGATTGAACCTTAATATAATAAAGATATTATATTCCCCCCTTTCACATGATTTCCAAATTAATCTTCATTTAATATATATGTATTTGACCACTTTCAAACCTCTTCATGAACAAACATGCATGGTCTTTAGACTCTGAGCATCAACTACATTGTTTTCCTACCCAAGTTGGTAATGTATTAAGTATTCATAATCCTTAATCAACTCCAAGAATACTATTTGGAACATATTAACTTCATTATATGTGAATATATACTTTAAACATTAATGATCAATATATATGTAACACTTTTCACTACATAGATAATGTCTATATATATTCAATGCAAAAAAAATGTATCTTCCAACTCTAAATCATGAGTTAGGTAATTTTTCTCATGAATTTTCAACTAGAATGAGGCATAAGATATCATCATTTCATTCAGCACGGGGATATATCCTAGAACCATAATTGATATGTCATTAAATATCGCAACCCCTTCTCAACTATAGGTCATTGTAAGCATAGCTACACCCCCCAAACATTCTTTCTACTAATTGAAATTATCTTCACATTAATCTTTATAAAAGAACTCAGATCCTTCTCATGTCAACATGGATAGTGTATTTGATAGCCGTGATAAATTTATCTCAAATAATTGGTAATGTTCTTCCAACCAAAGAAAACTATAAATTTTGGTCACTGTGGTTGGTATATCCCATTGCTCAATAACTTCTATCTTTAAAGGATCCACCAATATTCAATCACTAGAGATTATAAGTCCTTTCAATGAAAATTTGTCAAACCAGAATTAAAACATGGTAAATTTATCATACAACATCTCCTTTCACAAGGTCTTCATAAAAATCCTCAAATACTCTCCATGCTCTTCCTTATTCTTTGAATATATAATAATATCATCTATAAATACTACCATGAATTGTTCAAGTTAATCTATAAAGAAAATATTCATTAAATCCATAAAGATATATAGATAATTATTTATGTCCAAAAATAATTAATATTAATTCATAATGAACATACCTCATATGGAAGGATTCCTTGGATATATCATCCTTGAACCTTAATTTATGATATCCAAATAAAAGTAAAATATTGTAAAAATATTGATCTCATCATAATTTATCAAATAAATCACCGGTATAGGGTGGAGTGTTCTTATTAATAGTTTTATTATTATGTTCTCATTTATAATAAAAATACACATTGACCCATCATTCTTCTTCACTAAAATAATATTTGTACCCCATGTTGAAGCACTAGGATAAATTAATCCCTTATGTAGGTTATCCTGTAGTTTATTATTCAATTCATTAAACTAAATTAGGACTATTCTATTCGAAAACTTTCAAAGAGGTGTAGCACCAGGTGTAAGTTCTATTAAAAACGTAACTTCATGATTTGGGGGAAGTCTAGGAAAGTCTTTTGGAGATATATTAGTATATTCTCAAAAAATAGTAAAAATTTTAATATTGAGTTTCTCCCCAACCATTTGATATTAATTTCCTAATTAATGGGTTTTAAAACTCATATAATGGAAATAATTTCCATTGGGATATCAGATTCATCCTCATATTGAAAAATGGTCTCATATTGATTCATAATATCAAATGAAAATTCCCTTCAATGGAAATTGATATGGGATCTGTAATGAGACATCCAATCTAATCCCAAAATCATCTCAAATTCAACTAGATAAAGAATAATAAGATTTTTAAAAAGAATATTTTTTGAAAAACTTCTATCAGAGAGGGGATATATACTTAAGATCTGGTCATCATAATATTAGTATTTTTCATTAATAACGCAACATTTAATCATTAAAGTGGTGATGTGATACTCATAAAACATTATTTAGATATAAAAGATTTGGTAAAACCGAAATCAAATAAAACATTTATATTCTTAGAGTGGAAGATAATTTTACCTTTCACCACATCAATATTATGACTCACATCAGTAGTAGTGATTTCATAATCATTACCTTTTCCTATGAAACAATAGGTTAGTGAGGATTATTATACTAATTATCAATTTAATTAGGGTATTAATTCATATAATTCCCAAAATAATTTCATATAAATCATTGAGGTGTGGGCGGTGGTAGAGATTTCTCCCCATTAATTTCATTATAGAGCCTCTTCAAATCACTTCAACATTATCTTCATAAATGGTCAAGCCTCCTATATTTTTGTAATATGGGAGGTTGAAACACCTTCCCTCCATGTTACATACCATTAGAGGTTCCATGAAATACTATATTTCTTTTATTATATCAATAACCACTAAAATGAGGGTTTTTAACTTCCATTTCCACTTCAAGTACACATCAAACAATCTCTTTGTGGCCTCTAAAGTCACTTATAGCTAATAAATTTAGAATACACAGTTTAAAAACACTTAAAAATAATTAATCATGATTTCGAGGTAAATGATAAAATAATACACATACCTTTTATTTCTTGTAATGTCTGCTTCCAATTAATTGATTGATTCATCATCCTTCTACTAAAACTCTATAAATACCGTCTAAATTTTAGTAAAAAGAGTTTTTTGAATGTAATCATAAAGAAATATCATATTACAGACCTCTCATTCCATGGATTTTGTTTCTTTTAAATTCCTCATATAGTTGATAATATTCCACCATTGATCTACTTCACCTTCTAACCAATAAACTATTAAGATAATTTTCTCATGGTTTGAGCAATTTATAATAGTAAATATATTATCCATTGCATTGATCAATTGTTCATAAACTATTTTGTTGGAATACCCACAAAAACAGCCTGCGCATTATCACATATATTATTCATGATATGTCCTAAATAATGACGTGTTCTTTTCAACCTTTGATAGATTAGTTTTAATCTAGGTCATCCATAAACATCATATATTAAAATAATTATAAATATTTTATAAATTTAATATTTAATAACTAATGTGTATCTCCATGTAGTGCCTATCTATGTGTGAAATCTTAGTCCCACTCATCATGCACCAGTGACAATTGAGTTAGTACCCAATCCAGCCCTTATAAAGTTGTTACCCCTATGTGCATATATTCCACAACTTTATCCACATATTAGTATCCATATAGGGGTTTATTTTCTATAAAAACACATAATATAAAATTTACAAAAACATTAGTATGTTATCCGATATTTATACTTATCCCTAGGGTTTTTAAAATTATTTTTTAATCATGATCTCTAAAAATGAATAAACCCTTCTCTGATACTAACTAAGGTGACCCTATCAAAACTTATAGAAATATTACATCATTTTTTATTAATATTAATTACATAACACAATTATATATTCCACATAATGGTAAAGGTTTAGTTTAATTGGACACTTGATACATAATCATCTTATTCCATAAAGGATCTTCAACATATACTATAATATTATTCTATAACATTACTCTTCTTGGACATACCCTACATAAAAACATACATCCTAACCTGGGGAAAATGAAAACATAATAAAGGGTGATATCAAATACTCAGTAAGGGTAAACTTAAAAGATATCAATAAATTGCCATAATTGATCATAAGTGTATGCGAACATGGTAATGGAATAATAAAGTCGTACCCAATAAATTAAATATCATTAATCATGATTTTTGGTATAATTATTTATCACTACAATATAAAAAGGTCATAAGAGTGTGGAATCATCAATAATCAATCATGATATAGGATATAATACTCAAATCATAGGAATGTGGGACAAAAAAAATTTTGGAAATAATAACATTGTGAACATTTATAAACAATAGAAGGTTCCCTCGTTAATTTTATGACATTAAATTATGTCCTCATATAAACATATAACATTGTGAACATATATAAATAGTTATATATTCACCCATTAAGTTAAGGATATGAAATTAGTTCCTCGCATAATTTTGTAAGAATGAAATCAAGTTCATGTATAACATAGTTATGTTATGATATATCTACATATATCCAATGAACTAGGTGGTTATAATAGACCCACCCATCACATAATTATAATTCATTCCTATATATTTCACAATATCATAATAAATATATATTATTTTGTCTTAACAAAATCTGTTGAAAATAAAATGGATTTCATCAATATTATATCATCATAATAATAAAACACCCAAAGAAGTAATAAGGATGGTATCATTGGATCATATCCATATTGAAGCATAAGTAACATCAGAGGATGTTATCATATATATATAATTCCATTAACGGAAAAATGGAATTTTTCATGAGAAAAATAGCATTTTTATTTTGAAATTACTTATTTAAAATAAAACAAATTCCAAAAAATATTAAGTAAAACATTTTCTTTGAAAATAACCATGGTAAATTTTAGAATAATCTTCAAATTCTTGAGTTATTATTACGTTTGAATTTTTATTTTAGACCTTAATAGTTAAAAATTTGATTCTATCCACACCTTCAATAAAAAATACCTCATTTAGAAAATAAAAAGAAGATAATTTTAATCCTTTTTATAGAAATTTAAATATGTTTAAAAATTAATTTAAAAAATAAATGGACATTATTGAAAACATTATGATTTTTTTATAAAACATGTATATAAAAGAGAAAATATTTTGTACATAAGTCTAAAATAAAGTTGGATTTTCTTAAAAACATTTTTCTAGAAAATTTTAATTACTAAAGATAGGAATATGTTACGAAAACATAAAAATTTCAAAAATTAGTATAGGAGACGAAAATATATGGGTTTTAATATATATGGATAACATAATTTTCCTAATGGAATTTCAAGTGTAAATAATCACTATTAAATGAGATTGAAACATAAATCCTTTATAGCTTTTGTAAATTTGGAATCATAAATACTTGTATGAATTAAATTGAATTTTAACATTAAATATAGTCATATAAGAATTATTAATGATATTAAATGTAAATTAGTAAATATATAGACCACATTAAAGAAGATATGTACATAACATAATATATGTCACAAAGAAGACAATAAGTGATGATAAACCCTTAACTCAAGTATTTTCTTTCTTTATATAGGTTCAAACTAAATGTATAATAAATATACATGTATTATAAATATATTCTAGAACCATATTCTTACGTATAAGACCATAAATGTTTTACTTATTACATCTTATCACATGTTCACTAATAATTCTTTATTAAAATTACCGTTCTAGTTGATAACTGTTTCATTTTTCATGCATGTTTCATTTCATCTGCTATGGTCCTTGAATATTGATCATGTTTTATTCATATAAAAAATAATATCCAGGGAATTATTATATTATTCACACAATATATTGTCTTTTTATAACCATTCATATAAATGGATGATGAAAAATGAATTTCATCACTTCATGGAGGTGGTAGTCCATCTGTACTAATGGCTGATGTTTAACTTTTTTATATATAAATAAATAAATTTAAACAATAATAAACAATTAAAATAATTATTATATCATAAAAATAAAATATATTTATTTAAAAAACTTATGACTTTCCATGTAAAGAGGAAATTATAATTGAATCACATCGCTTCATGAAGGTGGCAGTCCACATGAATGCATGAGTGGAATTATCATCTTTAAATGGATATGAAGGATATACAAAAAATTATCACATAATAATAATATCTCATTAAATTGATTATATTGGATTCATTGTTCTGGTATGGAAACAATATATTTAGAGGAATTATAATAAGGCATAAAATTTTAAAGAGTCGGGTAAGATGATTACCTCTTCTTTGAGAGATCTCTTTTAGATTACGCATTAGGCATTACTAGGATGGTATTATGAGAGGATAATATTATCTATAATGTGGGGAAATAATATATAAAGGTATTTTGGTATTAATTTTTTGGTATAAGTGGCTCAATATGTGTGTAGAAGCAAGGAGAAATGTTTCCCTTTTATAAGTTAGGGGAGTGGTGCTATGGTAATTATTCAAAGTTTTAAATTAATATAAGGACTTATTCATGGTAAATTATAACCAAGGAACAAAATATTAATAGATAAGATTATATATAGTAAAAATAAACTCAACCAATCACATTTAGTTAATTTTTGGGGACATTTTAAGCCTCATATCATAGTTAAACCCTCTTTAAACCCAATTTAATCTTAATCCTGATAACTTAAAGTTTTCTCATGATTAATTAATTATAAGAAAAAAATAAAATTGTTATTATAAAAAACAAGACATGATGATTTAAAATATGTAATAATTTTTTTCTCATTCAAAATCAATAGGTGGTAGAATTTAAATTTATTATAAGTACATAAAACGAATGAAAACAAACCTAGAGAAATACCTGATTTAACTGTAAAAAAATTCACCTTGAAATTAAGTAAGAAGTTGATTTCCATGAATATGTTTTGTTAAATAATAAAAAAAATTAAGGTTATTATGATTTTTTATCAAGATGAAAACAAATTTAACCTTCTATCTATAACATTAAATGTAGAAACCCAAAAATAGTTTTGAATTTAAATAAAATATTATTTATATTCAAAAAATTCAAGTATGGGTTCAAAAATTCAAAATAATATATTAAAATACAATATTTAAATCATTTAAAATATGTTTTTTTTTAAAAACACATCCAATAGGATAAATTAATGTTTTATCGGGATTTTAAAGCCTTATCACATAGTTTTAACCGATTTTAACCATTTTGTCCTTACCAAGGTGAAAAATAATTACCATTATTACTATTCAAAATGAATAAAAATAAAAGGGATATATTTATTAATTTGAATCCTTAATTATAAATAAGGAATAAACTCTTCATGATTGAATTTCTCAAAGAGTTATAAATAATTTTTAATATAAATTTTGTAAAGTGCAATGAAAAACTGCTTTTAATGAAATGTGTTTTTAAGAATAAAACTATTTTTGTTATTATTTTGTGCTGATTAAAAACCAATATAAGTAGGTTAAAATATTTTTATTTAATATATAATATATAAATTTAATTAAAATCATTCATTGATAGGGATTTATTTAATTTTTTATTATAGAAACACATTGTGAACACACAGAAAGTTTTCTTAAAAAACTATTTTTACATTAAATTGATTTTCTATTCATTTCTAACCAATTTATTACATAATACCAACCCAAACCACTGAGTATGAGCTGAAATGTCACATGACCTCATGTGTGCCTCCACATACGCAAGAGGTTGTTGACTAGAAATGTGGGTCTATGTCTGATAATGGGGAGACTATACCCACTATGTTATGTCATAGAGTAGTATAATAATAATAATAATAATAGAAAGAATAAAATAATAAGAGTAAATAATGTGAAAGGTAAATGCCATACATGTTATGAAAATAAAAGAAACTTCCAAAGTGGAAATAATATCCTAGATAAATAAAACATATGATAAAAAATAACTTTAGGGTCCTCTAGAGTCTGTCCTGGTCTGCCCCAACTCCATGCTCCACCTCCTCATCCGTCCACCACAGGGCCCTTTCCCTTCACCAGGTCTTTCATGAAATCTACTAGCACATCAAAATGCCCATGTATGGTGTGATTACAATACTTATTAGGACACCACAAAATTGTCTTTAACCTGATGTCATCAAGTATAAAAGTTTATATTATAATAATAGATAATTTATAGATGTATAAACATACAATACAAAACCAAACAGTAGTGTGCTAACCAAGATTCCACAACCACCGTCCATACCTACTTCGACTCCACGCCAGAAGATAACTATATGAGTTTTAAGAAGTAAACATGACCTTGTACGGTGTCCTCACCATGTCATGGAGATGATACCCAGCATCATTTATCCCTCAAGTGGACAACGTCACCTTGATCCTCTAGACGAGATCAACTTGTGTACTCACATTGACTTTGTTATCTCATGGTGAAAAGCACTTGGAATCAAGGCTTCCTCAAGAACCCCCTCAGAATTACACCATGGAATCCTCTTACCTCCACATTGTTCTTTGGACCCTTGTCTCTATCATTGAAATCAAGCATTCACCTCCACAAGGAAATAAATATGTCACAATGGTCCACCTGTCTCAAATACCAATAACATCCTCAAGGCATGGTGATACATATACAGGGAAAGAACACAAGTAGGCATAGTATATCAACATGATTATATAGCAGCATACCCAAAAAATGTGATAATAATAAACATGGATAAAAAACAACACTATTATCACTCATGGGATCATAATAGTTTTTATGGGCTACACATATATGTGATCGCAATTAAGAATGGTCAATCAAATGACACAAATATAATCATCAAGGCAGAATGTGTAAACGTGAGCCCAAGAAGGTAAGTAACTTCCTACATTAATAGTTAGAAAACCTATCTCAATTTTTCCTGACGTTAGGGCAGAATGTCAGAGTCTCAAGCTATCGACACATCGGTGCTTGAGGTTTAGTATAGGAATCCCTATTTATGTGAATCATGCATGGAAGGGGGTAGTCCCCACTGTCACCTCAATTAGGAGTATGAATCGATATTGGTTCAACTGGAGTGTAGAGGAGGATATGAGGTTACTCGAACCCAGTAGAAACAATATACAAAGGTCTGAAATTGTTCATGTATTTGAAGATATGAGAAATGAATGAATTCATCAACCCATTTAATACTCGATTTTAAACCATCAATCAACCTAAGAATCAATGAAGATTCATTTATTTATCACATTTTAGGCATTTGTAATTTTAAATTGGTCAAAAACAGATGATTTCAAGGCTTTTGGTTTCATCCGAGAGTTAAAAAAGGAGGAAATGGAATTTTGGGAGATGATTGAATAGAAAACACATTTTTTAATTCTTTTAATATATATAATAATTTAACAAAAATTAAATGACACCAAAATCCTATTGCGAATAAAATTTATACCATATCTAGTGTAAACACCCCATTCCAGACAAAATGGTGGTCTCAGATTTCTTATATGTCACACCACTTAAGAGATATTAAGGATTTAATATTTAAAAATCTGAATAAATATTTAATTTTGAAAATGTTTTTATCATGATCGAGTGCTCTAATGGTCCAGTGCTTAAAATGTTACACCCCGTCTAGGGTAAAACTATTTCTTGGACCTAACCATGGTCTTATATTTCTCATACAATGCACCGTTTAAGTGTTATTCAGTTATTTTCAATAAATTGGATATACTTAAAATAATATATTTTTTTATCTATTCAAAGACGTTTCACACTAAAAAAACTCATACTTACTCAATTTTAACTCATAAAATATTTAATTTAAAATTCTAGATTAATAATTGGACGTTTTACCCTTCTGTGACGTGTTTAACTAAGAAAAAAACCCAACTTTTCCCTAATAAACCATTTTTTCTATTTAATATATTAATGACTTATCAAAGTGGGTTTATGATTACTGTAAAAAAAGGATGTTACAATTATCCCCATATGTAGACTTATCATCCTTGCGAAGTAAATATAAAGTCTTACTCACACAACTCTAACCACTGATCTTGAACATGAGACTCACATTCTCACATCTCTTCCTGGATCTATCCATGTTGCCACTGAAACTGGAATACTGGTATCAATTTTTTTTACATGGAATCCTTTCTCACTTTAGTCTATAATCTACACTGGGCAATCATCAAAAGATGCAATAGGTTCCAACTTAACATCCTTGCAAACTGAAACATTCATAGGAAAGGGCTTGTTCCACTAAAGTTGAGAAACATGGAACACATTAAGCATAACTTGATAGTGAGTAGTGAAGTTCAAATGATATGCCAATACTTCTATCAATATAGTGAGTCCCTCATACCTCTCTCTATAAGATTTACAGACTACCACTCTCTTATATACTAGAGTTTCATTTCATCATTCAATGACATATTAGTGGAAGGTAAGTTAGGGAAACATAACTCTATTGTTATGTCATGTCCAAAAATTGCTTAAATATATTAGGAAAATAACAGTACCAAACAAGGAAGATGATCAAAAGGTCGTGTTCTAGATCGTACCTCATATAGTAACAAGTTCTTTAACACCATCAGTTAGTGCTAGATCCATTTCATGGACATGGCCTTACTTATCTCTATGATCGAATTTGTGACCTTCCTAAGTCATCGTCATTAAAGGAGTATGTATCCCCTATTTTGGTTCTCTACTTTACCTATGGGCCCCAGGATTTATTGGCCTCTCTATCCTCGCTGATACTATAGTAAAAATCTATTAGAGGTTTCCCATCCTCCTGCATTGTCGGCATTGGATTTGGGGTGTTGTTCACACCAGACTTTAGTGTCCAAACATCCAATGGTTAAAACACTTTGGGTCACCACATGATGGAACTGAAGAGAATGATCTTTTCTACACTTTCATTCCATATCCCTAATGTATGTTTGTGGCCTTCCTATTATTTCCATTAGAAAATGTTTTTACATTTGGACATGGATATCCACCTATATGGGTGGTGAAAGGTATAAAAAAAATGTTAGTTATTCATCCATCCTCCAGAATCCTTTCAATGGTCATGGACTTCCTCATAACCTCTAGGTATGAAGCTAGTTCAAAGATCCAAACTCGTTTTCTAAGGTTGGTTCAGAGACCAATTTAAAATTTCTTGGCTTTTGTGCCACATTACCATCCAGAAGTGGTGGAAAACAGAGGAGATTAGTAAAACATGCAGAGTATACAGATACTGTCATGGAACCCTGATGGAGCTCTATGAACTCCTGTGATTGATTGATCTTCAACATGTAAAGGAAAAACTCATTGAAAAACAGGGTCTTGTAAGCCTCCCATGTGAGACCCTCGAGTCATTTAGCATGTCCCATAACTCCCCACTAACACCTAGCGGGTCCCTATAGCATAAAGTTTGTGATCTTCACCTTCCTATTTGATGGTGTCTATGTGAGTTAAAATATACCCTCTATGATATCCACCCAATCCTTATAATATTTTCACCCACTGGTTCCCTAAATGGATGGAGGATGATAGAGCTATAAATCCTTCGCATAGTCAACCATGGACTTTGGTGGCGGATGATAAGGGACCCTTTCTTGCACCATTGGAGATGGTGTAGGGAAGTTCTCAGTGGGATACATCTCAGATTGTGGTCCCCCCAAACGTCTATATGGTGGTATCTTCTAGAACAAAAAGAGGATTAGGAACACGTAAATTCATAAAAATTATATGGGATCAAAAAATGTTTTTCTCTAAACCAGATTATGGGATCAAACATGGTTTTCCTAGGAGTCTATCTATAAACCAAGGTATACCTCTCCCAGAATAAACCCATGTTCCCATCCATGAACGTTAGTCACATTCATCATATATATACTAACACAACAATGTGCATAGTTATCTGATTAATTCTAATAAAGATATATCACAAAACAAACTATCCCGAATGGATAACACATATCAAGGAATTTAATTAAGGAACTACTATGTAGTACTACAATAAGTATATATATGGCATGCGAACCTATTTTCATATTAATGATGCATGAACATAATTGAAATCATCTAAATAACATATAATATCATGTTTTTCACCCAAGGTGAATAAATAGTAACAGCATAACATAAATTTTTACATTATGAAAACTCAGAGGTCCACTTTGTAGTGCTGCCAAAACACTGACATAGTTTTCTTGACCGTGTCCCAACCATCATAGCTCATGTCTAACCAGTCTTAACACCATAAAAATAGGATAAAAAAGTTAGTTAAACATGATCCTCTGATACCATTTTGTAACATCTCAACCCAAACCACCGAGTCCGAGCTGAAATGTCACATGACCTCATGTGTGCATCCCCATATGCAAGAGGCTTCTGACTAGCAACGAGGGTCTTTGTCTGGTAATGGTAGGACTATACACTTTGTTTCATGTCATCTAATATGATAATAATAATAATAATGAGAAAAATAATAAAATAATCATATTAAATCATGCAGAAGGTAAATGACATACATGTTATGCAAATAAAAGAAGCTCCCAAAGTGGAAATATTTTCCTGGATGAATTAAACAGATGATAAATAAAAGAATAGCAGGGTACTCTAGATTCTATCTTGGTCTTCCCCAACTCCATGCTCTACCTTCTTATCCATCCACCATAGGGCCCTTTCCCTTCATTGGTTATTTCAGGAAATCTACAAGCACATCAAAATATCCGAGTAGGGTGTGAGTACAAGACTTAGTAGGACCACACTAGTGTTTCCTTAACCTGATGTGCTCAAGTATACAAGTGTTTACCATGATAATTGACAATTACAGAAGGGTATAGACATAAAATCCTAAACCGAGTGGTAGTGCACTAACCATGTTTTCACAACCCCCGGTCGTACCTGATTTGGCTCCATGTCGAAAGATAACTCAATGAGTCGTAAGAAGTAAACATGCCCTTGTACGGTGTCCTCACAGTTTCATGGAGATAAAACGTAGAATCATCTATCCCTCAAGTGGACAAAGTCACCCAAAACATCAAGACGAGATCAACTTGTGTACTCACATCGACTAGGCTATCTCGTGGTGAAAAGCACTTGGCATCAAGGCATCCTCGATCACACCCATATCATGACACCACGACATCCTCATACCTCCACCTTGTATTTTGGCCCCCCATTGCTATCGTTGCAATCAAGCATTCACCACCACTTGAGAATAAATATGTCACAACGGTCCACCTGACTAAAATACCACTAAAACCCCAATGCATGGTGATACATATACATTGAAAGCATGTAATTAGGCATAGTATATCAACATGAGTATATAGCATCATACACATAAAAATGTGATAATAATAAACGTGGATAAAAAAATAGTATTTCCACTCATCAAATCATAATAGTTTTTATGGTCTATACATATATGCTATCACAATCAAGAACAGTCAATCAAATTCCACAAATATATCAATCAATTATGAAATTGTAAATACGAGCCAAATAAGCTAAGAAAATTCCTAATTTAACAGTTGTAAAACCTCTCATAGTTTTCCTAACATCAGAGAAAAACATCAAAGTCTCCAGATGTTGGCACATTGATGTTTGAGGTTTAGTTGAGTATTTCTTTCTTATATGCACCACGTAGGGAAAAGGGCAGTCTCCACCATCACCTCGATTAGGAGGATGAACCAATATTGATTCAACTATGGTGTGGAGGATAATATGAGGTTACTCAATCCTAGTGGAAACAACATACAAGGGTTCAAAATTGTTTGGGTATTTAAATATATGAGAAATTCATGAATTCATCAACCCACTTAATTCTCAGTTTTAAACCATCAATCAACCTAATAATCAATACATATTCATTTATTTATCACATTTAAAGAATTTACAGTTTTTAATCAGACAAAAACCGATGATTTTCAAGCTTTTGGAGTCATCTGAGAGTTTAAAATGGAGGAAATAGTGTTTTTGGATATGATTGAATAGTACACATATTTTTTTATTCATTTAATGTATTTAATAATTTAACCAAAATTAAATGATACCAAAATCCCATTGAAAATAAAATTTATACACTATCTAGGGTAAAAACCTCATTTTGGACCCAATAATGGTCTCATATTTCTTATACGGCACACCATTTAAGAAATATTAATGATATAATATTTAAAAACCAGAATAAATATTTATTTAAAAAAAATTATTGTGAGTGATCCATCAAAAATTCAAATTCATACAAATTTTATACCCCATCTAAGGTAAACATCGCGCCTCAAACCCAACCGTTAACTCAGAATTCTCATAGGACACATTTTTTTAGAGTTAATCATTTATTTTGAATAAATTTCTCATTATTAAAATAATATATGGTTTTTTGTCTTCATCGAGACTTTACACACTACAAGAACTCATACACACTCGGTGCTAACTCATAACATTTTTAATTTAACATTTTAGAGAAATAATGGGGCGTTTTCCCTTATGTGATGCGCTTAACTAAATAAATGCAACTTTTTTATGATAAACCATTTTTCCCATATAGCATATTAACTATTTTTCAAATAGGTATTTATTATTACTATAAAAATAGAATTTTGCATTTATAATCTATCTATGACTGATTATATATTGTATATATGTGAAAAAAATAATTTTTCAAAATTTAGTATATTCTTATTTATACTATTCAATCCAATTTATAGTTGATAACTATCATATTAAATTATAATATTTCAATAGTATATTGTGGTTTTTTTAAACTTAATATTGTGTGTAAATAAATATATAAAAGAAATATAATTTATTCATAGAGAAAAATATATCTTAAAATCTAGGGGTGTTTTAGTGAATCATAGTAAACATTAAATAGTGTTAACGTACTTGAAAAATACCTTTAAAAGAACATTTGGACTTTCTTTTAAAACATGAGAAAAATATTCTTTTCTCTTGATAACATTTTAAATAAATATTCTTAGAAAATTGAGAAAATTATATTATTTTAAAATAACCATGTAAAATTATAATTTAATATTCAAATAGAATAATTTTCTTGATTTTGGAAAAAATCATTTGGTAAACATTAAAAAAAGGATTCATTACACACATTTTTTAAAAAGTTATAAATAACATATTTGGAAAACATTGTGAAAATTCATTTTTAACCCTTTCAAAAAAATAAAAATATAGTAAAAATAATTACTTAAATAATAATTGGATCCATGTGATTGATTTTATTTAATTAATTTTAAATAACATATAAATGGAAGAAAATTTTATGATCCAAAGAGAAAATAAAGACATATTTTCATAAAAACATTTTACCGATAAATTTATCTACCAAAGAGAAGAGAATAAAATTAATACATGAAACCATAGAAATAAAAAAGAATTTTAAAATATATAGTGTTTAAGAGATAAATATCATATAATCCCTACATAGGATATTCAATCATATACAATGTAAATTAAAAAATGTGATTGCAACCTAAACCCTTAACTTAAGCCCTTCTTTTTCTCTGTACTCCTTATTAAGTTCTTGAATAATAAATTCATATTTATTGAAAATATATAATATAAGTATATAAATAATTATCTTAAATTATATCCTTCTATTATAATTTCTAATTACCCATTTATTAATAATTCTTTATTAAAATCATTATTTTAGTGTTAATTGTTCTATTTCCCAAGAATGTTTTGGTTTGAATGTTCCAGTCCTTAAACCATGTTTATGGTTTTATTATCTCCAGAATCTTATTCATGTTATAAATATCAAATTTATTCATTATATATACTTTTATAAAAATTAATATAAGGTGGTGATGAAAAATTAATTGCATCACTACATGGATACATTAGTATGTATGTACGCATGAGTAATGTTTTCATTTTCCAATAAATGAAAATATATAAAGTAGAATAATAACATATATTTATAGAATAAAAAATAATGAATAATATATATATATATATATATTAAAAAAAATATCCATATGACCATCCATGTATGGAATACATGAAAAATGAATCACATCGCTTAATGGGGGTGGTAGTCCACATGTACACACGAACGATGTTATCGTTTCTTATAATATGAAAATGAGGTAGAAAATGATCATTAAATTCACATAAAAACATTTATATATATTAAATAAATTTATTTAAATATGTTAATATTATAATAGAGTGTTTTAGGTGGTAGAATAAGAAACAAACTTAAAATAGTTTTGTGAATACGATTACCACTTCTCTGAAAAAAAACTCCATTGTATCTCTTCTAAAGGACCCTTTGGTTGGTATTTTAAGAAGAAAAAATCCTATCGAAAATGAATGTAAAATTTGAGGAGAAATTTCAAAATATTATGGTCGATATAAGTGGCTCAATAAGGTGTGAATAAAAGAGTGGTTGTTCCCTTTTATATGTTAGGTGGGTTAAAAACATGTAAATATTAAGAACATTAAAATATAATAATATCACTATCATCAATGATTTAATCCAAATTAGATAAATTTTGAATATGGGATGTAATAGGGTCTATATTTATTCAACCAATATGATTGAGAGAAGTTTTTAGTTTATTTTAACACTTATATTTTTTGTTTTACCCCTCATTAACCCTTTAAGACTTTAACATATTAATGATTTTTTACCTTGTTTTTGTCACATCCATGACTTTTTTTAATGTTATTTTCCATTCAATTTCCATTATTACTTTGATTTAGGTGTGTCCCATGCATTTTTTCGAAAATGGTGGGTTTTCAAAATTTGGGCCAAACCGTGAGGTCATTTCTAGATTTAAAAAGAAATTTTGTTTCTTATATAACTCCTTCATTTTTTCAACATTTTACACCCATTAAACTTTCCAATTGGAATACCCTGGTATTTTAAAACCACAATATCAATTTGAACCCCATAGGAATCCATAATAATGATAGATTTGGGTTTTTTTAAGGTTTTGGGCTAGCCGGTAAGCCCATTTTCTACTTTAAATTATGTTTTTAATTTTTAAATATCTCTTTCATTTTTTACTTTTTTTCTATAATTCCACCTCGCATCCAAATCCAAAATCCCTAGGCTCACTCGCATTATCTATTTCGCTGATTTGGAGTTCATTTGGATCGTTTATTAGTGAAAATCTTCTCAGGGTTTTTCAAATCATCCAGATTTGAGAAACCAATGTGATTCTTTCATAAAACTTTAAATTTTCACTCTTCCCCCCCCCCAATTTTAGTACCCACTTAACCTAATAATCCTCATTCAAGCCTACATATCAGTTTTGGTTACTTTTATATTCAACCTTTGGTGGATTTGGGGTGATTTCTGCAATATTGTTCAAGGTAAGTGATTCCTACTTGGTTTCTTCCATTTTCATTTGGGCTTCCTCCCCCTTTCATGATGTTCTAAATTTCCATAAGTTAGGGTTCGAACCTAGGGTTTTATTTTTGTATTCTTGGTCAATGTTTGTGGTCAAGGGATATATTTCTCTCCCTTTTGGCGTGGAGGAATTTTGGTTGAGGTTTTGCACCAAGATTCAAGAGTTTTGACTCAAAAGGTAGGTGATTCCATGTGTAAAAATTTATTGATGAGTTATTTTTCCTGATTTTTTTATTTTTCATGTTATTTATATGATTTTCATTGTGTGAAAACCATTTTTTATGGAATTTGTTAAGTGGTTAATTTTATAATTTCTTTTTTCCTTTAAATTGGGTGTTTTCATGAGTAACTCTTGTGGTAATATTTAAGTGTATTTTATAAAAAATTCTAGTAGTTTATTAAATGTTGTTTGGGATTGCAATTCTGCTTTGGTAGGGTCTTGGTGTGCCTTTGGGTTTATAATTGGTTTTTTGAATGGGTTTTATGTGTAAAACCAAGTTATGCCTCTTGAAAGTGTTTTATAAAACCGTGTGTTTTTCATGTGCATCTTTTATGATATTATTTGAGGTGGTTTTATAGTACCTGAGAGTGGTTTAATAAATAGTTATAGGGATTCCAATTCTATTTTGATTTGGAATTTTTGTGGTTTTTTCTTGGAAAGTGGGTTTTGAAATGGGCTTCATGTGCAATGCTTGGGTATACTCCTTAGAATGTTTTTATGAATGTTTTGAATGGTTTAATGATTTATGTAAGAGGTGAAATCTTACTGGAAAGCTATTTGTAATTGTGTGTATTTTGAAATGTTCATTTTAAATGTTAAAGGGGTAGTTACGTGATGTGTATCATCTTGGAAATGTTTTATAAAAATGTTTAATGGATTTACTAAAGTGTGAAAGAGATGTGAACACGGTGGTGGATTTTTTGGGTGAGAATGATGTAAATAATGATTTTCTTTGTGAAAGGAGTATTATGTGACATGTGTGTGGGATTTTATTTTATTTTCACTCTCTTGGAAAGGTTTTATAAAATTATTAAAGGATTTGTTGAATTGTGAATGATTTGAAAAATGTGTAGTGGGCTATTTTGGAAGGAGTTGGATTTAAAAAATCAATTTGAATGAAAAGAGGGATGGTGTGACTTGTGTGATTTACATGTGGGTTTTTTAGTGAATTTAATATGTGAAAGTGATGTTTTCATGTGAGTTTTATATTTCATGGATTTTTTAACTTGATTGAAAATAAGAGGGAAACCCGTGTATCTAGGTGGGTGGACGTGTACTAGTATGCTAGTGATCCCGTGGGGTTTGGCCTCATTTTAACATAGAAATAATGATTCATTCAATAATAGCTAAATTATAATAATGATGATATGGGACCACTAGTTTATGGGTATGTTCCCTACTAGTGGCTCGTGCATGAGAATATATATTTTTGATGGTTACTTTCATCGAGATACATGGCACCTAGGACCCACAATGAGCTACTGCCTCGAGGTTATTTCCCATTTCTTGTGCTGATTAGTTACTTTGTACTTATCAACAGCATATGGTATTATTATTTTTTAAATTAAACCACTTTTGAATTTATATTTAAGGTTTTTATTCTTTAAATTATCCCACTTAAAAGCAATTTTTATTTATAGCTACATCTTTTAGAAATTTTTGCTAGCATTTCATGTTTTGAAAACATGCATGATTTTCATCTATAAATTTTTATCATGTGGAATATATTAGTGGTGGTATCCTACTAGTCTTTTTATAACACCCTAATTACACCATTGGGTGTAAGAATACTTGGTTATTTTGTGCGCAGGTTTGGGTATAGTTTTTACTGCAAGTGGTTCGGGTTTCTAACAAGTCCTTTGTGGTGTTGTCTAGTAGAGATGGCTTGAGGGTGGTGCATCTTGCAGTGAGGATGGTTCTTGGGAAGTCATTTTTGGTTTTAATAATTTTTTATAGTCTTTTATAGATTTTTTAAACCCTGTAATTCAGTTCTGAAATTTTTTAATGGATGGTTTTATTTGAAAAATCCAGATTTATTTTATTGGATTTATTAGTTGTTTTAAATTTATAAACGCAGGTAAATCATTCCCAATTTTCTGTTTATGATTCCCATGAAATTGTTCTTGCCCATGTGTATCAATAATGACCTTATGGTCTTGCCAAGGGCTGGGTTGGGTGCTAGTTTGGATGGCAACCAAATATGGTTCATGAAAAAATGGTATCAGAGGAGGTTGAGTTAAGCTCCTTGGGTCATTTTATTTGGGGAATAGTTGGGACAGTTTGGAGTTAGGATTATCAGGACATGGAATTATGTTTATGGGTATTGTGCCTAATCACCACACTTCATTAGGTGATTCATTTCACCAAGGTAGTTGGGACTTATCTAAGTCCTTTTTTTCTTGGTTTGATGATGATTAGGGGAAATGAAAGGAGAGTTGGGTTAATAGTCTATGTGTGATCACAGGGCCTAGCAAGCCATGTGGAGCTAGGGATATTTCCCTAGAAAACTCTCTATGATATTGAATTTATTGGTGTATGGCTTCCAACCATATTTCCAAGTCACCCACCAAATCTAGTTTCCCCTCGCATTGTCTTGCGTCCTTTAGTTTTGAAATCATGGAAGTTCAATTTTAAAGTAAAAATTTCATGGTTTTAAGAAGCGTAATGTTTTGAGAAATGGTTTTCTAATAAAGAGGGAATGGTTTTATTTATGAAATGGTTGAACTGAGTTTTCATAATTGTCTTGAAATGGAAAATTTTGTGTTTACACCTCTTTAGAAAGAAGGAACTTCATTGAAGTTGGTCTTGAAAAAGTGTTTCCAGTATAGTTATCTACATTGTTGATGGGTGTTTTAATGGGATAATATGTTTTAAAAATTTATGTGAATAACATTAAAGTGAGTTATTATTTGAATTTTTGTGTTTTTTATAAAATGCTTTGTAAAATTTAAACTGGGATTTTGATCTCGTGGTTAGCAGTCTTTAGAAAAAAGGAAGTATTGGTTGATTGTTTTGGTTTTGAGAAGTGGAAATAATTTTTGTTTTAACCCTTGGTATCTCCATGAGAAACCACAAAAATTGTGTTATATGGGATGATGTATGGTTAATGGAATAGTTTTATGAGTTCCGGGATGTGTATGAGGAGGGTTCCCAGTGTGGAACACAAACAAGCATGTGTGAGGACCAAGGGGTACCATTGGTGGATAAGCTAACCATTGAACCATTTGTTTTCAAAGATATGTTTTTAAAGGAAAAAATGGTGTCTTGATGAATTATTTGGGATGGTGTTTATTATATGTTTTTTGAAAGTTTGTTGTTGGGGGAAATTCTGAGTCCAAGAACCCCTCTTGATGAATGGTGTTTTCAGTTTGTTTTTGGTCGGTAAGCTGGGTTGAAGGGCTGGTCAGTGATCTCTTCTGAGAGATGTTTTGGGAATCCATTGTGGTGGTTCCCCTATTGTGTTAGGTATTAGTTTGTGGAATGTTTTGACCAATATACCATATTTTTTGGGTCCTTCGGTTCTCTCTTTGGATAAGGTACGCCCCCATTAAGGGTTAGTGCACGATTGAAGTGCAACCCAGATTGTTTCTCCATTGGAAACCCTCTAATTTATCAATATAAGGAATATTTTTCTAGATATTTATATATTGAGTCTACACCCTTTTAAATTCTTGGTTTTTTGGATCGTCTTCTAGTGGTAGAGTGCTTGTGGAAGGTTTAAATAATCCTTAGTATCTTAAGTTACCTGATTCATCGAAGGAAGAAGTGTTATAGGGTTGTTAGTGTGGATAAGTTCATATATTTTTCCTAAGAGGGTATTTGGGTCCTTCGTAGTATCTTCAATGCATGAGTTCATGTTCAACCACCAGTGTGGGAAATCTGGTCTTGAGGGGCTTTTATGGACACTTTATAGAATTTTGTGATGTTTGGGGACGTTTTATAAGGTCCCCCTCTATGTATTGTTTCTATCAGTCGCATTGGTTATGTTTGGTGACACATTATATTGTTGCATGCTCATTTGATTGTAAAGTAGAAGTTGTATAATATTTTGTGAGTCTTTTTTTGTCATAATTGTGTCTCTTTTTGGGATATCTCAATATCCTTTGTTTTGAGGAATTTGTTTCTATATATCCTTTCCTCCTCTATTTCTTATCCGAAGAAACAAGAGGTGATGTGTGTGCATCTTCTAATCCCTTGTTTTAGTGAAGTGTCAGGTTAAGGAAAGATGAGTTAAGAGTGTGTTATATCTTGGTAAACTTGTATGGGATTGAGATGTAGTTGTTTGTGGAATAGTAAGAATAATTTCCATTCAGGGGGTTTCCAAAGCCTAACTACAAGGTCGAAGATGCTTCAATCATTTGATCTCCAACCATATGTCTCAGGGTGAAGTTGGCGCATAGTTAGGAAAAATCCCATAGTCGTTCAAACCCTTGTATTAATTCCTATCCTTGGTATGAAATATGGGAATAGTTTAAACCTTTGGTGTCATCATCTTGTTCCATTTTTTTGTTTGATGGTAGAGGTGGGAGGACCTCGTTTCAATGTTTTATCCTGAGTTCATACTTTTCCCATTTGGTTTGCTTCATGTTTTTTGAGAAAATATGGAAATTTGGGAAAGGCATATTAAAGTGCACAGTTTTTGCATGGTTAGTAGTAACCATGCGCCGAACTAGGGAATAATGTGATAAGAGACAGTAGCTACAGCACGGTCATGTGCCTTGGCCCATGTAACCATGTGTCTGCACCAACTCTTTATGTTTTGGGGTCTTTTCATGTCGGACTGTACTAGCCAGTTTAGATGGTTGGTTCTTATGGTGAGGAGACCCTCTATGGGTTTCATGTAAGTTATTTTGGAAAAATATAATGTGAATATATCCCTTATGTCGGGGAGTCCGTTCGGGCCTCCCCCTGTTACTGTCCTGATTCCATCTTGGGAAAATTTAATTTTTCTCTTACGGTGGGGATCCCATTTGTGTCTCCCCGTATCAGTAACTTGGTTTTGTCTTTGGTCTTGGCTTAGTGGTAGGTAGTCTTGTTCGGATTTTTATAACTACCAAAATCCACATTAGGTAAACATTGATATTGGATAGTGCCCAGTGGTTTATTTAATGTATTTTCAGTGTAACCTTGTTCGATGTTGTTGTTCGTTTGGGTAAACTGCGTGAGTCTTGTTCAGATAGTGGTTGAGGTGTTTCGTTTGGGATGAATTTAGAATGTTCTTGATCATTATTGTAAAGTGTTTTATGTTTTGTATTGGGAGAGTATTACTTTTTTTATTGATCAATTGGATATATCTTAGGCTGTTCGAAGGCGGAAAAACTTGTCAAACGAGTTCATTTCGACCTTTCTATTGTGTTTGGTTTTTGATTTAGGCCTTGATGTGGATTTCTGAGGGAAGAACAATTTATGGTGGTATGAATTGTCACATCCGTGACTTATTTTAATGGTACTTTCCATTTAATTGACATTATTACTTTGATTTGGGGGTTTCCCATGCATTTTGGTTGAAGTAGTGGGTTTTCAAAATTTGGGCCAAACCGGGAGGTCATTTCTAATTTTAAAAATAAATTTTTCTTCTTTTATAACTCCTCAATTTTTAAAAATGATACACCCATTAAAATTTCCAATTGGCATCCCATGGTATATTAAAACCAGCATATCAATTTGGATCCCATATAAATCCATAATAATGATGGATTTGGGTTTTTTCTTAATGTTTTGGGCCAGATTGTAAGTCCATTCTCAGCTTTAAATTATGTATGTAACTTTTCAATATCTCATTCATTTCTTAATTTTTTTAGTGATTGCACATCCCACCAAAATCCAAAAACCCTAGGACCACATTAATTATCTATTTCTCTACTTTGGATCTCATTTGGATCACAGATTAGGGGAAAACATATCAGGGTTTCTCAAATCGTCCAAATTTGAGATGGTAATTTGATTCTTTCATAAAGCTTTCAATTTTCGCTATTTCTCCCCTATTTTAGTCCCCAATTAACCTAATCAGCCTCATTAGAGCCTAAATATCAGTTTTTGTTTCTTGTAGATTCAACCTTTGGTGGATTTGGTGTGATTTCGTCAAGATTTTTCAAGGTAAGTGATTCATTCTTGGTTTCTTCCATTTTCCTTATGGTTTCTTCCCTCTTTCAAGAAGGTATAAAATGTCCAGAAGTTATGGTTCGAACCTAGGGTTTGATTTTATGTTTTTATGGTCATATTTTGTGGTCTAGTAATGGATTTATCTCCCTTGTGGCGCGGTAGAGGTGTGGTTTAGTTTTCGCACCAAGATTCAAGGGTTTTGACTCAAAAGGTAGGTGATTCCATGTGTAACAATTTATTGATGAGTTAGTTTTCCTTATTTACATATTTTTCATGTTCTTTATATTCTGTTCATTGTGTGAAAACCACTTTTTTGATGGATCTTGTTAAGTAGTTAATTTTATAATTTCTTTTTTTCATAAAATTTCGATTTTTAATGAGTAACTCTTGTCGTAATGTTTAGGTGTATTTTGTAACATATGAAAGTGTTTTAATAAATTTTTTTTGGGCTACCAAATCTGATTTGGTAGGGTTTTACTGTTCCTTTGGGATTATAAGTGGTTTTTTGAATGGGTTTTATGTGTAAAACCATGTTATTCCTCTTGAAAGTGTTTTATAAAAATTTGTGTTTTTCATGTGAATCGTTTATGGTATTAATCGAGGTGGTTTTATAGTACTTGAGATTTGTTTAATAAATATTTATTGGGATTCAAATTCTGTTTTGAATTGGCATTGGTGTGATTTTGTCTTGGAAAGTGGGTTTTGAAATGGGTTTCATGTGCAATGCTTGGGTATACTCCTTAGAATAGTTTTATAAATGTTTTGAATAGTTTAATGATTTATGTAAGAGGTGAAACCATATTGGAAAACTATTTTGGTTTTTTTATATTTTGAAATTTCATATTTTAAATGTGAAAGGGGTTGTTATGTGATGTGTATCGTCATGAAAATGTTTTATAAAAATGTTTAAGGGATTTACTAAAGTGTGAAAGAGATGTGAATGCAGTGTGGGATATTTTGTGTGGGTATGATGTGAAAAATGATTTTTTTGTGAAAGGAGTATTATGTCACATGTGTGTAAGATGTTATGTTATTTTCACTATCTTGGAAAGGTTTTATAAAATTGTTAAAGGATTTTTTGAATTTTGAATGATTTGCCAAATGTGTTGTGGGTTATTTTTGTGTGAGTTAGATTTCAAAATCAATTTGAATGAAAAGGGGGATGGTGTTACTTGTGTGATGTACATGTGAGTTTTTTTGTGAATTTATGGTTGGGAAGTGGTTTTTTCAGGTGAAAATTATATTTGATGGCTTTTTGAACTTGTTTGAGCACAAGAAGGAAACCCAGGTATCTTGGTGGATGGACGTGTATTAGTATGGTAGTGATCTCGTGGGGTTTGGACTCAGTTTCATGTAGCAATATTGATGCTTACAACAATAACTAAACTATCATGATGATGATTGGGTACCACTAGGTTATGGGTAGGTTCCCTACTGGTAGCTTGTACACTAGAATGGATATTTGTGATGGTAACTTTCACTAAGATATGAGGTACCAGAGACCCATAGCGAGCTAGTTCCTAGGGGTTATTTCCCATTTCTTTTACTCATTAGTTACTTTGTCCTTACCGTCTTTATATGGTATGAGTTTCTGAAAAATTAAGTATCTTTGGAATTTATTTTAAAAGTGATGATTCCTTAAATTAGCCCACTGAAAAACTGTTTTTATTTAAAGTTGCATCTTTTTGAAATTGTAGCTAGCATTTCATGTTTTGGAAAATTTCATGATTTTTATCTCTAAATGATTATCACATGGAATATATTTGTGAGGTATCTTACTAGGATTTGGATCACACCCTACTTACACCATTGGGTGTAAGTAGACTTGGATGTTTTTTATGTAGGTTTGGGTATAATTTTTAGTGCTAGTGGTTCAGGTTTCTAGCAAGTCTTTCATGGTTTTGTCTTGTGGATATGGCTTGAGGGTGGTGCCTCTTACAATGAGAATGGTTCTTAGGCTATAATGTTTTGTTTTAATCATTTTTTATAGTCTTTTATAGTTGTTTTAAACCATGTAATTCAGTTATGAAATTTTGTAATGCATGGTTTTATTTGAAAAATTCATATTTGTTTTTATTGTGTTTGTTTATTGTTTTAAATTTATAAAATCAGGTAAATAATTTCCAATTTTCAGTTTATGATACCTGATAACTCATTACATCCCATGGGGAGTGGGAACTCCCTTTGAGCCTTGCCATAGGCCAGGTCCGGTACCGATTTGACTGGTAAACAGATCTAGTTTGTGACATGGTTGGTATTCATTATGACCAAAAATAAAATTGGATTATTTACCAAATATTGAAATTTTCATTCCAAATATTCAATACATTTTACAGTATTTAATTTTACTGATTTCTATAAATTCATTTTAAAATTATCTTTCAATACGTAATGAAAACCATTTAAAAATCATTTTATGAAAAAAATGAATTTACTCTCATTTCATGCCTAGTAAAAACCATTAAATGTTTGTTAAAATATATTATTAAATATATCATATAAAAAATTCATTAAAAAATTCATAAAAATTTATTAGTTTAATTTTTTTAGACAAAAAAAACACATTATGTGTATAAACATGGTTTTTCCGAAAAAAAAACATCTCGTTTTACATTCAAATGCTTATATTTTCATTTATAACCAATTGATAACCAATGAACTCATTTTAAAAACATTGTATTGATAAATTTTGATAATTTTAATAATTTAATAAATTTTTAAATAAAATATATATGAAGAAAATAATGCTCATAAACAAAATAGTTCAAAATAGTTCTTTTGGGTCAATAGTATCTCCTAAGTGAATTTGAAATTATTTTCCAAAATAATATTTCATTTAAATACCATATAATTTGATTAATTTTATAATTATTAATAATTATTCACATGATTTTATGGTTACATTATTCACAATCAATATAATTCATTTATTTATTAAATAGAAATAAATTCTAAAATCTTGAGGTCTTATATGTATAATCTAACAACAACTAATTTAGGCACCATTTGTGTCCTTATATCCCTATTTTATAGATTTCAAGATACAAGACATATACCATCATCAATTTTTGTATATTTTTATCAGTTGTTATATTGTTTATTACTCCTTTATACTTACTCTTTCACTTCTGAATATTTATATTTCTTCCTATATTTACATATGTTTGATATTGATATTTTTTGATACA
Organism: Viscum album; assembly: GCA_963277665.1. Lineage (NCBI taxonomy): Eukaryota > Viridiplantae > Streptophyta > Magnoliopsida > Santalales > Viscaceae > Viscum > Viscum album. Next base: position 1,515,164,939 of record OY728163.1, read on the forward strand.
ATCTATTAATGAGGTCATAGTCTACCCATGAACACAGCCTAGGCTCTTATTTCTTGTTGGTACCCTCTATTGTTTGGGGAGATTTTCTTGAGGCCATGTGGCCCACCAAGCTCGAGGTACATGTTAAGTTGAATCCAGGTCTAGAATGTCACAAGGTGGTATTAAAGTAGTTATTCTCTTTATTTTGTATTTGAATACAATTTACTGGGGATTAGGAACTCTTGGAACTTAGTTATAATCCATGCTTGGGAGTCGTGAACCCATTTTTGGTGTAAAAGCTGAGTTTCCAGAATTATAACTATTTTTCTACTTTTACCTATTACTTTTGATGTCATTTCATCATTGGGTGACACACATGATGTGTTGTGGTAATTAATATTATTCTAATTTAAAATTACTTTTATCATTGGCTTAATGATATCAGGGAATGGATCATTATTACTTGCATCATCATAGACACCTAGAATTCACATCTCATTCGTATTTTTGTGGCATATAGGTTCATTTCACTCTTGTCATTACTTGATATTCCTGTGATTCATTATTTAACCTTGTTTTTATAGATATATTGGTATTGTTTTTTATGAAAATGATTTATTTATAGTTTCAATTCATGAGGTGTTATGTGCCCTCATGGATAGGAATTGGTAATTTACCTAGTTGATTTGTTAGAATAAAATAAACTGGGTTTCATTCTCAATGATAAGGTGTATGAGCCCTAATTCTATAGGAATGGAAATCCATTTTAAATGAACCATGATATATGGAAAATAATAAAATGAAAATTGAAACTTGAAACTTGATTCATAATGTGAAATGGTTTCACATCCTCATCATTCCTTGTTCTATTTATGAAAGGTAAAGGAGTGAACCCAATACTTAAATATAAAATAAATGAAATGGTTTCTAGTAAATGATGAGGAATGTTATGGTTGAACATTCATCTAATGAATACCCTGTAAAATACATGAGAACTTACCAATACTAGGCCTTCAAAGTAGGTGGTTAGGGTAGTATACCATGGGTAGTGATACCTTATTGTTACGTTCAGCTTATGATAGTTTTTCTATCTTTCTTCTTGAATCTTGGTATAATGCATATTCTTGGAATTTGTTGACCCATTCTTCCACAATATCCTCATTTCCTGCACCGGTAGAGTGGCAATGACCATGCTCTATATGTGGTGGGCCCTGAGCTTCCATTCTTACCGCCAGGAGTGCCACTTAAGGAACCGCCTATTGTTCCTGATATGGGCACTGATGTTCAAGTTTTTGATAGTTTACAATGTATGATGTCATCCATGCATGGTGCTTCGAATCTTATACCTACGACAGCTGATATGAAATTTGAGTTCTAGAATCAGCATCCTCTTACCTTCTTGGAGGTATGGAAGTCCATATATTACAGAGTCTTGGATAGAGGAAACATTTTAAAAATTAGAGAATCTAGAGATTCCTCCATAGTGTAGGGTAAATATTTCCACTAACATATTGTGTGATTTGGAAAAGCCTAGTTGGATGTTATTATATAGGCTGTTCATCATCAGGGCATAGTATGGGATGCTTTTCCGGATTCTTTCTATTATCATTTCTTTCCTTAGATACTGAGAACCGATAGATCCATAGAATTCATTCATCTAAAGCAGTTTTCTGTCTCTGTTATGGAGTATTAAATTTGTTTCGCTAAGTTATATTAATTTTCACCTCTTCAGTTCGGTTATAACCTTTTTCATGTTGTAAGCATTGAGTATGGTCTTGTGTATTTCATTTATACTTAGGTGAATTTATTTCACCTACCTACTTTCTCTAAAATAGTGAATCATGATTTTATCATTGAATGAAACCTGAGGTATAGCGATAGTACTGACTATAGAGTACCAGTATCGCAGTAGGCTATTATTTCTTCCAAGAGCAGAAACCAATCTCTTGAGGCTTCTCATTTGGGTAGTGGATTCCAAATTACCTATGCTTTTAGTTCCATGGTCTTCCATTTGTGTTAATGATTGGGAAACATGAAGCCTCAGTGTAATAGAGACCCTATGTAGTGTTGTTTTTGTTTCCGTATGGGGAATCTTTATATATTTTTTCTGACCATTCCATCTACTTCTCGTGGAATAGATTCCTCACCAACTCTACCTTTAGGGGAAGGTTCATTTACATCACTTCAGGAAGGGGTTGGAGTAGCACCAGTGGGACTGGATGAGGCGAAATTCATGGTCATGGTATCAAGACTCCTTATTAGCAACAGTGCCAGAAAAGTGGTTTTGATCATAGTAGTCCATTTGTTGCACAGATTCATTTATCAGCTCAGTTGCATGGATTATAGCTGATACCCGAGGATCATCCTGAAGGACCATCTATAGTATAAGGTATTATTCAAGTAGCCTCCACTATAGTATCTTCTTTATTTGATAAAGGTGTTTTACTCTCTTTCATCTCCTTTTCTATCATAGAAATTATTAAATTGGTTATATAGTATTACTACAGTGTAATGACCCTAGATACACCTTTGGGAGTATGGTAGGAGATAATATTATAGTGTAGAGACTATCCCCTTGAGGTATGTGGTTACCCTATCTTGTGGGACCTATTTGTTATTGAGATGATGGGAATTGATTTCATTCTATGGATGGGTTTTTTAGTACTATATCATGCCTTTGTAGACTGCTATCATTATATGGTATCATTTAACTCACCAGAGGAAAGAAGTTATCTACAAAAGGGTGAGTGGAGTGTATAGGTCAGTTGAGTAGGACCAGAGCATCATGGGATAGGTAGAGTGACCGCCCAGATTTCTAATCTCTTCATTGAGTATCAGGGTTTACATCAGTCCGAATTCCCTCTAGTAGTAGATAATTTTAGGGATTTCTTTACTGAAAACATTTCTTGATTATCTACTGAGAAATAGGTAGAGTTTATGATCCATCTTATTCTGGGAGCATCTTCATTTTTCATTCCTCCATATATAATGTCACCAACTTAGATCCAAGATCTCAAGGGGTAGTTAGAGAATCTAGAGGCTAAAGGTTTTATATGGCATAGAACTTCCTCTTAAGTTCCACCGGTGGTTTTTTCCAAGTAGGTAGATGGGACCCTTCACTTAAGAATTGATTACAGATTGTTGAACCACCTTATGTTCAACAACCAGTATCCACTGGATCAATAGATGATCTATTTGACTAGATCTTAGGAGCTAGGATCTTCTCTAAGATCAAACTGAGATCATTCTATAATCTAGTGTGATTCAGGCCATTAGACATGACTCATAAAACTTTTCATAGTAGGTATTGTTTGTATGAGTACCTCATTATTTCAGTCAGTCTTAAAAACATGCCCTTCATTTTTAGGGATTTAATGAATATGGTGTTCTACGAATATCTAGATTCCTTTATCATGTTATTTTTGTAAGACATCTTAGTGTACTCTCACACTTGTAGAGACCATGGTAAGTATCTTGATATAATTATGAGTACATTGAAAGAGCACAACCTTAATTACAATATTTCTAAGTTCCAGTTCTAGATCGAAAAAGTTCACTTCTTGGGTCATATTAACTTAGAATTAAAAGTATTTGTTGGCCTAGAAAAGGTGTGTGTTGTGGTTTCCAAGGAGAAATCCAAGAATGTGTATGATATAAATTGTTTATTAGTGTTGGTGGGTTGTTATAGGCATTTCATATAGGACTTATCACGCCTTTATTTTCCTCTTTCTAGTCTTACAAAAAATATTGTTAAGTTCCTATGGTCAGAATAGTGCGAGAAAGACTTTCAAAAGCATAAAGGAAGGCTTGTCTTGATAGAAATTCTAATTCTGTCATAGCCTAACAGAGGCTATATAGTGTTATATAATGCATCAAACCTTGTCTTGGAAAACTTTTTGATGTAGGATGACATAGTCATTGCATAAAAATCTCAGTAGTTGAGGCCACGTGAGAGAAATTATTTGACACATGACCTTGAGCTGGCAGTATATTTTTATGCCTTACCTTGATGGAGACACTATCTAATTGGTGATTTCGTTGTAGTGTATAAAAACCCTAATAGCATCAAATATATCTTTACATAGAATTAGTTGAATCACAGATAGAATATATGGGTAAAATATCTTCATTACTTTGATTTTTTGATTGCCTATACTCTTGTAAAAGACAATGTGGTAGAGTATGTGTTGAGTTAGAAAACTCAAGCACATGACATATGGGAAGCCAGTGATGAATGAAAATTGATGGACCTATTTTCTGAGCTATATCTAGACTATCATGATAGTCATGAGTTCTATTACCTATCATCCTTGAAATTTACCTCTACCCTCTTTGAGAAGGTGAAGATCATATAATTTTTTGATCATGAATTATTGGTTCTCCATGAGAGTATTTCAGGAGATGACCAACCTTTGGTTTGTTCTGTAGAAAGAGATGACATCATACAAATACTTTTTCATGTTTGGGTTCCTATAGATATGAGAGAAGAGCTGATGAGTGAGTCCCATGCTTCTCAGTGGGAAGTTTATCTAGTAATTTTTAAGATGTATCGAGATATGAAATGACAGTATCGGTGGCTTGGGATTAAATGACAGATATTAGGCATTTTCACTAGGTGTTCCACCTGTCATCAAGTGAAGTTGGAGCAACAAATACCTTCTAGATTTTTACATTCACTTACAGTCTCTAAATTAAAATGGGAGAATATTTTTAGGGACTTCATAGTCATAATACCAATCTTCTCTTGAGTTAACAATGATGTATGGGTAGTAATTGACTAACTGATGGAATTATCCCACTTACTTTCTATCCAGGATACTTTATTAGTAGATGATATGGGAATACTATATGTTTTTGATATTATAAAACTACCTGGGGTCCCTCAGATTATCATTTTAGATTGAGATTCTTTTTTCACATCACAGTTCTGAAAGGTGTTTCATCAGGCTATGAATACACAATGCATTTCAGCACAACCTTTCACCCTCAGACCGATGGATAGTCAAAAAAGATTATATAAGTTTTGGAGGAAATTCTTCGGGCATTCATCCTTGATTTCGGTGGTTCAAGGGAGAATTATATCCGTCTCATAAATTTCTCCTATAATAATATATTCCTAGTGACAATTCAGATGGATCCTTTTGAGGCCTTATATGGTAGGTTATGTCATTAACCCATGTGCTAGGTAGAGGTATGATAGTTATCCCAGTTAGATATTTGTCTCATCCAAGAGACTTTAGAGCAGGTTCATCTAATCAATAAGTATATTTCTATTGCTTAGTCTAGAAATAAATCTTATGCTGATCACCAAAGACGACCTCTAGAGTTTGAGGTCGGGGAACGTGTTTTCTTATGGGTATCACCTATGCTAGGTCATATATGGATACAGAGGTAAGGGAAGTTTTCCCCACATCTTTTCAGGTTTTTTGAGATTCTGGAGAGAGTTTGGTCGGTATCCTACCTGTTGTTATGATCTTAGGTGTATTGTTTCATGCATAACATCTTCCATATTTCACAACTTCACTAGTATCATACTGACCCATCTAATGCACTTGATCTTGAGTAAGTTGAGATAGATGTCGATGCTACCACTGAGGATTATCCCATACACATCATTGATCAGATAATGAAGTCTATCTGAGGTCGGCCTATCCCATTAGTATGGTTGATATAGTATCACAACTGTGTACAAAATGAAATATGGGAGCAGGAGGCCAACATACATGCACAGTGGACAGATTTGTTCTCATATAGTGTTTCACTACCCTTGGAAGGTAAACTTAGGGATGATATCCTTTAATGTGGGAATACTGTAAGGAATTTTTTTCACTCAAATATGGATCCTATTTATTTTTTATAATTCTTTATTTTGGACCTAATGTGGATTCCTTATGAGTTAGTAAAGGTTTTTTGGGTGTTTGGATCTTGTTTGGAGCTCCGAAACCCAACCAATAGAGGTTCTTAACCAATTTAATGAGATATAGGAAACCATGAGAGGCAAGAAGAACTGTTATATTTAACTATGTGAGGCTATAAATTTGGATGATATGGGGCACACAATTTTACCTAAGCATGTAATTTGGGTCGCACGGCCATGTGAAAACTACAGAAAAAATTACAGAGATGTTTCACAAGATTGGATCATGGTTTCCCTAACTGTGCAGTCTAACCATGTTGTATGACCCTCTCTATAGCTTCTCATACACTTTTTTAACACATTTTGGAAAACCATGTGGAAAAACCATGCTAAATCTATTTTTGTGTGAAATTAAAAAAATTAACTTAAATTAAGTTTTATAAAAAATGCTTCCTTTTATTTGGTTTTCTAGCAGATAGAACCCCTCCTCCTCTAATTTTTGTGCTATTTGGAAGTCTATTCTAAGATTTGACCTTGATATTTTGTCAAGATTCTGATTTGATCATCGTTTATATCATTGAATTTTCACTGGTATGTTTTCAATTCCTTTTTAACCTTTCATTTTTCTTATTCCAATGGGTGATGCTAATTAGATATAGGCTCATTTTCACTATTTTTAGGGCATGATACCATTATTTAGATATTATTAAATCCAATATATATTATAGGATAATACTAGACAAGGAGAGTCATATGGGTATGAGGTAGGTAGTTTATAACTCATCCCTCAAGTTTTGTTGTTTTATAAATTCATGTGTGGGTGCGTAGATTTCATTGGGCGTTAAATGTTTAATTTATATGCCTTTATAATAGTTTTTAGAACTATGTTCTAAGACCCATTCCATATATGTTTTTAATCTTTGGGGGTTTTGTGCACAATTTGAACCACCCAAAGTAGGGTGATTCTATATTTATGCTTTTAGTGGAAAGATATACCTTAATGGTTTGTTATAACCTATTATCTCCACCATTCAGGTGAGAAGATTGACCTTACTAATAGTAATCCCATTGAATTAATTGAATTGTGAGTTAAAAATTGGATAGTACCATGTTTTCATCCCACTTAACCAGACTATGTTTGTGATTCAACTTGGTTAATGAATCTAAATTGTAAATGGAAAGTATATTTATAAATATGACTTGGCCTTATTAAATGTTAATGAATGCTTGGTTTCACATCTATAGAACCCCTTTCCATGTCTTATGGAAGGTATTTAATTGAAACATATTAAATAAATATGTCTTATGAAATGAATGAAATGGTTTTATTCCCCTTTTTCCTAGTCACACAAATGAAAGGTGAGTCTTTAACCTTCTGACATATTAAATGGATTGAGTGTTATATGGCCTTAATTATTAAATGAATTAAATGTAAGGTTACAAATTATATATATATATATATATGGACCTTCAAATATTTATAGAGGTGTTTAGACTCATTTAACATTTGGATTCATGAGGGAATGCTTTGAGCACTCCTAGACACCATTCAGATTCAATGATGTCATTTTACATGGTTGATACCTACCCTTGAACTTGGTTCTCGTCTATTGGTGGATACTTGGTATGACACTAAATTATCTCTCCATCACTATTACTAGATGTCTTGGATACACTCCTTGTATTCATCATGGCTTCTATAGACACGAGATTCATTGGTTACGTCCTTGGGCCTAGCCATAGCTTATCTCATTTTACCTTATGTTTTCCTTGAACTCGATTAGATTCATTATTGTGTAATTACATTGATGATGCTCCTTGGATTACACTCTTACCCCTTATCCAGGTTATAGTTACTACTTAGTTGGAAACCATTGAGGTCTAGGTTTCCGTAGTCATTACCTTGGAACCTCTTCATTATTAATATCAATATGGGTTGCCTTTTTACATCATGGAACCTTCACTATTACTATCACAAGGTTATTCCATTTCTAGATATACCTCACATGATTTAAATATGTAAAATAGATCTTAATTAACTAATGAAATTGTTATAAGTTTAGACACCATCTAAGGGTTGAAGCAGGTACTTGTGTATTTACATTACTATACTAATTTACTTTTATATATATGAATTCTTACACACTATTTAAGTTTATATTAAATGGACTATATTTTATAAACACAGTTGGTGGTGGACTACTAAGATTTATCTCACACCCTAACTAGGCACAAATAAAACTTTGGTAGATTACATGTATATAGGTTTCGACAACGAGAAGCGTCTAGATTCAGATACTTGATTGCAATATTACTTGATTGATTAGGTTGGAGGTTATATCATATGACCGAGATAGAGATCAAGATTCTTGGGATGGTTTTTTGGTTCCATTATTATACTTTTTTATATCATGTATAACTAGTTCATTGTATTCCTGCTTTCAAGCTTTCTTGATAACTGAAATATACCATCATCAGTTGCTGTATATTTTGATAACTTTTTCAATTATTTATTACTCATGTCTGCTTCTTTTGTGGCTTATAATTATTTATATTGATTCTATTGTTTACCTATGTTTTGTATTGATATGTTGTGATACACACTTGTAATGATGGAATAGTATCACCATATACACACCCTAGAACCTCACTATTAGTCGGTAGCCTATGGTGTTCGGGGGGATATACAACAACCCAGGCTTAACATAAAGGGATATTACTTCGTTTTAGATGAATATAAAGTACATTACAAAAAATACATTCCTAAGGAACGTAATAGTTTAGTTTATTTGGAAACATTAAAAAAATATTCTATACTGGTGAAAGATATTAAAAATCTCCCATAAAGATCTCCACCTTTAGTACTTCTACCTAAAATATTTCTTCATAACCTCGGGAAAGGAAACATAAGAAAGGGGTGAGCTTAGATGCTCAGTAAGGGTAAATAAAAGAAATGTGTAAGCACAACCAAAACAAAACGGTATGGAACTTGAGTATATCATTTGAATATCATACCCTACATATCAGATATCATAATAAATATTGATATTTTATAAGACATGAATCCTAAATAAATAATGAACACAATCCATGAAATCATAACATAGGAATAGAACATGGAATTGTTGAAAAAACATAAGCATATAATATGATTTCCATAGTATCCAAGGAATCACTGCCAAGACCACATTAGTAGTATGTTTTTACTCCTCATACCATCATGGTAGTCATGGTTTACTCCCATGGAAATCTTAGTATAATGAGTTCACTCCTAATATCATCTTGGTATTCATGGTTCACTCCCACGGACATCTTAGTAGTCAAGGTTTACTCCCAAGACCATTTTAGTCTATATCATGAGATATAAATATTTACCCAATGAATTAGTGGGAGATATTGGTCACCCCCCCCCCTTCACATATAGAAATCATACATACATGTGCCACAAGATCATAATTAATCATATCATAACCCATGAAATGAAATGGGTATTATAAACATGTAATGATATCCTAACCTATAGAACAAATGTGAGTTTCATAACCATTTAATCAAAATCATAACCTATGAAAGAGAAATAGATTTCATAAATATATAACCTTTCAAAGAGAAAAAGGTTCCGTAAATACCATGACATTAATAATAACCCATTCATAAAAATAATATGAATTGAACTATTAGATAAATTCCTTGAAGGCAATGAGTAACATCAATATATGTCATCTTAGATGGAAATTAATTTTTAAATATCTTTCACAAACGTTTCTTGAGTAAAATATCCTTTCTTTTTTGAAAAAAAATTAATAAATAAAAACTTTTGAAAATAATTTCCATAAAAAAAATACCTTGAAAACCTATAAGGATGACTTAAAATCATTTTGAAAACTTTTTCCCTAGAAATTTTATAAAATAAGAATCAAAAAATTTTAATAACATTTTTATTTGAAACCACTTTAAAAACATATAAAGAAACTGTGAAATGATCTAAAAACCTTTTTACTTGAAAACATATAAAAGGGTCGTGAAATTTTTTTGAAAACCATTACTTTAAAAATACTTTGAAAACATTTAAACAAATATTGAAAATATTTTTAAAATATTTTTACTTGAAAAGATATGAATGGAGATTAAAAATATTTTGAAAACCATTTATTTAAAAATAAATTTAAAACATATAAATATGGTTTGAAAAAAATTTTCCTTTTAAAGTTGTAAAATAAGGTTGAAAACATTTTGAAAACAATTTTCCTTGAAAATAACATTCAAAAACATCTTATTAAAAATTAACCTTTTAAAAATTAAAAGGAATATTCAAAGAAATGATGGAGAGTAAATTTATTCATGAAATATGAGGTAAAAGAATATTACTTTTTCATGGTAAAAAGGATAAAAGAATGCCTTGTTTAGAAATCGATAAAAGATTCTATTGAAAATATTGGTAAAAAATAATAGGGAAAAATTTTCTTTTAAAAATTATTAGATAATGGTATAATATTCTTTGAAACCCATTTTAGAAAACATTGTTTTGAAGTAACACATATTTTCGCCCGAAGAGAGGGTAAAGTTGGGATTTCTTGAAAAACAATTTATTAACTATATTTTTTACCAAAGAGAAGAATAAATTATAAAAATATATTAATAAATAATTAATAAAAATAGAAGAATAAAATTCATTAATTTTATTCAGATATGGATCATAATATTTCACCATAGGAAGCATAAACATAAATAATCTAGAAAAGCGACAAGATTTTCTCAATGAACTCTTATAACATGGTAACTTGGGATCATACTCTCCATGTAAGAAAATGAAATTTAATGAAACTTAAAATATAATTAAAATTATGAAATTTATGATATAAAATTTCAAATGGAAGTATATACATCTTGAAAGAGAATTTTGGTTCATAACAAAACATTAGTCTCAAAGAAGGAAAAGTGAGACAAAACTATTTCACCCATTTGGTAACTTTTGAAACTTAAAACCCATGAAATAAAGATCATAAAATGGATATTTAAATACCCAAAAATTTTATTATTATATATATATAATACTATCATGGTATATACATATTCCACTAAAAAGGAAAGATTAGTGAACATAGCATGTATCTCACAGAAATAAAAAGTGAGATAAAATCCACCTTACCTTGTATCTTGACTCTCGTTGTACTCTTTAAAAACACCCTAATAATAAATATAAATTTATTATAAATACTTTACAAAACCATATTCTAATATATATGGTTTTATTACGACCTTGTGTTTCCCTCTTGTTAACAATCCTATGTCAAGGTTTCACTTTGGATAATATTATCTTTATTCTTTACAAGTATCTTAATTTGTTATATCTTTGGTATTTATAGTTCAAATCATGATTTATAGAATGTAAACCATGATATAAATATAATTTATATACATTATATTTTTATTATAATAATCTATAGAAAATATAAGTATGAAATAGAATACACTGTTCTTGGAGATGATAGGTCGTACGTAAGCATGAACGGTATTTTTTTAGTTTTCGTGTTAAATGAAAGAAAGTAAAAGAAATATATGTATATATATATATGATTATTAAAGTATATTTATGATATAATATATGTATTATATACTCACTAAAACTATCCTTAATAAAATCTATGTAGTGTATGAAGGAATAATATCGCTTTGAGGGGGCGGTAGTCCACACATCCTCCAATAAATTGTCATACTAACACCAAATGGAAGGTAAAAAGATATGTGCTGTAAAATAAATAAATAAATAAGATTAAATAAATAACAAATATAATATATTTCGTATATAAATATAGTTTCCATCATAATTTCTACCATGAGAGGTGGTAAGTAAAATTAAACAATCGTTGTTTAGTGAGGTGTTAGTTCATTGTACACATAAATAGTATGCTCGTTATCCATTAGATGGAGGTTTGTGTAATTTTATGTCTAAATCATAACATAAAAACATCCTAGTATATTTAGGATACTTTTCATACAATCATGGAAAAAATAATTTGGAGGTGGTGGTGAAAGAAAATAAAAGAAAGGACTTGAGAGAATATGTTACCTCTTAATCGAGTAACTCCTTTTGGTTTGTTCCAAAAGGATTCCTTGGATTACCTTTTACCCAAGGTAATTATTATATGAGGAAGTTAGGAATTTTTGTAAGTTTATTGGGAAGATACTGGAATAACATAAGAGGTTTTTTAGGTGTGAGGATGTGGGAGAGGTGGTGGCCTTTTATATGGAAGGAAAAGGACTCACTTGGAATTTTTGAAAACAAGTTAGGTGTACACACAATTCTACCTAAAAAAAGTCATAAAAATAATAAAAACTTAATAAAGGATGTTTTATAGATAAATAATGACCATTAAATTAGTTTTGGATAATTGTATAGGTTATTTCAGTGCCTAATACTAAGTTTTAGTCCCTAATTATGCTTAATTTGACCTTAATCGTTGTGATTAATTTTAATCACTTTTACTAATATTTTTGGTAAAATATTAAGTTTATATTATTAGACACTAAATATTATAATTATTATAATATTTTATGTCTATTTTTTGAAATAAAATTCAAAAAATTGGAAAAATAAAGACTAATGCTAATCCTGCAGACAGGACAAAATAACAGGTTTTTTAAGTAGAAAAATGTTCAAAGTTTTATTAAGTTTTTATATTCAATTTTAATGTTAAATTTTCTATAATGGCCTAAATTTAATTAATATATTTATAATTTATCTAATTTTACCTTTAAAAAATTTTAATGTATAATTTAATATTAATAAATATTTAAACAAAAAGGAAATTATTAACTAAAATGTAGTATTTTTCACTATTCATCAAAAAATGATGTTTCTTAGAAAAATCCCACAAATTAACCCTCAGATAATTTAGGAATTATAAATTCAAAATTTTGGTAAATTTTATCAAATTAAAATTCTAAATGTGTCTGAATATGATTTTATTATTTTTCATAGAAGTACATGAAATGTAGTTTTTTTGAGAAAATAGTTTTTAAAAAAATATATGGAATTTACCAAAAAATATATCTTTCATTATCAATATGTTTTTTTAATAAAACCATTGTAAAAAATATGTTAAAATTTGTTATTATTATTCATTGTACAAAATTTAATGTCTAGGTAATAATTATATAATTTAAATAATTATAACAATAAAACAATGTTTTGTAGAAACATCAGTGTTGCGTGTAACATACGTGAAGTCTTGGATGCGTGTAATGTATGGTGAGTTGATATTCATTGTATTATATGCCGAGTTTGTGTCATATAACATATACCATCTTAGTTCCATGTGAAAAAATGTTTGACTTAGTTATTTAATAAATATATAAAAAATTATTTTTAGAGTTGTATGAAATGAAAAATCTCAAAAGATTAAATTAATTTATAAAAAAATTAAAAAATATTACGGTGTTACATTCTACCCCCCCCCCCATAAAATGAATTTATCCCTCAAAATTCATTTTTTTTATCAAATACTTATAGATTTACAGTTTTATTCATAGAATCCCACATCATAAAAATGAATACAAAAACTTTACTTAAAAAGGAAAAGTTAGGACCATAATAGTTACATAAAGTAACATATAAATGGATTTCCACATATAAGAACATATTTTGGGAGTGAATATCGTACATGGAGAAGAAGTGTAAATATTTATAGGGATTGATTGAGGTCATCAATCATAAACAATTGAACAATCAAAGAAAAGTTGAGGTCCTCAAATTCATAAATATGTGATGATTTAAAAGGACATTGGTTAAATAAAATAAAGGTATTTGGAAAACACATTTTCTTTTTATCATTATTATAATGTTGATAAATTATTTTATTGACCATTAATATAAGGGTATATACCTACATGATATATTTTTATAAACAAAATTTCATTCTTTTTTGTGATTTTATCAATTTATAATTCATCCATTACGTCATGTAATAGACGTCTAGATATTAACTTTGATACCTAAAGTGAAAAAATATAGTTTTAGAATATCTTAAGGTTTGTAATAGAATGAAAATTATAACTATTTAACAATAAATATTCCTAAAAATCAATATGGTTAATATATTAATCTATAAATATAAAATTAACACTTATGTTTCATCATAAATAGTTATTCATCAAAAATAATTATACATTGACTAGGACATCACGAAGGCCATTGGTAGGTGTGAAACCCTTATCATCCTTCGGTCAGGGGTTCAAGACCCACAACCTTTTCAAACATGAGTAGTTGTCACCTGACATACATGATGCACTTTTCCAAAATCAAACTAATATAATTTCTAAAAATAAATAAGATGGGAATACTTGAAATAAAGTTAATAACTAAGTATCCTGTTAACCGAGGGTTTCAATAGAAATTCAGTGCATAAATACTTCGTCTAATGTTTAACTTAAAATTATCATGAATGGTTAACCTTATAACCCTTATAAAATTTTCAAATACAACACTTTATAAATAAAGTCTCAAAATAAAATTGACTTATAACCCTTATAAAATTTTCAAATACAACACTTTATAAATAAAGTCTCAAAATAAAATTGACATTGATTCCCCCATATATCACAAAGTATATCTTGGTTTTCACATTCCAAACATGTGAAAACCCTCATCAAATATTCCCTTGAAACATGGTAATAACATAAATTACAATAAATCCTTTTTGAAAAAATGAATTATTTCTTATTCGAATTTTTAGTGGATACATTATTTAAATCCAAGAATTTTGAAACATCATCAGTAATTACATATACCACATTTTCAATAATTAGTTCCAAGGTAATCTGTATCATTCAATTTACTTATTCATTTCTATCATATCTTTATCCAAATATCATATTCTCAACATCAGGAATTAATTAAGGGTTACCTTACCTTAATGAAGATATCACATTTCCATGAAATCACCCTTCAAAGTATCCCTTCCATTCCATAATAAAAACATATACTGAAAATAATTATATATTTCTTGATTAATATAACATAATATTTTAATTACAAAACATAAGTACTTCATTAATCCAACCTCATTCTTAAACCATTACTCAGGCATCATCAACTTATTCATTAATACCTATTTCCTAAAATATAAATCATTATTAAGTTTCCTCAACCTCAATCTTGTCATGTTTCTTATTTTTTAGGTAAACAATACTGGAAGAATATCATATACCTTTCACATATTGTTTGCGGTCTCATTATCTTCAAAAGTATAACCAATACAATTACCAACTTCTTAATTCTATTTATGAGATTTCTACTTGGGAAATAAATTCACATAAATCCCATACTTTCCAAATCTAAAAAATTAAATATTAACCATGTTCCTTATAGTTATATCTATTGAATAAAACTCAAAAGCAAAGAGTGAGAAACATTTATCATATTGGGATACCATATAATCATTAAAATTTACTTATAAGGTTCCTAAATCATAGATCCTGCTTCTTTAATATATTAAACCTTAGTTTTGTCCTGTTTTATTCATATTAATACTCTACTTAAATCCTTAATGATGTTTCATGAATAGTTTTGTTATTTCCCAATGTATATCCCCGAGAGTTTCCAAACAGGTGTGCAGTAAGGCCCGTTATCATGTACCAAATTACCCCAAGTCAGGCCCAGAACATCTTGTCTGAGTTTTTACCCCTAGGTAAATCTATTCCAAATCAACATACACTTATAGTATCCAAATATGGATGTATTTGTCAGAAACCACTCACTCTATCCTTTTCCAAAATTCCAGGACATTTCCCTAAATGTTAACTCATACCTATACTTATCCTTAGAGACATCCCTAGGAATATCCATAGAAATATACCTCAGGATATCACTAATGTTTTATCATCCTATTTTACAATGTTTGACTAAATATTTACTTTGATTCTATCTATATCTACCCAGAATTAACATATATGGATATTACATTATTTTATATGAATATTAAGCACATTATAAAAACACATTCTTGAGGACCATAAGTGTTTAGTGTCTTTGGTAACATGGAAAATAAATGTTCTATCCTAGTGAAAGATCTTAAACATATCCAATAAAGATCTCCACATTTAGTAATTCTACTTAAAACCTTTATTCATAACCAAGTGAAAGGAAACATAATAACGGGGTGAGTTCATATTCTCATCAATTGTAAATAAAGGAAATGCATAAGAAAAACATGAACGAAATGGTATGGAACTTGAGAATAAAATTTGAAGATCATGACCTGCAAATTAGATATCATAATAAAGATTGTAAATTCATAATATCTTAATAATAATGAAATAATGAACAAAATCCATGAAATCATAACATAGGAAAATAAGATGGAATTGTGGAAAACAAATAAATATATATTATGATTTCCATAATAGACAAGGCATCACTTCTAGAACCATCTTAGTAGTATGGGTTCACTCCCCATACAATCTTGGTATTCATGGTTTACTCCCATATCCATCTTAGTAGCGTTATTTCACTCCTCATACCAACTTGGTAGTCATGGTTCACTTCTATGGACATCTTAGTAGTCAAGGTTTATCCCCAAAACGTTCTTAGTTTATCTCATGAGATATAAATCTTTACCCAAAGCACTGGAGGGAGATATAGGACCCACCCCTTTGATATTGAAATCATTCATACATGTTCCACAAGATCATAAATAATCATATCATAATCCATGAAATGAAATGGGTATTATAAACATGTAATTATATCATAACTTGTGAAAAAATACAGGTTTCATAATCATTTCATCAAAATCACAACCCATGAATGAGAAAAATTTATTTTATAAACATATAACTTGGAAAAAAGAAACAGGTTCATAAATACCATGAATTTAAGAATAACCCATCAATAGAAATAATTTGAATGGAACCTTTAGATAAGTTCCGAGAAGTTCAAGAGTAACATCAACAGATGTCATCTTGGATAGAAAATAATTTTGAAATATATTGAAAAAATGTTTCTTGATGAAAATATGAATTATTCTTTGAAAAAATATTTTTAATACATAAAAAAATTCAAAATAATTTTCTTTA
Source organism: Viscum album (assembly GCA_963277665.1). NCBI lineage: Eukaryota > Viridiplantae > Streptophyta > Magnoliopsida > Santalales > Viscaceae > Viscum > Viscum album. The sequence goes on from OY728163.1 coordinate 1,515,181,851, forward strand.
AAATTTGCCTTTAAACTTATAAATATGACTTGAAATTATTTGTAAAACTTTTTTCCTTGAAATCATATAAAATAAGCGTCAAAAACGTTTAATAACTGTTTTCTTTGAAAAAACTTTCAAAAGATATAAAGAAACATTGAAAATGTTTTGAAAACCTTTCTACTTTAAAGCATATAATAGGTTCTCAAAAAAAACCATTTCCTTAAAAATACTTTGAAAACATATAATGGAATCGGGAAATTGTTTTGAAAAACTTTTTACTTGAAAACATATGAAATGATCTTGAAAATGTTTTGAACACCATTTCATAAAAAATAATTTGAAAAATATAAATAAGGTTTGAAAAAAATTAAATCAATTTTCATTGAAAAAAAAATTAAAAAACATTTCCTTAAAAATTAAACTTTTAAAAATGAAAAGGAATATCCAAAAAAATTATGGCGGGTAAATCCATACATGTATTATGAGGTAAAAGAACATTCCTTTTGCACCGTAAAAAGGTTAGAAAAATTTCATGTTTGAAAATAGACAAGAATATTACTTTGAAAATATTTTTAAAGATAATAATTTATTTCAAATATTATTTTATAATGATATAATATTCTTATAAATCCTTTTTAGAAAACATTGTTTTGAATGAACATAGATTTCCGACCGAAGAGTGGGTAAAGTTAGGATTTCTTGAAAACATTTTCTTAACTATATTTTGTAATGAAGAGTGGAATAAATGGTACCAATATATAAATAAATCATTAATATCTATAGGAGAATAAAATTAATTAATATAATTGAGAGATGGATCATAATATTTCATCAAATGAAGAGTAGAGATAAACAATCTTGAAAAGCGATGACATTTTCTCCATGAACACTTATAACTTGGAAACATTGGATCATACTCTCCATGTAGATAAATGATGTTAAATGAAACTTAAAATATCATGAAAAAAATAAATTCATGATATAAAATTTTAAGTGTAAAAATATACATCTCAAAATATATTTTAGGTGCATAACAAAACATGAGTCTCAAAGAAGGAAAAGTGAGACATAATTATTTCCCCAATTTGGTAACTTTTGAAACTTAACCCCCTAGAGATAAATATCATAAAATAGATATGTGAATAAACCTAAATTTAATTATAAGATGCATATAATACAATCATGGTTAGTACATACCCTACACAAAAAAGGAAAGAGTGGTGAACCAAGCATGTATCTCACAAAAATAAAAAGTGAGATGAAATCCCCCTTACCATGTGTCTTGAATCTCATCATACTCATTCAAAACACATATATAATAAATATAAATATATTATAAATATTTTATAGAGCCATATTATTATTTATATGGTTTGATTATGACCTTATATTACCCTCTTGTTAATAATCCTATGTTAAGATTTCACTTCGGGTAATATTTTCTTTATTCTTCACATGTGTATTAATTTGTTATATCTTTGGTATTTATACTTTATATAATGATTTCTATATTTTGAACCATGATATAAATAGAATTTTTATACAGTAAAATTTTAATATACTAATCTATAAAAAAATATAAGTATGAAATTGAATACACCATTCATGGAGACTGTAGGTCGTACGTACGCATTAACGCTATTTCTGTTTAATTGTCACATTGAGAGAAAGAAAGTAAAAGAAATATATGAATATATATGTATATATATATTATTTTTATAGTAGATTTATGATATCATATAAGTCTTATATATTCAATAAAACCATCCTTAATATAAAACATGTAGTTTATGAACAAATCATATCGCTTTGCATTTCCTCAAACAAAAGTATCGTATTAACACTGAATTGAAAGTAATAATATATGCGTTGTAAAATTAATAAATAATCTTAAATAAATAAAAAAATATAATGTATAACATATATAAATAGAGTTTTCATCATAATTTCCACCATGATATATGGTATGAAAAATTTAACAATCATCGTTTAGTGAGGCGGTAGTTTGCCATAAACCTAAATAGTATATTCGTTCTCCATTATATGGAGGTGTGTATACGTTTAGTTTAAAACATTATCATAAAAACATACTATAATATTGAGGATATTGTTTTTTTATAAAATAATGGAAAAAAAGAAATTATATGGGTGGATAAATAAAATAAAATAAAGGACTTGAGAGAAAACGTTACCTCTTAATCGGGTAACTCCTTTTGGTTTGGGCCAAATGGATTCCTCGGATTTCCTTCTTCCCAAGGGAAGTATTGTAGGAGTAATTGAAGGATTGTTATTAAGTGTATTGGTTAGATATTTTCTGAACATAAAAGTTTTTATAGGTGTGAGGATGTGGGAGAGGTAGTGGCCTTTTATAGGGAAAGAAAAGGACTCACTTGGATGTTTTGAAAACAAGTTATGTATACATGCGTTTTTACCTAAAACAGTCATACCAACCCAAAAAAAACTCAATAATGTAAGTTTTATGGATGAATAATGTCCATAAAAATGGTTTTGGACAAGTTTATATATTCTTTGTGCCCCTAATATTAAGGTTTAGTCCCTAATTAAGCATAATTTGACCTTAATCAAAGTGATTGATATTAATCACTTTTAATAATATTTTTGGTAAAAAATTAAATTGATCATATTAGAATATAAATATTATACTTATTAAAATGGTGTACTTATATTTTTTGAAAATAAATTCAAAAAAGTGGTAAAATTGAGATTAATTCTAATCCTGCAGATAGGACGAAATAACGGATTTTAAAGTAGAAAAATGTTCAAAATATTATTAAGTTTTCAAATTAAATATAAAGTGAAATTGTTTATAATTACCTAAATTGAATTAATATATTTATAATTAATATAATGTGACATTAAATCAATTTTAAAGTATAATTTAACATTAATAATTTTTTAAATGAATAGGTAGTTATTATCTAAAAGGTTGTATTTTTTACTATTCATCAAAAAAAATGATGTTTCTCAGAAAAATCCAAAAAAATCACCCTAATATAATTCTATAATTTTAAATTAAAAAATGATTTTATTTCATCGAATTAAATTTCAAAATTTTTTTAAAATTAAATTTATTATTTTTCAAGGATGTATATGAAATGTAGTTTATTTGAGAAAATAATATTTTTAAACATATAATGTCCTTAAAATATATATATATATATATTTCATTATAAATATGTTTTATTTTTATAAAATCGTAATAAATAATATTTGAAAATTATTTATTACTATTCATATTACTATGTTTAATGGTTATGTGATGATTATCTCATTTAAATAAGTATAATAGTAAAATCATGTATTTTAGAAACATTAGTGTTGTGTGTGATATACGCCAAGTTATGGTTGTGTGTAATGTGTGTCAAGTCAATGATCCATGTATTGTACAATGAGTTGGTATCATGTAACGTATTCCACGTCGGTGTCATGTGAAAGGAATTTTTTACTTAGAGATTTAATAAATAAATAATAACTATTTTCAGAGTTGGGTGAAATGAAAAATATCAAAAATATTGTATTAATTCAAAAAATAATAATTCAAAAAATATTGGGGTTTTACAAGATGTTCTTGACGCCATGAGCCCCACTAGGCTCAGGGAACATGTTAAATAGCATCTGGGTCTAGGAAATCACCTTGGATACCACTCATTTGTATTTTTTCCCTTTTATGATGACCTGTGAAACATACTCATCTAGGAAATATTTATCTACATATTAGAAAAATTTTAATTTTTCATTCCATAAATGAAAACAATTTATGTAGACATTTAGGGTTGTGGTATTCTTATCTAAATTTTTAGTTTTTTAAAAATAATTGTAGATATTATTTTAATTCTTAACATTGATTCTTATAATTTTTCATTTATTATACTAATCATTAATGTACATTCCAAAACATGATTTTCCAATATAATTTTATTACAATTCCCATGTATATAGACCCTCTTTTTTCATACATTGACATTACGTTACATTTATAGAATACTTAGAACATTATAAAATAGATTCCCAAATACCATAATTTTTCTAGTGACTTTGGAAACTTGGAAACATAAACACTGGTACATAATTGAGATACATTATCTCACACTTGGTTCTTTATTAATAACACCCTTCTTAGACACATCATACCTAATACATATCTTCATAACCTGGGGAAGAAAAACATAAAAAAGGGGTGAGATCAAATGATTAGTAAGGGTAACCAAGGGATACCTATAATAATAAACATGATTATAGGGGTATGAGAACATGATAAAAACAATACAGTATCATACCATGCTTTTAAAATATCATAAGCATGAATCCTGGCATAAATATTGGTTTTTCTTACGACATGAATCATAAGGAAATAAAGGACATAATCGATGAAAGTATAACATAGGAATAAAACATGGATTTTTGGAAAACACAAAATTATATAATATGATTTCCATAGTATCCAAGGAGTCACTTCCAAGACCATCTTGGTAGTATGGGTTCACTCCCCATACCATCTTGGCAGTCATGGTTCACTCCCATGGCCATCTTAGTAGCATGAATTCACTCATAATATCATCTTGGTAGTCATGGTTCACTCCCATGGCCATCTTGGTAGCATGAATCCACTCATAATATCATATTGGTAGTCATGGTTAACTCCCAGGTCCATATATTAGTAGTTAATGTTCATTCCCAAGACAATATTAGTCTATCTAATTAGATATAAATCTATAACCAATACATTTGAGGGAGATGTAGCTCCCGCCTATCTCATAGTGAAATCATACATGCATGTTCCAAAAAATCATAAAATTTCAAATCTTAACCCCTGAAATTAAGTGGGTATTATAAAAATGTAAACATATCATAACATTTAGAAACAATATAGGTTTCATAATAAATTCATCAAAATAATAACTCATGAAATAGAAAAGGATTTCATAAACATATAACTCGGGAAAGAGAAATAGATTTCATAAACTGTAAAGACCCGTAAAATTCAAGGAAATTTTTTTCTTAATTTTCTTTAGAATTTTACAAGAGCGCGGTTTCAGACGGCACCTGATTCCGAGGCCCGGAGTGCCCGGAATTAATTTCCGAAGTTTGGCTCGGGTATGTTCAGTGAACGAACGAGCGGGAATTCCTAACTTTTGATCCGGTGCTCGGAATTGAAATCCGAGGGCACCGATGAACTCGCAGCGCCGATTTTCACTTAATGAGACCTTTTCGGGAGTTGCGTTTGTTGCGGGTTGAAAGTTACGTTTTGGGGTTTTTCAGTTAAGTTAAATAAAATTGTGTAAAACAAATTTTATTTTAACTTATTAAAAAAAAAACCTACCTAAGGGGGTTGGAAGTGGGACCCACACCCACTTAACCTCCCTTGGGAGGATTAAGTTTGGTGGGGCCCACACGAACCCCTAAGTCTTTTCTTTTTCTCTCAACATACTTAACCCCCCTCTTTAATGACTTAAGTTACTTAATTTAATTTTGGGGAGTTAAACTCTTTTGAATTTCAAACATTTGAAATTCTTTTGAGTTGTGTGTTAATAAAATAAGATGCAATCTTATTTGTTTAAGGGTTGTCGTTTGTTCCCTTGAGAGCTTTTGAGAGCTCCTCCTCCATCTTCTTCATCTTGACGAAGAACGTTCATCTAGACGAAGAACGTTCAAACTCCGACGAAGAACGACGCCTCTCTTCTTCGTCCTCGGTGTCAACAAGAGGGAACGCCGCATCCTCCTCGGGCCTTCTTCGTCGGCAAACGAAGATCCGCCAACAACGTGTCGCATCGGACGTAACTCTTCGTCAACGGATTTGACGAACGACGACCGCGACGCCCGACTTCCGCGACGCCGTCTTCCGCGGAACGTAGAAGATTCTTTGAATCTCAAACCCGAGGTAGGGGATGTTATTTATTGATTATTTTATTCCATTCTTGAATCGTGGATTTTAGCATGACTAAACGTGAGGCTTTTGGATATTCTTAGTTATGTTATTATTTAACGTGAGGGGGGTCGGACCGCATGAACACGGCCGAACCCCCCCTCCTTAGTTCTCGTTTTATTCATGCGGGTGGAAGCAAGAGGCGTGGTGCCGTCGCACCACGCGGATGAACATGCTTATAATTTTCCGCAACACCGTCGCGCTTCGCCGAGGAGAGACTTCAAGAACGCGACGCCGTCGCGCCGCGTTGGGAGGATTCATGGCACGGCGAAAGGGGCGCGGTGCCGTCGCACCGCGCCGGACGACGAACACCGCGGCCGGTTCCGGGCCGCGGTGAGACGAGGAGACCGCGGCCGGTTCCGGGCCGCGGCGGAAGGAAAGACCGGCGGCCGGGCCGCCGGCGTCGGAAGTCGAGGGCGGGACCGGAAATTTCCGGTCCCGTTGGTAAAAACCGGCCGGCCAGCGGGCCGGCCGGATGTCATAAAAACCAGGGGATTAAACCCCCGGCCGGTCCATCAAGACCCCCCTCTTAATGAGGGGGGCGGTTCATTTAAGGAGGGGGGGCAAAGCCCCCCCGGTTTTTGTCCAGCCGGCCCCCATCTGCGGGGGCCGATTTTTTAATTCAAGGCACGGCTTAAAGCCGTGCCGTTTTTGTGAAACGCGGGGCTTAGCCCCCGCGTGCCTCCCGCGTGCGCCGCGGCACCCCGCCGCCAGCGCGGCAGGCCGGCCCCCGCCGCCGCCACGCGGCCCGCCGCCGCCGCCACGCGGCCCGCCGCCGCCGCCACGCGGCCCGCCGCCGCCGCCGCCACGCGGCCCGCCGCCGCCGCCACGCGGCCCGCCGCCGCCGCCACGCGGCCCGCCGCCGTGCCGCCGCCGCGCCGCCGTCCGCCGCCGCCGACCGCCACCGCCGGCCGCCGCGCCGCCCCGGGGGGGGGGGGGGGTCGGGCCGGGTCGGCCCGGACCCGGACCCCCCCGTTTCGGACCAGATTCGGTTCTAGGCTCATAACTTGAGCCTCGGACCTCCGAATGACGAACCGTCTGCGGCAACGCGATCCTTGGATCGAGACGGTCGTTTCGGTATATCGCACTCAAGGTTTCAGGTTACGTTGAGTTCGGCCGGGTTGGTTCGTTCACGAAACCAACCGGGCCTTCGGAGCGGAAACACTCATATCTTGAGCTACGGACGTCCGATTGACGTGCCGTCAGTCGCGTAATGTTCCTCTTAGTGAGACGGATCTTTTGGCATACTCCGCCCGAGGTTTGGACGCAGGTGGAGTACGGTCGGGTTGGTTTTGCCTTAAAAACCAACCGGGCCCCGGAGACGAAAATGCCAATAACTCTCAGACCGGGCGTCCGATCGACGCGCCGTCTGTTGCGTTGAGTTCCTGTTGACGATACGGAACTTTTGGATACATCAACTTCGGTCTTCGTGACAGTTGATGTATCAGCCTCTCGGCTCGTGGAGCGGACCCTCCGTACGAGTTTGCTATGTGCGGGAACCCTAGTACTGGCTGCGACTGTTCTACTGCTACGACTGCTACTGTGATTTGACGACGACAGTACAGAGATCCTGTGTGGATTTGACGACGACAGTACAGAGATCCTGTGTGGATTTGACGACGACAGTACAGAGATCCTGTGTGGATTTGACGACGACAGTACAGAGATCCTGTGTGGATTTGACGACGACAGTACAGAGATCCTGTGTGGATTTGACGACGATAGTACAGAGATCCTGTGTGGATTTGGATGACGACAGTACAGAGATCCTGTGTGGATTCGACGACGACGACTACAGCACTCAGCGATCCTACGTGGATCAGTGCTACAGGTTCTGTGTGAGCCCGATCCTGTGTGGGTCCTTGCGCTCAGCGGTTCTGTGTGAGCCAGCGCCTACAGGTTCTGTGTGAGCCCGATCCTGTGTGGGTCTTCTGCGGGGGTTAGTTACCTATCGATCCTTCGTGGGTCCGACGACTTAGATGGATCAGTGATCATCTTTATCGTCCTTGAAGAAGTATACCTGTGTGAGCTGAATCCTGTTGCTTTCCTGTGTGGATTGTGTTGTGCAATCCTGTGTGGATTATGATTTGCTTTCCTGTGTGGATTGTGTTGTGCAATCCTGTGTGGATTATGATTTGCTTTCCTATGTGGAATACGTATACTTTCCTGCGTGGACTGAGTAGTACTTGGGCTCGGAGGTTGGAGCGTATTAGAATTGATGACTTAGGTATATGTATGGGCATATACCTAAGCAGTGTCGGTTGTTACTTCGTGATTTTACTTTTCTTCGTGATTTATCCTTTGTGGATTTGAGAGACCTTCAGGGGTCTCGGGGTCCCTACTGAGTAGCTTATACTCACCCCTGCACGGGCTTTGCCCGCACTTCGTTGTGTTGGTTGCAGACGACGGACAGTGTTGACCTTAGCTAAGGCTTGCAGAGCGGGACGGTACCCGGAGGTGGACCACTGGGCGAGACGTGCTCGGAGCGGACGGCGGGACCCGTGGAGCAGAGGAGCTATCTGTACCCACCCTTCAGGTGGGATTTCCGGTGGACAGCTCGGAGTAGCGGCTTTTACTTTACAGTTGCTGTTTTTCCCTTTTCGAGTTGTACTTTACAGTTGGGCTTGTATTTCCGGCCCCTTTTTACTTTTCCGCACTTTCAGTCGTACTCTGCTTGTTTAGTGTTTACTTTCCGCTTGTTTACTCTGTGGTGTGTGTTTACTTTTCAAAGGCAATGCCTTCCCTTTTTCCGGGAATTACGCCTTGGTGCTAGTCGCCAGCCCCTGGCCTATGGAAGGCGGGCTTGGGGTAGTCACGGCACGGACCCCGAGGGCGGGTCGTGACAAATTGGTATCAGAGGAGTTCGGTTCTACCGCGAACTCTGATCTTTTCTATGTGAAGCAATAATGTTTAGCGTATTGAGTGTGGTTATCAGTCCAGGGAGTCCAGTGTTGGTGCGGCGGCCGACGTATCCGTACACCAGGACCCTGACTTCTGATTTCCGACTTAATGCACGAAAACATTGATTGCGTGTGTGTTTCAAGTTTTCTTTGTGATTACTTGTGTCAGCTCACCGGGTATACTGATCTGCTTTATGAAAGTCTCAAGTTTTCCTTGTGATTACTTGTGCCAGCTCACCAGGTATACTGTTCTAACCGTGGCGCACCTGTTTCCTTTTCAGGATGGCCCCACGACGGCAGCCAGCTAGGGTTCCGAGAGTCGAGCGAGACGACAGCCCACCGAGCGACGAGGCTTCGGTGCAGGGCCCTTTGCCAGTAGTGGCACCGGCGGTAGCTTTACCCGCCGATCCCCCGATGTTTCCAGCAGCAGCCGCTGACGATGCACGTCGCCTCAGCGCACTGCATGAGTTTCAGCGCCAGCGACCGCCCAAGTTTCGCGGGGAGACGGATCCCCAGGCAGCAGAGGACTGGCTGGAGGCAGTGGTTCGAGTGTTTAGGCTAGTGAGGACACCAGCAGACCTCATGGTGATCCTCGCTGCGAGCCTACTACACGCAGCAGCTGGACGATGGTGGAGCTTGATGCTCCAGGTGCACGATGAGGCATCTCTTCTTTGGACGGACTTTGAGAGCATCTTCCGCTCGGAGTTCGTCCCAGCCACCCTTCGTGCGGTGCGTATCCAGGAGCTTCTACAGCTGCGGCAGGGCAGCATGACGGTCGCTCAGTACTCGGCGAGATTTACCGATCTCTCGCGCTACTCGACCGACATGGTACGGGACCCATTCTTCCGGGCCCGGACCTTCGAGCAGGGTTTGAGACACGAGATCAGGGCATCGCTGATCTCCCTCAGCATACCGACTCAGACAGGAGTACTGGAGCGGGCCCTTCTGATCGAGAGCTTCCTTGCTGAGTCTACACCAGCACAGAGACCCACCGCAGGGCGGCACGTGGCAGAGTCATCTGCAGCTGGCAGTCGACGAATGACTCAGGGGTTCAGACAGACCAGACCTCAGGGCACTGGCTCAGCAGTGCAGGGCACACAACGCGGAGCCAATCTTTCGAGTGGAAGACAGTGCTATGCATGCGGCGGGCGAGGCCACATGGCTCGTGACTGCCCGACCCGCCATGCAGAGGAGCAGCAGACGGTTGAGGAACCACCTAGGCAGAGGCAGAGGTTCGACCGTGGCGGTCTGCAGGAAGGAGGCGGACGAGGCAGAGGAGCAGGCCGAGCAGCAGGTGGTGGACGACGCTTTGAGGCTCTACCACCACCACCACCAGGAGGTCCACCCCGACCGCAGGGGAGAGCTCAGCTTCAGGCAGCCGAGGCCTTCGATCATGGAGCTCTGGGAGCCGATGGACAGGAGCAGAACTAGTGGTTACATCCTTTGTACTTCTGGTTCCTTGTTGCTTTTGTGTAGCGTCTTGTATTACGAGCTGCAATAATAAAAGACGCATACCTTGTGATGTTTTCGTTCCTGTCCTCTTTCGTGATGTTACTAAGAGGTTCCAGTTTTGGCTGTTGACTTGACCCTCACTAGTGAGACATCTACTGGAGGAGACTCAGTTACCACACACTGATGCCGACAGTGTGATTCAACCCTTGGAGGCGAGAGTAACGGTTGAATCTCTTAGTAGTAGCGTCGAGGCCTTACGACGTCATCCTTAGTATGGATTAGTATCATCCATGTTAGGATTGACTGTTTTAGGCAAAGAATGTGGTTCATCCAGGGGATGAGACCAGGTTTCTCTTTTCGGCAAAGAAGAAATCTTGCAGCTCTTGTGGGACCAGAGATGGTCCGGGCCACGTCAAAAGAGGTCCATGTCATCCAGGAGTGGGTCCTACATGGACGATCGATTCCTCTTGTGCGCAACAGATGGCGGCACGGGAATCTCCAGGAGAGCACATAGGAGCGGAAGGCTCAGATGCGTGCTCAGTACTTTCTTTTGGTTTCCCTAGTTTTTGATGTAGCTTTACGGGGACGTAAAGCCCTGAGGTGGGAGTAATGTAAAGACCCGTAAAATTCAAGGAAAATTTTTTCTTAATTTTCTTTAGAATTTTACAAGAGCGCGGTTTCAGACGGCACCTGATTCCGAGGCCCGGAGTGCCCGGAATTAATTTCCGAAGTTTGGCTCGGGTACGTTCAGTGAACGAACGAGCGGGAATTCCTAACTTTTGATCCGGTGCTCGGAATTGAAATCCGAGGGCACCGATGAACTCGCAGCGCCGATTTTCACTTAATGAGACCTTTTCGGGAGTTGCGTTTGTTGCGGGTTGAAAGTTACGTTTTGGGGTTTTTCAGTTAAGTTAAATAAAATTGTGTAAAACAAATTTTATTTTAACTTATTAAAAAAAAACCTACCTAAGGGGGTTGGAAGTGGGACCCACACCCTCTTAACCTCCCTTTGGAGGATTAAGTGTGGTGGGGCCCACACGAACCCCTAAGTCTTTTCTTTTTCTCTCAACATACTTAACCCCCCTCTTTAATGACTTAAGTTACTTAATTTAATTTTGGGGAGTTAAACTCTTTTGAATTTCAAACATTTGAAATTCTTTTGAGTTGTGTGTTAATAAAATAAGATGCAATCTTATTTGTTTAAGGGTTGTCGTTTGTTCCCTTGAGAGCTTTTGAGAGCTCCTCCTCCATCTTCTTCATCTTGACGAAGAACGTTCATCTTGACGAAGAACGTTCAAACTCCGACGAAGAACGACGCCTCTCTTCTTCGTCCTCGGTGTCAACAAGAGGGAACGCCGCATCCTCCTCGGGCCTTCTTCGTCGGCAAACGAAGATCCGCCAACAACGTGTCGCATCGGACGTAACTCTTCGTCAACGGATTTGACGAACGACGACCGCGACGCCCGACTTCCGCGACGCCGTCTTCCGCGGAACGTAGAAGATTCTTTGAATCTCAAACCCGAGGTAGGGGATGTTATTTATTGATTATTTTATTCCATTCTTGAATCGTGGATTTTAGCATGACTAAACGTGAGGCTTTTGGATATTCTTAGTTATGTTATTATTTAACGTGAGGGGGGTCGGACCGCATGAACACGGCCGAACCCCCCCTCCTTAGTTCTCGTTTTATTCATGCGGGTGGAAGCAAGAGGCGTGGTGCCGTCGCACCACGCGGATGAACATGCTTATAATTTTCCGCAACACCATCGCGCTTCGCCGAGGAGAGACTTCAAGAACGCGACGCCGTCGCGCCGCGTTGGGAGGATTCATGGCACGGCGAAAGGGGCGCGGTGCCGTCGCACCGCGCCGGACGACGAACACCGCGGCCGGTTCCGGGCCGCGGTGAGACGAGGAGACCGCGGCCGGTTCCGGGCCGCGGCGGAAGGAAAGACCGGCGGCCGGGCCGCCGGCGTCGGAAGTCGAGGGCGGGACCGGAAATTTCCGGTCCCGTTGGTAAAAACCGGCCGGCCAGCGGGCCGGCCGGATGTCATAAAAACCGGGGGATTAAACCCCCGGCCGGTCCATCAAGACCCCCCTCTTAATGAGGGGGCGGTTCATTTAAGGAGGGGGGGCAAAGCCCCCCCGGTTTTTGTCCAGCCGGCCCCCATCTGCGGGGGCCGATTTTTTAATTCAAGGCACGGCTTAAAGCCGTGCCGTTTTTGTGAAACGCGGGGCTTAGCCCCCGCGTGCCTCCCGCGTGCGCCGCGGCACCCCGCCGCCAGCGCGGCAGGCCGGCCCCCGCCGCCGCCACGCGGCCCGCCGCCGCCGCCGCGCGGCCCGCCGCCGCGCCGCCGCCGCGCCGCCGTCCGCCGCCGCCGACCGCCGCCGCCGGCCGCCGCGCCGCCCCGGGGGGGGGGGGGGGGGGGGGGGGGTCGGGCCGGGTCGGCCCGGACCCGGACCCCCCCGTTTCGGACCAGATTCGGTTCTAGGCTCATAACTTGAGCCTCGGACCTCCGAATGACGAACCGTCTGCGGCAACGCGATCCTTGGATCGAGACGGTCGTTTCGGTATATCGCACTCAAGGTTTCGGGTTACTTTGAGTTCGGCCGGGTTGGTTCGTTCACGAAACCAACCGGGCCTTCGGAGCGGAAACACTCATATCTTGAGCTACGGACGTCCGATTGACGTGCCGTCAGTCGCGTAATGTTCCTCTTCGTGAGACGGATCTTTTGGCATACTCCGCCCGAGGTTTGGACGCAGGTGGAGTACGGTCGGGTTGGTTTTGCCTTAAAAACCAACCGGGCCCCGGAGACGAAAATGCCAATAACTCTCAGACCGGGCGTCCGATCGACGCGCCGTCTGTTGCGTTGAGTTCCTGTTGACGATACGGAACTTTTGGATACATCAACTTCGGTCTTCGTGACAGTTGATGTATCAGCCTCTCGGCTCGTGGAGCGGACCCTCCGTACGAGTTTGCTATGTGCGGGAACCCTAGTACTGGCTGCGACTGTTCTACTGCTACGACTGCTACTGTGATTTGACGACGACAGTACAGAGATCCTGTGTGGATTTGACGACGACAGTACAGAGATCCTGTGTGGATTTGACGACGACAGTACAGAGATCCTGTGTGGATTTGACGACGACAGTACAGAGATCCTGTGTGGATTTGACGACGACAGTACAGAGATCCTGTGTGGATTTGGACGACGACAGTACAGAGATCCTGTGTGGATTCGACGACGACGACTACAGCACTCAGCGATCCTACGTGGATCAGTGCTACAGGTTCTGTGTGAGCCCGATCCTGTGTGGGTCCTTGCGCTCAGCGGTTCTGTGTGAGCCAGCGCCTACAGGTTCTGTGTGAGCCCGATCCTGTGTGGGTCTTCTGCGGGGGTTAGTTACCTATCGATCCTTCGTGGGTCCGACGACTTAGATGGATCAGTGATCATCTTTATCGTCCTTGAAGAAGTATACCTGTGTGAGCTGAATCCTGTTGCTTTCCTGTGTGGATTGTGTTGTGCAATCCTGTGTGGATTATGATTTGCTTTCCTGTGTGGATTGTGTTGTGCAATCCTGTGTGGATTATGATTTGCTTTCCTATGTGGAATACGTATACTTTCCTGCGTGGACTGAGTAGTACTTGGGCTCGGAGGTTGGAGCGTATTAGAATTGATGACTTAGGTATATGTATGGGCATATACCTAAGCAGTGTCGGTTGTTACTTCGTGATTTTACTTTTCTTCGTGATTTATCCTTTGTGGATTTGAGAGACCTTCAGGGGTCTCGGGGTCCCTACTGAGTAGCTTATACTCACCCCTGCACGGGCTTTGCCCGCACTTCGTTGTGTTGGTTGCAGACGACGGACAGTGTTGACCTTAGCTGAGGCTTGCAGAGCGGGACGGTACCCGGAGGTGGACCACTGGGCGGGACGTGCTCGGAGCGGACGGCGGGACCCGTGGAGCAGAGGAGCTATCTGTACCCACCCTTCAGGTGGGATTTCCGGTGGACAGCTCGGAGTAGCGGCTTTTACTTTACAGTTGCTGTTTTTCCCTTTTCGAGTTGTACTTTACAGTTGGGCTTGTATTTCCGGCCCCTTTTTACTTTTCCGCACTTTCAGTCGTACTCTGCTTGTTTAGTGTTTACTTTCCGCTTGTTTACTCTGTGGTGTGTGTTTACTTTTCAAAGGCAATGCCTTCCCTTTTTCCGGGAATTACGCCTTGGTGCTAGTCGCCAGCCCCTGGCCTATGGAAGGCGGGCTTGGGGTAGTCACGGCACGGACCCCGAGGGCGGGTCGTGACATAAACATAAAACCCATGAAAGAGAAACATGTTTCATAAATACCATGGAATTAAGCATAACCCATTCATATAAAGTATATGAATTTAACCTTCATATTATTTCCTATAATGGTATGAGTAACATCAATGTATGTCATCTTATATAGAAAATAATTTTTAAATATCCGTCAAAAATATTTCTTGAGTAAAATATCTTTTCTTCTTTGAAAAAATATTTTTAATACATAAAACCATTTTATAATCAATTTCATAGAAGATACATTAAAAATTTATAAATAAGACTTCAAATAATTTAAAAGCCTTCTTCCTTAAAAACAAATAAAATAATCTTCAAAATTTTTTAAAAACATTTTTCTTTGAAAACACATTTAAAACTTATAAAGAAATCATGAATATTATTTCTTTGAAAATACTTTAAAAACATATAAATAGTACTTAAAAAAGTATTGAAAACTATTTTCTTTGAAATAATTTTAAAACTTATAAATAAATCATGAAAAAATTTTGAGATCCATTTTCCTTAAAAAATTAAAAAAGAATCTAGGAAAAATTTGGAAAAAAAGTTTCCTTGAAAACATAGAAAAGGAGCTTAAAAACGTTTTGGAAACTATTTTTCTTGAAAACATATAAAGGAATCTTGAAAAATATTTCAAAAAAAATTCATTAAAACATATAAAATAATCTTGAAATTTTTTTGAAAATGATTTTATTTTAAAAACTTTTTTAAAATTTTTTTCTTAAAAAAACTTTTAAATTTGAAAATAAATCATCATAGGATTTATGGATGATAAATCTTCACATGTCGTACAAGGTAAAAACAACATTGATTTTGCATTTTAAAAAGGTTAGAAATAATCCTTGTTTGGAAAGTGACAATAGTATTACTTTAAAGATATTGATAAAAGAAAAAAAGGGTAAAATTGTTTTTATAGATTACAGAAAAATGATATAATATTCTTAGAAATACATTTTAGAAAAAAAAGATTTCCGTCCGAAGGGAGGGTAAAGTCAGGATTTCTTAAAAATACTTTATTGAATATATTATATACCAAAGAGTATAAAAATGGTAACAATTTATGAATAAATAATTTATTACTATATGATAATGAATTTTCTTGAGATATGGATAATAAGATTTAATCAGAGGAAGCATAAAAATAAAAAATCTCAAGAAGTGATGATATTGTCACAATAAACACTAATAACTTGTTTTCTTGGGGTCATAATCTTTATGTAATAAAATTAAATTACTTGAAACTTAAAATATCATTACAATAAGGAAATCCATGATGTAATAGTTAAAATTGAAGTATATACACCTTGAGATAAAATTTAGGTGCATAACAAAAACTGAGTCTCAGATAAGGTAAATTTAGACGAAACTATTTCACTGATTTGGTAATTTTTGAATCTTAATCCACATGAAATAAAAAAAATTACATGAACATGTGAATACCCATAAAATTATGTATAATATAAATATAATTCAATCATCCATAGTACATACACCACACAAAAGTAAAGAGTGGTAAACATAACATGTATCTCACGGAAATTAAAAGTGAGATGAAATCCTCTTACCTTGTGTCTTGACTCTCGTCGTACCTGTAAAATATCTCTGTATAATAAATATAAATTTATTATACATAATACCATATATGGTTTTATTATGACAAAATATTACTCTCTTGTTAACAATCCTATGTTAAGGTTTCACTTTGGGTAATATTCTCTTTGTTCTTTGCATGTATCTTAATTTGTTTTATCATTGGTTCGTATACTTATATCATGATTCCAAAATGTAAATAATGATATAAATATCATGTATATAAATGATATTTATATTATAAAAATCTATAACATAGTTAAGTATTAAACGGAATACGCCGCTCATGGATATGGTAAGTCGTACGTACACTTGAACATTGTTTCTGTTTTTATTGTCATATTGAAAGAAAGTATGTAAATGAAATTGTATATATATGTATGTATGTATATATATATACAATTATTCAAATAAAATTACTATATCATATAATTTCACTAAACTCATACTTAACACATTCTATGTGGTGTGTAAACGAATCACAATGATGTGAGGGGGTGGTAGCCCACACTTTCTCAAATGGGATTATTGTATTAGCACCAAATAGAAAGATAAAATGGTATTAGTTAAAAAAATGTAGAAATAAGAATTAATAAATAATAAATATTATATATAAAATATATAAGTATAGTTTTCATCATAATTTCTACCATGATTGGTGGTAAAGGAAAAATGAACAATCATCGTTTCATGAGGCAGCAGTTTTCCATACACAGAAATAGTAAGTTTGATATCCCTTTTATGGAGATGTGTGTAAGTTTAGGTCAAACCCTTAGAATAAAAAAAATAGTATAATTAGTATAATTTTTTCATACAATAATTTAATAATGATAGTGGAAGGGTAGAGAAGTAAAATAATAGATATAATCATGAGATAAGATGTTACCACTTAATCGGGTAACTCTTTTTGGTTTGTGCCAAAATGATTCCTTGGGTTGCCTTATTTTCAAGTTCATGATTCTAGGAGTAAGTAAGGAAATTATGGATCTTATTTGATTATATTTTTGGATTCCCAAGGTGCTTTAGGAGTTTTATCAATATGGTAGAGGTGGTGTCCTTTTATAGGTAAAAAAAGGTCACACTTGGCATTTTTTAAAACAAGTTAGGTGTACCAGCGTTTTTACCTAAAAAGTCTTAAAAACCAAAACCAACTATATAATGGAAGTTTAATTTCGGAATCATGGCCATAAAATGGGTGTTCTACCAGTTAATATTTCTTTTTGGGTCTTATATTTATGGTTTAGTACATTATTGACCTTATTTTTATCTTATCTGATGTAATTAATTTTAATCACTTTCACTAATGTTTTAGGTAAAAGAAATTGAATTATTATACCTTATAAATTATTATTATTATAAATATGTAAAAAAATTTCCTAAATTCTAATCACATAAGTGGCAGAAATTAATTTTAAATTAATCCCGTTGACGGGACGACACTGTGGGTTTTTAACGTAAAAACATTCAAAGGTTTGCTAAGTTTTAATATCCAATTTCAATGTGTAATTGGATAAAATGACCTAAATTGGATTAATTTATATAAATATTATCTAACTAAACTATTTAACCAATTAAAAATATAATTTAACATTATAAAAAAAATTAGATGAAAAAGTAGTTTTGAATTAAAATCCAGAATTTTTAACTATTCATTAAAAGATGAAACCTTACATAAAAATACAAAAAAATTATCCTAACCTAATTTTTCTGTTTCTATTCCAAAGTTAAATTTTATTTTGTCATATTTATTCGATAAAATTTATAACACATTTATTTAAAATGGGTTATCCATTAAAGGTGATAAAAATGTGTTTATAAAAATATAGGTTATAAGAATAAAGTTGGGTTTGTTCTTATCTTATGTCTCTCCAATATATTGGATGAAAATTAAAATATATAATTGGATATATATCATATGTATTACATTAATATTTCTCAATAATTTTAATTAATTTAATTTATTGGGTTAAAACAATTTTGTGACCATAATAATATTTTCCTTCATATTCAATCAGTTTTCATATTCATTTATAATTAATTAGTAACCTATGAATTCTTCTTTTATTTGTGTAAACCACATATTTTTATAATTTAGTTAATAATATTCATATCTATCAACTTAATGACTAGGTTATATATTATTATAATAATATTTATAATAATATATTATAGTTAGGTAATACTCGGTCTTTTGTGTTACGTAAGCCATCGAGGAAGGTCAATATTGCATGTAATGTATGCTAACCTTGTGGTTCCATGTAACGTATGCCAAGTCGATGTTATGTGTAAAATACACCAAGATTGTGTCATGTTAAATTAATTTTTGACTTGGTGAAAAACTATTTTATCTGTTTTATGAAATGAAAAATATGAAAATATTAAATTAATTCAAAAAAATATATCACAAAATCTTTCGGTGTTGCATTTTACCCCTCTTAAAATGAATTTCACCCTTGAAATTCATCTCGGTTATCAATGTTTTAATACTGTAAAGTTTCATTCATAGAATATGACATCATAAAAATGGATACTAAAACTTCCCATAAATAGGGAAAGTTAGAACCATAACAGTTGCCCAAAGTAACATTTAACAAGGTTTCCACATAAGAGAACATAGGTTGGGAGTGAAGATTGGAAATTGAGTAAAACCATAAATATTTATAGGTATTGATTGATTTCATCAATCACAAACAAGTTAATGATCAAATAAAATTATAGGGCCTCAAATTCATAAATCTATGATGACTTATAAGTCCATTGGTTCAATAAATTTAAGGTATTAGGTTAACACTTTTTTTATCATTATCATATCTTTGAGTAATTCTTCTATTGACTAATAATATAAGGATATATAATTAAATTATATGTTTTTATAAAAAAAATCATTATTTGGTCGGGATTTTATTTAGTTCTAATTTATCCATTACTTCAAGAAATAGATATCCAGAAATTAACTTTGATGCCCGAAGCACTAAAATTCACTTTTATCAGATACTAAGGCCCATAAAAGAATCAAAATTATAACTACTTATCTCTAACTATCCAAAAATAAATATGGTTAATCATAAAAAGTATCACTATTATTTCATAATAAATATTTATTCATAAAAAATAAATATACATTAACTAGGACAACATGTAGGCTAGTGGTAGGCACGAAACCCTTATTATCCTTCGATCATGGGTTCAAGACCCGTAGCCTTCCCATACTTGATTTCTTGTCACCTAACATACATGATGTCCTTTTCTAAAACCACACTAATATGATTTGAAAAATATATAATAAGTAAATCCATGAAGTGAGTTAAATCACTAAATATCATTTCAACAAAGGTTTTCAATATAAACTCAGTGCATAAATAATTATTTTGAAGTTTAACTTAAACTTTTATTGAATGGTTAAACTTACAACCCTTCTCAAAAATAAAAAATAAAAACTTTAGGAAAAGAATTAAAAAATTAGCTTTGCATTGATTCCCATGTATATCGTAATGTAACTCTTGGTTGTCACATTCCAAACATGTGATTACCCTCATCATATATTCTATCGAAACATTGTAGTAACCTAAATTATCATAATTTTTTTTTGGAAAACATGCATTATTTTTTATTCCAAAATATATTGGATTTATTTATTAAATCCAAAAATGTTGTAAAATTCTTAAATGTTATCATAAACTATATATCAAACATTCCTTACTTAGTTCCAAGGTAATCATTACCATCCAATTTACTTATCCATATCCCACGTATCTTTATTCATATAACATTATCTTAACATAAAAACTTATTAAGGGTGACCTTCACTTAGTCGAAATATCACCTTGATATTAACACAATTCACCAAACCATCAGGAAAATTCAACATAAACATGTAAATACAAAGAAAAAAACATTAGTAGAATAATCATTTTATATTTCATAATTCATAACTTTGTAATCCAAATACATAAAAACATTGATTACATCATTTTTAATCCATTAACAATGCTACATAATCCTATTACACAATACCTCTTTACTTTAAAATTTCATATATAGTCTAGTCATCAACCACAATGTAACCATTACTCTCACCACCTTACCAATTCTCTTTAGGACCATTCCTCTTGGGAAATCGGGTTACATAATGATAGTTTTCTTCACACATAAAACACTTAACCTTCAATGCTGTCTTAGGAAGTCCAATATTCACATCCATTTCATTTATTGAACACTTAATTTTTTTCCTTTCGGTCACTTCCTATGTGCCCTTGTTTACCACAATCAAAACATATTCTTGTCCCTATAAGACATTCACTTAAGTTATTCTTTCCACATTGTTGACACAAAGGAAACTAAATATTCTTTCCTACATGGTCTACATTACCCAAACTCTCAGTGAACTCCTTATTTATGTTCCTTTGTGAGTCTGAGAGTTGTTTTAGGTATACATTGTTAATCATGTTCTTTGAACACGTATTTGGAATGATCACAACATCTTTCACTCCAATGATCATCTGACTTGGTTAGTCATCATAAAATCTTCCATCACATTCAACATTAATCTAGTTCCTTCTAGTTCCCACCATTGACGAAAACATGAACCAGAGTGTAAGCATTAATTATCATATCATAAAACCACATAGTCATGAAAATAATTAATTATAAGATATCATGAAACCTTCCTCAATCTATGAAACCCTATGTCCATACTAAGTTATTAATATCCAACTTATATTTAAATTCTTCATGATGGTTCATGAAGAGTTTGTGAATTTCCAAATATATCCCTCAAGAGTGTCAATCCAAGTGGGCATTAAGTTATGTTTTTGTGTACTAAAATACCCCAAGTAAAGCTCATAATATCATTTTAGAGTTCTTACCCCAAGGTACATATCTTCCAAATCCACATCCACTTGTAGTATCCAGATAGTGATATACTTATAGGAAACCACTCACTCAATAATTTACCAAAATTCTTGGACATTGTTTCTAAAAATTAACTCATCCTTACACTTATCCTTAGAGATATCCCCTAGAAATATCCTTAGAAATGTACCTAGGGATATCATTAATTTTTTCTCATCCTAGGTTCCAAAAGTTAACTATACCTTTTCTCTGATACCAATTATAGAGATCCTAGATTTTCATACATTGAAATTGCATTACATTTTTGGAACACTTAGAACATTATAAAAATAGATGCCCAAAGACCGTAATTGGTCTAGCGATTTTGGAAACTGGGAAAAATAAACACGGTTACATTAGTGTATTACATTATCTCCCACTAGTTTCTTCATGACTATCACCCTTCTTTGACACAACATACCTAAAACATATCTTTATAACTTGGGGAAGGAAACATAAAAAGGTGTGATCTCAAATGCTCGGTAAGGGTAAACAAGGGAGACATGTAAGCATAAACATGAGCATAGGGGTATGATAACATGATCAAAACATTATAAGATCATACCATGTGTGTAAAATTTAATAAAAATGAATCATGGAATAAATCATGGTAGTTCATATAACATGAATCATAAGTAAATAACGGACATAATCCATGAAACCATAACATAATAATAAAATATGGAATTTGGGAAAACACATAAGAATATAATATGATTTCCATAGTAGCCAAGGTATCGCTTCCAAGATGATCTTGGTAGTATGGGTTCACTCCCTATACCATCTTGGCAGTCATGGTGCTCCCCCATATCCATCTTAGTAGTCAATATTCATTCCCAATTCCATATTAGTATATCTCGTGAGATATAAATCTTTGCCTAATGCATTGGAGGGAGATATTGGCCCCACTCATCTCATAGTGAATTTATAAATACATGTTCCACAAAATCATAAACAATCATATCATAATCCATGTAATTAAGTGGGTATCATAAACATGTAAACATATCATAACCTGTGGAAAATATATTGGTTTCATATTAATTTCATCAAAATAATAACTTGTGAAAGAGAAATAAATTTCATAAACATACAACCCATTAAAGAGAAATATTTTTCATAAGCATAAAACCCGTGAATGAGAAATGGGTTTCACAAAGACCGTGACATTAAGCATAACACATTCATAGAAAGGATATTAATGGAACCATTAGATCATTTCCTATAAGGTAATTAGTGACATCAACAGATGTCATATTAGATTGAAAATAATTTATCAAAATATTTCAAAAACATTTCTTGATTAAAATATCCTTTATTATTTGAAAAAAGTATTTTTAATAAATAAAAACATTTGATAATCATTTTCATAGAAAATACCTTTAAAACTTATAATGAATACATGAAAACATTTCAAAATATTTTTCCTTGAAAAAATATAAAATAAGAATCAAAAAATTTTAAAAACATTTTACATCAAAAACACTTTAAAAATTTATAATGAAATATTGATAATGTTTTCAAAATAATATCAAAACTTATAAACAGTTATTGAAAAAGTTTTGAAAACTATTTTCATTGAAAATACTTTCACAATATATAAATAAATCTTGAAAACTTGCAAAATAATATTGAAAAGGTTTTGAAAACCATTTTCCTTGAAAAATTATAAAAGGAGCTTGAAAATGATTTGGAAACCATTTTTCTTGAAAACCACTAAAAAAGCTTGAAAACGTTTTGAAAACCATTTTCATTGAAAATGAATAAAATAATATTGAAAAAATTTTGAAAATGATTTTCATTTAAAATTAATTTTTAAAACATTTTATTAAAAAAATTAAACATGAAAATAAATCTTCCAAAGAATAACGGTGGATAAATCTATACATGTCATACAATGTAAAAAATAACATTCATTTTTCAAGGTAAAAAATGTTAGAAAAATGACTTATTCATAAATAAACAAGAATATTTATTTTAATATATTGGTAAAAGTCAAAAATGTTAAAAATGTATTTTATAGATTATTGGAGAATGGTATAATATTCTTGTAAACCCTTTTTTTAACATATATTTATGACCGAAGGGAAGGTAATGTCGGGCTTTCTTAAAAACACTTTATTGACTATATTATGTACCAATGAGTATAAAAATGTTAACAATACATGAATAAATAATTAATAACTAGAGAAGAATTAATTTTTTGGATATATGTATCATAATATTTCATAAAAGGAATCATAAACATAAACAATCTCGAAAAGTGATGAGATTGTCTCAATAAACTCTTATAACTTGGTTGTTTGGGGTCCTAATCACCATGTAAGATAAGGAAATTACCTGAAACTTAAAATATCATAAAAATAATTAAATTAATCATTTAACACATAAAAAGAAAGTATATACACCCCTATGTTGAATTTAGGATCATAACAGAACATGAGACTCAAATAAGGAAAATTGAGACAAAACTATTTCACCGATTTGGTAACTTTTAAAAATTAATCCCTATGAAATAAATATCATGACATGGAAATGGGAGTACCCATACATTTAGGTATAATATTCATATAATAAAATCATTATTACTACTTATACCTCACAAAATTAAAGAGTGGTAAACATAACATGTATCTCACGGAAATTCAAATTGAGCTTAAATCCACTTACCTTGTGTCTTGACTATCCTAGTACCCATACAAGCTTCATATATAATAAATATAAGTTTATTATACATATTTTATAAAATTATATTCTTATATATAATACTATATATGGTCTTATTATGACCTTATATTACCCTCTTGTTAATGATCTGATGTTAAGGTTTCACTTCAGGTAATATTCATTTTGTTCTTCGCATGTTTCTTAATTTGTTATATTGTTGGTCATTATACTTATATAATTATTTAAAAATTTAATTAATGTTATAAATATTATGTATTTATAGTATATTTATATTATAATAATATATATCATAGTGAATTATGAAATATAATACATCGTTCATGGAGATGTCAAGCCGTATGTACGCATGAACGTTGTTTCCGTTTTTATTGTTGTATTGAAAGAAAGTATGTAAATGATATGTGTATATATATGTATGTGTATATATATATAAGTATTACACTAGAATTATTATATCATATAAGTTCACTAAACAAATCCTTAATACATTCCATGTGTTGTGTGAACGAATCACATCACTTTGAGGGGGTGGTAATCCACACTTCCTTAAACGAGATTATTGTATAAACACAAAATGGAAAGTAAAAAAGGTATGAGTTGAAAAAACTAATACATAAGATTAAAGGAATGATAAATATAGTATATAATATATATAAATAAATTTTCCATCATAATTTCTACCATGATTGGTTGTAAAGGAAAAATAAACAATAATCACTTCGTGAGGTAGTAGTTCATCGTACATAGAAATAGTATGTTTGATATCCATTAGAAGGAGGTGTGTGTAATTTTAGTAGAAAAAATAGCAGAAAAAAATCCTAGTATATTGATTTTACTATTTTTTATATAGTAATGTAATAAATATAGTGGATGGGGTGGATAAGGAATATAAATAAAATGATCTTAAGAGAAGACATTACCTCTTAATCGAGTAACTCCTTTTGGTTTGGTCCAAAAAGCTTCATTGATTTTCCTTATGCCAAATTTAAGGATTATAGTTGTAAGGGAGGTAATTTGGGGGATTATTTTAGTATGGTTTTGGTGAATCAATGGTATTGAGAGGTCTGAGGAAGTGGGTAGAGGTGGTGGTATTTTATAGGGAAGGAAAAGGACACACATGGCATTTTTTCAAAACAAGTTAGGTGTACAAAGTTTTTACCTAAAAAAGTCATAAAAAATAATCCAAACTCAATAAAGTAAGTTTAATGGACTAATATTGGTCATGAAATTGGTTTTTTAGAAGTTTATAGGTCATTTTTTGTCTTATATTTATGGTTTATTACTTATATTAAACTTATTTTCTCTTAACCAATGTAATTAATTTAAGTCACTTCCACTAATTTTGGTCAAAAAAATTTTGACCTTGTTAAACATTATAAATTTTTATGATTCCAAATATTTAATCAATTTTTCCAAATTTTAATCACATAATTGGTTGAAATTAATTTATAATTAATCCCACTGACAGGATGACATTGTGGGTTTTTAATGTAAAATCGTCCAAATCGTCTGCTATGTTTCTATATCCAATTTCAATGTGGAATTAGTTCCAATTACCTAAATTGTATTAATTGATAAAAATATTATATAAATATACTATAAAATCATTTAAAAAATAATTTAACCCTATTAAAAAATTAGATGAAAAATTATTTTTCAATAAAAATCTAGTATTATTAACTATTCATTGAAAGATGAAACCTTAAATAAAAATACCTATAAATTATCCTAAACTAATTTTTATGTTTCAAATCAAAATATAATGCTTATTTTGAAATATTAAACCTATAAAAGTAATAAAAATTTTATTTAAAATGGGTTCTTCATTAAAGGCGATAAAAATTCTTTAATAAAAATATATGTTTTTAAGCATAAAATTGGGTTTGTTCTTATCTTATGTCTATAAAATATATTTGATGAAGATTTAAATATTTTACTGTATATATATAATATTTATTACATTAATATTACCCACTAATTTTAATTAATTTAATTTTTTATTTTAAAACAAATTTGTGACCATAATAATAGTTTCTCTTATATTCAATCAGTTTTTATATTCATTTATAATTAATTGGTAACCTATGAATTCATCTTTTATTTCTATAAACATAATATTTTCATAATTTAGTTAATAATATTCATATCCATAAAATTAATTTCTAGGTTATATCTCATTATAATAATATTTTTAAATATATATTATAGTTAGGTAATAATCAGTCTTGCATGTTACGCAAGCCATTGAGGAAGGTCAATGTTGAGTGTAATGTATGATAAAAATTTTGTTCCATTTAACATATGCCAATTTGGTGTTGTGTTTAACATATTCCAAGATGTTTCTATGTGAAACAAATGTTTAAATTAGTGAAAAACTATTTGTAGTGTTTTGTGAAATGAAAATTGTCCAAAAAATAAATTAATTCAAAAAAAAATATTTCACAAAATCTTAGGGTGTTGAAACAAGAGAGTTTTGATCCAATTTTTACATAATTTATTTCTCATACACTATTTATCATGATAAATCAAGATGAGTTCCATTACATTGACTTTCTTAATTTTCAAATCAAACCATGATGATTTTAAACTGTATAGAAATGATTGAGGTCATCGATTGATTATATTTAATACCATTTGACTTTAATACCTGCCTTACATCTATTCCTTTTTTATACCCATATAAACCATGGAATACCTTTATAGGATTCCACATTAGAAGATAATTTATCCTTCATAACCCTATTTATTTGACTATTATTTCTATATTATTCATTTGAGTTTGATATGGGGGTTGGGTATTTTCCTGGAGTTTCTAAAATTATAGTGTTGAAATGAATAATGGGGTTTCGTTATCGTGGGTTTTTTGTAATAAATGTTCATTACATTTGGTATTATACTTTAATTCATCCTCTATATTTTAAAAAATACAATGAAAAAATTGAAAAAAATGATGGAAAAGTGATCATGTGGGATACCTAGGATTTACCAATAGATAACACCTTAACCCTTATTATATTAACTATTGTAATTATTTTGTTGGTAAGATATTGATGGTGGTTAATCAGGTGCTATTTGGTTTTACTTCCAATGTTGTGGGAATTTTTCATGCACATATTCCACTAAAAAATAAGAGAGATGAAAAAAATTGATATAGAAATAAAAAGAGAACTATTTTCACTTTTTTATATGTTTAAAAGTTGACCTTTCTTGATAAGAAGATATGGAAAATTTTCATGTTTTATTTTGATAATGTAGTTGAATTAGTATCATATTTAATTGATATTTACTTGAATATCAAGCATTGTACTTTGAGAATTTTACCCTCCTTTTTAGCCTTTAAATTTTAATTTTTCACATCATTATCAACCCACCTTAATCCATAAAGACATTAGAACCTTACAAAAAATCCCTCATTATTTTTTTAGTTTAATTTATAAGTAGATACTGAGATCACTTGAAAGCTTATGGATAGAGTAAACATAATTTTTATTGAGAATACCTTTATTTAAAGTATTCTTTAGTGATTAGTGATATGTATTATGGAGAGGTAAATTATATTTTTCATAAATTTTGAATAAAATTTTGAATGATGTGGGTGAAAGATATAAAATGTCTTGAAATTAAAATTTTAAAGGAATTAGGATTTTGACAATTGATTTTGTTTGTGTTTCATGATTTTTAAAAAACTCCAGTCAAAAAAATTGTTTTATGATCATGATTATAGAAAAAATTATCTTTTGGGAGTATGGATATTTTGTGAGTGGATGTTGAGGTTTTTTCTAAGGATGGGAAAATATTTAGGTATGGGGGAATTTTATTAATCTTTTATATATATTCTTGGTTAATTATAAATAATTTAAATTCTAATTATGTATAATTATATTGTTTTAACTGTTTTACAGAATAAAAAAAAGTTTAACAAATATTTATGGTATTTGGATTATTTTTAAGTGAAATGAATGATTATAGTTGAAAACGCAACAGTTTGGCATATGAAAGTGATGTTACAAATGTGGAAAATTCTATAGAATATGATAAAGTTAAAAAAAATAAGTAACCATGCAAACCTTCAACCCAAGTCCAAGTCACATCGCCACCCGAATAAAGTCATCCAAACCCATGGGGAAGGACATACTTGTGTAAAAAAGGTATTAGAGGCCACATGCATGCACATGACATGCATTGGTTAGTGCATGGTTAGGAGATATAGGTAAGGGGCAACAACCTGGGGCTTGGAGGTACTGCCTTCATCTGGTTCAACACACATACAGGGATTTTGTAGAATAAGTCAGTACTATAGATGATTTACTTGTTCAAATTCCATATAATTTCTTATTAAGTGGAGTAATCCTAGGAAAAACTCTGATGTGGGATGAGTGTCACCAAGTACTATTCACAACTAATAAAAATTTCATAGTATCATCCACACTCGCATCTCACTCATCACAAAAAACATGTTCTCTACCCCCTACATGTCTTTGTCATCCCTCTATAACATTAGACCATTGAGATCTATCATTTCTACACCTAGGAGGCTCAATATCAATATAATTAAGCCCTATAAATCTCATAGTACTACCATGGAAGCCACTTGGGAGATCTGGTGACCCAAGAGAGTTCACTGTGAAGATAACATAATTCCATAAAGTGTGGGGAAGAATAAAATGATAAAGGATATAGTTAAGGCCTAGTGTTCCATTAATACATAATGAAAAAAAGGAGTTTCACCACAAATGTATATAAGAAAAAGGTGGTTGTATTAGTGGTCAGTTTTTATAACATAGGAGTGTGTACACATGAGAGGATTTCAAGAAAGTTACACCCCAAGTAAAAGGAGATCGATATGGAAAAGATAAGGGTATTTTGGGTAATTAAGATTTTTAATGTAGGATTTCTTGTTTTCACCATAGTTGAAGATGATGAAAATTAGGTTTTCCATTCAAATTGGTTTTCTAGATTAAAATTGCATTGTGTCATGGGGGTCCTCGATATGGTCATGTCTTGAGGGTTTTGTATCAAGGATCTCACATCGAAGGAGTTGAGGTGATGTCATTGTATTATTTGTAAAGGAAATATTAGTTGAAGTTGAAGACTATATTTATAAGAAAGATGATGTGTTGTTTATGGATTCCTAGGATTTTAAAATGTTGGATTTTTTAATCATTATTTAACCAATATGGTCGAACCGTATGATTAATCTTGTTACATAGAGGTACCTGATGGGATAATTTATTTATAGATATAGGGAGAATACACCATTGAGACCAGGATTATGTTTTACAAAGAGATAATTCAGTATATTTTAATTTATTAACTCCTATCTTTTAGGATTTTGGGAAGAATATTTTTTAGGAAATTTTTAATTGGTTTTAAGGACACATCATGTATTAATTTTCCCTATATTTTTAAAGAAGAATGAAAAAAATAAAACACAATAATTGAAGGATTGGAAACATGGAGGCTGAAGAATCGAGAGTAGATTAACACTAGATATGATGTTTAGTTAAGTTCAATTTTGTTTTTTTCTTTCCACTATGTAAATACAACACCCTATGATTTTATGATATATATTTATCTTCAAATAAATTTAATTTCTTCAATAGCTTGAGATACATACAACCCTAAGTCTAAATGAACTATAATATGGTATGTTGTTATAATGTAGAAATTAAAAATGAATAGTTAATTCAAATAAAAAATTTAAAAAAAAATAAATGTATTATAAAATTCAAATATATTTATAAATAATTATTCAATTTTTTTTAAATTCATTACATGCTTTAAAAATACTTTCTTCACTCGAAAATGGTTTTTATTATTTTTTGTGACAAAATAATATAATTAATTTCTTCCACTTTTATAAAATTTATTTGAAATAAACTAACTTATTTTTTGAAATCAAAATTTCAAAAATTATCTTGAAGTTATTTTTTGATAATTTTCTAAAAAGATTTATTTTTTGATGAAAAGTTAAAAATAGTACATTTTATTAAAATTTTTCTTTTTGTTTAAATCATTTACAAAGTT
Organism: Viscum album; assembly: GCA_963277665.1. Lineage (NCBI taxonomy): Eukaryota > Viridiplantae > Streptophyta > Magnoliopsida > Santalales > Viscaceae > Viscum > Viscum album. The sequence continues at coordinate 1,515,211,642 of OY728163.1, forward strand.
ACATTTTTTTTAAATGGTTTTAAAAGTGAAATTTTTTAATTCATAATATTAATAATATAATTTAGTATTTTATAATTAAATTCATTTTTTATTATGGTATAAAAACATTTATACTTAGGAAAACATTTTTTGGGAAAACCAATTTTTATCACATTTTTCGGGTTTAATTTCAAATTAAATTCTAACACTTATATGAATTTAATTTGATAAAATGTATTCTATATTTCTAAACATCATAACTAATAATTTTTTTATCTTTAATTGAATATTTGGAAATAAAAAAAATTAAAAATAGTAAAAATCTATTATCATGGTTAAAGTGAAAATGAGCTTACCAAGGGTTAAACCAAGAGATAAGGGTATTTTTGCTAACTTAAATTGTCTAAATTATATTTTATGGATATATTTTGACCTCATAATATTTAAAATTTTAATCCATAACCACTTTTAATCATTTTAATTGAGTGTGACATTATTATATTTTAATCTTTTTAAGAAATTCGAAGTGTGTCATATTCCCCACTTATAAAAGGACACCCAAACTTGCTTTTCTTTACACTAAATTGATCCATGTATATATGAAAAACCTTACCCAATTCTCTTATCAACTTCACTATCCATCAATTAGATGTTTTTTTCTTCTTAAAACACAATTCCAAAGATCCAAAATAATGAATCTAAAGTAGGCCTACCAAAGAAGAGGTAATCGTTTTACCTAGCCTATTCCAAATTATTTCTTTTTATACATTCTATAAATCTATGGTATTGATAATAAAATAATAAATTTGGTATCATAAATATATGAAAAATTTATAATGATTATTTAATCACCATTATTCACTCTCTTTTTCATTAAATGATAAGTAAAAGTATATCTCATATATATGTGTGGACTACCACATCCATGTAGTGATATAATTTATTTTACATAAATATCTTTAATGGATGGGTATCATAATGTTATTAATGTTTATATATTATATTTATTATATAATTATTCTTTTATAATTATAATATCATGTCTACCTTCTTACCTACCAATCTGTTATAAAATGATAATGTCACTCGTGAATACATGTAGACTACCACCACCATGAAACGATATGATTTATTTTTCATTTCTAATTTACATGGACTTTAATATTGATATATGTAATGAATATATATTATATAATAATTATTTATAAATATATAATTACTATTTACCATTCTTTCTTTCTATCCATTTAAAATTGAAAATAGTGTTCATGTGTACATACAGCCTACCATGTCTATTAATGGTGTAATTATTTTTCAATATATAAATTTTATTTATGACTATAAATATATATATATATATATGATGAATATATATAATATTTATATTATGATTTAAATTCTAGATATGATGTAACCATGATCAAATTATATGGACTATAATTACCAAGCCAAAGTTCTCATGAAAAATAAAATAGTTGACACACAAAAATGATGATTTTAATAGGTAATTATTAATATATGGTTGTTGAAATGTTATAGGTGGATAATATTTGATACTATAAGTATTAAATGAATAAATTATCATAATATAACACTTTTTATTTTTTTAAGGAATGTTTTTGAATTAAGGTGTTGAGTCAGTGTGGAATTTTGAGGCCTAGAGAGCCTTAGGGAAGATATATTAAAAATATTAAATACATTATATCGCACGCATGATTTTTTTTAAATAGTGTAATAAATTTCAAAAAAAATACTCATATGGTAAATATAAGTCTTCTATTAAGTCTAAAATTTCTGTTTTACTGTACTCGTGAAATAATCATTTTCAACATCTTGTGTTTTGTTAAAGAGAAATCACATGAGAATAATGAATTAAAAATAAATTAAATAATTAATTTGTTTATTTAATTTTCATGACCTATCCTCATATATATTTAAAAATAATTATGGTAAAATCCTTGGTTTATCCACAAAACATTTGATATTTTCATAGAGATTGGAGGAGATCTTTTGTGGATGACAACTAGGGCATGTATCGATAATCCGTACTGAGGAGGTTGTCTTCGCCAATATAGTTCATGAATCTCACCAACAATAGCAACATAGAATAATTATTCATCAGTGATCCATCCAAACTCAAGGTAAAATGTTTTTTTATGTTTTTTTATTCCCTGTTATTCATTCCATTCCAAACACGAATCAATCCTTCTTAGAAATTGATTCATGGGTAGAACATTGATTTATTGGTGTTGATTGTATCATTCTAGAATTAAGAATTGAAGATATTTATTTATTACTAATTATCCTTTTCATTCATCACCCCCACATCAACAGATTGAGTATAACCAAAATAATGGATGAGTTTTGTTTCTCATGTTTGTGTTTTTTAAATTTATCCCATCATTCTTCACAAGTTCACTTTTGGTGATTCTTTTGGTCGGTGGTTCGAAAAAGACCTGGTATAAGATCATTGAAAATAATTCTTTGGTACAATAGATCATTACTAATGGTTCGGGTCCTAGATCAACAACATGGTTTTAGTGCATGATGATGATGATCTGACTACTCTATTGATGCATTATGTTTGCTGATTTCAGGGTATCCTATAGGGTATGCAATACGCACCCCTATATAGTCTCTTCCTGTACATTTTTTCCATATGAAAATTAAAGGCCTTATGATGGTTTCCAAGGTGTAAAAATAATAGGTGGAGCATAGATATGATAGATACACAGTGGTTCAATCATGGAATTTCAATTTATATTATTCCCCTCCCAACTATTAGGTTGAACTCTTTTATAGTTTTTATGGGATTTTATTTGGACCTTTATACTTTATCATACATGTTTCATACTCTAATGTAGGATATAGTTGTATGTATGTATTTTGAGTATCATCTATATTTTACCTTTCAATATTGTATTTGTGTTTGTAGATGTGTGTGTGTATACAAGTACAATAAGCTAAGGCCTCCTATGTATGTGATATACCTACTCGGAACTTTTCTCCAGCCCTTATCCCATCGGAGGTGGTCTTCGTGTGTCACTCTAGGCTTACCATTGGACAAGTGGACCCTTGTGAATTGATTCATGATAGAGTGGTATTAGAAGAGGTCACCTTAAGACTGAATTTTTGATATTATCTAGTTATGATGTTTTGTTTGGGATCTTGGAAAATAGTTTCAAAATGTCTCAATTATGGATCTCATTCCTACAAACCTAGTGTTGTATTTTGAAGTGTTTGGTGGTTGTTGATAATGTGAAGGATAATACCCTACATGGGAAATTTTTTTCTTTAGTTTTTTTTATTGGAAGAAAGGGAACCTCTAAAATAGATCATGATATTGGGATAACTAGATGCACCATAAGTACCCTCCTTTCTGAGTTGGTTTCACTTTTTGGGATGAAATCCCTTAAGGTAGGGAGAATGTAATGAATTATTTTTCATCGTGTAACAATTTTTCATATTCTAAGGAATATTATTTAAGTAACACTTAGAGTCGATGAAGAATTATGGGGCCTGAAGATCCTCAGTGCGTATATATTAAAATATTAAAAATATTATATCCCATGTCGGAAATTATTATGAAATATCATAATAACTTTTTTATAGAGTATTGGATGGGAAATATGATTCCTCTATTAAATATAGAATGTGATTTTTTCTATAGTTGTGACATCATATTTTTTAGAATTAGGTTTTTTCACGAAGAGAAGTTTTATGTGGATAATGAATAAATATATTTATTTATTTATTTATTTATTTATTTATTTATTTATTTATTTATCATGAGATAACCCCATATCTTTTCAGGACCCGTACCAGAGGGGTCGGTGCCATGACTACACCAAGCATGCCTCTAATAGGCCAAGGCTAGCAATTAGCACCGAGTATAAGTATCCTAAAAATGGGAGGAATTTTCGTAAGTACATGTACACATGAACACATCTCGAGACCAAAATGCTGAAATGTAAAACACTAAGTAAACAAGCATGCATACCACTAAGATTCTAACACGAGAGTATGATAGTAGAAAACCTGAAAGTACATAGGTCCATATTACAAACCCACACAAAAGGAGTCTAGAAATTTAATACACAAGTTCATGAAACTCATCTATAGAAAACCCTACCTGAAGGGTAGGTACATGAAAATTGTCTGAAGTCATAGGAGAACACCTTGATTGTCTGGTCTCTTTAATCACCACCTGGTCCTTGTCCACCTAGCACTCTGTCAAAGTGGAAATCATCTTCACAAGTCATGACACGTGTGGAAAATCCTGCATAGAGGTGAGTAAAATAATACTTATTAGGACACCCCGAGTCCATAAAGGAATACAACTAATAAATACACCAAGTATACCACAAAGAAATACACAAAGTATGCCACTAAGAAATACATGATGTATACCATAAATTAATACATGAAGTATTCCACAAGTAAATATATGAAGTATACCATGAAGAAATACATGAAGTATACCACTAATAAGATACATAGTCAGTTCACACAGGTACAAGTCTATAGTATAAAAATAGGATTATCTAATGTAATCCACAAAATACAGAGTATCAATAAGACACTTAGTCTTGATGAGACATGTAGTCCTAGTGAGACACTCATTCCTGATGAGACACTCAATTCAGATAGGACACTCAGTCCCGATGGAACAATCAGTCCCGATGAGACACTCAGTCTTGATGAGACACATAGTCTTGAGGTCACAGTTAGCCATTGGATTCTACTCATAGTGCACTTGTTTTGGGAGAACTCACTCATAAAGACAAAAATATGGCATTAAAACTTCTACAAAAACTCAATTACAGTATCTTAAAAGGACCTTATCATTTCAAGTGTCCCAACACCACAAATGAATCTTCAAATGGACACATAGTTTGAAAGTTAGGGATGATTTAGTGAAAATGTCTGACCCGGGACCGGTCCGGGTACCAACCGACCCGCCGAACCTGACCCAACCCACTGGTCAACCTAACCCGGTTAAGTTGACTCGAACCAACCTAGTATAGTTTGGAATGAATTGAACCACCTCCCAACTCCCTTGGTCTGGCCCTTCATATGCGGTCCATTTTCACTCACTGCATGTGGTCATCATAGTCCATGTTCCCTGCCTGGTGTCGCAGTAATGCTACGTCCCACATGGTTGGCCCACTGCCTCCACTTACACCCCGCACAGAGTACCATCCCCACATCCTCGCTGCCTCCATGGGTTCCATGCGGCCACCCTTCCACGTATTTGACCACCTCGCGACATCCCCTTCATGGTCTTGCCTTCCATTACTGGCTCCAGCCACCGCTCCACACCACCGCACACTGCCTCCAGCCACTTCATTACTGTCGCTTCACCTTATCGGACCTCCACTCTATACCCGCACCAGTGGTCCCTTTCACAGATCACTGAGACACCTCTGGTTCCTAGATATTGAAATGGTTGAAGATACGAGTTTTTTGGGTCCTGATCTTCACTGATTCGGCTTCTGATATCAATTTTCCTCTGATATGGGGGTCCAAATGTAATTATAGCCACCCGGAAACTTGGATCCGTGACCACGGGGGTCCAATGGAAAAAGCTCAAAGAAGAGGGAAGAGTAAAAAGATAAAATAACACTAAAAGAACGAATATATTCCTTTTTCATGTTGGAATCAATTCATCCTTGTTAAAAAGATAAAATAAGAATGAGTAATAACATAGATTCATCTTCCATTAAATCCCCACAACTAAAATCCCAATCACACAATACGCACGACCCATGAATCAATCCGTTCGTCAATTGATTCACATTCATTGTAGGAAAAAAAGAATGATGAAGAAATAAAATTAAAACACAAGCCCTGCCTCGATTTTGGATCGATCATTGATGAAGAATGATTGTGTTGTCATCATCGACGAGATCCTCCAACTCCGCTAGAGCAATGATCCATGATCCTCTCGATCAGTCATCATAGTTTATTGAGAGGGTTTCCTTGAAATGTATTAGAGGAATTCTAGGGTTATGGTGATGACCCCATATTCCTAAAAAACTATAATAAAATAAAGTGAGTCTCCATGTCGAAATGAAATATTTTAATGAAATATTTTATTATTAACACATCCAAAAACTAAATTTCATGGTCGACCCATGTCATATGATGTCAGGCCCCACTTAGGGTAAAATTGATACTCTGAATGCAACGGTTCCCTTAGATTTATGATCTAGGAACTGGTTTTTAAGATATTATACTTTTATAAGAAAACTACTTCTGCGTGATTTTTAAAGTATAAAATTTTTCAAACAATCGTTCTAAGTACACTGTTCCTTGAAATTACACTCGGTCTCAGCACCTGGTCTCTAAATAGTTCCATAAAATAATTAAAAATAATATATGGAAATTACAAGATGTTAAATATATATTTAAAACCAATTATGGTAAAATAATAGGGTTACCCACATTACCATAAGTATTTGTATAGAGTGTGCAAGAGATATTTGGAAGATGAAAATGAGACCATGTATCGACAATCGGTACCAAGGAGTTTTGCTTTTCCAACAGAGTTTTTGATCTCTCTAATGATAGTGATGTACAACCATTATTCCTCTGTGATTAATCCTTAATCAATTTAAGAATTTTATTATGCTGATTTATTCCCTATTTTTTATTATATATTAAACATGATTCAATCCTTCTAAAAAATTGATTCAAGGGTCAATCATTGTTTTATGGTTATTGATTGTATCTTCCTATAATTAGGAATTGATGATATTTCATTATCATTTATTATCATTCTCATTCCTCACCCCCAAAAAACATATTGAGACCAACCTGAACAATAACAGAGGTTCATTCCTCATGATTTTGTTTTTTAAATTTCTGTTATTGTTCTTCACACATTCATCTTAGATGTTTCCTTTAGTCGGTGGTTTGAAAAATACTTAGTAGAATATTTTTTCACAATAATTATTTGGAATAGAAGACAATTATTGTGGGTTTGGTTTTGGGATTAATTCCATGATTTCAGTGCATAATAATGATTGAAGATTTTAAATTAGATAGGGAGCTTTTGTTTCATGGGATCAGGTGTTTGTATGATGTGGTGTTACAAGTATGAATTACAAGTTGATTGGTGGCTAAAATCTATCCACCGATGATGATTGTAGTTTAGTTAAATCATATCCTCGTTTCTGGGTATATTTCTATGGCTATAAAAAAGGAGGATGTGGTGCGAATATAACTTCTTGGAGACCAGTGGGTTCAGTAAAATCTCAACATACACGGTGTGTACTTCGAAGAACACATGTTATGCAGTCCCCTCCTATGGTGGATAGGTATTCCATGTAGGGATAAATATAACATATCATGTGGTCCTACCACACACTTTGTGACTTGATGTTTTTGTCTTGAAGTATACCTCAGGTGTACACAAGCACATTCATTACTAACAAAACAGGCACAGCTAGTGTATACAGGAACAGCCAATGTACACAAGCACAGCTAAGGTACATGGGAACAGACATGGCTAGAGTACCCAGACATGTCCACGGAACCTAGACATGGCTATAGTACATGGGAAAATCCATAGTACATGAGAATGGTCCATAGTACATTACAATGGGCTGCATTACAAGGGAAGACCTAGGGTATCAAAGATATGTTTATACACTATACACATTATGTACTTTTCCCAGGTAAAGTTGAGGACCTATTTCAATTCGGTGTAGACAAGTATCTATATGGTGTGTTCCCTTGGTCCATCCCTATGAGGGTACAGTGAGGAATCATCTCCTAAGCATAATATTCGATCCCCTCTATGGGATTAGTTGTTGATAGAGTTAGGAATTCTTCCTGGTGGCCTAAGGATTGATCTTCTATCACTTTATCCTCTCTAAGTAGGTTAAATAATCATGTGAAGAACTTATCAGGTAATTCAATCCCCTTCATATAATATTATTCCAGTTATAGTCAAGAATCCCCCACATTCCATGGGTTTGATACCATATTTATATATCATCATATTCGAAGTTCTAGTGTATACTTCTTTTTGGAGAGGCCCAATGAGCACGACCTCTCGAATGAGATCTATCAGTGTTATCCACCGTTTTGAATTAGTTCTATGTAATGAGAATTATCTAAAAATCTTGAGAAGAATCCTAGGAAATCCATATCATTATGATATTAACATAATACTTGGTATATATCTAGTGTATATTTGGTATGTTATTGTTATTTCTCTTATTCTGGTTGATATAACTCCATGATGATGAGTTGATTACTCTATTTATACTTCATACATAGTGATTTTAGAGTTTTATATTGGGTGTATTATACATACCCATGTATGAAATCTTCCCACACATGTTGTATCTTATGCAGATGACTGGCCTTAAGATAGTGTTCTAGGTTGACCAGGATCAAGAAGATCATAGTTGAGCTAGACCAACCATGGTTTATTCCAAGAGTTTCATTTGACAAACTTCCCCTCCTTACCATCATGTTGGTCTCTTTTACAGTTTTGGTGGGATTTTATTTGGACTTTTATTCTTTTTAGTACTTTTTTCACACTCTAATGTGGAATATTATTGTATGCATACATTTTGGGTATTAATTTTATTTTACCTTTCTATATTGTATCGGTGGTTGTAGAGGTGTGTGTGTTTGTGTGTGTGTGTGTAGGTACCATAGGCTAAGGCCTCCCATGTGTGTGATATTTCTGTTCGGTGCTTGTCACCAGCCCCTCGCCTATTGGATGTAGGGTTGGGGTGTCACATTAGGCTTACCACCATCTAGGCAAGCCCCATTAGGTCAGTTTATGAAAAAATAAGTAAAGTATTATATTATAGAAGTATAATAAATTTAAATTTATATAAAATTTGGTTTGATAATTTTCAAATCAAGTAAAACTCATGTTAAATAATTTTTGTATCACTTTTATTTCTATGAGACACATCATATTCACCACATATTTCTTTTATATGGTGTATATACTTCCCATGGATGTATTTTACGATTTTTCTCATGAAAATTTTAGGGATATTAATATCCATCTAAGGTTCCCACTTTAATGAGCTTTTGATTCTAAAGTAACTAAATGGGTAAGGGATTTATGTTACAAACTCATTGTTTATTATGATTTTTTAGGATTAATTTTCTAGTTCGAAAATTTTATGACCTATATTCTAATAATCCAGTGAGTTTTATTCTACTATGGTTATTTCTATAGATTAATTTTTCCTTTAATTTTACTCTCTTTAATAACTTAATATATTTAAAGAATGTTTTTAAGGAAAATATATTTTATTTCTTTCTTCAATCAAAAATATTTTTTCTTCTATATCATTGTTTCCTAAAAATGTTTTCAAGAATGTTTTTTTATAATATCTAATTATTTTTTAAAGTAATTTTTACCCTTGATTTAATTTTTACAAAAATAGATTAAAATAAATCTTCTTGGTGTTTTATAAGTGAGGAAATTTTTAATTTTCATCGAAAATCTAAAAGTAATATTTTTTTAACATACAAATAATAAATGAAATTTTCCACTATCATGACCGCACAATTTTTTGAATATTACATTACATGTTTCCATATTTGTTTTTAAATAAAAAATTCATTAATATTTTGAAAAAAAATAGATTTTAAATAGTCTATTTCATAGTTAAGTGGGTATTTTACTCAAGAAATGTTCTAATGATCTTTTAAATTAATTTTTAATCTATGATAACATAATTTTTTGTTACCTATGTTTTAATGGGGATATGATCCAATGATACAAGAAAATTTATTTCTTTGGATGGATAATTATGAGGATTATTTTAAGTATGATTTTATGAAACTCATTTCTTTCCCATGGGTTAATTATATTATGATTAAACCTTTATAAAAACAGTTCTTTTACATGGGTTATGCTACATTGCTATAATGAAATGTTTATGAAACATGTTTATTTTCCGTGGGTTATGATATGATGAATGTTTTATGATATTTTGGAACAAATATATATAATTTCCATTATATGATGGGTGGTACCGAAATTTTATAGCCAACCAAAACATTTTTTAAGGATGGATATCTCATGGGACAATAAGCACTGGAATGGGAAGTGAACCTAGTTCAGTAAGAGATTGTCGATTGTGATAGTTATGGAAGTAAACCTTAAATAAGGATATAATGGGATGGATAATGAACCCAATCCACTATGATAGTCTTGTAAATGATACTTGAAAAAGGAAATGAGTTTCTATGCTTATGTACATGCCACAAACTTATGTCTTATGCCAATGTTATGATTTCATGGATCATGTTCATTGATTATTTTATGATAAATATATTATAAACTACTAATATTTATTCCATGACTTAATATTATGATCTATGATATGATCGGCTTGGTTTTTAAATATTAATCCCATGTTATCATACCCTTATACTCATGTTATGTTTAATTGATCATGGATATCTCTCTTATTTAACCTTACTAAGCATCTGAACTCACACTTTCTTATGTTTCCTTTCCCTATGTAATAAAGAAAGTTTTCAAGTATTATATGTCTAATAAGGGTATTATTTATGAATAAATTAGTGGGAGATAATGTATAAATATTTTTAAAAAGTTGTTAATGTATCCATGTTTCCAAATACACTATACCTATATGATTTAATCAAGGGTCATAATGTTATGTATTGAATATTTATCTAAAAGATGTAATATTTATGTATGAAAATTGTGGTTCAATGTAGTTATATCAGAGCAAGGTTTATATACCTTTGGAAACTAGGTTGAGAAAAATTTATTGAGAACCATTATGATAATTCTATGTATAGAAGTGCATCCATATTTATAGTAAAGAAATGAGTGTTTTTTCATAGAAATACATCCCTTACTATATATTACAGGAATATGTGGTTTTGGTATAGATTCATATAGGGGTAATAACCAATAAAATATTTTATTAAGTATATGGAAGCAATCATTTTAGTGTATGGTGAGTGTTCGCTTACTGTGCACCTGGTTTGACACTCCTAGAGGATATGCTTGGGTTAAATCACATTTTCATTATAAACCACTATAAAGGCTTTTTAATAGATGATGAACATGGATGACCTAGGTTAAGACTAATGTTTCATATATCAAAAATAAGGTTTTGAGATTTAGACATCCTATGAATGATTTTTTATGACTGGTCACTAAGATAAAATATTCCTGATGGTCATTCTAACCCTTTTGGTTTGACTAAGGGATTGAAGTTATAATACTAATTTGAGGTGGTTATAGATATGATAAAATATTGAAGTTTCCTATTTTAGAATAGTTATATGAATTCATATATATTGAGAAAAGTATTTAGGAATGTAAACTACTATAAAAAATGATTGGATATTGAGTAATCCATGAAATCCCTTAATAGTTCGATGATCACATCTCAAGTCTATGATTTTTTCTCAATTGAATTTTGTGGGAATGTGATTCATAAATTTCTTATTATTATCTATATAGTTTAATTTGATGTTATTTTTTTCATGTAGTGGATTTATTTATAAGAATCCTATATCAATTTCAAAATAAGGTGAGTCATAATTGAAATTCTGAACCAACCTATGATCATTTGTTAGTGTGATGATAAATATGAACTTCTAATTGGAATTTCATCCATTATATGGGTATTTATTCCTATTAAAATGGGTGTTTATCTTATATGGTTAGGGAGAAACATAGAATTGATTATATTACTCTAGTATGGGAGTTTTTAAAAAAATAGAAGAGTTACCCAGTCTTCGTCTGAATCATGGTGTTTGTTTTTCAATAGAACTCGTATCAGGTGCTACACTTATTTTACATACTCCTTATATAATGTTCTTGATTGAGTTATAGTAATTTTTGAATAAACTACAGGATAATCTTGATAAGGGATTAATCCACCCAAGTGATCCACTTTATGGTTCACCTATTCTTTTTTTATGAAGAAAGATAGTTCAATGTGACTCTGTATTGATTACTGGGAACATAACAAGATTGCAATAAATAATAAGTATCCTCTTCCCCATATTGATGATTTTTTTAATAAATTATAAGGACATAAATATATTTCCAAGATTGGTATTTTATTTGGATAAAATCAATTGATGGTCAAAAGTAAAGATTTACCCAAGCCATCCTTTCATATGAGGTATTAATACTATAAATTTATAGTGATTCTATTTGGTCATACTAATTCTCATGTTATCTTCACATATTTAATGATTAGAGTATTTATAGATTGCCTTGATTTTTTGTAGTATTTATAGATTATATTATTATATATTCCAAAATAAAGGAATATCGTGAATATCACTTGATAATTCTACTAAAGACCCTAATAAATGAGAAGTTGTATGAAAAAAATTTCCAATTGTGAATTTTGGCTAAAACATTTAATTTTTGGGTCATAAAATCTCAAGAGATGGTATATTAGTGGATCCATCAATGATGGAAGTTATTTAAGGTTGTCTTATACCAACAAATGGGGCTAAGATATATATTTTTCTTGGTTTTTTTTATATTATCGACTCTTTGTGGAAAATTTAACTTGGTTTTCTAATCCAATAACTATGTTAACTCTGAAGTGAACCAAGTTCCTTTAGATAGATAAATGTGAGGAAAATTTAAACTAAATAGAAGGTTAGATAGCACACCTAATCTTACACTTATTTACTATTGATAATGGTTTTTGATCTATATCGATGCATCAAAAAATGGACTGAGATGCATCCTAATGAAAAATGATATGGTTATAGCTTATGCCTCATAGAAATTGAAGGGTCATGAGTAAAATAACCCAGCTCATGATTGGGAGGTAGTTTCATTAATTTTTATATTAAATATATGTAGGAATTATATTTATATAGAAACGTGTGACATATATATTGATCATAAAAGTTTACAACATATATTCACTCATAGGGAGTTGAATATTTTCTAGAGAATATAGTTATAGTTGATTAAATATTATGATTGTTCAATACATTACCACCTTGGGAAAATGAATAAAGTTAAAGATGCTATATGTTGAAAGGATCATGCTAGATTACCTATGAAAAGGATCAAAAAAGATTCAATATTTATGGATTTTCAAAGGATGGACCTCGAAATCTTAAAGTAAATGGATAAATCTTATCTTTCTCAAATGATTGTTCAACCATATATCCAAGATAATATTAAAGGGGCATATAAAGATGATATGGGGATAAAAAAGAAGGTGAGAAATATCCCTAAGTTAAACCTTGATTAGTATGTAATGATAAGGTTTAGGAACCATTTATTTCTCTCTTTCATACCAGATTTGAAAAAGGAGTTATTGGATGGAGATCATAATTCAGCATTCACTATACATCCTAGAAGTATGAAGATGTATAGCGATATGAAATAGTATTTTTATTGGGATAACATTAAGAGAGATATTGTAGAGTATTTATATTGATCCTTGGTACATCATCATGTGAAGTATAAGACATAGAATTCTAATGGGGTGTTATAACCATTACCCATACTATAATAGAAATTGGAAAACATCACCATGGATTTTATCATTGAACTCACCAAAAAATCAAATGTTCATAATGCTATTTGGATTGTATTTGATCATCTTATAAATTTATAACACATAGTTTAAATAATATAAAATTATATCTTGATAATATTTATAGAATATACATTAAGTAAGTGGTAACATTTTATAGAGTACCACATTCTATTGTATCTGATCAGGATCTGAGGTTTACCCCATAGTTCGAGTGAAGTATTTAGTTAGCTTTAGATTTCGAGTTGTGTTTTAGTGCTTCTTATCATCCTTAGATAGATGATTGGTCTAATATAATTATTGAAACCCTAGAGTATATGTTAATATCTTGTTCTATGGATTTCAAAGGTGGTTGGGATGAATTCTTTCCTCTAATTAATCTTTCTTATAACATTAGCTTTCACTAGAGCATTTAAATGGATCCCTATGAATCCTTGTATGTAAATAAGTATAGAACTCCAATGTTTTGGGGTGAATTTTTATAAATAAACTTATTCAACCTGATTTAGATAAGGATATGGAAGATGAAGTCATATTCATTCACCAAAACGTCATGGTAGGTCAGAGTTGATAGAAAAGTTATGCTAACAATCAATGATAAAATCTGGAATTTAAAGATAGTGAGGAGTTATAACTATGAATTTCTCTGTAGAATAATGTAATGAAATTTGTAAATAATGGAAAATATGAGACCTAGATATATCATCCCCTTCTAGATTCTTGATCGAGTAGGGATGGTATCATATCGCTTGGCACTTCCATTGAACCTCTCTTATGTTAATGATGTGTTCCATGCATCTCTACTAGGAAAGTAAATAAATTATACTTCACATGTACTAAACTCATAGGTTATACCATTTTAGCATGATCTTTAATATAAATAATAACCAATAAAAACCTTATATCATATATATAAAGGGTTATGAAACATAGCTACTCACCTGGTTAAAGTTCTCTAGAGGAATCAGAATTTCAAAGAAGCTAATTGGGAACCCGAGGATGCGATGAAAAAGAGAAATTTTAATTTTTTGTATTATAGTTATGGAAAGTCAAGATACAAATTCATTTAAAGGGGTTTATAATGTAACACCTCAAGATTTTATGATATATTTTTCTTCAAATAAATTTAATTTTTCCAATAACTTTTGATATAAACAACTCCGAGTCTAAATGAACAATAATATAGTATATTGTTATAAAATATCCATTAAATTAGGGAAGTGAAAATAAATAACAAAATTTTAAAAATAATATATTTTTATAGGTATTATAAAAAGAAAATATATTTATAAATAAGTACTCAATATTTATTAAATTCATTGTTTGATTTAAAAATTAATTTTCCCTCAAAAAATGTTTTATTATTTTTTGTGTGAAAATAATATAATTAATTTCATCCACATTTAGAAATTATTTACAAATTTGAAATTAATTTTTGAAATCATCATGTCAAAATTATCACAAAGTGATTTTTTAAAAATATTATAAAAAGATTGATTTTTCAATAAATAGTGAAAATACTTATTAGTATTCAAAACTATCTTTTAATTAAAAGAATTTACAAAGTTTAATTTTTTTTAAATGGTTTTAAAATTAAAATTAGTTCATTCATATAGTTAATAATCTAATTAGGGTTATTTTAATTAATTTGATTTTATATTTTGGTATAAAAACATTTTATACTTAAGAAAACATTTTTTCTGGAAAACTAATTTTTATCGCTTTTTTAAGGTTTAATTATAAAATAAATTCGTCCACTTATTTGAATTTAATTTGATAAAATAGATTAATTTTTTTGGAAATATAATATTTAATATTTGGTAATAATTTCAAATAAATTTTTGGAAATAATAAATAATACAAATCGTAAAAATGAGTTACCATGGTTATGGGAAAATGAGTTTTCTATAGGTTAAACTTAGAGATAAGGGTATTGTTTCTAATTAAACTTGTCTAAATCCTAATTTATGGCCATATTTTAATATTATGCTATATAAAATTCGAATATATGTCCATTTTGAATCTTTTTTAATGATTATGACATTGTAATATTTTAATATTTTATGAAATTTCAAGTGTGTTCTCTACCCCCACTTATAAAAAGACACCACTCATTTATTTTCTTTAAACCACTTTTAACCATGTATATCAACCAAAAACATTCCAATTATAATATAAAATTCCATTTAAATGAATTATATATGTTTTTATTTTTAATGTTCCATTCTAAGTAACCTTAATAAGGGATCTAAAAGAGTCTTGTTCAATAAGAGGCAATCATCTTACCCAACAACTTTCTAATTATTTTTTATTATACCTTCTATAAATTAGTGGTATTAATAAAATAAATATTAACATAAGTATCATAAATATACATAAATTTTATTATTATTATGGAACCACCAGTATTCACCCTTTTCCTATCAAATGGGAACTTGAATTATCGATCATGCGTACTTGTGGACTACCGCCACCACATAGCGATACAATTCATTTTTCATATCCATATTTCATGGATATGTATTATGATGTGTTTAATATTTATATATTATATTTATTGTATAATTATTATTCTTTAATTATAATATCATATCTAACTCCTTACCTTCCAATATGTTAAAAAATGGTAATGTCGCTTGTGCGTACGTGTGGACTACTACCTTCACGAAGCGACATGATTCATTTTTTATTTTTTATTTAAATGGATAGTAATAGGGATATTATTAATTATATAAATGATTTAATAATGATTCTATAAAGTTTAATTATTATTTTTCATTCTTTAATTACATCCATCGAAAAGTGAAAGTGATGTTCATGTTTACGTATGACATATTGTCTCGTTAAACAATGTAATCCATTTTTCTATATCTAAATTTTATTAATGAATATATATATATATAATATTATTTTTATATCATTATTAAAATTATTTATATGACTAAACCATGATGAAAGTTCTGGTATTGGAACTACCGAACCAAAGTTCACATGAAAAACGAAACAGTTAACACCCGGAAATGATGATTTTAATAAAAAATTATGAATAAATGGGTGTTGAAATATTATAATTGGATAATATATTATATTTTAAGTATATAAATTATTCTATAGTATAATTATAATAAATTTTAATTTGTTATATATAATTTTAGATAACTTTCTAAACATGTCAAAATCAAGGTAAGAGATTTTTATCTCATTTTATTTCTCTGAGACACAGGTCATATTCACCACTTGTTTATTTTTTGTGATGTATATAATACCCATGTATGTATTTTATGATTCTTATCATGAAACTTATTGTTATATTCATATCCATATATGGTTCTATCTTTCTTGAGGTTTTTATTCGAAATTTACCAAAGTGGTAAGGGATTTATGTTATAATCTCATTGTTTATCTCTATTGTTTATGATTAAGTATCTAGTGATGAAATTTTATAACCTATATCTCAAGAAAATAATTAATTTTATTATCATATGGTTATTACTATATATTAAATATTTTTTCCCTATATTTAATAACTCAAGATACTAAAATAATTTTTCTAAGAAAAACTAACATTATTTCTCTCTTCGGTTGAAAATAAGTTTTATTCCATATTCATGTTTTCAAAAAAAAATCAACAATGTTTTTTTATAATATCATAAAAAATTTTAAAATTAATTTTTACCCATGATTTATTTTTTAAAAAATTATTTAAAATAAATTTTAATTTTATTTTCCAAATGCTGTACTTTTGACTTTTTATTGAAAATTTTAAAGAAATCATTTTTTTATTGTATATGGAATAAATAGAATTTGTAGTCATCATAAAACCTCAATTATTTGAAGCTTAATTTAAAAAATTTCTACTCCCCTTTTAAAGAGATTATTTTTCTTAATATTTGGTAATTTTTTAGATTTTAAATACTTGATTTCAAAGTGAAAAGGGTATCTTCCTAAAAAATGTTCATGTCATCTTTTAAAGCTGTTTTTATCTATGATTACATCCTTTTTTATTACTTATGACTTACTAGAGATGTGATAAATGATACCATCCACTTTTATTCCTTGGATGTATTATGATGATGATTATTTATGGATGATTCTATGAAACCTATTTCTTTACCACAAGTTAATTAATTTATGATGAAACCATTTTGAAACTCATTTATTTTCCATAGGTTATGTTATTATGCTATGAAAAATGTTTATCAAACTCATTTCTTTTACATGGTTTATTCTATGTTGAATGTTTTATGATATTATGGTACACATATTTATTATTTTTATTATAATAAAAGTGGTCCCAAAATTATATATCTCTTCAATGCATTGGGTAAGGATGGATATCTCATGAGATAATAAAAACTATATTAGGGAGTGAACCTAGTGTGGTAAGGGACTCTATCTACTATTTTAGTCGTGAGAGTGAACCTTGACTAAGAATATGATGGAATGAAGAGTGAACCCAATCTACCATGATATTATTTGAGTTGATCCTTGAATAAGGAAATGATTTTCTATGATTGTGTTTATGCCAAAAAAATCATCTCTTACGCCAATGTTATGCTCTCATGGATTATGTTATTTGATTCATTTATGATTCAGGTCTTATAAACTTCTATGAATTATTTAATGACTCAATATTTTGATGTATGATAAGTTGTGTGTGGTTTTAAAATGTTAATCTCATATTCTATTATTCTAATTATCATGTTATGTTTAAGTAATCCTTGGTATCTCTCTTTTTACCCTTACTGGGTATCTGAGCTCTCCCTTCCTTATGTTTCCTTTACCCAAGTTAGAATAATGGTGTTTATGATATTATAAATTGAATATTGTACTTAAAACCACATTTTTACTTAATTTATAAGTATTTTTGTGTGGAAATCTAAATTTTCTAACAAAAATTACACTTTGTTAAGTTTTTTGTTGTTATGAAAGGGTAACTGTGGGTTTTAAGGCCTTATGTTAGGGTAAAATGAGTTTTCATTGAGTTTTATAAAGGTGAATCCAGCTTTTTCATAATTATTTAAGGTTAAGGGAGTTATCTAAGTGCTAAATAAGGGTATATTATACCATGTGTAAGGGTAACACCCTTTTTATATGGGTTGTGTAAGGGTAAAAAGGCTACTACATAAGGGAAAACCCTAGATCAAGAATTGTATAAGATTAATGGTGAAATTGTGTAAGTGTAGACATGCACTATGTAAGGTTCATCCCAGCATAGTTTAAGGATAAGGAGGCCTCTTAAGGGTACTATTTAATGGTACTGGTGTGCTGTATGATGGTAATTTCCCACGTAAGGGTGTTGTATAAGGGTAACTAAAGGATTGAGTCAAGACATTAACCAATGTATGGATTGTACATATGGGAAATTCTAGTGCTACATAAAGTTAATGGGGATTTTTCTAAGGAAATATAAGGGTACCCTAGATTTTTCTAAATCCATGTAAGGGTAACTAATTGTGTAAGGGTATGAAAAAGTTACCCTAACATAATGCATACTCTATTTATAAAGGTGACATTTTACCCTATTTTTTAGATTTTCTCTTTTATTCTTTTATATAACAACATAAAACATGTAATTGAATGTTATAAATACAAAAAATCATGAAAATTAAATCCTTGAATTGTTTAAGTATTGATAATCATATTTATGGATGGAAATAAACACTTAACTTTCATGAATCGCTTAAAACAAAAAGTAAACAATGATATTTAATTTTTGGTTTTTATTATAGAGAACATGTGCATGGTTTGGATTTTTAAAATATTCAAACCATGATTCCCTTAATTTTGGTTATCCTTTGGACTCCTAGGTGCCTATAAATTCCTTAAATGAGACCTATGAATTATTTTACAACCAAACCAAGTTCTTTATTTTGGTTCCTAGTGAGGAGAAACCACATACTCTTTCTCCTTTATTCTTGGTGTAACATTATAAAATGATAAAAACATAGGTACAAATTTCATGAAACCCTTTCATAAATATCTTTTGATGTTCTTCCTCCTGAGATTCTATAGAAATAAGGATAAATAGTTCATAAATGATAATAATCTATAAATATTCAAATATGATAAAAGAATCATTATCCTGGATTATCAAAGATATTAAAAGAATTTTTATATTGGAATATTAAATAATAATAATAATGGATTATCACAAGGATGTTATTATAGAGATATGGAGAATTATCTCATGTGTATTTTTTATTATACTTTGAGGAATAAATTTCATGAATACATTGGAATTATTTATAATTTAGGAAATGCAGGATAGAGATAGTGAAACTATTAATGCATGTGATATTTTATTTTATTTTATTTTTTGAAATATAATAGTTGTAATTGGTTATAAGGATCCTTGAAAAACCTATAACATTGATGGGACAAAAGATAATATCATAAGGTTCATAATGAAGTGTTCTTGGATATAGAGGTTTCCACTAAAGCTTTCAAACCCCAAATGATGGTTTATCCTTGATTTTAGCATCGATGAATTTGAGGTGGGAAGTTACTTAGCCTTTTGGGCCTCATGTTTGCACTTATTAAAATAATATAACACTTGTGTTGGAATACTTGATATCCATGCTTGATTATGATAACATGTGGGTATTGGGATATCCCATGAGAACCTAATGTGATATTTGACTCCATGAGTATGTATATATCTTTTTTATTTATGTTTGATGTTGATCACTTGTGTTGAATGTTGATACTTTACTTATGATGGTATTTTATTCATTCTTGTGAGTTATACCCTATTATGCATGTCTTTTTGGTATTATTATTTGATCCCAAAATAGGTAGCCTATCGTGACATATTTATCATTTAGATGGGTAGATCTCAGGACTGGTGATAATAGAAATGATGGACCTAAGAACACGGTAGGGACATGATGATGCATCCTAGATTTTGTGTGATACACTTGATTCCTAGATTATACCAAGGAGTATGTTACTCAAGTCCTAGTAAATGTAAATTATCTCTCAGTTCCTATTAGGTATTGATAAAATGAATCACTTTATATGGTGAATAGAGAGTTATATGATCACATGATTCTAATCAGCATGATTATTAGAATCATGGATAGTCCTTGATTATTTATGATACCTTGAAATTTCTACTGGTATGGAGCCTAAGTAGGTACTATTAGGACTCATGGTGGCTTGGTTTGCACATATTTTCTCGGTTTTGGATTGTTTTCTGACTTGTGAATTTATTGTTTATTTATGGAATACACTTGTTTACTTGATAACACTTGTTAAGAACACATTGTTGGTGACCTACTGAGTCTTTTACTCACACACTACTTATACATTTTGGTGTTCTTGTATATTTCATTACTAGGGATCTGGTGAAGGGAAGGTACCTATGATGGATGGCTGAAAAATGGATCATGGGGATGGTAGTTTATTTGGATAAACTCAAAAGTAACTTCTATTTTAATTGCTTATTTATCTACACCTATTACTCTGGTTTGGCTTGCCACTTTGGGAGATTATTTATCACCTGTATAACATGTATACCATTTATTATTTTTCACATGTTTACTCTAGAAATTTATTTTGTTTCTTATTATATATTAGTTTTTTTAATGACTTGATATTGAGGGTACAGTCTCCCCACTAATGAATATAGACCCTCAGTACAAGTCAGTATCCTTTTGTATGAGGGAGGCATAAATGAGGTAATGTGTCCCTCTTACATAGACCCAGTGGTTTGGGTTTTGGCATTAAAAAATGATATGAGAGAATAGTTATTATTTTCTTTTGGAATAACATGGGATATTATAAAAATGATTTAGTTGTGTGTAACTTGGGTAGAGGAGTTACCATGTGCCTAGACATATCATTTTAATGAAGCTCCTAGTTACCATGTATGGAATTATTGTTACTATTTTTATGATATTTTGGGTGTTTTTGTGCATCATGATTAGGCACTTTGGTTCATTTTCTATATAAATACCTATTTTTATGTTTCATAATAGTTATTTAATTTAATTCATTGAATTTTTCTATCTATTCATGATATATTATCTCATGTGTAATATATTTGTTTTCCATATTGTTATGATTTATCTTTTTTTTGTAATTAATTATTTGAAATGAGAATATTGGTAAGTTATTATATATATGATGATGGTGGATAAAATTCTGGGAGTAGACAATAATTAGTGATGGGAGGGGTATACCTTCAGTTATGGTTAGACTCCTAGAAGAACCTTGTGTGATCCTTTATGCTAGTTAGGATCATTTTATATTCCTAATGTTCCTTATATTAAAAGAGATACCACCTCATAGAAATTTTTGGGGATACCATCTGAATAAGAGGGTGCTCCAGAGAACATTATACAACCTTATCTAGTGATATAGGCAGTCATACCACTCTAGTCGGATGTCTATCCATCGAGATCAATGGTTTAATACACCATGGATTTCCTGTTCTAGTATCCTCCAACCATTCAAGGAACTAGTGGACTATGGAATGTTAAGGACTGTATGGATATAATTGAGGTTATCTTTGACCACATTGAGATGTCAGCTAATGGGTAGCTAAATCTATCAGCTTTTATGCTACAAGGACCCTCCATGTGTTGGTGGGGAGTCATCTAATAGGCTGGAGGATATGAGGGTCTCACCTATTAGGACATCAAGAACTTTTTATTCCTATAGTTCTTCCCTTATATATTGAACCACAACCATACATATAAGTTCATTGAGATACCAAAAGGTTTCATGATGGTGTCTTCATACTCCACTCATTTTAATGAGATTTTATGCTTTGCACCTCTTCTAGCTGGGAACGATGCTCAAATGGCTAAGAATTTTGAAGTCAAACATCATAAAAGAATAAAAAATCATACCTAGATCATTGATATAGCGTCATACCTAGAGTTGTTATGGAGGTCCTTGGTCATTTATAGAATCTTGAAGGAGGTTTGAGTGGATGGAATTTTTCTACCCATTAGTACTGAGAAGGGTGGACCTCCTACTACTTCTATCAGTACCTCTTTTGATGGTAGTAAGAGGGAGGATAGGGACTTCCAATAGAGCTTTAGCATGCAGGTGTAGAATATTTCAATATCTTCAATTCCCTCAGAATGTGACTTAAATTACTTCAACTATAGAATGATATTTCATTGCTCTAGGGCCTACTCAATAAATCAAAGAAATTTCTAATAGTATAGCAAGATGACCCATCTTTAGAAGTTATTACATAGATCAATGAGGTTAGGATTTAGGAATGGGTCGAGATATATTAATAGAGAGTCAAGTATCTGGTCTTATTCCTCAGTAGAGGACTTAGGTTGTCCATGCATCTTGGGGGTATGATCATAGATATGAGGTAGGTTGTTTCTATGAAATGGATCAAACTCTAACAAATGGTGGTGAGCGATAATATATATTTTTTAGTGATGGTCTTGATTATGTTCACTCTATCTACTGGATTATTTGATACTTGTGTTTCTTATTATTTCATATCTTACCATGTACTAGTTTTAAATAACCTATCAATCAAGCTATCCTAGGAGTTAGTATTCCTTAATACTCTATTGGGCAATAAAGTGGATAATCTCTAGTGATGCCTAGAGTTTCGTATATCCATCACAATCTATATACATATATGGGGTTTAATTATTCTATAGATGATAAACTTCGATTTGATTATCTAAATGGATTGGTTGACCAACATTTGAGATCCCATTTATTGTTATTGGAGACATGTTTTGTTCACTTCACCAAAGGGATATAAGTTCAAGAAGAATAAATTCATGGGAATTAGGAGTAGATAGATTTGGTGCAGACATGATTCAACTTAATATGGTCATGTTATAAATGGTGGTCTTGGTTATTTTTGGTAGGATCACTGGTATCCCCCTCATATTTTTCTCCTATCATGGATCTCTATCAGGACATATTTCCATACGAATTTATAGGACTTCCTCCCAATAGATGACTTTAAATTTATCCCATGCCAGGTGTTCATCCCATTTTGATACCCCCATATCTTATAGTTCCAACTATGCTTAAGGATCTAGAGGTGTGTCTTAATGACTTAGAGAAAAAGGGATTCCTCAAGATGAGTACTTCAGAATGAGGTGAACCTATGTTGTTCACCAAGAATGAGGATATTATTATTTCAACATAAAATAATTATAAAAATCTTAACTATGTGATGGTGAAGATATTATACCCATTTTCAAGGATTTATGAACTTTTTGATCAGTTATGGGGAGCCTGATTTTTCTCTTGGATTGATCCTTGACCAGGCTATCACCGGTTGTGGGTTAAAGAGGATAAAACCCCAAAAATGGAATTTTAGAGTAGGTATAGACTATATGAGTTTCTAGTTATTCCGTTTGGTTTGACCAATTCATCAATAGTGTTCATGGCCCTAATGAACAATATATTTTGTCCTTAACTACATTCATTCATTATGGTGCCCATCGATGAAATTATCATCTCCTCACCGACACTAGAGAATCATGCTATACATATTGAGATAGTCTTGAGTGTACTTATAGAAAATCATATTTAACCCATGTTTTCATCATGTAACTTCTATAATCCGAATGTTAAGATCTTATTGCATGTGGTGTATGTTATAGGTATATCAATGGACCCAGAGAATATGGAGGAAAGGATGTCATGGACATTTCCCTAGAATGTGTTCCAGGTCAGGATATTTTTGGGAATATCAAGATATTACTAATGATTTATCCAGGACTTATCTTGATTATCAGAACCCATGACTTTGTTAAAAAAAATAATAGAGTGAATTTCCCATGGTCATACTAGTGTGAAGATATGTTTCTTGATCTAAAGCAGAGTTTGAAGAAAACTCTAGTATTGATACTTCTCAAGCCAGTGGTCAGCAATGTTATATACTAAAATGAATCATGAATTGTTTTGGGAGAGATTATGATGTATATGGAGGAGGTGATATCTTATGGGTCACTATAGCTATGATCTCATGAGGGGAACTACTCCACCCATTAATTATAGTTTTCATTTATAGTCTATTCTCTAAGGTTTTTATGACACTATCTCTTTAGTGAGAGGTTTTTTGTCTACACTAACCATAATATCCTTCACTATATCTTCACACATAAGGACTTGAATATAAGACTGAGTAACTGGGGGGATTATATATAGATATATGGATTTTATATTATGTTTTCACTATAAAAAGGTAACATCAATGTGGATTCTCTTAACTATAAGGCATAGGTTGAGTAGGATCTTAGTGATCAGCCTTTAGAGTAGTAGTAGTGCTTGATGAGCCTGCTGGATTACTAGAGGATGGGTGCTTCTAAGGATTTGGGACTAATTAATTTTGATCCACTGGTGGTCACATATTCTCTAATATATTTGGTAAATTATGGATAGCAGACTGGACCATAGTGTTCAGTGATACAGGAATTGCTAGTTGGAGGTGATCTGATGCTCAGGAGGTCATTGGTAGATTATGATGTGATCCTTCCACATAAGATGGTAGAAGTCCCTATATCCTTTATATAGGATCTAATTATGGACTTCTATACCTCTAAATTGGTGGTACATCCTTATGTGAAAAAGATGTACCATGACTTCAGGAAAAAGTTATGGTATCCAAGGATGAAGAGGCACATCACTAGGTTTATGTCCAAAATCCTTACCTACAAGAGGGTAAAGTTCAAGAACCAGCATCCGATTGTTTTCCCCAAACACTCTATATACCCATGTGAATGTGTGATGGTTTCATGGTTTCATGATTGAATTTTTATGGGGTTACCCAGGACCTCGAGGAGTCATGGTGATATCTGGGTGATAGTTGATCAGTTGATGAATGTTTCCCACTTCTTACTAATTAGAGAGACTTAATCAATGGAAGGGATAGGAAATATCTATGTTCATGAAGTTATAAACCTCTATGTATTTCCCTTGAGAATTGTATATAATATAGACACATGTTTTATTTGAAGTTTTTGGTAGGGCTTGCATAAATATATAGGGACTCAGCTAAGGTTAATCATAGCATACCATCCACATACAGACAGACAATCTGAGTAGATGATGAGAATACTAGATTATATTCTCTAAGATTATTTTCTAGACAGTATTGGATCATGGGATTTTAATCTATCATTGTATGAGTTCATATAAAAAATTAGTTAAGAGGCTTGGATTCAAATGGAACCTTATGAGGCTCTTTATGGGTGACCATTTCATTCACTAATATTTCGAAATGAGGTGGTTTAAGTAGTAGTGGAGGGCTCAATTTGGTTTAATATACCTCTAAGACAATCTAATGTATTCTTAATATATTGATCAATGGAAATATTAGGTATATATCGTATGTTTACTATAGGAGAAGACATTTGGAGTTCACTATGGGTGATTGGGATTTCTTGAGTGTGGCACCTTAGTTAGGACATCGAGGTCTGAGAAAGAAAGGAAAGTTTTCACCTTGTTTTGATGGACCCTTCAAGAAATATAGGAATTTTGGGATAGAGTTTTACCATCTATATCTTCATTATCATTTCCAAGGTATGCAAAATGTGTTCATGTGTCACATATTTAGGGGTACATGCATAATCATGTGTATGTCATCAACTATAAGGATGTTGAGTTGGAATATAATGCGGCTTATGAGGATAATATGGTTTGGAATATATTACAGATTAAGAAATTACTCTAAGGGAACATGGTTCCACTAATCTAGATTCAATGTTAGCATGGGAGGATCTGGGCACATGAGAGTGGGGTTATGATCTTCAAGATCAATGGTGTGAGTTGTTCAAGAAATAACCCCCTGAGATACTTCTTAAGGATTACAATTCATTAAAGGAATATAATTTTACTATTATCAATTTTATATTATACTTAAAATCACCATTTTTTAATTAATTTTTAATTATTTTTATGTGGAAATCTGAATTTTCCAATAAAAATTACCCTTAATTTTTTTTGGTGTTACAAAAGGATAATGGTGGGTTTTAAGAACATGATTAAGAGTAAAAGGGGTTTTAATTGACTTTTATAAAGGTGAATCTATAATTTCCTATGTTTTTTAAGGGTGAGGGAGTAATTCATGTATCATGTAAGGGTATAATAAACCTTGTGTAGCATAATTCCCTTTTTATAAGGGTATTGTAAGGGTAAACAGACTGTTATATAAGGGTATCCCAGAGCTCAAGTATGGTGTGAGGGTAAGGGTTAAACTACGTAATGGTAGCCATGTATTGCTTAAGGTTAAACCTGAAACTTAATAAGTTTAAGGTTCTCATATAATTATACTAAGTAAGGGTATCGACATGATATGTAAGGCTAACAGCTCATGTAACAGTGTTGTGTAAGGGTAACTCAAGGCTTGCATAAGGGTATTGGCTTGCGTATGGATGTTGTGTTGGGGGAATTATAGCATTACATAAAGGTAAGGGATATTTACTAGGGCTGTGTAAGTGCACCATGGATTTTTCTAAAACCGTATAAGGGTAACTAGTTGTGTAAGGGTAAGACCAAGTTACACTAATAAGGTATATACTCCATGTGTAAAGGTAATGTTTTACCAAATTTTTTTAGATTTTCTCTCTTCTATTATGCAACACAACCTTAAAACATGTAATTAACTATTTAAAATGATGAAAATCAAGAGAATTGAATCATTGATTCATTTGAGGATCATCATTCGTTTTTTATGGTTAGAAATAAGCACTCTACTATGGTGAATATTTTAAATCACAAATTTAATGATGATATTTAATTTTTATTTTTATTATAGAGAACCTATATGTGGTTTTGATATCTAAAATAGAAAAAAAAATTATTTCTCATTGTTTTTTGGTATCCTTAGGGATCTCAGATATCCATAAATTCCTTATGTTAGATCAATGAAGTCTTTTACAACCAGACCAAGTTCTTCATCTGGGTTCCTAGTGAGACAAAACCACACTCTCTCTCTCTACTCTATTCTGGTTGTGGTGTTTTCAAAGGATAAAAACTCAGGTAAGATTTTAATGAAACCCTTTCATAAATAGCTTGTGAAATTCTTCCTCCGGAGTGTCTGGATAATTATGGATAAATATTTTATAAATTATAATAATCAATAAGTTATAAAATATAATAAAAGAATTATTTTTCTAGATTATCAAATATAATAAAATAATTATTATCTTGGATTATCAAAGGATAATAATGAATTATTATCACATGAATATTATTCTAGGGAGATATATTATTTTCACAAATGAATTTATTATTATTCTTTGGGGAAGAAATTTCAAGCATGCATTACAATTTTTTATAATTCATAAAATTATCTTGGAGCGAGAGAGACTATTAGTGCATGTGATTTTTTTTAAATAAAATAATTTGAATTGGTTATAGGGATCCTTGAAAAACCTAGGAAGTTATTTACCTTTTAGGGGATCTTGTTTACACTTATTTCCATGATATAACATTTTTGTTAACATACCTGATAGTTGTGATTTATTATGATCAAATGTGGCTGTGTTCATATCCCATGAGAACCTTATGTGATATTTGATTCCTTGATTACATATGTATCTTGATTATTTATGTTCAATGTTGGTCAAATTTGTTGTCTTTTACTAATTTACTTATGATGATATATTATTATTTCTTGTGTGTTATACCCTATTATGTGTACCTTTATGGTATTATTCTTGGAACCCAAGGTAGGTGGACCATTATAAAATATATATCCCTTAAAGGGGGAGAGTGTATTACTTGAAAAAATGGAAAAAATGGACAAAATCATAGGGTGGGGATACGAAAATACCTCATGGACATAATGTGATACACTTGATGCTTATCAGATGCTAAGGAGAATTTAACTCGATGCCTAGTGAATGTTGATGATCTCTTGATTCCTAGAGGATGCTGAGATTGTGAGTCAATTGATACATTATGAATATCAAGTTGTATGATCACATGATGCAAAGAAGTATGATTATTAGCCTCAGGGGTAGTCCTTGATTAATTCTGATACTTTGACATTTCTTATGGAATGGAGTTGAAATAGGTATAGCCTGGACTCATGGTGTCTTGGTTAGTATATGGGTTCTCAATTTTAGATTATTTTGTTTCTTTATAATTTATTGTTTATTTATGGAATACACTTTATGGAATGTGAACACTTTTTAAGGATGCATTGGTGGTGACTTATTTTATCTTGTACTCACACCCTACATGAAAATTTTTTGTGTTCTTGTAGATTTCATGACTGGGGATCCAGTGAAGGGTAAGGACCCTCTGGTGGTCAGCTGAGTAGAGGAACATGGATATAGTATTAGACTAGGATAGAATCAGAATGACCCATTTTTTTATTTACTTACTTATATTCACTTATAACTCTAGTTTTTATAGCCACTTTGGGAGTCCATTTATCACATGTATGAAATGTATTCCTTTTAATGGTTTCTATGTATTTACTATGGTAATTTATTATATTTTTTATTTTTTATTATTTGTGAAATGAATTGATACTGAGGGTATAATCTCCCCACTGATAGAATTATACCCTCACTACTTGTCTGTATCCTCTTGTGTATGGGGAGGCACACATGAGGTCATGTGGACCTCTATAATAGACAAAACGGTTTGGGTGAAGGTGATACAGTTTTAAGTATGATACGTCTAAGAAGGGTGTCAGTTATGAAGAACTTAGTGGGAGAGGATGTAGATCTCTTATGAACAATATATTTATGTATTGAATATTCGTCTAATAATATGTAATATTAATGTATGAAAAGTGAGGGTTTATATAGTAATAATGGATTCCTATGTTTATTATAAAAATAAATTCAAGTTAGATTTCCCCATCCCTCATCCCCTTTATTTTTAGTTTAAATTTTTATTTCTTATTCTATGGTTTGTAGTTCATCCATTATCAAAAAATCATCGACCATGAGTGGCTATAATTATAGAAGATGGTGGAATGGGTTGAATGGGATGTGTACCTCATGTATTTACATTATTTATCACTTTTGATTTAGTCATATTAAATTAATATCATATCCCCAAATAGAATAATGAGAGAGATAATGATTATTGGATGAAACCTGATGTGATAGAGGTGACTGGGGGAGAAATGTTTGACTAAAATCCACCAATCACTTTAGAGATATAATTTAACTCACCTTGGATTGTTATAGATTACCTTAAGAGAGGGATTTGTGGGATTAGATAGTTCATGTTTATGATGATAGGTAGGGCTAGTTAATTTGAGTGGTCCCATGACTATTAATTGGATTAAATTCATAAGTGGGGTTAAATTTTATTATTAAAGTAAAACATACCAATAAGATAATTACTTCCTCTTCATCCTTAGTAATTTATTTTAAGCCTTGTTTAAGTTTAGTTTATTCTTAGTTAAATTAAAATTAGTTTATTTTAGTTTATTTCATTATTATGTGACATAACTATGAAGACCTAACAATAAATTTATATATTGTCTCTAGTATTTCTTTTTCTCTATGGTACAACCCCAACAATCACTTTTCTATGCTTTTAGAGATAGTGGTCATAGAGAGATAACAAATTGTAAAAAAATCACCTCATGGAATTAACAATTATTTGAGATGTATCACCAAACATCACACTAGACCATTCCTTCTCATTGTAGGAGGGATACACATAAAGTCTCAAGACACACCTTATCGTTGAAGATTGACCCATACATCACAAATTTAACCATTCTCAAAGAACGAGGTAGAATAAAAAATAATGAAACAATTTCATACCATTAGGTTTATCCTAATCTAACCTCTATGATTATCGCACATTCACCTTCACACATAGAAAACTACCATATGTGTGGGTCTCAACACTTATGTTATGATACCACTTGGTAGGGTCACCTTAGTCTTATTTTTTCCTTAATGTCTCTCTATATGTCCAATATATCCTGTAAGATAGCCCAACCACTTCCCATGTATTGAGTATGGTTTCTACCCCTTCCAAGTTATTAAATCATAACTCCCCCTCTAATAGGTCAACCACATTCATACAGACTTACCTAATCTAATTGATTATAAATAAAATTCTAGTAGGGATATACACACAACCACATTAAATTAAATCCATAAATATATATACAAAATTCATAGCATGTTAATTATATCCTATCACAAACTTAATATAGTGAACTTTCTAATAAATTATTTTTTATTCAAGACTAGACCACTGGAACACTAAAATCCACCGAAAATACTCACACTTTGGTTTCAGATATGTAACTATGAAAAAGAAGAATAGGAATAAATTTAGATACTATATGGACTTATAATTACTAATAAAGACTATCTATAATGAATTGAACATAAAATGACCAAGAGGAGTGGATGAAGGAGATCCAAATGTATTAATGAATCACCCACATTCATCCCAATCATGTGTTGGTTTAGGGAGAAGTAGATGACAATCAAAATGGGATATAGGGTGGATTTCTAAAAAATTTAAACTTAAAAAAACCCCAATGGATAGGTCATGGAGTCACTTATTATGGGCACGTTGTGATACCTCTTTTACAAGTCAAAATATGGTGTGGTTTCTAGACCATAATGTATCAATCCCCAAAATGAAATTTTTTTTGAACCCATATAGATCACCTTTGTAGTGTGTCTATTAATTCCATGTTATAATCCATATACCCTATATAATACTATTGTAATAGAACCCCCTATTGTTAGGAAACAAGCCTCTAAATCTCCAGGTTTCATTCCATGATGCCAAGATGTTACATTATGAAAGCTTCACTACTATATAATTTTAGTTTATATATTGGAAAATTCCCCTAAAAACACTCAAAAAACCCCACTAACAACCAAAAAACCCAAATTAATTAATTTAATTAGAATAAATAAAAATTTAAAACCTAATATGCCTTGAAATTTGGAAGTAATTAAAAAATACACCTTGAAGGAATTATCATCCCTAATAAGTGTATATGAGGGTCCTTGTTGAATAACTTCATCCAATGATCTTACATATCAAATTCACACTCGTGGTTTTCTTCTAATATTTCCTCATGTTTCCATAATATATGGATAAGAATAATTATCTTCACAACTAGAACCTTCTCACCCTAGTCTACAATCCACACTAAGAACTTCTTAAATTGAGAAACCACTACTATATTGGCATCATAACCAACGTTTACATGATTAGGTTCTGGATCTTACTTTTAGTGCTACAATACATGAAAAACACTATTCATACCTAGATTTCATGGAGTAATTTCCAACCAATAAACAACTACTCCAATCTTCTCCTAAATCTCAAACTATCAAATAAATCATTGTACAAGCTTTCCCTACCTTCTTATACACCAATGCCCCAACTAATGTGATACCCAAAAGAATACTGAATCACACATAGTGAACTCAAAGGTTCACTTTCTATGGTCATCATATGAGAAATACCTAATTTTAGTGGTAAACAATTGCTTTTGATTCAACTGCACCCACTAAGTTGTCTCTTGAACCAAACTCAGTTTGATCACCAATAACTCAACCACCTTCAATAAGAATAATGGTGACCAGAATGTTCTACTATAAACATTCTTAAAGGGTTCTATATGGAATTATTCTTGAAATATATTATTATATGATAACTTGAATAAGGATATATGGTCTTCTAATGATCCACAAAAATCAATCCCACATGCCTTGAGTATATCCTATATTTCTAGATCATCTTCTTAGATTTCCCATCTATCTGTGGATGGTACATTATACTCATCTTTAGTGGATACCCTGTGGAATTTTATAGGCCCTAAAAAATATTATAATGAAGTGGACATCATATTCTAACACTATTATCATAGGTACTTCATGTAGTTATACTATCTCTCACATATATAGTTCTCCTAACTCATCCAAGGACTCAGTATCTTGAATCTAGAATAAGTGTGAAATATTAATCAACTAGGAAAGCAACACCCAAATTATATCATGTACTCTCATGGTGTTCGGTAGTATCAAGATGAATTTAATGGTTACTTATCTCGTACCCACACCAAAACTATAAGGGGTTGAAGTAACTTAATTGGTTACTGATTCTATGCCTTTATCCTTTGATAGGTAAGTTAGTGAAAGAAAAACCCTAAAATATCTTTCCTCATACCCAACCACTATAAACCTTGACTAATATCATGATATACCATGTTCAATCAAAGATTTACCACCCATAATGAGTAATGGGAGTCCCTCATTAAATCCTCTCTCATGGAAGTGGGGACCACCACCTAACCATGGATGTAAATCACCTTATCTCCATCCTAAGACAATACTAAGACTAAATCATATGAGCCATTCTTTCATCACTAGAAATTCGGGATGAGGATCTTAGATATACTTCACCTAATCCACCATGTAAGAGGTAATGAATAAATGTTCCCAAGTCATAGCCTCTCTATCCTTAGACATGTCTACCTTTCAGTCCACAAGAAATATCATTAGTTTTTACTCCTCTTTTTGAATTTTTAACTCCCTACTCGATAGTCATCATACTTAGAAAATCTATAATGATTTTCTCCTACTCTAAGGCATATTCCAACTCAAATTCAAAATATTGGAGGTACTCAACCCAATTCCTCTACTAAAGGTTCATTTACTATTAGAAGAATATAATATATAAGATCTTATGGTTTATCAGGAAAATAAATCTCTCACTGAAGAGGTAGTGATTACAATACATTAAGGTGTGAACTATAGTCATTAGATCTAAGTCATTGGTAGGGAATTTATACTCATGGGGGGGCTAGCTATTGAGACCCATAAGAACACACTTAATCTCACTACATTAAAATAGCTCTTGGTATGACTCCTAAGGAACTAAATATATAGTATAATAGATTTATGAGTCTAGAAGATCCTGTATTAGATTATTTCGAACCTCTTCATCAGCTCTTTGAATGCCTCCTCACACTGACTAGTCCAAATGAACTCCATACTCTTCTTAGTCAGCCCCATCATAGGTGATCCCAAGAAAGAGAAGTCGTAAATAAATTGTGTCTAGCACCAAAACAAACCAAATAATTTTTTAATCTCAAACACATTTTGGGTTGTTCCCAAGTCATCACAGCATCCACTTTTGATGGATAGACCAAGATGCCTACCTATTAGATCACATTCCTAATAAAACTCACCCCTTGATTCCAAAATGGATACTTTTTGAACTTTTAATAATTTTTATGTTCTCAAATAATACTCAAAATGATCTCTAGGTTCTTGATATGAATCTCCCAATTCTTAGAATATACTAATATATCATCGAAAAAAATCATGATGAAGGATTCCAGGTATTTATATAAAATCTAGTTCATGATATCCATGAACACCATTGGCACATTTTGTAGAACAAATGGCATTAATAAGTACTCATATAACCCAAACCTACTCATAAATTTCATCTTCAGAATGTTATTAACTCTATACCCCATCTGATAATAACGAGACCACATTTCAATCTTGGATAACCACCAGGATCCCCTTGCTAGATTAAATATTTCATCACTCATTAAAAAAAGATACATGTTTTTCATTATAACCTAATTAAACTTCTAGTATTCTATGCATAATATAAGTCTATTGTTCACCTTCTTGGTGGATAAAACTAAATAACCCCACCTAGAGGTACTTAGGTGAATAAAATACTTTACCTCAAGGTCCTCAAATTCTGCATTATGGTCTCTTAACTTGGATAGTGTTATATGATAAATAAGAATCAATCAATATGAGTTCAGAACCTGGTATGAGATCAATAAAAAACCTAATATCCATTTCTAGAGGGAGTCTTGAGAATTCATCAAGAAATATATCTTTCAATTAGTCCACCATGGGAGGAAAATTGGTCATAACCATCATTCGGTCCCATATAAGAACCATACCCACCACCAACACTATAATGGAAACTACCCAACTATAGTTAGGTCTCGCTCTACCTATTTTCACATCCCACTCTCTCATTAGAATAAACTCTTTTCCCCTGAGGGTGGTAAAAAACATCTACCTCTGGTAGCAATCAATGAAATCCTAAAATCACATCAATCATTTCATACTAAAGAATTCATTGAATCTCATCATATGTAAGTCAAGGAAATCCCAAAAATTCCCATAACCCACGACCACTAAGTAACATTCTAGGAACCTATTAACACAATTTATCATCTTACAAAAAAGGTGTATAAATTACCAAAACCTTGGGGAAAACACTATGTTTAACACTAAATCAGATACAACTTTGTTGGAAATAAAGGAATTGGATTCCCTTTTGTCAAATAAACCCACATATGGCATAAAAGTAATAAAAAATATACCTATAATAGTCAAATATCCCTATGCTTCATCTTATATCACTACCACATGTCGTGATTTAAGCAGTGTTGGATTTTATCAGCGTTAAACATAATGTGATGATAAAAGGTTTACCTTTATTAGTGTTAGCTAAAAGTACTGATAAATGTAAATTTTATGAGTGTTAAAAAAGGTACTGAAAAAATTAAACACTTTATTAGCACATTTTTAGTGCTGGTAAAGGTTGTTCTTTTTAGAACTTTTCTTAGCATATATAAAAACTTTTAATAAAAAATATTACTAATGTATTTAATTTTCATATTTATATTCAATAATTAATTTTTATTTGTATGTAAAAATTAAAAAATTAATGTATATAATTAATATAAAATTTATATATTAATATATATATATTAATAATTTAAAAAATTATTTAAATATAAATGATGTATTGTTAATATGTAATATTTGAAATTATATATTTATATCAATGTCTATGTGTATATATATGTGCACGCATTATGTTGTGTGTGTGTATTTTGTGTATGTGTACATATATAGATTTTATATGTATTCATATGAATATATATATATATATATATTAGGTTCTTTGGGGTAAAATTACATCAAACGCACACACACACCTCACACACAGGTCGAAAAGTCAGGTTATAGCCCACCCCAGGGGATAGTTCACCCATCAAGCCGTATTTATTTTATATGGATTTCCTAAAGGCTTAGTAGGCATGAAATTCATTACATGGCCCAAAGGACAATTTCACTAGACCAAAGTCCCAGTGCAGCATCATGCTTTCATCATCCTACATGCATCACTAGGCCTACGTCCTGCCTACATCACCACTTGCTTATATCATGTGTGTGCCATCATCTGCCTGCGGCATGCCTGCATTACTACCTTCCTTATCATTAATGCATCCCTACATGCCCAAATATTTCATGTGTCACCCCTTACATCATAAATCCTTCCAAGGGGCTTTCTATGATTCAAAACCTAGTCTTTTGATGTAAGATTATATGGTTTATTTAACACCCCGACCCCTCTAGACTGGAGCTGGTGCATTACTTGTTATATTGGCATCGTTAGAATAAATGAAAATCCAAAAGTAATGATCATTTTAGTATTCTTAAAGAAACTAGATACATAAATGTAACTCAAATTACATTGGAAAAGGGTACAAAATACAATATATAACAAAAACTAAAAATTTCATCCACAGGAACTCAATAAATGATCTCCGCTTCATCACCTGTTGAAGGTAAATAGTGAAAGAGGTGAGATCAAATGCTCAGTAAGGGTTAGATATGGTGAAACCATGAATCAATAATAATTGAATAGTAAACAATTTGACATAATCAACATGGCATGGTGAATAAATGAAAAAGTCATGCCATTAATAAACTGAGAATGAAGCTGCATCCATAGATTTTGTCATAGTGAAAACCTCATGGATAGTAATAAATAATAATGAATAAATAGAAATCTTATTAATTGGAAATCATGTATCTAGAAAATTATACCATAATATCATAAAATGGTTTCGTTCTGTTGGTAGAAACCTGTCTGATTTTTGGAGACAAACTCGAAGGGTTTGTCGCCAACAGATTTGTCTCATGAGACCTACTGATGCAACAAGGGGATATAGTGGGACCCACCCACCACTTCATGTAAAAATAATTCTTTATACATTGATTCAATACATGATCAATATACCTTTTCAATATCAAAATAGATTAGAGTATACGGATTCATCAATATTTCCATAGTTAAAATAACTTTCCAAATAAACATCGTATGTAAAACGGTATATGGTTTAGACAACAAAAATATGCATGATATGAGATTATGGATATTTAATATAAATATAATTTCAAATGAAATGTGATCTCAAATGGTCATTAGGTACACCACATAATTATTATTAGGTGCACAAGACAAAGTTAGTCACAACAAAATAGCTGTTGAGACAAAGTCTCTTACCACAATGTAATCGGTCAAATCATATGACCAGAACTTAATAATCCTAAAATGAGTCATTTAATAACATGAATATAAATAGAATAATGTTATTATATATCAAATTTAAGTACACATATACCACATAGAATAAATAATTGACTAACAATGGAAATCTTGTGGAAATGAAAGTGAGATGAGAAACCCCTTACCTTTTGTTCGAGTGTGTTCTTTGTTTGTTTTAATGACCTGAATAATAAAATTTAGATTCATTAATTAATAATTACATAACCTCATAATTATTTAATTGGTTTATTATAATATTATTAGGTTCATTCATGTCCCTTTTAATGGTTTGTAGAGGTTCAATTTTATTGTTTTTGAAGCATTTTCTTCCTTGGTTTTCAGGATTCGTTTACTTTCTTTCATGAATGGAAGTTAGTTTGTAATGTGGTTAAACATAAAGAATTGTTAATATATTTTATTTTTTACATTGAAGATATATAAATTATCTAATAATTATTTTGGGTTATATACTTGAGTTTGAATCATTAGTTAAAAGTTTTTGATAAATGCTTGGATTTAGCTTGGAAGTTTTGTATACAATGAACATGTTTTGTATTATTATTCCATATTATAAATGTGTAGGGATTAAAATAAACTAATGAGATGAAATAAATATATTATTATCTATTTAAAACATTTCATGGTTTCATGACCATAATTAAATAGGGTAATGAAAATTGAGTACCTGTCGTCCATGAATGTGATAAATTAACACATCTCGGACGGTGTTTTTATTTTTAGTATAAGAGGAGGGGGAAAAGAGATTGTGATAAAATATTAAATTAGAATAATATAATTCCATTTAATGTAATTTAATTTAACTATAATATCATTTGTATTAGGGGATATGAGGAAATAACTAAAAAATAAAGGAACTCAAAATAAGATAAAAATTGAGAAATCTCTTACGAAAATTCGGCAGCCTAACAGTGTCACCTAAAATTTAATAAAATAGTTTGATGTGAGAAAGGGGGTATCTCATAAATATTACATAATTTATAAGTAAGGGGAATATTGAATGAAATATCCCCACATAATCCAACTAAAAATAAAAGAGAAAACATAAAATGAAATCTTCAAGAAAAGAGAAGGGCAGTTGATTCTCTTACCTTGTAGTGTAACTCCCCAAACATGAAGGTTGGGACCTTGGGGGTTTGAGGACACCTTGAGATGACTCCTATGGAAATAATACCACCATATATTAGAGGATATTGAGTTTGTAATGAAATAAAACTAAGGTGTGAGTGGGTATTTATAGTAATTAAGAGAGAGTTTTTTATTAATCAAAAGGGACACCCCATTAGTGTTTTTTTAAAAACCATGGGCTTTCCCATGGTATTTTCCCATGTATTTAGCCACTTTGGACACCTTATCTCATAAGTTAATATAAAAAAGTTGACCGTAATTTTATATTTAATTATTACATCATTATGATGTCATTAAACTACCGAAAACTCAAAACTGTATTTTTTCTATTCATGAAAAATTCAAGTATTTTAGAAAAAACCCAAAAATTCACCCTAACCATTTTCTAATGTATAGAATTAAAAAATGAACTTCATTTTTAGAAAATAATTTTATAAGTATTTTTAATTTAATTTTAAAATAAAATCCTAGTTAATTCAAAAAAACAATTTTTAAATGTATAATTAGTTTTAAATCACATTAAAAAATCATTTAAGATATCATTATCTTATTACCATAAAAAAATATAATCATTATTTACTATTTATAAGTTTCGTAATACTATTCATAAGGGTATGTTACTATTCATCAAAAAATCAAGTTGGTTCTATCAGACTCCAAATGACTTACTCGTCACAACTCTAGATGACTGTTTTTTGAAATTCAAAACATAGAAGTGAAAATTTAATGTTTGATGGATAGATTATAACTTTATCTTATAATTTTTTGATTCAAAAAATACATAGTTCTTCATGAAATATAGTCTATCTAATGAATAGAAAGTATTTAAGAGGAACATACCATAAACTTTTTGGGGTGTTATATTATTCCCTCCTTCAGAAAATTCGTCCTCAAAATTTTATGTATAAAGCCCACCAAAATGATGTGGGTGGTTCTTCTTCATAACATCCTCAGTTTCCCATGTTTCTTACTCCATATTCTGGTTTTTTCAAAGAACCTTTACTGGAAAAGTCATCCCATTTTTCAATACTTTCTCCCTTGTGTGAAGAATCCAGATAGGCTCTTCACAATATGATAAATCAGGTTCCATTTCTATTTCTTCGTTGGTGAGTACATGAATTGGTTCTGGAATTTATTTTTTCAACAATGACACATGGAATACATCATAGACTTTATAGAGACTTGGTGGAATTACTAATAAGTAAGCTACAACTCTGATTCATTCCAGAATTTCAAATGGTTTGATGTATTTGGGGCTCAGTTTCCCTTTCTTACCGAACCTTAAGACACCCTTCCATGGAGATACTTTTAGAAAGACGTGATCTCCCACTTGGAATTCCAAATCCTTCCTCTGATTGTCAGCATAACTCTTCTTCCTACTTTGGTATGCTTTAATATGGTCTTGTATTTCCTTCACCTTTGTCATTTTATCTTCAATAAGTTCTGGTCCTATAAGTTTCCTCTTACCAACTTTATCCCAATAAGTTGGAGTTCGACATCTCTTTCCATATAATTTTTCATATGGATCCATTTCAATACTAGAATGGAAAATATTGTTGTATAAAAATTCCACAAAAGGAAAGTATTGATCCCACATACCGTGGAAGTCTAGAGAGAATGACCTCAACATATCTTCTAGATTTTGAATAGTCCTTTCAGATTGTTTGTCAGTTTGGGGGTGATAAGCAGTACTCATAGGAAGCTCAGTATTCAAATCATCCTGGAGACTTTTCCATAATTTTGATGTAAACTAGGGATCTCGATCGGACACAATTGATAGATTTGAACCATTAAGTCTTACAACTTCATTAATATAAAGTCTTTCCAGGCGCTCAAGCGGTAAATCCTCTCTTATAGGAAAGAAATGTGCTGATTTGGTGAGATGATCAACAAATACCTATATTGCATCATTCCTTCAATATTTCCACGGTAGTCCAGTGAAAAAATCCATAATAATGTTATCCCACTTCCATATAGGAATAGGTAGAGGTTTCATCACTCCTCTAGGTTGTTGCATCTCTGGCTTCACTTGTTGACAAAAAAGACACCTTGACACGTAGTGAGCAATTTCTTGCTTCATATTATACCACCAGAAATATTCCTTCAGATCTCTATACATCTTTGTGCTACCCAAGTGTATGGAGAAATTTGAGCTATGAGAATCGTCTAATAGTTCCATTTTTAGATCAGGTACTGGTGGAACACATTACCTCTTCCCAAAATCCATAACTCCTTCCTCATACACGAAGTCTTCCAATCTCCCATCATTAACAGCAATAATTTTCTTGTGTAGATTTTCATCAACATATTCAGATCTTTTTTTCTTCTCTAGTAAAGATGGTTTAGCAATCATTTGAAAGAGGAAAGATTTTTCCTCTTCCTTAACAATTTCCATATCCATATTTAGTAGATCCATGAATATAGGATCTCTCTCAATCCTCATTTGAGTCAGAAGTCCATGATATTTTCTGCTTAATGCATCAGCCACCTTATTTGCCTTTCCTGGGTGGTAGTTTATTCAACAATAGTAATCTTTGAGTAACTCGAGCCATCTTCATTTCCTTAGGTTGAGTTCTTTTTGTGTAAAAAATTATTTCAAATTCTTGTGATTTTTCTATATCTTACATTTTTCACCATAAAGATAAGGTCTTCATATCTTTAGAGAAAATATTACAACTTCTAACTCAAGGTCATGTGTTGGATAATTTTTCTAATGAGTCTTCAACTACCTTGATGCATAAGCAATAACTTTATCATTTCTCATAAGGACTCAACCCAGACTATTCTTTGATACATCACTGTATATTAAAAATCCATCACTTCTAGATGGGAGAGTCAAAATTGGATCATCGATCAATCTTATTTTCAATTCTTAAAATCATTCTATACATTCTTTTTTCCACACAAACTTAACTCCTTTACATGTGAGCTTGGTTAGCGGGTTATCCAATGAGGCGAAATTCTGAATGAAATGCCGATAGTAACCTGCTAATCCAATAAAACTATGTACCTCGGTTATGTTTTTTAGCGTGGGATAATCTTGGATTGTCTTTTTCTTCGCAGGATCAACTAGGATTCCATACTTATAGACAATATGAACTAGAAAATAAACTGATTGAAACTAGAATTTTCACTTGGTAAACTTCCCATTTAATTCAATTCTTCTAAGAGTTTTCAGAATAATCCGCAAGTGATCCTCATGGTCTTCATAGCTTTTTGAGTATACCAAGATATCATCGATGAATACCACAACAAAGTTATCAAAATATTACTTTAAAACTATATTAATTAAATCCATGAAAACAGATGGTGCATTCATTAGTACAAAAGGCATCACTGTAAACTCGTAATGCCCATACGTGTTTTGAAATGTTTTCTTCAGAATATCTTCCTTCCTCACATGCAGTTAATGATATATGGATCGAATTTCAATCTTTGAAAACTATTGAGCTTCATGAAGTTGATCAAATAAATCATCAATCT
Source organism: Viscum album (assembly GCA_963277665.1). NCBI lineage: Eukaryota > Viridiplantae > Streptophyta > Magnoliopsida > Santalales > Viscaceae > Viscum > Viscum album. The sequence goes on from OY728163.1 coordinate 1,515,253,134, forward strand.
AGGTAAAAGGATACTTATTCTTTATTTTAATATCATTTATTTCCCTATAATCAATGCATATCCTCATGGATCCATCTTTATTTTTGACAAACAAGATCAGGGATCCCCATGGAGAAACACTAGGTCGAATAAATACTTTGTCATTCAACAACTCTAGATGTTTCTTTAGCTCCACTAACTCCATAGTGGACATTCTATAGGGGGGCTTTGATATAGGTCTTGCACCAGGAATTAAGTCAATGGAAAACTCAATTTTATGCTCTGGAGGATGTCCAGGTAAATCCTCTGGAAACACATCAATGTATTCTCGCACTATATGAACATATTCAATTTTAATATTTCTTTCATAACTCATAGATATTAGGTTCTCTTCCTCTATAATAATTTCATTCAATAGAGCTACTGGGGGTGGGTCTAGATAATAATCATATGGAGAGGTCTCCACTTAAAGATAAGACATTCTACCCCATTTTCAAAAATTGTAACTTATTTTTTCTTTCAATAAATATTTTCATCATATTTTGATATCCAATTCATACTGAGAATTATATCAAAGTCAGTCATTGGTATGATGATAAGTTTGGAAACTAAAGAATGTTTATGTGTCACAAGGGGAACTAGTTGACATGCCTTTGCTGCAATGATGCATCCCCTAAAAGTTTTGACTGATAACTCCTTTATTAAATAAAATTAGACACGTCTAATTTTCTTGGCCAACTAGGAAGATATGAATGAATGTGATGATCCAGAATAAAATAAAGTGTTGGCTATGTCTGATGAAACAATTAAAGTATATTCCACCACACTATTAGGAACTTCAACTTCCGTGGTTGTAATCTCATAAGATCTTCCTTATTCTCTTGTATTTTTTAAGGCATGTGTTCTTTGGCATTTTGGACACACATTTTCATAGTGTCCCATCTCTCTACAATTGTAGCATTGAAAATCATCAAATTGTTTCTTCCCCTTTCATTAATGAGATAGATGACCCTTTTCTCCACACTTATAGCAGACTCCCATGCCTTTTAAGCATTTCCCAATATGATTTTTTCCATAGTTTTCATATAATGGGAATTTATTCATTCAATTCTTCTTATTTGTTGATTTGCCTTTCCCTTGGTTATCATAGTACCTATTCTTATCTTGGTTCCCCTTGAACAAATTTGATCTAGAAAATTACTTCTCTGTTTTGATAGAACTTAATACAATTTCATCATATGATGAAAATTTTTGAGAAGTCAGTTCCCTTCGAAGACATAACTTAAGACCTTCAAAAAAATGATTAATCTTTTCTGATGAGTCACGTACATAATTTATGAAATAACTATCTCGCCTTGTGAAGGTAGCCTCATAGTCTACAACACTATCTTCTTCGTTTTGCTTTAAGCCAAGGAATTTCTTCTTTATTTCGGTTTGTTGCTCATGAGGGAAATATTTTTCGAAGAATATTACCTTAAAAGTCCTCCATTGCATATACTCAATTTTTTCTTCCTCCATGGTGTTCAAAATCAAGGACCACCATTGATTAGCATCTCCCTTGAGACAATATACTGCCAGTACTACCTTTTCATTTTTATTACATCTTACTTCCTTGAATGTCTTTTCAAGGGACTTGATCCATTTCTCATCAACCACTGGATTAGTTGTCCCACTAAAAGATGTGGGATTATACTACATGAAACGATCCAAAACAGGTGTGGAATGGTTATTCATTACAACCTGAGTAAGTTGTCCCAATATGGTCATGATATGATCTTCTCCAACATTGACTGTGTTGACTTTCCTAGTAGAGAGATCCCTACATTGCCCACAACTATTGATTCCCCTTCTTTTATTAGATTCCATTTATAAATAATGTCACACACTAGATTAGGTTATGAATCATAATGTATAATATTAAATTAACAAAATACATAACATAAATTGAGATCCTATGCATGGCGAATCCCATATTCAAAAAAATGGTTTCTTTGAGGAATAATTTACATTTCAATCCTTCATAATGGCTTGTAAAGAAAACATGAATTATCTTAAGCATATCCCCCAGGAGTGTTATAACCAAGAGTACAGCAAGGCTCGTTGTCATGTACCAGGATACCTTGTGTCATGCCCGAAACTCCTTTTCGGAACTTTCACTCATGGGTACATATGTGCCAGAGGCACCTCTACCAGTTCGTATCCAGACAGGGATGTATTTTCTAGAAGTATTACCATAATCTATTCCTTACCAAAATACCAGGATATTCTTGTATGTTTATCCTCAAATACTACCTTAGGGCTTTGTTCCCTACTATATATTTCCTACTCGAGTTTCCAAATTTTCTACTAAACTTCCTCTGATACCAAATGTAACACCCTGAACCCTCTAGACCAGAGTCGGGGCATTAATTGTTATGTTGGTATGGTTATAAGGACTAAAAATACAGAAGTAATGACCAGTTTAGTAGTATTGAAGAAACTAGATAAATAAATGTAACTAAAATTACATTGTAAAAGGGTAAAAATTACAATAAATAAAAAAAACTAAAAACTACATCCATAGGAACTCAATAAATGATCTCTTCTTCATCAACTATTGAAGGTAAACAGTGAAAGGGGTGAGCTCAAATTCTCAGTAAAGCTTACAAATTGCGGAAGCATGAATCAGTAATAACTGAATAGTAAAAAATTTGACATAATCAACATGTCATGGTGAATAAATGAAAAACTCATGCCATTAATAAACTGAGAATGAAGGTGCATCCATTGATTTTTTCATAGTGAAAACCTCATGGATAGTAATAACTGATAACGAATAAAGATAATTCTTATTAATTTTACATAATGTATCTATCACATGATACCATAATACTGTAAAAAACAGTTTAGTTCTGTGGGTAGAAACCCGTGTGATTTTTAGAGACAAACTCGAAGGGTTTGTCGCCAACTGATTTGTCTCATGAGACCTACTGATTCATCAAGGGTCTATAGTGGGTCCCACCCACTACTTAATGTACAAAGAATCATTTATACATTTATTCAATACATGATCAATATACTTTTTTAATATCCATATAGAGTAGAGTATACTGATTCATCAATACTTCCATAGTTAAAATAACTTTCTAAATAAACATCGTATGTAAAATGGTCTATGGTTTAGAAAAAAAAACATATCCATGATATGAGATTATGGATATTTAATATAAATATAATTTAAAATGAAAAGTGATCTCAAATGTGCAGTAGGTACACCAGATAATGATTATTATGTGCACAATACAAAGTTAGTCACAACAAAATAGTAGTTGAGACAAAGTCTCTTACCACAATGTAATTGGTCGAATCATATGACCCAAACTTAATAACCCTAAAATGAGTCATTGAATAAAATAAATATAAATAGAATCATGTTATTATTTATCAAATGGAAGTACAGATATACCACATACAATAAATAATTGGTGAACAATGGAAATCTCACGGAAATGAAAGTGAGATGAGAAACCCCTTACCTTTTGCTCGAGTGTGTTATTTGTTTGTTTTAATGACCTAAATATTCAAATTTAGATTCATTAATTAATAATTCCATAACATCCTATAAATTTAATTTATTTATTATAAGCTTATTAGGTTCATTCATGGCCCTTTTAATGGTTTTAATAGGTTTAATTTTATTGTTTTGGAAGCATTTTCTTCCTTGGTTTTCATGATTCGTTTACTTGCTTTCATGAATGGAAGTTCATTTGAAATGTGATTAAAAATCCAGAATTTTTAATATATATTATTTTTGAAATTAAATATATATAAATTATTTAATAATGATTCTGGTTTATATACTTGAGTATGAATCATTAGTTAAAAGTTTTTGATAAACACTTGGATTTAGCTTGGCAGTTTTGTATACAATGAACTTGTTTTGTGTTATTATTCCATATTAAAAGTTTGTAGGGATTATAGAACATTAATTAGATGAAATAAATATATTATGATCTTGTTAAACCATAAAAATTATTTCGGGACCATTATTAAATATGGTAACAAAAATTTAGAACCTGTCCTCCTTGAATGTGATAAATTAACACATCTCTGATGGTGTTTTTATTTTTAGTATAAGAGGAGGGGGAAAGAGAGATGATGAGGAAATATTACCCTAGAATAATATAATTCCATTTCATGTAAGGTAATGGAAATATCATATCATTTGTATGAGGGTATATGAGGAAAGAATTATAAAATAAAGGAACTAAAAATAAGAGAAAAATTGAGAAATCTCTTATGAAAATTTGGCAGCCTAACGACATCACCTAAAATTTAATAAAATAGTTTGATGAGAGAAAGGGGGTATATCATCACTATTAAATAATATAGGTATTAATGGGAACATGGAATGAAATATACCCACATAATACAATTTAAAATAAAAGAGAAAATATAAAATGAAATCTTTAAGAAAAGAGAAGGGTGGTTGATTCTCTTACCTTGTAGAGTAACTCCCAAAACATGAAGATTGGTACCTTGGGGTTTTGAGGATTCCTTGGGAGGACTCCTAGGGAGGTAATACCACCATAGCTTCGAGGATATTGAGTTTGGAAAGAATGAAAATGAAGGGGTTGAGTGGGTATTTATAGTAATTAAGAGAGAGTTTTTTATTAATTAAAAGGGACACCTTATTAGTGGTTTTTGAAAAACCATGGGCTTTCCCATGTTATATGCCCATTGTTTTAGCCACTTGGGACACCTCATGTCATACGTTACTGTACACAAGTCGACCATACTTTTATTTTAATTATTACATCATTATGATGTCATTAAACTACCAAAAACTCAAAACAATATTTTTACTATTCATAAAAAATTCTAGTATTTTAGAAAAATCCCAAAAATTCACCCTAACCATTTTTTTACATGTAGAATTAAAAAATGAACTCCATTTTTAGAAAATAATTTTCTAAGTATTTATAATTTAATTTTTAAATAAAATCATAGTTGATTCAAAAAAACAATTTTTAAAGGTATAATTAGTTCTATATCACATTAAAAAATCAATTAGGATCTCATTATCTTATTACCTTAAAAAATAAAATATAATCATAATTTACTATTTATAAGGTTCATATTACTATTCATATTACTATTCATAAGGATATGTTACTATTCATCGAAAAATCGAGTTGGTTCTATCAGACTTCAAATGACTTACTGGTCATAACTCTAGATGACCATTTTTCGAAATTCAAAACATAGAAGTGGAAAATTTATGTTTAATGGATAGATTTTAACTTTCTCATATAATGTTTTGATTCAAAAAAGACTTATTTCTTCATGCAATATAGGTTATCTAATGAATAGAAAGTATTTAAGTGGAACATACCATAAAATGTTTGGGGTGTTATAGTTTACCACTCAGGTGCCACCCCAACTACAATGTGTATAGATGAATATATGTGTATGTATATATTAACATGTATGTGAGATGTACATATATATATATATAGATATATATATAGCATGTGTGCATGTGTATGTATTTAATTTACACATTTTATTTATATTTTTTCATTTCTGATATATCGTTTTTGGAATTAATTCATTTTTTATACATATTTATATTTTACTAATTATTATTTTTAATATTTTTTAATTTATATGATTATTATTTATTTATTTACTAAGTTTTAATATTTTTAAGATGATTTAAATTTATATAATTATGTTATTTAAATGAATTTTTTAATATTTTCTTCTTTTATAAACACATTTACTATTCATGTAGTTAATCTTATATAAATTAACATTTTAAAATAGTTTATTTTATTAAATTATATTTATTATTTTTTTAATATTTATTTCATTTAATATATTTTATTATTTTTTATTATTTTTTTATTTTTTTATTTTTTTGGAGTTTAATCAATTTTTAATATTTTTGGAACATGAAAATTTTGTTTGAAATTTCTTCTGTAATATGCACTCTAATCAGGATGGATTTTGCTACTAAGATGGTTAGATTTGGTTACTGTGTAAGGTTTTTGGATGATTTTGACTTAAGTTCGACCTTAATTGATACTATTTTTCTCTCTATACCTCGTGATGAAATTATCCTCTTAATTGAGTTTAAAAAAAGACTATTTTTAAACTCTTGTCAAATTATTGGGCATTAAAAGTATAATTTTATGGGAGATATCTATTGTTCTAATTTTAAATTAAAGGTTCTTGATCTTTAGCATTGTCGAATGAAGGAAAATACTGAGAATATCCAGTGTATTGAAAATTAGGCTAATGATAATCTCACAAATGATGCTACTTAGGCCTCTGTTTCCAGGAAATTGAATTCCTCAAGTGGAAATCCCCAAGAAAATATTGATTTCTCTTCTTATGGATTCATAGTTCTTCTTTCTAAAAGTATCCCTATGTAAAAAAGGATGCACAGAAAGTAAGATTATATTTATTTATTCCCATTGTAATGAAATTGAGTTGGTTTCTTCATCTCAACTGATTGATAATCCCATGAAGTCCTAGGCTGACATAGTTGAGTAAAATAAACTGGTTGTTTCTTGATTTTCTTTCAAGAATTTCTTAACTAGGGACATAAGGGGTGACCATGATTGGGAAGAATCTGATGATATCCAAGAAGCTATAGAGATTTTTTTCACAGGTTGATGTGGACTACAACCTATGGTAGGAAACAAATTATTTCTTCTAAGATCCATAAAGGAAATACCAAGATGGATTCTTCCACATAAAAGACCAAAAATGACCACATCTATATTTCTCAGTTTTAGAGTATGTTTACTCCTAAAATTTCTAATGAAAATGTTTTTTCACCACCTATAAATCCCAATTATATTAAACTATTTGGATACCGCATGGAATCATCTATTGGGATTTTGGATCAAAATGAATCATTAACTTCTTCCTATCCACCAATTACCTCTAGTCATACAGTGAATATGTTAGGGGATGGAAAACCACCTTTAATCATTCTGAACTATATGAATCATTTGGATAGTGGGAAGAAACCTTTGGATCCTATCTATATGGATTCAATGACTCATCCAAGGCCTGGAGTGGTATTTGAACCTACACATGGTAGGAAGAAATGAAACACTATTGTTGTTAACACATTTCCCTTAAGGTTGTAAGGTTTTGTGGGGACTAAATATATTGGGAATCCTACAGGTGTCATGAATATTCTTGCTGATCAAATATGTAGTGTCTTAAATACACTACAGGAACCTGATTTGGTCACACTTCCTGACCATATTTGGTTAAATCAAGCTATTTTTATACCACCCTTGGCTTAAGAAAGTGTTAGAGGGTATGGGATAATAGTTTTGGCCTCTATAAGCAATTTACATGCTGGTTTTGATTGTGGTGATAAAAAATGATCTTGAGGCTTCAAATGTGAAGCATTCTGAGAGGGATAGATCAAAATTATCCTTCTCTACTTTGTGATCTAATATTTTTCATTCAGTGAAGGTTAAACTGCAATTAAAGTGTAGTAATCATAACACTTTTCAGTTTCTAGAATCAAGGATTAGTTTGGAGTATGGTCAAAATAATACTCATGTATTTTTAGAAGAATATGTGGTATATTTTATTGATGTAGGACTTCCAAATGATTGTGGTGGGCTGTGTTTATAGGTTAAAACTTGGAGAAGAGATAAAATCTTCATGGTCATAGTGGATGGTCCAGATACCATAGAATGAGTGCTCATTATCCAGTAACATAATTTCTTATTCTTGGACTATTTATGATTTGTATCAATTGGTATGGGTTGTTTTCATTTTATCTTTCCCTCATTGGATCTCAAGTCAAAGACCTGTAGTTTTGGTTTTATTTCCCTTACTCTAGGGATTCTATTATTGCAAGACTATGACCCCTAGTTTTCCCCTAAAAAGGATCAGAATTCAACTACTCAATTTTGGATTTATATTATGTAATTAAACATTTTTTTTGGAACACTCAACTCCTCTAAGATGTTTCTTAATCCATTGGTATCCCTATTAAATTTGAAAAGATATTGTTATTACAAGGTATGGGAATTATTGAATAGTTATTATAGAAGTTGATATTTCTTCTCCCCTCACTATTTTTTGGTGGCTGCTAAATTTAAATTTGAGATATTCATTGAATTTGAATATGTGCTAGGTTTGTACTTTAATTTTTAATTCATTGGGAATCTTAGGGAAGATTGACTTAAGGGATTTAAATTTTTCAACAATAAGAAGAGTGGGAATAAGGTTGAAAACTGTAAATTAAAATTTCTACTAATTGAGTCTACTTTTCTAGATGGAAAAGGTGAGCATAGGGTTGATAAGGTTCCTACTGATAAATTTAATCCTATGGGTTCTAAGGCTACCAGAACTATGGATGGGATAGGACCTACTACTTATCACTTATTATTACTAGATATTGTTATACTTTAGGATAGTGTCTATGGCTAAATGTTTGATGTTATTCAATCACAATTATTTTCCTTACTGAGGTATTCTTTGAGTCTAATGCTGGTATTTCTAGACATTCACATATTTTCACCCATGTTGTAGGGAATGCACATTAGGATTCTACTCCTACTTTGAAAATGGGATATAGGTTTGAAGATAATGAGGATGATGATATTTATAGGGAAGTTAAAGGATAAATTTATATGTTTATTGATGATCAATACTTTTCCAGTGGTAAGGTGGCCTATTATGCAGGAGCTTCTTCTTTGCAACATAAGAAGGGAAGCAATTCTATGGGAAAGGAGATGGCCAAGAAAATGATATAACCTACTATGAATGAGATAGGGGAGTAAAGAAGTTCATTCTAGTGGTAAGGTGGCTACTGGAATTACACTTTCCAAGGAATATGTGGTGGTTGTACATATTATTGAGGTTAAGGGTGGGGACTCATCCCTACATGTGTCTCCTATTAGGAAGGCACCTGAATTGGGTGATGTTTCTCAATTTCATGGTCCTAATACTTATGTTGAAAGCCTTGAGTTTGATGCCAAGGTATCTGCTTCTCCTAGTAAGTCGTTTGTTATGGTCATTGAAGTGAAAGCTTCTTATTCTGAAGAAGAAATTATGGGTACTGAAATGGAGCAAAGTGTTAGTCAGTGTACTAAAAAACTACTCCAAATTTCATCACCATGGTTGATCCTTTTATCACCCCAAATTTTTTAATTTTCTATGAATAATGTGCAGATAAGATTTGGGGTTTCCCTCTTAATGTGTAGGTGGTTGAGTGTGTCAATAAAACACCATATCAGGAACTCTCCAATAAATGGGCTATTGTGGGGGCTATCCAGTTAGCTTTAAATGGAAGCCGCATGTTAGCTATAGATGACACTAATGTGTAGTAGGATAAGGAGGTTTTCTAGGAGCCAATGCAAGTGTTGATAGATTATGTACATGAGGTAGCTGATTTATCAACCACTTTATCCATGGGCATTGAAGCTGAAGCAAAATTCTTTGACATGGTCGATTCATAGGTAGTGGGTGTTAATGAGGAAATTGTTAAGGATGATTGACATGACCCATAGACCGCCCCAAAATGGAGGATAGAGAATCATCCTCGAGTTTATGGCAACTCAAGGATTGTGGGTAATTGATGTTAAAGAGAATTTTCCTTTTTTTTGTTATCTTTTGTGGGAATGGATTGTTTGTCTTTTTTTATTGGATTTTTTTTGCATGTGACACATCATTTACGTCAAAAGTTCGGTTTCCTGTATCTTTATCCTTTTTTAAATAAATATTTGGGCGCATGGTATTTTAAGCCTATGGTTTGCATCATTTTAAGTATAAATAAATATATTTATTTAAATAATTATAAAATTATAACAAATATATTTAAACAATAACTATATTTATTATATTTACAATTATATATGTTTATATATTGATATTTATATATAATTAAATACAAATATTTTTAAATATATTTTTTTATAATGGGATTCATGTTCATTGGGCATACAAGACATGTACTAAATAAATAAGGCTTGATGGGTGGATTATCCCCTTGGAGGGTTATAGCCTGCCTTTCTGGACTATGTGTAAGGTGTGTGTGTGTGTGTGTGTTAAAATTTAATTTTACCCCCAAACACATAATATGAATATATATAACTATAAAATTATAATAAGTATATTTATTTATATAATATTTATAAATACATATTTTTAATTATTTAAATATTTATTTATAAGTATATACATTTAATTTCTTTAATTATATTAATTATATTCTTAACATTAGGTCTTCATCAGCACTCTGTTAGCACTCATAAATAATTATTTATATCAGTGCTAAAAAGCACTGATAAAACATATATTTATTAGTGCAATTATTTTAACACTGATGAAGATTTTTTTTATCTACCTTCATTATTTTAACAAATATAAAACCCACTCTTTATCAACACATTTTAAAAAACATTGATAAAATCCTTCTCAATATTTTAAATAGAACCCTAAAAGAGTACTCCTTGATCACACCATTCAAGATCCCGTGGAACACAATCCTTATTTTCACTCTCTGTCAATCATTTCAAATGAATTTATACCTTAAAAAATCCAAGGTATGTGATCACTTGTGATCTGTCGCTCCCCCTCAAAGATATTTTTCAGTTTTAAATTTTTTTTCAATTGGATTGAATGGACCATGTGATGATCTTTCTTTGGTTACATCTATGTTGATTATTTTCTAACTTTGATGGTTTCATCTCCTTCCCATCCTACAAAATTTTTCACCATCCTACAAATTTTTTCACCATCCTCGGTCTCTTTATATGATTGAATAGCCCACACAATGTGGTTATGAATGTTTTTCATAAAATTTATTTTACAATTCATCCTTGGATAACAATATTGAATTATGATATCAAATGATAATTTTCATTAGAATGAGTGAAGAATGAGATAATTGGGGTTGTATCTATATGTTTGATTCATTAAAGGGTGATGGATGAACATTAGAAAAATGAATATTATTTTTATACTCTTACCTATACTGACAAGCATATAGGAGAATAATATAATGGGTTTTTTATTCTGATTTGTGTGGTTACCATGAAATTATTACACTATTATGGTAATTATAGACCTATATAAAAAAAATTCTAACTTTAAACCAAACCAAGAGATGTTCTTCATAAAATACATTAGTATGATATACTTCAAGAAAATTTTATCATTAAATTAAATTCTATTAACCACTTTATATTATTTGATTATCAATTTAAATTCAGGTTTTTGAGAGGAATGTAGAAGGTAATGTGTTATCAATTTAAGAAGATAAAATTATATAGTCATAAAACTGAACTAAAATTAGAATAATTCACAAAATATTTTTAAAACATTTCATTACCTTGTGTATTTTATTTCTATAGACCATTAGAGTATCATATTTCAATAATTTATTTTTTGTATACAAATAGTTATCAAGAATTGATATTGATGGGTAGTTTTGAAGCTTTTTATTAAAGGTCGTATGTTAATTGTTGGATTTAGTGGCCTAGAACCAACTACTTTGTACATTATTCATTAATAAAAGACTTATCACATCTTGATTGTTCTTCTACGTGACAATGCATGTGATAAAGTCCTAAGAACAATTGTTGCATTAAAGGGTCATAGCGGATCCCTGCTATGATGAGAACCTGGACGTGCCATGACATTGTTATTTAATATATGTTCTATTGATGGATGATATTATTTTAGAGACACAAATAATACAGGTTATTAGGGGTGAGGACTCATAAAACTTTGATTCACCTTCTCATGGTGTGTGCCCTTGGTAATATCGAGGAGGATATTATGAGAACGAGACCCACCAGTAGGAAATCCACATTTCATTGTGTCATTGGATGTTCCTATCTATAGACATGTTTATTGATCCTTAGACTTTAAGATTATTATTAATGGGTGTTACAACTCGCGCACTTATATGTATTGACGAAAACTATGACGACACACTATTCACAGGGAGGTAGGATATGTTGGGTGCATCACGAGTAATACCGCATTAATAGATAATGCGAGAAAGGATTTGTCCCTTCTGTTCCATAACTGAATTAGATATCTTAGGCCTTTGATGGAATTAATATATCCTAAGTAAATCCATGTCCATGGTAAAGAATGGGCAAGTTCAATTCTGTAAAGTCAAAGAAATAATGATCGAGCACATGGGTTGATAGAACTAGCATACAACCCACTTGATTAGAGATATTGAGACACAGGGATTATATTACTTGGTAAGCGTTTGTATGAGGTGACACATCATTGTGGCATTAACTTCTTTCTCTATCGGTGCCTTGGCATGTTTCTAGATTCTAACCTTGGACTTTAGGAAGGCTCCGCCTAATGCCACTGAGAAAGGGGCCTAGAGGGTCACACACAATGTGTGTCCATGTATCTCAGTTAAATATTAATTTAAAAAGTTAAATAAATATTATTCCCGACTGTGGTTTAATAATTTTTTACGGATACCTGATTGCATTTATTTCGACACTAGTTATTTGAGAGAATATATTGTGGGAGAAATAATATATTTATTTGCAAGTAATGTAGTTACATTTATTTAAGAAATAAATAGCCATTACTCAAGGTCTAATAAATGTGGTGGAGGAAATAAAGACAAAGTGTAAAATATAAGTACACACCGTGTATATTAAATGTACACGCCATGTAGTTTTATGGAAAATGAGTACACTCTGTGTATTAATGATTACACGCCCTGTAGTTTTTCCAGGCAGGATTTTGAGGATATAATATTGTTTTATTAAATTATAATTATTATAATCAGCGTGGGCGCATGTCAAGGAATTAATAATTCGACATGAGTGTTTTCAATAAGAGTTAATGAAATTAATAAAACTCATAATGCGTTTATTTATTGTCATAACTCTATAAACTCAAACATGATTATAAATATCCTCAAAACCCCAACACTTTTCTATAGAAAATCGTTGTGTACAAAAATTCTGGAGAATTCTTTCAAGGTTGAAAGAACCCCTTCCTCCAAGAACCCTCTCAAGACCGAGAGACCAAGTCGATCAAAGGCGTACATTGCAAGTGAAGGTTCTTCTACACTAGCACCCAGAGATCCCTTCAGCGATATCCAAAGATACGTGGCACACATGTGGATCACCGCTAGAGGAATCCTACACATGGATTCTATGACGTAACGACAGATCACAGGATCGTGACTGGTGACATCAATGAAGAAAGAATTCCATCAAGGTAATTCTTGTGAATTAATTAAATTAATTATAACCAACATATGATGATCCTATCTCTATGGTTACGGGATTACCTCTTAAGTTTTTCATTCTTCATTCCATTCCGAAGATTCAATGTTTTACATCGTGACGGATCTCGGATTGAACATTGTTTAACGTTAAAATTAAAGTTGGGAAAACCCACCAATGCGCTTCTGCTGCGCTCGGAACCTTCAAGTGGTATCAAAGGGTTCATATCATGGATTATAATTATTTAGTTTTTTTTTTCTGATTTACGCATTAAATAATTTAGTTGTTTCAATTCAAGTTAATCGTTCTTTAAATATGAATCTCGAGATCTTTTCCTCCTCTATCATTTCTCGTTCACCATACAAAAATGACCTTTTATTTTAATTTTTTATTAAAATAAAATAGAGGAACTCATCCGGAGGAGCCAAATGTTTCTGGCGGTACAACACCAGAATACACGGCGTGTATTCGGAAGTACATGTCGTGTAGTCTAGGTTCATGCATCGGACGGGTCTGCCAAATCAGGTCGTGTATTGATCCTATCTAAGTCATTTATGACACCGTGTGTTGACCAGGAATAGGTGGCACATGGTTTCCGGATTACACGCCGTGTGGTCCAACAGAACACGGCATTTAGTCCCTTCAGGTTGGGGTTGTACCGTGTACCCCGTACATGGTTTTCCCGATTGAAAACCATGTAACATGGAAACTACACGGTGTGTGTCCCAATGAACACGCCGTGTACTCCGAAAATTTCTGAAGTACATTAACATGCCATGTCCTCGGGCATGTACTTCAAATGGATGGTGACGAAAAGTACACACCGTGTAGTCGGAACAACACACCGTGTACTCACCAAAATTACGCAGATTTATTAAAATTTATTATTATATTATACAAACCCTTGATGCGTGTACCATAGTGTAGGCGTAAAGTTGAGGCACAACACTTGATAGGTGTTTTATATATATGTTTTTAATTTAACATCTTCGTAATAAATGGGAATTCACCGGGTTGCCTCTAAGGTACAAGTTACGTACAAGAATAATTTTAAATGAATTTATTTGTTTAAAAAAATGATGGATGAGAATATCAAGGAAATTAAGAAAAGGATTTAAGATAAAAGGATTTATTAATTAAAGATAATTAATTGATTCAAGCGTGATTTATCTTAAGAAAGAACGATTAAAGAATTGAATGCTAGTTTTATTTATGCATAAATATCGTTGCATGTATGGATGATCATGAGCTAGACCAATACCTTTGTATGTGAATGGTTTCTTTTAATTTATTTATTTAAATTAAATATGTTGGCCTGTGAGCCTTCTCCTCATTAATATGTAGGGCTTGTGCACCCAAGGATTCTTTTTATATAAAAACCCCTTTTTACCCCTCACCTGCATGTGTGATAAATTCATATGTAATGGATAGAGCTCCCAAGCTAGTGGAGGCAGCTCATGTCAAGAGCCAAGGTGAAACCAATCCAAGGAGATACAAATGTGGATAGGTGGAAAGCTGTAAACATGAACATAAAACGTTCATGGTGTTTCTCCCCTATGTCTTGGGTTAGTTTATCAACCACTAGATAAACTAACCAATAGAAAAAGCTCATGATCATACCATTTAATTTATTTCTGTCAGTTGCATGTTTTATTTATTGTGGGTGTATTTTCATGATCACACAATTAATGAATTAAAGAAGCATTCAAGATGGAACTGAAATAAAAACTGACTTATGCGTAAATATTATCTTAGACATGGTTAATCACTTAAGTATATCCCACTTAATATTAACAGGCATGTAATAAAAGATAATAAAATGGAAATTTATGTATAAGGATAAAATCCCTCAAAAGAAATATTAAGTCGGTATAGCCTTCTATAATCTTGGTTAGAATCGAACCGTAGTTCAAAGTACTTGACCAACCCTAGTTGGGGTGATTTCAATTATCAGGGAATTCTAATTCAAGTTTTTGGGTTGACTTGACTTGGTTCGCATCAAGGTTTGATTTCAACATCAGGACTTGGTGTGACCAAGAGGAAAAGGTTGAGTAAATCCAAAATAAAAGGATTTCAGGATTAGGGAGTCCACTCAGTGGATCAAGGAGCTGCGAGTTAATGTAGTTGGAATTTTTAATGCCTACCTAAAACCCTTAAAATTTCTTGACCAACCCTAGTTGGGGTAATGCGAAGGGCAATATGGATCCCTTCCACTAGAATATTCAGGCAAGATAGTATTCTTAAGTCAATAGTGAGGGATATTGGATTTCAATAAAATAGCAGGAGACTAATAAGTATTAATTTATTTATTTGTATCAGTTTTTTAATAAAGTAATAAACCTTTACTCATCCTAATTTGTAGAAACTGCAAGAAAATGACTTCAAACATATCATTGAGAACCATACTTGAGAAGAAAAACCTTCTCACCGGCACCAATTTCCAAGAGTGGCATAAGCGTTTACACGTCATCCATCGCCATGAGAGGAAATTGTATGTGCTGGAAGAGCATGTTCCATTTGTTCCTAGATTGGAAATCATTCCCTTAACTCACCAGGTAGATAAGGACATGGGGCGTGAAAAACGCGCAGTCCTTATGGTGAATAAGAGGAAGGACATGGAAAAGGGGACAGAGACTTATAAATGGTCTGAAGCCCCCGAGAACTGTCCCTCCAAGAAGGGAAAGATCCAGAGGCAGGGCAAGAAACGAGACGTAGTGTGTTTTGCATGTGGCAAGCAAGACCACTTGGAGAGGAACTACACCTAGAAGCGTTGGGATGCTAAAGGTGCATTCGTTATCAAGTGTAATCTTTTTATTTCTACACATTGGGTATTAGATATAGCTTGTGGGGATCACATCTGTATTAAAATGTAGGAACCAAGTTGATTTAGAAAGATTTCCAGAGAAGAGGTAGATCTTTAAGATGCCAATGGCACAAGGCTAGCTGCATTGGCTATTGGCGATTACCACCTCTCATTGCCAACTGGCATGATTTGGGTTTTAAAAAACTGTTATTATGTGCCTAGTGTTACTAAGAACATAATTTCTGTATCTTGTTTGGATATGGATGGATTTATTTTCATGTTTAGAAATATGGGTTGTCTCTTTTATAAGAACAATGTATGTTATGGTATGGAAAATTTAAATAATGGTTTGTATGTGTTAAATTACAAAAACCAATTGTTGGCAATCGATAACGAAACAAACTCACATGACTCATACATCACCCAGTTGTGGCATCACCGTCTCGGTTATGTAAACGAGAAGCGCTTGACAAAGCTCTACCAAGATTGATATTTAGACTCTACTGAGCTAAAACCAATTGATAGATGTCACGCTTGTTTACAAGGAAAAATGACCAAGCTACCTTTTGGTGGATAGGGTGAAAGGGCCACAGAGCTTCTAGGATTGGTACACACGGATTTGTGTGGACCATTTCCAGTAGAAGCTAGAGGTGGATATTCTTACTTTGTTACTTTTACTGATGATTTGAGTAGATATGGATATGTCAACTTAATGAGGTGTAAGTCAGAGTCCTTATATAAATTTAATGAATTCAAGAATGAAGTAGAGAATCAGCTTGGTAATAAGATAAAGAAACTTCGATCGGATCGAGGTGGAGAATATTTGAACTAATAGTTCATCGATCTTCTATGGGAGTCTGGGATTCTATCTCAGCTCACTCCTCCTTATACACCATAGTGGAATGGTGTTAGTGAAAGGAGGAACCGCACCTTGTTGGACATGGTGAGGTCGATGATGAGTTATGTGAATCTTCCATTATCCTTTTGGGGAAATGCATTACAAACTGCAGCATACACCTTAAACCGAGTACCAACTAAGGCGGCAAATGGAATTCCCTCCGAGCTATGGAATGGAAAGAAATCCATTTTTTTCACACACGTGTATGGGGATGCGAGGCGTTTGTTAAGGCCTTATAAGGAAAAAAACTAGCACCCCGGGGAACGAGGTGTATATTTATAGGATATCCCAAGGAAACGAACGGATATTACCTTTATAACCCTTCAGACAAGATATTGGTTGTCACCAGACAAGCCGTATTTATTGATAGGGAGCACATCCTCAATAAGGATAGTCGGAGCAATATTGACTTCAACGGATTTGATACTCAAGATACACATGATTTGGTATAGGAACAAGTTCCACAGGTCCTCGTGTAAGAGGTTCCAGAAACACAAGTACTACATAGGAGCTCAAGAGAGGTAAGAGAACCAGAGAGATTTGGTTTCCTAGTCACCGAGGATGGTAAATCATTATTGTTGGACAATGATGAACCTCTCTCCTACAAGGAAGTAGTAGAAAGCTCAAAAGATGCATGATGGCTAGAAGCTATGAATTCTGAGATGGATTCCATGTATCATAACCAAGTCTGGGTTTTGGTCGATGAGCCAGTTTATGTAAATCATGTTGGATGCAAATGGGTATTCAAGAGAAATCTAGACATGGACGGTCAAGTTAGCACCTATAAATCAAGGCTAGTGGATAAAGGGTTCAGACAGTGTCAAGGAATTGACTATGATGAAACCTTCTCACCATTTTCCATGTTTAAATCCATAAGAATCATACTTTCCATAGCAGATTACCATGACTATGAGGTTTGGCAGATGGATGTCAAGACAGCATTCCTTAATGGGAACCTTCAGGAAGATGTCTATATGACACAACCAGAAGGGTTTGTGACACCAGGTGAAGCCAAATAGGTTTTCAAGTTACAGAAATCCATTTATGGATTAAATAAATAATCCAGGTCATGGAATATTTGATTTGATGAAGCCATAAATGAATTTGGGTTCATTAAGAACGAATGTGATCCATGTGTTTATAAGAGGTTTAATGGGAATGCGATCATTATCCTATTATTATATGGTGACGACATATTGCTTATTGGAAATGACATACTAGTCATACAGTCAGTTAAAGACTGGTTGAACAAGTGTTTCTCCATGAAGGACTTGGGTGAAGCAGCCTACATTCTGGGGATCAAGATCATTCATAATAGATCCAAGAGGCTACTTGGACTAAGTCAGAGTACATACACTTACCAGATACTAAAGAGATTTAGTATGAAACAATCCAAGATGGGATTAGTTTAGTGTCACATGGCCTACATATTTCTAAGAAAATGTGTCCTCACACACAACAAGAGAAATATAGAATGAGTAAGATCCCATACGCTTCAGCTATAGGATCCATCATGTATGTCATGTTATATACTTGGCTTGATGTTTCCTATGCACTGATCATGGTAGGAAGATATCAATAAGATCTAGGAGAACAACATTAGACTACTGTTAATATTATCCTTAAGTATCTGAGAAGAACTAAGGATATGTTCGTGGTGTATGGAGGAGATGAGGAGCTTGTCATCAAAGGGTATGCTGATGCTAGTTTTCAGACAAATCATAATGATCTGAAGTTGCAATCTGTATATGTTTTCTGTCTCAATGGAGGAGTTGTGAGCTGGAAGAGTTCAAAGCAGCCAGTTGTCGCCGATTCTACAGCGGAGTCCAAATATATAGTGTCTTCCAATGCAGTCAAAGAAGCTGTCTAGAATTGGAAAATTTTCTAGGAGCTTGATGTGGTGCCTAGTAGTAAAGATCCAATTACATTGTATTGTGATAATACTAAAACAGTGGATCTTGTAAAAGAACCAAGGTCACATCAACGGACAGAGCATATACTCCGAAAGTATCACCTCTTGAGTGATTTCTATCAAAGGGGTGAACTTGCAGTGAATAGAGTGCCCACGAAAGAGATCATGGTGGATCCCATGACTAAATTCATGTCTCATCAGAAGCATGAATATCATGTGAGAGCTAGCAAGTTAAAATTTGTTAGTAGTTGGCTCTAGTCCAAGTGGAAGTCTGTTGGATTTGGTGGCCTATAACCAACTACATTTTACTTTATTCATTAATAAAAGCCTTATCACATATTTATCATTCTTATGAGTGACAATGCATGTGATAATGTCCTAAGGAAAACTGTTGCATTAAAGGGTCATAGCGGATCCCTACTATGATGAGAACCCGGAAGTACCATAACACTGTTCTTCAATATATTTTCTATGGCTGGATGATATTATTTGAGGGACACAAATAATACAGGTCATTTGGGGTGAGGACTCATAAAACCTTGAGGCACCTTCTCATGGTGTGCGCCCTTGATAAAATCCAGGAGGATATTATGAGAACGAGACCCGCCAGTAGGAAATCCACATTTCATAGTGTCATTGGATGTTCCTTTCTGTGGACATGTGTATTGGTCCTTAGACTTTAAGATTATTATTAATGGGTATTACAACTCGTGCACTTAGATGTATTGACAAAAACTATGACAACACACTGTTCGCAATGTGGTAGGATATGTTGGGTGCGTCATGAGTAATACCGCATTAATAGATAATGCGAGAAAGGATTTGTCCCTTATGTTCCATAACGGACGTAGATATATCAGGCCCTTTGATGGAATTGATATAGCCTAAGTAAATCCATGCCCATGGTAAGGAATGGGCAAGTTCAATTCTAGAAAGTCAAATAAATAATGATCGAGCACATGGGTTGATGGCACTAGCATGCAACCCGCTTGATTAGAGATATCGAGAAATAGGGATTATATTACATGGTAAGCATTCATTTGAGGTGACACGTCATTGCGGCGTTAACTTCTTTCTCTATGGGTGTCTTGGCTTGTTTCTAGACACTAACCTTGGACTTTAGGTAGGCTCCGCCTAATACCACTGAGAAAGGGGTCTAGAGGGTCACACACTATGTGTGTCCATGTATCTCAGTTAAATATTAATTTAATAAGTTAAATAAATAGTATTCCTGACTATGGTTTAATAATTATTTAAGGATGCATGATCACATTTATTTCGACACTAGTTATTCGAGAGAATATATTATGGGAGAAATAATATATTTATTAGCGAGTAATGCAGTTACATTTATTTATGAAATAAATAGTCATTACTCAAGGTCTAATAAATGTGGTGGAGGAAATAAAGAGAAAGTGGAAAATAAAAGTACACACCGTGTATATTAAATATACATGTCATGTAGTTTTATGGAAAACGAGTACATGCCATGTATTAATGATTATACGCCATGTAGTTTTTCCAGGCGGGATTTTGAGGATATAATATTGTTTTATTAAATGATATTTATTATAATCAGTGCGGGCGCATGTCAGGGAATTAATAATTCGACATGAGGGTTTTCAATAAAAGTTAATGAAATGAATAAAACGTGTAATACGTTTATTTATTGTCATAACTGTATAACCTTAAACTTGATTATAAATATCCTCACAACCCCAACACTTTTCCATAGAGAATCGTTGTGCACAACAATTCTGGAGAATTCTTTCAAGGATGAAAGAACTCCTTCCTCCAAGAACCCTCTCAAGACTGAGAGACCAAGGCGATCGAAGGCGGACGTCGCAAGTGAAGGTTCTTCCGCACTAGCACCCGAAGATCCCTTCGGCGACGTTCGTAGATACGTGGCACATGTGTGTATCACTGCTAGAGGAATCCTACACTTGGATTCTGCGACGCAATGACGGATCACACGATCGTGACTGGAGACATCAACGAAGAAGTAATTCCATCAAGGTAATTCTTGTGAATTAATTAAATTAATTATAACCAACATATGATGATCCTATCTCAATGGTTATGATATTCCCTCTTAATTTTTTCATTCTTAGTTCCATTCTGAAGATTTGGCGTTTTACATCATGATGGATCTCGGATTGAACGTTGTTTAACGTTAAAATTAAAGTTGGGAAAACCCACCAACGCGCTTCCGCTGCGCCCGAAACCTTCATTAATCACCTATATACTGGGTTCTAATAGGGGAGAAATTTCTCTTATGACTGAATTAAGGAAATAGATGGTATATTAGGTTCATATAATATAAAAAATATTAATCCTAACCCATGTTAGTAAAATAATTCTACAAATTCTCAATTATTAATGTTTGAGTTATCAATGGGATATTGGAACTTACTATATAATTCTTATAACGACCATATATTTGAGGATATGTTTTCCTCTGATTAATCCAAATATATTTGTTATTCTACTCCATATGCTAGACCATACAAAAAAAATAGGTGATATATTTATACCATTTAGTATTTGTTTTTTAATTAATAGAAATGAGTAGGAGTAACTGAATTACAAAAAATATTAATATATACATCTATCTATATATATATTTTTTAAAAATTTAGATAATTATTGTGTTTAAGAATCTATCTATTATGTGTTGTACTATTTACTAAATAAAAATAAGTATATTATTTTAAAATAGTCATATTAATAAAATTAAATATTAATTGATTAATGTTTATTAGTGTTTTATAGACCCTGAGAATGAGAAAAACTTGTATGTTTAAAAATTTATTTTCATATAAATATTATTTCTCATTGTATTTTATAATTTTAATTAAATTATAAAATAAAAAATTCCTTAAATTAAATAATATTTAATTAAAAATAATAAATTTATAATTTCAATATTATTTTAAGGTGGTTTTTTGGGTTTTTTCTATGAATAGTGAAAAAAAATAACATTTTTATAAATAACATGAACTGTTTGTTATATAAATAAGAATTTTAACATAATGAAACATTTTTATAAGACTAAATATATATTTTAAATTTTAGTTTATTTTTTAAAAATTGTTTTTTTAATTTTGAAACCCACATTTTACATTTCATATCATAAGTTATAATTTTCAAAAAAATATTTTTATTGATTTATAAGCACTTATATCTAAAAAATATATTTTTATAGATTATATAAGTTTAATGTAATAAAATTAATTCTATTTTTGGATTCATCGTGAGAAAATTAACTTCTAATTATTATTATTTTATATTTATGAAATAATGTATTTTAAAGGAATAATTAAAAATAATTTTCTTTTTCAAAATGATGACTATAATTACATTACAATATATAAGTGAGGCATAGAATTTTATAAAACATTTTTATTTATCAAATATATATTTATGTAATAATTTTTTACATTTTTATGATGTTTTATAAATTTTATAAAATCTATGTTTAACTGTATTATTATAAATAAAATAAAATAAAATATAGAATTTTTCAATTAATTAAACATTATTTTTTGTAAAAAAAATGGATTGATTTAAAGTTAAAAAAATTAATAAACCAATTTATGTATTTAAAATCATAATTCTTAATAATAATAACTTACACTGATTTTTTAATCATAAGAAGAACTTTCTCTATGAAATGGTTTTGATGATTTATTTATTTATTTAAATATTAATATTATCGAATCAAATAAGTTGGAAGTGAATTGAAAATTAATGGATTCCAATAGTATTAAAAAAAGAGTATGAGGATGGAGTGAAATAGTTCATCAAGTTTGCAAAAGATCAGGCATATGATCCTTCTCAAATACTTTTCCATGTTTACACTGTTGTTATTCTATACTAATTAGTCCATAGGTGTTGAAAGAACACTTTATCTATCATAAAATAGATCAAAATTTTAAATTTTGGACTAAACACAAGGTAAAATTGAATATTTCTAATGAATGGGATAAAACTATGTTTTATAGATCATCAGATTTGATTAGAAGTGTGGAAAATGATGAAAACCATATCAAGTATGTGATTATAGGTATGAATGATGATAAAGATAATATTTTGGAAACTATAATGACAGTTTAATATGAATTTCATGATTATCAAAACTTGTTTTAGAAGTTAAATAGTTGTGAAAAGATTTTATTGTATACTGGTTGTACTAAATATACAGCATTATCAGCCTTATTGGAGCTATATAATTTAAAATCTAGAAATAGATGGAGTGATGTCAGTTTTACTACACTACTTTCTCTATTGAATAATATGATCCTCAAAGATAATGAGATTCCATTCCAAACATATAATGCTAAATGAATGCTACATTTAATTGGTATGATCTCTAAAAGAATACACGCATGTCCAAATTATTGTATACTACTTTGTAAGGTCTATAAATCCCTTAAAATATCCAAATTATGTTGATTCACAATTCAGGAAAGATAAATAAGGTCCTATGAAAGTTTTATGGCACATTCCAGTCATTCCAAGGTTTAAGCAGCTAAATGTAAGTGAGGAAACATTGATACAATTGATGTGGCATACAGATATAAGAAATAAAAATGGTAAACTTCATCACCCGAAAGACTCTCCATAGTGGAATAGAATTGATCATGAGTATATTGAATTTAGAAATGATCTAATAAACCTTCATATTTCACTATCTATAGATGGAGTGAATCCTTTTGGTTTTCAATGTAGCACTCACAATACATGGATGATTATGTTGGTAAATTATAATTTTCCACTACATTTATGCATGAAATGAAAATATATTATGTTATCTCTACTTATATCGGGAAAAAATTATTGTATAATGATATTTATATTTACTTGGATCCACTGATCAAATATTTTAAATTATTATGTGATTCAGGTGTGACATTTTATGATGCTTACAGAAATGAACATTTAACATTGGGAGAAATGTTATAGGGGATGATAAATTACTTTCCTACTTATGGAAACTTTTTAGGATATAGAATCAAAGGAACTAAAGCATGTCCCAGTTGTGAACAAGGTAAATAATCAATTAAGTTGAGACATTCATCGAAGACTATATTTCTTTAACATCATGGATTTATACCCAGAAGACATAAGTACCGATCTTGGAAGACATCATTCTATGGGAGTTATGAAGAACATACAACACTATCTACACTAATATCATATCAACCATTTTAGAAAGTAAAATATATGAACACTAAATTTGGTAAAACTTTTTTGAAAACATACCAAAAACAATTAGAAAAAATGATCATATCTTTAAATTACCATATAAGAATTGTTTGTACATCAAGAATTTTTTTGATGTTATTCATGTTGAAAAAAATGTATGTGATAGTGTCATTAGCACATTACTAAATTCACCCATAAAAATAAAGTACGTAATTAAGGCTAGGATAGACATGGTTGACTTAGGAATATATAAATATTTGGCACCAGTGAAGATTGAAAACTGACATTTCTTCCTTCGACTACATACACTCTTTCTAGGGCAAGATAGAATTCAGTTTTTTAACATATTTAATGATGTAAAAGTTCTATATGCATATTCAAAAAATATCAATAATATCATATCATAGATTGATTTAAAATTAAAGGTTATGAAATCACATGACTATCATGTTTTTATGTAAGATCTACTGATCATATCTTTACATTTCATTTTTTCCTAAGAATGTATGTCATACATTAACCATGATCTATTTGTTTTTCAAAGCTATATACAGAAAATTTATACACCTTGTGAAATTTACAACTATGGTAAAGGAAGTTGTTGTCAAATTATGTGAATTGTATATGTTCTTCCCAATTTCCTTCTTTGATATAATGGATTTCTTGATGGTTCTCTTAGTAAGAGAGACTTGACTATGTGGTCTTGTACATTATATATGGATATACCCCATTGAATGGTATAAAATATTTTTAAAGGGTATGTCAAAAATAATATTAAGCCATAAGGTTGTATGGGGAAATGCTAGCCGATCAGAAATGCAAGGTGGGGAGTTAGGTGATCAATGACGCAGAAGCTGGGGATGGGCAGTACAAGTGGGCTGGGCCTACTGGTCATGTATTGCGGGTTAGTCAGGCCTTGTGCCTTGGGAATATGGGTCATGTATGGGTTCCCCTTAAACCCTTAAAAGGGGGATTATCTATAATAAAAATAAAAAAGAAGGCCTTTGGGCCATTCGAGCAGAGGACAGAGTGTGCAAATACTATCTTATAATGGTTATTTAATTAATGTTTATATGTTCTATAAAAATTAACATGATAAATGTAGTACCATGAAAAATATTGGATTTACACTTTTGGATGAGGTGATTCATGTATCTGGTACCAAGAATATAAATCCAATTTATGAGAATATTTAATACTTTGTAATCATCAAACAAATATGGGAGTTGGATTATACAACATTCCAAGAGTTGATTTTTAAAGGAAAGTGGGTTGATAACAGGAGTGTTGTTAAAATAGATTAATTGGGATTCATGAAATTTTATTTCTATAAGGAAGTTTATAATGATAAACCTTTTATAATAAAATCTTAAGCAGTGCAGGTATTTTATGTTCCAGATCCCACATACCAAAAGTGATCAATTTCTCTTTTATTGACCAAAAATCACCAAAGGGTCATATATCAATTTAACTAAGGATGACCCATTTACTGGGATGTCATAATTATTTCATAGTTTTCCCAATATATATGTATTATTGTATGTCAAAGGAGACCAAATTAAAGGGATTTGGATACTTGATAGAGTCTTAAAATCACTTCAACATTTAAAAAATAGAATTCAATAATTAGGTTATATTTTTTTATAATATACATTACATTTTCTTATATTATTATTTTTTCACTACTGGATTTACATAATATAAATTAAATGTTCAACCACTTCTACATATAATTACTTCTATACATATCTATGTTCCCAATCTTGAAGAACAATAGGTTTCCCAACAAGATAGTGCACCCAATACAGAGGAACAACAACCTTTTGTACATATCGATGCTACCATCCATAGGAAAAACATTCTGATGATGTTAATTCTGATGAAATGGTAGATTGTGAATAACCTGTGTCTCAAAAAACATAAGAGTTTTGTATCATGATGGTGTTAGCTAAAATTATTAAGGTGAGAAACAAAGGCATCAAATTCGAGGTTGGATGGAATGCATGTGGCAAGCCTGTTGACCTCAACAAGGCCATGGTCAGTAGTTACATTGGGCTAATCACTCACATGTGTGTTCCAATTGATTTAGATTCATGGAAAAATGTTGTTCCCTCACTTAAGAAACTAATTAGGGAAGATATTAAGTAAAAATTATGATATACTTTCTTTATTTTACTAAAAAATAATGAAACATTTATTTACTATTAAATATCCCTTTTAGAATTTATTTATAGTAGATGAATCCCAAAATAAATTTGTATTAATTCTCACTATAAATTATTATAGAGGCTTTCACACAATTCTTATGAAGTATCATCTCAAAGATGCTGAATGGAAAATAAACCCTCACCCACCACATATGTATGCACACCTAATAAACAAAATAACATGGGATGTGTTTATTAGTTATTTTTAGGATACATGTTTTTAGGTTCATTGTGAATGGTAATAAATTTCTTGACAATGCATGTATTAATCACTTTGATTAATGATTTTTAATTTTTTAAATAGCAATTGAGTGATGAAAATAAGAAACGATCAGCAAAACCAACATACCCTTATTATAAATCAGGTATGGGCATGTTTCACTTGAAAAAAATGGTACATATCTTAAATATACCATAATAAGTTTATTTAATATGAAATAACAACATATTTATGTTCCTTTTTTATATGCATATTGATGAATTTAAATCCAAATCTAATTCCATTCCACATCATAATCAATGGAAGTAGGCATGTGTAAATAAATACAGGAAACTAATAGATGGAGACACACAAAAATTGTATGAAACATGTGTATGTACCACGTAATAAAAAAAATTTACTCTAAATTGGTATTATATAATATTTTTTAAATAATTTTATATATTCTTTTAACTAAATTAGACACAAGAATCATCATTAGTTGTACCCAATGAACATCTACTCTCAATGGCCTTTAAGTGGCCATGATATTATGGACACGTCATAGGTTCGGGTTTTAGAGTGTCATCCCAAACATATTTTGAGAAAATAAATGAACCGAGGGGATAAAGATAAGAAAATGAAAGAGTTACAAGCACCTTTAGCTGATCTAGAAGAAAAACTAAATTAGCTTTTAGAGTTGTAATAAGATATTATGGGAAGGAATCAAAGAGAAAAATAACAAAAGTACTACCATTAAATAAAGATCCACACTCCCCACTATCTGTTAGGAAATCCATTCATCTTAATAAGCTATCTTAGAAGAGGTAATCAATATTTTCATAACTAATGTGAATCGGGAAAACACTATTACCTTTCTTGTACTGATATTATAAAGGGTAAAAGTGATTTTGATTTATATCTATCAATACCTAACCATTGACTTGTTGATATGGGTACTATGTACAATATCTAAAGAAACGTTCTACAAAAGAAACAACTTCTAATAGGTTATGTGATAGTGGGGAATCATATAAATCAAGATCCAATCACTAAGATACATATTTCACTTGATGATGCGGATATTCATTTGGTCAAAAAATATATTGGAACGTTCATCTAATTTCTATCATATCTTGTAAAAATAAATTTCAAAATGAGGTATTCATTCCAATTTATTTTTTAGGAAAAACCATTAATGTTTAATGAAAAAAGGATTGAACTGATGACTATTATTAAAAATGGACAAAGAGTAGGGGTGAAATGAAAGTTCAAATAAAAATGTACTAAAAAATCATCCAACCAATTAAACAGATATTCACAATGTGCTTTTACCCCACCTATTAAACAACCACATTTACTAACATTAAAGGTTCATGTGGATACAACATTAGAAAGTGGGGATATGGTGGCAATTGATTTTGAATAATAGATGTACATAGATTCCATTACAGACTATATAGTTCTTGATAATGTAAATGAAACCCTCAAGCTTGAATGGTTGTGAGTCTCAGTTGTAAATATATACATGAGGTGTGTTTTCATGATTTTTTTTCCAATAACTGATCTATTGTGTTAATTATGACTGAATGGTATTCATAATTTTTATAGCCATATATATCAATACTATTTGTATGTAAAACCCTCTAAATATAAAAAATGGACTCATTATTCCTCACAAAACTTCTACATAATAATTCTTATTAGAACCAAATTAATATGAAGGAATAGTGAAAAACTAGTGAAAGTTTTTGAAAGAAAACATACGGAGAATATACTCTTCCTAATTCCCATGATGCTAGGGTAAAACTCTATAATTTAATAATATAAAATATATTTTCATTCATTTAATTAATTATTCCTTTTTTTCTAAGTAGCATTGGTTACTCATTATAATAAATTTTCATACTCTAAAGATTTATTTTCTAGATTCAATGCATGGATACCCGAAAAACCAACCAAACGTAGTGACGTTTATCAATTTTTAATACACTACATGAAATATTTTACAAATAAACTTCATGTTATACATTTTATATTATGTTTTAATGAAAATTTTGTTATGATATTTTAGTGTTTAAATATCATCAAAAACATGTCATGTGGACAGTCCATGAGAAAAAAATACTATTTAATCCTACAAATGGATAAGTATTAGGGTATATATAATAACATTCCACTATAAAAACATATATCAAAACAATTTAATTATTTTTCTCAATTTTTCTATGGTGGACAAAACAAAATAATGGAAAATATTGTGGTTATTATGTTTGAAAATTTATGAAACATATCATATTCCATCAATAAACTAGCATCCCCAAAGAGGTATTTCCATTGAAAATTAAAATTTAATTTAAAATATTTATTAATCCCCTATTTATTTTATATTTTTTTAGTAGTAATAAGAATTTTTGAAGTTCTCAAATTCACAAGAGGTAATATATTTGTTTATAAGCGAATGGTAAGATTACATGGTGTCATATTGTATACAAAAATCATAAATATGTGACTTCTTAATAAATATTTAGTGAATTTTGTCATTTTTTATACATTTTTTTAGTAAATTTACATATCATTTTTACCAAATAATTATTTTTTTAATTTTTATAGAGGCCATAAATAAAGATGATACACTCATGATGCACTCATGTACAATGATTATGCACTCAAAAATGATGATGCAGTCATGATGATGCACTTTTCTTTTTATTTTGTAGTTAATTCAACATTTTAGGTTATCAAGCAACAATATTGTTAAATAACTCCAAATGTTGAATTCATTTAGAAAAAAAAGATGTAGTGTGATGTGTAGACATCAAACGCAACTCAATATGATACACGGTATACCCAATGTGACTCAAAGTTTACGTTATTAGTTTAAATTTTCCATTTTATTTTAAAACACATGTTACATGCTCAAAACTGAGCAAACACGTTCATATTTCTTTATACTTTAAGAAAATGATTCATAAGTCATTTTTGAAATATAGGAACCTGCTACACCTCATACCAATACATGGTGTTCCCATTATGATAGATCTTATAACATGTTTGAAGCTTCTTGTTCTCAGGTAGGAATAAACCATACCTCAATCCATATCACCTCAATATGATATATAGTGTTCTCTATTTGGCTCAAAGTGTATTTTTTAATTTTTTTAATTTATATTTTAGTTCAAAACACACATCACACACTCAAAACTGAGAAAACACATTCATACTATTTTGATACATTAGTAAAATTATCCATAAGTCATTTTTGACATGTAAGAATCAACCACATATTAATATGATACATGGTGTATCTGGTATGACTCGGAGATTATGTTTTTAGTTTAAAATTGAAATTTTAGTTCACAACACATATAACATACTTAAAACCAAGAAAATTAATTAGAATTTATTTAATAATTTATGAAAACGATTTATAAGTCATTTTTGACGGGTAGGAATCAGACGGACCTCTATTCGACATATAGTGTACCCAGTATGACTCAAAGATTATGTTATCATATTAATATTGAAACAATAGTTCAAAATGTATTTAACTCACTAAAAACTGAGAAAATTAACATTAAATTCCTTGATACATTAGATAAATGATTTGTGGTTTTGTTTTTTATGTGTAATAATTAGTCTCACATCAAACTGATACACGATATGATCGGTATAGCTCTAAGTGTGTGTTTTTAGTTTAAATTGACATTTTAGAAAAAAAATACATGTTTCTTATGCATAACAAAGAAAACACATTCGGATTATTATGATTTTTTGGAAAATGATCTATATGTCATTTGTGATTTGTAGGGATTAGTCGCACATCATTTGGTGTACGGTGTGATAAGTATGACTCTAAGTATATCCTTTTATTTAAAATTGAAATTTTAGTTTAAAACACATTCACACACTCAAAACCAAGAAAATGGATTTGGATTATTTTTTATACTTTATTAAAATTATCAATAATTTATTTTTTATGTGTAATAATTATTCACACCTCAATATGATATAAGATGTGCCCAATATGACTCAAAGTGTCTATTATCAATTTAAAATTTACAATTTAGTTCAAAACATTTTCCACTCACTAGAAATGAATAAAAAATCATATAATGTCTTGATAAATTAGTTAAATGATTCATTATTATTTTTTGATGTGTAGAAATTATTCTCAGGTCAAACCGACACATGATGTGACTGATATAAATCAATGTGAGTGTTTTAAGTTTAAATTGACATTTTAGTAAAAAAATATATGTGGTATACTCAAAACTAAAAAAATGAATTTGGATTATCTTGATATTTTATAAAAATAATACATAAGTAATTTTTTATATGTTGGAATCAAATGTACACCAATCTTACACACATTGTGATAGGTATGACTCCAATTTTTTCTTTTTTTTAATTGAATTTTTAGTTCAAAACCCCCATCATATACTCAAAACTAAGAAAATAATTTTATATTATTTTGATAATTTAGAAAAATGATCCATAAGTCATTTTTGATGTGTAGGAATTAGTTTCACCTCAATCTGATACATGGTGTACCAGCTATGACTCAAAGTGCTTGTTATGAGTTTAAAATTGACAATTTAGTTCCAAACATGTGTTACTCACTAAAACCCATAAAAACACAATCATATTGTACTTACAATTTATAAAAATTATTCACAAGTCATTTTTGATGTGTAGGAATCATTATCTTGTCAAACCATGACAAGATGTGACTGATATGACTTAAATTGAATGTTTTTATTTTAGATTGATATTTAAGTAAAAAAGACATTTCACATACTCAAAACCAAGAAAACACATTTGGATTGTCTTGATACTTTAGTAAAATAATCCTTAAGTTATTTTTTATGTGTAGCAATCATATATACATTAATATGATCCATGATGTGATTGTTATGACTCTAAGTGTGTACTTTTATTAAAAATTGATATTTTATTTCAAAACCCATGCCACATGCTCAAAACCAAGAAAATACTTTCATATTATTTTGATACTTTAGGAAAATTATTCATAGGTAATTTTTGACGTGTATTAATTAGCCACACCTCAATATTATACACATTGTTCCTGGTATGAATCAATGTGTTTGTTATCAATTTAAAATTGTAAATTTACTTTAAAACATGTTTCACTCACTGAAAACTGAGAAAACATTCTCCGATTGTCTTGATACTTTAGGAAAATGATTTATAATTCATTTATGATGTGTATGAATTATTATCACATCAAATTGATACACTATTTGACCAGTATGACTCAATGTGTGTGTTTTCAGTTTAAATTGACATTTTATTAAAAATGAAACATTACATACTCAAAACTGATCAAACACATTCTTATTGTGTTGAAACTTTATTAAAATGATCTTTATATCATTTTTGACATGTAGGAATCAACTGCATATCAATCTGATGCATGGTGTAATCGTTATGACTCTAAGTGTATAAATTTATTTAAAATTGAAATTTTAGTTCAAAGCACACATCCCATACTCAAAACCGATAAAATGGGTTCCAGTTATTTTGATACTTTAAGAAACAAATCCATAAATAATTAATTATGTGTAGTAATTAGTTTCACCTCAATATGATACATGGTGTACCCTCTATGAATCAAAGTATATGTCATCATTTTAAAACTGAAAATTTATTTTAAAACATGTTTCTCTCATTGAAAACCATGAAAACACACTCATATATTCTTGATACATTAGTAAAATGTTTCATAAGTCATTTATGATGTTTATAAATTAGTCTCATGTCAAATAGATACATGATGTGACCATTATGACTCAAAGTGAATGTTTTCATTTTCAATAGACATTTTAATGAACAATACATGTGAAATACTAAAAACTAAGAAAAAACATTTGTTTTGGTAGTGTGCCATAATTTTAGAGGGGTTGGGTTCCAATGACAATGATACTGTGATTGAGATTTTCTAGAGGGGTTGGGTTCTAAAGACAATGAAATCATTGATTTTTTTTAATGTTTGTGGTAGTACTTACTAATGTAATTATACAATACAATTGTTGACATGTGCATAATATAATGTCTTTTTATTTTATATGTGATTTATTTTTTTCAATTAAATTATGAATTTTCCATATACAGGTGTATTTGTTGTGGTAGTGTGCCGTAATTTTAAAAGAACTATATAAAGTCATCCTATATTAATGATACTTTTAGAAATATTAAAGGGAACCCTTTATTAGAACTAAACTTGTGCTCATAAGGGATAGACTTTATCAATTATTTTTTAGTGATGATAAAGTACCCAATTTATCAATGCTTTTCTATCCCTAATAAAAGTGTCACAATTTTAACGGTACTTAAATCAAAAACTCTTTCTTTAAATTGATAAAATGCATTATATAACACTTTTAAATCCAATTTTATTGTAGTGTAGGACCTAGTATGAAGAATATACTCTTCCTATATAAACTTTATGACCTTGGTTCTACAATCCCAGTATAACCTATGGAACTAATACCTAAGAATACTATGACTGCGGATACCCCCAAAATCCATAGCTAACTCCATGATGATGACCCAGATGTAACCATGTTGTTCATCCAAGCTCCCCTAACTAGTCTCTTAAGGCCTAAGTCTATCATTAACCTTTACATGTCCCTAACTAATAAATCCTCATTAAAAATTATTTCCTATTCCCCATCTTACTGAATATATGAAACTCTCTCAATACACTCATCCATTATTAGTCAAAATTCATAGCTAGTCTGTATTGATAACACACAATGGAAACTCTTCCCATAAAAAGGGACAAAGAACCCCTTCCATTTCATGAATATATCTCACCCCAATAGTGCATCTCATCCATCACACCTTTACTTCTTCTAGAAGTGACTTCTGCAACCTCATTATAATGTCCACCATCCACACCACTGAAATTAATAATAAGACCCATTATGCTATAATTGTATAGTTCCTTAGTAATATTAAGGAACATAAAAATCATGGTAGAGTAAGAATTCAAGATTGAAACCCTAACATAGAATCTCACATCTAATCATATTCATATCTCAACCCTCCTAGCATTTTAGGTGTCACACTTAATCAATAATGTAGAAAAATTTATCATCTCCCCAAAAAAATCATGTAGTCTTCCACGGACATCAACCCCTGGTGGAGCTCTATACAATCTTGATCATGGAAGGGCCTTAGTATCTCTAGGAAAACCCGTTAAAAATAAATCCTTTGAGGCCTCCCATGATATGACCACATTCCTCCAAGGCTAAATTATCACACCTTATAATCTCTTGTCATGTCCTTAAAGCATGTATATTTTGAGATTCAATCAATGGACCTTGGGTTTCTCTATAAGCATAAAAATGACCTTAATAATCTTGATCAAATCCTCATTATCCTAATGATCACCTATACCCTATAATTCTTATGGATTCATGAAAATATAATCCTGGTAGGTCCTCCACAATTTACAACTTTTCCCCACACCATTACCAAATGGAAAACCCTGGAATGAAGTCGCTTCGCTAACTGTACCACTGGAATAGCCACTGTAAATTGCTCAACCTCGCAATTTAATTTATCTAGAGGTATAACTAGGGTGATCCCTACCTTGGGAGCCTCCTCTTCTTGATCCTTGGGTGGAACCACAAGATTTTGATGATGTGGAGTTTTCTTGAATTCCAAAATAGATACTTACAAACACCTTTAATATCATAAACCTAACAATATTTAAGCAATGAAAAGGCACATGAGAATAAGAACCCTATGAACATTCCATAAGGGTTTACCCAAAACCACAAAGTGTAATCACTCAGTGCTCATCTAAGGCATAATCCCACATCATTAGTGCATATAGGTTTGTCAAATCCATATAAAAATTTTCAATATTCTTGGGTTAAATTTGTTATATTTCTCCAACAACTTGTTAAAGAAAACATTGATTAGTTTTCTATTGGTATTTAATTAATTTAAACATATTTCAACCAATGTAAATAATCCTGTAACATATGTACCTACATACTTATCCAGGATTCTTAAACATACCCACTCTTACAACATAGGTCATGATATAAATCCCATAAACCATAAAATCATAATAATAATTGAAGAACAATACGAAACTATAAAAGCAAAAAAAATCTCACTTCCCTGGTAACATTATCATCCATTATAAATGTTCTAACCAAATGCAATCATAGCTTTATACTTGAGTCTCAACCATCCAATATTTATTCTACCAAGACCTGATAATAAATAAATAAAATAGTCCCAAATATTATTTTTAACACCTTATCCCATATCACTGAGTTAGAGAAAGAGTTTCACATGACCTTATACACACCACCTCATATACATGAGATGGCAGACTACTGGTGGGGTCCTAAACCATATATTGGGGAGAGTATTCCCTTTATATGATATAATGATCAGAATAAACAAACACAATGGAATAAATTATAATAATAATATGAACAATAATAGTGAAACCCAATAAATAATTGTTTCAATGAAATGTCAAAATGGAATATAGTCACTAGTACATCTATTTCAAAAAGGATCCCCACATACGATGGATCAATAAATACAATGAATAGAAGAACAAAATAATTTTTGATACAAAATTAAAAAATATCATGATATAAATCTAAGAATTTCCTCAATCCCCAATAATATCTTCATTCTCAGTATCTTGATATGTAGTCCCTGACTTTGGCTAAATCCCAAACAACAAAGTATGCACATGCACTGTGGTTCTCGTGCATAGTGTGAGAAATAAAATCTAGTAGGACATCACCAAAGAATCCGTAACATAAGGAAAACCAGAATATAAAGGTGTATACACTGAAATAAATAAATTAATAAATTTATTACTTCCATAGAGTCATTATCACATAACCAGAATATCTTGAACCTTGGACATAACTTCTTTATCTCCATGTCAGGAAGAAGGGTCATGTAAAACCTTAAACATCATCTATAACAAATTCAATGCCTTCTCAATCAAATAATTCATTCATATACAGCACTATAACATGCCCTTCTAACTCAAATGAGGTCACTATCATAGCCCATACTACCTTTCCACTCAAGTTTGGTATCACCTCACATCCTATAATATGCTCTCCCACTCAAGTCTTATTTTACATATCATCTTAATCCACACGTTCTCCCCCAAGGTTGTCCTAGAAATCAAACTAGGCTATACTATATCACTCATTAAGGGTTACCCAAAATGTATTAAGCCACACCTTATCAATTAAGGTTGATCTTGACAACACAACTTTAACTAATCTCAAATCACTTAGCAGAACAAATAAATAATTAAAAATTTTAAGGCCTTAGGCTGCTCCCAAACCATCATCTCCAAGTTTCCTACATATTCACATTCATACACCCAATAGCACCATAAGTTTGGTTCTCAATATTACTTCCCAAATACCACTCAACTTGGTCAATATATCCTTATTTGAGGTTGAATGGATATCTCTAGGTTTAATTTACACTAGCAGATAGCCCCGCCACATCCCATGAAATGAGGCAAGTTTCTGCCTCATCCAAAACATTAACCCATAACTCCCACTCAAAGGGATCAAACACATGTATACATACCTACTTGTTCACTTATATATAAAAATAGTAGTTTTTTATGGATACACATTCACCCACATTCAAGATAATCTATACAAATTCATACAAAATTGATAACATGGTAAGGACTTCCTACCTCAATATTAACAGAGTACACTCACCAAGACGTGCAGGTTAATTCAATACCGAACCACCATAACCCTAAAATTATCCCCAAATCCAAAAATTTAGGGTTTAAACATGGATAAATATTAAATATATAATGAAGGTGACATTTTGGTATTAGGTGGTAATAAACTTACAAATATTTACTCTCTATAATGAGTGTCTCTTCAAATGATCAAGAGGAGGGGATGGAGGAGCTCAAAATGATGTAAGGAAGCTCCAACATTCATCCAAATCACTTTATGGTTGAGGGAGAAGGAGGGTAGATTTAAAAAAAATGTTACTATGGTAATTTATAATTCTACCCACTTAATAAACTATAAATAAAATAGGTCATAGTAAAACTAATAGTGTCCATGAAATGGAATCTTTTTTCTAGGTCATAACCTGGGAAAAAAGAAACATAATTAGGGATAAGTTTATATCCTAAATAAGATTAAATGTAGGAGATATAAATAAAATATCTTAAGTGATAGTAATATGATCATAAGGGAATGATATCATAATCAGGGTTCCTAAAGATCATACCCAAATACATAAATCTCAAATCAGTATTTGGGGCATAAATCATCATTGTAACATAGATATCAGTCATAGCAGTGTGGAACATCAAACAATTATCATCCATCATAACATAGGAATAATAATAAGTCATAAGAGTGTGTTATAAAATAATTCAAAAAAATCATAGAAAGAATATGTAAAATCTACCCACCAATACATTCAACATATAGTATGCTTGGGCTAACCACCATTGTACCTTCCCAGGCTTGGGATAACCACATGTGTTCCCTCTTAGGATTAGGATACCTACTTATCTACCATTTAAACTTATGAGATATAAAATATTACCCAATATATTGGAGATATATAATAGACCCACCCATAAAATAATAATAAATCATTCAAATATATTCCACAAGAACATGATGAAATTCATAATTCCTTCATAGTTTAATTACCCAGTGGGAAGGAAACGGGTTTCATAAAAGATTACTTAAAGCATAATAATAATAATCCATCAAGAGAAATAATCTGGATGATATCATAACATCATATCCTAAGTGATTTGTAAAAAAAATAAAGTATGCTGACATAGATGAAAAACACTTTTGTAAAGCCACTAGAAATATTCTTTGAAAAACAAGAAAAAATATATTTCTCTTTTGATTAATTTTAAAAAACTAAAAATCCCAAGAACAACAGGAATAGAATTTTATTTTAAAAAATAGGGAAAATTTTAAATTAATCTTCATGATAAATAATGGATATGAAGGTGGGTAAATATATTCATTCTGTAAATATAAAAAACTATTATGTTCTCACTTTTGTAATGAAATTAAAAAATGAACCAATCAGAAAATGAAAAGTATATTACTTTAAAAATTTTGTAAATAAATTAAAATATTATATAAAAATACCTTTATTAGTAATTCAAAAGTATATAATAACTTCTATAAAATTATTTTTATGAACCTAGATATGGGGGGGAAATATTCTTGACCAAAAAATGAGAAATAAATTTGGCTTTTATTAAATCATTCTTTCAGTATTTCTGAGTTACAAACAAGATAAAAATTTAAAGAATATTTGAAAACCATTTAAATAGCCATTATATAATAATATATATGGTTTTTAGAAAATAAATAATATATATTTTCCATAATTTAAATTGAAACATAAACAATCCTCATAAAAAGTGTGATTGTAAAATAATCTCTTACCACTTTGGTAACATTCAAATTAAAACATTATAAAAGAGGGTAACTTATATATATTTTTAAATCCAAATAATTACCATTAAAATTATAATAAAATAAATTCATGGAAATTATATACACCACACAAAATAAATAATGTGATGAATATATAATATATCTTAATGAAGAAAAATTGAGAATATGAAACTCATACCTCATGTCCTAACTTACTTCATGCATGATCTAACCTACTATATAATAAATTAAAATTTATTATAAATCTATAATAGAATTATATTAATACTTATATTACTACATATAATTCTCTTATAATTTATTATCTCCCTTTAAGTAATAATTCATTGTTAAAATCAATATTTGGGTGTTAATTGTTCCATTTTCCTTGCATATTTCAGTTTGAAGGTTCTGATCATTGAACCATGTTCATGGATACAGAATATTAATCATGTAATAAATATAATATTTTATCAATATATAAAATTTTAAAACCATCCATGTAATTTAGTGATGAAAAATGAGATGTGTTACTCCATGGAGGTAGTAGTCTGCACATACAAAAGGGAGATGTTTTCATTTTACAATGGATGGAAAAAAGGTATAAAATAATAATTGATATTTATAGAATCATAATTATATTAAAAATATCATATATAATCCTTAAATACATCTTTATAACTAGACATAAGAGACAGTTGTGAAAAATAAAGTACATCACTTCATGGAGGCGTTAGTTCGCACATACGCATGAGTGGGGTTTCCATTTTTAATTGGATGGATAGGAGGTAAATAGTTATTATTAAATCAGCATGATAAATTTTATTTATTCTAATTATATTTATCCAATTATTTTTAAGTGGTTATATAATATGTATATGTGGTGGAATAAGAAAGAATCTTAAAAGAACTCGGTTAAGACGTTTACCTCTTCCTTGGATATACTCATTTGGATTACACCTTAAGATTTATTAGATTAGTATTTTTGTGAGATTAATACCTTTATAACATAGAATATATATATTTTAAAGTTTTTAGGAAAAATATTTTCAAGATATAATTCTTTTTTCATTAAGATAAGTGTTGTGGTAAAAGACTCCTTTTTATAAGTCAATTGAGTATCACTTTGGTAAATATTCACAACTTTATGTTAAATACAAGTCCCTTTTAAAGTAAAGTGGCTCAAAAAATTTACAATAATGTATAAGGCAGTAGTATTGGTTGATACACCTATCATACACAAAAATAATGGATAATTTTTTAAATATTTTCATTTTTCTTCCCTTAATTTAACTTCTTACCATAACTTACTTTTACCATGGGAACTTATTTTTTAACATTGATAACTTCTTTTTATGAATAAAAACTAAAATTTACATTATTATCCAATTTGTATGTAAATATTCAAAATATGGAATCTATTTTATTTGATTAAATTTCAAAATATGATAGAAATTAATTATAATATATTCGCACAAAACATGTAAACCCCATTTTTAGAAGAAAGAATGTATCTATAAGCATTAAAATGATTTTATTATCATTGTTTTCCTAGTAATATACATAAGATATATTTTATTTTATTTTATTGAATATATTATATAATAAAAATTAATTGTTCATAAATAGTGATTAATTTAATATATTAAGATTAAAATACATTGCGTATATAAAAATAGTTTTCTAAAAAATATCAGTTTTTATCATCAAATGAAATTATAAAAATTTCTAAACATTTGATAATAAATATATGAATGTTCATTAATTTTTTATTCATATATAAAAAATATTATTCAATGGATTTTATACTCAAATCAAGAGAGAATTTTCTTTAAATAAAAACATATATAAAACAATGTTTATAAATAAGACATTTATGTTTAGCCCAAAATTATTACAGTGGTAATTAATTAATTTTTTTTAGATTTTAATACTTAATTTTACTTTAATATAATTCATTTCTTATTACAATAAATCATCATTAACTTAAGTTTTTTATGGCATGAATCACAATCTATCAAACACATCAAGTTTATTTAAGAGGAAAATATATCCTAAAATAATACGGTGTTACATTATACCCCCTTATAAGAATTTATACATCAACATTAAAGTACTCTAATGAAAAAATGGGGATACTTATACCTCATTAAATTCTTGTTTTACCATATATATTCCTTAAATTTATGGTTTCACTGTAAAACTTTGACCATGTGAGTTGTCTTATCCCCTTAAAATTTGTCTCTTTGATCCAAAATCTCCATCAACTATTCCTTATAAGAAATATCATGCTCAAATTGTTCAATCACAAAGTTTAGTATGTGTGAGTTTCCAACTATGTACTTCCTAAAAAGTTATACATAGAATAAATTTTGAATTTATGAGGGGGTTTTTTGAGGTACCAAGTGATAAGATACTCCCCTGATGTGATCAAAAATATTAAAGGGATTGATATGTCTAGGGTTTAACTTTACCTTATTTGTAAATCTCACAACTTAATTAAAATAATATATTCATAAGAATAACATTTCACCAACTTCAAAATATATATCTCACCAATTATTGTCACCATAATTATTTTGTCACCTCTATATTTCCCTGATGGGATTCTGAATGGATTTTAACTTTTCTTCCATTTCTTCATCTATCTCAATTCCCAATAGCTTATGTTCACCAACTTCATACCATCATGTTAGAGTTATACACTTCTTTCCATATATCTCATCATAATAAGTCATATGAATGATCGATTGAAAGTTATTTTTATAAGAAAAATAAACTAGAGGAAGGTGTTTATATCAACCACCTTTGATATCCCTGGAGTAATATCCTAACATATCTTCTAGGGTTTGAATGGACTTATCATACTAACCATATATATGAGGATGATATGTTTTCATAAATTTCAACTCTTAATTCAATACTTGATAAATAATTCTCCATAACATAGAGGTGATGCTCAGATATCAATTAGATTAAATTGAGATTGGTACTTAACACATTCCAATCATGAGGTGTGGAAAAAGAAAATGTATTTTCCTAATGCAATATAGAGGATAACCAGGGTCATCTCACTTGAGGAGCTTTACAGTTATTCACCTACATAATCTAATTCACCTAATATTATTTTTTTGTTTTTATTTACAAGATTAAAGAAATATAATTTGGTTTTGGTTTTTTTGATTTTCTAAATATTGATAAGACATGAATAATGACAATTTAAGCTTAACTAACATGAAATTCTAAACAAAATGAAATTAGTTTTGGATTCCATTATTATTCTCATTTATTGTAATAATTTAAGTTTTATAATCCAATTTTGAAATATCATACATGAACTACTATCCTTTTATTTAGTGTTGTGAACTATTGAATTCCTTTATCAATCTAAATTACACCTCCTCTTGCTATTAATTTTCATGGTACACCTTAATCGAGAGTTTGACATCTTCTAGGGCCTCGATCCATCTTATTCAATTTCATCCACTAAATGGATAAACTCCATCATAATAAGATATTGGATATGGTAAAAGTAAGGGAAAAATTAATAAAATCATAGAATAAAAATGTAGTTGCATGTCCTATGGGATAACTCACACACTTGTGCATTCCACTCGCATATACCACAAACATAAAATAAATTTTAATAACGAATTTAAGAACACCTTAACCTCATTCGGTCTATGCCTTGGGTCATCCCATCATTTTTTAAGGTAATAGATCACATTGGTGGATATAAATAAGGTAATAATAATAAAAATAAAATAAAAAGAAGAGAATAAAATAAAAAAATTAAAGATGAGAGAAGAAGAAGAGAACAAACACATGAATCTCAAAAAAATAGAAGTTTAAGGAAAAGAGAGATATAGAAGATAAAATAAAATAAAATAACATAAGAAAAAAAATTAAAATAAGAAAATAAAATCAATTAAAATAATATAATATTTAAAAATTAAATTAAAATAATAATGAGGAGGATAAATAATAAGAATAAAAGAAAAATAATAATTGGGGGGTGCTGAACAAAAAATCATGAATTATTATTTAATAAATTAAATTTAAATTTTAAAATAAAACTAAATAAAAATAAAAATAAAACAAGAAGAAATTCAAGAATCATTTTTTTAGAATTGTCCTCTCCTCGTGGTGGTTTTCTACCTTGCATGGTCTTGGAAATGTGGTAGTATAAGGGTGGAAGCGCATGAAGTTGAAGTGGAGGCTCCTACTTCTCATCCATCCTTAAAAATGGTTAGATGATCCTTGAAATTTCTCATGGTGGTTATATGAGGGTCATGAGGAGATCTTGGAAGGTGGCGAGTGGGGATAGTGGCGAGTGATATCTAGTAAAGCTCCTCTGGGTGTCGGAAATATAGATTTCGGGATGAAGAAATGGTGGTCAGCGATAGTCGAAGGCGACTGGAAACAGCAGCACGGTGGAGATTATGTTTAAGTGAGGTGAGTGTGGGGTAGAGGTGGGATGATATCATCTCAGTTAAAATGTATTGTACAGATTTAATACATGTCCCACGTCAAAAAATTTTGTGGATGATAAAGTGTTTATAATGAAATGTGTAGCATCTCGAATTAGACAATTAAGTCGGGAGTCGAAGGACTCCCACTGCCACTTGGAAAGCTTCTCTTCCTACCACCTCTTGGGTTTCACCTCCATGAGTCAGCATGCTTGAATTTTTTTCCACTTATGAACTCCCATGGATTTCATTCTAGCAAACCTTGCATGGGCCTTATCCTCGTGCATCCTACCACTCAGGTTGTTCATCAAGTGAACCTGTAGGGTTGGGTGGCCCCTTGAAGACTTCCTATATTGAGTGAAGGCCCTAGTTGATATCCTAGCCCAACTTGTCCATTTTTTTGTTCTTTAAAAATAGATAACTCATAGAAATATTTCAAATAACTTAAAAAAAATACCGATACAAAACACATAAATAAATTTCAAATTCAAAATTCACCATTATTCTAATTAATTAAATAAATTTTAATTTTTTATTAGACATTTTATAATTTTTAATAAATCATTTAATTTTACGGAAATACATATTAAAAAATTTTAAAA
This sequence comes from Viscum album, assembly GCA_963277665.1. NCBI lineage: Eukaryota > Viridiplantae > Streptophyta > Magnoliopsida > Santalales > Viscaceae > Viscum > Viscum album. Next base: position 1,515,296,129 of record OY728163.1, read on the forward strand.
ATCACTATAATATATTTAAAATTTTCATGAAAATATCATTGTATCAAATACCTGTACACTTAAATCATGCTTTTCCTCAAGCATAAAACATCAACATTGAATTCATAGGGCACCAATATTACCATTATTCAAATTTCAAAGTAATAAATTCAAAAAATTATAAATTTCAAATCAAATTTTTATAAATTTAAATAAAATATCAATTTAATTTCTCAATTTTCAAATAAATAATCATTTCAATCATTTTTCTTTTCCACGTTCAAAAATAATGGAATTTCCCATTTCATTCATTCAAGTTCATCGATTTATTATTATTAAAAATTTCAAATCATGATCTACCACTCTTTTGAATCTTTTCACTCATCAATCATGGTATCAATTAAAATATATTTATGCACATATTAGGAATATATTATCTGTTTCCAAAGTATTGTAAAGGAACTAGTTTACCTACTTTGTAAAGAAAAAATTTACATAGAATAATGACGGTTTTTTAATTAAGGTTATAATAAATCTGATTCTTAAGGTTGGTATGAATTGATATTTAAAAATTAAGTCTCAAGGATGAGTTTTACCTCTTAAGTATAATTAATGATCTCAAAAAAACTGTAATGAAATTATGCCATTTAAAATAATAAATCTCACTTTCCTAGAACTCAAATAAAAGTACATGATCAAAAGAAATCATAATGAATGATTTGTGATCCTTCTTGAATTTTTCACTACCTTTATACCCTTTTTATATACTTTTTCTTATTTTTTACATTTTCAAAAGTTGTTCTTTGATTGAATTTCACACCCACCACCTAACTACATGTTATAAAAAACATCAGTCTACTAATTAAGATTTTTTATTCTTATAAGTCACAACCCATTCCTATATTTTTTTAAAGAAGGTAAAAACATGAACATTAAATTAATGAATTAACAATATTTTCAATGCCAAAAGATAACACCACCACACTTTTTCATTAGAATTTATTTCATCCCTTTTACTATGACTCCCTTCATCCCCAAACTTCAATTTTAAAATATCATGCAAATACTAAGAGTAGGGTAGGAATGGATAAAAATGGCTTAAAACATGTCTCATTCCTAAAAAGGGAATTCATATAATATATGGGATAAAAAAGGATTAATGTAAAGTTGGTTTTCATGGATAAGTTCTTTTCAAAAGATTCATCAATAATTTTAAATTTGGTTTTGTATGGTCATGTCTTTGACAGGTTCAAATAAAATTTATAGTAGGTGGAATGTCCCAAATCACTCAAGAAATATGATCAAGATAAAATAGAAAATTCTTGGTCTAACGATCCTCTCAGTAATGGACATATGATTTTTGGAAATCGCTCAAGTCATTAACAAAAATAAAAAATCAATTCACATGAATTTCATAAATTCAAAGTGTAAAAATGATTGGAAAATTTCATTTAGATGAATAAACTAATTCCCTCAAATCACGAGTCCCCATTTTAATATCCATGCTTCTATTTTATAATTAAATTATCCTTTATACTAATTCAATATCATTAACATTAAAATATAAAACCTAGAATCACATGATTCCTAAGAAACTTGTGTCTCCTAAATAAGTCAAGTAAATCATGAATTCAAGTTTGAGCATATAATTTCATGTTTGAATCTCAAAAAATATTGTTGGAAAACATATAAACATTAAAAGTAAACTCCATTTTCCATGAAACTTTAATATTATTCCTCTACTATTTAAGAATATGGTTTGTGCCTCCATGAACCTATAAAAGTTAATTACTTAATTAAACACAAGGGTCGTGTCATTAAAGCTCAAAATGATGAAGGGAATGGGGATACATGATGGAATAATCCTAATAATGAAATTGAAATCTAAATTCCTAGAAAAAAATAAAAGGATAAGACTTAGTATGATCCCCCAAGAGGGAACTAAATTTTAATTACCTCCAAGGGTAGTACCAACTATTATATATAATCTGATGGTGGGTTAATCTTCTTGGATTCAAACCACTAAATGTATCTTTTCCCATCTTTCACTTATTTCTTCTTAGTGAGAAATGATCCATGGATAGAGTATACCATATTATCCCCCTATACAATTAAGTATAGCTTGAATGGAAGGGGTAGGATGAAGTATGTATCACCCCCCTTCTTGTTTCATACTTGTGAAACATCCTCTTTGTTGTCCAATGTGGGCTCAACATGAGATTCATGGATTGAATGATCAAAGGGGAAGTATTAAGATATATTTACTTGAATAAAATTTAAATTTAAAATATTAATAATAAATTTATCCCTCTCAATATAGTCAGCCTATATATTGATTTATTTAGGATCAGCTACTTGTAATTCTTTATGGGCCTCCTCAAATGCATGTTCATCAAAATTAGAAATCTTTGTGTGTTCCTTAATAGGTTCATATCCAGTTTTTTCATCTTCTTCTAAGGTATTATAAATATTATCTAAATTTTAAAATTCAAATAAGTGGGAATTAATACTCAATTCAGATTGAATAAAATAAAATGAAATATAGTTTGAGATAATATCTACTCCCTTAGTTGTTTAGGGTTTAATCTCTTTCTTAATTATGAGTGCATATTGAAGTTAGATCTCAGTGGATGGAGAAAGGTGTCAGGCTTCTCCATATTTTCTTCAAATTCCACCACTTTGGTGGTGTATTCTTTCAATGGTGTTGATTATTATTATTTAGTATTGATGGTTAGATCAAGTTATTCTTCACATTCTTGTAGAAGTTTTTCAAGTCTTTTTTATCTCTCATGCATAGCTCAATTTTTGGTTAATCTGTCAACACATGAACATATTCTAATGCTCTCTCCATTTTTTCCTCTTGTTTTTATATGTATTTTAAAAGTTTTATCAACTAGTATTTATGATAGTCAATATATTCTGATTGTTTCTCCTTCACATGTGATTAATTATTCCATGCATAAAAATATTGTATGTTTTGATACATCATGGAAAAAATTATGTTTTCTTATTTAGAAAAAAATTAAAATCTATCTATAATGTTATAATATAAAAATTAAAGTTAGAAAATTATATCCTCAGAAATGATTCTAGTTTTAATATATACATATCATAGGTCATGTAAAATGAAAATTTATTTTCTTAATGAAACACAGAGCCTGACCAGGGCCATCTCACTTGAGTATCTTCACAGTTGTTCACTTAATTAATATAATAAACCTAAGTTTCTTATCTTTGTTTATTTTTATTTATTCTATGAAACCAATGGTATTTTCTTTTTGGTTTTTAATTACTTTATAAATATTGAAAAGTAATGAAAATTTACAATTAAAAATTAACTAACATGAAATGTTAAATAGAATGAAATTATAAAGAAATCACTTAATCCAACGTTTGGTTTTTGATTCCATCATTACTATCCTTTATTTTAATAATTTATGTTTTATAATCCAATTATAAATTCTTGTGCCTGAATTAATATCCTTTTATTTAGTTTTGTGAAATATTTAATGCCTTTACAAATATAAATTCCACTTCCTCCTATAATTAAGGTTCAAATCACACCTCAATCAAGAGTGTGTCATATTCTTGGACCTATATTCATCATATTTCCATTTCATCCACTAAATGGATCAACTCCAATATATGAAGATCTTGTATCTTGTATAACGGATGGAAAATATTTAAAAATAATAATAATTAAAATGTATTATCATGTTGTGGTTAACAAATGACACACCCGTGTATTCCACTTGCATCTACCACAAATATAAAATAAACTTTAAAAAAATAATTTATGAACACCTTAATCTCCCATAGGCCAAGCCTCAGGTCATCCCCTTGTTCTTGAGGGTAAGAGATCACTTTTTTCGATAAAAATAAGAGAATAAAAATAAAAAAATAGAAATAAGATGATAAAATAAAAATAATAAATATGGGAGAAGGAGAAGTGAACAAAAACGTGAATAAAAAAATAAAAATAGAAGAATAAGGGAGTGAGATATAGAGAGAAGATAATATAAAATAAATTGTGAAAATAAATTAAAATAATAAAATAGTTAACATTGAAATTAAAATAAGATGAAGAATGAAAAAGAATAAGAAGAAGAGAAGAAGAATAATTTGTGGATGGAGAAAAAAATGCATGAATTGTTATTTAACAAATTAAAATTAAATTTAAAAAATAAAAAAAAATAAAAAATAAAAGAAAAATAAAAATGAAAATGGGAAGAACATAGACCAAAAAATTTCATGCCCTCTCCTCGTAGTAGTGTGCTACCTTGCATGGGCTTGAAAATGTAGCAGTGGAAAGGTGGAAGCATTTAAAGTAGAAACATAGACTCCCCATTCTCATATGGCCTTCAAAGTGGCTGGATGTGCCTTAAAATAGCTCATGTTGGTCAAACGAGGTTCTTGAGGTGATGTTGGGTAGTGACAGGTGGTGATAGTGGTGGGTGATCTCGAAAAAATATCCTTTAGGAATCAGAAATAGAGATTCCTAGGATGAAGAAATAGTGGCTAGTGATCATGGAAGGTGGTAGGCAGTGGAGTCACGGTGTAGGTTCAGTATGAGTAAGAAGAGAACTAGGTCAAGTTGGGATGGCATCGTCCCAATTAAAATAAATAGTATCCACATGTAATATGCATCCCACATCTTAAAATATAGCATATGAGAGAATTTTTGTAAAAAAATGAGCAGGAGCTCAACTCAGAAAAGTTGTTTAGGAGACAGAGCACTCTTTCTCCCACCTTATACTACAATTCCCTAGTGAGATGATCCTCCCACCGCCTCATGGGTTACTCCACTATAGGTAGGTGCATTATACTTCATCCCCTCTATGAATTCCTATATATTTTATCCACAGAGGCCCTGCATGAGCCTCATCACCCATGTAGCATACCTCTCATGTTTCCCCTCCCATGGAATATATGGTTGAGTGGCCCCTTGTCAGCCTCCTATGTGCCATACAAGACTTGGTTGATGGTATGGCCCATGTTGGCCTATTTTTTGATACTTGAAAAGGAGTAACACTTAGAAATATTTCAAATCACTTAAAAAAATACCAATACAAAACTCATAAGTAAATTTCAAATTAATAATTTATCATTATTCTACTCAATTAAATAACTTTTAATTATTTATTATAAAATTACCACTTTTGAGTAAATCATTGAATTTATTAGAAATACGTGTTAAAATATTTTAAAAAAAACTACAATATGTTTGTAATTTTCATGAAAATATCAGTGTTTTAGTGCTCTATAAAATCTTACCACTTCCTTAATGTATATCCTAAAAATTTTTTCAAGTAAAAAATATTATCTAATAGTAATGAAATACACAAACTTATTAAGGTAATTAACTGTAGCCTGAATCAAATTATGGCCTTTATATGTATTTGGGAGTCATACGGTGAAACACATGGTGATTTTTTTCCATTTCCATGTTGGTATGGGTAATGGTTGCATCATCCCCTTAGACTTCGATGTTCATAAATAACTTATTAACATACCAAGAATCGAGATACATATTCTTCAATATCCTTCTTTATGTTTTCTAGACATAAATAATATTTGAGATCTCTATACATATATGTAGGATGGAAAAAAATTATGAGCTATGTGATTTGTCCAGTATCCCATTTTTTAATTCTAGTATTGTATAGATATATATCTAGTTCCAGAATCTTATCATTCCATCATGATCAAAGTTGAACTCCAAGTAATTTGATTCCTTCTTTTCTAGTTCTATATCCTCATTTCATGCCTCTAAAATCTTTACATGGATGGATGGTTGAACATTTATTTGAGAAAGATAGGATTTCTACCCTTCCCTCATAATTTCAAGATTAATACTTTATAAATCCATATGTATTGTATCCATTTAAATACTTATAATATACAAGTTATAATGGTTCTTCAAACTCAGAGCAGCATCCACATTTTTTCACCTTCCTTGGGTAGTAATCTATTTAGCAATCATAATCCATAAACTCCAACCATCTCATTTGGTGAATATTCAACTATTTCTATATGAATATATAATTTAAAATCTTATGATCAGTATATACATATCACACCTTTCACCATAAATATAATGCATCTATACTTTCAATGAATAAAACTCCCACTATAAATCCAAATCAAGAGTTGGTTACTATTTCTCATGGACCTTCAATTTTCATGAGACATACACTACCACCATGTCATTGGGAATGAGAATACATCCCAATAAATTCTTTTATATATCACTATACATCACAAAATCTTCTCTGTTATAGGGTAGTGTAAGAACAGGTGTATATAACAACCTTCTCTTCAGCTCCTAGAAATTTTTTCCACATTCTTATATACAGAGGAACTTGTCTCCCCTCCACTTTAACTAAGTTATTGGATTTCAAATCCTTAATAAATTTATCACAAAAAAATGAAATTATAAATCTAATCCAACAAAATTATAGATCTCATTCATATTGGTTGGTATAGTACATTGTTTAATAACTTTAAACTTTGAAGGATCAATGATTATACCCTCTCTTGTGTTTACATGATTGAAAAACAATAATTTATGTATCTATAATTAAAACCCTCTAAATTTGGATTACAACCTATCGTTTCTTACGGTTTTAAATAAAATCCTAAAATAAACTTCTTTATCTTCATTTCTTATATAATATATGATAATATCATCACTAAATACTATCAAAAAATGATCAATGTAATATCTAAAGTCTTTATCCATTTTATCCATAAAGATAGTGGGGGAATTGTTATGTCTGAATGGAATCACCATTAATTCATATTTTCCATAAATTATATAGAAGGTTGTATAGGTTATATCTTTCATTTTTTCCCTCAACTGATGATATCTAGATTAATGTTGGGCTTTGAAAAGTTTTGAGATCTATGCAGTTAATCAAAATAATCATCAATATAAGAAAGTTGATACTTGTTCTTAATATTGATCTTGTTAAATTCATAATAATGAATTAAAAGCTTCATTGACCCATATTTATTATTAATAAAAAAATCAACCTATGGTGATTCACTCAGGTATATGAATACTTTTTTAAATTCTCTTGGATTCTCTTCATTAATTCTTACAACTTAAAATGATTAATTCTATAAGAAGTTTCAAAAATAGGCATAGATCCAAGTATGAGTTATCTTTAAAAAAACTATAAAATTTAGTGTAAGTATAGGAAAATATTTAGGAAATACATTGGAATATTATATAAGGATATTAATATACTCATTATTGAGTTTCTCCTCAACCATTTGGGATAAATACCCCTCACGAATAGGTAATAAGACCAATATAATGGAATTGATTTTTGTTAGAATTTCATGTTCATCATCTCAAAAATATATGATTATAGGTTTATTCAAAATATAAAAATTGTCATTATTTATTTGTAATTGATATGGAATATATATATATATATATATATATCCAATACATGCCCAAAATCACATCAAATTCAACAAGAGTAAGAATAGTAAGATTTGAAGGAATCACATTCCCATAAACATTTATTAGAGAGTAGTTATAGACTTTAGTATAATCATCATATCATTATGAGTTTTCATAGATAATTCTATATCTTAACATTGATGTGGTGATGTGATGCCCATAGAAAATTCTTCAGATATAATAGTGGGTAGAACATAAATCACAAAATACATTTATATTTCTAGATTAGATAATAAGTGTTTCTTTCACCACATCATTCTTGTGGCCCACATTAGTAGTAATAATCATATAGGACTTCTATTTTTCCTTTTTTTAATGAGGTTACTTATAATATCCCAAAACCATCACTCTTTAATATAGTGCTGAAATTATAAACTTTACATTTCTGTATTTGATATCAATAATTATGACCTAATTATTTTTTTCATCCAAACCTTCCACCATCAAAAGGAAAAACCAAACCACTTTCATTATAAAGGGACTTTTAGTTTTAGAGTTTTATATAATTATAACAGAGTCCTACATAAACAATACCCATGGAAATAAATTTTCATTTCTCCCACTTCACCCAGCTTTTCTTATTTCAGATTAATTCACCATTATCATCCATATGAAATCCCTTCAAGACAAATTTATTCCAACCTTGTTATTTATAACCTAGGGAAGAGGAAATGGAATAAGAGTGAACAAAAATGATCAGTAATGGTAAATATAATCATTAACAATTTAAAGTCATCAATGGTTATAAGAAGTGCATAAGGGTATGATGACATAATCTGAGTGCATGAGTGAATCATAAAAGAACTCATACCCATCAATACCTGAATCTTCAATCATGAATCATTAAATGAGGATTTAAAAAAGGAAAGAGTCATAAAAATAAATAATCACGAGCCATGTGATATCAATATTGATCAAAGGAAACATTATAAACTCATAGAAAGCATAGATAAAACATGTTGGTATTTAAAATATCGTCATCATAGAACACTTACAGAACCCTTACAGATGGAATAACCATATTTTCGACTTCCAATATAATTATCCATAGAATATAACCATTACCAAATGCATTGATGAACTATATGAGTGTTAGGACCAATCTGTGAGGAGGGTGATTGTCTTCATGTGTTGTCTTTTTTTTCAAGTAATGTTTAAAAAAATCACCATACTTTTTGTCTTGGAAAAATCATATTAAAGATTTTTTTCAAAATAATCAAATCCATGTTTTCAAAAGAATTGGACTCATGTTTTCTGAAAAATCTAATTCACTATGTCCCATCATAAAAATAAATTTATCTTTATCTTTAAATAGAGAATTGGTCACATAGATAATTCTTATGGATGGAATTAAATTGTCACCAGATTCACTCTTAATTTTGTGCAAAATAAGTGGATGTTTTGATGAAGTATCAAAGTCTACTGACTAGGATAAATTCAATTGTGATGATGATTTTATGATTTGTATTTCATATAAATCATAAATTGATTGGATAACTTCTAATATTATATTAATGGAAGAAATGAGCAGTAAAATGTAGTGCCGATTGAAAAATGTTTTTTTAAAGGAAAAGGCGGTGTCGATTGAAAAGATGGTTCTGATTCAAAAGTTTGTTCTAATTGAAAAGTTGGTGCCAATTGAAAATATGGTGTTAATTGAAAATATGGTGTTGATTTAAGACTAAGATATTGTTCCAAATTTTTTCAAAATAATCGTATCTGGGTGGATGAAGAAATGAACTTACCCAGAATGATGATACATAATATGATCATATTCAAAATGATTATACCAAGAAAAGATTGTATTCGAGAAAATATTATCCCAGACAATCGTACTTAGAATGATCATATTTGGAATGATCATACCCAAGATAATCATATCTAGACCAATTTTACTTAGAAAACATCATACTCTGTTTGAGAAGAAAATAAAGTAGATAAAATGAATGGAAAGATACGATACATTTCAATCCAAGTATGACAATGTTAAAGTTGGTCTCAAATGAATTTAAAGTCATGAAGGAATTCATGAAACAAGTAAAGGATTGTGAATGAATGTTTTTTTAATTGCGTCAAGAGAATGGAAGGAGATAATGATATCAAAAATGTAGTCAACCATTTCAAAATGGTTTAATTGCTTTGTAGGTTTCAAACTAGGTCAATAGAATAGAAGAAGGTGATTTTTTTAATATCAAGTGGGTCAAGAGTAAAAGAGAATGAGATTTCATAATGAATTGTCAAGCGAGATCTATATATTCAAATGAAATAAGTTGATTAAAATCGGTTTCGAGAATCGTATTCAATAAATCATAATGGTATCCAGTTATTCATGCATTTGTTTTCAATTTATACAAAGTTTTGTATTGAAGAAATCATATTGATAAAAATTAGACTCATGTAATTAAATCATACGGACAATTAAAATGAAAGTATGAATAAAGAGATAAAGTTTAAAGAAGAATCGGGAAGCTTTAATAAGAGTTGAAGAAGTCAAAATGCATCCAGAGATTTCCGAGGAAATTGAAGTTTGGGTGATTTTGTGTGAGTGGGAAATAATTTTGGGATTACATACAAAGGTCTCAATGGTCACCTATAAAATGAGAAAAATATGTTGTACTTTTTTGGATGAAAAAGTATAGTTCATCATAATAGAGAGAGAATCTTCAAGTTTTATAGAGAAGAATAAATTTTATATTTTGATCTTGTATTGAATAAGTTTTGATGATGTAGTGAAAATTGTATTTGTATGATAATAATGTCAAGATGAATTAATTAGTTTCGGGATTTCTATATTGAGTTTCTCAAACTGAGGAATAATTATATTCTAAATTGAAGTGGTGTTGATTCATTTATATTGTATTTTTAAAGAAAAACTAACTAAGGAAGAATTTTATTCTGAATTGAAGTGATATTGATTCATTTATACTGTATTATATCAGAAAATTAGACTAAAATAATTGTATCAGAGAGAATCATACTCAAAGGAATCAGACATAGAAAATCAGACTATGTTTTTATAACAAAGTCTAGGAGGTTCTTACCTTTCTTCTGGGTAAGAAATTGAATAATTTAATTTCAATTGTATAAATTTATTGAATTGAAAAGAATCACAGGTAACATGAGTTGTTAAAAAACATTATATTACCTAATTTTTGCTACGTGGGTGCACATGTACTTTTGGATTTCCTTCATTGTATTACACGAGTGTAAGGGAATATCCTACTTTAATTAATACAAGTATTGTTTTTTAGTGGATTGTATGATATTGGATTTTCACCAAACCATACCAAGGACATAGCTATTCATATTGAATAGTGAACCTTGTAAATACTTGTCTTCATGTGGATGTGTGTTTGAATTGTTTTAATTAGGGAATTGAACCATTAATAGGAGGTGAAGTTTGTTTAATTTATAAGGAAATAGAAAAAATATCATTGATTCACACCATCCCCCTATCAATTATACAATTATCCTCACTATGTACTTTCAATGGGTTCACCGATTGTATAATCTATAAGGGTCTCACCCAACACTATTTGGGTGCACCCATCATATAAGCTATATCAGGCTCACCTAGCATTATCTGGGTGCACCCATCATATAATCTATATCAGGCTCACCCAACATTATCTAGGCGCACCCATAATATAAGATATATCGAACTCAATCATAAGCTATAATGGGTATTAAAACTTTCTATAATATGTATCTATTCCACTCATAATGTCTAAGTACGATTCATAAATAAAACATTTAGAATAACAATAATAATTGTTTGATTCAACCATGTAAAAGAAATAGGTTCCATAAAAATCTCTTTGAAACATGATTAAACCGTGGAAAATATATGGGTTCTATGATAACCTCTTTGAAACATGATAAACCTCTATAAAATAAATGGGTTCTATAAAAATCTCTTTGAAACATGATCAAATCGTGGAAGAGAAATGGGTTCCATAACAATCTCTATGAAAAAATCTTAATCCATCCAAATAAATAATAAGGATGGTATCATCATAAAATATTCACATTGGGTCATAAGTAAGAATAAAGAATTTTAACTTAGATGAAGAATTATTTTGAAATATCACTTGAAAATTTTCTTAAGGAAAATAAATTTTGTTTGAAAAATCACTTTTTAAAATTAAAAAATCATAAAATATTTTATAAATTCCTTTCTTTGAAAATAACATTTAAAATTTATAACGGAATATTCAAAAATCATTTAAAACATTTCTTGAGGAAAATATACTTTCTATTTTGAAAAAAAAAAAATATTTTGAAAATACTTTTCTTTGAAAATAACCTTGGTAACTTATAAAGTAAGTTTTAAAAATCATTTAAAACATTTATTGAGGAAAATATCGAAATTAAAATCCTTTTGAAAATCCTTTTCTTTAAAAATCATTTTATTTGAAAATAATTTTCTTTGAAAATAATTTTGAAAATTATAAAGGAATTTTCAAATAAAAAAATGTACATGATGATAGAAAATTCCATTCATGTCGTACATGTTATAACAAATATTCCTTTCATGTTTTTGGTAAAATCCAAATCGGGATTATTTGGAAAATGACCTGAAGATTCTTTTGTAAACATTTTTTAAAAAGTGAAAAAATGGGTAAACAATTATTTATTAAATCATTTATATAATTATAAAATCATTTTTGAAACATTTTTTGAAAACATAGTTTCAGAATAAAATGGTTTTTCAAACGAAGAGAGAAATATAGAAAACTTCTCCCAAAAACATTTTATAATTTTTTTTGTAAAAATGAGTGGTAAAATAGTAATATTAGATGAAAATATAATTAATATCAAGATAATAATAAAACTCATGATAATTATTGACTTAAATCATAATATTTAAATATTGGATACTTAATCATAAACAATCCTGATAAATAATGAGATTATAATATAAAACTCTTACCACATTGGTAACTCGGAATCTTAAGCACCATAAAAGAATAAAATTAAATTAAACATCAAATATCATGAGAATAAATAAATTCATGATATTATATGTCAAATGGGATGTATATAAACCTCAAAAAAGAAGATAGCAGCAATACATGAATTAAGCCTCAAAGAAGGAAAATTGAGACAAAAATATCTTACCGCTTTAGAAATGTTTTAAATTATAATGCCTAATAAAAAATAACATCAAATTAAAAATTAAATATCATTAATATAATGGTATTCAAGATATAACATTTAAAAGTAGTATAATATATATCACACAAAAGAATTGAATGGTGAATTTTCATATATCTCCTTTAATTAAAAGAGAGACTATAAATATTTTACCTCACAATTACTTTTGGTTTAACATATATTAACCACATATATAGTGGTTTTAAAAAACATTATTAACTTATTATATAACTATATTAATATTTATAATATCATATATGATCCTTTTATAATATCTTATCACCCATTCATTAATTTTTTTTTAAAGGTTGGGGTCGAAGCCTCAATTTATTATTAAAGCAAAGACCTCTTTAGACTGGGTAGAGGGTGGCCCATTACATAGCCCAAAGGCCCAAGGCCAAGTGTCCTGCATACAGGGCTATGAAAGCCAATTTATTTTCCCAAAGGACCCCTCGGTGAACAATACTGCTATAGTACTCGCGCAGCTACAGTTCCTGCTACAGTACAGCAGCCGCTAGAGTACCCTGCTATAGTCCCTCTGCTGCTATAGTGATGTCGCTGCTACAGTCCACCGCTACTACAGTACTGCTACAGTGACCTGCTACAGCGCTGATACAGTACCCTGCTACAGTAACTCGGGAATTCTCATTTGTGCTTTATCATGAAAGTTTGGGTTCTTGTGTATATTACATAGTTTAAACATGTACACAACAATAATCATGAAATAAGTATAATTTTTATACAAAAAATATACTTTTAATACCAATCATGAAATATGGTTTTGGAAATTGAAGTATGTTACGATCATGGAGATGGTGGGTTGTACGTACGCGTGAGTAATGTCTCCATTTTTCAAAGATCATTATGGAAAGGAGGTAAGTAATATTTTAGACTTAATGAAATATAATAATATCATATATACCATATTATTTCTTTAAATATACTTATATGTATCATCCATGTGGTGTGGTGATGAGAAGAGAGTCGCATCACTTCGTGAAGGTGCTAGTCCACACATACACGAATGATGTTATCATTTTTCTGTGTAAAAAACTAAAATGATGTATTATATTTTAAAAATTATAAATATTTCATGTATATAATAATTATTTCATGTATATCAAATATATATATTAACTTTATCCTCATTAAATTTTTTGTAAATCGTTAGTGAAAGATGAATCACATCACTTCGTGAAGCGGTAATCCACCGTACACACGAGTGACATGGTCGTGTCCCCTAATAAATAGAAAGTAAAAAAAGATATATAATATATAATTAATAAATTAGAATAAATTTGTTATTAATTTTATATAGACACTTTAGATACATCATCATACCCAACTGTGATAGGTGGTGATGAAAAACAAATGACATCGATTCGCAAGGTGGTAATATGTTGTACACAAAAATCATAATTCCATAACCCATTTGACGGAAGAGGAAAAATATTTAGGTCATGTCACTAAAATAATAAAAAATAAGTATATGGATTCTAATTATCTTATTAAAAAATCATGGCTTAAGAATAATTGAAGTAATTTTATGAATAAATAAAATAAAATGTTCGTTTAAGAATGTTACCTCTTCTTTGGGTAACTTCTTTTAGTTTTAAAAAAAGGCCTTCCTTGGTTGCATTTATACCAAAAATAAGGATTTTAGGATTATATAATGGAATTATAAAAGTTATTTAGCTGGGTAAAAACTAAACCAATGGGTTTTGAATATGTGAATAGAGGAGGATAGTTGTTAGCATTTTATAAGTGAGGTGGGTGGCACACTTGAAATTTTTGAACAGAATGAATTCCACACATGTATTTTTCCTTTCAAGAGGATATAATAATAGAAAATTGTAGATAATATAAGTTATAAGATGTAAATATGGCCATAAAATATATTTTAGACAATTTTTTAGGTCATTTTAACCCTTATCTTTTTAGTTTAACCCCTGGTAATCCTTTTTACATTAAGCTCGGTAATTAATTTTTACTATTTTCACTATTCATTTTGGCCAAAAAATAATTTGGAATTATTATATAATATAAATTATTATTATTCCAAAAATGGACTCTATTTTACTAAATTCCAGTCACATAAGTGTCAAAATTCAATTTAAAATTAATCATGTAGATGAGATGAGAAAGCAGTTTTTCAAAGAGAAAATGTTCACATGTTTATAAAGTTTCTATATCCAATTTCAATATAAAATTGATTAAATAGAATAAATTAGATTAATAGATATAAAATTGAACTAATATTACTTTAAAACTAATTTAAAATATCTTTTAATTTTATAAATAATTAAAACGAGAAGGCAGTTTTCCATTAAAATTCAGTATTTTTAACTATTCATCAAAAAATTAAAATTTTCAGAAAATTATAAAAAAATTAACCCTAATATAATTTTAAAATTATGATTTAAAATTTTAACATTATTTTTTAAAATAAATTTTCTAAAATTGGAATAAATTAAATTTAAAACAAAACTCACACACATGATGAAAAACAGGTTTTCGAGAAGTGATATTTTTTCAAGCACAGTATGATTTTATATTAACTCTATGTCTAATAATAACCATTTTATAAATATAAATTAAATTTTAAGGAATATAATATATAAATTTTATTTAAATAATTCATCATGATGGATAATTTTAATTAATTAAAATGGAGACACATTATGCACATTAAAAAAATCACAAAAGAAAACCCTTTTTAAACCCAAAAACAAAAATATATTAAAACAAAGTATAATTATGATTCATGTAACACCCCAAGATTTTTTGATTTTTTTGAATTAATTTAAACTTTATGATATTTTTCATTTCATGTAAAACTAAAAAAAGTTATTTTATATTAAAGTACTATGTTTGGCTTGTGTTATACCTAACACCAATTTAATCATGAACTAGACACAACATAAATTTTAGCTTGCTCTACATAGAACATAGATGTTAGATGCAAGTTGTCATACAAAACACACAACACAAACTTTGCATATGTTATACGCAACACTGATGTTTCTATGAAACATTGTTTTATGGTTATAATTATTAAAATGAGATAATTTTAACCTAGTCGTTAATCTTAGTGATATGAATATTTATAACTAACTTTAAAATTTTGTTTATAATGTTTTTATTAAAATAAAACATATTTATAACGAAAGATAGAATTTTTTGTAAAGTCTTTATATGTTTAAAAATATTAATTTCCCAAATAAACTACATTTTATGTCCTTCTATGAAAAATAATAAAATTAATTTTAGATACATATAGAAATTTAATTTGATTAAATAAACTTAACTTTTTAATTTATAATTCTTAAATTATATTAGGGTGATTTTTTGGGATTTTTCTAAGAAACTTCATTTTTTATAAATAGTGAAATTACTCAGTTTTAGTTAAAAAAGTCATTCCATTTAAATATTTATTAATGTTAAATTATTTTTAAATTTGTTTTATAGTCACATTAGATAAATTATACATCTATTAATACAATTTATTTCATTATAATAAATTTCACTTTGAAATTTAATATAAAAACATAACAAACTTTTGAATATTTTTCTACTTTAAAAACCTGTTATTTCGTCATGTCTGTGGGATTAGCATTAATCTTAATTTTTCCGCTTCTATGAATTAAATTTTGAAAAACTAACATAAACTATTTTAATCAGTATAATATTTATATTCTAAATATATAATGTTTATTTTTTTCACCAAAATTATTATTAAAAGTGATTAAAATTAATCACAATGATTAAGGTCAAATTAAGCTTAATTAGGGACTAAATCTCAATATTAGGGGCTCAAATAATGTATCCTATTTTCCAAAACATGTTGGATAGAAATATTTCGGCCATAAACCATTAATTATTGATTTTTATTGGTTTTTTATTACTTTTTTTAGGTAATAACATGTGTACATGTAACTTGTTTTCAAAAATTCCAAGTGATCCCTTTTCTTTCCCTATAAAAGGTCACCAACTCTCCCTCGTATTCACACCTATAAAACCTAATATTTCCATCCAATATCTTCCAAATACACTTCCCAACATCCCTACCCTAATACTAAAAACCTATTTTTGGTAATAAAGTAATCCAAGGAATCTTTTTGGCATAAACGAAAAAGAGTTACCTGATTAAGAGGTAATGTCTTCTATCAAGTTACTTTATTTTATTTTATTTATCCACACAATCTACTATATTTATTCCATTATTGTATAAAAACAATAGTATCCTCAATATACTATTATTTTTTCAGCTAAGTTTTTGACCTACAATTACACACACCTCCATCTAATGGTTAACGAACATACTGTTTATGTGTACGGAAAACTTCTGCCTCACAAAACGATGATTGTTCAATTTTCCTTACCGTATAGCATGGTGGAAATTATGATAGAAACTATGTTTATATATATTATATATTATATTTATTTTAATCTTATGTAATCCTCTTACAACACAAATATTTTTACTTTCCATTTGGTGTATATATGATAACTTCGTTTTAGGAAGTGTGGACTACCGCCCGCTCAAAGTGATGTGATTAATTCACATACTACAAGAAATGTATTAAGGATGGTTTTAGTAAAATTATATGATATATATAAAATTATATTACTACTTTAATTATATTAAATACATATATGCATATATTTCATTTTCTCTCTTTCTTTCAATACCACAATAAAAACAGAAACATTGTTCATGCGTACGTACAGCTTACCATCTCCATGAAGGATGTATTCCATTCCATGATTACATATTATATATATTATTATAATAAAAATATAATTTATATAAATTGTAATTATATCATGGTTTAAATTATAGAATCATTATATAAGTATAAGGACCAACGATACAACAAATTAAGACACATGCGAAGAACAAAGAGAATATTCTTCGAAGTGAAACCTTAACATATGATGGTTAACAAGTAGGTAATATAAGGTAGTAATAAAACAATATATATTATTATATATAAGAATATAGTTCTTTAAAATATGTATAATAAATTTATATTTATTATAAAGTTGGTTTTAATGAGTACTATGAGAGTCAAGACACAAGGTAAGTGGATATCATCTCACTTTTTATTTCCATGAGATACAAGCTATATTTGGAACTCTTTCCTTTTGTGTGATATATGTACTGAACATGATTTTATTATATTTATATTATACTTAAATTAATTGGTATTTACATATCCATTTTATAAAATTTCTTTCATGGGGAATAAGTTTCAAAAGTTTCCAAATTGGTGAAATATTTTTGTCTCAATTTTCTTTCTTTGAGAATCATGTTTTGTTGTGCACCTAAATTATATTTAGAGGTCTATATAATTCCATTTTACATCTTAAATCATGAATTTACATTTTTTTTTTGATATTTGAAGTTTCATTTAATTACATTTTCTTACATGGATAGTATGATCTGAAGTTACCAAGTTATAAGAGTTTATAAAAACAATATCTTCACTTTTAGAGATTATTTATGTTTATGCTTCCTTTGATGAAATTTTATGAACCATATCTCAAGAAAATTCATGAATTTATTTCTCATTTGGTTATTAATTATTTATTCATATATTGGTACCATTTTTTCCACTATTTGGTACATAAAATAGTTAAGAAACTGTTTCTTCATAAAGCCTGACTTCACCCTCTCTTCAGTCGGAAATATGTGTTCTTTTAATTCCATTTTTTCTAAAAAGTATTTCCAAGAATATTATACCAATCTCTTATGATCAATAAAATAAATTTTTACCATTTTTTTACCAGTGTTTTCGAATGAATCTTCTTATCACTTTCCAAACAAGGAATTTTTATAACCTTTTCACCATTAAAAAGGAATGTTCTTTTTACCTCATATGATATGTACAGATTTATCCACCATCAATACTTTGAAGATTTATTTTCATTTTTAAAGGTTAATTTTTAAAATAATGGTTTTAAAATATATTTTCTAGGAAATTGGTTTTAAAAACCCTTTCAAGTTCCTTTTATAAATTTTCAAGGAAAATGGTTTTTAAAATGATTTCAAGATTATTTTATAAGTTTTCAAGGAAAACGGTTTTCAAAATTTTATCAATATTATTTTATAATTTTTCAAGGAAATATTTTTACAAAATGATTTCAAGTCTTATTTATAAGTTTTCAATTATTTTCAAAGAAATTGTCTTAAAAAAAATAAATCTTATTTCATATATTTCAAGTAAAAAGGTTTTCAAAATATTTTCAATATTTATTTATAAGTTCTAAAAGTGTTTTCAAATAAAAAGGTTTTTAATCTTTTTGGAACTTATTTTATAATTTTTCAAGGAAAAATTGTTTGAAAATGATTTTAAGTATTCTTTTTATGTTTTCAAGGTATTTTTCTAATAAAATTATTTTCAAATGGTTTTATGTATTAAAAATATTTTTCAAATAATAATAGACATTTTCCTCAAGAAACTTTTTTGAAAGATATTTCAAAATTATTTTCTTTCTAAGATGACATCTGTTGATATTACTCATTCTCTTCTAAGAAATGATCTAAAGGTTTCATTCAAATTATTTCTATGAATGTGTTATGTTTAATGTAATGGTATTTATAAAACCCATTTATCTTTCACAGGTTATATGTTTATGAAATTTGTTTCTCTTTTACGGGTTATATGTTTATGAATCCCATTTCTCTTTTATAGATTATATGTTTATGAAATATGTTTCTCTTTCATGGTTTATATGTTTATGAAAATCATTTCTCTTTCACATGTTATATATTTATGAAACCCTTTTCTCTTTCTTAGGTTATATATCTATGAAATCTTTTTCCCTTTCACAGGTTATATGTTTATGAAACCTGTTTCTGTTTCTTGGGTTATGATTTTGATGAAATATATATGAAACATATCTTTTTTCATAGGTTATGATTTGATTACATAATTATAATACCCATTTCATTTCATGGGTTATTTTATTATTATTTATGATCTTGTGGCACATGTATTTATTATTTTTTTATGAGATGGGTGGGACCCATATCTCCCTCCAATACATTGGGAAAATATTTACATCTCATGATATAGACTAAGATGATTAGGGGAATGAACCTTAACTACTAAGATGGTCATGGGAGTGAACCATGACTACCAAGATTGTATGAGGAGTGAGATAATTCAACCAATATGGCCATGTGAGTGAACTAGGACTACCAAGATGGTATGGGGAGTGAACCCATACTACTAATATGGTCTTTTCCAGGATTCCTTGGCAACTATGAAAATAATATTATATGCTTATGTGTCTCCCACAATTCCATGTTTTATTCATATATTGTTCTTTCATTACTTATTATCTTAATTTTATTATGATCCATTTCTTATGAAATTCTAATATTTATTATGATCTCTAATATGAAGGGTATTGTCTTCAAATGTAATGCTCAATTTCCATACCCTTTGTTCATTTTATGCTTACACATTTCCTCTATTTACACTTACTAAGCATTTGAGAACACTCTTTATTATGTTTCCTTTCCCCAGGTAATGACGAAAGATTTTAGGTAGAAGTAATAAAGGTAGAGATCATTATGGGATTAGTTGAAGATATTTCACCAGGATAGAAGTTTTTTATTATAAGTTTCCAAATTCACTAAAATACTAAATTCCTTAGGTTTATATTATTTTAATTTACTAAATATTCATCTAAAATGGTGTAATATCTATGTATGTTAAGTTGGGGTCGCTATAGTTGGTATCAAAGGAAAGGTTTTGTCAAACATGAATAACTGGTATGAGAAAACTTTAGTAAGATCCCTAGGTATATTTCTAAGGATATATCTATGGATATCTCTAAGGATAAGTATAAGGATGACTTAACATTCAGGAAAATTTCTTGGAATTTTGGTAAATGATAGAGTGAGTGGTTTCCTAGAAAGGCATCCATGTATGGATACTAAAAGTGTGTATGGCTCTCATATAGATGAACCTAGAAGTAATAACTCTGACAATATGTTTTGAGCATAACTCTTTTTAATTTGGTACATGAAAATGGGCCTTGATGCACACCTGTTTTGACACTCCTGTGGGCTATGCTTTGGGAATTCACAAACTCTTCAGGAACCATAATGAAAGATTTAAATATAATTCAGTTATGAATAACCCAGTATGAAACTAGGGTGTCATATATTAATAAAGGTTTAATGATTTAGACATCCTATATGTAATTATTTTCATGACTATGTGGTTTTATTCTATGATAAGTAATGCTCACACTATGATTCTAGTTTTAGTAAATGAAGGTATCTAGAAGGAACTAGATTAATGTTGAATAAGGTGGACTATTTTTTATGACAAGTCAAGTGGAATGATCACTAGAGTGAAATATGTTGTGGTCATGGCTAATCAGTTTTAATATAACATGATTAAAAATGTGTACCTTAACTAACTCTCAGGCTCACCAAGGAAAACAAATAAGAAGTTTACTGAGAGTTCAGGTAATGGAGACCACAGAGGAAAGAATATTTGGTTTTCTTTGTGTCAAGAATTTGGAAAGAATCTCCTAATTGATTGTATTATAGGAACAACAATATGTTTTGACTATGAAAAATAATGAAACAAAGAAAGTGATTTCAAGGGAAATGATGAGTTCGGTTAACGAAATGGATGAGAATATTTTCCTCCCTAAGACATTATAAAAGGTTAATTATATTAAGTGTGGAATAAATGGTCATTATATACCTAAATTCCCCAAGAGGAAATCTCTTAAAGAGGATCAGCAAGGTGGTACAAGTAATGGTTACATTGGTGGTGATGAAGAGACTATAGATTAAATGAGAAAGGGAAAGAGGTATTGTGTAATAGGATGATGTGGCCTTGCTAATAGAAAAATGATGAAGTGGAATAATAAATTCTTTTATGTATTTTGATTCAATAATTATATTATATGATAGGTGAAATATATAAGGATTGCTCAGTTTTGTTTTTCACTACGGACTTATGAGAACACATTGAATGGTTCTGATGGAATAGAAAAGTGATATAATAACAAGGTTATTTCCATATAAAGAACATGATTAAGGGAAAGATAAATCTTAATATGTTAATTATGTTATGATAATTTTTCTTGGGTAATTATTTTTGGGATATGAATAAGTAAATTGGAAGGTACTAATTACCTTGGAACTACTTAAGGACTTGTTAACAGGTGGTTTAACTGTATTATTATAAATAAAATAAAAAAATATAGAATTTTTCAATTAATTAAACATTATTTTTTGTAAAAAAAATGGATTTATTTAAAGTTAAAAAAATTAATAAACCAATTTATGTAATTAAAATCATAATTCTTAATAATAATAACTTACACTGATTTTTTAATCATAAGAAGAACTTTCTCTATGAAATGGTTTTGATGATTTATTTATTTTTTTAAATATTAATATTATCGAATCAAATAAGTTGGAAGTGAATTGAAAATTAATGGATTCCAATAGTATTAAAAAAAGAGTATGAGGATGGAGTGAAATAGTTCATTAAGTTTGCAAAAGATCAGGCATATGATCCTTCTCAAATACTTTTCCATGTTTACACTATTGTTATTCTATACTAATTAGTCCATAGGTGTTGAAAGAACACTTGATCTATCATAAAATAGATCAAAGTTTTAAATTTTGGACTAAACACAAGGTAAAATTAAATATTTCTAATGAATGGGATAAAACTATGTTTTATAGATCATCAGATTTGATTACAAGTGTGGAAAATGATGAAAACCATATCGAGTATGTGATTATAGGTGTGAATGATGATAAAGATAATATTGTGGAATCTATAATGACAGTTTAATATGAATTTCCTGATTATCAAAACTTGTTTTAGAAGTTAAATAGTTGTGAAAAGATTTTATTGTATACTGGTTGTACTAAATATACAGCATTATCAGCCTTATTGGAGCTATATAATTTAAAATCTAGAAATAGATGGAGTGATGTCAGTTTTACTACACTACTTTCTCTCTTGAATAATATGATCCTCAAAGATAATGAGATTCCATTCCAAACATATAATTCTAAATGAATGCTACATTTAATTGGTATGATCTCTAAAAGAATACACGCATGTCCAAATTATTTTATACTACTTTGTAAGGTCTATAAATCCCTTAAAATACCCAAATTATGATGATTCGAAATTCAGGAAAGATAAATAAGGTCCTATGAAAGTTTTATGGCACATTCCAGTCATTCCAAGGTTTAAGCAGCTAAATGTAAGTGAGGAAACATTGATACAATTGATGTGGCATACAGATATAAGAAATAAAAATGGTAAACTTCATCACCCGAAAGACTCTCCATAGTGGAATAGAATTGATCATGAGTATATTGAATTTATAAATGATCTAATAAACCTTCATATTTCACATCTATAGATGGAGTGAATCCTTTTGGTTTTCAATGTAGCACTCACAATACATGGATGATTATGTTGGTAAATTATAATTTTCCACTACAGTTATGCATGAAATGAAAATATATTATGTTATCTCTGCTTATGTCGGGAAAAAATTATTGTATAATGATATTTATATTTACTTGAATCCATTGATCAAATATTTTAAATTATTATGTGATTCAGGTGTTACATTTTATGATGCTTACAGAAATGAACATTTAACATTGGGAGAAATGTTATAGGGGATAATAAATTACTTTCCTACTTATGGAAATTTTTTAGGATATAGAATCAAAGGAACTAAAGCATTTCCCAGTTGTGAACAAGGTAAATAATCAATTAAGTTGAGACATTCATCGAAGACTGTATTTCTTTGACATCATTGATTTATACCCAGAAGACATAAGTACCGATCTTGGAAGACATCATTCTATGGGAGTTCTGAAGAACATACAACAATATCTCCACTAATATCATATCAACCATTTTAGAAAGTAAAATATATGAACAATATATTTGGTAAAACGTTTTTGAAAACATTACAAAAACAATTAGAAAAAATGATCATATTTTTTAATTACCATATAAGAATTGTTTGTACATCAAGAATTTTTTTGATGTTATTCATGTTGAAAAAAATGTATGTGATAGTGTCATTATCACATTACTAAATTCACCCATAAAAATAAAGTACGTAATTAAGGCTAGGTTTGACATGATTGACTTAGGAATATATGAATATTTGGCACCAGTGAAGATTGAAAATTTATATTTCTTCCTTCGACTACATACACTATTTCTAGGGAAAGATAGAATTCAGTTTTTTAACATATTTAATGATGTAAAAGATCTATATGCATATTCAAAAAATATCAATAATATCATATCAGAGATTTATTTAAAATTAAAGGTTATGAAATCACATGACTATCATGTTTTTATGTAAGATCTAATGATCTAGCTTTACATTTAATTTTTTCCTAAGAATGTATGTCATACATTAACCATGATCTATTTGTTTTTCAAAGCTATATACAGAAAATTTATACACCTTGTGAAATTTACAACTATGGTAAATAAAGTTGTTGTCAAATTATGTGAATTGGATATGTTCTTCGCAATTTCCTTCTTTGATATAATGGTTTTCTTGATGGTTCTCTTAGTAAGAGAGACTAGACTATGTGGTCTTGTACATTATATATGGATATACCCCATTGAATAGTATAAAATATTTTTAAAGGGTATTTCAAAAATAATATTCAGCCATAAGGTTGTATGGGGAAATGCTAGCCGATCAGAAATGCAAGGTGGGGAGTTAGGTGATCAATGACGCAGAAGCTGGGGATGGTCAGTAAAAGTGGGCTGGGCCTACGGGTCATGTATTGCGGGTTAGTCAGGCCTTGTGCCTTGGGCCTATGGGTCATGTATGGGTTCCCCTTAAACCCTTAAAAGGGGGATTATCTATAATAAAAATAAAAAAGAAGGCCTTTGGGCCATTCGAGCAGAGGACAGAGTGTGCAAATACTATCTTATAATGGTTATTTAATTAATGTTTATATGTTCTATAAAAATTAACATGATGAATGTAGTACCATGAAAAATATTCGATTTACACTTTTGGATGAGGTGATTCATGTATCTGGTACCAAGAATATAAATCCAATTTATGAGAATATTTAATACTTTGTAATCATCAAACAAATATGGGTGTTGGATTATACAACATTCCAAGAGTTGATTTTTCAAGGAAAGTGGGTTGATAACAGGAGTGTTGTTAAAATAGATTAATTGGGATTCATGAAAGTTTATTTCTATAAGGAAGTTTATATTGATAAACCTTTTATAATAGAATCTTAATCAGTGCAGGTATTTTATGTTCCAGATCCCACATACCAAAAGTGATCAGTTTCTCTTTTATTGACCCAAAATCACCAAAGGGTCAGATATCAATTTAACTAAGGATGGCCCATTTACTGGGATGTCATAATTATTTCATATTTTTCCCAATATATATGTATTATTGTATTTCAAAGGAGACCAAATTAAAGGGATCTGGATACTTGATAGAGTCTTAAAATCACTTCAACATTTAAAAAATAGAATTCAATAATTAGGTTATATTTTTTTATAATATACAATACATTTTCTTATATTATTATTTTTTCACTACTGAATTTACATAATATAAATTAAATGTTCAACCACTTCTACAGATAAGTACTTCTATACACATCGATGTTCCCAATCTTGAAGAACAATAGGTTTCCCAACAAGATAGTGCTCCCAATATAGAGGAACAACAACCTTTTGTACATATTGATGCTACCATCCATAGGAAAAACATTCTGATGATGTTAATTCTGATGAAATGGTAGATTTTGATTAACATATGTCTCAAAAAACATAAGAGTTTTGTATCATGATGGTGTTAGCTAAAATTATTAAGGTGAGAAACAAAGGCATCAAATTCGAGGTTGGATGGAATGCATGTGGCAAGCCTGTTGACCTCAACAAGGTCATGGTCAGTAGTTACATTGGGCTAATCACTCACATGTGTGTTCCAATTTATTTAGATTCATGGAACAATGTTGTTCCCTCACTTAAGAATCTAATTAGGGAAGATATTAAGTAAAAATTATGATATACTTTCTTTATTTTATTAAAAAATAATGAAACTTTTATTTACTATTAAATATCCCTTTTAGAATTTATTTATATTAGATGAATCCCAAAATAAATTTGTATTAATTCTCACTAGAAATTATTATAGAGGCTTTCACACAATTCTTATAAAGTATCATCTCAAAGATGCTGAATGGAAAATAAACCCTCACCCACCACAGATGTATGCACACCTAATAAACAAACTAACATGGGATGTGTTTATTAGTTATTTTTAGGATACATGTTTTTAGGTTCATTATGACTGGTAATAAATTTCTTGACAATGCATGTATTAATCACTTTTATTAATAATTTTTAATTTTTGAAATAGCAATTGAGTGATGAAAATAAGAAACGATCAGCAAAACCAACATACCCCTATTGTAAATCAAGTATGGGCATGTTTCACTTGAAAAAAATGGTACATATCTTAAATATACCATAATAAGTTTATTTAATATGAAATAACAACATAGTTATGTTCCTTTTTTATATGCATATTGATGAATTGAAATCCAAATCTAATTCCATTCCACATCATAATCAATGGATGTAGGCATGTGTAAATAAATACAGGAAACTAATAGATGGAGACACACAAAAAGTGTATGAAACATGTGTATGTACCACGTAAAAAAAATTACTCTAAATCGGTATTATATAATATTTTTTAAATAATTTTATATATTCTTTTAACTAAATTAGACACAAGAATCATAATTAGTTGTTCCCAATGAACATCTACTCTCAATGGACTTTAAGTGGCCATGATAGTATGGACACGTCATAGATTCGGGTTTTAGAGTGTCATCCCAAACATATTTTGAGAAAAGAAATGAACCGAGGGGATAAAGATAAGAAAATGAAAGAGTTACAAGCACCTTTAGCTGATCTAGAAGAAAAACTAAATTAGCTTTAAGAGTTGTAATAAAATATTATGGGAAGGAATCAAAGAGAAGAAATAACAAAAGTACTACCATTAAATAAAGATCCACACTCCCCACTATCTTTTAGGTAATCCATTCATCTTAATAAGCTATCTTAGAAGAGGTAATCAATATTTTCATAACTAATGTGAATCAGGAAAACACTATTACCTTTCTTGTACTGATATTATAAAGGGTAAAAGTGATTTTGATTTATATCTATCAATACCTAACCATTTAATTGTTGATATGGGTACTATGTACAATATCTAAAGAAACATTCTACAAAAGAAACAACTTCTAATAGGTTATGTGATAGTGGGGAATCATATAAATCAAGATCCAATCACTAAGATACTTATTTCACTTGATGATGCGGATATTCATTTGGTCAAAAAATATATTGTAATGTTCCTCTAATTTCTATTATATCTTGTAAAAATAAATTTCAAAATGAGGTATTCATTCCAATTTATTTTTTAGGAAAAACCATTAATGGTTAATGAAAAACGGTTTGAACTGATGACTTTTATTAAAAATGGACAAAGAGTAGGGGTGAAATGAAAGTTCAAATAAAAATGTACTAAAAAATCATCCAACCAATTAAACAGATATTCACAATGTGCTTTTACCCCACCTATTAAACAACCACATTTACTAACATTAAAGGTTCATGCGGATACAACATTAGAAAGTGGGGATAGGGCGGCAATTGATTTTTAATAATAGATGTACATAGATTCCATTACAGACTATATAGTTCTTGATAATGTAAATGTAACCCTCAAGCTTGAATGGTTGTGAGTCTCAGTTGTAAATATATACATGAGGTGTGTTTTCATGATTTTTTTTCCAATAACTGATCTATTATGTTAATTATGACTGAATGGTATTCATAATTTTTATAGCCATATATATCAATACTATTTGTAGGTAAAACCCTCTAAATAAAAAAAATGGACTCATTATTCCTCACAAAACTTCTAAATAAGAATTCTTATTAAAACCAAATTAATATGAAGGAATAGTGAAAAAGTAGTGAAAGTTTTTGAAAGAAAACATACGGAGAATATACTCTTCTTAATTCCCATGATACTCGGGTAAAACTCTATAATTTAATAATATAAAATATATTTTCATTCATTTAATTACTTATTCCTTTTTTCTAAGTAGCATTGGTTACTCATTATAATAAATTTGCATACTCCAAAGATTTATTTTCTAGATTCAATGCATGGATACCCAAAAAACCAACCAAAC
Source organism: Viscum album (assembly GCA_963277665.1). Taxonomy (NCBI): domain Eukaryota; kingdom Viridiplantae; phylum Streptophyta; class Magnoliopsida; order Santalales; family Viscaceae; genus Viscum; species Viscum album. The sequence goes on from OY728163.1 coordinate 1,515,324,037, forward strand.
TTAGTGACGTTTATCAATTTTTAATACACTACATGAAATATTTTACAAATAAACTTCATGTTATACATTTTATATTATGTTTTAATGAAAATTTTGTTATGATATTTTAGTGTTTAAATATCATCAAAAACATGTCATGTGGACAGTTCATGAGAAAAAAATACTATTTAATCCTACAAATGGATAAGTATTATTGTATATATAATAACATTCCACTATAAAACATATATCAAAACAATTTAATTATTTTTCTCAATTTTTCTATGGTGGAAAAAACAAAATAATGGAAAAGATTGTGGTTATTATGTTTGAAATTTTATGAAACATATCATATTCCATCAATAAACTAGCATCCCCAAAGAGGTATTTCCATTGAAAATTAAAATTTAATTTAAAATATTTATTAATCCCCTATTTATTATATATTTTTTAGTAGTAATAAGAATTTTGGAAGTTCTCAAATTCACAAGAGGTAATATATTTGTTTATAAACGAATGGTAAGATTACATGGTGTCATATTGTATACATAAATCATAAATATGTGACTTCTTACTAAATATTTAGTGAATTTTGTCATTTTTTATCCATTTTTTTAGTAAATTTCCATATCATTTTTACCAGATAATTATTTTTTTAATTTTTATAGAGGCCATAAATATGGATGATACACTCATGATTCACTCATGTGCAATGATTATGCACTCAAAAATGATGATGCAATCATGATGATGCACTTTTCTTTTTATTTTGTAGTTAATTCAACATTTTAGGTTATCAAACAACAATATTGTTAAATAACTCCAAATGTTGAATTCATTTAGGAAAAAAAGATGTAGTGTGATGTGTAGACATCAAACGCAACTCAATATGATACACGGTATGCCCAATGTGACTCAAAGTTTACGTTATTAGTTTAAATTTTCCATTTTATTTCAAAACACATGTTACATGCTCAAAACTGAGCAAACACGTTCATATTTATTTATACTTTAAGAAAATGATTCATAAGTCATTTTTGAAATATAGGAACCTGCTACACCTTATACCAATACATGGTGTGTCCATTATGATAGATCTTGTAACATGTTCGAATATTCTTGTTCTCAGGTAGGAAACCATACCTCAATCAATATCACCTCAATCTGATATACAGTGTTCTCTATTTGACTCAAAGTGTATTTTTTAATTTTTTTAATTTATATTTTAGTTTAAAACACACATCACACACTCAAAACTGAGAAAACACATTCATACTATTTTGATACTTTAGTAAAATTATCCATAAGTCATTTTTGACATATAGGAATCAACCACATATTAATATGATACATGGTGTATCTGGTACGACTCAGAGTTTATGTTTTTAGTTTAAAATTGAAATTTTAGTTCACAACACATATCACATACTTAAAACCAAGAAAATTAATTAGAATTTATTTAATAATTTATGAAAATGATTTATAAGTCGTTTTTGACAGGTAGGAATCAGACGGACCTCTATTCGACATACAGTGTACCCAGTATGACTCAAAGATTATGTTATCAAATTAATATTGAAACATTAGTTCAAAATGTATTTAACTCACTAAAAATTGAGAAAATTAACATTAAATTCCTTGATACATTAGATAACTGATTTGTGGTTTATTTTTTATGTGTAATAATTAGTCTCACATCAAACTGATACACGATATGATCGGTATAGCTCAAAGTGTGTGTTTTTAGTTTAAATTGACATTATAGAAAACAAATACATGTGTCTTATGCATAACAAAGAAAACAAATTTGGATTGTTATGATTTTTTTGGAAAATGATCTATATGTCATTTTTGATTTGTAGGGATTAGTCACACATCATTTGGTGTACGGTGTGATAAGTATGACTCTAAGTATATCCTTTTATTTAAAATTGAAATTTTAGTTTAAAACACATCCACACACTCAAAACCAAGAAAATGGATTTAGATTATTTTTTATACTTTATTAAAATTATCAATAATTTATTTTTTATGTGTAATAATTATTCACACCTCAATATGATATAATATGTGCCCAATATGACTCAAAGTGTCTATTATCAATTTAAAATTTACAATTTAGTTCAAAACATTTTCCACTCACTAGAAATGAATAAAAAATCATATAATGTCTTGATACATTAGTAAAATGATTCATTATTATTTTTTGATGTGTAGAAATTATTCTCAGGTCAAATCGACACATGATGTGACTGATATAAATCAATGTGAGTGTTTTAAGTTTAAATTGACATTTTAGTAAAAAAAGATATGTGGTATACTCAAAACTAAAAAAATGAATTCGGATTATCTTGATATTTTATAAAAATAATACATAAGTAATTTTTTATATGTTGGAATCAAATGTACACCAATATTACACACATTGTGATAGGTATGACTCCAATTTTTTCTTTTTTTTTAAATTGAATTTTTAGTTCAAAACCCCCATCATATACTCAAAACTAAGAAAATACTTTTGTATTATTTTGATAATTTAGAAAAATGATCCATAAGTCATTTTTGATGTGTAGTAATTAGTTTCACCTCAATCTGATACATGGTGTACCAGCTATGACTCAAAGTGCTTGTTATGAGTTTAAAATTGAAAATTTAGTTCCAAACATGTGTTACTCACTAAAAACCATACAAACACAATCATATTGTACTTATAATTTATAAAAATTATTCACAAGTCATTTTTGATGTGTAGGAATCATTATCTTGTCAAACCATGACAAGATGTGACTGATATGACTTAAATTGAATGTTTTTATTTTAGATTGATATTTAAGTAAAAAAGACATTTCACATACTCAAAACCAAGAAAACACATTTATATTGTCTTGATACTTTAGTAAAATAATCCTTAAGTTATTTTTTATGTGTAGCAATCATCTATACATTAATATGATCCATGATGTGATTGTTATGACTCTAAGTGTGTACTTTTATTAAAAATTGATATTTTATTTCAAAAACCATGCCACATGCTCAAAACCAAGAAAATACTTTCATATTATTTTGATACTTTAGGAAAATTATTCATAGGTAATTTTTGACGTGTATTAATTATCCACACCTCAATATTATACACATTGTTCCTGGTATGAATCAATGTGTTTGTTATCAATTTAAAATTGTAAATTTACTTTAAAACATGTTTCACTCACTGAAAACTGAGAAAACATTCTTGGATTGTCTTGATACTTTAGGAAAATGATTTATAATTCATTTATGATGTGTATGAATTATTATCACATCAAATTGATACACTATTTTACCAGTATGACTCAATGTGTGTGTTTTCAGTTTAAATTGACATTTTATTAAAAATGAAACATTACATACTCAAAACTGATCAAACACATTCTTATTGTGTTGAAACTTTATTAAAATGATCTTTATATCATTTTTGACATGTAGGAATCAACTGCATATCAATCTGATGCATGGTGTAATCGTTATGACTCTAAGTGTATAAATTTATTTAAAATTGAAATTTTAGTTCAAAGCACACATCCCATACTCAAAACCGATAAAATGGGTTCCAGTTATTTTGATACTTTATGAAAAAAATCCATAAATAATTAATTATGTGTAGTAATTAGTTGCACCTCAATATGATACACGGTGTACCCTCTATGACTCAAAGTATATGTCATCATTTTAAAATTGAAAATTTATTTTAAAACATGTTTCTCTCATTGAAAACCATGAAAACACACTCATATATTCTTGATACTTTAGTAAAATGTTTCATAAGTCATTTATGATGTTTATAAATTAGTCTCATGTCAAATAGATACATTATGTGACCATTATGACTCAAAGTGAATGTTTTAATTTTCAATATACATTTTAATGAACGATACATGTGAAATACTAAAGACTAATAAAAAACATTTGTTGTGGTAGTGTGCCATATTTTTAGAGGGGTTGGGTTCTAATGACAATGATACTGTGATTGAGCTTTTCTAGAAGGGTTGGGTTCCAAAGACAATGAAATCATTGATTTTTTTTGAATGCTTGTGGTAGTACTTACTAATGTAATTATACAAAACAATTGTTGACATGTGCATAATATAATGTTTTTTTATTTTATTTGTGATTTATTTTTTTCAATTAAATTATGAATTTTCCATATACAGGTGTATTTTTTGTGGTAGTGTGCCATAATTTTAAAAGAACTATATAAAGTCATCCTATATTAATGCTACTTTTAGAAATAATAAAGGGAACCCTTTATTAGCACTAAACTTGTGCTCATAAAGGATAGACTTTATCAGTTCTTTTTTAGTGATGATAAAGTACCCAATTTATCAATGCTTTTCTATCCCTGATAAAAGTGACACAATTTTAACGGTACATAAATCAAAAACTCTTTATTTAAATTGATAAAATTCATTATATAACACTTTTAAATCCAATTTTATTGTAGTGTAGGACCTAGTATGAAAAATATACTCTTCCTATATAAAATTTATGACCTTGGTTCTACAATCCCAGTATAACCTATGGAACTAATACCTAAGAATACTATGACTGCGGCTACCCCCAAAGTCCCTAGCTAACTCCATGATGATGACCCAGATGTAACCATGTTGTTCATCCAAGCTCCCCTAACTAGTCTCTTAAGGCCTAAGTCTATCATTAACCTTTACATGTCCCTAACTAATAAATCCTCATTAAAAATTATTTCACATTCCCCATCTTACTGAATATATGAAACTCTCTCAATACACTCATCCATTATTAGTCAAAATGCATAGCTAGTCTGTATTGATAACACACAATGGAAACTCTTCCCATAAAAAGGGACAAAGAACCCCTTCCATTTCATGAATATATCTCACCACAATAGTGCATCTCATCCATCACACCTTTGCTTCTTCTAGAAGTTACTTCTGCAACCTCATTATAATGTCCACCATCCACACCACTGAAATTAATAATAAGACCCATTACGCTATAATTGTATAGTTCCTTAGTAATAGTAAGGAACATAAAAATCATGGTAGAGTAAGAATTCAAGATTGAAACCCTAACATAGAATCTCACATCTAATAATATTACTATCTCAAACGTCCTAGCATTTTAGGTGTCACACATAATCAATAATGTAGAAAAATTTATCATCTCCCCAAAAAATCTTGTAGTCTTCCACGGACATCAACCCCTGGTGGAGCTCTATAAAATCTTGATCATGGAAGGGCATTAGTATCTCTAGGAAAACCCGTTAAAAATAAATCCTTTGAGGCCTCCCATGATATGACCACATTCCTCCAAGGATAAATTATCACACCTTATAATCTCTTGTCATTTCCTTAAAGCATGTATATTTTGAGATTCAATCAATGGACCTTGGGTTTCACTATAAGCATAAAAATGACCTTAATAATCTTGATCAAATCCTCATTATCCTAATGATCACCTATACCCTATAATTCTTATGGATTCATGAAAATATAATCCTGGTAGGTCCTCCACAATTTACAACTTTTCCCCACACCATTACCAAATGGAAAACCCTAGAATGAAGTCGCTTCGCTAACTGTACCACTGGAATAGCCACTGTAAATTGCTCAACCTTGCAATTTAATTTATCTAGAGGTATAACTAGGGTGATCCCTACCTTGGGAGCCTCCTCTTCTTGATCCTTGGGTGGAACCACGAGATTTTGATGATGTGGAGTTTTCTTGAATTCCAAAATATATACTTACAAATACCTTTAATATCATAAACCTAACAATCTTTAAGCAATGAAAAGGCACATGAGAATAAGAACCCTATGAACATTCCATAAGGGTTTACCCAAAACCACTAAGTGTAATCACTTAGTGCTCATCTAAGGCATAATCCCACATCATTAGTGCATATAGGTTTTTCAAATCCATATAAAAAATTTCAATATTCTTGGGTTACATTTGTTATATTTCTCCAATAACTTGTTAAAGAAAACATTGATTAGTTTTATATTGGTATTTAATTAATTTAAACATATTTCAACCAATGTAAATAATCCTGTAACATATGTACCTACATAAATATCCAGGATTCTTAAACATACCCACTCTTACAACATAGGTCATGATATAAATCCCATAAACCATAAAATCATAATAATAATTGAAGAACAATACGAAACTATAAAATCAAAAAAAAAATCTAACTTCCCTGGTAACATTATCATCCATTATAAATGTTCTAACCAAATGCAATCATAGCTTTATACTTGAGTCTCAACCATCCAATCTTTATTCTACCAAGACCTGATAATAAATAAATAAAATAGTCCCTAATATTATTTTTAACACCTTATCCCATATCACTGAGTTAGAGAAAGAGTTTCACATGACCTTATACACACCACCTCATATACATGAGATGGCAGACTACTGGTGGGGTCATAACCCATATATTGGGGAGATTATTCCCTTTATATGATATAATAATCAGAATAAACAAACACAATTGAATAAATTATAATAATAATATGAACAATAATAGTGAAACCCAATAAATAATTGTTTTAATAAAATGTCAAAATGGAATATAGTCACTAGTACATCTATTTCAAAAAGGATCCCCACATATGATGGATCAATAAATACAATGAATAGAAGAACAAAATAATTTTTGATACAAAATTTAAAAAATATCATGATATAAATCTAAGAATTTCCTCAATCCCCAATAATATCTTCATTCTCAGTATCTTGATATATAGTCCCTGACTTTGGCTAAATCCCAAACAACAAAGTATGCACATGCACCGTGGTTCTCGTGCATAGTGTGAGAAATAAAATCTAGTAGGACATCACCAAAGAATCCGTAACATAAGGAAAACAAGAATATAAAGGTGTATACACTGAAATAAATAAATAAATGAATGTATTACTTACATAGAGTCATCATGACATTACCAGAATATCTTGAACCTTGGACATAACTTCTTTATCTCCATGTCAGGAAGAAGGGTCATGTGAAACCTTAAACATCATCTATAACAAATTCAATGCCTTCTCAATCAAATAATTCATTCATATACAGCACTATACCATGCCCTTCTAACTCAAATGAGGTCACTATCATAGCTCATACTACCTTTCCACTCAAGTTTGGTATCACCTCACATCCTATAATATGCTCTCCCACTCAAGTCTTATTTTACATATCATCTTAATCTACACCTTCTCCCCCAAGGTTGTCCTAGAAATAAAACTAGACTATACTATATCACTCATTAAGGGTTACCCAAAATGTATTAAGCCACACCTTATCAATTAAGGTTGATCCTGACAACACAACTTTAACTAATCTCAAATCACTTAGCAGAACAAATAAATAATTAAAAAATTTAAGGCCTTAGGCTGCTCCCAAACCATCATCTCCAAGTTTCCTACATATTCACTTTCATACACCCAATAGCACCATAAGTTTGGTTCTCAATATTAGTTCCCAAATACCACTCAACTTGGTCAATATATCCTTATTTGAGGTTGAATTGATATCTCTATGTTTAATCTACACTAGCAGATAGCCCCGCCACATCCCATGAAATGAGGCAAGTTTCTGCCTCAACCAAAACATTAACCCATAACTCCCACTCAAAGGGATCAAACACATGTATACATACCTACTTGTTCACTTATATATAAAAATAGTAGTTTTTTATGGATACACATTCACCCACATTCAAGATAATCTGTACAAATTCATACAAAATTGATAACATGGTAAGGAATTCCTACCTCAATATTAACAGAGTACACTCACCAAGACGTGTAGGTTAATTCAATACTGAACCACCATAACCCAAAAATTATCCCCAAATCCAAAAATTTAGGTTTTAAACATGGATAAATGTTAAATATATACTGAAGGTGACATTTTGGTATTTGGTGGTCTTAAACTTACAAATATTTACTCTCTATAATGAGTGGCTCTTCAAATGATCAAGAGGAGGGGATGGATGAGCTCAAAATGATGTAAGGAAGCTCCAACATTCATCCAAATCACTTTATAGTTGAGGGAGAAGGAGGGTAGATTTAAAAAAAATGTTTATATGGTAATTTATAATTCTACCCACTTAATAAACTATAAATAAAATAGGTCATAGTAAAACTAACAGTGTCTATGAAATGGAATCTTTTTTCTAGGTCATAACCTGGGAAAAAAGAAACATAATTAGGGATAAGTTTATATCCTAAATAAGATTAAATGTAGGAGATATAAATAAAATATCTTAAGTGATAGTAATATGATCATAATGGAATGATATCATAATCAGGGTTCCTAAAGATCATACCCAAATACATAAATCTCAAATCAGTATTTGGGGCATAAATCATCATTGTAACATAAGACATCAGTCATAGAAGTGTGGAACATCAAACAATTATCATCCACCATAACATAGGAATAATAATAAGTCATAAGAGTGTGTTATAAAATAATTCAAAAAAATCATAGAAAGCATATGTAAAATCTACCCACCAATACATTCAACATATAGTATGCTTGGGCTAACCACCATTGTACCTTCCCGGGCTTGGGATAACCACATGTGTTCCCTCTTAGGATTAGGATACCTACTTATCTACCATTTAAACTTATGAGATATAAAATATTACCCAATATATTGGAGATATATAATAGACCCACCCATCACATAATAATAAATCATTCAAATATATTCCACAAGAACATGATGAAATTCATCATTCCTTCATAGTTTAATTACCCAGTGGGAAGGAAACGGGTTTCATAAAAGATTACTTAAAGCGTAATAATAATAATCCATCAAGAGAAATAATCTGGATGATATCAGAACATCTTATCCTATGTGATGTGTAAAAATAAATAAAGTACGTTGACATAGATGAAAAACACTTTCGTAAAGCCACTAGAAATATTCTTTGAAAAACAAGAAAAAATATACTTCTCTTTTGATTAATTTTAAAAAACTAAAAAACCCAAGAACAACAGGAATAGAATTTTATTTTAAAAAACAGGGAAAATTTTAAATTAATCTTCATGATAAATAATGGATATGAAGGTGGGTAAATCTATTCATTTTGTAAATATAAAAAACTATTATGTTCTCACTTTTGTAATGAAATTAAAAAATGAACCAATCAGAAAATGAATAGTATATTACTTTAAAATTTTTGTAAATAAATTAAAATATTATATAAAAATACCTTTATTAGTAATTTAAAAGTATATAATAACTTCTATAAAATTATTTTTTTAAACCTAGATATGTGGGGGAAATATTCTTGACCAAAAAATGAGAAATAAATTTGGCTTTTATTAAATCATTCTTTCAGTATTTCTGAGTTACAAACAAGATAAAAATTTAAAGAATATTTGAAAACCATTTAAATAGCCATTATATAATAATATATATGGTTTTTAGAAAATAAATAATATATATATTCCATAATTTAAATTGAAACATAAACAATCCTCATAAAAAGTGTGATTGTAAAATAATCTCTTACCACTTTGGTAACATTCAAATTAAAACATTATAAAAGAGAGGAACTTATATATATTTTTAAATCTAAATAATTACCATTAAAATTATAATAAAATAAATTCATGGAAATTATATACACCACACAAAATAAATAATGTGATGAATATATAATATATCTTAATGAAGAAAAATTGAGAATATGAAACTCATACCTCAAGTCCTAACCTACTTCATGCATGATATAACCTACTATATAATAAATTAAAATTTATTATAAATCTATAGTAGAATTATATTAATACTTATATTACTACATATAATTCTCGTATAATTTCTTATCTCCCTTTAAGTAATAATTCATTGTTGAAATCAATGTTTGGGTGTTAATTGTTCCATTTTCCTTGCATATTTCGGTTTGAAGGTTCTTATCATTGAACCTTGTTCATGGATACAGAATATTAATCATGTAATAAATATAATATTTTATCAATATATAAAATTTGAAAACCATCCATGTAATTTAGTGATGAAAAATGAGATGTGTCACTCCATGGAGGTGGTAGTCTGCACATACAAAAGGGAGATGTTTTCATATTACAATGGATGGAAAAAAGGTATAAAATAATAATTGATATTTATAGAATCATAATTATATTAAAAATATCATATATAATCCTTAAATACATATTTATAACTAGACATAAGAGACAGTTATGAAAAATAAAGTACATCACTTCATGGAGGCGTTAGTTCGCACATACGCATGAGTGGGGTTTTCATTTTTAATTGGATGGATAGGAGGTAAATAGTTATTTTTAAATCAGCATGATAAATTTTATTTATTCTAATTATATTTATCCAATTATTTTTAAGTGGTTATATAATATGTATATGTGGTGGAATAAGAAAGAAACTTAAAAGAACTCGGTTAAGACGTTTACCTCTTCCTTGGATATACTCATTTGGATTACCCCTTAAGATTTATTAGATTAGTATTATGGTGAGATTAATACCTATATAAAATAGAATATAGATATTTTAATGTTTTTAGGAAAAATATTTTCATGCTATAAATCTTTTTTCATTAAGATAAGTGTTGTGGTAAAAGACTCCTTTTTATAAGTCAATTGAGTATCACTTTGGTAAATATTCACAACTTTATGTTAAATACAAGTCCCTTTTAAAGTAAAGTGGCTCAAAAAATTTACAATAATGTATAAGGGAGTAGTATTGGTTGATACACCTATCATATACAAAAATAATGGATAATTTTTTAAATATTTGCAATTTTCTTCCCTTAATTTAACTTCTTACCATAACTTACTTTTACCATGGGAACTTATTTTTTAACATCGATAACTTCTTTTTATGGATAAAAACTAAAATTTACATTATTATCCAATTTGTATATAAATATTCAAAATATAGAATCTATTTTATTTGATTAAATTTCAAAATATGATAGAAATTAATTATAATATATTCGCACAAAACATGTAAACCCCATTTTTAGAAGAAAGAATGTATCTATAAGCATTAAAATGATTTTATTATCATTGTTTTCCTAGTAATATAAATAAGATATATTTTATTTTATTTTGTTGAATATATTATATAATAAAAATTAATTGTTAATAAATAGTGATTAATTTAATATATTAAGATTAAAATACATTGCGTATATAAAAATAGTTTTCTAAAAAATATCAGTTTTTATCATCAAATGAAATTATAAACATTTCTAAACATTTGATAATAAATATATGAATGTTCATTAATTTTTAATTCATATATAAAAAATATTATTCAATGTATTTTATACTCAAATCAAGAGAGAATTTTCTTTAAATAAAAACATATATAAAACAATGTTTATAAATAAGACATTTATGTTTAGCCCAAAATTATTACAGTGGTAATTAATTAATTTTTTTTATATTTTTATACTTAATTTTATTTTAATATAATTCATTTATTATTACAATAAATCATCATTCACTTAAGTTTTTTATGGCATGAATCACAATCTATCAAACACATCAAGTTTATTTAAGAGGAAAATATATCCTAAAATAATACGGTGTTACATTATAACCCCTTATAAGAATTTCTACATCAACATTAAAGTACTCTAATGAAAAAATGGGGATACGTATACCTCATTAAATTCTTGTTTTACCATATATATTCCTCAAATTTATGGTTTCATTGTAAAAATTTGACCATGTGAGTTGTCTTATCCCCTTAAAATTTGTCTCTTTGATCCAAAATCTCCATCAACTATTCCTTATAAGAAATATCATGCTCAAATTGTTCAATCACAAAGTTTAGTATGTGTGAGTTTCCAACTATGTACTTCCTAAAAAGTTCTACATAGAATAAATTTTGAATTTATGAGGGGGTTTTTTGAGGTACCAAGTGATAAGATACTCCCCTGATGTGATCAAAAATATTAAAGGGATCGATATATCTAGGGTTTAAATTTACCTTGTTTGTAAATCTCACAACTTAATTAAAATAATACATTCATAAGAAGAACCTTTCACCAACTTCAAAATATATATCTCACCAATTATTTTCACCATAAATATTTTGTCACCTCTATGTTTCCCTGATGGGATTCTGAATGGATTTTACCTTTTCTTCCATTTCTTCATCTATCTCAATTCCCAATAGCTTATGTTCACCAACTTCATACCATCATGTTAGAGTTATACACTTCTTTCCATATATCTCATCATAATAAGTCATATGAATGATCGATTGAAAGTTATTTTTATAAGAAAAATCAACTAGAGGAAGGTGTTTATACCAACCACCTTTGATATCCCTAGAGTAATATCCTAACATATCTTCTAGGGTTTGAATGGTCTTATCATACTAACCATATATATGAGGATGATATGTTTTCATAAATTTCAACTCTTAATTCAATACTTGATAAATAATTCTCCATAACATAGAGGTGATGCTCAGATATCAATTAGATTAAATTGAGATTGGTACTTAACACATGCCAATCATGGGGTGTGGAAAAGGAAAATGTATTTTTCTAATGCAACATAGAGGATAACCAGGGTCATCTCACTTGAGGAGCTTTACAGTTATTCACCTACATAATCTAATTCACCTAATATTCTTTTTTTGTTTTTATTTACAATATTAAATAAATATAATTTGGTTTTGGTTTTTTTGATTTTCTAAATATTGATAAGACATGAATAATGAAAATTTAAACTTAACTAACATGCAATTCTAAAAAAATGAAATTAGTTTTGGATTCCATTATTATTCTCATTTATTGTAATAATTTAAGTTTTATAATCCAATTTTGAAATATCATACATGAACTATTATCCTTTTATTTAGTGTTGTGAACTATTGAATGCCTTTATCAATCTAAATTACACCTCCTCTTGCTATTAATTTTAATGGTACACCTTAATCGAGAGTTTGACATCTTCTAGGGCCTCGATCCATCTTATTCAATTTCATCCACTAAATGGATAAACTCCATCATAATAAGATATTTTATATGGTAAAAGTAAGGGAAAAATTTAATAAAATCATAGAATAAAAATGTAGTTGCATGTCCTATGGGATAACTCACACACTTGTGCATTCCACTCGCATATACAACAAAAATAAAATAAATTTTAATAATGAATTTAAGAACACCTTAACCTCATTCGGTCTGTTCCTTGGGTCATCCCATCATTTTCTAAGGTAATAGATCACATTGGTGGATATAAATAAGGTAATAATAATAAAAATAAAATAAAAAGAATAGAATAAAATAAAAAAATTAAATATGAGAGAAGAAGAAGAGAACAAACACATGAATCTCAAAAAAAATTAAAATAAGAAAATAAATTAAATTAAAATAATAGAATATTTAATAATGAAATTAAAATAACAATGAGGAGGATAAGTAATAAGAATAAAAGAAAAATAATAATTGGGGGTGCTGAACAAAAAATCATGAATTGTTATTTAATAAATTAAATTTAAATTTTAAAATAAAACTAAATAAAAATAAAAATAAAACAAGAAGAAATTCAAGAATCAGTTTTTTAGCATTGTCCTCTCCTCGTGGTGGTTTTCTACCTTGCATGGTCTTGGAAATGTGGTAGTATAAGGGTGGAAGCGCTTGAAGTGGAAGTGGAGGCTCCTACTTCTCATCCATCCTTAAAAATGGTTAGATGATCCTTGAAATTTCTCATGGTGGTTATATGAGGGTCATGAGGAGATCTTGGAAGGTGGAGAGTGGGGATAGTGGTGAGTGATCTCTAGTAGAGCTCCTCTGGGTGTCGGAAATATAGATTTTGGGATGAAGAAATGGTGGTCAGCGATGGTCGAAGGCGACTGGAAACAGCAGCATGGTGGAGATTATGTTTAAGTGAGGTGAGTGTGGGGTAGAGGTGGGATGATATCATCTCAGTTAAAATGTATTGTACAGATTTAATACATGTCCCACGTCAAAAAAATTTGTGGATGATAAAGTGTTTATAATTAAATGTGTAGCATCTCGAATTAGAAAATTAAGTCGGGAGTCGAAGGACTCCCACTGCCACTTGGAAAGCTTCTCTTCCTACCACCTCTTGGGTTTCACCTCCATGAGTCAGCATGCTTGAATTTTTTTTCCACTTATGAACTCCCATGGATTTCATCCTAGAAAGCCTTGCATGGGCCTTATCCTCGTTCATCCTACCACTCAGGTTGTTCATCAAGTGAACCTGTATGGTTGGGTGGCCCCTTGAAGACTGCCTATATGGAGTGAAGGCCCTAGTTGATATCCTAGCCCAACTTGTCCATTTTTTTGTTCTGTTAAAATAAATAACACATAGAAATATTTCAAATAACTTAAAAAAAATACCGATAAAAAACACATAAATAAATTTCAAATTCAAAATTCACCATTATTCTAATTAATTAAATAAATTTTAATTTTTTATTAGACATTTTATAATTTTTAATAAATCATTTAATTTTACGGAAATACATATTAAAATTTTTTTAAAATCACTATAATATATTTAAAATTTTCATGAAAATATCATTGTATCAAATACATGTACACTTAAATCATGCTTTTCATCAAGCATAAAACATCAACATTGAATTCATAGGGCACCAATATTACCATTATTCAAATTTCAAAGTAATAAATTCAAAAAATTATAAATTTCAAATCAAATTTTTATAAATTTAAATAAAATATCAATTTAATTTCTCAATTTTCAAATAAATAATCATTTCAATCATTTTTCTTTTCCACGTTCAAAAATAATGTAATTTCCCTTTTCATTCATTCAAGTTCATCAATTTATTATTATTAAAAATTTCAAATCATGATCTACCACTCTTTTGAATCTTTTCACTCATCAATAATGGTATTAATTAAAATTTATTTATGCTCATATTAGGAATATATTATCCGTTTCCAAAGTATTTTAAAGGAACTAGTTTATCTACTTTGTAAAGAAAAAATTTACATAGAATCATGATGGTTTTTTAATTAAGGTTATAATAAATCTGATTCTTAAGGTTGGTATGAATTTATATTTAAAAATTAAGTCTCAAGGATGAGGTTTACCTCTTAAGTATAATGAATGATATCAAAAAAAAGTGTAATGAAATTATTCCATTTAAAATAATAAATCTCACTTTCCTAGAACTCAAATAAAAGTACATGATCAAAAGAAATCATAATGAATGATTTGTGCTCCTTCTTGAATTTTTCACTACCTTTATACCCTTTTTATATACTTTTTCTTATTTTTTACATTTTCAAAAGTTGTTCTTTGATTGAATTTCACACCCACCACCTAACTACATGTTATAAAAAAACATCAGTCTACTAATTAAGTTTTTTTATTCTTATAAGTCACAACCCATTCCTATATTTTTTTTAAAGAAGGTAAAAACATGAACATTAAATTAATGAATTAACAATATTTTCAATGCCAAAAGATAACACCAGCACACTTTTTCTTTAGAATTCATTTCATCCCTTTTACTATAACTCCCTTCATCCCCAAACTTCAATTTTAAAATATCATGCAAATACTAAGAGTAGGGTAGGAATGGATAAAAATGGCTTAAAACATGTCTCATTCCTAAAAAGGGAATTCATATAATATATGGGATAAAGAAGGATTAATGTAAAGTTGGTTTTCATGGATAAGTTCTTTTCAAAAGATTCATCAATAATTTTAAATTTGGTTTTGTATGGTCATGTCTTTAACAGGTTGAAATAAAATTTATAGTAGGTGGAATGTCCCAAATCACTCAAGAAATATGATCAAGATAAAATAGAAAATTCTTGGTCTAAAAATCCTCTTAGTAATGGACATATGATTTTTGGAAATCGCTCAAGTCATTAACAAAAATAAAAAATCAATTCACATGAATTTAATAAATTCAAAGTGTAAAAATGATTGGAAAATTTCATTTAGATGAATAAACTAATTCCCTCAAATCACGAGTCCCCATTTTAATATTCATGCTTCTATTTTATAATTCAATTATCCTTTTTACTAATTCAATATCATTAACATTGAAATATAAAACCTAGAATCACATGATTCCTAAGAAACTTTTGTCTCCTAAATAAGTCAAGTAAATCATGAATTCAAGTTTGAGCATATAATTTCATGTTTGAATCTGAAAAAATATTGTTGGAAAACATATAAACATTAAAAGTAAACTCCATTTTCCATGAAACTTTAATATTATTACTCTAATGTTTAGGAATATGGTTTGTGCCTTCATAAACCTATAAAAGTTAATTACTTAATTAAACACAAGGGTCGTGTCATTAAAGCTCAAAATGATGAAGGGAGTGGGGATACATGATGGAATAATCCTAATAATGAAATTGAAATCTAAATTACTAGAAAAAAATAAAAGGATAAGACTTAGTATGATCCCCCAAGTGGGAACTAAATTTTAATTACCTCCAGGGGTAGTACCAACTATTATACATAATCTGATGGTGGGTTAATCTTCTTGGATTCAAACCACTAAATGTGTCTTTTCCCACCTTTAACTTATTTCTTCTTAGTGAGAAATGATCCATGGATAGAGTATACCATATCATCCCACTATACAATTAAGTATAGCTTGAATGGAAGGGGTAGGATGAAGTATGTATCATCCCCCTTCTTGTTTCATACTTGTGAAACATCCTCTTTGTTGTCCAATGTGGGCTCAACATGAGATTCATGGATTGAATGATCAAAGGGAAAGTAATAAGATATATTTACTTGAATAAAATTTAAATTTCAAATATTAATAATAAATTTATCCCTCTCAATATAGTCATCCTATATATTGATTTCTTTAGGATCAGCTACTTGTAATTCTTTATGGGCCTCCTCAAATGCATGTTCATCAAAATTAGAAAGCTTCGTGTGTTCCTTAATAGGTTCATATACAGTTTTTTCATCTTCTTCTAAGGTATTATAAAGATTATCTAAATTTTAAAATTAAAATATGTGGGAATTAATACTCAATTCAGATTGAATAAAATAAAATTAAATATAGTTTGAGATAATATCTACTCCCTTAGTTGTTTAGGGTTTAATCTCTTTCTTAATTATGAGTGCATCTTGAAGTTAGATCTCAGTGGATGGAGGAAGGTAGTCAGGCTTCTCCATATTTTCTTCAAATTCCACCACTTTGGTGGTGTATTCCTTCAATGGTGTTGATTATTATTATTTATTATTGATGGGTAGATCAAGTTATTCCTCACATTCATTGTAGAAGTTTTTCAAGTCTTTTTTATCTCTCATGCATAGCTCAATTTTTGGTTAATCTGTCAACACATGAATATATTCTAATGCTCTCTCCATTTTTTCCTATAGTTTTTATATGTATTTTAAAAGTTTTTTCACCTAGTATTTATGATAGTCAATATATTCTTATTTTTTATCCTTCACATGTGATTAATTATTCCATGCATAAAAATATCGTATGTTTTGATACATCATAGAAAAAATTATGTTTTCTTATTTAGAAAAAAATTAAAATCTATCTATAATGTTATAATATAAAAATTAAAGTTAAAAAATTATATCCTCATAAATGATTCTAGTTTTAATATATACATATCATATGTCATGTAAAATGAAAATTTATTTTCTTAATGAAACACAGAGCCTGACCAAGGCCATCTCACTTGAGTATATTCACAGTTGTTCACTTAATTAATATAATAAACCTAATTTTCTTATCTTTGTTTATTTTTACTTATTCTATGAAACCAATGGTATTTGATTTTTGGTTTTTAATTATTTTATAAATATTGAAAAGTAATTAAAATTTACAATTAAAAATTAACTAACATGAAATGTTAAATAGAATGAAATTATAAAAAAATAACTTAATCCTACGTTTGGTTTTTGATTCCATCATTAATATCCTTTATTTTAATAATTTATGTTTTATAATCCAATTATAAAATCTTGTGCCTGAATTAATATCCTTTTATTTAGTTGTGTGAAATATTGAATTCTTTTAGAAATATAAATTCCACTTCCTCCTATAATTATGGTTCAAATCACACCTCAATCAAGAGTGTGTCATCTTCTAGGACCTAGATTCATCATATTTCCATTTCATCCACTAAATGGATCAACTCCAACATATGAAGATCTTGTATCTTGTATAAGGGATGGAAAATATTTAAAAATAATAATAATTAAAATGTATTATCATGTTGTGGTTAACAAATGACACACCCGTGTATTCCACTCGCATCTACCACAAATATAAAATAAACTTTAAAAAATATATGAACACTTTAATCTCCCATAGGCTAAGCCTCAGGTCATCCCCTTGTTCTTGAGGGTAGGAGATCACTTTTTTCGATAAAAATAAGAGAATAAAAATAAAAAAATAGAAATAAGATGATAAAATAAAAATAATAAAGACGGGAGAAGGAGAAGTGAACAAACACGTGAATCAAAAAAATAAAAATAGAAGAATAAGGGAGTGAGATAGAGAGAGAAGATAATATAAAATAAATTATGAAAATAAATTAAAATAATAAAATAGTTAACAATGTAATTAAAATAAGATGAAGAATGAAAAAGAATAAGAAAAAGAGAAGAAGAATAATTGGTGGATGGAGAAAAAAATTCATGAATTGTTATTTAACAAATTAAAATTAAATTTAAAAAACAAAAATAAATAAAAAATAAAAGAAAAATGAAAATGAAAATGGGAAGAACATAGAGCAAAAAATTTCATGCCCTCTCCTCATAGTAGTGTGCTACCTTGCATGGGCTTGAAAATGTAGCAGTGGAAAGGTGGAAGCATTTAAAGTAGAAACATAGACTCCCCATTCTCATATGGCCTTAAAAGTGGCTGGATGTTCCTTAAAATAGCTCATGTTGGTCAAACGAGGTTCTTGAGGTGATGTTGGGTAGTGACGAGTGGTGATAGTGGTGGGTGATCTCGAACAAATATCCTTTAGAAATCAGAAATGGAGATTCCTAGGATGAAGAAATAGTGGCTAGTGATCATGGAAGGTGGTAGGCAGTGGAGTCATGGTGTAGGTTCAATCTGAGTAAGAAGAGAACTAGGTCAAGTTGGGATGGCATCGTCCCAATTAAAATAAATAGTATCCACATGTAATATGCATCCCACATCTTAAAATATATCATATGAGATAATTTTTGTAAAAAAATGAGCAGGATCTCAACTCAGAAAAGTTGGTTAGGAGCTAGAGCACTCTTGCTCCCACCTTATACTACAATTCCCTAGTGAGATGATCCTCCCACCGCCTCATGGGTTACTCCACTATAGGTAGGTGCATTATACTTCATCCCCTCTATGAATTCCTATATATTTTATCCACAGAGGCCCTGCATGAGCCTCATCACCATGTAGCATACCTCTCATGTTGCCCCTCCCATGGAATATATGGTTGAGTGGCCCCTTGTCAGCCTCTTATGTGCCATACAAGACTTGGTTGATGGGATGGCCCATGTTGGCCTATTTTTTGATACTTGAAAAGAAGTAACACTTAGAAATATTTCAAATCACTTAAAAAAATACCAATACAAAACTCATAAGTAAATTTCAAATTAAAAATTTATCATTATTCTACTCAATTAAATAACTTTTAATTATTTATTATAAAATTACCACTTTTGATTAAATCATTGAATTTATTATAAATACGTGTTAAAATATTTTAAAAAACACTACAATATGTTTATAATTTTCATGAAAATATCAGTGTTTTAGTGCTCTATTAAATATTACCACTTCCCTAATGTATATCCTAGAAATTTGTTCAAGTAAAAAATATTATCTAATAGTAATGAAATACACAAACTTATTAAGGTAATTGACTACAACCTGAATCAAATTTTGGCCTTTATATGTATTTGGGAGTCATACGGTGAAACACATGGTGATTTTTTTCCATTTCCATGTTGGTATGGGTAATGGTTTCATCATCCCCTTAGAATTCGATGTTCATACATAACTTATTAACATACCAAGAATCGAGATACATATTCTTAAATATCCATCTTTATGTTTTCTAGACATAAATAATATTTGAGATCTCTATACATATATGTAGGATGGAAAAAAAATTATGATCTATGTGATTTGTGCAGTATCCCATTTTTTAATTCTAGTATTGTATAGATATATATCTAGTTCCAGAATATTATCATTCCATCATGATCAAAGTTGAACTCCAAGTAATTCCAATCCTTCTTTTCTAGTTCTATATCCTCATTTCATGCCTCTAAAATCTTTACATGGATGGATGGTTGAACATTTATTTGAGAAAGATAGGATTTCTACCCTTCCCTCATAATTTCAAGATTAATACTATATAAATCCTTATGTATTGTATCCATTTAAATACTTATAATATACAAGTTAAAATGGTTCTTCTAACTTAGAGCAGCATCCACATTTTTCACCTTCCTTGGGTAGTAATCTATTTAGCAATCATAATCCATAAACTCCAACCATATCATTTGGTGAATATTCAACTATTTCTATATGAATATATAATTTAAAATCTTATGATCAGTATATACATATCACACCTTTCACCATAAATATAATGCATCTATACTTTCAATGAATAAAACTCCCACTATAAATCCAAATCAAGAGTTGGTTACTATTTCTCATGGACCTTCAATTTTCATGAGACATACACTTCCACCATGTCATTTGGAATGAGAATACATCCCAATAAATTCTTTTATATATCACTATACATCACAAACTCTTCTCCGTTATAGGGTAGTATAAGAACAGGTGCATATAACAACCTTCTCTTCAGCTCCTAGAAATTTTTTCCACATTCTTATATACAGAGGAACTTGTATCCCCTCCACTTTAACTAAGTTATTGGATTTCAAATCCTTAATAAATTTATCACAAAAAAATGAAATTATAAATCTAATCCAACAAAATTATAGATCTCATTCATATTGGTTGGTCTAGTACATTGTTTAATAACTTCAAACTTTGAAGGATCAATGATTATACCCTCTCTTGTGTTTACATGATTGAAAAATAATAATTTATGTATCTATAATTAAAACTCTCTAAATTTGGATTACAACCTATCGTTTCTTACGGTGTTAAATAAAATACTAAAATAAACTTCTTTATCTTCATTTCTTATATAATATATGATAATATCATCACTAAATACTATCAAAAACTGATCAATGTAATATCTAAAGTCTTTATCCATTTTATCCATGAAGATAGTGGGGGAATTGTTATGTCTGAATGGAATCACCATTAATTCATATTATCCATACATTATATAGAAGGTTGTATCGGTTATATCCTTCATTTTTTCCCTCAACCGATGATATCTAGATTAATGTCGGTCTTTGAAAAGTTTTGAGATCTATGCAGTTAATCAAACTAATCATCAATATAAGGAAGTGGATACTTGTTCTTAATATTGATCTTGTTAAATTCATAATAATGAATTAAAAGCTTCATTGACCCATCTTTATTATTAATAAAAAAATCAACCTATGGTGATTCACTCAGGTATATGAATCCTTTTTTTAAATTCTCTTGGATTCTCTTCATTAATTCTTACAACTTAAAATGATTCATTCTATAAGAAGTTTCAAAAATAGTTATAGATCCTAGTATGAGTTATCTTTAAAAAAACTTTACAATTTAGATTAAGTATAGGAAAATATTTTGGAAATACATTGGAATATTATATAAGGATAGTAATATACTCATTATTGAGTTTGTCCTCAACCATTTGGGATAAATACCCCTCACAAATAGGTAATAAGACCAATATAATGGAAGTGATTTTTGTTAGAATTTCATGTTCATCATCTCAAAAATATATGATTATAGGTTTATTCAAAATATAAAAATTTTCATTCCTTATTTGTAATTGATATGGAATATATATATATATAGATATCTAATACATGCCCAAAATCACATCAAATTCAACAAGAGTAAGAATAGTAAGATTTGAAGGAATCACATTCCCATAAACATTTATTATAGAGTAGTTATAGACTTTAGTATAATCATCATACCATTATGAGTTTTCATAGATAATTCTATATCTTAACATTGATGTGGTGATGTGATGCCCATAGAAAATTCTTCGGATATAATAGTGGGTAGAACATAAATCACAAAATACATTTATATTTCTAGATTAGATAATAAGTGTTTCTTTCCCCACATCATTCTTGTGGCCCACATTAGTAGTAATAATCATATAGGACTTCTATTTTTCCTTTTTTTAATGAGGTTACTTATAATAGCCCAAAACCATCACTCTTTAATATAGTGCTGAAATTATAAACTTTACATTTCTGTATTTGATATCAATAATTATAACCTAATTATTTTTTTCATCCAAACCTTACACCATCAAAAGGAAAAACCAAACCACTTTCATTATAAAGGGACTTTTAGTTTTAGAGTTTTTTATAATTATAACAAAGTCCTACATAAACAATACCCATGGAATTAAATTTTCATTTCTCCCACTTCACCCAGCTTTTCTAATTTCACATTAATTCACCATTATCATCCATATGAAATACCTTCAAGACAAATTTATTCCAACCTTGTTATTTATAACCTAGGGAAGAGGAAATAGAATAAGAGTGAACAAAAATGATCAGTAATGGTAAAGATAATCATTAACAATTTAAAGTCATCAATGATCATAAGAAGTGCATAAGGTTTTGATGACATAATCTGAGTGGATGAGTGAATCATAAAAGAACTCATACCCATCAATACCTGAATCTTCAATCATGAATCATTAAATGAGGATTTAAAAAAGGAAAGAGTCATAAAAATAAATAAGCATGAGCCATGTGATATCAATATTGATCAAAGGAAACATTATAAACTCATAGAAATCATAGATAAAACATGTTGGTATTTAAAATATCGTCATCATAGAACACTTACAGAACCCTTACAGATGGAATAACCATATTTTCGAATTCCAATATAATTATCCATAGAATATAACCATTACCAAATGCATTGATGAACTATATGAGTGTTAGGACCAATCTGTGAGGAGGGTGATTGTCTTCATGTGTTGTCTTTTTTTTCAAGGAATGTTTAAAAAAATCACCTCACTTTTTGTATTGGAAAAAATCATATTAAGGATTGTTTTCAAAATAATCAGATCCATGTTTTCAAAATAATTGGACTCATGTTTTCTGAAAAATCTAATTCACTATGTCCCATCATAAAAATAAATTTATTTTTATCTTTAAATAGAGAATCGGTCACATAGATAATTCTTATGGATGGAATTAAATTGTCACCAGATTCACTCTTAATTTTGTGCAAAATAAGTGGATGTTTTGATGAAGTATCAAAGTATACTGACTATGATAAATTCAATTGTGATGATGCTTTTATGATTTGTATTTCATATAAATCATAAGTTGATTGGATAACTTCTAATATTATATTGATGGAAGAAATGAGCAGTAAAATGTAGTGTCGATTGAAAAATGTTGTTTTAAAGGAAAAGGTGGTGTCGATTGAAAAGATAGTTCTGATTCAAAAGTTTGTTATAATTGAAAAGGTGGTTCCAATTGAAAATATGGTGTTAATTTAAAATATGGTGTTGATTTAAGACTAAGATATTGTGCCAATTTTTTTCAAAATAAGCGTATCTGGGTGGATGAAGAAATGAACATACCCAGAATGATGATACATAATATGATCATATTCAAAATGATTATACCCAGAAAAGATTGTATTCGATAAAATATTATCCCAGACAATCGTACTCAGAATGATCATATCTGGAATGATCATACCCAGGATAACCATATCTAGACCAATTTTACTTAGAAAACACCATACTCTGTTTGAGAAGAAACTAAAGTAGCTAAAATGAATGGAAAGATAAGATACTTTTCAATCCAAGTATGAAAATGTTAAAGTTGGTCTCAAATGAATTTAAAGTCATGAAGGAATTCATGAAACAAGAAAAGGATTGTGAATGAATATTTTTTTAATTGCGTCAAGAGAATGGAAGGAGATAATGATATCAACAATGTAGTCAACCATTTAAAAATGGTTTAATTGCTTTCTAGGTTTCAAACTAGGTCAATAGAATAGAAGAAGATGAAGTTTTTAATATCAAGTGGGTCAAGAGTAAAAGATAATGAGATTGCATAATGAATTGTCAAGCGAGATCTATATATTCAAATGAAATAAGTTGATTAAAATCAGTTCCGAGAATCGTATTCAATAAATCATAATGGTATCCAGTTATTCATGCATTTGTTTTCAATTTATACAATGTTGTGTATTGAAGAAATCAGATTGATAAAAATTAGACTCATGTAATTAAATCATACGGACAATTAAAATGAAAGTATGAATAAAGAGATAAAGTTTAACGAAGAATCGGGAAGCTTCAAGAAGAATTGAAGAAGTCAAAATGCATCCAGAGATTTCCGAGGAAATTGAAGATTGGGTGATTTTGTGTGAGTGGGAAAGAATTTTGGGATTCCATGCAAAGGTCTCAAGGGTCACCTATAAAATGAGAAAAATATGTTGTACTTTTTTGGATGAAAAAGTATAGTTCATCACAATAAAGAGAGAATCTTCAAGTTTTATTGAGAAGAATAAATTTTATATTTTGATCTTGTATTGAATAAGTTTTTATGATGTAGTGAAAATTGTATTTGTATGATAATAATGTCAAGATGAATTAATTAGTTTTGGGATTTCTATATTGAGGGTCTCGAACTGAGGAATAATTATATTCTAAATTGAAGTGGTGTCAATTCATTTATATTGTATTTTTAAAGAAAAACTAACTAAGGAAGAATTTTATTCTGAATTGAAGTGATATTGATTCATTTATATTGTATTATATCAGAAAATTAGACTAAAATAATTGTATCAGAGAGAATCAGACATAGAAAAGCAGACTATGTTTTTATAACAAAGTCTAGGAGGTTCTTACCTTTCTTCTGGGTAAGAAATTGAATAATTTAATTTCAATTGTATAAATTTATTGAATTGAAAAGAATCACAGGTAACATGAGTTGTTAAAAAACATTATATTACCTAATTTGTGCTACGTGGGTGCACATGTACTTTTGGATTTCCTTCATTGTATTACACGATTGTAAGGGAATATCCTACTTTATTTAATACAAGTATTGTTTTTTAGTGGATTGTATGGTATTGGATTTTAACCAAACCATACCAAGGACATAGCTATTCATATTGAATAGTGAACCTTGTAAATACTTGTCTTCATGTGGATGTGTGTTTGAATTATTTTAATTAGGGAATTGAACCATTAATAGGAGGTGAAGTTTGTTTAATTTATAAGGAAATAGAAAAAATATCATTGATTCACACCATCCCCCTATCAATTATACAATTATCCTCACTATGTACTTTCAATGGGTTCACCGATTGTATAATCTATAAGGGTCTCACCCAACACTATTTGGGTGCACCCATCATATAAGCTATATCAGGCTCACCTAGCATTATCTGGGTGCACCCATCATATAATCTATATCAGGCTCACCCAACATTATCTAGGCGTACCCATAATATAAGATATATTGAACTCAATCATAAGCTATAATGGGTATTAAAACTTTCTATAATATGTATCGATTCCACTCATAATGTCTAAGTACGATTCATAAATAAAACATTTAGAATAACAATAATAATTGTTTGATTCTCCCATGTAAAAGAAATAGGTTCCATAAAAATCTCTTTGAAACATGATTAAACCGTGGAAAAGATATGGGTTCTATGATAACCTCTTTGAAACATGATAAACCTCTATAAAATAAATGGGTTCTACAAAAATCAATTTGAAACATGATCAACTCGTGGAAGAGAAATGGGTTCCATAACAATCTCTATGAAAAAATCTTAATCCATCCAAATAAATAATGAGGATGGTATCATCATAAAATATTCACATTGGGTCATAAGTAAGAATAAATAATTTTAACTTAGATGAAGAATTATTTTGAAATATTACTTGAAAATTTTCTTAAGGAAAATAAATTTTATTTGAAAAATCACTTTTTAAAATTAAAAAATCATAAAATATTTTATAAATTCCTTTCTTTGAAAATAAAATTTAAAATTTATAAGGGAATATTCAAAAATCATTTAAAACATTTCTTGAGGAAAATATCCTTTCTATTTTGAAAAAAAATAAAATATTTTGAAAATAATTTTCTTTGAAAATAACCTTGGTAACTTATAAAGGAAGTTTTAAAATTCATTTAAAACATTTATTGAGGAAAATATTGAAATTAAAATCCTTTTGAAAATCCTTTTATTTAAAAATCCTTTTATTTGAAAATAATTTTCTTTGAAAATAATTTTGAAAATTATAAAGGAATTTTCAAATAAAAAAATGTACATGATGATAGAAAATTTCATTCATGTCGTACATGTTATAACAAATATTCCTTTCATGTTTTTGGTAAAATCCAAATCGGGATTATTTGGAAAATGACATGAAGATTCCTTTATAAACATTTTTTAAAAAGTGAAAAAATGGGTAAACAATTATTTATTAAATAATTTATATAATTATAAAATCATTTTTGAAACATTTTTTGAAAACATAGTTTTAGAATAAAATGGGTTTTTAAACGAAGAGAGAAATATAGAAAACTTCTCCCAAAAACATTTTATAATTTTTTTTGTAAAAATGAGTGGTAAAATAGTAATATTATATGAAAATATAATTAATATCAAGATAATAATAAAATTCATGATAATTATTGAGTTAAATCATAATATTTAAACATTGGATACTTAATCCTAAACAATACTCATAAATAATGAGATTATAATATAAAACTCTTAAAACATTGGTAACTCAAGAATATTAAGCACCATAAAAGAATAAAATTAAATTAAACATCAAATATCATGAGAATAAATAAATTCATGATATTATATGTCAAATGGGATGTATATAAACCTCAAAAAAGAAGATAGCAGCAAAACATGAATTAAGCCTCAAAGAAGGAAAATTGAGACAAAAATCCATTACCGCTTTAGAAATGTTTTAAATTATAATGCCTAATAAAAAATAACATCAAATTAAAAATTAAATATCATTATTATAATGGTATTCAAGATATAACATTTAAAAGTAGTATAATATATATCAAACAAAAGAATTGAGTGGTGAATTTTCATATGTCTCCTTTAATTAAAAGAGAGACTATAAATAATTTACCTCACAATTACTTTTGGTTGAACATATATTAACCACATATATAGTGGTTTTAAAAAACATTATTAACTTTTTATAAAACTATATTAATATTTATATTATCATATATAATCCTTTTATAATATCTTATCACCCATTCATTAAATTTTTTTTAAAGGTTGGGGTCGAAGCCTCAATTTATTATTAAAGCAAAGACCTCTTTAGACTGGGTAGAGGGTGACCCATTACATAGCTCGAAGGCCCAAGGCCAAGTGGCCTGCATACAGGGCTAAGAAAGCCCATTTTTTCCCAAAGGACCCCTCGGTGAAAAATACTGCTATAGTACCCGCGCAGCTACAGTTCCTGCTACAGTACAGCAGCCGCTACAGTACCCTGCTATAGTCCCTCTGCTGCTATAGTGATGTCGCTGCTACAGTCCACCGCTGCTACAGTACTACTACAGTGACCTGCTACAGCGCTGATACAGTACCCTGCTACAGTAACTCAGGAATTCTCATTTGTGCTTTATCATGAAAGTTTGGGTTCTTGTGTATATTACAGAGTTTAAACATGTACACAACAATAATCATGAAATAAGTATAATTTTTATACAAAAATTATACTTTTAATACCAATCATGAAATATGGTTTTGAAAATTGAATTATGCTACGATCATGGAGATGGTGGGTTGTACATACGCGTGAGTAATGTCTCCATTTTTCAAAGATCATTATGGAAAGGAGGTAAGTAATATTTTAGACTTAATGAAATATAATAATATCATATATACCATATTATTTCTTTAAATATACTTATATATAGCATCCATGTGGTGTGGTGATGAGAAGAGAGTCGCATCACTTCGTGAAGGTGGTAGTCCACACATAAACGAATGATGTTATCATTTTTCTGTGTAAAAAACTAAAATGATGTATTATATTTTAAAAATTATAAATATTTCATGTATATAATAATTATTTCACGTATATCAAATATATATATTAACTTTATCCTCATTAAATTTTTTGTAAATCGTTATTGAAAGGCGAATCACATCACTTCGTGAAGCGGTAATCCACCGTACACACGAGTGACGTGGTCGTGTCCCCTAATAAATAGAAAGTAAAAAAAGATATATAATATATAATTAATAAATTAGAATAATTTTGTTATTAATTTTATATAGACACTTTAGATACATCATCATACCCAACTGTGATAGGTGGTGATGAAAAACAAATGACATCGATTCGCAAGGTGGTAATCTGTTGTACACAAAAATCATAATTCCATAACTCATTTGACGGAAGAGGAAACATATTTAGGTCATGTCACTAAAATAATAAAAAATAAGTATATGGATTCTAATTATCTTATTAAAAAATCATGGCTTAAGAATAATTGATGTAATTTTATGAATAAATAAAATAAAATGTTCGTTTAAGAATGTTACCTCTTCTTTGGGTAACTTCTTTTAGTTTTAAAAAAAGGCCTTCCTTGGATGAATTTATGCCAAAAATAAGGATTTTAGGATTATATAATGGAATTATAAAAGTTATTTAGCTGGGTAAAAAATAAACCAATGGGTTTTGAATATGTGAATAGAGGAGGATAGGAGTTATCATTTTATAAGTGAGGTGGGTGGCACACTTGAAATTTTTGAACAGAATGAATTCCACACATGTATTTTTCCTTTCAAGAGGATATAATAATAGAAATTTATAGATAATATAAGTTATAAGATGTAAATATGGCCATAAAATATATTTTAGACAATTTTTTAGGTCATTTTAACCCTTATCTTTTTAGGTTAACCCCTGGTAATCCTTTTTACATTAAGCTCGGTAATTAATTTTCACTATTTTCACTATTCATTTTGGCCAAAAAATAATTTGGAATTATTATATAATATAAATTATTATTATTCCAAAAATGGACTCTATTTTACTAAATTCTAGTCACATAAGTGTCACAATTCAATTTAAAATTAATCATGTAGATGAGATGAGAAAGCAGTTTTTCGAAGAGAAAATGTTCACATGTTTATAAAGTTTCTATATCCAATTTCAATATAAAATTGATTAAATATAATAAATTAGATTAATAGATATAAAATTGAACTAATATTACTTTAAAACTAATTTAAAATATCTTTTAATTTTATAAATAATTAAAACGAGAAGGCAGTTTTCCATTAAAATTCAGTATTTTTAACTATTCATCAAAAAATTAAACTTTTCAGAAAATTATAAAAAATTAACCCTAATATAATTTTAAAATTATGATTTAAAATTTTAACATTATTTTTTAAAATAAATTTTCTAAAATTGGAATAAATTAAATTTAAAACAAAACTCACACACATGATGAAAAACAGGTTTTCGAGAAGTGAGATTTTTTCAAGCACAGTATGATTTTATATTAACTCTATGTCTAATAATAACCATTTTATAAATATAAATTAAATTTTAAGGAATATAATATATAAATTTTATTTAAATAATTCATCATTATGGATAATTTTAATTAATTAAAATGGAGACACATTATGCACATTAAAAAAATCACAAAAGAAAACCCTCTTTAAACCCAAAAACAAAAATATATTAAAACAAAGTATAATTATGATTCATGTAACTCCCCAAGTTTTTTTGATTTTTTTGAATTAATTTAAACTTTATGATATTTTTCATTTCACGTAACACTAAAAAAATTTATTTTATATTAAAGTACTATGTTTGGCTTGTGTTATACCTAACACCAATTTAATCATGAACTAGACACAACATAAATTTTAGCTTGCTCTACATAGAACATAGATGTTAGATGCAACTTGGCATACAAAACACACAACACAAACTTTTCATATGTTATACGCAACACTGATGTTTCTATGAAACATTGTTTTACGGTTATAATTATTCAAATGATATAATTTTAACCTAGTCGTTAAACTTAGTGATTTGAATATTTATAACTAACTTTAAAATGTTTTTTATAATGTTTTTATTGAAATAAAACATATTTATAACGAAAGATAGAATTTTTTGTAAAGTCTTTATATGTTTAAAAATATTACTTTCCCAAATAAACTACATTTTATGTCCTTCTGTAAAAAATAATATAATTAATTTTAGACACATATAGAAATTTAATTTGATTAAATAAACTTAAATTTTTAATTTAGAATTCTTAAATTATATTAGGGTGATTTTTTGGGATTTTTCTAAGAAACTTCATTTTTATGAACAGTGAAATTACTCAGTTTTAGTTAAAAAAAGTCATTCCATTTAAATATTTATTAATGTTAAATTATTATTAAATTTGTCTTATAGTCACATTAGATAAATTATACATCTATTAATACAATTTATTTCATTATAATAAATTTCACTTTGAAGTTTAATATAAAAACATAACAAACTTTTGAATATTTGTCTACTTTAAAAACCTGTTATTTCGTCATGTCTGTGGGATTAGCATTAATCTTAATTTTTCCGCTTCTGTGAATTAAATTTTGAAAAACTAACATAAAATATTTTTAATCAGTATAATATTAATATTCTAAATAGATAATGTTGATTTTTTTCACCAAACTTATTATTAAAAGTGATTTAAATTAATCACAATGATTAAGGTCAAATTAAGCTTAATTAGGGACTAAATCTCAATATTAGGGGCTCAAATGATGTATCCTATTTTCAAAAACTGATTGGATGGAAATATTTCGGCCATAAACCATTAATTATTGATTTTTATTGGTTTTTTATTACTTTTTTTAGGTAATAACATGTGTACATGTAACTTGTTTTCAAAAATTCCAAGTGATCCCTTTTCTTTCCCTATAAAAGGTCACCAACTCTCCCTCTTATTCACACCTCTAAAACCTAATATTTCCATCCAATATCTTCCAAATACACTTCCCAATATCCCTACCCTAATACTAAAAACCTCTTTTTGGTAATAAAGTAATCCAAGGAATCTTTTTGGCACAAACGAAAAGGAGTTACCCGATTAAGAGGTAATGTCTTCTATCAAGTTCCTTTATTTTATTTTCTTTATCCACACAATACACTATATTTATTACATTATTGTATAAAAACAATATTATCCTCAATATACTATTATTTTTTTCAGCTAATTTTTTGACCTACAATTACACACACCTCCATCTAATGGTTAACGAACATACTGTTTATGTGTACGGAAAACTTCCGCCTCACAAAACGATGATTGTTCAATTTTCCTTACCATATAGCATGGTGGAAATTATGATAGAAACTATGTTTATATATATTATATTTTTTTTAATCTTATGTAATCCTCTTACAACACAAATATTTTTACTTTCCATTTGGTGTATATATGATAACTTCGTTTTAGGAAGTGTGGACTACCGCCCGCTCAAAGCGATGTGATTAATTCACATACTACACGAAATGTATTAAGGATGGTTTTAGTAAAATTATATGATATATATAAAATTATAATACTACTTTAATTATATTAAATACATATATTCATATATTTCATTTTCTCTCTTTCTTTCAATACCACAATAAAAACAGAAACATTGTTCATGCGTACGTACAGCTTACCGTCTCCATGAAGGATGTATTCCATTCCATGATTAAAAATTATATATATTATTATAATAAAAATATAATTTATATAAATTTTAATTATATCATGTTTTAAATTATAGAATCATTATATAAGTATAAGGACCAACGATACAACAAATTAAGACACATGCGAAGAACAAAGAGAATATTATTCGAAGTGAAACCTTAACATATGATGGTTAACAAGTAGGTAATATAAGGTAGTAATAAAACAATATATGGTATTATATATAAGAATATAGTTCTTTAAAATATGTATAATAAATTTATATTTATTATAAAGTTGGTTTTAATGAGTACTATGAGAGTCAAGACACAAGGTAAGTGGATTTCATCTCACTTTTTATTTCTATGAGATACAAGCTATATTTGGAACTCTTTCCTTTTGTGTGATATATGTACTGAACATGATTTTATTATATTTATATTATACTTAAATTAATTTGTATTTACAAATCCATTTTATAAAATTTATTCTATGGGGAATAAGTTTCAAAAGTTTCCAAATTGATGAAATATTTTTGTCTCAATTTTCTTTATTTGAGAATCATGTTTTGTTGTGCACCTAAATTATATTTAGAGGTGTATATAATTCCATTTTACATCTTAAATCATGAATTTACATTTTTTTGATATTTTAAGTTTCATTTAATTACCTTTTCTTACATGGATAGTATGATCTGAAGTTACCAAGTTATAAGAGTTTATAAAAACAATATCGTCACTTTTAGAGATTATTTATGTTTATGCTTCCTTTGATGAAATTTTATGAACCATATCTCAAGAAAATTCATGAATTTATTTCTCATTTGGTTATTAATGATTTATTCATATATTGGTACCATTTTTCCACTATTTGGTACATAAAATAGTTAAGAAACTGTTTCTTCATAAAGCCTGAGTTCACCCTCTCTTCAGTCGGAAATATGTGTTCTTTTAATGCCATTTTTTCTAAAAAGTATTTCCAAGAATATTCTACCAATCTCTTATGAACAATAAAAGAAATTTTTACCATTTTTTACCAGTGTTTTCGAATGAATCTTCTTATCGCTTTCCAAACAAGGAATTTTTATAACCTTTTCACCATTAAAAAGGAATGTTCTTTTTACCTCATATGATATGTACAGATTTATCCACCATCAATACTTTGAAGATTTATTTTCATTTTTAAAGGTTAATTTTTAAAATAATGGTTTTAAAATATATTTTCTAGGAAATTGGTTTTAAAAACCCTTTCAAGTTCCTTTTATAAATTTTCAAGGAAAATGGTTTTTAAAATGATTTCAATATTATTTTATAAGTTTTCAAGGAAAACGGTTTTCAAAATTTTATCAATATTATTTTATAATTTTTCAAGGAAATATTTTTTAAAAATGATTTAAAGTCTTATTTATATGTTTTCAATTATTTTCAAAGAAATTGTTTTCAAAAAAAATCAATCTTATTTCATATATTTCAAGTAAAAAGGTTTTCAAAATATTTTCAATATTTATTTATAAGTTCTAAAAGTGTTTTCAAATAAAAAGCTTTTTAAATTTTTTTGAACTTGTTTTATAAGTTTTCAAGGAAAAATTGTTTGAAAATGATTTTAAGTATTCTTTTTATGTTTTCCAGGTATTTTTCTAATAAAATTATTTTCAAATGGTTTTATATATTAAAAATATTTTTCAAATAATAAAGGATATTTTCCTCAAGAAACTTTTATGAAAGATATTTCAAAATTATTTTCTTTCTAAGATGACATCTGTTGATATTACTCATTCTCTTCTAAGAAATGATCTAAAGGTTTTATTCAAATTATTTCTATGAATGTGTTATGGTTAATGTCATGGTATTTATGAAACACGTTTATCTTTCACAGGTTATATGTTTATGAAATTTATTTCTCTTTCATGGGTTATATGTTTATGAATCCCATTTCTCTTTTATAGATTATATGTTTATGAAATATGTTTCTCTTTCATGGTTTATATGTTTATGAAAATCATTTCTCTTTCACATGTTATATATTTATGAAACCCTTTTCTCTTTCTTAGGTTATATATCTATGAAATCTTTTTCTCTTTCACAGGTTATATGTTTATGAAACCTGTTTCTGTTTCTTGGGTTATGCTTTTGATGAAATATATATGAAACATATCTTTTTCCATAGGTTATGATTTTATTACATAATTATAATACCCATTTCATTTCATGGGTTATGATATTATTATTTATGATCTTGTGGCACATGTATTTATTATTTTCTTATGAGATGGGTGGGACCCATATCTCCATCCAATGCATTGGGTAAATATTTACATCTCGTGATATAGACTAAGATGATTAGGGGAATGAACCTTAACTACTAAGATGGTCATGGGAGTGAACCATGACTACCAGGATTGTATGAGTAGTGAGATCCTTCTACCAATATGGCCATGGGAGTGAACTAGGACTACCTAGATGGTATGGGGAGTGAACCCATACTACTAATATGATCTTTTCCATGATTCCTTGGCTACTAGGAAAATAATATTATATGCTTATGTGTCTCCCACAATTCCATTTTTTATTCATATATTGTTCTTTCATGACTTATTATCTTAATTTTATTATGATCCATGTCTTATGAAATCCCAATATTTATTATGATCTCTAATATGAAGGGTATTGTCTTCAAATGTTATGCTCAATTTCCATACCCTTTGTTCATTTTATGCTTACACATTTCCTTTATTTACACTTACTAAGCATTTGAGCACACTCTTTATTATGTTTCCTTTCCCCAGGTAATGACAAAATATTTTAGGTAGAAGTAATAAAGGTAGAGATCATTATGGGATTAGTTGAAGATATTTCACCAGGATAGAAGTTTTTTTTTCTAAGTTTCCAAATTCACTAAAATACTAAATTCCTTAGGTTTATATTATTTTAATTTACTAAATATTCATCTAAAATGGTGTAATATCTATGTATGTTAAGTTGGGGTCGCTATAGTTGGTATCAAATGAAAGGTTTTGTCATACATTAATAACTTGTATGAGAAAACTTTAGTAAGATCCCTAGGTATATTTCTAAGGATATATCTATGGATATCTCTAAGGATAAGTATAAGGATGACTTAACATTTAGGAAAATTTCCTGGAATTTTGGTAAAGGATAGAGTGAGTGGTTTCCTAGAAAGGCATCCATGTATGGATACTAAAAGTGTGTGTGGCTCTTGTATAGATGAACCTAGAAGTAATAACTCTGACAATATGTTTTGAGCATAACTCTGGTTAATTTGGTACATGAAAATGGGCCTTGATGCACACCTGTTTTGACACTCCTGTGGGCTATGCTTTGGGAATTCACAAACTCTTCAGGAACCATCATGAAATATTTAAATATAATTCAGTTATGAATAACCCAGTATGAAACTATGGTGTCATATATTAATAAAGGTTTCATGATTTATACATCCTATATGTAATTATTTTCATGACTATGTGGTTTTATTCTATGATAAGTAATTCTCACACTATGACTCTAGTTTTAGTAAATGGAGGTATCTAGAAGGAACTAGATTAATGTTGAATAAGGTGGACTATTTTTTTATGACAAGTCAAGTGGAATGATCACTAGAGTGAAATATGTTGTGGTCATGGCTAATCAGTTTTAATATAACATGATTAAAAATGTGTAACTTAACTAACTCTCAGGCTCCCCAAGGAAAACAAATAAGAAGTTTACTGAGAGTTCAGGTAATGGAGACCATAGTGGAAAGAATATTTGGTTTTCTTTGTGCCAAGAATTTGGAAAGAATCTCCTAATTGATTGTATTATAGTAACAACAATATGTTTTGACTATAAAAATGAATGAAACAAAGAAAGTGATTTCAAGGGAAATGATGAGTTCGGTTAACGAAATGGATGAGAATATTTTCCTCCCTAAGACACTATAAAAGGTTCATTATTTTAAGTGTGGAATAAATGGTCATTATATACTTAAATTCCCCAAGAGTAAATCTCTTAAAGAGGATCATCAAGGTGGTACAAGTAATGGTTACATTGGTGGTGATGAAGAGACTATAGATTAAATGAGAAAAGGAAAGAGGTATTGTGTAATAGGATGATGTGGCCTTGCTAATAGAAAAAATATGAAGTGGAATAATAAAATATTTTATGTATTTTGATTCAATAATTATATTATATGATAGGTGAAATATATAAGGATTGCTCAGTTTTGTTTTTCACTACGGACTTACGAGAACACGTTGAATGGTTCTGATGGAATAGAAAAGTGATATAATGACAAGGTTATTTCCATATAAAGGACATGATTAAGGGAAAGATAAATCTTAATATGTTCCTTATGTTATGATAATTTTTCTTGGGTAATTATTTGTGGGATATGAATAAGTAAATTGGAAGGTACTAATTACCTTGGAACTACTTAAGGACTTGTTAACAGGTGGTTTACGCTATCATTGATGAAGTTTACAAAATTTTTGAATTTATAGAATAAATTAAATATACATTGAAAAGGGAAGCATGCATGTTTTTATTAAGGATTTATAGTAATTCAGATTATTACCATGTTTTAAGAGAATATATGATGAGGGTATTCACATGTTTGAAATGTGACAACCAAAAGAAAATTTTTGATATACGAGGTAATCAATGTTAATCTGATTTTGTGACTCTCTTTTTAAAGTTTTGTATTTTCATATTTATGAAGTGTTATATGGCTAACCCTTCATGAAAAGTTTAAGTTAAACTTCAGAGGAAGTATTCATGCACTGATTTTGTATTGAAGACCTTTGTTAAAAGGATATTTATTTATTAAACTTATTTCAAGGATATCCATCATATTTTGTAAATTATATTAGTATGGTTTTAGGATAGGGAATCATGAATTTCAGGTGAATACCAATCAAGTATTCCACGGTCGTGGGTCTTGAACCCATGACTGAAAGATGATAAGGTTTTCACGCTAACCACAGGCCTACCTGATGTTTAGATTAATGTATAATTATTTTTCATGAATAACTATTTATGATGAAATAGTAGTGTTACTATTTATGTTTAGAGATTAATAATATTGATTTTTAAGAATAGATATAGATAAATAGTTATATTTTCATACTTGAATGGGACATAATATCTACAAAAGTGTATTTTAGTGCATCATACATCAAAGTTAATTTTTGGACATCTATTTCTTGAAGTAATGGATGAATTATAAATATTTAAAAGCACAATCAAAGAATGAAATTTTGTTTATAGAAATATATCAAGTAATTATTTTTCTTTATATTATTGGTCAATAAAATAATTACTCAAATATAGGATAATGTTCAAAAAAATATTATCCTAATACCTTAATTTTGTTTGAACTGATGGCCTTATAAATCATCACATATTTATGACTTTGAGGTCCTAAACTTTTTTTGATCATTCACTTGTTTGTGATTGATAACCTTAGTCACTTCCTATAAATATTTACACTTTTCCTCTATGTACAATCTTCAATCCCAACATATATTATTCTATATAGAAACTCATTTATATTTTACTTTAGGTAATCGTTATAGTTCCAACTTTTCCTTTTAAGAGAAGTTTTAGTATTCATTTTTACGATGTGGGTTTCTATGAATGAAACTTTCAAGTGTTAGAACTTTTATAACCCAAACAAATTTTAAAAGGTAAAATTAATTTTAGGGGGTAGAATATAACACCCAAATATTTTGTTTTTTTAATTAATTTAAACTTTTTAATATTTTTCATTTCGTGTAACACTAAAAATAGTTTATTTTAAATTAAAGTACTATTTTTGTCTTACATTATACGCAACACCAAGTTAATTATACACTACACACAACATATATTTTAGATTACTCTACATGGAACATTGAGGTTAGATATGACTTGGAGTACGCTACACGCAACACTAACTTAGCATATGTTACATGCAACATTGATGTTTCTACAAAATATCATATACTGTTATAAATATTTAAATGAGATAATTTTAACCTACTTGTTAAACTTAGTAATATGAAGAGTAATAACTACTTTTAAAATTTTTTTATAATGTTTTTATATAAATAAAACATATTGATAATGAAATATATAATTTTTAGTAAAGACCTTATATGTTTAAAAATGCCATTTTCTCAAATAGACTACATTTCATGTCCTTCTTGAAAATAATAAAATTTATTTTAGTCACACCTAGAAATTTAATTTTATAAAATAAAATTAATTTTTTAATTTATAATCCTTAAATTATATTAGGGAGATTTTTTGGGATTTTTCTAAGAAACTTTATTTTTTATGAATAGTGAAAAATACTGTTTTTTAGTTAAAAAATACCTTTTCATTTAAATATTTATTAATGTTAAATTATATTTCAGATTTGTTTTAAGGTAAAATTAGATCAATTATACATTTATTAATACAATTTATGTCATTAGAATAAATTTTACTTTGAAATTGAATATAAAAACTTAACAAACTTTTGAACATTTTTTTACTTTAAAAACCTGTTATTTCATCTTGTTCATGGGATTACAATTAATCTTAATTTTGCCTATTTTTTTAATTTTATTTTTAAAAACTGACATAAACTATTTTAATCAGTATAATATTTATATTCTAATTAGATCACATTGATTTTTTGACCAAAATTATTTGTAAAAGTGATTAAAATTAATCACAGTGATTAAGGACAAATTAAGATTAATTAGGGACTAAACCTTAATATTAGGGGCCCAAATGACCTATAAACCTATTAAAACCCCATTTCATGTAAATATCGAGTCCATAAACCTTAAATTATTGATTTATTATATTTTATTATTACTTTTTTTAGGTAAGAACATGAGCATAACTAACTTGTTCTCAAAAATTCCAAGTGAGTCCTTTTTTCCCTATAAACGGCCACCACCTATCCCTCTTATTCACACATATAAAACCTATTAAATTCAGACAAGATCTTACCAATACAATTAATAAAATTCCTCCCTTCCTACTATAATCCTATTTTTGGTAATAAATCAATCCAAGTAATCATTTTGGAACAAATCAAAAGGAGTAACCTGATTAAGAGGTAATGTCTTCTTTTAAGCTTTATTATTTTGTTTCATTTCACCACCAAATAATCTATATTTATTCTGTTATTGTATAAAAAAGTATCATAAATATACTAGGATTTTTTTATGCTATGTTTTATACCTACACTTACACACAACTCTATCTAATGCGTAACAAACATACTGTTTATGTGTACAACGAACTTCCTCCTCACGAAACGATGATTGTTCAATTTTTCTTACCACCTATCATGGTGGAAATTATGATGGAAAATATATTTATAAATTTTATATATAATTTTTATTATTTATTTTAATATTATTTATTCCATTTACAAAACATATATTTTTACTTTTCATTTTGGGTAAATATGAGAATTTCATTTGAGAAAGTGTTGATTACTGCCCCCTCAAAGCGATGTGATTCATTAATACACTACATGGAATATATTAAGGATTTTTTTAGTGAAATTATATGATATATATAACAATATAATTATAATTTAATGATATTATATACATATATACATATATTTCATTTTCTTTCTTTCTTTCAATACGATAATAAAAAAGGAAACAGCATTCATGCATATGTACGGCTTATCGTCTCCATGAATGGTGTATTCCATTTCATACATATATATTATACAGATTATTGCAACAAAACTATACTGGATATACATGATATTTATATCATGGTTTTCATTTTGGTATAATGATATAATTATAAGGACCAATGATACAACAAATTAATACACTTGCGAAGCACAAAGCGAATATTGTCTGAAGTGAAACTTTAACCTAATATGGTCAACAAGTGGGTAATATAAGGTCATAATAAAACAAAATATGGTATTATATATAATAATAGTGTTCTATAAAATATTTAAAATAATTTTATATTTATTATACAGGTTTTTTGAATGAGTTTGATGAGGGTCAAGACAAAAGGTAAGGGGATTTCATCTAACTTTTAATTTTTGTGAGATACATGTTGTGTTCTCTACACTTTCCTTTTGTGTGGTGTATGTAATGCACATTATTGTATTATATGTATATTATAATTAAATTTATGGTTATTTATATATCCATTTTATGATATTTATTTTATGGGGATTAAGTTTCAAAAGTTACCAAATCGGTGAAATAATTTTTTCTCAATTTTTCTTCTTTGAGACAAATGTTTTGTTATGCACCTAAATTCAATTTTGAGGTATATATACTTCCATTTTACATTATATATAATGAATTTAAATATTTTAATTATATTTTAAGTTTCATTTAATTTCATTTTCTTACATGTAGAGTATGATCCCAAGTTTCCAAGTTATAAAATGTTTTTTAAACAATCTCGTTGTTTTTTGATATTTCTTATGTTTATACTTATTTTGATGAAATTTTATGATCCTTATTTAAAGAAAATTCCTAAATTTTATTCTCCTTTGTTTATTAATGATTTATTAATATATTGGTACCATTTATTCCACTCTTTGGTACATAATATAGTAAATAAAGTGTTTTTTAGAGAGCTTGACTTCACCCTCTCTTTGGCCGGAAATCTATGTTCTTTTAAAACCATGTTTTATAAAAAGGGTTCGCAAGAATATTCTAATAATATACTATGAACATTAAAATAAATTTTTACCCTTTTGTATTTCACCAATTTTTTCAAAGTAATCTTCTTGTCACTTTCTGAATGAGGCATTTTTCTAACCTTTTTTCCAAGAAAAATGAATTTTCTTTTTACCTCATACGATATGTACGAATTTATCCGTCATCAATCCTTTGAAGCTTTATTTTCATGTTTAAAGGTCAATTTTTTAAATAATGTTTTTAAAAGTTATTTTCAAGGGAAAATTTTTTTAAAATATTTTCAAGCACCTTTTATAACTTTTTTATGAAAATGGTTTTCAAAATATTTTAAAACTTATTTTATAATTATTCAAGGAAAATAGTTTTCAAAATGTTTTCAAGCTTATTTTATAAGTTTTCAAAGAAAAAATATTTCAAGATGTTTCAAACCTTATTTTATAAATTTTCAAAAAAAAATTAAAATTTTTTTCAGCCTTGTTTAAATTTTTTCAAATTATTTTCAAAGAAATGGTTTTCAAAACATTTTCAAGACCTCTTTAAAGTTTTCAAATTATTTTTAAAGAAAATGTTTTCAAAAAAAATTCAATCTTATTTCATATGTTTCAAGTAAAAAGGTTTTCAAAAAATATTCAAGCATTAATTATACATTCTCAAAGTGTTTTTAAATAAATATTTTTTAATAAAAGTTTGAACTTGTTTTATAATTTTTCAAGGAAAAAGGTTTTCAAAATGATTCCAAGTATTCTTTTTAAATTTTCAAGGTATTTTTCTAAGAAATTGTTTTTTTAACGGTTTTTGTATTAAAAAATATTTTCAAAGAAGAAAGGGTATTTTCCTCAAGAAATATTTTTAAAAGATAATTCCAAATCATTTTACATCTAAGATGGCATCTGTTGATGTTACTCATGCACTTCTAGGAAATTATCTAAAGGTTTCATTCATATTATTTCTAATGGGTTATGCATAATGTCATGGTCTTTATAAAACTTGTTTCTATTTCACAGGTTATATTTTTATGAAATCCATTTCTCTTTCATGGGTTATATGTTTATGAAACCTATTTATTTTTCACAGATTATATATTTATGAAGAAAAACAATCTCTTTCATGGGTTATATTTTTATGAAACTCATTTCTCTTTCATGGGTTATATATTTATGAAACTTGTTTCTCTTTCATAGGTTATATGTTTATAAAACCTATTTATCTTTCATGAGTTATATGTTTATGAAATTTTTTTCTATTTAATAGGTTATATGTTTATGAAATTATTTTTTCTTTCACTGGTTATGATTTTAGTGAAATGATTGTGAAACCTAACTTTTTTACATGTTATGATATGATTACATGTTTATAATACCCAATTTATTTCATGGGTTATGATATGATTATTTATGATCTTGTAGAAAATATATTTATGATTTCATTATGAGATAGGTGGGACATGTATCTCCCTCTAATTCATTGGGTAAAAATTTATCTCATGAGATAAACTAATATGTTCTTGGGAATGAACCTTGACAAATAAGATAGTCATGGGATGAACCATAACTACCAAGATGGTATGGGGAGTGAATTCATCCTACCAAGATGAATATGGGAGTGAAATGTGACTACCAAGATGGTATGGGTAGTGAACCCATACTACCAATATAGTCTTGGAAGTGATTCCTTAGTTTCTATGGAAATCATATTATATACTTATGTGTCTACCACAATTACATGTTTTATTCCAATGTTATTCTTTCATGAATTATTATCTTAATTCTATTATGATCCATTTATTATGAATTTATAATATTTATTATGATCTATAATCTTCATGGTATTATCTTAAAATGTTATTCTAAAGTTTCATACCCTCTTTTCATGTTATTCTTACACCTTTCCTTTATTTATCGTTATTGAGCATCTGAGCTCAACCCTTCTAATGTTTCATTTCCCCATGTTATGAAGATTGGTTTTAGGTAGAATTACTAA
Organism: Viscum album; assembly: GCA_963277665.1. NCBI lineage: Eukaryota > Viridiplantae > Streptophyta > Magnoliopsida > Santalales > Viscaceae > Viscum > Viscum album. The sequence continues at coordinate 1,515,366,545 of OY728163.1, forward strand.
ATTAAGATATATTGATGGGATATGTTGAAGATATTTCACCAGGATAGAAGATTTTGTTTCTATGTTTCCAAATATGCTAAACTATTACAGTCCTCAAGCATGTATTATTGTAATGTACATAATATTCATCTAAAATGGTGTAATATCCATGTATGTTAAGCCTAGGTTGTTATAATTAAAATTTAATTAAGTATACTAAATATAAATAAATAATACTTATGTTAACTTAAATTATATTCAAAACATGATGTGACTTTTAAATTAATTAATTTATTGAAAATAAATGAATTTTTACAAACAATTGGTATTTTTTCACTATTTACAGAAAATCAATATTTTATTAAAAGATCCCAAAATTTTACCCTAAATAAATTTTGATATTATAATTTAAAAATATATTTAATTTTGAAAAATTAATTTTCTAAATTTTCAAAAAATTAATTATAATATTTTTTTCATTAAAATTAAAAAAAAAATTAAAGAAAGAATTTTTTTGAAGAATAAAATTACTCCCTAAAAATTGATTTATTATTTAATAAACGTTTATCAATAAATTAAATTAGTTATTAATTTTTTATATATGTTTCTAAGTGTATTTTTCACAAAGTAGTTCATATTATTCATACCCACTAATTTAACAGCTAGATTATAATGGTTATATATATCATAGGTCGTTTAATCAAGATGTTGTGTGTTGGATACGCTATCAAATATAAAAATATCAGGGTTTAGTGTACCAAAATCTATTGAAGATATTAAATTTATTTAAAAATTAATATATCATAATGTATTGGGGTGTTATATTTTCTTCTATGATCGTTTTTTCTTGTCATTTATGCTATCGAACATAAATTTATTCTTCTAAAATATCATGGGGTTACATTCTACCCCCCCCCCCCCCAATAAATTGTGTCCTCATGATTTGAACATTATTTGAGTAATAAAGTGATGTAATTTTGAAAATAATCTTTTTGTAAACCCATATCATAAAAAGTATTAATAAAATATCCTATTAATAAGAAATAAAGTGAAGTTAAAAGTTCATATGGAATTACACATAATTAGGTTTAAAAATTGGAAAACATAGGTGGGAAGTAGACATAGAAGAAAACCATAAATAATTATAGAGTTATTGAGGTCATTGTTCACAAGTAAGGGAATGATCAATGTAATATTACGAGCCTCAAAATTATAAATCTATGATGATCTAAAAGATCATATGATTCATCATTTATGAATGTAATTGGAAAACATTTTTTTCAAGATAATTTTCCTTGATTTAGTGAATTTTATTTAAAGATGATTCCTTGGCCCAAAAAGACCAAAGCACAATTATTATCAAAATAAAGTTTACAGGAGTCTAAAATACAGGATCATATTACAATATTTTTCATGTAAGGAAATAAGATCAGTGGGGAGTTCTTCAAACTAGGTGATGTCTTGATTTACTCCCACATTTTTCAGGACCTCTACAAACATGTTTGCCTCTCGATATACATTTTTGATGATATGGTTTATATCGATAAGCGAACGGGTACATTCCATCCAACAGGTAGTAATCATCTAAGCAAGATGTGTTATTCCATTCCAAATCACCTACACGATGGTCTTCGATTCACTTTCAATACAGAGGTTGTTCAAATTAAAGATCTTGACGAAGGAAATAGCATGTATTAAGCTCATCATCTCAGCTTCTAGGGAGGTGTCAATGCCACATCTACCCATGAAATATCCAAGGATCTAAATGAGGTTATTCCTAAAGATGGATCCATATCCCGCAGGGCCCGGATTGCCTTTGTAGGCACCATAAATATTAATTTTGATCCATCTAGGAAGAGGAGCTCTTGAAATCACTTCTAGAGTGTGGTGAGGTTGACATAAATTTCCATTAATCCATAGATGCCTTGGGATTCCAATGTCATGCGTAGTGTTGTGGTAATGTCCCTTTTTCATCAAAGAAGCTTCATGTATGGAAATAAGGATCCACATACGATCTTCATTTTTATTGAGTGAGTAATTTCTATGAATAATAGAATTTCGATCATACCAGATCACATGGTGGATCTTAGAAACTACAGCTAGGAAAAGGTTCTTGATTTACGGAGAGCCTTCTATTTCTTCACATTTCTTTAGTTTAGTTTTGAAAAGGTTAAGAATTAACCATCTACAGTCAAAAATGTCAATAATATAGTTCCAAAGATAAGAAGTAGTATCATAAGAAATAAATATGTAGTTAGCATCTTCTTTATATTGATTATAGATTTTTCACTTAGAGTAGAGCTGTATTCCAAAAGATCGAAGGAAAATATCTATGGGAACTCTATTGTGAGCAAGTCGCCAGATGATATTGAATATTGAAGGCTTTATCCAAGGATTTTTTAAATGTTTTATTTAACTGTATTCACTTTAAGAGTTACAGAAATATTGATTGTAGAAATTTTCTCAGTTAAGCATACCATTGTGAGTAGGTTCCCAAATTAAGAAATCACTATTGTGAGAAAAATAGTAGTTTTCAATGACATTCCGAATAGTATCATAGAGGTGATTGAGTTGGGAGTTTATAATTTCTCTAACAGAGAAGTTGGCACTATCAGGGGTTTGATTAGGATATATTATAGAAATTAAAGGCGTTCTAGTACAATTAACCAACCAGAATTTCATGGAGGAGTCTCTAGAGACCATCCATCCAGAATTATTCATGATATTGGAGAAAGATTGTTTGATGGATTTCCAAATGGAGGAGTTAATGAAATTATAATTTCATATCTTTTGTTTGTCAAGAAATATATTTTTGAGGAAGGTAATAGCTTCAGAAGTAATGTGAAAAAGGTTCCAAGTGAGTCTATCTTGAAGGGATTCATTAAAATACTTTATATTTTTAATTCCAATTCCACATTTTTCAATGGGCTTGCAACAAGTTAACCAAGGGACAGTCACAAGCTTTATTTCTAGAATATTACCAGTTCAGATGAAATTCTTTATAGCGGTGTTCATTTTTTTTATAAGACCAACTGGCCATCAAAAGACCATCATGGAGTAAACCATCTTGGAGACAATAGTGGATTTTACAAGGAAAGTCATACCTACCATGGAGAGAGATTTACCTTTACAATAAGAGAGCTAGTTTATAACTTGGTCAAATATAGTCGGAAAGTGGAAAGACATGGGTCTACCCCAAAATATGGGAACACCATGATAAGTTAAGGGTAGAATACATTGTTTTATACCTAAGTCACTGATAATGTAACATTTTCTACTAGGAAGAATGTTCCTCCAAAAAAAGATTCAATATTTGTTTCAACTAATAGTTTGACTAGAAACCCCTTCATAGTGTGAGAGTGCTATTTTGAGGTTAAGAATGTTTATTTTATCACCTTTAAGGAAAATGATGATGTAATTAGCCTAAAAAGGTGGGTATGATCATTCACGTTCCTAGAGACATTGATGGGATTCAGCTTATTCAGGTCCACCAAACGGGTGATCAGATGACAAAGAAATTCTTCTGCTATCAAGAAAATAATGGAAGAGAGGGGGTCACCTTTCTTAACACCTTTGGTGCATTTAAAATAGACCTTTAGAGAGAGATTGATAAAAATGGAGATAGATGTTGAGTTGAACAAAGTTCTGATAACAGTGATAAAATAAGCACTAACATGAAAACCTTGAAGATAAATCTTTAATTCATGGTGTCAAAATCTTTTCTAATTTCAAGTTTAATAGAAATATTACCTCCTCTATTGTAATGACCCACCAATTATCATTTTCTTTAGAGTACAATGAGTCATTACTAGGCCTTAAGCAACATCCCCAAGATGCCAAAGGCTGGAAATAAATGTCGATGGGTTTCAAGTACAAGTGGGGGACAATTTACCCTTTAATAAATAAACCAATAAACCTAGCAACCATAACCAACATTCACTATATGATGCATGAAGAAATTAAAGACAACTCAACAACTTCATGTATCTCAAAACTACATCAAAGTAAGCAATAGCAAAAGAATAACCAAGTATCAAAGTACACAGTGGAAAAACTACACAAGACCCTCTCAAGACTCCATGCTCCACAAGCTCCAAGCTCCAAAATCTCCGAATATCCCAAACATCACAAGGTAGTGCTAAAAACATGTGAAACATTACCTTTTCCCTTGTCCCTGAAGATAGAATCTATAAAATCACCAGAGTGACAAAGCAGGGGTGAGTATAAAACACAGTAGGTTTTCCCCAATGACTTCCCTACTCACACCACTAGGATAGAAGAGTTAAAAACAATTATATAAAATATTTTATGTAAAAAAATTTCTCAAAAACAATTTATAACTAAATATAAACAAGTTTCCGAAACCATTCATTACCAATGCATACAAGTACAATTGAAACCAATTTTTCCAATCAAGATATTTTTTCAGAAAAATAACTAAACAATATTTAAAACCATTCCAAAATATCCATTTATCAGCATACCCAACCATTCCTCAAACCCATGAAAAAAACCATGCATGCTATGTTATGATAGTTCCATACTCATGATAGGTTTCTCGTCGATTTACCAAGTCGTCACAAGGTAATTGTTTCCCATGTGCCATTAACCATTTGGCACTGAGCACAAGGTCATATTTTAACCAAGCCCCATGTATGAAATTATCATGTTCCATTAAAAATTTGGCACCTAGAACAAGGTCATATTTCAACCAATCCCCATATATGTAACATGAACACACATGAAATATTCCCAACAATCATGCCAAAACAACCCTTTCAATAAAAACACCTTTTTATTGAAAACCATTTCCACCAAAACCATTTCAATGCCAAACCATTTCAATCCCAAACCATTTCAATAAAACTCCATTTTTTATTGAAACCCATTTATATTGAAAATATCTTTTCCATAAACCATTTAGTAATTCCAAAAAATCTATAATTTAAAATCATCATTTTAAATTCATGAAACTAAACCCCTGTTTGCACAACTATTCACCAAGATCATGTAATTTTACAAAAACCATAAATCATCACAAATGAAGGTTTTTTCATGAATTTCACATTCAATAAACCAATTTTAATCTTATTCAAACAATTATATCAAGAGTATTTTAGAGATAATCCACATACCTCAAAGGTTTTGATGAAACTTTGACAACAGACGAAAAACACACAAGAAAGCGGGTCAATTATCCAAGAACAGCCTTAGTTATCTTATCCTAGAAAGATCATGACTCAACATTAAATTATTTGGAATCAAAAAAAATATATCTACCCACTATAGGTTCAGATATGAGAAATAAAGGAGTTAGTAGAAATATATATAAGCAGATCTAATAAAACATGACAAATCCAGAAAGAATGGTGACATACCTCAAGAATCAGACTCGAAATCACCCAGGTAAGGTTCTGGGTTGGCTCCAAATCGTGTGAAGATGGTTCTCCATCCTTCTAGGGAGATTAATTTCGAAATAGGGGAATTTTGAATTCAAACCAAAATATATAGAGCAAAAACAAGTAAGTTTTTAGAAAATAGGATCTAGATTTGACCTCTGTGCAATGTTTGACCACACGGTTTGGGCCAACCGTGTATGGATCATGCAACCTTAATTTTGATCCCAACACTCCCTAAAATAGCCCCAAAATCTCCCATCCTTTATCTTTACCCTTTTTATGGAAACACATTTTCTTATGGAAACATCCCACTTTATGGAAACACCCCACTTTATGGAAACAACCCCGTTTATGGAAACACTCACTTTATGGAAACACCCCACTTTATGGAAACAACCCAATTTATGGAAACAATCAACATTATGGAAACACCCAACTTAATGGAAACTCTATATTTTATACACACCAATTTTAAAAAATGTAAGAAAATGGATTATGTACCTGAAACTAGGGGTGCTAAATTCTCCCCACAATTGGTCTTTCTATACTTACAAAGTAGAAAACCCTCTCTAGCCGATGAGAGTTTCGCCCACTGTTGTTTAATTTCCTTCTCACGTTCCCAAGTCTCTTCCTGAATCTGACCATGTTTCCATAAAACCTGCACTAGGTCGATGCTTTTCCCACTCAAGACTTTATCTTTTATATCCATGATCCGCACTGGGGTATGTACTAGTGATGCATCTGGTTCTAGATCAATGTGATTCCATCTGATCATGTGGTCAGGATTAGGGTGATACTTTTTCAACTAGGATACATGGAACACATTACGCACCAAACTAAACTCTGGTGGTAATGTCAATTGATATACCACCTCTCCAACCCATTCTAGTATCTAAAAAGGGAAAATGTATCTAGGAGATAACTTTACCTGCTTCCCAAAGTGACGATGTACAAGCCTTAAATAGATCCTCAAAAAGACATGATCACCCACGGCGAACGATAACCGTCTTCAACGGTGATCTGTATAAGATTTCTGATGACTCTGAGCCATCTCCATCCTATTTCTAATCAACTAGATCTTCTCTGTTGTTTCTTGGACAAGGCTTGGCCCGACTAGTGATGTTTCTCTGGTTTCCACCCAGCATAGTGGAGAATGACAAGTATGCCCATATAATGCTCAAATTGGGCCATGTGTATCGAGGTTTGATAGTTTTTATTGTATGAGAACTCTAATAAGGGTATATGCTCCTCCCATGAGCCACCAATATCCATTACACAAGCCCTCAACATGTCTTACAATGTTTTTATCGTCCTCTTGGATTTCCCATCCATCTGAGGATGATATGTCGTGCTCATAGTCAACTGAGTCCCAAGGTCTTGCTGTAAGGATTTTCAAAAATGAGATGTGAACCTCGGATATCTATCTGAGACTATTGACACTAGTACACCATGCCTCTTTACCACTTCTTGGATATATATTTTTGAAAGATCCTCCACCATATGATTTTCATGAATAGGGATGAATTGGGCTGACTTGGTTAGGTGATCCACTATCACCCAAATGGAATTATGTTTCTGGACCATTCTTGGAAGACATGTAACAAAATCCATTTCTATCTGATCCCATTTCCACACTGGGATAGGCAAATATTCTAACATATCAGCTAGTCTCTGATGCTTTTCTTTAACCTGTTGACAATTTAAGCACCGCAAGATGAACTCAGCCACCTTCATTTTCATGCCGCTCCCCCAAAACTGCACCTTCAATTCCTTATACATATTCTATGTAACTGGATGAAAATCCCATCTTGAATGGTGGTATAAATGAAGTAGTTTTTCTTGGAAAACCATAGGTATAACCATACGATCTCTGAAACACAAAACTAAACCCCCATAAAGTTTACAGCCCTCAATGGTCTCCCCATCCATATCCTTTTCCTAAAATTCAAATCTCACTGTGAGAAAATGTGTTTCAAGATTTTTTGATCCGTAAACACAGTAAATTTCTCACCAAAGAGTTAATGTCTCTATATTTTCAAAGCATGGACAACTACAGATAACTCCAAATCACATGTTGGGTAATTCTTCTCATGCACCCTCAACTGCCTTGAACCATAAGAAACCACATGATCTCTATGCATGAGAATACAACCCAACCCTGATCCCAAAGCATCACAATACACCACATACCCATGTCCTGATTCTAGAAATATCAAGACAGGTACTGATGAAAGATGAACTTTTTGTTCCTGGAAAGACTTCTGACATTCCTCTGTCCATTTAAATGGAGCATTATTCTTTTTCATAGTTTCCATTGGTGAATCTAGTCATGATAAATCATGAAAAAAACGTCGGTAGTAACCAGCTAGACCAAGAAAACTTCGTATCTCGAAAACATTCTTCAGTGGTTTCCAAGAGATAATAGCTTCAATATTTTCAGGATCAACAGAAACGCCATTCCCAAGAATTACATGGCCAAGAAAACGTACTTCCTGTTTCCAAAAATCACATTTTGATAATTTAGCAAACAAACAATTATCTCTCAAGATTTGTAACACTATTTTCAGGTGCAGCTCATGATCAGCCCTTGTCTTTAATAGACCAAAATTTCGTCCACAAACACCACAACAAAAGAATATAGTTATTGTTGAAATATCTGATTCATCAATTCCATGAAGACCGCTGGTGCATTTTTTTGACCGAAATGCATAACTACATATTCATAATAACCATATCTATTTCTGAAATATGTCTTTGGGATGTCCTCTTTCCAAACTCTAAATTGGTGATATCCTGATCAAAATTCAATCTTGGATAACCACTGAGCTCTCCTTAATTGATCAAAAATATCATCAATGTGTGGAAGTGGATATTTTTTCTTTATCGTAACTTGGCTAAGCTTACGATAATCAACACACAACCGAAGAGTTCCATCTACCTTCTTCACGATCAAAACTGGTGTTGCCCATGGAGACGTACTTGGTCGAATGAAACCCTTGCTTTCCTGCTCCACTAACTACACTTTCAATTCATGTAATTATATTGGTGTCATCCTATAATATGGAATGGAAATAGGACTGGTCCCTGGAAGGAGATCAATCGTAAACTCCACTTCCCTTAGAGGTGGTAACCCTGAGAAGTTCTTGAGAAAGACATCTGAAAATTGATCCAAAACAGCTAGAAAACTAATTTCCTCGATCTATTACATTGATGTAAAATTCAATTCTTCCAATTGGTAAGATATCATTACCACTATTGGTTCCAATAAGCTCTTTGCACCCTTCTTTACAATCCACTCTCCTCTAAAGAGATTATCAATGTCGTCCTCAGTAATGAAACTAACTATTCTCCTATAACAGTCGATTTGATCCTTGAACATTTTCAGCCAATCCATACCTAGGATTACATCATAGACATCCATTTACAACATCGAGAAGTCCCATATTAGCTCAGCTCCATCAACATTTATTGCACATTCTCTACACACAAAGTCTTGAAATTCTCTTTCAACAAGAGGAGTTTTCAGTTTCAAAATAAAAATCATCATTTCCAGTTTTAAACATAGAGAGTCAACAACATGAGAAGAAATGAAGGAATGTTATGCACCAGTATCAAACAACACTTGAACAAAGGTAAAATGAAAAATAACCGTACCTCTCACTGTAGATAGTCCATCCTGATCATCAATAATCATCTGCTTAGCTCCATATAATTGTTTCTTAACTACAATGTTCTCCTTGTTTCCTTGTTGAGGTTGCCCTGGTTGAAGAGTCATGGTATTTCTAGAATCATCATGGCTAGCTCTGCTCTAATGAAGAGACTGATTCTATTGTCCTCATCCAGTCGAAGCATATGATTTTTGCGACACCTTAGAAATTTCTTGAGCACCTGACCTTGGAGCACTGTGATAATAGCGCTAAACATGACCCATATTGTTGAAATTATGACATGCTCTAGATTGGGCTGTACAATATTGCTTTATGTGTTAAATAGAACCACATTGAAAATAACCTTCTTTGCTCGGGGGTCATAGAGGAAAGTTTACTGATCCAGCTGTCTGGTTATGATCTTCACTTGCACCTAGGAAATAATTGTCACAGTTCCGCTTGGTCCATGTGGTTGAGTTCCACCATTTCTTATAGGTATCATCATTCCTCCTCCCATAGATCCTGAGATATCACATCCAACCACAGTCGCTCTGTTCACTATCTTTTTATAATCTGTAATACAAAGTACTGCAATATTTGATCGAATGTTCTGTCTTAGCCCTGATTCGAAGATGCGTACATTCAAAGAGGCACTTACCGCAACTTCTGGTGAAAAGCGTACTATGTTCATGAAATTATCCACAAACTCTTTGATAGAGAGACTCTCTTGTTTCAGGCTGAAGAAGTCCATCATTTTTTGGATCTTGAACGTGTGAGGATAGAATTTTTTGTTGAACAATTCCTCAAAATTCTCCCATGTAAGTCCTTCATCCAATTTAGCTTGCACTGTTAAATCCCACCACTGACGTGAAAGATCCTCGATCATATAAGTCACTATTTTGACATTTAGCTCTACCAGAGTGCTGATGAAGTTGAAGATATGATTCATCCTACATTGCCACACCTCCGCCTTCTCGGTTTCGGAATCACCCCCAAAATTTGGTGGATTCTGCTTCATGAATTGGATGGTATGATCCACATTTAATGTCTCATTCCTCCAGTTCCCTATGTCCACATCCTAAAAAGATTAGACAATACTTTGAAACAGATCTTGGTTCACATGTGGTTTAGGTGCAATCGTGTTCTCTACAGCTTCTTCGGGTTGGTTTCAACAATGCCTACCTCGTGCCATTTTCTAAACTAACAAAAAACTCTATTAATATCACTCTCTAGCAACTTTTGGCTTTGAATTTTAAATTCTATCACATCAACAATCACAATATTGTTTTCCAAAACAACCTTCTTCCCATGTTAAACTATTTTTGAAACCACTTCACATGCTTTTGAAAATTAAACCATTTTCAAAATACGATAGGAATTCTCTTTTTCAAAATATTTCATTTGAAAACCAATTCCATAATTTTTCAAAAATTAACACTTATTTCACAACATGAATCATTCCTTGAAATGATTTATGCACTCCTAATGGGAATTAATTCCTCTACAATGCATGCCATGCTCGTCTCATTGGCTAAACTCATGACAATAGGATTTCAAAATCCTTGAATTGTCTCTAAATATTTATTTACCCAACTCCCTGGTAACTTGAAGTTTAGCATAAAAGGGTTAGCTATGTCCTTTTATGCTATACATTTTATGTTCTTACAATCCTCCTCCTTTCTAAGATTCACACCCAAGGAATAGACAAAAAGGGATTTCATCTCCAAAACTAGGAACATCAATGACTACTTATTTGGAAAGGATCGAACAAGATTATACCATTTGTAATGACCTACTAATTATCATTGGATTGAGAGTACAAAGAGTCATTACTAATCCTTAAGTGATATCCCCAAGACGCCAAAGGCTGGAAATAAATGCTGATGGGTTTCAAATACAGGTGGGAGATGATTTACCCTTTAATAAATAAACCAATAAACCTAAAAACCATAACCAACATTCACTATATGATGCATGAATAAATGAAAGACAACTCAAAAACTTCATGTATCTCAAAACCACATCAAAGAAAGCAACAGTAGAAGAATAACCAAGTATCAAAGTACATAGTGGAAAAACTACACAAGACTCTCTCAAGACTCCATGCTCCATAAGCTCCAAGCTCTAAAATCTCCGAACAGCCCAAACATCACGAGGTAGTTCTAAACACGTGTGAAACATTACCTTTTCCCTTGTCTCAGAAGATAGCATCTGCAAAAGAACCAAAGTGCCAAAGCAGGGGTGAGTATAAAACTCAGTAGGTTTTCCTCAAATGACTTCCCTACTCATGCCACTAGGATAGAAGAGTTAGTAACAATTATATAAAATAGTTTATATAAAACAATTTTTCAAAATAGTTTATAACTAAATATAAACAATTTTCCAAAACCATTCATTACCAATGCATACAAGTGTAATTGAAACCAATTTTTCCCATCGAGATATTTTTCTACAAAAATAACTAAACAATCTTTACAACCATTCCAAAACATTCCTTTATCGGCATACCCAACCATTCCTCAAACCCATGTAACCAACCATGCAAGCTATGTTATGACAGTTCCATACTCATGAGAACATTTTGATCGATCTACCAAGTCGTCACAAGGTAATTGTTTCCCATGTGCCATTAACCCTTTGGCACTATGAACAATGTCATATTTCAACCAAGCCCCGTGTATAAAATTCTCGTGTGCCATTAAACCTTTGGCACTGAGCACAAGGTCATATTTCAACCAAGCCCTGTATATGAAACATGAACACACACCACATATTCCAAACAATCAGGTCAAAACAACCCTTTCAATAAAAACACTTTTTTATTAAAAACCATTTCCATTGAAACCATTTCAATGGAAAACCATTTAAATTCCAAACCATTTCAATAAAACAATATTTTTTATTGAAAACCATTTATATTGAAAATATATTTTCCATCAACCATTTATAAATTCCATAAAATCCATAATTTAAAATCATCATTTTAAATTCACGAAACTAAACCCCCTTTTGCACAGTTATTTCCCAAGATCATGCAATTTCACAAAAACCATAAATCATCACAAATAAAGATTTTTCCATTAATTTTAAAATAAATAAACCAATTTAAATATAATCCAAACAATTATATCAAGAGGATATGATAGAGAATCCACATACCTCGAAGGTTTTGATGAAACTTTGACAACAGACAAAAAACGCACAAGAAAGCGGGTCGATTCTCCAAGAATGGTCTTAGTTATCTTATCCTAGAAAGATCATGACACAAAATTAAATTATTTGGAATCAAAAACGTAGATCTACCCACTATAGGTTCAGATATGATAAAAAAATGAGATTGGAGAAGCAGATCTAAGCAGATCTAAGAAAACATGACAAATCTGGAAAGAATAGTGACATACCTCAAAAATCGGATTCAAAATAACCAAGGGAAGGCTCTAGGTTAGATCCAAAGAATTTGTGGGGGGTTATATAGCCTTCTAGGGAGTGTAATCTCAAAATATGGGTGTTTTAAATCCAAACCGAAATATATAGAGAAAAAACGAGTAAGCTCTTAGAAAATAGGATCTAGATTTGACCTATGTGCAACGTTTGACCACACGGTTTGGGCCAACCGTGTATAGATCATGCAACCTTACTTTTGGTCCCAACACTCCTTATAAAACCACCAAACTCTCCCATCCTTCACCTTTTCCATTTTTATGGAAACATGTTTCTTATGGAAACGTCCCACTTTATGGAAACACCCCAATTTATGGAAATAACTCACTTTATGGAAACACTTGCTATATTGAAACCCCCCACTTTATGGAAACAAACTACTTTATGGAAATAACCAACAATATAGAAACACCCAACTTATTGTAAACTCTATATATTATGGAAACCCTCAATTTTATAGAAACTCCCTATTTTATGGAAACTCTCTATTTTATGAAAACTCTCTATTTTATGGATACTCTCTATTTTATACAAAACAATTTAAAAAACTGTGAGGAAAGGGGTTATTTACCCAAAATTGGGGGTACTACATATGTTATCATTATTCAGGTTATAGACACTCTCAGAATCAAGACAGATGTAGTCTTGAATAGATCTACCCTTAATAAAACCAAATTTATTCTAGGGGACAATTATTTCCTTGATAGTTGAAAGTCTATTTGAAATGATTTTAGTGATGATTTTATAAAGAGTTTTAAAAAGAAAAATGGGTCTAAATAGGTGAATCTTATAGGAATTTTCCACTTTTGGGATCAAGGTGAGAAACTGGGACCAGAATCACTATCTAGATTCAAACTAAATATAGTGTCTTTGATTTCATAATCCAGAAGAGTTTTGAGAAGAAAAGTGTTGTCCTCAATAGTGATCACTATTGGAATGACCTCGGGAAGGAGGTATTTGTTGATATTAGGACTATTTAATATGGATTCATAGTATGAGACTATATAATGAGCAATTTAATCTTCATTTTTAAGAACCTTTTTCTCATCCTTTAGGAAGGTTAATGGCCTATAATCCTTCCTGGTTCTTCAAAGAGAATTATAAAACTTAGTATATTCTTTCACCATCTGATAACCATTTAACTTTAAATGCTTGTTTCCTCAGATTTTCTTTAAAAGTGAGAAAAGAGTTGAGTTTAACTGCAAGGTTTATTTCTTGAGTTGGATCAGTGTTGAGTTTAGATCTGGTGTTCTTATTTTGAAGATCATTGAGTTCTTCCTCAAGAAGAAGGATGTCTTTGTTAATTTGTTTAGCTTTGGAGTTGCACCATGTTTTGAGAGTCTGTTTGAGATGTTTTAATTTGACATTAAAATAAAATTCATCATTGTTGTGTGACATTAAAGATCAATAGTTTTGGATAAAATTAGTGAAATAGACATCAGAGAACCACACATTTTTAATTTTTAATGGTAACCAAGGTTTCATGTCTTTGGTGGAGACATTGACTAGGATGGGGTGATGGTCAGAGTTCATCCTTTAAAGAGTGGTGCTAGAGATAGTGCCTCATTTATCTAAAGTAGGTACATCCTTGAATGATCTATCCATCTTGGAGGTAACCACTCTATTTTAATGTCTTCTATACTAGGTGTATTTTACACCAGTGAGATTAATTTCAATGAGATTGTTGTCTTCAACCGAAGCTTTAAATTCTATCGTAGAAATAAAAGCATGAAATGGTCCAATTTTCTCACATGAGTTGAGAATGGCATTAAAGTCTCCCATAAGAAACCAAGGAGAATTGATATTAGTTCCTAGATATGAAAGGTCGTTATATAGAGTTATCCTTTCTTGGTATATATTATTATCATAAACAAAGGATCAAAAAAGGTTTGTTCCATCAGTATTAAAGTTGTAATTAAAAATATGTTCAGAGAAATTTAAAATACTAACATTCTATAAATAATAGTGTGAAAAAATCCATAGAGATTTAGCATTGGAGGTATTTTTGATTACATTAGTAGAAAATTAATTATACTAGCACAAATGAGAGTATTTAGAAGAAAATGTAATTTTTTGTTCAGTAATAGAAAATAACATAGGATGATGAGTGTTAACCATTCTTTTTAGAATTGTGAACGTGTCATAGTTGGAAATACCCTAACAACTCCAAAATAAAATCTTAATTTAAACTTGAGTTTGGAGTTAGAACTACCCTTTTTCTTTTTTCCCAAACCATTATTTCTAGAAGACCTTCTAACCTTTTGATCATTGTTACTATTAGTGGTATGTTCCAGTTCATTGTTAGATATGACAGGGTTCTTCTTAGTAGGTTCATTTATTGAATTATTCGTAGTTGAGGTTATAGAGTTATTTTTACACAGCATCAAAAAAATAGCATTTTGGTTAGATAAGAAATTTCAAGGCTGCTCAGAATAATCATCACTATCTATAGATTGAGTACCATCAAAAGGGAAATTTGTAGAAAGAGGAATATGAGTACCTGGATCCTTTGAAGCAGTTGTGTCCTGCTGTTTGACAGTGCCCAAAGCATATGAAAGACATTTCATCTACTCTGTGGAGTCATTATTTGTCTGTATTTTCATAGAATCTTGTACCGAGGGTGTATTTACTTTTACATGTTTTACAGATTCCAAGGTCATGGAAACATTCTTATTAGGCTTAGTGATCTTGGTCTATACCTCGGCCTGAACAGCCTTTAGACTAGTGGTTATTTTTCAAGATTTTACAGAATTTTCAGTGGTATCCAGAGTATTAGAGCTATTATAAGATTTATTGTGAGTAGAGGGAAGACAACCCAATTCATTTTCATTATTTTTGGTTGCATTCTTCATCTCTAGGGTAGGTTCATTGTTAGATATGATAGGTGCTATTTGAATTCTTTACCTTAAAATTCCTCTTAGTAGGTTCGTTTATTCAAGAATTTAGAGTTGAGTCCGTAGATTTCATATTACACAACATCAAATAATCAGGATAATAAACATTTTCTATAGATTGAGTACCATCAATAGAGAAATTTATAGAAGTGGGAATAGGTGTACCTAGATTATTTGTCTCCTCCACACCAGAATCATACATGGCTAAAGGGGATTGTACCTTGATAATGCCTAGTGTAGATGGGGGGCACTTCATCTGCTTATTAAAGTTATTGTTTTCTTGAATTTTCATAGGATCCTGTACTGAGGGTGTATTCCTCTTTATAGGTTTAATAGATTTCAAGTCTATGGTAATAGTTACATTAACCTTAGTAATACTGGTTTGTTCCTTGGACTGAACAACCTTTGGGTTAGCAAGTAGTTTCCCAAATTTTATAGTACTTCCAGTGGTATCCATAGCTTTAGAGTTATTAACAGAAGTGTTATAAGCATAGGGGAAATAACCTAAGTCATTTTTCGTATTATTGGTTTCATTCTTTATCCCTAGAGTAGTGGTGGAATTAAAGAGGGAGGGTTTCTGGATCTGTCCAGTACCCAAATCTGAGAAGGTTTGTTCAGCCACAATTTTCCAAAAAATTGACCTAGGGTAATCATCTTTGTAAAAAGCTATAGTGCATGTGTTTCATGCATTTCATTGCATTTGTTCAGGTGGAGATATTGTATCCCTCCTACCCAGAGTAATTTCATCATTTTTAATGAAATTAGAGCTTGATAACTATTCATATTGACATGTACTAAGTTCTTCCATCTCATGTTCATGTTTGGATATCCAAATAGTATCTAAAATCAGATTATTTATTTTTTCTAAGAGGCGTTGTTCTTTAATGGAGTTATCTTACTCTTTAGAAACATCTTCCCAGGTTATACATGATTTATCCCCTATATGTGCCAAGTTATGTGATTTTTTCACCCATATTTCAGATTTCTTTTTGGGGGTTTAGGTTTGTCCAACATGGGAGATTTATCTTTTCTATTTATCTTTATTTCCTTACATTAATTTTTAATTAGATGATTTACTTATTTTCTAACCACCCTAAAATTGGAGATTATATGTCCAATGATATTATAAAGGTCACAAAAAGGAGGTTTCCTCTAATATTATATTCTAATTTTTTTTATAATCATTATCATTGAAATTAATTTTATTGGTCACCTTTGAATCTAAGTTAATTTCTACCATTACTCTCACAAAGAGGCATAATTCGGAATTTAAGGTTCTTTGATCAATTTTGAGAGGAGATATGATACAGGAAACAATATCATTCAGTATTTTGTGTTCCAAAATAACCAATTCAGGCCATGTAGTTTGACCCAAACTTGTGCCATGGTATTCCTATATGTGTGCGGGTTGAAAGCAAATTCCCAGTCAGATATTATAAGGAAACATGGTTTTAGATTAATTTTTCCAATCTTCCAATACTTCTCTAGATCATCTTGTGATTTTAATAGAATGTGATAATAGACTTTGCCTATTGGTATCAATTTATAATTCAAAGTATTCCAGGAGTGTGCAATATGCGAATGTAAATTAGGAAAAGGCCAAGGGTGATCACTTTTAAGGTAAGAGATGCATCCCATGATAGAGAATTTGTACATTTTCAGGCATTTTTAAAGTGCATATGGGTCTGCTTCCACCAAGAAACTACCATCATCAAGCCTATTGAAAAGGGGAGGCTTCGCCATGTTGTCCTTGCCCAGATCTGTAATCTTTAGAGAATCCAGAAACGATATCCCCTGAGATCTACCAGGGAACGCGCGAATGTGAAACTTTTCATTTGGGAACTCATCTTTATGCTTTTTCCTCAACAACATCTTACACATGAGGCATTTGTTTCATCCTATAAGTTGCAAAGTGTTGGGATTAAAATCTCCTGGGCTTGAGAAAATCTGCCATGAGGGTGATGATCGAACGATTCGGGCAACGAATCCCTAATTGCTTAAGGGTTTTAGAGAGAGATGGTCTCTCATCTCTCTAAATTTCATCCCTCTCCTAGATTTGATGAATTATTTCACCATATATACTGAAAACATAGTGAAATATACTTACTTATCAAGTATAATTTCATCCTTTAGCCAATTTTAACCAGAATGTCATATTTTTCTCCAAACGATTAGTATTCATGATGAATTTTTCATGACTAAAGCCCTAAAAATCATCTTTTAAAGGATTTTATAACCATAAAAGGGATAAAAATATATTCCACAAATATTTTTACATAAAACAAAACCAATAATTTGTATCGCATGGTAAGATAATTCCCAAAAATGATTCAACCTTCATATGATATATTAATCATTAAAATTCAACAGTAATACCCAATGTTTAAACTAAATAATTCTTAAATAACCTCAAAATCAAATTTTGTTTTAACCTAAAATTTTATCTCATACCTTTCAGATTTCATGACTAAAAATATCATTATATCTCTTTTTTTTTAAATAATCTTAATCAGTTACTAACCAAACCACTTTTCAATCTCATGGTTATCTATACTATAAAAATTATGTTCCCAGAATTACCACAATATCCAAGATAATATAAAACCTAAAGGTTATCAATACCTTAAATATTATTTCCAACAAAAATGAATGTGTATTTATCAATAATACAAATATTTACATATACTTCAACCTAATAAAACAACTGTTAAAATTTCATTAAACATTTTAAGATCTCATCACTTGAAACCTCAAAGGGGTGTCTAAGACTTTGTACTTATGATCATCCTTAATATTATAGACCTATGATGATGTCCATAAATCATAAAATAACCTCACATGATAAAATACTAATCTTAAAATTTATCTAAAAATTTCCTATGAAACTGACTATAACATCCCAAAACCCTTACTCCCAGATCCAGTGTTGAAATAATAAACTTGACATTATAGCTTTGGTACCGATAATTGTGACCTAATTTTTTTCATCCAAATATTACAACATAAAAATGAAAAACTAGATCACATACATTATCAAGGGCCTTTTAGGTTTACAGTTTTATAGAATTTGAAAAAACTCTTACATAAACAGTACCCATGATGTTAAATGAGCATTTCTCTAACTTAACCCATATTTTATTATTTCATATTAAGTTATCATTATCATCCATATGAAATCCCTTATAGAAATAATTTTTTCAACCTAATTCTTTATAACTTGGGGAATATGAAATATAAGAAGTGTGAAATAAAATTCTCAGTAAGGTTAAACATAAGAATTAAAAATTAAAATTCATCAATGGTTATAGGAAGTACATAAGGGCATAATGACATAATCAAAGTGAATGAGTGAATCATAAAAGAACTCATACCCATAAATACTTGAATCATCAATCATGAAATGTGGAATAAGGATTTTAAAAAGTAAATATTTTAACAAATCAATAATCATGGGCTAATTTATATTAATATTGATCAAAGGAAACATTATAAACCCCTAGAAATTATAGATAAAATGTGCTCGTATCTTGGAAAAGAATCATCATAATAGAACACTTATAGGACCCTTATAAATGGAATAAACATACATTCAACTTCCAATATAATTATCTAAAAAAACATAATCATTAATCAATCCATTGGATCACTATTTGGTCACACATATCATATAAGCTATATCGGGCTCACCCGATGCAATCTAGGTACACCAATAGTAGAATATGTATCATGCTCACCCATCACTATCTAAGAGAACCCATCATATAATCTATATAAGGATCACTTATGATCGATAATGGGGCTCAAACCTTCATATAATATATATCTGGATCACCCATAATTTCCAAGTACCATTCATGAATAAAATATTTAGAATAAAAATAATCATTCCTTGATTCACTTGTGTAAAAGAAATGGGTTCCATAAGAATATGTTATAAACAAGATTAACCCCTAGAAACTAAACGGGTTCTATGAAAATATCATTGAAACATGATTAACCTATGGAAAAAAATGGGTTCTATGATAATCTCCTTGAAACAAATTAACTCATGGAAAAGAAACGGGTTCCATAAAAATATTTTTCAAATAATGTTAATCCATACAGAGAAATAATGAGTGTGGTATCATTAAAAAATATCCTCATTAGATAATAATTAAGAAAAAAGGATGTTTTATTAAATAGATAATGTTTTTGAAATATCACCTGGACAATTTCTTAAGTAAAATAATTTTTTTTGAAAAATAAATTTTCAAAATAAAAATTTTATAAAATATATTTGAAATCATTTTCTTTTAAAATAACCTTAAAAATTATAAAGTTTTAAAAATAACTTAAAACATTTTTTGAGGAAAATACATTTTTTTTCTTTAAAAACACTATTTAAAACATTTTAAAAATCCATTTCATTGAAAATAACCTTTAAAACTTATAAAGGTAGTTTTAAAAATAATTTATTACAATTCATGATGAAAATATCATTTCCATTTAAAAAAAATTAAAACATTTTGAAAATAATTTTCATTGAAAATAACCATGAAAATTTGTAAAGGAATCTTAACAATAAATAATTTTCATGAAGGCAGAAAATTCTATTCATGTCGTACACATTAAAAAAATATTCCTTTCACATTTTTGGTAAAATCTAAATGAGCATTTTTTAGAAAACAATATGAATATTACTTTCAAAAAAACATTGGTAAAAGTTTATTTAATAAATCATATGAATAATTATAAAAATATTTTTATAAAATATGGTTTTGGAAGAAAAAGAGTTTTTGACCGAAGAGAGAAATACAGACTATTTTTCTTAAAACAGTTTATAAATTACATTAAGTACCTAAGAGTAGAAAAATGGTAATATTACTTTAAATTATAGTTACTAAATAGAGGTTAATATAATTAATTATAATTATTGAGAGGTTGATCATAATATTTCAACATTGGAGACTTAATCATGAACAATCCTAATAAATGATGAGATTGTAACATAAGACTATTACCACTTTGGTAACTCTAAATCATAATCCCCATGAAAGAATAAATTTAAATGAAACTTAAAATTTCATGGGAATAAGTAAATTCATTATATTACATGTCAAATGGGATGTATATACACCACATAAAATAATATAGGTGCATAATGTGACATAAGTCTCAAATAAGGAAAATTGAGAAAAAAATCCATTACCGCTTTAGTGATCATTTAAATCATAATAATTCATAGAAAATAAAAAAAATGAAACATTAAATATCATGAAAATAATTTGATTAATTATATAACATTTCAAAAGTGTTGTATATACACCACACAAAATAAATGAGTGGTGAAGTTACATATGCCTCCTAGAAAGAAAAGAGAGACTAGAAATATCTTACCTCACACTTCCTTTTGGTTGAACATGACTTAACCTAATGTATAGTGGTATTAAAAATTTATTAAATTATTATATAACCATATTAATAATTATAATATCATAAATGATCCTTTTATAATATATTATCACAAGCTCGTTAATAATGTTTCATTGTTTTCATTGTTTCATGTGTTAATTTCATTTCTTTCTCATTTGTATTTTTTTATGAATGTTTAGGTTATTTTGAATTCTATATAGTTTCATTATCACTATAATATTAATCAAGAAATTATTATAATATTTATAAATCAATTATACTTTTAATACCAATCATTAAATATGTTTTTAAATAATGAAGTGTGTTACAATCATGGAGACGGTAGGTCGTACGCACGCATGAGTAACATTTCCTTTTTTCAATGATCATTATAGAAAGTAGGTAAATAATATTTTATATTTAAATAATTATAATAATATCACTACGGAAAAATAACGATTTAGTGGTAGTTTTTTTTCGTTTCGTGGCGGTTTAAACCGCTGCTAAATTGTGCGTCGGGAAACTATTCGTTGTGGTTTTGAAAACCGCCGTAGAACGTTTCGCGACAGTTATTTTTGTTTTTTTATTTATTTTATTTATTTTATTATTTTATTTATTTTATTTATTTTATTTATTTTATTTATTTTATTTATTTTATTAATTTTATTAATTTATTTCGTATTTTATTTATTTATTTTGTATTTTATTTATTTATTTCATATTTTATTTATTTATTTCGTATTTTATTTATTTATTTCATATTTTATTTATTTATTTCGTATTTATTTTATTTATTTCATTTAATTCGCATTACTTTATTTACTGTATCCATGCATGCATGCTCATGCCCATGCACATTCCCATACAAATGCCCATGCATATGCCCATGCAATATAAAGAAATATTCCATTTGGTGAGATTTGAACCCCTAACCTCTTGCATATTTTCCAAAGACTTTACCACTCCAGCAAGCTCATCATGTGCTTAATAAACAGAATTTAATATACTTATATATACTAATTGAAAAAATAATAATACATAACTAATAGATATAAACTCAATAATAATTAAACAATAAGCAATAATCAATAACTAATAACCAATAATTAATAATTAATAATTATTGATTTATTAGTTATTTATTGAGTTATTTATTATTAATTCCTATTTATTATAATAAATAACAAATAAATTCTAATAATATTTACATAAATAATAAAATTATGAAAATAAAATAATAAAATTATAAAATTATAAAATTAAAATAATTAATAATAAATAATAAATAATAAATAATAAATAATAAATAATAATAAATTATAAATAATAAATAATAATAAATAATAAATAGTAAATAATAAATAGTAAATAATAAATAATAAATAATATATAACAAATAATATATAATATATAATATATAATATATAATATATAATATATAATATATAAAATATAATATATAATATATAATATATAATATATAATATATAATATATAATATATAATATATAATATATAATATATGATATATAATAATAAATAAATAATAATAGACAATAAATAATAATAAATAAATAATAATAAATAATAAATAATAAATAAGAAATAAGAAATAATAACTAATAACGAATAAATAAAAAATAATACAAAATAATACAAAATAATAATAAAAAATAATAATAATAAACAATAAATAAAAAATAATAAAAAATAATAATAATATATAACACACAATTAATAATTATAATTAATTAAATAAATAATAATAAATAATAAATAATAAACAGCAATTAATAATAGATAATAATACATATATAATAAATAATAAATAATAATTAATAATTAATAACTAATAAATAATAAATATAACTAATAAATAATAAATAATAAATAATAATAATAAATAATAATAATAAATAATAATAATAAACAATAAATATTAAATATTAAATAATAATAATAATAAATAACACATAATTAATAATTATAAATAAACAAATAATAAATAATAAATAATAAATAATAAATAATAAATAATAAACAATAAACAATAAACAATAAACAATAAATAATAAATAATAAATAATAAACAATAAATAATAATAAATAAATGATAAATAATATATATTATATATTATATATTATATATTATATATTATATATTATTATTAATAATAATAAATAATATATAATATATAATATATAATATATAATATATAATAAATAACGAGTAACAAATATTATTATTAATAATAGTAAATAATAAATAATAAATAATAAATAATAAATAATAAATAATAAATGATAAATAACAAATAATAAATAATAAATAATAAATAACCAGTAACAAATAATATATAATAAATAAATTAAAGTATATTATAAATAATAAATAATAAATGAAACACATGAAAAAGTACGAAAAGGCGTGATAAGGGATGAAAATTTATGAAAACTCATGAAAACAGATTGAGAAGTATGAAGAAGGAAGCATTAGAAAGCATGAGAACGCATGAAAACTCATTAAAACACTCGAAAACCCCTTAAGAATTCAACATAATCCTCATAATAACCCCCAAAAAACATTCATAAAGATAACAAGTCATGGAAACCCAAATAAACAGTAATAAATGGAGCAACCATTAAAACCCGTCAAAATGGTCATCAAGTGACAAAAACATTGGACTCATAATAATGGGGATAACTTATGATCCGAGAGTTCATTCCAGATCTACAACTTGTCAAATCAAAGATCCTAAAACGATCTTCGAGCTGATAGGTGAAAGTGGCCGAATGGACCGGTGGATCAGAAGTTACGACCATTTAAAAAAACTAACGAGGAACGGGTGCAAGAAACGAGGCATCGAAAAACATAACAAACCTGATACCCAGTAAAAAGGCCATAACATATGATCCATGAGTCCATGTGGGTGCTGCGACCAGTAAAACTAAAGCTCATGGAATGAACTACGATCTTCTAGGTGGAGGAGTCCAAACTGACACGTGGATCGAAAGTTAGGTTCATTTGAAGACAAGTTCGACGGGACACTGGTGAAGGAAACTGGGTCTCAGAGGCCTTTGGAGGGGTTTTGGGGGTTGAAAAGCACAACAGATTCTTGCTAATGTCGAACTGGTGTGTATCTCTCTTCGCTGGCTTCGATTTGATATATGGTAGAGCCCAAACGGACATCCGGAGCGAAAGTTATGGTTGTTTGAAGTTGGAGACCTTTTTCAACTTTCTTATAACTCTCATATCTTCTGCATCTTAGACTGTCTCACGGTTTTGATTACACATGTCTCTATATCTCTTCATGAGCTTCAATTTGACGAGTCGTGGCGCTGTAACAGACGCTCGGATCAAAAGTTATGGTCGTTTTAGTGATTTCGGGGTTTCTCGTGTTTTTTTTATTTTTTTCCTTTTTATTTCGCGGCAGTTTTACCCAAGACGCCGCTATTTCACAGAAATTTTTTAAAAAACCACCGCTAATACTCAAAAAAATAAAAATAAATAAAAATAAAATTACACATTTCGCAGCGGTTTTTTTGAGATGGTTTTTAAAACCACAGTGAAATACCGGCCCGAAAGCTATTTCACGGCAGTTTTTAAAACCGTCGTGAAACACCTGTTTTCCTGTAGTGTATATACCACATTATTTCTTTAAATATACTTACATATACCATTTATGTTTTGTGGTGATGAAAATAGAGTTTCATCTCTTCGTGAAGGTGGTAGTCCACACATACACGAATGATGTTATCGTTTTTCAGTGTAAAAATGATATATTATATTATAATAATGATAAATATGTCATAAATATCATTATTATGTCATTTATATCACATATATTTATTAAATTTACCCTTATTACATTACATGTAAAGCGTTAGTGAAATATGAATTACATATCTTCGTGAGGCGGTAGTTCGTGGTACACACGAGCGATGTTATCGTATCCCCTATGGAATGGAAAGTAAAGAATTTATATATTATATAATGACTATAGAGGTATAATTATTTTATAAATATTATATATATATATATATACTTTATATCCATCATCATACTCAATCATGAAAGGTGGTAATGGAAAAATGAATGACATCGGTTCACAAGGAAGTAGTACGACGTACACACAAATGATGATTTTGTAAGCCATTTGATAGAAGGGGAGGAGGATTTAGGTTATTCCATGAAAAAAATAAAATATAATTATATTTAATATAATTAAGTTATTATATAATAATTATTTAATAATAATTTAATGAATTTTAGGAATAAATAAAATAAAAAAAATCCCATTTCAAAAAATAAAAAATAAAAACGCTCGTTGAAGAACGTTACCTCTTTTTCAGGAAACTTCTTTTGGTTTCCACAAAAGGCCTTCCTTAGTAGGACTTATTCCTAAATAAAGCTTATATTATAATATTATCTAATTATATAAGTTTTTTTCAGGTCCTAGATAAACCAATGGGTTTTGAAGGTGTTAATAGAGGAGGATAGAGGTGGCCTTTTATAAGTGAGGTGAGTGGCGCACTTGTATTTTTTGAAAATAATGAACTCCGCCCATATTTTTTCATGTCACAAGGCACCAATAATGGAAAAAAATTATACTATAAGGTATAAGGTCTAAATATTTCCATAAAATATATTTTAGACATGTTTTTAGGCCATTTTAACCTCTATCCTTTTAGTTTAACCCCTTGTAAATCCATTTTTACATCAACTGTGGTAATTAATTATTATAATTTTCACTATAAATTTTGGTACAAAATTAAGTTGAAAATATTATAAAATATAAATTATTATTATTCCAAATATTTTATCCATTTTAAAAAATTTCATTCACAAAATTGAAAATTTAAATTTAAAATTAATCTCACAAACACGATAAGAAAGTGGGTTTTCAAGGGAAAATGCTTGTATGTTTTCAGAGGTTTTATATCTAATTTTAATGTTAAATTAATTAAAATAAAATAAATTGGATTAATATATATATTATTAATATAATTTTACTTTAAATATCCTTGAAAATATAATTTAACTTTATAACTAATTCAAAAAAAGGCAGATTTCAATTAAAATTCAGTATTTTTCACTATTCATCAAAAAATTAATATTTTCAGGAAATTCTCATAAAATTACCCTAATATAATTTTAACAAGATTATTGAACAAAAAAATTTATTTTTTAAAATTAATCTTTTAAAATTGGAAAAATGTAAATTTAAAACAAAACCTGTAGACATGATGAAAAGTGGGTTCTCAAGAAGTGTATTTTTTTTGAGCACAAGATGATTTTATATTAAATCTATGTAAAATAATAATCATTGTATGAATATAAATTATAATTTATTGATATATAATCTATAAATTTGATTTAAAACATTCATAATTATGTATTATTTTTATTAATTAAAATGGAGAAATATAATGCACTTTAAAACATTATTCAGAAACATCCCCTTTTTAAACCCAAAAATAAAATTATATAAAAATAAAATATAATGATGATTCAAATGTAATTAATTAGATTAAATATAACGAAATAATAATTTTGTTAATTTAAATCATATTCAAAACATAATGTGCCTTTTAAATTACTTAATTTTTTGAAACATGACATTTTTAAAAAAATCTGTATTTTTTCATTATTCATTAAAAATGAATATTTTCTGAAAAATCTTAAATTTTCTACCAAAATAAATTTTGATAATCTGATTTAAAAAATGTAGTGATTTAATAAAATTAATTTTCTAAATGTTCCAAAAAATAATTATAATATTTTTTTCATGAAAACAAATAAAAATCATTTTTGAAGAAAACATTTTTTTGAAGAATAAAATTAATTTACTAAAAATTGATTGACTATTTGCTAAAAATTTATCATTAATTTATATTGAGTATTAAATTTATATATATATATATTTATATATATATATATCATAAATTAGTTAATATTATTTATACCACCAATATAACAGCTCTGTTATAACGATTTTATATATCATGGGTCGTTTAGGCTCGATGTTGCATGTTGAATATGCTATCAAACATAAAAATATCAGGGTTATGTATACCAAAATCTATTAAAGTGATTAAATTTATTTAAAAATAAATATATTATAAAGTCTCAGGGTGTTACATTCTCATCTAAGCTTGATGATGCATGTTTTTTACATTATCGAACATAATTTTCTTCTTTTAAAATCTCAGTGTGCAATATTACAAATGTTGATTTCCATCATTAACCCTTAGTTTGGTGAAGTTGTCCACATAATTTATATAATCTTTACAATTGAATAATTGTATTGTTAGTGGTATGTTTTTTCAAGCATTCCTTCCACCCATATATCCTCATAATTTATGTACTTGATGACATTATTTTCCACACTTGAAGCATTTACCTATCACTTGGAGATAATTTCCCCATGCTTATTTCAACATTTCATACAATATTGAAGATTAATTTTCTTTTCTTTATTGGTTTTAATATTTTAATTTCCTTGAAAATCTATTTTTCACTCCTTATACCCAAAACAATGATAATAATGAGATTCACTACTCTCCATTTCTACTTGAGAGCACATTGGATGATTTATTCATAGATATAAAAGTATCTTATATCCAGAGACTTTCGGATATTTGGTCTTAGTAAAATAAAAAATAGATCAATTTTTATTTCATTTTCGATGATAAAACCAAAATCATACCTTTCAATTCTAGTGAAATTTGACTAATTGGTACTAATGGATTTATCATCCTTATAATTTAATTCATGAAATTATATATCCATTTTAGTGTAAAATGTCTAAGGAAAATACTAATTGAAAAATACTTTCATAAACTTTTCTAAGGTCATGGATTAAATTTCTTACTATTGCCTCATGTTCTTGATAAGATTCTACCATTGATAAACTTTACCTTCTAACTTATAAAAAACCAAAACAATATTCACATGGTCTAAGAACAGGAGAATGGAAAATATCTTTTTTATAGCCTTTATCCATTGGTCAGTAATAAGTGGATTGGAGGACCCACTAAAGGAGGGTGGAAGTTGTTTAATAAAGGACTCAATATCCAGTCACTCCTTCCTTGCTTAATTTGGGATCTAAACATTGTTTACATTATTATTTATAACTTGAGAAATTTTAGTGATCATATTTATGATGTTTTTTACCCAATATCCATTCCCATTTGGTTTCTTATTGAGAAAATCACTACATTGTCCCTCACACAAACTTTTAACTTGGTTCCTCTTAGTTCCATACATTGACTAGAATAACTAAAAGTTAAGGAGGATAATAATTATAAAAGGTAAACAATGTAATTAGTAGATGAAAATCATAAATAACATGTATAGACTAACTTATAAACTTAAATATTTTAATCTATGTTTTCTATAATAATATACTATTAGGATTTATAATAAAAATATATTCAAATCACTTATAATTTTTCAAAAAAATAATGGGAATTAACCAAATAAAATCCCCCATGAGTGTCAAACCAGCCAAATTTTTTAGGATAATTACCCTTAGGTTAATTTTTTCCAGAGCCTACATCCCCTTTTTTGTATACAGTTAGATATTTTATTACTTGGAAACCACACACTCTATACTTTACCAAAAATTTTGGATATTTACTATATGTAGTCTTATCTCTAGGGTTCTAGTTAAATTATTCTAATTATAATCCCCCTGAATTAAATAAACCTCACATTGATACCAACCAACCTAACTCTGTCATAACTAACATAAATAATATATCATTTTAAGTGAATATTCAATACATCTCATAATAATACATTACTGATAACCATAAAGGCTTAGTGTCTTTAGAGGATGAATTATTAATCAAATTATTTATGAACATTCTTCAACATTTCCTATAAAATTTATTCATACATGGAACCATTATAGACTTATCATACTTAATAACCTTCATCATAACCTAGGTAAATGGTAACATGAGAAAGGGTGAACTCATATACCTAAAAAGGGTAAATGTTGGAGAAATCAATCAAAGATCATCAGTGAGAATAATATGATCATAAGGGTATGAAATCTTAATCAAGGTACATAAAGGTCATTCCCAAAGACATAAATCTAAATTCATGACTCATGGAATAAATAATAGTTATAACACATAATGGTAGTCATAAGAGTGTATAACATCAAACAATCATGAGACATCATAACATAGGAATACAAAAATTTCTTAAGAGTGTGGCATAAACATTAGCATAAAAATAATATGTCAAGGCTACCATCCCCCCTCCATGACATTCATCACATGGTATTCTTGTGCTAAACACCCATATATCTTCTTGGTATTAGGATAACTACCTGTGTATCCTCTAGGATTGGGCTAACCCCTATGTACCCTTTGAGTCCATGAGATATAAAACATTATCCAATGCATTGGATGGTCATAACAGACCCACCCATCACATAATAATAAACCATTCATATGTATGTTATATGAACATAAGGATATTCATAATTCCTTCATAACTTAATCAACTCATGGGAAGGAAATGAGTTTTTTGAAAGACAGAAATATAATAAAAAATTAAATCATTTTATTCTGTCGCACCCCGACAAGGGTGTTTATTTTATTTTATTTTATTATTCGTTTCGCCTTAAATTCTTTTTGGTTCGGTTTGAGTCGCGAACGATTTTGTTTTTTTTATTTTTATTTTTATTTTTAGGATAAAAAGTGCGTGTTTTGGGCCTGACATCTTTGGACGCACGGGTGGAGCGCGACGTCGCGCGGCTTCGCCCATGCAACTGCGTGGTCCTTTCGTTAATTTTATTATTATTAAAGATGATATAAATTCATTTATTATTTTTATTTTATTATTAGTGGTTACTTTTATTATTATTATTATTAGAGTTTGACACAAATTTCTATTACATAAGTTTTATTAGTATTATTGTTATTAATGAGGTTTAAAATAATGATTTTTGTTATTAATAATAGTACTAAATTTTTATTATTACAATTAGAATTTATTGAGGCTTTTATGGAGGTATATTAATGCTTTATTTATTTGTTTATTAATTATTATTATTTTTCTTTTCATTCCATTTATGTTTCGTTTTTTTTCTTTCCCACCTAACCCTAGCGGCCTACTCCTTTTTATTCATTTTCTTCTTCCCCGCCGCATCCCTCTTTACCTCCTGCTGCAGCGCACGCCCCCCCCCCCCCCCCCCGACCTCGTCTCCTCCTTCGCGAAGAAGCCGTCGCCGCTGCTCCCCAGTGCACCGTCCGAACCCTGCGACCTCCCTCTCTCAGCGCAGCCCTCCTCTGTCCGTTGCCGAGCAGCACTCCCGCCTCCTGTAGCCACATCCCTCTCCCCTTCTCCTGCTACGCAACAGCCACCGGACCACCCTTTCCTGCTCGGTCCGGCACACACCCTCCTCCATAACTGCCGCTGCATGCCCTCCCCCCTACCCTGTTTGCTCCGCCACACCACCTCACACAGAAGCCCTTCGTCGGCGCCCTTTCTCACGGTGCGTCTTCCCTCCTCCTCTCCTGTAACCCGCAGCACCCGCAGAAGCCCGACGCCCCCCTGCCAGCCTTCTTCCGGCGCCCGACATCCTTCCGCCGCACCTCCGCCCTGCCCTCCTGCAGCCTGCACCCCCAGCCGGCTCCTCCCTCTACCTTCGTTCCAACCCATCCGCCTCCCTCTGCCTCGGCCTGCCCTCCACCTCCATCATCCGACGAAGCCCCCCCCCCCCCCTTCTTCTTCTCTTTCTCTTCTTCTCTCCTTCTTCCTCTTCTTCTTCTCTTCTTCTTCTTCTTTTTCTTTCTCCCTCCCCTGCTCCAGCCGGCACGGCTCCCCCCGACCAGGTTTGGTTTATTTTGTCTTTTTTTTATATTACTTTTATTATTATTATTAATACTACATCCTTATTATTATTTTTGTTATTTTTATTTTTATTTTTATTATTCTTGTTGTTACTACTACTACTATTATTATTATTTTTTTTATTTTTATTATTATTAATGTTAATAATAATAATATTATTATTATTATTATTACTATTATTATTATTATTATTATTATTATTTTTAATGTTATTATTATTAATTTTATGATTGTTATTATTATTATTATTCTTATTAATATTCGTATCAATAATATTACTATTATGTTATTATTAATCTTATTCTTATTATTATTCTTATTATTATTATTATTATTTTTCATTACTATTATTATTTATTATTATTATTAGTGTTATTATTATTATTATTAGTATTCTTACTATTATTATTATTATCCTTATTTTTATTATTTTTATGATTCTTACTATTCTTATTATTGTCGTTGTTATAATGATCACTATTATTATCATTATTACTACTATTGCTTTCGCATTTGCCTTGTTAGGGGTTTTTATCAATTTATGTTTCGTTTGGTAGGATTATTATTTGGGGGCTCGTGCAGGGCGTTTCCGAGTGAGCGCCACCGCCGCGCCTTGTATTTGAGGTTCCGTCGTCGCCGCGCTTTGGTTTCAAGGTGAGCGCTTACTCCCGCCGCTTGGTTTCGAATGCTCTGGTGAGTTTTGGATGTGTCTGAGTCCTTGGTTTTGTTTATGCAGAGTATTAGACTTGGTCACGTAGTCTCGGACACACGTCGTGTCATCGCGCCTTGGATCTGAGGTTGTTTGTCGACGCGCTTGGTTTTGAGGTAGGTTCCCTTTGCACTGCTTTTAAAATTTAAGTTATATCATTTCATGCTGTTTGCGCACCCTAATTGTTTAAAATCAACATTTTATTAATTTCAATAAATATGAGATATTATACGATAATTAATTTTTAATATAAGATGGTTAATTTTTAAATGGTTATTTAATGTCAAAAGGAGCCGTTTATTTTATACACGACACATGAAACATACTTTTGACGAGCGGACACCCAATAATGAAAGAATGCCCGTTTGGCTTTTAAACATAATTCACGGAATATAAAATAGAGTTCTGGTTTAATGAGAAGTGATTTATTTTGAAGCGTGAACAAATACATTGGTTCGTTTGAGAAATTGCCCGGTTGGCTCTTAAAGTTTATTTGGAAAAGAAAATGGTTTGGTTTGGTTTATAAAAATACTGGCAACCTGTGAAGTAGTGTTTTGTGGATTCTTCAAATAGTTTTAAACTGGTTTTGGTAGTAATTGTGAACTGTATTAAATTCCCGTTTGGCACTTTATGGAAAGCGATGGAAATGTTTTTATAAAAACCCTCTTAGGACGACTCTCATGCCTTGGTTACGATTGATTGTTTGGGAGGCCGCGCTTAGAGGCTCCCGGGTACTTGAGTAGAAAAAGGCATGAGGTTGTCCCATGGAGTGGCTCGGGGAATGTCTGTTGTTCTTTATATATATATATATTTGATTGGATGCTCGGTTGGCATCGGTTGGCTCACCCCTTTTTCTTAAACACTTGAGACATGGGAATCTGGCATATTGAGAGAATATTCTAAGAACGATTGCTGCACTGGTAGGTTATGGTACTGACCAGTGGCCCATAGTAGGTGGATATATTGGGTTTATTACTATGGGATTTGCCCTCGACCTGCCTGTGAGTGGATGGTCGAGCGTTTTGTGCGTTTTGATTTCATCGTGACATGTCAATAAGGATGATTTCTCATGTATTGGTGTCTTCTGGTTTATTCTCGATCTCCTAGGTTCACCCATGTCTATTCAGCTTTTGTAGCTTGCAGTAATGATTATGATGCTCACGTGTATACTTACATTGCCCTTGCTGTATGTTTTACTTTGTGCATTCTGGCATATTGTTTTCCTTGGAAACTGATAAATTGCTTTTAATGGGTTTCTAAAAATTGTTTTCAAATGGAAGTGTTTAATCCCTTTTGTTCAAATTTGAAAATTTAAACATCACTTTCCCCTTTTCCTGAAATGTCATTGGCACTAATGAAATGAACACGAATTTGGAAAATGGCTAAGGGCAATGGTTCGTACTTTGTTTTTGAGTAGAATATTATTAAAAACATACTTTTATAGATTGTAGTTCAAACTTGAAATGATGTTTCTTTTATTTTAAAGGTAGTGCATTGGGAATAGATATCGGGCTAGCCTACTGAGTTTTAATACTCACGCCTATAGTTGTTTTCTGTTTTTAGTGTTTGTGCAGGCTATAGCTTGAGTGCGCTCGCCTAGGGCGACGCTTGATCGTTGAGTCGGAGAGCGACCCGCGAGGTCGCACGGAGTTGTTCGGACATCGTGTTTGGTTAGTTTGATTCATGTTTGTTCATGTTTAGTCACTTTGTTTAGTTTATCTTTTTTCTGCGCTGCTCTGTTTTATCTTTGCATTCTTATTTATTTATATTGGGCGAAATCGTTCCCACAGTCTCTAATGATGCCCTGGCGCTTGTCGCCAGCCCGAGAGGATCGGGAACGCCTCTCGGGCCATGTCGCGGACCGGCTTGGGTGACCGGTTCAGGGTCGACCCGGGTTGGTTCGTGACAAAATGGTATCAGAGGAGGTTTGCTCTTAGCAAACCTCACTATTCAGAGCGCCCTTTGTTATTTGGGATGTCAAGGTAGATGGAGTAGGATTGTCGGGACTTGAGGGGTAGGTGCGAGAAGAGCGTCGCGAACTCTTGCCCGTACTGATCCTCAGGTTTCCATGGGAAGTCCGGTTTAATTGGTTTGTTTGGGTTTTTATGGAAATGTTTTGCGATTGGGATATGACAAAGGGAGTTGGGCCACTAGTCCTCCTAACCCGCACGGCCTGGCAAGCCATGCAGAGCTAGGGGCATGGCCCAAGAAGACTCTCTGTGTTAGTGACGTGTTTGGCATATGGTCTCCAACCATATGGTCAAGACACCCACTGACACTAGTCCCCTGTTTGAGTTGTTTTGGGGTCCCCCTTGATTTTTGAAAGTGGTTTGAATTAGAAAAGTTGGTTTTGAAAAAAAAATGGTTGTTTGAAATGACATGTTAAATTTATATATTGTTTTAAAAGAAGTGGTACGAATAAATTGTTTTTTGGAAAATGAAGTTGCTCTGTTTTGACCTTGGTGTTCTGATGAGTGCTCACATGCATTGTGGTATGTTGGAAATGTGGATGGATCTCTGGTATGGTGGATGGATGCCCTGGGTGGCACAGATACATGCATGTGAGTGAGACTCTAAGGGATACCAATGGCGAGGGTTTAACTTACCAAGATTGTTTTAAATTAAAGATGTTTTCAAAGAGAAAAGTTTTGATGTTATGATAACTTGTCTTCTCGGATTTCGAGCTTGTCACCTATGCAGTGTTTGATTTTGAGGTTGTTATTCATTCATTGAGTTGGCCTTGATTGGGGTTTTGAATTTTTCTTGTCCAGCGGTTATCCCTTTGAAGCTTCGATGGGTGATCGTAGTGCGGTTGATCAACCTAAGGATTTTATGCTTGAGTTTCGAAAGCTCGATCCACCTCTCTTCTATGGTCAAGCAGAAACTTCTGTGGCAGAGGAGTGGATGCGGAAGATTAAAAGGGACTTTAGCCTCATTGAGTTGCCCGAGTCGTTGAAGGTCAAGTTTGCGACCTTCATGCTTGAAGGTTCACCGTGGATGTGGTGGAAGTCAGTGTCTCGGGACAAGCCCCGTCAAGAGGTTACTTGGGAGTTTTTCAAGGTCTCGTTCATTCGCCAGTATTTCTCTGAGGAAGATAGGGTGAGGAAGGGGATGGAAATGTGTTGTCTGCAGCAGGGCGACGGATCCGTGTTAGAATATTTCCATCGCTTTGTGGAGCTAGTACCTTATGATTCAGAGTATGCCACAAATGACCCCGTGAAGGGTCAACGCTTCGAGGCGGGTCTCCGCCCTGATCTACAGTCGAAGGTTTCAGAGTCCAACCTAACTTCTTTTGTCGATGTGGAAAGACAAGCTTTTCGTATCGAAGCCGTGATGGAAGGAGTGCTCGAAGTAGTTCTCCCTCCTTCGATCCCTATGAGCACTGGTGAAGGTTCTGGAAAGGAGATGAGTAAGCAAATGGAAGTGGATGGATTAGGTCGTGGAATCAAGAGGTCTCGAGATCTTTCATCAACCTCTTCGGAGCGAGAGATTATTGTGTGTTATCAGTGTGGCAAGCGGGGTCACAAGAAATCGTCATGCCCAAGCACTCCGAAGCCCTACCAGGCATGTGGACGCCTGGGTCACCTGCGACGATTTTGTCGGGGTATTGCAAGGAAGCGTCGCAGAGGAAGTTCTCAGAAGTAATGTGTTGTAGGGTCCTTGTTCAAAGTTTCCAGTGTAAGTTTCCTTTCTGTGTAAGTGATCTATTATCGTGGCCTATGTATGGGTGTTGTTTTGGGTTTGAAATGTATGTGAACTTCGTGGGTCTTTTGATGAACTTCTCCTTTCAAGGCTGGTGTGTTTTTAAAATTTTAAAATCTTGTCCTTTCTCTTGTCAAACCAAAAGATGTATATATCTCATTGGGATTATCAGAACCTGACTGCGAGGCAGAAGATGCTTCATCCATCAGAGCTCCAGCCAAAAGGTCTCGGAGTGAAGCCAGCGCGTAGTCAGGAACCCCCCGGGGAAATTTTAAAGAGTCTGGTGAAAGTAGTGCCTCTATCGTCGTGGTGAGATAGTTTTGGTGTTGTTGCTCTGGTTTCTCTATCATTGTAGTTCTCTCCTGTCGCAAAGTGCGCGATGGACTTATCCCTCGTGTAACGTCGGCAATTGTGCCTTTTGGATGTATGTTGCTGATCAGTGACCTCGTGTGGACCACCGATGTGAATCGGTTATGGCTTTGGTATGTGTCCATCCCTATGTAGTGGTATGTGAGTAGTTTTCCGTCCAAGTTTCAGTGATCCAATCCTTGGGCCCACCCTCCCCGCCCGTGGGGTAAGGGTTTTGGTTTGCATAATATTTTTTTTCAGATCAAATCCTATTACTTTTGGACGTGAGTAAGTGGTTTAAAGGTCCTTGCTGTGTTCTTTCTAGCTGGAGTAAGGTCTCGTGCACGTCTAAGCTGGTTTCCCGTTTGGTCGTTAGTTGGGTGGTTCTTTATGGTGGGGAGACCCACCATGAGTCTCTTTGGGTTTTCTCTTAAATCGTTATCAAAAGCTAGTCGAGTTCTTATGGTGGGGAGCCCGTTCGGGCCTTCCCTATGTTGGTGATTTACTTTGGGAAATGAGGTTCAGTCCCGCTGGTAGTCGTTGTGACATCCTTGGTTAAGAGGTTGGACTGTGTCCTATGAAATCCTTAGGTGTTGATCGATCGGCTAGATAGTGTGGTGGCTTTCTGGGGGCGGAAAGCATTATGGTGGGGAGAATTGTCGCACCCCGACAAGGGTGTTTATTTTATTTTATTTTATTATTCGCTTCGCCTTAAATTCTTTTTGGTTCGGTTTGAGTCGCGAACGATTTTGTTTTTTTTATTTTTATTTTTATTTTTAGGATAAAAAGTGCGTGTTTTGGGCCTGACATCTTTGGACGCACGGGTGGAGCGCAACGTCGCGCGGCTTCGCCCATGCAACTGCGTGGTCCTTTCGTTAATTTTATTATTATTAAAGATGATATAACTTCATTTATTATTTTTATTTTATTATTAGTGGTTACTTTTATTATTATTATTATTATTAGAGTTTGACACAAATTTCTATTACATAAGTTTTATTAGTATTTTTGTTATTAATGAGGTTTAAAATAATGATTTTTGTTATTAATAATAGTACTAAATTTTTATTATTACAATTAGAATTTATTGAGGCTTTTATGGAGGTATATTAATGCTTTATTTATTTGTTTATTAATTATTATTATTTTTCTTTTCATTCCATTTATGTTTCGTTTTTTTTCTTTCCCACCTAACCCTAGCGGCCTACTCCTTTTTATTCATTTTCTTCTTCCCCGCCGCATCCCTCTTTACCTCCTGCTGCAGCGCACGCCCCCCCCTCCCCCCGACCTCGTCTCCTCCTTCGCGAAGAAGCCGTCGCCGCTGCTCCCCAGTGCACCGTCCGAACCCTGCGACCTCCCTCTCTCAGCGCAGCCCTCCTCTGTCCGTTGCCGAGCAGCACTCCCGCCTCCTGTAGCCACATCCCGCTCCCCTTCTCCTGCTACGCAACAGCCACCGGACCACCCTTTCCTGCTCGGTCCGGCGCACACCCTCCTCCATAACCGCCGCTGCATGCCCTCCCCCCTACCCTGTTTGCTCCGCCGCACCACCTCACACAGAAGCCCTTCGTCGGCGCCCTTTCTCGCGGTGCATCTTCCCTCCTCCTCTCCTGTAACCCGCAGCACCCGCAGAAGCCCGACGCCCCATGCCGGCCTTCTTCCGGCGCCCGACATCCTTCCGCCGCACCTCCGCCCTGCCCTCCTGCAGCCTGCACCCCCAGCCGGCTCCTCCCTCTACCTTCGTTCCAACCCAGCCGCCTCCCTCTGCCTCGGCCTGCCCTCTACCTCCATCATCCGACGAAGCCCCCCCCCCCCCTTCTTCTTCTCTTTCTCTTCTTCTCTCCTTCTTCCTCTTCTTCTTCTCTTCTACTTCTTCTTTTTCTTTCTCCCTCCCCTGCTCCAGCCGGCACGGCTCCCCCCGACCAGGTTTGGTTTATTTTGTCTTTTTTTTATATTACTTTTATTATTATTGTTAATACTACATCCTTATTATTATTTTTGTTATTTTTATATTTATATTTATTATTCTTGTTGTTACTACTACTACTATTATTATTATTATTATTTTATTATTATTATTAATGTTAATAATAATATTATTATTATTATTATTATTACTATTATTATTATTATTATTATTTTTAATGTTATTATTATTAATTTTATGATTGTTATTATTAATATTATTCTTATTAATATTTGTATCAATAATATTACTATTATGTTATTATTAATCTTATTCTTATTATTATTCTTATTATTATTATTATTATTTTTCATTACTATTATTATTTATTATTATTATTAGTGTTATTATTATTATTATTATTAGTATTCTTACTATTATTATTATTATCCTTATTTTTATTATTTTTATGATTCTTACTATTCTTATTATTGTCGTTGTTATAATGATCACTATTATTATCATTATTACTACTATTGCTTTCGCATTTGCCTTGTTAGGGGTTTTTATCAATTTATGTTTCGTTTGGTAGGATTAATATTTGGGGGCCCGCGCAGGGCGTTTCCGAGTGAGCGCCACCGCCGCGCCTTGTATTTGAGGTTCCGTCGTCGCCGCGCTTTGGTTTCAAGGTGAGCGCTTACTCCCGCCGCTTGGTTTCGAATGCTCTGGTGAGTTTTGGATGTGTCTGAGTCCTTGGTTTTGTTTATGCAGAGTATTAGACTTGGTCACGTAGTCTCGGACACACGTCGTGTCATCGCGCCTTGGATCTGAGGTTGTTTGTCGACGCGCTTGGTTTTGAGGTAGGTTCCCTTTACACTGCTTTTAAAATTTAAGTTATATCTTTTCATGCTGTTTGCGCACCCTAATTGTTTAAAATCAACATTTTATTGATTTCAATAAATATGAGAAAATATACGATAATTAATTTTTAATATAAGATGGTTAATTTTTAAATGGTTATTTAATGTCAAAAGGAGCCGTTTATTTTATACACGACACATGAAACATGCTTTTGATGAGTGGACACCCAATAATGAAAGAATGCCCGTTTGGCTTTTAAACATAATTCACGGAATATAAAATAGAGTTCTGGTTTAATGAGAAGTGATTTCTTTTGAAGCGTGAACAAATACATTGGTTCGTTTGAGAAATTGCCCGGTTGGCTCTTAAAGTTTATTTGGAAAAGAAAATGGTTTGGTTTGGTTTATAAAAATACTGGCAACCTGTGAAGTAGTGTTTTGTGGATTCTTCAAATAGTTTTAAAATGGTTTTGGTAGTAATTGTGAACTGTATTAAATGCCCGTTTGGCACTTTATGGAAAGCGATGGAAATGTTTTTATAAAAACCCTCTTAGGACGACTCTCATGCCTTGGTTGCGATTGATTGTTTGGGAGGCCGCGCTTAGAGGCTCCCGGGTACTTGAGTAGAAAAAGGCATGAGGTTGTCCCATGGAGTGGCTCGGGGAATGCCTGTTGTTCTTTATATATATATATATTTGATTGGATGCTCGGTTGGCATCGGTTGGCTCACCCCTTTTTCTTAAACACTTGAGACATGGGAATCTGGCATATTGAGAGAATATTCTAAGAACGATTGCTGCACTGGTAGGTTATGGTACTGACCAGTGGCCCATAGTAGGTGGATATATTGGGTTTATTACTATGGGATTTGCCCTCGACCTGCCTGTGAGTGGATGGTCGAGCGTTTTGTGCGTTTTGATTTCATCGTGACATGTCAATAAGGATGATTTCTCATGTATTGGTGTCTTCTGGTTTATTCTCGATCTCCTAGGTTCACCCATGTCTATTCAGCTTTTGTAGCTTGCAGTAATGATTATGATGCTCACGTGTATACTTACATTGCCCTTGCTGTATGTTTTACTTTGTGCATTCTGGCATATTGTTTTCCTTGGAAACTGATAAATTGCTTTTAATGGGTTTCTAAAAATTGTTTTCAAATGGAAGTGTTTAATCCCTTTTGTTCAAATTTGAAAATTTAAACATCACTTTCCCCTTTTCCTGAAATTTCATTGGCACTAATGAAATGAACACGAATTTGGAAAATGGCTAAGGGCAATGGTTCGTACTTTGTTTTTGAGTAGAATATTATTAAAAACATACTTTTATAGATTATAGTTCAAACTTGAAATGATGTTTCTTTTATTTTAAAGGTAGTGCATTGGGAATAGATATCGGGCTAGCCTACTGAGTTTTAATACTCACGCCTATAGTTGTTTTCTGTTTTTAGTGTTTGTGCAGGCTATAGCTTGAGTGCGCTCGCCTAGGGCGACGCTTGATCGTTGAGTCGGAGAGCGACCCGCGAGGTCGCACGGAGTTGTTCGGACGTCGTGTTTGGTTAGTTTGATTCATGTTTGTTCATGTTTAGTCACTTTGTTTAGTTTATCTTTTTTCTGCGCTGCTCTGTTTTATCTTTGAATTCTTATTTATTTATATTGGGCGAAATCGTTCCCACAGTCTCTAATGATGCCCTGGCGCTTGTCGCCAGCCCGGGAGGATCGGGAACGCCTCTCGGGCCATGTCGCGGACCGGCTTGGGTGACCGGTTCAGGGTCGACCCGGGTTGGTTCGTGACATATTCTATAAATAAAAAAACTTTTTCTTCTCATATTTATAAAGAAAGAAAAAAATTAATCATTCAAAAAATGGAAAGAATATTACATTAAAAAAATTGAAATTAATTTAAAATATAATAAAAAATTAAATTTATAAATAATTTAAAAGTGTATAAGAAATTCTAAAAAAATATTGTCAAGAACATGGATTTTGAGGAAAAATATTCCCAACCAAAAAATAATAAATAAGGGAAACTTCCCCTAAAATAAATTATGTATTTTTTTGTTCCAAATAAAGTAAAAATGGAAATAATATTTCAAAAATCTAGAAATAACTATATCCAAATAAAATATATGGGATTTAGAAAAAGAAATAACATATAATTATCACAATGTAAATGAAAACATAAACAATCCTGATAAAAAAGTGATATTATAACATAAAATCTTACAGCTTTGGTAACCTTTGAATTTAAACCACATGAAATAGAGAAAATTAGATGGATTAGTAAATAAATATAATTTTTATGAAAAATTAAATAAAATACACTCACAGAAATTATATACATCATTCAAAATAAATAATTTATTTAATATAAAACATATCTCAATAAAGGGATATTGAGATGAGGAAACCCTTACCTCAGGTCGTGACTAACTTCATACCCATTATAACCTCCTATATAATAAATTTATATTTATTATAAATATATACAAAAACCATATTCATAACTATATTACTATTCATTATTCCCTTATAATGTCTTATTTCCCTTTATGAAATAATTCTTTATTAAAATCAATATATTGGTGTCAACTATTTTGTTTTCCATGCATGTTTCAAAATAAAGATTCTTTTCCTTGCACCTTATTGATGGTTCTAGAATATTAAAAATTTCATAAATATCATATTTATTCAATATATAAACTTTTATAACCATTAATTTAAAGTGGGGATGAAAAAAGAGATATGTCGCTTCATAGAGGCAGTAGTATACACATACGTATTAGCGATGTTTTAATTTTTCAATGGATAGAAATAATAGAGGATAAATAATAATTTAAGGTAAAAATCATAATTATGTTATAAATATTGTATATATTCACTAAATATAACCTTATAACCATTCATAATCCCCGATGATGAAAAATGAAGTATATCGCTTCATGGAGGCGGTAGTCCACACGTACACATGAGAGACGTTTTCATCTTCCCCTAGATTAAAAATGGGTAGATAATAATTTTTCCATAAAAATAATAATATTTCATTATACTAATGATGTTTATACGATTATGTTTAGGAGGTTATATAATATTTTTCAGGTGTAAGAATTAGAAAACTTAGAAAAACTTGATTAATACAATTACCTCTTACTTGGATATCCTCCTTTGTCTTACACTATAAGTATTCTTAGAATATTATTTTGGTGTAACTAGAACCTAAATAAATTGGGTGATATATTTAGTAAGGTTTTTTAGAATAAATTTATTTATTTATAAGCTTTTTTTGTAGATAAATTGGGTGGTGAAGGGCTCATTTTATAAGTGAAATTGGTGGTAATTTTGTAAATATTCATAACTTTAAATAACTTGTCACATTCAAAGGAAAGTGGATCTAAAAGTAGAAAATAATGAATATGGTGTGATTTTTTTCAATAAAATTATCATAAACCCAAATAATGGATATTTTTTTAGATATTTTAGGCTTTTTTCTCCTAATTTAACTTTTTATCATAATTTACTTTTACCATGGTGACTCATTGTTTAACCTCAGTAATTGATTTTTATGGATAAAAATAAAATTTAAGTTATTAAATAATATATATATTATTATTTAAAATATGTAATCCATTTTATCATATTTAAATTCTAAATATTATATAAATTAATTCTAAAACATGTACATAAAACACATAAAAATCATTTTTAGAAAAAAGAATGTAACTTTAGGAATAAAAATGATTTTATTATCCTTCCTTTCCTAGTAAAAAACATTATATGAATGTAAATTTATTTTATTGAATATTTTATTTAAATTTTATTGAAAATCATTCAACAATAGTTACTAATTTAATATATTAATATAAAAATATATTGCACATATAAAAATAGTTTTTAAAAAAATATATCGTTTACCTTCAAATGAGTTTATCTCCATTTATAAATATTTCAAAATCAATGTATGAATGATACTTATTTTTTATACTTGTAAAAAAAATACTATTACATGGCTTTAATACTCCAAATAAGAGAAATTATCCTTTAAATAAAAACCTATATAAAACAATTTTTATAAACAAAATATTTATGTTTAACCAAGAATTGTTAATATAGTACTTAATTGATTTTACTAATTTGTTTTTATTTAATTTACTTTTAATATATTTAATTGTTTACTATAATAAATAAATATTCACTTAATTTTGGTTTTGTGTGTATTTCAAGTTATCAAACTTATCGAATTTACTTAATAGGAAAATATATTCTTAAATCATGGGGTGTTAGAATCTTCCCCAAATAAGCCTCATGACACAACCCCCTGATTTTGTACTATGATACTCTCTAGCTCTAGCTGACATGTCATTATTTTTATTCATCATATTGTGATGACCTTATTTCTACATAATTTCTACTAAAAACCCAATATATTCATCTAACACCTACTCCCAAACCAAAACCAACACTCGAAACAACCATAATCTATTAAAATAGATCATAATAAATAATAATTTAAAACATAACACACCTTCAAATTTTAGGGGTGCTATAAAATTGAACATAAATTAGGATTTAATATTTGGGGATTTTGTGTTTCATTATCTTGGGTGTGTGTATGGATTGAATTGTATCTCATTTCATAGATTTTTATTGTCATATTATCACTTAGTGAGTTTACACCATTTACTAAAGTTATGAAATTTCATTATAATTGGGTTATTGATTAAATTTTTTGGATTATTAATGAATTATATGCTCTTTACAGTTGATGGTTATTGATACAATATTAGATATATATTTGATTTGATACTTGAGATAGGTGGACCTTATCTATTGAGTATTTTTATAACTTGGGTTATTTTATTCATGTTTGTTTATTATTATTTTTATGAGCTTGATTTTATGACATTATATGGTACAATTCGATAAATGGTATAGGATTGGGTCACTATAATTGTCAACAAGGACTATGTAGCTTAAAAAACGGTTCACTGGTGGTTCCTTGATTGAATGAGTATTAGTGTCCCATTTGATGAATTATATGGTTTTTCATGTTGTATTGTGATATTTTTTTCTAAAAAAAGTTTTTAATCTTTTTTAAAAAAAATAAAAAGGAAATTGGTTTTGTGATGAAATTTAAAAAGAATAGTCATTTGAAAAGGTTTATGTTCAAAGGAGATTTGAAAGGGGAAATATGGGATTCGAAAAATGATTTTCTAAGGGATTTTTTATGGAATAGTGTAGTTAAATATGACATGTGATTCCTTTTAAAATAATTAGATAAATAGTATTTCAGTTTTATTTTTAAAATTTGTAAAGATTTTTTTTTGATAAACTATATGTCTTAGTTGGACTTTTTAGTGTGATTCATTCTTTTCTAAAGATTGTTTGTTTTTGTATCCTCTTGATTTATATTATCCTTATATGTTATCTCCTAGGTTTTGCATGATATTTTAGGATTTTTAGCATGATTCTTGATAGTGGACTGTTTATTGGGGATTAGGAGATTCACTTTGGAAATGGTAATTAAAACTAAGAAACTTGAGTTAACTTGAATTCTTAGAGTGAGTTATAAGATTTGGTGAGACTTTTATTTAGTGATCATATACATTATTTGATCATGGTATGGAGTAATCTATGGGAATAAATAAACAAAATAGTATTCATAGAGTGATGGGTGAGATCATCCATTATCATCCTTGGGAAATTTATTGGTATCATTGATGAGTGGTTGTAATAATTAGTTCTTGTAGGAGTTACCTATTAATTGACCTTAGTAGTATAGGAGTGAGATAGTCCCTATAATATTTTGATTTAATAATAAGTTTGGTTTAAATGGAATTAAACCTAGTGTTGTGATAATCCTTATTTAAATAATGATATGGGAATAGGAGGTGATTTGGTCCCCTTCTTAGTATATTAAAATTGAGGAGAATGGGTTTCCACTTGAGTGATGTTTAATATATTGGTATACAATTGAGTGATTGGGAAAATTTCATGGGAGGCTGTGATACTTTCATGAAAGACCTCTTGATTCGGATATGAACCCTATGGGGGTGTGATTCCTAGTAAGACCTTAAAGTTAAATTTTTAGATCGATAAGTAGAACTACTTTTACTTGAAAGGTCATATACTTAATATTTTTGACCAATTGAGATTTAAACTTTCTCTAATAATTCTACCTATTCTAATGGTATAGATGAGTTTTGGCAGCTAATGAAGATCTTGGTGAGAGATGATAGAGGGAAATTGGGATGAATTTTTTATTACATTTGATAAAGTAGATTCACATACTATGAGGATCCACCTATGGAAAAACCATGGTAATAGAACCCATATTTGATAATGATTATAAAATATGATATAAGGGATCATTGTTAAATAATGGTGGTGTATTATAGTGTAGTGTAAGACAACCCCTATGATGACTTGGAAATATGGGATTGAGTCAGTGGTTCTCTATGGATAATATGGCAGATAAATCTAGAAAGGACTTGTGAGATGATATGGG
The DNA here is from genome assembly GCA_963277665.1 of Viscum album. Classification (NCBI taxonomy): domain Eukaryota; kingdom Viridiplantae; phylum Streptophyta; class Magnoliopsida; order Santalales; family Viscaceae; genus Viscum; species Viscum album. The sequence goes on from OY728163.1 coordinate 1,515,411,193, forward strand.
ATAGGGAATGATAGATGGGACTATTATTTCATATGATTAGGAATAATTCTTTATTTTTCATATTTACTTTATCATGGGATTGTGTTTTAGATGATAGTTTTTACTTTGGAACCTCTTTGACTACCCTTTCTTGTTTGATTTTCATTTAACAATTTATATTAATGGTTGAGACCTATTTTATTGCTCATTATTGTGTTTCTTGATATGATATTGATTTCCCATGATAATTTAGTTGTTTTTAATTGACGGATAATGTGACTATTGGATCATTTGAGACTCTAATGAGTGAGTCTTAGTGGTTATAGTGAAACCTATTTGTGATTATTTCTAGTGATATGAGAGTAACTATGAAATATACTTCATTAGGATATGTTGTAGTATGAGACATAAATTATTAGAAAATGGGGGGCTTGAAAAAGTTGGGTAGTGCCGGTATGAGTCTTTGTGGTGTGTGTGTCTTATGGTCATAATGGCACACAGGTATGGTTTAGTATTATCATGCATGGAATATGATTCCAGATGTGTTAAGTTTCACTCACCATAGACTTACTCATGAATCCACTTGATATCTATAACTTAGTATATAAAGGTGAGTAGGGTAATCATGGTGCATTATTTGAATTGCACCATGGAAATATGCACAACATTAATTTGGATGTATGTGGGTAGACATTAATTTTTCATTTCAAGCATAGGTGTTATCCTAGATCTAGATGTACTACTTAATATGGGTATTGTTATGGAGGTTAAGGATTCAGTAGGAAAGGGTTATGAAAGTTAAGATATAGGCCATTGTTCTTTATATTATTACTCTATAATATAATGTATTAGTTAAGGGTCACTCCTATTCATTTATTTATGATTATTTTTATATATATTTATATCCTATTATTTATATATTATATTTGATGTGTATCATGTAGAATATTCTGATTTTATATTCTATATATTCAAATGACCTCTAGGATCTTTATTTCATTGTTTATATTTTTTGGGTATATCCATTATATGGATAATTCATACCACAATTTTTTTATATTTTTTCAAGACCCTTACAAGTTTTATTTAAGGTCATAGTCTCTTTTCACCATGTCAAATCCCTTATTTTTTTCATCTCGGGGAGGTTTGCTTAAGGTTACATAGCATCCCAGTTTAGTCATTGTTCAAGTATATTGGACTAGGGAGTTACTAATGGTATCAGATACTATTTTTAGTTGTAAAAAATTTATTTAGAGTTATATATTAGATATTAAGACTTAGTAGGTAGATCATGAGTGTTCCTAGTGAACATTAATTTTATTTAAACCAAAGTTTATAAGGGATATCCTATGTTATGAGTATGTAATCTAGGTTGGATGGGGTCATTGATTGAATATTTTGATATGGGTAGGACTTAGAATCTGGTGTAGGTATTATTTTGGATTTTTTTACATTATTCATGCACCATGATATCAAAATGCCTAGGGTAAGATACATGCACCATGGGTGGTCAGGTTCAATATAATACCTCAATAGGGACTATTATAAATTAAAAGAAACTAATAATCTATTAAATTTTTTCTCAAATAGATTATAATGGATAACTACATTAATATGGATCACAAATGGGTTTCCTTTTTTACATACTTGAATATTTTTACTTATTATACAACCCTAGGGAAATGTATTTTCAATGTTTTTAGATTTTTTAGGTAAATCAATTTTTGTAAAGAAAAATTTTGTGAGTGAATAAGACATGTGTAAAACAATTTTATTGGTTGGTTTTACTTCAAATGGATTATGGAATAATTTATTTTGAAATAAATAAGTTTTTTTATAAAAATATTGTTTTTTTTAATATTTTATGAAATTTCATAAAATGGATTTTTAGATAATTTAATGAAAATAATTTTGAAATTGGATTTTAAAATGGTTTCTGAAATATTTTATGAAAATAGAAAAAATAAATAAATAAAACGAATAGATATTATATATATTTTAGTATTTCTTATTTTGATGAAAAAAACTTGGTTTATAAGGGGATTTTAGTAAAACTTTGGTGAGTTTTGTGTGGGTAAAGTTATTTTACTATGTTTTCAAATTAAGAAAGCAGTGAGTATAATGTTATAGAAGCATGGGTATATCTAATGATAAAAAATTTCAAAAATAAGAGAAAATTGTAGAAAAATAAAGACTAAAGATAATAATAACATGGAGATTTTAATGGTTTATAAACAATTCATACATCCATAATGTGTAAAAAACAAATTTACTATGTCCAAGATCAAATTATAGGTCACACATACACAACACAAAAACCTATCTCAAAATGAGATTATAAGGAAATATATTTCTATAGTAACCTATACTTTTATATTAACCATATATTTATAGTGTTCCATAGTGATACAATGCCCTATTTCATTTTGGTTCATAATGTTATAGTACCAATTGTTGGTGTTTCTGGTAATCATTATTAAAATTATTCAAAACTGTTATAGTGCCTCTAAATTTTAGATCTCTAACACTTAGCCTAATGTTATCAAATGAATCAGGATCAACCATTCCAACATAAAACTGGGTTTTCATGGTTTTCAATGATTTTATTGGAAGTTATTAGGTATATGAATTTTGTGTTTTGTGATGTTTCTTGTGATAAATGGGATATATTCATGTGATTTTTACTCAATGATGATTTTTTTGTGGGTATTGAGTATTTGGGTGTATTTTTTATGGTTTCATAGTTTTACCTACATGTGTTACATATTTTATACAAAACAACTATGGTGAATAGCACCATTTGGTGAGATTCGGGTTTTTTAGTTAGTCCTTATAGTTTGGAGAACCATAAGGCCAATTAATGATTAGTTTTTAGTTTTTTGGGTATAGATGGTGCATTACTACACTATCACACTGTGTGGATAGTGGATATGAGTGGGTTTCTTAGGTTTTTATGGCTATGATGTAAGAGGGTTTATAAATAGTTAATAGTAAAATAATGTTAGTGATGGGATGGTGATCAGGGATAAATGAATTTGAATCCCAATGAGGGTATGGAGTGGATTTTAGTGAATAGTATTCTTAGGTGTTTGAAGTTATGAAACTAAAATGTGATGGAAATTTTAGGATTTGATGCTATTGAGATGTTAGGAATTAATAACCATGGAAGTTAATGATTTTTTAGTGTATGATAAGTGAGGCTTCATAGGGATGAAAATTGTTATAGTATGGAGTTTTTTATAACTATTTTCATCATTTGTTGGTATAACTGAAGGAATTTTGGACTCCTATTTATTTTGTGACATGGTAAATTATAATACATTAAATTAAATCATTGGAGGAGAGTTTTAAACATTTTTAAAATATATAAATTGATGTTTTAAATGAGGATATATGAGTGGATAATGCCTATAATTATTATCTAGGTATTTTAAAGTTAAAAAAGATTTGAAATGTGGTTGTACAAACTATGTGGTAAACAATGGATAAACCAATGGGGATGTCTCACTGGTTTTTCTAAAGAGTAGCTGGTAGTCTTTCTCCAAGTATATGGTGAACCACTCAAAACCCTGTGGGAGGATACTAATCACCCATTGGTCCCCAAGAACATTTATTTTTAAAGGTTTGTTTTTTGGGTTTTTATTTTTATAAAATAATAACCCCGCTGAGAGGTCCCTTAATTGGATAACTATAGGGAGGGGGTGATCTCTTTCCCCATATCCCTCCACTCTTTTACCCCTTTGGTGTTAGGTGCTTGGGAGGAGTTTTGTTTTTGAAATTATGGTAATCCTTCACCATTATTCCACTTTTATAATTTTTCTTCTATCTCCAATAATTATTTTATAGAAAATTAGGGATCTAGATGAATTATTCCACAAGATTATAGTGTAATTTCATCAAAACCATTAGGATTTCATGTGTGGTGGGTAGATGAGGCTATATAATGATAAATTATCACTCTAAAAATGTTTTTTGATTGGGGTACATTTAATACCAATTTTTTTAGGTATTGTATCAATTTTTTGAGAAATTGATCATTGATTTAGGTTTAAGATTTGTGTATTTTTTGTGTCATAGGATTAAGTGTCCGTTGGGAGTAGACCATGCCTTGTTTCTTCATATTTTCAAAATATTGTCATTATTTATTAAATTTTAATCCATTTAGTATGTTTATATAATTTCATTATAATTGGGTTGGTGATTAAAATTTTGGGATTATTTATCATCCAGGATATTTTTGGAGTTGCTGGTGGTTGATATGTGCTCGCAGTAACATAGACTTATGTAATAGAGGTAGTTTTCATTTTCACATTGATTATTTTGGTCACTTAGGTTGTATTATGATCATTTATTTATTATTATTTTTATGAGAATTATTGTATGATAATGTATGATACAAATTTATAAATTGTATGGGCTAATGTGACTCTAATAGTAAACAAGGATAGCATAGCTTACTAAATAGCTCATTGGTGGTTATGTGGTTTAATAAATGACAGTAACCCATTTTATGGATTTTTTAGAAGTGTGTGTTATGTTATAAGCAAGTAATGTAAAGAAAATTATATATAATTTTTAAAATAATATTTTATACATGGAAGTTTTTTAATGGAATTTCAAAAATAAAATGGTATTTTAAATTGTTGATTTTGAAATGATATTTTAAAAGGGAAATGAGGGATTTCTAAAGGGTGTATTCAAAATATTTAGTCATAATAATGTGTGAGTAAATCTATCATGTGACTCATTTTAAAGTGGTTTTTGAAAGAGTTTTTTTATTTTGTTTTAAAGAAAAATAAATATGTTTTTTTATATACTATTTTTTTATAGTTTACCATGTGAAGGAAATACCCCATTTTACAAAGTTTGTGTGTTTTTGTGAGCCTATTGATTTATGGTTTCATTGTATGATATTTCTTATTTGATAATAATTTATGATATTATAAGAACCATATGTAAAAAAACTACCCTTGGGAGAATTGGTTAATTAAACTAGGCTCGGGTGTCTTGAAGAAAAGTTGAAGGTGGATTATTTATGAGACCTTGGGAGGTTCCATTTAGTAATGGTAAATAAATATTGGACTCTTGATTAACCCTAATTTCTTTGAGTGATACATGGGGTTCAATGATACTATAATTTAGTTTTCACATGTGTGTAATTATTACGGTATAGGGTGACCCTTGGGATTAGTGTGAGACACCAATATTGATCGAGTGATGGATGAAATCATTCACCATTACCCATGGGTTGTGTTTTAGTCTCCCTAATTAGTGGTTAGTATCTTTAGTTTTTTTGGGTTTTTTTTCTCAATTGGACTCAATAGTAGATGTAGGATATAGCACATGTGATTTTTTTTATCAATAGATAATACTAGTTTGATGGGAATTATCCCAAGTGTTATTATGATCTTCAGTTCGGATTGAGATATGAGAATAGAAGGTTAGTGGGTTCCCTTATAGTTTTGTTGATATTAGTAGAGTGGATATCATCCTAATTATTGTCATATTAGGATATTATATGGAAGAGTGAATTCACGCATAGACTTGTAGGTAGGGAGACTTATGTGATCGACCTATTGATCATGGTATAACCCCAATAAGTGGTGGCATCTAGGATGGCATCAAAGTTCAAGATTTATCTTTAGAATATAGAATAATTTTAGTTACAATTTTGTATGAGTTGATTATATTTCCTAGTTGAGATTTAGACTCACCCTAGAAATTATCTCACTACTAATGGTCTGAATTTGGCATAGTAGCTAACGGGGCTCTAGGGGAGAGATTGTAGTGGGTACATGGGAGGAATTTTTAGCTTCATGTGATAGAGAAAACCAACATCCACCAATGATCAACATATGGTAAAACTACCTGCATGGAACACACATATAATGATTATAGTAACATAAGATATAAGGGTTAAATGTGTACACGTAGTGTTATATTATTGTGCAGTCTGATCTATCATCTATTATGACATACAATATATGGGATAAAGATAAAGGTGATTTATGGGTTGTCTGGTGGGTAGTTATGGTGAGGATTGGTGAGATGATATGGGTCATAGCATAAGATATGGGAGTGTTATTTCTTATGTTTATGTTTCACTATTATTATTTTTTTCCTTTTTTTCTTATCATTGGATTATAGTGTAGGAAATAATTATTTATTTGGGTCCTCTTTGAAAACTATTTTTATTTTGTTTTCATTTGGTGTATAATTTTAATAATAGAGCCCTATTTTATTTAATGTTGTTGTGTTTCAAGATATGGTCATTAATTTCCAAGATATTTTTATTTTTGGTTATTATTTGGATGTAATATAACTATTGGGACAGATGGGGCCCTGATTAGTGAGACTTTATAGTTATGGAGAGACCTATTTTAGATTATGTCTAGTGAGATGAGAGTGACTGTATAGTATAACTCATTAGGATATGTGGGTTTATGAATCATCTATTATAGGAAAGTAAGATTTGGATTGAATTAAGTAGCACCAGTATGAGTCTTTGGGGTGAATGTGTATTCTGTCTATAATGGAACACATTTATGGTTCGGTATGAGTATACATTAGAAATGTTTCTGGGTGGGTTGAGTTTCACTCACCAAAAACTTACACATGCATGTACTTGATCACTATAATTCAATGTTTTGTGGAAAGTGTGGGAATCCTACTTCGTTTTTGGACTCACTACCTGAAGCATTCACAAAATAGGTTTTAATGAATATGGGTGGGCCTATATGTTTTCATTTTAGGTATGGTTATTTTCTTATAGCTTGATGTATGGATTGGGATGAAAAATGGTATAAAGACTGGGAATTTAGTAGGATTTGTTTATGTGATTGTGTTTAGGGACCATTGTACTTAATTTTCTTACTCATTACTATATTTTTTTGGATTTTTATCCAATTTGGTTATTTATTTCTAAATCCTATTATATATATTGTTGTAAGCTATTACTATCTCATATTTGATGCATGTCATTTAGAAAATTTTACATTTATATTCTAGATTATGGGATACCTTATTATCTCCATAATTTATTGTCTAAAGTTTTTGGTAATCTCTATTATATAGATTTATCATGCTAAAATTTTGGTAGATTTGGGTATGAATCAAGTAGGTTATATTTTAGGGAATAGTCTCCCTATAATTTTTTTAGGCCTTCACTGCTTTTTAGAAACATATAGCATGCAGAGAGACATTCCTAAGGTTACATTATAACCTATTTTGGTCACTATTTGGGTAAACTAGGACAAGGAATTATGTCATTGCATTAGGTACATAAATAAATGGAGTAAGGATAATTCATATGATGAATTGGGTAAACAATGTTAACCGGACTATCTCTGATTTTTATGTGATAAGATAAATATGATTATTTATCATATTCAACCATAGATTATGTTGAGACATTATATAGGTTAATTCAAGATAAAAGATACATATTATCTAGTTAATGGGTATGATTTATAAGGTTATCATCTTTAGTGGGAGTATATTTAATAAAAAAATAGTGAAAGAAGATAAAGTGTAATTATCAACCAAAGATATGTCTTATTGTATCTTATGAAATACATCATGAATATCATTTTGAGATATATTATAGGTTGGACTTATAATTTAATTTATTTGTATTTAATGAAGATAAGTGTTCCCAAGGAGAATCATTTTTATTATAAGGAAGTGAAATATTATAGATATAAATTTCTCTAATTATGACTCATGGGTTTTGGGTACCAATTTTATATCACACATTTTTACTAATATATGAAAACTTAGAAATATAATAAAATTTATGGAATGATAAGTTTATTAAAATTATAGCAATGAAGAATATTTTTTTCATTATAATTATACGCTTATGATTTAAGTCCACCTGGTGGATTAGTTATAAAATTGGAAAAAAATTATTAAGTTCTATCCATAAAAGGAAATTTTATTTCTATATATTTTTTAGATAAAAATTTACTTTTCATTCGCTATTATGAATGATAATTATTTTATGTAAATGAATGAAATTTTTTATGGTATGAAGAAAATGATGATTTATTTATAAATTATATAAATGTATAATCAGATCTATAGAATTAAATATAAGATGTTTAATTTTTATTCTAATAGAAAATATCTTTAGCACTATCACCTTGAGTATATAAATGAGAAACACGTAAAATGATCTAAAGATTTGGTTTGTTCAATCATTCAGTTATGAATCATTTGAAAATTTTGAATCTTGTTTATTGTAAATAATGAGTAAAAACGAATTTTGTTAGGAAAAATAATAGGGATAGTATATTATTGAACAATATATATAGTGACATATGTGGAACAATGAAAACAAAAGAAATTTGTGGGTATAAGTACTTTATAAACATTATTGATGACTTTGTTTTATATGGTTATGTTTTTATTATAAGACATAAATTTGAATCCAATGAAAATTTCAAAGAATTTGAAAATTAATTATAAAATAATCTAGGAAAATGTATAAATATTCTTTGATCATATCAGAATGGTGAATAATTGTGTTAGAAATTTATTGAATCTCTAAGATATTTTGGAATTATTTCAAAACTCACTCCTCTTAGAACATCATAATGGAATGTCTTGTCTAATAGGAGAAATCATACCTTGTTTTACATGGTTTGAATAATGATGAGTTCATGAGACCTTATTGTATCATTCCAATGATATTATACGGAATTAATATATTCCATAATATATTATGTTCCATATAAGGAAGTCATAAATACACCATATGAAATATGGATAGGTAGGTGTCTCAATTTTTATTTTTTTAGGACTTGTGTAATGAACCAGTCTAGATTACAAAATCAATCCCAAATCACCATAAGGACTCGAGGTGGACTTTACAATCACTATAAGCTATAATAATCATTAAAATAAAAAGGATGGTAATGTGGGAATCAATTTAACCTTAATATATAATATCAATAAATACCAAGAGACACAACTTAAAAAATAAAATAGATAACTAAAAAATATATATGTGAGATAAAATAAAAAATAATCCTAGAGTTGGGGTATAAAATATACATGTGATAGAATTTAAGAAACACATGCATAAGTCATGGGAAATTTTAAGTCTCAAATATAAAATATTCAAAAAGTAAATTAAAAATAGCATCATCAATCCTCACATGAATTTTCTATAACTAGATTTTTAAATCCCCTATTACTCTTGTCTTCAAGTTCTATCAACACTTATATACTAGGTATTTTTACTTATCTATATTATAGAAATAAATATCTATAATTATAGCATGGGATATGTATAGGGTGTGAGTACAATGCACTTAGTAAGTTATCACCACAAAATACCTACTGATATATCATAAAACTAAGTGTATATAGTAAAAACATATAGTAGAAGAATAATAAAATAATAATAATGATTAATTTATCATTTAAATAATGGAAAAATAAATAAATATATTCCATTGGATTTTGTTATTATTTGTTAACAATGTCACCATGGAAACCAACCATACATGATTTGAGCATAGATCATAATCAAAGATGAAATAGTTATATCCTCATGGAATAAACAAAGATATAAATGAACAATCTATAATATAAACATATTTATATATCTACATCCTCTCTTAGGATCCAAAATGACCATATATATTCATATATTTCATTATCTAAAACCATTACCAACATTTATAAAATAATTAATCCTCGATAAATATATACACACACACATGCATATATATTAGTAGTATTTCAATTATTTCATATCCTGAGGAACCTTTATAAGTTTTATAAAACAATATCAGAGATCTATATAGTATTTTATAATAGTATTTAGCTAATGAAAAACATGAATAATAGTAAAATGACATGAGTTTCTCTAATAATCCTATTAGATTCCAATATAATATAAAATATAGGCTAAAAATTGATTGAATATAATTGATTTGGAAAGAAAATTGATTGTGAAAAATAATTTTTGAAGAAAAAACCATTTTCATATTTATCTGATATTACCCCCATGACACCTCATCATAATCACTACAATAGTATGCAATATATAATGGTTTGTGTAAACACCCTCACCCTTATAGCCCAAAACCAATGGTTTATTTATTACATTAGTATAAGATACACATAATTACATCCCAAAAGACTTAATAACTTAGTAGTACTAGTAAACTAGATACATAATTAAATCTCACATCACATTTGAAAACATAAAATACAAAATATAGTGAGAGTAAATATTCTACATCCTTGAACTCTTTCAAATATTATTTCTTCATATCCTAGGGAAATGAAACAAAATAAGGGTGACTTCAAATGCTTAGTAAGAGTTACATACATAGAAAGATATCATGAGTAAATAAGGAATAAACAATATGGAAATCTAAATAAATTAAAACATATTTCATTTAATCAATAACTCGAGCATGATGAATAATATGGTAGGATTAAATGGAGATCAGATTTTTCCTTATAAATAATCACATGATGTTGAAACTTATCCATGTATATCATTAAATATAATCACATATACAATAATAAGTGATTTCATAATGATAGAATGCATAATGTCTGCCATCTAAAACTAACTAATGAGGCCTTGTGCTAAGATAGTTTAAAATATGGGTATTATTTCACCAAAAACCCATTTAATAAGGTTTTACAACTGGTCTATCACATGAGTCATACCGATTTATTGAGGGGTCATGTAATTATGAGTAACACTCATCACTTAATAATTCCAATTCATTCATCATATGAACAAATAATACAATTTAATCAACATTCCTTATTCAAAAACTATATGTATATGAAGAACTAGCATACAGAATGAAAATAATTTCAAAAGTCAAACTAATAACAGAACATTGTTATAAATAATAAGTTTTTTATCACTATAAATTATTCCCAATTTAGATTAAAATGGTTATTGTTGTTCATTAATAAAAATACCATAAAAAAGTTTATTAAAAATATTCTTGAGGAAAATACCCTTTTCACTTTGAGATTCACTTTCAAAAACTAAAAAATTATAGATTATTATAAAAAACATTTTCTTTGAAAATAACCATGTAAATATTTAAAATAAGATTAAAATATTTTATAGGTGAAGATAGTGGTAAATTTTGTTCATTCTAAGTATGTTAAAAAATATTTCTTTCACATTTTTAGAAGAAAGTAAATAAGTACCTTGTTTAGAAAACTAAAAAAATCCTTTTAAAAAAATTCATAAAAATCATGCTTAAAAATGAATTTAAAAAATCATAGTGTAATATTAAATAAATTCTTGAAAACATTTTTAGAAAACATAAACATGGAAGAAAAATATATTTGGTTAAAAGATGAAATAAAGTTTATTTTTCTTAATAAAAATTTGATATTTTGAGTACTTAAAAGAGGAAAATGAAATGAAAATTTATAATTTCTAAAAATAAATATAGGAGAATAAAATATATTGTGTTTTATATATAAAAATCATATCATTTGTCTAGTATATACTTAAAACTAAATATTCCCTAATAATAATGGGATTGTGAAATAAACCCTTAACGCTTTGTTAACTTTTGAATCATAGTACCTAAGAAAAGAATAACTTAAAATAAATCTTTAAATACCATGAATATAAATATATTCATGATATAACATTTCAAATGTGAAGTAAATACAACTCATAAAAAAAATATTGGTGTATAACACAACATATGTCCCAAAAAAGACTATTTGAGTTGAAGAACCCTGACAATGATCGTGGCATTGAAGTGAGAATTAATCAATGAATTGATTATGTGTAACAAAAGTTAATCCAAAAAAAGTTTAAATACAATATAAAAAAATCCATTTCAAACATAATATTTATATAATATAATCAATTAATAAGTGATATAACCCAATGAAAGAAAATTTGGTAACTTTCAAGTCAAATCCCATTTGATGAAATAATTTGAATTAACAGTTAAAATAAAATGCTTTATTAAGGAATAATGATATATCATGTAAAAAAGGAAATCATATACACCATATAAAATAAATTGGGTTTATAACATTAAAATATGCCTCAATTAAAGGAAATTGAGATGAAATCTCTTACCATGTGTCTGAATCATCCAGTATATTATTTATATTTATGAATAATTAATTTATGTTAATTATTTACTTTATTAATATCCATTTTAAATTTTATTATTACTTTTATTTTATTTATTACCATCTTATATTTATTTACTTTATCAATTAAGTTCACATCAGTTGTTTTGACGATATTCGATTCATATGTTCAAAATGACATTGGTTGGTTGACTATGGTAAAAGAGTTCATTATTACATCATCTCCAAAATAATAATCATGAAATTATTATTATTATTATACATCAATTATAATTTTAAAACCAATCATGAAAAATAAACTATGTTACAATCATGGAGATGATTGGTCGTATGTACGCATGAGTAACATTTCCATTTTTCAATGATCGTGATAGAAAGAAGGTAAGTGTTATTTTATCTTTAAATAATTATATTTATATAATAAGTATAATTTTATTTCTTTAAATACACTTATATATACCATCCATGTGATTCGTTAATGAAAATAGAATCACATCACTTCATGTAGGTGGTAATTCACACGTACGCACAAACAACATTATCATATTTCAATGAATGGAAAGGTAAGAAAATATATGATATTTTAATTTTACATAATGATAAATATTTCATTAATATAATATAAAAAAATAAATTCATAATCATAAATATCTATTAGATGAAATTATGTAAAATGAATCACATTATTTTGCGAGGTGGTAGTCCATTGTACACATGAACAATGGTTTTGTTTCCCATTTGATAGAATAGGGGATGGATATAGGTTATTAAATTAAAATAATAAAATATCAGTATATGGGACATAATTATTTTATTATATCATCATGGTTGAATAATATTTTAATAAGGTGGAAAGAGAAATAAAATAAAAATGATTAGTTAAGAACGATATCTCTTCTTCAGACAACCTCTTTAGGTTTACACGAAAACCCTTAATAAGAAGATTTTATTATCAAAAAAAGTCCTCTAGGATGTGGTAAGGAAATTAAGGTATTTTGGTAGTTATTTGAAAAAAATGGTTCTTAAAGTGTGACAAATAGAGGATAGGATTTTCCCTTTTATAAGTGAGAGGAGGGGCACATTTGGAATTTCTTAAAATATTAAATTAATATAAATTAATTTTCATGAAAAAAGAGATCCAAAAAGATATAATTTAAAGATATGATGATTATGGATCAATATAAAATCATTAAATAAAAAAAATTCAATTTCATATTAATTTTTTACCCTTATCTCTTTTTAACCCACGTTATCCATTTTTTACAATTATTGTGATAACAAAGTTTTTACTATTTAGGGGTAAAGGCATTTACTATAAAGGGAAAATTAGAAAATAGATGGACCAAGGTTGATATTTTAAAAAATATCCCAATCACTTAGCCAAATATAGAATTTTTATAAATTTTTAATCACTTAATAAAATATTATTTATTAAAAAATATCATTAATGTTATTTTATAAACTATTCTTTTAATTTGAATTTGAAAATAACATGATAGAAATGGATTTCAAATATAATAATTTATCAAATCAATAACATGTTATGTTTATCTAAAAAATTCATCTAACGTAATAATTCATTCAATTTATATTAATTTTAATATTTTTAAAATCAATTATTTTATTTTTCTATTAATTGAATAAATATTGTTCCAACGATTCATGGTCATTTAAGGTAATTATTTTATTTATAAAAATTAGAAATAAATTTCCCTAATAAAAACAAATAATTTTTATTTTAAAATAATATTTATAATGAAACATAATATTTTTTTCCATGTCGCTTAATATTATAGTTATTAAAAGCATGAAAGTGAAAAAAAATATTTATATTTTATTTAAATATTATAAAGGTAAAAATAAAATAAATATGACACCAAGTAGCCATATATTCAAGATTTGGATGGAAATGGATGAACTCCACTCATATAATGGGATAAAGGAAAGTGTTATGGTCAATTTATAGTTATTATCATATTATTTTTAACCTTGATTTCTTGGTTTACCCTTTTACCATGGTGATAAATTTTTACTACAGTTACTATTCATAATGGATAAAAATCTCATGACTCGACCCACTAAGGTTCACTTGGCTAGAAGTAAGCCTAGTGTGATAATTCTAATCCCACCTCTAATAGTCTAGGGGCTAGTATTAAGTGTCAATTATTCTATGATGAAATGGGAGGCCATAGGTTAAGTACCTATACACATGTACACAACCAGTTACATGAAATAGTGTAAAGATATAATAAATGACTAAACATCAAGAGTATAAACCATGCATGAGACAACCTCTATGAAAGCATCAAAGTATATAAGCATAGTAAAAAATTATAAAGGGGGTGAATATACACCCAACTAGAATTAGGTCATATTTCACATCCTTCCCATCCTCATTGTCTTGAGAAGGAAGTGGAACATTACTTGTCCTTAAGAGACATCACCAAGATGCCAAAGGGTGGAAATAAATTTCAAGGTCTTCATTAATAGATGGGGAAAATTTTACCTTTAAAAATAAAACAACCAACCAAACATTCCATAATGAAATAGACAAATATATGATGCATGATATCAATGAAGGAAAAATCAAGCAACAATTTATATAAAAATCAAAATAAAACCAAGTACAATAGTAAAAGAATACAATATCAAAGTGCACATGGAAGACAAAACTCAACGAATCCAAAGATAGACTCTAAGCTCCAACATTATCCATGCTCCAAATCCATAACACTGCCCATGTATCATAAAGTACTGTTAAATATGTGTGATACTCTAACTTTTCCTATATCTTAATAAATGACCTCTGTAAAAGAACCAACATGAAAAAGTAGGGGTGAGTAATAAAACTCGGTAGGTTTTCTCCAAATTACTTACATACCACTGCCACTAGGATAGAACATGTTAGCACATTTATATAAAAAAAAATTTATAAAACAACTCATAATAGTCTATCAAATCTAATCCATTCCAACGTAAAATATTTTTCATACTAAAACGGCTTTCTAAACTAAATTCACATCCAAGAAAAATAACCAATCAATGATCTAAAACCTTTACATGATTTCTATATTGGCATAATCCATTCCATTCTAGATATCCAAACTTCCAACCATGCATGTCACTTATACCTCCCTATACTTGCAAGTGTTGATTTATCTTTTCACTAAGTTTTCACTTAGTGAACCAATTTGATGGGGGTACTTTATGCCCATATCCATCCCAACCTTTTGATTGGGGTACTTCATGCCCTTATCCATCCCAATGAATATAAACACATGCCACACAACCATTCCAAACCCAAGAAAAACCCATGTGTTCCAAGCCCATTTCAATAAACGCTGTTTTTATTAAAAACCATTCCATAAAACCCTTTCCATAAATCAAAAAAATAGCCAATTTTAAAATCATCATTTTAAAATCAAAACATAAAGCATTTTTCACATCAATTCCACAACTTCCAAAAAACTACAAACCATCACTAAAGAGGGTTTATACCATGAATTAAACATAAATTCACAAAAAAAATCAAGAAAAACAACTAATTTGAAATCAATACTTAAATTTAATAATAGAATAGTTGAGAGTGAAACCACTTACCTTGGGTTTTATGATGAAAATGAAGAAAGGCACACAGACACTAGAAAAACCAGATTGAAACTCCAAAACCCACCTTAGATATATTCCCCTATCATCAAAAAATCCAAATATAAAAATATTTTGCATCAACAACCTTATATATATCCAGAATGGATGTAGATCTAAGAAATTGAGAGAGATAGAGATACAGATCTAAGGAAAACTACCAAAAACAACCAAGAACAATGACATACTGTGAGAATCCAACTTCAAAACACCAAGATAAGCCTTTGGATCACCTATTGATATATGTGAGAACATTAATTAGCCTTTGGGAAGATAAAATAACGAGTTAGGTCCATATAAGAGGAAAAAATTGGGATCTAGAGATAAAAACATGTGAGATCCACAATTTTTGGATCTCACTTTTAACCCAAGCATGGTTATTCGCATGGTTAGGAAAATTGTGCAATAACAATGCACATGATTCTATCACAAGGAGGGACCTCGCACGGTTGGTCCAAATGGTTAGAAAAATTATGGGCCAACTGTGAAAGATCTCACTGTTCAATATATTATAGTTCCTACTGGGTGGTCGCACAGTTTGGCCAAAATATGTGCCTTAACTGTGAGCCTACCAAGAATTTCCTATAATGCATTTCACGGTTTTCTAAATGAGTTACATGGTTTTCACTAACCATGCACCAACCGTACACCTTTATAAAATCCCCAAAAACATTTCAAAATACTTCCAAACTCTCTCAAACTTCACCCATATACATTATATAATAAAAATCATAAATAAAGGGTTACTTACTTGAAACTGAAGTGCTAAATTCTCCCCACCATTGGACTTTCCATCCTCATAAATTAGAAAACCATCATTTCCTTGAAATAGTTTTGGCCATTGATCTTTCATTTCCTTCTCATTTTCCAATGTATCTTCCTGAATATGACCATTGTTCCACAAAACCCACACTATACTGATGATTTTTCCATTCAATACTTTCTATTTTCTATCCACAATCTGTATCGAGATATGTACCAATGAAGAATCCAGATCTAGTTCAATGTGATCACATAGAATCACATGGTTAGGATTAATATGATACTTCTTCAACTGAGATACATGAAACACATTATGCACAACACTAAATTTTGGTGGAAATTCTAATAGATATGACGCCTCAACAACCCATTCTAGTATCTCAAAATGGCCTATGTATTAAGGAGATAACTTGTCCTGCTTCCCAAAATTCCAATTACCAAGACTTAGAGAGATTCTTAATAACACATGATCACTCAAAGAAAATGAAAATGTCCATCAAAGATGATCTTCATACATTTTCTGATGACTCTTTGTTGTCTCCAACATTTTCCTGATCATATTAATCTTATCCATTGTTTCTTGGAAAAGTCTCATCCCGACTAGTGATGTTTCACCTATTTCTATCCAACAAAGTGTATAATGACAAGGGTTCCCATAAAATTCTTCAAATGAAACCATTTTTATCTAGGATTTATAATTTTTATTATACAATAACTCCAATAACAACATGTTCTCTTCCCATGAGACACCAAAATCCATTATACAAGACAGTAACAGTCTTCCAATGTCTGTATCATCCTTTTAGATTGTCCATCTATGTGAGGATGATATGTTTTACTCATAGTCAACTGATTCCCAAGGTATTTTTGTAGGGGTTTCCAAAAATGAGATGAAAAACTCAGATCTATATCTGACATGATCAAAACCAGTACACCATGACATGTTTACACTTATCATATATAGATTTTATAAAATTCCTTGTTGTACCCCTCTCTCTTGGATTTTAATGATCACAATCACTCTCATCGTGTTCTAACTTGTTTTCAAGTGTTTTGATGCTAGGAAAAAGGTTGCCCAGGAGTTGGTCCAAGAAGTCTGATAGTGGACTCTCTGAGTCCACCGGCCAACCGGTGGATTCCCACCGGCCAGCCGGTGGTCTCTGGAAGAAGCATTGCTTTCTGCCAGAGCCACTGGTCAGCCGGTGTTAGCGCACCGGCCAGCCGGTATGGGCACCGGCCAACTGGTTCTTGACCACCGGCCAGCCGGAGGACCCAGGCAGTAGGCTTGCCCACTGCCTGGTGACACCGGCCAACCGGTGGATGACCACCGGCCAGCCGGTGGAACCCAGACAGAAAGCCTGCTCTGTCTGGACCACCGGCCAGCCGGGAGCTCAGCACCGGCCAGCCGGTGGACCACCAGCCAGCTGGTGAGACACCACCGGCCAGCCGGTGTGCCCAGTCAAACTAGCCGTTGGGCTTTGACCAGACTTGTACTTTTGACCTCCAACGGCTCCAGAAGCCCTCCAACGGCCATATTGAAGCGTTTATGGGTATTTCTCCTATAAATAAGAAACCATGGATGCCGGGAACAAACCGAAATATATTTTGATGTCTTGACGCTCTAACGACAAATCTCCAAGGCCTCTTGTGATCCATTTCCATCCTTGAAGCTTGAGCTCCCTCTCCATCAGCTGCTCTCACACTTTTGGCGCTCAAGGATTCCGTGTGTTTGTATTATTTTATTTGTTTAGTTCTTCATTGGGTTTGGATTAAAACAAACCTCTCATTTCCATTCTTTCTTTCAATTAGGTTTCTTGCTACAATCATAATAAAAAAGCAAGTTGTACGAAGGTGTTCTAGCCTACCTTAAAACGGCTAGTGGGTTTCTTGCTACAACCATAATAAAAAAAGCAAGTTGTACGAAGGTGTTCTAGCCTACCTTAAAACGGCTAGTGGGTTTCTTGCTACAACCATTAAAAAGCAAGCTGACGTATTAATCTCTCAATGTTTCTTGTTGGGAGCGGAGACGTAGGCTTGGGAATTAAGCCGAACTTCGTTATCAAATTGTGTCTTGCCTTTTTTATTTCCGCTGCATTGATAATTGTTTTAAATTGTTAATTATTTTTGAAAAGGCAATTCACCCCCCCCCCTATTGCCATCCTCTACGACCCAACATTTGGTATCAGAGGTAGCGTTTGTATAATACCTTAACCGGTTACAAACTTAAGATCCTTAGTGATGGCTAATTCCTCGCATGCTCCCGAAGGTTATTCTATGACTCGGGCTCCATTATTTGAAGGAACCGATTACACTTATTGGAAAACTCGCATGATTACTTTTCTTAGAAGCATTGGTTATCCTATCTATAGGATTTTAATGCAAGGCTATACTTTATCTAACAAGGATGAGTCCAAATGGACCCCCGAAGACATTTCCAATTTTGAGCTTGATGGCAAAGCCATGAATGCTCTTCATTGTGGGCTAGACCATAATGAATTCAACCGTGTTTCTACTTTCTCCTCTTCTTATGAAATTTGGAAACTTTTAGGAGTAACCCATGAGGGCACTAACAAAGTTAAAGACACTAGATTAGACATGTATCGCCAAGATTTTGAAAGTTTCACCATGCACCCACACGAATCAATTACTGAAATGTTTACTCGTTTTACTGACGTTTGCAATGGAAGAAAATCTCTTGGTGAGGATGTTTCTACAGAAATGATGGTCAAAAAGATTCTTTGGGTCCTACCAAGCTCATGGGCACCAAAGGTGACCGCAATTCAAGAAGCAAAAGATGTCAAGAAAATGCCGGTTGAAGAGCTCATTGGATCACTCATGACCTACGAGATCACCATGAAGAGGAAAGCCGATAAAGAAGGTAAAACCTTCAAGGAGAAAAAGAAAATTGCTTTCAAAGCAAAGGAATAAATCTCCTCCGCTGATAGCGAATCCGAGATTTCTCAACTAGCAAGAAAAATGAGCAAATTCATGAAGAAAAAGAAGAACTTTCGAAGGGCACGAAAGGAAGAGCCCAAAGCGGAGAATGAAGTTACATGCTTTGAATGTGGAAAGAAAGGCCACATCAAACCGGAGTGCTCCATTTTCAAGAAAAGGGTAAAAGAAAAGGAAAACAAGAAGGCTTTCAAAGCATCCACATGGAGTGCAAGTGATGACTCCATGTCTTCAAGCGACTCAAGCGATGAAGGTGAACAATGCCTAATGGCATTTGATGAGGTATCTTCTTCCGACTCCTCTTCCTCATCTTCCTCTTTCAATAATGACATGTCCTATGAAGATCTCCAAAATGCGAGAGATCAATTAGAGGAAGTTTTTCACGAACTTCCCTCTAAATTTATGGCTTTGAAAAAGAAAAATAAAATTCTCATTTCTGAAAAAGAACAACTTCTCAAAAATAATGAGGAACTTACCCTTAAGATCCAAGATATTCCAAATGTTGATTCTTTGAATTCAACCATTAAATATCTAAGGGAGTCTCTTGACAAGTTCACCCAAGGTGAACAAAATTTGACCAAATTACTAGGTTCTCAGCGTTCGGCTAGAACAACACATGGACTTGGCTTTAACAAACAAACCACTTCTTCTAGAGCACCCACTACTTTTGTAAGGGGGAGCTCTCAATATAAATTTTGTAATTATTGTAAAAAGACCGGGCACATGATTTATGAATGTGATTGTAAAAATGCAAGGTATGGAATCCCCAAAACCATTACCTACTCGGATGAGTATTTTAGATGGCAACCCTCTAGAAAAATATGGGTTCAAAATTCTCTTTTAGCTAATCTTTCCGGACCCAAACTTATATGGGTACCAAAATCTATTCTCTCTTGATTTTGTAGGATAAACGCCAAAGAAGTAGGACTTCGAAAGGATCGTGGTATCTCGATAGTGGATGCTCGAGGCACATGTGTGGCGATCCCTCCGAGTTCAACTCCCTTGAATAATTAGATGGAGGATACGTCACCTTCGGTGACAATTAAAAAAGCAAGATCGTCGGAATAGGTACCATTGGATTTGGTATCACCTCTTTAATTAAAGATGATTTATTTGTTAAAGGTTTAAAACATAATCTAATTAGCATTAGTCAACTTTGTGATAGTGGTTTTTCGGTGAATTTTTAAAATGATTTATGCAATGTGTTTGATTTTCAAAAAAAATTGATATTTTCTGCTTCCCGTTTTCAAAATGTTTACATTATTTATTTAAAGTCTTTAGCTAGCCAAAATGTTAAATGTTTAAGTGCTCTTGACAATGAGTCTTGGCTTTGGCATAGAAGGTTGGGGCATTGTAGCTCTCATTCACTTCTAAAGCTTAATAAGAACAAGCTCATTCGTGACCTTCCTAAACTTAAGTTTAAGAAAAATTTGATTTGTGAGCCATGCCAACTTGGCAAGAAACACAAGTCTTATTTCAAATCTAAGAAGGAAGTGTCCACTTCAAAATCTCTTGAGCTCCTACATCTTGATCTTTTTGGTCCTACCCCTGTAGCAAGTCTAGGTGGAAAATCCTATACCTTTGTCCTAGTAGATGACTTTTCTCGTTTCACTTGGGTTTTCTTTTTAGCTCATAAAAATGATGCTTGTAGAACCTTTTTGAAATTCTCTAGGAAAGTAGAAAACGAAAAAGGATATAAAATTATATCGCTCTATAGTGACCATGGAGGTGAATTCGAGAACAAAGAATTCGATGATTTGTGTTCCTCTCAAGGATACAATCACACCTTCTCTGCCCCTAAGACTCCACAACAAAATGGAGTGGTTGAAAGGAGAAACCGAACTCTCCAAGAAATTGCTCGAACCCTCCTTAGTGAATTCAACCTCCCTCAATTTTTCTGGGCCGAGGCAGTTAACACTGCTTGTTATACTATCAATAGAGTCCTTGTAAGACCCCTTCTTAAGAAGACCCCCTATGAACTTTGGAAAGGCAAATTGCCCAAAGTTGGTTATTTTAAAGTGTTTGGTTGTAAATGATTTATCCTTAACACAAAAGATAACCTAGGGAAATTTGATGTCAAATCCGATGAAGGTATTTTTCTTGGGTACTCCAACTCAAGCAAAGCCTATCGTGTCTTCAACAAACGTTCAAAAACCATTGAAGAATAATCTCATGTCAAGTTTGATGAAAATCTTCCAAAACCCCATCCGGTCATTGAAGATGTTGAAGATAAGCTTGATAAACTTGAATTAAATGATTCCTCTTCTCCTCTCAAGGAGGATGATGATCATGAACCTTCTTCACCTTCTTTTCCTTCCACCTTGCCTAATGTTTGGAAACCTTCTAGAGACCATCCATTAGAAAATGTTATAGGTGATCTTCAAGCCGGTACTCAAACTAGAAGATCAATCCTCAACGAGGTTGAACATCAAGCCTTCATTTCTCACCTAGAGCCTCAAACCATTAATGATGCCATTAATGATGAGAATTGGGTTCTTGCAATGCAAGATGAACTAAATCAATTCTCTAGAAATGATGTTTGGACTCTTGTTGAAAGACCCAATGATCATCCAATTATTGGCACTAAATGGGTTTTTAGGAACAAACTTGATGATCAAGGAAATATAACCTGGAACAAGGATTGCCTAGTAGCTAAGGGCTATAATCAAGAAGAAGGAATTGATTATGGTGAAACCTTTGCGCCTGTTGCTAGATTGGAATTCATTAGGATCTTGTTGGCTTTCGCTGCCCACTTAAATTTCAAACTTTTTCAAATGGATGTTAAAAGCGCCTTTTTAAATGGTTTTATTTCAGAAAAAATCTTTGTTGAACAACCTCCCGGTTTTGAAGATCCAAAATTTCCAAATCATGTTTTAAAATTAACCAAGGCTCTATATGGCTTAAAGCAAGCCCCTCGGGCTTGGTATGAGCGGTTAACAAAATTCCTTTTAGAAAATGATTTTAAAATGGGTCAAGCTGATTGTACCCTCTTTTTAAAACACACTTCAAAAGATCTTTTAATCGTCCAAATCTACATCGATGATGTTATCTTTGGTTCTACCAAAGAATCACTTTGTACTGATTTTTCAGATTTAATGAGAAAAGAATTTGAAATGAGCTTTATGGGGGAATTGAAAGTTTTTCTCGGTTTTCAAATCTTTCAAAATTCAAAAGGTATTTTTCTAAGCCAAGGCAAATACACAAACGAGCTCTTAAGTCGTTTTGGTATGGATCAAGTAAAGGAAATTAGCACCCCCATGAGTACTTCCTGTAAGCTTACGTTAGATGAAGTCAGGAAACTGGTTGATAACAAGCTTTATAGGAGTATGATCGGGAGTCTACTTTACCTAACTACGACCCGTCCTGACATCATGTTCAGTGTTTGCCTTTGTGCTCGTTTTCAATCCAATCCCAAAGAATCTCATTTTAAATCGGTCAAAAGGATTTTTAGGTATTTAAGAGGATGCAAAAACATTGGTTTATTTTATCCTTCTAATACTTCTTTCGAACTTTCTTCATATTCAGATGCTGATTTTGGCGGATGTCAATTAGATCGAAAGAGTACTAGTGGAACCTTTCATCTGCTAGGCAAGTCCCTTGTATCGTGGAGTAGCAAGAAGAAAAACTGTGTTTCTCTTTCTACTGCCGAGGCCGAGTACGTAGCTGCTGGGAATTGTTATGCCAAAATTATTTGGATGCAGCACACTCTCTTGGATTATGGCCTTTCCTACGATCATGTCCCTATTCGGTGTGACAACACTAGTGCCATTAGTATTTCTAAGAATCCAATACAACACTCTAGAACAAAGCATATAGACTTAAGGCATCATTTCCTTCGTGACCATTTTCAAAAAGGGGATATCACTTTGGACTTCATTTCTACTGATTTCCAATTAGCTGATATTTTTACCAAACCGCTCCCGGTTGAACATTTTGATTTTATTAAGGGGGAGTTAGGAATGATTCGTCAATGAGCACTATTAAATAGAGCCTTTCCTGTTTTTGACTTGTCTTTGTATGTAACGTTTCATCTTTTATAAATTTCAAGTTGTCTTATCTATCATATTTTTTTTCTTTTTTTGTTTCCATTGCTTACCTTCTTTTTTTTTTGTTTATCTAATTTCTTCTCATTTTTTTTTCTTTTTCCCTCCTATTTTGATAATCCCAAAGGGGGAGAAATTTTTCTGTTTACTAGTTTCATATTTCAATTGATTAAAGTGCTCTTTTTTAAAAGTTCAAATTTTTTTTAAAACCGGTAAGTTATTGATTTCATTTGTTCCTTTTAAAAAAATGACCTATGGTTACAATTTCAAAATGACTCATTCTCTTTAGATTAAGATCATTTTCAATACATGGTACATCTCTTCAATTTATTTTTTTTTGAAATGATCTCTAATATATTTTCATGTCCAAAATTGTTTATTTAAGTTTTCAATTGGCATATCCTTTTTAAAGCTTTCTCTTTTGTGATTGTGATCATCAAAATAGGGGGAGATTGTTGTACCCCTATCTCTTGGATTTTAATGATC
Organism: Viscum album; assembly: GCA_963277665.1. Classification (NCBI taxonomy): domain Eukaryota; kingdom Viridiplantae; phylum Streptophyta; class Magnoliopsida; order Santalales; family Viscaceae; genus Viscum; species Viscum album. The sequence goes on from OY728163.1 coordinate 1,515,435,171, forward strand.
ACAATCACTCTCATCGTGTTCTAACTTGTTTTCAAGTGTTTTGATGCTAGGAAAAAGGTTTCCCAGGAGTTGGCCCAAGAAGGCTGATAGTGGACTCTCTGAGTCCACCGGCCAACCGGTGGATTCCCACTGGCCAGCCGGTATGGGCACCGGCCAACCGGTTCTTGACCACCGGCCAGCCGGAGGACCCAGGCAGTAGGCTTTCCCATTGCCTGGTGACACCGGCCAACCGGTGGATGACCACCGGCCAGCCGGTGGAACCCAGACAGAAAGCCTGCTCTGTCTGGACCACCGGCCAGCCAGGAGCTCAGCACCGGCCAGCCGGTGGACCACCAGCCAGCTGGTGAGACACCACCAGTCAGCCAGTGTGCCCAGTCAAACTAGCCGTTGGGCTTTGACCAGACTTGTACTTTTGACCCCCAACGGCTCCAGAAGCCCTCCAACGGCCATATTGAAGTGTTTATGGGTATTTCTCCTATAAATAAGAAACCATGGATGCAGGGAACAAACCGAAATATATTTTTATGTCTTGACGCTCTAACGACAAATCTCCAAGGCCTCTTGTGATCCATTGCCATCCTTGAAGCTTGATCTCCCTCTCCATCAGCTGCTCTCACACTTTTGGCGCTCAAGGCTTCCGTGTGTTTGTATTATTTTATTTGTTTAGTTCTTCATTGGGTTTGGATTAAAACAAACCTCTCATTTCCATTCTTTCTTTCAATTGGGTTTCTTGCTACAACCATAATAAAAAAGCAAGCTGTACGAAGGTGTTCTAGCCTACCTTAAAACGGCTAGTGGGTTTCTTGCTACAACCATAATAAAAAAGAAAGTTGTACGAAGGTGTTCTAGCCTACCTTAAAACGGCTAGTGGGTTTCTTGCTACAACCATTAAAAAGCAAGCTGACGTATTAATCTCTCAAAGGTTCTTGTTGGGAGCGGAGACGTAGGCTTGGGAATTAAGCCGAACTTCATTATCAAATTGTGTCTCGCCTTTTTTATTTCCGCTGCATTGATAATTGTTTTAAATTGTTAATTATTTTTTAAAAGGCAATTCACCCCCCCTCTTGCCATCCTCTACGACCCAACATTCCTCAACCATATGAAATTCATGAATAGGGATGAAATTAGATGAATTTGTGATTCGATCCACTATCACCCATATAGAATCATGTTTCTAAACTATTCTTACAAAACCTGTTACAAAATCTATAGTTATCTGGTCCCATTTCCAAACTAGAATAGGTAAATACTACAACATACATATAGGTCATTGATGTTCTTCCTTAACTTGCTGACAAGTTAAGCATCTTGAAACAAACTCAACCACTTTTCTTTTCATACTGATCCACCAAAACTACCCTTTAAATGGCTTATATATCTTGGGTATTCTGAGATAAAAATCTCATCTAGAATGGTGGTAATCAAGAATAAGTTATTCTTGAAAATCCATAGGTATGAACATCTTATTTTTTAACCACAACACTAAACTCTCATCTAAAATCCATCCATAAATGGTCTCCCCACCATTGAGTTTTTACATAATCACCACACATTCTAAATTAGATGTCTGTTCCTCCATAATTATCTTCATCAAATCAGAAACAAAATAAAATAGAAAGAAAACCATAACTTCACCTTGGTATTCACATTCCAATTGCATGTCGGCAAGGACTAATATCAACTACCACTCATCTAAACCTTATTTTTCTAACTGAGTATATGAATTTTTTATTAATACATCTACCAATGAATTTCCCTTTCTTGGTGTATACATCAAGTCAAAGTCAAAAATTTGGAGATACTCAATCCAACTTTGTTATCTCGGGTTTAAATACCTTTGTTAGAAAATATTATTCAAGCTCTTATGATCCATTAACACATTGAATTTCTCACCAAAGAGATAATGGTGCCATGTTTTCAATGCATGGACTATAAAATCTAAATCCAAATAATCTATTTGGTATTTCTTCTCATGCAATTGTAACTACCTTGAGCCATATTAAACAACATGATCTCCTTTCATGAGAACAAACCCCAACCCAAACACTGAATCATCACAATACACCATATACCCTTATCCTAATTCCAGAAAAATAAATATTGGTGTTGATGTAAGGATGTCTTTAAGATATAAAAAAGGCTTATGGAATTCCTTATTCTATTGGAATGGAACACTGTGCTTTGTAAAATCTATCATATGCATTGCTAGTCATAAAAATTAAGAACAATGCAATGATAATAACTACACAACCAGATAAAAATACATATCTCAAAGACATTATTCAGCAGTTTCCAAGAGATAACAACCTCTATCTCTTCTGGATCCATAGAAACACCTCTTTCAGAGATTTCATGGCTAAGAAATCATACCTATTATATCCAAAAAAATAACTCTGATAGTTTAGCATACAACTGATGGTCCTTTAATATTCCCAACACTATCTCCAAGTGTTTCTCATGATCATGCCTTGTACATGAATACACTAGTAAGTCATCCACAAAAACCACCATGAAAGAATCTAGATATCACTGAAATATCCAATTCATCAATAACATAAATATCATTGGTTCATTCATAATACTTAAAGGCATTAACACATATTCATAATGTCCATATCTTCTTTTGAAAGCTATTTTTAGAATTTCCTCCTTCCAAACTCGTAATTAGTCATATCCTACTCGCAAGTAAATTTTATAGAACCATTGTACTCTCATCAATTGATCAAACAGATCATTAATGCATGTAATTGAATACCTATTCTTTATCATAACTTGGTTAAGCTTACTATAATCCACACATAGTCTTAGATTTCCATTCTCCTTTTTGACAAACAAGACCAATGCTACGCATGGATACGTGCATGGCTGAATGAAACATTTTCTATTTAGATCTTCCAAATTCACATTAAATTTCATCAATTATTTTGGTGGAATCCAGTAAGATATAAGGTAAATAGGTCTTGTCCCCATAAGGAGATCAATCGTAAACTCCATGTCTCTCATAGGCAGAAACCCTGAGAAATTTTTGGGAAACACATCTAGAAATTGATCAACCATTGCTGAAAAGTTGTTCATATCCATATCATCCATAAATGGAAAAGAAAAAGATACCAACTGGTATGAAATCGTTCCAACTTTCAGTTCCAATAAACCTTTTGCACCTACCTTTATATTCCAGCCTCCTTGAACGACATGCTCGATGCCATATTTTGTTGTAAAACTGACACTTCCAGTTTAACTGTCGATGTGAGCCTTATACATTGTCAACTAAACCATACCTAGGATTATATCAAAAACATCCATCTCAATTACCAAGAAATCCCATTTCAACTCAACTCTATCAACAGTTATAGAAAATTTTCTACACACAAAGTCTTGACATTATTTTACCAAGAGGAGTTTCAGGTTTTATCATAGAAGGAATCATCTTAGCTTTTAAACTCATAAAATCAGTAGCTTGAGAAGAAATAAAGGAATGGGATTAACCATTATCAAACAATACTTGAATAAGTGTATAATTCAAAATAATCTTACCTCTCACTATCTATGGCCTAGACTGATCATCCATAATATCCTCCCCAGCACCATATAATTGCTTCATTACTTCACTTTGGTCTTTGTTTCCCTATTGATATTTCCCTTGATGAGGAGTCATGGTATTCCTAGAATCACCATGGATAGCTCTATTCTACTAATGAGATTGATTACGATTCCCTCATCATGTTGAAGTATACGATACTTGCGACACCTAAGAAGTGTCCCGAACACCTAACCTCATAGAACTGTGATAAGAGCATTGAAGATGCCCCATATAATTGCAGTTTTGGAATGCTTTAGGTTGTTTTGTACACTCTATCTTTATTTTTCCAATAAAACCACTTTGGAAACATCCTACTTTTCTCTTGGGTCGTGGATGAAGTTTTTATGATCCAACTGTATAATTTTGATTCATGCTTCCACCTTAGAAATAGGTGTCTCTCTTCCGCTTTCTCCCAACATTAGATTTCCCACTATTTCCCATGGACATCAACATTATTCCTCCTCCCATGGATCATTTAATGTAACTTTCATCTAATATCTCTCTATTGACCATATTTTCATAATCTGTAATAAGCATTGTTATTGTCAAGATAATATTCTCTATGATCCCTGATTCAAATATAAATGCCTTTAATGACGCACTAGTGGAACCCTCAGGTGAAAATTCACTAAATTCATGTATTTATCCACATAATCTGTGGTAGAAATATTTTATCACTTCAAGCTGAAGAAATACATTGTTCTTTGAATTCTTAACATATGAGTATAGAATTTATTTTTGAATAATTCTTAAAAATCTTCCCATGAAATTTCATGGTCTAATTTAGATTGAACCTATAAATCCCATCATTTCATGAAATATCCTCCAATATATACATTTCCATCTTGACTTGTGAAAATGAAATTGAAAATATGATTCATTATATTTATCCACACTTATTCCTTTTCTAGTTACGAATCACCCTAAAATATGGGTGGATTCTGCTTCTGGAACTGGACAGAATGATCCACTTTCCTTAGATCAACCCTCTTATTCCCTGTATCCATATCCTAAAATGCATGGACAATAATATAAACCAGCTGTTAGTTCACTTGTCGATCAGGTGAAACCACATTCTCAGTAGCTTCCTCCCATTGGTTTCTATGATGCATACCAGGTGACATTTTCAATACCAATAATAAATTTCATAAGTCTCACTCTCTAGTAACTGGATTCATATCATTTCCAATTCTACCACATCATATTATCACAATGGTGCTTTCCAAAATCAACCATTTTCCACATTCAACCATTTTTTAAAAATCTCTACTTTCTTTTTAAAATCCAACCATTTTAAAAATATCACAATCATTCCCTTTTCAAAATCTATCATTTGAAAACAATCTCATCATTTTTTTTAAAAACAACTTGTTTCACCAAATCATTACTAAAAATGAAATATGGACTCCTAGTGGTAGTTTATTTATATAATTCATGCCATGCTCACCAAATTAGATAAACCCATGACAATGAGATTTGAAATCCTATAAGTGTATCCAAAACACTTATGTTCCCAACTCCTTAGTAACTTTAAGTTCATCATAAAAAGGTTAGCTACAGCTTTTTATGATGTAAATTTCAAGTCCATAAAACCCTACTCCTTTATATAATCCCAACTCAAGAATAACCAAAATGAAATTTAAACTCCAAGACTGACAACCAATACCAAGTCAAAGACCTACCAAGTCTTAGAACACTTGTTCCAAAAAGGAAGGACCAAGTTGATACCACTTGTAACATCTCTCCCCTCCTCATTGGATTGATAAGGTGGTGGAATGTTACTTGACCATAAGTGACATCCCTAAGATTTCAAAGTCTGGAAATAAATGTTAAGGGCTTCATTAACAGATGGGGGATTATTTTCCCATTAAAAATAAAACAACCAAAAAAACATTCCAAAACCAAATAAACCACTACATGATGCATAATATCAATTAAATAAAACTCAAAAAACCATTTATATAAAAATAAAACTAAAATCAAGTACCACAAGAGAAGACTACAATATCAATGTACACCATAGAAGAAAAAACTCAACGACTCCAAATAAAAAGTCCAAGATCCAACAAGATCCATGATCTAACTCCACAACACAACCCAAATATCACAAATTACTGCTAAAGATGTGTGATAATTACTTTTTTATATATATAAATAAATGACATCTGCAAAATCACCAGCGTGCCAAAGCTAGGGTGAGTAATGAAACTCACTAGGTTTTTTTCCAAATGACTTCCCTACTCATGGAACTTGTATAGAACATGTTAGCAAATTTATATAAAATAGTTTATAAAAAAACTCATAATAGTTTATCAAATCCAATCCATTACAAATTAAAATATTTTTCATGCTAAAACAGCTTTCCAAATTAAAACCACATCCAAGGAAAATAACCAATCGGTGCTCTAAAACCTTCTCATGATTTCTATTTTGGCATAACCCATTCCATTCCAGATATCCACACTTCCAACCATTCATGAAACCTATAAATACCTATAATTGTGAGTAGTGAGTCATAATTTCACTAATATATCACTTAGTGAACCACTTTGATGGGGGTACTTCACGCCCATATTTTTTCCAGTATTTTGATGGGATTACTTCATGTTATTATCCATCCTAATTCATATGAACACATTCCATACAACCTGCCAAACCCAAGACAAACCCATGTGTTCCAATCCCATTTCAATGAACAAAATTTTTATTTAAATCCATTCCATAAAATCATTTCCATAAATAAAACCAACAACCAATTTTAAAATCATCATTTTAAAATCAAACCACAAATCATTTTACACATCAATTCCACAATTTCCACAAAAACTAAAAACAATCACTATAGAGGGTTTCTACCATGATTTTCACATAAATTCACAAAAAAAATCAAGTAAAATAACTAATTTTAAATCAATCCTTAGAGGCGTTGAGATTTAATCCACCTACCTTACGTTTTATGGTGAAAATGAAGAACGGCACTCAAAATCCAATGAAACAGGGTTGAAACTCCAAAAACCTGTCATAGATATCTTCTTATATCATCAAAAAAGCAAAATATAATGATATTTGGCATCAAAACCCTTAAATATATCTAAAATATATTTAGATATAAAAAACTGAGATAGATATTGAAGTATATCTAAGGAAAACTACCAAAAATAACCAAGAACAATGACATATTGCAAGAATTTGGCTTCAAAACACCAAGAGAAGCCTTCGGATTACCTCCGGATTGATGAGATAAGATTACTTATCCTTTGGGAACATATAATCTTGAGTTAGGGCCACATAGGAATAAAAAAGATAGATCTAGATATCAAAATGTGTGAGATCCATAATTTTTGGATCTCACTTTTAACCCGTGCATGGATAGTCGCGCGATTAGACAAACTATGTGCTAACTTTTCACATTATTCTATATCAAGGAGGGACTTGCATGGTTAGCCTAAATGGTTAGACAAACTATGTGAAAACCATGAAAGATCTCATTATCCCACATTTCATGGTTCCTACTGGGTGGCTGAATGGTTTTGCCAAACTATGTGCCTACCCAGAAGCCCAGGTAACACCTTTCACAGTTTCCTGTAGGAGTTGCATGGTTTTCACTAACCGTGAACCAACCATGCACCTTTAAAAAGCCCCAAAAACATTAAAAAAGTCTTCAAAAGTCTCCAAAAATTTACCCATATACTTTACATACTTAAAAATCATAAATAAAGGGTTACTTACTTGGAACAAGGGGTGTTACACCCCAACCTAACAACAACTAGAAAATGGGATACTGAAGAGAGACCATCTCACAATATCCAAGGATGGACACCAAACACGGTCATATCCACTAATTATATGCTACGATATTTCAAAACCTTGTCTAGAAAGTTCACCATTGATCTATATTTCATCTGTATAAGATACAACAGATGTGGTCAAATCCCATGCAGGGGTGAGTATATACATTCCTAGTAGGACGCCTCAAAAACCATGAAGGGAGAAATATAAAGATACAAAAAAAATATCAACCCATAAGCAGGGGGAAATGAAAAAAATCAATATAGATATTCTCATAAATAAACCCAAGTGGGAGAGAAAGGGTATCTCCATATCTATAGTATAGAAAAGAATTATGGTCCAACCTCAAGCTACAATAGTCAATATCTAATGTCTGGCATCACATGAATCCACGCAATAATCTGTTTGGAGGGCCCATACCTTTGTTCTATGCTCTACATCCAAGGGGGAACAATACCCATTGGAGGACCCACTCCCCACTAGAGTTAGAAGATATGGGTTCCATACCTTTGATATAGGACTTATTTATTATGTAGTAAGTGGTATTTCTAACCCTACCTTTGAAAAGAATATGTGTGACCTACACCCTAGTGTGAAAGGGGAATTTCCAACCCTAGTGTCTATCTAAAAATATTCTTGATAATTACCACCATCCAAGATTCACTGGAAGAATTTTCATGCTCATAATACCTTATTTCATAACTATGATGCCAAAACAAAGTCCATCATCTATTCTATGTGGAAAACAACTTAGGATAAAAAACTCATTGGCCCAAATTTGAGTCCAAATAAGGTGATGCACAAGGAGGAAATCCCTAAGAAAATTACATGGTGTGTAGCTTGGGTCACATGGTGTGCAACATCGCCTGTAAACCTATCCATTTCCTCACCTACACATGGATTGGATGGCCATGGGGGAATACACTATATATACAGGTGAAACACAGAGTTTCTTAGCCATACAGGGTTTTCCCATGTTCTTTCAGATAATTCCCATGTACCACAGCTTGTGACCATGTACATTGGTTTGTGCCCATGTACATTGTGCTCATTCCCGCGTACCCAAGGGTACATGTCGAGCTACCAACATCAGGTAAAATAGTGTGTTTGGGTCATTCATGGTGTGTGACACTTAACTTTACCTGAAACCCTAATGGATGTAACCAGGGTACTATGTGAAATGTTTTCCTAGACTATATGTCAAGTATATATGGATTTTCTAGAATCCTAATAACTTCATATGACTTAGCTCCATTCCCTTGCTACCCCCAATTCTATTGTGAATATCACTATAAAATGATCTAGGTTTGAATGAACCTCATTATCACTAGTGGATATATTCCAACCTCCCAAATCCACTTGTGAATAAATCATGTTGCACTACTTTTCCATACTCCAGAACCCACGAACAAGGAACTCTCGATCTAACTATGATCCATCTACATTCACCTGTCTCACCACAATACACCTTGATAATTCCCTAGATCCCAAATATGCACCCAAGAAATTAACCATTGCACTAAATACTAGTTCTGTAATGATTGGTTCCAAGGTATTCATCAAACTACCAACCAAAGGATTATCGAAGTTGATCATATGAAGAACAAGGGGAGAAAATTACAAAAAATAAACATGACGATCAAAAATATCCATTTTTATTTTGGATTCCATTTTTAGATGAATAAATTGGTGATCAAATGGGTTTAAATCAATATTCAATTAATAAATTAATAATTGAGTTCATGCAAATAATGATGATCACTGAAAACCAAAGTAGATAAACAATCAATTCTTTGTCAAATAAATCAAGGGGGAAAACCAAAAAATAATGAGCCCTGCCTAGAGATAGATAAGTTTTTGGTGGAGAACACATCTACAAGAAATAAATATAAATATACCACTATGTTCGTCATCCATATAACGAAGTACCTCAATCCGTTCATCATCAGTCTTCAATCATGATTCACCAATGATGATAAAGATCTCCTCCTCCTCTAATTCTCCCAGGTTTATACAAGTAACCCTAGAAAAACATCATAATGATGTATTTATAAAGGATAATTAGGTATCTATGTTATTACATAAAATAAATAAAATAACTATTTATTTTATTTAACACACTTCCAATGGTCTCCCTCAATTGAAAACCCAACACAGGAAAGTTTATGTCGGGACTAGCGTAAACCTCACATTTCAGAATCAACCATGGTCTCAAATTTCCTATATAAGGTCCCAAACAATAGGAAAAACATTTATTCTAAAAAGATAAATGTTCATACATTAGAATATATTAATATTTTTAATATATTAATTCTGGGGTCCTAATAAACTGAAACACCACACCGAATTCAAGGAAAAATCCATAGACATATATTGAAATATTAAAAGGACTAAGTACACAAAATAGGAGACATTACATTCACTCCTCCTTTAAGTATTTTTCCCCCAAAATTCACACTTTACAAAAAAATGTGTGGGTACTGAGCTGAAATTTGACTCTCACACTCCTAGGAGCTCTCTTGTATGCTCCCACACTAGAAAAGAACTCAAACCAAATGGATCTTCCATTCATGCAGGATCCTATCCTATCAATTCTCGATCTCCATTGGGTACTCCATGAAGGTGGACCCATACTTGATGTCTATATCTCCTTAGTAAATAATTTGTATAGGGTCATGCATGTATCTCATCAGTTATGATGTATGGAAGAAATAATGAACTTGGACCAACTATGGGGGTAAGTCCAAGTAATAAGAAACCTTGACAACCCTCCGTAAGATCTTGAACGGCTCGATGAACCAAGGGTATAGCTTGATTCCCCATCCAAATATATATAATCTTTATCATGGAGAGAATATGAGGAAAACATGGCCTCCCTTCTTGAACTTCAAAGAACTATGACACCAATATATATAAGATTTATATCAGCTTTGGGTTGTCTTCATATACTCACGGATCACCTGAACCTTCTCTATCATTCCCTACACCATCTCTAGCCCAACAAGATATGTCTCACTAATCTCAATCCAGCATTAGTTTGACCTTTAGGGTATCCCATATAAGTCCAAAAATGGATCCATGTTGATAGTTGAGTGATAACTATTATTATGAGAAAAATATACCAATGGTAAGTGATCATACTAGATTTGGTGTAAGTATAACATGAAATCTCATAGCATATCCTCCAACACGTGGATAGTCTTCTTGATCTGCTCGTCTTTTTGGGGGTGAAAATCCATGCTCATCTGTAACTGGGTCCCAAAATCCACCTGCAGACCTCTCAATAATCATGACGTAAATTAGCCATCATGGTCATAGATGATCATTGTAGGTATCTCATGAAGCTGAATGATCTCTTGTACATAAAAAACTCCAAACTCTTAACTAAACTCTATTCTATAATGGAAATAATCTGTCCCAACTTGGTGATTCTATCAAAAATCACCCAGATAGCATTGTGGACTCATATTTTCCATAGAATCTACATCCCAAAATCCATTGATATTTTATCCCACATTCATTCTGAGATCACAAGAGGTTAGTTAAAACATGATGGAACCTGATGTTCAACCTTTACCTGCTAACATGTGAGACAAAAAGAGACAAAATCAGAAATTCTCTGCCATATACCAGACCATAAAAACTACCAATGAAGGTCCTTATACATATTTTACACCCCCATGATGTACATATAGGGAAAAATTGTGAAACTTATTCATCTCATCCCTATGAAACATGATCATAACCACCGTCTATCCCCAAAAAATGATGGTGTGATCCCCTCCTTCAATAAATTCCATCTGGTGCATCTCTTGATAATATTTCATCACATAAAACCTCAAAGTAAATGTATCTCAAATGATCCTCTCACACACATGAAATAATAAATTGATTCACCACCATCAACTAAAGAAAAACTGGAACCCTCTTCTCCACCAGGGTTATTTACAATGATCCCAACTATTCAAATGCCTCCTCCACTAAGTTTAAACAGTACTTCCTACTAAGGGAATTTTCCACCATGTTCTCCTACCCAAAAATATAGACTATCTCAAATTCATAGCCATGTAATAACTCTAAACAATTCCAATATATCTATTTTAGATCACTATAAGTGAAGATGTACCTGATACACTAGTTGTATAAGTAACCAATGAAATGCTCTCCCAAAAGATGTGCCTCCATGGCTTCCGAGTGAAGATTATTGCTACTAACTCTAAGTCATGGGTCATGTAATTATTATCATGGAGTCTATAATTACTCAACCCAAAAGTGGCCACTGGATTTTTCTACAACAACACACAACCAATCCCATCTCAAGAGGAATTGAAAAATACCACTTACTCAACACCCTCATTTGATAACCTCAAGACAGGAGCACTAGTCAACCTTAGTCTCAACTACTCAAAGAATCTCTGACACTACTCAGTACAGGTAAACATAATCCATTTCTACATAAATGTGGTAAAATGGGATGCTTCCCTAGAAAATTCTTCAATGAACCTCTTGTAGTACCCTTCCAAACCAAGGAAACTCCATACCTCTAACATGATATTGTGTAGCTCCTAATAAAGCACTGCATCAATCTTTACCAGAACCATAGCTAAACCATACTCAAAAATAACATTCCCTAGAATTTAACCTTGTAAAGCCAAAACTGTCACATTGAGATCCTATCATAAAGTGATTGGTCCTAGAGTAAGTTTAATACCATTCTCAAATTCTCTGCATAATCCTCTTCTATCATAGAGTAAATGAGTTTTTCATAAATGAATATAACTATGAATCGAACTAAGTACGGCTAGAATATATGGTCCATAAGATCCATGAACATATTGGGGGAATTAATCGCACCAAAAGGCATCACCAGGAACTCATAGTGTTCAAAAGAATATAAAATTTTTTTCTTTGGAATATCATCCTCATGAACCTTCAACTGATGGTAGCGAGACCTAAGATCAATCTTGTAGAACCAATACACACCTCTCATCTGGTCTAAGAGTTCATCAATCTTCAGCAAGGGGTACTTAGTATTTATCATTACCTAATTTAGGAGATGATCACCAACACAAAACCTCAAAATCTGGTCCACCTTTTTCAAAAAAAAACTATAGCTTCCTAAGGGGTGTAATGACCCTAAATTTTATAAATAAAATTCCATTTGTGGTTAAATTAAATGCCTTACTAAGTTATAAAGTTATATAAAACACATGAAATTCATTGGTTTTATAGGAATATTATACCCTATAAGATTTAAAAGAATGTTAATCATCATAACTACTGATAATATATTAGTTTAATAGTAAAATTATGATTATTAAATATTAAGGGCTTTGAAAAATCCAATTGACATATACAAAGGAAGTGATGGCCTCGACCAATAATATTATACCCTATAAATCCCATTTATTGGAGCTTCTGAGGGAGATAGAATATATGGTATTTTCCTTTGTCCAATCCCAAGTAGATATTCAAAAACTAAAGCATGAGTGAAACTATTTATAGGATAAGTTCAAACTTATTGAGATCATGACCCAAACCATATTATCTGAATCACCCTGAGAAAATATTACCATCACACACCTTAGCCTTAGGGAATTCGCTGGTTTAATAAATGGATTTGTATGTCAAACCTAACACCACTAATATTTATATTTCATTTTCAATGAAATAATGAATATATTTATTCTTTGTTTATTTCACTTTATAAATTATCAAATAATAAGTTTGATAAAAATTATATTTCAATATGACAAAACTCAAAATTGTATTTTTGGGTAATGAGAAATTTAATTTAAGAAATTCCTTTTATAGAATTAATTAATTTCAAAAAATAATTATATTTTAATGAAATATCACTGTTAAATAATATTTATTAAGTATATTTGATAATATAATTCTACAAAGTCAAAAATAATTTCCTTAAGGGTCAAAAAACTATTATTGTCAAAAAACCAGTATTTTTTAAATAAATGGGGATTTTGATCTAAAAATATAAATTAAAATATTTATAGATTTTATTTAGATAAGACAAATATTATTTTTGGAATCATCATGTCAAAATTATTCAATGGATAATTTTTCATAATTTTCTCAGATAGTGGAATTTTTGGGTAAAAAATAAATATGATATAAATATATAGTAAGTATTATGACATCATAGTGAAACTAAAGTGATGTATCATATTACACAATAGGTATAAAAGAAAAAATATATATTTACCCTTTAAAATATTTTTTATTTTAGGTTATTTGATTAATTTTATATATACTTTATGAATCCTCCAAAACCTATATTATATTTTAAGGTTTTAAAATCAATTCTTTGTAAACATGAATCACTTTCACATTTACAAGGTTATTATTTTAATATGATATGTTAGTTTTATTATAAAACAATGTAAAACAATATTATTTGGTATAAACCATGGGAAATAACACTGGTATGGTTTTTGGTTTTTATTACTTTATTGCAGAGTCCAAAACCTAAGTTTGGAATACAATAAAAAACTCCCCTCTCTTTTTATATATAAACCCACCCAAGATGTCTTTTATATTCACTCAAAAACCTTGTATAACTTACTTAATCTTCCATTTTCTCTCTATATTTCTTCCAAGGTTCCCTCAATCTCTCAATAAGCTCCTCCCAAGCTTTTGGAACACCCTCTCAAGGTAAGGGACCTCTCGCTCTCTTCTTTTAAATTAAAGAACCTTAATTGTATTTAGCTTCTTGAATCTAAATTTTTGTGTTTTCATGACTTTATAAATATAAATTTATTATCCAATTAATTTTATTATAATTAGATATCATTTATCCCCTCTCTTTATAACCTTTACCTATGTCATTATTATGCCAATATTTAGTAAAGGATCACCTCCTCTTATTTATTCAAGCACCTTATTTATTTTATCCATTTTTATTTATAATTCCTAATGTTTGGATATGTTTCTACACATAACTCTTACTATAATTTTTATTTAAAAATGATTATATTCCCCTTTATATCTCATTAAACCTTTTTACGAATCTTTAATAATTTTCGTTATGCTGCAGAAATTTAACTGTGATTTTTATGCCAAACGATTGTGAAGTGGATTCTCATACCCATTTACACTCAAGGGTATTCACCTATAATTACCTATACTTATTTTATTTGTATTTTACATTAAAAAACAATATAAAAATAGATTTCAATAGACTGACTCAAATTCGGTCAAAGGCAGCATAAAACATTAATTATTTTATTTGGGACATCCATTTATGTAACCCACACTCCTCAATCAGGGGGTTAATATAGATGAAATATATTCTTATATTATATGATATATGTCGAAAACTTATGCAGGTACATGATATGATTATGATAGGTGCACCAAGATAGAACCTCAATGCATTAGGTAATGTTTTAATCTCATGGTATTCCAGGTAAGTTACACAAGAGGTAATTCTAAGAACTCTATGTTATGATTTCTTGGTGGTTAAACTTGAATAATTATTATGACTCCATATTTTAAGTTCTTGTCACATTCACATGTTTATTTTATTCTATCATGTTATATCATGCCTCGTTGTTCATGATTATGATTCTCACATATTATTTTTCATTTTTATACATCTTGACTCACATTTATTACTTTTCCTTATTACATGATTTTTTTATTCCATTACTGGGCTTTATAGATCACCCATTTATTATGTATGTACCTAGGTTATCTGGTGCAAATTTAAATAAGCAATGGAATATTAGAAGTATGTTAAGAAATTTTTCAATAATTTTGTTGTATATATGTATCAATTTGATGTTATATATACCTAATATCCTAGATACACTAGGATTATTGTTCTTCTAGGTTTTACTAAGTGTGATTTTACATAATAAATCATGAATTAATGTGTAATAAAGACATATGTTTTCATAGTTAGTATCAGTGGAAAAGTATAGTTATTTTTTGTATTAGTGTCTGAAAACTCTAGATAAAGCCTTAGGGATAATACTAAACATATAAAAACCTACCTAAATTTTGGAAAAGTATAGAATAAATGATTTCCAAGAAAATATAACTTTATCTTGATACTACAAGTGGATGTGTCTGAGGAATATATTTACCTAGGGGTAATGGCCCCAAAAACTTTTTTATGAGTTAGAATCGATCGGTAACTAGTGAACAGCAACGGGCCTTTCTGTATACTTGGTTTGATACTCTTGAGGGTTACTCTTTGCTAAGTTAACAATCTCGTAATGAACCATTATTAAGGGGAAAAATTCCCATAAGAGTCTATGTTAGGAAATTTATCATGGATAAATTAGATTAAATCCTATAAATTAATAAGTTAAGAAATATATGTTATTTATTATTTATTCATTAAATGTTAATGATTTCCCATTTATATGTTCATTAGTTTAAAATTATTCATCCTTAATTTTCCTTTAATTTTAGTCGATGGCTGAAAATAAGAGAAACTAAGTCAACAACCATTGTAAGGAGAAATTTCATGACTGCCTAAATGAGACACCTAATGTGATGGGATCTCAAGTAAGAAATTTTGTGATTATACCAAACTAGATATCAAAAATCATGATTAATAATTGGTACATAGTTTAATTTTCAAAGATGTAAAAGAAGTTGAGGATGGCATCTCAAGAAATTTCATCTAATAAAGACGATAATTTAAATAAGACCCAATTTAATTTGGGTAAAAAAAAGTGGAAAGAATCACAAAGGGAAATGTCATAAATAAACATTAATTATGGACAAATGGTGCATAAAGTATCCAATTTCCATGCAAAATTAATAACATGATGGATGGAAATAAATTTCAATCTATGGTACCATATGCAGTTCTATGATTTTAATGTATATATTCTAAGAATTATCCAAGATAATGCTCTATTTGAAGGGCAGAAAATATGATTGGAACTAAAAATCTCCAAGAACAAGGGAATAATGAAAGTATTATGCTGAGATGGATCATGATGATTAAAGTACATGTAGCCTCTAATTCAAATTTTTGTATGACATGTTGTATTTTAATTCATTCCATATTATTGTATCTTATCATATTTGTAATAACATCGAGTCACCACCCAAAATTATTTTATATCATCTAGAAAAAACTATTATGGCTATTCTATAACATGTTGAAGTTTATTGGAATTTTCTAGTCTCCCTTTAGTATAATTTGATGTTATCCTAGATATAGAATGGGTTTCAATTTTTTAAATCCAAAATAATTTGTATAGGGAAGGAAATTACCCTATGAATCATGAATTTCCCTCTAATTATATACATTTTCAATGAGGAGGATGAATCTTATTTAGTACCAACATCTCAAGAATGGATATTATTTCCATGTGAGTAATTTTATCTAGCCCAAATGATTAATATTAATAAAAATATCACCCTTAAATACATTTTCATTGTGAAGGAATATGCTAATGTGTTTCCCAAAGAATTATATGGTCTCCCTCCTAAATGAGTGGTTGAGTTATAAATAAAACATATACCTAGACCAAGTAATATTCCTAGGTCATATCACCACTAGAAAATGGAAATCTATGGATCCTTAAAAAATAGAGACAATTGAAGGGTGACCTAGACCAACCTCTGTGATTTATATCCATACTTTCCTTGGATTAGCTGGGTATTATCATCAATTTTTGAGAAACTTATCATTATTACCAATCCCCTTAACCAAGATAACTTAAAAAAAGAGTCATTTTTTTATAAAAATATGAATATGAGGAAAGTTTTAAAGAGCTAAATTAGAGTATAATCACTACACCTTGCTCACATTACCAACTAGTGGGGAAGGATTTGTGATCTACAGTGATGAATCTAAAAATGGATTGGCTTGTGCACTCATGAAAAATTAAAAAGTGATATCATATACCTCCCACCAAATAAACATAATTGAGTAGAACTACCCAAATAATGATCTATAATTGGCTATAGTGATATTTTTATTAAAATTTTTGTGGTATTATCTCTATGGGGAGAATTGTGGTATATATACGGCCCATAAAAGCCTCAAGTATATATTCATAAAAAAGAATCTTAATATGTTCCAATTTAGGTAGTTAGAGCTTATCAAGGATTATTATTATACATTACCATATTGGGAAAGAAAACAAAGTAGTATATGATCTAAGTAAAAAGGATCTCATAACTCTATTCATGTTGAGGATTGCAAGGGATCCAATATTCCTGGGCATAAAAATGATGGATATGGGAATAATAAAAGGATATCCATCATACTTTGCTCAAGTAATTTTTCAACCATCAATTCTTAAGAGGATCAAGGAGGCATGGAAACATACTATGTTTCTATATAATAAGGTAGTAGATATTATAGGTTTGAACTTTTCTAAAGATGGATTTATAAGGTTCGGAACCCAAATATGTGTCCCATAAAATCTAGAACTGAATATAGAACTTCTAGATGATTTACATAGATCATCCTTATCTATTCATCCAGGAATAACTAATATGTAAAGATATTTGAAGAAAAATTTCTGGTGGGGTAACATGAAGAGAGAGATTTAGAAGTTTGTATCTCAATGCTTGGTATGACATCAAGTTAATTTGGAATGATATAAGTCTAAGGTTATGATGAAAATATTTTACATACAAGTATATAAATGGGAAAACATAACCATGTATTTCATTTTAGTACTCCTTGGTGAACCTAAAGGAAATAACACCATCTGGGTGTTAGTCGATTGCTTTACCAAGTCAATGCATTTCATTACCATCAATGAACATTTATCTCTTCAATAAATCACTCGGATATACATAAGAGAAGTGGTAAGAATGCATAGAGTGTCACTCCCTATTGTATCTGATTGAGATACGAGGTTTACTGTGATATTTTAAAGAAGCCTTTAAGAAGTGTTGAATACAGAACTAATCCTCATCACTTCTTATCACCATAATATGGATGGGTAGTCTAAATGGACCATTCAAACTCGGTAATATATGTTGAGATCATGTTCAATGTATTTACAAGTATGTTGGGATCAACACCTTCTCCTAGTGTAGTTCTTATATAAAAAAATTTCCATTCGGAATTAAAATGGAACCTTATTAGGTTCTTTATGGGAAGAGGTGTCAGAATCTGGTATGATGGGATGAATTTGGAGAGCGAAATCTAACGGGATTTGATCTTATTCAAGAGATGATAGAGAATGTTCAAATAATTTAGAATCATATGAAATTCACACAAAAATGATAGAAAATATATGAATATAATCATCTATGATACTTGGGGTTTGATTTTAGTGATAAAGTGTTCCTTCATATATCATCCTAGAAGACATTCATGAGGTTTTGGAAGAAGGGAAAGATTAATCCAAGAAACATCAAACCATTTGAGATCCTTGATCACATTGGGGTGGTGGCCTATCAACTATCACATCCACCTAACCTATCTCAAGTACATGATTTGATCCATGTATCCCTCTTAATTAAGTTCATATAAGATACTTCACATGTACTGAATTTAGAGGTGGTACAATTGGAAAATAATCTTTCATATGAGTAGAAACTGGTGAAGATCATGGATCATAGAGACAAAATTCTATGAAATAATAAAATGCACCTGGTAAACTGCTATAAAGGAATCACAAGTTTGAGGAAGTGACATGGGAACTGGGGGAGGTGATGAAACAGAAATAACCTGATCTATTTTAGTGTATGAAATAAAAATTCTGCTGGTGAAATTTCTGAAGGTGGAATAATGTAACAGCCTAAAATTTTAAAAAGAAAATTCCATTTATGGTTAAATTAAATGCCTTATTAAGTAATGAATTTATATAAACCATAAGCACTTATTTGGTTTTTTGGGAATATTATATCCTATAGGATTTAAAATATCATTAATCATTAAAAATATTGATAATATAGTCACTGAAAAGTTATATTATGATTATTATATATTAATGGTTGGGAAAAATCCAATTGATATATAAAAAGTATGTGATGGCCTCGACCAATAGGATCGTACCCTATGAAGCCCATTTATCATAGATTATGAGGTATATAGCATCTCTAAGATCATCCATTGACAAATATCAAGACAATATTAAATAACCACAGCATTAATGAAACCATTTATGGTATAAGGTTAAGATCATTGAGATAACAGCAAAAATCATGTTTGTGGAATCACCCCCAAGAAAATTTCATTATCACACACCTTAACCTTATGGATTTCACTGGTGTAATAAAGGTATACCTATCTCAACCCTAACGTCATGAATATATTCATTTTATTTTCTATTAAATACAGATTATATTTATTTCGTATTTATTTTATGTTATAAATTATTAAATAATGGGTTTGATAAAAATTATATTTCAATACGTCAAACCTCAAATTGTATTTTTTGGGTAATAAGCAATTTCAATTAATACATTCCTTTTAAATAATTCATGAATTTTAAAAATAAATTATATTTTAATTAAGTTATATTATTAAATAATACTTATTAATTATAGTTGGTAATATAATTTTATGAAGTCAAAAATAATTTTTATAAGGGTCAGAAAACAGTTATTGCAAAAAACTAGTATTTTTCAATAATTGGGGATTTTGTTTTTCAAAATATAAATTATTATATTTATAGTTTTATTTGGATAAATTGGATATTATTTTTTTATTTAGAACATTAAAATTATCCAATTCTGAATATTTCATAATTTTCTGAGAAAGTTGAATTTTCGGGTAAAAATTAAATACGCTATAAATATACGGTATGTATTATAATGTCATAATAACCCAAAAGTGATTTAATATATGCCATAAATGGTATCAAAAAAAAATATATATTTACCCTTTAAAATAAATTTTCTTTTATGTTATTTGGTTAATTTTATAAAGCCTTTATGAATTTGGAAAAACCTATATTATATTTTAAGGTTTTAAAATCAATTCTTTGTAAAGATGACTCACTTCCACATAACCAAGGGGATTATTTTAATATTATCAGTTCATGGACATATTAAAATAAGAAAAACAATTATTATTTGATATAAACCATGTTAAAAACCATTTTATGGTTTGTGGTTTTTATTACTTTATTTCATAGAGTCCAAAACCTGTGTTTGGAAAATAATAAACACCCCTCTCTTTTCCTATATAAAACCAATAAAGATCCCATCTATCATAACTAAAAAACCATTGAACATGTCCTTAATCTACCCTTTAATATCTAAATCCCTCCCAAGTTTCCCTCAATCTCTAACGAAGCTCCTCCCAATCTTTTGGAAACACCCTCTCAAGGTAGGGATCTCTCTCTCTCTTTTAATTCAAGAACCTTCTTTTTATTTAGCCTTTTTAATATAAATTGGTTGTGTTTTTATAAATTTATCAATATAACTTTAATTTCTAATTTATTTACTTATAATGATATATCATTTATAACATCTTGCTATAACCTTTACCTAAGTTTCTACTATGCTCAAATTTAGTAAGGGATCCTCCCCTTCTCATCTTTATTCAAGAACCTTATTTATTTTATGTCTTTTCATTTATAATTATGAATGTTGAGATATGTTTTTCCACATCCCCAATAATTTAATTTTTATTTACATATGATTATATACCCCTTTTTCTCTCATTAAACCATTTTATTCATCTTTAAGTACCATCATTATGCTCCCAAAATTTCACTGTGATTTTTTATGCTAAACGATCGTGAAGTTAATTCCTATAGCCATTTCCACTCAAGGGTATTCACCTATATGTACCTATACTTATTTGATTGGGTAATTACATGTATTTAACCCACACTCCTCAATAATGGGGTTAATATAGATTAAATATATTCTTATGTTATATGATCTATGTGGCACACTTATGCATGTATATGATATGATTATGATGGTTGTACCCAGATAGCACTTTAATACATTGAGTAATGTTTTAATCTCATGATATGACATGTAAGGTGCATGTGAGTTTATACTAAGTACACTATTTTATGATTTCTTTGTGGTTAAAATCGACTTATTCTTATGATTCCATGTTTTAAGTTGTTGCAACATTCCCATGTTGCCTTTATGTTATCATGTTATATCATGCCTCATTGTTAATGATTATGATTATCACCTATTATGTTGCATTGTTATGTGTCTTTTGTCACATGTATTTATTTAACCAATTCAATAAATTTTTTTATTACCTTACTAGGATTTATATCTCACCCCTTTCTTATTTATGTCCCTAGGTTATCCCATGTATTATTTTTGAATATTGTATGGATTATTTTTGAGAACATTAGCTGAGATGAAATGTGATTTTGAGGCCTGATGTGACCAGAATAAATGTTTGAAATGTATTAAATATAACACACACACAGTTTTCTTGAAATAGTGGAATAACATATAAAATGGGGCCCGAATCAGAAATCTTAGGGCACCATTGAGTTCAGAATATAGGTTTTACCCTAGGCACAACTTAACCATAGTTAACATGATTCATTTTTGGAAAATTCATCATGGGCGTAGAATGAATATAATAATTAAAATAAATTATTTTATTTTTTTGAAAACACATAGAACTAATTCCCTTTTTCTAAATGCATGATTATGTAAAATTTGTAGGGTTAGCCACATAAGCCTATAATTTGTTGGAGAGCCATTGGAGAGCGTGAAACTAGATTATATTGGTAAAGGATGACCAAATATTGAATTGATGATTGAACCACAATAGAATCGAAGGATCTCACCAATGAAAATTGTGTCATGTCATTCTTCTTCAGTGATTGACCCAAATCAAGGTAGGTTGGTTGTTTTATTTTTTTCTTTCCCCCTATGACAAAAATGGATCAATCAACCAAAAAATTGATTTGTGGATCATGTGTATTTTCGGGATTGGTTTATTATGGGGTGATTTTGAGAGAATTAATTTTATTGATGATTT
The DNA here is from genome assembly GCA_963277665.1 of Viscum album. NCBI lineage: Eukaryota > Viridiplantae > Streptophyta > Magnoliopsida > Santalales > Viscaceae > Viscum > Viscum album. The sequence goes on from OY728163.1 coordinate 1,515,457,463, forward strand.
CTTCATTGTTATTCTCATGGAAATGAATCGAGATCGACACAAACTTCAATTAAGGTTTATTCCTGTCACTTGTTCTTGTGCTTCTCTCCCCTGGTTCTTTATTCACCAAGGGTATTCTTAGTTTGCCCTGGGTTTGAAATATCCCAATCAATCAATCGTTTCACACACATTTCTTGGTGTAACAATTTGATATTATAGATCTAGGATGGGCATGACACAACGGTAGTGCGATGATGGAGATGATAGTGGATTAGATGACATAGATACCCAATTTTTATGTTCTTTGGTGCGCAATAAATAATGACTAAGATCATGTTTTCCAACAGGATTTAAGGACCAGATATTTTTGATATAGTGATGGAATAACTCGAATAGGCTTGATCTATGTTTTTTTGGTGAAGTGGTCACCAAATCAAAGGTCGGAGAAACAATCAGGAAACGCAGAGAAGTATCTGTATTTCTAGAAAATCCCACTCTACACAGTGTGTAAATCAGATCTACATGTCATGTGGGACCCCCTGAGTAGTGTCTAGGGCTTTGGAGAAACTTAAGTATCACAAGGTGTGTAACCCCTGTCACGCGGTGTGTGTGGTATCTCTATGGTGGAATCAGTATATACCTCGAAGGTACACAGAAAAAGGGTGGAGTACATGGGTTGGAGCACGTCATGTACTCCCCCACATAGACATGGTCTAGACCAGGTGCATGGGCTAAGTCGTGTACTGATTCACAGGCACATGTACATGGGAAAGAGTCATGTACTAGTACACGGGTAGACTACAGAGGTAGACTACATGGGCATCCTACATGTCGTGTAATTCTACATGGATATGGTTTGATACATGGTTTGGTTATATGGGAAGGACCCAGAATCAAGGGACAAGGTGTGTGACCCCTATTACATGTCGCATACTCTTCTATACATGGCGTAGTTCCCTTGTCCTATGTATCTTGGAAAAGTTTTGTTAGGCTGTGTTCCCCTTATCTTCCCTAAGTTTTAGTATGGTATCATCTTCTACTCCTAGGAAAATGATCCCTTTAGTAGGACTTCTTGGATAGAGTCATTAGAATCCCTCTGTGAGGCCCAAAGTGAGATCCTTTATTCAACTTAATTCCCTAAGTGGAGTTCTTAGTATCTTCATGACCAAAACTTTAATGTACCAGATTTTTCTGTGTATTATTTTAAATATTATATGGAATTATATTGAGACCAGGTGCTGAGATGGCATATGATTCTGAGACTCGGTGTGCCCAGAATAAATGTTTGAAAAATAGTAATCCTTAAATATCACATGCAAGAAATTTTACTAAAAAGGTAAAATAAATTCTAAATGGGTGCCTTGATCAAAAATACAAGGGAACCATTGTATTAAAAGGAGTGATTTTTTTCCTAGGTGAGGCTTAACATCCGCTGGCATGGTTCAGCTGTGAAATATATTTTTTTAAAATTTTAAATTATAAAATAAATTAAAAGAATTTATTTTATTTTGATGTTATACAGCGATACAATGATGTGTTTTCTTTTATTAAGGCCTTGTTAGGAATTCAGGGTTATCCCCATAACCCTATAATTCCTCTAAGACATAGATAAGGGCCTCTGAAGATAATTTTGGTGACCGAAAATGGATCGACAACCTCAGATTCGGAAGATCAAGGATCGAAGAATGATGATGACATAGCTTCTCTCTTCTTCAATGATCATTCAAACTAGAGGTAGAGAATTTTGATTTCATTACTTCTTTCCCTATTCATATAATAGACATTGAATGTGGATCAATTAATGAACAGTTTGACCCATGGTTTTATCATCCTTGTGGGATGGGTTTTGATTACGTGTTTATTATCAGGGTTTATTTATGGAGATTTTCTTTTGTTTTCTTGATCATTCTTAAAGAATGGATCAAGGCCAAAATAAATAAGGGTCAAGTTTTATTACTTATGTTGTTCATTGTTCTTTTCTCCCCTGACATTCTTCATGATCTTTTTGTTCTTCATGCTTATGAACAAAATATTGTTGTGCCCTAGATTCTTGGCGCAAAGAACTGAGATTGAAGATTTGACCTCGTGACGACGCAGCGGAGGTGCGACAGCTAATCCATGGCATGTTTTGGATGGGATGGCAGCACAAGCGGTGGTGTCTAGGGCTATAGAGCTGGTCGGTCCAGGTGAGCAGTGGCGAGGTGGATGGAGAGCCACCGGTGGGGCGGCTGACAAAGGCGGAACGCGGCATGACAGGGGGCGCATGGGAGCCCACAGTGGCGGCGAGTTCATGGGAAGGCGGAGCACATGATGCATTCATGGATGAAGCATGGAAACCACGTATGATGTGGTGTGGTACCGCATGGACCATTGGGCGCACAGTTAGGGTGCACTGTATGCGGCAGAAAAATCATCCTGCATGCGCGTGGGCCAGACTAGGGGAATTGGGTTGCACCAGGTGGCCTACCAGGTGGTAGGTTCATCAGGACAGGTTGAACCAGGCCCCACAATCTAGACCGGGCCCATCAGGCTGGTTTGGGTTGGTTCTATTGGACCATATCAGGTCATCCATTGGATCGGGTCAGATCCGGACCGAACACGTGTTGAACCCTTTTGTTAAAATAATTATAATTTTCAAACAAAGCATCCATTTGACACACCGTCAGCAGAATTAGAACCCTTGAGATGATTCATTCCTTATAATACCAATTGTGGGTTTAAGTTGGATATTTTTCAGTGACACATTCCATTTACATGGGCAATACTCGAGTTCAAGGGGTACAGCGGGTGTGATTACTGCTCACTGTGCACCCTCTCTTTTCTACATGAATTTATTATATCATACATCATATCTTAGATGAGTTTTGTTAGGGTTTATTACCTTTATCATTTCCCTTATGGTTTTTTGGTATCATTTCCTACTCACAAGAGTATGATCCCTTCAGTAGGACTTCCAGGATAGAGTTGTTGGAGTCCCCCAAAGGCCCAATGTAGGATCCTATATTCATATTCATTCCCTAGGTAGAGTCTTTGGTATTTACATGCCCAACTTCATCGGGAATTGATCCTCTAATTAGCAAGTAAACCTATATTTAGTTGTTGGTATCACCCCATGGATCTGGTTGTGATCCTCATATGATGCATCGTATCTCTCTTCAGATCTATCAGGGTATCTCTCTCATGGAGGTTCCCAATGAATAGTACTTCTCGGATGGATGCCATCAGTGATATCGTACTCAGGAGTGTGTTCACTTCAATGTATGATTCATGGAATCTTTTTACTGAATCCCTAGTGTTGGTATGCAGTGGTTATGAATTACCCTAGACTGCGTGGTGTCGTTTGATTATATCTAGATATTATTGTTATATATTATAGACATATACTTGTGTGAAGATGAATGTACCTTTATTTTGTGTATTGTTTTGGGGTTTTAGGGTTTTCTACTGATTATTTTTATACTCACCCATGCACGGTCTTTGCCTACACATGTCGTTTCTTATGCAGACGAGTGAACTTTCGAGAGAGTCTAGGGTGGACTTGGACTAGATGGGGCCTTGTGAGATTAGACAGTCCAAGGTGTTACTACAACATCAAAAAGTATCCCCAATAACGTGCCTTCAAGTTGGATCAGGTAGGGTTTTTTGTGGATGAGTTTTAGGAACTTTTTTACAGACTTTCTTTTTGGTGGGCTTGTATTCTGGCCTTTTTTACATTCCAGTACTTTCACTATTTTACTTTGGTGGTGGGTTATAGTGGTATTCATGCTTTTATTTCTTAATGTTTTTTAACTTTTCATTATTTTGGTCTTGGAGATGTGTGTGTGCATACAGGTAAAAAGGCAATGACTCCCATGTTAGTGATATTCCTAATCGATGCCAGTCATCATCCCCCGACCTATTGAAGGTGGGCTTGGGGAGTTTTAGTAAGGGACCCACTGGGACAGGTCATGATAGAGTGGTATTGGAGCTGGTTGGATCTACCTTAGGGCCAAGAGTTTGTGATATTAGTTTAGGGAAATAGTGTTAAGTGTTTCGAGTTTGGATTTCAGGCTAGGGACTCCATTGTTGGTGTGGTGGCTGACATATCCATACACCAGAACTCTAATAACCTGATTTCTACTTGGTACATGAGAACACTAGTTGCAGGGAAAATAATGTTACATGCATCATATAGGAATGGGTAGTGTTTTCCATGTCCTTATTGCTTCAGTTGTCAATATATACTCATTGACCTCCGTACATATTATTTCCTTATATAATGCCCCCAAGATGAATACTAGCTAGTATTTAGCAGTTATATCATTAGTATTACCCCCTTAGTGACATGGCTTCAGTACAGGGACCAATTTCCTAGATGTTACCTCTAGGTGGTGCACCATCTATACCACCACATGTGGAGAAACCTTTGGTACCTACAGTACCAGTAGACAAGGAGTACAGGGTGAGTGTGCTCCATGAGTCAGAGACAAAGACACATCAAGTTCCTAGGTGATCCCAACCCTCAGGTGGCTGAGTACTGGCTTGAGGTAGTGACCCAAGTTTTCTATTTAGTCAGGACACCATCTGATCAGATGGTGGTCTTGGAGGCGAGCCTTCTACAGGGCTCGGTATGATGATGGTGGAGTTTGTATATCCAAACTCATGATGAGGTGACTCTTTCATGTATAGATTTTGAGATCCTATTTAAAGAGGATTTCTCACCATGCTAATAGTTGTGAATATACAAGAGCTTCTTTAACTCCAGTAGGTCAGTATGACCATAGTTGATTATTCATCGAGGTTCACTAAATATTCCATGTACTTTATGGATACGGTTAGGGATCAATACTTCTAAGATCAGACCTTCAAGATAGTTCTATGTAGATACATCTAAGATAGAATTATCCCTCTAATAATTCCTACTTATTCGGGGGTTCTTAAGCAGGATTTGGTGGTTAAGAGCTTCTTGGATGAGCTGACAGCTGGTGACAGTTAGAAGTGGACGGGTAGGTGTAGAGACCTCGGCAGCAGGGATCCAACGTCAGCCTCAGGGATCTGAATGTGTGATATATTTTAGGATGAAGTCCTATTATAAAGGATATATAGTTAAAGGTTCACAGGTTGAATCCAGACATCCTAGGGATAGGTGAAGATACTCATGTGATGGCAGGGGGAATCTCGCTTGAGACGGTCCAACTCGTCCTACAGTTGATAAAGAGATAGTGGATGGACCACAGAGATAGAGGCAGAGGAAAAAATAGGCATATTAACAGGGTAGTAGATGTGGTGGAGGGGATAGGAGAGTAGCAGGAGGTGGTCGATATTTCGACTTGCTACCACCACCACCCCCAGGTGGTCCATGCCAGGCTTAGAGAGATGGAGGATAGGTGTGTGGAAAGTTTCATGCAGTTGACTCTTATGACCTAGGGACTCTATGAATAATTCAAGGTATGATTTTTATCTATTCTACTTTATCTATAGCACTGATACACACTAGTTCTAGTCATTCCTTTCTTTCGACGTATCTTGTACGAGACATTGAGATTATGGTATTATCGTTAACTCGACTCTTACTGTTGGGGACACCAATTGTAGGAGACTCCATGATCATACATATATTCTGACAGTGTGACCATACCCTTGGAGGTGAGAGTTTCGGTTAGAACCTTGTGTTGGTGGCCTCAAGGCCTTATGATGTCATTCTTGGTATAGGTTTTTTATCTTCGGTCCAAATCCATATTAACTGTTTTAGGTGAAGGGTTTGGTGTGTCTGTAGTGATGGAACTAGGTTTTCCTTTTTCGGTGAAAAGGAAACTCAGGCATCACAACATGGACTCATGCATAGGAGGGTGTAGTATATCACTCATAAATTGTATATCATGACCCTTAGTGTAGTAGATATTATGAATTTATAGTTCCCAGCTATAATGGAGGAGTACGTGGACATCTTCCCTGAAGATGTACAGGATTACCTCCCCTCTATGAGATAGAATTCTATATCGACTTACACCTTGGTATGGAATTGATATCCTCACTAGAATATCAGATAGTTCCCATAGATCTTCATGAGATGACGGTGTAGTTGGAAGATTTGAAGAGGAAGGGCTTCCTGAGACCTAGTGTTTCACCATGGGCGCCCCCAGTGTTGTTTTCCAAAAAGTCATATGGGAGCTTGAGGTTGTGTGTGGATTACCGACAATTAAACTAGGTGACTATGAAGAACAAGTATCCACTACCGAGGATCGATGAACTCTTCAACCAATTGAGAGGGGCGTGATGATTCTTTAAGGTTGACCTTTGATCAAACTATCACCAGCTGCAAGTACAGGATGAAGATATACTGAAGAAGGCTTTCGGATTCCACTACGGTCATTATGAGTACTTAGTGATTCCCTTTTCATGATGAATTCCCAATAGTGTTCATGGGACTCATGAAATGGATCTTCCATCACTACTTAGACTGGTTCATGGTAGTCTTCATCGAAGATATCCTTGTATACTCAACGTCCAAGGAAGAGCATGCGAGATATTTAAGGATGGTTCTAGATGTGCTTTGAGAGAACCAACTTTATGGGAAACTCTCAATGTTACAATTCTAGATTCAGGCAGTCAACTTTATGGGATATGTTATCTCGGTATATAGAGTGGCAGTGGACCCTGCCAAGGTTGAGGTAGTATTATCATGGGAGCCACATAGAATCATGATAGGGGTGTGGAGATTCCTTGGGCTAGTGAGCTATTACCGAAGATTAATACCTAATTTATCCAGGATATCAACACCTATGATAGCTTTGACCCAAAATGGGCATCCTTTTGTGTGGACAGAGAAGTTCCAATAGACTTTTTAGCATTGAGTAAACGTTTGACTAGTGCTCTGATCTTGAGATTTTTAGAGGAGGGTGTCGAGTACGTAGTGTTCTACAATGCATCAAGAACTGGACTTGGTTTTTCTAATATAGATGCAAGTGGTTATTACCTATGGTTCACTCCAGTTGAGACCACAATAGTATAACTATTTGGCCCATGATCTTGAGTTTCCAGTGGTAGTCTTCTCCTTGAAGATGTGGAACCGCTACCTGGTGGGTGAGCAGTTTATCGTCTACTCTAACCAAAAGAGTCTCAATTATATCTTCTCTCATAAGGATCTGAACTTGAGATAGATTTGGTGTCTAGAGTTCCTCCAAGATTATGAATTTTAGATTTTTTATACTCCTAGAAAGGGGAACGGGGCGGCAGATGCTCTCAATAGGATATCGAGTTTGCATTTGCTGGATGAGGAATTAAAGTAGTTGGCCTTATTATAGTTATCCTTTGTGTATGTTGATAAGAAAGCTTAACTCCATTCGATGGTTGTTACCCCTACACTCTTAAAGCGAGTCAGGGAGGCACAACTTGGGGATACCGACTGTGGGACTCTAAGTGCTTAGTTATCCATGGGGCATGCTCTTGATGGATATTCAAAAGGTAGGTAGCACGTCGTTCTTTTCAAAGGATTAACAGTTGTACCAGTGGTGTTTCGGGGGATATTCTAAGGGGGTTCCACACATCCCATTTGGTAGTACATCCTATTGTGTCGAAGATGTACCAGGACTTCCGACATCATTTTTGGTGGCTCAGAATAAAGAAGGGAGTTACAGAGTTCGTTTCTTGGTGCATCACTTTTCAGTAATTAAAGGCTGGGAACTAGGTTCCAACGGGTTTGGAACAACCCCTTGAGGTTCCAAAGTGGGAGTGGGAATGTATATATATATATGGACTTCATGATGGTTTTACCATGTACGTTCAGGGGACATGATACCATCTGGGTGATTATTGACGGACTCACCAAGTCGGCCCACTTTCTATATATCTGGGAGCAGAGTTAAATGGAGAGTTTGGGATGCCTCTACATGCAGAAGATAGTTTGGATTCACAGAGTTCCATCAACGATTATTTTAGATTGTGATGATCATTTCACATCCCGGTTGTGGAATGGATTGTAGGAGGCATTTTCAACTCAGCTACACTTGAGCATGGCATTTCATCCCTAGATGGATGGCCAGACAGAGAGGACCATTAAGGTTTTGGAGGATATGTTATGGGCTTGCATGTTGGTCTTAGATCATACTTGGGAGGATCAATTACCACTAGTGGAGATTGCGTACAATAATAGATACCACTCCACTATTAGTTTGGCACCATTTGAGTCTCTGTATGGGCAACCCTATAGGTCACCACTTTCCTGGAATGACCAAAGAGATTCAACACTCATGGGATCAGAGTTGGTATGAGCTACTACTAAGAAGGTGAAAATCATCCGTGAGTAGGTGATGACTGCACAGATCTAGAAGAAGTCATATGCTGATAGGAGATGGAGACCTTTGGAGTTTGAGGAGGGAGACTATGTGTTCCTTCGAGTCTCACCTCAATGTGGGTTGTTGAGATTTGGTCGAGGTGGAAATTTATATCCTAGTTTTATCAGACCTTTCCAGATTTCCAGATACTACATAGAGTTGTCGAGGTGGAATACTGCTTATATCTACCCCCACAATTGCATCAAGTACATGATGTATTCCATGTGTCACAACTTAGGAGTTACAGTCATGACCCATTGCACATCGTCGACTGGGGGGAGCTGAACATTGAAGATGTGGAAACTTTCATGAAGTACCCAGTAGAGATTGAGGATTGGTAGGAGAGGATCCTTTGTGGACAAGAAATTCCCTTAGTACAAGTTTGGTGGCAGCACGGAAATCTCCAGGAGAGAACATGGGAGTGGGAGGATTAGATTCGTGTGCAATACCCACATCTTTTTTAATAGCCTTTTGTTTTGGTTCTTCGAACACATAAATCCCTAAGGTGGGTAGAATGAAATGTCTTGGATTTTTCTATGTATTATTTTAAATATTATATGGAATTATTTTGTGACCAGGTGCTAAGATGGTGTGCGATTCTGAGGCCAAGTATGCCCAAAATAAAAGTTTGAAAAATATTAAACATTAAATAGCACGTGTAAGAAGTTTTATTGAAAAAGTATAATAACTTATAAATGGGTTCAAGTATCAGAAATATAAGGGCACCATTTTTTTCATATCAGTGAGTTCTTCCTAGGTGATTTCTAACATTGGTCGGTATGGGTCGGCTATGAAAGATATTTTTTGAACATTTTAAAGAAGAAAATAAATTAAAATAATTTATTTTATTTCAATGTTTTGGAGTGATGCAGTGACGTGTTTCCTTTTATTAAGGCCTTGTTAGGAATTCAGGGTTATCACCATAACCCTGTAATTCCTCTGAGATCTAGAGAAGAACATCTGGAGAAAACATTAGCGAATGACGACGAATCAATAGCATTGGATTCTGTGGATCAAGGATCGACGAACGACGACGACGTAGGTTCACTTTTCATCAATGATTGGATCAATAGCATTAGAAATCACCTAGGAAGAACTCACTGATATGAAAAAAATGGGTCGGCTATGAAAGATATTTTTTGAACATTTTAAAGAAGAAAATAAATTAAAATAATTTATTTTATTTCAATGTTTTGGAGTGATGCAGTGACGTGTTTCCTTTTATTAAGGCCTTGTTAGGAATTCAGGGTTATCACCATAACCCTGTAATTCCTCTGAGATCTAGAGAAGAACATCTGGAGAAAACATTAGCGAATGACGACGAATCAATAGCATTGGATTCTGTGGATCAAGGATCGACGAACGACGACGACGTAGGTTCACTTTTCATCAATGATTGTTACAACTTAAGGTTTGGCATTATTATTTTAGTCTTTCTTCCCTTGTTATTATAATCAGTGATGAATGTAGATCAACCCACAAACAGGTTGATCTACAGTTTGATCATCCTTGCGGGATGGGTTTTGATTATGTGTTTATTATAGGAGTTTGGTTATGGAGATTAGATTTTGTTTTCTTGGTCATTCTTATAGAATGGATCGGGGTTGGAAGGAACAACAGATGAGGTATGTTCCTTGGGTTGTTCATTTTGCTTTTCTCCTCTGACATTCTTCGTGTTCTTCATGATCTTCATTATTTATGAATGAATGATCATTGTGCCCACAGTTCTTAGTGCAACAAACCGAGATTGAAGATTCAACCTTGTGACAATGTGGTGGTGGTGTGATGGAGAATCCATAGTTTTTTTTTGGTTGGGATGATTCTGCACAGCAGCACAGGCAGTGGCGCATGGTGGCAGCCGGGGCGGCGGCTCCGGTTGGTCAAAGCGAGCGGTGGTGTGGGTCCAAGGGTCCGGTACAGGTCGAAGGCGAGGCGGATGGTGAGCCATAGGTGGGGTGGATGGCGATCCATAGGTGGGGAATATTTTGAGTTGTCAGTGGGGCGTTCAATGGATGTAACACCCCAAGATTTCACCGTACCTTATCTCTTCAAAGTAATTTAATAACTTGCGCCACACGCAACACTGAGTTCAAGCGCACCACGACTTACCGTTCAAAAAGCAGTTATGAATAGTATTAACTAAAATTTGAATTTTATATACTCTACATAATTTTAAAATCCAAATTATGTGTTTCTTGTACATAATATAAAAACAAATTCATTTTTTTCAGAAAAAAGAACTATTTTTTTAAAAATGCAATTTTACCGTCTTTTAATGGTGAACCCTTTTTAAAACCAATATTTGACACTTTTATATATTCAATTTAATGAAATAAAATTATTTTTTATAATCAGGACATTAAAATTTATTTTGGATAAATTTTGGGTGTTTTTCTAATAACTCTCATATTTTGATCAATAGTAAAAGATACTAAATTTTAATTGAAAACAAATTTTTTAATTAAAATAATTTTTAGTGTTAAATTAAACATTTGAATGGTTTTAAATTATAATTATATTATATTTTTATCATTTAATCCAATGTTGGTCATTGGAAGTAATTTCACTTTTAAATTGGACATAAACACATATCAATCTTTTGATAGTTTTTACTTCTCAAAAACTCGATTTCTGGTTTTAACAATACGAATTAATTTTAAATTAATTAATGAAAATTCTATGTTTTTAATTTGGTAAAATAGATATCATTTTTTTATTTGGAATAAAAAAATTATCTTTGGGTGATTTTTTGGTATTTTTATGAAAACTTTCAATTTTTGATGAATAGTGAAAAACACTACGTTATTGTTTAAAACTGAATTTTTATTTAAATAATTATTTATTTTATTTAAATTTATTTTAAGTCAAAATAGATACATAATACCTATATAATTTCAATGTAATTCATTGGAGTCATTTTATAATAAGTTTAGATATATAAAATGTTATTGAACTTTTTATCGTCTTTTACCCACCTTCTAGGCACATTTGTAAATTTGGATAAAACGTAATTTTACTGCTTCTGTGAATTGAATTTAAAAAATACAAGAGACTCGGTTTAAATTAGTAAGTAAAATTTGGTTCAATATGATGAAAAAAAATTGTTAATAGTAACTTTTGAATTTTATTTACCGCAGTTAAAAGTAAATAGGGTAATTAAAGGTAAAAATGATGTTATAATTACAGTAATACATGTCCTAATTCTATTGGATAAGTGTTTTTATACCAAAATCAACCTTAGGAATAAAATATTAACCTCTTTTATCTACTTTAATTAGATTAGGACATTTATTATTATTTCATTTAAAGAATAGTTAAAAGTGTAAAATTCAAAGTTTAATAACTAAACAATTTTTAATATAGGGTTATACATAATATAAATTTGACTATAAATATTCATTATAAATATAAAAAAATTTCTTACATCATGGTATTTTATTTATAATTTTTAAACATTAAATAATTAAATTTAATTATGACACAATGATGATGTGGTAATTACTTTATAAATGAAAGATTAAAATAATTGATGTTATAAATATAAAAATAAACATAAATTGAGAATTTTGATGCATTCCACGAATTTACTAGTTTAATATGACATTTTAGGGTTTATTAAATAAATTTTTTCAAAGTAATAATGTTCTTATGACTTTCACAAAAACAAAATACTAAATAGTATCAAAATTGGCATAAATGAGTTTTAAAACAAATATTATTTTATTAAATGATAAAACACTATTAAAAATATAAGTTTCATCCAAAGGACTTATATAAGATTATATATGTCAATAATGAACCACTTTGGGTCTCTTGTCTTTTTATAGTAAGTTTATTAACCATTTATCATAATAATACAAGAGGACATGGTTAAAGTTAAACTATTTAACTAAGAGTTAAATCTAAAAGATAGGGTTAATATGGTAACCTAAACTTGTCTAAAACATATTAGTTAATAGTATTTTGACTCATACTCACATTATCTTAGAAATAAATTAATTTTTATCCAATAGAAACCGAAATTATTTTAAAATAAGATAATATTTCAAAACATTTCCTAAAGTGACCCTCACCCCTCTTATAAAAGGGTACTTCCCCTTCTCTCAAAATCACACCTCTAAAGTCATTTTTCTCAGCCAACTCCTACCAAAATCTCCTCCCAACTTCCCTCACTTAAACCTATATTCCTTCCATTGAGAATAAATCCAACCTAAGGAGCCCTTTTGTTCAAATCAAAAGGAAACACCCAAAGAAGAGGTAATTATTTTATCACCTCTTTCAAAGTTCTTTTTTCTTCCACTTTCTCTTTCTTTGTTGTTTCCATACCAAAATAATAACTCCAGTACCTTATAAATATTGTGATGTTGTTATAAATATGCTATAACCATACTCATTATTCAATCCATCCTATAAATGATAATGTCACCATGTGTACGTACGTACGGCTTACCATCTCCACGTTGTGGTCTAATTTGTTATTCAATACTATGTTATTTGGATGGATATAATCATGGGTAATATTTATAAAAATAATTAAAATAATATGATAATTTCTCTATACAGTTAATATAACATTTAATTCTACACCTTTTCATCATTAAGTAAATGATATCGTCGCTTTTGTGAACGTACGGCTTACCGTCTCCATGACGCGATGAGATTCATTTCCAGGTTCACCATTCAACGATGATTATAAAAATATATATTATTAATAAGTATGTAATATCTGACATAATAATGCTACTGGATATATGTATGTATGTATGTATGTATGTATGTATGTATGTATGTATGTATGTATGTATGTATGTATGTATGTATGTATGTATGTATGTATGTATGTATGTATGTATGTATGTATGTATGTATGTATGTATGTATGTATGTATGTATGTATGTATGTATGTATGTATGTATGTATGTATGTATGTATGTATGTATGTATGTATGTATGTATGTATGTATGTATGTATGTATGTATGTATGTATGTATGTATGTATGTATGTATGTATGTATGTATGTATGTATGTATGTATGTATGTATGTATGTATGTATGTATGTATGTATGTATGTATGTATGTATGTATGTATGTATGTATGTATGTATGTATGTATGTATGTATGTATGTATGTATGTATGTATGTATGTATGTATGTATGTATGTATGTATGTATGTATGTATGTATGTATGTATGTATGTATGTATGTATGTATGTATGTATGTATGTATGTATGTATGTATGTATGTATGTATGTATGTATGTATGTATGTATGTATGTATGTATGTATGTATGTATGTATGTATGTATGTATGTATGTATGTATGTATGTATGTATGTATGTATGTATGTATGTATGTATGTATGTATGTATGTATGTATGTATGTATGTATGTATGTATGTATGTATGTATGTATGTATGTATGTATGTATGTATGTATGTATGTATGTATGTATGTATGTATGTATGTATGTATGTATGTATTTATCTATTATACATATTTATATTAAAAATTTATATTATATATAAATAATTTTTTATACTATGGAATTATTTAATTCATGATCTAAATGATACGATCAAGAATAACAAGTTAAAACACGTACGATAAAGAAAGCGATTATTACCTGAAATGTTAATTTAACATGGAAATAATTATTAAAGGGGTAGTATAAAGTCATAAATTAATCATATATGATATAATTAATATGAATATGATTTTTTAATAATTTAATAACATACTATGGTAAATATACAGGAGGTTAAATGTACCCTTGACCAAAGTAAAGTGCAAGGTAAGGGTTAATTCCTCAATCTCATTATTATCTGAGATTGTTTATGTGTAAGTATTTTCTGGGAAATATTTATTATCCATGTCCATGTTTCATAAAAGACATTTAAAAATGATTCTTTTAAGGTAATATTTAACTAAAACATCATTTTAAATGTTTTAAATATTTATTCTTCTAAATCTTTCTCATTAATGTCCATGTTTTCAAAATGGTTTTAAGGATTTATTTATATGAACATGATTGTTTTAAAATGTTAATTCCTTTCAAAAGTTTCAAAGTGTTATGGGACAATTTGATTCAAAAATCTCTTTTAAATGACATCCTTTATAAATGTGTGTCTTTTAAATGATTTTACAAAAAGGGATATTTTCCTCAAAAAGTTTTACTGTCATTTTCAACTATCTCAACAACCTTTACTGAATATTATTCTTGATTAAGGTTGATTTATTATAATACAATCTTACATATTATATTTAATGAGTTATGATATGTTTGAATGTGGATGATCTATTTTTATACCCTTCATGGTTTATGGTTTAAGTATTTAAATTTCGTATTCTATTTTTAATACGAATGTTTATGTTGTGTTTCAACATTTTTATATGAGGAATGTAGTGGACTTAGTAAGTGATGGGTGGAGCCTGCTATAGCACATCAATACATCGGTAGGTCTCATGAGACAAATTAGTGTCTTGGCACAAGCCCTTGATAAAAATTTTATTTGTAGTCTTGGTACGAGGCCTTGACTATGTAGAAATAATGTTCGGTGTTAGGCATTCCCTCATTATGAAATTAATTATTACATGTGATTATTCAACTAGTAGAAAATCCATGTGCAAGTTTATATGGTAATGTTTGATTTATTTTCTCTGTATTATGTTCAAGTTTATGTTTAAAAGGCTTTTTTTATTACACATCTTGCCTTAAAAGTTATAGCTTTTTTTAAATTATTTACCCTTACTGAGCATCTAATCTCACCCCTTTCTTATGTTTTGTTTTCTCAGGATTCTAAGAAGTGTATTATGTTTGATATGTAGGGTTAAGATAGGGGAATAATGGAATTCTCAATAGATTATTTATGTTGTGTTTTATGTTTTAATGTGTAATGTAACATTCATGTATGTATTATATTTTCCAAGACTGTTAAACCGATTGGTCTTTCGGGACTTGATTTCTTGTAATCATGTCAATGTATTAAAATAATGCACCGACTCCTGGAATCTGGGGTCGGGGCATTACAGTTAGTATTAGATGAATTTTAGTACAAACCTTGGAAACTAGATTTAGAAAAACTCTGATTAGAGAACATTACCCTAAGATATAATTTTAGGATTATTATAGAAGAACTTCCTAGAATTTTGGTAATGTATAGATTTTTTGAATTTTCCAAGAAATACATCCCTGTCTGGATACGAGCAGGTAGAGGTGGATCTGTCACATATGTACCTAAGAGTAAAAACTCTAACAAGGAGTTTCTAGATTGACTCGGGGTATCCTGGTACATGAAAATGGTTCTTGCTGCACTCTTGGTTACGACACTCCCAAGGGATATACTTAGGATAATTCGCATTTTCTTTACAAATCATTATGAAGGATTTAAGATTAAATACTTCTTCAATGAAAACATTTTTATGATTATGGATTATATGAATAAACTATTCAATTTATGTTAGGTATTTTACTAGTTTGGAATTATGTATTATGATTCATAAACTAATCTATTATATTCCATTGTTTAGAAATGGTGCCTAGTAGAAGGAATGAGAACTCCATAAATACACATGATACAAAGAGTAAGAAGGACCCTATCTTTCATGGTCTTAATCAAACATTTATAAGGGAAATAGTCTCCCATATATCCCCATCATATGAATAAATAGTATTATGTGTTAATAAGATAAGTAAAGAATTCTCTGAGTCCTATGTCTTGAAGGGAAGCAAGAGAAGAAAAGGATGGTATAGAGAAATATGGATAAAGGGGAGAGGGGAAAGAAGGATTTTCCCATATGTGATAACTGTGGAAAGAATCACCTTGGTAAATGCTTGAAGGGAATGAGAGTTTGTTATAAGTGTGGAGAAAGAGGACACCAAGTATGTGATTGCAAGGGTAAGAAAAAGGTTTTAAGTGTACAATGCTTCATTTTCAATGAGTTGGGACACTATGCGAATCAATGTCCAAATCAGTAGAGTATGCCCCAAATGATGCTATTGGATAATAATCAAGTTATGATACTAACACATATGAATAGGAATGACTAGTGTTCTTATGTTGATATTAGAGAATTATTTCATTTGATTGTTGTATAAACGATGTAATGGTTATATGAATTATGGAAATAAATAAGGATTGTACTGCAGTACTATTTCATTGAGGATTTGAGATTATATGGTTTTAAGAAAAGTGACTCAATAGCAATTTAAAATTTTTGGAAAATACATGTTTAAAGGAAAGATAAACCTTAATATGGTTCTAATACTAAGGTATTGATTTTGGAATAATATATGATTGATTTGGATAAATTATATTCAATATTCTTGACTACATTGAAACTAATTAATTTTTTTTATTCCATTATTGTTGGAGTTTACAACATTTTTGGATATAAGGAGTATATACAATATTCTATAAGAAATAAGGGAGCCTGAATGTAATCAATAAGGTTTTATGGTAATTCAGGGTGTTACCATGTTTTAAAATATTATATGATTAAGGTATTCACATGTTATTACATGGAAAAAAAGATTTTCATTTTGTTTACCTTCCTTTTAAATTTTGGACTGTGAGTTTGGACAGAAGCATTTTGGATAAGTCTAAAGGCTGGAATGGATTAATTTTGACATTGGATACTATTTTTAAGGTTAAAACATTTCTTAAGATTATTTTTGTATTGTTATAAAAAGGACAACCCGGAGGTCGGGCGACAACCCGTCGCGTCTGGTAAGGCCGCGAGGCTTGAACCCGCAACTGAAGGGCTACAAGGGTACATCACCTACCAGTGGCCTACGTGATGTCCTAGTTCGTATAATGTAGTTTTTTTAAAATAGTATGAAAAATGAATTATAAATTCATTATTTTTGGAACCCTATACGATTAGGATAAATAGAATATTTTTGAATTCTATTATCTTTTGGAGTGAAAGATGAGTTTGTGGTAGGAATTAGTTGAAGGATGAAACTCTACATGTCAAGTATATTTTTTTTCCTCTTATTTTATGAATAAATTAATTCCTAAAATTTAGGGAAGGGATCTTGAAACCAAAAATGTGTTATCCTATTACCTTATTGAGTTGATTATATTTTAAATCATTATAGATTGATGGCTTTGAGGCACTCAATTTTACACTTGTTTGTGATTGATAAACTCAATCAATCCTAATAAATATTTATGTTTTTCCTTAAATTATGTGTCTTTAATTTCCACCAATTTTTTCCTAATAGAGATCATAATTTGGTGGTGACTTTTTCATTTTCCTTTCCCTCTTATTAAGACTAAATTTTATTAACCCAATTTCTAAAGTGGGTTTTCCTCAAAGGTATTTTTCTATTTTTAACCTTTTATTTTCGAAGAAAAATTTCAAATTGAGAGGACACAATTTATTGAAGGAGGGGATAATGTAACAACCCAAGATTTCATAATACATTATCTCTTCAAAGTAATTCAATAACTTGCGCTACATGCAACACCGAGTTCGAGCGCACCATGACTTACCGTTCAAAAAGTGGTTATGAATAGTATTAAATAAATTTTGAATTTTATATACTCCATATAATTTTAGAATCCATATTATTTTTTTCTTATACATAATATAAGAACAAATTCATTTTTTTCAAATAAAAGAAGTATTTTTCAAAAAATGCAATTTTACCACCTTTTAATGGATAACCCTTTTTAAAACCAATATTTGACACTTTTATATATTAAATTAAATTAAATTAAATTCTTATTTATAATAGGGACATAAAATTGTAGTTTGGATAAATTTTTGGTGTTTTTCTGATAACTTTTATATTTTGATCAATAGTGAAAGATACTAAATTTTAATTGAAAACAAATTTTTTAATTAAAATAATTTATAGTGTTAAATTATAAGTTTGAATGGTTTTGAATTATAATTAGATTATATTTTTATCATATAATCCAATGTTGTTCATTGGAAGTAATTTCACTTTTAAATTGGACATAAACATGTATCAATCTTTAAATAGTTTTTACTTCTCAAAAACACGTTTTCTGGTTTTAACAACGGGAATTAATTTTAAATTAATTAATGAAACTTCTACATTTTTAATTTGGTAAAATATACATCATTTTTGGATTCGTAATAACAAAATTATCTTAGGGTTAATTTTTCGTATTTTTTTAAAAACTTTCAATTTTTGATGAATAGTGAAAAACATTGCGTTATTGTTTAAAACCGAATTTTTATTAAAATAATTATTTATTTTATTTAAATTTATTTTAAGTCAAAATATATATATAATATCTATATAAGTTCAATGTAATTTATTGGATTCATTTTATAAGAAGTTTATATTTATAAAATTTTATTGAACTTTTTACCGTCTTTTACCCACCTTCTAGGCACATTTGCAAATATGCATAAAACCTAATTTTACTACTTCTGTGAATTGAATTTCAAAAATCTGAGAGACATGTTTTACATCAGCAAGTAAAATTTTGTTCAATAAGATGAAAATAATTTTTTGTGAATAGTAACTTTTGAATTTTATTTACCATGGTTAAAAGTAAATAGGGTAATTAAAGGTAAAAATGATGTTATAATTACCCTAACACATGTCCTAATTCTATTGGATAAGTTTTTTTCCACCAAAATCAATCTTAGTAATAAAATATGAACCTCTTTGATCCACTTTTATTAGATTAGGACATTTATTATTATTTTATTTAAAGAATAGTTAAAAGTGTAAAATTAAAGTTTAATAACTAAACCATTTTTAATATAGGGTTATACATAATATAAATTTGACTATAAATATTCATTATAAAGATAAATATATTTCATACATCATGGTATTTTATTTATAATTTTTAGACATTAAATAATTAAATTAATTTATGACACAATGATGATGCAGAAATTACTTTATTAATGAAAGATTAAAATAATTGATATTATAAATATCAAAATAAATAAAAATTGAGACTTTTGATGCATTCCAAGAATTTTATAAGTTAATATGAAATTTTAGGGTAGATTCAATGAATTTTTTTCAAATTAATAATGTTGTTATGACTTTCACAAAAACCAAATACTAAATAGTGTCAAAATTGACATAAATTATTTTTTAAAACAAATACTATTTTATTAAATGATAAAATACTTCTAAAAATATAAGGTTCATCCAAAGGACTTATATAATATTATATATGTCAATAATGAACCACTTGGGGTTCTCTTGGAATTTTATAGTAATTATATTAACCATTTATTATAATAATACAAGAAGACATGGTAAAAGTTAAATTATTTAACTAAGAGTTAATTCTAAAATATAGGGTTAATATGGTGACCTAAACTTGTATAAAACCTATTGTTTGAGATTATTTATACCCATACCTACCATTTCTTCTAAATAAATCATTTTTTAGCCATTATAAACCAAAAATTAATTTATAATAAAATAATATTTCAAACCTTTCTTAAAGTGACCCTCACCCTTCTTATAAAAGGGTACTTCTCCTTCTCTAAAAATCACACCTCCAAAACCATTTGTCTCATCCAAACCCTACCCAAATCTCCTCCCAACTTTACTCACTTCAACTAATATTCCTTAACGTGAGTAGAAATCCAACCTAAGTATCACTTTTGTTCAAATCAAAAGGAAACACCCAAAGAAGAGATAATTATTTTATCACCTCTTTCAAAGTTCTTTTCTTCTTCCACTTTCTCTTTATTTGTTATTTCCATAAAAAAATAACTACAGTACATTATACATACTGGTATGTTATTATAAATATGTTATAATCATACTCATTATTCTATCCATCCTATGAATGATAATTTCACCATGTGTTCATACGTGCGGTTTACCGTCTCCATGTCATGGTGTAATTTGTTATTCAACACTATATTATTTGTATGGATATAATGATGAGTAATATGTATATAAATAATGAAAATAACATGCTAATTTTTTTAAAAAAATAATATACCATTCAATTCTCCACCTTTTAATCATTAAGGAAATGATATCGTTGCTCGTTTGTACGTACGGCTTACCGTCTCCACGGCGCGATGAGATTCATTTCCAGGTTCACTTTTCAACAATGATTATAAAAATATATATTATTCATAAGTATGTAATATATGACATAATAATACTACTGGATATATATATATATATATATGTATGTATTTATGTCACTACATATATCATATTCACTTACTTCTGTTCAATACGATATGAAAACAGAAACAGCGTTTATGCGTACGTACGACCTACCATCTCTATAAACAGTGTTTTTCATTTAATATATCTATCTATTATACATATTTATATTCTAAATATATATTATATATAAATAATGTTTTATATTATGGAATTATATAAATCGTGATCTAAATGATACGATCAAGAATAACAAGTTAAAACATGTACGATAAAGAAAGCGATTATTACCCAAAATGTTAATTTAACATGGAAATCATTATTAAATGGGTAGTATAAAGTCATAAATGAATCGTTTATGATATAATAAATATTAATATGGTTCTGGAATAATTTAATAACATACTATGGTCATTATACATGAGGTTAAACGTACCCTCGACCAAAGGAAAGTGCAAGGTGAGGGTTAATTTTTCAATCTCATTATTATCCGAGACTATTTATGTGTAAGTATTTTCTTGGAAATATTTATTATCCATGTCCATTTTTCATAAAATTTATTTCAAAATGATTATTTTATGGTACTCTTTAACTAAAACATCATTTTAAATGTTTTAAATATTTGTCTTCTAAATCTTTCTCATTAATGTCTATGTTTTCAAAATGGTTTTAAGGATTTATTTATATGGACATGATTTTTTTTAAATGTTAATTCCTTTAAAAAGTTTCAAAGTGGTATGGGACACTTTGATTCAAAAATATTTTTTAAATGACATCCTTTATAAATGTGTGACTTTTAAATGATTTTAGAAAAGGGGATATTTCTCTCAAAAAGTTTTACTATCATTTTCAACTATGTCAAAATCCTTTACTGGATAATATTCTTGATTAAGGTTGATTTATTATAATAAAAATTTTTCATATTTTATTGAATGATTTATGATATGTTTGACTGTGGATGTGCTAATTTTATACCCTTCATGGTTTATGGTTGAAGTATTGACATTTCTTATGCTAGTTTTAATATGAATGTTTATGTTATGTTTCAACATTTTCATATGAGGAATGCAGTGGACTTAGTAAGTGATGGGTGGGGCCTTCTATAGCACCTCGATGCATCAGTAGGTCTCATGAGACAAATCAGTGTCTTGGCACAAGGCCTTGACAAGAAATTTATTTGTATTCTTAGCATGAGGCCTTGACTATGTGGTAATGATGTCTGGTGTTAGGCATTCCCTCATTATAAAATTAATTATTACATGTGATTATTCGACTAGCAGAATATCTATGTGCGTGTTTATATGGTAATGTTTGTTTTATTTTCTCTATATTATGTTCAAGTTTATGTTTAAAAGGATGTTTTTTTTATTAAACATCTTGCCTTAAAAGTTATTGCTTCTACTAAATTATTTACCCTTACTAAGAATTTGAGCTCACCCCTTTCTTATGTTTTGTTTTCCCAGGATTCCAAGAAGTGTATTATGTTTGATATATAGGGTTAAGCTAGAGGTATAATGGAATTCTCAATAGATTATTTATGTTGTGTTTTATGTTTGAATGTGTAATGTAACGTTCATGTATGTGATCTATTTTCGAAGACTGCTAAACTGATCAGTCTTTCAAAACTTGATTCCTTGTAATCAAGCCAATGTATTAAAATAATGCACCGGCTATGGGCTTCTGGGGTCAAGGCATTATAGTAGAGGTGGAATTCAGAATGGAAGGGGGTCTTGTGGGTGACCACGACAGAAGTGAGGCCATGGGTAGCCAGATCGTGTGGATGCAGTGGGTCGACCACATAGGATGTGGTGCGGCTCTATGTGGACCAGGGGCCATGCGGTCGGGGCGGACCGCATGTGGCGGAAAAACTAGCCTGCATGTGTGTGTGTTGGACTAGGGGAATCGGGCTGTGGCAGGTGGACCAGTAGGCCCAGCAGGACAAGCCGGACTGGGGCCAATGGGCCAGATCGGGCCCAGTATGCCAGGTTGGGTTGGGTCCACTGGACTGGGTCAGGTCAAATGGACTGGGTTGGGCTGGGTCGGCTAGCAGGTCAGTTCAGATCCATACTGGACCCAGGTCAGACCCTTTCGCTAAAACAATCATATCTTCCAAACTAAGTGTATGTTTGATGCACCATTAGTGTCATTGGTACCCTTAAAATGATATAGCCCTTATAAAACCAATGGTGGGTTTTAACTTACATTTTTTTCAGTAACATGGGCTGTTTACACGGGCAGTACTCAAGGTCAAGGGGTACAGTGGTTGTGACTACTACTCACTGTGCACCCTCTATTTTCTATGTTAATTGATTCTCTTGTTAACCGTATCTTGGAAAGGTTTCATTAAGGTTCATTCCCTTTATCATTTCCATGAAGTTTTGTTGGTATCATTTCCTAATCATAGGAGCATGATCCCTTCGGTATGTCTTTTAGGATAGAGTTGTTGGAATCCCATGAGAGGCCTGGTGTGAGATCCTTTATTCATCTATGTTCCCTATGTAGAGTCTTCAGTATTGACATGACCAACTTCACCATGCGTCAATCCTATACTTGGTGGGTTAATCCAGATTGAGTTTTTGGTATCACCCCATGTCCCTAGCTATGATCCTTATCTAATGTATCGTATATCTATTCAAATCTATTTGTGTATCTCTCTCATGGTGGTTCCCGACAAACAGTACTTCTCGTACAGATGTCATTGGTTCTATCAGACTCAAGAGTGTGTTCTCTCAGATGTGTGCTTCATGGAATCTTTAGACTGAATCCCTAGTGTTGGAATGAAGTGGTTATGGCATACCCTAAACTTTGTGGTTTGGTTTGAGTATATCTAGATATTATTGTTATATGTTGTAGAAATATACTTGTGTAGATCTGACTGTACCTTTTCTTTGTGTATTGTTTTGTGGCTTTGGGATGTCCTACTGAGTATTGTTGTACTCACCCCTACATGGGCTTTTCCTTCATGTGTCATATCTTGTGAAGATGAGAAACCTTTCAACTGATTCTAAGGAGGAACAAGACCAGATGGGGGTGTGTGATATCAGACGGGCCGAGGTGTTCCTACGAAATCTGGCAGTAGTTTCAATACCATGCCTTCAGGTTGGATGAGGTAGGGTTTTCTATGGAAGAGTTTCAGAAACTTATTTAAAAACTTTCTTTTTTGTGGGCTTGTATTCTGGACCTGTTTACTTTTTATTAATTTCATTGTTGTACTATGGTTGTGGGTTATAGTGGTACGCATGCTTTTGGTTCTTAGTGTTTTTTTACTTTTCAACATTTTGGGATTCGAGTTGTGTGTGTGCATGAAGGTACTAAGGAAACGCCTCTCATGTTAGTGATATTCCTACTCAGTGGTAGTAATCTACCCTTATCTTATTAAAGGTGGGATTGGGGAGTCGCGGCACAGGCCCCACTGGGATAGGTCATGACAAATAATATGTGGGTATTGATCTTATACTTAGCAGGTTAATCTAGATTGATTTGTTAGTATCACCCCATGGCCTTAGGATTGATTCTCATCTATGTATCATATTCTATTCATATTATAGATGTGGAATTCTAATGATGAGACCCAATGATAAGTACCTCTCAGACGGACATCATCAGTGATATTAGACTCAGAAGTGTGTTCTACCAAATGAGTGATTTTTGGAATCTTTAAGATGGAATCCTAGGCTAGTATACTATAGTTGTGACTTAACATTAAACTATTTTACTTTTTTAGTATATTTGGATATTCTTATTGTATATACTGTAGACATATACCTATATAGATCTGACTATATTTCCTTTGTTTTATGTTTTGTGGTTTTGGGGTGTCCTACTTAGTATTGTTATACTCACCCATGCACGGGCTTTGCCCACACATTTCATGTCCTGTGTAGGAAATAGACCTTTTGAAATAGTCCTTGATGGGCCAGGACCAAATGGTTCTCAGTGAGACCGGACAGACTGAGGTGTGTTCTTGCGGTTTTCTGACAGTAGTCCTAGTTTGTTTTTCACGTTGGACTTAGGTTATATACTTTTGTGGTGGTCTTTTATTTGTCCATGTTTACTTCCCTTTACTTCTTGTTTTACTATGTTTATGATATTTAGATGTATGTATGCATGGTTGTTCAATTTTTGTACATTTAAACATTTGTATAGTCTTGGAGATGTGTTCACGTGTACAAGTACTTAGGCTAAGGCCTTTTATGTTAGTGATATGCCTACTCAATTCTAGTCTCTAGCCTCTAGCATATTAGAGTCGGGCTTGGGGAGTCACGACACAGGGCCCACTGGGATGAGTCATGAAAACTATTTCCAAAAGTAATGGATAAAGAGTATAAAAGACACAGATCTTACCTTAAATCATCTCTTAAGAATCGTAGTTATATCTCTTCATATCCTACAGCTTCCCATATCCTCGACTACCATTTATCTAAGCCTCGAGTGGGCTACCTTGTGGTGGTGGTGGTGAAATTAGATTGTAGTGTCACCTTCCACAAGTAGCTCCTCCCTTTAGAGATCCACCTAATCCTCTGTCAGCACTGCCTCCCTGGGGGATGCCATGTCTATTCCTGGGAGATCCATGGACATGATTCTACCTTTTTTGGTGGTTTATCCCCTATTTTTCTACCCTCCTCGACATGTTGGGTTATGAAATCATGAGCCATGTGACCTCTCTTGTCACAAGCATAAAATTTCCCCTCTCCTAGCTGACTGGATCCTTTAAAAGAACCTTGTGTTGTAGATCCACATGTTTGAGTCTATCCATGGGTAGGTCTCATACACTAAGACCCTGTCAACTAACACATATTAGATATTGTAGATGACTTTGCCCCATGATTTTCACTATCTTCTCTAGCCACTCACATCTCTCTACTTGGAAGCTCTCTATAACTAAATCTCAATCCAATACTCTAACATAAGTAGGAATGTATAAGGAGACTAAAATGATATGGATGTCTTTGTGAATTCCCTTGTCAAACCTCCATGCCTAGAAGAATCCATCTCTCACCATATGAAAGGAGTAACATTTAAGGTTAATAAACCTCACAACATACTCAAAAACTAACATATCACCTTGATGCAGCTCAAGAATATTTTGAATTCACATGGAGCATAATCACGAAGGCTAATACTGTAACACCCTAAGGTTTTGAAAATAAATATTGAATGCATGAAACACTGAGTCCCTACAAAACAAAACATTTTATAATCTAGCCGTTAAACACAAATTTTCTGCTTTTATGTTTTGAATTTTGAAAAACGATCATCTAGAGTTGTGATTAGTAAGTCATTTGGAGTCAGATAGAATCAACATAGTTTTTAGTGAATAGTAACATACCCTTATGAATAGTAATAAATAGTAATGAATAGTAAATTGTCCAAAAAAATAGAAATTTCACCCATGAATTTATAAATACAATTTAGACATCTTAAAAGTGGAAAAATGATCATAGTATAAGTATTGGTTCATTTTTATGTCATAAATATTTCAATTAAAATTTTCAGATTAATTTAATAATTTAAAATGGAAATTTATTTTTATAAAATGTAATCATAAATTGTTACTTTATTATCTTATCGTCATAAGATAATTTTATGGGACCTTTATTAATTTCTCAAGGTGTTATAAAACGAGTTATAGTTTTAAAGTTGTTTTTTTAATAAATTATGATTTTATTTAAAAATTAAATTAAAAATATTTAGAAAATAATTTTCCAAAAATGGATTTCATTTCTGAATTCTACACATCAAAAAATGGTTGGGGTGAATTTTTGGTATTTTTAAAAAATACTTGAATTTTGGACGAATAGTAAAATAAGATAAATGTTAAATACATGATTTATTGGGTCATAAGTGATGTAAGGATGATGTAAGCCTACTAGGTTCGAACTCACATTCACATATTACTATTATGGGTCACATGAACTAACATTATTGGCTTTATTGAAGTAAATAATAAAATAATGAATAAAATATTCAAAATTCACTTCTCTCCTCCACTATAACCCCCCCCCCCCCCACTCCCTCTTCTCTTCACTCCTATAAGCCTTTAATATCACCAATTTATTCCCAAATTACCTTATCTAGTAACTCCCCACTTACAATAAGCTCTTGGTATTTCTAAAACACCAAAACCCCTTCCCTTAAAGAGATTCTCAAGGAGGTGGATTCAAGAGGTAAATTCACATTTTATTTCATTCATTTTCATTTCAAGTTCCTTTATATTATTATCCTCTCCTCACCTATTCTATCCAAATTACAATGATAACTCCATTATCATATATATACTATAATTATATCATGTTAATTTAATAACCATCATCAATATTCTTACTCTCTCCCTTTTTTATATAAATGTAATCATCATCCGTGAGGTTCCAATTTACAACCTTCATGGACGATGAAGTTACATTATTCAATTTATACTTCATTACTAGTCATGAAAACATTTTTATGGTTGAACCAGACTTTTATATATGTATTATGACCTATTTAATATTCATTAAATAGTATTCATACATATTATTAAATCATATGACCAAACTAGTTCCTAATAATCAAAATACCGCTAAAATAATCTAAGTGAATGTCATTAATATTTCATCTAATGATTCATCCTTGTGAAATATAACTAAATTATATAAATTACCATTAATGACTATTGATGTTCATAAATAATATTTAAATTCAATTCTGGATATTTACATCCATTCCACATGAACTTCATTATATAAAAACAAGTACACTGGTTATGAAAATTAAGGAAACGAACACTCGAGAATAATGGAATTCAATCTTATAACTAATAAATAAAGACATAATGAACTTAATAAAATTATTATAGACTAAATAAATGTATAATAGGTTATTAATTAAGTGATTAATAAGTCTAATTTTATATTCCATTACCTTATGTTCAAGAGCAGAACACATTCGGACTTAAGGTAAGGGTTTTCTACCCAAACCTCCATTTTCATTCGGGTTACTTTAATTATATAATTACCTCAACAAAATTCTTATGTATTATTATTTAATCATCATAAATTCTGTTTTAGTGTTCTATATATGTTCACCAACCAGAATCCTTCCTTATTTTATGGATATTTACACGTTTTAAAAGGAACTTTCAAAATTGTTTCTGAAATACAAGCCTGATTCAAGGGAATTTATCAATTTCTTACCTATTTTCAAGGGAACTCTATAATCTGTTTTTGTAAACCATTATATTTATAAAATAAATCATTTTATTATTAAAATACTATATTAATTAACTTATTATTTTCTACAAATATTTTTCCAAAAGAACTCTTCTTTTTAAAGTAAAAGAGTATTTATCTCAAGAATTACTCGAAGATTTTATGAGAGTATCTTCATATATTTTCAACACTCTTGTTGACTATTATTTATTATTGGGATTAATATTTCATGGTATAATCTTCCATATTTAATTTAATGTTTTATGATTATTTTGGATGTGTATATTCTATCTTAAAAATATTCACCAATTTATTCTGAATGGTTAGTGTTTATGCTTAATATTCAAGGAAAGTTATTTACATTTCATATATTAGTTTCAATATGAATGTATTTGTTGTTTATGTTTATCCCCATTCATATACAGAATGTATTGGACATATTAAGTTTTAGGTGGGGCTCTCTATATCCCTTCGGTGCATCGATAGGTCTAATGATACAAACTACGGTCTTGGCATAAGGCCTTGACAAAATGATTATTTATGCTCTTGGAATGAGGACTTAACATTATGGTTATGATTTCACACATTATGAATTACATAATTATGAAAATAGTATTGATGTTTCATGTGGTTATTCAACTAGTATAATACCCATGATTATGAAATTATTTATTCAGCTCTTATTCCTATCATAATGTGTTCAAGTTTTTGTTAAAAGAATATGTTTTTAGTTATTAAACATGCTTAATGTTTATGTTATGGTATCTTCCACTATATTTATTACCCTTACTGATCATTTGAGATCACCCCTTTCTTATATTTCTTTTTCTCAGGACATGAAGAATTTTTTTATGAGTGACTTACTGAAATAACCTAGGAGTTATGGATGTTGTTGAAGAAATTTCTATGTTGTTTTTCATTTAAAGTTGTAATGATGAACTTATGAATGTATCTTGTTTCCAATGATACTAAACTACTCGGTCCTTCATGATGCATATTCCTTGTTTATATGCCAATGTTAATAAATAAGGCATTGTATCCAGTCAACTGGGGTTAGGTCCTTACAAATACTCATCATGAAATATCTCTTAGAATTCTAACCATGAGAGAATCGTCTCATCATGAGTTTGCATAATCAGACTCAACCATCACACTACTTCTCCATAAAGATGGTTGGCTACAAGTGCAACCATATGATCGGTAGGGGTTCAAACAAGCCTGAAAAAACCATACCACTGACTTGCTCTAATCCTCCACTACTTTTGGGTCTAGATCACCATAAAACCTCAGTGGTCTCTATCACTGGAAATTTCATAGTGTTTTAAGCATGTTCACATCATCATCCTGAAATTCCATAGTTATCAGTTATCCCACGCATAGTTGATCATATACCTAGAAAACAATGGGAAACTGATCATGAGTTAGTCCTTGTACTGAGGTCTCATCACTCAACTGTTCTTTTTCATGATACCATATCGGCCTCCTAGCTAGCTATCATCATGGAGGTTTCCTAAAATTTATCAAGACATGCCACATATTAATGATAATATATGGAAATATGACTCAAGAATGAAATAAATACAAAAAAACCAATCCGATATTATGCATGTACCATTTTTTACCTGGAAATAATGCCTCAATATGCTAAGTCGATAATAAGGTAGTCAGAGTCCTGGTGAATGGATACATCAACTGTCACACCAAAACTAGGCTCCTTTTCCTAAAATCCACACTGGAAACACTCTTACATCATTTCCCTAAGTCCCAAACAAATACTCACTACAAGTTCAAACTCCAAACACCGACCTAAGGAAAATACCAGCTTCCATGGCACTCTATTATGACCCAAACCACCGAGGCCCACTTAGCCAATGGTTAAGAGAGTGTGACAACCCCAAGACCACCTCCATTGGGCTAGGGTCTGGTGATAAGATATATGTATTCTATGATTAAATGGGAGGCCTCATCCTAAGTACCTATGCACATGCACACAGCCAACTCTGTGAAATAGTGTAGAGATATAATAAATGACTGAACATCTAGATTATAAACCATGCATGCAATAATTTCTAAGAAATCATCAAAGTACAGTAGTATATTATAGAAGTATAAAGGGGAAAATACATTCCCAAACAGAAATGAGGTCTCAACTTAATAATAACTAGAAAAAGGGGGGATTAAAAACAGACTGTCTCACAATCTCAAAGGTTAACCATTGAACATGGTCAACTCCACTAGGTATAGTTATTCTCCTATGAATCCTAGTTAATCAAGGTCACTGTTGATCTATTTTTCATCTATATAAGACACAAAAATTTTGGTTGAATCCCTTATAGGGGTGAATATATACATACCTAGTAGGATTCCCTAAAAACCAAAAAGAGAGCAATAGAAAGATGAAATAATAAGAACAACCCATAAGTAAGGGGAAAATAAAAATTCAAAACATATATGCTCATAAAGAAACCCAAGAAATATAGAAATGAGATCGTTATATATATATCCCAATTAAGAATGATGATTCATCCTATAGCTCCAATAGTCTATCTTTGATTCCCAGCATCACATACATCTTTACAAGAATCGATATGGAGGGTATGCACCTCACCACTGAACTACATAGCCGAGGGGGCACAATCTCTAGAAGAGAACCCACTCCCCATAGGAGCTTAATGAAGGGGGGGGGTTCAACCTTATAGATAGAGGACCTACACCCTATTTAGTAAGTAGGTTTCCAACCCTTCCTATATAAAGATTATGGGGTACCTTATCCTTGGTATGATGGGGGGGTTCAACCCCAGAGTCTCTCTAATAAACTAGTCCAATCACTGCCACCATCTAAGCATCGCTGGAATAAGTTTCATGCTTGTAATACCTCATTCCAAAACTCTATGACAAAATCAATTCCACCATCAGATTTTAAATGGAAAACTGCTCAGGATAGGCTACTTGCGATCCCAAATTCAAGTCCAAAAAAAGAGATACACAAGGTAGAAATCCCTGAGAAAAGTACACAGTGTGTACCTTAGGTCCCATGATGTGAGACCTCACATAGAAACCTGGTTGTTTACTCACCTACACATAGCTTGGATAGCCATGTGGGACTACATGTCATGTACATGTGGTACACAATGTTTCTTTCCCACCAAGGGTCTACCCATTTTCTTTCATATTGTGCTCATGTACCTCATATTTTTCCAGTTTACTTCACTTTGTTCCCATGTACAATGGTTGTGAACATGCCAGTATACCCCTAGGGTACACACCAAGCCACGAGAACTGGGTTATACATGGAATTTCATACTTAATTTCTCCCAAAACCCTAGCCACAGTAGTAATGGGACTACACTGTGTGTGTTCCTAGACTATACGCCGTTTATGAACGGATTTTCTAGAATCCTAGGAACTCCATGCAACTTCACTTAACACCACCACTACCCATAATTATTCCATGAATATCACTATAGAACATGGTTCTATGGTTGAACAAACCCTATCATCACTAGTGGCCAGATTCTAGCCACTCGAATCAACTCGTTAAGCAATCCCATCACATTTCGTCTTCTTACATCAGAACCCACGAACAAGGAACTCCCAATATACCACTAATCCATCTACATTCACTCATATCACTATAACATACTATGATCATTCTCTCAATCCCTAATCTAGGCCCATGTAAATTAACTATTATACTAAAGACTAGTTTCATAATGATTGTTTCTCAGGTATTCATCAAACCACCAGAAAAAGGATTACTAACTATGATCGCACGAAGAACAAGGGGAGAAAATAATAAAACACAAACATGAGGATTAATCATGACCATTTTTTTTGGATTCCATTCATAGATTAATAAAACAATTATCTCAAGAGTATAAATATATATTCAATATAAAAATGAATAATTGAGTTCTTGAGAAGAATAATGATCACCGAAAACCAAAGAAAATAAAAAATTCATGCTTTTTCAAATATATCAAGGGAATAAAACCAATAAATAAAAAGTAATAAATCATGTTGGATCAATATTTGTTATAATGAATCTACTAGCGATGATTAAAAATATCCCACTTATATCATCCCACCCAGTTTGCAAATCAACAGTGCCCCAAGACGGCGGCCATAAGACCTCAAGCGCACCTCCTCAAATGCTAGAGGTTGCTGACTAGAAGAAAAGGCCTAGGGTGTGTCCATGGGGATAATATTCACTCATATATTAGAGTGATAATAGAAGTAGATAATGATAATAAATATTGGAAGAAGAAATAATAAATAAAAGTTAGCAGAACAATAATAGTAAAACATGCAATCTAAATAAACAATAAGAAATAGTTGATTAATAAATAGATACAATTGATGAAGATGTTATGCAAAAATGAATATGCAAGGAACAGAATATATAGGCATATACCATGTGATAAACATATATAAAAAAGGGCCAAAATTTTCTACAGCTTGCATCTCGAGAATAGGCTCAGTCCTCGGCCCCCAACTCCATCCTAAAGCTGTAAATAAAATATCAGAATTTGATCACTTCCCTTTGTCTATTCCTAAATTCATAAAGTCCAATAACATACCAAAGGTGGCCCGAGTAGGGTGTGAAATAAAATATTAGTAGTCCACCACCAATGTTGTTTGTCTCAATCCATTCATGCAATATAAAATTAATAGTGGGCCTTAACAAGTAAATTAAAAATAAAAATAAATAAATGAATATATTGGACTGGATTCCACTTGTAAATCCATACTATTTACCTAATTTAGCCTAAGTCAGTCAGTCTGAACCAAGGGATCCTTCAAGGATAAAGTGAGTGAAATAAGGTGTCATAAGATGGATTGTCCCCAATATTTTTATTGGGCTTGGAGCACACGTCCTTAAGTTTCCAATTTCAAAGGTTTATTTCATTTTATTTGAAAACATTATCATGTTTTTTAATTCAATTAAAATTTATTTATAAAACATTGAGAGTCACCCTGATCCCATCCAATGAAATTCTAAAATAATTCCAAGTATCACTCTAAAGACCCGTTAAAAGTCTAAAGCCTAAGGAGTCTATCCTAGGCGAGCTAAGAATGAAGTCCCAAGTTTCACTCTATGTGTGGTGTGAAAACATCATGAACTAACCTCTAAGTTCATACCTAGTATCATGTTTAGGGGAATGAGTCTCTATCATGGAATGGTACAACCATCATTCCATCAAGCTCATCCAAGGGGTCTCCCCTAGGGAACTAGTGTCACTCATATAGAGGTAAAAATCAATAACACTTGGCAAGCCCATCCTAGGAAATAGCTAGTGTCTCTCCCAATGTGTTTATAGATATTTAAAAATTATAACAAGAAGTCATGAAGAGTCTATTCCAGGGGTCCTTAAGTCAAAAACCCTTGTATCACTCTTGGAACTAAAGTGGAATCAGTTAAATAAGTAATACAAATATAACAATTATAATAAAAGAGTTGTTTCATTTCCAATTCAATCATTTATATCATAATAAGATTTTAGGTTATGGAATATTCATTAGGAAATCCATTTATGCCATAATTATTAAGGTAGATCACCTAAACTCATGGAAATTCATTTATAACAATATTTACTAAGGTGTCCAGGGTATTTAAATAAGAAACCCATTTATGACATGTGATAAAGGGACCTAACCCATGGTTTAACATTAAATTAAACTTCATTAATTTCACCAAATAATTAATCAAGTAAACACCCTCAATGGAATTTAAACAACTAAGTATGTAGGGAATTTAAGGATTATTGGTGAAGCACACCCATTGGGGTGGCTTAAATCAAAGAGATCAACCCAAGGGGTTGATTCTCCACTAACTCGGGTCGCAAATGGCACAGTGAGGCTCTTAATTTAATTTAATTAAAAATTATAAGTCATCACTCGAAAGGTAAATATCGCAACACAATGTTGAATTCTATATATCATAGAAAAATAAGGGGAAAGAACCTAGACCACCTAACTTAGCCTTGTAGTACTTCCCTAATCCAGTGTTGGGATTTGATTTGAGCTAGAATAGGAGAAACCAGAGAAATCATCAAATGCATAAAAATGTGTAAAATGAGATTGCACTGAGATATTGAAATAGATGGAAAGAAGAAATTGAAATACATGGTGGATTTAGGATCATACCTTTAGATTTTTGTTGCTTCTAATAGTGATTGAAATGGATTTCGGATGGAGGAGGTGGCTTAATCCCTAGGTTGTGAGGGAAGGGAGCTCCACGTGAAGAAGGAGGAAGATCTCACTGGAGATGAAGATGGGGAGGAATAAATAAATAGTTAAATCATTAAATGGGTTAAAATTGATAAATTCACCCAAAAATACAAGGCAATGTGGTTTGGATGCACAGTTGGACAAACTATGTAGAAATTGTGTGTCAAGATCTGCTTCAAAGGGTTGTCCTGTATGGTTAGGTTCACAATTTATATAACCATGCATAACCCATGTAAAAACACTCTATACCAAACCTCTAAAGTAGCACACAACCATGAACCTATGGTTTCATGGTTGCTGAAAAACTGTGGGGCCCCCATCACTCCACTATCTACAATTGAATGGTTAGAGAAATTGTTCCGGACGGGCTACACGATTTCTACTAACCATGCATCGCAGTCTTCCTCTTAAAGTTTTGGGCCTCTGGGATCGGAATGAACCCCATAAACCCTTTAGACCTTATTAAATCCATTAGAAAACATTATTAGGTCTAAAAAGAAGAATTTTAACAAAAAAATGAATGGTATGTACATTTGGGAAAAGTTGGGACGTTATAGCCTCCCCTCCTGAAGACAACTCTTCCCCAAGTTGCCCTACTGAGGGTGGTAGAACGTTTTTAGAGAATATTTCTAACCACTGTACTTGTACATTAGATTCCCACTCCTAGATATCATTCTATACACGTTTGTGCTTTCATAGAATCCGAAATAGAGGAACTGGCCTTTCTTAGAGAGCCTTCATGCTCCGATCAATGATACGTATCAGATGCTACTCGAATGATGCATCTACCTCCATATTAATATCCTTGTACTTAAACTAATGATATGATTCTGAATGATTCTATCTAAGCTAAGATACATGGAATATGTCGTGCATGGAATGACACCAATGAGGTGGCTGCAACAAATAAGATACTAGCCTGACTCACTCCACTATCTCAAAAGGCCTAACATATTGAGTCAATAACATGAATTGTATCTAAAATAATCTATAACCCAATCTAGGTGATACAAAAAAGAAATACTTGATGTCCCACCTCAAACTTCATAGGTTGAAGGTGGTGATTGGTATAAGAATTATGCAAGTAATGAGTTGTATCCATATACTTCTAAATTAGCTGGACTAGCTCTAAAGTCTTATAAACAAGATGAGGACCTAGTAGTGATACCTCACTTGCCTTTAACAAGTATAGAGGTGAATGGAATGGAATACATTAAATGGCCTTGTATAGAGCCATCTGAATAATTTTCTGAAAGTTGTTGTAGGAAAACTCAACCACGGGAATATTATTTTCCCATTAACCTCCAAAACCAAGGATGCAGTCCCAAAGCATATCCTTTAACACTTATATCATCTACTCAGAATTATCATCAGTCTGAGGGTGATATTTTATACTCAAGAGCACCTTTGAACCCAACTCCTTTTTCATCCCTTTCTATAACCATGATGTGAAGTGGGAATCTTAGTCTAGAATAATAGAATGGATAACACCATGAAGATACACTATCTATCAGATATAAATCATTCTTATCTCATAAATAAATAAGGTTTCTCGTATCATTAAGAAGTGTGAAACCTTGGTCAGCCTTTCGATGATCACCCATACTGCATCACTTCCTTGAGAGGATATTTTTAAGCCTATCAATAAATCCATGATGACGTTGTTTCATTTCCACCCAGTAATGGATAGAGGATGTAGAATCCAAGTAGTCCACTGGTGATCTGCCTTCACCTACTAATAGGTGGAGCACCGAGTGATGAAACCTTATATTTTCCTCTTTATACATGGCCACCAATATTGACTATGTATATCTATATACATCCTGGTAAGCCTAGGATGAACTTACCAAACATAGGAATGAGATTCCCTCATTAACTCTTCCCATATGTCATAAGAAACTCATAAATATCCAATAGCGACCCTCTCTTTTCATACATTAACATTATATCTCTTTTTTGGAATACTTAAAACATAATAAAAATAGATGCCCAAAGTCTGTATTAGTTTAGTTCCTTTGGAAACTTGGAAACATAAACACTGGTACAAAAGTGAACTACATTATCTCCTACTAGGTTCTTCGTGACTAGAATTCTTCTTAGACACATCATACATAATACATATCTTCATAACATGGGAAAGAAAACATAAGAAAGGGGTGAGCTCAAATTATCAGTAAGGGTAAATAAAGTAAATGGGTATGCATATCATGAGAATAAGGGTATAACAATGTGATCATGATCATTAGAAGATCATAACCTGCATATCAAATATTACAAACATGAATCATGGAATAAATATCTATAGTTCATTAGACATGAATCATAAGGAAACCAAGATCATAATCCATGAAATCATAACATAGGAATATATCATGGAATTGTGGCATACACATAAACATATAACATAGTGAACATGTATAAGTAGAAACACATTCACACATTAAGTTAAGAACATGAAATTAAGATCTCTCATAGACTTATGGACATGAAACTAGGCCCACACATAATTTTTTTAACATGAAATAAAGTTCATGCATAACATTGTGAACATGTAATTAGGTTCACACATAAACTTATGGACATGTGACCAGGTCTATGAACAACATTTTGAACATGTAATTAGGTTCATTAATAACATTATGAACACATAATAAGGTTCACTCATAACATTGTGAACTTGTAATTAGGTTCACGCATAAATTTATGGACATGAAACCTGGTCCACGCATAACATTATGAACATGTAATTAGGTTCATGCATAACATTTATACTCATGAGTCATCCATCATTACCCAATGCATTGAAGGGATATATAGGTCACACTCATTACATAATGAAATCATGTATCCATGTTCCATAAAACATTCATCATATCATGACTCATGAAAAGAGATGGGTTCTATAAACATAAAATCATGACCCATGAAATGAAATTAGAATCATTAACATTTCATCACATAATAACATATAGAAAATATATATGTTATATAATAATTTCATCAAAGTATAACCCTTGAAAATGATAGGGTTTCAAAATCATATAATGTGTAGAAGAGAAATAGGTGTTACAAGAATTATTCAAACAAAAAATAAACTATTAAAGAAATAATATGAATGAATCCTTTGGATAATTTCCTAGAAGGGAGTTATTAACATCAACAGATGTCTTCTTATATGTAAAATAACTTGGAAATATATTTTGGAATCATTTCTTGAGGAAAATATCCTTTCTTATTTTGAAAATTATTTTTAAAAATAAAACATTTTGAAAACCATTTTATTTAAAATAAACTTGAAAAATTATAAAGAAATATTAAAAACATTTTGAAACCCAATTTCCTCAAAAAATTCCAAAAGATTCTTGAATGAATTTTTAAAACCAATTTTCTTGAAAACTTACAAAATAAGATTTAAAACATTTTGAAAACAATTTTCCTTGAAAATAAATTTGAAAACTTATAAAGAACTATTTTAAAACCATAAAAAAAATTAAAATCCTTTTTCTATGAAAATTTTCTTCATGGATCATTTGAAAACATTTTTGAAAACATGGTTTTTGAACTAAAACATATTTATTACCGAAGAGAGAAATATGATCAGATTTTCTTAAAAATATTTTATTAATTATCTTAAGTTCCAAAGAGTGGAAAATGGTAATAATAAATGTATGTATCTTGAATAAAAATAGGATAAGTAAACTCATTATTTTTCTTGAGATATGGATCATAATATTTCATCAAAGGAATCATAATCATAAATAATCTCCAAAAGAGATGATATTGTTTCAATAAACACTTACCACTTGGTAACTTTGAACTATACTCCCCATATAAGAAAATTACATTAAATAAAGATTAAAATAAAATGAAAACAATTATTTTCATGATATAACATTTCAAATTCAGTATATACTCCTCATATAAAATTAAAGGTGCATAACATGTCATGTGTCTCAAATAAGTAAAATTGAGACCAAATTACTTTACCGATTTGGTAACTTTTGAAACTTAAACCCCATGAAAGAAAGATCATAAAATTGATATGTAAATACCAAGAAATTTAATTATAATATTCATATAATACACTCATGTGTAGTATATACACCACACAAAATATAAGAGTGGTGAACATGGCATGTATCTCATGAATATAAAAAGTGAGATGAAATTCCCTTACCTTATGTCTTGACTCTCTTCGTAATCATACAAGATTACTATATAATAAATATAAGTTTATTATAAATATTTTAAAGAATAATATTCTTATATATAATAAAATATATGGTTTTATTAGGACCTTATATTACCCTCTTTTTAACAATCCTATGTTAAGGTTTCACTTCGAGTAATATTCACTCTGTTCTTCACATGTGTCTTAATTTTTTATATGTATGGTCCTTATACTTATATCATGATATCAAAAATGTAAACCATGATATAAATATAATTTATATTCATTATATTTTTTTTATAATAATCTATAGTATATATATGTATGAAATGGAATACATTGTTCATGGAGATAGTAAGTCGTGCGTATGCATAAACATTGTCTCCGTTTTATTGTCATATTAAAAGAAAGAAATTACATGAAATATATGTATATAAATGTATATATATCATTATTATAGTAGAATTATTATATCATATATATAATATAAGTTCACTAAAACCATCTTTAATACATTTTATGTAGTGTGTGAATGAATCACATCACTTTGAGGGGCGGTAGTCCACACTTCCTCAAACAAAATTATCATATTTACACCAAATGGAAAGTAAAAAATATATATATTTTAAAAGGAATAAATAAGATTAAATACATAATAAATATAATATAAGATATATATAAATATATTTTCCATCATAATTTCCACCATTAGAGGTAGTAAATGAAAATGAACAATCATCATTTAGTGAGGTGTTAGTTCACCGTACACATTAACAGTAAGTTTGTTACCCATTAGATGGATGTGTTTGTAACTGTA
Source organism: Viscum album (assembly GCA_963277665.1). NCBI lineage: Eukaryota > Viridiplantae > Streptophyta > Magnoliopsida > Santalales > Viscaceae > Viscum > Viscum album. The sequence continues at coordinate 1,515,496,308 of OY728163.1, forward strand.
GATAAAAAATGCAGTATAAAAACATCCTAGTATATTTAGGATACTGTTTTTTATTCAATAAAGGAATAAATAGAGTGTAGGTGGTGGAGAAAGAAAATAAAATAAAAGAGCTTGAGAGAAGGTGTTACCTCTTAATCGGGTAACTACTTTTGGTTTGTGCCAAAAGTCTTACTTGGATTTATTTCTTCCCAAGGGGAGGATTAAAGGAGGAATTTTGGGATTTTGTTAATTATATTGGGTATATTGTTTCTGAACCTAAGTGGTTTGTGATGTGTGAAGAAGACAGAGAGGTGGTGGCCTTCTATAGGGATGGGAAAGGACACACTTGGCATTTTTGAAAATGAGTTAGGTGAACCCATGTTTTTAGATATAAAATTCATAAAAAACCAAAAAAAACATAATAATGGAAGTTTAATGGACTAATAATTTCCATAAAATGGGTTTTGGAAAATTTTATAGGTCATTTTGTGTCTTAAATTTAAGGTTTAGTACTTTATTAGCCTAATTTTTCTCTTAACTATTGTAATTAATTTTAGTCACTTTCACTAATATTTTTGGTAAAAACTAAGTTAAACTTATTAGAAACTATAAATTATTATTATTACAAATATGGAATTAATTTTTTCAAATTATAATCACATAAGTTGAAATCATTAATTTAAAATTAATCTCACTAACAGGACGACACTGTGGGTTTTTAAAGTAAAAACATCCAAACGTTTGTGAAGTTTTTATACCCAATTTTAAAGTGAAAATTATTCCAATGACCTAAATTGGATTAATTGATAAAAATATTATCTAATTAAACTCTTAGACCAAATTAAAATATAACTTAACTTTATAAATAAATTATATAAAAAATTATTTTTGATTAAAAATTCAGTATTTTTAACTATTCATTAAAAAATAAAACCTTATAGAAAAATACCAAAAACTTATCCTAACCTAATTTTTATTTTTATATTTTCAATATAAAGTTTATTTTTAAATATTAAATATATAAAAGTTTCAAAAATTGGATTTAAAATGGGTTCTCCATTAAAAAGTGGTAAAACTACCTTTGTAAAAATATAGGTTTTTAAGCATAAAATTATGTTTATTCTTATATTATATATATCAAATCTATTGTATGATTAAAAAAATATATTTTTGAATATATAAAATATAAATTTAATTAATATAATTCAATATTATTAATTAATTTAACTTATTAATATAAATTATATTTTTCACATAAAAATAGACTTTTATAAAATTATTCCCTTTATATTCATTTGGTTTCTATATTCTTTTATAATTAATAGTTAACCAATGAATTAAACTATATATATTAATAATTTATTTAATCCTATAATCCTAAATTAAATTTCCATGTTATATCCTATTATATGATAATATTTTAATAATTAATTATTGTTCGGTAACACTTGGTCTTGCATGTTACGCAAGCCATCTAGGAAATTTAGTATTGCATGGAACATAAGCTAACCTCATTGTTCCGTGTAGAGAAAGACAAATTTTATATTGTGTGTATGGCATGATTAACTTGATGTTTCATATAATGTAAGACATATATATTTAATTATTATAAAATAAACTATTTTTAGTGTTGTGTGAAATAAAAAAATATCAAAAATGTTAAATTAATTCAAAAAATATATTTCACAAAATCTCAGGGTGTTGTATTCTACCCCCCCCCCCTAAAATTAATTTCATACTCAAAATTCATCTAGTTTATCAAAGGTTTAATACTTTAAAGTTCATTTCATAGAAACCCACATCATAAAAATGAATACTAAAACTTCCTTTAAAAATTGAAAGTTGGAACCATAAAGGTTACACAAAGTAACATATAACTAGGTTTCTGCATAGGAGAACATAGGTTGGGAGTGAATATTTGAAATATATGAAAAGTTTAAATATTTAAATGGAATGAGTGATTTCATCAATCATAAACATGTGAATTATCAAAGAAAATTTTAGGGCCTTAAAGTTGTAAATCGGTGGTGATTTATAAGTCCATCAGTTCAATAAAAATTAAGGTATTAGGATAAAAAAATTAATTATTATCCTATCTTTGAATAATTATTTTATTGAGCAATAATATAAGGAAATATATTTACCTTATATATTTATATAAACAAAATTTTATTTTTTTGGTTGTACTTTTAACTATTTCTAATTCATCCATTACTTCAAGAAATGGATGTCAAAAATTAACTTTGAGCCTGAATCACTAAAATACACTTTTAGCAGATATTAAGGCCTATAAAAGAATTCAAATTATAATTATTTTTCTCTAACAATCCTTAAAAAATAAATATGGTTAATACATTAATATTTTAATATAAAAACTAAAAAAATTATTTCATCATAAATAATTATTCATCAATAATAATTATGCATTAACCAGGACATTGCATAGTCCAGTGGTAGGTGTGAAACCCTTATCATCTTTTGGTCATGGGTTCAAGACTCACAATCTTTCTGGACTTGATTGGTTTTCACCCAACATATATTATGTCCTTTTCTAAAACCACACTAATATAATTTTCAAAATATGATAGACATCCTTGAAATAAGGTTAATCACTAAATACCATTTTAACCAAGGTTTTAAATACAATCTCAATACATAAATACTTCCTACGAAATTTAAATTAAACTTTTCATGAATGGATTTTTATAACCCAACTAAAAGATAAAAATACAAAACTTTAGAAATAAATTCACAAAATCAGCTTAACATTGATCCCCCATATAATACAAAGTAACTCTTGGTTGTCACATTCCAAACATGTGAATACCCTCAAAGTAAATTATCTTGGAACATGATAACAAACTAAATTAAAATAAATCCTTCTGGAAAACAATAATTCTTACTTATTTTATATATTACTAGATATATTCCATAAATACAATAATTTTTAAAATTCATCCATGATATCATGAACTACTTTTCATAAAGTCCTTAATTAGATCCAAGGTAATTAGTACCTTCCAATTTACTTATTTATATCCCACATATATTTATCCAACAAAAAATATTAACATAAGAAACATATTAAGGGTTATATTTCCATTAATCATGTGTTTTATATGGACATCACCTTTTCATTAAATCACTTTTCTATTCCATCAAATCCATTCAAAATATTATTTTAAATCATTATCAAAAAAACATAAAATGGGCAATCCGTGTTTATTTCACCATTCATATAAAATAATTCATGAATCCCAAATACATAAAAAATTTGGTTACTTCATCCGTAATCCATTAACAAGTATTCCTCATCCTATTACATAATACCTATTTTCTTTCAAATTTCATCTATAGTCTCTTCATCATCAGTAATATAACCATTACTCGCACCACCTTGTTGATTATATTCATGGGATTTCCTCTTGGGACATTGAGTTTCATAATTACCATTTATTTCACACTAAAGCACTTAAACTTCGATGATGCCTTAGAGAGGAAAATATTCTCATCCATTTCATTAACCAAAATCTTTATTTTTCCCTTACATCCACTTGATTTATGTCCTTCTTTTTCATAGTCAAATCATCTTTTTGTTCCTTTAGGACATTCACTTAAGTTATTATTTCCACATTCTTGACACAAATTAAACTGAATCTTCTTTCCTCCATGGTCTCCATTACCCAAAATCTTAGCAAACTCCTTATTTCTCTACCTTGTTGAGTTCGAGAGTTGTCTAAGATGCATGTTGTTAATCATGTTTCATGAAAATTGATTAGGCATGATCACAACATATTTCACTTTAATGATCTTCCCACTTGACGTATCATCATAAAATCATTTATCACATTCAATTTTAATCTAGTTACATATGATTCCCACCATTGACTAAAACTATAATAATAGTTTGATCATTACTTATCATAGAATAAAACCACATAGTTATGAAAATAATTACTTATAGGATGTCTAAATCATGACACTTTCCTTAATATATGACACCCTAGGTTCATCCTAAGTTATTAATATCCAACTTATATTTAAATCCATTATGATAGTTCATGAAAATTTTGTGAATTCCTAAATAATATCACCTAAGAGTGTAAAACCTGATGTGCAGCAAGGCCCATTTTTGTATACCGGATTACCCCGAGTCAAGCTCGGAACATATTTTCAGAGTTGTTACCCCGAGGTACATCTATTCTAGAGCCACATCCACTTATAGTATCTAGACAGGGATTTATTTCTAGGAAACCAATCACTTTATCCTTTACAAAAATTCCAAGACATTTTCTTATTCTTTTCATTATCCTTATACTTATCGCTAGACATTTTCTTAGGGTTCTCACTAAGGTTTTCTCATCCAGCTTCTAAAGGTAAAATAAACCTTTTTTATGATACCAACCATAGAATCCCTAACTTTTCATACATTTACATTACATATCTTTTGTGTAGTACTTAAAACATAATACAAATAGAATCCCAAATACCATATTAGTTTGGTGCCTTTGGAAACTTGGAAAAATAAATACTGGTACAAAAGTGAACTGCATTATCTCCCACTAGGTTCTTTATGAATAGAACCCTTATTATATTCTTTATACTTAATAAATATCTTCATAACATGGTAAAGGAAACATAAGAAAGGGGTGATCTCAAATTCTCATTATGGGTAAATAAAAGAAATTCATATGCATATCATGAAAATAAAGGTATAATAATGTGATCATGATCATTAGAAGATCATACCCTGTATATCAAAGATAATAAACATGAATCATGGAATAAATATTTGCATTTCATAAGACATGAATCATAAGGAAATCAATAACTTAATACATGAAATAATAACATAGGAATAAGGCATGTAATTTTGGTATACACATCAATGTATAATATAGTGAGCATGTATAAGTAGAAACATGTTCACACATTAAGTTAAAGATATGAAATTAGGCCCTCTCATAAACTTATAGACATGCAACCAGGTCTACACCTAATGTTTTGAATATGAAATCAAGTTCATGCATAACATTGTGAACATGTAATCAGGTTCATGCATAAACTTATGGACATAAAACTAGGTTCATGCATAATATTGTGAACATGTAATCAGGTTTGCACAAAACATTATGAACACATAATAAGGTTCACTTATAACATTATGGAAATGTAATCAGGTTCATGCATAAATTTATGGACATGAAACTAGTTCCATTTATAACATTTTTAACATGTAATTAGGTTTGTGCATCATGTTTATATTCATGATTCGTCCATATTTACCTAATTTATTGGAGTGAGATATAGGTCTCACCCATCGCATAATGAAATCATACATGTATGTTCCACAAAACATTCATCATATCATAACCAATGAAAAGAAATGGGTTCTATAAACATAAAATCATAACCCATGAAATTAAATTGACATCATTAACATTTCATCACATCATAACCAATGGTAAATATATAGGTTTCATAATCATTTCATAAAATCATTACCCGTGAAAGGAAGAGGGTTTCAAAAGTATATAACTCATGGAAAAGAAATGGGTTCCATAAGCATTATTAAAATGAAACATAAACCACTTAAGAAAGAATATGAATGGAAACTTTATATAATTTTCTATAATGCCTTGAGTAACATAAAAATATGTCGTTTTAGATGGAAAATAACATGGAAATATATTTTGAAAATATTTCTTGGGGAAAATATCCTTTCTTCCTTGAAAGTGATTTTTAAACATAAAACCTTTTGAAAACCAATTTCTTGAAAATAAATGTGAAAAATTATAAAGAAATATGAAAAAAAAAATTAAAACCAATTTCCTTAAAAACAAACAAAATAATCTTGAAAACATTTTGAAAACCAATTTACTTGAAAACTTACAAAAGAAGCTTGAAAACATTTTGAAAATAATTTTCCTTGATGATGAATCTGAAAACTTATAAAGAAAGATTTGAAAACCAGAAAAAAAAATTAAAATATTTTTAATTGAAAAATATATTCAATGATCATTTGGAAACATTTTTTAAAACGTTTTTTGAAGACATGGTTTTTGAACTAAAATTGATTTCTGGCTGAAGAGAGAAATATGGTCAGATTTTTCTTAAAAACATTTTATTAATTATATTAAGTACGAAAGAGTGGTAAAATGGTAATAATAAAATGAGGTATCTTGAATAAATATAGGATAAGGAAACTCGTGATTTTTCTTGATTTATAGATCACAATATTTCATCAAAGTTAGCATAATCATAAATAATCTCAAAAAGAGATGATATTTTTTCAATAAACTCTTACCACTTGGTAACTTTGAACTATTATTCCCATGTAATAAAATAACATTAAATGAAATTTAATATATCATGAAAATAATTATATTCATTATATAAAATTTCAAAGTCATTATATACACCTCATATAAAATTATAGGTGCATAACATGGCATGTGTCTCAAAGAGGGAGAATTGAGACCAAATTACTTTACTGATTTGGTAAGTTTTGAAACTTAGACCCCATGAAAGAAATATCATAAATTGGATATTTAAATACCCATAAATTTAATTATAAGATTCATATAATACACTCATGGTCAGTATATACACCATGAAAAATAGAAGAGTAGTGAACATGGTATGTATCTTACAAATATAAAAAGTGAGATGAAATTATCTTACCTTGTGTCTTGAATATCTTCATACTCATACAAGATTACTGTATAATAAATGTAAGTTTATTATAGATATTTTAAATAAATATATTCGTATATCTAATACCATATATTTATTTATTATTACCTTATATTACCCTCTTGTTAACAATTATATGTTAAGGTTTCACTTCGGGTAATATTCTCTTTTTTCTTCACATGTGTCTTAAATTGTTATATCTTTGGTCATTATACTTATATCATGATTTAAATAATTTAAAACATGATATAAATATCATTTATATTCATTATATTTATATTATAATAATATATAGAATATAGAAGTACTAAATGGAATACACCGTTCATGGAGACGGTAAGTTGTACGTACGCATGAACATTGTCTTCGTTTTTATTGTCGTATTGAAAGAAATAAAGTACATAAAATATATGTATATGTATGTATAAATATAATTATTACAGTATAATTATTACATCATATATATAATATAATTTCAATAAACTCATCCTTAATACATTCCATGTGGTGTGTGAACAAATCACATCGCTTTGAGGGAGCGGTAGTTTATACTTCCTCAAATGAAATAATCATATTTACACCAAATATAATGTAAAAAAAGATATGTGTTATAAAAAAATAAAGAAGATTAAATACATAATAAATATAATATATTACATATATAAATATAGTTTCCATCATAATTTTCATCATGAGAGGTGGTAAAGGAAAAATGAACAATCATTATTTAGTGAGGTGGTACTTCAACGTACACATAAACAGTATGTTTGTTTCCAATTAGTTGGATGTTTGTGTGTAAGTGTAGGGATAAAAATTATCATAAAAAATATTATTATATTTATTATAATGTTTTTTATACAAGCATGGAATGAATTGAGTGGAGGGGGTGGAGAAAGAAAATAAAATAAAGTAGCTTGAGAGAAGGTGTTACCTCTTAATCGGGTAACTCCTTTTGGTTTGTAGAAAAATGATTCCTTGGATTTTTTATTAGAAAGGGGGATTCTATAAGTAAATTATATATTTTTTTAAGTGTATTGGGTAGATATTTTCTAAATATAAGTTGTTTTATAGGTGTGAAGAAGAGGGAGAGGTGGTGGCCTTTTATAGGGAAGGGAAATGACACACTTGGAATTTTTTAAAACAAGTTAATCATACCCACGTTTTTACCTAAAAAAAGTCATAAAACTAAAAAATCAATAATGAGATGTTAATGGACTAATAAAGTCCATAAAATGGGTTTTGGATAAGTTTATAGGTCTTTTGGGTCTTAAATTTAAGGTTTAGTACTTTATTAACAAGGTTTTTATCTTAACTATTATAATTAACTTTAATTACTTTCACTAATATTTTTGGTCTAAAAATAAGTTTAAAATATTATAAATTATAAATTATTATGATTAAAAATATTGAATCCATTTTTAAAAAATTATAATCTCAGAAGTGGTAGAAATTAATTTAAAACTAATCCTGTTGACGGGATGACATTGTTGGTTTTTAAAGTAAAAACATCCAAACGTTTGCTAAGTTTGTATGCCCAATTTCATATTGAAATTGATTCCAATTATCTAAATTGGATTAATAGATAAAAATATGATATAATTAAACTTCTAAACTAAATTAAAATATAATTTAACCTTATAAATAAATTAGATGAAAAATCAGTTTTGATTTAAAATTCTGTATTTTTAACTATTCATTAAAAAATAAAACCTTATAGAAAAATATCAAAAAATTATCCTCAACTAATTTTTATATTTATTTTTAAAATATGAAGTTTATTTTTACATATTAAATCTATAAAATTTCCAAACAATTAGTTTTAAAATGGGTTCTCCATTAAAAGTCAGTAAAACTACCTTTATAAAAATATAGGATTTAAGCATAAAATTGAGTTTGATCTTGTATTATATCTATTAAATCTATTGGATGATTATAAAAAATATTTGTTTTAATATATAAAATATAAATTAAATTAATATCTTTTTATATTATTAATTAATTTAACTTATTAATATAAATCATCTTTTTCACATAAAAGTAGACTTTTATAAAGTCAGTCCCTTTATATTCATTTGGTTTATATAATATTTTCTAATTAATTGGTAACCAATTAATTAAAATATATATATTCATAAGTTATTTAATCCTATAATCTTAAATTTAATGTCCATGTTATATCCTATTAAATAATAATATTTTAATAATGAATTATTGTTCGGTAACACTTGGTCTTGCATGTTATGTAAGTCGTTGAGAAAATTCAGTCTTGTGTGTAATGTAAGATAACCTTAGTGTTCCATGTATAGAAATATAAAATTTGTGTTTTTTGTGGTGCAATATTAAATTATTGTTGTGTATAACTTAATCCAGACATAGTGCTTTAATATAAAATAAACTATTTTCAGTGTTGCGTGAAATGAAAAATATCAAAAAGATTAAATTGATTTGAAAAAATATATTTCACAAAATATCAAGGTGTTATGAATATAGGGAATAGTAAGGTATTGTTTCAATCTAAAACCCATCTTAGAAGTGGGTTCTCACCTATGATGCTCTCCCTCAAGAAAAGGCCCTCAAAATCAAATAATTGTCTCATCCAAACCTACCCCATAAGGGAGGATGTCACTATTAGAGTTGCTAAGACTAGTTTCACATATTGTTACTAAACCTAAAGATGTATCTAAAATAATAAATTCAGTAATTAACACTCAATTCTAGACTCCTTTACGGATTTCATCTGAGTTTTCTAGCTCAAGGAATCAGCTATGACATTTCTCTTTCTAGGCATGTAAGAAGGCTCAAATTCAAATGATTGTAGGTATTCCACCCACATGAGCTACCTCAGATTCAAGACTCTCTATGTGGGGATTTATTTGAGACTTTTATGGTTTGTATAGACAATGAACCACTAACCCAACAAGTAGTTCCTCCAACAACATAGATCATGAACCATGACTTCTAGCTAGAGGTCATGCATAGGATAGTTCTGCTCATGAGGCCTCAGATGGAAGGACTCATATGTTACAACCCAATCACCCTACATCAGAACCGCACTCAACTCAATAACTTATTCATCATAGTAAATAGTATAGATTCTTCCTGGATCAGGCAGAATATGGATCAGCACTGAATTTAGTCTTCACTTTAACTCCTAAAAAGTTTTCTCACAAACTTCAGCCCAGTCCAATTTCACACTCTTCTTGGTTAAGACTATAAGTGATGCTTCCAGGAATGAAAATTCCTATATGAATATTCTATAATAGCCATACATCCCAAAGAAACTATGTATATCAAAAAAAAATCTTTGGTTTCTCCTAGGAAATCATGGTGCTCACCTTCTATGGGTTAATATATTCTCCTATCTATGATATGATATGACCCAATAAGTGAACCTTACTGATCCAAAAGTGGAATTTACTATGCTTTTCATATGGAAGGTTCTCCCTCAGTGTATTCAGCATGATCTCAAGGTGATTGGCATGGTTTTTTCTGGTGAAAATATAATAATATTTCATCTATGAAGACTACCATAAAAGAATTGATATATGGGTGGAAAACCTGATTCATCATATCCATGATGATTATTGGTGTGTTTTTTAGGCTGAATGGCATAACCAGATACTCATACAAGTTATACCTACTTTGGAATGTTGTGCATGGTATTTATAATGGCCACACATTCACCTAATGGAATCCTAACCTCAAATAAATCTTGGAGAAAATAGTTTCTCCTCAGAGATGGTCAAATATTTCATCTATAAAAGGAAGTGGATATTGATTCTTCATCATAAGATGGTCCAGTTTGTGGTAATCCACACAAAATCTAAGGGTACCATCCACATTATTTGTTAAAAGGACTAGTAAAACCCATGGTGATGTGCTAGATATGAAAAAACCCTTAGCCTCTAGATCTTCAAGTGACTTATTGAGTTCATACAGCTCTGTAGGTGTCATCCTATATGGACGAATGGACATTGGTGTCACACCTAGTACAAGCTCAAGGGTGAACTCAACCTCTCTCCCAAGAGCTAAGTTAGAGAAATATCCAAGGAATACATCCCTAAAATGATCCATGACTAGAGGAAATTTCATAAGATACATTCCCTAATCACTCGTAATGAGACTAGACATATGGTCCATTACTTTGCCTATCCTAGTACACTTGAGTCTATCACATCCATCTTGGAGATCCTATTTTCCCTTATGGATGTACATGTTTCCCTCAGGTGATGTGAAACATACCCAATGGTGATAGAAATCCACTTGGGCTCGATAAGGTACAAGTATGTCCATACCAAGAATGAAGTCGAAGCCATTCATCTCAAGGATGAAGAAACTTCAAGGATAACAGTACCCACCTATCTCAAGTTGGAACTCCTTGAACTAGATTATACCCTCTACTCAAATTATTAATGGTGTTTTGAGGGTCATAATTCCACTAGAGTACTCTATCACTTGTCCCGGACATCCCATGGTTGTGGAAGATAGAAAAGAGTGCAATGCACCTGTATCAAAAAGGGATAAAACTAGAGTAGAGGCAACCAGAATAGTACATCTAACAGTAGATGTAACTAGAAACTGCTTCTGTAGTGTAGGATTCACTGTATAAATGTGGCCTGAACTACAGACCTGAGATATTGCCTGAGTAGCCTGAGCGGGTCCACTCTTCTTCCACTAGAACTCCAAGGCCTAACCACTTTGTCTAAAACCACCATCTCTACCTAAATATCCTATAAAGACCAAATACCAGCCTAGCATGGTGTTTCTAATATTTATTATGAAGGCAGTGCTAGAAAAGAACCCTACTCACTTATAACTATAGGAAAGGATTGGAATAAATGCTAGAGGTAACCCATCCTGCCGCAAGCCCAACATTCGATTGGGTTCCTCATACACTGTGGATTTTTATAACATGGTATTCTGCATTGGTGACATACCACATAGCTATCAGTTCATTTCACCTGGATAGTACTTCCCTGATGTGTATCATCGAAATGTCACTTCCTACTACTGGATGAACCACTACTCTACCTAGAAGCTGAACTACCCAGATTCACATCTTTTGATTCCCTCAAGTTTCACTCACTGATGAGGGCCTGGTTCACTATCTATGAAACGATGGTCAATTGAAATATTTCCACCTATGAGAATATGGAATATAAAATCTCATCCTCCAATTTCATCATAGTATTCAACTCATCACTGGTCAAGGTTGGTGAGAAACTCTATAATTTAGTGAAGCAAGATGAATATTCCATCACTGACATGTCACCTTGCGAAAGGTACAGGAACTCTCGAACATGATCAGTTCTCAAGGTCCAAGGAAAGAAGTAGTTGAATAAGTATATCTATAATTATTCCCAGAATATATCATGGTCTTGAACATCCTGATTCAGAACGTCCCACCAACACTTTCCAAAGTCAAAAATCATATAGGTTGTGATCTTGAACCTCCGCTTTAGAGGCATATCAATATGATCAAAGATAGAAAATACAGCCTCCAACCATGATTCAGCAGCCTGAGGTCCGCCATCCCCTGAGAAGCTGGGAGGATGTTGCTTCTGGAACTCACAGGTCATCTCTGCCATGGTGGGGGAAGATCAAAGTACACTCTGAACTAACTACACAAACCAAATAATTCTATCTCGAAACTAAGCATTGGTACCCAGTGGAAGATCTGCAGTAGGTGCATCATGTGTCACTATAGGAAGTATCAAGGGTGAATCAGGTCCCACCACATTATAAGTATTCTCATTATCACTTTCTTAGCATATATCACAAGTTCTTCATGGTGGTATAGCTCTACAATTTCTAAGAGCACACCTCAGATATTATTTTTAACAGATAGGGAAATTGACAAATAAAGGATAGGTATAAGCTATCCTACTAAATAAACACACCTCAATGTCTACTCCTGGATTCAGTTCGGGTTAATAAGAATAAGTCACCAATAGATCATAGTAGAAATGGCCAACTATCCACTATTGGGGTTAGGACAGTTTCAAGGTTTCATATTACACATATAAGGGGGAATTTCTTTTTAAAGTTTAACCATTTAAATTTTTTGTATTTATCTTTATTTATTTGGTTATTATAATCATGATCTAGTTTATTTTGTTACCAATTAAAATTTATAAATTTCCATATTCTTTATAAATTGAAATTTACATACCAAGTAATTGTATCCCGACCTTTACACTAGAAAATGGGTGTAACAGGTCAGGGGTTGTGTTTTGATTGGAGGATATGTCATAGGCGCTCACCAACCAAACCGACTAATATGGAATTATTGGTCAATTTAACCAATTATTTCATCATGGAGAATAATATAACACTCCAAGTCATAATATATATAAGGCACCACAAAAAAACACAAGCAATGCAGACAATGCATGCAGAAAAGTAAATATGGCATGGAATAATGCATGACATGTAAAACCTATGATGCTTGGGATGCTTCATGAATTTGAAATTACTTAATATAATTATTCCAATTCTAAAAAACCCTTTTTAATAATATCAATATGAATAATAACACAAAATATGTGTGTTAGTCAATGGTTAAAATCTTTGAAACTATAACAGGCATAAGTAATAACAACATTTACCCATCCCGGACAATTTGGGTTTCCCCTATACTTGGGGTAGCTACTCCCATCATAGGCTCATAATCAAATAACATTATCCTAGTCTCCTATATAAACCCAAATAGTAATAAAAAGATGAAAAATTATCTGATATCACTTTGTAGCATCCCACCCTGGTTGCTACTCAAAATTTCCATGAGGCAATGTCCACAAGACCTCAAACATGCCTCCCCAAATGCCAGAGGTTTTCGACTAGTAGTGGGGGCATAGGGTGTGTATGTGGGGAGACTATGACCTCATATATCAAAGTGATAATATAATTAGATAATTATAATAAATAGTGGAAACATAAATAAGAAACAGATGGAAGCGGGACAATAATAGTAAAACATGTAATAAAATAGTTAATAATAGGAAGATGAATAATAAATAGATACAACTGAAGATGATGTTATAAAAAATGAATATGAAAGGGTTGGTGGATATAGGAATATACCATATGATAATAAAATATAAAAACAAATTACAAAAACTGCTACAGCTAGCATCTCAATCATAGGCTTGGTCCTTTTCCCCCAACTCCATCCAAAAGATGTAAATCAAACATCAAAATCTAATCGCTTCCCTTTATCTATTCCTACATTAATAAGTGTAATCAGTTAACAAAGGCATCCTAAGTAGGGTGTGAGATAATATCTGAGTATACCACCACCAATGGTTTCTACCTCAACCCATTTTTTTAATATAAAATGAACTGTTTATCTAACCAGTAAATGAAAAATAGAAATAAATAAATAAATACATTGGACTAGTTTCCACTTGGACACCTATCCTATTTACCTATGTCATCCTAATCTAGTGAATCTGAACCATGGGATCCTGTAAGTATAAAGTAAGTGAAATAAGGTTTCATAATATGGATTGGCTCTAAGCTTTTGATTAGTCTTGGAGGATACATCCTTTAGTTTCTAATTTCAAAGGTTCATTTCATTTTATTTCAAAAAGATGACATGATTTTTAATTCAATTAAAAATTATTTATAAAACATTGAGAGTCACCTTGAGCCCATCCAATCCAATTCTAAAGTAATTCCAAGTATCATTCTAGGGACCCGCTATAATTCTTATTCCTAAGGAGCCCATTCTAGGCGACCCAAGAATGAAGTCCCAAGTGTCACTCTAGGCATGGTGTGAAAATATCATGAACTAACCTATAACTTTGTACTTGGTATTACATATAGGGTATTGAGTATCTCACATGTAATGGTATAACCATCATGCCATCAAGCCTGTACAAGGGGTCTCCCCTAAGGAACTAGTGTCACTTGTCTAGAGGTAAACTATAATAACACTCAGAGAGCCCATCCCAGGCATAGTTAGTGTCACCCCCAGCATTTTTATATACATTTAAAAATTCTAACAAGAAGTCATAAAGAGTCTGTCCAAGGATTCCTTAATTAATAACCCCTTATATCACTCTTGGCACTAAATTGGAAGTAGTAAAATAAGAAATACAAATATAACAAGTCTAACATAAGGGTCATTTCATTTCCAATTCAAGAATTTATATCATAATAAGCTTGTAAATCATGGAATATTCATTGGGAAGTACATTTGTTCTATAAGGATTAAGGTACATCACCAAAACACATAGTAAATTTGTTTATAAAAAGATTTTCCAATGTGGATAAGGTATTTAATTAAGCAACTCGTTTATAGTTTGTAATAAAGGAACATAACTCATGGTTTGACATTAAATTAAAATTCATTAATTACCCCCAATGAATTAATCAAGGAAACACCCTCAATGGAATTTAAAAAACTAAGGCAGTAGGGTAGTTAGTGGTTAAGGGAAAATCACTCCCATTTGGGTGTCTTAAATAAAGTCGGTCAACCCAAGGGGTTGATTTTCCACTCACTCGGGTCGCAAATAGTATAGTGAGGTGCTCGATTTAATTTAATTAGGAATTATAAGGAATTATTGGAATGTTCTGGCTCACGGCATAATGGAACATTATATATATCACAACGAAAGTTGAGGAAAGGACCTAGACCCCCTACCTTATCCTTTTAGTGCTTCCCTAATGTTGAATCGACCTTTGATTCGAGCTAGAATAGAAGGAATGGGAGAAATCGTCAAATGAACTGAAAATGGGGGAAATGATATTTCACCGAGATAACACAATAGATAGAAATAAGAACTTGAAATATATGGGAGAGGATTGAAATGAGTACTATAGATTTCTATATCTTCTGATAGTGAGAAAAATGAATGTTGGATGGAGAAGGTGGCTTGATCCCTAGGTTGAGAGGGAAGGGAGATTCATGTGAAGGAGGAGGAGGAGCCCACTGAAAATGAATATAGGGAGGAAGAAAGAAATAGTTAAATCATTAAAGAGAGTAAAATTTGTAAATTCCCCAAAAAATAAAAAGGCGCATAGTTTGGCTGCACGATTGGCCAAACCATACACCAACCATGCACCATGATCAACTTTAAAGGGGAATCCTATATGATTACGCACACAGTTAATCTAACCCTGTGCAAACCATGCAAAATGGATCTATCCCAAACCACTGCAGCACTACACAGTCATGTGCCTAGGGTCGCACAGTTGTTGGAAAACTATGTGGCCCTCATCACCCCACATTCTACAATTTTATGGCTATAGAAACTGTATAGGCTAGGAAACATGGTTTCCAATAACCATGCGGCCCAATCTGCCTCTTAAAGTTTTGGGCCTCCGAGCTTCGAACAAGCCCTGAACACCCCCAATGCCTCCTTGACTTCATTAAAAAACATTATTATGGATAAAAATAAGAATTTTAACAAAAAAAAGAATAGTTTGTACCTTTGGTAAAAGTCATGAAGTTACACCACTATGTTCATTATCCATCTCACAATTCACCTCAATCTGTTCATCCTCGATCTTCAATCCCAATTCACCAACGGCATCAAAGCTCACCTCCTCCTCTAATTCTCTCAGGATTATATAGATAACCCTAGAAAAAAATCATAATGATGTATTTATAGAGTTAAATTAGGTATATAGGTTATTAAATAAAATAAATAAATAAATAATTAAATAATTATTTTATTTAATACACCACCAATGGTTTCCCTCAACTATGAACCCAACACTGGCTATGTTTATGTCAAACCGAGGGTAAACCTTATATTCGGGAATCAAATATGTTCTCGAATTTCCCATCCAAGGTCCCAAACAATGGTAAAAAAATATTCCAAAAATATGTGAACATGTTATTTAATATATATTAATATTTTAAATATATTAATTCTGGAGTCCTGATACACCCCAAAATCATGCTGACTCCAAGGAAAAATCTAGAGATATATATAAAAATATTCAAATGACTAAATCCACAAAACTGGAGCGGTTAAAAAATATAAGGGACCTATTTAACAAATTTGGATCTCCTAATTCAAAATATGTAATTAATTTTTCAAGATTCAATTCATAGAAGTGGTGGAATTTAATTTACACTTAAACTCAAAAAATGTGATGAAAAGTTGTTTTTCATAAAAATCCTTTATAAGTCTAAAATTGAACTTATACAAAAATATGGAATAAAGATGATTAAAATTTAATAAATTAGATTAAATATAACTAAATAATACTTATGTTACTTTGAAATCAAATTAAAATAATAATGAGATTTTTAAAATATATAATTTATTTAAAATAAATGACCATTTTACAAAAAAAGTAGCATTTTTCATAATTCACTGAAAATCACTCTGTTCAAAAAAATCTCAAAATTTTATCCTAAGATAATTTTGATATGATGATTTCAAAAATGATATCCTATTTATCAAATAAAATTTCTAAAAGTTCTAGAAATTAATTATAATATTTTCTCATGAAAATCAATAAAATTCATTTTTGAAGAAATCATATTTTTTAAAAATAAAATAACTTTTCAAAAAATTGAGTGATTATTTACTAATAATTTATCAATATATTTATATTGGGTAGGAACTTTATATATATTTCATAAATTAGTCAATAATATTTATACCTATCAATTCAACAACTAGGTTATAATGGTCATATTTAAATAATACATTTTATGGGTCTTTTATGCTCGGTGTTTCAGGATGTATATACTATCAAACAAAATGAACTTATTTTAAAATATTAGGGAGTCACATTCCCCCCATATTTAATATATTTGGTACTCAAAATTTGAACTTGTTCTTGAAAATCAAGGGTCTATGATTTGAAAATTCCTTTATGGAAAACCCACATCATAAAAGGGTTAATTAAACTTCCTCTTAAAAATAGGAAAGGGAAATATGAAGGTCATATAGAATAACACAAACTATGTTTCCAAATAAAAGTAAATTAATGGGAAGTGAAAATATATTCATTGAAGAAAAAACTAATGCCTGAGGACGAATAGAGAGTAATATAAAATATGTAAGGATAAATTTAACAACCATAAATCCATAAATTTATGATGGGTGAAAAGACCATTCATTCATTATAAATTAAGGTAAATGTATAATATTTTTATTCCAAGATCATTTTCCTAAATTTTAGGGATTCTTTTTCTTTCAAGATAGAGAGCACTAGAATATATATATATTCTTGATATATTTTTTATTTCATAATCACAATTTCATCCTTTGGTTGTGCTTTGATCAATTTTCACTTCATTTCTTACTCCAAGAAATGAATATCCAAGATGAATTTTTTATTCTTGAAGTAGTAAAATTAAATTTTAACAGATCATGAGATCTATAAAATAGTGAAAAGTCTTTCTATATGTCTCTAAATATTTACCAAAACCAAAATGGTTAACACCGGTTATATAATATAATAAATTAATCTTTAAAACTGCAATAGTAACCCCCAAAGTTAAAATTAATCCATTCCATAAGTATTTATCCTTAAAACCCTTCCAAAATGAATCTAACCAAATTCAAAATTCAAAAATTTAGAAATGTGGTAACTAAATATCAAAAATAAACTTAACATTAATCCCCCAAACATTATAAATTAAATCTTAATGTAACATACCAAATATTTGAATACCTTGATATCCATAAAAACTTAATGAAAAAATAATTTCTTTTAAAATTAACTATATCCTTATTCCTTAAATAAAATTACCTATTATCAATTACATTCCATGAATCCAAAAATGTAGTAAAAAATATCATAAATTACTTTTTCACTAAATCACTAATCATTTTCAAGGACATAAATTCTATCTAATTTACTTCATCGATTTCAATCATCTTTTTATCCCAACTAAACAGTAATATTTCAAAATCGAGAATATATTAAGGGTTGCCCTTACTCCAATCATGTGTATTTCATAAAATATCACCTTACCTTTAAATCACTTTTCTTGGTCATCAATACCATTCAATATATTCTTTAAAATCTTAAAATAAAACTACTACAAAATAATCCTTAGATGTTTCATGATTCATATAACCAAAATATCATTTTTATAATACTTATACAACATAATTATCAAATTCCAATACATAAATACTTCAATCCTTCCACTTCATTGATTATCATGGCATAGATACTTCCTTGGTATATGAGTTAAACCTTAAATTAGGGAATTGAATCAGATAATTATCATTTTACACACATATAAGACATTGAAATC
Source organism: Viscum album (assembly GCA_963277665.1). NCBI lineage: Eukaryota > Viridiplantae > Streptophyta > Magnoliopsida > Santalales > Viscaceae > Viscum > Viscum album. Next base: position 1,515,515,218 of record OY728163.1, read on the forward strand.
CTCATTAATTCAATGCACTGTGTTCTTTATTTCCAAAAAGTAAACATTTTACCCTTCCTTTTAGGCATTGCATGGGGTGTCTCTTTCTATATTTATGGCATGAAATAAATTGAGTCTTCTTTCCTCCATGGTCTCTACTATTACATATTTTAGCATACTCTATCCTTATATTATTCAATGTGTACAAGAGTTGGTTAAAGTACAATTTGTTAATCATATATTGTGATAACTGATTAGGAAAAATCATAACATCTTTCTCTCCAATCATTATCCAATTTGGTTTCTCATAATAACTACATTGTTCATAACATTTAGTGTTAACATGATTCCTTATTGTTCCAGCCATTGACTAAAACCAAAAAGCATAGTATGAGAAATAATAATCATAGTGGGGTATATAATCATTTATAGGGTGTCTAAATCATGAAACCTTATTTTAAAACTAATAAACCTTAGTTTTAACCTAGTTCATTTGTTTTCATCATCTATTAAAATCCTTTATAATGGTTTATAAAGAAAATGTTAATTAACATAAGAATATCCCCTAGGAGTGTTAAACTAGGTGTGCAGTAAGGGAACACTCACTGTGCACCGTAATGATTGTCAAGATATACTTGACCAAATATTTTCAAGGTTATTACCCCAATAATCATTTCTTCCAAAACCACTTCCACTTGTAGTATCCATACAGGGATGTATTTCAAGGAAAACCACATAATGTCTACCTTATCAAAATTATATGATGTTTTCATATACTTAGACTTATCCTAAAATTCATTCATAGGGTTATGTTCACTAATATATGTTTTCCTAAATCTATTACCTGAGGTTTCTACTAAAATTTCTCTGATACCAACTGTAAAGACCTCAACCTCATTATCCTGGAGCTGGTAGATTATTAATTACATTGGTATAAAATACAAGTTATCATATCCCAAAAAACCTAATTGTTTATTTTCATTGGTAAGGTAGATGCATACTTGAATATTAAATTACATTTAAAACCATAAAATAAAAAACATAGTGTGAGTAAATATTATGCATCCTTAAACTCATTAAAATATTATTTATTTATATCCTAGGGAAATGAAACAAAATAAGGATGAGATTATATTATTTTTAAGGGTTATGTACAATATAAGATATTGTGATTAAATAATTCATAAACAATATGAAATGGTAAATAAATGAAAATTAATTCCATTTAATCAATAACTCGATCATGATGAATAATAAGGAGTTAATGAAGATCAAATGATTCCTTATAAATAATCACATGAACTTGATACTTATCCATGGATATCATTCAAAATAATCACATGGATAATAATAACTAATTTCATAATGATAGAATGAATAATGTCGGACATTTGAAACTTACAATAGAGACCTTATCCCAAGATAGTTTAAAATATGGGTAGGCTTACACCAAAAACCCATCTAATAATGCTAGCCAACTATTTTGTCTCATGATACCTACTGATGCATTAAGGGGCTATTATTTTCTCAAAATATATGGATGGATTTTCTTAATGGTTGATTTTGGGGGGTTCAATATATAGTATAATCATTCAAGGTGGGTTCGCCATTTTTGTCTCTAATGGAAACTCATAATGGTTCCCACATCCATATTTGAGTGCAGACCTTCCTTCCAAAGGCAAGTGTTACTTTGGGGTTTTATACCCAATGACACTTAAGAACTCAAATTGGTCAAGATTATGGGAGGTTAGGCTCATCACACCCTTTTGTGGGGAATTTTTTTCTACTCTAGGACTCTTTAATAGATTTAAGATATGTTCGAGAATCTCTTCCTAATCCTGATATAGGATCGGTTAACATAAAATATAATCAAGTGTTGAATCCTTCCATTTGAAAAGAGAGGATTATTAATGAGTCCATATATATGTATCTGGGGTTCTTCATCCCTTTCCCATTAATGGGTAGCTACTTATATATTGAAGCCATGTAACAATGCACTCCAGAATATGTTTTCATCTAGGGAGGAGGTTAATATTTTGAGGATGGGATTAAAAATTTATGGGACATCCTACATATCATTATTATAATAAAAATAAAAATCCACATAATTATTTTAACCCATATAGTTTAACTTCATGTAGAAAAGATGTATATGAGGTCACTTAGGAATCAGCTATTGAGCTCAAGCCTTAGGAAGTCATCATGCGTATACTGATTATGGAAGGAATCATAGTTATCATAGTTTGATCATTCCCATGAGGCTTACCCTCATGTAGATTCCCTTGTATAGGGGCTACCATATCATGTCACATAATGGACCTTACAATTTGAGGTTTCCCTGGCTGGTGGGGATTCATGATGCAAGTGAGATGATCATCACAAATCCTTAAGCCCGCATGATCTATACTTGGTGTGAGAAATAAGGTGTAAAAAATAACCAATGAAATTGCATATGGATGTGATAGTTATTCACTAGGCCATCCATTTGGATGTTTGATATGGATATAGGGCCCTAGGAGGGAATCCTACATATCCTAGTTATAGTCAGAATCAAAGTTCTCATAGTTCACATGACTTATGCACTGGGGTAGCCATTTGGATGTTTTATATGGAGCTCAGGCCCTAGGTGGGTATCCAAATTATCCTGGTTATGGAAGGAATAAGAGTTATCATAGTTCAATTTCCCTCTCAATCTAGTGGTGGATGAGGAATAATGATAAGCTCATGGGATATATTGGGTCTTGATAGTTAGAATGTTGGAGACGTGGAGAGGCATACACCGAGGTGGATGACCATTTGAGCTCAGGACTTAAGAAGGTTTCATATTTATAAAGGTTATAGTAGGAATCATATTTATCATAATTCATTTTGATTAGGGATTTCACACTGAGTTTTCCCTTATATATTCACTAGATAAGGTTATCATGTCCTGGGATGTCTGCTTGACATTGTATGATTGTCTGCTTGACATGTCTTTGGATGTTTGTATGATATGTATTAGTATTTGTAGACATTACCTAGATACCTAGAGGGTATTATTGAATACAATAACATGATCTAGTTGACTTTTCCAAATGAAATCACATAATATGAATTACATTTATGGAGGCCATCTCATAATCAATCAAGGTTGATATGTCCAAAGGGTGTCGCGTAATCAAGTCTGACATGATTGGAGGGTGTCGCGTGATTAAGGATAATATTTTTTGGAGGGTGTCACATGATCTAGATGAATTGTCTGGAGAAAATAATTTGATCAAGGATGACATATCTCGGTGACATCCTGAGACCTAGATGACATGTCTTGGTGACATCATGAGATCTAGACGACATGTCATGGTGCCACTGTGTAGCTTGGGAGACATGTCTATAGATCATCAAAATATTTGGTTGGAAAGCCTATAGGACTTCTCAAGGCTTGGGTGGCATGCCCAAAGTGTGTTTTTTGGCTTTATTGACATGTCTGAATAACATCACATAATCCTAAGGGTATGTCAAGGGAACACTGCATGACTTGAGAGACATGTCCCAATGTTGTTTCATGATCTGAGTGAATCATAAAAATCACATGAAGATTGTAAAATATATCTTCACATAAGTATCCCATATTTTTAGTCTTTATTACATCCTTTATTTCATATGTTCCTCTGGTTTTTCTAGTGTTATCTTATTTTAGGTTTCATGTGACCCAGCTGATATGTGGGGTATCCTTTATATAATCTATTAGGCATGCCAGAAGTCCTTCATGTGATCTATAGAGTGATCACGTGAAGTGTCTATTCACGTTGTATGATCTCTTAGGTGTTTGCCCATATTTTTACCTAGCATAATTCCTTTTCAATCACATGACTGAACTTTTTGAGAAGTCTGTTCCTGCATTACAGTCTATGATCAATGCATTTTTGTGCTGAGTAGGAGGGATATGTAGGACTCACCTCCCCAATTATATGCCAGATTTCATGATGAGTATCTCATGGATTTGAGTTAGATTCGGTGGAGGGTTTTGGTGTCATGCGCTTCTCATGATCTTGTCATGGGTCGTCCATGGTGCTGCATGATGATTAACAGCCATGGGAACACTCCACCACCTCCATTTTTAATGGACCCTGGTCAATCAAATGGATTTTTCCTAACCATATGGACATTTAAAGTATCTTTTACAAGGCTAGGCTGACACATTTAGGGGTATTCATGATATTAGAATGCTTATGGGATAGACTTTGTGTGATCAAAGATGACTTTCATGGGTTCTTTAATGAGACAAAGGTGTATTTCCATGGTGCCTTTGAAAGATCATGGTGACATGTCTAAGGGCCTTTATTAGATCTTGCTAGCTTTTTGAGGGGGTACTAGTGTGATTAGTGGTGATTTACCAAGGCATATGACTCCTTTCACGTGAATTCCAGTGTATCCTCACTCTACAAGAATCTTTTGTCTTTCCCCTTTTTTATTTACATATTTATTTTACAAGGGTTGGGGATCTCATGAAGTTTTGTTATTGTTTTTAAATACAATAACTTGAATGTGATGCATCATGTGACCAATAATGGGTCCTATAGTGATTCATGATCATTGTCATGGACAAGCCCTCTGCTTTTATATGGAGCTAAAGGGGTAGCGTGGAATCAAATGGACATGTTTGAAACCCTTCTCATGATGAAGGTGACATGCCGAAAATTCTTTCTCATGAAAAGGTGGGAATGCCACCAGAGATCTGTGGTGTATTGAGGACCACATGAGTGCATCGCAAGAAAATAAATTGTAACATCCCCAAACCAAGATCCACTAAACTGATTCCCCAGGCTGAGTCTCCACATGACCTAAAGATCACCTCCATGTATGTTAGAGGTTTACAACTAGCAGCGAGGGTCCAATAAGTCACATGGGAATATTATACCCTCTTTACCATAGTAATCCATAATAGATAACAAATTAAATAGTGAAAAAAATAATAAATAACCAATGAACATGCATAATAAAACATCTCCCAAAACTGGGTACAAACCAAAAACCAACAATAAATATGTCATGTCATGCTAACAGTGTCAAAGTGTAGGAAAACCCAAAATGAAAACAAATAGTCAAATCCCCAAAACAATCTTAACTCCAAGTCTGGAACCTTATCCATGCACCTCCCAAGTCTGACTCAACTCCCTATCACCAATCAATTTCCCTTATCCTAACTTGCAACCATGAAATCTTCTCGAGTACCCAATGGCACCCGAGAAGGGTGTGAGTAAAACTCAGTAGGCCACCACCAACAGTGTCTACAAAATATTTAGTCTAAATAGATAGTGCATGAATGTAATGAATAAATTAAAAGTAAACAAAGGAAAACTCGGGTGATATTATTTAAAGATAATTACTTTTACCCATTTCTATCATTATTACCATTTCTATAATTTATGTCATCTTCATTACTTAATAGATTTTCGTCACATGTTTAATGGGTTAGGCATTTAAATCATCTACACAATGGCCTAAGATGGTCAATTATCATGCATAAATGTATATATCAAGTTCCCTCTAACTAGGTATAAACATTTCATAACAATACATGACACTTACATTGGAGCCTTAGTCTAGTTAGTTTCATAAAATACAACCATTAGGGGCATAGGGCATCATTCTAACTCCCTAACCCATTCATTCCTATGCGGGGTTAGAGAATCAGTCCAACCCGGACTATGGGAGGAGCCTTAGTCCTTTATCCCACCACTAAACCATGTTCACATTCTTATTTATCCATTTACATGCACATACCATATCGCAACCATAATCAAAACAATACACATAATAGTCACAATCCATAACAATCAACATGGGAATTAATATTATGCCATCACCTATAAAAACATTCACCATTTACATTACATAACTCATTTATCCCAATTCCCGTTCTCATACCCCACCCCATCAGGAATATTCAATAATTCCCTTATGTTGACCCTTTTAACATTTTAATCAATTCCCTTAAGAAAACCCATATACCATATTCCTCAATTGATAATCCATTACAAATTTAACATATTCATCATTTCGTATATACTAACCCTCTTAGGCATTTCAAAATATTTCATAAACCAATGGATACAATCTCAATTAACGTTAATCCCGTTTCATGTCATCCCAAATAACCCCTTATGTTATTATCAACCCTAGTCACAACTATTAATATTCCATTTTCAACCAAACCAACCACATTAATATGTTCATCACGGGATCTACGTTTTCACACGTCAACTCTACACTTAACATTACCAATTTATAGGTTTGGGAAAGTCGGTGCACCCCATGGGTGGCCCAAAATTGATCAAATCATCCTAAATACATCACATGGGGATCATGAGAGGTTAAATTCATCATTTAGACGCTCATTTCACCAAATATCACTAATGGTGCCAAAATAAAAAAAAGAAACAAGAACCTAACCTCAATTCTATAAATCCACTTAAAACTATGGGATATAACATACAAACCACCAACCTTGAATCTGATGATGAATTCACTCTTAATAATAGTCTTAGATATAGATTCAAACACCCTTTTGAGCCCCAACCTTGATTCCTCAAGAAAAATAGGGTTTAAGGCTTAAAAAAAATATGGGAGGAACTACAAACCCTAATCCAAAAAAATGAAGTAAGAGGAGCGTTAAAATTACCCAGATCTTTAATCTGCATCCAACGGTGCTCCAAACGTCCAAGGATCAAAGGAGAACAACCCCTATGAAGCTTGGGTCGATTTGGTGCATCCATAGGGTTGAGAGGGGAATAAATGAGGTAGAAATCAAGTGGAGATCTAAAAATACCAAGATGGAAAAATAGTAAATTTTTCAACTTTTAATGGGGCGCACAGTTTACCTGCATGGTTTTTCAAACCATGCACAAGCCACTATCTAGGGGGAGTGCGATCACACGGTTTATAAACTATGTTCCAACCATGCATAATTCCATTTTCCAAAGCTACATGGGTTTTCCTTCCCCCTTTCATGGTTTTTACTTAATTGTGCACCCTCTTCTTGTCTAGCAGGGTTTGGGCGCACAGTCTACACTAATCTTACACCAAGCATGCAACATGAACAGAATAGTCACTTTCCATTTTCTTTCTTATCCTAAACCCCAAAACACCCCCGAGATTCCTTATAAACTCAGTGAATATTTAATTAACGAATTATAATGGATTCAAACCAAAATTTAAATAAGGAATTACCACCATGAAAACTGGGATCTTACATAAATGGTCACATAAGGTCTTCACATTTTTCAAATTTTCATCCTTTATTTTAAAAGGTTTTTGAATGATTTTCAGGTACCTACTGGTTGAAAATTTTCATGGTGCAAAGGTTCATTTCTGGTAGCCTCTACATGATCAGCAAGTGTCTTGGACGCCTTCTCAAGAATAGGGAGGCTTGTAAAAGGGTCTCTACATGATCTTAGGAAGACCATGTGCTACACAAAACCTGTTCACATGAACTTCCTAAGGTCATGAAATCATATGTCCTTTTGAAGTTTTACATGATCTATGTTTTTTGGCCACCTTATGTTCCTTTCCTTTATGGAGAAAATAATACCCATGCTTTGGGTGTTTATTCCCTTATAGATTTTTCAATGATCATTTGGTGGGTGTCAACATCTTTATAATTCTAAGCCCCAACCATAACTTAATAAGTCAAATTAATTCATTATAAAAATAAATAATATAACTTAATCAATATTCCTTATTCAAAAACAATAAATATTTAAAGAACTGTGATATAGAATGATAATTCTTTCCACCAAAGTAAAACTTATCATAAACCATATAGAGAAATAATAAGGATTGAATCATTATAATATATTCCTATTATATAAAAAAAGTATTTTTTATCATTGATGAATATATATACCATAAAAGTTCATTAAAAACATTCTTGAAGAAAATAACCTTTTCACTTTGAAATTCAATTTTAAAAACCAAAAAATTCCAGAATATTAGGAAAAACTTTCTTTGTAAATAACCAAGGAATTTTTAAAGTGAGATTAAAATCATTTAATGGTCATGATAGTAGGAAATTTCATTCATGTTGAGTATGTTAAAACAAATATTTCTATCACATTTTCAGTAAAAGTTCAATAAGTACCTTATTCATAAAATAGAAATAATATTACATTTAAATAATTTTAAAAAAATAACTGGTAAAAATGAATTTAAAAAATAATATAGTAATATTTAAAACATTATTTAAAACATTTTTAGAAAAAATGGAAATGGAAGAAAATTATATCCGATTAAAATAGGAAATAACATCATTTTTTCTTATAAACATATTTTAGATATTTTGATTACTTAAAAAGGTAACATGAAAGTAAAACTTATAATTTCAAAAATAACCATAGAATAATAAAATATATTGGTTTTAGGATAGAAAGTTCATATCATTCCCCTAGCAGATACTTTAACATAAATAATCTCAAATAAATATGAGATTGTAAAATAAACCCTTACCGCTTTAGTAACTTTTGAATCACAATACCCATAAAATAGATAAATTCAAATGAATATTTAAATAAAATGATTATAAATAGATTCATTATATAACATATAAATAGTTCAATAAATACACCATATAAAAATATGGTTGTATAACATAACATATGTCTCAAAGAAGATAATTTGAGATGAACAACCCTAATAATGATCATAACATTTAAGTAAGAATTAATCAACAAAGTTATTATGTGTAACAAATGGAAATCCAAAAAAAAGTGAAAAATAACATAAATCAAAAAAAAATAATTTCACACATAATCTTGACATAATATAATCAATGAAGAAGTGATATAACCCAATGAAATAAAATTGAGTTATGAAACACTTACCACTTAGTAATTTTCAAGTAAAATCCCCTTGGATGAAATAATTTGAATTAAAACTTAAAATACCATGAATTATGAATGGTTAATGATATAACATGTAAAAAGGGAAAACATATATACCATATAAAATAAATTATGTGCATAACATTAGAATATGCCTCAATGAAAGAAAATTGAGACGAAATCCCTTACCTCAAGTCTGAATCGTCATGTATGTTATTTATCTTCTTGAATAATAAAATTAAGTTAATTATTTACTTGATTAAGAAAATTTATCAATTTTATTATTCCTTTAATTTTATTTATTACCATGTTATATTTATTTAATTAACCAATCAAGCCCATGTTGGATGTTTTGATGATATTCGATTCATATGTTCAAAATGACTTAGGTAGGTTGAATATGGTAAAAGAGAACATTATTCCATAATAACTAGAATATTAATAATGACATAATTATAATTTTTATACATTAATTATTCTTTTAAAACCAACCATGAAATATGATTATGAAAAATGAACTATGTTACAATCATGGAGGCGGTATGTTGTACTACGCCTGAGTAACATTTCCATTCTTCAATGATCATGATAGAAAGAATTTAAGTGTTATTTTATAAGTAAAAAATGAAAATTATATCATAAATATAATATTATTTATTTAAATACACTTATATATACAATTTATATGATTCAGTAATGAAAAATGAATCACATCACTTCGTGGAGGTGGTAATCCACATATACGCATAAACAATGTTATCATCATTAAATGAATGGAAAGGTAAGAAAATATATGATATATTAATTTTATATAATGATAAATATTTTATTAATATAATATATATAAATTAAATTAATCATTATAAACATTTTTAATTGGTGATGATGGAAAAAAATTGCATAAGTTCACAAGGCGATAGTTCGTCGTACACACGAATGGTGGTTTCATTTCTCAATTTATGAAAAAGGAGATGTATGTGGGTTATGAAATTAACATGATAACATCTAAATATATGTTATATAATTATGTTATTACATCATTATTTTTTAATAATATTTTAAGTGGGTTGAAGAATAAATAAAACAAAAAATCTCGGTTATGAACGTTGCATTTTCTTCTAACAACCTCTTTAGATTTACACCAAAAGCCTTACTAAGAAGGTTTTATAATCAAAACAAGGCCTCTAGAATAAATAATATCATAAAATAAAATTCATAAATTTTTCGATTATTTTTACCTTAATCTATTTATTTTAACCCACATTAACCCTTTTTGACAATTATTGTGATGACAAGGTTTTTAATCATTAGGGATCAATACGGTCACTATAAAAGGAAAATTATCCAATAAATAGAAAATGGTTGATATTTTAAACCATATCCTAATAAATTTTCAAAAATATTATTTTTTAGGAATTGTAAATCATTTAATAAAATAATATTCATTATAAAATATCATTAATGACATTTTTTAAACTATTTATTTAATTTTCCTTTGAAAATAAAATGACAGCAAAGGAATTCAAATACAGTCCTTTATTAAATCACTAAAATGCTATATTTATCTATAAAATATTTGGAACACAATAATCATTAAATTTATATTGATTTTAATATTTTTAATTCATTTATTTTATTTTTCTATTGATTAAATAAATAATGTGTCAACATTGCATAAATTTTTAAGGTAATTATTTCATTACTAAAAATTAAAAATAAATTACATTAATAAAAAATATTTTAACTTTCATGGTATAACTCTACACATAAAATAGGATAAATGAAATTTTTAGGGTCAGTTTTTAGTCTTTATTATATTATTTTCAACCTTAATTGCCATATTTACCCTTTTACCATGGTGATAAAGTTTTACTATAGTTACTATTCTTAAAGATTAAAATACAAGGGAACAATTTACAAAATTTGAACCTCCTGATTCCAAATTTTTAATTCATTTTTCAAGATTAAATTCATATAATTTGAAGAATTTAATTTAAAATTAAACCTACACAATATGAGGAAAATTAGTTTTTTAAAAGAAAAAAATACATTTTTAAGTCTAAAAATGAAATTATACCAAAATCCAGTACAAAGATGATTAAAATGTAATTAATTATATTAAATATAAATAAAAATACTTATATTACTTTTAAATCAAATTAAAATTATAATGTTACTTTTAAATTACTTAATTTATTAAAAATAAATGATAGTTTTTCAAAAAAACGATATTTTTCACTATTCACTAAAAAACACAATTTTCATAAAAATACCACAATTTCACCCTAACATAAATTTATTTCAAAAATTCTATCTTAAATATAAAATAAAATTTCTAAAAGTTCCTAAAGTTAATTATAATATTTTCTCAAGAAAATCATTAAAACTATTTTTTAAGAAAATGTATTTTTAAAGAATAAAATAACATTACTAAAAATTGAGTGATTGTTTACTAAGAATTTATCAATATATTTATATTGAGTAGGACCTTTATATATATTTAAAAAATCAATTATTCCTATTTATACCCACCAATTAAATGACTCGATTATAGCAGTCATACTGAAATAATATATTTTGAGGGTCATTTAAGCTTGGTGTTATGTGTCGTATACACAATCGAACATAATGTACTTATTATAAAATACCAGGGTGTTACAGGTCACCTATGAAATAAAATTTTGAGTTATTTTATTGAATTCAGAGGAATATATATACCACCAAATTTAATGATTTTAAAAACCTAGAAGAAGGTGGATTTAGGGATTTTTTTATTTGAAAAGGAAAAGTAAAAAAACGAAGGAAAAAATGATCACCTCACCATAAGATCACTAAAGGTGAGATTTTGTAATAGCTTGGTTAGTTATTAAATTATTATTTATGATGGAACCATCTTTATGTAAGGAAAAGTGTGGGAAAATATTTTTTGAGAGATATATAGGGGAAATATTGATAAAATCTTGAAGGACAACTTAAGAAGGATTAAAATTTGAATGCAAAATTATTATTTTGCATTACTTTTTAAAAAAAATAAACTTTTTGATTTAGTGGGTATATATTGTGGGACCACTAGACACATTTTTTACACTAGATATCTTGTAATAAACCACCAGTTACCTTTTAATTAGTTCAAAGGGTTCTCTAATTCTATCAGATACTATCAAGTACATAATATCCTACCGCTGGTTACCCGATGCCCCTTCTGCACCAAAAATCATTTCCTTTTTCTATCAAACACCTTCCATATATACTAATTCCTCCTTGAAAACTATATTTAATTATTTTTATTGATAAATAACTAAAATTAAAATAAGATAATAACCTAGATAATATATTTCATTATAAAATTCTTACCATTTGGATTTTCATCCTTAAGAAGCATTATCATGTTTCTAGAAGGAATAATTCATCCAATTGATCTTTAACCTCTTCCTCTAATTCACTGTACTATTATAAAATTTATCTATGAAACAATCATACTTAAATAAATGTAATAATATATCCTCATAATAATTCCTCACTTCAATCAATGGTATAAATTTGTTGTTCCACATAGGAACAACTGACTTCGATATCTATATCATCAAATTGAATGACATGAGTATGAACATGTATGTAACTAATTAAAAGAGATAAAATGATAAAATTATAAATGTAATTGAATCAAGGATTTAGATTAAATATATTTTCCATATCCCTAATAATTTATATAATTTTAAATGTTCTAATAAATAAAGGAGTTTGCTTCCCATATTTTCACATTATTTGGTGACATAAGTAAGAAGAAAATCAAAGAAAAATATGACCATCAATATAAAATTTCAAAAGTCATTAACTATTATAAATATATGAATTTTCGTGTCATTAATTAGTAATAAACCATTTATAAATCAAGTTTAGATGCTCAATAATTTCTTACACCAATTTGGGTCAGATAAAAGATGATTCACCAATATCCATCTAGTGTAGTGGATAATGACAAAGTATTCCATAGAGATATTTAAAAGGATACATATAAATAGACAACATATTATTTTTATTATAATAAATATCCACTAATAATATATTATCTTTCCAATATATACAAAAATTATGAATACATGCAGGAATTATATCATCCAAAACATGAATTTTCTACTCTGATTATTCATTAGTCTAAGGGGTAGGGTTGCAATTAGTTTTACCTAAGTACTAAAATTTCATTACATCCATTTATAATATTTGGATGTGAAACTCTGATAATGATATGAAATAATGCTTTTTATAACCCTGTTAATTTTTAAATCCACCTAAACATATAATTTCTTTAATTCATCTCCATAGGTAGTGTATTTAAAATAATAAAGTGGACCATCTTGGTGAAGTATTCCATGATTACCCGGTCCATATCATGAACTATTAGAGACCTTAAAAAATAGTTAAAAAATACATAATTATTTTTTTCCACTTCCATAATGTTATATAGAATGTCCATAATTCTAATATGGATATATGTTGTTCAAATTTTACCTGTATAAAGTGAAAAATTTAGAAACAAAACCAATTATTTCACATTTCAAATCTAGAAACTAAAATAATCCATGAATATCATGATATATATTTACAACACCGAGGTGGACTTCCCACCTAGAAGAGTAGTACTCTCTCATGACTTCTTCTCTCATACAGGTAAAAATATAAATCCTTCTATGAATAAAAAGGAAATAGTTTGAATATTAATACTATCCTTTATAAATTTATCCACAATAAATTATCTCTTAAATTATGATAGGATCCTAATATAAGATTTATTAATACTTTACCTAAAATATAAAATATTAAAATTAATTTATATAAGATAGAAACATCTCATTATATCTTTATTGATATCCAAGTTGAACCCATTAAACCAAGACATCAACCACCACTCCTCTTTTCCTTCTCCTACTTTCTACGGTTAAGCATTTCTACTAAGGTAATTAGTAACCACATTTCCTTTTATAGGTGTATATAGTAGTTTAAAACAAAATTAATGTAGGTATTAAACCCATAATCATTTCCTCAAATTAAAATACCACTATGAAAACATATATTTTAGGATCATGTGATTCGAGTGTGTGGAAAATAATTTTAAAAAATGATAATGTCTCAAATATTTTAAAGCATGAACCAATATACATAATTTTAAATAATGGGCCAAAAAATTATTTTTATATTTCTAAGAACCATAGGCCAATACCTGATTCTCCCATATAATAAAATAAATAGGTCCCACTGTAGATGCATCATAATATACCATAGACCCCCACAAACCTTTGATAAAATCAAAATAAGAGTGGTAGTAATTTTTTTTATTTATTTATTAAAAATATATCTCACATTGATAAAAATAAAAAAATTACTTCTTTATTTGTATATTTTTATCATAGGAGTAGTTATCCTAGAAAATTTAGGAATAAAGTGGTAATAGTGTAAAAAAATCACTGAGAAACTCCAAATCTCAAAACAATTCTTGGGAACATCTTAAGATATTGAAACCTATACCTTTTTATGATATGAAATGATTCTAGACTATAAAACCATACACAAAATAACTTTACTTTAGGAATATAAAAGGATCAATTTGAATCCTTTTAATAAATTAGTTTACTATATAGTGTCTCTAATATAATTCATACATACCTTTCAAAATATTTTTATGATCTCAAATATATAAGGATATCATCCACAAAGATAGACACAAAGGGGTCTAAAAATGAATAAAAAAATCATTTTCAATAAGTCTATGGAAAATTACTTTTCATTAATCAATCCATATGGCATGACCAAGTATTTAATGTGACCATACCAGCTTTAAAAATCCATATTTAGAATGTTTTTTGTTCTCGTATGGATTTGATGGTAAATATATCATAATTTGATAATTGAAAATAATTTAGCACCTCTTAGTTAATCAAATAAATCATTAATCTAATGAAATGTATAATAATTATTAATGGATACCTAATTCATTTTTTTTAATCTACACATAACTGTAAATGTCTTTTCCTTTCTTATATAAAATAATAAGAGAACCCTAAGAAAATTTTCTATTCTTAATGAATCCATTTTCTTTACACTCCTTTTGATTAATTTTCAACTATCTTAACTCTATTAGGTTTATTCAGTATAAAGGAATTAAAATAGGCATCATCCCAATAAATAATATAATAGTGAATTATACCACTCTTTTATTAGTTAATATTTAAAAATATTCATGAAATGTGTCAAGAAAGAGGTTTATTATAGGAGTTAATGATTTTTCTACCTCATCTTAAACTACTTAAAGCATAAAACTCTAAATATCTATAATAATAGATCAAATATTCCCCTGATCTATCCTAGCTCAGCCAGCTCAAAATTCCCAATATCTATAAAATAAAATTAAATATCATATAGAGAGGATAAAGAATATTTCCTTTGATAAAAGTTGATTTAGGCTGGATATAGGGTTAACTAGTCCATAACCAAGATAAAATAAAAAAATATTCATATCAATGGTGAATAAATCCTAGATTTTTATTTAATTACCAACCCAAATAGTAAAGTATTAACATTTATTTTGTCTCACTAATCACTTTCTAAAAGAAATATTAATAACCATATGCTTCTATGATGATTTCACCATAATTCCTAAATGAGATAATAATTTCTAAGAGATAATGTAAAGGGAAAAATATTTATCAAATAATGAATATAAAAAATATAGGTTTCTAAAATAATTACTCTCGTAATGGAAGTATTATCTCCTATGTTTTCTTCACCTAAAAATTTTATTATAAAAAAATCATTTTCATGTCATCTATATATCCCTACATAAATGCAGGAGCTAATAACTCTTCCCACCTATCATTTTTTCTTAACCAAGTACACCTATAAATGGTTTATTTTCTCTAATAAACAAACCAATATACTAAGTGTGATATTTATGTGTTTTATGAGGCCACTCAAAAAACTATCAAATTTTTTTATGAAAAATCTACAAAGATGAAAATATTATCTACATAGATGATATTAATTCACCTCATATTTTAAATTATGATTGTTTTTTCTTAAGAATCTATATTAATATCACTGAACATAAGGTATAACAAATCTATAAGGAAACGGAGAACTATTACCCTAAATACTTTAAAAATATCCACATATCTCATCAATTCCTTCAACCTTTTTTGTCTACTAGAGGGTCCCCCATATATGATTTTACTATGAGGTAATAACTAGTCCTAGACTTCCCATGGAACCAATATTTTCTAGTTATCCTTATTTATAATCTATAAAAAAGTAGGAAGATTGGATAGCATCACTTGATCCTAAAAAATATATTTTAATCCCATATCAAAGTGCCAAGATTTATAATATTCATCCCCAGTTAATTATGGTGATAAACAAGTTTTATTAGTAGATTTTTCATAAATTTCATTACCCCTCTCTTCAACTCGTTGATTTTTTTATCCTTGGTTGAATGAAGATTATTTTGGTAAAAAAAATTCATATAAATTCTCCTAAAATCCCTTCCATGTTGACCCTTAATCCTTTTTAACCTCTGTCTTGGCATCCCACCAATTTCATGTAACTAACTAAAACATATGTGAAGTTGATTACACCTTGTATTAATTAATGATTTCAATATTTTCAATTATACATTGAATTTATACAATCCAATACTTCACTTCTTGAGGCCCAACATCACCCTAAATATTTGGTGGATGATGATTCTAGAATCCTCACATAACATCTTCAATGGTAAATCCCCATCAAGATAGTATCTACTATACAACTTGTAATAGGATATTCATTTCATTAATGATAATACCCCTAAGAAAAAAACTAATTATTTATCATTGGTTTTTTGATTAATTTTAATTTTAAATTTGTTTCAATGATTAACTATCCAAGAACACGAAATCACATTATGTCATGATTTCCTATAAGTGTCTAACAATGATAAATTAGACTCTAAATATGTTAGTCTAAATAAAATATTAAAATCAAAATAAACTTGAACTAACCTTTAAACTTAATATTTCTCCATAATTATGTTGTTTAGGTATATTTTGTTCTTACTTATTGAGTCTCGGCAATCTTATCTTCTATTTATCCTTTTCCCCACTACCCAAAATGCTTTGATAACATTTTTTAAAGACACAATCTAAAACAAAAGGTCTAACCTAAATTACTATAAGACATTAAGAATTATTCCCAATCACCAGAGGCCAATATAAAAATAGAAGGATAAATGATAAATGGTGAGAAGTTATTTACCCTCAATGTAAAATATTAATAAATAACAAGAGATGAAATTTCAAAAGATAAAAGGTATAACCATAAAATATTCATTTGAAAGAGGATATAAAATAATCCTATATTCAATGTAAAAAATATATATGTGGTGAAATACAAGTAAACAATTCATATGTCATGGGAAAAGTGAGATCTCATACATACATTGTCCAAAAATTAAACCAAAAACACCACCATCATTCCCCAAATGAACTATTAAAAACTAGATCTCTAAAGCCACCATAACTTGTGTCTCAATGACCTATCAACCCTCATGTGTTTAGGACTTTCCCTCTAGGTATATTTATAGCATGTAAGTAAAAAATAACTATTAGAAGTTTACCACTCATACTATAAAAATATAACATAAAACCAAGTGTGTGTAGTAGTAGCATAAAGTAGCTATATAATCATAGTATAATAAATTTTAATTTATAATTCAAATATTATAAGATAAAATAAACATACTGTTAGAGTTGGTTTCCTAGAACCAACTATTTCTACTTTGATTACATGGATATTTAATGTACTTAAATATTAAACATATTATTCCATATTGTTCATTGTTCTGCATGACTATGATTTAATAATATTCTAGAGTATTTGTTTTATTGATAAGGTCATGGAAGTTACCCGCTATGAAGAGAACCATGAAATGATATAACAATATTATTAAATATAGTTTTTTGGTTTAATGACATGCTATGATGGGACACATAGCATACAGATCATCAGGTGCGAGTACTCATAATCATATGAGACTCCCTCTCATGAAGTTCTCACTTGGTAATCTTCAAGATATGAGATTATGAGAATAAACCCGCCAGTAGGAATTATACATGTTTTGGTGTCGTCATATATTCCTATATGCGAGCATGTGTAATGATCCTTAGACATTAATATTATAATTGATACGTGTCATGACTCACTCACTTCGATTTAGTGATGAAAACTGTCATGCAGACAGTTGGCGGGAAGTAGGGTACGTTGGGTGCATCATGAGTGGCATGTTATTAATGGATAAGTCGAAGAAGGATTTGTCCCTACCATTTATGGAAGTTGATATCTTATCCCTTTGATTGAAATATAATTGTCCTACAAAATTCCATAACCATGGTGTAACAACAAGTTTATTTCAAGTAGTCAAAGAACGACATATTAAGCATAAATGTTGATGACACTATCATGAAATCTGCTTGATGAGACATTGAGACACATGGATTATATTACACGGTGAGTGTTCATATGTGGATGTTGTTGTTGTGAATTTAATTTCTTTCTCTTGGGTGCCTTGACCCATTATTAGACAGTACTCTTGGACTTTAGGCAAGCTCACCTAATGCCAATGAGATAGAATCCTAGAGGGTCACACAATAAGTGTTTTTTGTGGTCTCAGTTAAATTCTATTTGAATTTCATTAATGTAATAAATATTATTCTCATGATAGTGGAATAATTTTATTCAAGTTAAAATTATTTCATAAATTTAATAAATATTTATTCACCGGATTTTGGGTAAAATATATTTATTTATTTTATTAAACATTTAATAAATATTTATTTACTAGTTTGTAAATAAAATAATTATTTAAGAGAATAAATTATATGTTTATTTATTTGGGTGTTAAATAAATGGAAGTGGAGTTCGATCAGACTAAGGTTGGTTCGGTAGTAAAATAATTATTTTCAAGATGGTAAATAATTATTTAACTAGTTGGCACAAATTAAAATAATAATAATAACGCTGCTATTATTTTGTGATGCAGAATTTTATTTATAATTCTATTTTGCGCAAGTTGGATCACCATAAATAATGACACGGTATTATTATTAAAATGATGGGTTTTATCTAAGGTTATAAATGTATTTAATTGTTGTTACACAATTAAACATTGTAATTCAAGTCTCATGTCGATAAATAGACACATACATCTATTGTGCCACATACCGAACTACACACTCGGTGAATTGAGAATTATTGAGCTAAATAATTTCTCTCTAGAATCCTCTTCCCTCCCCTCTCAAGAACGAGAGACGTTCCTCAAGGCCGAAGAACTAGAAATCAATAATGACTGACATAAGGCACTCTCTTCGTCATGATATTACCCATAGAACGAGTGGTGTCGATCAGAGGCCATCAGAGAACATGTGGATTACTGCTAGAGGGATTCTAGTTTAGATCCTCTCAAGCGCAACAAGATAATCTATAAGGGTCATTCCAAACGATCAACATCATCAATGAAGAAAATACCGAAGATCCAGATATTATTTTATTTATGAAATTAATTAAATTAATTATAAAAATGGTGTGAAAGATCCTCTCTAATGGTTTCCAGCCTCTTCCTTCTTTATCTAAATCTTTGATTCTATTCTGTGGAGACTGACATTCATTTTCATATTGATCCCAGAATAATCATTTATCATGGTAAAAATTAAAGTTTGGCACTGTCCCAATTGTGATTCTGTTGTTCCTGGAACCTACAAGTGGTATCAGAGGGAGGTTACATAATAGTTTATAATTATTTAAATATTTTTTTAATGATTTACACATTTAATAATTTAGTTGTTTCAATTCAAGTTAATCATTCTGCAAATATGAATCTTGAGATCTTTTCCTTCTCTTTTCTTTCTCGTTCACCTTACATAAATAATCTTTTCTTTTAATTTTGATTAAAATAAAATAGAGGATCTCATCTGGAGGTTCCAAAGGTTCCTGGCCATACAACACTAGAACACACAATGTGTATTTGGTAGTACACACTGTGTAGTCAAGGTTCAATGCACTGGGTCTGGTCTGCCAAACCAAGATGTTTCATTGGAGTTTGTCTAAGTCTTAATGAATTCTTGTGTTGAACAGGAACAGGTGGCACATGGTTTCTGGATTACACACTGTGTGGCCTAATAGACATGGCGTGTAGTCTATTTAGGTTAGGGTTGGACCATATACCTCGTACACGGATTGCCCGGCTAGAGACTGTGTAATGAGTAACAACACGACATGTCACCCACTGGACACGTTGTGTACTCCAAATATTTCCGAAGTACACTCACACGTTGTTTCCTCAGGCATGTACTTCGGATGGATGGTGAACAATAGTACATGGCATGTACTCATCCAAATTATGAAGATTTATAAAATTTTATTATTATATTATAAAAACCCTTGAGATGTGTACCATGGTGCAGGTATAAAGTTGAGGCATAACACGTGATAGGTTTTTTTTTATATGTGTTTAAGTTAACATATGTATAATGTACATTTCTAATCATTGGGTAGTTATTAACAGGAATTCATCGGGCTGCCTCCAATGTACAAGTTACGTACAAATATAATTTTAAATTAATTTATTTGTATAAAATTATTTTTGATGAGAATCTCAAAAAAATCAGAAAAGGGTTTAAGATAAAATGATTGATTAATTAAAGATGATAATTAATTGATTCGAGCATGATTTATCTTAAACAAGAACAATTAAATAATTGAATGCTAGTTTTATTTATGTGTAAATATCGTTGCATGTATGGATGATCATGAGCTAGACCAAGACCTTTTCATGTGGATGGTTTATTTTAATTTATTTATTTAAATTAAATTTGTTGGCCTGTGAGCCTTCTCCTCATTAATATGTAGGACCTGCGTGCCCAAGTTTTCTTTTATGTAAAACCCCTTTTTACCCCTCACCTGCATGTGAGTTAAAAAAATTCATATGTAATGGATGGAAATCCCAAGCTGGTGGAGGTGGTTCAAGATAGATCCAAGAAAAAACCAATCCCATAAGATAAATAGGTGGATAGGTGGAAATATGTAAACACAAACCCAAAAGGTTCAAGGTGTTTCTCCCCTAGGTCATAGTTATTTTATCAACCACTAGATAAACTAACCATTAGAAAATCTCATGATCATTCCCTTTAATTTATTTTATTTCTATCATATGCATGGTTTATCATTATAGATGTGTTATCATGATCACATAATTAATGAATTAAACAATCATGCAATATAGAACTAAAATAAACCAGTCTTATGCGTAAATATTATCAAGATATGGTAAATCACTTAATTAAGTTCCACTTAATATTAACAATATGTGATAATGATAATAAAAAATTCATGCATAAGAGATAAAAATACCTCAAATAAAATATTAAGTCAGACCAATCCTTATGTTACTTGATTAAGGAAAAAACTCAATAAAACTAAATGTTTGACCAACCCTTGTCGGGATAATTACTTTTATACAGGAATCCCTTATGAAAGGTTTCAGGTTGACTTAACCATCTTACATCAAGAGGAGTATCCCTTTCTAAACTTGGTATAATATTGGAGGCAAATGTTGAGGAAGTCTAAATTTAGGATTTTAGGATTGGAGAGTCAACTCAATAGATCAAAGAGATATAAGCCCATAGTTAGAAAAGACCTACCTACCTAAATACCTTCAAATAGCTTAACCAACCCTTTTTGGGGTTATGCAAAGGGGAATATGGATCCTTGCCACTATAATTTCATAGAAACTGGACATTCTGAGTTCAATGGTGAGGGACATTGGGACTTGATAAAATAATGGGAGACTTAATAAAATTAATTTATTATTTTTCATAAAATGTAATCAAGAAAGTACTAATGATCTGATCTTTTAATTGTATAATAAAAATGAAAATATCATCAACCACACTATCATTGTGATCAATTATGTATAAAGACAACATCCTCACTGGTAGTAACTTCTAGGAATATTTTAGACGCCTTAGGGTTATCTTACGCCATGAATGGAAGTCTTACATGTTGGAGTCTGCATTACCTGATCTTCCTGCCAAAGAGATGAGTGATGAGGATTTACTAGCCTATGAGAAACATATGAATGACACAGTTGATGTTAAATTTTTGATGTTATCCTCAATGTCTAGTGAGATCATGAAGTCTCACGAAAACATGGATGCTTATAGAATGCTCGAGAACCTCCATAGTCTTTACTAGGAGAGAGAAAGATAGGAAATGTTTGAGATCTCCAAGGCACTATTTCAGAGTGATCTTGGAGAGGGTACCTCAGCTGGGCCTCATGTATTCAAGCTCATTAGATACATTGAGCACCTAGAGGTTCTAGGGTTTAAACTCCCTTAAGAACTGGGCACTGATCTCATTCTTGCATCACTCCCTCAGAGATTCTCCAACTTTGTTATTAATTTTATCATGAAAAACATTGAGAAGTCTCTATCTGGTCTTCTTATCCACATTTTCCAAGTGGACAAAGATATGAAGCACGACAATCCTTCTTTACGTATGGTGAATAATAGGAAAGGGAAGGCAAAGAGCTTTAATCCCAAAGCTTCTTCACACCCTTACAAGAAAAATAAGATCAAAGGGGAGGCAAGGGAATGTGAGGTTGTTTGTTTTTCATGTGGAAAGAAGGGACACTAGAAGAAAAACTACACCTAGCCTAAGAAGCATGGGGAAGCTTTAGGTTCATTCGTTATCGAATGAAATCTATCTGTTTATACAAATTGGGTATTAGATACAGCTTTTTGTGATCACATATGCATCCAAATGTAAGAACGAATTATATTTAGGAAGATTGACCGAGGGGAGGTAGATCTACGAGCATCCAATGGATCCAGACTTACTATTGTAGCTGTCGGGGACTATCACCTCATGTTGCCAACTAGGATTATCTTGGTGTTAAAGGGTTTTTATTATGTGCCATATTTTATTGAAAACATTATTTTTGTATCTAGATTAGATACAGATGGATTTTTTTTAAGTTTGAAAATGAATGTTTTTTATTTTACAAAGATATCATTTGTTTTGGTATGGCACTTTTTTACAATGGTCTTTACGTGTTGGATTACACAAACCAAGTAACGAAAATTGATAACAAAGATACTTCATGTGAATCACACCACACCCAACTTTGGAATCACCGGATATGTCTTGTAAATGAGAAAATGTTGACAAAGTTACATCAAGATGGATATTTAGATTCTTTCAAACTAAAACCACTTGGCTTATTTCATGAATGTTTACAAGGAAAAATGACCAAATCCCCATTTAGTGGGAAAGGTGAAAGGGCTAAAGATATTCTTGAATTGGTTCATATCGATGTGTGTGGACCATTTCTAGTTGAAACAAGGGGAGGGTAATCATACTTCATAACTTTTACAAATGATTTTATTAGATATGGATATATCTACTTAATGAGTTATAAGTTGTATTCTTTTGATAAGTTCAAAGAGTACAAGAATGAAGTTGAGAACTAGCTTGGTAATAAGATTAAGAAACTTCACTCAGACCAAGGTGGAGAATATCTTAATCAAGACTTCATTGATTACTTATAGGAGTTTGGGATCCTATCCCAACCCACTCCTCCTTACACACCCTAGGGGAATGGTGTGAGTGAAAGGAGGAATCGCACTTTGTTGTACATGGTGAGATCAATGATGAGTCATGTGAGTCTTCCATTATCCTTTTGGGGATATGCATTACAAATAGAGGTGAATATACTAAACCAAGTACCAACTAAATCAATATATGGTATTCCATACGAGTTCTAGAGTGGAAAGAAGGCCATGTTATCAAATTTACATGTGTGGGGAAGTAATGCATTTTTTAAGGCCTCTTCAGGTAACAAAAATTCACCCTGAGGCACAAAATGTACCTTTATAGGATAGCCCAAGGAAACAATGTGATAGTACATATACAACCCCTCATAAAAAAGTTCATAGTGGTAAGACATGTCATATTCCTTGAGAGGGAGAACATATCCAAAAGAGATAGTGGGAGCAAGATAGACTTCGATGAAGTCGAGGATCAAGGTACACAAGAGTTGGTACAGGAAAAGATTCCAAAAATCCTCATGGAAGAAATAACTGTTCCAAAGACATAAGAACAGAATAGAAGTACAAGAGAGAATAGAGAATCAGAATGGTATGGTTTTCTAGTTACCAAGGAAGGTTACTCAATATTAGTTGATAATAATGATCCTCTAACCTATAAGGAAGCAGTAAGTGGCACAGATATTTCTAATTGGAAAGAATCCATGAATTCTAAAATGGATTCCATGTACCAAAACCAAGTCTAGATTTTGGTAGATTCTCCAGTTGATGTAAAGCATGTTTGTTGAAAATGGGTATTCAAGAATAAACTAGACATAGAAGGACAATTCAATACCTATAAGGAATGACTAGTTGCAAAAGGGTTCAAGTAGTGTTAAGGAATTGACTACGACAAAACATTTTCCCCAGTTTCAATGCTGAAATTCATCAGAATTATATTGGCTATTATTAATTACCATTACTATGATATTTGGAAAATGGATGTCAAAATGGCCTTCCTTAACGGGAACCTTTAGAAAGATTTCTACATAACAAAAACTGAAGGGTTTATGAATCCAAAAAATGCCAACAAGGTATGCAAGTTATAGAAATACATTTATGGATTAAAGAAAGCATCCAGGTCATTGAAAATTCGTTTTTATAAATCCATAATGAAATTTGGTTTTATCAAGAATGAATATGAGCCTTGTGTCTACAAATAGTTTAGTGGGAGTACAGTCATTTTACTAATAGTATATGTTGATGACATATTACTTATTGGAAAAGAGATACCAGTCTTACAGTCTGTTAAGGCATGGTTGAACCAATTCTTCTCTGTGAAGAACTTAGGTGAGGCAGCATAGATTCTTCTGATCAAGATCCATTGTGATAGATCCAGGAGATTGTTGGGCCTAAGTTAAATTGAATACATTGATAAGATACTTAAGATATTCAGTGTTGAACAATCCAAGAGGGTATTTTTTCCAACATCACATGGCATTCATCTTTCCAATAAAATGTGTCCTTAGATACATGAAGAAAGATAGATAATGGAAATGACTCCATACGCATCAACAATTGGGTCATTCGTGTATTCCATGCTATGTACTAGGATGGATGTCGCCTACACATTGAGTGCGGTAGGCAGATATCAAGCTGATTCTAGCGACCACCAGTGCATGGCAGTCAAGACTATCCTAAAGTATCTGAGGAATACTAAGGATATGTTCCTGGATGAGGAACTAGTCATCAAAGGATATGTAGATGCTAGTTTCCAGGCTAATCAAGATGACATGAAGTCATAAACGGGATACATCTTCACTTTGAATGGAGGTAGAGTGAGCTGGAAGAGCTCAAAGTAGAGTGTGGTCATAGATTCTATAGTAGAGTCTGAGTATATTGTATATTTTTAGTAATCTAAATAAGAAGTTTGAATAAGAAGCTTCATCTATGATCTAGATATGATACCTAGTAGTAAAGATCTCATCACATTATATTGTGATAGTACGGAAGTGGTTCCTCTCGCAAAAGAGTCAAGGTCGCATCAGTGTATGAAGCACATACTTCATAAGTATCATCTCTTGAGGGATTTTTTTCAGATGGGTGAAGTTTCAGTGAGTAGTATTTCCATGGAAGACAATGTGGTGGACCCCTTGACTAAATCCTTGACTCAGTAGAAACATGATCATCATGTGAGGCCTAGAGGACTGAAAGTCGTAGGCATTTGGCTCTAGTCCAAGTGGGATTTTGTTAGAGTTGGTTTCCTAGAACCAACTATTTTTACTTTGATTACATGGATATTTAATGTATTTAAATATTAAACATATTATTACATATCGTTCATTGTTCTACATGACTATGCTGTAATAATTTCCTAGAGTATTTGTTGCATTGATAAGGTCATGGCAGTTCCCCGCTATGATGAGAACCTTGAAATACTATAACAATATTCTTAAATATAGTTTTGTGGTTGGATGACAAACTATAATGGGACACATATCATACATATCATTAGGTGTGAGTACTCAAAAGAAAATGAGACTTCCTCTCATGAAGTTTTCACTTGGTAATCTCCAAGATAGAAGATTATGAGAACAGACCCGCCAGTAGGAATTTTTCATGATTTGGTGTCATTATATATTCATATCTGTGAGTGTTTTTAATGATCCTTAGACTTTAATATTTTCATTAATATGTGTCACGACTCACACACTTTTATTTACTAATGAAAACTGTCATGCATACGGTTGGTGGGAATTAGAGTATGTAGGGTGCGTCAACAGTGGCATGTTATTAATGGATAAGTCGAGGAAGGATTTGTCCCTTCCATTTATGTAAGTTGATATCTAGTCCCTTTGATTGAAATAGAAATGTCACGTGAAATTTCATGGACATGGTGTAACGATGAGTTTATTTCAGGTAGTCAAAGAATGACGTATCAAGCACACGGGTTGATGAAACTATCATGAAACTTTCTTGATGATATATTGAGACATGGTGATTATATTACACTGTGAGCATTCGTATGTGGATGTCGTTGTTATGAATTTAAGTTCTCTCTCTTAAGTGCCTTGACCTATTTCTAGACAATACTCTTGGACTTTAGGCAATCCCACCTAATTCCAACAAGAAAGAATCCAAGAGGGTCACACACTAAGTGTTTATGGTGGTCTCGGTTAAATTTAATTTGAATTTAATTAATGGAATAAATATTATTCTCATGATAGTGGAATAATTTTATTCAAGTTAAAATGATTTATTAAATTAAATAATATTAATTCACTGGATTTTAGGTAAAATATCTTTATTTATTTTATTGAACATTTAATAAATATTTATTTACTAGTTTGTAAATAAAATATTTATTTAAGTGAATAAATTATTTCTTTATTTATTTGGGTGTTCAATAAATGAAAGTGGAGTTCAAGCGGACTAAGGCTGGTCTGTTGGTAAAATAATTATTCACAAGACGGTAAATCATTATTAAACTAGTTGGCACAAATTAAAATAATAATAAAAATAATAAAAATACAATTATTTTGTGACACATAATTTTATTTATAATTCTGTTTTGTGAAAATTAGCATACCATAAATAATGAAATGGTATTATTATTAAAATCATGGTTTTTCTCTAAGGTTATGAATGTATTTAATTACTATTATGCAATTAAATATTGTAACTGAAGCCCCATGTCAATAAATAGACACATATGTCTATTATACCATGTATCGAACTGCATACCAGATGAATTGAGAATTGTTGAGCTAAAAAATTTCTCTCTCAAATCCTCTTCCCGCCTCTCTCAAGAAATAGAGACATTCTTCAAGGCTGAAGAACAAGCGATCAAGAAAGACCAACACAAGACACTCTATTCACCGTGCTAGCACCCAGAGAATGAGTGGTGTCGATCGGAGGCCATCGGAGCATGTGTGGATCACCACTAGAGGGATTCTAGTTTGTATTCTCGCAAGCGCAATGAGATAATCCAAAAGGGTTATTCCGGATGATCAACATAATCAATGAATAAAATACCGAAGATCCAGGTATTCTTTTCTTTATAAAATTAATTCAATTAATTTTAAACATGATGTGCAAGATCCTCTCTAAAGTTTTCAGGTGTAGAGACCCTAAGCTTAACGTACATGAACATTACATTACTTTTGCGGAATACTTAGTACATAACAAAAAATACACACACAAGGATCGTAATAGTTTAGTGTCTTTGGAAACTCGGAACGTAATCTTCTAATCGTGGTGAAAGATCTCCAATATCTCCCATAAAGATCTTCCCTTTTTTTTACCTAAAACCTTTCTTTATATCCTGGGGAAAAGAAAACATAAAAGGGTGAGCTCAAATTCTCAGTAAGGGTAAACAAAAGAAATATAAATCTCATCATATACACAAGCACATAACTTTTGGAAATCTTAACCTGCAAAAGAGATCATAATTTCATAACATGGGATAAATCATGGCAGTGAAATGTAATCACAATAATTATAACTTAAAACATGCAACTTTGTGGCATACACACATAATCATATAGAATCTTTTCTTGTTAGTCAAGACTCATTGACAAGACTATCTTAGTGGACAAAGTCCCTTTCTGAACCGATTCACCCTCGTTCCAGTCCTGTTTCACTGAACCGGTATAACCTACTGTTCCAGCCCTGTCTATCTCATGAGATATAAAATCTTTACCCAATTCATTGGAGGGAGATATAGGTCCCACCCATCTCATAATGATACCATTCTTATGTGTGCCATAAAATCATAAATCATACATCATTGCATAACCCATATAGTAAAAATGGGATTCTTAAACAACATGACATCATAAAACAATTCATATAAGATAAAGGAATTCATAAAAATATTTCCATCACAACATAATCAAATCCATGTAATAATAGGGATATAAACAGAACCATTTATTATCTTAGATGGAAAATAAATTTGATAAAACCCTTGAACTCCATTCTTGAGGAAAATATCCTTTCTGCTTCAAAATCAATTTCTTTTCACAAAACGTCATGCAATTTTAAAAGAAAGAGATTTTGTTGAAAATAGTCATGAAATCTTTTGGAGGAATCTTTATGAAAATAAGGCTTTATAAAACCGTAAAATCCGTTCGTGCCGTATAAGTTAAAAAAACATTCTTCTTGTACTTTTGTCGGAAAAGTCAAAAAGTACCTCGTACGAAAAACGACAAAAGATTCCTTTCATATCTTTTACTAAAAACTCACCGAAGGGAAAAATTGGATTTAAACAATTTTAGGTGGATGTAAATAATATTAAATATTGAGGAAACATGGATGTGGATGATAAAATACACCCCAGTAAATACCAAAGTATAAACAATCTCGGATAAAAATGAGATTGTGATATTCCCTTACCTTAGGTCCGACTTGCTTTGTAAGTGTCTGAACCTCCTGTATAATGATTTAAATCATGTTATTGACTTATTCCAGAATTATATTCATTGTTATTATATCATATATGGTCCACTTATGACTTTATATTACCCGTTCTTTTGTAAATTCATGTTAAAGTAGTGTTTTGGGTAAAATCGTCTCATTTGTCGTTCGTGTTTTTAACTTGTAATTATTAATATGATTACTTGGATCATGATTACTTATATCCATAATGTAAAACATGATTTATATATAATATATATTCAGAATATATATATATATATATAATATCGATAAATGGAATGAAATACACCGTTCATGGAGACGGTAGTCCGTACGTACACATGAACGCTGTTTTCGTTTCCTTATTGAAGTGAATGGAATTAAGTAGATGACATACATATAAATTTACATAAATCCAGTATCATTATTATGTCATATATTTCATTAGTACTTATTATATATACTTTATAATCATTCATGAATGGTTAATCATTGAGACTGAATCTCATCGCGTCGTGGAGACGGTAGTCTGTACGTACGCACGAGCGATGATATCATTCCCATGGTCGTGGAATTGTGTTGAAGTGTATGTACACTATTTCAGTATCAATATCACTTTATAATAATAATATATAGTTACTCATTACACCATTATACCCATCCTATTAAGGTGGTGGTGGAAAATAGATTACACCACGGCATGGAGACGGTATTCCGTACGTACGCACGCGCGGTGATTTCATTTTTCCGTAGGATGGATAGAAGGTGAATTAGGGTTGTTTCATATTTATAAAAACATATAAGTATGTAAGTAATACTGATGTTATTACTTTGTCATGAAACAACTAAAGAATAAGAAGTTGAAGAAGAAAGAAATTGAAAAGATCGGTAATGGATATTACCTCTTCTTTGAAACGCCTCTTTGAATCCTCCACTTAGGGAACTAAGATTGGTCTTTGAAGAAGACCAGGACCTCTAGGATTATTCTAGGGAAGTGGAGAAGGGATTTTTGCAGGGTTTGTCCGAGCTTGAGTGCTCAAATTGGTGTGAGGAGGATGGGGAGGAGGTGTCCTTTTATAAGGGAGGAGAGGGGCACCTTAGGAATATCTCAAAATATTATTTTATATTAAAGTCAAAATCGGTTTATAATTGTTCCAAAGGGTCTTATTTCAAAGATAAAGTGGGGATGGGTCGAAATCCTATCAACCAATAGGATTTAGACAAGTTTAGGTTATTATTTTAACCTTATCAATTAGATTTAACTCTAAGTTAAATAATTTAACTTTTACCGTGTCTTTTTGTTTTCTTACACTATATGGTTAATACACTTACTATAACATGTCAAACGAACCCCAAATTGTTTATTATTAATATATATATCCTTATCTAAGTCATTTGGCCAAACCTTATATTTTTAGGAATAAAATAACAATTAATAATATAATATTTGATTTAAAAACTATTTTGTGTCAATTTTGACACTATTTGATATATGATTTTTGTGAAAGTCATAACAGAATTATATGTTCGAACCAAGTTGATTAAATCAACACTAATATATCATAGTAACCTAAAAAATTAGTGGAATTCATAAAAAGTCTCAAATTACATTTATTTTTGTGTTTATAACATCAATTATATCAATATTTCATTAATAAGATAATTACTGCATCATCATTGTGTCATAAATAAATTAAATTATTTAATGTCTAAAAATTACAAATAAAATACCATTATATAGGAAATATTTTTAGATTTATAATGAATATTTATAGTCGAATTTATCTTATGTATAACCCCATATTAAAAATGATTTACTTATTAAACTTTGATTTTAACTATTTTAACTATTCATTAAATTAAATAATATTAAATGTCATAATCTAATCCAAGTGGACCTAAATGGTCATATTATATTCATAAGGTTGTTTTTGGTCGAATTGAACTTATCCAATAGAATTGGGACATGTGTTAGGGTAATAGTAATATCATATTTACCCTTAGTTACCCTATTTACTATTAACCGTGGTAAAAAAAGTAAAAAGTTACTATTCACCAAAAAATTATTTTTATCTCATTGAACCACATTTTACTTACTGATATCAACCGTGTCTGTCGGATTTTCGAAATTCCATTCACAGAAGCGGTAAAATTAAGTTTTATGCAAAATTCAGTTTTTAACCTACCACTTAGTGGTTTCACTATTCATCAAAAATTGAAGTTTTTCAGAAAAATGCCAAAATTTCACCCTAAGCTATAATTGATATTCCGAATTCAAAAATGATTTCTATTTTACAAAATTCCCAACATATAAGTTGAATTAATTAATTTTATAATTAATTTCCGCTGTCACAACAAAAAGCGTGTTTTTAAGAGATAATAACTATCAAAATATTGACACTTGTTTATAACTGGTTTAAATGTGAAATTACATCCAATGACCAACATTGTATTAAATTGTAAAAATATATTCTAAATATACTTTAAAACCACTCAAATTAATAATTTATCACTATTAATTATTTCGATTAAAAAAGTTGTTTTTAATTAAAATTTAGTAATTTTCACTATTCATCAGAATATGAAAGTTATCTGAAAAGTACCAAAATTTCACCTTAGGCTAAATTCGATACTCCGAATCCATAAATGAAGTCCATTTTGAAAAATATAATTTACAAAATTTCAAAAAGTGGTTATTACTATTCATAACGGCTAGTTTTAATAATATCTGAATAGCATATCGTTGTTTAGCGAAACTTGGTGTTGCATACAACACACGCTATCGTGGAAGGTCGCGATTGCGTGTAATTCAAGCCAGGTCAGAGATTTGTGTTGTGAAAGCTCCTTTTGGTGTAGCGTATAACATTAATGAAATTAAAAAGAATATTTTTCATAAAATCTCGGGGTGTTACATTCTACCCCCCTTAAAATGAATTTCGCCCTCGAAATTCGTCGGGGTTATAAATGGTTTACTATTTGAAAGTTTCTTTAATCGAAACCCACATCGTAAAAAGGAATACCAAAACCAATCTTTAAAAACAAAAGTATGAAACGTAACGGTTACCCAAATAAACTAATCACTGGGTTTCCACATAGGTGAAAATATGGATATGGAAGAGAAATCTAACCATCATGTTCTGATGGAGAGTGGTAGAGAACATGGTTATGGAAAAGCTAGCAATCACAAATCCATAAATTTGTGATGATCTAAGGTACCATCTGATTAATCATATATAAGAGCACTATGACAACATTTTTGGTTTTCAAGATCATTTCCCTAAAGTTGATGAAATTGGAATTAGAAGAAATACTTTCGTGATTTTGGTATAGTCTCACTGTTTGTCGTTCTTTGGACAATTTCTACTTCATCTCTTAAAGAAATGAAGTTGAATTTGTCATTTGTGATGTGTTAGCAGATCATGTGATAGAATGATGGGTCATTCCATCTGTCTCAAAAGGTTAGAAAAGTTATCAAAAAATACATAAGTCCATCTATAGTGAGATTAATGATATATGGTTCCTAAAATGAACTTATACATCATATATCATACTGCTTAATATAATAAAACTAGTTTCTACTAAACAGGGACTTCCTGTAGGCCAGTGGTAGTGATAAAGGCCAGTCGCACTTCGGTTGTGGGTTCGATTCCCACATCCTTGTCTGACGCGATGGGCTGTCGCCCGTCCTGCAGGTTGTCCTTTTTCTAAAACTACATTACTATAACATCCCATCAATAATATAGAAAATCTTCTATCCTTAAACAATACTAACTTATGTCCAACATAATCCATTATAATCTTTAGGCTTATCCATAATACTGCAGTCCACTCTCATAATATAGTGAAAACGATTACCAGAGATTTAATACTGTCGTTGATCCCCATATATCATAAGATATGTCTTGTTGGTCACATTCCAGACATTCAAAGGCCTTAATAACGTATTCTCTTGAATACCCATTGAACCTTAGTGAAAACATGAATGCAGTTAAAAGTTAACTCTTTCCACATACCAAAATCCAAAAATTCTATATACTCAAACCATGATATAACCTTCTCCTTATATCAGTCATGAGCTCATGAATACAATCAAATACCTCATTATCTTATTATTCCTTCATTATGCGCATATCATCTACTTTCCAAAAAATATCTGAATAATATTTCATGGTTACTAGTACCATTAATCATACACTTTAAAAACTTAGGAAAGACAATAGTGTAACAATCCTTAGATGTCTCTTTATTCCATAGTACCATGAGATTACTTATACAACATTGCACTTGATAAACATGTAATCATTCCACTACCTTCTTAAACCATTGACCGAGCTTCAACAATTCTTTCATCTCACATATCATTTGTAGTCTCTTCATCATCATCAACATAAATACTTCCCATACGACCATACTGATTCTCTTCATGAGACTTTCCCTTAGGGAATTGGTTTGCATAATGCCCGTACATTCCACATTTAAAACATTTAACCATTGTTGATGTCGTAGTAATACCATTATCATCATCCATGGTGTTAACTGAACCTTTTCCTTTGCACTTACTTGCTTTGTGTCCTTCTTTTCCACACCCAAAGCATCTTCCAGTTCCTTTGAAACATTCTCCTTGATGCCTCTTCCCACATGATTTACATAGGGGAAATTGAACTTTCTTTCCTCTATGATCATCATGAAACTCCATCTTTCTCTTATTAGCCGAGTCAGGAAACTTAGCAAATTTTACTTTATTGATCATATTATGAGATTGTTGATTCAGCATAATAATGATTTTTGGACTTCCAAATCCCATTACATTATGAAGAATATCATTCCATTGTCCATCATATTCTCCATTATCGTGAATCATCTTGTTTCCAGCCATTTTCTAAAACCCAAAAAGAATAGTGTGAGAGGCAAAAATCATGCTAGGGGAAAACAACATAATAAAGGGGGAGTACCTTCAATATCTAACATCTTAGGTTTAATTCTATGATCGTTAGCGTAATTCTAGTACTATAACCTATACGTATACTTAACCTTAGGGACATCCATTGACATACCTTAGAAATATCTCTAGGGATCTCACTAACGTTTTCGCATCCTAGTTTCCAAAGGTTGACTAAACCTTTCCTCTGATACCAACTGTTGAGACCCTAAGCTTAACGTACATGAACATTACATTACTTTTGCGGAATACTTAGTACATAACAAAAAATACACACACAAGGATCGTAATAGTTTAGTGTCTTTGGAAACTCGGAACGTAATCTTTTAATCATGGTGAAAGATCTCCAATATCTCCCATAAAGATCTTCCCTTTTTTTACCTAAAACCTTTCTTTATATCCTGGGGAAAAGAAAACATAAAAGGGTTAGCTCAAATGCTCAGTAAGGGTAAACAAAAGAAATATAAATCTCATCGTATACACAAGCACATAACTTTTGGAAATCTTAACCTGCAAAAGAGATCATAATTTCATAACATGGGATAAATCATGGCAGTGAAATGTAATCACAATAATCATAACTTAAAAGATGAAACTTTGTGTCATACACACATAATCATAGAGAATCTTTTATTGTTATTCAAGACTCATTTCCAAGACTATCTTAGTGGACAAAGTCCCTTTCTGAACCGAGTCACCCTCGTTCCAGTTTTGTTTCACGGAACCGGTATAACCTACCGTTCCAGCCCTGTCTATCTCATGAGATATAAAATCTTTACCCAATGCATTGGAGGGAGATATAGGTCCCACCCATCTCATAATGATACCATTCTTATGTGTGCCACAAAATCATAAATCATACATCATTGCATAACCCATATAGTAAAAATGGGATTCTTAAACAACATGACATCATAAAACAATTCATATAAGATAAAGGAATTCATAAAAATATTTCCATCACAACATAATAAAATCCATGTAATAATAGGGATAGAAACAGAACCCTTTATTATCTTAGATGGAAAATAATTTTGATAAAACACTTGAACTCCATTCTTGAGGAAAATATCCTTTCTGCTTCAAAATCAATTTCTTTTCACAAAACGTCATGCAATTTTAAAAGAAAGAGATTTTGTTGAAAATATTCATGAAATATTTTAGAGGAATATTTATGAAAATAAGGATTTATAAAACCGTAAAATCCGTTCGTGCCGTATAAGTTAAAAAAAACATTCTTCTTGTACTTTTGTCGGAAAAGTCAAAAAGTACCTCGTATGAAAAACGACAAAAGATTCCTTTCATATCTTTTACTAAAAACTCACCGAAGGGTAAAGTTGGATTTAAACAATTTTAGGTGGATGGAAATAATATTACATATTGAGTAAACATGGATGTGGATGATAAAATACACCCCAGTAAATACCAAAGTATAAACAACCTCGGATAAAAATGAGATTGTGATATTCCATTACCTTAGGTCCGACTTGCTTTGTAAGTGTCCGAACCTCCTGTATAATGATTTAAATCATGTTATTGACTTATTAAAGAATCATATTCATTGTTATTATATCATATATGGTCCACTTATGACTTTATATTACCCGTTCTTTTATAAATTCATGTTAAAGTAGCGTTTTGGGTAAAATCGTCTCATTTGTCGTTCGTGTTTTTAACTTGTAATTATTAATATGATTACTTGGATAATGATTACTTATATCCAGAATTTAAAACATGATTTATATATAATATATATTCAGAATATATATATATATAATATATAGATAATTGGAATGAAATACACCGTTCATGGAGACGGTAGTCCGTACGTACGCATGAACGCTGTTTTCGTTTCCTTATTGAAGTGAATGGAATTAAGTAGATGACATACATATAAATTTACATAAATCCAGTATCATTATTATGTAATATATTTCATTAGTACTTATTATATATACTTTATAATTATTCATGAATGGTTAATCATTGAGAATGAATCTCATCGCGTCGTGTAGACGGTAGTCCGGACGTACGCACGAGCGATGATATCGTTCCCATGGTCGTGGAATTGTGTTTAAGTGTATGTAGACTATTTCAGTATCAATATCACTTTATAATAATCATATATAGTTACTCATTACACCATTATACCCATCCTATTAAGGTGGTGGTGGAAAATAGATTACACCACGGCGTGGAGACGGTATTCTGTACGTACGCACGCGCGGTGATTTCATTTTTCCGTAGGATGTATAGAAGGTGAATTAGGGTTTTTTCATATTTATAATAACATATCAGTATGTAAGTAATACTGATGTTATTACTTTGTCATGAAACAACTAAAGAAGAAGAAGTTGAAGAAGAAAGAAATTGAAAAGATCGGTAATGGATATTACCTCTTCTTTGAAACGCCTCATTGAATCTTCCACTTAGGGAACTAAGATTGGTCTTTGAAGAAGACCAGGACCTCTAGGATTATTTTAGGGAAGTGGAGAAGGGATTTTTTCAGGGGTTTTCCGAGCTTGAGTGCTCAAATTGGTGTGAGGAGGAGGGGGAGGAGGTGTCCTTTTATAAGGGAGGAGAGGGGCACCTTAGGAATATCTCAAAATATTATTTTATATTAAAGTCAAAATCGGTTTATAATGGTTCCAAAGGGTCTTATTTTGAAGATAAAGTGGGGATGGGTCAAAATCCTATCAACCAATAGGATTTAGACAAGTTTAGGTTATTATTTTAACCTTATCAATTAGATTTAACTCTAAGTTAAATAATTTAACTTTTACCGTGTCTTTTTGTTTTCTTACACTATATGGTTAATACACTTACTATAACATCCCAAACGAAACCCAAATTGTTTATTATTAATATATATATCCTTATCTAAGTCATTTGGCCGAATCTTAGATTTTTAGGAATAAAATAACAATTAATAATATAATATTTGATTTAAAACTATTTTGTGTCAATTTTGACACTATTTGATATATGATTTTTTTGAAAGTCATAACAGACTTATATGTTCGAACCAAGTTGATTAAATCAACACTAATATATCATAGTAACCTAGAAAATTGGTGGAATTCATAAAAAGTCTCAAATTACATTTATTTTGGTGTTTATAACATCAATTATGTCAAAATTTCATTAATAAGATAATTACCGCATCATCATTGTGTCATAAATAAATTAAATTATTTAATGTCTAAAAATTACAAATAAAATACCTTTATATAGGAAATATTTTTAGCTTTTTAATGAATATTTATAGTTGAATTTATCTTATGTATAACCCCATATTAAAAATTATTTACTTATTAAACTTTGATTTTAACTATTTTAACTATTCATTAAATAAAATAATATTAAATGTCATAATCTAATCCAAGTGGACCTAAATGGTCATATTATATTAATAAGATTGTTTTTGGTCGAATTACACTTATCCAATAGAATTAGGACATGTTTTAGGGTAATAGTAATATCATATTTACCCTTAGTTACCCTATTTACTATTAACCGTGGTAAAAAAAGTAAAAAGTTATTATTCACCAAAAAATTATTTTTATCTCATTGAACCACATTTTACATACTGATATCAACCGTGTCTGTCGGATTTTCGAAATTACATTCACAGAAGTGGTAAAATTAAGTTTTATGCAAAATTCAATTTTTAACCTACCACTTAGTGGTTTCACTATTCATCAAAAATTGAAGTTTTTCAGAAAAATGTCAAAATTTCACCCTAAGCTATAATTGATATTCCGAATTCAAAAATTATTTCTATTTTACAAAATTCCAAACATATAAGTTGCATTAATTAATTTTATAATTAATTTCCGCTGTCACAACAAATAGCGTGTTTTTAAGAGATAATAACTATCAAAAGATTGACACTTGTTTATAACTGGTTTAAATGTGAAATTACATCCAATGACCAACATTGTATTAAATTGTAAAAATATATTCTAAATATACTTTAAAACCACTCAATTTAATAATTTATCACTATTAATTATTTTGATTAAAAAAGTTGTTTTTAATTAAAATTTAGTAATTTTCACTATTCATCAGAATATGAAAGTTATCCGAAAAGTACCAAAATTTTACCTTAGGCTAAATTCGATACTCCGAATCCATAAATGAAGTCCATTTTGAAAAAAAAAATTAAAAATTTCAAAAAGTGGTTATTACTATTCATAACGGCTAGTTTTAATAATATCTTAATAGTATATCGTTGTTTAACGAAACTTGGTGTTGCATACAACACACGCTATCGTGGAAGGTCGCGATTACGTGTAATTCAAGCCAGGTCAGAGATGTGTGTTGTGAAAGCTCCTTTTGGTGTAGCGTATAACATTAATGAAATTCAAATGAATATTTTTCATAAAATCTCGGGGAGTTACATTCTACCCCCCTTAAAATGAATTTCGCCCTTGAAATTCGTCGGGGTTATAAATGGTTTACTATTCAAAAGTTTCTTTAATCGAAACCCGCATCGTAAAAAGGAATACCAAAACCAATCTTTAAAAACAAAAGTATGAAACGTAACGGTTACCCAAATAAACTAATCACTGGGTTTCCACATAGGTGAAAATATGGATATGGAAGAGAAATCTAACCATCATGTTCTGATGGAGAGTGGTAGAGAACATGGCTATGGAAAAGCTAGCAATCACAAATCCATAAATTTTTGACGATCTAAGGTACCATCTGATTCATCAGATATAAGAGCACTAGGACAACATTTTTGGTTTTCAAGATCATTTCCCTAAAGTTGATGAAATTGGAATTAGAAGAAATACTTTCGTGATTTTGGTATAGTCTCACTGTTTGTCATTCTTTGGACAATTTCTACTTCATCTCTTAAAGAAATGAAGTTGAATTTGTCATTCGTTATGTGTTAGCAGATCATGTGATAGAATGATGGGTCATTCCATCTGTCACAAAAGGTTAGAAAAGTTATCAAAAAATACATAAGTCCATCTATAGTGAGATTAATGATATATGGTTCCTAAAATGAACTTATACTTCATATATCATATTGATTAATATAATAAAACTAGTTTCTACTAAACAGGGACTTCCTGTAGGCCAGTGGTAGGCGATAAAGGCCATTCGCACTTTGGTTGTGGGTTCGATTCCCACATCCTTGTCTGACGCGATGGGTTGTCACCCGTCCTGCAGGTTGTCCTTTTTCTAAAACTACATTACTATAACATCCCATCAATAATATCGAAAATCTTCTATCCTTAAACAATACTAACTTATGTCCAACATAATCCATTCTAATCTTTAGGCTTATCCATAATACTGCAGTCCACTCTCATAATATAGTGAAAACGATTACCAGAGATTTAATACTGTCGTTGATCCCCATATATCATAAGATATGTCTTGTTGGTCACATTCCAAACATTCAAATGCCTTAATCACGTATTCTCTTGAATACCCATTGAACCTTAGTGAAAACATGAATGAAGTTAAAAGTTAACTCTTTCCACATACCAAAATCCAAAAATTCTATATACTCAAACCATGATATAACCTTCTCCTTATATCAGTCATGAGCTCATGAATACAATCAAATACCTCATTATCTTATTATTCCTTCATTATGCGCATATCATCTACTTTCCAAAAAATATCTGAATAACATTTCATGGTTACTAGTACCATTAATCATACACTTTAAAAACTTAGGAAAGACAATAGTGTAACAATCCTTAGATGTCTCTTTATTCCATAGTACCATGAGATTACTTATACAACATTACACTTGATAAACATGTAATCATTCCACTACCTTCTTAAACCATTGACCGAGCTTCAACAATTCTTTCATCTCACATACCATTTGTAGTCTCTTCATCATCATCAACATAAATACTTCCCATACGACCATACTGATTCTCTTCATGAGACTTTCCCTTAGGGAATTGGTTTGCATAATGCCCGTACATTCCACATTTAAAACATTTAACCATTGTTGATGTCGTAGCAATACCATTATCATCATCCATGGTGTTAATTGAACCTTTTCCTTTGCACTTACTTGCTTTGTGTCCTTCTTTTCCACACCCAAAGCATCTTCCAGTTCCTTTGAAACATTCTCCTTGATGCCTCTTCCCACATGATTTACATAGGGGAAATTGAACTTCCTTTCCTCTATGATCATCATGAAACTCCATCTTTCTCTTATTAGCTGAGTCAGGAAACTTACCAAATTTTACTTTATTGATCATATTATGAGATTGCTGATTCGGCATAATAATGATGTTTGGACTTCCAAATCCCATTTCATTATGAAGAATATCATTCCATTGTCCATCATATTCTCCATTATCGTGAATCATCTTGTTTCCAGCCATTTTATAATACCCAAAAAGAATAGTGTGAGAGGAAAAAATCATGCTAGGGGAAAACAACATAATAAAGGGGGAGTACCTTCAATATCTAACATCTTAGGTTTAATTCTATGATCGTTAGCATAATTCTAGTACTATAACCTATACGTATACTTAACCTTAGGGACATCCCTTGACATACCTTAGAAATATCTCTAGGGATATCACTAATGTTTTCGCATCCTAGTTTCCAAAGGTTGACTAAACCTTTCCTATGATACCAACTGTAGAGACCCTAAGCTTAACGTACATTAACATTACATTACTTTTGCAGAATACTTAGTACATAACAAAAAATACACACACAAGGATCGTAATAGTTTAGTGTCTTTGGAAACTCGGAACGTAATCTTCTAATCGTGGTGAAAGATCTCCAATATCTCCCATAAAGATCTTCCCTTTTTTTTACCTAAAACCTTTCTTTATATCCTGGGGAAAAGAAAACATAAAAGGGTGAGCTCAAATGCTCAGTAAGGGTAAACAAAAGAAATATAAATCTCATCGTATACACAAGCACATAACTTTTGGAAATCTTAACCTGCAAAAGAGATCATAATTTCATAACATGGGATAAATCATGGCAGTGAAATGTAATAACAATAATCATAACTTAAAACATGAAACTTT
Source organism: Viscum album (assembly GCA_963277665.1). Lineage (NCBI taxonomy): Eukaryota > Viridiplantae > Streptophyta > Magnoliopsida > Santalales > Viscaceae > Viscum > Viscum album. The sequence goes on from OY728163.1 coordinate 1,515,556,049, forward strand.
GTGTCATACACACATAATCATAGAGAATATTTTCTTGTTAGCCAAGACTCATTTCCAAGACTATCTTAGTGGAAAAAGTCCCTTTCTGAACCGAGTCACCCTCGTTCCAGTCCTGTTTCATTGAACCGGTATAACCTACCGTTCCAGCCCTGTCTATCTCATGAGATATAAAATTTTTACCCAATTAATTGGAGGGAGATATAGGTCCCACCCATCTCATAATTATTCCATTCTTATGTGTGCCACAAAATCATATATCATACATCATTGCATAACTCATATAGTAAAAATGGGATTCTTAAACAACATGACATCATAAAACAATTCATATAAGATAAAGGAATTTATAAAAATATTTCCATCACAACATAATCAAATCCATGTAATAATAGGGATAGAAACAGAACCCTTTAATATCTTAGATGGAAAATAATTTTGATAAAACACTTGAACTCCATTCTTGAGGAAAATATCCTTTCTGCTTCAAAATCAATTTCTTTTCACAAAACGTCATGCAATTTTAAAAGAAAGAGATTTTGTTGAAAATAGTCATGAAATATTTTGGAGGAATATTTATGAAAATAAGGCTTTATAAAACCATAAAATCCATTCATTTTGTATTAGTTAAAAAACATTCTTCTTGTACTTTTGTCGGAAAAGTCAAAAAGTACCTTGTACGAAAAACGACAAAAGATTCCTTTCATATCTTTTACTAAAAACTCACCGAAGGGTAAAATTGGATTTAAACAATTTTAGGTGGATGGAAATAATATTACATATTGAGGAAACATGGATGTGGATGATAAAATACACCCCAGTAAATACCAAAGTATAAACAATCTCGGATAAAAATGAGATTGTGATATTCCTTTACCTTAGGTCCGACTTGCTTTGTAAGTGTCTGAACCTCCTGTATAATGATTTAAATCATGTTATTGAATTATTCCAGAATCATATTAATTGTTATTATATCATATATGGTCCACTTATGACTTTATATTACCCGTTCTTTTGTAAATTCATGTTAAAGTAGCGTTTTGGGTAAAATCGTCTCATTTGTCGTTCGTGTTTTTAACTTGTAATTATTAATATGATTACTTGGATAATGATTACTTATATCCAGAATGTAAAACATGATTTATATATAATATATATTCAGAATATATATATATATATATATATCGATAAATGGAATGAAATACACCGTTCATGGAGACGGTAGTCCGTACGTACGCATGAACATTGTTTTCGTTTCCTTATAGAAGTGAATGGAATTAAGTAGATGACATACATATAAATTTACATAAATCCAATATCATTATTATGTCATATATTTAATTATTACTTATTATATATACTTTATAATCATTCATGAATGGTTAATCATTGAGAATGAATCTCATCGCGTCGTGGAGACGGTAGTCCGTACGTACGCACGAGCGATGATATCGTTCCCATGGTCGTGGAATTGTGTTGAAGTGTATGTAGACTATTTCAGTATCAATATCACTTTATAATAATCATATATAGTTACTCATTACACCATTATACCCATCCTATTAAGGTGGTGGTGGAAAATAGATTACACCACGGCGTGGAGACGGTATTCCGTACGTACGCACGCGCGGTGATTTCATTTTTCCGTAGGATGGATAGAAGGTGAATTAGGGTTGTTTCATATTTATAATAACATATCAGTATGTAAGTAATACTGATGTTATTACTTTTTCATGAAACAACTAAAGAAGAAGAAGTTGAAGAAGAAAGAAATTGAAAAGATCGGTAATGGATATTACCTCTTCTTTGAAACGCCTCTTTGAATACTCCACTTAGGGAACTAAGATTGGTCTTTGAAGAAGACAAGGACCTCTAGGATTATTCTAGGGAAGTGGAGAATAGATTTTTGCAGGGGTTGGCCGAGCTTGAGTGCTCAAATTGGTGTGAGGAGGAGGGGGAGGAGGTGTCCTTTTATAAGGGAGGAGAGGGGCACCTTAGGAATATCTCAAAATATTATTTTATATTAAAGTAAAAATCGGTTTATAATGGTTCCAAAGGGTCTTATTTCGAAGCTAAAGTGGGGATGGGTCTAAATCCTATCAACCAATAGGATTTAGACAAGTTTAGGTTATTATTTTAACCTTATCAATTAGATTTAACTCTAAGTTAAATAATTTAACTTTTACCGTGTCTTTTTGTTTTCTTACACTATATGGTTAATAAACTTACTATAACATGCCAAACGAACCCCAAATTGTTTATTATTAATATATATATCCTTATCTAAGTCATTTGGCCGAACCTTAGATTTTTAGGAATAAAATAACAATTAATAATATAATATTTGATTTAAAAACTATTTTGTGTCAATTTTGAAACTATTTGATATATGATTTTTGTGAAAGTCATAACAGAATTATATGTTCGAACCAAGTTGATTAAATCAACACTAATATATCATAGTAACCTAGAAAATTAGTGGAATTCATAAAAAGTCTCAAATTACATTTATTTTGGTGTTTATAACATCAATTATGTCAATATTTCATTAGTAAGATAATTACTGCATCATCATTGTGTCATAAATAAATTAAATTATTTAATGTCTAAAAATTACAAATAAAATACCATTATATAGGAAATCTTTTTATCTTTCTAATTAATATTTATAGTCGAATTTATCTTATGTATAACCCCATATTAAAAATGATTTACTTATTAAACTTTGATTTTAAATATTTTAACTATTCATTAAATAAAATAATATTAAATGTCATAATCTAATCCAAGTGGACCTAAATGGTCATATTATATTCATAAGGTTGTTTTTGGTTGAATTACACTTATCCAATAGAATTAGGACATGTGTTAGGGTAATAGTAATATCATATTTACCCTTAGTTACCCTATTTACTATTAATCGTGGTAAAAAAAGTAAAAAGTTACTATTCACCAAAAAAATTATTTTTATCTCATTGAACCACATTTTACTTACTGATATCAACCGTGTCTGTCGGATTTTCGAAATTCCATTCACAGAAGTGGTAAAATTATGTTTTATGCAAAATTCAGTTTTTAACCTACCACTTAGTGGTTTCACTATTCATCAAAAATTGAAGTTTTTTAGAAAAATGCCAAAATTTCACCCTAAGCTATAATTGATATTCTGAATTCAAAAATGATTTCTATTTTACAAAATTCCCAACATATAAGTTGAATTAATTAATTTTATAATTAATTTCCGCTGTCACAACAAATAGCGTGTTTTTAAGAGATAATAACTATCAAAAGATTGACACTTGTTTATAACTGGTTTAAATGTGAAATTACATCCAATGACCAACATTGTATTAAATTGTAAAAATATATTCTAAATATACTTTAAAACCACTCAAATTAATAATTTATCACTATTAATTATTTCGATTAAAAAAGTTGTTTTTAATTAAAATTTAGTAATTTTCACTATTCATCAGAATATGAAAGTTATCCGAAAAGTACCAAAATTTCACCTTAGGCTAAATTCGATACTCCGAATCCATAAATGAAGTCCATTTTGAAAAATAAAATTTACAAAATTTCAAAAAGTGGTTATTACTATTCATAACGGCTAGTTTTAATAATATCTTAATAGCATATCGTTGTTTAGCGAAACTTGGTGTTGCGTACAACACACGCTATCGTGGAAGGTCGCGATTGCGTGTAATTCAAGACAGGTCAGAGATGTGTGTTGTGAAAGCTCCTTTTGGTGTAGCGTATAACATTAATGAAATTAAAAAGAATATTTTTCATAAAATCTCAGGGTGTTACATCAGGCCTCTTCCTTATTTATCTAAATCTTTTATTATATTCCATAGAGACTAGAGTTTATCGTCATATTGATCCCAGAATAATCATTGATCATGGTAAAAATTAAATTCGGGCGTTGTCCCAACCGCGCTTCCACTGTGCCCGAAACCTACACATATACCTTTGATATTATGCCCCAAAGGCTGACCAAGACACCTTGAAACTAACCATACCTACTTTGATAAAATCTATAAATTCGTGGTGAAATAACTACATCTTCATTGGATAAACCTAAAAGGAAAAGAACAATTTCCATCCTCTATACCATGGAAGATGGCCAAATTTTTATATGAATATGTAGTACGTACGTACGTATGTATGTATGTATGTATCTTAGCAGTATACCACCTTGTCCATGGACAATGGAACCGATATAATTTGTATGCAACAATACTAATATACCACATGTTATTTTATAATATTATTTGAGCCCATACATAACATTAATAATAGTAAATAAATATGATTTACTCAAATAATCGTGTAAAAAACTAAGATAACTTATAGTAGATAGTAACACACAATTTAGTTTAATTGATTTGGAAATAAAATATTTATAAAATATTTTTAAAAGAAAACCCCCATTTTTAGTTTCATCTTACACTACCCCGTGACACTTCTATAGTGACCCGCATCTTTTATACTTATTTATTAAATCATTTTTAAGATAAATAACATAAAAATAATAATTTCCATAATCGAAAGGTTTAGTGTCTTTGGAAAATTATGTTCATAAAACATGATTACATATGAAATTTTAAACATTATTTAAATCTTTTCAAATATTCCACCTAAAAGATTGAATAATACCCTTAATATGTATAATCTCTTAAGAAAATGTATAAAAGAAAGGGAGATCTAAGATCCCAATAAGGGGAGAAATAGAAAGAAACGAACATAATACATTAATCAATATAGTACATGGGTGAGCATAATCATCATCATCATATAATAAGCATAGGATCATCATTATAAGCAAGAGGGAATCATTGGAATGAAACATGAAATTCCGTACATGAATAATAATGAAATATCATAATATTTTGCACAAATATCGTGCATAAAATGTGAACAAATATATAATCATGTTTTTTTAAGGTTGGGGCTGAAGCCTCATTTAATTATTAAAGCAACTCAAAGACCTCTTTTAACTAGGTAGAGGGAGACTCGTTACATAGCCCGAAGTCCCAGTGGGCATGTAGCCCATTACAAAGCCTGTAGGCCCAAAGTTTTGTCCTCAGGCCCATTCTGTGAAAAGTAACCCCGCTGCTACAGTACCCGCTGCTGCTACAGTGTCATGCCACCGCTACAGTGCTCGTCGATCTACAGTACCACCACTGCTACAATACTGCTATAATACATGCGCCCCGTGGGTTTTGAACCCCCATTTTTCATGTAGGATTATGGGGTGCTTACCACTAAGACAAACCCCAGCTACATATAATCATGTTTATGTATAACATATTTGTACAAATCATCACTTCATAAATGTGTAAAAATATAGCATTATGTTCATTCATAATTGTCATATCATGAGATATATCACTTTCCCAATGCATTTCCATGTTATATGTTTCTGATACCACCCTTAAAATCATAAAATTCTCATAATAATGCATTTCTCATAAAAAGGGAACATTTATCAATTATAAAAATAAAAATCAACCCAAGAGAAAAAAATGAGTTTAATAATGGTTTGGTAAGGTATATATCAATGAATAAAATAGGTAGATTCCCCCAAGGAAGAATTGACAACATAATTTTAGAAATATAAGTGTAAAATTAATAAATAAAATATCATATTTTCATGCATAGGATAATAATAAACATGATATTAGTCTAAGAGAGTTCTAGAAAAAAATTATTTGATCAAAAATCATGAAGGTGTATTAACATTCTTCCCAACGAAGTACGAACATGTATATCCCCATAATAAAAATAGAAAGAAAATAAAAATACATTTAGAAGTTGGTTATAAGAATCATGTTAAAAATAGGAAGGGGGAATTAGGTGATTATCCTAAAAGTAAATTATGGGGTTTGGGAGTCCCCTTACTTAAGGTCCTATTTTATTTCATCACATTTACACCTTTTAAATAAAAAACATGAGTTTATTAAAACATTAATCCAAAAGTATATTATATTAATTTTCATTCTTGATCAATTAAATTCATTTTGATTTATGTATTACTATTTCATTTAAGAGTTAATGGCTCAAGGATATGTTTATTTTTATTTTCCAATTTACATTTTGATTTCATGGTTTTGATTCTTCGTTATTGATCAATTAATAAATTTAACTCATGAAGCATAAAAATATATAAATATACATGATTATATATTATATATTAGGTACACTTACCATCCATTAAGGTAGTGATAATTAAATAATTTACATAATCCCCATATGTGGATAAAACTAACCATTAATGGGGTGTGTCAAAATAAAGGGGAGAGATACTATGAATATATTATAAATAAAAAATATGTGGCTTAATATAATTAATATCATGTTAATATAGTAATTAAATAATTTAGTTAGGGTTTTTTATAGAGGATTAGAAGAATATAATAATGGAAGGAGGAATGTAAAATGAAGAAATAAAAAGATAAATGTTACCTTTTTATTGAATTTTCTCCTTTGATAAGGCCTTAATGCCTTGAAGTCTTGTAGTTTCATGAAACCAAAATGTAACTAGGATTATAAGAAGACTTTATAATATATAATTGGGTAGATATTGGGAAAATAGAAGTGATTGAGAATTTATTTTCTAAGGGGATAAATATGGGGTATTCATAGATGAGGGGAGGGGTATTTTGGGTTAAAATATTGACTAAATTATTATTTTCAAAGTCAAATAATAGATAATGGTATTATTGATATTATGAGTTATGCTTTATTTAAATAACATGTTTTTATGACTTTATAACCCCTTTAACACTAAATTTATTTTTTTATACAAAATAAGAGAATAAAAAATAAAAAATTGTTTTTTCATGATATGATTTATATTTTTAGACATTAAAAAATAGATTCTTGGTTTGGAAATTAATTTTATAATTTTTAAATTAATTATTAAATTTATTAAATTTATTTTTGGTCAATATAAAAATTTAAGGAAGAAATAATTCATCATTAAATCAATGTAACATCATAAAATATCAGTATTTTCAAAAACTGTATTTTTATTATTCACCAAAGATTTCATGATTTTTATAAAATTACTAAAGTTATCTCTTATAATTTCAATATGATGATTATAAAAACGAAATTAATTTTATCAAAATCATTTTTGAACATGGGTACATAAAATTATTAAAAAATTATGGTTTTTTACAAAATACATTAAAATGCACTTTATTAAATATGCACTTACACTTTTTTTAGTTTCTAATTTGAATATTTATTTTATGGAATTATAATATTTATATTTACTTAATTTATTCATGATAAATATTATTTAAATGTAACTATATTTTTTTATTGGTTTAGATACAATTATAACAATATATTTCTATTTTAATGATTGGGTTATTATTACTAATGGTTGGGTTACTATTCTGAATGGTCGGGTTGCTATTAAATGGACATATTAGTTTTATACTTCCAATAAATATCTAAAAATTCCTTAATTCTTCATTCAACTAAATTTTTCTAAAGGTTCTATATCTATCATTTTTAAAATGATGATTTTATTGTTAATGTTGTGTTTCTGTTTTACATTGTTGTTTGCCTCCATGATAAATACATGGGATCAGGATGTTCTAGAAAATCAAATTCTATTTATATTAATTTTTTGTTTTCATTTTTCAATTATAATAATTTTAGTTTTATAGATTATATTTTTCCTTGGTATGTAATTTTCTTATGTCAGTGAAATATAATAGTGCTAATTTATTTTATGTCATTCATGTGTTTTAATCTATATCTTATACCTTAATATGGATCACATATATATTCAGAAGGAAAGTATAATATTGGATTGTATGGGTTTTTATAACTTCCATTGTAATCATTATAATAGTATATGAGAGATAAGGGTTCACGTACCAAATAATTTGTTGAATTCAATCCTTCAAGTTGATGGAGGAGATAAGACACTATATATATGGATTTTAAAATCCTATAATAAATTAAATGTATGGATTTACTTAATATGTGTATAAAAATGAAAAAATTATAAGAAAAATTGAAAACCATTCTCAGACTTTCCATAGGAGATATGTTGTAGTGGTCTGGTGAATGATCATATCAATATTAATGAGGGAACCCACTTAGAGGAATTAATTATGAAGGTAGAATAGTTGGTGATATATCCATAAGGGAAATTATTATAAAATTACAAAGGATCACTTAATAATGATTAAATATTTAATGAAAATTTACTATTTTGGTCCACTTTTTAAAAAAGAAACCTTTTGATCTCCACTGGGAACCTAGTGTTAGGTCATAGACCTATTAATATAAATTGGATGCCTTATACAAAGCCATTAGGTACCTATTAATTGGACCAAAATGTTCTATAATTCCAAAAAATGTCATTAGTTTCCTAGTACCATACCACCAGGTACCTAGTTCCCATTTTATGCTAAAACTCATTTCCTTTTCCTCTTAACAACCTTCTATTTCTATTAAAGACTATGTAAACTCTATATTTAAATAATTTAATAGATAAATAACTAAAATTAGAATAAAATACTAATTGGAATGACCTGGCTTGGTAAAATTTGGGGGGTTTGAATAATGAATACAATATTTTCCTTAAAAACATGGCTTTAAATTAATTCTTTTTTCTTGTTATCCCATAGACATAGTAGAATATTATATTTATAATACTAAGAAACACAATGTGTTTTTTTCATCATGGTATTTTTCTTGAGAATAATCACATTAATCAAGGTGTCAGTGGGAAGAAATTTAAGCTTGAATAAGTTTGATACTAAAAAACATAAATATAAATTGAAATAGTTTCATAGAAGATTATAAAAACAAATACAAATTAGGATACACAATAATATCAAAGTTTAGGTTATATTATTTTGGAGACTAAGTATAATGGATTTATTATGGAAAATAATAATGAATTAATATTCATAGAGGATATACCTACTACCTTCTGAGAGGGAATTAAGAGTTATAATTATAAGAAATTGTTAGATAATGTGATATATTAGATAGACTCCATATACACTAATAGTATTTGGAACTTTATAGATGCACCTAAATTAGTGATACCCATAGGTTGAAAGTGAGTTTCTTATAATAAAACTAACATGTGTGGTAGAGTATACACCTTCAAATCTCTCTTAGTGGTAAAATAATATAAAAAAATATGTTATTTACTATGATTTGATCTTTTTAATAACTATATTGATAAAAAACATTCATATATTAGTTTTCATTTTGAAAAATTATGATTATAATATACATCATATGGATATAAAATACACTTTATTTAATGATAATTTAATTAGAGAAATGTATATGATATATCCCAAAGGTTATGAAGTTCCATATGATGTTGTTATAGTATGAAAGTTGAAATGGTACATTTATAGATTGAATCAGTATTCTTAAATTTAGAACATTAAGTTTGTTTATACAATCAAATAATTTTATTTAATTAATAACATGTATGAATAATTTTTATACAAGTGGGTTAATGGAAGTGATTTGATATTTTTCATATTTTTTGGGGATGACATGCTACTCATAAAAAATGACATCTCAAATATATATTTTTTAAAGGTGTAGTTATTTTAATACTTCTTGATGAAATACATGGGTAAAACATTCTATATATTAGGAATTAAGATATATATAGATAGATCTAAAAGGATATTAGTACTAATTCAGAACACTTATATTGGTAAAGTGATAAATATTTTTATTATAGAAAATTAAAAAGGGGGTATTTACTAATATTTCATGTAATGAGTCTTATAAAGTCTTAATGTCCCGTTAAAGTTTTTGAAAGGAGAAAAAATGATATTATTTCTTATACATATGCAATTTGATCTATAATATATTCTATGTTTTATATTCATCTTAATACTTATTATAACTTGAGGATATCTAATAGATTCCAGTACAATCCTAGTGATGGTTATTGGATTATTGTAAAGAATATCCTTAAGTACTTGAGAATAACTAAGGATTTTATCATGGTCTTTAGTGATGAGAAAGATCCCATTGTAAGGGGTTACACTAATTCTAGTTTCTAAATTGAAAATGATGATATGATATCTCAATATGATTTCATGATTTATATTAATAGTGTATCTATATGTTGGAAGAGTTCCAAATAACCCATCATGGTGGACATGATGAAATGGGTAGTGTACAACTCTGTATCAAATGTTACAAATGATAATGTTTGAATTGAGAGGTTTTTCGCTAAACGTATGGATGTTCCTAGAATTTTGGGATCAATTAAGATTTATTATGACAATAATGGAGTTATTTCTCTATACAAGGATCATGGGTCTTAACTAAGGACAAAACACATCCTTCAAAAATAATATCTCATTTGATAAATCATTGGGAGGTTTTATGTAAAGTAATACTGGGTTTCTATAGAGGAGAATGTAATAGATCTATTATTGAATACATTAATATAGTAGAATCATGGAAACCATGAAAATTCTTGAGGTATTATATACACTAGAGAATAAATGTAGTGGTTTATTTCAATGTAAATTTATCATGGTTTTATAATAAATTCAATCTTGATTTATCATTCATTCAAGTGTGTTATGTATTTTACATGACTTTTGGAATGATAAAAAAATCTCAAAGTGTGAATTTGAGTGTCCCCTAATAAATCATAATTATGTAGTATTATGGAATGTGAAAAAATATTAAGATAGTATTAATAGAGTATCATATATGATATGAAGTAAACTAAGGAGATAATAAGTAAAGTATTATTATCTAGATTAGCCCATTAAAGTATATCACATGTAATGATATATAGCCATTAATATGATTATGGGTATATGATTTATATTAATCCACATTGCCTAAGGTTTATAAGTAATTTTTTTCATGTGAACCTTCATAATTTGATATATTTTATATTCTAGCCTTGAGGATAATCTAATTAGGGGTTGGTTAGTTATATTTTTATTATTTCATCATTTTATTTTCTCTAATATGATATTTTTCCTCTTTAATAAAAAGTGTGATATTTGACGAACTTGATTGATTTATAATAAGGAAATGCATTAAAAAACTTATTTAAGTGACATGATATGTGATAAAATGCCCAAATTAATGACATATTATGTATTAATTTAATATGGTCTATTTATTTCAGGTAATATAGAATGTTTGAGTAAGGCTATACTAAATTGATATGTTCCATTTCTAGTGGTTGAATAATGTGTCTTGGAAAAATGAATTATTTGAGAATGAATATGGTGTATTATGATGAATCTTGTAGTGGACATGTTTATATGGATAAATTAGTGTGTTTGATCATGATCATGTTATACATATTTATATCTTGAGGAATAATGAACTTTTATTATAGTCCACTCTTTGATTATAATTGTGGATTGTGGAATTTCTATTTTTTATCAACTATATAAAGGCTCATAAAGTTACATAATATTCCCTGAAATAAGTATTAATTTTTGTATAAAGTTTTTATGAAAAATGTGAGAGTTTATATGATAATCAAGTATAAAGGAGTTTAGATTGATTTATAAATATCTATGATGTTTTATGTAAAGTTTAGGATAGTTTGGTAAAAATGGGGGATTTTTAGTTATTTACACTAATTCATAAACCTTGATATAGTGAGGGTCATAAAACCATGTCTTGTGTTATGTTTTATTTATTTATACTACATCATGTTGTTCATGATGAATGATAATAGATATCTACTAGCTAACTTTTCTATTTTGATTTTATTTTTTTATTTAAATTATGACACATCATGTAATAATTTGAAGATGGATTAGTGATTTTTAAAAGAGTTTAAAAATAATTTAAATTAATGAGGATATATTTTCCAGAGAGTTAGATGTTTCATAACATATGAAACACATAGACTTCAGTGGGCTTCTTCATTCAATTAAGGAGTTTAATTTAAGGGAGTTGAAGGGATACATTTTCTAAAAATAGATTCATCTCATACAAGCTAAAGCTATATCACTCTCTTAAATTCATTTACATTCGTGGAGGAGGTTATAGAACATCATTGATAGACAAGAGGTCATACCAAAGCATTTAATTATTCAATTTAAACCAATGGATACCATTTTATGTAAGTTTCCTTTGATTTATACTAATGTATCTCAATCAAACTCATTATTTTTTCATATTTATCTTGGATAGTGAGGCATAATTTATTTTATACTTTTTAGTGTATTTTATCATTTCATATCCCATTCAATATTATATATGGTTTCTATATATTTCTTCCACTATTTTTGGGTATAGTAGTGTCCTCGAAATCCTTTATATATATAATTTACCATTAAAGGAAGATTTAATAATGGAATTAATGCAAGTATATTTTTATAGAGAAGAATTATACATGTATTAACTCTTATCTTGACCATTCAATACCACATTGGGTGTTTTAAGGAAAGAATCCATGTTGAGGTATCTCATATTAATGATATTTATTTTAATAGTGGGTTATTATAGAGACATAATTGATTAAGTATGGTTATTGGATTTGAAAAGGGTAGTTCTTTGTGTGTTGGATGTGTAAAAAAATTTCACATCATATGAAAAGAATTTAATGAAAAGGGTAGAAATAGAGAGGGGGTGAAATGGATAAATGGAAGAATACTAATGATATAGAACAATTAATATTTTTATAAAGAGATTTAGAGGAGAGGCTATTATAATGGAATACCAAGAAATATTTTTTTAACAATAGGATATAGAAATTAAAAAAAAGATGTCAGAGAAAATATAGATTCTACCTATACATGGAAAAAAAGAAATTTTTTGAATTTAAAATTAATTATTTAATATATCGACATTTAAGAGAACCCATATATTCATGGTGCAACTAAATGGTATTATAATTCTTATCATTAAAATGGGATATGATCCATAATTTAAGGGTAGTGACTTAATATCTTATAAGGTCAATGATTCTTTAGGTTATAGTGAATCATATTTAAATATTTCAAAGGCAATAAATCTAGGTTATGAGTTACCTTGCCTAAACCCCACCATTTGAAGTTCTTGAGTGGATTATTTTCATAAAAACGGTGAGTTATATATGTGACTTGCATTATACTCTACATTGTATGTTAACTATAACACTACCAAACTCAATCACCCAGAGTTGATATGTTATTTATTACATTTTAATTAGATTACATGAGATCACATACGCATGATAAATGTTTATTGGTCCTTAAGAGACTATATATATAACATTACATTACATCATCACATTTCATATCATTCATGTACAAATCATTATTCCTTAATTCTATCCATATAACCACTCATATATAGTATTCTTATTCATTATCTAGAGAAATTTGAGACATAAGGAAAGGTTGATATTATATATGTGGTAAGGGATAGCATACAACTAAAGCTAACATTGAATAATAATGGAATAAATAATATAGTAGGAATAGATAAGAAAATGATTCCACGTCCATGAATACATAGTAATAAAATAATCTATGTATGAAAAAGGTAATAAATAATCAAATGGATAAAATTAAATGATTTCATCATGATAAAAATGATGGAAATTCATAATTTTTGACATTATAAACATATTATTGAGTCCTTGTTCCAAGACATCATACATAAAGGGTAAAGATGATCCCATTAACCTATCTTAGTTGTATCATTAGACCTAAAAGTTCACTAAGGGGATATATAATTCTAGGCCCCATCCATCATATAAAATTCCAACATATTCCATCATATACTAGTATAGGAAATGCACGGCATAATTTTCAATAATGAATAACTTAGAAATACTATGTAAAATTTCTCAATGAAGTATATATTATAATATTTTCCCATATAGAATGAAGGATTATATAGGCCTATAAATAGATTTCCCAAGTCGGTATATTAATAAAGATACCTTGGTGAAATTACTCAAAACATATTAGAAGTAAAGATAGATTTATAATGTTAAAATAATTACCCATATCAAGTGAAGAATAGGAAATTGTAGTTATCATGTACAAAAAAATATTATGATGATAAATGTGTTTAGAAAATAGAATATATATATATATATATATTTGAAATTATATTATATTAAATAAATTGTGGATAAATCACCTATAAAAATAGTATGATGTAATTAAAAAAAATTAATATACATTAGGGATTTAAAATTTCTTTATAGAAGGACTTCAAGTTTTCCATGCATTGATAACAAAGGTGAACTTATGAAAAAAAACAAATTTAATAAACTAGGGACCCGATGGAGGCTTCACCATCTAAATCACTAGAATCCTTAATTATAAAAACCCAACTCTTAAAAATAATACATTGATACTACCAAAAATGCATGGCATACATAGGAATTTAGATAATGGATTTTATGGATACGAGAATGTTTAAGCAAAATAACGGCTTATGAATGGATTAAAATATGAGTGAAATGGGGTCACATATGTAATAACATGACCCTAACCATTTGATTAGAAATATCCAAGGTTAAACTGAACATATGTGAAATTCCTTGGACACTAAAGGTTGGAAATAAATGTCGAGGTTTTAATAAGAAAGAGGGGGGATGTTTTACTCTTTTTAAACACACACACACATAAAACCACAAAATAAAAAAAATAAAAGAAAGTTTTAGAAATTATGCATGAGTAATTATAATAAATAAAAGTTTAACAAGATGGATGATTAGAGTAATAATGGAAACATTAAATCAAAATAACTAGGACTTGAAAATAAAGAAAGACCCAAACACTAAGGTGGAACCACTCTATAATCCCAGAACATGGCCAGATCCCAATCACAATCTCCAACATCCATCATGGATATATAAAACAGCACCTCTAGTGAAATATGAAACCTTTCCCTTTCTTATATCATAAAAAACAACATCTTTATACACACCAAAGTGCATATGCAGGGGTGAGTATAACAGCCCGGTAGGAAAACCCTAAGAATTTTCCCATATTCCACTAAAAAGGTAATTAGGTTAGCTCAATGTTTTAATAAAACTATTGTAAAAAGACTGATGAACTAAAAAATATTCACATTTTATATATATAATAGGTAATAATAAAGTTAATATCAATTCACCAAAAAAACAGCACTCATAGTCATCAAAAAAAATTCTTTCTAAATCACTTGTAAAATCCATTACATGTTCTCACACACGCACTCATGCATGAAAAATGGCACATCCCTTGCTCATGACTATAGATCCATCCTCCACTAAGTCATCATATTGGGATAATAATTAGCCCAAAATGGCCCTGTAACCTTGTCCCTCTAGACAAGGTCCAATTCATATGAACACATGTAAACCATTCCATGTTTAATTCACACACAAAAAACTTTATTTTTTTAAGGAAATAAATTAATCTATTCATCAACCATTTGTGGGTGTCACCCATAACCCATGTTTCATGAACCAACCAGTGAATGCATAATCTAATAGAGTTTTATCATGGTAATTTCATTTCAAAGTATAAGTAATTTCTTTTTAAAATAAAACAGACTTCTAATTCTAGATAAAGTGGAAATAGGGAAAACTACTTATCTATTATGCTCATACAACAACAACAAAATAGAATAATCATCCTAGATAGCCACTAGAGTCATCTTGAAGTCACCCTAAAATCATATGGATTGAAAGGACTAAGGAAGAGAGGATGAACCGAAGGTATGAGAGGTGATTTATGATCAAAAAATCATTAAAATTCCCCCAATAATATTGAATGTATCCTCATTAAAATCCATAACTCATCCCTGAGAAGTGGTGCATGAATTGGGAATTTTAAAATCCAAAATAACCAGAAGAACAGTGTGTTTCACCCACTATGATTATGGTACATTCAGCTGAACCACAACTCAAAAGTCTTACTATAGTGTATAAAAAAATATTCATCCTTTTGGACCCACCATGCTTGTTACAATGGTGTGGTTAGTTCTCTCTTCCAATGTTCTATAACCAGATCCCCAGCATGTCACACCTAAATCCATCAAGTGACCATGGTCTCCCTTGGGTTTTTTGGAGTTCCCATGTTACATAGGTGAACCCCCAATGAACCACTCCCTCCACTATGGCATATTACTACCCATGGTGTACCTCCACACACCCAAATACCACCCAACTCTCCAAGAAACCCACCAACACTTCCTAAACCTTAAAAACATTAAAATAATTAAAGAAACTTAAAAAACTAAGAAATTTCCTCAATGTAGGGTAGTTTCATTATCCCCACCATCAGGTTTTCAGTCCTTGAAAATATAGAGGTTAACAGTACTATGGATAAGTTCTAGTCGTTGCTCAAGGATATCTTTCTCTCACTATTTTGTCTCTTCCTTAATCTCACCATGTTTTCATAATACCTAGACCAAAGGAATACATTTTCCACACAATACTTTATCTTATCAGTCTAAAATATGAATTTTTGAATGAATAAATGTAACATATAGCTCAAGAGTAACATGATCTCAGCTATTCACATGGCTAGGATTCGTCTAGTACTTATTTAGTTGAGATACAAGGAAAAAATTATGGACAACACTAAATCTCATCACTATATCTAATTGATATGAAACATTCTCAATAAATTCCATAATCTCAAATGGTCTCATGTATCAAGGAGAAAGTTATACTTGAATTCCCAAATTATTATGACCCAATCATGGTGACACTTTCAAAAAACCATGGTCACATGCATCAAAATATAATGGGTGATGATAATTATCTACAATTATTTCTATCAACTTTGGTTCGTATCCATCCACTTCTTGATTATCTGAATATTTTTTGTATTTTCCTAGAAAATGATAAGTCTAATTAGTGAATTTTATCTTATTGCCACCCAAAAAAGTGTAGTGAAAAAAAAAGGATAACCTTACAATGCATTGAACAGAGCCATCTATATCATGAAATGATAAATATTATTATATGATAACTCCAATAAAGTCATATAATAATTCCATGAGACACAAAATTCCATTATGAAAGCACTAAACATATATTCCAATCTATTAATCATATGTTATGTCTTCCCATCTATCTAGGGATGATAAGTTTTGCTCATAGTCAATTGAGATCCAATATACTGTTTTAAAGAGCACTAAAACAAAGAATTAAATCAAGGATCATTGTCAAAGATAATAGATTTGGGTACTCTATAAAACTGGAAAACTTCCCAAATATAGAGTTTTTATAAATCATCTACCATGTTGGAATCTCAAATTTGGAGAAAATATGCCAACTTTGTGAGTCTATCAATAATTATCCATATAGAATCATGCTTTTAAAGTATCTTTGGTTGACCTATGAAAAATTCCATAGAAATATTATCTCATTTCCAAAATGGTATAAGAATATATTACACCATACTGGTTGGGAATTGATGTACAAACTTTACCTATTTATAAGTTATACATTTCATAATATAAGTCATGATCATTCTTTTAATACATGATCACCAAAAATAAGCATTCATTTCCTTGTACATTTTATGATTACCCAGGTGAATCTACTATTTTAAATGGTGGTATGCCAAAAGAATATATTTCTAGAATGAATTTGGAACCACAATTCAGTTATAGAAATGTAAATCTAAGTTTTCATCCACTTTCCAATCATTCATTGTCTCTCCACCATTTATTTTTTACCTAATGGTGATGTAGTCAGGATCTGATCATTGAACCACTTTTAATAAATACATCATATTAGGAATAAGATTGACCCAGAAGAAAACTACATTTTCATTCTATATGGAATAGTCCAGATATATTTCAGTAATAATAATAATCAATTATCATTATTCATGAGATTCTATGACCATTTTATTATATTACTTTAAACTCAAATCACCAGCCACTAAATTCCCTTTCCCAAGTGTATACACCAAGTTTAATTCAAACATCTAGAGATACTCTATCCAATTTCATTGCCTCAATTTTGGGTCGCTTTGAGAGAAGATGTATTTAAATATTTTATGATTAGTAAATATAGTGAACTTTTCCCCAAAGTGATAATAGTCCCATGTGTTTAATGAATGGACCACTATAATTAATTCCAAGTCATGAATCTGATAATTATTTTGATGTGTTCACAAATATATCAATCCATAGGTCACAACATGATCTTCTTATATAATAACACAATCCAGTACCAATCCAAACAAATCACAACATACCACATATATTTTACCTAGTTCTGGTAGGTTAAGGAAGTTTGTTTAAGTGGTTAGATATTTAATCTCCTGAAAGGACTTCTTATAATCTTTAGTATAATTTAATGTAAATTCATTTATCTTTAATGTATTCATGGGAGAAGTGATCCTAGATAAATCTATAATGAAGCGATGATAATAGCTAGATAATCCCAAAAAACTATGTATCTCAAGGCATTATTAGGTGGATTCTAATAAATGACTACTTAAATCTTACTAGGGTAAATTAATATACCTTTTTCAAAAATGGGATGCTTGAGGAAATGGAATTCTTGTATCTAAAATTTACACCTAAAAAATTTAGCATAGTTTCAGTGATCATGCAATGTGCTCAATATAATCTTTAAGTTCTCCTCATGGTCATTCCTATATTGAGAGTAAACCAAAATATCATTAAAAAATACCATGATAAATAAATAAATATAGTTATGGATGATATAGTTCATTAAGTTCAGGAAAATAGTAGGTGCATTCATTAGACCAAATGGAATTCCAACATATTCTTAATGCTTATATTGACACTAAAATTTGTCTTTAGAATGTCATATTTCTTAAATATAAGTTGATGATACCCTGGTCATAGATCAATATTAGAGAACTAATTTTATCCCTTTATTTGATCAAAAAATCATTGATTTGAGGAAGAGGATATTGATCCTTGATCATAACTAAATTTTTTCTAAGAGAGTTGGCACATGATCGAAGTGAACCATCCACCTTGGTTACGAACAGAACCAAAGTTACCCAAGGTGATGTTCTTGGTATAATTAAATCCTTTCATTATAATTATTCTAGTTGGAACTTTAAATCATATAACTCCATGAGAACCATTTTATATGATAGAAGAAAATAGGGAATGTTCTATGAATTAGATTGATAGAAAATTTTATTTTTTATTAATGGTGTAGCCTAGATAAATCATTTAGAAAGACATCTAGGTATCAATTCACTATTTTATAAAGAGATCTATTTCTAGATTCATTTATAGAATCCAAATTCATTGCTTCAAATAGGATATAAAATTTTCCATATACTTTCATAAAAGGTCCTGCTTTGCTATAATTCATATCCTAGTCCCCTTTGAATAAGTGAACAGTTACATTTAGAGATTTAAGTATTAATTATTGAGTGTAGTGATCAATATAATTTATGAATTACACCAACCAATTAATTTTGAAGATTAAATAGAAAATATCTATCTCTAAGATATTAAACTACCATAGTAATTGTACTCCATTAATGGTACTTATACAAACTGGACACTTGAGTCATTTTTATTCCCATTGATCGAGAGGTGTTTTCATGATCATCATGTGGGACATAATATCTACATGAAAGAATATTTTTTAACAACAAGATAAGAAATAAAATATTCTGATGCACCAGTATCAAGTATGACATTAATAAGGGTTGAGTTTAGAAGAATGGTACCTTGCACTATTGAGGGGCTCAGTTTATCAATCGAGATAGTATAATCATCTTCATATAACTATCATTCAGCTCCCATATAATAACAATTACTCCCTTTTGTGGTGTTAATTGACAATCAAGGTGTTCCTATAGACATCCTAGTTCATCTGATTCTGAGGGAGAGAACCATTATGATGAGATCGTCTCGATTGAGCATGGGATATATGGGACTGGTTTGAGCCATATCCTCCTATTGACTTTAGATATATAAATAAATATTTCTTAAGATGTCATATTTTTTCATAGTTGTTCCAATCTATGGTGGTGAAGTACACTCGTTCTTCTTGAGATAAATATAACCACATTGAAAGCTAATTGGTGCATTATTATGATGCAGTGGATAAGAGATTGATCTAGTAAACTGATTTTATGGTTCCCTACTTCCTTGGGAATGGATCTCCCTTTTTCACTTATTCCCTAAACTTGATCTATCATCTTTACTTAGATGCATGAAAGTATATTTTCCACTAGGATTATCTCTCTCTCCCACTAGTGCCTTATTCACCATTTTTTTATAATCTATAATACAAAACATAACTACCTTAAATTAAATGCCAGGTCATATACCTACCTCATATATTTTCACATTAAGCCTTTCACTAGTAGCTACCATTAGTGAAAATAAAACCAGGTGCATGAATTGAGTATAATATTAAGTCACTAATGTACTTATTTGTTTTAACTGGAATAAGTTCAACATCTTCACTAGTTAGAAGGTGTTTGGATAAAAAAATTATTAAACAACACCTTAAACCCATACCAAGTAAGTCCATAATCAAAAACTTATTGAATAGTTATGTCAAACCATTATAGAATTAGGTCTTCAAGAATGTATGTTTCTATCTTAACCTTTATCTTAGCTAGAGTCCCAAGGAAGTCAAATTTTATGTTCATCAACCCAGCCATACTTTTTCTTTCTCGGGTCTTAATTCACCCCAAAATGTTTGCAGATTTTATTTCTAGAATTATGATAAGTGTTTTACACAATTAGGTTCCTCATCCCAAGGTCCCTAATCGATAGCCTATAATTATTTTTACAATACTCTAGACAAGCTGCTAGCTTACATGTGGTTCTTGTGAAACCACATTCTCTACTTCACATTCTTTCTGGTTTCTTGTTCTCCTCACTGGTGGCATTTTTGTTATATAAGAATATCAATAATTTTTTCTAATTAATTAATTTTTTAGTTCATTATTTAGGGTTATATCATATATAATATCAGAAAATTCCAAAACATAATAACACAACACCCAAATAAAATAATCATCTAATAATGTAGTCCTAGTGGGAAGTCTCTTTACTAATTCATGATACCAAATGCTCATCAACTAAACCCATGATGATGAGATGACAACATTCCTAGAAGTGTTTTGGAACACTTTTTGTACCCCTACCACCAAGGTAACTTAAATTTCAACATAAAGAGGATAGATATATTTTTTATTCTATACATTTTACATCTTGACACGTCTTATCTCCTTACTACAAACCCAACTGATGGACCTACCAAACAGATACCATTTGTAACAACCTGACCCTAACAATTGGTTTAGAAATAGGTGAGGTTCCACTGACCTAAGGTGACATTCCCTAAACATAAAAGGTTTGAAATAAATGTCAAGGGTTTAATAAGAAATATGGGGAACGTTTTACCCTTTTTACGTACACATGATAACACACATATACAACCATAAAATAAAATAAAACCAAGATAATTATATAAATTATGCATGATTAATTCAAAAAACTAAAGTATAACAAGATGGATAATATGAGTAACAATGAAAATAATAAACCAAAATGATTAAGACTTAAAAATAAAGAAATACATATGCACCAAGGTGGAACAGCTCTAGACTCCCAGAACACAACCACTCCCAATCTCTATCTCCTACATCAAGCACCACCACTGGTGAAATATGAAACATTTCCCTTTTCTATATCATGGAAAAAAACATATACAAAGGCAACCAAGTTCATATATAGGGGGTTAGTATAATAATCCAATAGAAAAACCCCAATACTTTTCATATATATCACTAAAAAAAGAATAAATTTATCTCAATGTTTTAATAAAATAGTTTTATAAAATAAAAATCTATTAAAATAGTTTTAAACTTCATATAAGAAATGGGAATGAAGAAATTAAAGAGAATTTCATGAAAAATATTGTCACGACTCATCCCCTGGGTCCCGTGTCGTGACTACCCCAAGCCCACCTTCCATAGGCTAGGGTCTGGTGACTAGCACCGAAAGCCGTATTCCCTAAAATGGGAAGGCATTGCCTTTATAACCTGTAAACTTACACAAAACAAGTACACAGCAAGATACAAACACAAGTAAATTGTATAGTAAAAAGAGTGTGTACAGTAAGTAAAAGGGGACAGAATACAATCCCAACTGGAAAGTACAAGGAAAAATGAAAAGTACAAGTAAAACTGAAAACAGCTCATGTGAACACCTGCCAAGGATCCTACCAGAAGGGTAGGTACAGCTCTCAAATGGTCATCTCTGCAGTACAAATCATATAATGTCTACCTCTGAGCTACCTCCAGTCATGGTACCCTTGTCCTCTATCAGCACTGTCTATCGTCTGCACCAAACACAATAAGGTGTGGGCATAGCCCGTGCAGGGGTGAGTATAACAATACTCAGTAGGGACCCCGAGACCCTCAAAGGTCTCACAAAATCCACAAAGGATAAACCACAAAGAATGAAAACAACTGAAAACCCTAATTAGGTATATTCCCATACATATACCTAAGTTATCAAGTATACCCATATCATTCATGAGGAACACAAGGCCCAACTCTTTTTTCCAAAAGCTCAACTGTTCCACGGAGTAAATATTACCACGAAGGTAGCACCCCAAAGGTAAGTACCACAAAGGAAAATCCACACAGAAGTATACCACAAAGGTATCACCACAAATGTATGTACCACAAAGGTAATGCCACACAGAATAATACCACAAAGGTAATACTCATCTCACACCAGGTATAACTTAGGTACGGTAGTAAATATGATTAGATGTAATTACTAAATCATCTTACTCTTTTGAGAGGCAAACCCATGTAGGATCCTAAATCATCAAACCCATGTAGAATCCTAGTACAAAAGACCCACGTTGGATCCTAGAGTAGTCCCATGTGGATTCCTAGAGTGGATCCAAGTAGGATACTAGAACATAGACCCACATAGGATCCCTTTCTCATGTTACAGCCGGCCACAGGGTTTTCGCACTAAGCTCACTTGATTCCAAGAGGTTCCACTCCTCAATACACAGTTTGATTCTCCAACTGCCACAAAGTCTCATGAATAAGTATCTCAAAGTACCGCCACGTAATAGGGGTCTCAATGCAACAGATGGTGCATCAATCGGAACCTGGTCTGTAAGTTATTGGCCTTTTAATCTTGAGGGCCCTGTTGGATTCATGTTCGATCCAACCCAGCCATACCCCGTATTTATCCAAATCTCAAGTGGGGTATACCAAAAAGACCATCTTGATACAAGGATTCTGGCTCCACATACGGTTCATCAAACGGAAGCTCGTAGCTCAAGTTATGTCCAAAAGAGAGAAAACAAAAGGTCGACAGACCGACCCGGCCTGACCCAGCCTGGGCCGACCCGACCCGGTTCAGGTTGACCTAGCCCGACCCGGGTCTGGTCCTGGGTCCGGCCCGGCTTGCCGGTGCGGCCCAACCCGCTAGGTGCCCGCGGTGCGTCTAGATCTAGGCGGCTCATTGGGCTTCCCGTAGTGCGGCCCACGCTGGCCCGCGATGGGGTCCTCCCTAGCCGCCCCCCAAGGAGGAAGTGCCCCCTAGGTACCCCGAATGGCCCAGACTTTCAGGTTGGGTAGCCGATCGGCTAGCGCCATGTGGCGCCAGCAGCTGGAATGCGGGACCCGAGGTCTCGCTTGACTCCCTGGCTGGCCAGAGGGACAGCCCACCTGCACGGTGTGGTCGCGCACCGCGCGCCACCACCGACGGCCGGCAGCGAACTAGTCTCCCCTCTTTTTCTTCCATGGCCTCGTGTCATGGCCCCTGCATGCCCAGCAGCACAGACACGCGCCGCCACCCCCTTCACGTGGTCGGTCATGCATCGGCCGCCACCCTTGTTCCACTGTGGCTGACGGGCCACAACCCTTCTCCGGTGGTGTGGTTTCACCGTCGCCATCGTCACGGTCGGCCGTCACTCCCAATCCCCACCGGTGCTGGTCTCCAACACGGTCGTCGACAACGTTCATCGGGTCAACAGGTGTACCCCGGTGGACCGATCTTTATTCTGAATACTCCCACACTCATCTCGGGACATCGCCATCAATTCAAGACCATAAAAATCCATAAAGGTTGCAAAGAGGTCGGGTTGTGTTCGTTTGGCCCGCACCCTCCACATTAGAACGGTATAAAGTGGCATAGTTGTTATTGATTCAATAAGAACGACAAGAATGGGTTAAGGGGTATACAAAACAACAATCCCTACCTCGAAGATTCATTGACGTCGGTGAGGAGAGTAAAGGATGGTCGTCAGTTCATCATCATTGAAGACGTTCCTCATTAGAGATCCTTCGAAGGAGTTCTTCATTGGAGAAAGTGTTCTTCGTTGGAGATAATGTTTCTCCATAATTCTCCCAAGCTTCTCCTTTGCCAACAAATCCTCCAACCAAGAGGTGAAAATCCAAATTAATAAATTTAAGTTTATTAATTAAACTAATTGAGTTGGCACATCAATGTGAGGGGAAACCAAAAGTTACCTCCCATTAAAGGAGGATTTCAAGGGTCAGGTGGCCCCCACCATTGAATTCAAATTGGCATTTCTCAAGCTTGGGTGGTCCCCACCACCAAAAACAAATTGGGAGGATTAAATTTCAGAAATAAAATAAAGCTAGTTTATTGTATTTTCTCTCACGTAAAGCACAAAAACTAACTTTCACCCTCAACCTACTGTGGTTGAGGTCAAGGTCTCCTTAAGGGAATATTGGCATTTCAAGTTCAACGATAACCTTAAATTTCAATTCTGAGCACGAGTTCAAAAGTTACAAAAACTCGCTCGCACGTTTACTGAACGTTCCAAAAAAAGTTCGAAAATTCATTTTGGGTACTCTAGGCCTCGGAATCATGTGCTGTCAATTTTCATGGACTCATAATATTCCCATATAATTAAAAAAATACATTGAAAAATCTGGGTCTTTACATTCTCCCCACCTCAGGGCTTTGCATCCCCATAAGCCACAACTCAAACTAATGGAACAAGTGGGGGTACTGAGCACATATTTAAACCTCCCGCTACCATGTTCTCTCCTGGAAGTTCATGTGCTGCCAACGAACGTGCACCAGAGGTATCGACCGCCCACAAAGGACTAACTCCTGGCCAAATCTCTGCAATCCTCATCAAGGTGAGACATGTAGAAAGACATGATCACCATCCTCAAACTCTAGAGGTCTTTGTCTCCTATTGGAATAAGACTTCTACCTGCTCTGTGCAGTCTTCATCCACTCCTGGATGATCTGCACCTTCTCCGTGGTAGCTCGTACCATCTCTGGTCTCATGAGTGCTGACTCCCCTGGGTCAGTCCAGCACAAAGGTGATCTGTAAGGTCTTTCGTACAGAGCCTCGAATGGTGTCATCCCAATGGTGGAGTGATAGTTGTTGTTGTATGTAAACTCCAACAAGGTAAAGTGATCCTCCCAACTATGACCGAAGTCGAGGATTCAATCACACAGCATGTCCTCGAGGGTCTGAATGGTCTGCTCAGTCTGGCTATCTGTCTAAGGATGGAAGGAGATGCTCAAACAAAGTTGCATTCTGAAAGCCTCCTGCAACCCCTTCCATAGCTGGGAAGTGAAACGTGCATCATGATCGGAGACAATCTTCGGGGGTACTCTACGTAGTCGTACAATCTTCTGCACATAGAGGTGTCCCAATATCTCTACTGAACCCTTCTCTCTGATCGGTAGGAAGTGGGACAACTTGGTGAGTCGGTCAATGATCACCCAGATAGAATCATGACCCATGTATATACACAGAATTCCTATCACAAAGTCCATGTATATCCCATCCCACTTCCACTCTGGGACCTTTAAAGGTTGAACTAAGCCTGCTGGTACCTGATGCTCCGCCTTCACTTGTTGAAAAGTGAGGCACCGAGAGACAAACTCTGCTACTGCTTTATTCATTCCCGGCCACCAGTGCTATCATCAGAGGTCCCATTACATCTTCTCCTCTCCTAGATGTACCGATAGAGGGGACGTATGGAACTTCCTCAACACTTCCTCCCATAAAGACACTGGTACCATAGTACACCCTCTAAAGAGGATGACGTGCTCCCCACCTTCATAAATTCCATCAGGTGCCTGCCATGTGGATATCTGAACACGTCAAGCCTCACAATCAATGTCCCCACACTGCGCCTCCCTGACTCGCTCAAGAAGTGGTGGAGTGACTGTAAGAGACTAAATAAAATCTAATCCATCTCATTTCACAAAGGATATATGTAAAGCGGTCAGCTGCTCCGTCACATCACCTAGCAGTTGTATACCTGATCTCCTGCTGAGTGCATCTGCTATAAAGTTCCCCTTCCTAGGAGTATAGAATATCTCAAAGTCATAGTCCTGGAGGAACTCAAGACAACTCCGTTGTCTCAGGTTCAAGTCCTTCTAGGATAAGATATACTTGAGACTCTGGTGATTAGAGTAGACCATAAAACGCTCTCCCATCAGATAGTGTCACCACATCTTCAAAGCAAAGACCACTGCTGCTAACTCAAAGTCATGGGTAGTGTAGTTCTGCTCATGTTGTCTCAGTTTTCGAGAGCCATAAGTGATAACTGCTTGCTCCTACATCAGGACACATCCGAGCCCAGTCCCTAATGTGTCACAGTAGACTACGTACCCAACACCCTCCTCTGGAAGCCTCAATATGGGGGGCACTAATCAGCCTCTACCTCATCTCCTAAAAAATCCACTGGCATCTCTCTGACCACATGAATGGTTTCCTCTTCTTCATCAACACTGATAAAGGTGCTGCAGCTCTAGAGAAATCTAGCACAAATCTCTGGTAGTATCCGGCCAAATCCAGGAAACTCTGTACCTTTGTCAAACTCATGGGTGGCTCCCAAGCAAGTACCGACTCAATCTTCACTGGATCCACCACAACTCCAGTCTCTGAGATGACATGTCCTAGAAAGTGAACCTCTCGGATCCAGAACTGGAACTTCAAGAGATTACCATAAATCTAGTGCTCTCAGAGTGTGTTCAGAACTATCTACAAATGATAGGCATGCTCCTCCTCGGTAGCCGAGTAGATCAGAATGTCGTCGATGAAGACTACTACAAAGCGATAAAGGTATGGCTAAAATATCCTATTCATGAGTCCCATGAACACTGTTGGATCATTGGTCATGACTAATGGAATAACCAAGAACTCATAGTGTCCATACCGACATATAAAAGTCAACTTCTTTACATCCTCGTCACGTACTCTAAACTGGTGATAGCCTGATCTGGGGTCTATTTTCGAGAATCACCATGCTCCCTTCAGCTGATCAAAGAGGTCATCAATCCTCAGGAGTGCGTACTTGTTCTTCACGGTCACCTGGTTCAGGCACTGATAGTCAACACAAATTCTCAAGCTCCCATCTGCCTTCTTGGAGAACAAAATTAGGGCTGCTGAAGGAGAAACACAGGTCCGGATGAACCCATTCCCCTATAAGTCCTCCAGCTGTACTTGTAACTCATGAAGCTCTGCAGGATCTATCTGATACGCTGGTGTAGACATCAATTTCGTCTCGGGGTATAAGTCAATGTAAAATTCCACCTCTCTATGAGGAGGTAGACCCAAAACATAATCAGGGAAGACATCCATGTACCGGTCCACCACTACAGGATAG
Organism: Viscum album; assembly: GCA_963277665.1. NCBI lineage: Eukaryota > Viridiplantae > Streptophyta > Magnoliopsida > Santalales > Viscaceae > Viscum > Viscum album. Next base: position 1,515,583,645 of record OY728163.1, read on the forward strand.
GTCGGACTCTCCACATCAACCGCTCAGAGGGTAAGGCTAGCCAACTGATGAGTGATCAGTTGCACTCTCCTCCGGTTAAGTCCATCCAGTGCTGCAAAGGCTCCCTTCTCGCTGGTGAAGGTAAACCTAGTCCCATCCTCACGGATACACCGCACTTTTCACCTAATTCAATCGATCTGGGCATGGACTGTAGATAACCAATCCATACCCAAGATGACGTCGTAAGGCCTCGATGCCGCTACTAGAAGATATTAGCTGAAGCTCTCACCTCCTATAGTAATCTCACACTGCTGGCACCAGTGTGTAATCATAAAATTATCTCCCATAGGATTCTATAGCCATAAGAATCAAGCCAACGGCTCCACCAGAATATCCGAGCTCCGAACAAGGGAAATGTCAATAAAAGAATGACTATAACCTGTGTCTATAAGTACTGCAGCTAAGGTGGAGTATACATAGATCATACCTCATATCATCTCTGAAGTGTCGTGGTCGTAGGCCTCAGCTACCTGGAACTGAGCTCTCCCCTGTCCACCTTCCCCCTATGGTCGGGGTGGACCACCTAGTGGTGGTGGCAGTAACACCTTGAATTATCACCCATCACTAGTTGCACGGCCATCTCCTCTGCCACGTCTGCCTGTTCCCTACGGACCTCCTCAGTCAAACATATTTCTCTACATGGGTGGTACTTCGACCGTCTTCTAATCATCTGTATGGCGGGTCAGGCAGTCACGAACCATGTGACCCTGCCCGCCGCATGCGTAACACTACCTGCTCCTCGCATGACTGGCTCTGTCTCGGGTTCCCCACACAACCGACCCTGAATCATGTGGTCGTCCACCTATAGGTCTGGTCCTTTTGGACCTCTATGACATCTGTCTTCTACCATATATAGAAGACTCTGCAACGTGAAACCCGGTGGTGGGTCTCGTTGTTGGTGACTGTTCAGTAAGAAAACTCTCCATTAAGAGGGCTCTCTCTAACACCCCCACCTGCGTCAGGATTTTGAGAGAAATCATTGAATCCTTGATCACCCACCTAAGTCCCTACTCGAATGTTCGGGCCCTAGAGAATGTGTCCCAAACCATATCAGTGGAGTAGAGTGGGTGGTCGGTGAACCTCATTGAGTACTGAGCCACAGTCATGTTGCCCTACTTTAGATGAAGAAGCTCCTATATGTGCACTGCGTGAAGGGTCACTGGGACAAACTCTGCCCGAAATAGGCTCTCAAAGTCTGCCTAGAGAAGTGTCATCTCGTCGTAAACCTAGAGCATCAAGCTCCACCATCTGCCTTCTGCTGCCTGTAGAATACTAGTGGCAAGGATCACCATGAGATTAGCTGGTGTCCTTACCAGTCACAAGACTCTCACCATGGCCTCCATCCAATCCTCAGTCGCCTGTGGTTCTGTCTCACCCCTGAACTTGGGTGGCCTCTAGTGCTAGAACTCATGCAATGCGCTCAATTGGCGTGCACTCTCTATTGCTGGTGATGGGGTAATCGATGGCCCAACAGGTAATAGTACTGCTGGTGCCTCCACTGGTTCCTCTACTGATAAAGGGCCCTGTGCCAAGGCCTCATTGCTTGGTGGGCTGTCACGGAATGCTCTACCCGGAACCTGTTCTGGATGTCTATGTGGAGGCATCCTTAAAAGAAACAGGTGTTCCATGGTCAACAAGTTATACCTGGTGAGCTGAATCAAAGAGATCACAAAGAAAACTTTTTAAAATACACATGCAATCAGTGTTTTTGTGCACTGAATCAGAAATCAGGAGTCAGGGTCCTAGTGTATGGATACGTCGGTCGCCGCACCAACACTGGATTCTCTAAAATTATAACCACACTCATAACACTTAACACTATTATCGTTAGAAGATCATAGTCCAATGTTCTACGGTAGAACCGACTCCTCTAATACTAATTTGTCACAACCCATCCCCCGGGGCCCGTGTCGTGACTAACCCAAGCCTGCCTTCCAAAGCCCAGGGGATGGAGACTAGCACCGAAAGGTGTATTCCCTAAAATGGGAAGTCATTGCCTTTATAACCTGTAAACTGACACAAACCAAGAACATGTCAAGATACGAACACAAGTAAACTGTATAGTAAAAAGAGTGTGTACAGTAAGTAAAAGGGGCCAGAATACAAGGACAACTGGAAAGTACAAGGAAAACTGAAAAGTAAAAGTAAAACTAAAAATAGCTCCTGTGAACACCCGCCAAGGATCCTACCTGAAGGGTAGGTACAACTCTAGAATGGTCGTCTCTGTTGTACACCTCGTCTAATGTCCACCTCAGAGCTACCTCCAGTCTTGGTACCCTTGTCCTCTGTTAGAATTTTCCGTCTTCAGCACCAAACGCAACAAGGTGTGGGCATAGCCCATGCAGGGGTGAGTATAACGATACTCAGTAGGGACCCTGAGACCCTCAAAGGTCTCACAAGATCCACAAAGGATAAACCACAAAGCATGAAAACAACTGACAACCCTACTTAGGTATATTCCCATACATATACCTAAGTTATCAAGTATACCCATCTCATTCATGAGGAAACCTAAGGCCCAACTCTTTTATCCAAAATCTCAATTGTTCCACCGAGGAAAGATTACCACGAAGGTAACATCTGAAAGGTAAGTACCACAAAGGAAAATCCACACAGAAATATACCATAAAGGTATCACCAAAAATGTATGTACCACAAAGGTAGCGCCACACAGAATAATACCACCAAGTTAAGACTCGCCTCACACCATGTATAACTTAGGTACGGTAGTAAAGATGATTAGATGTAACTACTGAATCATCTTACTCTGTTGAGAGGCAAACCCACGTAGGATCCTAAATCATCAGACCCACGTAGGATCCTAGTAAAGAAGACCCACATAGGATCCTAGAGTAGTCCCACATGGATTCCTAGAGTGGATCCAAGCAGGATACTGGAACACAGACCCATGTAAGATCCCAAGGCACAGACCCACATAGGATCCCTTTCTCATGTTACAACCAGTCATAGGGTTTCCGCACTAAGCTCGCTTGATTCCGGGACGGTCTTCTCCTCAAGCCACAGGTCGATTCTCCAACTTCCACAAAGTCCCATGAAGAAGTATCCCAAATTAACTCCATGTAATAGGGGTCTCAACGTAATAGACGGTGCGTCAATTGGATGCTCGGACTGTAAGTTATTGGCCTTTTAGTCCCGAGGGCCCGGTTGGATTCGTGTTCGATCCAACCTGGTTATACACCAACTTTATACAAATCTCAATTGAGGTATACCAAAAGTACTGTCTCGATCCAAGGTTTCCAACTCCATAGACGGTTTGTCAAACGGATGCTCGTAGCTCAAGTTATGGCCAAAAGAGCGAAAAAAAAGGGTCAAAGCTGGTCTGGGTCTGGTGCAACCCGGTCGGACCGACCCGGCCTGCTGGGCACCCACGGTGCGGCTGGAGCTGGGTGGCCCACACTGGCCTGCAGTTGGGTGGCACAATGGTGGGGTCCACCCAAGCCTCCACCCAAGGGGGAAGCGCCCCCTGGGTACCCCAAATGTCTCGGCCTTTCAGGTTGGGTAGCCGACCGGCTGGTGCCACGTGGTGCCGGCAGCTGGCACACGGGACCCGGGGTCCCACTCGGCTCCCCGTATGGCCAGACAACTAGCCCACCTATGCGGCATAGTCACGCACTGTGCCACCACCAGTGGCCGACAACGAGCTGGAAACCCCTCCTTCACTGTCGCGGCCTCGTGTCGTGGCCCCTGCATGCACGGCGGCGCGGACGCACGCCGCCACTCCCTTCATACGTTCGGTCGTGTGTCGGCCGCCGCCCTTACTCTGTCAATGCTGATAGGTTGCGACCCTTCTCTGGCAGCGCGGTCATGTCGCCGCCATCGTCACGGTCGGCCGGAGTTTCGGTCGCCTCTTCTGAGCCCTACTGATGTCGGTCGCTAGAACGGTCGCTGGCACGATCACCGGCGACGTTCCTCGGGTCACCGGGTCTACCTCGATGGCCCGATCTTCATTCTGAAGACTCCCACACTCATCTCGGGACATCTCCATTGATTCAAAACCACCAAAATATACAAAGGTTATGGAGAGGTTAGTCCATGTTTGTTTGTCCCGCACACTCCGCGTTAGAACGGTAGCAAGAGGCATAGTTGTTCTTGATTCAAGAAGAACAACAAGAACGGTATAAGGGGTATACGAAACAAAAATCCCTACCTCGAATATTCATTGACATTGGTGATGAGAGGGAAGGACGGTCATTGGTTTGTCGTTGTTGAAGACGTTCCTCATTGCAGATCCTTCGACGGAGTTCTTCATTGGAGAAAGTGTTCTTCATTTGAGAGAATGTTTCTCCATAATTCTCCCAAGCTTCTCCTTTTCCAACAAATCCTCCAACCAAGAGTTAAAAATAAAAATTAATAAATTTAAGTTTATTAATTAAACTAATTGAGTTGGCACATCAATGTGATGGGAAACCAAAATTTACCTCCCATTAAAGGGGGAGTTCAAGGGTCGGGTGGTCCCCACCATTGAATTCAAATTGGTAGTTCTCAAGCTCGGTTGGTCCCCACCACCAAAAACAAATTGGGAGGATTAAATTTCATAAATAAAATAAATCTAGTTTATTTTAATTTCTCCCACATAAATCTCAAAAACTAACTTTCACCCTCGACCTACTGCGGTTGAGGTGAAGGTCTCCTTAAGCGAATATCAGCACTGTGAGTTCAATGGTGCCCTCAAATTTCAATTCCAATCACCGGTTTAGAAGTTATAAAAACCCACTCGCACGTTTACTAAATGTTTCAAAAAAAGTTCAGAAATTCATTCTAGGAACTTCGGGACTCAGAATCACATGCTGTCAATTTTCGCGAACTCGTAATATTCCCATATAATTAAAAAAATTACATGGAAAAATCTGGGTCTTTACAAATATAGTTCTCATAAGCAGTATAAATAGTTCTTTTCAGATTAATTAGAAACTATAGTCCATGTTCTCTCAGACACACCCATGCATTCCAAATAACACCTCCCTTTCTCACGAGTAGAGATCCATCCTATACAAATTCATCACTTGGTGATAATCATTGGCCCAAAATATCCCTATAACTAAGTCCCTCTAGGTCCAATGCACATAAAAACAAGACAACCATACCATTAAAATTTCACACATCAAAACCTTTATTTGTTTTATAAAAATAAATTAATCAATTAATCAACCATTTTTTGGGCGTCACCCATAACCCATGTTTTAATAACTAACCAACGAGTGCACTATCCAGTAGAGTTTTATCATGATAATTTAATTTCAAATAAGAATTAATTTCTTTTAAAAATTAAAGAGCCTTCACATTCTATAAAAATAGTAAAGAGGAAAAAAAAACCTACCTCTTATGTTCATCCAACAATAAAAAAACATAATAATCATCCTAGACAGCCTCTAGAGTTATCCTGAAATCACCTTAAAATCATCTAGATCAAAATCCATAAGGAGGAAAGGATGAACCGATGGTATGAGAGGTGATTTTTTGTCAAATAAAATGCATTAAAATAACTCCCAAAAATATTTTGCATGGCCTCATTAAAATCTATAACTCTTACCTAAGATTCGGTTCATGAATCAGGCATTTAAAATTCTGGAATAAATGACACCATATCGTATTTTACCCACCAAAACCTTGGTTCATTTGGATGAACTATGACTCATAAGTCTCACCATGGCGAGACATTATAGTTTATGGGAAAACCTTTGACCACTTTAGACCCACCATTCCCTTTACCATAGTGTGTTTAGGTCTCTTTGGCCATGTTCCATAGCTAGAACCCCATTATTCCATGTCAAAATCCACTAAGTGAACATGGTTTCCCTTTGGAAATTTGGTGTGCCCATGTTACATAGGTGAACCCTTAGTGAACCACTCCCTCCACCACAAAATTTTTTTTCCTTTGGTGTACCTCAACACACCCAAACACCACCCCACTCTCTGAGAAACCCACCAACACTTCCCAAACCCCAAAAAAACATTAAAAGGCTTAAATAAACTTAAGTTAAGGTAGAAATTACCTCAAACAGAGGGTGTTACATCACATGCATAGGATATCATAAGGACAGTACCTATAATAATATTATAATAAATTTGTAATATAAAATTTAAAATTGAAAAGGATAATATAATGGAAATGTAAATAGGAATTAGAGAGAGGATAAAAGGAATCTTACCTATCTTGATATTCTTAGCCTAGAGATAAACCTTGGAACCAACATAAATCTTCAAGATTAAATAGAGAGCTATTGGAGAGACTCCTTCAGTGAGATGTGAATAGATAAATTTGAATTTAGTGTTATGGGAATAATAAGATTGGTGGATATTTATAAGTTTAGTGAGTGGAATTTCATGGATTAAAGTATTGAATATTTTATTTTTCCATTATTATAACTTTTACACAACTCCCAATAGTTCCTCGTTACCTACCTTAATTAACCACTACAATTTTTAGTGAAAAAAGTTGGAACATATTAGTACCTTGGTTGAGTTTATTCATGATTATATGTGAAAAAATAACAAATTTTATCCCTTAGATAATTTCAACATCCTGATTCAAAATATGAAATCCATTTTATCATATTTATCCTCTAATTATGTGCATTTTAAATTTTATATAAAGATGATACATTTGATAAAAAATTTCTATGAGAGTAAACATGATTTCATTACTAAATAATTTATACATTAATAACTCTTAACCTATAGATTTAGATGTTATCAGGAAGACATAATCCCCTACTATAAATTAAATATCCTTCCTTTGATTGTTATCATAACTTTTTTTATGATTTTTTCTTCTTTGATATGATTCTAGATAAATCATACCTTATCTGATACCTCTTCTAAAAGTTATGCATCCAATAAATTTCTTTCTCCAACTTCAACCCAATATCTCAGAGTCTAACATCTCTTTCCATACAAGGCCATTTTTATACTATATTAGTAACTATTATTATTTTAAAACTCAAATGGAGGTAAATATTGATCCCATGTTCCATATAATTTGAGTGATAATGACCTTAATAATTCATCTATTTTTTGGATAGTCCTTACAAATTTTCAATATATTTGAGGATGATAGGTTTTATTGAAATTAACCTCTATATTTAAATCCTTCTATAGATTCCTCTAAAATTTAGATGTTAACCTTATATCATGATCAAAAAGTATGGATAATAGTATTACATGAAGTCTCACAAGTTCATTTATATACAACCTATCAAGAATGAACAGAGGAAAATCTTCTTAAATTATAAATAAATGGGTTGAATTTGTAAGATAATATATAATGAACCATATTAAATCATGATCCTTGGATGTCTTAGGTATCCCAAATATTAAATCCATAGTAATATTATCCCACTTCCACTTTGGTATAGTTAAAGGTGTCATAACTCCTTCGGGATTTTTTTTCAGCCTGCACTTATTGGAATACTAAGCATCTTATAGTGTAATCCATAATTTATTTCTTCATATATTCCCACTAGAAATGATATTGGATATCCCTATACATATTGGTGTTTTCGGGATGTATAGAGAAGTTTGAGTTATGAGCCTCATCCAATAGATATTTTTTCACCTCTAGTATTGATGTAACACGTAACCTCTTACCAGACCTTAAAATTCAATATTCACCAATATTAAACTATAATAATAAATAAGGTTGGGTAATTACATTGAATAATAATGATGTTTCCCTTCCATTATAATACCCATGTTTATTCTTACTAAATACCAAAAAATTGGATAATTCTACACCATCATTATGGATAAGATACCATGGTCTTTTCTACCTAATACACTTTATACCTGTTTTTATTTCTCATTATGATAATGTATATCACAATCATATTCATTTAGTATTTACAAACATCTCTTTTAACTCATATTAAGATTTTTCTCAGTGGATATATATTTCAAACACTTATGGTTATTGTATACATCAAATTTATATCCATATAGAGAGTGTCTCCATATATTTTGTACAAAAATCACAATCACTAACTCTAAATCATGAATTGGATAATCTATCTCATGTATTTAAAACTTTAGATATTCATAAGGCATTGTTCTGTTATTTTTCATTAGAACTCATCTAATACTTTTCTATGATGCATCACTATAAATAACAAACCCTTACTTTCTAGATGGAAGAGTTAATTCAAATTAATTTGTCAATATTCTCTTTAATTCTTCAAATATATCATCACATTTTTTGATACATGTGAATTTTACCCCCTTATGTGTTAACTTGGTTAATATGATAGTAAATTGAGTGAAATTTTCAAAAAAAACACTAATAGTATCCAGTTAAACCAAGGAAACTATGTATTTCATTTATGTTGGTGTGTTATTTCCACTCCTTATCAACCTTTATTTCATAAGGGTTAATAGATATACCATCCTTGGTTACAATATTTATAAGTAAAGTAACTTATTAAATCCAAAATTCATATTTACTAAATTTCCCATATACCTCCTTTTTCCTCATCACCTCAATCACAATTTGAAAATGTCTTTCATGATCCTCATAATACTTAAAGTATAAAAGAAAATAGTCAATAAATTTCCCTAAAAACTTATCATTATAATCCTTGTATATTATATTCATCAAATCCATAAACACATAGGGTGAATTTTTTAACCCAAAAGGAATTAATGTGAAAGCATAATGACCATACCTCATACAAGAGGCTATCTTTGGGATATATTCTTTATTAAATTTTCACTAATAATAACCTGAATAAAGATCATACTTCAAGAATTATTGGTCATCTTGATTATGATGAAAGGGATCATCAATATGTGGTAATGAATAATTTTTCTTTATCATGATTACATTGATTTTCCTATAATCAATTCATAACCTCATTAAACCATCCTTCTTCACAAATAAAATGGGTGATTCCCATGGTGAAAAACTTGGATTAATGAAACCCTTATCACATAAGACTTGTAATTGGTTGTTTATATCAACTAATTCCACTATATCCATTCTATATAGTGGCTTAGATGGGGTTTTTTTTATCAGGAATAAGATCAATGGAGAATTCAACTTCTCGAACAAGGGGAGTCTAGGTAATTCATAAATAAATACATCAATATATTCTTGAAAAAATGGTAATTATTCTATTATAAAAACTTCATTCCCCTTCATATATTAAATTTATTCAATTTATTCACCAATTATTTCATTAGGATGAGCTACTGGGGGTGTTTCCAAACATGATTCAGGTCATGAAATATCCCCTCTAAAGATAAGTAATTACATACTCTATTCACCGATTATATATTTATTATCCCTATAATAAATTATAGATTTATAATTTATGATTCAATACATCCCCAAGATTACATAAAAATCCAAAATAGGAATGATGATTAGATTAGAAACTATACAACACCCATGCATTCTAATTTGAACTTCCTGGTATATCATTGTTGAAATAAAAGTACCACTCAGTTCTCTAATTGATCAATCATTCCTTAATGTATTTGGTGAGATTGAATATTATTTTCAAACATGCATTATATAAAATAGTGTTTAGATACATGATTAAATAATTAATTAGTTATCATTGAATATATAATCAAAGTACATGTTAAAACGTCATTTTGAGCTTCATCTTCAACCATTACTATTTTAAATGATTGGAATTAATACTTACACCTCTACTAGGGTAGATTACCTTGGTTTTTGTGGAATTTCTTAGAGTAATGTCACATATCCTTATAGTTAAAGCATTGAACATTGATTTATTATATCTTTTATTTACACTCATGGTCTTTATTACCTTTAACTTCATAGTTAAATTATACATCTAATCTGCATAAGTAGTCCCCTGGGTGTTTCTTCCCACATTTATTATATATAGGGAACTCCACTATACCCTTATTTTTCTTTTCTATAGTTATTATTATATGGTAATCATTAATCCTATCATTCTTAGGATTCCCTTTTCAAAATAATGATTTTGAAAACTCCTTCTCATTCTTGATAACACTTGTAACACTTTCTTTATATGTTGAAAAGTATTGGAAAACTAAGTATATTTGAATTCTTTTCTTTAAACAACCAAATAAGTGTTCAATATTTTTTTTGGTTGTGTAAATAATATAAAACATACCTTGTTAATATTTTGAAATTAGTCTCATACATAGTCCCTATCTCTTCTTTTTCTCATAATAAATTCAATAATTTCCTTTTTATCTTAAAAAGGTTCTCTTGAGGAAAATATTTTTGCAAAAAATCACCTTAAATTCATTTCAATCCATTTTTTCAATATCATCCTCCTTAGTATTTTTATTTAGTGACCACCATTGGTTAGAATATTCCTTTAAATGATATAAAACCATGATAACTTCTTATTTTAAATTTATCTCAATTCTACAAAGATCTTATCTAGAGACATTATCCATTGTTTTTCCACCATAGGATTAGTTGAGCCACTAAATTATGAATCTCATTCCCTCATAAAATTATCCTAAGTAGTTGATACCTATTAATGGGGAGATACTTTCTCCATATGGGAAAGGTTATTTGTCAAAACCAAAGTTAATTTACTTAGGATATTAAAAAAATTCGAATAAACATTAACTCCATTATCTTGATTATTCAGATAATCCATACATTATCCTGAATTATTTACTTGGTTTTCATTTCTTTTAGAAGATCACATTATCTAACAAATTAAATAGATTAATTATTAATATTATAAACTACTAATGTATAAAACATGACTTGTATATCATTTTTTCCCAAAATAAGGTCCTATAAAAAGAATGTATATCAAAAAAATTCTAAAATAATCTATTGAATTTTCCAATGGTAAAATCTATGTTCTATACCTAAATTCTTATAAATATAGTTCCTAAAATTTCTTCTAAAACTTGATCTAATACCAACTATAACACCCCTGACCCCAGGCACCCAGAGCTGGTGGGGTATTTGATACATGTTAATTAGATTACATACCTGATACCAAGGTTTTGTATTCCTCAAGAGACTAGATATATAACATTATATTAAATCATCACATATTATATCATTTGAGTAAAAATAATTATTTCTTAATGTTACCCCTAGATATGATCATATATTTTATTATTATTCATTACTTAGATAAATTAGAAACATAAGGGTAGGGTGAGATTAAATGCTTAATAAGGGATAATTTACAGTGGAAGTTAACATGGCATAATGGTGTCATGAGAAATATAGTGGGAATAGATCAGAAAAAATGATGTCATATAAATTAATACATAACAATAACATAATCCATGGATGAAAAGGGGAATAAAAAATCACATGTGCAAAATTAAATTATCTCATAATTATTGATATTATGGGAATGTTAATCGAATTAAGATGGTAAGAGGGGGTAAATTGCCTTTAAAATTTTGAAACTAAAATATGTGATAAAAAATAGTGACTTAAACAAATAAATTAAGTATTAAATATATATAAATATAAAAATTAAAAATATAATCAATATAAAATTAATTTATTTATTAAGTTAAATATAATTGATATATATATATTTGAAATTAAAAGGATTAAGCATAGTGAAAATGACATTAAATAAGCAATATATTGGTTTTATAATTTAAGATATTAAATGATGGATATGATAAAATAGTAATTAATTAATTGAATAAAATTGAATAAAATTAAAAATATTTAAAAAATTTAATAAAATACAAGGCACACAATTTGATAAGGTAGTTCAAAAATAGCTCAATAAGAGCCCATATGTCTCCCCGCCCTACCCCACCCACCCCCTACCCCCCCCCCTAAATTTCTTAAGAGGATTTTGATTAAAAGTACTTGAATTTTATGTTAGTCATTTAATTCAATAACAATATAGACCTTTTAATTTAATGGTATCCAAGAAACCCAAAAATATACATTGGTTTTAGTTGTTTCCAATAAATTTAAAAGAAAGACCTTGGTTTTAGTGGTATCCAAGAACTCAAAAGGAATGAAAAATGAGATTTTCTTAGGCACAAACCCTTTAAATAAATTTTATTAATTCTATAGAAATATATAGAAGATGAAATTGAGAGATAAATGTGTTTTAAGAAATAAGTACAAATAAATCCCAATAAAATGAACAGTAGAAGAAATTTTGTCACTGATGCTCATTGAATTGATTATCATTCACTATAGATAAATAAATTCTATATAAGTTAATTATCAAGACTCCCATGGGATGTATTTATAGGATTCTATGGTCACTAGGTCATGTAGGAGGTGTTAATGGGTTAATAGGACTATTGAAGACCACCATAAATAATCCCTTAAACTTGATGACTCGATACCGCTAGCTAGCCTCCCAATGCCACCGGCTGGCCAGTGGGATTTCTATAGGTTTCATGGTCTACACAAACCTCACCATCTAGCTGTTTGGATTTTTATACATCATTGGTTCTATCCAATTCCATTAGTTATATAGTGGTACCCTAATAGGTGGCCAGTGGAAGAAACTGGTGTGTCCTTCACAAATGGCCTTCCAATCTCCTCTTGAACCCATCCTTTGGTTGGTTCAAAACCTATAAATATACTCAAAAAATATAGCTAAAAATACATGAGATAAAAAATTTATAACACCAAAAGGAGTTTTTGATCATTAAAATAATCTATGAGAGAGAGGTACAATGCTCTCCCACCTTTTGATGATCACAAACACTTGGAATGTGCCAAATAAAATTTCAAAAGGAATTTCAATATCTCATAATGAAATTCAAATGAGATTATAAAATAATTTTCAATACTCAATAGAAATACAATTGGATTTTAAAATTATTGAACACAATATAGGTTCAAATCAATTTCTATTTAAAATAAATTCAAAACAATCCTTTGGAAACATAATTTTATCAACTTCTCTAAAAGAAAAAAACTTCTCCCTTAAAAAAATAAAACCTCTCCAAAACTATAAACATATCCCATAATTATTAAATATATTAAATATATAAAAATAAAATTCTCCCTTAAAATATAATTATAAATTTTATAATGATACCATAAATGCCTCCCCCTTTTTTATTATCATAAAAGAATATAAATAGGGATAAAGACATAAAGGTTAGCATAAAGATACCCAATAAGAATGAGTGACAAAAAAAATAATATTTAATTACCCATCATTAATTTTTCTTCATGAGATAAAAAAATAATATTTATAAAAAAACTGAAAATGTTTTTTTTTAAATATTTTAATTTTTCAAAATAGAATTTAAAACCAACACTTTCTCAAAATATCAAAACACACTTTTATATTTTAATTTTTAAAGTAAATCTTGAAATTTTAAGAACAAAATAAATTTTCAATAAGCTCCATTTTTTTATCAAAAGGGTGTATCCTCAAGGAAAATTTCATAATTAATAATAGGGTTGGATCCCCTATTGTTAATGTATTAAAAATACAAGGGGGCATAAAACAAATATATTAAAGAGTTTAAAAAACATAAAAGATTTAAAAAAAATACCCTTTAAAATTAATACATATTTTTAAAAAATAAATAATTGAAAATATTTATCTCAATATAATTTATAATAAATTCAAATTTTAAGAGATTTTGAAATAAATTATCAAAATGGATCATAAATATCATTTGAATAATCCAAAACATATCCCTAAGGGGTGTCAAACCAGGTGTGAAATAAAGGCCCACTACTCATGCTCAGGGTGAAGATAAGGTTAATATCCAACCAACCCTTTTGTAGTTAATTACCCTAGGTGCATCTATACCAAAGCCACATCCACTTATTTGTATCCATATAGGGATAAATTTTCTAAGACAATCGCACTTTCTTTACTAAAATTTAGGATTATAAAATAAGGAATTGGAAATTTTCAATCTAACCATAGTTAAAATATGAGTGTCACAAGTGAACCATACCTAACTCTCCCTTAATAAAATTAAAATGATCTAAATCAAGAGTATTGGTAAATATATCATCCAATTAAATATTGGTTCTAATAAACTCTAACATGATATCTCCTTTTTGAAATTGGTATCTCAAAAAGTGGTGTTGATCATGAATATTCTTGGTGTGAGAATATTGAATTATATTTCTTGAAATATTAATGAAATTATTGTTTTCATGATTAATAGGAACAAAATTTTAATTTATCCTATAATCTAAGAAAGTTTTTTCATCCAAATAATTTGGTCACTAAAACTCCCTATGGTTATATATTCCACTTTGGTCATAGAAAGAGCAATATAATTTTTCTTATTACTACTCCAAGAGAGAAGGTATTTTCCAAGTAGTTGACAAGTCCCTCTTGTACCTTTCCTATCTAATTTACATCCACCAAAACTAACATTTTAAAAACTTGTAAGTTAAAAATATGTGACTTTTTTATAAAATAAAAAAATATTATTAAGACCTTTTAAATATCTAAAAATTATTTTAAGATATTTTAAATAAAATTATTTAGGATTGAATTAAAAATGAGCACAAAGAAAAACACTAAAAATGATGTCAGTTCAGGTTATAGTAAGGTAAATAAGGCTCTTAATCATACCTACAAAAATATTTTTGTCAACTAGGTTACCAGCTTCATCCAATGTTAGCTTTCAAGATTTATTCATGGGTGTAACTATTTCCTTTACTTGATCTATGGAAAAAAAATTAAAAGTTAATTAGTGTATTTTCCTTGGTTTATAAAGATATAATTCATATTTTTAAAAATTTTAAAACCAATAAAAAAATTAACTTGCCCATAAAAATCATTTAAATTTCTTTTCTAATTAAATATAAAAACTCCTTAAAATATATTCTTTTTTAGAACTGAAAATAACATCATCAACATAAATTTGAATGATTAAGAATCATTTGAAATGGAATTGAAAAACAAAGTTAAATCAAATTTTCCCATTTTAAAATCATTTTCTAAAATAAATTTTTTTTAACCATTCATATAAAGTCTGAGAGGATTTTTTAAAACATAAATAGACTTGTTTAACTTAAAACATGATTTTTAAATTTTGAATCTTAAAAAATGGGTGGTTTTTCAACAAAAAACTTTTTGAAAATAAAACCATTCAAAAAATAACTTTTAACATCAATTTGAAAAAGGTTATAATTTAAGTGGGTGGTGAATGAAAATAATATTCTAGTGGGTTAAATCCTAGAGGCAGGTATAAAGGTATCAACATAATCAATGCCTTCTTCTTAATTATATCCTTTGTATATGAGTCTATTTTTTTTACAAGTCATATAACCTTGATTTTCAAATTTATTTCTAAAAACCCATTTAGTACCAATTATGGGATGATCATCAGGTCCTTCAAAAAGATTCCAAACATTATTCCTTGTGAATCAATTTAATTATTCTTATATTGAAAGTAACCAATTTTCATCATTAATGGTATCATTAATATTTAATTGTTATATGTTTGAAATTAAATCGTGATGTTCAACCTCATTTAAAATAACCTTCTAGTATGAGTTATATCATGAAAATCTCTAATAATGTTTTTTAACAGATGATCTTTAGATTTCACTCATGCCTTGGGTAAAGGAGTGGATGGTGGTTCTTCCACAACATCAATTTCTTTAGAATTAGGTGGATTATTTAAGTTCAAATTTTATAGGTAAACCTACACATCATCAATTTAGGGATTATTATTTGGAAAATTATTATCATATTTGATGTGAATTGATTCATTCATGGTCTCAATACCTTTATTAGAAACTTGGTATGCTTTAATTGAGTTAGAGTACACAAGAAAAATATATTCATTGAATTTGGGTTCAAACTTTCATAGGTTTACTTTGTTGTTAAGAATATAGAATTTATATACAAAAACTTTAATAAATCCAACATTAGGAAATTTTTT
This sequence comes from Viscum album, assembly GCA_963277665.1. Taxonomy (NCBI): domain Eukaryota; kingdom Viridiplantae; phylum Streptophyta; class Magnoliopsida; order Santalales; family Viscaceae; genus Viscum; species Viscum album. The sequence goes on from OY728163.1 coordinate 1,515,599,536, forward strand.
TCCAAATTTTATCTGGGTTCTTTTTAAGGAAGGGTATTATGAGAACATGGTTTAAGGTATAACATGAAATATCAACCACCTCAACCCAAAAATATTTTTATAGTTTAAATTAATTTTAATGAGACCTTTCAATCATATTAATAGTTTGATTTCATCTTTCAACAACCCCATTTTATTGTGGATTACTTACAGTAGAAAAAGAAATATTATAACCTTGTGAATTACAAAGTTCTTTAAAATCCTTATTTTCGAATTCTCCCACATAATATATCCAAATAGATATGATCATATAGGATTTTTTATTTTTTACCTTCTTTGGATATTTATTAAGGACTTTAAAAAAATTATTTTTATGAGATAATAAATAAAACCATGTAAATATTGTATAATCATTCGATAATTCCAAAAGTGTAAGATTTACATCCTATACTTACAATTTGTATTGGTCCAAAAAGATCAAGATGAATAAGATAAATGGATTTATAAGTAGATACTTACTATTTTATATTTAAAGGAAGTTTTTTTATACTTACTAAATTAGAAAGTCTCACATAAAATGTCATTTTTGAAATGAAATTTAGGTAAATATACTACTAGAAAATTTTGATTAAGTTTGAAATGTGTGTGTGTGTGTTATAATAACCAAGGAACATATGATAAAACCATGACTCGCTATCTTTTGTACTAAAACATTTAAAATTTTGAATTGGAAGAGATTTTAAATCAATAACATATACATTTTAAAAATGAGAAGCTGAAAATAAAAAATTTCCTTTGCAATAAATGACTTTACAAAAATCATTTTTGAAAGAATTCAAAACTGTTATCATATAATTAGATAATACTTAGAAAATTTTGTTTTAAACCATTAACATATAAAACATATTTAATAATATATTAATTTGAAAAACCAATATTACCTATACTGATGATATTACTCATTGAGTTATCACCAAAAGTGGCATGGCCTTTATAAATATTTTCAAGATGATTGAACTCGAAGTAGTCATCACACCTATTTATCAATCATGAAATATCCATATACAATGTGGTTCCTTGAGATTTTATCTTGATACATTTTTACTATAAAATAATCATGAAACTAAAGACTTTGTTACCTAAATTTTGGGTCCACATGTGTTAGCTAAAAGAGATTTTGGAATCCAAAATTATTTCGCATATTATTTTTTATATGAATTCCTAAATAAATTATTATAAGAGAGGTAAATTAACTTAATCCTCCCATAAAAATATTTTTTATAATAACATTTATAAATAATATGACTAGTTTTTTGAAAATAATTACAAAATTTATCTTGTTATAACCCTTTTACAAAAGTGGTATTTTTAGAGGTGTTAGATTGATTTATGAAACCAAAACCAAAATGATTTTTCACATGACATTGAGAACCAATAAGTTTATTTAAACATTTCTCACCTAATGTGAACCTATCAAGAGATGTTTTATGATTTTTAATTATTGGTTCTAATATTTCAACATTAGGTTTCTCTTTTAATTTCAAGTATAACCCATCATTTTCTTTAGAAAGTTGACTCTTTTAAAAAATAACATGGTTATATTTCTTTTTAATTTATTTTAATTTTTTGATAAGTTCACAAAAAACATTCAAGAATTGATCTATAAAACATTTATTATCTTTATAGTTTAGCTGACTGAAGAACAAGAAGAAGTGGAGGAATTAGTAGTATCACTAACCTCAATTTATACCATGATACATTTTGTGCTATTGTCACATGACATGTAAGAATAGAGGTAATCATAACTTATACTCCATGTAAAAACATTGAGTGATTTCATAACTTTATTCTTTTCCATTTTGATCATGGTAAAATATAGCTTAATGTGTCCCTTTTTGTTGAAATTATAATGACTTTACTCAACTTATTTCCATTGATTCTTCATTTTAGTATGATGAAAGGATCTATTTCTTTTAATGAATTTTTTTACTTTCTTGGAAATCTATGAAATGTCAATATCACTTTTTAAAGAGCCGTCATTGATTATTTTAAAAGAAATTTTTTTTTCTTCACTTTATTTTCATCTTTTTTGGCTTTTCACTTCATGGTGATCTCATAGGTCATGAGAGAACCAATGATTTATTAAAATTACATGTTCTTAATATATTTTTCTTCTTTAATTTATGCTACCTTGGGTGACCAAGTACTCTAAAAAAAACCAAATTACCTTTTTCATAAGTGTTTTTGTATCAAGAATATCATCCAAAGATTTTATTTCATTGTATATGTCAGCAAAATAAGTAAATATTTCATTAATTGATTCATTATGATGTATTCTAAAACTTTCAAAAACTTATATATATATTTAAATCCTTGTGCCTTTAATTGTGTCAGTGTCTTCATGATTAACTTCAAGTAATTTACAAATCTCATGGGTAGTTTTACAAGTGTAAACTCTATTAAATTCATTTTGGTCTAAACCACAATGAAAATCATTCATGGATTTTCTATCTAGTTTAAAAGTGGAAATGTAATTGGGAGTCCATTTTTCCCTTGATTATTTAGTGGGTCTGTAACCATACATGAAAATTTTATAAACAGAATAACTTATGCTTCCAAGAAAATAGACATGTGAGTTTTCCAATAATAATAGTATGTTACATAAAAGAAAGGAGCACAACCCTTTAAGTCTCATTCAGGATCACCTTGGGAGTTATAGGAAGAGGTCATATTTAAAATATCATTCCTTAAAATGGTTTAATATTTTTAAAACAAAATTTTGAAAATAAGTTCTAAATAAAATTTTGAAAACAAGGATCCTCTGATACCAATTGTAGTAATATGGAGAGAGGGGGTAAATTGCCTTTAAAAAAATTAAAAAATTGATGCAATAAAAAAATATAATTAAAAAAATAAAATAAGTATTCTATATATATAAATATAAAAATAAAAGTTTAAGCAATATGAAATTAAATGATTTAGTAATCATAATATAATTGATAATCATATTTGAAATTCAAAAGAATAAGTGTAGTCGAAATGATACATTAAATAGGAAAAATATGGTTTATATAACTTAAGAGATTAATTTATTGATATGATGAATGGTTCATTAATTCATTAATTAATATAGATGAAAATGTAAATTATATAGACTTTAAATAAAAATAGGGCACATAATTTGATAATGGAGTTCAGAAATAGCTCAATAAGATCCCATATGTCTCACCCCCTCAATTGATTGAGAGGATTCTGATTAATAGAATTTAAATTTAATGGCTTTCAAGTGACCTGAAAAGAACTCCAACCCATGAATTTAGCGGTATCCAAGAAACCCTGAAAAATACCTTGGTTTTAATAGTTTCTAAAAACCCAAAAACAAGGTACTTGTTTTTAATGGAATCCAAGAAACCAAAAAGAAATAAAAATGTCATTTTCTTAGGAAAAACCCCTTTAAATAAATACTCTCAAATCTCTAGAAAGATATTGAAAATGAAAATGAGATAATTATAAGATTTGGTTAAAATCTATGCAATCACTAAGAAGAGGGGTGTGTGTCCTAAGTTGTGGTTGAATAGTACTCATCATGGCCTCCAAATCAAAAAGACCAGGGATTGATTCCTGTTAGCCCCTTTGGGGGTTTATGGGTAGAGATTCAAACAATTATGTTGGAAGGTGGTGATGTAAGATCATGCCAAAAGGGTGACATAGGTAGGTTGATACAGGAAAGGTGAGTAGAACCAATTTATTCTAATTTAGCATAGGGCCTTAGACCATGTATTGAACTTCAATCCCTTTGGGAATTTGGGACTTTGTATTGGAATAAAATAGGTCTAGTGTATGTTTTTCATTCCTTATGGGAAGGGATGTGACATGACTCACTAGGATTCCTGGGTGTGTGTGAGTGTGTTTTGATTCCTTGTAATCCCCTCTACCTATAATAAATATAACTAAAAGGAGGGTTGAATCGGTGATTAAATATTTTTCAATTTTATTCTATTAAAACAACATCTGCTTCTAGTTAAAGATAAATGAATCTGAAAAAACATAACACATAGGTGCCCCCATAGGAACATAAGAATTTACAAGGTTCATTACTTAATAAGAGTAGCTAGTCCTTAGAATAATCTGTAAATTATATGGGATCACACAATCCACTAAAAAATAATTCTTATGGTAAACAAAAAGTAGGGTATATCTATCACATGTGTAGAACTATATTCCTTTGATAGTTTATATGCTTCCTGTATAGATAATATGATAATACAAATTTTGTAACAAAAGAATATACTTTCACCAATAGGTTTTAACACATATTTTGTGTGTTGTTCAAGTTTCTTCACACTATCACTCTTGTAAGTTAGTTATTATTCTTATATTTATTGAATATAAACTTGAAAGTCTATGTCTAAAACTTCTCCATATGATAAAAATTCATTGATAAAATCATCATTAATTTAGTGCTTTATTTATTTATTACCTCGTGTTCAATATAGATCTGTCCAAAAGACTGTGTCTGGTACTTATCTTTCCAAAACCCTTTGTCTGGTACTTCAATAGAAGGATCTCTAAATCTTTCCATTCATCATTTCACTTCTTCAAAAGAAAATTCACAATGAACCTAGTCCCCTTTATATACCCATGGTCTCTCTAAAAAATAAGGGAGGAGCATGAAATATAAATTTGAATTTTTTAATTGAATCATTATTTGATTGAACACCTTCTAAGCCTTCGAATAAATTGGAGTCAGTAAACTTCACAAGAAATTTACTCAAATATTAGCATCAATGATATTTAATGCTTCATGAAATCCTGGATTGAATCAAAATATCTCCTTCATGGTCATTGAGGTGTTGAATGTCTATCTCAACATCGTCAAAATGTATGACTTTGAAAAAACATTACAAAGATCCTCAAAAATCTATATGGTTATTATTCATAAGAATTCCTCCTTTCAGTAATGCTTCATCTGGTATTACTTTGTAAGGTTCTTCTTTGTATAGCAATTATTTTTTTGGATCCCCTCCACCCAGAAGAATTTATTTTTGTCCATCTGGTAAGATTTATATGTTTCCTATATATGATCAACTTGAAAAAATTATTCTGAAGAATATATATATATATATATATATATATATATCTTTGAAGTAACCAAAAGAATCACTTGGTTTTTCTTTACATCTTTTAATATTTGAACAAACTTAAATTTAAATCCTCCATTTGACATAATATTTTCCTTCTTATGCTATAATATCTTCATCTATTAAACATTGTTTGGAAACCTCTTTCTAGAAAACTTGAGTTCCTTTAATTAATTATTTTGAACAAATCCTTCTAGAATCATAAATAATTTAGAGTAATCATGATGTTTGTTACTTTAAATAAAATAAAAACATATCCTAATTTTATTTTCTAAAATATTAGTATGATGTCCTTGTGAACACTTTTGAGCAAAAAACTTATACTAAATTCCATCCAATCATTTGAGTTAGATATATACATATTTCTTTGTTTAGAAAACTCTATCTAGAAAATTCATAAAGAAGGAGCAAGTTTTTCAAGTGATTTATAAACTGAAAAAAAAAAGACAACACCATAAGAAAACTTTTTTATTGTTAACCAGCTTCTTTCTCAGTTCAATAAAAATATAAAACCTCTTGGTATCAACAATATCCCAAGGAACATAAATCACTAAGGCTCTCAAACCCAAGATATGGATCACCATCAAACAATTATAATCATACATGGGTGAAATCAATATAGGAAATTAGAATCATTGAACAATATTATCATGTTTTTCATAAATTAATGATGAGTAATCATTTTGAACATCTTGAACTCATGACTTTATCATCACAATCCAAAATAGAATTAAACCTATAAAGAACAAGTTCCTATATTCACTTCAAAGAAAAATTAAAACATTTCACACATGTTTACATCATATTTTTACCCTTTTATATAAAACTCCCCCTAAATATATTCTCTTCCTAAAATAGGTAAATCACATATCAATAGATTTAATGTTTCTATATTTCTATCCCTTAGAAAACAATCTCCAATGAAAAAAATAGAGTGGGGAAAAATATCACATACCTTATCCATAAAGGGAGTGAGTTTGAATTCCTATAATCAACATCATCTTTCGAAATGTTTCCTTCGATGGTGGTTTAGTGAAGATATCATCCACCTTCTTTTTTTAGATACAAACTCTAGATTTATTTCATTTCTTTCCACAAATTATTTTATAAAGTGATATTTAATATCAATGTGCATAGATTGTGAATATTACACTGTATTCTTGGTGATATTGATAGCACATTGATTGTCATAACCCAAGAGAAGGGGTGGCTTCACATAAACCAACAAGCCTTCCAATTGTGTATTCATCCACATTAATTGTGTTTTTTCTTGAGTGGAAACTATATACTCAACTTTTTTAGTGTTGATATTTGCTAAACTTTTCCTATTTGTATACCAACTTACACATCTTTCTCTCAAAAAGAAAACTCCAGCAGATTTGGATCTTCTTTCATTAGCACAACCTACCCAGTATGTATCTATATAGCAAAAAAGATTCAAATTTCCCTTATTTTCATACTTTATCCCATAACATGTAGTGCCCTTAATGTATCGAATAATTCTTTTTTCAAGCAAAAAAAATGGGTTATTTTTTGTGAAATTTGAAATCTATAACACAGGGTAACAATATAAACTAAGTCTGATCTATAGGATATTAAGTACAAAAAGCTTCTAATAAATTTTATAAATTCTTTAGGATCAATATTCCTTCCAACTTCATCCTTAAATATCTTTATTCACACTGATATATATATATAAAAACAAGTTTTAAATCATACAAACCAAATCTTTTTAGTAATTACTTGGTATATTTTTCTTGTAATAAGAAAACTTAATCCTTCTATAAATAAATTTTCAAGATAAGAAAGTACCTCATTTATCTCAACATAGACATTTCAAACAACATCTTCATTTTTTTGGAAAATATTTTACATTCTTTATCATTATTCTTCGAAAATATGATATCATGAACATAAAAAATCACAATGAGAGAAACCTATTAATTTTATTTTATGTATAGGTTGTTTCCCACTCTTCCCTTATTGAATTTAAGCTTATTTAAATATGAATTAGGATAGAAATACCAGGATCTTGGGGTTTTATTCATCCCATATAAATCCTTATTTACTTTACATACATAGTTTTATTTTTATTTTTCTAGAAATAAACCATTTGGTTGTTCAATATAGACTTTTTATTCCAACTATCCATTTAAAAAGAATACTTAACGTCTATGTGGAATATCTTATATCTACTTTGTATAGAAATAGAAAGAAATATTCTGATGGTTTCAAGTCTTTAAACTGGGTAAAAGGTCTCATAAAAATCAATACCTTTGACATATGAGTAGATTTTACAATCTAGTATTACCTCATTTCTTACAACTTCACCTTTTCCATTCATCTTGTTCTAAAAAACCCACATTGTTTCAATCACATTTTTATCTTCAGGTTTTGGGACCATATCTTATGTCTCAATTTTTTCAATCTAATACAATTATTCATTCATGGAATTATTCCACTCTTTATGGTCTAAATATTATTCATCATATCTTGTCTCAACCTATGAAAAAAATAGGTATGTGAAACTGTCCTCTGTGTTCTTCTTATTTGATCCTATTATTATTGATCTCCAATGATATTTTAGACCTCCACTTGATTCATCAGCCATGGATGAGATGAAAGAAATTGTACCTCATCACTTGAAATGGATAAATCAATATCTTCATCTTATATATCTTCTATATAATAATTTCTATCAGAAACTTTGTCATTTTTTTCAATAGAAATGGTTTCATATTCACTTCCTCTTATGTCTACAATTAATTATGAAACCTTTCTATATGAATGATCCAAAACTTTTATATCTATATAGTTAACAATCCTTCAAGTTTACTTATTAAAACACATGTATCTTCTACCATTATGAGGGTAGGAAATGAAGATACCATCAACACCTCTTTGATCGATCGTCCCAAGATTCTTACTTTTGACCTTGATAATGCAGGGGCTACCAAACACCCTTAGGTATTTCAAAATTGGGGAATATTTATAATATATCTTGAATAGAGCCATATAAGAGTTTTACCTATATAAACAATGATTATAAATGTGAATTGTTTCTCCAATATATTTTCTCTAGAATAATTGATAATTACCATGTTCAATCAACATGGTTTGAGCCATTTTAACCAAAAATATATTCTTTATTTTAGAAAGACCATTCTATTTTGATGTGTATGGTGTACTAATTTCATGACATATGTCATTATTTTTAATATAATATTTAAATTTTCCATTTGTGTAGTCAATTCCATTATCAGTTTGAATCTTATTCATGGAGTATCCACATTCCTTTTCAGCACTTCTCCTGAAATTATTAAACATATTAAGAGCCTATGGTTTGTGTTTCAAAAACATAATACATGTAATACGTGTGAAATATTCAATAAATAAAATAAAATAATTATCTTAATTTTTTGATTTCTTTCTCATGGGATCGCATATGTTAAAAATAATAAGCTCTATGGGATGATTTTTTTATCTCAATCTTCTTATGCACTGAGTTTAGAATCATTCCTTATTGGCATATCAAATAAAAAATATCTTCTTCTTGTAAGGTTAGGAATGTCAATAATACTTTATCTTTTTTTTAGATTATTTCTATTATTATAGAAAATAATTCCAATCCTATTATACCATAACTGATTTTCTTCCATTATACTCAGATAACATGAACCCTGTGCTTCTCAAACCTGAAATAGATACCCCTTGGTTTGTTGTCCTCTCATTATAACTTTCCCATCTTAAATCCTTTTGATAATAGACATCTATTATGAAAACCACTACATTTCCTTTATCACAAATCTATGAAACACTCAATAGATAGTGTTTCAATACATTAATAAATAAGGCACTTTTGGATTTTAATTTTTCATTTATAATGAATGAAAATCCAATGTATTTGATTCTAAGTGACTCATCATTTCAAAAATCAGTGTACCTTCTCTATAGTATTTAATTTTAAAAAAAATCCAATATCCATTCATATGTGAAGAAAACCCACTATCCAATATCCAAGGTCATTCTAATTTTGTGTATTTGAGATTAGTTTCAACAACTAAGGCATTTTCTTTTCTATTTTCATTCCTTCTCATGATGATTTTGATATTTTTTATATAAAATTTTTTGAGCCTATATCATTGCAAGAAATTCTTTATAAATATGTCTGGGTTGATGACATCTTTCATAATTAGTTTCTAGTGGTTGAAATCTATTTTCAATTTTCAAACATGATTTATAGGTTTCCTTCTTTGAGTGGGTTGACTCCCCCTTAAACTTTTAATCAAATTATATCTAGAATAACTATAGTGGTGAGGATTTAACCAACACATATTTTTTATATCAAAAGCCTCCAAAGTTCCAACAGTATCCATAAAAAACATATTTACCCTTGAAAATAACATTTTGTCTAGAACTATAAACTTTTATTCTATCATTCTTTTGATCATCATTATTTGATACTTTATTCAAAACAACTTTTTATTAAACTCCTATAATCATATTCTTTATATTATAATTCTTTCCAGCCATAATAAATTCTTTAGTTGTAGTATATTTTGTATCAATGTCAGATTTTTCATAATTTCTAGAATTATTGAATTTACCTATTTTAGATACAAACTTGATGCTTTTTGAATTGCTCACTATTCTCAGGTTTCTTATTAATACTCTCATCCTTGTAATAAAAATTTAAAGATAATTTTTATTGATCCACCTAATATTTAGTTTTCTTATAGTATTCTCCAACTTCTTAATTTCAATTATAAAATTTTGGTATTTCTCATTCAGTTTCAACCTATTTTTTTTGCACATGATAAATTTCTTTCACCTTCATGATCAATTAATCTTATAAATTTTTTTTTAAGAGTTTTATCTTCATCAAGAAATTTCCTCAGATCATCAATGTCTTTTAACAACCTGTATTTCTCTTCAAGTTCAGATTTGTGATTATTTTTCAACAGATATTATTTATTAAACTTCTTATTATCTTTATAAAGTTTAAATTTTTTTTGAAAGTAATGGTTTTAATTATATTTTAAGTATAAAATCCATCTGAGTTTCCTCTTATTATTATTTAGTGTTTCTTCTTTCTTCCCTGGTAAGACTCTCATCATTCACTTTTGAAATGAGAAAATTCTCAGCACCATCATCCCTAGAATTTCGAACTCCCATTTCATTGTCATAATCTTTCTCACATTTATACAAAAAGAATATTTTTTTATATTTAGAGAAATTATTATCCTTTCCTTTTCAATAGAAATTTAATTTTTTATATCTGATTATTCATAGGTCTTCTTGAATTTCCATCTTTTTAATCACTATCTTCATCTTCCTTTATCTTGGGACAATTTTTTGTGAAATTTACAATGGATCTATAGTTAAATCAATTCAATTATAACCCTCATTTATAATTTTCTATGCCTTTTTTCAAATTTCTAGAAAATAAAGACATGAATTCATCTAAAATTTTACTAAAAGAATCTTCAATGTTAGAGTTACTAACTTCTCCCTTAAAAACATTCTTAGACTTTCCTTGATTATAATATTTGAAAGTGATTTCTCAATCAAAGTATTCCTTATTATTTCTCATTTAATATGTGATAATAATACTATAAAATTATCCAAAGAGATATTAAGGATCTCTATTTTCTAGAGATGATACATTAGCATCAAATTTATCAGGAAGAATTCTTAGAATCTTTCCAATAATAGTTTAATCTTACAATTTCTTACCAAAACATCTTTTGGTGATTAAAATTTTATTAAAACATGTAAAGAACTCACAAAAATATTCATCATATTCCATTTTATGATCTTAAAACTTCAATATCCATATTTTTAACTTGGATTTCTTCTCTTTCTTATTTACTTAATAAATATTTTTCAACTTTTCCCAGATAACTTTAGCTATTTAAATTCCTTTAACCCTAATAAATTAACTTTCTAATTGAGAGTAAAGTATGACTTTTTTGGATCATCTATAATTATTTAGATTCTTATTATTGGTTGGTGTTAAGAGAGTACCCTTAGCAGGAGGATTAAATCCATCTATAGTGGCTTCCATAATTTCGTATCCAATGGATAAAATAGAGGGAATCATATTTTCTTTCTAGATATGATAGTTATTACCATCAAAAATAGGAATACCTTTATTGTTAATTGAGTTTTAAATTTCTATGGAAACCTTATTCTTCAATATCTATATAGACTATAGTCAACAAAGGTAACCTATACTCTGATAAAAATTGTAAGGTTCATTCAGGATTTGTGTAATCACTAAGAAAGGGGTGGATCAATGATTAACACTTTTTATTTTTTTTTCTTCTATTAAAATAACCTTCACATATGGATAGAGATAAATGACTCTGAAAAATCACAACACATAGAAATACCCATAGTAATATAGGAATTTATAAGGTTCATTACTCAATAAGAGTAGCTAGTCTTTTGCATGATCTAGAAATAATCTAAGATTACACAATCCACTATAAAAAATCCTTATAGTAAACAATATTCAGTGTATATCCATAAATTGTATGGAATTATAGTCCTTTGATAGTTCATATACTTCTTGCATATATAATTTGATAATATAGATTTTACAACATAATATACCTTCACTAAGAGGTTTCTAAACATCATTAGTGTGCTTTTAAAGTTTATTAACACTTGAACTCCTACAAGTTAGTTCTTATTATTATATTTCTTACACAACATCTTAAAATCCTCTAACCAAAACTTCTCTATTTGATACCTATTCATCTAAAACCTAAACTCTTTATATGGTACCTTCTTTACTCAGTACCTCATGTACAATACTACTTTGTCCAGAAGTCTGTGTATATTAATTCTTTTTCTAGAACCTTGTGTCTAGTACTTTAATAGAAGGCTCTCTCATGCTTATCAGTTATCACCTCACTTCTTCAATAATAAATTCACAATGAACCTACTCTCCTTTATATCCCCATAGTCTCTCTAAAAAATAATGTAGGAGAGTGAACATAAAATTTGAATTCCCTACTCAAATAATTCTTTAGTTGACCACCTTTAAAGCCTCAAAATGAATTGAAGTCAGAAAACTTTGTAAGAACTTTCCTCAAATATCATAATGTAACAACCCAATCTTTTTGAGTAGTATATTAACTTACTCTTAATGATTTAATAAGATGTTAATGGTTAATGCAGAAAGAGGATTCGATGGCTTCATCCAGTAGACTCGACCCTTATGAAGCCCACTTATCAGAGCTTGGGAAGGAGGTAGCATCTGTGGGCTTCGCTTTGGACCAAGCCCAAGCCGAACTCCAGCGTGTCAAGCTTGAACGGAAACGCCTACGGGAGAAGTTCAAGTTAGTAGAGATTACTACTAGGGAAATGTTATCTGAGCCTCCCTCAGATTCTCTCACCATAGCACACCTTACACTTAGGTCTTATGCCGGTGTTATAAGGGGCTATGTGATGAGACCCTAGCTTCCTTGTGTAATCCTTTCGGGTGAATAAATTGAGATATCATCCTTTAGTGATGTTTGTGGATTTTCTTTTGTCCGGATAATTTTAGGATATATTTTATTGATGAATTTTTCAAAAAGGGATATTTTAAAACATTTATGTAAACCCTAAATAACTAATGATGTGTAATGATTTTAAAAAAATGGTCTTCTACAAAAGTGTTCAGTAAGGAATTTGGAGTCTAATAAGATCAACTTAATTGTTGATGAATAGTAAATTATGAATAGTGATTTTACGCTTAGGATTAGTAATGTGACTAAATGGATTAGTAATTTCACTCAAAGAAAGTTTTAATATAATTTGGACACCTAGATTAAGTAATGTGATTCAATAAAATGGGTAAATAACGGTTTCATAAATTGTTAGTCAAGTATTAGTTTTTTCGGATGAATAGTGTTTTTTAATTAAAAATTTAATAAAAAATTATTAGAAAATTATTTTTATAAAAAGGACTTTATTTTTGAACTCAGAGCATCGATATTATGTTAAGGTAATTTTTGGGGATTTTTCTGAAAAAAATGAATTTTCGATGAATAGTGTTTTTATTTAAAAATTAAATTAAAAATATTTAGAAAATTATTTTTATAAAATGGATTTCATTTTTGAAATCAGAGCATTGATATTTTGTTAAGGTGAAATTTTGGGATTATTCTGAGAAAGTTGGATTTTTGATGAATAGTGAAAATATAGTTTTTAAGTTATGGGTGTTTAATGACATCATTAAATGATGTATTAAGTATATATTCAATATGGTAGAATTATGAATAGTAAGATAAGGTATGAGGTGTCCCAAGTGGCCAATACCATGGGAAAATACCATGGGCAAGCCCATGGTTTTGCCAAAACCACTAGTGAGGTGTCCCTTGGCCATTATTGCCTTGTCCCCTCACTTTCCCTATAAATACCCACCCTTTCCTCCTTTAGTTTTCACTCTCAACTCTCCCCCAACGAAGTTCTGGTCTCCTTACCTCCCAAGGAGTCCTCCCAAGGTTCCCCCAATCCCTCAAGGTCCAAACCTTTGAGTTTCAAGAGTCGCATTTTAAGGTAAGGGATCCGACCTCTCTCTTTCTTTTCATGTAATCCTTTTTATGTCATTCCTTTTATGCTCCATGTTATTATGTGAGAGGATGTTCTTTTATATTCCTCTTAATTCCCTTTTCATGTTTATATGATGATAGATCCCCTCTTACTCTCATCATTTCGTTTTATGAATGTTTAAGTGACGTCGTTAGGCTGTCGAATTTTTAAGGGATTCTTTCACCCTTCTCATTTTTCAAGTTCGATTTTCAGGTCAAGTCTTTCAAGTTCCTTTTTATTATGTTGGGATATGATATCTATATCTATCATACTGATCTCTTATGATCATATGATGAGAGACCCTATTTGATCTTTTCAATTCTTTTTTATTGAAGTTTAAGTGACGTCGTTAGGCTGCCGAATTTTCATAAGAGAAATCTAATTTTTGTCTTCCTTCCATGTTTTTCATTTCAAATGGTATGTCCTTCAAATTTCATTACCATGTCCATATATCCTTCTTATTCTGTCCCCTTACTGTTTTATGGATCATTTATGAGTGGGTGACCCATGTCTCCTCTCTTTTCAATGTTTTCTAAAACCCCGAAACATAGCCGTTATGCTGCAGAATTTTCGTCTCAAAATGCCTCTCTCTCTTTTCTCAAAATTATTTTATGTTATAAAGTGAATACTCAAAGCTCTTATTTCTAAAAGGGTATTCACATATATATCAAAATGTTTTATTTTAAATTCTGGGATTTACATACATGAGACCCACTTTCCCTTCTGTGGGTTTAAAGTGCCGTAAAGATCATGTCTTTAAAGCAGTTTTTAAAACGTTATGATTATGAAATGAAACCCATTTATTTTATGCTATGTGGGTTATTTATGAAATGTTTGATGATGATATATGTGGCTCACATGATAATAAAGGCAAATTTAAGGGTGCTCCCTGATAGCACTCTAATGCATTGGGTAATGATGTAACCACTAGAGATTACAATTTTCACGATACCTTGGTGAATAACCTTGGTAATTTTCAAATGACACCTTGGGGATGGACCTTGGTGATATGTTCATGATTGTCTATGTTAAATGATGTAGACAAATCTTCAAGTTATGGAAAATGTTATTTTTATTATGAAATGCCTCATGATTTCTTTCTCATGCCTTAAAGTTCTTTTCATGTCCTTATTGAAGTATCTCAAGTTCACATGTAAAATGTTCCTCTTGTTTCCCTTACTGGGCCTTCTGCTCACCCTTTCTTTTGATGTATGTTCCCAAGTTATGAGATGCAGTAATGAACCTAGGATGAACTTAAGGATAAGCCTTTCAAGTGTTTAAGAAGAATGTTTTATGTTGTTTTCATGTATTATGTTCCTGGTTTCCAAGACACTAGACCTTAAAGATCCTCAGTTTTGTGTAATGTAATGAAAGTTTATGTTATAAAATGGCGGGATGCTATACATAATCAGTGATATTCAATTCTTTCTAAAATCATATCTAGAATAATGATCTTTCCCTTGTGATTATTGAGGTATTGAATGTCTAGATCAGCGACATCATAATTTATAACTTTACAAAATCTTTAAAAATATCCTCAAACCTCCATCTAGTTCTCTTTCATAAGAACTAATATATTTGATAATGCTTAATATAATGTTACTTGGTAAGGATATTCTTTGTTCATTGATTCTTTTTCCAAATCCCCTCCATATGGTAGACTTTATATTTTTACTTCTGTTAAGATTTACATGTTTCCTATATCCAATGAACTCATGAAACTTCTTCCAAATAATATATATATATATATATATCTTAAGGACTCAAAATACTCACTTAATTTTTTTTCATATCTTTATTTAATTGAACAAACTCAACTTGAAATCCTCCATTGATCATATCATTTTCCTTATTATTCTCTAATATCTCCATTCGATAAACTTTTTCTGAAAATATTTATCTAAAAAACTCTATCAAAAAAACTTGATTTATTATAACTCCTTCCTTTGAACAAATCCATCAAGAATTTTTAATATATTAAAGTAATAATTATGTTTGGTACTTTGAATGTCATAAGATCATCACCTGATTTTCTTTGTCCAAAAAACTCAGTCTGATGACCCGATAAAAATTTTCAAACAAAAAAAATCTCTCTCCTTCCATCTGATCACCTCAGTCTGATAGATAAATATTTTTTTATTTGGAGCACTCTATCCAAAAATTTCATAAATAAGTATCAACTTGTTCAAATGATTAATGATCTCAAAAAAAGACAAAACCATAATAAAACCTTCTTCCTATTAACCAACATATTTATTAGTTCAAGAACAATAAAAAACCTATTGATATCAAAATGAATGAGTGAGATAAGGATGCAAGATCAAATTGTTTAAAGAAATATTTATAAAGAGATTTAAAAATAAGGAGAAATGGAAGCAATTTTGTCATCAATGCTTGTTGGATTGATTTACATTCACTATAGACCAATGATGTTTATTAAAGTTAATTGATAAGACTCACATGGGTTATATTTATAGGTTGTAGGGGTATCTAGGTTAGGTAGGAGGTGTTAATGGATCCAAGGGATCATTAAAGACCACCATAAATACTCCCTTAGACTTTCTGACTTGGCAACATCGGGTAGACGCCCAATGCCACCGACTAGCCAGTGGGCATTCTGTATATTTCCAAGTTTTCCTAGACCTCACTCGCTAGTCGGTAGAATTTTTCTATATCATTAGTTCTATATAGTTCCACTAGTTGGTCGGTGTCACCTTACTAGGTAAGTGATGGTAGCAGCTAGTGTGGCCTTCACAAATAGATTTCTAACATCCTCTTACACCCATACTTTGGTTGGTTGAAAACATATATAAATACTCAAATAATAGAGATAAAAATACATGAAATGAAATTCTTATAACACCAAAAGGTGTTTGTGATCATTAATACAATCTAAGAGAGTAAGGTACAACATGAAATATATAATTTTGGGAATTATAAACATATTACCAAAGCTTTGTGACAATATATCATACATAAAGGGTAAGTAAACTCCCATTACCTTATCTTAGTTGTCTCGTGAGACCTGCCAATGCACTGAGGAGATATATAATTCTAGGCCCCAACCATCACATAAAATTCAAATGAATTCAATCATATAATAAATATCACAAAAATTACATCACATATTGTTCAAGAATAAACAACTTAGAAATACTTATTATAATTTCTCAATGAAGTTTATATTGCAATATTTTCCCATATAGAACAAATGATTATATAGGCATGTCAAAATATTTTACTAGTCAATGGATTGATAAGGATTTAAAGGTAAAATATCTCAAAACTTATTAGGAATAAATAGGGATTCACAATGATAAAATAAGTACCCTTATCAAGTGAAGAATAAGGAAAGTGTGGTTATCAAGTACTTACAAAAATTAAGATGGTCTATGTGTTTAGGAAGTCAAATACATGTATATTAAATGTTATTAAACCAAATCAATTGTTGATAAATCCACTCTAAAAAATATTAGTATTTAATAACACATATTTATATTCATTAGGGATATAAAATTTCCTTGAGGAAAGACTTCCAGGTTTTCATGCATTGATGAAAAAGGTGAACTTGTTCCAAATTTGAGTTTATCCATTTGGGACCCAATATAGGCTCTACAAGCTACATTGTATCCATCCTTCATTATAAAACCCCACCTATTAGAAAATAATACATCCATAATACCACAAATTCATGCCATATATATGGATTTAGGTAATGGAGTTTATGGATACATGAATGTTTAATCATAATAATAGCTTGTGAATAGAGTATAATGTGATTGAAATAAGGTCTAAAATGTATAGGATATCATAATGAAAGTACCAACAGTAAAATTACAACAATATTGGATTAAGAAATTGAAAATTGAAAATGATTCTATAATGGAAATGTAAATATGAATTAAAAATAGATATAGAAAAATAACCCTTACCTCTCTTGATATTTTTAGCCTAGAGATAAACCTTGTAAGCAACCAAACTCTTCATGATTAAAGAGAGACTCCTTAAGAAATATATAAAGATATAACTTTGAATTTTGTGTGGTAAAAATGAGTAATGAGGGTGGGTATTTATGGGTGTGTTAAGTGAAATTTCATGGATTAAATTATTAAATATGTTATATTTTCATTATCATAAGTACTCCACCACTCCCCATAGTTCCCCATTACCTCCCTTAATGCACCACTAAAATGTATAGTTCCAAAATTATAAAAAGAACACTATATTGATTGATTTAATCATGCATATATTTATATGATGTCATATTTACCATATTTCCCTATATTTCACCTTTTTTACCATATTTTACTTTTTTTACAAAAAATAATAAATTTCCCCCCTTGGATAATTTTTAAATCTTGATTAGAAATATAAACTTCATGTTATCAAATCCATCCTATGATTATGAATATTTTAACTTTTATATAAGGATGATACATTTGATAAAAATTGGTATCAGAGTAAACACCATTTCATTATTAAAGAATTTATAGATTAATTCTACTTAACTTTTAGATAAATAACCCATTATTTCACTAACATAATCCTATGGGTAAGTTGTGTAATGTTAGTACTTCCATGGGGTGGTTTGACCAATATTAACTTGGTTGTGATTATCACTAACTTGAACTTATCCTTTAGACAATTCTACTTGAACCTCAATTATTGAAGTTCTACTTTAGCTTGATTAAGGGAGAACCCTAGTGATACTACCTTCTTCCCAGTCATTAATAAATTCACTTCATAAGGGGTGTTCTTACTAGTTTATTTCATGGTTTCTCCCTTCTAAACCAATTAAATCTCATCGTTATCCTTAATATACACTACTTCTAATGGTCACTTTATAATATTTATATCAATAATGGTTATAATTCTCAATGATCATATAACAGCTATATTTACTCTTACCTCATATAAATTCATTAATAACAATTAAATGCTTAATACTTCTCATTTTTAATAAGTTCAATATGTCGATTTAGTGTCCTATATTATTTTTCTTTTGTTTAGTACCTATTATAGTCGTAATGTTTATTGGAGAATACAATCCAAGATATATCTACATTATACTCATGTTATTTATTTCTCTATATTACTCATTATTATCTATAACGGTCTTTATAAATTTGAATATTTGATTTTTAATGCATCATTTTGTAATAAAATATGTATATTATTAGAATTTATTGGGTAATACATGAACTAAGAAAATAAATGTGTCCAAGTATGATTTATTTACTATTCTAGAAATGGTGTGGATGAGTTATATCAAAAAGTGAAGAAATTAGTGAAATGGGAAAACAAAAAGGTAAAAACTAGAACTAATAAAAAGTATAAGATAATTGGTAAACATAATAATAATGAGAATATGATCTATTTAATGTTAGATGGAGTTAATTGAATAAAATGATTAAAATTGGATCATGTTTTTATACCCTGATTCAACCCCTTATCTGGATATCTCTCACTAAACTCACGGTCTTAACAATTATATCATAACTTTGTTTTGTTTATAAATCAACTTTTTTGAAGACTTCAGTTTATGCTAGATTAGACAGAATTGGATGAATTTAAATATATATCTTTTGATATATTTTTTTACTTGTGAAGTTTTGTCGATTTTCAAAATATCTAAAAAGAAAAATTAGATAGGAAAAGTAAATTAGGAAAATATTTTATATATTAGAAAAGTATATGGTGTTATTGAGATTTATATAATAGATTTTTTTGTCCCTAAAGCTATAAATAAAAGTAAGAAAGATGGCATGGAATATTTTATTTCCTAAGATGATGTAATGGGGTTATTTGATAATATATAATGTGATAATTATGAAAATTGATGATACATTAAATTGATGTATAATTTTTGTGATGAATTCTAATGATAATTTTTGTTGATACTACCTAATTTTATATGTTTTTATCTTTTGAACCAGTATTTGGTCAAACAATTGAAGGAAATAATTTTAGATAATATTAAAATGAGAACATAAAATCACAAAATTTTACACTTTACCACATAATATATTTTCATAGAACATGGAAATAAAGGTATAAAACTGAAGAAAAATCTATTTTATTCCACAGTGTTTTTAAAAGAGGAAATATTAAATGAAGAAAAATTATGGTGGTTAGTAAACCATGGTGCTTCAATATATGAACAAGTAACTTTATATAAAATCCGAAATGAAAACCAAAATCATTTTTTCATTAAAACTATTTAAATTTTACTCATGCATAATCCACATTCATGTTTCATTTTATAGTGTCTTTTAGTGAATAAATTTTGTGTGAAACAATTAGTATAAGGTTGGAAAAATTTTAAATGAAAAAAAAAAGAGAGAAATTTTAAGATGTATTGTTCATTCTATCTAGGTTTATTTTAGGAAAACTATTTAACTCTTTTAATTTTTTGTTATACGGGGTTTTTTTATTTTTTATTTTTTGAAATTTAGTCTATTATTGAGAGTAATATCATGTCTTATTGTTTGAACTTATATGCTTTTGATGTTTTTAATTGAAGTTGGTTTTTTATTTTACTTTCTTATTTGAATTTTATTTCATTAATAGAAGTATTTCCTTTTATTATATTTTTCCATGATAACTTATTCACCAAATGTCATTTAAAAAAACGTATTCACCAAATTTGGTTGATTTTTTTTCTCATGTGAATGCATTTATTTTTTTATTACATGTTAGTTTATGTTTGTGAATAATCTAAAACTCTCTCATTATTTTATGTGAAAGTCATCTTTTACTAGCTCTCTATATTTTTACTATATCTTCATTTATAGTAATCAGAATTTTATAATTCCATTTTCATATAAAATATTAGAATTATATCTTAATTTATGTAACTATAAATAACTCTAATTTAATCTCTATATTGTTCTCATTTTGGCCCAAACTTCCTGCATGGTTTTGGTTTCAAGAATAATTTTTAGTTTAAATTGGTTCATAGTTTCTTTTGTTATTTAATTATAACATGAGTTATATAGATCGAATTATCGCTAAACTTGTTCCATTGGATATAAAATAGATTTATATACATTTAATTAATATAAATGGAAGTATGTATTTGTTTTTAAGTGGTGAAAAAAATTCTGAAGATTATGAAACAGTTGTAGAATTCTAGAATTTACAAAATTCAAAATCTTTTTTATTTGAATGAAATCTCTTTTGATATGCATTGAAATTGCATGTAGTTTATCATTTTGGAAACATAATAAAATTTTATACATTTCATTAAACTATATAAAAATTTAAAAATGTCATTTAGATTCCTTAAAAATGTTTGAAGTTCTGTAAATTTTCAATTACTTTTTCTGTAGTTTTATTTTATGTATTTCACAGTTTTTCAATCATATATCTTGATATACATATCAAATTTAAGCTCTTTTTAATCCTTTTTAAATATCACAAAATTATCTTCATTTAATTATTTTGTAACAACAACTGATTCTATCTTTTAAAAGGGATAAAAATTCGCCAAAACTCGTGTGTTAAGATTTACATGAAATGAACATTGTTCATCTCCTTCCTCTTGCTTCATGCACAAACCAGAATATCATATCCTTCCATGGATGCATTATTTAAACTCCTCTATAGAATTGAGACTCATTTTCCTGGTTTATACACTCATGTTCCACTCTTTTCCATGCACATAAACTCCTCCTTTTACTACATCATGTGCATCCCCTGTTTCAAGCTTCTCCGCAGTAGCACCCTTATATTACTTCAGCACTCTATGTGTCTCTCCCTTCAACTAACAATCATGAATTATCAATTATCTTCCCCAATGGTATATCCTTTCCTCTTTAATGGTATAAATTATCAATGGTGGGTCCTTTTTAGTGTAACGATAGGTCTTTTTTAGTGCAACGGTATATTTCCAATTTCATAGCAATGGTAGATTAAATATTCCTTCAATGGTAGATATGATCCAGTATTATATATATGAATCATGGTATATAGTCTCCATATAATGACCCAAACTTTTTAAATGATGATTATTTAATAAATAAATGTGTGTTATGTTATATTATATTATATATGTATTATACACATAGATTACATAAAGAAAACAACACTTTAATTCATTAATAAATATCATTACATTAGTGAGATACAAAACCAATGAAAATTTCAAACATTACAATTGGACAAAAAATAGAAAATAGAAAATCTAAAATGGTAAAATATGGATCAACCTAGTCTGCTAGAATTTTCAACCCCATGGCTAACACTATTAAAATGAAACAAAATATTTGTAAATCAATCAAGATCTTAGAAAATGAAAATATATAACCTTTGGAGGAATTGTAGTGAGTATTGATTGAAATAATTAAGTGGTATATATATGAGGTAATGTTACTTCTAGAATAGTAATGTGGTCATTGGAATAATAACCTAACCGGTGGGAATAGTAACATGCCAATTGGGAATAGTAACCTGACCGTTGAAATAGTAATTTGACCTAAAAATAATAAAATTTTATATAAATATTATTTATCATGGTAATTATAAGTAAATATAAATATTATAATTCCAAAAAATAAATATCATTATTAAAAAACTAAAATAAAATATAGGCACAAGTTTAATAAACTGTATTTTAAAGTATTTTGTAAAAATCATAGTTTTTATATTAAAAATTAAAATTACCTATTATAGAAATATATTTTGATAACATGAATTTAATTTTGAATTCATAACATCAAAATTTTCCAAGGGTGATTTTTTGATAATTTTCAAAAATACTTCAATTTTCATGTGAATAGTAAAAATACAGTTTTTCATGTAACTGGTGTATCTTAAATTACATCATTAATGATGTAATAGTGACCTAATAATTTATATAACTTGAGGTTAGGAAAAAATATATTTAATTTAATAAATATTCAACAAAATAAAATAATATTAATTTATAAACCTAAAAAGTAATTTTCAAAGTCTAAAATTTAAAGTATTACATTAAAATAATATTTTCTCATTTTTTCCACCTTTAATTTTAAAAAACAAATTGAATTATAATTATAAATATTTTTAAAGTTTTAAAACCATTATATTATATTAATATATGATTTTTATTATCAAAATTTCACTATTACAAGTTTTACCTTTGATATAATATTTTATTCAATATTTTATTCTAAAAATACCCCCTCCCTTCCCTTGGAAACTCACTCTTACCTCACTTGAAAAATCCAAATATCTGACCAAATCATTCCTCTCAAGACCCTTAAAATACCTATGGACATTATTTATTAAACAAAATCCAAACATCAAGGTATTTGTAGTGTTGTACAAGAGAAGTTATACTCTGGAAATAGTAAGTTTCTATCAACTCTTCTCTCTTTTTCATCTTCACTTTATTTTCTTACCAATTTAATTTAAAACAAAATATTATTAAATTGATTAGGAAATATGTTAACATTATATTAATGATGTTAACCTACTATAAAAATTATATTTTTGAAGTATTTATATTTTATAACTCTCTTTATCTTTCTTTGGAAAACGTTCCCGATAATAGTCAGTTAATCACCAATGAGGACGTTACAAATTATTTTCTTATAACCAACACTATGGATGGTTATTATAAATTATTTATGATATATAAATGTATAAATATATGTTGTTTTAGATTCTTTAATTTATTATACTAATGTATAAATAACCTCGAACAAAAATAGTGACATCGAAACAAAATGGGAAAATTTAATGAAAACATGATATCAAAACAATTCACATTTGAAAAATAGTGTTATAAATTGGAATTCAATAATTATAATGTATAAATAGTGGAAAAATTAACATGATTCACTTCTATAATTGTGCTTTAATAATCCTATGATTATTATTCAGGAGGCATAAAAGCAACAAAGTAAAGCAGGATTTAAGGTAAGGGGTTATCAAACCCAACTCCTTTTCTTTGGGTTATCCCTCTTTCATGAAATATTCGGTATGGATATTCCTCTAATATTACATAAATATAATTTCAATATTATTAAATTTTATTTTTAGGTATATAAATATTTCCCCCTTTATTTTTAATCTAAATACAAATATTTTATAAAAAGACTTTTCTTGCCAAAACACATCTTTCACTCCTCTTTAGTTGTTTCTACTTCACTCAATAATGATGATGTTTCTTCCAAATATGTTTTCCCTTATTAATTTTTTAACCCCAAATTTATTCATGAAATCATGATTTATGAAATCCTTATGAAACTCATTTCTTTCCATGGGTTATATCATGATTTTTATTATTATGCATTCTAAGTTTCATGCATGATTATGTAAATATTATGATGTGAAAAGTGGTCCTGAAATTATATAGTCATCCAATTCATTGGTAAATGTGATTTATTTAATGATATAGTGTGTAATATGCACGAAAATGATGTTATCTTTGTTCACAATTATTATTTTATTATTATGCGCATATTTTATGTGTGAACATGATGTTATCTTTATTCACAATTATGTGTGGTATTTGACCACTATGATATAATGTTTCATTCTTATACATTGCCACATTCCATGTATTTATAAAATTTTTCCCTCATTATTATTATGATCGTCATATTATCATTATGTTATGATGATTATTATTCTCACCCATGTTATATTGATTCATGTCTTATATTCCTCCTCTTACTAGGCTTTGAGATCACCCCTTTCTTTGATGTATATACTCAGGTGATAACAAGTGCTGAGGATAACATGATATTTTATAAGGATAAAGAATAATACTTTAAATAAGTGTTTGTGATTTATTATGTATAATTGATGTATGATCCTAATTTTCCCAAGATAATAAACCTTTCGATACTTGAATATATAACTATTATGTTGTTTATCATTAAAATGATGTAATAGCCATGTAAAAAAAGTAGGGTTTCTATAGTTGGTATCAGAGGTGAAGTTTAATTAATTTAGGAATTATGATAAGAAAACATTAGTGACAACCATTAGGGTAAGTCTATGTATATGTAAACATCCAAGAATCTTTGCTTTAGAAAGAGACTAAACATAGGAATCCCATAAGATTTTCCTTTAGTGTTAATTGTGTAAAATAATAAATTATTCATGCTTTATTGACTTACATTTTGTTCAAACCTTTACTATTTTAGAAAATAGTGGGAACTAGGAGAAACCATACTAACAACCTGTGTGAGGGACAACACAACGATTGCTCGAATGACATCCCCAATACAATGGGATGTGGAGTTCAAAACATTATGGCAATGCTTAACTAGTTATCTCGGGCTATGAAAAATAACCTTAACCACATGGAACATCCTCCTTCACCCAATAAAGAGTAACTATCTATTGAGTCTTTTATGCGACAATGACCACCATATGTAGTGGATCTCCCAATCCACTTGTTTTGGAATAGTGGGTTAACTCAATAGAGAATATATTTTTTTTCTCCACTATTATAAGAAGGAGAAGGTGACTCTGGACATCTTTCATTTAGATATAAAATTCGATCAATAGTGGTAATTGATACAAAACACCAAGATGAAGATTGAAATAGAATAGATGGAGTGGGAAGATTTTAAGAAAATATTTCTTAACATGTATTCCCCTTAGAATATTTGAACAAATATGGAGAGAGAGTTCATATAACTGAATCAAAAGAAAGGTGAATCTATCATGGATTACAAGGAAAAATTCACAAGGCTTTCTAGATAAATGATTATTCCGGGTTCAATACGACGATGAACGCCAATCTCCACAGAATATAATCAAAGATTTAGATAAAGAAAAAATAGGCCTGAAACATTTAGAGAGGATCTTGAAAATCATGTTTATAATTAATTTAATTAATTTCATAAAGAAAAAATAATACTTGGATCTTTGGTATTTTTCTTCATTGATGATGATGATTGTCTGGAATGACCCTTCTAGATTATCTCATTGCGCTTGTAAGGATCAAAACTATAATCCCTCTAGTGGTGATCCACATGTGCTTTGATGGCCTCTGATCGACACTTCTTGTTCTCCGAGTGCTAGCATGAGGAATCGAGTGTCTTGTGTCGGTCGTTCTTTATCTCGTGTTCTTCGGCCTTGAAGAATATTTCTCATTCTTGAGAGGAGAGAGAAGAGGATTCGAGAGAGAAATTGTTTGGCTCAACAATTCTTAATTCACCAAGAGTGTGGTGTGTTGTATGGCACAATAGGCATACTTGCCTATTTATATACATGGAATTTTAGTTACAATATTTAATTGCATAGTAACAATTAAATACATTCATGAACTTAGAGAAAACACATGCATTTAATAATAATATCGCGCCATTATTTATGGTGCGCCAACTTGCGCAAAACGAAATTATAAATAAAATTCTACATTAAAAAATAATAGCAGCGTTATTTTAATTTGTGCCAACTAGTTAAATAATTATTTACCATCTTGCAAATAATTATTTAACTACTGGACCAACCTTGATCCGCTCAAACTCCACTTCCATTTATTGAACACGTGAATAAATAAATAAATAATTTATTCTCTTAAATAAATATTTTATTTACTAACTAGTAAATAAATATTTATTAAATGTTCAATAAAATAAATAAATATATTTTATTTTATTTATGAAATCATTTTAACTTGAATAAAATTATTCCACAGTCTTGAGAATAATATTTATTTCATTAATTAAATTCAAATAGAATTTAACTAAGACCACCAAAAACACATAGTGTGTGACCCTCTAGGATTCTTTCTCATTGGAATTAGGTGGGCTTGCCTAAAGTCCAAGAGTGTTGTCTAGAAATGGGTCAAGTCACCCAAGAGAAAGAACGTAAAGTCTCAACAATGACATCCACATACAAACACTCACTGTGTAATATAATCCCTTTGTCGCAATATCTCATAAGCAGATTTTATGACTATGTCATCAAATTTTATGCTTGATATTTCATTCTTTGACTACCTGAAATAAACTCACCATTACACCATGTCCATGGAATTTCGTGCAACGGTTCTATTTTAATCAAAGGGCCAAGATATAAACTTTCATAAATGGAAGGGACAAATCCTTCCTCAACTTACCCATTAATAACATGTCACTCGTGATGCACCCAACTTACCCTACTTCCCGCCAACTATCTACGTGACGGTTTTTGTCAGTAAATCAAAGTGCATAATTCGTGACATGTATTAATGATATTATTAAAGTCTAAGGATCATTACACATGCTCGCAGATAGAAATATCTGATGACACCAAAACATGCAGAATTCCTACTAGTGGTTTTTTTCTCAAAATCTTCTATATTGAAGATTACCAAGTTCTAACTTCTTGAGAGGAAGTCTCATATACTTACGAGTACTCGCACATGATTATCTGCATGCTATGTGTCCCATCATAGCATTTCATCCAACCACAGAACTATATTTAAGAATATTGTTATATCATTTCAAGGTTCTCATCATAGCGGGGAACTTCCATGACTTTATTAATGCAACAAATACTCTAGGACATTATTACATCATAATAATGTAGAAAAATGAACAATATGTAATAATATATTAAATGTCCACATAATCAAAGTAAAATCAGTTGGTTCTAGGATACTAACTCTTACAAACTCCCACTTGGACTAGATCCAACTGCCTACGACTTTCAGTCCGCTATACCTCGCATGATGATCATGTTTCTACTAAGTCAAGGATTTTGTCAAGGGGTCCACCACGTTGTCTTCTGTGGAAATACTTATCACTACAACTTCACCTCTCTAAGAAAAACCCCTCAAGAGATAATACTAAGTATGTGCTTCATCCGCTGATGTGACCTTGGATCTTTTGTGAGAGCCACCGCTATAATATTATCACAGTACAATGTGATGCGATCTTTACTACTAGGTATCACATCTAGCTTCTGGATGAAGATTCGCATCCAAACTACTTCTTTAGATGCCTCATAAGTTGTGATATACATGGACTCTGATATAGAATATATGAACACACTATGCTTTGAGCTCTTCCAGCTGACTACACCTCCATTCAAAGTGAAGATGTATCTTGTTTGCGACTTCATGTCATCTCGTTCAGTCTGGAAACTAGCATCTGCATATCCTCTGATTACTAGTTTCTCATATCCTCTATAAAATAAGAACATATCCTTAGTACACCTTAGATACTTTAGGATAGTCTTGACTACCATCCAATGGAGTTCACCTGGGTCAGCTTGATATCTTCCTACCGCACTCAATGTGTAAGCGACATCTAGCCTAGTACATAGCATGGAATACATGACTGACCCAATCACTGATGCATATAGAGTCCTTTCCATTATCTTTCTTTCCTCATGTGTTTGAGGACACATTTTCTTAGAAATATGAATGTCATATGATGCTGTCAACAATCCCCTCTTGGATTGTTCCATACTTAATCTCTTCAATATCTTATCAATGTATGTACTTTGACTTTGGTCCAGCAATATCTTGGATCTATCACAATGTATCTTGATCCCAAGAATATACTCTGCCTAGCCCAAGTATTTCATGGAGAAGAATTGATTCAACCATGCCTTAACAGAATGTAAGACCGGTATCTCATTTCCAATAAGTAATGTGTCATCAAAATATACTATTAGGAAAATGATTGCACTCCCACTAAACTGTTTGTAGACACAAGGCCCATATTCATTCTTGATAAAAAAAATCGTTTATGGATTCATCAAAACAAATGTTCCATGACCTGGATGCTTTCTTTAATCCATAAATGGATTTATGCAACTTTCATACCTTATTGGAATCCTTTAGAGTCACAAACCCTTCAGGTTGTGTCATGTAGACATCTTCCTGAAGTTTCCCATTAAGTAATGTTGTTTTGAAATCCATTTTCTAAATCTCATAGTCATGGTAAGCTGTAATGGAAAGTAGAATTCTGATGGATTTCAGCATTGCAACTAGTGAGAAGGTTTCATCGTAGTCAATTCCTTAATGATGTTTAAAACCTTTTGCAACCAGTAGTGCCTTATAAGTACTAACTTGTCCTTCCATGTCCAGTTTCTTCTTGAATACCCATTTTCAACCAACGGGATTTACATCAACTGGAGGATCTACCAAAATCCAGACTTGGTTTTGGTATATGGAATCCATTTCAGAATTCATGGCTTCTTGTCACTTGGAAACGTCTGTGCCACTTACTACTTCCTTGCAGGTTAGAGGATCATTATTTTTAACTAATAATGAGTCACCATCCTCAGTAACTAGAAAACCATACCATTCTGATTCTCTAACCTCTCTTGTACTCATATGCAGTACTTGTGTCTCTGGAACAGATTCTTCTTCCACAGGTCTTTGTGGAATCTGTTCCTCTACCAACTCTTGTGTACCTTGAGCCTTAACTTCATCAAAGTCTATCTCACTCCCACTATCTCATTTGGAGATGTGCTCCCTCTCAAAGAATATGTCATGTTTTTCCACTAACTTTTTTTCTAAGGTGATATATAGGTAATATCCCCTTGTTTCCTTGGGGTATCATATAAAGGTACACCTTGTGCCTTGGGGTGTGAGTTTGTTACTTGAAGAGGCCTTAACAAATGTTTCGCTACCCCACATGTGTAAATTTGATAACATGGATTTTCTTCCACTCCAAAACTCGTATGGAATACCATTTATCAATTTATTTGGTACTTGGTTTAGTATATGTGCCACTGTTTGTAACGCATATCCCCAAAAGGATAATGGAAAACTCGTATGAATCATCATTGATCTCACCATGTCCAACAGGGTGTGGTTCCTCCTTTTGCTCACACCATTCCACTAGGGCATGATTGGAGGAGTGAGTTGGGATAGGATCTCAAACTCCCATAAGTAATCAATGAAGTATTGATTAAGATATTCTCTACATTATTCTGAGTAGAGTTTCTTAATCTTCTTACCAAGTTGGTTCTCAACTTTATTCTTGTATTCTTTTAACTTATCAAAAGAATCTGACTTATACCTCATTAAGTAGATATATCCATATCTACTAAAATCATCAGTAAAAGTTATGAAGTATGATTACCCTCCCCTTTCTTCAACTGGAAATGGTCCACACACATTAGTGTGAACCAATTCAATAAGTTCTTTAGACCTTTCACCTTTCCCACCAAATGGGGCTTTGGTCATTTTGCCTTGCAAACATGCATGACATACGCCAAGTGGTTTTAGTTCAAAAGAATCTAAATATCCATATTGATGTAACTTTGTAAAGAGTTTCTCATTTACATGACCTAGCCGGTGATGTCAAAGTTGGGTGTGGTATGAGTCATGTGAAGTATCTTTTTCATCGATTGTCATTACCTTGTTTGTGTAATCCAACACATAAAGACCATTATATAAATGTGACCTACCAAAAAAAATGTTATCTTTATAAAATAAGTAACATTCATTTCCAAAATTGAAAAAAAAAATCCATCCATATCTAGTCTGGATACATAAATTATGTTTTTGGTTACAGAAGGCACATAAAAACCCTTTAACACCAAGATCATCCCAGTTGTAAACATGAGGTGGTAGTCCCCAACAGCTATAGTAGCAAGTCTGGCTCCATTGGCCGCTCATAGATCTACCTCTCCTCAATAAATCTTCCTAAATCTACTTGGTTCCTATATTTGGATACATATGTAAGAACCACAAGCTATATCTAATATCCAATTTGTAGAAACATATAGATTTAATTTGATAACAAACGCACCTGAAGCTTCCCCTTGCTTCTTAGGCTAGGTTCAGTTCTTCGTCCAGTGACCCTTCTTGCCACATGTGAAACAAAAAACCTCACGTTCCCTTGCCTCCCCTTTGATCTTCCTTTTCTTGGAAGGATTTGAAGAATCTTTGGGCTTAAATCTCTTCGCCTTCCCTTTTCTCTTATTCACCATAAATACATAAGGCTTTCTGTGCTTCATATCTTTGTCCACTTGGCGAATAAGGATAAGAAGATCAGATAGAGACTTCTCAATGTTGTTCATATTGAAATTGACAACAAATTTAGAGATGCTATGTTGGAGTGATGCGAGAATGAGATCGGTGCCCAGTTCCTTGGAGAGTTTAAACCCTAGAACCTCCAGGCGCTCAATGTAGCCAATGAGCTTGACTACATGAGGCCTAGCTGGGGCACCTTCTCCAAGATTACTCTAAAATAGTGCCTTAGAGATCTCAAACCTTTCTTATCTTGTTGTCTCCTGGTAAAGACCACGGAGGTGCTCGAGCATGCTATAAGAATCCATGTTTTCATGATACTTCATGAGCTCACTAGACATTGATGATAGCATCAAACATTAAACGTCGATCGTGTCATTCATATGTTTCTCATAGAATAGAAAATCCTCATCACTCACCTCTTTGGTATGCAGATCAGGTAATGCTGACTCTAGCACGTAAGACTTCCATTCATGGTGTAGGATAACCTGAAGGCATCTAAACCATTCCTGGAAGTTACTACCATTGAGGATGTTGTCTTTATCCAGAATTGATCGTAGGGATAGTGTGGTTTATGAGTTTTTCATTTTTATTCTAAAATTAAAAGATCAAATCATTGGTACTTTCTTGATTACATTTTATAATAACTAATAAATTTTATTAAGTCTCCTACGATTTTATCAAGCCTCAATATCCTTCACCATTGAACTCAGAATGTCTAGTTTTCATGGCATTCTAGTGGAAAGGATTCATATTCCCCTTCGCATAACCCCAACAAGGGTTGGTCAATGTATTAGAAGGTATTTAGTTAGGTGGGTCTTTGCCAAATGTGGGCTTGCAGCTCCTTGATATGTTGAGTGGACTCCCCAATCCTAAAATCATGAATTTGGATTTCCTCAACTCTTTCCTCCATTATTACACCAAGTCTAACAAGGGATACTCCTCTTGATCTAATATGGTTAAGTCAACCTGAAACATTTCATAAGGGCTTCCTGTATAAAATTAAGTGTCCCAACAAGGGTTGTTCAAACACATAGTTTTATTGATTTTTTCCCTTAATCAAGTGACAGAAGGCTTATTCTGACTTAATATTTTATTTGAGGGATTTTTATCTCTTATTCTTGAATTTATTATTGTCATCATCACATACTTTTTAATATTAAGTGGAACTTACTTAAGTGATTAACCATGTCTTGATAATATTTATGCATAAGTCTGGTTTATTTTAGTTCCATCTTGTATGTTTGTTTAATTCATTAATTATGGGATCGTGACAACACATCCATAATGATAAACCATGAAACTGACAGAAATAAAATAAAGTAAATGGAATGATCACGAGATTTTATAATGGTTAGTTTATCTAGTGGTTGATAAACTAACCCTGACCTAGGTGAGAAACACCTTGAACCTTTGGGGTTCGTGTTTACAGCTTCCACCTGTCAACCTATGTATCTCTTGGGATTGGTTTCGTCTCAACTACATCTTGAACAACCTCCACTAGCTTGGGAGTTTCATCCATTGCATATGCCCTTTTTAACTCATATATAGGTGAGGGGTAAAAAAGTTTTTTTATATAAAAGAAACCTTGGGCACGCAAGCCCTACATATTAATGAGGAGAAGGCTCACAGGCCAAAAAAAATATTTCAAATAAATAAATTAAAAGAACCATCCACATACAAAGGTATTGTTCTATCTCATGATCATCCATACATGCAATGATATCTATGCATAAATAAAACTAGCAATCAATTATTTAATTGTTCTTGTTTAAGATAAATCACACTCGAATCAATTAATTATCATCTTTAATTAATCAATCCTTTTATCTTAAACCCTTTTCTGAATTTCCTTGAGATTCTCATCCATCATAATTTTAAACAAATAAATTCATTTAAAATTATCTTTATACATAAGTTAGACCTTGGACGCAACCCAGTGAATTCCTATTCATAACTACCCAATGAGTAGAAATGAGTATTACGCAGATGTTAAATTAAAAACATATATGTAAAACACCTATCACATGTTCTGCCTTAGATTTACGCCCACACGATGGTATACATCTCAAGGGTTTGTATAATATAATAATAAATTTTAATAAATCTGCATAATTTGGATTAGTACACAATGTGTAGTTCCAACTACATGGCGTGTACTATTTTTCACTGTCTATCTAAAGTACACGCCTGGGGAAACGGCGTGTGAGTATACTTTGAAAATATTCAGAGTACACGGTGTGTCCAGTGGGCCACATGTCATGTAGTTCCTCATCACACGGTCTCCAGTCAGGCAAGCCATGTACGGGGTACACGGTCTAACCCTAAACTAAAGGGACTACACACCATGTCCATTGGGCCACACAGTGTGTAATCCAGAAACCATGTGCAACCTATTCCTGGTCAACACACAGAGTCATTTAAGACTTTTAAAGACTCCAACACATAGCTTGGTTTGGCGGACTGGTCTGATGCATTGAATCTTGACAACACGGCATGTACTACCGATTACACAATGTGTGTTCTGGTGTTGTACGGCCAGGAATATTTGGCACCTTCAAATGAGATCCTCTATTTTATTTTAATCAAAATTAAAAGAAAAGATCATTTTTGTAAGGTGAACAAGAAATGAAAGAAGAGGAATAGATCTCAAGATTCAGATTTGCAGAACAATTAACTTTAATTTAAATAACTAAATTATTAAATGCGTAAGTCATCAAAGAAATATTTAAATAATTATAAACTATGATGTAATTGATCTAATACCACTTGAAGGTTTCAGGTGCAGAGGAAGCGTGGTTGGGATGCACCCAATTTTGATTTTTACCATAATCAATGATTATTCCGGGATCAATAAGATGATGATCACCAATCTCCATGGAATATAATAAAAGATTTAGATGAAGAAGAAAGAGGCCCAAAACCTTTAGAGAGGATATTGCACATCATGTTTATAATTAATTTAATTAATTTCATAAAGAAAAAATAATACCTGGATATTTGGTATTTTTATTCATTGATGATGTTGATCATCCAGAATGACCCTTCTGGATTATCTCGTTGTGCTTGTAAGGATCCAAACTAGAATCCCTCTAGCAGTGATCCACATGTACTCTGATGTCCTCTAATCGACACCACTCGTTCTCTGGGTCCTAGTGTGGAGAATCGAGTGTCTAGTGTTGGTCATTCTTGATCAACCATTCTTCGGCCTTGAAGAACATCTCTCGTTCTTGAGAGGGGAGAGAAGAGGATTCGATAGGGAAATAGTTTGGCTCAACAATTCTCAATTCACCAGGCATGTGGTGTGGTGTATGGCACAATAGGCGTACTTGCCTATTTATATACATGAAATTTCAGTTACAATATTTAATTTCATATCAACAATTAAATATATTCAGGAACTTAGAGAAAAATCATGTATTTAATAATAATATTGCGTCATTATCTATGGTGCGCCAACTTGTGCAAAATGGAATTATAAATAAAATTCTGTGTCACAAAATAATAGTAGCGTTATTTTAATTTGTGCCAACAAGTTAAATAATTATTTACCATCTTACAAATAATTATTTTACTACCAGACCAACCTTGGTCCACTCGAACTCCACTTCCATTTATTGAACACTCGAATAAATAAATAAATAATTTATTCTCTTAAATAAATATTTTATTTACAAACTATTAAATAAATATTTATTAAATGTTCAATAAAATAAATAAATATATTTTATTTAATTTATGTGATCATTTTAACTTGAATAAAATTATTCCACGGTCTTGAGAATAATATTTATTTTATTAATTAAATTCAAATAGAATTTAACCGAGACCACCAAAAACACATAGTGTGTGACCCTCTAGGATTCTTTCTCGTTGGAATTAGGAGGGCTTGCCTAAAGTCTAAGAGTACTGTCTAGCAATGGGTCAAGGCACCCAAGAGAAAGAACATAAAGTCACAACAATGAAATCCACATACGAATGCTCACTGTGTAATATAATACCTTTGTCTCGATATCTCATCAATCGGGTTTCATGACTATGTCATCAAATTTTATGATTGATACGACATTCTTTGAGTACCTGAAATAAACTCATCATTACACCATGGCCATGGAATTTCATGTGATGGTTCTATTTCAATAAAAGGGACAAGATATCAACTTCCATAAATGGAAAGGACAAATCCTTCCTCAATTTATCCATTAATAACATACCACTCGTGACGCACCCAACGTACCCTACTTCCCACCAACTGTCTGCGTGACGGTTTTCATCAGTAAATCAAAGTTCGTAAGTCATGAAACTTATTAATGATAATCTTAAAGTCTAAGGATCATTATGCACGCTCGCAGATAGAAATATCCAATGACACCAAAACATGCGGAATTCCTACTAGCGGGTCTATTCTCATAATCTCCTATCTTGGAGATTACCAAGTGCGAACTTCATGAGAGGAAGTCTCATCTGTTTACGAGTACTCACACCTGATGGTCTGCATGCTATGTGTCCCATCATAGCAAGTCATCCAACCGCAGAACTATATATAAGAATATTGTTATAGCATTTCAAGGTTCTCATCATAGCGGGGAACTAACATGACTTTATCAATGCAACAAATACTCTAGGACAATATTACATCATAATCATGCAGAACAATGAACAATATGTAATAATACATTAAATATTCATGTAATATAAGTAAAACTAGTTGGTTCTAGGACACCAACTCTTACAGTCTGGAATTACCCCAGATCATGAGGTAGAGTTATCAATATAACTTATACCTAGAGCCACTCCTATATCTAAATTCCCCTAGAGGATAGTCCTGATCAAACTAGAGGAGTTAAAGAATAAGCTGCAAGATCATTTGGATAAAGGGTTTATATTCCCTAGTGCATCACCTTGGGGTGAACTGATGCTCTTTATAAAGAAAAATTATGGATCAATGAGGTTATGTATTGATTACCAAGATCTCAAAAATATCACTATAAAGAACAAGTATCAACTATCAAGTATTTATGACTTGTTAGATCAACTAAAAGAAGCTTAGTACTTCTCAAAGGTGTATTTTCATTTTGGATATCATCAGGTGAAGGTGAAGATGGATGATATTCATAAGAAAACCTTTAAATAAAGGTATGGTCACTATGAGTTCATAGTGATTCCATTTAGACTTTCTAATTACCCTACGATCTATATGTATTTTATGAATAGAGTTTTTAGATACTACCTTGTAAATTTTTTGGTAGTATTTATTGATGATATTTTCATCTACTCCAAGAGAAAGTATGAACAAAAAGAGTTCCTAAATATTGTGTTGGAGACATTAATAAAGGATTAAGTGTATTCTAAGTTCAAAAAGTGTGACTTTTGGATGCATCGAGTCGCATTCTTAGGGAACGTGATCATAAGTGAGGGAATTTTTGTGGACCCTTCAAGGAAAAAGGCAATTGAGGAATGGCCTGGACCCATTGGTGTTATAGAAATCTGTATTTTTCTTTTATTAGAAGGGTACTACCGATATTATTTGAGAAACTTATCATGGTTTTCTATCCTGATAACTAATTTAACATGGAAAACAGTAAAGTATGTTTGGACATAAAAATGTGAGAAAATATTTTGGGAGCTCAAGAAAAGACTAATCACTATTATTATGCTCATACTACTAACAAGTGGAGAAGGTTTTGTGATATATAGAGATTATTCGATGAAAGGATTAGGTTTTATATATATGAAGAATGAAAAATTGATATTCTATACCTCATGAAAATTGAAGATCCATGAGGAAAACTACCTGATGCATGATTTTTAGTTAGTAGTTGTGATCTTTGCTTTGAATATTTGGTAGTACTAACTCTATGGTGAGAGGTGTGACATATTTACTTATCATAAGAGTCTAAAGTATATTTTCAGATAGAAGGAGCTCAACATGCATCAAAGAAGATGGTTATAGATAATCAATGACTATTATTGATATATTCACTACCATCTGGGAAAGGTGAAGAAGGTAGTTGATTCCCTTATCAGAAAATAACCTACTACTTTATCCATGATGCGGATAGGGAAAGACCCTATCTTCATGGATATACAAATGATGGATCTAGAAATCATAACAGCAAGGAATATATCCTACCTTTCCCAAATTATTACCTAACCATCTATCCAGGAAAAGATCATGGAGGCACAAAATTTGATTTGGAGCTTTAAAATAAGGAGAAAGTAGTTAATGAATTGAAGCTTCATGAATACTATATTGATGATGATGGTGGGATTCATTTTAGAACTAAAATTTGTGTTTTCGCGTCACCTGAGATAAAGAAAGACCTGTTGGATAATGTGCATATCTTACCTTTCTCTATCCATCATGGAAGTACTAATATCTATAGTGATCTTCGAGAGCACTTCTGGTGGGACAACATAAAGAAGGATATTGCTGGTATATCTAAAGATGGTTATAATTTCATCAAGTTAAATTAGAGTAATAAAAGTATAAGGGAATGATGCAACCATGGCCTATACCCATGTGGAAATGGGAGAATGTCACTATGGAATTTTTCACTGGTCTCCCAAAGATATCTAAAGAAAACAATGCAATATGGGTAGTGGTGGATCGACTCACCAAAACTAATCACTTTATAAGTATTT
Source organism: Viscum album (assembly GCA_963277665.1). Classification (NCBI taxonomy): domain Eukaryota; kingdom Viridiplantae; phylum Streptophyta; class Magnoliopsida; order Santalales; family Viscaceae; genus Viscum; species Viscum album. The sequence continues at coordinate 1,515,636,808 of OY728163.1, forward strand.
GGGAATATTTCTCACTTGAACAAATTGCCAATATATATGTAAAGGAATTGGTAAGGATACATGGGGTACCACTTTTGATCATTTTTATCATTATACAAAGTTATCATCTAAATTATGGATAATTCTTCAACTTTATTTGAGTACTGAACCAAATTTTAGTACGGCCCATCACCCTAAAACTGATGTTCAATCTGAAAGGACTATTCAAACACTCAAGGACATGTTGAGATCTTGCTCAATGAAATTTAAAGGAGGATGGGATAAATATGTCTCATTGGTTGAGTTCTCATACAAAAACAAATGCCACTCAAGTATTCAAATGTATCTATATAAAGATATATATGGGAAGTGATATAGAACTCCAACTTTTTGGGATGAAGTTGGTGAATGAAAGTTTCTTGGACCTGATCTTGTACAAGAGATGGAAAAAAAGGTTCAAGTCGTCCAAAAACATATAAAAGAAGTCAGAAAAATAGCTATGATGGAAACCATCAAATGGATTTAGACTTTGATATTGGAGAAAAAATTTTCCTTCAAATATCACCATGGAAGAGAGTTGTGTGGTTTAGAAAGATGGGGAAGATTAGCCTAAGGTGCATTGGCCTCATTAAGATCCTTGATCGTATAGGAGAAGTATCCTATCGATTTTCACTTCCACCAAATATGGATCAAGTTGATGATGTGTTCAATGTATCACTCTTGAAGAAGTACATACCCAATCCCTCACATGTACTAAATCTGAAGTTGGTACAACTATAGAATAACTTCTCATATGATGAGCAATCAGTGAAGATCTTGGACTGTAGAGACAAGTTTTTACAAAACAAGACAACTCACCTTGTCAAGGTTCTTTGGCAGAACCATAAGTATGAAAGGCGATGTGGGAACCATAGGAAACAATGAGACAGAAGTACCCTCACCTATTCTCAACTAAGAATATGATTTTAAATTTTTGGGATGAAATTTCTAAAGGGGGAAGAATTCAATGACCCGGAATTTTTAAGTGATGATTGTTTCATAAATAAATGTGTGTTATGTTATATTATATAAGTATTATATGCATAAAGTACATAGAGAAAACAAAAACACTTTAATTCATTAATAAAGATCATTACATTAGTCAGCTATAAAACTAATGAAAATGTTAGACATTATAATTGAAAAAAATATATAAAATAGAAAATCTAAAATAAAAAAATATAGATTACCCCAATCTGCAAGAATCGTCTCCCCCATGGATAACACTATTGAAATGAAACAAAATATTAGTAAATCAATCAACATATTAGAAAATGAAAATATATAACCTTGGGAGTAAGTGTAGTAAATATTGAGTAAAAGAATGAAGTGGTATATATATGAGGTAATGTGACCATTGGAATAGTAATGTGATCGTTGGAATAGTAACATGACTGTTGGGAATAGTAACCTGGCCATTGGAATAGTAATTTGACCTCAAAATAATAAAATTTAATATAAATAATATTTATCATGATTAATATAATTAAATATAAATATTATAATGTCGAAAAATAAGTATCGTGATTACAAAACTCAAAGAAAATATAGGCACATTTTTAATAAACTATATTTTAAAGTATTTCATAAAAATCATAATTTTTATATTAAAATTTAAAATTACATATGTTAGAAATTAATTTTGATAAAATGAATATCATTTTTGAAATCTTAACATTTAAATTTTCCAAGGGTGGTTTTTTGGTAATTTTTTGAAATACTTAAATATTTAGGTGAATAGTAAAAATACAGTTTTTCATGTAACTCGTGTATCTTAAATTACATCATTCATGATGTAATAATGATCTAATCATTTATAGAACTTTAGTTTTGGTCAAAATATATTTAATTTTATAAATTATTCATTAAAATAAAATTAAATTAATTTCAAAACCTAAAAAGTACTTTCCAAAGTTTAAAATTTAAAGCATTGCATTAAAAAAAATATTTACATATTTTTTCCACCTTTCCTTTTAGTAAACTAAGTTGGTTCAAATTATAAAGAGGTTTAAAGTCTTAAAACAATTATATTATATTAATATATATGATTTATATTGTAAAAAATCCACTATTAAAAGTTTTACCTTTGATATAATATTTTATTCAATATTTTATTCTAAAAATACCCCTCTCCTTAAGTATAAATAACCCCTCTCTCTCATCTTAGAAAACCACACCTCCCTCACTTTCCAAATCCAAGGATCTACCCAAATAATTCCTCTCAATACCCTTAAAATACCTAGGGATGTTCTAGAGTAAAAAAACTATAAACATCAAGGAAATTTTAGTTTCATACAAGAGAAGCTACACCGAGGAAAGAGTAAGTTTCTATCAACTCTTATCTATTTTTTTCTTCTATTTTTTTCTTCCCAGTTTAATTGAAAACCAAATATTATAAAATTAATTAGGTAGTATATTATCATTATATTAATTATTTTAACCTACTCAAAAAAAATATTTTTGAAGTATTTATATTTCATAACTCTTTTTCTCCTCCTTTAGACAACGTTCCCGATAACAGTCAGTTAACTGCCAATATAGACGTTGAAAATTATTTTATTATCACCAAACCTATGGGTGTTTATTTTAAGTTATGTAAGATATATTAATTTTATAAATATATTTATTTTAATCTTATGTGATTAATTATACTAATGTATAAATGACCTCGAACAAAAAAGGTGATATAGAAACAAAACAGGAAAATTTAATGAAAAGATGATATAAAAATGATTCACATTTAACAAAGAGTATTATAAATTAGAATCTGGTAATTATAATGGATAAATATTGGAACAAATAAACATAATTCACTTATATAACTATGTTTTAATAATCCTAAGTTTATTATTCAGGAGCCATAAAAGTGACGAAATAAAATAGGATTTAAGGTAAGGGGATTCTTGAACCCAACTCTCTTTCTTTGGGTTATCCATATTTCATGAAATCTTCAATATGGATATTCCTCTAATATTACATAAATATAATTTTAATATTATTATATTTTATTTTTGTGAATATACATGTTTCCACCTTGATTTTTAATCCAAATACAAAGATTTTCCAAGGATACTTTTCTTTCCAAAACGCATCTTTTACTCCTCTTGAGTTGTTTCTCGGTCACTCAATAATGGTGATGTTTATGCCACATATGTTTTACCTTATTCATTTGGTAACCCAAAATTTTTTCATAAAATCATTATTTATTAAATCCTTATGAAGCCTATTTCTTTTCATGGGTTATTTCATGATTTTGATTGTTATATGTTCTAAGTGTCATGCATGATTATATAAATATTATGATGTGATGAGTGGGCTTGAAATTATATATCCCTCCAATGCATTGTTTAATGTGATGTGTCTCATGAGATAATATGTAATATGCATGAACATTACGTTATATTTGTTCACAATGATGATGTTATGATTATGCACATATGTTATGTGTGAACATGATGTTATCTTTGTTCACAATTATGTATGATATTTGACCACTATGACATGATGTTTCATTCTTATGCATTTCCGCATTTCATACCTTTATCAAATGTTTCTCTCATGATTATGATGATGATCTCATGCTCATTAAGTGATGATTATTATTATTCTCACCCATGTTATATTGATTCATTTCCCTAATTCCTCCTCTTGTTGGGATTTTATCCCACCCCTTTATTTGATGTATATCCTCAGTGACTACATATACTAAGGAGAACATGAGATTTTATAAGGATAAATAAGAAGTCTTTAAATAAATTTTTATGATTTATTAATTATAAGTGGTGTATGATCCTAATTTTTTCAAGATACTAAACCTTTTGATTCTTTAAAGTATAACTATTATGGTGTTTATATTTAAAATGATGTAATAGTCATGTAATAAAAAGTAGGGTCACTATAATCCCAATAATAGATCTTCTAAAAACTACAATGGTAGATCACAGTAGCCATGCAATGGTAGATCTCAACATCAATGGTAGATTATCTACCACTCAACACTGTGATGGTAGATGCATAGTGGTAGCACCATTCCTTACTTGAATGATAGTTTACCACAATAGTAGTTCCACTCCACTCATTAAAGGCATCACCTTAAGGAGTGACAGTAGCACCACTTGGCGATGATAGCACTGCTTGGTGACGATAGCACCACTTGGTGACGGTAGCACCGTCTGTGACGATAGCAGCGCAACACCTATTCTTCAATGTGATGGTAGAAACCTCTTACTACCAGTGGGTATTATTTTAACCTACCATCAGTTATAAAATTTATGGTTCTACTATTTTTTTCCTGCTTTCATTTCAAAATTTCTTCATGCTCTGTTTTTCATCATTTTTTATATTTTGATAAACTACGTACTTATATTAATTATTTTTATTGTTTTTTTGTTTCCTAAAATTAATATACATTATATATAATTCATATGAAGTATTTTAAAAATATTTTAAAAAATTTCAAAATATGTAACAATTTATTGCATACACTCGCAACATGTTTCTAGAATATTTATGGTTTAATATTTTGAATTATTTTCTTTGAACTATTTTTTTATAAATTAATATTTAATGATATGGAATTTATTCAAACACATTTTATCATATTTAAAGCAGTGTAATTAATTTTTAAATTATGCACTGCATTAAATTATAATGTATTTAATATTTTGTATATAATCAAATTATCTTATGATATTCATGGGATTTCCTTGAGCTATTATTATAGAGTCTCTATGAAATATTTAATAGGTAATTCGATTTGGTTTGAATTGATATTTATATTTTAAATTTAGATAGTATTTGTTACGATTATTCTGGAGGATTATTTTTTCTCTCTCTTGTATAATTCTATAGTTAGAATTTGAATTGTTTTACCCAAATATTGGTTTTTTTTAGTTTCATTTTACAGGTCTTATTTAATTGTTCCAGGATGCACTTAAATTATATGACACTAGATAACTTCTTTAATACTATATTTTTCCTCAATAATAAATATGTGAACTTATCAAGTGTTGTATAATCTGTAAAGTCCAATGTGATAGCATGTTTCATCATCTGGATGATATATCAAGTGTTATATTACATATTCTTAGACTTCTAATACCTTGATGAGACAAGTTGATCCAATACTTGAGAACCAGTACCTGTGTTTTATTCTTCTTCTATCTACTTCGTTTGGTTGCATGAGTCTATAAAACTTATTTCTATCTTTCAAGTACACTATTTTTTCTATTTATGTTTTTATATATTACATAAAAATCATTTTATCCTCTCTTCCTCGGGTTTTGACTCTCAGATTCTAAAGTTAGGACTATTTAGGTTGTAACTATCATAGTCTAAAGTTAGGGTTGTAATTGGGTTGTGAATCCCCATACAAAATTCAGGTGTTTGGTTATTCTTCCACTAGAAAAAGTATTTTTTATTGGGTTATGATTCCCCTTTAAAAATCAGGTAGTGCATAATGTATCTCTCTTTGAGAATATAGGTATAATATTGGACTAGGTCCACTTTGGACTAAACTAGTATAAAAAACTTTGTGTTCTTTATTTTATTCCGCTATTACCTAACTCTTATAATTAACTTTTATAATTAATTTAAATTCTCAATTTATTTTATTAAATTTTTTAATATGGACTATTCACCCCCCCCCCCTCTAGACCATCTATCATTACCCTATACGACCTAACAATTGGTATCAGATGTTTTCCCTTTTGGAATTAATCAATCCTTATATAGAGTTTGTTGTCTATATTTAATTATATAAATGTATTCCTAGACTTCACAGTATAAAGACAATATTTTTAAGATGGCAGGAATAAATACAAATGATGCTTGGATTCCTCAAAATCCACCTCATTTTGATGGAAATGATTATGGCTACTATAGATCCTAAATAGAGGCAAATCTCAAATAGTTAAGCATAGAACACTAGTCCATCATGGAAAAATAGTATGCACTACCAGAAGATGACACAGATACACTTACAGGAAATGATTCTACTAGATATGTTTTAAATTATAAAGTTTTTAATATTTTATATTATGTTATTAACATAATAATGTTTAGTTATGTGTCGGATTGTAAGACAAATCATTAAATTTTGAAGATTCTACAAGTTGCTCACCTTGACTCTGAAAAATTAATTCGAACCAATCTTGTAATGCTTCACAATGAGTACTAGGACTTCAAGATGGGTGAAGATGAAACAATAAATCAAATGTTCCACCAATTCATAGGCATTATGAATGTAATGAATTCCCTTGGAGAAGCTATAAAAAACCCAGTACTTATTAAATGAGTCCTACGAGCACTACCAAAGAAATGGCATGCTAAGAAAGTCATCATTGATGAAAGAAAGAAATTTAAAGAGTACACTCTCAATGAATTTATTGGATCACTACTATAGTATGAATTGTAAGTGAATAACGTAGGAGAAGAGGATACAACAAAAATAAAATTTGTAGCTTTTAAATTTGTGAATGTTTTTTCCACTAACTCTTTTAATTCTGATCAACAGGATAGTGAAAAATAATAAATGGATCATATTTTGACTGGGATCTACAAACAAATGAAAATGAAAGGGTCCAAGAACTGGTATAGAAGAAAACATCAAAAATAAAAATAAAATGGAGATAAGAAAGGAAGTACTAATTATAATACTTCAAATGCTAATTTTTTAGTGTAGAAAGAAAGGGAATATCAAGTTTGACTGTCCTAAACTAAAGAATAAATAAAAAAACAAAAAAAAGACAAAAAAGCTTTGTAAACTAGTTGGATTTGTACCGAAGAGTCTGATTCCAGTGAACAATCTAGAAATGAGAAAGAATCCACTAACTTATGCTTTATATATTATCTGGATAAGGTTAGTGGTTCTAGATTTTATTCTAGATATTTTGATTATGATTATGATTTTGAAAATATGAATTTTTATGATTTAAATGAATAAATTCAAAGATTATGAAATGATGTTTTCAAAGTTATAGATTTATATAAAAAGCTTAAATAAAATCATTAGAAACTTGTTTCAAAAAATAAAGAAGTTTTACAAGAAGATGAAAAATTAAGGAATATTATTTCTAGTTCTCATTCTACAGTTTATGATAATTAGAAATCTGCTCAAGATTTGAATGAAAATTTGTAAAAGTATGTTGAATTTATTAAAAAAAATTATCTAATTTTATTCAAGGTCATGAAAAATATCATAATATTATTTCATTTAATAAACTAAATAAAAATAAATATGTTATTAGATATGATAGAAGATTACCTCAAATGTGTAGAAATTATTTTGTTAAAAGTAAAAATGGTTCTACTTCCATTGTTACTTGTTTTAAATGTGGCATGAAATTTCACTATGAAAATGATTGTTATCTTAGATTTAAACGGTCTTTGGGGTTTATAAAAACTTATACTTATAAATAATTGTTATCTAGAGTACCATACAATACTCATTTAAATTTTGTGTGTATACCTAAAAATTATATTACTAATCCTATTGGAACCAATGTAGCTTGGGTACCAAAATTTTAAAGTAATTGATTTTTGTAGTAAAAATGTATTGGATATCTAAAGAATGACATATGATATATAGAAAATGGATGATCTAGGAATATAAATGGAAACCCATCAATGTTTACCACTTAAAACACATGTGATGGAGGCGCTATTACATTTTGTGATAATTCCAAAGATAAAGTAAAAGGTTTTGGTAAAGTGGGTATTTCTAATTCTACTTTTATTTATAAATTTTTATTTATTGAAGGATTAAAACAAAATTTAATTAGTATATCTCAATTATGTGATGATTTAATGGAAGTGAAATTTCAAAATTATAAGTGTTTAGTTTTTAAAGATGATTCTTTATTATTTTATTCTAATCGAAAGGAAAATATTTATATTATTGATTTTTATGAACCAACTATTTAACATGTTAAGTGTTTGAATGTTTTGTAGAGTGATATTATCCTTTGGCATTGACGATTAGGTCATGTTAATTTCATAAGGTTACATAAGCTCTCTAAACATGAGAATTTGTTTTAATTATCTTCCTTGAAGAAAGATCAGTTTCATGTTTAGGATTCTTACATGAAAGGGAAACACCATAAAATTTATTTTAGACCTATCAATCAGATAAGTACTAATATACCTATATAGTTAGTACATATTGATTTATTTTTTCCTAATAAAATTTCTATCCCTGTTGGAAATAAATATACTTTAGTTATTATTAAAAATTATAGTAGATTTACATGAGTTTACTTTCTTGATCATAAAAAGGATACTTCATCTATATTTATTGATTTTTTTGTAATTTAGTTCAAAATAAAAAAGGTAATTCTTAGTGATAAAGGAGGTGAATTTCATAATTCAGAATTTGAAAAAAAAAATTGAACATAATGGTTATATTCATAATTTATCTACTCCTAGAACACCATAGACAAATGATGTTGTAGAATGAAAAAATAGAACTCTTATTGAAATGGACAGAACTATGTTAAGTGAATATATTTTGTCAAGATATTTTTAGATTGAGGACATTTTTTCTACTTTTTATATTTCAAATATAATTCTTGTTAGACCTTTGTTAAAGAAAAATTCTTATGAATTATTTAAAAATAAAAATCATATAGTTGGTTATTTTAGAGTTTTTGGTTGTAAAGTTATTATCTTAAATTCAAAGGATAATTTTGATAAATTTGATGAAAAAAGTGATGAAGTTGTTTTTCCTAGTTATTCTAATAATATTAAAGCTTATAGAGTTTATAATAAAATAAATATTTTTATTGAATAATATGTTCATGTTATGTTTGATGGAAATAATGTTAAATTAAATTATGATTCTAATGTTTTTTATGATGAGTTTAGATATTTTAATTTTTTGTGAAGAAACATATCAGGAAAAGGATGAATCAATTGAGGGGGATCATACTCCTAATCCTGATCCAAAATCATGAAAGATTCATAAAGATCATCCTATTGAAAATTTTATTGGTAATGTTGATTCAGATATTAAAACTATAATTTTTTTTAATTGTTTGTGTCGATTCTTCTTTTATTTCAAATTTTATTCCTAATAATGGTAATGATGCTTTAAAATTTTCTAATTGGATTGTTGTTATACAAGATGAGCTTAATCAGTTTGTTAGAAGTGATTTCTAGTATTTAGTAGAATTGCTTAAGGATGAGTAGGTAATCAGAACTAAATGAACATTTAGAAACAGGATGGATGAATCTAGACAGATTGTCAAAAATAAATTCAAAATTTTTTCCCAGATATACTATCAAGAAGAAGGTATAGAGTTTGAAGATTCATTTCCACCTACTGTCAGGTTAGAGGCTATTAGAATCTTTTTAGATTTTGATTGTTTTCATGGTTTTAAATTATATTAAATGGATGTTAAAAGTTATTTCTTGAATGGTTTTATAACTGAAGAATGTTATGTTTCTCAACCCCTAGTTTTGAAAATAAAAAATTTTCTAATTATGTTTTTAAATTATCTAACGCTTTGTATAGTCTCAAACAAGAACCTTGTGCTTAGTATGAAATGCTTTCTTTGTTTCTATTAAAAATGATTTTAATAAAGGTAATGTTGATCCTATACTTGTAGGATCAAATATGTAAAAATGAGATGCTCAAATACAATAGGGGGTGAATTGTATACTTTAAAAATTCCTTTGGAACCTTTAAAGTTAAGTTTAATAAGGTTAAACAAATATTCACAAGACCTCTTAAAGAAACCTTTTCTAATTTCTTAAAAGAAAGATTCTACCTTAAATTGTATAGAATCTGTAATATAATCAAAGTAACATAATTACAAAGTATAAGAAGGTTATACTTCCTAACTTTAACAAAGTTAATATATAACAGCAGAATTAAAACAACTTGTAATAGTAAACAAGTAACAATAAAATTCTTTTAACCCAAAGAGAAGGGTATCCAACAACCTTGGATAAAGGTCCCTTGATTTATACTTTCAAGAAACTCTTTCTTACCCAAACTCAGGTAAGCCCTCAATCTGAAGATCATTATCTGTCTTGATATCCCCGCAAGCCCTCGATTTAAAAGGAAATCAGAACCTATGTCTTCTAATCTCGGAAGCCCATGATCAGCATGATCGGAGTCTGCACTAAGAAAGTCTGAACAAGTTGTTCACGCCTAAACAAGTTGTTCACAACATCTGCACGAAGCACTGAGAGTTTTAAGAGCCTCTCTCTCTAGAAATCACTTCACAAGCTTGTTCACTGTCAAGTTCTTTTCTCGTTCAAAGGAGCTTGTATTTATAGGCAAAACTTCCCAATGGTCGTTTCCTCTCCAACGGTCATATTTTTCCTTAAATTTCAGAGGGAACTGGATGCATGGCAAACATACAACGGTTAGTTTATAACAGATTTTACAACATAGTTTCAAGTAACAGAAATGATGTTAAGTATAAGAGAACTTATAATCCGATATCATTGGAATCATACATTCGTCTACTTTAAAATTATCAAGACAATGTAATCTTAAGAAATCAGGAAAATAGATTCTTAGAAATAACATTATCAGGAAAACGGAATCATAAAATCGGAGTCATATATACACCAGATTCGGTATCATAAAGATCGGCATCATATATACACTGAAATCGGTATTGAAAATCGGCATCATATATGCACCAGATTCGGTATTGAAAATCGGCATCATATATGCAGTGGAATCGGTATTGAAAATCGGCATCACATATACACCGGAATCGGTATTGAAAATCAGCATCATATCTACACCGGATTCAGTATTGAAAATTGGCATCACATATACACCGAAATTGGTATTGCAAATCGGCATCACATATACACCAGAATCGGAATCATAAAAACTGAATCATATATACACTGGATTCGGAATCATAAAAACTGAATGACAAATCGTAATGACAGATCTGTAAGTATAACAGAATGGAAAATTGTAATGACAGATTTGTAAGTCTAACGGAATGGAAAAATGTAATGATATATCTGTAAGTATAACGGAATGACAATTACGGATCTTAAGAAAAATACAGAACTTAAAAATATTCAGAAATTAGAAAAAGTGTTTGTGATTTTCAAAACATGAAATCATAAGGAATGGAGGAGTCATAAGATATCCTTATTGACTCAACAATCTCCCCCTTTTGGAAATCACAAACAACTTTTCTAAGTAAGGATATATTGTCTTAGATAAACAAGTAAAAAAACTTATCTCCCCCTTTGAATAAGATTTTGGATGAATACGACTAACTCTCCCTTAGGTTATGTTTCCCAAGGATCGTATTCTGAATCTTTGAAGTCGGTTTTCTTAAGGGAATATCTCCCCCTTAGATAAACATTTCTTCTTAAAAGAAAGCTCCTCCTTACATGGAAATTATCCTTTCTTTCCATACTCCCCCTTACTATATTCTCCTTCTTAGAGATTAAATTTTTCCTTTAAATAATTTCTCCCCCTTTGTGATTTTCAAAAGGAGGGAAAGAAATGGAGAAGTATAATATGTAACTGAAAGGTTAAGAGAGCATACATTCGAAAACAAAAGAAATATATGCAAGAAACTTCTTAAGAAAAATTTAGAAATAAGGTTTATATTACGACAAAACATCGGAATGTGAAGAAAAATCATCCACTCTTCTTCTACTCAGACAACATCTTCTTTATTAGGGATTTGAGTTTCTTCACTTCCTTATGATCTTATTCAAACTTATTTAGTAAGATCTCCTGATCATGATTATTCTTTTCTAAGGACAAGATCCTCTCTTCTTGAGCAGCCACCTTTCTCTCTAATTCAGCTCTGGCTTCCTTCTCACTGCTAACAGATCGACCAACAGAATTGAGTTGACTATCTTTCTCAAAGATTTATGTCTTGACCTTGTTGAACTCAGTTTCAAAAGTATTAAAGGCTCCTTTTGTGGAATCCATAAAGTCACCAATCTGTATAAGCTCTTCATTGATGGTTTTGGTGCAGTTAAAGACTTTCTTACAAGTCACCTTATGAGCTTTGTAATCAATCAAAAGATTACTGAAGTCTGCTTCTTTCTTGACAACCATTTCCATAAGAATATTAGTCGATTCTGTATTTTTATTCAGGGTTTCTTGCATCATTTGACTCTAGGCATCTATGTTTGCAAGAACCGGAATGGTACTAACCAACTTTCTTAGAGATAACTTGACAAAATCATTCTCAACAGATGAAGAGGACTCGGATCCTGAAACATCTTTTCCTTTCTCAGCTCCTCTTGGAGTTAAGGAAGATTGTATCTCTATTCTCTTAGAGGACTTCTGAGGAGTTTCTCTATCGTGTGATGCAACCAAAACACTCTTTCCTTTGTCAGGATTTCGAACTGGGGTTTGTTTATCAGATACTTGGATAACATTAAGATATTTCTATTCCTCTTCTTCCTTTTGAAATTCTTTCTATTATTCACCTTGATGTTCAACTTCTTCTTTATCTTCTTCTTCCTCTTCATTTTATACTTGTTCTTCTTCTACTACTTCAATTTAATCCTCAAATTCTACCTTTTCCTCAACTTCTTCCTCAATTTCTTCTTCAATTTGTTTTCTGACTTTTTCTACAGATTTGGAACTTGAACTCAAAGGATTTCCAACATAATATTCCACTTCCCTTAAAACAGCATCATCATCTTATTGGACTATCTGATCATCTACTTCTTGAACAGCTTCTAATAAAGATAGAAATTTCTTAGATTTCTGTATTTTCGGAGTCATAATTGGCTTTTTATGAACAACTTGAGGTTCTGGTACTTCCTGATATTTCTTTACTACATCTTTTAGAAGAGACAGACAAACTTGATCTTCCAAATATTTCTTATTCAACTTCTTCTCTTTCTTTTCTTTCTCAATATTTTCAGCTTGCTTGATTCTCAAGGCCTTAGCCTCTGCGGGATTCAAACCAAAATAAGGATCTCCTTTCTTTCTGGTGGCTGCCATTTCTCTCCACTTTTCAACTGTTTCATCTGAATAAGTTTTTGGTTTCTTAGAAGGAGGAGGTGCTGATACCGGGACATCATGAACTGGTACTGGAAATCTTGGTTCTTCATATTTTATTTTCTTTGATACTGGCTTTGAAGATTCCGAAACATCACCCTTGTTCTGGACAACCATTTCTTCAAAGTTTTTCGATTCTGGAATAAACTCTACTTTCATCCTCCTTAGAGTGTCGTCACTTAACAACAATATCTTGAATGTCTTCGAGACTGATCGACATAGAACATTCATTTCTTGAAGACACAAAACAATTATCCTCGAAATAGTTTTTGGGTACATAAGGATCTAAGATCTGATAGATCCGCCTTTTATTTCCTAAATGGTGAGAAAGATGTACTTCACCAAGTTGATTTTCCTTAAGTTGACAAGAAAATATAATAGAAAGATATCACATATCTTGAGAGAATACTTATCTCCTTTTCTTGGAATAAGAAATCCTTGCATCCAGAGAGCAACCATTTTGTGGTTTGTTGAGAGATTTTTAATCTTTGGATTCTTAACAAACTTAAGACCAAGAAAATTCAGAGCCTTGGATTTTTCAAAAGAACCTTCCTTATCAGGAAGTTTTTGAGAGCATAGAAGAGATTCCCCTTCATATGTAATATTGAGAACATTTTCTACCTTCTTGTAAGGAACTTTATATGACTTATCATAGAATTTTAACTTAAACAGATCCTTACCATCCTTTTGGAAGAAAGAAACTGATTCATAGAATTGAATAAGGAGATCAGGATAAACCGGATCCTAAGATTTCTCCTTAGAAACACAGACACTTTCCCATCCATTAGATCTTATCACTTTAGAAATAAGGGAGTCATATTTCTCAAAGAACTTAGGACATACTAACCTTTATCTAAAATTTGACAAATCCTTTATCTCCTTGCTAATCGGCATCTGATCTGCTGAGGATTCCAGAGTCATTCGGAGAAAGAAAACTTCGGAATGAAAGCTTTGATGGAAACATAACTTCGGCACTGAGATTAGTAAGGATGGTGCAATACTTGAAAAAGAGTCACCCCTTATATAGACTTGGCTATGACTTTTCAACTTCCATAAGATAATCAAATGGCTAACAAAAACCTGATCTGATCTGACGGTTGAGAATGAATATAGAAAATATAAATTCTGATCTTTTGAAGTAAGGTAAACCAGAATTTAAGAAATTTTGAAATACCAACAACTAAAACATAAGATAAAGAGAATAAATAGTAAGAAAGACTACCTTTCGGAATACTCTGAGAGATTTATCATTATTATAAAAAAAATTCTTGGGAGTTTTCAAATCTGAACTTTTCAAATCCGAAATTTTCAAATCTGAAATTTTCAAATCCGAAATTTTCAAATTCGAAATTATCAAATCTGAAATTATCAAATCCAAAATTTTCAAATCCGAAATTTTCAAATCCAAAATTTTCAAATTGAAAATTTTCAAATCCGAAATTTTTAAATCTGAAATTTTCAAATCTGAAATTTTCAAATCCGAAATTTTCAAATCCAAAATTTTTAAATCCGAAATTTTCAAATCTGAAATTTTCAAATCCTAAATTTTCAAATCTGAAAATTTCAAATCCAAAAAAAAAATTAAAGAAAGAAAATAAACAAACATATGTACTCTCCCTAAAATAAAGAGTAATTTAATGTTAGGAAATGATTTAAACAAGAAGTAGATATGAATGTCTACCTTACAGAAATCATTCCTAGCTTCTGTTTAATATATTCAAATCTATCGGAAGATAGAAGTTTTGTAAAAATATCAGCAAGTTTCTCTTGCATTCTGATGAATTGAAGAATAATATCTCCTTTAAGTGTGTGATCCCTAATAAAGTGATGTCTAATATCTATGTGCTTTGCACGAGAGTGATGTGTAGGGTTTTTACTTTGGGTAATGGCACTTGTGTTATCACACATAATTTGAGTCTTAGTAAAATTCATACCATAGTCTGTGAGTGTGTGTTGCATTCACAACACTTGAGCACAACAACTTCCAGCTACTATATATTCAGCTTTAGTAGTGGAAAGTGCTACAGAATGTTGTTTCTTGTAAGACCAAGAAACTAAAGAATCTCCTAAGAAATGACAAGTTCTGGATGTACTTTTTCTATCCATTTTACAACCACCAAAGTCAGCATCTAAAAAACTTTTAAGTTCAAAAAAAATTCCAGAGGAATAAAATAGTCCCAAATCTAAAGTTTCTTTTAAATACCGGAAAATCCTTTTTATAGCTTTTAAATGGGATTATTTAAGATTTTCTTGAAATCATGCACATAAGCATACTGAGAACATTAAGTCAGGTCGACTAGCTGTTAAGTACAATAAACTTCCTATCATCCCTCTATAAGATGCTTGATCTACAGGTTTTCCTGCTTCATAAATATCAAGAGTATTAGAAGTTCCAATAGGATTACTTATACTCTTAGTGTTTTCATACCCGAACTTCTTTAGAAGATCTTTGATATACTTATGTTGAGATATATAAGTTCCCTCTAATTTTTGTGAAATTTGAAAACCAAGAAATAAAGTTAACTAACCCATCATACTCATTTCAAACTCAGATTTCATAAGATTCACAAAGGAATCAGTTAAGGATTGCTGAGTTGATCTGAAGATGATGTCATCAACATAAATTTTAACAATCAAAACAACTTTATCATTTTTCTTAATGAAAATGGTTGGATCAGCAGTTCCTTTAACATGGTTATTTTGAAGTAAAAATCCTGAAAGTCTATCATACCAAGCTCTAGGGGCTTGTTTAAGTCTATATAAAGCTTTGGTAAGTTTATAAACATGATTAGGATAATTTTTATCTTCAAATTCATGGGGTTGATCTACATAGACTTCATCCTGTACATAAACGTTAAGAAAATCACACTTAACATCCATTTGATAGAGTTTAAAATTAAAGAATGCTGCAAAGGATAGAAGAATACAAATAGCTTCAAGTATTGCTACAGGAGAATAGGTTTCTTTATAGTCTATGCCTTCTTGTTGGTTATAGACTTTTGCAAATCAATCTTGCTTTATTTCTAACAATGACTCCATTTTCATCGCATTTGTTTCTAAAAACCCATTTTACTCCAATAACATAAGTTTCCTTAGGTCTCTCAACCAAGGTCCAAACTTGATTTCTTATGAATTCATTGAGTTCATCTTGCATAGCCTTTATCCAATCTTTGTCAGCCAAGGATTATTCAGAATCATTTGGTTCAAATTGGGAAATAAATGCAATATGTTCAACCTCATTTCTTAAAGAACTTATAGTTATTACTGGTTGATTGACATTTCCAATGATATTATCACTGGGATGATTCCTAAGTAATGACTGGCTTGGATTTTGAAAAACTTGTTCATCAACATAAGGTAGAAAATCTTCAGGGGTAAATGTTTCAGAAACATTTTCTTGAAAATTATCATTTTCTGAAAGATCTTATATCAAAGGTTGGTGATCAGTTTTAGAAAAAATATCATAAAAAGATTCAGGTTGTTAGAAAACAAAGGGATCATTTTCATCAAAATTAACATGTACTGTTTCTTCCACAGTACAAGTGTTTTTATTAAAAACTCTATATGTCTTAGAGTTAGTAGAGTAACCTAAGAAAATTCCTTCATCGTATTTGGGTGCAAATTTGTGTAAGTTATCCTTGGTATTCAAGATAAGTACTTTGAAACCAAAAACTTTGAAGTAAGAAACTTTTGGTTTCCGTCCATTCCACAACTCATAAGGTGTTTTATTAAGAAATGGTCTTATTAAAACTTGATTTATAGTATAACAAGTAGTACTTATAGCTTCATCATAAAAAAATTTTGCTATAGAATATTCACTCAGCATGGTTCTTGTCATCTCTTGAAGAATACGATTTCTTCTTTCAACAACACCGTTTTTTAGGAGTTCTTGGAGCTGAGAAGTTGTGAGTAATACCTTTTTTACTACAAAAAGTTTCAAAATAGGAATTTTCAAATTCTCCACCATGATCACTATGAATAGTTATCAATGGTAGGTTTTTCTCATTTTTAACTTGAGCTCTAAAGATTTTGAAATAAGAAAAAGCTTCATATTTCTTTGCGAGAAAATAGACCCAAGTAAACCTAATGTAGTCATCGATTAGGAAAAACACATAGTATTTGCCTCCAATACTTCCAGTTTGTGTTGGACCAAATAAATCCATGTGCACTAACTATAATGCATTAAAAGTTGTGACTGCACTTATAGGTTTAAATCTAGATTTATGTTGCTTTCTATATTGATAAGTATCATAGACTTTTGAAGAATCAAACTTAAGTTTCGGTAGATCCTAAACAAGTTCTTTCTTAGAAAGCTTACTAAGATTCCTTAAGTTGTGATTTCCTAGTATCCTATGCCAAAGTCATGATTGATCTTAAAAATCACTAAGGCAAGGTAGATCTTTACTTCTAAGGTCTTCTAGGTTTAAAGTGTACACATTCTCATGCCGAAGGGCAGAGAAAATAAACTCATCCTTGGAATTGTGAATTAAACATTTTTCATTTCTAAAATTCACAAGGTAACCTTCATCACATGATTGGATTATTCTTATGAGGTTGTGCCTAAGGCATTTTATAAAAAGAAAATTTGAAATAACAGCTTTACTATGAAGAATAATGTTACCTATACCGACAATTTCTCCTTAAGAGTTATCACCAAAAGTTACCTTTCCACCTTTAGTTTTTAAAATCTTCTTGAAATAGTCTTTGTTATCAGTCATGTTCTGGGAACATCCACTATCCATATACCAAAGGTTGTTGGTACTTCCTTCATTTTCCTGAAAAAGAAAGAGTTAGGTTTTCAGAATCCAAACTTGCTTGGATCTGGAATTATTTGATAATAAGAGTTTGGGTAACCATATTTTTTTGGAAAAATAAGGTTTATGAAACCCAAGGGATTGAACCCTATTTAAAGAACAGTTTTTCTTCCAATGCCCACCACTTTGGAATTTAGTACAAAAAGGGTCACTAGAAGGAACAAAATAATTATTTTTAAAAACAGTTTTTCATGAGAATAACCTAAACCCTGATTATTACCATGAGGTCGAATCTGAGAATACATCTTATCAAAATTTTCCTTACCAGAAGTGAAATTTGCATGAAATTTCTTCAAGGAAAATATTTCGGATTTTAGTCTTAGGAATAAATTCTTATCCTCAGGAAAAATAGATTTAGAGTTAAGTTTATTCTCTAAAACATCTTTTTCTAAAAATAGATTTTTAAGATCCTTAGAAAGTTTATCCTTCTTAGAATTAACTTCCTCGAGTTTCTTAGAGAGTTTTTTTAAAACAAAATTTCTCTCATCAATATCTTTGGTAAGATCCAAAATTTCTTTTGTTAAAATAGATTCTCTAGAATTTTCTTTATCAAGTTTCTTAGAAACTTTACAATTTCTCTTTTCTAACAGCTTAGCAAATCTAGAAATTTCCTCATAGGAAGGTAAATCATTATCATTATCTGATGAAGAAGATTCTTCATCTAAAGAAAAACCTCTATCTGGAAAATTTTCACTTAAAGACATATTGGTTAAGGATTCAGCAGTTCGTACCTTAGCCATAAGACAATGATTTTGAAATGGAGCTCTGGCTATTAGACCAGTATTCTTTTTCCTAGAAGATTCATACTCTGAAGATTCATCAGAAGAATCTCCACCACTGTCACTCCAAGTGTCATTGGCTTTCAAGACTTTCTTATGATTTGATATGTAGAACTTATTCTTGTTTCTTTCAGAATTCTTGTCTTTCTTGTTTCTCTTTTTGAGTAATGGACAATCAGGTCTTATATGACCAGTTCTTCTATATTTATAGCATATTACTTCTCCATCTTTCTTATATTTTCCATCTTTCTTCTTGTATCTATATTGAAAGTTCTTATGTCCAACAATCTTGTTCATCCTCCGAGTAAGATTTTCCAACTCATTTTCTAAAGCTTCACTTTCACTTGATTCAGATTGAACAACAACCTTCTTAGATTTAGATCCTGTAATTCTCTCAGGAGTCTTGGATTTCATATGATTTTAAGTAGTTGTAAAAGCAACACCTCCATTTCCATTATTCTTCTTAATATTATTAGCATCTATCTTCATTCTGGTTTCATGTTGAAGAAGATTTCCAAATGGTTCATCAAGAGAAATCTGAGTAACTTTCATATTCTCATCTATAGCGGTCCTCTTGGATTCCCATTCATTATGAATGATGTATATAATATTGTCTACAAGGGCTTCATCATCTAAATCTTTCTCACCCATGGATTGTAAGTTTTTGACAATAGTCATAAATTTTTGTTGTACCTTACATACAGGTTCTCCATAAGAAAACAGAAACCATGATACTCAGCCCTGAGCATTGCTCTTCTAGTTTCAATAAATTAGGAAGTTCCAAAGTGATTTACTTCAAGCTTCTTCCAAATACTATTTGCAGCTTCACAAGATGAAATCTGGCTATATATGCTTCTAGTCATGGAACATATCAAAGTATTACGTACCATAAAATTCAGCTGATATTCCACGTTTTCTGGATTAGTAAGGGTTCTAAGTTCCTTATCAAGAATCTAATAATCTCCAGTTAACATAATATAGTTTTCTACACCTGTGTTTATCACAAAGGTCTTCATTCTATCTCTCCAGTACTCATAGTCATTTCCATCAAAGATCGATGGTCTAGTAGGATTGAGATTGTCTAAAGATCCAACATAGATACCTGCCATACTAAAAGGATATTTCTTTCCACAAAACTTATTAGTAGTAAAAGTTTAGAAAACAAATATGAAGAACTTAAGAAAAGGAAAACTTGATCAAGAAATCTTATATGTGGATATAAGTATTTCAGAGACCTCCTCTGATACCAAATGTTAGATTAATTCAGAGTATGAGGTAGCCAACCTGTAATATCCCAAGTAAGTAATGAATAATAGATATTTTTATCTATGTCTATTAATGAATTAGATAGTGTTTTAGAGGCTTAAAATGAAAATAAATCCAATCTTAAGCATGGAATACGCTAATATTTTTTAAAAGATTGTTTTACTTCCTTTTGATGGAAAACCATTTTTAAATATATCTTTTGACAATTTTATAATCTATATTTTTCAAAATAAACTTATTCTTTATAATTGGGACATAAGAATTTACTTTGTGTGAATTTTTGGTATTTTTCTGACAATGTTCATGTTTTAATGAATAGTGAAAAATATTGCATTTTACATCAAAACTGCTTTTTAATCTACTTTATTTATATGATTAGATTATCTTTTGAATTAATTTTAAAGTTAAATTAGAATATATTTTTACCATTTAATCCAATGGTGGTCATTAGAATTAATTTCACTTTGGAATTGGGCATAAACTAATGCCAAACTTTTCATAGATATTGTTTAAAAAAAACCCGTTATTTGTTTTTACAACGGGAATTATTTTAAAATCAATTATTGCAATTTCTGTGTTTGGAATTTGGTAAAATGGATTACATATTTGGAATCATAAGGTCCAAATTATGTAATCAAGACTCTTTTGTTTTTGGACATTATGAGTAATCGGGTAGTTAAGGATAATAAAATGATATCATAATAATACAAAAAGACCAAAACATGTGTCCTAAGGATACTGGTTGTCTCATGGCCGACCATGGGATGCCTTGTGCCAAACTTGGGGGCCCCATGGATTCACTTTTGGGAGAAAGTGACTTTTTATCTTTTTATTTTTAAAGAATGTTAAATGTGACAAAGAATGTATCACCTAAGTAAAATATTTTTACTTTTGTCTAAATAAATGATCTTTTGGACTATAAATATTAATTAGAAAGCTAAAAATATTTCTTACATCATGATATTTTTTTTATAATTTTTAGACATTAAATTTATTAAATTATTTATGACATCATGATGATGCAGCGATTACCTCATTAATAAAGGATTTAAATAAAATGGAAAGATAATGTAAAATCTAAGACCTACACATGTCCAAAACCTATTGGATGAGTGGATTTCTAACCCTTATCACCTTATCCTAGAAACACATCAATGTGGGACCATTAATATCTGAAATTTATTTTTAAAATAAAGTAACATTTCTTTACTTTCCAAGAGTGCCCCTCCTCTCCTCTTATAAAAGGCCCCCACATCTACCTCCTTACCCACACTCCCAAAGCCTTTGGCTCGGCCAACCCTTGACCATTTTCTCTCTCCACATCCCTCTATTACTCCTTGAAGCCTCACTTTGGGCAGAAGTCTTCCCAAGGAAGCCTTTGAGCTCAAATCAAAGGGAGTTACCCGATTTTAAGGTAATGTCTTCACTTGAGTCCTTTTGTTTTATTTTGCTTCTCCAACCCCCTAAAATCTTTTTATTAATTTCTTTTGTAACAACTCCAGTATCTTAAATATACTAGGATGTTTTTATAAGAAGGATTATAGCTACACTTACACACACCTACATCTAATGGTTAAAGGACATACTGTTTCCGTGGATGGTGAATTTATGCCTCCCGAAACGATGATTGTTCAACATTCTTTTAACACCTTCAAAGGTGGACATTAAGATGTCACTGTATTTATATATGATATATAATATGTTTATGTTTTCCTTAAGCTTCTATATTTTTCATTTTGGGCATACCTTTATGGTTTCCATTATGGGTAAACGCGATATCTTCATTTAAGGAAGTGCGGACTACCGCCCCCTCAAAGTGATTTGATTCGTTAAATACCATATGTGGGATGTATAAAGGATGGAACTATGATATTATATATGATATTATACTAGAATTATAATATACCTTTATATCATTATGATTCCATTCTATAAAATACGAAATAGAAATGAAAGTAGCGTTCATGCGTACGTACGGCTTACCGTCTCCATGAACGGTGCATTTCATTTCTTACCTCTAAATGATTATGTAATATTATAAATGCATGTATATACTGTATATATATGATATATACATCATGATTATAATTTTAAATATAATGGATACATGAACAACTTGTAATTATAAAAGGTTTATTTTTTGACTCAAGTACCAATGATCGTTAAAACGACCGTTATTAACTTAAATAATTACATAGTGTTCATGACATGGAAATAAGTGATATAAAAGGAATAATGAACTTGAAAAAGGTTCTTAAGCAAGTAGAAATTAACTCAAGTTTATTATTCAGGACATTAAAGAACGATCGAGTCAAGTCGGACTCGAGGTATGGGATTTCATCTCAATCTCCTTTCATTGAGGCATATTTTGTTTTATACACAACCTTCTTTTATACGGTGTATAAACCCCTTTTACTTTTATGTTTATCCAAAAGGAATCTTTTTTTACGTAGAGTTTTAATAAACGACAATAGGGAATGTTGTTGTCGTACGTATGCGGCGACAACGACTTCTCCGCCGCTGTGACCGTTATTTGAGTTTCGGTTTCCTCTACAAGCCATACCTTTTCTTTAAAGAAAAATAAATACCATGTTTTAATTTTCTTTTATTTTGGTATTGAAAATGGTTTTCAAAATGTTTTTATATCAATGTGTTGTATTGATATCTTGTGATTGAAAGGTGGAAATGTTATGTTTTCTTTATGCATGTTTTATGTGATATGATTATGTTGAGGTTCTTGGGAATTATTATGAAGATGGGTGGTTCCGTGATAAACTAAGGGTGGGTGAGCCCGATATAGCTCTCCAATGCATTGGGTAAAGTGAAGGAGTGAAACGTTAAGGTTTATCCGAAGATATTTAGGGAATATACTGTGATAGGTATTCCAAACGTAACCAAGAGGGTTACTCCCTATGTAAGAATGTTATGAATGCCTCAAGTTACCTTTATGTCTTATGATTTCTATGATTTATTCATGATTTGATGAGGTATGTTAAAGTGCTTATGTTTTATGGGTAAAGTATGATTTCATTCTTATGTATATATGTACCCATGTTTCCTTTCCATATTTTTATATCCCTTATTGAGCTTTTTATGCTCATCCCAAGTTTTTTTGAAATGTTTTTCACAGGTCAAGGGAAAGGTACATGATATGATGATAGTGTCAAGGAAGTGTCAAGAAAGAATCCATGTTTTATTTTAAATATGTTTCCATTGATGGGAAAGAAGAATACTATCTTTATGTAACCACTTTGTTTATATGTGGAATGTAATGCAAGTTTTATGATCTAATTCTCTAAAACTCTAAACCCGAAAAGATCCTCAATGTGTAATCTTGTAATAACTCAAGATTAAGTAAGGTTTAAGGCTGGGGCCTTATAGTTGGTATCATAGGTCGGTTTAGATAACTTTAGGAGTTAGAATTCTATTAAGTGATTATCCAAAAACATTTTTTTTATGGTGCGATTAAAATGATATAGCATTTAAAGATTACCATGTTGCTTTGCCTAAGATATTTCTATGTTAAGAATGGTTTTTCATAGAGGAAACAGAACAGCTTTTCTGGGAAGGCATACAGAGGGAAGTGACCTTTCAAATCAGTATCCTGAGATGGTCAGAATCAGAACTAAACAGTTTGATGTAGTGATGGCTCAGTTGACTTAGGTGAAAAATGTTGGTTGCTTTTATTGATGATATTTTGGTGTTTTCTAAAAGTAAAGAGGAGCATGAAAGACATTTAAGGGTTATTTTGCAAACCTTAAAAGAAAAGAAACTGTATGGAAAATTCAGCAAGTGTGAGTTTTGGTTGCAACAAATTTCTTTCCTTGGTCACATTGTTTCTAAAGATGGGATAACTGTTGATCCTGCAAAAACAAAAGTTGTGGAAGACTGTCCAAGACCCACAAATGTAACTGAGATTCGTAGCTTCCTTGGTTTGGTAGGCTATTACCGAAGGTTTGTTAGAAATTTTTCACGGTTATCTAGTCCAATGACTAAGCTAACTCGGAAGGGTGTTAAGTTTATCTGGACAAAAGAATGTGATGATTGTTTTCAGGAATTGAAAAGAAGATTGGTGAATGCTCCAGTTTTGGCACTACCTTCCAGGAATGGTGAGTTTGTTATATACAGTGATGCTTCATTGAAAGGACTTGGTTGTGTCCTAATGCAGAATGATCGGGTAATTTCTTATGCTTCACGTCAGTTGAAAACTCATGAGGTAAATTACCCTACACATGATTTGGAATTAGCTGCTGTTGTTTTTGCTTTAAAAATTTGGAGGCATCATTTGTATGGAGTAAAGTGTGAAATATATACCGATCACAAAATTTTAAAGTATATATTCACTCAGAAATAATTGAACATGAGACAGAGGAGATGGCTAGAATTAATCAAGGATTATGATTTTACAATTCATTACCATCCGGGAAAAGCAAATAAAGTGAATGATGCTTTGAGTCGAAAAAGTAATGTTTCATTAGCAATGTTGCGTTTGGAACGTGATCCTTTGGTTAAGGATTTGATGAACTTTGGCATAGAAGTTGTTGGTGCAGGATGTTCTTCTATTTTGTTTCAGGTATCAGTGAGATCATCTCTATCAGATAGAATCAAGAAAGCATAGAAGCAAGACAGTGAGTTGCAGAAAAAGGTAGAGCTGGTTCAGAAAGGTAAGTTGCCTGAATTCAATATTGATAATGATTGCGTTTTGAGATTTGGGAAGAGATTGTGTGTGCCTTGTGATTCACATTTGAAGAGATAGTTGTTATGTGAAGCTCATAGTTCTCCGTTTTCAGTTCATCCTGGCAGTACTAAGATGTACAGAGATCTGCGGGAGTATTACCGGTGGGATGGAATGAAAAGAGATCTTGCTGATTTTACTGTGAAGTGTTTGACATGTCAACAGGTTAAAGTAGAGAGGTAGTTACCGAAAGGGATGCTTCATCATTTACCAGTGCCAGAGTGGAAATGGGAGAATATATCCATGGACTTTGTTGTGGGATTACCGAAGACATCTCGAGGTAATAATGCAATCTGGGTTATTGTTGATCGCTTGACCAAGTCTGCTCATTTCCTTGCTATACGAGATACTTTTTCCCTAGATCAACTTTCCCGTTTGTATCTTAAATAGATAGTCAGGTTACATGGAGTTATTCTCTCCATTGTATCTGACCGTGATCCCATTTTCACTTCTAACTTTTGGAAGGGCCTTCAGAAGTTGTTGGGTACTGAATTAAATTTTAGTACAGTTTTTCATCCTCAATCATATGGGCAGTCAGAACGAACAATTCAGACCTTGGAGGATATGCTACGAGCTTGTTCGATGGATTATCAGGGAAGTTGGGACCAACATCTTTCTTTGGTTGAATTTTCATATAATAACAGTTTTCATTCCAGTATACAGATGACACCATTTGATGCGTTATATGGGAAGCAGTGTCGAACTCCAGCTTTCTGGGATGAAGTGGGTGAAAGGAATTTGATGGGACCAGAATTGGTAGAAGAGATGGCAGAAAAAGTTCAGCTGATTTAGAAACACATGAGAACAGCTCAGAGTAGGCAGAAGAGTTATGCAGACAACAGGAGGAAGGATCTAACTTTTGAGGAAGGTGATCATGTTTTTCTCAAAGTCTCGCCATAGAAAAGTGTGATGAGATTTGGTAAGAAAGTAAAGCTGAGTCCAAGGTTCATTGGACCATATGAAATTCTAGAGAGAGTTGGATCAGTTGCATACCGGGTGGCTTTACCTCCGAGTTTATCTCAGGAACACAATTTTTTTCACGTTTCGATGTTGAGAAAGTATATGCCAGATCCATCTCATGTTTTGAGTCCAGAGGTAGTTCAGCTGGAAGAGAACCTATCTTATGAGGAACAACCGGTCCAGATTCTTGACCACAGGGAGCAAGTGTTACGGAATAAGGTAATTAATCAGGTAAAGGTTTTGTGGAAAAACCACATGATGGAAGAGGCAACATGGGAATCTGAAAATGCAATGAGGGATAAGTACCCCCATTTATTCGATAAGTAAATAAATTGTGGGGACGCAATTTTCTAAAGGGGGGAAGGATGTAACATCCCAAGTAAGTAATGAATAATAGATATTTTTATCTATGTCTATTAATTAATTAGATAGTGTTTTAGAGGCTTAAAATGAAAATAAATCCAATCTTAAGCATGGAATACACTAATATTTTTTTAAAGATTGTTTTACTGCCTTTTGATGGAAAACCATTTTTAAATCTATATTTTGACAATTTTATAATCTATATTTGTCAAAATAAACTTATTCTTTATAATTGGGACATCAAAATTTACTTTGTGTGAATTTTTGGTATTTTTCTGACAATGTTCATTTTTTAATGAATAGTGAAAAATACTGCATTTTACATCAAAACTGCTTTTTAATCTACTTTATTTATATGATTAGATTATCTTTTGAATTGGTTTTAAAGTTAAATTAGAATATATTTTTACCATTTAATCCAATGGTGGTCATTAGGATTAATTTCACCTTGGAATTGGGCATAAACTAATGCCAAACTTTTCATAGATATTGTTTCAAAAAAACCCGCTATTTGTTTTGACAATGGGAATTATTTTTAAATCAATTATTGCAATTTCTGTGTTTGGAATTTGGTAAAATGGATTATATATTTGGAATTAGAAGGTCCAAATTATGTAATCAAGACTCTTTTGTTTTTGGACATTATGAATAGTAACAACGGTAATTATCTTTAATTATCTTGATTAATGAGTAATCGGGTAGTTAAGGATAATAAAATGATATCATAATAATACAAAAAGACCACAACATGTGTCCTAAGGCTACTGGTTGTCTCATGAACGACAATGGTATGCCTTGTGCCAAACTTGGGGGCCCCATGGAATCTCTTTTGTGAGAAAGTGACTTTTTATCTTTTTATTTTTAAAGAATGTTAAATGTGACAAAGAATGTATCACCTAAGTAAAATATTTTTAATTTTGTATACATAAATTATCTTTTGGACTATAAATATTCATTATAAAGCTAAAAATATTTCCTACATCATGATATTTTTTTTATAATTTTTAGACATTAAATTTATTAAATTATTTATGACATCATGATGATGCAGCGATTACCTCATTAATAAAGGATTTAAATAAAATGGAAAGATAATGTAAAATATAAGACCTACACATGTACAAAACCTATTGGATGAGTGTATTTCGAACCCTTATCACCTTATCCTAAAAACACATCAATGTGGGACCATTAATATCCGAAATTCATTTTTAAAATAAAATAACATTTCTTTACTTTCCAAGAGTGTCCCTCCTATCCTCTTATAAAAGGCCCCCACCTCTACCTCCTTACCCACACTCCCAAAGCCTTTGGCTCGTCCAACCCCTGCCCATTTTTTCTCTCCAAATCCCTCTCTTACTCCTTGAATCCTCACTTTGGGTAGAAGTCTTCCCAATGAAGCCTTTGAGCTCAAACCAAAGGGAGTTACCCGATTTTAAGGTAATGTCTTCACTTAAGTCCTTTTGTTTTATTTTGCTTCTCCAACCCCCTAAACTCTTTTTATTCATTTCTTTTGTAACAACTCCAGTATATTCAATATACTATGATGTTGTTATAAGAAGGATTCGAGCTACACTTACACACACCTACATCTAATGGTTAAAGGACATACTGTTTCCGTGGATGGTGAATTTATGCCTCCCGAAACGATGATTGTTCAACATTCTTTTAACACCTTAAAAGGTGTCCATTAAGATGTCACTATATTTATATATGATATATAATATGTTTATGTTTTCCTTAAGCTTCTGTATTTTTCATTTTGGGCATACCTTTATGGTTTCCATTATGGGTAAACGTGATATCTTCATTTAAGGAAGTGCGGACTACCGCCCCCTCAAAGTGATTTGATTCGTTAAATACCATATGTGGGACGTATAAAGGATGGAACTATGATATTATATATGATATTATACTGGAATTATAATATACCATTATATAATTATGATTCCATTCTATAAAATATGAAATAGAAATGAAAGTAGCGTTCATGCGTACGTACGGCTTACCGTCTCCATGAACGGTGCATTTCATTTCTTACCTCTAAATGATTATGTAATATTATAAATGCATGTATATACTGGATATATATGATATATACATCATGATTATAATTCTAAATATAATGGATACATGAACAACTTGTAATTATAAAAGGTTTATCTTTTGACTCAAGTACCAATGATCGTTAAAATGACCGTTATTAACTTAAATAATTACATAGTGTTCATGACATAGAAATAAGTGATATAAAAGGAATAATGAACTTGAAAAAGGTTCTTAATCAAGTAGAAATTAACTCAAGTTTATTATTCAGGACATTAAAGAACGATCGAGTCAAGTCGGACCCGAGGTATGGGACTTTGTCTCAATCTCCTTTCATTGAGGCATATTTTGTTTTATACACAACCTTCTTTTATATGGTGTATAAACCCCTTTTACTTTTACGTTTATCAAAAAGGAATCTTTTTTATACATAGCGTTTTACTAAACGACAAAAGGGAATGTTTTTGTCGTACGTATGCGGTGACAACGACTTCTCTGCCGCCGTGACCGTTATTTGAGTTTCGGCTTCCTCTACAAGCCATACCTTTTTTTTAAAGAAAAATAAATACCATGTTTTAATTTTCTTTTATTTTGGTATTGAAAATGGTTTTCAAAATGTTTTTATATCAATGTGTTGTATTGATATCTTGTGATTGAAAGGTGGAAATATTATGTTTCTTTTATGCATGTTTTATGTGATATGATTATGTTGAGGTTCTTGGGTATTATTATGAAGACGGGTGGTTCCGTGATAAACTAAGGGCGGGTGAGCCCGATATAGCTCTCCAATGCATTGGGTAACGTGAAGGAGTGAAACGTTAAGGTTTCTACGAAGAGATTTAGGGAATATACTGTGATGGGTATTCCAAACGTAACCAAGAGGGTTACTCCCTATGTAAGAATGTTATGAATGACTCAAGTTACCTTTATGTCTTATGATTTCTATGATTTATTCATGATTTGATGAGGTATGTTAAAGTGCTTATGTTTTATGGGTAAAGTTTGATTTCATTCTTATGTATATATGTACCCATGTTTCCTTTCCATATTTTTATATCCTTTACTGAGCTTTTTATGCTCATCCCAAGTTTTTTTGAAATGTTTTTCACAGGTCAAGGGAAAGGTACATGATATGATGATAGTGTCAAGGAAGTGTCAAGAAAGAATACATGTTTTATTTTAAATATGTTTCCATTGATGGGAAATAAGAATATTATCTTTATGTAACCACTTTGTTTATATGTGGAATGTAATGCAAGTTTTATGATCTAATTCTCTAAAACTCTAAACCCGAAAAGATCCTCAATGTGTAATCTTGTAATAACTCAAGATTAAGTAAGGTTTAAGGCTAGGGCCTTATACAACCTCTGATACCAATTGTAGGATCGAATATGTAAAAATGAGATGCTCAAATACAAGAGGGGTGGTGAATTGTATACTTCAAAAATTCCTTTGAAACCTTTAAAGTTAAGTTTAACAAGGTTAAACAAACATTCACAAGACCTCTTAAAGAAATATTTTCTAATTTCTTAAAAAAAAGATTCTACCTTAAAGCGTATAGAATCTGTAATATAATCAGAGTAACAGAATTACAAAGTATAAGAAGGTTATACTTTCTAACTTTAACAAAGTTAACATACAACTGCGTAATTAAAACAACTTGTAATAGTAAACAAGTAACAATAAAATTCTTTTAACCCAAAGAGAAGGGTATCCAATAACCTTGGATAAAGGTCCCTTGATTTATACTTTCAAGAAAGTATGTCTTACCCAAACCCAAAAAGCCCTCAATTCGAAGATCGGTATATGTCTTGTTATCCCCGCAAGCCCTCAATTTAGAAGGAAATCGGAACCTCTGTCTTCCAATCCCGAAAGCCCACGATCAGCACGATAAGAGTCTGCACTAAGTAAGTCTGAACAAGTTGTTCACGCCTGAACAAGTTGTTCACAACATCCGCATGAAGCACTGAGAGTTGTAAGAGTATCTCTCTCTCTCTCTAGAAATCACTTCACAAGCTTGTTCACTATCAAGTCCTTTTCTTATTCAAATGATCTTGTATTTATAGGAAAAACTTTCCAACGGTCGGTTCCTCTCCAACGATCATATTTTCCCTTAAATTTCGAAGGGACCTGGACACGTGGCAAACATACAACGTTTAGTTTATAACAGATTGTACGAAAAAGTTTAAAGTAACAGAAACGATGTTGTGTATAAGAGAACTTAGAATTCGATATCATTGGAATGATACATTTGTCTACTTTAACATTATCAAGACAACGTAATCTTAAGAAATCAGGAAAATAGATTCTTAGAAATAACATTATCAAGAAAACGGAATCATAAAATCGGAGTCACATATACATCGGATTCAGTATCATGAATATTGGCATCATATATACACCAGAATTAGTATTGAAAATCGGCATTATATATACACTGGATCAGGTATTGAAAATCAGCATCATATATACACTGGAATCAGTATTGAAAATCGCCATCACATATACACCGAAATCGGTATTGAAAATCGGCATCATATCTACACTGGATTCGGTATTGAAAATCAGCATCACATATACACCAGAATCGGTATTGCAAATCAGCATCACATATACACCAGAATCGGAATCATAAAAACTGAATCATATATACACCGGATTCAGAATCATAAAAACCGAATGACAAATCGTAATAATAGATCTGTAAGTATAACAGAATGGAAAATCAGAATGACAGATCTGTAAGTCTAACAGAATGGGAAAACGTAATTATATATCTGTAAGTATAACAAAATGACAATTCCGGATCTTAAAAAAATACAGAACTTAAAAATATTCAGAACTTAGAAAAGATTTTTGTGATTTTCAAAACATGAAATCATAAGGAATGGAGAAGTCATAGGATATCCTTATTGACTCAACAATACTTTTTATTAAAATAATTTCTAATAACATTTTAATTATGCAAATTTATGATGATGATATAGTTTTTGGTTCTTCTAGTTAATTGTTTTGTATTGTTTTTTTTTACTTTGATGTCATCTGATTTTAACATGAGTTTAATGGGAGAATTAAATTTCCTTCTTGGAATTTAAATTTTTCAAATAAATGATGGAATTTTTCTTGATAAATCTAAGAATTATAAGGAGTTAGTTAAAAGGTTTGGTCTTGATTCCTGTAAATCTATGAAAATTCCTATGAGTACTAGTTGTAAATTATATGTTGATGCATCTGGTAAATCTATTGATATTAAATGTTGTAGAGGCATGATAGGTAGATTGATTTATTTAACTACATCTAGATCCAATATCATGTTTAGTGTTTTTTTATGTGCTAGATTTCAAGTTAATCCTAAAGAGAGTCATATTAAAGCTGTAAAAAGAATAATTAGATATATTAAAGGATATGTTAACTCTTGTTTTTTTATCCTAAATATAACTATTTTGATTTAATATCTTATTCTGACTCTAATTTTAAAGGTTGTAGAATTGATAGAAAAATCACATCGGGTATGTTTCATTTTATTGGAAAAAAATTAATTTCTTAGTCTTCTAAAAAATAATTGTTTGTTGCTCTATCTACTGCAGAAGCTGATTATATATCTACTACCAGTAGTTGTGCTCAAAGCTTATGGATTAAGAAAACCTGATTTGATTTTGGTATTTATCTTGATAAATTTTCTATTTATTTTGATGACATATCTACAAGTTTTATTTATAAAAATCCCTTACAACATTCTAGAATAAATCATATTGATCTTATATTTCATTTTATTATAGATCATATGAATAAGGGGGATATTATTTTAGAATTTATCCCTACTGAAAATTAGCTTGCATGCATCTTTACTAAGCCTTTAGACTCTTCTCAGTTTGAAAAAAATAAATTTGAGCTTGGGATGTTGGAAGCTTAATTATTTTATCTCTACATATGTATGAGGGGAGTTTCTATTTTATTTTTTTGTTTATTAAAAAAAAGGGGGAGAAAATAAAATGTTATTGGTTTTGAATGTTAAGGTTTTGTAACCAAAAAAAGGGGAAGATTTTTTATGCATGTGCATGCATGTATTTTTTTTATTACATGTTAGTTTATGTTTTTGAATAATCCAAAACTCTCTTAATATTTTATGTGAAAAAACTGTTTTTACTAGCTCTCTATATTTTTACTATATCTTGAGTTTTAGTGATCAGAATTTTATAATTCTTATTTCATATGAAAGATAAGAAATATATCTTCATTTTATTCAACTATGACGAAGTCTAATTCAATCTCTATAATTTTCACATTTTGGACCGAATTTGATGTAAGCTTGTGGTTTCAAGAACAATTTTTAGTTTAAATTGTTTCATAGTTTTCTTTTGTTATTTAATAATAACTTGAGTTGCATAGATCTGATTCTCATGTAACTTATTCCATTGGATAGACAATAGATTTATCTACATTTAATTAAAATAAATGGAAACATAAATTTGTTGTTTAAGTGGTGCAAAAAATGCCCAGAGTTTATGCGACATTTCTGGAATTCTGGGATTTCTAGAATTCAAAATATTTTTTATTTGAATGATATGCCTTTCAATGTGCATCAGAATCGCATTTTGTTTGTCATGTTGGAAATCTACGAAGTTTATCTACATTTCATTTAAAGAATGGAAATCTAAAAAATTCGTTTAGATTCCTTAAAAAATGGCCAAAGTTCTGAAACTTTTCAATTACTTTTTCTGCTGTTTTATTTTATGTATTTCACTGTTTTTCGATCATATCACTTGATATACATATCGGATTGAAGCATTTTTTGATATGTTGGAAAGATCTCAAGATTATATTCATTTAAGTATTCTGGACAGACATCTGATTCTATCTATTAGAAGGACTTAAAATTCACCAAAGTTTGTGTGTCAAGCTTTACATGAAATGAGCATTGTTCATCTCCTTCCTCCTGCTTCATGGACACACCAGCATCTCCCATTCTTCCATGGATGCACTGTTTCAACTTCTCCATGGAAGTGAGGCTCATTGGTTTGGTTGCTACACTCGTGTTCCTCGCTCGACCATGCACAACAACTCCTTCTTTTGTTGCATCGTGTGCATCCCCTATTTCAAGCTTCTCCACAGTAGCAGCCTTGCTTTACTTCAGCACTACATGCATCTCTTCCTTCAACTAACAGTCACGCAGGCTCAACTATCTTCCCCAACAGTAGCTCCTTTCATCTTCAATGGTAGCATGTATCAACGGTTGAACTTTTTCAATTCAACGGCAGGTCATTTCATTCCAATGATAGATTGCCAGTTTCACTCCAACAGTAGATTAAATATGCCTTCAACGGTAGATTTGCTCCAGCGGTAGATATATGTCTCGTCATAGATGGTCTCCCAACAATAGATCTTCTACATACTGCAATGGTCGATCCTAGCAGTCATGCAATGACAGATCTCAACATCAACAATAGATTATCCATTGCTCAACTCTACGACGGTGGATGCATAACAGTAGCATTGTTCCTTCCTCGAATAGTAGATTACCACGACAATAGTTCCAATCCGCTCATTACTGATAGCACCTTAAGCAACGATGGTAGTGTCGCTTGGCGACGATAGCAACACTTGGAGACAGAAGCATCGCCTGTGATGGTAACAACGAAACACATGTTCTTCAGCACGACAGTAGCAACCTCTTGCTACCGTCATTTTTTTCCTGCTTTCATTTCAAAATTTCTTTATGATCTGTTTTTTATCATTTTTTATATTTTGATAAATTGCATACTTGTATTATTTATTTTGATTGTTTTATTGTTTTCTAAAATCAATACATATTATATATAAGTCAAGCAAAGTATTTTAAAAATATTTTAAACAGTTTTAGAATATGTAATAATTTATTGTATACACTTACAACATATTTCCAGAATATTTATATTTTAATATTTTGAATTAATTTCTTTAGCTTGTTATTTTCTAAATTAATATTTAATGACGTGATTTATTCAAACATATTTTATGATATTTAAAGCAGCATAATTAATTTTTAAACTACGCATTACATTAAATTATAATGTATTTAATATTTGTTTTAAATAGTCAAATTATCTTATGAT
Organism: Viscum album; assembly: GCA_963277665.1. NCBI lineage: Eukaryota > Viridiplantae > Streptophyta > Magnoliopsida > Santalales > Viscaceae > Viscum > Viscum album. The sequence goes on from OY728163.1 coordinate 1,515,670,893, forward strand.
ATTCATGAGACTGACTTAGCTTGTTACTATGGAGTGTCTGAAATATTTAACAGGTAATCCAAATTGATTTGAATAGGTATTTATGTTTTAAATTCAAACGGTATTTGTTACGACTATTCAGGAGGATTATTATTTTTCTCTTTCCTAGATAATTCTCTAGTTTGTATTTGAATTGTTTTACCCATAGATTGGTTTTGTTAGTTTTTTTATAGATCCTATTTAAAGGTTTCATGACACACTTAAAGTATATGACACTCGATAACTTCTTTGATACTCGGTTTTTCTTCGAGAATAAAACTGTGAACTTCTCAAGTCATGTACAATCTGTAAAGTCTTGCGCGATACCCTGTTTTATCATTTGGATGATCTCTCAAGTGTTGTATTACATCTTCTCTGACTTATAGTGCTTTGACGAGACAAGTCTACCTAATACTCGAGAACTAGAACTTGTGTTTTATTCTTCTTTTATCTATTTACTCTGGTTGCTTGAGTTTGTAACATTTTCTACTATCTTTCACGTACATTCTGTTTTCTATTTATGCTTTTACATACAAAAGCATTTCTTTTCCTCTTCCTCGGATTGTGACTCTTGTATTCTAAAGTTTGAACTGTTCAGGTTTTGACTCACGTAGTCTAAAGTCAAAGTTGTAATTGGATTGCGACTCATCATACAAAAATCAAGTGTCTAGTTATTATTTCACTAGAAAAAGTAGTTTGTAATCGGATTATGATTACTTTTAAAAAACAACGTATTTCTCGCATAAGACTAGACTATGTTCACTTTAGATCAAACCAGTATAAAAACCATTGTGTTATTTATTTTATTCTGCTCCTAACGAACTCTGAAAATCAAATTTTATAATTAATTTAAATAATCAATTTATTTGATTAATTTTTTTAATCTGCCACTCAAAACAATCCTAACATATTTTATTTCAATTGTAGATATATGTTATCGCTTCACGAACCGTCAAACAGGATCAGCGGATGAGATCGGCCTGAGAGATGCACCGCGCGAACGCGAACGCTCCTTCTTTTGGCGATCGGTATCTTGATCTAAATCGAAGGCGTTGGCGAATCTTCTGAACTCTCTTCGTGCTGTTCCTCGGATCTATGTGTATTGCTGATGCGGCTGATAGATCCTGGGCTGAAGCTGTGAGAGAAAACCGTCTGAGTCATATGAGCTTACCCTAGCTTTCATACCACAGCAATTTGCGGATTGAGATGCCGGATTTGAAGAAGACGACTGGGATGAAGGTCAGGATCTTTGGGAAAATACTCTTGTAGGTTTTGTATTCGGTCTTTAGCCCGAACCTGGTGACGATGCAAAGTTTCATTCGAACACGATGTGGAGAAGAGGATATAGTCAAGAAATGTCTCTCGACATCTCGAAACATGCTGGATCGAGAGGAGGAGCGATGGCGCAGTTGTTCTGGCGCCGGAAGCTTGGCCTGCATTTCAATGAAGGATAAAAAGGGGGACCTGCGCGAGATCCCGCCGACGAATGCACAGCTCTTGAAACATCCGTTGGCGTTGCTGGCATTGGTTCCGAGGGATGCGGCGCTTTTCCTCGCCGGAGCTGTCGCTGGAGCCACTGCCAAGACTGTCACGGCTCCTCTAGATCGCATCAAGCTTCTGATGCAGACTCATGGGCTGCATGCGCATGAATGTGGTAAGAAGGCCATTGATTTCTTTGAGGCCATAACATTAATTGGGAAGGGGGAAGGAATCAAAGGTTTCTGGAAGGGAAACCTTCCTCAGGTCATACGCATCATACCCTACAGTGCTGTCCAGCTGTTTGCATATGAAACTTACAAGAAACTTCTCAGTGGAAACAATGGCGAGCTCTCTGTTATTGGAAGACTGTCGGCAGGTGCTTGTGCTGGCATGACATCCACTTTTGTGACATACCCTTTAGACGTTTTGAGGCTGAGGTTGGCAGTTGAGCCAGGCTATCGAACAATGTCCGAGGTTGCATTTGACATGATAAGATATGAGGGTATTGCATCCTTCTACAAGGGTTTGGGACCTTCTCTTATTGGAATCGCACCTTACATAGCTGTGAACTTCTGTGTGTTTGACTTGGTGAAGAAGTCCTTCCCAGAGAAGTATCAAAAGCGGACTCAAACATCACTAGTTACAGCTTTGGTGTCGGCCACCATTGCCACCCTCATGTGTTATCCTTTAGACACAGTGAGGAGGCAAATGCAAATGAAGGGTACACCTTATAACACAGTTCTTGATGCTATCCCAGGTATTGTGAGGCGTGATGGTTTACAGGGGCTTTACCGTGGTTTTGTGCCCAATGCATTGAAAAGCCTTCCAAGCAGCAGCATAAGGCTTACGGCCTTTGACACTGTTAAAGGTATTATTTGTGCTGCAGAGAAGGAGTACCAGAGAATTGTGGAAGAAAATCGCAAGAACCAACACTGGAGACCCAGTGATTGAAGAATCATTCAGAAATTTTTTCCTTATATTTCTGTGATTTGGATATTATGGTAAATATTTTTTCATAAAAAATGTTATCCCTTGTTAGATATTGCCTTATCAAATAAGAGAGGAAATCCAATATGGTAGAGTGGATTAAACTCCAAGAGTAGTTTAGATCTATCTTTTGCTTTTAAGATTTAAACCTAGCGCACTTTGATTCAATTTAATTCTTTTGACCATGGTTGTTGGGTTAATTAAAGCATTGTTGGTAGAAATTGATCATATGAATACAGACTACTTTTATAATCTTGCAACTGTTGAGTTTAATGAGTCTCTCAAGTGAATTAGATCGACATACTTTAAAAACCATCCTTTGAAATTGATTTTCTCTACCATTGCTTTCTTAAAATAGTTTTCTGAATGAGTTCAGTTTTCTCTTAAGAATTTTAATCAGAATATTGACACTAACAATTCATAATAAATCATCTATGGGATTTATGATTTCTCATGGGATCACTACTGTTTTTTAAAAGTGTTGGATTAGATAAATTTACAATCCTCTATGTTTTAACCGCACTGCAGTAGTGTGTCAAAATTTTGACATTATTGCCATAGAGGTATGGTCACTAGAAATGATTTATTAAAATTAATTAAATCAGAGACTTCCCTTATCCTCTTCATATCTGTCCTTTTATACTCTTTTTTGTTTTGGGTATTTTATTTTTTTCATTGTAGGCTCACACCAATCACTTGATCAAAGAGATGCGAATCTAATAAACCATTGGAATTTGATCTCGAGGTCAAGTAATCCTTGCTTATGCATTGACGATCAGTAATGGTAGATTGAAACCGGGTCAAAGATGACCAAAACTTGTTGGGGGTAGTACCCCAAACAGGTTATACCAAATCAACCCCAGCCACAGCATAGGGAGATATGTCAAGCTCGGGAATGATATTCAAACTTGATGAAACTGGATGGAGAATTCACATTCGAGGAATGTGAGCATGTTAACAAATTACTAAAGTTCCCTTATCATGACTTAAATTTATGGATTCAACTTCAAAAAATTTATTATGGATTACATCCTAATAAATGAGTTTCGATTGATGCTACCACTGATGGCGATCAAAAGGTATAGATTTTTGTTAGGAATCTCTATTCAAGTTTTACCTCTTAGGAATGCTGTGGTAGCAATCACCGTGGTTGTCTCTCGCGCCCCCACGAAGGGGTCACTGCTCGGAGGTAGAGCCTCAGCCAGGAAAGGTGTCGTTGTCAACTGAGATGGAAGAGCGTTCCAGATGGTTCAAAAAGGCCACACATGAGCATTCCCTTCTGAGACAATAAGAAAAATGGTGATTTGTGTTGAAATTGTGCAAAGATTGTGAAAAAAAGACAATTAAAGTGAGAAAAGAATGCGAACAAGAAAAAAGCAGCAGCTATGAACTAGTTTTGACTTTTGGATTTTCCACCTTCATTGTCAATAAAGTTCTGCCTATTTGAAATCTTCAATGTCCAATCTAAGTCCTTAGAAAGCACATCTAATCCTGCTTGGAAGTCAGACTAAAACCTTAGTATGAATGTTATTCTTCCTTTGAAGGTGTTCTAACTACAGTTTTGCCATTTTTTCCTCTTCAATTGCTCAGTTGGGAACCTTTATGTATGGACTTAGGGTAACTCTTACGCATCAACCGAAGTTTCTTACTTGTGGGCTAGCCCATATGTAAGGGTTTTATCCTTTGAATTTAAATCTCATGCAACCTGGATGATGATTTTGTCGGATTTTGCATAGCCTGTACTTGTCCACCTGAAATATCATCAAAATCCCAGAAATCAATGTTGGCTTTATTATAAAAATTCCAAAAAATAAATAAATCACTTTAAATTCAAGATTTAATCCATTTTTCATATTAAATCCAGATTATTCCTAAAGTATAAAAATGTATTAATTACCCTTATATTATCAAAATGGTGGGAATTAAATCATTGAATTACAAATTACAAATAATGAAAATTTATTCCTAGTTAATTCCCCCACACTTAAAACCTTGGACTCCTAGACAAGTAACATCCAAAAATGTTACCTGAGCAAAATTCAAAACACCATCAAATGTGAGTTCCCTTTTTATCACTCAAGCATATCATGCCTTCTACATATTCTTTATTCCATTTTTTCCGTGAAGTATATTCAATTCATTTCTATGACAACCCTTCTCTTTATTACACACTTAAACATGATTTATTATATAAACTTCACTTGATACAACATAGAAGATCGAGAGGTCTAGTGTCTTTGAGGCTTAGGATCTTTACATAACAACTTAGAACATGAAATATAACATCTTTATTGAAAACTTCATTTACATGACGACTACATTCCCTCGTACTTAACATTGCATAGGATAACCTGAGGACATGCATGAGAAAATAGTGAGTTATAAAGCCCAGTAAGGGAATAAACATGGAATAACATGAGGAATATAGTACATGTTAGACAATAGGTATATCAATGGAGCACAAGAGAAACATTAACATAAATACATGATAAAGCATGATAATCTTAATATGGAAATGTGGCAACAACATTTAACATGATTTTAGCATGAGCCAAGACTCATTGCACATGAAGCATGAGTAAACCCTCATTTCACTTATATTATCATGAGTAAACCCTCATTGCACTTGATGTATCTTGATACTAATCTTTACCCAATGCATTGGAGCGCTATGAGGGCGTACCCTTCTTTAACATTTCATTTCACACATAAATGTGCCACATGGATCATATAACATGGATTCATTAAACATCATCATTTATTCCACGATAAAGGAAATGTGAAATTTATACACGAAACACTATAATCAATAAGTAAATGTGCATAAAGGTGAATGCCCTTGATAGGGAAATGGACATGGTATTTACTACACAATGATATTGGTTTGGAAAATCACGGTGCAATTTCGGCAGCGTAACGACGTGACATAAGAATTCATAAAAATGGTTGATGAGAGAGAAATGAGTGTCTCATCATATGTACATGAAATGAACAGTAAGAGGGTCATTTAGATACATGTCCCAATATAAGCAATGAAATTTATATTCACAATACAAAAGAATTGCTTGAATGTAAATGAGGAGAGAGAGATTCCTTACGGAATTTCGGCATGGTAACTGAAAGTTCTGGGCGCAGTGGAAGCTCGTGGGTGGATGTGCCCACTTGGCTTTTTGTCATTAGCAATGATCAATCCAGGATCAATACAATGATAAACGCCAGACTCCACGGATCGAATCACAGAAATGGACAAAGAAGAAGAATAGTCACAGAACCACAAAGGAGGATCATCACATGTTGATTATAATTAATTTAATCAATTGACAAGAAATACCTTTTGTGGCGTTCTTTCTTCGTTGATATTTCTGATCACGCTCCAATGTGATTCGTCGTTGCGTCGCAGAAGCCAAGTGTAGACTTCCTCTAGCGGTGATCCACACGTGCACCACATATCTCCGGACGTCGTTGAAGGAGTCTTCGGGTGCTAGCGTGGAGAAACCTTTGCTTGCGTTGTCCGCCTTTGATCATGTTGATCCGATGGAGGATGATCTCTCTCTCGGTCTTGAGAGCATTCTTGGAGGAAGGAGTTCTTTCGGTCTTGAGAGAATTCTCCAGAATTGTTGTGCACAACGATTGGGGAAAAGTGTAGGGGTTGTGAGGATATTTATAATCGGATTTGAGGTTATATAGTTATGACAATAAATAAACGCGTTACGCGTTTTATTTATTTCATTAACTCTTATTGAAAACCCCCATGTTGAATAATTAATTCCTTAACATGCGCCCCACACTGATTATAATAAATATCATTTAATAAAACAATATTATATCATCAAAATCCCGACTGGAAAAACTACACGGCGTGTAATCATTAATACACGGCGTGTACTTGTTTTTCATAAAAAACTAGATGACGTGTAATCATTAATACACGACATGTACTTGTTTTTCACTTCCTTTCCAAAATGAAAACTATTTAGGCTTCCTTGAATAATTATTAAACCACGTATGAGAATAATCTTTATTCTACTTGAGATACTTGAATACACTTAGTGTGTGATCCTCTAGGCATCTTTCTCGTTGGCATTAGGCGGACTTGCCTAAAGTCCAAGATTACTGTCTAGTAACGGGTCAAGACACCCAAAAGACAGAAGTTGACGCCGCATTGACGTGTCACCTCATACGAACGCTTACCGTGTAATTTAATCCTTTTGTCTCAATATCTCATCAAGAAGGTTTCATGGCAGTGTCATAAACCTATATGCTTGATATGTCATTCTTTGACTTCCAGAAATAATATCGTCGTTACACCATGGCCATGAAATTTGGGCAATAGTTTTATTTCAATCAAAGGGCCCAAGATATCTACTTCCATAAATATGGAAGGGACAAATCCTTCCTCGACTTATCCATTAACAACATGTCATTTGTGACGCACCCAACGTACCATACTTCCCGCCAACTGTCTTCGTGACGGTTTTCGTTAATAAATCTAAGTGCGCGAGTCATGACATGAGTTATTGATAATCTTCCAGTCTAAGGACCATTACACACGCTCGTAGATAGCAATGTTCGATGACACCAAGACATGCAAAATTATTACCGGCGAGTCTGTTCTCATAATCTCCCATCTTGGAGATTACCAAGTGCGAACTCCATGAGAGAGAGTCTCGTCTTTTTACGAGTACTCGCACATGACGGTCTGTATACTATGTGTCCTATCATAGTATGTCATCCAATCGTAGAACTTTATTTAAGAATATTGTTATGACATTTTAAGGTTCTCATCATAGCAGGGATCTGCCATGACCTTATTAATGCAACAAATATTCCAGGACATTATTATATTATAGTCATGCAGAACAATGAAAAATATTTAATAAGTGTACATTCACGTAACCAAAGTACAAACAGTTGGTTCTCAGGACACCAACTCTAACAAACTCCCACTTGGACTAGAGCCAACTGCCTACGACTTTTAGTCCGCTAGACCTCACATAATGATCATGTTTCTGCTGAGTCAAGGCTTTAGTCAAGGGGGTCCGCCACGTTGTCTTCCGTGAAAATACTGCTCACTGCAACTTCACCTCTCTGAGAAAAATCTCTCAAGAGATGATACTTATGAAGTATGTGCTTTGTCCGCTGATGTGACCTTGACTCTTTTGCAAGTGCCACTGCTGCAGTATTATCACAATAGAGTGTGATATGATCTTTAATGCTAGGTACTACATCCAGCTCTTGGACAAAGCTTCACATCCACACTGCTTCTTTAGCTGTCTCATAAGCTGCGATATATTCGGACTCTACTGTAGAATCTGCGACCACACCTTGCTTTGAGCTCTTCCAGCTCATTGCACCTCCATTCAAACTGAAGATGTATCCAGTCTGTGGCTTCATGTCATCTTGATCAGTCTGGAAACTAGCGTCTACATGTCCTCTGATAACTAGTTTCTCATCTCCTCCATAAACCAGGAACACATCCTTTGTACGCCTCAGATACTTAAGGATAGTCTTGACTGCCATCCAATGACGGTCACCTGGATCAGCTTGATATCTTCCTACCGCACTTAATGCGTAAGCAAGATCTAGCCTTGTACACAACATAACATACATGACTGACCCAATGGTAGATGCGTAAGGGATCCTTGCCATTTTCTTTCTTTCCTTATGTGTCTGTGGACACATTTTCTTGGAAAGATGAATGCCATGTGACACTGGCAACAATCCCCTCTTGGACTGTTCCATACTAAATCTCTTTAGTATCTTGTCAATATATGTACTTTAACTCAGGCCCAACATTCTCTTGGATCTATCACGATGGATCTTGATCCCAAGAATATATGCTGCCTCGCCTAAGTCTTTCATAGAGAAGCATTTATCCAACCATGCCTTAACTGACTGTAAGACAAGTACCTCGTTTCCAATTAGTAATATGTAATCAACATATACTATTAGGAAAACAACTGCACTTCCACTAAATCTTTTGTAGACACAAGGCTCACATTCATTCTTAACAAAACCAAATTCCATTATGGCTTTATCAAAACGAATGTTCCATGACCTTGATGCTTGTTTTAATCCATAAATGGATTTCTGCAACTTGCATGCCTTATTGACATCCTTTGGAGTCACAAACCCTTCAGGATGTGTCATGTAGACATCTTCCTGGAGGTTCCCGTTAAGGAATGTTGTTTTGACATCCATTTTCCAAATTTCATAGTCATGGTAAACGGCAATGAGCAATAGGATTCTAATGGATTTCAGCATCGCAACCGGTGAAAAGGTTTCATCATAGTCAATTCCTTGACGTTGTCTAAAACCTTTTGCAACCAGTTGTGCTTTATAGGTGCTGACTTGTCCCTCCATGTCCAGTTTCTTCTTGAATACCCACTTATTACCAATAGGTTTTACATCAACTGGAGGATCTACCAAAATCCAAACTTGGTTTTGGTACATGGAATCCATTTCAGAATTCATGGCTTCTTGCCACTTGGCAACGTCTGTGCCTTCAACTACTTCCTTGTAGGTAAGAGGATCATCATTGTCAACCAATAATGAGTCACCATCCTCGATGACAAGAAAATAATATTGTTCTGGTTCTCTCACCTCTCTCCTGCTCCTACGCAGTTCTTGTGTCTCTGGAACAAATTGTTCTTCCACGGGGCTTTGTGGAATCCGTTCTTGTACCAACTCCTGTGTATCTTGAGCCTCGACTTCATCGAAGTCTATCTCGCTCCCACTATCTCTTTTGGAGATGTGCTCCCTCTCAAGGAATATGACATGTCTTGTCACTGTAACCTTTTTATCTGAGAGATTGTATAGGTAATATCCCCTTGTTTCCTTGGGATATCCTATAAAGATACACTTTGTGCCTTAGGGTGCAAGTTTGTTACCTGAAGAGGCCTTAACAAATGCTTCGCTACCTCACACATGTAAATTCGATAACATGGCTTTGCGTCCACTCCATAACTCGTATGGAATACCATTTATCGATTTAGTTGGTACTTGGTTTAGTATGTGTGCTGTTGTTTATAATGCATATCCCCAAAGGGATAATGGAAGACTCACATGACTCATCATTGATCTCACCATGTCCAATAGAGTGCGGTTCCTCCTTTCACTTACACCATTCCACTGAGGTGTGTAAGGAGGAGTGAGTTGAGATAGAATCCCAAACTCCCGTAAGAAATCAATGAAGTCCTGATTAAGATATTATTCTCCTCTGTCTGAGCGGAGTTTCTTAATCTTCTTACCAAGTTGGTTCTCAACTTCATTCTTGTATTCTTTGAACCGATCAAAAGAATCTGACTTATACCTCATTAAGTAAATATATCCATATCTACTAAAATCATCAGTAAAAGTTATGAAGTACAAGAACCCACCCCTTACTACAACTGAAAATAGTCCACACACATCTGTGTGAACGAATTCTAGAAGCTCTTTAGCCCTTTCACCTTTCCCATTAAATGGGGCTTTGGTCATTTTGCCTTGTAGACCGCATGACATACACCAAGTGGTTTTAGTTAGAAAGAATCTAAATACCCATCTTGATATAATTTTGTCAAATGTTTCTCATTGACATGACCTAGCCGGTGATGCCAAAGTTGGGCGTGGTATGAGTCATGTGAATTAACTCTGTCATCGATTTCCATTACTTGGTTTGTGTAGTCTAACACATAAAGCCTGTTATATAAATGTGCCCTACCAAAAAAATGCTATCTTTATAAAAGTAGCAACATTCATTTCCAAACATGAAGATGAATCCATCAGTATCTAATATGGATACTAAAATAATGTTTTTGGTTACAGAGGGTACATAATAACATCCTTTCAATATCAAGACTATCCTAGTAGGCAATGTGAGGTGGTAGTCTCTGACACCTACAACAGCGAGTCTGACTCTGTTGTTTGCTCGCAGATCCACCTCACCTCGGCCAATCTTTCTGAATCTACTTGGTTTATGTATTTGGATACATATGTGAGTACCAAAAGCAGTATCTAATACCCAATTAGTAGAAACAGATAGATTGCATTCGATAACAAACGCACCTGAAGCTTCCCCTTGCTTCCTTGGCTGGGTGTAGTTTTTCTTCCAGTGGCCCTTCTTGCCACATGCGAAACAAACAACCTCCTGTTCTCTTGACTCCCCTTTGATATTTCTTTTCTTGGAAGGCCTTGAAGAAGCTTTGGGCTTAAAGCTCTTCACATTCCCTTTCCTTTTATTCACCATAAGGACAGAAGGCTTTTCACGCTTCATATCATTGTCCACTTGGAGAATGAGGATAAGGAGATCAGATAGAGACTTCTCAATGTTGTTCGTATTGAAATTTACAACAAAGTTAGAGAAGCTCTGGGGGAGTGATGCAAGAATGAGATCGGTACCCAGTTCTTCAGGGAGTTTAAACCCTAGAACCTCCAAGCGCTCAATGTAGCCAATGAGCTTGACTACATGAGGCCCAGCTGGGGCACCCTCTCCAAGCTTGCTCTGGAATAGAGCCTTGGAGATCTCAAACCTTTCCTGTCTTGCTCTCTCCTAGTATAGACCACGGAGGTGCTCGAGCATTCTATAGGAATCCATGTCTTCATGAGACTTCATGAGCTCACTAGACATTGATGATAGCATCAAATATTGAACGTTGAGTGCATCGTTCAAATATTGATCATAGACCAGGAAATCTTCATCACTCGCCCCTTGGGCGGGAAAATCAGGAAGTGAGGACTCCAGCACGTAAAACTTTCGTTCATGGCATATGATAACCTGAAGACACCTAAACCATTCCTGAAAGTTACTATTGGTGAGGATATTGTCTTTATCCAGAATTGATCATAGAGAAAATGTGGTTGACGAGTTTGTCATATTGATTCTACAGATTAAAAGAGTAGATTTATCTGTACCTTTTGATTACATATTGTGAAAAATAATAAATGAATTTATTAATTCTCCCACTATTTTATCAAGTCTCAATGAACCTCACCATTGAACTTGGAATGTCCAGTTTCCATGACATTCTAGTGGAAAGGATCTATATTCCCCTTCGCATAACCCCAACAAGGGTTGGTCAAGCTATTTGAAGGTATTTAGGTAGGCATGTCTTTGCCAACTGTGAGCTTACAGTTCCTTGATCTGTTGAGTGGACTCCCCAATCCTAAAATCCTGACTTGGATTTCCTCAACACTTGCCTCCATTTTACAACAAGTCTATCAAGGGATACTCCTCTTGATGTAAAATGTTTATGTCAACCCAAAACTTTCATAAGAGTTTCCTTTATAAAAGTAAATGTCCCAACAAGGGTTGGTCAACACATAGTTTTATTGAGTCTTTCCCTTAATCAAGTAATGGAAGGCTTGGTCTGACTTAATATGGAATTTGAGGGATTTTATTCTTTATGCGTAGTTTTGCATTATCACATGCTTGTTAATATTAAGTGATGCTTGCTTAAGTAATTAACCATGTTCTGATAATGTTTACGCATAGTCCAGTTTTTATTTTATTCCATATTTGCATGCTTTTTTATTTCATTAATTATGTGATCGCGACAACACATGCATAATAAATAAACCAGGCAATCAGACAGAAATACAATAAGATGACATGATCATGAGCTTCTATTGGTTAGCTTATTTAGTGATTTTGATAAGCTAACCCTGACCTAGGGAAAAACACCTTGAACCTGATGGTTCGTGTTTTGCAGCTCATACCTGTCCACCTTTTTATATTCTTGGGTTGGTTTCACCTCAACTTCGGGTTTTTAACCGTCTCCTCTGACTTGGGAGATCCTCCATTACATGAGGTTTACATTAAATAAACCATGGGCACGCAGACCCTACATATTATTGGAAGAAGGCTCGTAGGCCAATGAATTTAAATTAAATAAATTTAAATGAAACCATACACACACAAAGGGTCTTTGGTCTAGCTCATGATCATCCATAGCATGCAACGACATTTACGCATATTTAGAATTAAAATTCTTTTAATCGTTCCATTATTCAAGATAAGTCGTGATTGAATTCAATTAATTATGATCTTATAATTAATCAATTCTTTATCTTAAATTCGTTTATGAATTTCCTTGAGATTCTTCTCATCCATATTCCTTATACGGTGTCTTTGTACTTTTAGAGGAAACCTGGTGAAATTCCATTTCTGGAAAGTACACGGCCTGTAGGTTTTATTTACACGACATGTATTTGTTTTCACCCTTTATCCAAAGTACATGCTGGGGGCTTTGACATGTTTTCTGTACTTTGGAATTTTTGGAGTACATGACGTGTAGATTAATCTAACACGGCGTGTACTTCCTTGTTACGCGGTTACCGGCCTAGCAATCCCGTGTACGCGGTACGCGGCCTCTCCTTTGTACACAGTTTCACCTGGGCTGGATCGGACTACACAGCATGTTGATTCAACATACATGCCGTGTATTCCGGTTTCCACGCGCCGTTCATTTATGTTCAACAGTTTTATTTCAATCAAAGGGCCTGAGATATCTACTTTCATAAATATGGAAGAGACAAATCCTTGCTCGACTTATCCATTAACAACATGTCATTCGTGATGCACCCAACATACCCTACTTCCCGCCAACTGTCTTTGTGATGGTTTTCATTAGTAAATCTAAGTGCGCGAGTCATGACATGAGTTAATGATAATCTTCCAGTCTAAGGACCATTACACACACTCATAGATAGGAATGTCCGATGACACCAAGACATACAGAATTACTACTGGCGGGCCTGTTCTCATAATCTCTCATCTTGGATATTACTAAGTGTGAACTCCATGAGAGAGAGTCTCATCTTTTTATGAGTACTCGCACATGATGGTCTGTATACTATGTGTCCTATCATAGTATGCCATCCAACCGTAGAACTTTATTTAAGAATATTGTTATGAAATTTTAAGGTTCTCATCATAGCAGAGATCTTCCATGACCTTATTAATGCAACAAATATTCGAGGACATTATTATATTATAGTCATGCAGAACAATGGACAATATATAATAAGTGTACATTCACGCAACCAAAGTACAAATAGTTGGTTCTCAGGACACCAACTCTAACAATAACAGATGTACATAAGAGATATTTAATGAGAGAGAAAGGGGTCTCTCATCATTTGAACATAGAGAGGGAAGTATGAGGGAGGTGTGAAATCATACCCCAACATTTATAATTGAAAACAAAAGGGCATAACAACATAACGAAATTGAGACAAAAATGAGAAAAGAGGAAATCTCTTACTTGGAAGTGTGATTCCAAAGGCTTAGGAGACACTTGAGAGATGCTTCTTGGGATTTTGGGGCACCTTGGGAGGATTCTAGAGAGATGAGGGTAGGGGTTGTTCGAACTCCGAAGGCTTTGAGTGAAGAGGAAGTGGGAGCTTGTGTGAGTTTATATAGGAAAAGAGAGGGAATTCTTTAATATTTAGGTATGGGTCACCACACATTAAACTAATCAATACCACAAACCATCCCATGGTTTTTACCCATGGTTTTTTCCAAGGGGAGTGTAAAACAATATTTTATAAGGCCAATGACCGAATTTATTAAAATATCGAGGGTGCTTATGTGGAGGTGAGTCACACTCTCAAGGAAAACAATTTAAAAAGACAAAATGTTTTATAAGTCTTGGAGGGTCCACTAAAACTTTGTAAAATAAATTAAACAAACATAAAATCACATTATTTTAATGTTAAAACACATATTGGCTGAACATATCATTTATAGTATTTTATTACATCACTATTGAGTCATTATGATGTCATAAAACACATTATATATTTAAACGGTATTTAATTTTTACCCAAAAATTCCACCATCTCAGAAAATTATGAAAAATTCACCGTTGGATAATTTCGATGTCCTGATTCCAAAAATAATATTCATTTTATTTAAATAATTTTCTAAATATGTGAATTTTTACTTTTAAAATAAAAACCGACATTTATCGAAAATTCATGGGTTTTGACAAAAACAGCTTTCAAACCATAATAAAAATCATAATTGCATTCATAAAATTATATGGTCATTTATATTTAATAAAAATTAATTTAATTATAATAATATTTTATTAAAATATTATTTAATTAAAAATCCATTAATTCATCAAAATAGATTTCTTAGTTGAATATTAACTAAAAATACTATTTGTGCTTTAAAAACTATTTACAAAGTAACAATAATAAAATGAATGCATATTCTTTATACAAAAATAATGTACATAGTCATAGTGCTAGGGTCTTGTTACATAACCCCTTATAACACCCACATAAGACCGAAGGGTAAGGTGTGCGATGGTGATAGACTCTTGGGGTGGCTCGGATAACATCGCTCAGGTGGTAATCTCTATAACTTCCATTTATCTCGTAGTTAGTTCTGCTCAAGCTTAATGTGCTCAAGCTCGGCTTGGGCTTGGTCAAGAGTGAAGCCCAATGACGCCACCTCCTTTCCGAGCTCTGACAAATGAGCTTCGTATGGGGGAAGTCTACTGGATGAGACCATCGCTTCCTTTGTCTGAGTAAATAAGATTTGTTAAAGCCCTATATTTATACTAATCACGTGATCACTATTCAACAACTATATTAGAAACGATCACATTTCTTAATGGAATTTTAAAAATACAAATTACAAAACCAAAGAAGTTCATAAAACATTTTACATAGTGAGACATTTAATTAGATCAATAGGGATTTCCATTAATGAAAGTTTTGGTCGTCACAATCTCCCCCCCTTAAAAAATTTTGCCCTCGAAATTTCCTTTTCCCATACTAAAACAGATGTGGGTAACTCTGCTTCATTACTTCCTCCGATTCCCACATCGCTTCTTCAAACTTGTGGTTTCGCCACAACACCTTGACGAGGGACATTGTCTTATTTTGTAGAACTTTCTCTCTACGATCTAAGATCTTCACTGGTTTCTCCTCATAAGAAAGATCATCCTCCAACTGTACCACCTCTAAAGAGAGTACATGTGACGGGTCTGGTATGTACTTCCTTAAGAGGGATACATGAAAGACATCATGTACTTTGGCCATGGTAGGTGGAAGTGCTAGTCGATAGGCCACAACCTTAACACAATCAAGAATCTCGAAGGTGCCGATGTACCTAGGACATAACTTCCCTTTCTTTCCAAACCTCACAACCTTCTTCCACTAAGATATGCATAGAAATACCATATCACTAACTTTAAACTAAAGGTCTTGTCGATGATTATCTGCATAACTCGCCTGTCGACTCTGGGCTGCCTTGATATGCTGCTGAATGGTTTTTACCTTCTCCACCATCTCTTCGACCATTTCTGGTCCTAGAAGCTTACGCTCACTGACTTCATCCCAACACGCTGGTGTTCTGAACCTTTTCCCATAAAGGGCTTCATATGGTGCCATTTGGATGCTCGAGTGGAAACTGTTATTGTAAGAGAATTCAACCAGTGGAAGATGTTGGTCCCACCCCCCTTTGAAGTCCATTGAGAAATCTCTAAACATGTCCTCAGGTGTTTGAATAGTCTGCTCGGATTGACCATCAGTTTGAGAATGATAGGCCATAATGAAGTTTAGTTCAGTATCTAGAGTATGTTGAAGACTCTTCCAAAACTTAGAGGTGAATCTTGGATCTCGATCGGATACAAAAGATAGTGGTACTCCATGAAGCCTTACCACTTCCCTGATATATATCCGTGCCAGTTGATCTAGTGAGATATCCTCCTGAATAGAAATAAAGTGTGCAAACTTGGTAAGATGCTCCAAAACAACCTAGATTGCATTGTTGCCTTTGGATGTCTTCTGAAGTCCGATAACAAAGTCCATGGTGATGTTTTCCCATTTTTATGCTCGTATGGGTAATGGTTGCATCATCCCCTTAGACTTCTGCCTCTCTGCCTTCACTTGCTGACACACTAGGAACTTTAATGTAAAGTCCACAATCTCCCTTTTCATATTGCCCCACCAAAAGTTTTCTTGGATATCTCGATACATCTTTGTGCTCTCTGGGTGAAAAGAGAAGGTTGAGCTATGTGAGTCATCCAAAAGCTCATTCTTTATCTCTGGATCAGATGATATACATAATCACGACCCAAATCTCACAATTCCATCCTTTTCAACCACGAACTCTGAGGATTTCCCACTTCTAATAGCTTCCACCCTTTTTAAAATTTCCACATCCTTTCTTTAAGGATCCTTTATTTTCTCCAAAAGAGATGGTTGAGCAATCATTTGTGAAAGGATTTATGATATTCCCTTCTTTATGATTCCCATTTCCATCTTCATCAAATCTAAGTAGATTGGATCCTTCTCAATTATAATTAATGATAGAATTGCTGGGTCCTTTCTACTTAGAGCATCCGCCGCCTTATTCGCTTTCCCAGGGTGGTAATGGATTGAGAAATCATAGTCTTTGATCAAATCTAACCATCTTCGTCGGTGCATGTTCAACTCTTTCTATGTGAATATATACTTGAGGCTTTTGTGGTCCGTATATATTTCACACTTCTCCCCAAAGAGATAATGCCTCCAAATTTTTAAAGCGAAGATCACCGCAGCCAACTCTAGATCATGTGTCTAATAATTCTGCTCATGAAATTTCAATTACCTTGAAGCATAGGCAATGAATTTGTCATTTTTCATCAACACACATCCCAGACCCTTCTTTGAAGCATCACTAAATACCACAAAAGTTATCCAATTGTGGGTAAAGTGAGCACGAGCGCAGTGATAAGCCTCCTTTTCAACTCTGTGAAGCTTTCTTCACATTCATCACTCCAAGAAAAATTTACTCCCTTCCGAGTCATCTTGGTAAAATGGTTGGAAAATCATGAGAAATTTCTCACAAATCCTCGATAATATCCTGCTAATCCCAAAAAGCTACAAATATCTGTTACTGATGTTGGCATCAGCCATCCCTCTATTGCAGCTGTCTTGGAGGGATCCACAGATATCCCATTATTTGTGATGATATGGCCTAAGAATGAGACCTCCTTCAACCAGAACTCACACTTTATGTACTTTTCATAAAGATTCTCCTTCTGCAAGGTCTCTAGTACATTTCTTAAACGCTCCTCATGATCCTACTTGGTTTTGGAGTATATTAGAATATAGTCTATAATGACTACCACAAATTTGTCGAGGTAATCTCTAAAGACTCTATTCATCAAGTCCATGAAGATTGCTGGAGCATTAGTGAGTCTGAAAGGCATTACTATGAATTCATAGTGCCTGTATCTTGTACGAAAAGCAGTCTTGAGGATATCTTCCTTCTTTACCCTTACTTGATAATATCCCGACCGCAAATCCACCTTGGAGAAGTATTGTGCTTCACGCAGCTGATCAAACAAGTCATCAATTTGTGGGAGAGGATACTTGTTCTTTATCGTGATTTTGTTAAGGACACGATAATCGATGCAAAGACACATTTATCCATCCTTCTTCTTGACGAAGAGGACTGGTGCACCCCATGGTGAAGCACTTGGGCGTATAAACCCTTTATCCAGATTCTCCTGTAGTTGTTTCTTTAGATCCTCAAACTCCACAACAGCCATTCTATATGGAGTCTTGGATATTGGCAGCTCCCTAGGTATAAGATCAATTAAGAATTCAACATCTCTTCTAGGAGGAAGACCAGACAATTCCTCAGGAAACACATCGGTGAATTCCCTCACAATAGGCATGTATTTAAGGATGGTTACTTCCTTAGACTCAATCATCTGATCCAGATGCACATGCTCATAGGGCAGTAATATCCATGATTGAGATGATGAAGCTAAAGAATATTCATCCTTCTCCTTGCACTTGTACACAATTGGAGGTCGATTATCCATATGGAGAGTGATTTCACTCTCATGGAAATTTATGTTGGCTCTATATAAGGAAAGCAAATCCATGCTGATAATTGCATAAAATTCTACCAAAGGGAGTATGATGAGGTTTTCCAGGAAGTTCAATCCATAAATTATGACTAGGGAGGAGTTATATTCATGGGATGCAATGATTGCCCCATTTTTCGTACTCACCGACATATTTACTTCCATGATTTTTGGTGGTGTTGGGATTGTTCTACTAAACTTTCGGGATATAAAAGAACGTGTAGAACTAGAATCAAAAAGTAAGTTCGCTATTCTTGAATGAATAAATAGCGTACCTGTCACCACTTCGTGGTCGGGGTTCACTTTAGTGGTAGTTATGGAAAAATCTCGCCATTTCTGCCTTGGAGGTTGTGGGTTGCCTTCGAAAACCCTTGGATTAGGGAACTGATTTGCAAAGTGCCCCAGTTCTTTGCAGTTGAAGCAATGAAAAATGCATTGAGGGTCGAGCGGAGCGTTCCTCTTCTCTATCGCAGTCGCAGGTTTTTCTTGCCAACAATTAACACCTAAGTGCCATTCTCTTCCACACCTAAAGCATTTCCTCTTCCCCTTCAGGAAATTTCCATGGTGCTTATTTCCGCACCTTTGGCAAGTGGGGTGCTGGATCTTCTTAGAACCGTTGGATTTATCCATCAGACTGCCAAAATTGAAGTCCACCTTATGCTTCTCATCCCCATGATATCCCTAAGATTCTCCGATCTCCATTTCGACCTTGAGGGCACATCAGGAAATTTCCTCATAGCTGTTGAAGTCATAGATTGCCAACGCTTTCCGTAGGCTAGGTTTTAGCCCACTAAAGAAGTGGTAAACCTTTCATTTAGGGGTAACGACAAAGCCGAAGGCGTATCATGCAAGCCTTGTGAATTTTCCCTCATACACTTTGACAGATTCGTCATCTTTTTTCTTGAGGGCGAGGAAGTCCCTTTCCATCTTAAGTCAGAGGGTGCGCGGAAAATATTTATCGAAAAACATCTCCTGGAAATCATTCCATTCCAACGCCTTGATCTCCTCCTTAGGCTTCATATTTTTTGATCAATTTCCACCATTGATCAGCTTCACCTTTCATACGATAAGCAGCCAGGATAACCTTATCTTATTCAAAACATTGAAGGATGGAGAAGATCTTTTCAATGGAGTTGATCCATTGTTCGACAATTGAGGGATCAGATGATCCATTAAAAGTAGGAGGAATTTGTCTCATGAATCTCTCAATAGTGACTTGGTCTTTCTTAGGAGGGGTTGAACATTCCTCTTGACCTCTTTTTCTATTCAAAGCTTGAGTTAACTGAGAGAGAAGCGTGACAAAGTTCCCGATTCTCACTCTCATCAGATTGGGCATCTCATTAGAACAATCATCACATTGATCTTCACATCGGTTGTTAGTTCGAGTCCTCCTATTACCAGCCACTAGATGGAATAAAAGTAAAGTTAGGGGTAACACATAAAGGGTAATACAAAGACAAAACAGATGACATATACATTACTTTTATTTCCTTAACTTATGAATCTATATGCTTCAATCTATGTTATCCATGATCTACATTCCAACATATATTCTTAGGGGCATTTCCCCCCCTTAATAATTGTTCATACGAAGCCTATGGATTTACCAAAGCATATCCCCTGGGAGTGTCATAACTAAGAGTGCAGCAAGGCCTATTGTCGTGCACTAGTTCCCATTCGAGTCTAGCTCAAAGTGGTGTTTTCAGGTTTTACCCCTAGGATACATCTATGCCAGAGCCACCTCTACCTGCTCGTATCCAGACAGGGATGTATTTGCTTGATAAAACACTTACTCAATACTCACCAATACTTAGGGATGTTTTTATTATACTTATTATTGTCTCTAATTCTTCACTAGGGTTTTTTAATCCTAATCTCAAAAATAACTAAACCTATCCTCTGATACCAACTATGACAACCCTACTCTTTATTACACATTTAAACACGATTTATTACATAAAATTCACTTGATACAACATATAAGATCGAGAGGTCTAGTGTCTTTGGATATTAGTATCTTTACATAACAACTTAGAACATGAAATACAACATCTTTATTAAAAACTTCCTTTACATGACCAATACATTCCCTCATACTTAGCATTGCATATGATAACATGAGGACATGCATGAGAAAAGGGTGAGCTATAAAGACCAGTAAGAGAATAAACATGGAATAAAATGAGGAATATAGTACATGTTAGACAATAGGCATATCAATGGAGCAAAAGAGAAACATTAACATAAAGGCATGATAAATCATGATAATCTTAATATGGAAATGTGGTAATAACATTTAACATGATTTTAGAATGAGCCAAGGATCATTGCACATGGATCATGAGTAAACTCTAATTTCACTTAAATTATCATGATTAAACACTCATTTCACTTTACATATCATGATACTAATCTTTACCCAATGCATTAGAGCACTATCAGGGCGCACCCTTCTTAAACATTTCATTTCATGCATAAATGTGCCACATGGATCATATAACATGGATTCATTAAAACTCATCATTTATTCCACGATAAAGGAAATTTGTAATTCATACATGAAATAATATAATCAATAAGTAAATGTGCATAAAGGTGAATACCCTTGATAAGGAAATGGACATGGTATTCACTACACAATGACATTGGATTGGAAAATCGCGGTGCAATTTTAGCAGCGTAACGACGTGATATAGGAATTCCTAAAAATGGTTGATGAAAGAGAAATGAGTGTCTCATCATATGTACATGAAATAGACATTAAATGGGTCATATATATACATTTACCAACATAAGTAATGGAATTGATATTCACAATAAAAAATAATTGCTTGAATGTAAATGAGGAGAGAGAGATTCCTTACAGAATTTTGTCATGGTAACGAGTGTACATGAGGGGAATTTAATGAGAGAGAATTGGGTAAATCATTATTAAAACATAGATATGGCAGTATGGGGGAGGTGTGAAATCATACCCCAACATTTATAATTGAAAACAAAAGGGTATAACAACATAATGAAATTGAGACAAAAATGAGAAAAGAGGAAATCCCTTACTTGGAAGTGTGATCCCAAAGGGTTGGGAGAGGCTTGAGAGAGGCTTTTTGGGAGCTTGGTGAACCTTATAAGGATTATAGAGAGAGGAGGGCGGAGTTTTCTTAAACTCCAAAGGCTTTGAGTGAATAGGAAGTGAGAGTTTGGGTGAGTTTATATAGGAAAGGAGAGGGAATTCTTTAATATTTAGGTTTGGGTCACCACACATTAAACTAATCAATACCATTAACCAGCCCATGGTTTTTGCCCATGTTTTTTGCCAAGGGGAGTGGAAAAAAATATTTTTTAAGGCCAATGGCGGAACTTCTTAAAATATTGAGGGTGGTTATGTGGAGGTGAGTCACACTCTCAAGGAAAACAATTTAAAAAGACAAAATGTTTTATAAGTCTTGGAGGGTCCACTAAAGTTTTTTAAAATAAATCAAACAAACCTAAAATCACATTATTTTAATGGTAAAAAATATATTGGCTGAAAATATCATTTATATTATTTTATTACAACACTATTGGGTCATTATGATGTCATAAAACACATTATATATTTAAACGTTATTTAATTTTTATCCAAAAATTCGATAGTCTCAGAAAATTATGAAAAATTCACTATTGGATAATTTTGATGTCTTGATTCCAAAAATAATATTCATTTTATTTAAATAATTTTCTAAATATGTGAATTTTAACTTGTAAAATAAAAACCGACATTTATCGAAAATTCATGGGTTTTGACAAAAACAACTTTCAAACCATAATAAAAATTACAATTGCATTCATAAAATTATATGATAATTTATATTTAATAAAAATTAATTTAATTATAATAATATTTTATTAAAATTTTAGTTAATTCAAAAATCCATTAATTCATCAAAATAGATTTCTTAGTTGAACATTAACTAAAAATACTATTTGTGTTTTAAAAACTATTTACAAAGTAACAATAATAAAATGAATGAAAATTCTTTATAAAAAATAATGTACATAGTCATAGTGCTAGGGTCTTTTTACATAACCCCTTATAACACCCTCATAAGACCAAAGTGTAAGGTGTGCGATGGTGACAGACTCTTGGGGTGACTCGAATAACATCGTTTGGGTGGTAATCTCTATTAACTTCCATTTCTCCTATAGTCAGTTCCGCTCAAGCTTTATGTGTTCAAGATCGGCTTGGACTTGGCCAAGAGCAAATCCCAATGATTCCACCTCCTTTCCGAGCTCTAAAAAATGGGCTTCGTATGGGGAAAGTCTAATGAATGAGGCCATCGCTTCCTTTTTCTGAGTAAATCAGATTTGTTAAAGCCCTATATTTATACTAATCATGCGATCATTGTTCTAGGGCTATATTAGCAACAATCACATTTCTTAACGGTATTTTAAAAATAAAAATCATAAAACCAAAGAAGTTCAAAAAACATTTTATATAATAAGACATTTAATTAGATCAAGAGGGATTTCCATTAATGAAAGTTTGGTTCGTTACAATTTCTATGTTTTCCATTCTTCCATTCTCATTTATACCTACCATTCTGGAAATATTTCTTTAATCACACAAAGCATGAATTTAAGCGAAGTTTTTGTCATTCCAAACTCATATAGGGGTCATCATAGGCTTTTAGAGTTTCTAAATCTCCACCCAATGTGTATTATACTCGTGTTTATGATGAGGATTTTTTAGGATTGTTCTATGGCTAAGGGTTATTGGGTTTTGATGTTAAAAATTTTAGAGGCAGAACAAATTTAAGAAAAATGAATGATTACCCTTTCACTCAATAATGATATCCTCACTCACTTCCCTTTGCGGTGATCCAAGTTCCAACTCCTTAGATTCTCATGAAATATTTTTATAATAAAAAATTTGGAAATGAAAAATATTTAGTTTTTCTACTTCCATTAGCATCATTGTTTCTCATATGTTATTATTTTTGTAAATTCTGGATAGGTTTGAATTTTAAAGTTAGAGATGAATTTTTGAACTCCAAACAGTGGAGTGAACTTCCTTTCCCAATTTTGGAGGATGTTTTACCTTCCATCTTTCTCATATTTGATATTTCTCCCTATATTTTCTCACAAATAGCCCCCCCACACTTTAATTCAACTATGATCATGCATTTACTTACAAAGATGGGCATTTAGGTATTATAGTCTTGTAATGTGGTTGCTTAATAAGTCTATTCATGGTTTCTAGGGCTAACAAGGGTTAGTTGTCAAGGTATACCAAAATAAAAGTTTATTGTAAAAAGTATTTTCAATCAAAAAAATGTATCAATAATTTTCAACACAATCTTCTTAAAGCTTCAAGGTTTTGACTACTATTCTTAGAGAATTATGGCTATTAAATCATGATTTGGTTCTCTCTAGAAATGACAACATTGTGAAGAAGATATTAGAAATGGTTTGGAGGACTCTAAGTGGTTTTAGTATTGGACAATATTTCATGGCATAAGATTCAAAAATTAGTGGTCTTTTCAAGAATTTATAAAACTTTTAATTTGAAAATAAGTTCATTTCAACATTCACCTGACTTGAGTTTCCTGGGTTAAATTAATTTTTCACAATTGGCATATGTTCCAAACTTACAAAGATCTTCAATTTGAGATCAACAGGTGTAAAAAAAACACCCACAAATTTAACAGATTAATAAGCAAAAAAAAAAAAACAACAAAAAAATTAATCTAACAAAGGATGCTCTTTCCCCCACACTTAATTTATGAAATGTCCTCAATGTGTAATAGTTTCATGTGAGAATTTTAAAGCATGAATTATAATTGCAACACAGACAAATGATAGGAAATGGATCAATCTGTCCTTATATGTTCTCAATGGATTGAGGAAGAAAAACCACCTCCCTTGGAGGCTCTTGCACTCTTTCTCTAAAAAAATTCACTCTATTCCCATTTACTATAAATAGTGCATTATTCTCTTGGTCTTTAATCTATACAATTCTAAAAATAAAAACCTTAGTAAAAATAAAAGTTCCAGAACATTTGGAATGAAATTTACCAGAAAAAATAATTAGTATGAAATCAAACAAAAACAATTTATCTCCTTTGAACTCCTTGTTGAGAATCAATTCATTATGGAAAGATTTGGGTTTATCCTTGTAAATCCTAGAATTTTCATAATCATTATGTCTGATTTCTTTTAACTATTGCAAACAAAATTTACTTTATTTCCCAACTTCAGAAAGATCCATATTACATCTCTTGATAGCCCAAAAAACTTTGTGTTCTAACTCCACAGGTAGGTGACAAGTTCTCCCATACACTAGTATAAAAGGTGATATCCCAATTGGTGTTTTATAAGAAACCCCATAATCCCCCAAAGAGTATCATATAACCTCAAGATCTAAAAAATCATATTGGGATGGATGATTTTCTTAAATATGTGTTTAATCTCTCTATTCGACACCTTAAACATGCCTTTTTTAGGATGGTAAGAAGAAAAAACCTTATGAAGAACTCCATATTTCCTTAAAACAATCTCTAAAGTCTTATTGAAAAAGTGGATGCCTTGAATAGTGATGATAAATCTTGGGAATCCAAACTTAAAAAACATGTTGGTTCTTACAAACTGGGAAACCGCCTTAGCACCATTAGTTTTAACAAGAATGGAATCTACCCACTTAGACACATATTCCACAACAAGTAAAATGTAAATATATCTAAAATAATTAGGAAATGGGCCCATGAAATCCATACCTTAAACATCAAATATATCACAAAAAAGGGGGTTATGTGGAATCTAATTTTTCCTATATATATTTCCTTTTAAATGGAAGGTTTTACAAGCTCTATAAGATTCAAAACAATCTTTAAAAAATGGTGGGATAAAACAAACCTGAATCCAACACTTTCCTAGTTGTCCTTCGTGGTCCAATGTGGCCTCTATAAAAATGGAAAAATTCTAGCACTGATTGTATTTCAGAATTCAGAATGCATATCCTAATGATTTGGTCACTTATAAGGTGCCACAAAAAAGGGTCACCCCATATGTACTTCCTATCTTCACTAACTAACTTGGAAAATTATTTCTTTGAAAACTAGTGAGGAATTTGTTTGGTAGCCAGGTAACTTACAAGGTCAATAAAACATGGTCTAAAAATCCCAATAACATAAATTTCTTCATTAGGGAAGGTTTCCCTAATATGTGGAAAGATGTTGGGGTTTCCACCTAGAATAGTGGGTAATCTACTCAAATGGTTATCCACTAAGTTCTAATTATCCCTCCTATACTTTATCTATTCATCAAATTACTACAACAAAAAAATACATCTCAGTATCCTTGTTTTTGTCTCATGTTTCCTCATAAAAAATATGATGATAGAATGGTTAGTAAAAATTATCACCTTAGGAGTTAACAAGTAACACCTAAACATATCTAAAGAAAATAAAATTTCAAGAGACTCCTTCTCAGTGGTTGTGTAATTATCTTGTTCTAATTTTAGATTCCTAGATGCATAAGTTATTCTATGAGATATCCTTTCCACTTTTTTACTCAAAACACCCTTAGAGATCAATCTAATGCATCGTTCATAAATTCAAAGTGAATGTCCCATCAAGGTGACTGAATAATGGGTAGAGAAACTAACTTCTGTTTCATCTCCTAAAAGGCCTCTTTATAACTATCATCAAAGACAAAGTGATACTCTTTTTATAGAAATATGGATAGGGGGAGGATTGTCATGCTAAAATACTTTATAAACCTCCTATAGAACCTAATATGTCCAAGGAAAGATCTCACACCCTTAATTTTTGTTGGTTATGTCAGTGAGGAAATAACATCAACCTTGGAATTATTAGCTTGGATTCCATCCCTAGACATTACATCTCTCAGCACAATGTCTCTATCCACTATAAAATGCCATATCTCATGGTTGAGAACAAGGTTTTTCTCAATGCAAGTTTTAAGGAAAAATGAGACTCTTAAAAAAACTCTCAAAAGAGGATCAATACTCTATTAAATCATCCATAAAACCTCCACATAGTCAGCTAAGTGAAGGTTCTAGACACAATAGAAGTGTGTGATGAGCGGTGCCAAACTTTTTTTTTCCATAATCGACGATGAATTCGAGATAAATACGGTGATGAACGCTATGATCCACATAATTGAATCAAAGAAATAGATAATGGATAATAACACCGAAACCAAGAGAGAGGAGATCAAAACACATTTTTTATAATTAATTTAATTAGATAATGAATTACCTCTAAATAATTATTTCTTCATTGATGAATCTGGTGACAGATATTTGGTACAAAATCATTGCATTGTAGAAACCAAGTGTAGATTTACTCTAGTGGTGATCCACATGTGTTCTAGGAATCTCCAGATGTCATCGAAGGATTATCCAGGCGCTATCATGGAAGATCCTTGCGCTTGTGTCATCCATCTTGATGGCCTCAAGAATCGCTTCCAAAGCGTTATCCTTGATCTGGTGGAGGAGGATTTCTCACCGTTCTTGGGAGTGTTCTTGGAGAATGGATCTCTCTAGGATTTAGAGTATTCTTCAAGATTGTTTTACACTACCAACAAAATTAATTGACATTTTTTTTGATAAAAAATAACATAACTGAGTTTATATATCACTAGGGTTAAAATAAAATAATTTTACAAGTTCCCTTAATTATTTATTTAATCCCAGTGAAACCCCATGTCAAATAATAATTTTATTTCTCGACATGAGCTTAACTTATGAATCATAATTAAATATTATTTAATCAAATAATATTCAATATTTATTATTTCTCACCAGACCTAAAAACTCGTTCTGCCATTCCTCCATAATATTTATCAGACCTTGAATAATGACTATTTATTTATTAAATAAATATCACTGCATTATTCGATAATAAATAAATAAATATTATATTTACTAAATAGAAAATAAATATTTATATGCAATCAAGCATACATGAATAATTATTAAAACAAGTATTGGAATAATATTTATTCAACCTGTTAAATTATAAACAATAATATATATTATTTAACTGATATTCTGGATACATTTAGTACATGAACCTCGAGGCCTCTTTCTCAATGGCATTAGGCGAAGTAGCCTAAAGTTCCAGATTAGCGTCTAGAAACATGTCAAGACACCCATAGAGAAAAAAGTTAATACCACAATAACATGTCACCTCAAACTAGTGCTTACTATGTAATATAATCCATTTATCATGATATCTCAATTCAAGCAGGTTGCATGCCGGTGCCATCATCCTATGTGCTCAATGTCTCTTTCTTTGAATTTCCAAAAATAGAACTTTCCTATAAAACACCATGGTCATGGATTTATTTAGGCTATAGAATTTCCATCAAATATACTGAAATATTAACTTCCATTAAATAATAGAAGGGATAAATCCTTTCTTACATTATTCATTAATGCAATATTACTTGTAACACACCCAACATATCTTACCTCGCTAAAAACATCTATCATCACTGTTTTCGTCAATACATCTAAGTGTGTGACTCATAATACTCATTAATAATAGTCCTAAAGTATAATTACCAATACACACATCTGTATATAGGAACATCCAATGACACATATAAACATGTATTTTCTACTGGAAGGCCTTTTTCTCATAATATCCTACTAGATATCACCATGGGCGTGCACCATGAGAAGGTGGATCAAAGTCCTATGAGTCTCCACCCTTGATAACCTATATTATTTGTGTCCCTAAAATGATATCATCCGAATATAGAATATATATTCAAGAATAGTGTCATAACACTTTCAGGTTCTCATCATAGCGGGGAACTACTATGAAATTTTAGTGAAACAACCACTCTTAAGACATTATCACATACTATGTCATGTATAAGTATAATCATGATGTTATAAGTAGTTTATTAATATTCAAAAACAATGAATAAATGTTTTTCATAAAGTATATATAAGCTGGTTTTAGGGTACCAATTTTTACAGAATCCCACTTGCACTAGAGCCAACTGCTAACAACCTTCAGTCCATTAGCTCTCACATGATAGTCATGATTTTACTGAGATAGACCTTTAGTTAATGGGTTTTCCATTTTATCTTCCATAGGTACTCTGCTCACTACAGCTTCACCCCTCTGATATAAATTCCTCAAGAGGTTATAATTTTAGAGTATATGATTTGTCTGTTGGTGTAACCTTAGCTCTTTTTCAAGAGCCACCACTACAATATTATCACAATACAATGTGATAGGGTCTTTACTACTAGGTACCAGATCAAGCTCTTGGATAAATTTATGAATCCAAATGGCTTCTTTGGCTGTATCATAAGCCTCTATATAATCAGACTCCATTGTAGAATCAACGAAAACTAGCTCCTTTGAACTCTTCTAGCCCACAACTCCTTTGTTGAGACATAAAACATATCCTGATTGTGACTTCATATCATTCTAATCTGTTTGAAAACTAGCATCAGTATAACCCCAGATAACCAACTCCTCATCTCCTCCAAACAATAGGAACATATCCTCATCTCTTCTCAAATAATTAAGGATAGCCTTAACAACAGTCTAATTCTATTCTCCTGGATATTCTTGATATCTGCCTACCATGATTAGTGTATAGGCAACATCAATTCTAGTATATAACATGACATACATGATTGATCCTATCACCAAAGCATATGAGATCTTCCTCATTCTCTCATTCTCATACTGTGTCTGAGTACACATTTTCTTAGAAATATATAAACCATGTGACACTGGAACCAATCCCCTCTTGGATTGTTTCATACTAAATATCTTCAGTATCTATTCAACATATGTACTTTGACTTAGTCCAAGAAACCTCTTGGATATATTAAAAATGATATTGATCCCTATAATATAGGCCATTTCACCTAAGTTCTTTATAGAGAAACACTTGTGTAACCAATCCTTTACAAATTATAAGACTGGTATTTCATTTCCAATAAGTAATATGTCATCAATATATACTACT
The DNA here is from genome assembly GCA_963277665.1 of Viscum album. Taxonomy (NCBI): domain Eukaryota; kingdom Viridiplantae; phylum Streptophyta; class Magnoliopsida; order Santalales; family Viscaceae; genus Viscum; species Viscum album. The sequence continues at coordinate 1,515,700,235 of OY728163.1, forward strand.
TGGATAAAAACTGCATTCCCACTAAAACTCTTTTAAACACACAACTCACATTCATTATAAATGAAACCAAATTCTTTTATGGATTCTTTGAATCGTATGTTCCATGACCTAGATGCATACTTCAATCCATAAATGGATCTATACAACTTGAAAATCCTTTTGGCATCACTCAGAGTCACAAACCCTTTAGGTTGTATTATATAGACATCTTCCTAAAGGTTCTTATTAAGTAATACAATTTTGACATCCATATACCAAATCTCATAGTCATGATAAGATGCTATATCAAGTAGAATTCTAATGGATTTAATCATGGAAACTGGAGAAAATGTTTCATCATATTTAATTACTTGATGCTATTTAAACCCTTTAGAAACTAACCTTTCTTTATACATACTTAATTTACCTTCCATGTATAGTTTCCTCTTGAATTACCATTTATATCCAATAGGATTTACATCAACTAATGCATCAAACAGAACCCAAACTTGGTTTTGATACATGAAATCCATTTTAGAATTCATGGCTTCTTTCCATCTTGCAGATTCTGAGCTCTCTACTACCTCCCTATAAGATATAGGTTCATCATTGTCAACCAATAATGAATCACCATTTTCAGTGACTAGAAAACAATATCTATTTGGTTATCTTACCTCCAACACTCCTACAAAGTACTTGTGTTTCAAAAACTACTTCTTTCATAGGGATATATGGAATCTGTTCTTGTACCAACTCTTGTGTATCTTGTGTATAAATTTAATCAAATTCAATCTTTCTCCCACTATCCTTTTTTAGGGTGTGCTCCCTATCAAGAAATATGGATTGTCTAGTGACAATCACTTTCTTATCTGAGGGGTTGTATAGGCAGTATCCCTTTGTTTTTTTGGGATACCCTATAAAGATATACTTCGTTCCCCGGGGTGCTAGTATGTTTCCTGAGAATTCCTAAAAAAATGCCTTGCAACCCCATACACATGTATGCAAAAAAATGAGTTTCTTTTCATTCCAAAACTCGAAGGGAATTCCATTTTACGCTTTAGTGGGTACTTGGTTTAATGTGTATGCAGCAGTTTGAACTGCATATCCCCAAAAGGATAATGGAAAATCTGCATGACTCATCATCGACCTTACCATGTCTAACAAGGCATGGTTCCTCATTTCACTAACACCATTCCAATGTGGTGTATAAGGTGGAGTGAGTTGAGATATAATCCCAAACTCTCATAGAAAGTTAATGAACTCTTGGTTAAGATATTCACCACCTCGATTCAATCGAAGATTCTTTATCTTCTTACCAAGATGATTCTCTACTTCATTCTTGAATTTGTTGAATTCCTAAAAGTACTCATACTTATACCTGATCAAGTAGATATATCCATATCTACTCAATTCATCAAGAAAAGTTAATAAGTAATAATATACACTTCTAGATTCTACTGGAAATGGTCCACACACATTAGTGTGTACCAATCCTAGAAGTTTTGTGGCCCTTTTAACCTATCCACTGAATGTTGATTTGGTCATTTTTCTTTGTAAACAAGCATGATATCTATCAAGTGGTGTTATCTCATAAGAGTCTAAAAAACCATCTTGACAGAGCTTTGTAAAACGATTCTCGTTTACATGACCAAGATGGTGATGCCACAACTGGGTGTTATATGAGTCTTGTGAACATGATTCATTATCAATTTCCAACACTTGGTTTTCATAATTTAATATATAATGACCATTATTAAAATTTTCCATACCATAACATATGTTATACTTATAAAAGAAACAACTTTTATTTCCAAATTTGAAAATAAACCCATCTATATCTAAAAATGACACAATAATTATGTTCTTGGTAACTGTAGGTACATAATAAAAATCTATTGAAACCAAAACCATTCCCATTGGAAATGAAAGTTGGTAGTAACCAATGGATAGAGCAGCCAACCTTGCACCATTTGAAACTCACAGAACCACCTCTCCTCTAGAAATCTTTTAGAATCTACTTGGTTCCTGCATTTGGATACATATGTGAGCACCAAAAGATGTATCTAATACCCAATGCGTAGAAATGGAAAGATTTCACTTGATAATGAACACACCTTTAGTTTACCCTTTCTTATAGGTGTAGTTACTATTATAATGTTCTAGATTTCCACATGAAAAACATACTGCTTCCTTGTACTCACCCTACCTCTAGATCTTCTTCTTCTTAGAAGGATGGTGCTCAGGAGATTTATACTGTTTATAAGTCTTGGCCCCCTTTGACTTGTTCTTCCTTTTTTTTATCCACTATAAGGACTGAAGGTTTATCACAACCCATGTCCTTATCCACTTAGAGAATTAAAGTAAGAAGTTTCAAAAGATTCTTCTCATTATTTCTCATATTGTAATTAACAATAAAGATAGAGAAAGTCTTGGGAAGTGATGAAAGTATGAGATCTGTATGTAGATCATCTATGAATTTAATCCATAAGATGTCTAGATGTTTAATGTAGCCAATAATCTTGACTAAATGAGACCCATCTGGTGGAGAATCTCCAAAATTAGTTGCAAATAAATCATTGGAGATCTCATACCTCTCTTGTATCGCTTTCTCTTGATATAGACCCCGAAGGTGAGACATCATGCTATAAGCATCCATATCCTCATGTTGATTAAAAATATCATTGGACATGGATGATAGCATGAAGCAGTGAACATCTATTTCATCATTCATATGTTTTTCAAAGAGAGATAAATCTTCATCACTTGCCTCATTTCTAGGTACAACTGGTAAAGGTTCTTCCAACACATACAATTTCCTTTCATGGTGAAGGATGACACGTATGAACCTTTGCTACTCTTGAAAATTTTTGTCAGTGAGAAGGTTTTCCTTCACAAGTATGGATCACAATGATATGTTTGACGTCATTTTATTAATGTTTCTATAAAATAAAATAATCAGAAATTTTAGTACTTTATTTGATAAAATTTTAGACAAATAAATAAATATTATATTTATTAGTCTCCTATCATTTTGTCAAAACCCAATAGCCCTCATCATTGGATTTATAATATCATATTGCTTGGATATTCTAGAGTTAAGGATCCATATTCTCCTTCTCATTACCCCAAATTTGGTAGGTCAAGCAATTCAAAGGGTTTTAGGGAGGCATTCCAAATTACAACTGCATTAACTCATAATTCCTTGATATGTTGAGTGGAATCCCCAATCTTGAAATCATTAATTTTAGATTTCCTCATCCTTTTCCTCTCAGTTACACTAATCCCTTATTTGGAAGTCAACCCTTTATGTCAACTAAGTTAAGTTAACCCAAAAACTCAAGTTATAATTCCCAAATAATTTAAAGCACCCCACCTTTGGTTGGTCAATTACTTTGAACTATGGTTCTATTTTAACCAAAGTAATGGAAGGCTATACCAACTTAATATTTTATTGAGGATTTTTTTATTATTTTTATGTGTAAATTTCCAATTATTATCTTTATCACATGCTTGTTAATATTAAGTGGGATTAATTAAGTGATTAACTATGTCTTAGATAATATTTACGCATATGATGGTTTATTTTAGTTCTATATTTCATGCTTGTTAATTCATTAATTATGTGATCACGACAAGACAACCATAATGAAATAACCATACAACTAAAAGAAATAAAATAATAAAGCGTTATGATCATGAGCTCTTACTAGTGGTTAATTTGTCTAGCAGTTGATAAAATAACCATTGACCTAAGGGAAAAACACTTCAAACCAATTAAGGTTTATGTTGTAACTTTCCACCTATCCACCTATGTATATCCTTGGATTGGTTTCACCTTGTCTTAAAACCTGAACTGACCACACTAGCCTGGGATCTCTATCCATTACATATACCTTTTAATCAAAAGTAACCAAGGAAAAAAAGGGTTTACATAAAAGAAACCATGACCACACAAACCCTAAATAATGAAAGGAGATAAGTCATGCATGCCGACAATTTAATTTAATAATAAATTAAAGGAAACCAATCACATAAAAAATGTCTGGTCTATCTCATGATCACCAACATGCATGCAACAAGTTATGCATTTAATAAAACTAACATTCAATTATTAATCATTATTATTTAAGATAAATGGATCTCAAATTGATTAATTATTATCTTTAATTAATCAATCCATTTATCTTAATTCTTATCCGAATTTCCTTGAGATTCTCATCTATTAATTTTAAACAAATTAAACAAATTCATTTAAAATTAACTGCGTGCATAAAAGTACCTTGGAGGTAACATGGTGAATACCCATCCGATTCTAACAAATATGTATTATATTTGTATACTATTTTACTCTTATTACATATGGAATACACAACTTATCACATACTTTCACAATGTGTACTTCATGGATGATTACAAAAATTGCACGATTTTTCAGTCACGTGTTATTCTTAAATGCATGTAGAGTAACAACTTGTAATACAACTCATACATGATATGCAGATATGAATATTACACATATATTAATTAAACACTTAATTTTTATGTATATTATAACCTATCACATGACATGTATTATCTTTACAACCACACACAAATATATGTCTCAAGGTTTACATAGTAAAATAAATAAATTTTAAATTAGCGTAACTTGGTATAAGTACAAGACATGTAGATTCAATCTACATGGTGAACACACCTCTCACCATCTATCCGAGACACACGCCTAGGGACTCAGCGTGTAGTCTACGTCTCAGAAAATTTGGAGGACACGACGTGTCCAATGGGACACATGCCTTGTTTGACTCCGTGTTACACGATCACCAGTCAGGTAGGCCATGCATTGAATACACAACCCATATGTGACTCAAAGGGACTACACATCGCGTATGTGGGCTATACGACGTGTAGTCCATATGACTGTGTGCTATTAAATTCTGGTCAACACGCGGTGCAATTTAATGCATGTGTTCAATGCATATGACTAGAATTAATTTCCGAACTAATTCCTGATGCACTGAACATGACTACACAACATGTAATTCTGATTACATGGTGTACAGTCCTGTGTTGTCCAGCTAGAAACCTTGGAACCTCTGGATGAGTTCCTCAATTTTATTTTAATCATAAAACTAAACATCTCGATTAGATCTATGTGAAATGAAGGAGGAATAAACATATCTCACAATTCATATTAAAAGAATGATCAAACTTGAATTGAAAAAATAAATTAAAAATGCGTAAATTAACAATGATTTTTAAATAATTATAAATAATTATGTTCCCTCTTTGATACCACTTGAAGGTTTAGGGCATAGTGGAAGTGTGTGATGGGCGGTGCCCAACTTTTCTTTTTTTTCCCCATAATCGATGATCAATCCGAGATCAATACAATGATGATAACCATCATCCAAAAAATGAATCAAAGAAATAAACAATGTATAATAACATCATAACTGAGAGAGAGGAGATCAACACATATTGTTTATAATTACTTTAATCAGATAAATAATTACCTCTAATGAATTATTTCTTCATTGATGAATCCGGTGAAATATCTACGGTGCACCATCATTGAATTATAGAAACCAAGTGTATATTTCCTATAGCGGTGATCCACACGTGTTCTAGGAATCTCTAGATGTTGCCGAAGGAGTCTCTAGGTGATAGCACGGAAGATCCTTGCACTTGTGTCATCTGCCTTGATCACCTAGAGAATCACTTCCAAAGCATTCTCCTTGATCTGGTGGAGGAGGATTCCTCATTGTTCTTGGGAGCGTTCTTGGAGAAGGGAGCTCTCTAGGATTGAGAGGATTCTACAAGATTGTTATACATAACCAACAAAATGACTTTGATTTTTTTTTGAAAAAAATAACATAACTTGGTTTATATATTTCTAGGGTTAAAATAAAATAATTTCACAAGTACTCTTAATTATTTATTTAATTCTACTGAAACCTCATGTCAAATAATAATATTATTTCTTGACATACACTTAACTTTAAAGTTATAATTAAATATTATTTAATAAAATAACATTCAATATTTATTATTTCTCACCAGACTTAAAAAACTCGATCCTCCATTCCTCCATAATATTTATCAAACCTTAAATAATGACTATTTATTTATTAAATAAATATCACTACATTATTTACCAATAAATAAATAAATATTATATTTACTAAATAATAAATAAATATTTATATGAGATCAAGCATACATGAATAATTATTAAACTACATATGGAAATAATATTTATTCAACCTATTAAATAATAAATAATAATATATATTATTTAACTGAGATTCTAGATACACTCAGTGTGTGACCCTCTAGGCCTCTTTCTTAGTGGAATTAGGCGAAGCAGTCTAAAGTCCAAGGTTAGCATCTAGCAACACACCAATAAACCCATAGAGAAAGAAGTTAATGCCGCAATGACATGTCACCTCATGTGAATGCTTACTGTGTAATATAATCCCTTTATCATGAAATCTCAAATAAAGCAGGTTGCATGCTGATACCATCAACCTATGTGCTCGATGTCTCTTTCTTTGAATTTTCGAAAATAGAAATTGCCTATAGAATACCATGGCTATAGATTTATTTGGAAAATATCATTTCCATCAATGGTCTTGACATATTAACTTTAGTTAAAGAATAGAAGGGAAATATTCTTTCTCACATTATTCATTAATGCAATATTACTCATAACGCACTCAATGTATCCTACCTCACTGAGAATATTTTTCGTCATAGTTTTCATCGATACATATAAGTACATGACTCATAATACTCATTAATAATAATATTAAAGTCTAAGGACCAATACAAACATCCACATATAGGAACATCCAATGACACATATAAATGTGGATTTCTTACTAGCGTGTCTCGTTCTCATAATATCCTACTAGATATTACCAAGGGCATACACCATGATAAGGTGCCTCAAAGTCCTATAGGTATCCACCCCTAATAGAATGTATCATTTCTATCCCTTAAATGATATCATTCGGCTACAGAACATATATTCAAGAATAGTGTTGTAGCACTTCTGGGTTCTCATCATAGTGGGGAACTTCTATGAACTTTTAGTGAGACAACTACTCTTAGGACATTATCACACACTATGTCATGCATAAGAACAATCATGACATGATAAGTAGTTTATTAATATTCAAAACAATGAATACATGTTTATCATAAAGTGCATAGAAGTTGGTTATAGGGAACCAACTCCAACACTAAGAACTGCTCAAAAATACTCACCATGCACCTTTGAAAGGTCACCAAATCATTATATAATCCAAAGGGATTTCTCCTATAAGGAAGGATACCAAAAGGGAATGTAAAAGTTTTTTCTTACTAATAATTAGGTTCAGTGCGAATCTAAAGGTACCTTGAAAAATCATCCAAAAAACATTAGTGATACTTCCCTATAAGCCTCTCTAGAACTTAGTCAAGGAATGGAAGAGGGAAGTGATATTTCCTAGTTAAAAGGTTGAGTTTCATATAGTCTATACTCACCCTCTATTTATTTGGAAGTCTAACAAAGAAAATATCTCCAAATTCATTCTTTGAAACCATGAAACCACTCTATTTTGGAACTATTTGAATTATACTCACCCATTACATATCAAATATTTTAAATATTATTCTATAATCCATCAAAGTTTTCACTTCATTCTTAAATACCTCTAAAGGGATAAAATTTAACCTCCTTTAACACCACCTAATAGGTTTGGAATCACCCTCTAATGAGATTGTATACATGCATATTGAAAGTATAATTCTAGGAATGTCATATTGGGTCCATCATATAGATTTCTTATTCTCTTTAAGGATTCATAAAAGACAATTTCTTAGTTTATGGATAACCCTTCAACAATGATAAAAGGAAGTTTCTCATTATCTTTTAGAAAGGAATATTATAGATTCTCAAGAAGGTATTTCAATTCTAAATTAGTTGGGTTGTCTATAATTGTAAAGGAGTAGTTTATTAACTATATATCTTCTAAATCAGCTCTTATAACACTCCCAACACAAGTAGATTATATATTTACAATAGTAGCAGTAAAATGTTCAATATGTTGCATAGAAGTGTCATATTTAGGAAAAAATTCAAGATTCAATAGAACATTCAAGATATTAATTACATGAATCAATTTTAATAGTTTTAGAACACTTAAACACTTGATTATTATAAAAATTTATTATCTTTATTAAGAAAATAGTAAGTATATTCATTACATCCAAAGCGATCAAAAATTTAAATGAAATCAGAAAACAAATCAATATTTTTAGATGGGTCAAATAAAAAAAAATTCAGTATCTGAATCATTTTCATAATAAGTAATATTACATATATTTAAAACATTTTTAGTAGCAATCACAAGATCATTTTTAGAAGCATCAAATGGTGGATCACTACTAGTGAAATCTAGAAATTAATCTATGGAGAACCAATCAATCATATTTAATTAGTGAGATGAGTGATCCTCCACTGAATATTTCATCGACTGAAATATATTAAAGTGAAATAGTTTTCAAAATTCAAGTGTAAGTGTGCCTTTGTGAACATTAATTATGGATTTAATAGTTTTAAGAAAAGTTTTTACTAAAATTAATGGTGCATGTGTGTTTAATCTATCATCTTCCACATAAAAAATATAAAAATAAGTAGTGAAATTAATATCCCTTACTCTTACTAATACACATTCAATGACACAAGAAGGTTTATCTATACTTTTTTGGATAATTGGATCAAAATCCTAGAAGGTTTTAGTTATACAACCTTCAAAGTAGAGTAAACATAGTGAGGTATCACATTTATAGAATCTCCTATGTCCAACACAATATATTTAATATTAAAATTCCCTATACTTCATGGGATATTTAATGTTCCTTGATCTTTTCACTTGATTAGGAGGGTATATTTGATCATGGATGAGACATTCCACCCATGTTCCACTCACCTCCCTTAAACTTCCTTTTGTGATAGCACATTTTCTTTAAGAATTTGGTATATATGGGGATTTTTTTTACTATATCTAGCAAAATAATGTTAGCATGAAATTTCCTCAAAGTTTCTAAAATATCTAGAAAATTAATGTTAACATGAAATTTCCTCAAAGTTTATAAAATATTCTTATCTAAATCACTCCAAGATATCTTCTTAATTAGAGGACCACCCCGAGGGTAAGGTAGTGGTGGTTTGAGTAGTTCTTGTTGGTTCCGAGCATAATGGAAGTGTGTGGTGGTTGGAGATATATTAAAACTTATTTTAATAATCATTTACTGGAACCATGAGTGAGGATATTTCATGTCAAGTTTATAATTAATTTATTTAATATATGAAGAAATAAATACCCGAGCTTAGGAACTTTCTTCATTGATGAATGTTGATCATCTAAAAAGACCATTTCAGATTGACTTCATTGCATTGTGAGGATCCAAAGATATAATACCTCTAATGGTGATCCAAATGTGCTCTAATGATCTCTAAGAAACACCACTCGATCTCCGAATTCTAGCATAGAGAATCAAATGTATTGTTTTGTTCATTCTTGATCGCCAATTCTCTAATATTGAAGAAATATCTATTGTGTTTCTCATTCTTGATAAGGAGAGAGGAGGAGTCCAGAGAGAATTCATTGTACACAACAATTCTCTATTCTCAATTTTTCATGCAATATACAATTGAAATAACTGTTTATTTATAGAGTTAGGGTTTAAGTTAAAATATTATTTAATTACATGCTGACCATTAAATAACATTTAAAACCTTTAATAAACCCATTCCACATAACAATAATATCATCACTATTATTTTGAGTCACACACCAACTTGTGAAATACAAAATATTATGTAACCGGACATGGTATTAGTCTATTCAAACTCCTCTAGCATTTATTGAATAACTGAATAAATATTTTATTCAAAATTTAGAGAATAAATATTTATTAAAAATATTAAATAAATAAAATAAATATTTTATTCACAATACAACGAATAAATATTATATATATATATTCATGTAATCAAATAAATTATTTATTAATAAAAAATAATTATTTATTACCTTGTGAATATTAGAAATCAATAAAACTTTAATAAAATTATTCCTTTGTCTTGAGAATAATATCTATTCTAATAATTAAAATCAAATAAAATTTAATCGAGATCAACAGAAACACTTAGTGTGTGGCCCAATAGAATTATTTCTCGTTGATATTAGGAGGGCTTTCCTAAAGTCCAATATTACTATCTAGAAATAGGTCAAGGCACCCAAGAGAAAGAACTTAATTTCGCAATGAATATAATCAAATATGAACACTCACTGTGTAATATGATCCCTTTATCTCAATATCTCATCAAGAAGGTTGCATATTTGTGTCACCAACCAATATTATCAATACGTCTTTCTTTGAATATCAGAAATAAACACATTGTTATGCCCTGAACATGGAATTTAGGGTGATAGATCTATTCCAATCAAAGGGTCGATATATCGTCTTCTATAAATATGGAAGGGAAAAATTCTTCCTCGACTTATCTGTTAATGACATGTCACTCATGACGCACCCAATGTATCCAACTTTTCTATGAACTAATAAAGTCATGGTTTACAAAATACATCAAGTACCCGACTTGTAATATTCATTAATAATAATATTAAAGTCTAAGGACCATCACACATGCTCATATATAGGAATATCCAATGACACCAAAACATTCAAAAGTCTTACTGGTGGGTCTGTTCTCATAATCTCCTATCTTGAAGATTACCAAGTGTAAACTTCATGAGAAGAAGCCTCATTTTCTTATGAATACTCACACCTGAGAGTATATGTACTATGTGTCCCATCATAGTATGTTATCCAACTATATAATATTATTTCAGAATATCATCATAGCACATCAAGGTTCTCATCATAGTAGTAAACTGATATGATATTATCAATGTGACATATACTCTAGGACATTATTACATTAGAGTCATGAAAAAAATAAAAAATAAAAAATAAGAATATTTATTAATATTAAATACATCAAATATATATGTAATCAAAGTAAAAACAGTTTTTCATAGGACACCAACTCCAACAAACTCCCACTTGGACTAGAGAAAACTGCCTATGATATTCAGTCTACTAGACCTCACATGATAATTCTGTTTCTACTGAGTCAATGATTTAGTCAAGGGGTCTGCCACACTGTATTCCGTGGAAATACTACTCACTACAATTTCAATTCTCTGAGAAGAATCTCTCAAGAGATGATACTTTCGAAGTATGTTCTTCATCCATTGATGCGACCTTGGATATTTTTCAAGATCAACCACTCTATTATTATCAAAATTTAGTGTGATAAGATCTTTAATACTAGATAATAAATCAATATTTTAGACAAAGTTGTGCATCCATACTAATTCATTAGCTTCCCTAGAAGTCGAAATATATTTGGACTCTATTGTAGAATTTGCAACCAAAGCCTCCTTTGAGCTCTTCCAACTCACAACACCTCAATTCAAAGTGAACATGTATCTCGTTTATGACTTCATGTCATCTTGATCAGTTTGGAAACTAGCATCTGCATATCTTTTGATGACTAGTTCCCCATCTCCTCTATAAAATAGGAACATATCCTTAGTACGCCTCAGATACTTAAGGATAGTCTTTAATACTATCCAATAATGGTCACCTGGATCATCTTGATATCTTCCTACCACACTTAATACATAGGTGTAATCTAACCTAGTACACAGGGTGGAAAACATGATTGACCCAATCGCTGAAGCATATGGAATATTTTCCATTTTGTTTCTTTCCTTATGTGTCTCATGACACATTTTCATAGAAAGATTAATTCCATGTGACACTAGGAACAATCCCCTCTTGGATTGTTCTATACTGAATCTTTTCAGTATCTTGTCAATGTATGTACTTTGACTTAGTTTTAGTAATCTCTTGGATCTATCACAATGAATCTTGATCTCAAGAATATATGCTACCTCATCCAAGTCCTTCATAGAGAATCATTTATTCAACCATGTCTTAATAGACTATAAGATTGGTATTTCATTTCCAATGAGTAATATGTAATCAACATATATTATTAATAAAATTACTAAATTCCCACTAAACAGTTTATAGACACATGAATCACATTCATTCTTTATGAAACCAAATTCTGTTATGGCCTCATAAAAATAAATTTTCCATGATCTAGAAGCTTTATTTAATCCATAAATGGATATTTACAACTTGCATACCTTGTTTTAATCCTTTGGAGTCACAAACCCTTCGGTTTGTGTCATATAGACATCTTTCTAAAGGTTCCCGTTAAGGAAAAATACTTATACATCCATTTTAAAAATCTCATAATCATGGAAATCTACAATGTAAAGTAGAATTTTGATGGATTTTAACATTTAAATTGTTGAAAAGGTTTCATCATAGTCAATGCCTTGACGTTGTTTAAACCCTTTTTCAACCAATTGTGCCTTATAAGTACTGAATTGTCCTTTAATGTCTAGTTTCTTCTTGAATAACCATTTTCAACCAATGGGTTTTACATCTATTAGAGAGTCTAACAAAATCCAGACTTGGTTTTGGTACATAGAATCCATTTCATAATTCATGGTCTTTTAAAATTTGAAAACATCTGTGACACTTACTACTTACTTTTAATTAAGAGTATCATTATTATCAACTAATAATGATTCACTATCCTCATTGGATAGAAAACCATATTATTCTGGTTCCCTAACCTCTATAGTACTCCTATGTAGTAATTGTGTCTCTAGAAAAATTTATTCTTATGTAGGGCTTTGTGAAATTTGTTCATGTGCTAACTCTTGTATATCTTGAGTCTGGACTTCATCAAAATCTATCTTACTCCCACTATCTCTTTTATAGATAAGATTCTACTCAAGAAATGTGGTACATATTTTAACCACAATATTTTTTTCTAAAAGATTATATAGGTAGTATCCTTTTGTTTCTTTGGTATATCCTATAAAGATATACTTTGTGCCTCATGGTGAAATCTTGTTACCTGAAGAGGCCTTAAAAAATGCTTCGCAACCCCACACATGTAATTAAGACAACAAAAGTTTCTTTCCATTCCATAATTGGTATGGTATACCATATGTTTCTTTAGTTGGAACTCAGTTTAGTATGTATACTGCTGTTTGTAACGCATATCCCCAAAAGTACAATGAAAAACTTGCATGACTCATCATTGATCTCACCATGTCCAACAAAGTGTGATTCTTATTTTCACTTACACCATTACACTGAGGCATATAAGGAGAAGTGAGTTGATATAATATCCTGAACTCTCATAAATAATCAATGAAGTCTTGATTAATATATTTTCCATCACGGTCTGAGCAGATTTTCTTAATCTTCTTACCGAGATGGTTCTCAATTTCATTCTTATATTACATAAATTTATCAAAGTAATCTGACTTATACCACATTAAGTAGACATATCCATATCTACTAAAATCATCAGTAAAAGTTATAAAGTATGAGTACCCACCCCTTACCTCAATAATAAATTGTCCACACATAACAGTATGAAATAATTCATGAAACTCTTTATCCATTTCACCATTTCCACTAAATGGGGCTCTGGTAATTTTCCTTATTAACATGAATGACATACACTAATTTTTTTTAGTTTAAAAGAATCTAAATATCCATCATGATGTAATTCAATAAAGAACTTTTCATTTACATAACCTATTTGGTGATGCCAAAGTTGGGTGTGGTATGAGTCATGTCAAATAAATTCATTATCAATTTCCCTTACTTGGTTTTTTTAATCCAACACATAAAGACTGTTATTTAAATGTTCCTTAACATAAAAATTCTATCTTTATAAATGAAAAAAATTTATTCCAAAATTTGAAAATAAATCCATTATTATCTACTTTGGATAAAAAAATAATGATTTTGGTAACTGAAGGCACATAATAACAACCCTTTAAAACCAAGATTATCCTAATTTTCAATGCGAGGTAGTAGTCCCTGATAGCTACAAAAACAAGTTTATCTCCATTGGTTTCTCATATATTTACCTCCCCTTGATCAATCTTTCTGAATCTACTTGGTTACTATATTTGAATACATATATGAGAACAAAAATATGTATCTAATACCCAATATGTATAAATAGATAAATTTTACTTGATAACAAATGAACCTGAAGCTTCCCTTGGTTGGGTGAAGTTTTTATTCTAGTGGCCCTTCTTTCCACATGCGAAATAGACAACATCATGTTCCCTTGTTTTTACCTTGATCTTCCTCTTCTTAGAAGGGTTTAAAGAAGTTTTAGACTTAGTTCTCTTCACTTTCCATTTTCATTTGTTCATCATAAGGATATAAGGCTGTTTACACTTCATATCCTTATCAACTTGGAAAAGAGGAGTGAGAAGATCTGACCGAGACTTCTCAATGCTGTTCATACCAAAATTCACAAAAAATATAGAGAATCTCTGAGGGAGTGATTTCAATATGAGTTCGGTGCCTAGTTATTTTGGGAGTTTAAACCATATAACCTCTAAGAGCTCAATGTAGCCAATAAGCTTGACTATGTGAGGCCGAGTCGGGGCACCCTCTTCAAGATTTCTGTGAAAGGGAACCTTGGAAATATCAAACTATTTTTATCTTGCACTCTCATGGTAAAGACCATGGAGGTTTTCAAGCATGTTTTATAAATCCATGTTTTCATGAGACTTTATTAGTTCACTAGACATCGATGAAAGCATCAAAAATTGAATGTCAACCACGTCACTCAAATGTTTTTCATTGATAATAAACTCTTACTTACTCACTTATTTAGTAGGTGAATCAGGCATTGAGTACTCTAACACATACAATTTCCATTCATGGTGTAGCACAACTCGAAGGTTTCTAAACAGCTCTAAGAAGTTACTTCTAGTTAGGAGGTTGTATTTATCCAATATTGATCATAAAGATAGTGTGGATGATGAGATTTCCATTTTATTCTACAATTAAAAGATCTAATTATTAATATTTTTCTTGATTACAAATTATGCGAGAAATAATAAATTAATAAATTAATTTTATTAAATCTCACACTATTTTATCAAGTAATAATAACCCTCACCATTGAACTCAGAATGTCAAGTTGCTTTAATATTATAGTGGTAAGGATCCCCATTAATTTCATTAATGATCTAGACTTTGGCCATGAAAACCATAAGAAAGTAATTAAGTATGATATCTTTCCAACTATGGACTTGTAACCCCTTGATCCGTTGAGTGGATTCCCCTATCCTAAAATCCTATCTTGGATTTCCTCAACAATTTCCTCCAAATTTATATTTAATAGACTTTGGTTGTTAAAATAAATACAAGTTCAGTTAAGTCAACCCAAAACTATCACGAGAACTCCCCAATAAAAGTAAGTGTCCAGACTTTGGCCATGTACTACATTTAATTCTATGGTTTTATTCTCAGTTAAGTAAATAAATAATTAGTCTGACTTAATATTATGTTGAGGAATTTTAATTAATTATGCATACATTTTATATTATTTTATCAATTACATGGATTTTTAATATTAAGTTTATTTTACTTAATTAATCAACCATGTTGGATAAAAAATTTATTCACAATCCATTTATTTAAATTCCATATTTTCATATTAACTCATTTATTTATGTGATTTCAGACTTGTATACATAAAATAAATAATTCATATACATAAATAAATAAATAAATTAAATGAACCGATAATGATCTTATCTAATGGTTGATTTAATGAGAGGATATTAAATCAATCTAAGACCTAGGGGAATAACTTCATCTTTTGATCTTGACATGAGTTAGAACATTCTACATGTATATATGTGTATCACCGAGTTGGCATCATCATGGTTCCATCTTGAACCGCCTCCACATGCCTTGGGATGATCCATTAATAACAAGTATTTATTACTCACATGCAAGTGAGGGGAACCGAAAGATTGGTTAAAAGGGATTACAGAAACATCATTGGACATGAAAGTCCTACAAAATAATGGAAGTATGGATAACACACAAACCATCATTTAATTTAATATTAAATAATTCCAAACCCATGAAATAAATTAAATTAAATAAATGCCAACACATATATAGGTCTTGGTCAAGATCATGATTGGTCATACATGTAATGAATACACAAAAGTAACTGACTAGCATTCATTTATTTATTCATTCTTTATTATTAAGATAAACATGCTTTCATTAATTAATTAATAAATTAATTGAGAATTTAATATTCTTTAAAACCATTATTAAATTTCTAAACACAAATTGGAACACCAATTAATAAAATAATATTTTAATGATGTAATTTTTCAATTTAATATAATTTTTAATTCTATCCTTGAATAGGAGATTACACGGCGTATACAGTCCAGCTACACACAATATACCTTGGTTTTCGTGTATCTGAGTCACATGCCTGGGGCTTCAGTATGTTAACTCGATCAAACTACACGACATGTACATGATAGCTACATTCCATGTATCCACTTTCCATGTTCCAGGTTGGCCTAGTCAATATACATTGTGCAATAAATGTACTGTGTGTAATTAATTGCTCGGCGCATCAAGTACAATGCACATGGGTACATGGTGTGTACTCCGGCTGCATGCCATGTAACCCAGTTTTACCAGCCAAATATTTGGAACTTCCTGATGGAATCTCATTTCATTTTCATCTATTCTTAAAACTTTAATAAAATAAACAACTAAGCGAATATGATTAATATGTCGAATCATGTTAATTCAAAATAGATTAAATAATGAATAATAAGAAATGAAAACTCAGCCACGATTTTGTATGGATCAAAAATCAAATAAATAATTATAAATTTAAATGTGACCACTCTGATACCACTTGTTGGTTTTGGGAACAACGAAAAAATGCATTTGTGGGCGATATATTAAAATTTCTTTTAATAATATTTTCCCCTAACCATGAGTGAGAATCTAGTACATAAAATTTATAATTAATTTATTTAGTATTTGAATAAATAAATACCCAGGCTTAGGAACCTTGTTTGTTGATTAATGTTGATCATTTGAAAAGACCCTTTCATATTTCCATCATTGTTCCATGAGGATCCAAGGATAAAATAACTCTAGTGGTGATCCACACATTCTCCAATGATATCTTAGAAACACCACTCGATCTTCAGATGCTAGCACGGTGAATTGAATGTATTTCATTGTTCATTCTTGATCGCTCATTCTTCAGTCTTGAAGAAATCTCTCTTGTGTTTCACGTTCTCGAGAAGGACAGAGAGAAGGAGGAGTCAAGAGAGAATTCATTATGTGAAATAATTCTCTATTCTCAATTTTGGATGTAATATATAATAGACATAACCAGTTATTTATAGAGTTAGGGTTTAGGTTAAAATATTATTTAATTACATACATTACATTAAATAACATTTAAAACCATTAATAAACCCCATTTAAAATAATAATAATAACATTATTATTATTTTGTGGTGCATTCCAACTTGTGCAATAACAAATATTACGTAACAGTCTTATTAATTAATATTTTTTACTAGACTCAGTCTTAGTCCATTTAAACTCATCTAGATATTATTGAACAACCAAATACATATTTTATTCACAATCTATACAATAAATATTTATTAAAAATATTCAATAAATAAAATAAACATTTTATTCATAATCTAGCGAATAAATATTTTATATATATTCACGTAATCAAGTAAATTATTTATTAATAAAAAAATAATAATTTATTACCTTGTGAATATCAATGATCAATAAAACTTGAATAAAAATATTCATCAATCTTGAGAATAAAATTTCTTCTAATAATTAAATTCAAATATAATTTAATAGAGTTCAATAGAAACACTTATTGTGCAACCCTATAGGATTATTTCTCATTGGAATTATGTGGACTTTATTAAAGTCCAAGATTACTGTCTAGCAGTGGGCCAAGGAACCCAAGAGAATGAACTTAATGTTGCACTAATGAAAACCACATAAAAACACTCACTATGTAATATAATTCCTTTGTCTCAATATCTTATCAATAAGTTTTTACATCTGTGACACCAACTTATATACTCGATACGTCTTTCTTTGACTATCATAAATAAAAACATCATTAAACCATGAAAATGAAATTTTGGGAAACTGTTCCATTCAAATCAGAGGGCTAAGATATCAGATTCCATAAATATGGAAGGGAAAAATCCTTCCTTGACTTATCGATTAATGAAATGTCACTCATGACACACCAAAAGTATCCAACTTCTCTATGAACTGTTATCTCCATAGTTTACGAAATACATACAAACGCGTGAGTTGTAACATACATTAATAAAAATATTAAAGTATAAAGACCATCAAACACACTCACATATAGGAATATCTGATGACACCAAAACATGCATAATTTCTAATGGCGGGTATGTTCTCATAATCTCCCATCTTGAAGATTACCAAGTGCAAACTTCATGAGAAGAAGCCTCATTTTCTTACGAGCACTCACACCTGGAAGTCTATGTATTATGTGTCCCATGATAGTATGTTATCCAACCAAAAAAAATATATTCAATAATACCATCATAGCACATCAAGGTTCTCATCATAATGAGGAATTGCTATGAACTTATCAATGCGATGTATACTCTAGGAAATTATTACATTAGAGTCATGTAGAACAATGATCAATATGTAATAAGAAGATTTATTAATATTCAATACATCAAATATACATGTAATCAAAGTATAAATAGTTAGTCCTAGGTCACTAACTCCAACAATTATTGGTTATCTTTAACTATGTTATGACCACCATAAGATCCCATCATTCTTCTCTAGGCTCTATTGGTTATCACAAGAAAAATTTCTATTTTGAAAATAATTTTTCTCTCATAGATGGTTATGAATTTATAAAATCCTCATAAGATATTAGACTCTCTTAAAAAAGCTCTAAATTGGGTGTAAAATGTTTGGAACTCCCCTTAACAGGATAAGTTTTAGGAATCATGGAATGGGGTCTATTCATCTCATTACCACTTCTAATTTTCATGGAACTAACATTTTCTTTCCCTTTGGGGTTCACTTCATTTTGTAAAGTAATTACTTTACTAATTTGATTTATTATGAAACTAATATCAGTAATAATTTTCCCATTTTGTGTTAGAAAAGTGTTAAACATGATTTTTTGTTGTTTAAAAGTATCATCAAGGCTATTGTTAAACATCTAAGTTGGTTGTGTAGGTCTGGAAGTACCTAGAATGTGAGTTAATTGTTTTTCCTTGGAAAACCCTTCCTTGATTTTCAGGTTTTCTAAACCTATCACTTTATTGGTTATTCTATCCTTGGTTGTAGGTTTGATTGGGCTGGAAAGGCCTTTATTGATTATTTTGTTGGAAATGTCTCCTTGGGAACACAACATTGCAAGCTTCAAGGGACTCTTGAAAATGTGTGGGCATTGGTAAATAAAGTGTTAAAATGAGGCATAAATTCCATAGTTAAAAACTTGTATCATATTGGGTTTAGTTTGGGGAAGTTATAGATAATATCATGGTCCTTACCATGGTGGTTAGATCACTAAGCTAACTCACAATCATACTATTTTTAGAATTATACTTAGGTATTTATTAGGTAGTCTTTACATGAATTAATCTCCTAGTTATAAACCATTGAGAATTATAGGATATATTAGAAATGAAATTCTTAGAAATATCTAGGGTTTTATCCACCAAATCCCCCCCAATAAAAAATCAATCATGCTTCTATCACTAATAAGAAGGCCCTCATAAATGTATTGGATCAAAAGTTTTTCACAAATCTGATGGTGGGGGAAACTAAAAAAACCTCTTAAATCTCTCCTAATACTCATTAAAGGTCTCACCTTAGGTTTTTATGATCCCATGTATCTCTATATTGCAGCTATACTAGAGTTAAGGGAATTTTTTTCAAGCAACATTTTCCTCAATTCATCATAATTCATCATTAGGGTGGATTTTGTGTAGTAAAACCACTCCTTAGTTATTATGTTTAAAGAGAATGAATATTTTATATATTTAAATAGATCCACATTCATCCCTATTGGTTCCATTGTGGCATAATTATGGCAAAACTTATAAATATTATTTTTTGGATATTCCCCAGCCAACCTATAAAAATTTGGTAGATAATATAGAATTCCTAATTTTAATTCAAAACCAATAGGTGCCTCAAGGTATTATAAAAAATTCTATTGATTATATTCATATTATGTAGCTAATTACTTAAGAGTTATCTATTATTACATGTTTATTATAGGTTTTTCCCACTCCATTTTAGGTGAGTTCAAATCCTCACAACAAACAATGGTTATTATAGGTTCATACCTTGAATTTTCTTAGCTAACAGGTTCAAAAATTGGTTCTTTATCTTCTTCAACTGTCTTTTTCCAAGCTTTAGAGTGATATGTTCTTCCTATTTTCAAGTTTGAGGGCACTAAATTAGTTTTTAAATTATTGGGAATACAAGATCTTAGGAAACTTCCCTGGTAATGATATCAATTGAAAATTAGATATTTTTATCATAAATATCCATTCAATTATCACTCTTAGGAATGTTGTGATATAATTATATAAGGTTCTCTATCATAGAGATTGAAAACTAAGTTCTAATTCAACTTTTATTACTATTTATTTTTTTTGGTTTTGAATAAGAATGAGGATTTTGTGGAAACTATGCAAGGATCATGGAATAGAAATAGTTAATTTGAGAAAAGATTACGAATTGGTAAAAGGTAGTAATTGTGAATTAGTTTTGACTTATGGATTCAAACCTCTTAATTATTAAAAAAATTTCTCCTATTTTAATTATTTAATTCCCAATATAAGTCCTTATAAATCACATCTAATTCTTCTTATAATTCATACTAAAACCTTGATGTGAATGCTAATCTTCTTTTGAAAGTGATCTAACTACAAAATAACTATCAAGAAATTAGATCTAATCACATTCACTATGCTCCTAAACAAAACATTTATTAATAATTTTAAATAGTAAACAAAATAATATTACATTCATAGAATAAACATCCAATCATTATTTTACAATCAATGAATTCAATCATATTCATTGATAATTGGGAGAAGAGAATTAAAAAAACAAAAATTTGTATCATATTCGAGAACAAAAAAATTAGTTCGGTTCAAGAACAATAATTCCATAAGAATTAAGGTAGAAGAAAAAATAAATCTAAACTCAAAATGGGATTTGTGAGTCTCCACTAACTCACTAATATAATTGGTTTATCTGGATATGTTCATATGGGCTGAAAACTCCATCTCATACTCGCTACTTCTCCCCTTTATCTCTTCTAATTGAAAAAAACACCCATTTCATTATCTATATCCCCATTTAAATATTCTTCCTTTACTATTTCATTCTAGTAAAACTTATAGGATTCTATCCTCTTTGATTTTGAATATCCCTTCTAGATTTTGGTCTTCCTACAAATATGTTTTTTTGAATTATTTCCTCACTAGATCAAATGATAGTTAGACTCATGATATTATTACTTTCCCAATTAAAAGATCCTCCATAATTCCCTCTATATATGTAAAGTATTCATATAGTATCAAGATGATGTCCATTACTATAATTTCTTCAGAGTGTTTAATTTTTTTTATCCCCATGTGAAAATCTATTCTGTAGATTTTATAAGGGGAATAAACCTTATATATATTATCTTGTATCAGAGTCACACTTATGAATAATAAGGAAGAAATAATCAACCCTTATGTATTCTCTAGAGATCCCTTATGTATTCCATACACTTCCTGGTGACATTTACATATCTTCATTCAACTCTCTCATAGTAAAGGCATTAACCATTACACATCATGCAAGTTTTATGGTTAACTTTATGTATCACCTATGGTAACCCTTACATGTATTAGGTAAGTTTAAAACTTTAACTCAATTAGAAAAGGAAATACCTCTTACATATCAGTTCATCCACCAACAACTCTTACATATCACTAATTTTTTAATTTTTCCTCTTTATCTTCTCAGCTGAGGACCTTTATGTATGGAATTAGGAAACTCTTACGTATTAGATAAATTATCTTATGTATGGAATAAACCATACGTAAGAGTTTTTTTAATTTGAATTTAAATCCCATGTATCATGGATGATGATTATACTAGATTTTTTACAACTTGTAGTTTTTCACCTGAAATATCATCAAAATTTTAGAAATCAATGTGGGATTTATTATAAAAATTTCAAAAAATAAATAAATGACTTAAAAATCAAGATTTGGTTCATTTTCATGTTAAATATAGATTATTACCAAAGTATTAAAATGTATTAATTTCCCTTATATTATCAAATAGGTGGGAATTAAATCATTGTATTAAAATGTAAAAATAATGAAAATATATGTTCTTTTAGTGACTAAATGATGAATAAACTTGAAGTTTCTCATGAACTTTGATGAAATATCTAATAATTTTAGTTTATGAAAAAGTTATTTCTCATAGGTGGAAGAGAAGATAAATTTTCCCACTCAAGTTAAAGTGATTACCAAGAAACTAGAAGCCTTTCATGCGGCTCAACAAAAAACCCTAACACCTACACCATGACCAAAATATTTTTATATACATGGAGGGACACATCAATTACATGGATTTAAATACAAATTTGAGGATAACCAACCATTAAAAGTGATATTTTTTTCAGATATAACCAACCTATAAATCAATTTTATAATTCTTATAATTGATAATTAAGTCCAAAAAATAAAGAATTTATATGGACTCAATAATAGGGTAGCCAAAATTTCAATTATGATAGAAGAAATTGGAATAAAATTAATCATAATAAGGTATTAGGAATTTTTAGTAGCCTTGAAAACCTCAAATTATATAATTTAATCATCCACAAAGATGATATAGCCACAGAGTTATGTAGACTATATTAGAAATTATTCAAGGAGAATGTATCAAATATGTTGAAATTATATTTTAATGGATCAACCATATCATACGACACTTGATGCTTGTATCCTGTACTATTTAGGTTCTCAATTTTCCTTAATAGTGTTTAAAAATAAAAAAGTAACTTTCAGTCTGGTATCGGTGTTATAGAAACATCCCGAGAACTAATCATAAAATGATTTTATAAATAAGAGAAAATAAGGGAAAAAGAAATAAAGAATAAGAAAACAAATAATTTATATGGTTTATGAAGAATCCCTATGTTAATGGAAGGGTAGAATCATTTCAATATTTATAGGAGCATAATTATAGGGAACACACACACTATCATAAACCCTAGTTTGAAATAAGATCTTAAAGCAATGCAGGGCTAAAATAATTCATATTACTATAGTACCCCAATCCACATAGTAGGTCCACTGTACTAAAATATAGATGGTGATAATATCCATGAAGCTACATTACCCATGTTGGTAAAGTCCACACTGCTATAACAGTACCTGTTTTCAGTGTCATTGTTCAGGTTTGTTACAATACCTCTAAAATTTGGGTTGGAACCCCCTCAACTAGGGGGTGAAACCTCTATGATACCCCAAATGGACCCATTTCCAAGTTCAAACTATGAAAGTTTTTGGAATTTTGTTTAGTATAAGTTGCCATCACATAGACCAACAACATCTGATCGATCATTCTTAACCATTCCAACAATAAACCACTTAGAGTCTGATATAGAAAACAAAATTCATTCCATGAATCTAGATTAAAAATATTCTATAATTTGATCTCTTACTCCCCTTCACTAGAAAATGGGATATTTCCTTTTAACTCTTCAATTTAAAGCTAATAATTCATGAAAGACCAAATAATTTACCTTCAAAGAACCAATTTAAAGATTATGATTCATTAAAGTACAACTACCTTCCTTTATATTCTCCCAAAATTTGATTCCATATTCCACCTCTCAACCCCAATTCATCAATGAAGACAAATAGAGTCACAACAGTGCCTCAAATTCTCAATCACCATTGGATTCATCAATATATTTTCTAGATTACTGGTACCTAAAATATTCTAAAATTTCAACAAACCACCCTATATTAAGCCTATAATAAAGTGGAACTTTAACTAAATATGCTTCATCTAAACATGAAACACTAGGTTCTTTGAAATATGTATAGAAATATTATTATCATAGTGTATTAAAATTCTTTATTTATTTTTATCCATCTTCTTCAAGAAGTTCTTCAAAAAAATCCTCTCCTTTCTATCATATTTTATGGAAATTTTCTCTACATATATGGTAGATAATGAAACCACCTTATGTAATTGAACCATCTAGCTTAATTTAGTTCCTCCAAATGTGAATAAATAACATTTGGAACTCTTAATATTGTCAACATAAACTCTAAGGTCAACATCCACACACCCCTTTAATGAATTTACATTCCTAAAATCATAAAGATACTTCCTTTATTCCATTAAAATACCATAGTTTCCACTTTATAGATTTTTAATGTTTCTTTTTAGGGTCATCCTTGTAATTAATCACAAATACCAATATATAAGAAATATTAGATCAGGTAAAAACTATGACATATAACAATCTTCCCAAACATGATTCATAAGAAACATTTTCTATGTACCAAACCTCTTTTATTTTCTTTGGTGCATGATGTTTTAAAAACTTAAAATGGATTTCTAGGGAATTAAAAACTGAATTTTCTTTTAGTATACTAAATATACTCAAAACCTTTCAAATGTATTCATCCTATGATAATATCATGGTTTTAGATACATGGTCTCTCTTAATATTCATATTTTTTTTTCTTACTTCTATAATACCTTTCACCTTGAAATCCTCATCCATCCACCCTTTAAGATCTTTAACCATTCAAATACATGTTATTTTAATGACTTTTAATCTATATTCAGAATAAATATAATGCATTCATCAATAAAAGATATGAAATATTAGAATTTATTCATACCACATTATTTTATTCATTTTTACTCATGAATATATCAAAATTATCATTCCACTACCTAGGTACATGATTTAACCCATATACAACTTTTTGGAGTTTTCACGCCATGTATTCCTTTCCTAAATCAACAAATCCCTATGGATTATAAATATAAATTTCCTTATATATATCTCTATGTAGGAAAATTTTAGTAAAATATACTCCTTTATATTGAAAACCTTTCACCATAATCATTTTCTTATATATATTTTTCCTCAACTTAGTATACCCATTTTTTTAAATGATTTATTTATTTTTGGAAATTGATTTAGATCCTTATTATTTTTAGAATAAAATGAAGGAATATCCTCCTTCATAGCCATATCCCACTTGTTTTACTCCTTTAAATTCATTGCCTCTTCAAACCTTTCTTACTCTAAACCATAAACCAATAACTACTATAGGGATGATGAATACCTCCATACAAGTCTTCTCACTATTTTTTTATCTTTATAACTTTACTTGAGGACCATGATTCACTAATTATGTGACCACATTATTAGATTTTCCTTCAATCTCTACTTGATCTTGACACCTTGATTCTTTATTACCATTATCAGTTTCAACTTCATGGCTATCCTTTTATATGAGACCCTCATTAAATATCATGTTCTATATCCTGACAATCTTCTTATTTTCATTAACCTAGAAATTATATCAAAACTAATCATCACTATATTCAATAAAGAAGTTGATTTAGACTTATTGATAGGAGGTATTTGGCATGAATCTCAAATTAATATTTCTTATTTTCCAAAGAATGCAATATAGTGAAATCTCAGGGTCATTCTCTCAAGGATTCCACTCACACAACACTATCTATATCATCACTATTTATAAATTAAAATATAATAATAAAAATATATACTAAAATAATGTGGGTTTTAAGAACATGAAAGCGATATATAAATATATAATTAAAAATATGGACTAAATATAGTTAGAGAAAAAGAAAGAATAGAAAGGTTGCTACTCATGGGAGTTCATAACGATGAAATAATTATTATATAAAAACAATATTATTATTCCATTAAATGTAGTGATCAATACCTACCACAATACACCCTCTCATTCAAATTATTATTATCCCACACCGAGACCTCTGTATTTTGAATAATACTTTTCCACATCAATACCTAAGTCAAACTCCACCGTATGAATGACTTAAATTTTAAAGGGAAGGAATAAATATGAAAAATGAAGAAGAAATCAATAGTAGATAAAGAAAATAAAATTCATGATAATATATTTTAACCAATATTAAAATATCATTACACAATAATAACAATCATTTAAGTGAAAGGAACTCAAAACAACCACCAATTCCTTGAACAAGCAAAGAGGCCAGTTCTCTATCAATGATGGTGATGAGAAGGACATAGTGGGAGAAGAAAAAAAGAGAAAATAAATAATAAGATAAGAAGAAGACTAATATATATATATAATTTATAATAATATTAAATAAAAAAACTCCCTCCTTAGCTAATGAAAATGACTAACTCCTTGAAAGCAAGTGGAAGTACAAATTTATAAGGATCAACGATGGCTTATTTTCACTCCAAATATATCCAACAAAAGTTCATGAATGTGTGGCCTATTAAATGGATGAATCTTGGAGTTTGGTATTTATTAAAGTTGTTTTTCTACATCTTGGATGTCCACCCATATAATTTCATCTCAATTTACCACATGTAGAAAAAATTATGACTAGATTTATAAAGTAAACTTTTTTGGCCCAAAGGACTCTTATAATTAAATATTTCTAGTTTTCCATGAATTTTAGTCCTTAAAAAAGGTTGAATATAGGAAATAAATAGTTAAAGAAAACGTTCTACTGCTTCTTTTCTACCCCTTCAAATTTCAACTCATTTGGACTGGTAATTGGTGATATATGTGCCCATCTTTAAAATTATCCAAAATGTGAATAGATTTCAAGACCCCATTGTATGAATAATTTGGGAAGTATATGTTTATATTTAGATGTTGGTCTAGTTGAATGAAATTTATACCATTAAGCATGTAATACTAAAAATATGAATTTCTAAATTTTGACCAGTTTAGTGGATTTTATGACAAAAATACAAAAGTAAATAAAAAAAATTAAAAATATAAAATTAATCCATTTTTTGAAACAATGACCAAAATATTTTTAAAAACTAAAAATGTGACAATTACCCTTTAAATGATAAATTTATGGGATTAAAACATTGAATTATAGAATAAAATTCATTAAAAAAAAATCTTAATAACTTAGTATCAAGATTATACTTTGCATAATCCATTATATGTATATATTTCAAACAACCAAAGACTCATAAATGAGAGAGTTGTACATATTTTACTTACCAAAGGTCCTCAGATAGTAATTCTACCATTGGTACAAAAAGAATCCTATTGATAAGATACATTTCCATATTCACTAACTCTAACTAGAAAGTCTTGAGAAACCCCGAGTGTAGCTTAATACTCTTGGAATGTTCATTAAATATCCTCTCCATCCTCCCAGCCACACTATTCTATTGTGGTGTACCTAAAAGAGTATTCTACCACCAAATTTCATTATTATAACATAATTACCTCAACTATAAACTAACATACTCTCCTATATTGTTAGACCTT
This sequence comes from Viscum album, assembly GCA_963277665.1. Lineage (NCBI taxonomy): Eukaryota > Viridiplantae > Streptophyta > Magnoliopsida > Santalales > Viscaceae > Viscum > Viscum album. The sequence goes on from OY728163.1 coordinate 1,515,727,885, forward strand.
AAACATTTAAGCTTTCATCTAGACTCATTATACACTATAGTATTTTAACTTTGAAAAAAATTAAATACATCATATTTACTTTTTAGAAAGTAAAATCATACCTTTCATGTACAGTTTTCAATAAATTTCAAATAATATAGTTACCCTATAAGGAAATATACTGGTATAAACTCCCAAACATAAGTGCGCACTAGGTACAAATTTACATTCCTTGAAATTATACCTTCTTTCATAAAAGATAAATTCTTCCACTTTAAAAATATATAATATTCACATAGGAAAACTTCCATCAAATACACCTTTGATATCTGAATTTTTTTTTATTATATGAAAACACTTTTAAGGGAAAAGTGAGAAACCATACAGGACCACACCACATCACCAATTCACCACATCACCACAAAAAACAAAAAAAATCACAATGGAAGAGATCCATTCAAGCATAAAAACAGAAAAACCATCACATTTAGAGCAGAAGTCACCAAGAAAGGGTCGAGGTACCACGAACCAGGGAAAAAAAACATCAGGAAAGCTAGAAAAACCTCAGAACTGGTCTCCTCAAATGCCCACTGATGCGACCGTCGACACCAGCCAAAATCCACAAACCCGCCGGCAGACTCCAGTTGGAATCCACCCAGCCCTCCCACGAAGTGAGACAGGCTCTAAAAAGAGAACATACACAAAGGGTGATGAAGAGAATAGAGCGAGGAAGACCAGGTCATCTGGACGCTGCACCCTAGTCCACCGACAACCGCAACACAACCTCAGACCATACTCCACTCCACTGACCCCTTTTCAGCATCTATGAAGCAGTGAAAACCCAAATTCAAGAGATCACAGTAGATCAAAAACATCCCCAAAAAAACCTCGAACCATCCACAATCGCTCCTAGACTCGAATTATTGAACTGAACCACAAAACACATCACCCGGCGCTGCCATCATTCCTAATAGAGGAGAAAACACATTCCCTCCCACGCCTCGCAGCAGGCTTCAACTGATGGACCTTCACATTATTGCCAAGGGGCTCGAGCTCATGAACCCATGTTGAACCACAACCTTAAATCTAAATGAAGAACACACCCTGTAATAATAAAAAACCCAAAATAGATTCCACCACCACCGCCAGAACAAGCCGCCGCCGCAACGCTAGAGAGAACCACCACAAAGAATGAAGCCAAATCCAAAATACAAACCAGAGCACCACCATACCACACACAAAAAACACAGAAAACATCAAAACACACCACCATAAATAGTCACCCGAACACCAGACCAAACCAGAAGAAGATAACAAATCCCATCGCCGCCTTCAAGCGCATATGGCGAGCAGATCCACCCAACGCACCTGCAGCCAACGTAGCACCATGAAGGCAACCTTCACCGTATCAGCTCGAGACTCGAACATTGGAACCTCACCATGATTCCATGTGAGTCCCTGTCCAAATCGAAGGGGAGGGCGAGAAAAAGGCCAGTAAATGGAAGGATTCTCCAAAATGTTTGAGCCCATGGAGTCTCAAGACGCCGTTACGGGAGAAATGTTGCATGCCACAAGATCACCGGGCTGATGCGTCGGGAAGAAGCCGATCCGCAGTGGGGGAAGAAGGCAGCGGTGGGTGGTGGAAATCCTAAGGCAGAGCCACTTACAGGAGCATCTTCAAGAATGGGAAAGAGAAATTCACCTTTGATATAATTCCTTTCATTGTGAGCACTTTCGTCTCCTTCTTACTCATGTGGCATAACCTGTAATGCCATAGTTTTGAATCTATGATAGAATTTATTATTAAAATCATGTCTATCAAGTTTTATATCATATTATATAGGGATCCATTCTTCATTATGAAATCAATGACCATAGATCCCTTGGTAATTTTCAATGAACCACCAGTGAACACAGTATTAAAACCTTCATCACCAATCTTATCAACAAAAATAAGATTCCTTCTCATTAAAAAAATATATTAAAATTCTCTAAAATGTGAAAAATCATATTATTGGTTTTGATCTGTGAATAAACCATTCTAATACTATGCAAGGTTTCATCTTCAGCAAGATGAACCCCACCAAAATTTAAATAAATATAATTATTCTAAAAAACCCTCTCTAATGTGGAATAGAAAGATGTTCCTAAATCTAAAATCCATGTCTCTATAGGGTTATCTATAGTCAATATTAAAACATAATTATTTCCTTCAACTGTTGTGTTTTATAATTATTTTAGGTGCCTAAAGTTTTTCTACACACTTTTTCTTGATGTATCCTTTCTTTCCAAAACTTCAGTAGGTAGAGACAAACCCCTTTCCCCATCTTATCTTTTTTTTCTCTTGATTTTGATCATACTCTATGATTATTTTTTTGAATGTATCATATTCTCCTTTCCACATGTTTAGTAGTCCTAGAGAATTTTATAGACTCTTATATGAATATCCTCATCAAGGATTAGATATCATATATCTTTCAACTTGAATTTTTAATTCCCCGAAGAACTTATCACAACTATTACAGTAGCTTCCCAACTATTAGGAGATGAAAAAACAAAACCAGTTCACATACCTCATCATACAGATTAATTATAATTAATATAAACTAAATTGTGATATTTTTGAATTCATTAACATAATAAGAAACAATATCTCCTCTAATAATATTTATATTTAATAACCACCACATCAGGTAAACTTTTTTTAATGTAGAAGGATTTTAAACTTGTTCATAAGTGATTTCATCAACCCAACCATTATAATATTTGATCTGATGTTTAATTACATATTCTCTTCCAATATTTGGTACAAAAATCCTAAAACTTGCTGATCTAGTAACTCCCACTTAGTCTTTTTTATCTTAGTTGGTTTTATACCTAGAATTGGATAGTGAATATTATGATAAATATAATATTCAAAATTAATTGTTTTGAAACTAAAGTTAGATCCATAAAAATAATCAATATTTACCTTTCATTCTTCTATATACATTGTTTAATTTAAGAAATTTACCTTGATATACCATACTCAAGCTCATATACCATTTTTTTAGAAATTCTAGGATTACCAATGATAAAAAGTAATTTATAAATAAGAGAAAACAAGAGAAAAAATTAAGAAGAAGAAGAAAAATACGAACACATAGAATTAATATGGCTTGGAAAAAATCCATATGGTTATAATGAGGCTGAATCATTTAAATATTTTTGAGAGAAAAATTATAGTGAACACACATGCTATCACAAAATTTATCTCAAAATGAGTTCTTAAAATAACATTGAGTTATAACAACCTACATTTTTATAGTACTCAGATCCTCAATGTTGGTCCATTATACTACATTACAAGTGGAAGTAAAGTCCTCAAATCTAAAGTACCCATGCCAGTAAATTATATGCTTCTATAGTACCTATATCGAATTTGACATCACTACAGTACCAACTATTAGTGTTTATGATAAAATTTTCTATATTTTTTCAACTATAATATAGCGACTCTATGATTTGGGTTAAGGTCCTTCGGCCTTTGGACCCCTAGCTAATGGAGCTCTACCCCAAGGACCCCTAACAAACTCATCATAGAGGTAAAACTAAGAAATTTGATGGAATTATCTTTATTATGATCTATATTCACTTGACCCAACATAATCTAATGGATTATAATACACCCTTATAATAGTTAATAGGTTCTTGGAGTGATCTTGGAGGTGAATAGTGGGAGTAAAGTTATGAAATTTAATTTTTGGAAGAAAAATAGCCCTATTTGGTCTCCATTATGCCATGGTGGGGATATCATTATATCATGGTTTGGATATATCCATGGAAAATATATTTTTTGTTTATTTGAGGATATTGAGTTATTTTTGGATATTTTGATAAATTCTTATGATGTAGGTGAGTTCCATGGTGTGGTAGTATCCATTTTGATGGTCATAGAAGAAATTTGGAATGTTTATCTATTGAGGGGGGGGGGGGGTTAAAATTAATTTTTTGGTTGTTATGGTATGAAAAAACATGTTCTTGAGAACATTATGTCACGGTGATGTTATGAATGCTTTGATAAAATGAAAAGGATAAAGGGATTTATGCTTCATTGGTTTATAGTTTGAATCAAGTTATTAGTGGGCCATAATGGGGTTAATACCACTATATAATGGAAGAGGTGAAACTCATTATTAAAGTATGAAATGACCAATGATTAATTAGGTGTTGTGGAAGTTTTTAAAACCAAGGATATTATATTGATCACTATCCACCATAAAATGACAATCTATTCACCATGTAATGGTGTGGTCAACCAAGTTCTATTATAAATTCACAGTATCCCTTCCTCTCAGTTTGATACTTTTAGATTCACCCAAACTATATATGACCATGAGACTCATTTCTAGTGGTCTTAGACATATGTAGTAGTTCTAAATATCTCATATTTTCTTGATAGACATATTGTTTCCTAAGGTAACTTTCTTTATTTTGATCTATTTTTCATTGGTTTTTCCCTTTGGAGGGTATGATAGAGGCTTGTGATCAATTTTGGTGGAGTTAGTCAATTTATTGATAAGGGATGTTGTGTTTCGGGTCATTGAATCTTTTTTATAAAATCTTTAGCTGTTTATCATTTAGTTATTTCTCTTAATTCTATGTTACATTGTTGAAACATCATTTGAGATAGGGAATTATTACTTAATTTTTATACATATTGATTGAATTGTTATAATCAAGTTTATGTGGTGATTGGAAAAAATTATATTCTTGAAAATTAAATAAATATAATTATAAATATGTAATAAGAATTTGTATGACATAGTAAATAACATAGAAAAATAGATCATCAATTATGAGAAGTAGAAGAGAAATGAAAATTGACAATATTTAATAGATGAATGCTTAATTATTATGTTATATATGAGATATTATTATTAGATAAATATCTAACCTGTTTTTATTATTGATTGTAACAAGGATTATTGTTAATGAAACTTTGATAAATATTGATGGAGAATGTGATGAGTGAGAGGTGGTGGAAAATAGTTGGATTGTGAGGGTTGGTAATAGATAATTTGAGTTAATTTCCTAGCTGAAAGGTAGATTTTGTCTACCTTGTTATGAGAAGGTGAATGGTTGAGGAATCACTATGTGATATTTATTGTAATGAAGGTTGTGTTTAAAATGTGGTTGTGTTCATAATGATGTGGTTATTTTATATATTTATGGATTATATGATATTATTTAACTATTTTAAACCTTTCTTGATAGATTTATAATGTATTTTATGAAGGTAATGTGGTCTTCCATGGGGTGTTGTATCCCCTAATAATTTGGTGATGTGGAAGGATGTTTTATTCTTGAGGGATGTTATATTTCTACCATATATTAGTTTTTGTTGTTGTATATGTATCACTATACAATTAATGTCTACATTTATGTATGGTGCTTCTATGGTGGATGATGTTTGTTCTATTTGGATCCACTATTGTTTGGAGAGTGTCTACTATACATAGATTTTAATGGGATGGTGTTGGTGTTAGAGTTAGGGTGATGAATAACATGTTTTTTTTAATAAATGTGGCTATTATTCATATTTTTTTATTTAATTGAATTATAATTATATATTTCATTAATTGAGGTTTTATTATACTAATTCACTTGATACAAGTGTGGTAAGAGTATTAACCAACTAAGTATACTAGTATACTCACTCTATTGTTATTAACTAGTGTTTTTGATACTTCCATGATCATGTTGTGGGTTGATCTAAGAATCACTAGTTTGGGATTGTAGTGACCTAGCTGGGAGTAGGTGGTGTCCTTGTTGAAGTATTATCTTTATCTCTTCTTATATTATATTTTGTTCTAGTTTGTTTGATGTCATACTCATGCATGTGTTTATCTATCTAGATGATGATCAACATATTTGAGTTTGTTATTATTTATTTGGGGTTGAATATTTATATTTAAAAAGAGTAATTCCTCCTATATATTGTGTTTCATATCCTTGGTTATAGTTACCACCTCATGGATTATTAGAGGAGGGGTTCGAGGGTCACCCTCAATCTATTTACTGGATTAGGAGGTTCTTTTTTGGGGTTGAGTCATGAGATAATGACATCAAAGTGAGTGATTTAGGATAGAGTTTAGAGTATTCACTTGTGAGGACTATATCTGTTGGTAAAGTTTTAAAAATACTTGAACCTAGTATGAAAAAATAGACTAGTGAAACCCATTAAAGAAACAATTAGACCATATGATTCTAAGTACAAACATTGACTATCTATAGGTTATTACTAAGGGGATAGTGTATTGTCAACAAGGTTGTTATATAGGTTGGGGATCATTCATCAAATAATACTAGATCATGATGATTATATATGATGCATTGAACTACTGTCTATAATTGATTTTAGGATACATGTAAATAATAAGATCACACTTGGGATAAGAAGTTTGTTTGATTGTAGTTATAACTCTTTTATATCAAAATCATGATGTATACTCACAGAGGTACTTGAGGAACCCATGGTTGTCCATCTGAGGGTAGACCCGAAAATAGTGAAGGCATGGAGAGTTAATCAATGGTAGTTATAGTAGTAGAACTTTACAAAGTATGAGGTACCTATTTAAAATAAATAAACAAAGAGGTGGCTTAAGAAAGTAATGATATCCTCACAGTTTATTCTGGCTGTTGAGGAGTATTAGATTCCATTGGAAGTGAGTTTGTTAAATAGAGAACAAAATAGTGGTGGATGTTATATTTAGGTGGATGTAATGTATGTGAATTGAACTGGATTTAGTTTTGGGATCAATTTTAAGAGATTATTTTGACTACCCTTTAGTTAGAGACTTTGTAGGAGATAATCTCCATTAAATAGGTAAGTTACAACATTCAAAAATATGGGGTGGAGTTTTTGAGCTTGATGTTGTATTATCATTAGTTTTTGGATCACGATGAGTGAGGAGATCACCAATTTTAGACAGAATTATAATAATATATTTAATATATGGTTACTTTATTTACTCTAAGGACATTTTCTAAGGTGCTCAATAAGGTTGAAATCATTGATAAGTCCTTATATTTAACTATTGGAGTGGTACATAAAGGTGGATGTGAGATTGTGGTACCTAGTAGAGCTGGATAAAATATGAAAACAATCCCAAGGAAGATGGGTCAAAAGTGTGGTAATCTATATTCATGATTCTCATGAGACAATAGTTTGTGTTCCTATAGTATGAGAGGTGATATAGTTTATTATTTTTGTATAAGTAGAGGGTACTAATAGTTTATGTATCCATCTTACCAGGGAGGTCAGTGTGGGATAGAGTATAATTTGATGGTGGATAGAGAACTCTTTCAACCAAAACAACCCAACAGAAAATCGGTTCAGGGTGATGGTGGTGGTGGTGGTGAAGGTTCACCTAGAGATATTTTTCATTATCTGGGATAAAGGAATGGTCAAAGGTGAGGAGACAAGAAATATGGGTAGTGAGGTAGAGGATCTGGTAGTATAAGACTTTATATGGCAAAAATTGATGGTCTAGGAGGATTTGAGGTTATTAGAGGTATGATTAGTATCTTCATGATTCTTTCTTATATTTTATTTGACCACGGTGTATCACATTATTATATTACTTTTGGGTTAGTGAAAGGGTTAAAACTTTTTATTGAGAGGCGTCTTTAATCACTTGAGTTGACTGCCTCGGTGGTGGGCAGTTTCAAGTTGGTTGAAGTGATTCATGGGAAGGAATTATCATTAAAAGTAATATCTATTATATGGGATTTAGATATACCACTATAGGAAAATCAAGTGATATCAATGGTTTTTGGGGTTTAATAGTGGTTAAAAGCACTACTAAACCCTTATGAAACACTTTTAGTAAACCACTACTAAATGTTCTAACATTATTAATTTAGTAATAATTAAATTTTATATAGACATTTTATTTTAAGTGTCACAAATAATTATTTCATGTTAGTTTATTTTATTCATGGTGGTTTTATAAACTGGCACTAATAAGTAATGGCAGTTTAAAACCTCCATCGAATAAAATCAATTTGTATATTTTTTTCTTTATTTAGAGGTAGTTTTTTAAATTTAAGTGGAGTTTTAACCACCTTTAAATATTTTCATAGCAGTTTATAAAATGAACAATAAATTATTTATATAATACCATATATAGATGTGGTTAAAACCATCACTAATTTATTACAGGTGGTTAAAACTACTGCTAACCCTGTTTGTGAAAAGTCTAAACAGACCATATTTCATTCTATCCCATAAAAGACCAATACAAAAATAATATAAACACAAATTATCTAGTCAGTACAAATAACAAAAATGAAATAATACATTAATATACAACATAAAACTTTATACAAAATAATTAAATAACATTAAAAATTTAAATATATTTATTATTAAGTTTGTTAATATTGGAAACAAGTTACCAAAAATTTCAAAAAACACATCGCTTCTCCTTCAAGATGAATTACCTTCACTCTCCACCATCATATCACACTACTCATCACTCTCCTGATCCCTGCCTCTTCTACATGCATTTAAAGTAATTAACCACCCAATAGTAACAAACATATTCAATAAATATTAAATTTAGTACAATTTAAACATAAATGAATAAGGCCAAATGATTATAAAAAATATAACTCACATGGTTATATTACCAAAAAAGGTAATATTACCATAAAAACTGCTTATTCATTACCCAAAACTACTTAAAACCCTTAAAAAAACCAGCACTTTAAATCACTTTCAACCCAGCCAAAAAAGAATTTAATTTAAAAAACAACTTTAAGTAAGCCTTCAGATCAATTTTAAAGTTACAAAAAATCCATATTAATACCCTTTGTATAGAAAAACCTATTTACAACTCAAGAGTAAAATTAATCACTCCAAAACAAAGATTTAAGTCCTAAAAACTATTTCAAACCATATGAGAAATTATTTTAAAACCAAATAATAAAACAAATAAAACATTCCAATAAATTTCATTAGCATCTTCCCTTTAAGAACCATCAAAACAATCCATAAATCATCACAAATCACCACTTTACCATCATAAATTTATGATGAATCACATCTATATTTATTCATGGAAGGAAAAAATGACATTGTAATAAAAAATCATTTAATTTCCAAACAAACAACCCATTAAGATCAAATTTTCAAACCATTATTATAAATCACCTTTAAACCATCAAGGAGAAACCCAAACATTCCCTTAAGTGAATAATAAATTATTTTCCTTACCCATGAACATTTGGAATTAGGATTTTACCATTTAAAATTCATAACCAATGGCCCTAATCAAAATACCAAACAAAAATAATCCAAAAAATAGATTTATTCATTTCAAAATGATAATTATCATGCTAGATCAATTGAAAAACATAATCAATTAATATAAAAATGATTCACTAAAATTATTATTTTGATTTAACTTATGTTCACATCATATTTTAATAATTTCTAAAAAATAAAACATAAAACATGTTAATTTTCTATTTATCCAAAATATCATACTAAAAAATCATAACAACCCTCAAGGTCAAATAAAAATTCATCTTTTTTATTTCCCAAAAATTATTTTTAAAAAAAAACCACAAAAATAATCATGTTATAACCATTCAACCCCTCTATATATATTTACCAACTCACATCATATTCCATAACATGAATCATATTACGATGTTAATAATTCATTCAACCAAAATTTCATTTCTTATTTAAATATATATATTTTTCTATAAACATTTAAATTTCACAATAATTATGTTTTCTAAATAATTAGTCATGCCTTAAACAATTGAGAATTAGAGAAATAATTTTGATATATAAAAATTCTTTGAAAATATTAATAAGTTATTATAGGTCATACAATTTTTGAATATGAGAGTACATATAACTTTTATTATCATTACATCTCATTAGTTACCACCTCTAAATTTACCCAATCCATCATTTATTGACATTAAATTTTGGATTTAATTTATCTTGAGTAATAAATCATTTAATATAAATGTAAAATGAAGAACATAACTATAAATTTTTGAAACTTACCAATCCTGAAAATCCTATGAGTGACCCCATTTATTTGGGAATATTATTAACCAACCTATGAAACATGTAAGAAAATGCACTCTATATATTTGAGAACCCATCATTATATATTTTAATAATTTTTTCTTGATATTTAATAGTATTTTTAAATGAATGAATTTTATTTTGGGCTTCAATATCCCCAAAATTTATAAATACCCTATATCTGACATTATCGAAGTAGATGTATGTGACTTTCTAAAGACCCACAATGACGATGGTCTATATACCACCCCCTCACATGACCATAGTATTATATTCCTAAAACTTGAGCTGTAACATTATTATAGGATACTAAAGTTGATAGGGAAGGGTTGAAATTTTACATTTCTTTGAGTTTTCACTATAATTTAATTACATTAAATTATATATTAACTTAGTAACATTAACTGATATATAATTTTTTACTCTAATGTTTTATATAGGGTTATTGACATATCTGCTGTCATTTTTTGTGGTCATAGAACCACACCTCTATTCATACAATATACTGACCTACCTCTATCGACTGTATCGAAAATGATAATAACTTATAATTAGAAAAACAAAATTAATTTAACTGTTATAAACATATATTATAAAATATTAAATAATACCTTTTAAATTCATTTCTTAGTGAAAATAATCTACCTAAAAGTGTAAAGAATTACTTTCTTATCTCAAATAGTATAATTTCTCATATAATACACTTGAGGAGACTATATATCATTAAAAATTAAAATTTTATTAAGACACATCTGTTGATCTATTGACATATAATAAAACACCTAATGCGACTCAACATGATGAATGTCAAAAAATTCCTTCCAATAGCATCTAGGCATGCTCTTGAGGACCTTATCATACATTTTTGACACTGATAAAGATGTTTCATTAAATTGATTCTATAATATCTACTTGGAATATTTTTATTCCTTACTTATGTTTTTAATGTCCATGGACATGAAATTACATCGGGCATGTCAAAATGAAATGAAATCTAAAAATAAAATACATAAGATATCATATATTATTAATATATTAAATAATAATGGTTAATTTAATCATATATTAATATAGAATTAGGATAATACTTTCATTTGAGTATCAAACAACTCATTCTTCCAAAACAGTGGTATGTGCCTCCAATATAAATAATGAATGGGTAGGGATATTTCCTCACAAGATAAATGGCTTAGGATATTCTCATAAATGACCAATTTATAACATATCATAACCCATAATCCTAGATCCTGTGCTGAAATACATAAATTTACATTTCTGACTTTGATGCTGATGGTTTTGACCAATTTTTTTAATCTAAACCTTACAACGTCAAAAAGAAAACATGGATCACTAACATTCTGGAGGGACTTTAAGGTTTATAGTTTTATATAATTAGGAAAAAACCCTATATAAACAATTCACATGAATTTAAATGATTATTTATCCCACTTAACCTACATTTTCTTTTTTACATTAATACATCATCATTATCTATATGAAATATCTTCTAGACATAACTTATTCAACATAATTAATTAAAACTCGGGGAAAAGGAAACATAAGAAGGGTGAGGTCAGATTCCAAGTAAAGGTAAACATAATAATTAAAAATTTAATTTCATTAGTGAGTATAATAGTTCATAAGGGTATGATTAAATAATCAAAGTGGATGACCGATTCATAAAGGAACTCAAACATATCAATACATAGATCATCAAATATGAAAACATGGCAATGGAGACAGTCATTAGAATTAATAATAAAAATCCACGCGACATCAATCTAAATCATTAGAAACATTATAAAATCATAAAAATAAATTAAAAATCCTTTTGGAAACTTGGATCATCACTTTTATAAAACCCTTTCAATTGGAATAACCATATGGACAACTTCCAATATAGTCATTACCTAATGCATTAGAGAGCTATAATGTGGATCATTATTTATATAAGCTATATTAGGATCACCCATTTTTAATATAATGATCAAGTACCATGAATAAAACACTTTAATCATAAAAAGAATAAAAATGATAATCCCATGGAAAAGAAATGGGTTGCATATCAATATATTTTAAACATAATTAATCCATGGAAAAGAAATGGGTTCCATAAAAATATCTTTGAAACATGAGTAACACATGGAAAATTAATTTTTTCAATAAAAATATCTTTGAAACATGATTAAACCATGGAAAAGAAATGGTTTCTATAATAATCTCTTTGAAACATGAGTAAACCATAGAAAAAATGGATTCTATAACAATCTCTTTAAAAAATGAGTAACCCATGGAAAATAAATGAGTTCCATAAAAATATCATTAAAAAAATCATAATCCATCCAAATAACTAATGAGTATAATATCAATAAAAAATATCCCCAGTGGAGGATAAGTGAAAATAAGGTTTTTGGACATTGATAAATGGAAATTACCTTAAAATATCATTAAAACATTCTTGAGGAATATAATCTTTAAGCATTAAAAGTATCCTATACCAATTTGAAACGTTTTAATCATAAACCCCATGAAGTAATAACATTTAATTAAACTTAAAATATCATTATAATAAGGATATTCATGATATAACATGTCAAAGGATAAGTATATACACCTCATAAAAGTATATAGGAGTATAATATAACAAACATCTCAAAGAAGGAAAATTATGACCAAAATCCATTATCACTTTGGTAACTTTGAAACCATAAACCCCAAGAAATAGAGATCATAAAATGGATATTTAAATCCTTATAAATTAATGTATATGGATCATATAATACATTAATGGGTAGTATATACACCACACAAGAAAAATAAGTGGTGAATATGGCATAAGTCTCATAGAAATAAAAGTGAGACTATAAATCCCCTTAAAACTGTGGTAAAATTTGAATTGGAAGCCCCAAAAGTAATAATCATAAAATTAAAAATATAAATACCATGAAGATAAAATAATTCATGATATAATATATCAAAAGGGTCAATATATATACCACACAAAATAAGTAAGTAGTGAATATGACATTTATCTCACTGGTGAAAAAAGTGAGATGGAAATCCCTTACATTGAGTTAGATTCTTCATGCTTGTACTCTATATTATTGAATAATAAACTTATGTTAATTATTTAATTTCTTGATAAACTTTTACAAATTTATTACTAATTTTATTTTACTTATAAACAATTTATATACAATGTCTTTGGTAGGTCAAATATGGTCAAAGGTTTAATTATTTAAACATATATATAATAATAATAATGAAATAATTATCAAATTTTTACATAAATTATACTTTGAAAATAAAATATGAAGTATGGTTATGAAAAATGAACCAATGTTATGATCATGGAGGCAGTAGGTCATATATATTCTTGAGTAACCTTCCCATTTTTCAATGATCATGGGAAAAAGGTAAGTAAATTTTATCTTCACAGAATTAACAATATATCATACATAAAATATTATTTAATTATATATACTTATATAAATCATTATTTTAATTTGTTCATGAAAAATGAATAATCACATAGCTTCGATGTGGCGACAGTCCACACGTCCACAGACGATGTTATCACTTTTTTAGTGTGTGAAATGGAAAGAATAAAATGATATGTTATATGTATAGATACAAAATTATTTCAGGAATATAATAAAATTTTCATTTATATAATATATTTTTATTAAACCCATAATTAATACATTATATTTAAATTATGAATGAATCACATCACTTTGAGGAGGTGGTAGTCCATACATTTATAAACAATGTTATCATATTCCCACAAAATGGAAATCATGAAGGTATGAGTTATATAATAATTATAGGAACATAAATAAATCATAAATATCACATATATATATATAATATAAAAATATTATGTCCATTATAATTACCAACCATTATATGTGGTATAGGAAAAAAGAATGACATCGTTTCATGAGGCGGTAGTCCACCGTACACACGAGCAATGATTTCGTTACACATTTGATGGACGTGTGTGTAAAATGTAGGTAGAAAACATAAAACATAAAATATAATTATATTTAGTATACTTAAGTAATTATATAATCATGTAATAAGAATAATTTAATGGCTATAAAAATAAATAAAACAAAAGTGCTTGTTGAAGAATGTTACCTCTTCTTTGGGTGACTCGTTTTGGTTTAGACTAAAGGACTTCCTTGGTTTGATTTATGCCCAAAGTGTTGCTTCTAGGATGAGATTAGGGATTTTGGGATTTTATTTGGGTAGGGTTTTTATGAGAAAAAAGGTATTGAGAGGTTTGAAGAGAGGGGGAGAATGAATTCTCTTTTATATTGGAGGAGTGTTATTCTTGTAAATATAAAAAGGTAAACACTATTGGGAGGTCTCCCTTATATAACATGCCTCAAATAATGAACTAAAATCTATAAAAGGGGTTATATAGTCTAAATATGTCTATAAAATGGGGTTTTTAAGTTTCTAGGTCATTTGGAACCTTAAGAACAAAGTTTAACCACTAAGTAAACCCATTTTTTACTTTAATCACTGTAATTAATTTTAATTGATTTCACTATTATTTTTGGTAAAAAATTAAGTTAAACTTATTATAAATTATAAATTATTCTTATTAAAAATATGGAATCTATTTTTACAAATTCGAATCATATAATTGTTAGAATTTAATTTAAAATTAATCCCGTAGATGGGATGACAAAGTAGGTTTCTAAAGTGAAAATGTTCAAAAGTTTGCTAAGTTTTTATTTCTAAATTTAATATAAAAATGATTTTAATAATATAAATTAGATTAATGGATATATAATTTATCTAATATAACTTTAAAACCAATTTAAAATATAATTTAAAACTACAAATTATTTAGATGAAAATCCAGTTTTCAATTAAAATTATGTATTATTCACTATTCATCAAAATATGAAAGTTCTCAAAAAAATATAAAAAATTCACCCAAAGTAAATTTTGATATTAATATTTCAAAAAAGAAGTTTAATTTTTCAAATAAAATTTATAAATGTTTTATAATTTATTTTTTAAATAATTATTTCATTAAAAGGCGGGAAAACTACCTTTTTAGAAAATTACTGCTTTTTTATGCTTAAAATTGGATTTATTCTTATTTTATGCCTATAAAAATTATTGGATGAATTTAAAAATATTTTATTAAATATATAAAATATAAAATTCACTAATATTTTTCACTAATAGTGATTAATTTAATTTATTAAAATAAAATGCTATTCTGGTCATAAAAATAGTTTTTCATAAAAATTCATCCTTTATATTCATTTTGTTTTTATTTTCATTTATAATTAATTGGTTACCAAAGAATTAATTATATATAAATTTTAAACCATATATTAATAATTTAGTTAATCATATTCATTTTTTCCATTCTAATGGCTAGGTGATAACTGTCATATTAAATATTAATATTATATTGTTGTTTCATAAAACCTTGTCTTGTGTGTAACAAACATTATCAAAGAGACTAAATGTTGCATAAAACTCAATATAAACATGGTGTTTCATATACTGAAAGATAAAATATTTATTTCATGTAATGGAAGCTATTAAATAATTTAAATTAATTTGAAAGAATATATTTCTTAAAATCTCGGGATGTTACATCCTACCCCCCTTAAAATGAATCCCGCACTTGAAATTCGTCTTGGTTATCAAATAATTATTTCTTTAAAATAAATTTATTGAAACCCACATCATACAAATGAAATAAAGAAAACATCCATTAAAAAGGGAAAGTATGAAACATAAAGTCACTAGATGTTATGCATAACTAGGATTCCTCACAAGGAGAATGTTGGTGGGAAATTAAAAGATTGATTTGGAAGGAAAAAATAATTACCATGGACTATAGATAGTGATATAGAATGCGGTCAAGAGGAAGTTAATGAAAAAAACCACACAACAAATAGGTGTAGAAAAGGTCATTGATGTCATCAGAAAATATGTTAATATGATAACATTTTATTTCAAGATCATTTCCCTAAATTTGAAGGATTATTTCACCATCTAGACTGAAAAATAAAGAAATATACTTACTTGACAAGTTAATTTCATACTTTAATCAATTTCCACAACAATCTCATAATTTTATCTAGACTATGAGCATTCAAGATGAATTTTTCACACCTAAAGCACTAAAATAAAATTTTAAAGACCAAATAACTATAAAGGGATAGTCAAGCTATTCTATATATCTTTAGAAATTAACCAAAACCAAAATGGCTAGAATATGGTAAGATAATTCCCAAAATGAGTAAAACTTCACATGATACACTAATCTTAAAAAATAAATAGTAATACCCAAAGTTGAAACTAAATCATTCCATAACCCTATATCCTAGATAACCTAAAAAAATATAGAGCGTTTTAACATCAAAGGTTATCTCATACCTTTCATATTTTGAAACCAAAGATATGGAGATCTTATGTTGAAGGAACATTAATCACTTAGTCACCAAATCACTTTTCAATCATGTGGTTATCTATACAATAATAATTATGTTCCCATAAATACCTCAATATCCAAGATCATATAAAAACTAAAGATCATCAAAACCTTAAAACTTATTTCCAAAAAAAGTAAAGGTATACTTTACATTAAACCAAAATTTTACATATAGTTAAACCCAATAAAACGTCTCCTAAAATGTCATTAATAACCTCAAAGTTTTTTACTACTTAAAAACCATAAATAAGGTGTCTAGTAAATTGAACTTATGATCATTCTTAATCTTATATACCTATGATTATATCCATAACTCTTAATATAACCTCATATGAAAACATCCCAATCTCAAAAGTTATCTAAACCAACCTTTGATACCAACTATAATAACCCAAAACTCACACTCCCAGATCCTGTGCAGAAATCCATAAATTTACATTTTTGGATTTGATGCTGATAATTATGACCCAATTTTTTTTCATATAAACCTTACAACATCAAAAGGAAAACTTGTGTCACATACATTCTTGAGGACCATTAAGGTTTAGAGTTTTAGATAATTAGGAAAAATTCCTATATAAACAATTCACATGACTTTAAATGAGCATTTCCCCCACTTAACCCAGCTTTTCTTTTTCAAAATAATACATTATCATCATCATACATATGAAATATCTTCTAGAAATAACTTATTCAACATAATTATTTAAAATATGGGAAAAAAGAAACATAATAAGAGAGAGTTCAGATGCTTAGTAAGGCTAAACATAAGAATTAATAATTGAATGCCATTAATGAGAATAAGAGTGAATAAGGGTATGATGACATAATCAAAGTGAATTATTGAGTTATAAAGGAACTCATATCCATAAATACTTAGATCATAAATTATGAAAACATGGATAAGTCAATAGTTATCAGGATCAATAATCAAAATCCATGTGATATCAATATCGATCATTAGAAACATTATAAACTTATAACAAGCAATTAAAACTCTTTTTGGTAACTTGAATAATCATTTTCATAAAACTATTTCAAAACCCTTTCAAAACCCTTTCAAAACCCTTTCAAAACCCTTTTAATTAGAATAATCATATGTTCAACTTCCAATATAATCATTACCCAATGCATCAAAGATCTATAATAGGGACCACCCTTTATATAATCTATATTAAGCTCACAATTTTTTCATATAATTCTAAAGTACCATGAATAAAACAATTTTATCATAAAAATAATAAAAAAATGATAAAACCATAAAAAAGAAACGGGTTTCATATCAATCTATTTTCAATGTGATTAACACATGGAAAATAAATGGTTTCCATAATAATCTCATTGAAATATGAGTAATCCATGGAAAATAAATGGGTTCCACAATAATATCTTTGAAACATGATTAACACATGGAAAAGAAATGGGTTCCATAACAATCTCTTTGAAACATGATTAACCCATGGAAAATAAATGGGTTCTATTATAATCTCTTTGAAACATGAGTAACCCATGGAAAAGAAATGGGTTCTATAAAAATCTTATTGAAATAATCATAATCCATACAAAGAAATAATGAGGATGGTATCATTTTAAAATATCCCCATTGTTGGATAAGTAATAATCATGTTTTTAGATGTTGATAAATGGAAATTCCCTTAAAATATCATTAAAATAATCTCGAGGAAAATAATATTTAAACATTCAAAGTGTCCCATACCAATTTGAAACATATGAATCATAATACCCATGAAGGAATAATGTCAAATGATAAGTATACACACATCATAAAATAAGAGAGGTGTATAACACAATAAACATCACAAAGATGGAAAATTATGACAAAAATCCATTACCTCTTTGGTAACTATGAAACTGTAAACCCAAAGAAAGAGTGATCATAAAATATATATGTAAATCCCTATAAATTAAAGTACAATAATTATACAATACATTAATGGTTATTATATATACCACATATGAAAAATAAGTTGTGAATATGGAACAAGTATCGTAGAAATAAAAATGAGACTAGAAATCCCATTACAACTGTGGTAACATCTAAATAAGTAGCCCCAAAAGTAATAATAATAAAGTTAAACATTTAAATACCATGAATATAAAATAATTAATGATATAATATATCAAAATTTTTAGTATATACACCACACACAAGAAGTAAGTGGTGAATATGGCATTTATCTCAAAAATATAAAAAGTGAGATAAAAATCCCTTACCACTATTGGAAATGGCATTTTTACCCACGGTTCTTTACCAACGGTTTGGTTAAACCTTTGGTAAAGATGGTTTAGGGAACCCTTTCCCAACGGTTCTAATGAACCGTTGGGAAAGGGTACCCCTTTGCCAACGGTTCTAGTGAACCGTTGGCAAAGGGGTGTTCAAGTCACCCTTTACCAACAGTTTTATGAAACCATTGGGAAAGGGTGGCCTCAAGAACCCTTTGCCAATGGTTTTTAAAAATCGTTGGTAAAGGTTTTCCCTAAAACCAGTCGGGCCACTGCTATTCCCCATTCTTCACAGAACCCTAACTTCAATCGGTGCTCTGCTCCTCTCGCGAAGTTCCCCATCCTAACAGGTGAAAAACCATCTCAATCATCTCAAATCGGGTATTTTATTCTTTATACACATATGCTACCTTGTTTTTATTATTATTGATCTAATATTTTAGTTTTAAGTTTGGATTTTGATGTGATTTCACCGTGAAAAATAGGGAAACGAACCAATATTTTGTTAATTAATTAGTTTCCCATGGAATATCATTTGTGTTATAATGTCAATGCTAAAACCATAACGCGACGTTCATTGTTTTGAACTTCATTTAAGGTATGATTAAATTCTTCTATAGGTATATTTATCAACCTAATAACATAAAATTATTTCTAATTCTATATGAATATTTTCAACATATAGGTGTCATTATGATACTATTCATACCAAATGGGAGTTCTTTTTTATAAAATGACACCAATGATTTATGGGTCCTCATTTTATAAATTGAAACTACATAAGGGTTATAGATTCAAGGAATTCATTGATAATGTGAGTTATACATTCCTAGGGAATGGTTGAAAACATATAAGGTTACATGAACCTTATTATTAATCATTGATCGATGAATCAAGAAGTCATTAGAAAGATTAATAGTCGTAAGAGTTAATCAAACTCTAGTGAAAATTACTTGTATGGGATATTATATACTTGGATTCATAGGGATGATGATCCAATATAATTTACTAATTGGTGTGAAACTATGATAGTGAAATATAGAGCTAGCACACATTTGTTAATGTGGCACCTATCATGTTGTTAAATTATTGAAATGAATTATATTTGTTTGGTAGATTTTTTTTGTATGTGAGATGTAAAATGACATTAATGGGTTATTTATAATTTATAACGTCCTAAATGTATATATAATACATAGTTTTTCTGGTATAGGGGGGATTACATTACAAAAAGACCATGTCATTTAACACCAATAATTAATTTATTTTTTAGATAATATTACTATTTAAAATGAAGTTTATGATTGTGACTAGAGAGATCATCACACATACATCTAGTGTAAATCTATTTTAACATAATTTCAAGTTTTTTCATTCCCCTCTATATTCATTTTGGTGCCTGGTAAATGTATTTTTTGGCTACATCGGCAACTCATATTCAATAGTGGGTTGAGTGTGCGCCTTGGGATGAGTTATCCTCCCTAGTAAATGAAGAACAAGTCACTTATAATATAGGGAATGTTCTATAGAATGTGTACTAGTGAATCCTTTCATTTGAGGGATCATAACCAAAAAAATCAATAGAATATGGTTAAAAGATTTTATTATAGCTCGTGATGATATCAGTTAGGAATCCAATTCATTCAGACAATGATGATGATAAAACTTGTTTATAGGTTGTCATTGATCCCCAAAAATATTATAAGGATTTGAGTGTGTGATAGACCCATAGGTAATAATACTTCTGAGGCATTTCATTACTATAAATTAAGTATAATGTTTTAATATCAAGATACTTAAAAAAATTAAAAAGAATTCAATAATTAGGATTGAATTCCATGATTTATCTAGATTTATCATAGGGTTCTGTGGTAGTAGGAAATTATGTTTGGTTAATGCTGACATGCCAGTAGGAGAATCTATGCTATTTAAAAAGAACTCATCTATTAAAGGTTTGAAAATCCCCCTTGGACAGCCCGTACCCCCTGGACAACCCCCCACCCTTGTTGATAGCCCGCCCACCCCACCCCCAGACACCCGCCCCCCACCCTCGGACACCCCCATCCCCCCGGACGCCCCCACCCCTTGGAAAGACCCCCAACCCATTGACACACCCAACCCCACTAGACAGCGCCACCACCCCCGTGGACAGCCTGACCACCCCCCGTGGATAGCCCGCCCACCCCCTGGACAGCCCGCCCACCCCCTGGACACCCCAGACCCCCTAGCCACCCCCACCACCTCCATGGGTAGCCCTCCCACCCCCTGGACACCCCGTACCCCCGAGACATCCCCACCCACCCCATGGACACCCCACCCACCTCCTTGGATAGCCCGCCCACCCCCCTGGACTCCCCCTACCCCCTTGGACAGCCTGACCACCCCCGCGGACAGCCCGCCCACCTGGACACCCTGACCCCCCTAGACAACCCCCACACCCTGGACACCTCCGACCCCCCAGACGGCCCCACCACCCCCTAGACACCCCGCACCCCCCCTGGACACCCCGCACCCCCCTTGGACAGTCTTGCCACTCCCTTGATCCTCACCCTACTCCTCATCCTGATTTCCCTGAAGAAGTTAAAGTATAAAACTCATGTACTCCCAACAATATCCTTAAGGATTATGTATTCCTCGATCCACTTCCAATATCTTACTGGGAAATCCTTGAATATAGGAATTGGAAATTCTGTATCTTATTTTCTTATATACACTGTATTTTTTTGTATTTCTTAATATGATTCTCATATAGAGTAATGCGTCAGTTAGGCTTTTATATAAGGTAAACAATTTTCATTTACCTAAATATTTTTTTGATTAAACTTCAATATTATTTAATTGCTTTGAAATGAATTATTTCAATTTTTTTTACAGAATGGACAGAAGTTGGATGTATGAAACTGATCGGATTTCAACCGATTTTCAAAATAATTTGAACAGCTTTCTAGATTTTTCATTTGACAAGGCTTCAGATAGTGGTCGCATACACTGCCCATGTTTTAATTATGTTGGAAGACCTTGGTTGAGTCGTGAAGCAGTTAGCTATCATATAACCAAATATGGTTTCCAAAAAAACTATTATGTGTGGTATCATAATGGAGAGAAAATGGAATCTCAAAATGTTGATGATTCAAATGATAGGACTGAATTGGAGAGTTTGATATATGATCGGTTTCCATTTATTCGGAATCATGAGAAGGAAAGGATGTCCATCCAACAAGATTTCTATACAAGCACACATGATGCATCCAATGAAAATGATGATGTTGATAGGGTGAAAAAATTGAATGATGCTGCGACGACTCCAGTATATCGACAATGTGGTAAAATGAAAAAGTTGGAATTTTTAATCCGATTGTTTCATGGGAAAACTATGTATGGGATTTCAAATACTGCAATTAATTACATTCTTACCTTCTTGAAGGACTTACTTCCAGATGATGCAGATATTCCCTCAAACCACTATATGGCATGAAAGTTAGTTGATGAACTTGGATTCTCAAAAAAAAAAAAATTCATGCTTGCCCGAATGATTGCAGCTTATTTTGGGAGGAAACTACTGAAAGAAATGATTGTATCAAATGTGGAACCTCCCGATGGAAGCCAAAAGATGATGGAACACCATCTCGTGTGCCACAAAAAGTAATGTGGCACTTTCCATTGATCCCCAGATTACAGAACCTTTTTATGTCTGATAAAATATCCTTAAAAATGCGATGGCATGACACCGAGAGAAAAAATAATAATGAAGAGTTGGTTCACCCTGCAGATGGATTTGCATGGCAGAGTTTTGATGCTCGATATTCTGAATTTGCAGCTGACGTGCGTAATGTGAGAATGAGTATTTCATGTGACGATTTTAATCCATTTGGGCATATGCTTACTTCGCACAACACATGGCCGGTTTTCATACACATTTATAACCTTCCCCCTTGGTTGTGTATGAAAAAGCCTTACACTTTCTTGAGTATACTGATATCTGGCCCTTCTGATCCCATAAATGATACAGATGTATACATGAAACCTTTAATAAAAGAGTTGAAACTTCTTTGGGATATGGGTGTGCCCACATACGATGCATGTTCGAAAGACATATTTCAGATACGTGCTGCGCTTATGTGGATGATCAATAATTTTCCTGCTTATGCAATGATGTCTGGATGGAGCACAAAAGGAAAATTGTCATGTCCTGTTTTTATGAAGAATACTCGATCGATAAGACTAAAATATCATCGTAGTTTTAGTTTTATGGGACATCGACGATTCTTTCCAATGAACCATCCATATAGAAACAATCTTCGAAGATTTGACAATACCATGGAGAATGACGATCCACCTCAGTGTATGTATGGAACTGATGTGCTTAATGAATTGAAAGATTTCAGTTATTCATTTGGGAAGGGTGTAATAAAATATAGAAAGAGGAAAAATGTTTCCAATGATACCTGTTACAATTGGAAGAAGAAGAGTATATTCTTTGAGTTGTCGTATTGGTCAACCAACTTGTTACGTCATTGATTAGACGTAATGCACATTGAAAAGAATATATGTGAAATGTTGCTTTCGATTCTTCTAAATTTCAAGGGGAAGACAAAAGATGATTTATGATCTCGGCGTGACTTGGTAGATTGGGGGATCAGACCATAATTTCATCCTGTCTGTATCAGTGAAAATAAATGGAAAGTTCCATGTGCTTCTTATGTGATGACACCTGATGAAAAAAATAAATTTCTGGAAGTGCTAGAGACTATTAAAGTTCCTGATGGCTATTCAAGCAATATATCAAAACGGGTCAACAGAAAAGAGTTGAAGCTGAAATCTTTGAAGACTCATGATTATCACATACTTTTGCATGAGTTGATTCCAATAGCAATCCGTCATCTCTTATCCAATAATGTTAGAGTCTCAGTTATTCCGTTGTGCTATTTTTTTAGAGATCTTTGTGCTAAGAGGTTTTCCAAATCCTTCTTGCAAAAACTGTTGGCAGAGACACCCTTAATTTTGTGTGAGTTAGAGAGAATATTCCCTCCATCATTTTTTACATGCATGTTGCATCTGACTATCCATCTTCTGACTGAAATACTTCTTGGAGGACCCATTGCTTTCCCTTGGATGTATCCAACTGAAAGAAACATGTGCACATTGAAATCATATGTTCGGAACATGAATTATCCCGAAGGTTCTATTGTGAACGGTTACTTGGATCAAGAATGTATGGATTTCTGCGTAATGTATTTGTCTGATCTTACTATGAGAATAAACAGACCAATGAGAAATGAAGAAGAACAATATAGGAAAATTGAACCCAGTTTTCCATCACTTCCTCATACAGGAGGAATTTAGGGATCATATACATTGACGACATTAAGCCTTGAAGAGAGAGAGATGGCATATCGCACAGTGTTGTTCAATTTTGATTTGTTCGATGAGTATATCAAGTAAGTAAATTGTACATGTATCTCTTATCTTATCTCTTGTAATTTTAAATATTTGTTAAACTATTATTATTTTTATCTACAGGGAACATAAAGAATTGATATATAGAAAGCATCGTTCTTTATCTTTGAGAAGGAAAGAGACTTTGCATAGCAAAGGGTTTTCTGCTTGGTTGAAATTGAAGGTAAAAATATTTCTGTAATAACTAAATAAAAATAATATTTAATTAACTTTACTATTTGTTTATATTTTAGGTATCGAGTTTTCCTGCAGACTCTGTTTCTGAGGAAATAAGAGCTTTGGATTTTGGTCCTAATACCATGGTTCGTGCTTGTAAATCAATTGTGATCAATGGATACAAATTTATTATCACTGAACGAGCAAGAAACATGAAAACACAACATAATGGTGTTATGCTAACTACCACAACAGACTGTTATTCCAGTTCATTGGATACTAGAACTCGTTCTGAAAATGTTACTTATTATGGAGTCGTGGAGAAAATAATAATTTTGGATTATTACTCACATGGTCGAGTAACGATGATGAAATGTCAATGGTTTGATTCAATGACGAGGCAAGGCACCTTTATTGATGATTGTGGATTTCGAGTTATTGACATGACTCGCATTCTTGCCACCGATGAACCATATGTGTTGGCATCAATGGTGAAACAAGTTTTTTATGTCAAAGATCATCGTCATCCTAAATTCGGTGTAATTATTGAAGTAAATCCCAGACATGTTTTTGATGATGGTGATGATGAAGTTGACACTATCCCTACTACAATTGGAAGCAATCTGTTTATTACTTATGATGACGCCAATAGCTCAATTTTCAGAGTTGATTGTGAACCCGAAGTTATGGTGGGAAATATATAGAATCATACAGTTGTGTTCTCACCTACATGTTTCACCTACATCATTCAAAGTGTGTATCCTAGTACTTACCTTCAAACCACTATAAATGTTCTTTTACTTTATGTTTTTTTTATCAGAATGGTTTTTCTATATTTTTTTGGGTTACACATTAGTTATCTATTTCTAATTACTTCCATATTTGTTTTCATTGCAGGAAATGACACCCATTGAAGAGAGGCGACGGAAAAAGATGACATATAATAATCATCACATGGTACAGATGGATGTTCCTCCACTCATCCCTATTGTGAGTATTTTATTTCAAATATAAATATTTCAATTAAATTATAATATCATGTGTTTACTTTTGTGTTAAACTTTCTCAGGATCGACCCCCTAGATGAGAGCTATCTGACGAGGAGCCTGATATTACTCCCAGTAGAGAGGCTGGTGGTAGGAGGGGGGGTGGTGTCAGAGATGTACGATCATCTAGTGGTCCTGGTACTGAGGCCGGTGGTACGAGGACTCATGGGGTGAGAGTTAGACGATCTACTGCCACAGACGTATCTTCTTCACCCCATTTTGATCCTGGCGTGTCTTTAGGGACACACAGGATATTTAAACCTCCAATGTTTACACTACCAGTTGGCCAGACGTCTATGCCATCATCTTTTGATTCTGGTTCATTATCTCCGAGCTATTATATTCCACCTTCTTCGACTCCTGCTGCGACATAGTATGTGGCTAAGGAGCATACACTGAGGGACACTCTACCTGTACAGGATATTCCTTCATCTTCTTCACATATAGTGATGCCCATTGATCTGACTACCATAGGTATATTTATATAATATCAAATTTTTATACCAAAATTTATTTTATTTTAACTTGTACTGATATTATTTTTCTTTAATAACAGATTCATCTACAGATAGGAGGTGGGGGAGGGGGCATACTTGCTTGTGTGCGGTATGGAACCGGTAGACACAGTTGATGGTTGAATACAATGTTGATGGAAAAATGATTGAGAAATCTGGGCAGGAATGTCAGGGTTTTTTGGCGACGCTAGAAAAATACTCCGATATCATTCCGGCCAGCCCTCTCTCTTGGAGACATCTGCCACACGAAGTCAAAGATAATGCATGGACACAAATATGGGTAAAAAATCTATTGGATTTAATGTAGTATTTTTTTTATTTATATGAACTAATATATTGGGTTTCAGCTTCGGTTTAACTTCCCTGATGGAGAAGGTGCACGACCAGCGCATTTAAAAGAGTTAGGAGAGCTTTGGAGAGCTTATAAGCATGACCTGTATGTTGGATAGTGTGAGAGAGTGGGCACGGAGTTAGAGACATTACCTATCGTGGATGAATGCCTGATAGAGCAATATTGCCAAATGATTACCCATTGGGTGACTGCCAAATTTAAGGTATTAATCTCATTTGAGGTATTTAAATGAGAGTTTTCATATTTTTCATTAATATAATCTTATTTATTATTAAAAATTATTTAGGAATATTCTAAAAAAAACAAAAAAAAACATTGATTCAAAGCAATACCTTCACACTTTGGGGCGTACAACTATGTCAGATCATGAGAGGCAGCTGGTACGATATAGTTGTTTATAATTTTTTTAGGACTTTCCCTTTTTATTGTTTCCTACTAAAATTATGTGATTTATTGAATATTGAATATATGATTATACTTTCACTTTATATTGTTTCAATGTCATTACATAAGCACAAGTTGAATATTGAAGGACGTATCCCTCGAGCAAAATTGTTCTGCTCAAGTAGAAGAAAAAAAGATGGAACTGCGGTAAATGAATCAACCCAAGAAAATATTATAAGTTTTTATTTATTTATTTCAAAGATTAATATATATTTTGAAAGTTATTAATATATTAATATTTTTAATAGGCTGCTTTAGAGGCTCTTGATGACCAGGAGCCTGACAATTTTGGGCCACACGATCATTTATATCAGGTTTTGGGAGAGGAGCACTCTGGTCGAGTACGCTGCCGACCTGGTAAGAATATAGTCCCAACAAGGTATTGGTACTCTCTAGGTATCCATTCTAGTACCACCGAGTTGGAAAAGGCCAAGGAGCATGCAAGAAAGTCTGATAAAAGGGTCACAGAGTTGAAAGTACAAGTTCAAACGAGGGACAAAGAATTTATGAAACCGATGAAAGCTTTATCTTCATCACTTACACCAGAGGCTAGCATGGCTTGTCAGACATTTATGTCGTCAATGGGTGAATTATCCAATGCACGAGGCGACAGCTCTAGTGGAGGTCGAGATGATGACGTTCCTGGTGATGACGAGGATGCTGAATAGGACGAGGGCAAGGATGAGGATGAGGACGAGGACGAGGATGGGGCCGAGGGTGAGGATGGGGCCGAGGGAGAGGATGGGGCCGAGGGCGAGGATTGGGCCGAGGATGAGGAGGGGGCCGACGTGAGCATGGGGATGATGATGAGGACGACGACGAGGACAGAGATGACGGCGAGGATGAGGCCGATGATGACAGTGGTGATGATGATGGTGATCAGGGGCAGATTGATCCATTACATTTTTTAATTCTGTATAACTCTATATTTTTGAACCTGGTTTTCCACTCTGGGGTTTTCCTCTGCTTCATAGGGATGTTGTTATCATATCACTTTTTTGCACTTGATTCTTATTGTATGATTAGTCTACTACCTAGACCTTTAGTATTCCTTGGTACTGTGATACCCATTTTTCTATTTTGTATTACTTAGATTTCTTAGTTAGCCATGTATTTCATGTTTATGTCATTTTCCCATAGAACTGCATTTTATGTCATTTATGGCTGATAGTTTTATGCCTGATAGTAACATGCGTGGAATAATCACTTGAAAATAAATGTGATTTTGTAAGTAGTAATTGTACATTATTGATTATGTTATTATTTTTGTGATTTTGAAGTGAATCGTGCTGTTTTTGAATTTCCATTATGTTCAGGGGATGTTTTTTGTTTTAGTAATGGTGGATCTTCTGGGGGAAGAGGATGGGTAGGGGGGAGGGAAGGCGGCTACCGGGTGAAAAGGGTGGGAAGGAGGGGAGGGGCATGGGGCTGTTGGAGGAAAAGGGTGGGCAGGGGGGGAGGGGAGGGAAGGGGAGGGGGGGAGGGGAGGGGAGGAGGCTGCTGGGTGAAAAGGGTGGGTCGGAGGGGAGGGGAAGGGGGCTGCTGGAGGAAAAGGGTGGGCAGGGGGGAGGGGAGGGGAGGGGAGGGGGGAGGGGAGGGGAGGGGAGGGGGGGGGGAGTGGAGGGGAGGGGGCTCCTGGGTGAAAAGGGTGGGAAAGAGGGGGAAGGGGAGGTGGGGAGGGGAGGGGAGGGGGCTCCTGGGTGAAAAGGGTGGGCAGGAGGGGAGGGGCAGGGGGGAGGGGAGGGGCAGGGGCTGGGCAGGTTGGAGGGGAGGGTAGGTAAGGAAGGGGAGGGGAGGGGAGGGGAGGGGAGGGGGATGCTGGGTGAAAAGGGTGGGCAGGAGGAGAGGGGCAGGGGGAGGGGAGGGGCAGGGGCTGGGTAGGTTTGAGGGGAGGGTAGGGAAGGGGAGGGGAGGGTGTCTTCGTTGCGGATGCATTTGGTTCTCAAAGTGTCTTTTTTTTGTTTAAAATGGATGTGCTTTTTAAGAAAAATAAACGACATACTAAAAATAGACCAAACACATTCGGATTGTGTTGATACTTTAAGAAAACAATCCATGGGTCATTTGTGACGTGTAAGAGTCAACCCTGCCTCAATCTGAGGTGCGGTGTGGCCGACACCACTCAAAGTGTCTCACTTTTCTTTGAAATGAACAACAGTTTAAGTAAAAACAACAACTAACATACGGAAAACAGACCAAACACATTAGGATTCTATTGATACTTTTGGAAAAGTATCCATGGGTCATTTATGACGTGTACGAGTCAACCCCGCCTCAATTAGAGGCACGGTGTGGCCGGTACCACTCAAACTGTATCACTTTTATTTGAATTGGACAAGATTTTAAGTGAAAACAACTACCGGCATACGGAAAACTGACCAAACGCATTTGGATTCTGTTGAAACTTTAGGAAAACGATCCATGAGTCATTTGTGACGTGTATGAGTCAACCCCGCCTCAATCCGAGGAGTGGTGTGGCCGACACCACTCAAAGTGTCTCACTTTTCTTTGAAATGGACAATAGTTTAAGTCAAAACAACAACTGACATATGGAAAATAGACCAAACACATTATGATTCTGTTGAAACTTTAGGAAAACTATCCATGGGTCATTTGTGACGTGTACGAGTCAACCCCGCCTCAATCCGAGGAGCGGTGTGGCCGACACCACTCAAAGTGTCTCACTTTTTTTTTGAAATGGACAACAGTTTAAGTCAAAACAACAAATGACATACGGAAAATGGACAAACGCATTCATATTATATTGATACTTTAGGAAAAGTATCCATGGGTCATCTGTGACGTGTACGAGTCAACCCCACCTCAATCTGAGGAGTGGTGTGGCCGATACCACTCAAAGTGTCTCACTTTTCTTTGAAATGGACAACAGTTTAAGTCAAAGTAACAACTGACATATGGAAAACGGACCAAACGCATTCGGATTCTATTGATACTTTAGGAAAAGTATACATGGGTCATTTTTGACGTGTACGAGTCAACCTCTCCTCAATATGAGGCACGGTGTGGCCGGGTACCACTCAAACTGTCTCACTTTTATTTGAAATGGATAGGATTTTAAGTGAAAACAACTACAGGCATACGAAAAACCGACCAAACACATTCGGATTCTGTTGAAACTTTAGGAAAATGATCCATGGGTCATATGTGCCATGTAAGAGTCAACCCTGCCTCAATCCGAGGTGCGTTGTGGACAGAACCGCTCAAAGTTTATTTCTTTTGTTTAAAATTGATGCGCTTTTAAGTAAAATAAACGACATACGGAAAACAGACCAAACACATTAAGATTGTGTTAATACTTTAGGAAAACTATCCATGGGTCATTTGTGACGTGTACGAGTCAACCCCGCCTCAATCCGAGGCGTGGTGTGGCCGGAACCACTCAAAGTGTCTCACTTTTCTTTGAAATGGACAACAGTTTAAGTAAAAGCAACAACTGACATACGGAAAACGGACCAAATGCATTCAGATTCTGTTGATATTTTAGGAAAAGCATCCATGGGTCATTTATGACGTGTAAGAGTTAACCCTGCCTCAATAAGAGTCACGGCGTGGCCGGTACCACTCAAACTATCTCAATTTTATTTGAAATGGACAGGATTTTAAGTGAAAACAACTACTGGCATAAGAAAAACTGACCAAACACATTCAGATTCTATTGAAACTTTAGGAAAACGATCCATGGGTCATATGTAACATGTACGAGTCAACCCTGCCTCAATCCGAGGCACAGTGTGGACAACACCGCTCAAAGTCTCTCTTTTGTTTGAAAAGGACATCGTTTCAAGTGAATACAACTGAAATTTACACTCATCAATGATAGTCGCAAACTCTTTTTCATGAGTTGGGTAGTTTCAATCATGGGGTCATAAGTGAAGAGACTCCTAAGAAAATAAATTTTCACCATATATTATAAAAAATACAAGTTCAATGCAAAATTCATCACAAATCATTACATACCCAAATCTATGATCAGAAAAAATGGGATATGAGCCAATTTAAAACACTTATTCAACTCTAATAGGTATTTATCATACTATTCTGCCTATTAGAATTTGATGGGGAGGTGGGGGGGCTGTGCTGGTTGGGGGGTTGTGCAGGGGTGAGGTGAATTACTATCGGATGATTGTTGTCATATGAAGATTGAAATAGGGAATTTTAGTACATGACATGGTTGGAAGAATTTGATGGTTTTATGTGTTTTTTTGTGCTATTTTAGGTGTTTGTTATACTGTTTTAAGTTTGTATATGGTTTTTGTGATATTTTTTATGTAGGTGTAGGTGTATAGTGGAGGGGCTACTGGAGGGGCTGTTGTGCAGCAGTTCTGGGAAAACTCAATACCAACGGTTCTAAACCGTTGGTATAAGAGTGCTGGAATTCTGGAAAAACATCTATACCAACAGTTTAGAACCGTTGGTATATGTGTTCTGGAAAAACACAATACCAAAGGTTCATAACCATTGGTATATGTGTTCTGGAATTCTGGAAAAACACAATACCAACAGTTTTGAACCGTTGGTATTGGTGTTCTAAAAATCACATTACCAATGGTTTAGAACCGTTGGTATAACAATTATAAAAAATGCATTACCAATGGTTATAAACCATTGGTATACATTTAGAGAAATTTAATAAAACAATATACCAATGGTTTAGATAAAACTGTTGGTATAAGGCTTTCCTCATGACTTACTAACCAATGGTTTGGAAAACTGTTGGTATAGGCTAAACCAACGGTTTTCCAGCCTATACCAACGGTTTAAAACCGTTGGTATACCCTTCTTTTCCAGTAGTGTACCTTGAGTTTAATTCATCATTATTTTCCTATATATTCCCGAATAATAATTATTTACTTTATTTATAACCTTTTAATAGTTTATTATTAATTTTATTTCACTCACAAAAAATTTATATACAATTAATTAAATAATTAAGTTTAAGTAGAGTGTTTTGATCATATTCAGTTTATGTGTCAAAAATGAATTTAGTAGGTCAACTATGGTCAAAGGGTTCATTATTTAAATATATAAATGTTGGACTCACCTGTTTTGATAATACCAAATCATGTTTAAATATTGACCATGATATATTAAGTCATTTTCTAACCCTTTTTATCTGTATTTATATTATTTATCCTGAACAATTTATATTCTTCGTCTCATAATTTAGTTGCATCAGCTTCCAATTTACATTTATCTAAATATAAGTTCACTGTTAAAGGCTACTGATAAGAGTCTTATGTTAAATGTCTCCATTATAGATCACTGTTACTCTAGGTTATTGATCCTAGAAGGTTACTGTTGAAGATCTACTGTCACTGGTATAAGATACCGGTATAAGGTCACTGTCACAAGTCTACCGTTGATCTGATTATCAAAGCTCATAGACAAAGAGTCATCGTCACAAGGTCACTGCTGTGACAAGGCTTCTGTTAGAAGTTCACTGTCAGACTCTTTCTCAAGTCTTCTGTTGAGAGCATCACTGTTCAAGTCTACAGTTGGACATGTCTACCGTTAGTAGAAGGCTACCGCTAGACAACTCCTACTGTTGAGATGGTCGACTGTTGTTCAAAGTCTACTAATGGATATATTCCACTGTTAATAAAATTACATGATGAAATAGTCTACCATTGGAAAGGTCACTATTGAAGTAGTCTGATGTTACAAAGCTACCGTTAGAAGCTTACTGCTGAAGTCTACTGCTGATCAAGCCTACTGATGAAGCTCACAGTTAAATAGCCTACCGATGAAGTTCACAGTTGGAGAGACTACCGTTGAAGTCTACCGTGTGACATGCATCTGCTACCAATATAATGATGTTCTATTATTTATTTTACCAATTTTATTTATACTATCATAACGGTCATGTCTGGACAAATTAATGCACCTGACATTATTTAATGTTATTTGTAGGCATATTAAGAAACAATACGATGTATGAGGAAGACTACACGTGGTTGAAACATTTCTCTTGTCAGCCCCTGCTGAACCAAATAAGAAAAAGTTGAGATGGAAAAGTGTATATATATATGAGTAGAGATAGACATCACCAGAAGACATGGAATATATTGAATATATATAAGAGAGACACATACAACACCAAATATACAAGAAAGAAGAATAACACTCAAGCATGTATTCTAAAGAACATATAGCTTCACAAAGATCTATTGAAAGAACCTTTTTCAAGCTGTAGTGGTGTGCTACAAAGAGCTTTAAACCCAAGAAGCTGATCATCTCTACATCTAGAAGTCAGAACCTGGAAGTTGCGACACTCTGTTTTGGAGGAAACTTGCAGAGAAGGACCAAAACTTCATTTCCTTCATTCCAACAAGTCCAGAGCTGATTTTACAACACAATAGAGCATTCTAAACTTATCCCTACTATCTTTAGCTCTACTGTGTTTAAGTATTTTACATTTGTGAGAAGTGTATCTGTGTTATACACACAAAATCTTGTGCTTGAACTAAGGGATACTGAAAATCTCCATACCAAACTCTCTTTACATTTGTTTCCCACGCATAACTGTGGAAAAAGCCTAGTGTGGCTTGGTAGTTTATTTTTTTCCCATGTATAACTGTGGTAGAGGTTGCAAAACCTCGAAAGTTTGTGAAAACTGTTGTAAAGCCCGATATAGGTTGTGTATCACTTTTTAATATAATTACTTGGTGGCAGGTTATCACTAAGTCGAGAGGACTAGGTCTTGACTTAAGACTAAACCTCTTGTTTAAATTGTTGTGTTCATATTTCCATTACTCTGTTTTACATTTATCCACTGTACTTATATTAGAAAAGACATAAATCTATTTTTACATTCACTATAATAGTTAGTTCTGGT
Source organism: Viscum album (assembly GCA_963277665.1). Classification (NCBI taxonomy): domain Eukaryota; kingdom Viridiplantae; phylum Streptophyta; class Magnoliopsida; order Santalales; family Viscaceae; genus Viscum; species Viscum album. Next base: position 1,515,761,505 of record OY728163.1, read on the forward strand.
TAGTGTGTATATGTGATTATTTTAGTAAACTTGTTTCAAAAGTGGAATTAGTTCTCATACCGATTCAACTGAGGAGTAATCAACCTTTGAGAAACCTGTTGAACAATAAGTCACATATATCTCTACTACCTTAATTGACTAGGCCGTTTTAATTTGGGGGATTTTAATACTAAAAGTTTTTAACAGAAATTTTAATTGGAACTCAATTCACCCCCCTCTTGAGTATCCACTCCGACCAACATTTGGTATCAGAGGCTGTATTTTTATTTATAAAAAGTCTTCAAACCCTCTATTTTTCAAACTGCGATTTTAGTTATATCTTAAAGATCTTAAATTTATGTTAGTTCTTAATTTTATCTCTTTAATATATTTTCTAAAATCTAGTTATGGAAAATAGACTAGAAGGTGCTGCTACTAATAGACCACCTTTCTTTAATGGTGTGAATTATGTTCAATGGAAAATTAAAATGAAAATTCATTCGGAAAGTATTGGTTTTGATATTTGGTTTGCTATAGAATCAGAATATGAGATCCCCAAAATGGCTAGATCTACCTGGGATGATGCTACAATGTCTGACTATAACAATAACTATAAAGATATGAATGCCATTTACTCCTCTTTAGGAGATGAGGAGTTTAACCGAATTTCTGCATGTAAAACAGCTCATGAAATCTGGGACACCTTGGATGTTTCTCATGAAGGGACAACCAACGTGAAGGAAATGAGATTAAATACTTATAATATTAAATATGATAATTTTAAGATGAGACCTGATGAACCCATTTCTGACATGTACCTCAGGTTTAATGAGATTTTCAACTCCATGAGTTCATCGGGAAAAGCTGTTCCAGAGAAGGAGCAGATCATGAGAATATTGAGATGTTTGCCAGACAGATGGAGAGGCACTTCTATGTATATCCAAGAGTAATGTAACATCATCAAGATACCTATTAAGGAGTTTATTTCTAAACTAATGATGTATGAAGAAGAACTGAAGGTGAAAAAAGAAGAAGATGATGAACCCAATAGAAAATCCATGGCATTCAAGTCTACTGCTTCAAAGAGAAAAGACAAGGAGAAAATACATGTACCTACTGAAAGTTCAACTAGTGAAGATTCAGATTCAGACAGTGATGAAGAAATGGCTCAAATAGCTAGTAGATTTAAGAAGTTATATAGGAAGAAGAAGTTTTTCAGAAAACCAAACTACAAGGGTAAGTATGATCAACAAGGTAAGGGGAAATAAGGATTGGAAGAAATATGATAAGGAAGATGATATAGTATGATATGAATTCAAGAGGAAAGGACACATCAAGGTTGACTGTATGAAGTTAAAATTCAAAAAGAAATATGATTATAAGGACAATAATTACAAGAAATCCATGAAAGCAACCTGAAGTGCTTCGAAAGACAGCACAAGTGAATCAGAAGCTACTGATTCTGAAATGAATCATGTCAACATGTGATTCATGACTAACATATCCGAGGTACCTATTTCCCCTATTCTAAATGATTATTATTCTGGAAATAACAGTGATTCAGATAATGATGAAAATATGTCTAAGGCTGAACTGTTTTAATATTGAAATATGCTGGAAGATACCTACAATTAACTAAACGATAAATATAAATATTTGAAAAAACATAATTCCTTGACTAGTAATGTTAAAACAGATCTAATTGTAGAAAAAGAAAATAATGCTCAACTGTTGAAATAGAACACTCAACTTAAATTATTTAATGAACAATTAAGAAAGGATATTGAGAAGTTCACTACTGGTAGGGATACCTTGACACAATTTCTAGGAAAACATATTTCTCCTAAATATACAACTGGTCTAGGATATCAGCCTAGACATAGACAAATTAGAAAAACCAAATTTGTTCCAAAATCTGGACAGTTCATTGATAATTCTAGGCCATCTTTTGAGAAAAAATTTTCTAAAGGACCTAACAAAGTATTTATGTCTCAAAATATGTTTTTTTATTTTAGAAAACCTATAAAGAAAATATGGGTTCCCAAAGTTTTACTAGCTAATCTCTCTGGACCCAAGAAGATATGGGTACCAAAATTTCCCCATGTTTAATCTGTTTTGCAGGGAAACTGCTTAAAGAGTTCCTATAATACTCTATGGTACTTAGAAAATGGATGTTCAAGACATATGACAGGAGACTATTCTTGCTTCAAGAGTCTAATTAAAGTTTATGGTGGGCATGTCACCTTTGGTGATAAGGAAAACCATGTTTCCCTTTCGATTTAGGGTTTCAAGTCATGGTTTTTCCACATTTCCTCTGATTTTCTCGTATCGATGGAGGAGAGGAGCAGGTTTTTCTTCATGTGGGTTCAAAGCCTTTCAAACCAAATCTGTGTTACCTTGATGAAGGCAAGGTACATGAAAGTCGTGCGGGTTCCACGACTAGAAATTGGGAGCTGCGTCATCTTGATAGAAGCGAGGTACACAAAATCTCTCTTCTTGCGAGTTCAATCCAGGGGTTGAGGGGGCCCAACATGGTGGGAGATGCCGAAGGAGTCATATATGATAGATCTGTGTTTCCTACCTCATATATGATGGTTGCGTATGATTTGAATGAAGGAAAAACCTCCGATGATCATCGGTTTGCCAATGATGGATCTTGCGGAACTCGATCTAGGGAAACCGGTCTGGTTGAGTCCGGATTTGTTTTTGCTGCGGCCAATATTGAGCGTGGATTTAAGGTAGTGATGGTTGAGAGGCCTCGTTCTCCGGTGGAGCGTGGTGATGCTCGGTGCGCTGCAATGGGGTTGGTCACTAATAATGGTGAGTATGTGTCTCAGTGTGAGATGGCTGAGAAGAAATTCTCATCTGAAGACAAAGACTGTAACAGAAGGCACTTCACAAATTTTAAGCATGCTACCCCAGATTGAATTGTGAAGAAAGGTGATACTGCTCGTGTTATTGCCAACAAAGAAGCTATTTTTGACAGATTCAAGACTTGTAAGTTCTCCATCATTGCTCGGATGATACTTCCTGCTGGTGGAAAACTTTGGAAAGTTGATGACGTTGTTCAAAAAATCACCTCAATATGAAATTCTTCAGTTTGGAAATTCATAACCATGGGTAGAGGATTCTTCCACATTATTTTTCCATCGGAGGAACTGAAGCGCAGAGCTTGGGGGATTGGGAAAATTTCTTTAAAGCTAGGTATGATCTGCTTTCAAGAATGGGATTTCTAGTTTAACCCATTTGCTGTAAAAAATACTCGCACTCAAGTATGGATTAAAATTATTGGTCTCAACTGGATTTTATGGCATCCCAAAATTATTTTTGATATTGCGTATGCTGTCGATATTCCAATTAAAATGGATCGAGCCACGGAGGTTCCCAGGTACGGGCATTTTTCTAGGGTTTTGGTGGAGGTTGATTTAAGCATGTGATTAACTAACCATATAGTGCTGTCGGCGTTGGATGATGACATACCTCTTAAGGTTGAATATGAAAATCTTCCTCATTTTTGTGTGGACTATCAAGAAATTGGGCACGTCAAAGATACATGTCGTAAAAATGTGGTTTGCTCCTTTTGCTCTATAAAAGGGCATCATGAGGCATCTTTCAGAAGAAAACTGAAAATGCAGCCTAAGGTGGAGCATGGTGGTGACAGATCAACAATGGGGCATGGTTCTGAGGTCAATGTTGGAATGAGAGAGAAGCAAGTGCAGAATAATGATGGAAAGCACTCCTAAATTGATAGGAACAAGGATTATCTTGATGCTGGTCATGCACGAACGACTGAGGTTCTAATTCCAAAGCAAGGAGAGCTGAATAATAATGAGTTGGGTAATTCTAAACCTAGCGAGGATATGGGCCATTGCACGCCGATTATCAAACTTGCAACTGAGGAGCATCCCAAAATAGGTAATACTGAAAAGATCTCAAAGATCCAAGAGGATATCAATAAACTAAGATAAATAGAGGGTATTCATGGAAAATGGGATGATATTGAAGATGATTCTCCAAAAAAAATTTCTTATATTCAGGAATTTTCTAAAGGGAAAACAGTTCTTGTGGATGATGAAGGAATTAAACCCATCCCTCCACGGAAATCAAGACGAATGAAAGAATATTCATACCTCAAGCCAACCATGGTTACCAGGTCTCATGGACTCATTGATTCTGAATCAGAATGGTATGACGATTATGAATCTTCATGTCAGTTTGATTATGAATTTTGATGCATCTTTTTTTTGGTCTTTGCATGAGGGCATAACTTCTTGTATGAACCCGTATTTCTTTCTTTCTTTTCCTTTTCTTTATTTTTTTTAATAAAAAAGGCTTTTTCCTGGCCTGTTTAAAAAAAACCTTTGGTGACAATGCAAATGGAAAAATCATCGGCTTAGGCCAGATTGGTAACCATGATATAATATTAATTTCTAAAGTACTTTTTGTTGATGGATTAAAGTAAAATTTACTTAGCATATCTCAGTTATGTGTTGATTACTTTAATGTTAAATTTGAAAATTATTCATGCAATGTTTTTAATTCAAAAAATGATTTAGTTTTTACTACATGTAGAAATGAGAATGTATATGCTGTTGATTTAAATTACTTAGCCAAACAAAATGTTTCCTGCTTAAATGTTTTTCATAAAGAGTCTTGGTTGTGGCACAGAAGGTTAGGACACTGTAATGTGCACTCACTTAGGAAGCTATATAAGAAATTTTTAGTTAGAGACTTACCTAAATTAGAATTCCACTTGATAAAGTGTGTAATTCCTGTCAAAAGGGAAAGCAACATAAAGTTTCTTTCAAACCAAAGAAATAAGTTTCAACTTCTAAACCACTTGAATTGGTTCACATGGATTTGTTTGGACCATCAAGAGTTTCAAGTTTAAATAGGAATCACTATGTTTATGTTCTTGTAGATGACTTTTCTAGGTATACTTAGGTATACTTTCTAGATCACAAAAGTAAAGCTTGTTCCTATTTTGTCAAATATTCCAAGTCTGTAGAAAACTTTAGTGGACTTAAGATTAAGACTCTGAGAAGTGATCATGGCCGTGAATTTGAGAATCATGAGTTTGAATATTACTGCTCACACAATGGATATAGTCACAATTTCTCTGCCCCTAGGACACCTCAACAAAATGGAGTTGTAGAAATAAGAAATAGGACCCTTCAAGAAATTTCTAGGACTATGCTTAATGAGTATGACTTACCTGTTTATTTTTGGGCTGAAGCTGTAAATACATATTGTTATGTTATCAATAGAGTTTTAATTAGACCTGTTCTAAAAAGGACCCCTTATGAACATTGGAATAATAGGAAGCCTAAGGTTAATTACTTTAGAGTTTATGGTTGTAAGGTCTTTATTCTTAATACAAAAGATAATCTTGAAAAATTTTCTCCCAAAAGTGATGTAGTAATTTTCTTGGGTTACTCTATCTCAAGTAAAGCCTATAGAGTTTTCAATAAGAAAACCAAATGTGTGGAAGAATCAGTTCATGTAAAATTCGATGAGACTGATCCACATGATCCTAAAACCTCTCTTGAAAATCTTGAGGAAGATTTGTCAAATCTAAACTTTAATGATAATGATAGTGAATTCCCTTTAAAAGTATCCAGTTCTGGAAATTTTCCATAATCTGCACCTACTGATTCTGAACCAACAGAAAACAACGAGGAATCTAGTTCAAACCTTCCTAGAGGTATTAAGACTCTCAAGAATCATCCTCTAGATGCTGTTGTAGGCGATTTAAATAGAGGAACACAAACTAAAGATTCTCTGAGAAACCAGGTTGAACATCAAGATTTTCTTTCACAGCTTGAACCCAAAAATATTAATGATGCTATCAATGATGAATTTTGGGTAATGGATATGCAAGAAGAACTAAATCAGTTCTAAAGAAACAATGTTTAGGAATTAGTGGAAAGACCTAAGGACACTGTGACCATATGCACTAAATGGGTGTTTAGGAACAAAGTTGATGAGTTTGGGAATATATTTAGAAACAAATCTAGTCTAGTTGCACAAGGATATAGTCAAGAGGAAGAAATAGACTATGAAGAAACCTTTTCACCTATAGCTAGACTAAAAGCCATTAAGATACTACTTGCTTATGCAGCTCATCTGAATTTCAAACTTTATCAAATGGATGTTAAAAGAACTTTTCTAAATGGGTATATAGTTGAGGATGTATTTTTTGAACAACCTACTAGTTTTACAAATACCTATTTTTCCAATCATGTTTTTAAACTATCTAAAGCTTTATATGGTTTAAAAAAATCTCCAAGAGCATGGTATGATAGGCTCAGCTCTTTTATTATTTCAAAACGTTTTACCAAAGGGATATCTGATCCTACTATTTTCATTAAATGGATTTCTAAAGATTTTTTAATATTACAAATTTATGTGGATGATATTATTTTTGGATCTTCTAAAAATTCATTATGTGCTGATTTTTCAAAAATGATGCAAAATGAGTTTGAAATGAGTTTAATGGGAGAACTCAAATTTTTCCTTGGATTTCAGATCTTTCAAAATAAAAATGGCATTATTATGAATCAAAGTAAATATATTAAGCATATTTTAAAACATTTTTCTTTGGATAGTAGTAAAGGTAGTGACACACCTATGAGTACCACTTGTAAGTTGGATACTGATGAAGCTGGAGAACCAGTGGATCAAACCAACTACAGAGGTATGATAGGGAGTCTACTCTATCTTACAAATAGCAGACCTAACATTATGTTTAGTGTATGTATGTGTTCTCACTTTCAAGTCAATCCAAAAGAATCTCATTTAACTAATGTTAAAAGGATTTTTAAATATCTCAAACATAATCCCAACTTAGGATTATTTTATCCAAATGGAAAATCATTTGATCCATTGAGTTATTCTGTTGCTGATTTTTATGGTTGCAAGTTAGATATAAAAATAACCTCTGGGACATGTCACATTTTAGAAAAGTCACTAGTATCTTGGTGTAGTAATAAGAAGAACTCTATTGCATTATCTACTGCCGAAGCTGAGTACATAGCTGCTGGTAGTTGTTGTGCTCAAATTCTGTGGATGAAACACACTTTACTGGACTATGGATATCAATTCAAACATGTCTCTATAAAGTGTGACAATACAAGTGCTATTAACATTTCCAAAAATCCAGTATCTCATGCTAGGACAATGCATATTAATGTGAGACATCACTTTTTGAGGGATCATTATCAAAAGGGTGATATCACTCTTGAATTCATTGGCATTGAACATCAATTAGCTGACATATTCACAAAGCGTTTGAATTCTGAGAGGTTAAATTACATAAAACATGAGTTAAGTATGATTAAATTTAGCATAGGAGACCTCTATGTTAGACCTCTCTATTAGACCTCTCTGTTAGACCTCTCTGTTGGACCTCATAGTCGGACCTCACTATTAGACATCACCGTTGGACCTCACAGTCGGACCTCACTGTTAGACCTCACCATTGGACCTCACAGTCGGACCTCACTGTTAGACTTCACCATTGGACCTCACAGTCAGACCTCACTGTTAGACCTCATAGTCGGACCTCACTATTATACCTCACAGTTGGACAACACTAATAAACCTAACTGTTACACCTCACTGGTGTACCTCACTGGTACATCTCACTGTTGGATACCTCGCTGTATGTCTTTATTTTTGTAGGAATTCGAACCGTTTTTATTCCTATTTATTATTTCTATTTTATTTTTTTAATCCCTAAATGATAAAACCAAAGGCGATGAACATATCTCAATCCACCTTCCTCTCTCAATCTCGAACATTAATCTCAAAATTCCTAAACCCTAACTCTTCATTTGAGTCCTCAAACCTCTCTCAATATCTATGGCTAGAACTAAGTGACCCCCGACTGTCAATGACGATGCGCCAAGGCCAAAGAGAACTCAAGCCGAATCTAGTGGCACTAGTAATACCCTGACTGGACCTATCAACCCACATCTGACCAACAGAGAAATATTTTCTGAGAAGGAGTTAAGTGAAGAATGGCTGCTGTCGAGCAATTCATTAGTACTAGAAGCACTAGATGCCCAAGGATGGACCAAATTCTTTTCCAACAACAATGGACCATACTAACCAAAGATTGTGAAATAATTCTATGAATATCTGAAGTTCGAAGAGGAAGATGATGTGCATAGGCTAATATCCAGAGTCAATGGCAATAATGTCAGCTTCTCGTCTACTGAGTGGGCTGACTATTTGAGAGTTCCTCATGAAGGAGTATATGATTACTACTCTGGAGTGGCTCCTCCAGACAGTAATGTTTTTGAGTATGAAAAAGCTCTAGAAGAACTGAAAGGAAATGGAAAATCAAGTAAGATCATTGCAGTTGAGATGAATGGAGAAGATAGGCTTTTGTTCAAATTCATTCAGCATGTAATTAGTCCCAGGAGAGGAGATTTTGCAGTGCTGAAGTACCAGGACATATTCCTGATGTACTTGCTGAAGCATGGAAAGAAAATTAACCTATGTAGGTTACTGATGGCACAATTGGAGGATATTACTAAGGTAAGCTCAAAGTCTAATGCCCTATTCCATGCCAAGATAATTTTAGTAATGTTAAAGGTAAAGGGTGTGGTTGGAAATCAAGAAGAGATGATAGTGGCCAAGAATAGTGTTTGTATATCCAATGTTATTTGAAAATTCATGAAAATTAGCTAGAATCCCTGGAAGAAATCATGGGTGAATGATGAAGGAAAGGTATATGAAAAGTTTTACCCTACTACTCACCCATATAGGCCACAAGACAAGAGAGATCCAGGACTAAAGCCTGATGAGCCAGAACCAGTTTATTCAGATGAGGAGGAGGAAGTTGAAGGAGCTGTGGACCGTGAAAGAGAGAACAACCCCATTGATAATGGGAGTGATCCTGATTTTCCTAACAGTCCTATAAGGAAAGTAGCTTTTAGAGCAACTAGCCCTCCAAAATAACTACCAAGAAGAGAGAATTTTCTGAAGGACAATGATACTGAGAAAAATGAAGAAGAAGAGGCATCTCAGAATATTATCAAGGACACCTATGAAGAGGATGAGGCTACCGAGTCAGATCATTTTGATCATGAGACAGATAAGGCTTGTGATAAGGATGAAGGAAAGGATACTGTTTCTGAAGTCGATGATGAGGACAATAAAGAATAGGAGCTTAGTTTGAGCCCTCTGATAGATATATAGACAAGACAGTGTCTCGTTAGGAAGCAGGAGTGGAATCTACTTCCATTGATATGAAAGTCATTAATGACTCAGTGGAGGCTGTGACTCATCCCACTGGTGAACCAACAGAGCAAAATGTTGTTGAATCTGCTGGAGTTGCAGTGGAGGTTGTGGAATTACCTGTAGAAAAATAGATAGAGGTGATTTCTTAGGAGAGAGATCTAAGTGAGGGGGAGCAACCTGTTTACCTTGGTTCAGTTTCTATGCTGTATGACATAGAGGGTTGGTCATCAGATCTAGGGTACATGGTACTTGGACTCAATTATGGAGATTATGATGAGAAAGACCATCATCAGAGGGATTCTATTATCCTACCTGAAAGTATTCCAGTAGTTGTGGCTGACAATTTGGCAACCAAGGAGGATTTTGAGTCCTTAAAAGTTGAAATGAAAGAGGCAGTGAGAGAATCAATGGCAGATTTGAAGAATAGCCTTGTTGAATAGATGAGGAATGTGGAGAAATCCCTGAAGCTATCTCTGGTATGTGCTATGTCTAGTCCAGTGAAAGAAATGGTGAATGAGATTAAAGTATTCCATACTCAAATTGAAAGCTGGACAGGAGCTGTGGTTGCTCTGAGACAATCGGTTTCCTCATTGACCGCCATGATCAGTTCTTAAAACCAAGTGAATGCTGAGATTCGATATATCAAAGAGGTAGTCAAGAAGTTTGTGGATGTTTTTGAGGATTTTAAGACATCATTCAAAGAACACATGAACATTCATGATGCACTTGTTCAAAAGGTGATTGGTAATTTGACTCATTCTTTCAAAGAGACAGTATATTTCTCAGTCAAACCCCTTCCATCATCTAGCACCTCTGTGAACATTGACTAGATCAAAAATGTGACCTAGGAAGAGCTTGCTAAGGCCAGTACCAGTGGCACCTCTGATTCTCAGGTAATTTCTACCACTAGGGAAGTCAACAGTTATGATCATGAACACTTGCAAGCAGCTACTGCTACTCAGTAAGCCATTAAGAATAAGGTAGATTCTTACTTTGAGAAGATTTATACCAAGCAACAAATTACCAACCACTTCAAGCTTTTAATAGAGAATATGAAGCTGCCTCCAGTGACTCAGGCATTCAAGGAGCAGGTCAGCAAAATGATAGAATTGACCCCTGCTTTGGATAAATTTTTGGAGAATAAAGATGATTTTTTATCTGCTATGGAAAGAGGAGGAAGCATTATTATGGACTTCAGAAACCTTCTTCTACCCTTTCTCAATGTGAACTGCACCCCTGTCATCATCCCTCCTACCTTACCTACAACTCAAGTCAAGTAGTTCTTCCACGATGTCTTCTATTGAATCCATCAGAAGCCTTACTCCACTGATCCCTCAACGAGCTACCCACTACAGACCCACAGGAGCTTCTGTTGCTGCCCCTCCAGTCATTCCTTCAGCAGTTCCTAAACCTGCTGATCAACCAGATCATCCTCCATCTTCTTCTTCCACAGGGAAAGACCACTTACCTACGGATGGAGTGGATTGAGTCTGTTTATGTCTTTTGTTAGGGACTATTTATTCTTTTTGGGTCATGTAATGTACTTTAATTAAAACAAGCTTTCTCGGTTCTCTCTATTTGTGTTTATTTTTGCTAATTACAAAGGGGGAGAAATAATGTGCTAATTCTAGACTAATCATGTGATTGGGGAGAAATATGCTAATATGATCCTATGTTGAATATTTTATGCCCTTATCTCTAATACAATGTACCAATATTTTCTGGTTTTACACTCTTATTAATCTCTGATACTTGAGACATTTTTGATCTATGTTTAGTAACTGTATTATATGCGATATCTATCTTTAATACATACTGGAATAATTTGTGATTATCAAAAGGGGGAATATTGACCATGATATATTAAGCCATTTGCTAACCCTTTTTTAATCTGTATTTATATTATTTATCCTGAAAAATTTATATTCTTAGTCTCATAATTTAGTTGCATCAGATTACAGTTTACATTTATCTAAATATAAGTTCACTGTTAAAGGCTACTAATAAGAGCCTTCTGTTAAAGGTCTATGTTACTCTAGGTTACTGATCCTAGAAGGTTACTTTTGAAGGTATACTATCACTGGTATAAGCTACTGGTACAAGGTCATTGTCACAAGTCTACCGTTGATCTGTTTATCAAAGCTCACAGACAAAGAGTCACCGTCACAAGGTTACTGCTATGACAAGGCTTCTGTTAGAAGTTCACTGTCAGACTCTTTCTCAAGTATTCTATTGAGAGCATCACTGTTCAAGTCTACAGTTGGAAATGTCTACCGTTAGTAGAAGGCTACCGATAGACAACTCCTACTGTCGAGATGGTCAACTGTTGTTCAAAGTCTACTGATGGACATATTCCACTGTTAATGAAATTACCTGCTGAAATAGTTTACCATTGGAAAGGTCACTGTTGAAGTAGTCTGATGTTACAAAGCTACCATTAAAAGCTTACTATTTAAGTTTACCACTGATCAAGCCTATTGATGAAGCTCACAGTTGAATATCCTACTGATGAAGTTCACAGTTGGAGAGACTACCGTTGAAGTCTACCATGTGACATGCATCTGCTACCAATCTAATGATATTCTATTATTTATTTTACCAATTTTATTTATACTATTATAACGGTCATGTCTATAAAAATTAATGCACCTGAAATTATTTAATGTTATTTGCAGGCATATTAGGAAACAATACGATGTATGAGGAATACTACACATGGTTGAAACATTTATCTTGTCGGCCCCCGCTGAACCAAATAAGAAAAAGCTGAGCTGGAAAAGTGTATATATATATGAGTAGAGACAGACATCACCAGAAGACATGGAATATATTGAATATACATAAGAGAGACACATACAACACCAAATATACAAGAAAGAAGAAGAACACTCAAGCACGTATTCTGAAGAATAGAGAGCTTCAGGAATATCTATTGAAAGAACCTTTTTCAAGATATAGTGGTGTGCTACAAAGAGCTTTAAACCCAAGAAGCTGATCATCTCTACATCTGGAAGTCATAACCTGGAAGTTGCGACACTCTGTTTTGGAGGCAACTTGCAGAGAAGGACTAAAACTTCATTTCCTTTATTCCAACGAGTCCATAGCTGATCTTCCAATACAATAGAGCATTCTAAACTTATCCCTACTATCTTTAGCTCTACTGTGTTTAAGTAATTTACATTTGTGAGCAGTGTATCTGTGTTACACACACTGACTCTTGTTCTTGAACTGAGGGATACTGAAAATCCCTATACCAAACTCTCTTTACATTTGTTTCCCATGCATAACTGTGGAAGAATCCTAGTGTGTCTTGGTAGTTTATTTTTTTCCCACGTATAATTGTGGTATAGGTTGCAAAACCTGGACAGTTTGTGAAAACTATTGTAAATCCCGATACAGGCTGTGTATCACTTTTTAATATAATTGCTTGGTGGCAGGTGATCACCAAGTGGAGAGGACTAGGTCTTGACTTAAGAATGAACCTCTTGTTTAAATTTTTGTTTTCATTTTTCCATTACTCTGTTTTACATTTATCCGCTGTGCTTATATTAGCAAAGACAGAAATCTGTTTTTACATTCACTCTGATAGTTAGTTTTGGTTAGTGTGTATATGTGATTCGTTTAGTAAACTTGTTTCAAAAGTGGAATTAGTTATCATACTAATTCAACTGAGTAGTAATCAACCTTTGGGAAACCTGTTGAACAATAAGTCACTTATATCTCTACTGCCTTAATTGACTGGGCCGTTTTAATTTGGGGGATTTTAATCCTAAAATTTTTTAACTGAAATTTTAATTGGAACTCAATTCACCCCCCTCTTGAGTATCCACTCTGACCAACAATAAATAATAATAATCATTAAATAATTATAATATATTTAGATCAATTTTACTTTTAAAATAAAATAGGAAGGATGTTTATGAAAAATGAACTAACGTTAAGATCATGAAGACGGTAGGCCATACGTATCCATGAGTAACGTTTCCATTTTCAATGATCATTATGGAAAGAAGGTAAGTAACATTTATCTTTCCCAAATGGAAATTATATCATAAATAAAATATTATTTAATTATATATACTTATATATATAATTATTGTGATGTGGTGATGAAAAATGAAGAATCACATTGCTTCGAGGAGGTAGTAGTTCACATATCCACAAACGACATTATCACTTTTTCAGTGTGTGAAATGGAAAGAAAAAAATGATATCACTACTGGAAATGGCTGTTTTCCCAACGCTTTTATCCCAACGGTTTACAAAAACCATTGGGAATGGGAGGCTATACTAATTGTTTAATAAAACCGTTGGTATAGGCCTGTTTATAGGATCCTTTACCAATAGTTCTAGAGAACCATTGAGAAAGGCTTGTTTGTAGGAGGATTTACCAATAGTTCTACAGAACTATTGGGTGAAGCCTATTTTTAGTGGATTTTACCAATGGTTCTATATAAACTATTGGGATAGGCACTCTTTCCAAACGGGTTTTAAAATCTGTTGGGAAAAGTTTTCCCCAATTAGCAGCCCCTCCTCATTCTTGAACAGAACTGAATCTGTAGCAGCCGCAGGCCATCCTTGCTCGACATCCCCCATCCAAAATGCTAAATCTCCATCAGATCCATCTCAAATAAGGTATTTCATTCTTTCTACACTTAAAATATTTAAGTGTTACCTTATTATTATTGTTATTAATTTAATATTTTAGTTTTGTGTTTTGATTTTGATGTGTATCTTTTTTTTTCTGTTTTGATTTAACCTAGATTTTCTCCATCTCATCAAATCCATTTAATTAATTAAATCTTTAACCCTCCATCAGAGGTGAAATATCTTAGATTATTTGTGGTTGGATTATATATTTTATAAGTATGTGTTTTTATGATTTTTCTCTATCTTGTAATTAATTGTTACTTGCGAATTCATTTATATGTGTTTATTAATTTTTAAAAAAGTTTCTATGAATGTTTTCCTTGAAATTCCTTGTGAAATATTATTTAATCCTATTTTCATTGAATTGAACAAGTCATAAATTTTATGACTATAATTTTGACATCTTTCAACTGTTTATGAATTATTCAATTCCATGACTGTTTAGATTTATTTTCAAAAAATATTTAAAGAATGAATTGGTGAAATTGAGACTTTGTCTTAGTTTTTTATTCAAAGAATGAAATAAATTGATTTGAACGAAATGAGTTAAACTATTTAATGTTTTATAAGTAGTTTCAAATGATTGAATTTGTGAAATGACAATGAACCCTCTTAAAATGAGGGGGGTGTGGGGGGCTGTCTGGGGGGTGGGGAGTTATCCGGGGTGGGGGGCTGTCCGGGGGGTTGGGGGGGGCTGTTTGGGGTGGGGGGGGGGGGCTGTCTGAGGGGTGGGGGGATGTACGGGTTTGGGGGGGGATGTCCGGGGGTGGTTGGGCTGTCTGGGTGGTGCGAGGGGCTGTCAGGGTGGTGCGGGGGGCTGTCCGGGGGGTGGGGGGGCTTTCCGGGGGTGGGGGATGTCTGAGGTGGGGGGGGGGGGGGGGGTTGTCCGGGGTGGTGGGGGGGGGGGTATCCGGGGGGTGGGGGGATTTTCAGGGTGAGGGGGGGATGTCCAGGGGGTGGGGGTGATGTCTGAGGAATAGTGTGGCCGGTACCACTCAAAGTGTCTCACTTTTATTTGTAATGGACTGGATTTTAAGTGAAAACAATAACTGACATACAGAAAACTAATCAAACGCATTCGGATTGTGTTGATACTTTAGGAAAACTATACATTGGTCATTTGTGATGGGTATGAGTCAACTTTTCCTCAATCCAAGACACGGTGTGGCCGATATCACTCAAAGTGTCTCACTTTGGTTTGAAATGGACAACATTTTAAGTGAAAACAACAATTGACATACGAAAAACTGACCAAATTTATTTGTATTGTGTTGATACTTTAGGAAAATGATCCAATTTTTATTTGAGATGTGTACAAGACAACCCTGCCTCAATCCAAGGCACGGTGTGGCTAGTATCACTCTAAATGTCTCTCTTTTGTTTTAAATGGACATCATTTTAAGTAAAAACAACCGGCATACAGAAAACTAACCAAACGTATTCAGATTGTCTTGATAATTAAATACAACGATACATGGGTCATTCGTGAGGTGTACGAGGAGACGAAACATCATTTAGACACACAGTTTGCGCGACACAACTGAATATGTGTTTTTTAGGTGTTTGGTGCGCTTGAAAAGCATGCGTGGGGTGGTCAAAACTGGCCGAATGACCTCAGAATGCCATGAAATCAGACAAAAACAAAGGGTGGGTGAATTGTGAAATGGTATGCTAGACATCACATCAATCGGAGGTGTCATGTGACAGTGGTGGCTAAAAACGCACTCCGCGTGTCGTAAATGGACAAAACATGCGTTTTACGGTCAAATTCATGCCGAACAAAATCATAATGACTTGAAATCACACAAAACACCCTAATTATTATTCTTGAGGTGTATGAGGAGACGACACATCATTTAGACATGAGGTTTGTGTGTCACAGCTGAATATGTTTTTTTAGGTGTTTGGTACGCTTGAAAAGCGTGCGTGGGGTGGTCAAAATCGGTCGAACGACCTCAAAATTCCATGAAATTGAATGAAAACAAAGGGTGGGTGAATTGTGAAATGGTCTTCAATACGACACGTTAATCAGAGGTGTCGTGTGACCGCGGTGGCCGAAAACGCACTCCGCATGTCGTAAATGGTCAAAACATGTGTTTTACAGACAAATACATACCCAACAACATTGAAATGACTTGAAATCACATTAAAAAACCCTAATTATTATTCATGAGGTTTAAGAAAATATTACACGTCATTCAGATGTGCGGTTTGCGCAAAACGACTGAATATGTGTTTTTTAGGTGTTTGACGCACTTGAAAAGCGTGAGTGGGGTGGTCAAAACTAGCAGAACGACCTCTGAATACCATAAAATCGGATGAAAACAAAGAGAGGGTGAATTGTGAAATGGTCGGCTAGACGACACGTCAATCCGAGGTGTCGTGTGACCATGGTGGCCGAAAACGCACTCCGTGTGTCATAAATGGCCAAAACATGCATTTAACGCTCAAATGCAAACCGAAAGACATTAAAATGAATTTAAATCACACAAAAACACCCTAATTTTTATTCGTGAGGTGTACGAGAAGACGACATGTCATTTGGACATGCGGTTTGCACGACACGACTGAATATGTGTATTTTAGGTGTTTAGTGCACTTGAAAAGCATGCGTGGGGTGGTCAAAACCGGTCGAATGACCTCGAAATTCCATGAAATTAGACGAAAACAATGGGTGGGTGAATTTTGAAATGGTCGGCCAAACGACACGTCAATCAGAGTTTTTGTGTGACCGCGGTGGCTGAAATGCACTCCACGTGTCGTAAATGGCCAAAACATGCATTTAAAGGTCAAATGTATGCCGAATGACATCAGAATGACTTGAAATCACACGAAAAAACCTAATTATTATTCATGAGGTGCATGAGGAGACATCACATCATTCAGAAGTGCGGTTTGCATGTCACAACTGAATAAGTGTTTTTTAGGTTTTTGGCGCGCTTGAAAAGCATGCGTGGGGTGGTCAAAACTGGCCAAACGACCTCAGAATTCCATGAAATCGGAAGAAAACAAAGGGTGGGTGAATTGTGAAATGGTCAGCTAGACAGCACATCAATCAGAGGTGTCGTGTGACCGCGGTGGCCGAAAACGCACTCCGCGTGTCGTAAATGGCCAAAACATGTGTTTTACGGTCAAATACATACCCAACAACATCATAATGACTTGAAATCACACAAAACACCCTAATTATTATTCTTGAGGTGTACGAAAAGATGACACGTCATTCGAATGCGCGGTTTGCACGACATGACTGAATATGTGTTTTTTAATTTTTTGGCGCGCTTGAAAAGCGTACGTGGGGCGGTCAAAACTGGCCGAATGACCTCAGAATGCCATGAAATTGGATGAAAACAAAGGGTGGGTGAATTGTGAAATGGTCGGCCAGATGGCACATCAATCAGAGGTGTCGTGTGACCGCGGTGGCTGAAAACGCACTCCACGTGTCGTAAATGGCCAAAACATGCGTTTAACTCTCAAATGCATACCGAACAACATCATAATGACTTGGAATCACACAAAAACCCTAATTTTTATTCGTGAGGTGTACGAGGAGATGACATGTCATTCTGACGCGTAGTTTGCGTGGAACGACTGAATATGTGTTTTTAGGTGATTACGCACTTGAAAAGCATGCGTGGGGTGGTAAAAACTGGCCGAGCGACCTCAGAATTCCATGAAATCAGACTAAAACAAAGGGTGAGAGAATTGTGAAATGTTCTTCCAGACGGCACGTCAATCATAGGTGTCGTGTGACCGCGATGACCAAAAATGTACTCCGCATGTCATAGATGGCCAAAACACGTGTTTAACGGTCAAATGCATACCGAAAGACATCATAATGACTTGAAATCACACGAAAACACCTTAATTATTATTCGTGAGGTGTAAGAGGAGACGACACGTCATTCTAACACGCGGTTTGCACGACACGACTGAATATGTGTTTTTAGGTGTTTGGCGCGCTTGAAAAGCGTGCTTGGGGTGGTCAAAACCGGCTGAATGACCTCTTAATGCCATGAAATTGGACTAAAGAAAAGGGTGGGTGAATTGTGAAATGGTCGGCCAGACGACATGTCAATCAGAGGTGTCGTGTGACCGCGGTGGCCGAAAACGCACTCCGCGTGTCGTAAATGGACAAAACATGCATTTAATGCTCAAATTCATACCGAATGACATCAGAATGACTTTAAATCACATGAAAACACCTTAATTTTTATTCCTCAGGTGTACAAAAAGACGAAACATCATTCAGATGCACGATTTGCATGACACGACAGAATATGTGTTTTTTAGGTGTTTGACGCGCTTGAAAAGCATGCGTGGGGTGGTCAAAACCGGCCGAACGACCTCGGAATGCCATGAAATTGGAAGAAAACAAAGGGTGGGTGAATTGTGAAATGGTTGGCCAGACGACACATCAATCAGAGGTGTCGTGTGACCGAGGTGGCAAAAAACGCACTTTGTGTGTTATAAATGGCCAAAACATGCGTTTAACGGTCAAATGCATACCAAACAACATCAGAATGAATTTAAATCACAAAAAACACCCTAATTTTTATTCATGAGGTGTACAAGGAGACAAAACATCATTCAGATGCGTGGTTTGTGCGACACGGCTGAATATGTGTTTTTTAGGTGTTCGGTGTGCTTGAAAAGCATGCGTGGGGTGGTCAAAACTGGCCGAATGACCTCGGAATGCCATGAAATCGGATGAAAACAAAGGGTGGGTGAATTGTGAAATGGTCAGATAGACTAAACATCAATCAGAGGTGTCGTGTGGCCGCGGTGGCCAAAAATGCACTCCGCGTGTCATAAATGGCCAAAACACACGTTTAACGGTCAAATGCATACTGAACGACATCATAATGACTTGAAATCACACGAAAACACCCTAATTATTATTCGTGAGGTGTACGAGGAGACGACACGTCATTCGAACGTGTGGTTTGCACGGAACGACTGAATATGTGTTTTTAGGTGTTTGAAGAGCTTGAAAAGCATGCGTGGGGTGGTCAAAACTGGCTGAAAGACCTCAGAATGCCATGAAATTGGACGAAAGCAAAGGGTGCGTGAATTGTGAAATGGTCGGCCAAAAGACACGTTAATCAGAGGTGTCGTGTGACCGCGATGGCCGAAAATGCACTCCATGTGTCGTAAATGGCCAAAACATGCATTTAACATTCAAATGCATACCAAAGGACATCAGAATGACTTGAAATCACAAAAAAACACCTTAATTTTTTTTTCTTGAGGTGTATGAAAAGCCGACACATCATTCGGATGCACAGTTTGCGCGGAACGACTGAATATGTGTTTTTTAGGTGTTTGGCGCACTTGAAAAGCATGCGTGTGGGGGTCAAAACTGGCCTAATGACCTCGGAATGCCATGAAATCAGAAAAAAACAAAGGGTGGGTGAATTATGAAATGGTTGGCCAAACGGCATGTCAATCAGAGGTGTTGTGTGACCGTAGTGGCCGAAAACGCACTCCACGTGCCGTAAATGGTCAAAACATGCGTTTAATGGTCAAATGCATACTGAACGACATCAGAATGACTTGAAATCACACAAAACACCCTAATTTTTATTCGTGAGGTGTACGAGGAGACGACACGTCATTCGGACGTGCGGTTTGCACGAAACGACTGGATATTTGTTTTTTAGGTGTTTGGCGTGCTTGAAAAGCGTGCGTGGGGTGGTCCAAACTGGCCGAATGACCTCGGAATTCCATGAAATAGGACGAAAACAAATGGTGGGTGAATTGTGAAATGGTCGGCTAGACAGCATGTCAATAAGAGGTGTCGTGTGACCGCGGTGGCTGAAAACGCACTCCCCCTGTCGTAAATGTCCAAAACATGCGTTTAATGCTCAAATGCATACCGAAAGACATTATAATGACTTGAAATCACACGAAAAAACACTAATTATTATTCATGAGGTGTACAAAGAGACATCACATCATTCAGACACACAGTTTGTGCGACACGACTGAATATGTGTTTTTAGGTGTTTGGCGCACTTGAAAAGCGTGCGTGGGGTGGTCAAAATGAGCCGAACGACCTCAGAATGCCATGAAATCGGATGAAAACAAAGGGTGGGTGAATTGTGAAATGGTCAGCCAGACGACATGTCAATCAGAGGTGTTTTGTGATCGCGGTGGCCGAAAATGCACTCTGTGTGTCGTAAATGGCCAAAACACACGTTTAACGATCAAATGCATACTGAATAACATCAGAATGACTAGAAATCACACGAAAACACCCTAATTATTATTCGTGAGGTGTATGAGGAGAAGACACATCTTTCAGATGCCCGGTTTGTGCGACACGACCGAATATGTGTTTTTAGGTGTTTGGCGTGCTTGAAAAGCATGCTTGGGGTGGTCAAAACCAGCCGAACGACCTCAAAATGCCATGAAATTAGACAAAAACAAAGGGTGGGTGAATTGCGAAATGGTCAGCCAGACGGTACATCAATCAGAGGTGTTGTGTGACCGCGGTGGCCGAAAATGCACTCCGCGTGTCGTAAATGGCCAAAACATGTGTTTTACGGTCAAATACATACCCAATGACATTATAATGACTTGAAATCACACGAAAACACTTTAATTATTATTCATGAGGTGTAAGAAAAGATGACCCATCATTTGTATGCGCGGTTTGTGTGGCATGACTGAATATGTGTTTTTTAGGTGTTTGGCGTGCTTGAAAAGCATGTGTGGGGTGGTCAAAACTAGTCGAACGACCTCGGAATTCCATGAAATTGGACAAAAACAAAGGGTGTGTGAATTGTGAAATGGTTGTCCAGACGACACGTCAATCAGAGGTTTCGTTTGACTGAGGTGGCCGAAAATGCACTCCGCGTGTCGT
This sequence comes from Viscum album, assembly GCA_963277665.1. NCBI lineage: Eukaryota > Viridiplantae > Streptophyta > Magnoliopsida > Santalales > Viscaceae > Viscum > Viscum album. Next base: position 1,515,782,251 of record OY728163.1, read on the forward strand.
AAATGGAAAAAACATGCGTTTAACAATCAAATGCATACCGAACGACATCAGAATGACCTGAAATCACACAAAACACCCTAATTTTCATTCGTGAGGTGTAAGAGGAGATGACATGTCATTCGGACGTGCGGTTTGCACGACATAGATGAATATGTGTTTTTAGGTGTTTGGCGCGCTTGAAAAGCATGCGTGGGGTGGTCAAAACCAGTCGAACGACCTCAGAATTCCATGAAATCAGACGAAAAAAAGGTGGGTGAATTGTGAAATGGTCGGCTAGACGACACATCAATCAGAGGTGTCGTGTGACCGTGGTGGCTGAAAATAGACTCTGCGTATCGTAAATGGCCAAAACATGTGTTTAACGCTCAAGTGTATACCTAATGACATCATAATGACTTGAAATCACACAAAAACACTCTAATTTTTATTCGTGAGGTGTATGAGGAGACGACACATCATTCGGACACACGGTTTGCACGACATGACTGAATATGTGTTTTTTAGGTGTTTGGCGCACTTGAAAAGCGTGCGTGGGGTGGTCAAAACCAGCCAAATGACCTTGGAATTCCATGAAATCGGACGAAAACAAAGGGTGAGTTAACTGTGAAATGGCCATCTAGACGACACGTCAATCATAGGTTTCGTGTGAACGCGGTGGCTGAAAACGCACTCCACGTGTCATAAATGGCCAAAACACGCGTTTAACGTTAAAATGCATACCGAACGTCATCATAATGACTTTAAATAAAAAAACACCCTAATTATTATTTTTGACATTTATGAGTAAACCCCTCCTCAATAAGAGGTATGGTGTGGCCGGTACCACTCAAAATGTCTCATTTTTATTTGAAATAGACAAGATTTTATGTGAAAACAAAAACTTACATACGGAAAACTGACCAAATGCTTTCATATTGTCTTGATACTTTAGGAAAATGATCCATGGGTCATTTTTGACATGTTAGAGTCAACCTTGCCTCAATACGAGGCACGATGTGGCCCGTATCACTCTTAGTGTCTCTATTTTGTTTAAAATGGACAACATTTTAAGTCAAAACAACTGACATACGGAAAACCAAACAAACGTATTCGAATTGTGTTGATAATTTATCACAACGATACATGAGTCATTTGGGACATGTATGAGTCATCCCTGCCTCGATTCGAGGCACGATGTGACCGATATCACTCAATGTGTCTCTCTTTTATTTGAAATAGAAAACATTTTAAGTGAAATCAACAACTGGCATATGAAAAAACTGATCAAACACATTCGAATTGTGTTGATACATTAGGAAAACAATACATGGGTCATTTGTGATGTGTATGAGTCAACCCCGCCTCAATACGAGGCATGGTGTGGCCGGTACCACTCAAAGTGTCTCACATTTATTTGAAATGGACATGATTTTAAGTGAAAACAAAAAATGGAATATGGAAAACCGACCAAACGCATTTGGATTGTGTTGATACTTTAGAAAAACGATCCATGGATCATTTTTGAATGTTACGAGTCAAATCTGCCTCAATATGAGGCATGGTGTGACCGGTATCACTCAAATTGTCTCACGTTTGTTTGAAATGGACATCATTTTAAGTGAAAACAAAAATGGCATACGGAAAACCGACCAAACGCATTCAGATTGTGTTGATACTTTAGAACAATGATCCATGGGTCATTTTTGATATGTAAGAGTCAACTGAACCTTAATAAAAGGCATGGTGTGGATGGTACCACTCAAAATGTCTCAGTTTTGTTTTAAATGGACAACATTTTAAGTCAAAACAATTGACATACGGAAAACTGACCAAACATATTTGAATTGTGTTGATACTTTAGAAAAATGATACATGGATCATTTGTGATGTGTATGAGTCAACCCCGCCTCAATCCGAGTCACTGTGTGATTGATATCACTCAAAGTGTCTCTCTTTTATTTGAAATGGACAACATTTTAAGTGAAATCAATAACTAGCATATAGAAAACTGATTAAACACATTCAGATTGTGTTTATACTTTAGGAAAATGATCCATGGGTCATTTGTGACGTGTACGAGTCAACCCTTCCTCAATCGAAGGCACGGTGTGACAGGTACCACTCAAAGTGTCTCACCTTTTTTTGAAATGGACAATATTTTAAGTGAAAACAACAATTGGAAAATGGAAAACCAACGAAACACATTCAGATTATGTTGATACTTTAGCACAATGATCCATGGATCATTTGTGATGGGTACGATTCAACCCCGCCTCAATCCTAGGCACGGTGTGACTGGTATCACTCAAAGTATCTCACTTTTGTTTGACATGGACAACATTTTAAGTGAAAAAAACAACTGACATAAATAAAATCTCCATAAGGCTACACATAGATTCTTGAAATTAAGGGATAAAAAATAAAATATTGTCTATTGGTCATAAATTATTAGAAGAAAATATTCAGGCATACATTGAAACACAATGGGTCATAGTATATATAGAAAAACATGAATTATATTAGGAATGAGTCTCGACATCCCATCATGAACATTCATCGAAACTCATGTTCTAATTATCAATCATGGTTTGTTCATTCTATAAAATAACATACAACAAATAAATATCATATAGAAATTTCATATGAAACCTATGAACACACAAGAATACCATATAACAAATTGGTTAACAAGGCTACACATAGATTCTTGAAAAATAAGTTTCAAAGTCTTGTAAAAATACCCCAATGGTGAGGAATACATATGGTGACACCATAGCCCCATGGATCACCTCAATACCATCCTCAAACAGTGGGTTATAGGAATAAACCAAAGTCCCTTTGGAAACCCAATACCAAAGACTTAATTGAATATTCATACCCACTACCCAAGATGGGGATTCATCTCAAATCACATCCAGAAGAGAAAATTACAATTAGCCACATACCACCTTATTCTAATTTAAAAGTATATTAAAAACATGTAGGATATTCTGGTAACCCATCTCATATGTTGAGGTTGGCCAATGCTTCCCCCTAACACATAAGGAACCATTTATTGCATTTGAATTTCTAAATTTCTAAATTATGGAATGAATTATAAATTTTGAATACAGATACGGATTTTGTATTGGTGTTGTTGCAGGTCTGGAGAGGGGGAGGTGTGTTGCTGTGGAGCTGTGTTGTTTTAGGTCTGGAGAGGGGGGGGGGAGGGGATTACTACTTTGGAGTTGAATAAATGTATACCAATTTTTTTCAAAACCATTGGTATAGATTCTATAATATAACTATACCAACAGTTTTGTTATAACCATTGGTATAGATTTATACTAATGGTTATAACAGAACCATTGGTATAGCCTTATGGATTGACATATCCCTTCTATACCAATGGTTGTAAACCGTTGGTATAAGTGTAACACACATATACCAACGGTTTCACAAACTGTTGGTATATGTTATACTTTAACACACATATGCCAACGATTTGTAGCAAACCGTTGGTATACCTTCTATTTTGACACCAATACCAAAAATTTTCACAAAACCATTGGTATAGGCCTATTGTCATGGCTTACTTGGCCACGGTTGAGAGAACCATTGGTATATTATATACCAAGGGTTTTCAGGCCTTTACCAACGGTTGTGAACCGTTGGTAAAGTGTAAAATTTCACTAGTGTATGTAATATGTAAATATTGAAAATAATGTAATTAATATAATAATTGTGTAATTTATATCATATATTTTTATTAAACCCATCCTTAATACATTCTATGTAAAGCGTGAATGAATCACATCTGTTTGAGGAGGAGGTAGTCCACACATCCACAAACAATATTATCGTATTCCTAAAAAATTGAAATAATTAAGGTATGAGTTATATAATAATTACATGAACATAAAGACATAATAAATATAATATATATCATATAAAAATAGTATGCACATCATAATTACCAATCATGATATCTGGTAAAGGAAAAACTTATGACATCTTTTCACAAGGCGGTAGTCCACCATACACACGAACGATGATTTCATTACCCATTGGATGGAAGTGTATGTAGTTGTAGGTTGAAACCTTAACATAAAAACATCTCAGTATATTTATTATAATTTTTTATTATATATTCATGTAATAATAATTTAATGGGTGGATAAATAAATAAAACAAAAGTGCTCATTGAATAATGTTACCTCTTCTTCGGGTAACTCCTTTTGGTTTTCACTAAAGGAATTACTTGGATTTCTTTATTAACAATTCAATTATTCTATAATGATATGAGAGATTATGAGAGTTTATTTTGGTAGGATTTTGAAAATAAAAAATGGATTTATAGGTGTTAATAGAGGGGGAGAGTGAATTTCATTTTATAGCAAAGGAGTGGAATTCTTATAAATAATAAAAGGTAAACACTATTGGGAGGTCTCCCTTACATCACATGTATCCAATAATAAAATAATCTATAAAAGTGAGGATATGGTCGAAATAAATCCATAAAATGGGTTTTTTAAAAGTTTCTAGGTCATTTGGTATCTTAAGAATAAAGTTTAACCACTAAGTAAACTCATTTTTACTTTAATCATTGTAAATAATTCTAATTTCTTTCACTATTATTTTTGGTAAAAAATAAAGTTTGAATTTATATAAATTATAAATTATTTTGATTAAAAATATAGAATCTATTTTTTCAAATTCAAATCACATAAGCAGCAGAATTTAATTTAAAATTAATCCTATAGACGGGTTGACAAAGCGATTTTTTAAAGTGAAAATGTTCAAAAGTTTGCTAAATTTTTATATCTAAATTTAATATAAAAATGATTAAAATGACATAAATTGGATTAATAGATACATAATTTATATAATATAACTTTTAAACCAATTCAAAATATAATTTAACACTATAAATTATTGAGATGAAAAATCAGTTTTCAATTAAAATTTAGTAATATTCACTATTTATCAAAATATGAAAGTTCTCAGAAAAATACCAAAAATTCACCCAAAATAAATTTTGATATTAAAATTTTAAAAAGTAAGTTTAAATTTTCAAATAATTTTTATCAAAGTTTCAAAATTTATTTTTAAAAAAATTCTGACATTAAAAGGCGGCAAAACTTCCTTTAAAAAAAAAATACAGGTTTTATGCTTAAAATTGGATTTATTCTTATTTTATGTCTATAAAACTTATTGTAATAATTTAAAAATATTTTATTAAATATATAACATAAAAATTTCATTATTATTATTCACTAATAGTTATTAATTTAATTTATCAAGATAAAATGTTATTCTGGCTATAAAAATAGTTTTTTTTTATAAAAACTCATCTTTATATTCAATTTGTTTTTCTTTTAATTTATAATTAATTGGTCACCAAATAATTCCTTATATATACATTTTTAAACCATATTTTCATAATTTAGTTAATAATATTCACTCCCTCCATTCCAACAATAAGGTGATAACTATCATATTAAATATTAATATTTTATTATTGTTCTGTAAAAGTTGGTCTTGCGTGTAACAAAACATTATCGAAGAGAATATATGTTGTGTGCAATGAAAGATAAACTTAGTGTTTCATATAATGAAATCTAAACTATTAAATGTTTTTAATTCAATATATAAAATAATTTCAATTAATTTTAATGAATATATTTCTTAAAATATCAGGAAGTTATATAATGCATCCTCAATGGGTACCCCATAGTCATTAAAAGTGAAAACTAACTATAAGTCAATGAAATTACAAACATATTGAATAATAATTTTTTTCTAAATTATATTATTATTTTATCTATTTAATATATTAATTAATAAATTAATATTAATATTTATGAAATTAATGTTATCACATAAAAATACATACCAATTACAGTTATACACCAATGAATACTCGATGGAAATTGGGTGCCAATCTAACTGTTAGATGGATAGATCATAGGTGATCATCCTAATGACCCAATATCCTATAATAAAGGGATACCTATGAATGAAATAATTATAGGATAATATGAAATGGTAATATAATAAGTATGTAAGGTATGTAATGAAGTACACTTAGTGTTAATTGGGTAGAACACAAATCATATGATGTAGAGAGGATCATGTATACATACATATAGAAAAATATAAAAAAATTAGCTCAATTAAATTTTAAATTACTTTAAAAATAATTAAATTTAAGTTATGTAATTAATTTATCAAAATAAGTATGCAGTGTATGTGATGAAGTGTACCTAGTGTCACAAGGGTAGAATGAAAATCATGTGATAAAGAGGGGTTAATGTCTGTAAAACTATTTGAGTGAAACATGTATGAATGAAATTATAATAAAAATTAGTAACTCAATTAAACCTAAAATTAAATTACAAATAATTTCATTTATATTTATTCAATTAAAATATAAATAAAAAACAAACCATGAATTTATTAATATTTAAAAATAAAGTTAAAAATCTTAATCTTGATTTGTCATATTGTTATTAACATCCATTGTTAATATTTATTCTTTTCCTTTGCCTTATCCTTCTCATTATTCACATTCCCTCACAAGACCAAAATTTTCAATATAATTATGGAAAAAGAATTTAATCTTTTTTTATTGATGGGGTTCACTGTTATAAATCACTTCAACATTATTATTCATATCACACATGTCTCTTAGTTTTAAGTGGGAAATAACAATCCACCATTAACCTATTATATCATTAGTATAATATACAATTTTTTCATGATAATCCAAAATATAAGAATAATTTTCTTCGCACTCCCTAATAAATATCAATTAGGAGAAGTTGAAAGAAGTAAATTATAATGAATATTTCCTTATAACCCTATTAATATTGACCAACTGGCATTTAAATAACACAATTGAAAATTTCCCATGAAAATTTAACTTAATAACATCAACCAACTTTCTATATTAACCTTGATATAAAATTTTAAATATACCACTATTTTTTATTTTCAAACCTTCCCCACAATCAATAGTATGGAACTTGAATCCACTGATATCATAATCATCGAATCACCTAGTATTCTTCAATGTACCTTAATCTAAATACTTCAGATATATGGATAGTTTAGTTATATTATCCCCATTCATTACCTATACAAATTGTTATAAATATCATTACTTAAATAGATAATTAATATATTCAAACCGTGTATTATATTTAGAACTTATACAACATGAAAACCAATCAAACATTATTTTTTAACCACTTTTTTATATCTTACTATTTCAATTTCGAATCCTAAGGAATATTTTTTTGTTCCCTTAATTATTTAATATATGGATAAATAATAATATTATTTAGTAGTAAATATTTTTGTGCTTTTATTAAATGGAAATATATCATTGGAAAGGAGGGTACTTTTATAACTTCTTAACTTAAATTTGTAACCATTAATGATTATTTATTTTCCTAAGAATGACTTGGATTATAATTAACACATCCCACTCAATTAAATACTGTCTCTATAAAATATGAATATCTTAAATTGAAGGTTAGTCACTCTTTAGTAAGGCAACCTTTTATAATAGAACCTTATATTTGAGCTTTATTTTTCATACAAGACTTCAAATTTCCTAGATACCTAATGAAAAAATTAAGAAATTAATAAATAATTTTTTAAGTACTAAATAAGAAAATAATTTTTCAATAATGAGAAGAAAATTAAAATATAATACCTCTCCATGGGATGTATCCATCGATAATGTAAAATCCTTCCATCTTTAGTTTCTTTAACAAAATTTTCAGTAAGATTAATCTTCAAAATAAAAAATGATGGGAGAAAGAACATCTAAAAATTACATAACATCCATATAATACATTCTTAAATATTATCTAGTTTGATCAGGTTTAAGGTCTTCTCACAATGTTTTCTGAAGAATGGAAAAAATTTTATTAGTATTGTAGTTATTTTTTCAGGTAACAAATTATTCATTTCCAAAGTTAGAAACGTCTCCATCAATATATGCGAGTCATGAATTTTTAATACATATATTTTATGATGATTAAAATCAATATATATTGAAATTTTTATTGAATATCTATCTCGAGCTTTCATATTTTTTTAATCTTTGAAGGATTTTTTTAACTTTTCATTATAAAAATTATTAATGGATACTTTCCATTCTAATTCTTTCATAGATCACATTTTATATTCCATGCCTTTAAGTTCTTACATAAATTTAAATGATCATTTTATTTCCCTTTTTCATTAATTAATATAAAAATAGAATTATCACATATATTCTTCTCAATGTTCATAACATCAAGATTATATATAAAAAATTAAATTCTCAATATGGAAACTAAAAAAATATGCTCTTTTTCTTCCATTCTTGTATTATAGTTATATCTAAAATTTCTTTAACTCGTTTCCTAAATTAATTTAGTTGAAAATCCTTTCAAACTATGTGTTGACATCAAATAATCATGTCAATATCTGTGATCTAGAAAATAATTTTGGTGGAATCCTTAAATATGTTTTTCCATTAAAAAATGACTTGTTAAATTGAAATCTATGATATGTATCAAGGAATCAATGATAACACATGAAACACCACTTGATTCTATAAGGTAATCATTTAGGCTCAAAATCAATGTTTTAAATTTGATAAGACAAACCTGTGTGTGTGTTCCAACTATAAAAATTTCCCAATCCAAGAAATCCATTGATGATCCACATGAGTGAAACATGAATTTTGAACTTTTTCTTAGTAGATACATCATATGTTTCTACACCATCATTCCATAACCCATTTAATTCTAAAATAAGAGGATTAAGGTATACATTAATGTTATCTCTTTGAATTTTCTTTCCATGAAAAATCATTGATATGTTGAATGAAGTTTTCTACATACACATCCATGGAGGTAGATTATAAGGTATCAAAACAACCATCCATATGTTGCAATTACTAATTAAAGTCTCAAAAGGGTTAAATAAATTATTTTATAATCCTAAGTGCACATTTCTAAAATTATAAAATAAATCTAGAGAAAATTAATTGAATGTTTTACATGCTTTTGAATCTATTGGATGTCACATTAAATCATTATTACTCTCATCCAAATCATTCCACTTCATTTATTTAGTGTTTTTGATGACACAAATAGTCCTATAAATTGTGGTTTTAATGGAAAGTAACATAAAACCTTTTAAATGGTTTTATTTTTTCTATTTATTTATGGTAGTACATAGATTTAGAATGAAATCATTATTTTTTAAGTTTTATCTAGAATAAAAACTTCTTTTTCACTATTCTCTATTCAAATATTTTCCCCAATAAAGAATACAATAATTAGACATGCATGTATCTTCACATAACTAATTCCAAGATTGCTAATAATATTATCATATCATAAAATGATGCAAGGTTCTTAGCTTTATGAAATGAACCACACAACAATTCTAATATCACAAACATTGATTTATTTGTAATTCCACATAGGCACTTGATGTGTTACAACTTTAGTAGAATTTTTTTAATACTTGGAACATCCTTCATATAATTCTTTATTTCTATCTTCAACTAATTCAAAAAATTAATTTGTTTTCTCAATTATGTTTTTATTGTATTAGTCTCTAAGTCATCATCTAATAATTGTTATCATCTTGATCAGGTTATCTTGTAGTTCTGAAAGAATCATTCATATTTACAACATAAACATATGGATCAAATAATGTGTTATGATCTCGATGGTGTTTCCATACTATGCCAAAATAATCATTTATCAAGTTCTAAATTTCATTGTCCACCATTATGGAATTAACTTGTTAAGTCTGATATTGTATATAACTACTCAAACTTTATATAATGTCTGATTCCTTATGACAAGTCCGACACACATATTGAGGAGGAAATTGTTTCAATATCAGGTGTTCAAATAATTCATCTCTCTTTAACTATAATTTGAATTTATTTTTAGGACATTGACATTTTGTTTTCTCATCCATAGATCAATTTGAAATTGAAAAATCCAAACACATCTATAAATCCTCAACATACCAAGATGTGTTCCAAAGTAATATAATCCAACTTTTATCCATATATAATCGATTTCCTACAATTTAAAATAAAAAATACAATAACATAAATATATAGAAATAAAATAAAAATTTTATTTAAAAATTTAAGATAATCCCAATTTTTTAAATTAAATATTTATAGATATTGCAATTGAAAATTAGATTTTAAATTCAAATTCAAATCTAAGGGAGTAAATTTAACTTAATATATAAAATAAAAAAAATTAAATACAAATTAATAACCATTATTCTATGTATCCACTATATAAAAATTCAAATTTCCAAATAAAAATAATTATTTAAATGTATAATAAATAAGGTGAATCAAAAGAGCACCAGATTTAAAATATAAGAAATAGTCTGAAACACAAAAAATAATTAAATGAAAAATTTCTCATGCCTCTAAATTTAACATCATAGAAAAAAATTTATTCATTTTATTATAAAAAAAATTAATCAAGGCACTGAACATATGAATTCTTGAATACATAATATTTAAATTCTTAAGGATATAATATATTGATTTCTGAATTGATAAAAAACATAAATAATCATATCAAGTATTCATAATAAATTGAAATTATCCCAAAATATCAATTTATAAAATGTTACCTTGATTATAAAGGTATTTTTCTAATTAAATATTTAATTATATGCCAAGATATATATTAAAGATACCACTTTTTCGCAATAATCATTATTAGGTTGAAAAAAACACTTTCAGAATCCTATAGAGAGGATAACTATAGGGTATGGGTGGTTAGATAATTCATAGGTTGAGGGGGAGGGAAACAAATGTGCTATAGATCTGAAGGGATTGTGATTATAGGGTTTGGGTTGAGGGAGAGGGGGACGATGGGGGATTAATGATGGTGGATCTTGAAAATGGTATCGCTCGATGACAACAATTATCCGATCATGGGATTTAGTGATTAAAGGGGTTTATGGTTCAGGTTGATTAAGAGGGGGATATTGGGGGATCAATGCTAGTGGGGATTAGTGATAGTGAGGCTCAATCATGGAGGATCTTGGAGACAATGAGCCTTATGGTGGTAGGGGTCTGGTCAAGGGAATCAAGGGGGCTGGGGGATCATGATAGTCGAGGAAGGTGGGTTGAGGGTTTCAATTAGAAAAAATAATGGATATTGTGTTAATTAAAAATGAAACTAAATAATAAAATACATTAGTTTAGTGGTGATTTTATTTAAAACTACCGCTAAATAAATATATTAGTGATGATTTTGAAAACCACTACAAAATGAAAATATATTTATATTAATTATTTAGCAACTATTTTAGAAACCACTACAAAAAAATTACCACTAGACCATGTTTTTATTATAGTGTACTGAACACACACCCATATGATGTCATAATTAGTATATATTGGTTATATGTGGTGTGAGACTATATTTATTTTCATTAGAGGAGGGTGATATTAACCAACAAGAATAAAGATCATGTGATTTTTGTTGGTGGGAGAGAATAAATAAAGGGGTTGTGGTGTGTTAAAATAAAAATAATTACTTATCTATTTATATACTTAATGCTTTATGAAATTTTGGTAAAAGGAAATGAGTTTACCTAAGTGGTGAAGGGTTTTATTTACCTATATCCGGATAATATTATAGGGTTTCTACTAAGGTTGTTTATTGAATTTGTCATAGAACTATATATAGGTATGTCTTCAATATTGATGAAATATTATTATATGTAACGCAATGTGATTCTATAATTACATATTCAAATTAATAACAAGTTTTAGAGGGTTTTTATTCACTTAAATGTATCTCCATGGGGTTCCCTAGTTATTTTCATTAAGATGGTTGATGGTATTCTGAGGTTGTTCATAAATTTCCACTGATTAAACCATACAATAAAGAAGAATTTATATTTATTTTTATTTGATAAATGACCCATTAGACCAACTAAATGGAAATAGTTAGTGCTCCATAATAAATTTACAATCAAGATATCACGATATGGTAGAATACATTAACAATATAAAAATACAATGCTGCTATTAAATTTTTTACTTCATCATGATTCTCTTCAGAGTTACCATTTCACCAATGGTATTTAAAATATTGGTGTATTGGTTGTTAGGCCCTATCTTTATTGGTTTTTTCATAGTGTTTATTAATGATATTTCAGTTTATTAGATGACCAGGTGGAGCATGATAAGTATTTTTATATGTTTTAGAACTCATTTTTTAATAGTAATGAATAAGAATATGTCTAAGTGTAAGTTCTAGGAATAAAAAGTTTATATCCTTGGGCATGCTTCTTCTCAACATGTAATAGCTATGGATTCATCTAAGATCAAGGTAGTAGTTTCTTAGAAATATATAAGGAATGTCTCTGAGGTGTATTTTTTTTTATCTTAGATAGATATTAAAATGGGTTTGTATCTTGTTTCTATTATATTTTATCTCCTTTATCAGCTTTAACTAATAAGGGTTGGGCTTACATTTAGATATTGTAGTGTTAAATGGATTTTGAATAATTAAAATAGAAGTTGACTAACACACCTATACTTTTCCTACATGAACAAGGAGTAATGTTTGAAGTTTATGGTAATGATTCATATCTTTATTTTGAATTGGTATTTATAATATAGAGAGTGTATATATCTTATGGTTCTGGGCAGCTATGACCTCAAGAACACAACTATATAACTCATGATCTTGATTTTGGAATTGTAGTGTTTGCACATAATCTATAGAGACATTACTTTCTTGGTGTGTGATTTTTGGTCTTTATTGACCCTAATTTATTACACTATATATTATCATAGAGAAATTTATATTTTTGTTAGAAAATTTGGGTGGATTTTCTTCAAGACTATTAGTTTTAGATTTCATATACTTTGAGAAAAGGAAACATGGTGGCCAATGCATTGAGTAAAATTTATTACAATGACATCATTTCTAAAGTAAGTGATTAATGGAAGATGATGGAGATTCCAGTATCCTTGAACTTGTATTGAGATGTGTTTGGTGGTGGAGATTTTCTATACATGATGATTGTGCATTCCAATTTATTTTAGTAAGTGGTGGAATCTCAAATGAGAGACTGGAAAGTGGAGTTTTGGAGAGATCATATCATTTTGATTGATGCTATTAAGGTATGGTTAGAAGATGATTATATTCAAGTGTTTTTACATGGGAATATATTTTTTCACCTAGATATATGAGAGGTTTTATTTATAGGGTTTCATAACTCGCCCCTAGCAATTCATCTTGATAATTCAAAGATGTATTATGTTTTGGTAGAGTAATTTTGGTGTGCCGATATGAAGAGGTCAATGTTAGAAATCATATCTCAATGTCTTATTTTTCAATGGGTAAAAGATTAATGTTGAGTTATATATTTCATCCTTTTGAGGTTCCTTAATGGAATTAGGAGGATATATCTATGAATTTTATGATAGAATATACTCCCATATGGTTTATTATAGATCACTTAATTAATTCAGATCATTTATTACAAATTAAAGAGTCAAATATGGTATATGTGTTGGAAAATTAGTATATAGAAGATGTGGTAGATATTTATGATGTATGAAGGGTGATATTTTTTAACTGATATCCTTGTTTTACTTCAGAAATATTAAAAGTATTGAAATGTGTTTTTTTTGGATTCCATTTGTTCCTTAGTACAAAATTCCATCCTTAAACTAATGGAAAGATGGATAGAACTATTAAAAAAATAAATAATGTAATATTACATTGGTTTATATATTATGGTGGAATGGTGTCTTGGAGAAAATTACATGAAAGTGATAATTACAAATCAAAAATTCAATATCTAGAGTTTTTTATTGTTTGATTCTTATTAAGATATTGAGAATTGATTTATGTGTAATAAATAAAGTTTTTATTCTCTCTATTGTTTTATGGAGTTATTTTTGTGATATTAGGAGTCCTGTTATAGAGGTAACTAATAGGTTGTTTTATTTTTTGATATTTTTTGTTCTCATCTTGGGTTTATATTTTATTCTTGAGTATGAGAATCATTTAAGAGGTATATAATATAGCATCCCATATTTTCCTCTCCATTTACTTTGTTGTTTTTAGGTGTCTAAGGTGGAGGTAGTGAAAATAGAGATAAATATAGGTGGAAAAGTTATAAAATTGGGTTTTAAGGAGAAAAATGACCATGGTTGGTCTCAAATATTATATGGTGGTGATCTCGATATGTCATGGTTTAGACATGGATATGGATGATTAGAAATTTTTTGGGGCTTTAGTAACTAAAATTTTATGGTCTTCTTGATGAAAAGATGACCATATAATGTTATGTGGTGTGGTCACCTAAGTTTTATTGTAAATTAGATTGTCCCCTTCCACTCAGTTAGATCCCATTGAATTATCCTAAACCCTAGATGACTATGAGACTCAGTTTTAGTGGTCTTTGACACAAATATTATATTTAAATCTCTCCAATTTGAGTGATCAAATTTTTATGGCCTAAATTTACTTTGTAATCTCTTTTTATCAATTATTACTTTTTTAATTTTTCTATAAGAGGCTATGGTAGAACCTTACATTTGGTTTTTATCAAATTTTTCTTAGGTATTGATGAGGGATGAAGTATTATAGGATATTGAAGTTTCCTTATAAGATCTTCGATAGTTGATTATTCAGTTATTTTTCATCCTTAGATGTTTATTTTTTGAAGATTCATTTGAGGTGGGGGATTATAACTTCACTTTTGTGAATATTGATTGGATCTATATAATCAGGTTAGTTTGGTGACTTATAGGAAGTAAATTATTGAAAATTAATGAAATGTAATTATAAATATGTAATAAAAATTTAGATGAAAAAGTTAATGATAAAGATAAATGAAACATTAATGGTGAGAATTAGTTAAAAAATAGAATTTGAAAATATGGAATAGTTGAATTCTTAATTGATATGTTATACATTTGATGTTATTTTTTGATGAATATCAACCCTGTTCTTATTGTTGATTATAAAAATCCTTGTTGTTAATGATTTTTTTTCCTGAATATTTATGGAGAATTAGGTTGTGATTGAGATAAGGTGAAAATCAGCTGAATTGAGTGGGTTTCTTAAGTATAATTAGAGTTAATTTTCCAAGTGATAGGTGGGTGTTGTCTAACTTATTATGGGAAGTTTAAAGGATGAGGAATCATTATTTGATATTCATTGAGATGATTTGTTTTTGTAAAATTTGGTTGTGTTCATATTGATGTAGTTATTTTATACGTGACAACTTATATGATATTTTTAAACTAATATAAACCTTTATTTGTAGGTTTTTGATGTATTTTCTAGAGGAAATGCACTATTCCATGGGGTGTCATATCCCTTGATGTTGTGATGATGTGGAGGGATGTTTTATTTCCATTATAAATACATTTTTAATTTAAGGTGTGGTCATAACATATAGATTTTTATGGGATAGTATCAGTTTAAGAGTTGGGTGATGAATGATATATTTTTTATTAGTATAATTAATATTCATATTTATTTATTTATTTAAATTATAATTATATATTTCATCCACTAAGGCTTTATTATACCATTCATATTTAATGAGTAAGGTTATATGAGTAATCTACTGAGTAAAATAGTATGCTAAACCTATTATTATTTTTTTTTTAGACTTATAGGATCATATTGCGGGTGGAGTAGAGCATCAATATTTTGGGTATGTTGTGGCCTATCTTGGAGTATATGGTGTCTTAATTGGAGTCTTCTATTTTTTTCTTATTAATTTTTTTGGTATGGTTTGTTTACGATCATACTTCTCCATATGTTTATGTATCTAGAGGATGATTGATATATTTTAGGTTAAATATTTTTTATTGAGTATTAATATTTGAAAATGGTAATTCCTCCCATTATCAAATTTTATACCTTTGATTCAAGTTTATACCCTATGGTCTATTGGATATGGGGTTTGTGGGTCATCCTCAATGTGTGACGCAACTTATGATGAGTCTTGGAAGGGTTAGGTCATGACCCACAATCTCAAGTTCAACCATAAAAACATTGATTCAATATGACATTAAAGCATTGGCCCTAAAAAAATTAAAATACAACCCAATAATGTAAAATGTTAATTCTTTTTTGAAAAATCAGAAATCTTATTTTTGGAATATTGAATACTAGTTGTCTTAACTTTTGATGAAATTATCAAAAATAATACTAGTAAAATACTAGGAAATATAGAGAAGAATTCACAAGAGGAGTTTAATATAGTGATTATATAAAGTAAAAGTATTGTAAATTTATATGAATAAATGAAAAGAGAATCATATATAATTAGGATGTAAAAATGAGAAGGAAAATAACAAATAAATTAATGGAGAAAAATATGATCTAGTGGGAAGTCGGGCTATACCTGTGGACCTATACCAACAGTTTTAAAAATCATTGGTATAGGTAGTCCTATCCCAATGGTTTAGTATAACCATTAGGATAAGTAGTTTATATCAAGGAATCTCAATGGTTTTAAAAAACCATTATTATAGAGTTGTATATACCATCATTTTAAAAAACCATTGGTATAACCTCCTTATATTTACCGAGCTTTTGTGGGATGTCCTCTTCCCATCTCATTCTCATCTAGAATACCCTAATTGCATAGTCAACATTCCATTTTCTTCTCCACCCATGAAATATCTCATCTATTCCTATTTTAATTCCATTTTTCTTCAATATTAAATTACTGAATTCCAAATCATTCAAGTATTCTATCAACCATTAATTTCATTTTTATTATAGGTCTAAAACACCATGGTAGATTATTTTATTGTATGCATTTAATTTATTTTTATATGTCTAAATATTATTGTGGATATTGAAACAAGGGATGTATATACTTATATTGAAGGAGATTTGTTAATTTTTTGGTTGTTAATTCTTCATTTCTCTTTTTTTCTACATGGAATTTTATGATCTATATAATTTTTTTTTCAGTGGATTATTTTCTTAGCTCAATCCCTATAGGGGATTTATTTAGTGATGGATTTATCAATATAATTTTCAGCCTTTAATTTTTGATATGTTGAAACTAATTCGACTCTCTTGGATAGTTTTTTTCACTAATAATTTTTTATTTTTAGTTTTTCACTGACACATGCAGTGCGGTAAAATCAATATTTCAAACAATATAAATATTTTCTTATTGAGTAATAAATTTAAAAATTGACCAATAGTAAAATAGTGAGTCAAACTATAGTAATTTTATGTGATAATATATAATTATATTTTTATTTTCAAATCAATTAAATTCTTATTAATATTTGGTCTTGATTTTTTGGAAAGGACTTTGGATAGTTAGTGATTAGTTTACGACTCTTGATGGAGATCCGTAACACTTTAGAAATGGATAAACTATCCTATAATAAAAACTAATGTCCTAAAAAACATTTTAAGAAACCCAAATAAAATGTAGCCACCTTAGAATAATTTTATTGATTTCAATCATGTTGTCCTTACTAATTTCACTTTCATAATATTTTATTTCATACACCCATTGTTTACAATTTACCATTACTTCCCACTCTTTGCATCACACACATTTTTTTTATTTTTTTCCATTGTTTTGTACTTTTAATATATTTTACCACTTCTATCACACTTTCACTCATAATTTTAAAAACTTATACCAATATTTTGTGTTACCATACTTATCTTGAATCCCACTTATACTTTCAATTTTTCAATATATTTTATATAGAATCATGCGACACTACATGGTAAAACTTTATAGTTAAATATATTATTATTAAAAATAAACATTACAAAGGATACTAATTTCATACTATAATGTAGCAAGAATATTGAAACTATATATTAAAACTAAATATTTGTGTTATTGAACTATAACATAATAGTATGTCTTAAAATTCATTTTGTACATAAATTGGTTATTAAAAATACCATAGAACCATTGCAAATCATAAAAAAAGATATTGAATTCAATATAAAGGGGGCCTATACCAAATTCTAGATAGCCAAAACTATAGTCATGGGGAGTGATTAGTAAATCTCAAAAGTATTCACTTTAACATCCCTCAATAAGATAAACCACTAATTATGTATTTATCCAACCTAACTTCATAATTTTTGTGTACTACAAAAGACGATTACCTATAAATAGTTGTCTTTTATATATGAATTTATAGAATAAGAATAACATAAGTTAAAAAGTGAATATAATAAAAGAAAAAAAATAAAAACATAAATTATAAACACAATTTTCTGTAGTATTATGTATAGTTATTACTCATTGATATAATGTAATTTAATATCATGGTTTTATATTTATAGTATTTGTTATATATATAGTATTTTTTTCTTTTATGTTATGATTCTCATATAGAATAGGGTGTCAGTTATGGTTTAATATAAAGTGAACAATCATAATTACCTTAAATATATTTTTATTTAATTTTAATCTTATTTAATTACTTTTATGACATAACATATAACATGTTTTTATAGAGTGGATAGATTTGGATGTATGAAACTGATCGGATCTTAAGTGATTTTTAAAACAAATTGGAGATATTTTTAGATTTTTCATTTAGCAATGCTTCAAATAGTGGTTATATACATTGCCCATGTTATAATTGTGTTGTAAAATCTTGTTTAATTTGTGAAGAAGTTAGATACTATATTAAAAAATATGATTTTCAAACAAACTACTATGTATGGTATCAAAATAGAGAGAAAATGAAATCTAAAAATTTTCTTGATCTGAATGAGAGGATGGGATTGGAGAATTTATTAGAGGGTCCATTTTCTTATTCTTAATCATGAGAAAGAAAGGATGCTGACCCAAGAATAATTTGATACGAGTACACATAATGTAGGTAATGAAAATGAAGATGTTGACATAATGAAAAAATTGAATGATACTACCATGAATCCAGTATATCAGCAACATGTTAAAATGAAAAAGATGGAATTTTTTATCTGACTATTTCATGGAAAAACCATTTATGGTATTTCTAATACAACCATCAATTAGATTCTTACCTTTTTGAAGGAATTAATTATAGATGATATAGATATTACCTCAAACCATTATATGGAATGAATATTAGTTGAAAAACTTAGATTTTATAAAAACAAAATTCATGATTGCCTGAAATATTGTAGCTTATTATGGGAGGAAACTACTAAATGAAATGATCATATAAAATGCGACATGTCTTGATGGAAGAAAACTACTGATGGAACACCATCCCATGTGGCACAGAAAGTAATGTGACACTTTCCATTCATTATCAGGCTTTAGAATATTTTTATATTTGATAAAATATCAATAAATATGGGAAGGAATGATACCAAGAGAAAGAATTAAAATGATGAGTTCATTCATCTTGTAGATTGATTAGCGTGATAGAAATTTGATGCTCTATATCTTGATTTTGTAACTGACGTGTGTAATGTGAGGTTGGGTCTATCATGTGACAGTTTTACTCGATTTTTGAATATTCTTACTTCACACAACACATGACCAGTTCTCATACACATTTATAACCTTTATCCATGGATGTGTATGAAAAAACCTTTCACTTTAATGATTATACTCATATCTAAACCTTCTAATCCTATAAACAATATAGATGTATACATGAAACCATTAATCAAATATTTGAATCATATTTAGAATGTTAGTGTGTATGCATATAATTCTTGTTGAAAAGAAATATTTCAAATGCGTGATGCACTTATGTGGAAGATAAATGATTTTCCTATTATGCAATAATTTCTAGTTAGAGAATGAAAGTCAAACATTTATTTCCTATTTTTATAAAGAATAAATGACCCAAAATACTTAAATGTTGTCATAGTTTTTGTTTTATGTGAAATTGAAGATTCTTTATAATGGATCATCCATACAGGAATAATAATCAAAGATTTTACAATACCATGAAGACCGAAATTCCACCCCAGTATATATTTATAACTCATGTGATTAATGAATTGCAATATTCCAGTTTTTCATTTGGGAAGGTTTTGATGAAATCTTGAAAATGAAGATTTTTTCCACTTAAACCAATTACAATTGGAAAAAGAAAAGTATATTATTTGAGTTTTCTTATTGGTCAACCAATTTGTTACATCATTTCTTAGACATAATGCGCATTGAAAAAAATATATGTGAAATTATAATTTCAATTATTCTAAATGTAAAGGGAAAGACAAAAGATGACTTACCATCTCGACATGACTTGGTGTATTGGGATATCTGAATAGAATTTCATCATATGTGTACCAGTGAAAATAAATGGAATGTTCTCTTTTATTCTTATGTGATAACACCCGTATAAAAAAAATAAATTTCTAGAAGTACTTAATAATATTAATGCTCCTGATGCATATTCAAGAAACATATCAAAATAGGTCAATAGAATAGAGTTGAAGGTAAAATATTTGAAGAATCATGATTATGACATCTTTTTTCATGAGTTTATTCCAATAAATATCCATCATATACTATCCAATAATGTAAGGGTGGAAGTTATTCAGTTGTTCTATTTTTATATATAACTTTATTCTAAGAAGTTTTCCAAGTATTTCTTCTAAAAAAATATTGGAATGGTTGCCATTAATTTTGCGTGAGTTAGAGAAAATGTTTTCTCTATCATTTTTCACATGAAAACTACATCTAACTATCCATATTACAACCAAAATAATTCTTGGAGGAACTTTTTATTTTTTTGGATGTATCAAATTATAATAAATATGCACACATTGAATTCTTATGTCTAGAATTGGAATTATCCTAAAGGTTCTATCATAAAATGTTACATGGCCCAAGAATTTATTGCTTTCTATTGAATTTATTTGTCTGACATGACTACGACATGGAACAAACCAATGATAAATAAATAAGATTATTATGAGAAAATTGAACCCAATTTTCCATCACTTTCACAAATAGGGGGAATTCCTAGATCATATACATTGACTACGTTAATCCTTAAAGAGCGGGATATGGCGCATCACACTATTTTATTTAAGTGTGATTTGTTCAATGACTAAATCAACTAATTAAATTGAACATGTATATGTTATATCATCTCATGTAATTATATATATATATATTAAAATATATCTATTAAAATATATCTCTTTTTCTCCAGGGAACATAAAAAAATTATAAATAGGAATTATTATTCTTTATCTTTAAGAAGCAAAGATACTTTTCATAGAAAAGTGTTTTATTCTTGGTTGAAATTAAAGGTAGAAGTACTAAAATAATAAATTAAAAAAATCAATATTTAGTTAATTTTAATATTCATTTATATTTCAGGTATTTATTTTTTAACTGAATTTTTCTCTGATGAAATAATAGATTTTTATTTTGGTTCTAATTATATGGTTCATGAATGCAAATCAATTGTGATCAATGGGTACAAATTTATTATCAATGAATATGAAATGTACATGAGAACAAAACATGATGGTGTAATTGTAACTTCCATAAAATTCAGTTATTCTAGTGAATTAGATAGTAGACCTTGATTTGAAAATGTATCTTATTATGGAGTCATTAAAAAAATACTAATATTTAATTATTACTCTCACGGTCAAGTCACTATGATGAAATTAAATTGATTTGATTCGATGACAAGGCATGAAATATTTATTTATGATTATGGATTTCGAGTTATTGACATGAATCACACTCTTGCTGCTGATGAGCCATATATATTGAAATCAATGGGGAAGTAAGTTTTTTAAGTGAAAGATCTCCCATGACTTGAATTTAGTGTCATTATTAAAGTAATTACAAGAAATATTTTTTATTATGGTTATGATGAAATTGAAACCATCACTACCCCCATTGGCCCGAATCAATTTATTACTTATGATGACTCTAATAGTTAAAATTTCAGAGTTGATAGTGAACATGAAGTTGTGGTGGTAAATATATAGAATCATGCATCTTTGTTCTCAGTTATTTTATTTTAGCTCAACCTAGGTTGTTTAGGTTGGTACTATTCAAATTATTTTACTATTAATTACAAATATTTTGAATCCAACTTTCCCTTTATGTGCATTTTCAATATATACTGGTTGCTAATTTATTTGAGTTAAATTTTATAATATTTATTGAACTATATTTGACCTACCAAACTAAAAAAACAAAAAAAATCAATTAGAAAAAAAATATGAATTGAATTGAATTATATTAAATTAATTAGAATGAAAATCAAAACCAATGAAAGGAATGACCTAACCATAAAAATGGAAAAGTAAACTAACTCAAAATATGAACCGAATGACCTAACCCAAAAAAATGGACAAATGACCTAATAAATTAACTAAAATGAACTAAATGAACTAACTGAAACTAAATTGGATCAAATTAAAAATAGAATAAAACTATATCATACCCATTCTAAACATGCTAATTTGAATGTATTGATTTTTCTATGAAACTTCTTTTTTGTTTTGATATTATTTCCACTAAATATAATATGATTTTATTATATCACTATGTGTCCTTTATTTGGTTTAAAAATTGGTATTTATTAATTAATTCATGCCACATATTCTTTATTGTTTGGATGACAAATTAGTTATGAATTTATAATTAATTTCGTATTTTTTAGATGTAATAAATGAAAAACATTGAATAGATATGAAGGAAGAGGATGAAAAATAATAATCATCACATGAGAGAGATTGGAGTTCCTCATATTGTTCCTATTGTGAGTATTTTATTTCAAATATATATATATTAATAACATATAACATCATTTTTTAACTTTTAATCAGGATCCACCACCTTAGATATAATTATTCTCTGATGAAGTTGGTAGTAGTAGTTCTCTATTAGATGATATGGGGGGTACTAGATCTACACAAACCACTCGGCATACCTGATTACACCCTATCCCTTCATCATATATACTATCTAGAACACTTTATTATCCCAAAATGTCATTAGAGGCACCATAGATATTTATTCCGCCTATATTTTCACCACCATTTACTTATAATCCACCTTTTATTTATTTAATTTGTCCAACGATTCCTCTCACTCCCCATCCATATTGTATTTTTCTATAAAAGTCCATGTCATCTTATTTTCCTTTTAGTTCCTTCTCCCCAAGATTCTATATTAATGATTCTTCGAAATCTAATCTGAAATATTCTGAACCTCATGAGTTTACATTGGATCCCACTCCTAATATATAGGTTAACGATAATTTAGATCATAGGGATCCAGTGGTACCTCCTGATCATACTAGATCTGGTATATTTATATAACCCTAGTAAATTTTTTGACCATAATTTATTTTCATTATAATATGCTTTTATATAATATTTTTTTCTTTCACAGATGGATCTACCATATGGTGGAATGTGCGTACATGCATACGTGAGGTGTGGAACCACCATAGACAACTAAGAGTTTTATGGTATTACTTTACAAATACTCTAATATTATTCCCATCAGTTCACTCTTCTAGAGACACATTCAAAATGAAGTAAAGGGTAATTCTTGGATGAAAATATGGGTAATAAAATTCAGTGGATTTAATGACATATTATTATTGTATTTATATGAATTAATATTTTGGTTCCAACTCCATTATAATTTTTCCAGTGGTGAGGTTGTGAGGACATCATGACTCATGGAATTAAGTGAGCTATGGAGATCGTATA
Organism: Viscum album; assembly: GCA_963277665.1. NCBI lineage: Eukaryota > Viridiplantae > Streptophyta > Magnoliopsida > Santalales > Viscaceae > Viscum > Viscum album. Next base: position 1,515,805,956 of record OY728163.1, read on the forward strand.
AGAATGAGTTATATAGTGGATGGAGTTCTAGAGTTGGTATGGATTTAGAATCCATTCCTTTCATGAATGAGTTTTAATTAGCTCATTATTGGGAAATTATTTATTATTTTAAGAGTATTGATTTTAAGGTTCTAATCAAATTTTAGGTTTTTTAATGAAAATTACCATGATTTTCATTAATAATATATTTTTTATGATCAAAAATTATTTTTTAAAAAGTGTTAAAAAGAAATAAAAAACACGGATGATATGAAATACCGTCACACTTTGGGATAGACTACGATGCTAGAACATCAAAGGAAGTAGGTACGACATTAATTTATAATTTTTCAACTTAAATAAATTATAGAAATAAAATTTCTTCAATTGAAAATTATATAGATTCATTATAATTTTTTCATAAAAACTAAATTAATGTACATGTGAATTTATAAAAATTATAATATATTGATGAGAAAAAATAGATTAAAGAGTTTGTTGATGACTTGAATTAGGAATTTTAATTTTCGTTTTAAAAATTAGTAATGGAATTTTCAATATTGTTCATGTGGTTTTTTAAAAATTATGGTTCTGTGTCACATTTTTTCTTATATAAAAATAAAGTGTGTGAACTAAGGCTTGATTTAAAACTGAATGAAACTATTAAACAAATTTGGGTAGGTATTCTTTGATAATTTTAAATCCAATGATGATTAATTTACCTAAATGTATAACATTCAAGTTTACCGAATTGATTAAGCACTAAAATTCACAATTTTTCTTTGTAAATACACTAATTATATCTCCTATTATTTCATATAACATATGTAGTTTTTTCATCTTCATAATTATGGCAAGGTTTTAATATTATTTGGAAATTTATATAAAATTATGATTTTATTTGTTAAAATGGTTTATAATATTTTATAAGATGTTGTATAGGGAAATATGGTTGAGTAAAACCACCCCAAAAAATAAAAATCATCAATTTCCCCTCACATGTAAGAATAAATTCAATTTTATAAATAATTGTATAAATATAAATGGTGTGGGTGAATGGTAATGTTTAAATAAAATTCAAAGCATCGAATCCATTCCACTATAGTACTTAGTGCACATACCATCTCCTAGTCCTAATATGAAACATAAAAAATCACCATACCCATAATGCTCCTCACTTCTAGCACCAAATTAGAAACTCACCTAAGAGAGATAGTGAGGTTCTAAAACCCTTTAACGTGAATAGGAAATTTTAATCAGAACCATACCCTCCACACAGATCCCATCTAAGTCCAATTTGGCCGAACCCAACAACAATTCCTCTTCCAGCAACCACCTCACATGAATCCAACACCTTAGGTGATTCATTTATGAAAATCCATAACCACTACCTATAATACTATTATATTCATCATGGGATAAATACTACCTTGATCTAGTGAGATGCATGCATTCCTAAACTAACTTTAACTCTTTACAATCAGTATATATTCCTTACATCTTCCAAACTCTATAAGCATGAATTAAATTAGTTAGGCCCTAATCCCAATACCATGAAAGTCACTACATGACACTTTCTCATTTCTTAATATCTCTAAAGACCTTCATCCTTACACAAATAGGTCTTACCAATAAATATAGTGTAATTAGATCATAGAATCCATCATCACTAATCAAGTTACTCATCACGTTCTTGAAGAAATGCCCAAGTGAGTAAAATATGTCCATACAACCCCAACATAGAATCTCACTTATCCATTCCCAATTCTGCTGATTACTAAGTCCTACCACCATCCTTCATCATACCAAACAATAAATCCTTATACACCAATTTTTAGGGTTCTATGAAGTTATAAATCATTTCAAGATCAATTTCAAACTTCTCCAAAACATATTCTATAGATAATTTCATCATTTGAAGTTATAAAATCAAAACCACCATTTAAAAAAATGATCAATAATCACACATTCACATTGTTTAGAAACAATGTATTCCCTTCAATTAATTATGTAATGTTTACTTAACACCATACCAAACACATATTTAAGTCCAAAAAATTAATCATACTTTATATCCAAATACCCAAAGACACCACTCTAGGACTCATCTCCTTGATTTATTAATTAATAATTTAATCATAAATTATAAACCATATAAATGATCCTTCACCATTATTAATTTAAATAAACCCCATTTTAATTATGTCTATAAACTCCCACAAGCAATAATAAAACATCTTTATAACTCAAAGGTGGACCTAAGTAATTTGTAGAAGATTTTAGGATGAAATTACTTACTTTCCAGAATTGAACATTGCAAAAATTTCTATATTAAACCCTTATTTAAACCACTTATTATACCCAATTAATAACTCACTATCTCTATTAAAACTCACACACGCTTTATTCATCTATAAAACTCTTAATATAATGTTTTAACTAAATTAAACCAGTGCGCACAAGTTATTCAACCCAAGAAATAAAGTACATTATGTAAAATACCTTTTACATTCCACATCCCACATGATGATTTAAAAAAATAATTATAGATCATTAATGATCACTCACCAAACAAAAAACACGATTAAAAAAAATTCCAAAACATAAATATGATTTAGTGTCATTAATTCGACAACATACACCTTTATTACCTTTAAACATTATTCTATAAATTTACCACTTTAAATCACATTGATTGATTGTTAAATATAAGATAATAAAATTTTATAGAATAAATTCAATAAAATAAAACATCATAAAACATTGTTTTCCACTTAAGTAATCTATTAATCTTCCTAGACATTAAGGAGAAATAATTGAGAGCATTTGAGGATAGTTTGAGAGGGATTGGAGGGAGTATTCTCAAATGACCTTTGTAATGACGAAAAATTAGATTAAGACTCAAATACCTTAATTAAAAAAAATATGGAAATGATTTTGAAAAATTAAACTCCCAAGAACTCCACCAGGTACCCAGTCCATGACCATTTATTACTTGGAGGTCAACCTAGGAATCCAACTTTTATGTATCCTCAACTATGAACCCAGTACCCCTCATTGGGTACCCGATGATTTTTTCTAGTGTTTTCCAGAATAAACCACAACCAACCCCTCCTCCCAAGTCATTCCTCTACTCTAAACCCCTAATACCATATCAAAATAGATTTAAAATAAATTCAAATACATTAAAATTAAAATCATGTCATACCTCAAACCAACTAATTAAATTATAGAGTAGGCTAAATTTATTATCACCCTAGATATAGACCAGTCTAACCACATAATATCATAGAAATTTAACAACTATTGGGATATGATTCCAACTCACTTTCAAAAAGAAAACATATAAAAATATAAAAACTATTAGAATATGTCACAAACATGAACCTCACCACCAAGGGAATCCAAATACAATAAAGAAAGACAACACTAACCATAATAATCCAAAACCAACCACCTGCTAACTACTCCTTTCTCCTCAAGAAACATCATTTCAAAATAATTACCCCTTTGAAATAATTCTTAAACCATTTGAAATCCTTTATGTTTCATGAAAACAAAACCTTGAAAAAAATTGGAACACTACTTAATAATTTCACTAAGGGTATAAATCATTAATTTTAACAAAAGTCAACACATACACTCATTTTAAAATAGGATTTTATAATTAGATTAAAAAACACATCAATTTATTTGAAATAAAGGTGTAGGGTTACCATAATATGAAACAAATCACTTCCCAAACCATATATAACCACCAATCAAAAACTGTGAGACATAAAAAGCCTTAGAACAATCATAGAAATGATTTTATATTGAAAAACAAGGAAAAATATACAACTAACATGCCTCAAGACACCTCAAATGGCTCAAAGATAGGGCTCGGAGCCACACACTAACTCTATATGATGTCTACATTCATTTATTTCATGGTAAGTGAGATTAACAATCCAATGAATTCATTTATATCATAGGATCTATTATTTAATATTATTTATACTATCAACTATCTATATAAGGAAAATAGAATCCTTCTCAAATATATAAGAGAACTCAACCATGGAACCTTATCCAAGTGGTAGTGTTGCATCATAAATCATCTCTATACCACTTTCAAGGTATCCAATGAGGTTAGAATATATCACATAAATTATTTCAAAAAATTAGAAACATCACATAATCTAAGGGAATATGTTCTTTAACTGTACATTTATTTCAAACATAACCCAATAATCACCACTATAAAGACATCAATTACAGCTCAACCCCCACATTTCATGAAACCCAAAATTGAATTTCAATTCAAAATAGCTACAATTTCCTCTTATTCATGAATATATGGTAGAAAAATCATAACACTAGAAATAAAAAATACTAATAAATGATTATAAAAAATTTAACTAGTGCTTGAAATGTTAAAACAAACAGGGGATATACATAGAAAAACACTATTATTAATTCCATCAACATCAAGAAATTAGAAAACATTAACTATTAATTATACAGACAATAGCTAGTAAATAATCTATAATTATTTAACCACTACCTAATTCTCTTTTATTTTTTAAACAATGGTATGAATCATTTAAATAGTATATTTTATTTCATTCAATACTAATAGAATTTCCATAACATACCCTTTGATTGGAAAGCTGTTATTATTTTATAGTATGTATAATGTTAAATGAAATAGCTAAATCCTACTAGATTATATCTTAAAGAGGACATTTTTAGTGGGCTATTGACTAATGTTTCCCTCCAAAATACTTAAAATGAAGATTTATATACTTAATTAATTGGTTACCCATGTCTACAAATATTAACATGATTATTTTATTAATAGAAATAGATATATTTTTTTTGTTTATAATTTCTAAAACCCACATACCATTTTAATATACCATGCCTATATATAACTTGACTCATTGCTTGAAGGGGATTAAGGTTGAATTCTAAAACACTTGTAAAAAATATTTCTATATAAGTGATTTAGATTGCTCATGGAAAGTGTATTTTTCCACTTATTCTAGGATTTAATTTAATTTGGTTAGTTTTTTGTATGTTCTATCAAACACATCCTAAAAAAAGATCAATTTGGGTTTATAATAGTTTTTTGAGTTCATTATTTTGAAATAAAAACAGAAAAAGTTTTCTAATAGAAAACAAAAGACAGTGTTTGAGAAAGAGGTAATGAGTGTTCATACCTCATATTTGGATTCTCTAGATCATGCATAAATAACTATTTGTGTTTATCATTTAAATTTACCTATGATAATTTTTCTGTTTTCCTCCACTAAAATGGTTTTTAATTGTTGCCATTGGGTTAATAGGGAATTTATTATTGTAAAATACTCTATTTTCCTGCCAATGCTTTAGGGAAATAATGCCACTTATTATTCATTAATTTTTCAGTTTTTGTGCTTAAACTATGATATACTTTAAATACTGATAAATATTTAACTATATATTTACATCCTAGAAATTTAAAATATTTTTATTTGTTTGAAATTAATCTAGAATACTGAGTTCATTGGAATTTTGGGTTACTGTTATAATCTTTTTTCATGATATGTTTGTCATTTTTTTAATTTTCATAGGTTATATTCATTTACACTATGATACCCATTATTAGATACCTTTTGACTAATGGTTTTCTACATTTAATATCATTGTAGAGGATGATATTGAATATTAACAAACATGTGCCTTGGAAAAAATTGTATTTCTCGATCAGAAAGAAGAAATATGGAATCAATGTAAATGAACAGACATGACAAAAAATTGTAAGTTTTAATTTTTTAATTTTAAAATTTAATATCTATTTTGTAACTAAATAGTTCATTTATATTTGTAACAATGTGAGTTTGAGTCCCTTTATGAATAGGAAATTGTTAACTTTGGTCCAAACAGCCATTTGCACCAGGTATTAGGAGATGAGCACCATGATAGAGTATGTTGTTAACTAAGGAAGAGTACTATCCCTACTAGATATTGTCCCACTTTAGGTGACATTTATGGAAACATCGAGTTGGAAACAACTCGTGTAGAGTTAGAATAGGCTCATACTAAGGTAAACAAGGCTATATAAATGGCCATGCAGGAGCGTGAATGGAATCAAAAGTCCAATGATGAATTTATGAAATTTAAGGTAGCTTTATGCCTTTTTCTTCCAATGGAGATTTCCACATATTATGATATATATATGTTGATGATTCATACATTATACGATGCACTAGGTGATGATCCTAGAGGTGGTTGGGATGATGACATTTCTTGCAATGGTCCAAGCAGTGGTTGGGATAATGAAGTTTCTGATGATAGATATGTTGAGGATGAGGATGATGGTGAGGATGGCAGTGTTGATGATTATGATGAGGATGATGGTGATGATGACAATGATAACGATGACGGGGGTGATGATATTGGTCATAATGAGAGATACATTGATCCTTTACATTTTTAACTAATATTTATGACACATGATGTTTGAATATTGGATGTGAATGAATATATGTGATGTTTTAAATGTGTGTTGTCTCTAGTTGAATTCATTAATTAGTTTTTTGTGTTATCATTGTTTGTATATTGGTTGGTGATTTTTTTTGGAACTTTTTGGTGATTTATAATGTTGATTGTGCAAGATGGGGGTGCTATTGGGAAAAGTGGGGGTTCTACTCCCTAGGATGTTAAAATTAGTCTATACCAATAGTTTGAAAACTGTTGGTATAGCTTTCATCAAGGAATGAAAATTCAAAAGGTTTATAAACCGTTAGTATATGGATTTACCCACAATTTTTGAAACCATTGATAATGACATATACCAACAGTTTTATTAAAAATATTGTAAATATGAAGTTCCATTAGGCCTATACCAATGTTTTTATATAAAAAATTAGTATAGGGGTATACCAACACCAAATGACCTAAGAGTTTATAGAACCATTGGTATAGTCTATATAGACAGTTTTAGGGGATATACCAATGATTTAAGACCATTGGTATAGGGTAAAAATCTAGTAGTGATGATAGAATTAAAGAAATATTTCATAAAAAAGGAATAACATAATAGGTAAAAAAATGTGTAACCATAAAAATATCCCATTCTATTCCCAAAGAAGAAGGGATAAGGAAAGGTTGAATCATAATGAAAAAAAATCTTTGAAATATTCAAAAAAATCATATCAACACATATTCTTATTCTTCAAAGGATTTATTGATAAATAATAAGATTTTGGAAGATTTAAAAGTGATATGTTTAAGTGTGGAGTGCTCAACTATGGTTCAAAGAAATATTCCACCCAATATTAACGGTCCACAAATATTTTCCACACCTTAAACTATTAGTTTATATGACTTTTTTAAAGAATAACGTGATTTAGGGGAATTTTTATATTTTATACATAATGTTTTTAAGAATTTATGATTATAATACCCAAATACAATATGATTATAACTTTAATTGGTAGAAAAATTGATGAAGTATGACCATAGTTTTTTAATTGATGACCATGTTAAGGTAGATAAATTCATTTTTCCCATTGAAGTTTTGATCATGGAGATGAAGTAAGAATGTAAACTACCCATCATTCTTGGAGGACCCTTCCTCGCCATTGGTAAATATTTGATTGATGTGATTTAATGGAGAATTGTTTTTAGAGTTATAAAATAACAAGTAAAATTAGACTTGATGAAATTTGTTAAATACTGAGATAAATTTGTGAAATTTTATATTCAACCCCAAGAGATCCATAGAAACTATATATTTGAATCTTTAAGAAGAACATAATACTATGAATATCATTAATGAAATAGTATAAGTTTTCAATCCAATAACCCAGAGAAAGAATAAAAATTAGATAAAAAATGGATGGAACACTTATCAAATGACTTGTAATGAATCATATTTTCCATGTATTTTTTTAATATTGTATGGATTATTTTCAAGACTAGGCGGTGAGACGACATGCAATTTTGAGGCCTGGTGCGACTATAATAAATATTTGAAATATATTAAGTATATTAAATATCATTTGCATGTATTTTACGTAAAAAAGTGGAATAAATTATAAACAGGATCCCATATCAGAATTTTGAGGGCACCGTTGAGTTCAAAACATGGGTTTTACCCTACATGTGACATAACCTTTGTTAGTTCAGGATGTTTGTGAAAAATTCATCATGGGTGAAAAATAAATAAAATAAATAAATAAATTATTTTATTTCACTTGTTGATGCAAAGACTAAATTTCTTCTGTGATTATATGGTTATGAAAAATCCTTAGGGTTAGATGCATACCCTTAGAGATGTTGGAGAACTATTAGAGAGATCATTGGAGGATCTCTCTTAGACAAACATCAACCAAATCACAGATCAGTGATTAGTGTGCAATGAAATTCAATGATCTTGCTAATGGTAATGATGCAAGATCATTATTCATTAGTGATCAATCTATCTTGAGGTAGTAAGTTTGTTTATTTGGATTCCTTCCATATTATTTATTTCTATGGAAAACATGAATCAATCGACCAATAAATTGTTTCAGGAATCGATCATTTTGTGGGATGGGTTATTTTTAGGGATCCATTTTGGTGAATTTCTTTGTAAGTAACTGTTTATCTCTTCTTTTGTCATTCTAATATCAAAGGTCTGAGGCTGACATGAACATTGTATAAGGTTTTTACCTTGTGTCTGTGATCATGCTTTTCTTCCCCATTTATTCGTTCATCGTAGGTGGTCCTTTGGTCCACGATTCAAAGAACACTATAAAATCAAACATTGAGAACCTGTTGTTTGGCACAACAGTTTGAAATTGTACATCCTAGATCGACATGACATGGTGATCATGTGATGATGGAATTAGAAGTGAATTAGATGGCTTTGGGATACCTGATTTGTGTTCTTTGAGGTGCGATGATTGTTGGATGTCTGAGGCTATTTTCTAGAGGTTTTGGTGGATAAAATTTAATGATTGATGGTGGCTAGGTTTGGATAGAGTAGATCCATGATTTTTGGTGATATCGAGGCTGAAATCCAAGGTGGTGGTAGTTTGAACATATGAAGGAGGAAGATCCAGGGTTTCTGGAAGATCCCAAACAACACAACATGTACTTTGGAGCCACACACTATGTGGGACCCTCTCAATTGAGGATAGGGTTATAGGATGAAGTTAAGGATCACATGCTATGTGGAACTTCTTAATTGGCTTGAAATGTATCTCGGAGGGTAAAAGGAAACAACAAGGATTACAAAGGAATGTGAACGCCATGTACCCCCACACGGAGATGGCCAGGCCTGATTTACACAAGCATAGCTATATTCTTGGACACAAGAAGAAGTACATGGTAAAGGGAACACTGTGTAATTCCACATGGACATGGGCATAGTCCATTTACAAGGGAAAGAATCGGTGCTAAAGGGACATGCCTTGTACTCCTAGTACATGTCTTGTACTCCTTCAATGTTGCCTTGGAACCCTTGTCCAATTTATCTAAGACAAGTTTCATTGGGGTACGTTTCCCATATACTTTTCCCTAAGGGTTAGTATGGAATAATGTCCTACACATAGGATGGTGATCCATTCATCAGGAATTCTTATATAGAGTTGTTGGAATCCTTATGTGAATCCCATAATGAAATACTCTATCATCCTATTTCCCTAGGTGGAGTTACTGGTATCGTCATGACTAAAACTATGCGTAATATGATCCTCTACTTAGCAGGTTAATCCAAATTGAGTTATTAGTATACCCCATGGCCTTGGGATTAATTTTCATCTGTGTATCATATCTCTTTAGACTTCTATCATATACTTCTAATGGTGAGACTCAACGAGAACTAACTCTCAGACAGATATCATCAGTGCTATCTAACTCATGGAGTATATTCTCATATAAGAGTGTTGTATGGAACCTTTGAGTAGTAATCCTAGGTTGGAATTATGGTTATGAATTTACCTTGTGATTGTGTGTCCTTGTTGAATATATCTATATATTCTTGTTATATTTGTTTTAGACATATACCTATATATATCTGACTATTATTCTTTTGTTATATGATTTGTGGTTTTGGGGCATTCTACTGGGTATTGTTATATAGAACCATGCATAGGATTTTCCCACATGTGTCATGTATTGTGTAGATGATATAACTTTTAATGGAGTCCTAGGAGGACTAGGACTAGGCAGTGGTTAGTGAGTCGGACAGACTGAGGTATGTTCATATGGCAACTCAACAGTAGTCCCCATATTTACTTTCAGGTTGGACTTGTTTTTAGACTCTTTATATAGGGATTGTATTTGGACCCGTTTACATTTCGTTACTCATTATTGTACTCTGGTTTTGGGATTTAGATGTATGAATTCATGGTTGTTCAATTTTATTTTACATTTCATCTTTTTATGGGATTGGAGATGTGTGTGTGTGTGTACAAGTACTTAGGATAAGGCCTTCCATGTTATTGATATGCCTACTTGGTGTTAGTCACAAGACCCTAGCCTATTGGAGGCATGCATGGGGATTCGAAGCACCGACCCCTTTGGGATGAGTCGTGATAGAGTGGTATCAAATCTAGTCAGTTCTACCTTAGGAGAAGAGTCTTTAAGATTGTTTTGGGGTAATAATGTTAAAAGTTTCAAGTTTTTATTTTAGGATAGGGACTTCAGTGTTGGTGTGGTGGTTGACATATCCATACACTAGGACTATAATAAATTTCCTTTCAACACAGTACATGAGAACAGTTTTTGTAGGAAAAAAACAATGGTACATGCATCATATAAGAATGGATTGTGGTTTTCATGTCCTTATTGAGTCATATCTCTAGATATACTCATTTAGTGTGGCACATTATGTTTATTACAGGATGCCTCTATGATTATTCTATCTAGAATTACACATTAGGATCATAAGGTTGAACCCCTTAGTGATGAGGGATCGATACAGGGGCCTGTTCTAAAGGTGCAACCTTTAAGTGGTGCACCAGCTATACCACCACCTGTAGAGTAGTAGATAGTACCCACAGTACCAGTGAATGAGGTGCACAGGCTGAGTGCACTGTATGAGTTCTAGTGATAGTGACCCCTCAAGTTATGAGGTGATCCTAACCCATAGGTGGCTGAGAACTATCTTGAGTTGGTGACATGAGTTTTCCAACTGGTTAAGACACTGGTAGATTAGATGGATATTCTAGCAGTGAGCCTTATTCATGGATCATCAAGATGATGGTGGGGTTTAGTGACTCAATTGTATGACGAGGAAACTCTAGCATGGTCAAATTTTGAGTTCCCTTTTTGAGATTATTTCTGTCCAGCTATACTGAGGTATATACACATCTGGGATCTTCTATAACTCCAGTAGGGAGGCATGATAGTAGCTAAGTATTCATTGAGGTTCAACAACCTCTCCAGGTACTCGATGGATATGGTTTGGGATCATTTATTTCAATATCAGGCCTTTGAGCTTGGCCTACATAGTTACAATTTATCTAGAATTATACCTTTGTGTATTCCTACTTATTTTTGGGTGCTAGAATGAGCTTTTTTGGTTGAGAGTTTCTGGGACGAGTAGACACATATAGTGGTTTCCAATAGTGGGAATACAGAAGTAGAGAATTTGACATCAAGGATTCGACATTAGTATCATGGACCTAGACACATGATACATTTCAGGATGAGCTCCTTGGACAAAGGGTTTTTGGTTTAGGTCTCATAGGATGGGTTTAGTCAGCCAAAGGATATGCAGTTATACTCATTTAATGGAAGGGTACATATTGCATGAGATTATTCGACCCACCATACGAATGTCTGGGAGATAGTGGATGGGGCATTGAAGAAAAGGAAACAATAGGAACAGATAGGTCCATAGGGTTCCAAATGTGGCATAGGAGTTGGAAGAGTAGCTGGAGGTGGTATGTGATTTGAATTTTTTCTAAAAACACCCCCAAGTGGTCTGCGCCAGGCTTAGGGAGATGGAGGACATGGGCCAAGATAGTTACAAGCGGTTGAATCTTATGACCTAGAGGTTCTGATAATGATTCAAGGTATGATATATATCTTTTATAACTTATATTCATCACTTATAGGCATAGTTTATAGTCATTAATTTATTACCACATATCTAGTTAGAGACTTAGAGATTCCTATTGAGGCCTTATCTAAAACCTTGCGCTTAAAGACTCCAACTGGAGATGACTCAGTGATTACACACTTGTGCTGACAATGTGACCTAACTATTAGAGGTAATAGTTTTTTATTGTAATATATTTTTAGAAATGACGAGGCCTTATGATTTTATATTATGTATGGACTGATTATCCACAGTTCATTCCTAGATCGACTGTTTCAAGTAAAGGATGAGGTGTATCCATAGTGATGGGACCATGTTTTATTTTTTGGGAGAAAAGAAAACCCAAGAAGTATAGGTTGGACTCATTCATATGAGGGTGCATCCAATTACTCATCAGTTGGTTAGCATTACCCTTGGTGTAGTGGATGTTATGAGTTTTTAGTTTCCTATAGTGGTGGTGGAGTATGAGGACATATTTCCTGAGGATGTTTTAGGATTTCCTACATACCGAGAGATAAAATTATTCGTTGATATACACCCTAGGATGACTTATATATTTGTACCAACATATCAGATGGATTTTGTATAGATTCATGATATGAGAGTGAAATTGGAGGACTTGCAGAGGAAGGGCTTTGTTAGACCTAATATTTCACCTTGAGAAGCCCTAGTTTTGTTCTCCAAGAAGGAATAAATGAGTTTGAGGTTATGTATGGACTAAAATTACTTGAAATAGGTGACCGTGAAGAACATGTATCCATTATTGACTATCGATTACCTCTTTGATCATTTGAGAGGGGGACTATGGTTCTCAAAGGTTGACCCAAGATCTGGTTATCACCAATTGTGAGTATGGGACGATGATGTACCAAATATGAAATTTATATGTTGCTAAGGTCACTATGAGTATTTAGTGATTACCTTTGGTGTGAAAAATTACCCAAAAGTGTTAATGAGACTCATGAACTAGATATTTCATCCCTTTTTAGTCCGGTTTGTGATAGTATTCATCGAAGAAATCCTTGTGTACTCAGTATCTGAGGAGGATCATGTGAGACACTTGAGGACAATTTTGGACATACTCTAAGAGAACCATATTTTTAGGTAAGCTATCGAATTTCTAGTTCTAGATTCAAGAGATCCAATTTCTGGTACATATTATCTCAGTAGATAGAGTGTGAGTGGAGTCGACAAAGGTTGAGGCAGTGTTATCTTTGGATCCACCAAGAGTGTGATGGAGGTGAGAAGATCACTTGGGTTATAATTCTATTACTTTAGATTCACACATTATTTCTCTAGGATATCATCACCCTTGACATATTTGACCTAAAAGGGGCAACCTTTTATGTGGTTCAAGAGGTGCCAACAAGATTTTCAGGAGTTAAGTCAGATATTGATGAGTTCTCTCATCTTGAGATTTCCAGAGGAGGGTGTCGAGTATATAGTGTTTTACAATGCATCAAGAACCAGTCTTGGTTGTGTTCTAATGTTTAGGCAGGCAGTTATTGCTTATGGTTCATGCTAGTTAATACCACATGAGCAGAACTACGTGACCCATGATCTTGAGTTAGCATCAGTACCATTCACACTGAATATGTAGAGAAACTACCTAATGGGAGAGTGGTTTATCATCTATTTTTACCAAAAGAGTCTCAAGTATATCTTCTCTCATAATAATCTCACTTGATACATAGGTGATGGATATAGTTTCTCCAGGATTATTACTTTGAGATTGTCTATACTCTTGGGAAGGGGGAACATAGTGTCTAACGCTCTTAGTAGAAAATATTGTTCATAGTTACTGAATAAGGCATCCTAATAATTGACCTTGTTGTAGTTATCCTTTATGGATAGAGAATTATAAGCTTACCTCAAGTCGATGTTTGTCACCCCTTTTCTTTTGTAGGGAGTTAGGGAGTCATAGCTTGGGAATATTGACTGTGAGACCCTGCGTACTCATATATCTACTGGACATGATCTTGATGGATTTTTTGAATGTGGAGAGCATGTTGTTATTTTTAGAGGATGCATGATGGAACCAGTGATGTTGCTGGATGTGGTTCTAAGATATTTTCATACATCTCCTTTAGTGGTATATTTGGGCATGTAAAACATGTACTAGGACCTTCGATGTTAGTTTTATTAGCCATAAATGAAGAAGGTATTTACAGATTTTATCTCTCGATTCCTTATTTATCAGTAAGTGAATGATGAGAAAAAAGTTCTAGTAAGTTTAGATCAACCCCTTGAGGTTCCAAAGTGTATGTAGGATGGTATATCCATGTATTTTGTGAAAAGATTACTACATATGTTTAGGGGACATGATTCCATATGGGTGATCATAGACTGACTCACCAAGTGGGACCACTTCCTAGATATTATAGATTAGAGTTTAGTAGAGAGATCAAGATGACTATACGTGAAATATATAGTTAGAATCTAGGAATTTACATTGATAGTAATTTTTAGCCATGAAGATTTATTTTAAATCTCAGTTATGGAGGGGATTGCAGGAGGAACGTGGGACTCCGTTATGTCTAAGAGTTGTGTTTCACCCCCAGAATGATGGTTAGACTGAGCAGACCATTTTGGTTATAGAGAAAATTATAAAGTCTTGAATGTATGAATTTTTCCATATTTGGGAGGATCATCTAACCTTGGTGGATTTTTCATACAATAATAGCTACCATTCCACCATTGGTATGGCACCATTCGAGGCCTTGTATGGGTGACCCTATAGGTCACCACATTTTTGGACTAAACCAAGAGAGTCAACACTCATGTACCCAAAGTTAGTGTGGTCCACTATAGAGAAGGTTCCAATCATTTAGGAGTATATGAGGAATGCACAGAGCTTTCAAAAGTCTTATGTGGATAGATGATGAAGGACTTTTGAGTTTGAGGAAGGAGACCATGCGTTCCTATGAGTTTTACCTCAACATGGATTATAGAGGTTTGGTTTGGAAAAAAACTATCTATGAGATTCATTGACCCTTTAAAGATAATTTGTGGATTTATAAAGTTGGTGTACTACTTACCCATACTGCCATAGTTAGACTCGGTACATTACGTCTTCCACATGTTGCAGCTGAGGAGGTACGTGCTTGACCCATCACACATTATCGACTGGGGTGAGATGAACATCAAGGATAGAGATAACTTTGCTGATTACCTGGTAGATATCAAGGATTAGTAGGATAGGATCCTTCATGGGTGAGAAATTCCTTTAGTGCATGTCTTTTGGTAGCACAAGAATCTTCAGGAGAGCACCTGGGAGTGGGTGACTCTGATACGTGATCAGAAACCACATATCTTTGTGTAGCCACTTGTTTTGGATTTTTTAGACGTAAATACCCATGGTGGAGAGAATACAATGACTTGGATTTTCCATATATTATTTTTGGATATTGTATGGATTATTTTTGAGACAAAGCACTGATATGGTGCTCGATTATGAGAACCAGTGTGACCATAATAAATGTTTGAAATACATTTAATATATTAAATAGAACATGAATTTAGTTTTTCTGAAAAAGTTGAATAACTTCTAAATGGGGCCCCAGATCAAAAATCCAAGGGAACCATTGAGTTTAGAACATGAGTTTTTCTTTAATCATGGCATAACATTTTTCGGTGTGGGACACTTATGAAAAGGTCATTACAAATGAAAAATATATAAAATAATTGAATAAATTATTTTATTTCAATCATTGATGCAATGAACTAATTTAATATATAATTATATAGTTATTACAAATCCTTAGGGTTATCCTCATAACCCTAGAGATATTGAAGAACCATTGGAGATAGAATTGGAGGGTCTATCTTAGAAAAACATCAACCAGATAATGGATTGGTGATCAACGTGCAATGAGATTTTGAGATCTTACCAATGAAAACAATGAAAGATTGTTCTTTATCCATGATCAATCCATATCGAGGTAGGATGTTTGTTTATTTGGACTAATTCCCAATTTTTTATTTCTATGATGAACATGAATTAATCATCCAAAAGATTGATTCATAGATCAATCATTTTGTGGGAAGGTTTATCTGTGGGGACCCTTTTTGGGGATTTTTTTGTAATCAATTTTTTATCTCTTTGTTTGTTATTGTAATGACAACGGATCAAGGACAACTCAAACATTAGCTGAGGTTCATTACTCATATTTTTTACTAATATTTTCTTCCCCATTTCTTTATTCATAATGGGAGATCATTTGGTTTGTGGTTCGATGAACATCAAAAAATTGGTTGTTGCACACCCATTATTTGGTACAACACTTTGAAATTCTTGATTCAAGATTGTCACGATGCGATAATAATGTGATGAAGGAAGATGTAAAAAATTAGATAGCTTTGGGATAAACTATTTGTGTTCTTTAATGTGCAATGATGGTTGGATGTATAGGACCATTTTCCGAGTGGTTTTGGTGGCCATAATTTGGCGATTGATGGCAGAAAGGTTCAACCATAGTAGATCCATGATTTATAGTGAGATTGAAGATGAAATACAATGTGGAAGTGGACCGAGAATATGTGGAAGGAAGATCGAGAATTTTTGGAAAATCTGGAACATCATGGAATATACTATGGAGCTACATGCCATGTGGGTCCCTCTCAACATTGTCTAGGGTTTCAAGATTAATTTAAAGATCATAAGATATGTGACCCCTATCACACGACATGTGAACCTTCCTGGTTGGATTAGTGTGTACCTCAGAGGGTACACAGACATGACCAAGAGTACATGGACACAAGAACACTATGTACTCCCACACATAAACGGTCAAGCCAAATGTACATAGGCATATCCATGTACTTGGACATGGGTAGAAGTACATGGTAAAGGTAAATCCGTGTACTTCCATATGGACATAGGCATGCTCCGTTTACATGAGAAAGACCCAATGCTAAAGGTGCATGTCATGTACTCTTTTAATGCTGGCTTGGAGTAATTTCCCTCTGTATATTGGAAAAGTTTCTTTAGGGTGAGTTTCCCATATCCTTTTCCCTAAGGGTTAGTATGGAATTTCATCTTACACATAGGATAATGGCCATTTAGTAGGAATTCTTGGATATACTTGTTTAAATTATTCCATGAGGCTCAAAGTGAGGTCCTCTATCATATTCTTTCCACAGGTGGAGTTCTTAGAATCATCATGACCAACACTATGAAGGTGCCGATCCTCTACTTAGCTAATTAATATAGATTGATTTATTGGTATACCCCATGGACTTGGGAGTGATCATAATCTGTGTATCGTATCTCTTCATACTTCAAGCGTATACTTCACATCGTGAGACCAGACAAGAACCACCTCTCAGACGGACGTCATTAGTTCTATTTGGCTTATGGAGCGTGTTATCGTAAACGAGTTCTATGCGGAACCTTCAAGTAATAATACTAGGTTATCATTATGGTTGTGACTTTTCCTTGTGAATTTGTATCCTTATTGAGTATATCTGGATATTCTTGTTATATGTGTTATATACATATACCTATGTAGATCTTTCTTTTGTTATTTTTTATATGATTTGTAGTTTTAGGGTGTCCTAATGGGTATTATTATACTCACCCGTACATGGTATTTTCCCGCATGTGTCATATCTTATATAGATGACTGAACTTTTTGATGGATTCATAGAGGGACTAGGACCAGGTGGTGGTTAATGATAGGGAAAAACCAAAGTGTGTTCCCATGGTAACTTGATAGAAACCCCCATCTTTAATTCTAGGTTGGAATTGTTTTCAAACTATTTTTGGTGGGATTGTATTTAGTCCTATTTACTTTCCATTACTTCTTTTCATAATCTGGTTGTGTGATTTAGATGTATGCATGAATGATTGTTAAATTTTATTTATATTTCAGAATTATATGGGTATGGAGATGTGTGCATGTGTATAGGTACATAGGATAACACCTCCCATGTTAGTGATATACCTTCTCGGTGCTAGTCCCCAACTCTTGGAATATTGTATATGGGATTGGGGAGTCATGGAATGAGACCATTTGGGATGAGTCATGACCGAGTGATATCAGAGCCAGTTGGTTCTACCTTAGTACTGGAGTCTATGATATTGGTTTGTGGAAATAGTGTTAAGTGTTTAGAATTTTGATTTCAGGACAAGGAATTCAGTGTTAGTGCAGAGATCGATGTATCCATATATTGAGACTTTGATCATATACCTTTTGACTCAGTATATGAGAAAACTGGTTGTAAGGAAAAATAATTGTACACACTTCATGTAGGAATGTGTTGTGTTTTCCATGTCCTTCTTAAGATAGCTCTCCAGATATACTCATTGAATATTGTACATCTTGTTTATTTTAGTATTACTCCATGATGTATTCCATCTAGGATTATATGTAAGGATCATGAGGATGATCCCCTCAGTAACGAGGCACTGATACATGGGATTGTTCGAGAGGTGTTGCCTCTAGGTGGTGCACCATCTATACCACTACCTATAAAGAAGTAGATGGTACCTATATTACTAGCAGATGAGGTGCATAGGATGAAAACACTTTATGAGTTATAGTGATAAAGTCCCCTCAAGTTTTGAGTTGAGCCTGAACCATAGGTGGTTGATAAATATATTGAGGTGGTTATATAATTTTTCCAATTAGTCAAGACACCAACAAGTCAGATGGTGGTTCTCGTAGCGAGGCTTCTTCATGGGTTAGTAAGATGATGATGGGTTTTGGTGACCAAATCATATGATGACATGACTCTAGGATGGTCAGAGTTTGAGTGAATTTTTAGAGAGGATTTCTCTCCAGATATGTTGAGGGATGTATGCATATAGAAGCTTCTATAGGTTCAGTAGGGTAGAATGATAGTAGCTGAGTATTCATTGAGGTTCACCAACCTCTCTAGGTACTCGATGGATATGGTACATGATTAGTTCTTTAGAGATTATAACTTCAAGAGAGGACTGTATAGAGACATCTGATCCAACATTATAACTCTATAAATTCCTACCTATGCTGGTGCGCTAGATAAATCTTTGGTGGTTGAGAGTTTTTTGTATGAGAAGACGTATACAATGGTTTTTGGAAGTGGACATATAGGAGCAGAGACTTTGGTAGAAGGAAGCCCAAAATTAGTCCTAGGGACCTGGACATACAAGACGTTTCAGGAGGATCTCCAAGGATAGAGGTTTTTCATTTCAAGGATCACAGGATGGGTTTATTCATGTGACGTCCTATCCCAAATGACTATGAAACTAGTAGTCGGACCAGTAACCACATGGCATTAAGCGCACATCCCTAAACACCATAGGCTATCGACTAGCAGTGGGGGTCTAATGGTGGTATAGTGAGGAGACCATACCCTCGAGATCATAGTAGAAAAATAGTATAATTATGTGTGAATCAATAAAAATTGGAAACAATATAAATAAATAATAAAGCAGTGGAAGATAAATATAATGATTTAATAAGAGTGGAAAATGGAAACAACCATTTATGCATGCATAATAAAGTGATACTACAAAACCAAAATAGGAAACAATAAAACAGACAACACGATACAATACAACAAAGTAAGAAAAGATCCAATAACCCCAAAGGATACTACATGAGCATATTGAGTGCTATCTCAGTCTTGTGCTTCTAATCTCCCATGTATAATGTACAACAGAAGAAACAATCATGGACCTACAAACATGAAGATCTTCTTGAGTACCCCAGTGTAATGGTGGCCTGAGTAGGTTGTGAGATATAATTAGCAGTCCACCACTAACGATGTCTAAAATGTAGTGAAGTCTATTATTATAAATTACAATAGTGTGAATATATAGTGAAAAGGCATAAATAATAAAATAATTGAATAATAATATCAATTCATCTTAGGTTCCTCAAGGTCACATGAACAATAATACCTACTTCGGCCTAAGCCATAATGTCTCTAACTATGGTGAACTTATACAAATCAATATAAGGAAATGACAGGTCATTACAAATATGTAGAAAAGATGTATTGAGCCCAGTAATGTGATTTGGCCTTGCATATGAATCCTATATTTTAACTAATTATCATTCTTCATTTAATTAAAAGAGGAATATCTTGTATTCAATTAAATGAAATCCTAGGCCTATCCAAGGATAACCTTATGAAGAAACCCAAGTATCGCAATGGGAGCATAACATTTATCCAAGGCCGAAGGAGTCCATCCATGGTGATCCATAAATAAAATCCCAATTATCATTCTTTAAATAAAGTAAAACACATCCCCTTTGAGTCCATCCTTGATATCTCACAAAGGGGTCTAAGAATATCTCATGACATGGTGTAACCATCTTTCCACCAAGCCCATCCACGGGTGATCCCCTAGGAATCTATATAACTTATATGGAGGTAAGAAACATAAAAGGTGAACCTACCCAAGATATAACATGTATCACCCCCAGTGTTTAAATCCTCCATGATCCATGAGACCATCCTTGGAATTCCATAGTAAGGAATCAGATTATCGCTCGAGGCATAAACAATACATTCATTCCTTTTAAAATTTAATCACCAAAGATACCAAGTATATAACCATACCTTATCATAAACATAGTGCAAGGTAGGAAGCTATGTATATAAGAAAGACACATCACATGTCATGAATTTTAAAGGATAGGGATAATCCATTTTATTATTTCAATTACAAAATAATAAATCCCATATACTAAACACTCCAATGATAAAAACAATGAAACATTAAACATATCATTATTTGATTAGAAGATATAACACCTCAACGAGGGGTTTTACTAGAAATCATGATATTATATTTAATTAATTCATTGATTCAACATCATACATTTCATTCTAAGAAACAATTATATATACCCAAAATTTAAATAAAAACACAACACAACCATTTAATTCATTTCATTTTAATTCATACACTCCAAGGATGGTATAGTTGTAAGGAAAACACAATATTTTAATATGTTCAAATAATATAACTTTCCCAAAGGGGTGGTTTGGGTTGATTCCATAACCTCCAAAAACAAATATAGAAGTCTATATTGCATTACAATATGGTCTAAGAATTTTATTTAAAGTAATTGATAATGTATAGGTGATACCCAAGAATTCGGGCACACAACACAATGGCGTTATTATATAATCAACAAAACATTGAGGGATAATATATATAAAATAAAACTCATACTTAGTATGACCCATTCATCTAATATCAAGGCTTGATTTAGTCCAGTTCGAGATAAATCAAAGAAACAAACAAACACCTTGAAAATAGAGTGAATTAGGTAACACCAAAATTGCATAGATGAGGAGTAGAGAAACTAAGAGAGGAGCTAAAGGAATGAAGATATTACTTAGGGATATCCAATGTAATAAATTATGCTCGAATCTGACATCAAACGAGGGAGATATTTCCATACCTAGAAGAGGAGAGGAGAGGGATCTCAAAGCTGGAGGAGAGGAGCTGCATGTGAGGGAGTAGAAATGAGGAAAAAAATAAAAATGTTGGAGGGAAAAAATGGGGATTTCACCTAAATTTAATGAGGGGAATGATTTCGACACACATTTGGCCAAACCGTGCACCAACCGTCCAAGAGGAACTATCCAAAGAGGGGGGGGGGGTCACAGGGTTCTTATGAACAGTTTGGGAAACATGTGAAAACCATGAAATTACCCACTATCAAAAGACCTACAACTGGTGCACGGATATGTGGTTCCCCTCACATGATTAGATCAAACAATGTGAGACCTACAACTATACTGAAATAACAACATTATTTCCCTAGGTGGGCCGCATGGCTTAAGAAAAGATGTGCGCCCTGACCAGTCCTTCCAATTTTCGAGTTTTCAAAGTTTGATATTCCCAAAACTCGACGGAACACCCAAGGCACCTCTTGGGAATTCAACTATGTCTACAAAAAAACTTTTAAGTGTTCCAACTCTCTGAGTTTCATTATAAATATCTTTTTATAAAATAGTCCATACACCAAATGGAAAAATTCAAATTCCTTTGAAAATTTATCCAGTTCAAAAGCATGGGACGCTACAACCACCCCACCTTAGAACTTCTAATCCCCAAGAAACCCTGGGGAAAGCAATAGAAGCATCACCTGAACTACTAGGGTTGGAAAACTTTTCCCAATGGCTGCATTACATTTATAAACACCCAACACACTCCAAACATCTCTTTTACACCTAACATAAAAACCATCAAAACTTGAGCCAAAAATCACATCTAAACTACAACATCAAGATGATGCATACCAGAGACAATCAAAATGATGACAGGATCAAATCATCATCTCTTTATATAACCATCCCATGGAGATTCCCACCATAGGTACTACCATTTACTGGCCAATTATGAGTCACCATGTCTCCATCGTCAAATTTTTTGATCTAAGCATGCCCTTAGCATTCTAGTGATTCTATTATCATGAATCTTAAATTTAATGAGAGGTCATCCCCAAATTGACCACAAGTCCTAGTTGAGCTGAATTTTCATGAAAATCCTCAGCTGACTACACTACACTGCTCCATACCAAAAAAATCCATTTAAGTGGTTCCTCACTGACTGAATATGACGAGAGAGAGGGATATAAAGTCGATCCGCCTCTGGTCGACAACCCTCAAAACTCCCAGCTTAGATGAAAGATGCATTTCAAAAGATAGATATGGTGATTTTAGATGAATTCACATACAGATTTTCTATGATCATTCTCATTGAAGCTATAACCATCACCCTATGACATCTCTAGAACAAACATCCATCTAAGTTATCCTACTATGGAACAACCATGGGTGCATGCCATATCCAACACACCTGGATCATTACCATTTAAACATATCATCTAAGATCAGATGAGGTTTGAGGTAGTATCATAATCATCAACATGAGTTCAAGGATCTCATCCAATGAAAACCATATTCAACATTTACAAGTGATAAAAATTATTACATATCTAAAATGTCCACTCATCAAGTACACTATCTGATCCCAAAGAGGCATCCACTTGGAGATTAGGTAAAAGGGGCCAGCTAGTGTCTGCGAGTCTTTCTAAGGTGTTATTACTTGAGAACCCAATTGTCACTCAAGGAAAACCATTCCTCAATAAAAAACACACTTATAGCATGAAACTATGATAGAGTTCACCCACAAAGCCCAAAAATATTTAAAATTTTAGAGAAGCGTATAACTGACACTCTATCGGTGTATTTGGACAATTTCAAGATAGGGGACATGATCATTTCTAAAATTAGAGTACATTAAAATGATTTAAACGATATACAAAAAGGATATAAGGCACTCCTACTACCCCAATATGAAGTGCTCAGTATGGTTCTAGACCAACCGTAAACCAACTATGGAAATAAATAGTAGTCGACCCATCATCGAGTGACTTCTTTTAGAGAAAGCTCAGATTCACCTACCAACACATCACCATTATCTGATCACAATGCCTCTACTACCTGAGGAATCCTGTGATTGATCAAGAACAACCACTGTGTCCCATACCTGACCAACGATGTCTTCGAAGGGCTCACATGAAGATAACAGCAATATCATCATGCTCTCTTGCAAGAACTAACCTAAAAGGAAAGATTACTAGCCACAAGGCATTTTAATCAAGACCGACCAACATGTAAAGTAACTGATTCTCCTTATGAAATCATCCCAAGCATTGGGATGAGTCCAACTATTCTTTAACACCTAGGTTTCTATACTTGAAGATAACCTATGAAAATAACATAATATTTAAAGGATTTAACGATCACCACCAAACTCAATTAGTTCAACATACCCATTTAACAACTCGAAGGGTATTGTGTGCATCGACACACACTACCTTGAGGTTTCATAAGAAAAATGACACATCCTTGATACTATCCATAGTCTTATCATCCCAATGAATTCAAGTATCTGATGTACCACATAGAAGAACTAGATCTGATTCACACCAACCCATATGACTGTAAAACATGCTAATGAATTCCTGAGTCATTTAGCACTGAAAAGGAAGAAGAGAAGGGTCACATGACCTACTAGGCAGTTGACCATTCCCTAGGCATGTCTATAAAAAAATGATAATTACATGATTCTCATGCCCATAAAAAGGGTAAAAACAACAAGCGGCCAAACATCAAGACAAATGTTCACTTTTAAAGGCTAAGAGTCCTATGAGGGAAAAAACACCCAATGAAACCATACAACATGAACTGCTCATAAGCAATGAGCAAGGGATTTGAAGTTCATAGGGTGCCGCCTAAAATGGGAATTACCCTTACTGAATCATAACTCATCAACCCTAGAAGGGGGAGGTCATGCTTGAAAAGGTCACTAGGACTAAGTGCCTATCACTTAGGTTCAAGATATATAAGAATGAAATACGGGTAACACTCGCACTCTCGTTCTAAGGCAAGCTCAAGGAACACTGAAATACCCTTACCTGAGGGCTATACTAAGAACACCACTTAAGGTTCCATTTTAAGGCATTAAACCAAAACTCATTTAATTATTTAAACATTTAAAGGTTTAGTTTTAAAGAAAAAATAATACAATTAATAAGGAAAAATCACCTGGTACTTTGTTTATCTAAGGCCGCATGGTAAAGAAAATGAGTTATATTGGAATTTCTTTTAAACATTAACTATTTTACTAACATCCCATCATAATTAGGTTATTCATTACATAAAACCCATTTTAAACATCATTAATCTATTTATAAGATTTCACAATTTTCTTAGTTAAAAAAATTCCAATTTCAATCTATAGATAAAGACACCCTTTATGTTGTAATTGGAATTTTCAGAAACTAACGACTCATAAATAATAATCTCAAAAGTATAAAACAACCCTTTCATTAATTAACGAGGGGATTGATCAAGTAAGAAAACACCACATGTCTATATGTAAAACCCTATAAATAGATACAAACACTTTAAATAATAATCCTTATTTAGTATAAGTATACCCCTATGGATTTAAATATTTAGGCGTAACAAAAAAATGACCTAAAAGGGTCCTATCACATCATTTTGGGTTCATCTATAACAACCTGAACATTTTAATCATTTAAATTTAAAGACACCCTTAATGGTTCTATTTCATAATAATCATACTCCAACTGAACTACTTTGGTCAAGTTATGCATTTAATAATTTATTCATACAGGTTATTATACCCAAGTAATATAGGTACAAGACTTAATAAGGCAACTAATTCATTTAAGGATCAAAAGCATTTATACTTATTCATTAGTATATAATAATATAAGGATCATAAAATATGGTTCAGTTATATGGGTTACCACTTCCCAATTTGTAAAGTGCCCATACACATTACAAATGGTAAGAAGGATCCCATTTAACCGTAACTAATCTATTTAGGATAAAAGAAAATTTAATAGATTTAACATTTATACAATAGTCTATGAGTATATAAAGTTCATCAATAATGTTTGGATTATATGGGTCACCATTTTACAATCAATAAAGCACCCATAAACTTTATAAATTTTTAATTGGATCCTATGTAATCACAACCAATATGTTTTATCCCATGCAACCACTGAACCATGGCTCAAACATCTTAGGATTGGTTATTAAGGTGTCCTCATCAATTGATGTAGGAAAACACTGTTTAAGTTGATGCAATCACTTTAATAACCAACTGTATATTAAAATTATAACTAGTCATGCTAAACATAAGAATAAATATAGGTAATCATGGTAGTAAATACAAGGAGAGAAGCTAGTTACACATGAATGTAATATGATTTAACATGGAAGGATACTACGTAAGTAAAGAAAACAACCAAACATAATATAAAAGAAAATAATGTTAATCAAATAACATAATCATGATGTACAAGCAAACATACTAAATAAATCATATATCATGTTATACAATAAGTAAGATAATAAATACCTAGGCAAGCACAAAAATAAGCATGCTACCAAAATACCTAACATGGCATCAAACAAGAAGGAAAATAAACACACAAGTCACATCTATAACTACCTATAAATATAATCTATATAGAATGGAATCTGTATGGTGGGTAATTTTCTATGTGCCAAGGATGATTCATGTAATGATTCTTTATTTCCACATCGGTCCAATAATAAAAATAACATAATAAGCAGTGGAAAGAACTCTAATCACTCAATGTGAAATAAAAATAAACTAGAATAGTAAACATCACAAATAACAATCCCATACCTAGCCACTTGGTCTGTTCCCTGTGCACGGGTTGATCAATCCCATTCATGACTTTTTACCAAGCACCGACACTTTCCTAATATCATGTATACCAATTCTCAAAATAGTAAAATGAAGGAAACAAACATTTGAACCCACTTTTTAACATCCCATCCTAACTAAATATGAAATCAGTAGCCATACCAGTCGCCACATAGCCTCATGTGTGCCTCCCTAAATGCTAGAGGCTACCAACTAGCAGTGTGGATCTATTGGTGGTACGGTGGGGAGACTATACACTCAAGATCAGAGTAGCAAAATAGTATAATAAGGTTTGGATCAATAGATAGTATAAAAAATATAAATAAATGAAAAATTAGTGGATGATAAATTTAACAACTGAATAAGAGTGTCCAACAAAAACATCCATCTATGCAAGCATGATCAAGTAATGATACAAAACCAAAATAGGAAAAAATATAGTAGACAAGATAATACCTTACAATAAGGTAAATAAAAGATACAAAATTACCAAGGGATACTCCATGATAATCTTGAGTTCTAGATTAGTCCTCTACTAATAAGATCCCATGTACAATGCTCAACACAAGAAATAACCATGGACTAGTGAACATGAAGATCTGCTTAGTTACCCTAGTGAAATGGAGGCTTAAGTAGGGTGTGAGATATACTAAGTAGGAAACCACCAATGGTGTCTAAATTATATTCTAGTTTTTTATTATAAATTAAAACAATGTATAAATATAGTGAAAATATATAAATAATAAAATAAATGAATAATCATAAAAATTCAGATCAGGTTCTCCAAGGTCACCTGGCTGACCATACCTACTTCGGCCTAAGCCAAAATGTCTATAACTGAATTTAACCTATATAAATTGGTATAAGTAAATGATGGGTTATCATAACTACGTAGAAAATATGGAATGATCTTAGACATGTGATTTTTCTTAGTGGACACATCCTCTATTTTAACTAATTATCAATTTTCATTTAATTAAAAGAGGCATCTCATGAACTCAATTAAATGGCATGTTGGGACCATCTAAGGAGAACCTTATGAAGGATACCATGCATCACACTAATAATTTAACATTTATCTAAGGCCAAAGGAGTCTTTCCATAGTGATTCATAAATGAAATCCTAAGTATCACTGTTAGCATAAAGTAAAACATGTTCCCTCTAAGACTGTCCCTGGTATCTCACAACGGTGTCCTAGTATCTCTCATGGGACGGTGTAACCATATTTACACTAAGCCCATCCATGGGTGCTCTTTTGAGAACCAATATCTCTCATATGGAGGTAAGCAACACACATGGTAATCCCATTGAAGATATAACATGTATCTCCCCTGGCGTATAAAGCCTCATTGACCCATCAGCCCTCCCTCAACATTCCATAATAAAGAATTTGATATTTTTTAAGGCATAAAAAATACATTAATTCATTTTAAATTTAATCATCAAAGAGGCCAAGTATATAACCATACCTTATCATAAAAAAAGGTTCAAGGTAAGGGGTTATTTATATAATCAAGCCACATCACAAGTAATGAATACTAAAGGAGAGGGAAAATCCCTTTGATCATTTCAATTAAAAAATAATAAGGCCCATGTACTAAGCATGCCACCTATCCAAACAAAGTACCATTAAACATATCATTTTTTCATTATTAGACAATATACCTCAATGAGGGGTTTTATTAGACATCATGATATTATATTTAAAAAATTCATTGATTCAACTTCATGAATTTCATTCAAGGAAACAATTCAATATACCCAAAATGTAAATTAAAACATAAGTAGACCATTTAATTAATTGAATTTTAATTTATACACTCCAAGGGTGGCCCGGTTTTAAAGAAGACATAATATTTTAATATTATCAAATAAGATAACTTTCCTGAAGTAGTGGTTTGATTTGAGGCCATAACCTCCAACCACATAGATATGAGTCTATATTATATTACAAAGAGGTCTACGAATTTGATTTAAAGAAAATTATAATGTATAGGAAACACCTGAGAATTCAAGCATGAGGAATAATGGAGTTATTCTATAATCAATGAAACTTTTACGGATAATCTATACAACACCTAACTCATGCTTAGTAAAAACCACTCATCCAATATCAATTCTTGATTCAGTTCAACTTGAGACAAATTGAAGAAACGAATGAACACCCTTAATATAGGGTGAATTAGGTCACAGAAAAATATCATAGATGAAGAGAACATAAAATAATATAGGTGATAAAGGAATGAAGAGCTTACCAAGGGCTATCTAATTCACCTAATTATTCTCGAATCCAACACCATATGAGGGAGATCTTGACATACATAGAAGAGGAGAGGAGAGGGAGCTCACGATTAGTGGAGAGGAGTTGCAATTGAGAGAAGAGAAATTATGAAAATAAATAAAAATAATAGAGGTGAAAAAATGGGGATTTAAACCCACTTTAATGAGGTGCACAGTTTGGCCACATGGTTAGATAAACTGTGCACCAACCGTGCAAGAGGCACTATCCAAAGAGTGGGGTCACATGGTTTTTTGCACGGTTTGGGAAACCATGTGTGAACCATGAAATTTCACATTGTCAAAATACCTATAACTAGTACATGACCATGAAACTCCACTCATATAGTTAGATAAAATCATGTGTAACCTGTAGGTCCACTAAAATATCCATAAGTTTTCCCTTGGTGGGCCGCATAGTTTTAGACAAATCATGCACTCTAACCAGTCCTTATTTTTGAGTTTTCAGAGCCCAATGCTCTCGAAACTCGATGAAAAAACTGAGGCAGCTCTAGGGATTTCTAATACATCTAAAATAAACACTTTTAAGTGTTACAACTCTTAGAGTTTCATTATGAATCTCTATTTATAAAATGGAAAATCCACCAAATGGTAAAAATCAAATTACCTTGAAATTTTACCCGATCCAAAAACACGATACGCTAGAAGTCATCCCATTGATAGGTGGTGCTACTCATGAAATGATAGGGGAAATAATTCATAATATTGTCTGAACTTCTATATAAATAATAGAGAGATAGTGGATGGGATGCCGCAGTAGAGGTAGTGGAAGGAACAAAAAGGTCTTCAGGGTAGAATACATGGTAGAGGAGTTGGGAGAGAATCTAGAGGTGGTGGGAGCTTCAATTTATTACCACCACCACCCCCAAGTGGTCAGTTCTAGGCTTAGGGATCCAGAGGACATGGGTGGGGATAACTGTAGGTGGTTGAGGATTATGACCTAGAGGCTTTAAGAATGATTTGAGGTATGATCTGTGTCTTTTCTACCTTATATTAAGTAATGATAGACACAAGTACTAGTCATTCTTTATTTCCACCCATCTAGTTCAAGACATAGAGATTCTTGTTAAGCCCTTAGCTCAACCCTTTCACTTGGAGACTTTTACTAGAGATGAATCAAAGATCACACACTTGTGTTGAAAGTGTGGCCTAAATCTTGGAGGGAAGAGTTTCTATTGGAATATATTTATATTATCAATGAGGCCTTATGAAATCATTTTAGGTATGAAATGGTTATCCAGAATTCATGATTAGGTAGAATATTTTAGGCAGAGGATGCAGTGTATCCATAGTGATGGGATAAAGTTTTCCTTTATGGTATAAAAGAAAACCCAGGAAGTGTAGGATAGACTCATGCATAGGAGGGTGAAACCTATTACTCATCAGTTAGATAGCATGACCCTTGGTGTAGTGAATTTTATGAGTTTTTAGTTTTTTGTAGTGGCGGTGATGTATGAGGAAACCTTTATTGAGGACATTCTAGGCTTACCTCCCGGCCGAGAGATAGACTTTTTCATTGATCTACACCCCAGTATGACTCTGGAATTTGTTCTAGCATATCAGATGGCTCCCAAAGAGCTTCATGAGATGAAGGTGCAGTTAGAGGACTTGCAAAGGAAGGAATTTGTTAGAACTAGTGTTTCACCCTAAGAATCCCTGATTTTGTTCACCAAGAAGGTAGATGGGATCTTGAGGTTATGTGTGAACTATCGACACTTGAACCAAGTGATTGTGAAGAAAAATTATCCAACACCAAGGATCGATGACCACTTTCATCATTTGAGAGGGGAAAAGTGGTTCTTGAAGGTTGACGTCATATTAGGCTATTACCAGTTGTGAGTACTAGATAAGGATATATAGAAGATGACATTTAGATGTCGGTATGGTCACTATGAGTACTTGGTAATTCCCTTTGGAATGAAAAACTCCTTATAAGTGTTTATGGGACTCACGAAATGGATATTTTATCCCTTCTTAGACTGGTTTATGGCATTATTAATTGATGAAATAATTGTATAATTGGAATCCAAGGAGGAGCATGCAAGATACTTGAGGATTGTTCAAGACATACTCTAAGAGAACCATCTTTATGGGAATCTCTTGAAGTGCTAATTCTATATTTATGAGGTCCAATTTATGGGACATATTATCTTAGTATATGGAGTGGTGGTGGACTTGATAAAAGTCGAGGAAGTGTTATCTTGGGATCCACACATGAGATTTATGGAGGTGAATTTTTTTTAGGTTGGTATGATATTACTATATATTTATACCTGATTTCTCCAGGATATTAGCACCCTTAATAGCTTTGACCCCGAAGGTGTCAGCCTTTTGTGTGGATAGAGAGTTACTAATAGGATTTTTAGGAGTTTAGGAAGATATTGATGAGTGATCTAATATTTATATTTATAGAGGAGGGT
Organism: Viscum album; assembly: GCA_963277665.1. Taxonomy (NCBI): domain Eukaryota; kingdom Viridiplantae; phylum Streptophyta; class Magnoliopsida; order Santalales; family Viscaceae; genus Viscum; species Viscum album. The sequence goes on from OY728163.1 coordinate 1,515,836,942, forward strand.
GTCAAGTATGTAGTGTTTTGCGATGCATCAATAAATAGGCTTGACTGTGTTCTGATGCAAAGTCGGGCAGTGATTTTCTATGGTTCATGCTAGTTGAGAATACATGATCAAAACTATGTAACCCATGATCTTGAGTTCATAGTGGTAGTCTTCACACTAAAGATGTGGAAACACTACCTTATGGGACAGTGGTTTATTTTCTATTATGACTATAAGAGTCTCAAGTATATCTTTTCTCAAAAGGATCTGAAATTGAGACAAAGGATATGGATTGAGTTCCTCCAGGATTATGACTTTGATATTGTCTATACTCCTATAAAGGGAAACATAGTGGAAGACACTCTTAGTAGGATATATTTTTCTTAGTTATTGAATGAGGCATTGAAATAGTTTGCCTCTTTTTAGTTATACTTTGTGGATGGAGAAGGAGAAACTTACCTTTAGTTGATGGTTGTTACCCCTACACTTTTGCAGCAAGTTAGGGAGGAACATCATAGAGATACTAACTGTGAGACCCTATATACTCAGATATCTATTGGACATGCTAATGATGTATTTTATGATGGTGGGGAGCATATCATTCTTTTTTAGAGGATACACGATGGTACCAGTGATATTGCAGGAGGAGTTTTTTGAGAGAGTTTTATACATTTACTTTGGTGGTACATCATGGTGTGGAAAAGATGTACTAAGACCTCTAGCATTAGTTTTGGTGTCCAGGGATGAGGAAGGGATTTGCTGAGTTTTTCTCCCAATGCCTTACTTATTATAAAGTGAAGGATGAGCACCAAGTTCTAGTGAGTTTAGATCAAACCCTTGAGGTGTCATAGTTGAAGTGGGATTGGATATCAATAGAAATTTTGACATGAAAACCATGTATGTACAAAATTATATCTGGGTGATCATAGACCAACTCACCAAGTCAACTTAATTCCTAGCTATCCAAGAGAAGAATTCATTAGAGATATTTGGATGCCTCTTCATGTAGGATATAGTCCAACTCTATGGAGTTCCATTAATGATTGTTTCCAAACATGATGCTCGCTTCACATATCAATTATTGAAGGTTTTACAGGAGGTGTTTGGGACTCAGTTATGATTGAGAACAATGTTTCACCCATGAAATTATGGATAGTTTGAGTGGACCATTCAGGTTCTGGAGGACATGCAGTGGGCTTGCATTTTGGACCTTTTCTATAGTTGGGATGATCATCTATACTTTTTTCAGTTTTCATACAACAACAACTACCATTCCTCCACTGGTATAACACTATTCAAGGCCTTTTATGGGTGACCTTATAGGTCACCACTTTTTTGATCTGACCTAGGAGAGTCGACATTCATGGGACTAGAGTTAGTGGAAGCCACTACAGAAAAGGTGCTGATCATCAAGGAGTGGATGAAAACTACAAAAATATTTTAGAAGTATTATGTGGATAGATGATGAAGTCCTTTGAATTTCTAGGAGGGAGACCATGCGTTTCTATGGGTTTCATATCGATGTGGACTATGAAGGTTTTTCTAGGGTGAAAATCTATATTTGAGATTCATTGGCCCTTTATAGATACTATATAGAGTTGTCAAGGTGGCATACCACTTAGCTGTACCACCGCAATTAGACCAGATACACTCTATCTTCCATGTGTCACGACTGAGGAGGTACGTGCATGACCCATCACATGTTATTTTCTGGGTATATCTGAACATCAAGGATGGAGATACATTTACTAAGTACCTGGTAGAGATAGAGGATAAATATGAGAGGATCTTTCAAGGGTGATAGATTACTTTAGTGAATGTTCAATGTCAGTATGAGAATCTTTAATAGAGAACCTGAGATCAGAAGGCTCAAATACATGCTCAATACCCACATCTCTTTGTGTATCCACTTGTTTTGTATTTTTGGGATGTAAATACACAAGGTGGTGAGAATATAATGACTCATATTTTCCTTGTATTATTTTTGGATATTGTATTGATTACTTTCGAGACTAGGCGCTGAAGAACACATCATGTACTGTGGAGATATACACTATGTGGGGACCTCTAAACAGAGGCTAGGGATTTGAGATAAAGTTAAGGATCACATAGCGTGTTACCCCTAAAACATGGTATATGACCCTTCCTAATTGGATCAACATGTACCTTAGAGGGTACACAGACATGGCCAAGAGTGCACAGGCATGGGAATGTCGTCTACTCCCACAAAGACATGACCGGGACTGATGTACGTGGGCATAGTCATGTACATGGACATGGGAATAAGTACATGGGAAAGGGAACTCCATGTAATTCCACATGAACATAAGCCAAGATGGTTACACGGGTAGGACCTAGTGATGAAGGGACACACCATGTACTCTTAGTACATGCCATGTACTCCTTCAATGTTGGCTAGAAGCCCCTATCCACTGTATTTTGGACAAGTTTCATCAGGGTGAGTTCCCCACATCCTTTTACCTATGTTTTATTATGGAATAAAATCCTACACATAGGTTGGTGATCCCTTAAGCATGGATTATTAGATAGAGTTGTTGGAATTATTCTATGAGACCCAAAGTGAGATACTCTATTATCTTTTTTCACTAAGTGGAGTTCTTGGTATCATCAAGACCAACACTATGAAGGCACAAATCCTTAAATTAGCTAGTTAATATAGATTGGCTTTTGGTATACCCCATGAACTTGGGAGTGATACCCATATATGTATCTTATCTCTTCAGACTTCTAGCATATACTTCTAATGGTGAGACCCTAAAAGAACCACCTCTCCGATGGATTTTATCAGTGTTATCTAACTCATGGAGTGTATTCTACTAGACAAGTGTTGTGTGTAACCTTTGAGTAATAATCCTAGGTTGGTATTATGGGTGTGACTTTACCTTGAGGTTTTATGTCCTTGTTGAGTATATCTAGATATTCTTTTTATATGTGTGGTAGATATATACCTGTGTAGAGATGACTGTTATTCTTTTGTTACATGATTTATGGATTTTTAGTGTCCTATTGGGTATTTTTATACACACCACTTCATGGGATTTTCCCACACATGTCATGTCTTGTATAGATGATCAACCTTTTGATGGAGTCCTAGAGGGACCAGGACCATGTGGTGCTTAGTGAGCTAAACAGTTCGAGGTGTGTTCCTATGGTAACTCGACAAAAATCTCCATATTTACTTTCATGTTGGAATCATTTTTATAATATTTATGGTTGGATTTTATTTTTCCATGTTTACTTTCCATTACTTATTTTCATACTACTGTTGTGGGATTTATATGTATGTAAGCATGGTTGTTAATTTGTATTTACATTTCATCATTATATGGGCTTGGAGATGTGTGCATGTGTACATGTACTTAGCCTAATTCTTCCCTTGTTAGTGATATTCTTACTCAAAGATAGACGCCTACCCCAAGCCTATTGGAGGCACAATTAGGGATTCACAACATGAGCCCCTTTGGGATGGGTCATGACATGACTCCTATCAGAAGTTTTTACCATTTACTATTGATCCAAAAAATTTTGAGTTAAAATAACTCCAAAATAAATTAATATATTTATAATAGAGATAAAATGAATCAATTATAGTTATCATCAATGAATATTAAAAAAATAACAGTAATTAAGGGCATTGATATTAAGTAAGAGAGTGTTATTTTAGAGAATATATGATATTATGGAAGAGAGTAATATCTTCGAGTAGGTGGTGTCTTTATTGGAGTATTCTCCTTTTCACTTTTTATATTTTATTCTGGTATGGTTTTTTTACTGTCATACTCATCCATATGTTTATCTATTTGGAGAATGATTGATGTATTTGAGGTTATTTATTTTTGGTTGACTATTTATATTTGAATAGGGTAATTCCTCCCATTTATCATATTTTATATATTTGATGACAATTTCCAACCTATGGCCTATTGGATATGGGATTTGGGGGTCACCCTCAATGACATATATGAATTAGGAGGAGTCTTAATAGGGTTAATTCATGGCACAAAACAACAAGTTCAACTATAAAAATATAGATTAAATATGATATTAGAAGAATTGGTCATAAAACTCATTAAAAAAACTAAAAAAGGATGTATCATCATAATACTTTTTTGAAAAATAAAAAATCATATATTTTGAAATATTGAATACTAGTTGTGTTTAATTTTGATGAAATTATCCAAAATATTACCAGTACATTACTGGGAAATATAGAGAATAATTCAAAAGAGGATTTTAATGTAGTATTTCTATAAATTATAAGTGTTGAAAATTTATATGAATAAAGGAAAAGATACCCATATATAACTAGAATATGAAAACTAGAAGGAAAATAACTAATAAATTAAGGGAGAAAAAGATGATATAATGAAAGAAAAATTTCATAATTAAGTAATAAAATAATAGGAACAAATAAATAAACTAGAGGTGTAACCATAAAAATCTCAAATTCTATTCCCAAAGAGGCTGGGATAAGTAGAGGTTGAAGCACAATGACAAAAATTGAAATATTTTACAAAAATCACATCAACATATCTTCTTCTTCAAGAAAATATAAATTATATCAAATAAAACATTCTTAACAGATTTATTGTTGAATAATAAGATTTAAGAAGATTTAAAAGTAATATGTTTAAGTGTGGATTGCTCAACTATGGTTCAAAGAATTATTCCACCCAATATTAAAGATCCAATTTTTTTTCCATACCTTAAACTATTAGTTTATGTGTCCTTTTTAAGGAATAATGTGATTCAAGGGAAAGTGTATATATTATACCAAATAAATGTTTTTAAGAATTTATTATTATAATACCAAAATCCAATATGAGTATAACTTCAATTGGTAGAAAAATCAATGAAGTATACACATGGTTTTTTAGATGATGATCTTGTTAAGGTTGGAAAATTCATTTTTCCTATTGAATTTTTGATCATGGAGATGAATGAAGAATATGAACTACGCATAATTATTAGAGGCCCCTTTCTAACTATTTATAAATATTTTATTGATGTTATTCAGTGAAGAATTATTTTTATAGTTATAGAAGAACAAGTGACATTTGAATTGATAAAAATTGTGAAATACAGAGATAAATTTTAGAAATTCTATATTAAACACCAAGAGATCCATAGAAACTATAGATTTGAATCTTTAAAAAGAACATAATATCATGAATAACATTAATGAAATAGTATAAGTTTACAATATAATAACCTAAAGGAACAAGAATAATTGGATACAAAATGGGTGGAACACTTATAAAATGACTCCTATCAGAAGTTTTTACCATTTACTATCAAACCAACAAATTTTGAGTTAAAAAAGTCTAAAATACACTAATATATTTATACCAGAGAGAGAATGAATCAATAATGGTTATCATCAATGTATATTAAACAAAAGAACAATAAAATCAATAATTGAGGGCAAAAAAAAATTAATAAAGAGAGTGATATATTAGAGAATTTATGATATTAAATGAATAATAACTTAATTTTATACCCATAAAGTAGCATTAAAATAATGGATTAAACCAATATAATAATAAAAAATGAGATTAATTCCTCATATTAAGGAATTTGTAAAGAATTAGGTGATTAAATTACTTTATGTGGATATCATTTATCCAAAATATGAGTGTGAATTGGTAATCCCATTTAATGTATATTAAAGAAGGGAAGCATAAATATAATAAATAATATAAACATTTAATTTATCCATACTCACACTATTATAAGTTATAAATTATGTGTCAACTATAAGAAACTAAATGATGAAATAATAAAGTATCACTTCTCATTAACTTTCATTAGAAAAATTTTAGAACATCTTATAGGGCATGGATATTATTGTTTATTTGATATCCATTTATATTATAATCAAATTATAATCAACTTGAATGAATTTTCTATATGGGACCTTCACTCATCAAATAATGTCACTTGGAATATTCTATATATACACACAAATTTTCTGTGGTGGAGGGGATTCTAAAGGAAGACAAGTTACTTTTTCTGATTTCAAATCCATTAAGATAGGTATTATATATTTTTAACCGATTAAGGGGGTTCCTACGGTGGAGATATCCCCATTCCAATTTGTTGAAGATTAGAAGTTGAAATTCTTTTCTTTGGTATCAAGTTTTGGTGAGTTTTTCCTTATATAATAATAATATAAAAACACATTACCTAAATAATATATAAGGGAAATAATTTCCTGATATAAGGTTTTGTATGGAATCCAATAGTCAATGAAAGGCATATTACAAATAAGAACCTTCACTGAAATTGCTTTTTGGAAGGTGATTTACCAATAAGCACCTTTCCAAAAAAGTTTTGGTTGGAAGACACTTTTCAAAAAATCACCTTCTTCATAAATATTATGAAGAAGGTACTTTATAGAAAAGAACATTCTTTAAAATTAATTTGAATAAGTCACTTTTCTAGAAAGCACCTTATGAGAAAATCCTAGAAGAAGGCACTCTATAAGAAAGTTCCTTCTATTAATCCCTAAATAACTGCTTGACCTGAATCTCAGCCATTCCAGGCAGATCTCCCATCATGGTTCCTCCAATATATCATAGATCCTCCACTTCACCCTATCCTCTCTGATGGTGGTTCTTCCCATCATCATCCCCTCTAATGAAATAATCCACTCCTCTCTTTCCATGAAATTGATGCTCTGGTTCAGCATACTCAAAATCCCAGTTCTTGAAAAAGTATAGATTTAGTTTTTCAAAACTATTTTACACAACCCATGAACATGGATGGTATTTGTTCCAATTTGGTATACTCGAATCGAGATCCCATTTCCCTATTAAGCATAGATATATTTTTTCAAAACCCTTTTACGAAACGTGTGAAGTCAGCAACACCCCCTATTATTAAAGATACTTGTGGGAAAATTGTCATCTTCTACCACAACTCCTGGCACAAAGGTCAACCCATCATGAACCCCCTCATAATTCCATTCACAATACCCCATTTTGAGATTCTCCATTTGCGAGACCCAGTTCTCCAATATCCTTACATGAATACTGCTGATTAACAATAGGTATATGATAAATTTAATTTAATTTTTGGTTTATTTTATTTAAGTAATATTTATTGTATGTTATATTATTTAGTTATAATTGTATAATTTTTCCATGAAATGTGTTTTTTATTTTTTGTTTTGTTTTTTATATTTCTAAAATTTGGGTTATTAAATTATCAGGGTTCAATGATAAGTATTTTTTATGGTTTAATTTGTAATTTTATTATAGGATTTTTATTACATAAGAATTATTTCATTTTATTGGCTATATATCTATTATTTTATTATATAAAACACATTACTAAATTAATTAGTGATTTTTCAATTAATATATTTATTTAATTGCATAATATATATATATATATATTAATTTATTATTATAATTAATATATATGTTATTTTATTATATAAAATATAACATGATTTAGTTTATTAATAATTTTCTAATAAATATATTATTACATTGTAAAAAAATATAAATTAATAAGTTAATTATAAGTTTATATTTTAAGTTAGCAAAATTAGCTGTTTTGTAATTAATTTAAATTGATAAAAAAATTAAATCAAATAATTCAATTTGATACTTGATGAAAAATAAAATATTTTCAAAAACTGAAATGAAATTTTTATTTAATTTAAATATTAATTAGTAAATTTATTATTTTTAATTTTCATTTGTTCATTATTGTATTGTATAGTCTATATATATATATTTTAAAATATTACATTGTAGAAAATAAACTTATATTACATATATTTATATTAATATTTTTCTTACATGAATATTTTCGTATGAATTATTTCATTCTATTATGCATGTATATATATATATATTATTTAATTATATAAAATATATTAGTAAATTAAATAGTGATTTTGAAATTAATATATTATTACTCTGTATGATATATATATTAATATAATATTACATTGTAATTATTATTGTAATATAAATTAATAAATTATTCTAATAATCAAATAATATATTATTATTATATCGTTGTATCATAATTAATATATATATCATTGCATTGTATAAAATATATTATTTTTTAATTAATAATTGTTTAATTAATATACTATTGAATTGTAAAAAATATATATAGTATATATATATTATTGTATTCTATAAAATAAACTTATGTCTATATATATATATATTAATATAAAATTACATTGAAATTAAAATATTATTAATTAGTATTTAATATATTTATAAATCATTCTCTGATGCATCACTAATTCCCATTATCGCTATTTGTTTTTTCTATTATTAGAGGAATTATAATCAAAATAATAATATTTAAAGTTTAATGGTTTTAGATTTATCTGAAGAAATGTTGGTGTATATATTTAACCTGAAATTTAATTTCAAATAATTTTTTTAGAAATATGGATAAACAGATGCATGCATTTGTATATCATGAATGTAAAATAATTGATGATGAATATGGAATATCATATATTGTTGGTTCTTCAAGATGAATAAATCTTACTGGATGTGATATGATGAGCGCAGTTAACAGTAAAATTCTTGATTGATTGAAGATGTTTGGGATTCAGTGTATATCATCTGTTATTTAAATATTTTCTCAAACTTAGGATAATCTATACTACATGTGTCATCATTTGTTTAATGATGAAGATTTGAGGCTTTCTTATGATACATACTAAGAGCATGGAAGGCTTAGTGTGATGGAATTTTATATCGATGTTAGTAAAATTGAAGATACTAATAAAATTGAACAAAAAAATATCAAACAATGTTGAGGTATTTGTTTACATATGAGCGGGATGTTCAAGGAATATCAGGTGAAGAAAATACATGTAGAGAAGAGAAAAGATTTCAGATGATAGTACATGTAGATATTCCCACAACATCTATTTTTGTAGCTGATCCACATATGTGTGCGACCAATGATGCCTATGATAATCTTTCAGAGTATGAGGAAGTATCTGATAGAGAAGATGATATGATACCAACCAATAATACATAAATTCAACACGCACAACCAGTGAAAACATCACATTATATTAAACCAGTGGTGCCTGAGTTTTATTGGGATGTAGTGACACCAATAAATGAGTTACGATGTATTTTCCAAAAAATAAATGTTGTAAGGAATGATGATAAATTTTCTGTTAGAAGTAAATTTTATAGAAAAGAAGAATTACAAATAGTTACAAATAATTACAATGAGAAGAGGCATTACATTAATTTTGTGGATGATGTGATGAGATCAATATTTTTATAAAATGTCAATAGTTTTGTGACACATGCAAGATGCGACTGTGATCTACCCTTGTCAAAATTTCAACGTTTTGGAAAATTAAAATCATTTTAGGACCAAAAACTTGTTTGAATACAAGGATGAATCAAGATGATAGACAACTTTACTTGACATTAATGTGATCTATTATTATTGGTATGATCAAAGTTAATCAGGATGTTCATGTTGAGTTAATACAGGAACACATAGAGAGTGAGTATGGATATAAAATATCATAAAAGAAGGTATTTCTTTCAAATCATAAATCTATTGAGAAGGTTTATAGAGACCGAGAAATGTCATTTAAGGCGTTTCCTTATTGGATTGAGTGATTGGTTCAAACTGGTCAGGATATTTATTAATTTGAAATAGTGGATCATGTGGTGAATAATTGCGTCTCTGCAGACAAAGGCCAATTTCGTCAGATATTCTGAGAATTCCTTCCACACATTACAACACTACCACAATGTAAAAAATTCATACAAGTGGATGGAATTTTGGAATTTATAATGGATTTATCTTGATTGATTACACTTAGGATAGAATTAGAAGTCTTGTGCCACTGGAATTTGAAATAGCAGATAAAGAGAATATGTACTTTTGGAGTTGGTTTCTATATTTTCTGTATGTTCATGTCACCAATAAGCATGGGATATGCCTTATTTAGGATCATCATAATTGTAAAGACCACAACACCAATATCCTAGAGCTGGTGAACTACTTAATTAAATTGGTAATAATAATAAGTGTTCTCATCCCAAGGGACTTAATAGTTTTGTAGCATTGAAAAAACAGATACATACATAAGTTTTACATTACAAATTGAAAGAAAAAAAACAACATAGAAACTCTATTGGAAACACCCATAAAATCTTAGATTATTTCAGCAAGTCTTTCATAATATACATATTAGCATCCTGGAGAAAAATAAAACATAAGAAATGGGTGAGCGCAGATTCCTATTAAGGGTAATAAATACAATGGAAGCTAACATAAATAAATATAAAATAATAATTCAAAGTGATTAACTAAAAACACATGCCATTAAAACATAATCTTGAACATAATATAGTTAGATTAAGATCTAAATAAATAATTCCATATAAATAATCAAATGATAATTAAAATTAACCATATATATTCTACTAGTTGAATAATCACATGGATTATCAATTACTAATTTTATAATTAGGTAATGCATAATGTCAAACATTATAAACATATCGTCAGGGATTTAGCTAAGACACCAAACATAAATGGGTAAAAACCTAGTCTAGTTTGTCTCATGAGACCTACTAAAGCATAAAGGAGATATAGAGGGACCCAACCATCACTTATTAGGTCTAATTAATTACTCATATGAAAAGGAGTGGAGAATAATCAATATAAACATTCATATTGAAAAACTAGCATACGAAATGTGAATTCTGTAACCATAAACCATGAATGGTATAAAAACAACACATCCACAGTCAAAATGATCAGAAACCCTTAAAAAAATATGGTAGATGGTATAATAAGAGATAAAAATCAATGAAGTACAATATTCAACAAAGTATATTGATATAGATTAAGATACTTTTAAATGATACCATTGAAAAATTCTTGAAGAAAATAATCCTTAAACATTACAAAGTGTCTCATACCACCTCAAAACATTTAAATCATAATACCTATAAAGTAATAAAATTAAATAAAACTTATAATATCATAAGTATACTTATTATATGACATATAAAAGGGTAGTAAATACACCACACACATGAAATAAGTGGTGAACAAGGTATATATCTCACAGACGTAAAAGTGAGATGAGAAAACCCTTTTTTTACTTTGGAAGGAAGAAATATTTTGGAAAATCATTTGTATTTGTCATAAAATCAGATTTTAAACATGTATATCTCAGAAAATAAAATTTAAGGACATTGAAATTATGTTTGATTCATAAATTATTTCTACAATTTAAAAAGTGTTTTTTAAGAAACTTTAGAATTTGACCACTTTAGTGTAGTTTATGAGAGAATGTAAAAGAGTATTTAAAATGAAAAAGTCATAATTGTTTGTATAAAACCAGAAAAAAAGATTTTTATTAAAAAAATAGTTATTTTAGAAAAATAATCTATTTTAAAATATAATATGGAGTGTACTTGAAAATGGGTAAGAAATTATGAAGTTCCCTTTATTCTGGCTTGTATATTGGAGGAATTGAAAAGGGAACCTTATAAAACATGTATTTCCCCATAAAAGAAAGATAAAATGATTCAGATACATGATTTTGGAACATATAAACGTAATATATAATAATTATATAAAAATTATGAAAAATTTCATTGGGTTAAAGAGAGAGAAATTGTAACCCAAATGAAAAATGGAGGTTCGGGGAGAATCTAATACCATATGTAAGAAAGTGTTATGAACTTGCACTTAATGTCCTAGATAATGAAATTATATTCATTAATAATTTAATTAGGAACCTATTAAACATTTATTTTATTTATTATAATTTTATTATGTTCATTTATGGTCTTTTTGATGAGTTATAATATTTAATTTTGTCGTTTGGGAGTGTTTGTTTCCTTGCTTTTCATGATTGGTTCACTTGTATACAAGTATTAAAGATCATGTAAAATGATAATAATTATATAGAATTGAAATTAAATGTTACTAATAAACTTATATAAGATTAAATGGTCTTATATAGTATATTTTTCTATATATTAAGATGATCCATTAGATAAAACATTAATGATAATCGTTTGGATTAGTTTGGCATTTTTTCAATCATCACGCACTAGTTTTGTTTTATTAATTAATATTATGTATATATACTAGTTACATGACATTAAATAAGATTTAATACATATATAAAAATATTTTTTAACCATAAAAATGGTTTTATGACCATCCTTAAAGTCATAATTGAAAAATAGAAACACATCATCCATGAAGGTGGTAAATCGACACTTCACAGATAATGTTTTCATTTTTAGAATAAAAGGAATAGGAAAAGAGAGTTAATGGTGGATTTTACATTAAAATAATAAAATTATAGTATATATAGGATACTATAGTTTTAATTCATGTTTGGACATTGGATGTGAGAAGAGTATAAGAAAAGATAAGAAATTGAAAATAAAAATAAGAAAGTGAAAGAGGATTTCACATCTTGAATTATTCGCCTTGAGAACTTCCTTAGGGAAAATGGTTTTGGTATTTTATTGAAAAAAAAATCTTAGATTCTGGGAAGAGGCTTGAAAATAATATTGGGTAGAAATTGGACAAGATTCAAGGCTTAAGATGTGTGTGGAGAAGATGTGGCAAGAGGTGGTATTTATAGTGGAGTGGGGTGTTTTTTGATTATTTTATTCATTAGATTATTATTTTGGCTCAAGAAAATAAATAGCGATGATTACATGAATAAATATAGTAAATAGATAAGTATAGTTATAGATTATGGTTCTTACATCATCAATGACTCATGGAATACTGTATTTAACTTATAATGTATATATACTGTAAATTACCGTATTTCACTATTAAAAAAAATCATCTATTTTAGAAAAATACCAAAAATTCACCCTAAATTTTTTTAAACCTTTATAAATAATTAATGAAATAATGTTTTTGAAAATAATTTTATAAATATGATAAATTTAATTTTTAATTAAAATCATCATTTACTCGAAAAATACAGATTTTAAAATTATAACTTATTTTATGACACTTTCAAAAATTAATTTAGGTCTCATAAAATTATATTATAATCATAATACAATAAAATAATAATTATGAATATATTTAATGAAAATAAAATTTCTTTTAAATAATTATTTAAATTATTCTATTGTGAATTAACATTTATTTTTGTACAAAATACCAATACTTAATTTATCATTTTAAAAACATTTATTTACTTATTTCATGATATAAATATATTATATTTTTATTAATAAGATACGTAAATTTTATTTATAATTTTATAGGTGAGATATAATTAAAACTAAAAATATACTTTTAATATAATGAAATTGATAGTTTAATAAAAATCGGTATTTTTCACTATTCATTGAAAAAAAATATTTTCAAAAAAATACCAAAATTTGACCCTAAGATAATTTTGACATTCCACTTTTAATTTTTTTTTGTTTTTTCAATATAATTTTTTTTTCAAAATATAGTTTTAAAATAAGTGCACCATTAAAAGGCAGTAAAACTTTATTTAGAAAAAATATGTCCTTTTAATGCATAAAATTGGATTCATTCTTATCTTATGACTATAAAATAATTTGGATGAATGTAAAAACATTTTATTAAATATATAATATATATATTTCATAATTTGGTTAATACTATTTATTCTTACCAATTTAATGACTAGGTTATAATGGTCATTTTAAAATAATGATATTTAATTGTATATTATTGTTCATTTAAGCTTGGCGTTGTATGAAAAATTTATTGTCTAAGAAATTAAATTTAAAAAGAGGCATACCATAAAATATTTGGGTGTTACAATCTCCCCTCCTTTAATAAATTGTGTCCTCAAAATTTAAAAATTTATTTTGAAAATCAAAGGTTGATACTTCAAAATTATTTTTTGGGAAACCCACATCAGAAATAGGGTTAATAAAATATCATCTTAATAAGAGGGAACGTGAAATGGGAAAGTCACCACAAAACTAGTATTTTTGGTAGGAAATCATTAGCGGAAAGTGATTACATGGAAATAGAAGATAAATATAACTATAAAGTTATGATACAGAGTGACAAAGAACATGTTCATTAGAAAATTAAACATCACAAAACCATAAATCTTGTGATCGGTTAAAAGACCATTAATTTATTAGAAAGAAAAGTAAATGGATGACATTTTTGTTCTAAAATATTTTTCTTAGAGTTGAGTTATTCTTTGAATATTAAGATAATCACTTGAAAAAATAAAATCAATTGATTACTTTCCATGTCATAAGTATAATATCATCCTTTGGTTGTGCTTCGATCTATTTTCACTTCATTCATTACACCTGGAAATGAATGTTCAAGATAAAATTTTCATATCTAAAGAACTTTTAACAAATCATATGATCCTTAAGTCATTACTTAAACTTTTAAATGTTTACTGAAACCTAGAAGGTTAGCATATGTTATCAATGATTAATAATTTCCAAATTTTAATTTTATCCATTCCACATGTAGTTAATATTAATAATCATGTAAAACACGTCTGTCCACATTCAATGACAAAAAATTTAGAAGGAAGGTCAGTAGATTTCCAAAATAAACTTAACATAAGATTCTATAAATAATGTATCTTTTATTATCACATACCAAATATTTGAATACCTTAATCTATTTTAAACCTTTACAAAACATGAATGCTTACAAGAGTAAAAGATCAAGTTGTTGAATATATTCCTTAAATACAAACATATAACAATTCCATCATAACATAAACCAGTAAATCACTAACCACCTTCATGGTCACCAATACTATCCCATACACATATATTTATTATTATCTCAATATCAAGCACATATTTAGGGTTATCTTTCCCAAATCATGATTTTTTTAAAAAGATCAACTTATAACAGAATCACTTCTCTTGGTTACTGATGTTATTCATCACATGCTTCCAATTACTTAAAGAAGAAGTAATAAAATGAAATCCTTATATATATCATGATTATTATAACCAAAGAATTATTTATAAAATAATAAAATAATATAATTCTTGAATCCAAACACAGGAATATAAATGATTCCTCTTCGTCTATGGTAGTAGCATAAGCTTGAATTTGATCCCTTATCTTCTTCAAGGGTATAATTCCTTGTATTTTAGGGAATTAATTTTCATATTGCCCCATATTCATATAGTTGAAGAATTGAATATTGGAAAATTATTTCCTTCTCTTGAAATCATGAGCTTGGTGGATTTTTTCTCCACAATTGAAGCAAAATACTTTTCCTATTAAGAATATAACAAGGTGTTTCCTTCCACTATTATCACATGTGGGAAGTACTTATTTCCCTTCCTATATTTATCTATCTTTTCCCAACCATCCTCTTATTCTATTACTTCCCTTTGAATCCATAAAACTTGGATAATTATTTCTCTATTTTTTTATAACATGATATTATTTACTTATATGATGAGAATATTTGGGAGACTACTTCCTTTTGAAATACTTGCTTAATAACATAAAATATATTGTCATTATTACTCTTCAGATCACGTGTATTGGTGAGGTTCACATTATATACGATAGGTTCCATTTCTAAATAATGGCATACACTAAATTAGGTTATGAATCATAATGCATAATTTCAAACTAGTAAAACACTTAATATAAATAGGAAATTTATGCATATCTAATCTCATAATCATAAACATGGTTTCTCTGGTGACATATTTAATTTTAAATCCTTCATAATTATTTTTAAAGAAAATGTGAATTATCTTAAGAATATCCCTTGAGAGTGTCAAACCAGGTTTGTAGTAAGGATTGTTTTCGTGTACCAAGTTATGCCGAGTCATGCCCGATACACCTTGACAGGGTTGTTACCCCTAAGTACATATGTGTCAGAATCATGTCTACTTGTAGTATCCATACGGGAATGCATTGCTAAGAAGAATCACATAATATCTACCTTACCAAAATTCTAGGATGTTTTTCTATTATTATCATAAAAGTATATCTTATGGTTATGTTCACTAATCTATGTTTTATAAATCTAGTTTCCAATGTTTCTAACAAACTTGATTTTGATACCAACTGTAAAGACCTTAACCCCAGTAGTCTGGAGCAGGTTCCTTACATAATTAAATAGGTATTAAGAAAAATATTTCACATCCCAAGGGAATTAATAGTTTAGTATCTATGAAAAAATATATACATACATAAGTTTTACATTACAACTTGAAAGGAAAAAACAACATAGAAACTCCATTGGAGACACCCATAAACTCCTAGATTATTCATACAAGTCATTCACAATATACATATTCGTATCTTTGTGAAAAATAAAATATAATAAAGGGGTTATCTAAGATTCTTATTGAGGGTAATAAATATAATAAAATCTAACATAAATAAACATAAAAAATAGGTCAAGGTGAGTAACTAAAAACCCATGCCATTAAAACATAATCTTGAGCATAATATGGTCAAAATAAGAGTTTAATAAATAATGCCATATAAATAATCACATGATAATGAATCTTAAACATGTATATTATACTAGTAGAATAATCACATGTATTATCAATTAATAATATCATATGAGGTAATTCATAAATCCAGACATCATAAACACACCATCAAGGTATCATCCAAGACACCATACATAAATGGGTAAAAACCCAGTATAGCTTGTCTCATGATACCAACTGATGCATAGAGGGGCTATAGAGGTCCCCTATAGTCACTTACTAAGTAAAATCCATTCCTAATATGAAAAGGAGTTGAATATAATCAACATAAACATTTTTATTGAAAAACTAGCATATGAAATGTCAATACTTTAACCATAAACCATGAATGGTATCAAAATAGCACATCCATAGTTAAAATGATCATAAATACTTCAAAAAAATATGGAATATGGTATTATAAGATATAAAATCAATAAATTAAAAGATTAAATAAGGTATTTTTACAAATATTAATATAATTTTAAATGAGACCATTGATTTTTTTGAGGAAAATAATATTTAAAAATTCCAAAGTATACCAGACCACTTTGAAACATTTAAATCATAATCTCTATAAAGGAATAACATTAAATGAAACTTATAATATCATAAGGATACTTATTATATGAAATATAAAATGGAATTACATACACCACACAAAAGGAATAAGTGGTGAACAAGGCATATATCTCACCAAAGTAAAATTGAGACAATAAAAACCATTTTTTTACTTTGGAAAGAAGAGTTCTATTGGAAAATAATTTGTATTTGTCATAATATCATATTTTGAACATGTATATACCAAAAAAGGAAAGTTAAGGACAATGAAATTATATTTTATTCATAAATTATATCCACCATATAAAAATAGTCTTTAAGAAACTTTAGAATTGGTCCACTTTAGTGCGGTTTAAGAAAGAATGTAGAAGAGTCTTTAAAATAGAAAATGTCATAATTGATTGTATAAAAAAGAAATCAAAAATATTATTTTTTCATGTAAAAAATATTTATTTTATAAAAATAATGGTGCCTTAAAATATATTAAGGAATTTTACTTGAAATGGGTAAGGAATTGAAAAGTACCCTTTAACCGGGCTTGCTTATCAGGAGGAATTGAAAAGGGAACCTTATAAAACATATATTTCCAAATAAAAGAAATATGAAATGATATTAATACATGATTTTGGAAATTATACATATAATTAAGAAGAATTATATAAAAATAATTAATAATTACATTAGTTTAAAGAGAGATAAAATGTATCCTGAATGAAAAATGGGGGTTTGGGGAGAATCTCTTACCTTATGTTCAAAAGTGTTCTACACTTGCACTTAATGTCATGAATAATGAAATTATATTTATTAATAATTTAATTTATAACCTATTGATCATGTATTTTATTTATTATAATTTTATTATGTTCATTTATAGCCTTTTTGATGAGTTATAAGATTCAATTTCTTCATTCGAGAGTGTTTGTTTACTTGGTTTTCATGATTGGTTCACTTGTATACAAGTATGAAAGATTATGTAAAATGGGAATAGTTATCTATAATTGAAATTAAATTTTATTAATTAACTTAGAAATATAAAATTGTCTTATATATCATTTTTTTCTGGATATGAGGATGATTCATTAGATAAAACATTAATGATAACTGTTTAGATTATTTTGGTGTTTTTTCGATCATCACACACTAGTTTTGTTTTATTAATTAATATTATATATATACTGGTTAAATAAAATTAAATAAGATTTAATACATATATTATAATCAATTATAATCATAAAAATGGTTTTATGACTATCCTTGAAGGCATAATTGAAAAATGAATACACATCATCCACGAAGGTGTTAAATCGGCACATCACAGACAATGTTTTCATTTTTAGAATAAAAGGAAGAGGAGAAGAGACTTGATAGTGGATTTTAAATTAACCTAATAAAATGAAATTAAATATAATATACTGTAGTTATCATGAATTTTTGTATAGAGGAGGTGAGAAGAGTATAATAAAAGAAAAGAAAGTGAAAAGAAAATAAAGAAAGCGAAAGATGATTTTACCTCTTGAATTCTTCTCCTTGAGAACCTCCTTAGGGAAATTGGTTTTGGTATTTTGTTGAGACCAGAACCTAAAATATTAAGGGAAGAGGATTGGTAATAGTATTGGAGAGAAATTGGATATTTTTCAAGGTTTAAGCATAGTGAGGAGAAGAGGTGGTGTTTATAGTGGAGGAGAGGGGTGTTTTTTGATTATTTTATTCATTTGATTATTATTTTGGATCAAGAGAAGAAATAATGATCACTGCATGAATATATAAATTAAATAGAGAAGGATAGTTTTATAATATGGTTCTTATATCAGTGATGACTCAAGGAATAGTATATTTAACTTATAATTTATTTATACTGTAAATAACTGTATTTCACTATTAACAAAAAATTCAACTATTTTAGAAAAATCCCAAAAATTCAACCTAATAATTTTTCAACACATAGAATTTAAAAATGGAATAAATTTAATGAAAATAATTTTATAAATATGATACATTTAATTTTTAATTAAAATCATCATTTACTCGAAAAATACAGATTTTAAAATTATAACTAATTTTATGACACTTTCAAAAATTAATTAAAGACTCATAAAATTATCATATAATAATAATAAAAATATATATTAATTATTAATCTATTTCATGAAAATAAATTTTCAATTAAATAATTATTTTAATTATAAAATCGTGAATTAACACTTATGTTTATAAAAAATACGAACACTTAATTTATCATTTTTAAAATATTTATTTACTTATTTCATGATATAAATATATTGTATTTTAATTCATAAGATACCTAATTTTTTTATACTTTCATAGGTGATATATAATTCAAATCATAAATATACTTTTAATATAATGAAATTGATAGTTTATTATAAATCGATACTTTTCACTATTTACTGGAAAATAAATATTTTCAGAAAAATACCAAAATTTTACTCTAAGATAATTTTGAAATTCCACTTTTAGAAATGATGTTTTTTTAATAGAATTTATAAAAGTGTCAAAATATATTTTTGAAACAATTACGTCATTAAAAGGTGGTAAAACTGCCTTTAGAAAAAGTAGAGGCTTTTAATGCGTACAAATGGATTCATTATTATCTTATGATTATAAAATAATTTGGATTAAGGTATTTTTTTTATTAAATATATAATATATAAATTTCATAATTTTTTTAATACTATTCATTCTTGAAAATTTAATGGCTATGTTATAATGGTCGTTTTAAAATAATGATATTAATTGTATATCATTGTTTATTTAAGCTTGGTGTTGTGTGAAACCTATATTGTTGAAAAAATTAAATTGAAGAAGAGACATAAAATAAAATATTGGGGTGTTAAATTTGTGATATCAAATAATTAGTGAATATTGAGTATGTTGGTTGGTTACCCCCATGCCTACCATCATTACTACATGAGACATATTGCTAGCAATGTACCGAAAAAATTTCATGATGAAAATATGAAATAGAAATCATAAACTTAGGTATTGGATCAAATTTTCTGAAAATTTGGTATGTATGTATATTTTATATTAATGTTCAATTTTTTAAATGTTTTTCACATGAAATTATTGCATATGAGCTAGGACAACAAGTTTTCCTTCAAATACTAGAAGAAATAAGAGGAATAAATGAGGATGTCTACAAGTACATGATGCACATCCCAAAGAAAAAAATGGTCATTGGCATTTAATTAAAGGAAGATATATTTTCATATGACTACAAACATTGTTGAATGCATTAACAACATCTTCAAGGGGGTTAAAAAATTACCAATCACAAGTATTGTTTCTCATAAATTTTATAGATGCATCAAATACTTTGTTGATGGATCAAGGGATTTCACGAAAGAACTGTTGTAGGTTCATAGATACTCAAAAAATCTTATAAAGGAGCTTGAGGTTAATCAAACCCATGCCACATCATATCAGGTGTGTTGTTTTCATAGGAAGGGAAGTTAGGTTTAAGTTAAAGAGGTTCATGATATTTGGGTGATGAGCTCTTTGGTTGATAAATAGACCTATGAATGTAGTTACATCCAAGAGTATAAGATTCCTTGCTCACATGTACTTGAATCATGTTATAATATTCACCTCTCATGGGAGAGTTATGTAGATATAGTGTATCAAATCGACATGTTTCATAATTTCTACAATACAATGTGGATCATAATTAGACACGTATCAATATTAAATGCCCCTATGCATCTTGAAATTACTATTTTGAATCCATAATGGTTTCTTGGAAAAGGGAATTTGAAATATACATGTATGAGAAATTAAATGGATTTTCCTCAAGAGAAAATGATGCATAAATGATGTGGAATGTGTAAGGAAGAGGGACATAATCACAGACAGTGTCCACATAACGATAACATAGAGAGTTCATCATCATGCCCTACTTGATTTTTTTACTGTGGTTTAATTATTGTAGTTGTTTTACTTTCCATGTATAATGGTTTATTAGATAAATAATTTCCATTACCTTAATTTTTGTTCCACTTAAAATACATATTATTGAATAGATTGATATATTTATCAATTTTTTTTCCATTTACATAGATGGAATCTGCATAGCTACATCCAGGCTCTTAGGATCCATCTCTTCTTACCACACACAGAGTGAGCACATATCCCAGTATTTATGGGATAATGGTGAAGATCAGATACTGAAATTCCATAGGGCTCATAACATACACCACATATCCCACCAAATCCTATCATACCTTATTTACATCAGTCATGATTTTATAGGTTGAGAATGTGTGGGTATATACCCATTGAAATTTTACTCATTTCAGCTTTGGTTGAGAGATGGAGACCATAAACGCATATATTTCATATGCCTCAAGGGTAGATTGTGATTACATTACAATATATCTCTATATTATTAGGTCTTCCTATGGATGGAGATGTTGTCACAAGTCTAATGATATATATCTAGGATTACATTTTACACAGATATTTTGACTTACCGTTACCAGACGCACTGAGCACCCTTAGAGGAGGTAGGTTACAAATGTCCTGGATGGACACTCATTTTTCCCCATTGATATAGATAAAATTTGGTGACATTTTATAGATATTAATGAGCATAAATTGTGCGATTGATTGGAGGTACATTATTTCCATATCATTGTGGATCATATGTTTATCTGATGTACCTACCTCTTCTTAGAGATTTAGAGCGTACTGGGTAGTATAGTTGGGGTTTGGAATATCTGGAATATCCGTATAGATAGATGTGTAGGGAATATCACATAGAGGTGAAGGAGATATGTGGTTGTTGTTTGTTATTATAGGTGTGGGAATTGATATAATTCCCCAAACATACACCTCAGTTTTTCTCTGATTTATCACTCGATGAATTGTATATGGGCCCATTTTTTCGCAGGTACTTTAAAAGGATATTACACACTTTTATTCCAATCTTAAATTTTAATTATATAATTTTTGAATTTTGGTTACTTGTTATTAATAGGTGGAGCCACTCGAAGACATATGTCGACAGCCCCACATATTCCATTTCATATTATTATTTTCTATTTGATTGTTTTTTCATTGAAGAGGCATGCACAAATCATTGTTGATAGAATTGTGTGTTCTATATTAAATGACTAATAAAATTTATTTATTTGTGTAGATT
This sequence comes from Viscum album, assembly GCA_963277665.1. Classification (NCBI taxonomy): domain Eukaryota; kingdom Viridiplantae; phylum Streptophyta; class Magnoliopsida; order Santalales; family Viscaceae; genus Viscum; species Viscum album. The sequence goes on from OY728163.1 coordinate 1,515,859,157, forward strand.
AGTTGGATGCTATATATTAGTGAGATTCTATGACATCTTCCATATTATTATATTATGGGGCTGAATCATTCAACTATTGTGGTTACATTAATCCATTTTTATATTATTGAGTGGTACTAAACCAATAGAGTCATGATACAGTTTGGATATCGACATTCTATTCTGGGTCCACCGAGTTAGATTTCAAAGGTGTATGGTATTCAGCTTACAGGAAAACAGAACCATGATCGACATATTATACACAATCCATACATATCCATATGAGATTCATGTGAGCAGTATTGTGTCACTGGATATTTTGGAGGATGTATTCATCATGCCCCCACACTGAGTATTAGCTCTAGTGTATGTGAGTGGCTAGACAATTTATCACTTGGCTTGGAGGGCCATATTATATCTTGGTAATTTAATTTTATCACACTTCTTGATTATTTATTATTAGTTTGTTTATATTTTTTTTAATGTTTATTTTTTCAGGGTGATGGGATCTATTGAGTCCATGATATGATCACACCTGATACATGAGATGTATTCACTATTGATGAGTTGAGTTCAGTTCCCGATTCAATGAAAGGTGTGCTACACAGTGCTGAGAGAATATATCTATAGTTAGAGCGTGATCTTCTCCTCTAGCCGGTTTGACCTCATCCGAAGCTCAATCTATCAGACCTCGATGAGGACGTACCTTCACACTAATGTCATTCGCATAGTTTCACTGCTCAGATGACTCTAAATACCACTACAAAACCACTGAATGAACCTTTATCATATATGACACCATCTAATACATTACCCACACACCCTTCTTTGGAGTGGGTATCCACTAAACTCCCATTGAATAGACCTTCCTCATCACACATGGCATCATTCGAGACATTCTCCAAACACTCTTCTTCAGAGTGGGGCACTGATTACCCCACTAATTTTGATATTACAACCTATATTCTATCTCCATATCCTGTAGTTCCACATTCCTCAGATTGGGGTCTTAGTTGGGGGCTTCAAATCAGTGATTTTCCTTCACTGGATCCATATGACTTCCAATCACCTATACAACACTCGAGTGGATAGAAGATTGGTTCTAATTCTGCTGATAGACCTACTGAGACATTTTATAAAAACTCATTATTTAGTCCGTTAGAGCACATTGCGCATCATATTGATGTGCCATCTTCTTTAACATGTCCAAAATAATTTTAAGATAGCTTTATTAAGATTTTAAATCAATTCGAGATCTTTTTTCTATGATTTTAATAGTTAAACACATGTTTTAGCATTTTAAATTATTGAAATTGTGTTTTTCATCATCTTGGGAAAACAACACCTTAGTTTTATGTGTTTTTGGTCCCTAAAATTAAAAAATAAATATATGGTTGTTTTCATATGATATCATAGTAATTCAAGATCATTTTTCCAACTCTCTCTATGTGGCACATGTTTATAAAGTCCAAATTTTATAAGAACACCTAATTTAGTCTGTTCGAGCACAATGCAGACCATATTTACCAGATGTCTATTGAAACACATCAAAAATAAATCTAAGATCAGTTTTATAATATTTCACATCAATTAGAGATCGTTTTCTATGGTTTTAATAGTTTAACACAAGTTTTAGAGTTTTAAATTAATAAAATTATATTTTCTGTCATATTGGGAAAATGACACATCAGTTTGACATGCCGTTGGTTACTAAAATCCAAAAATCAATCTATGGTTGTTTCCATGTGATTTCATAGCAATTAGAGCTCATTTGGTCAGCTCTCCCTCTATAACACATGTTTTTAAAGACTGAAATTTTCTATGAACTCCTTATTTAGTCCGTTGGAGAAGATCATACTTCGGATTGACACACCATCTTCTCATCCAAATCATTAATAATTCTAAGATATATTTTTTAAGATTTCACATTAAATGGAGATAATTTTATATGGTTTTAACAATCAGAAACATGTTTTAGTGTTTTAAATTATTGAAACTATGCTTTTTGTCATCACAGTTAAAGGAAACCTTGGTTTGACGTGCCATTGATTCCAAAAATTCAAAAATCAATCTATGGTTGCTACCATGTACTTTCATAGAAATTCAGGCTTATTTGACTAACTCTCTCTCTATGGCGCACCTTTTTAAAGATAAAAATTTTGTAAAGAATTTTTATTTAGTCTGTTCGAGCACATCACATGTTAGATTGACGTGCTGTCTATTCTCACACATCAAAAATAATTCTAAAATAGCTTTCATAAGATTTCACATCAGTTAGAGATCATTTTATGTGGTTTTAATAGTTAAACGTATATTTTAGTGTTTTAAATTATTAAAAATACTTTTTCCATCATCTCGGAAAAAAGATACCTCAGTTTGATGTGCCGTTATTTCCTAAAATTCAAAAATCAATCTATAGTCATTTTCATGTGATTTCACAGCAATCTGATCTCATTGGGCCAACTCTACCTCTATGGTGCATGTTTTTAAAGACCAATATTTTCTAAGAACTGCTTATTTAGTCTGTTTGAGCACATCACACGTAGGATTGACACATCATCTACTCACACATGTCAAAAAAATTATAATATAGTTTTTATAATATTTCCAAACAATTGGATATTGTTTTCTATGGTTTTAATAATTAAACACATGTTTTAGCATTTTAAATGACTGAAAATGCTTTTTCTGTCATCTCGAGCAAACAAAACCTTGATTTGACACACCTTAGGTTTATAAAATTAAAAAATATATCTATGGTTTTTGTGTGTGATTTCATAGTAATATGAGATTATTTGTACAACTTTCCCTCTATAGTGCATGTTTTTAGAGACCAAAATTTTCTAAGAACTCTTTATTTAGTCTGTTCGAGAAAATCACATGTCGGATTGACACACCGTCTACTCGTACACATCGAAAATAATTCTAAGAAAACTTTCATAATATTTAAAATCAATTGGAAATAATTTTATATGGTTTTAATAGTTAAACACATGTTTTATCATTTTAAATTACTAAAACTGCGTTTTCCATCATCTCGGGAAAACGACACCTCAATTTGACACACTGTCAGTATGTAAAATTCAAAAATCAATCTATGATTGTTTTCCTGTGATTTCAAAACAATTAGATATCATTTTTCCAACTCACCCTTTATGGAACATTTTTTTAAATACCGGGATTTTGTAAGAACTCTCTATTTAGTCTGTTCAAGCACAACACATATCAAATTGATACACCATCTGCTCACACATGTCAAAAATAATTATTAGACAACTTTATTAATATTTTTCATCAATTTTAGATTTTTTTATGTGGTTTTAATAGTTAAACACATGTTTTAACATTTTAAATTACTAGAACTACGTTTTTCATCATCTCGGGAAAACAACACCTCTGTTTGAGGTTCCTTCGATTCTGAAAATTCAAAAATAAATGTATGGTTATTGTTGTGTGATTTTACAGCAATCCAAACTCATTTTGCTAGATTTCCCTCTATGGAACATGTTTTTAAAGACCTACATTTTCTATGAACTCCTTATTATGTTTTAAGTAGGTGAATGTGGAAGTTTTAAAAATATAAACTATACGACCAATGTAAGTGTAACTTAAAAAATGAATTAAACAAATAATAAATAGTTGAAAATAAAAAAATAATAAATATAACAAACCATAAATAATTTACATGACACAAAATTTATTGATTAAAAATATAACATTTATGATTCAAAACATTTATGCACATAAAATATAGTATAAATAAAATATATATGAAATTTAAAACATTGGCTGTGAAAATAAAAATTAATTAAATATAAAAGGAATATAAAAAAATAATAAATAATAAATATTAATTATGTTATTATTGTTAAATATTTTTAATTACATTCTTAATAGATAATAAATATATTTTAAAATATTTAAAATAATTACAATAAAAATTATGAATAATGATGAAAATAATATAATTCTTAATGTAAGTAATAAATTAGTTAAAAATATTTTTTTAAAAAATATTATTAAATTTATATATATATAAAATATAATTGTTAATAATAATGTTATTATTAATAATTTATAATACAATTATTAATTATTTATAATAACCATAATAATAATATAGTAAAAATTTAAATAATAAATAAATAAATAAATAATAATTTTAAATATTATATATGATCTAACTATTTATGTATTTAATAAAACTAAATGTAGTTGGGGTTTGGCTTAGTGGTAAGCACCCCATAATCCTACATGAAAAATGGGGGTTCAAAACCCATTGGGCACAGGGAACTGTACCAGTACTGTAGCAGTGATGACACTATAGCAATGACTGGAACTGTATCAATGACGGTAGGATACTGTAGCGGCGGGAGGGTACTGTAGCGGTGGCAGGGTACTGCGTGGTATGGTAGTAGGTAGGTACTATAGCAGTACTATTCACAGAATGGGCATTGGGTCAAAAATTTGGGCTTACGGGCCATGTAATGGGCTAAATGCCCAATGGGCCTTCGGGCTATGTAATGGGTCTTCATCTACCCAGTTAAAAGAGGTATTTGCTTTGATTTAACAATAAATGAGGCTTTGGCCCAAACCTTAAAAAAATAAAAAATAATAATATAATTAATAATGTTTTTAATTATAAATATTTATTAAGTCAAAAAGATTATATTCACTTAATTATTATTTAATAATAAATTTTTTTATTGATAACATGATTGTAATTTATTTGACTATAAAAAGAAAATATTAATTATTTTAATAAGTAAAAATTATTGTTTATATTTAATAATAATAATATTTTTTATATTTTTATATTTTATATATTTAATAATAATAATATTATTATCTAAAATAATAATAAAATAATTAATATTGATTAGATTATTAATTATCACTTTTTTAAAATATCAAATTATATATATTATTTATGACATTATTTATGTTTACTATTAGAAATTATAATAATCATTTTTTATTATTAATTATATAACCCATCATATTATATATAAATAAAATAAATAATTTTTTTCTGAAAAAAACACGAGGTTGGTCACCTTTTAGAAATGCACATTGGTAAATATGTTTCTTAAGAAGGTTGCTTTTGAGAAGGCAATTTCTTAAGATCCTTCCTACATAGAGTGCTTAATAAGAAATTTTCCTCATATAATAAGAATAAAAAAACAAATTCCCTATATAGGGTACTTTGGAAATTATTTACCAATATACCCCAAATTTTTTATGGGAGGAAGGAAAAAATAGTATTTTAGGATATAGTTTTCCCAATCATAGGAAAACTGGGGTACATTGGGAAATAGTTTCCCAAGAATCCTATTTAGGGAACTTGTTTTTTTATTGTGGTTATATGAGTACAATTTTCACGCTTAATAAGGAGGCGGGTCCTGTAAACTTTCTCTAAAGAAGGAAATTTTATGTTTAACTTCTTTAATAAAAATACATAGAAGGTTCCTTCTAAAAAAGATCTCTTCCTTCATTAAAACACCCCTCTCTAAATGGTAAATTGAGAAAATATTTTCCCCTAACTGTAATAGGAATTTGTTTTTTATTTTACAATATAACTTTGTTCGACATCACCCTTTAGATCTCAACATTGATCATCATGTAAATTCATATTTGGGCTTGCATCATCACATGATGTTTGGTCTGTTGGATGCACAAATTATGTTCATCCAGCTCTCTAATGAGGAAGGCTTCATGTTGGAATAGTCCCTATTTTCTCATGTTTTCTATTCATTTTGATTTTTGATGTTCAAATGGTCATTCAATATATTCTTACACAAGGATCCTCCAACGTTTATTATTTGGGTAATATTTACTTGGATTTACCTTCCATTTTAAAATAATTCAGTGATGAAGCTTATCAGTAACTCATTGGGGAGATATTTATGTTTGGATTCTCAAACTCGCATTTTAAAACATCCAATTATTCCATGGATCTGTATCAAGATTTATATCTCCAATACTATACTGGTCAAGGTTGATGGGTGCAAGGGCCCATTACTACATTGGAGACTGGAGGAGTGTTGGGAATCATATATAATCCCCATCAATCCCTCTCCCATCATAAGTATTTTTTAGAAGGGGGATGGTAGTGAGACACCTTGGTGGGAAGTGAGCCCTGCTGAAGAACAAACACATGAGGTACTGAACCAAAGTAGACAATATTGTGATGTAAGGATCCTGTAGCCCTAATGTAGATCATATAATTAGTATTAGAGTAAGTTTGACTTGATCCATGATGTCACACTCTGATCCCTCATCATCCTGACTCTCCCAAACATCAACAACACATCCTAGATCCCTCGTTGATAGTGGTAGAGACGCTCTGGTGGTACATCAAGTGGTGAAGGATATTAGGGATCAATGACATATCTGATCCTCATGAATATGAACTAAAGTGATTGGTCCTTGATGATTAAGGTTATTATTCAAGCATGCAGACTTTGGGATTCCATCGACATAGGTGATGCTGATCTTCGAGAAGATCAGATGGCGCCGAAGGCCATCCTCCGCGCTGCCCCACTAGAGATGATATCCATTAATTCTCACCATCAAGGAAACTACCAAGGAAGCATGGGACACTTTCAAGAAAATGTGCATTGACATTGATCGCGTATGTAAGGCCAATGACCAGAAGTTCCACAAGAAGTACAAAGGAATTTCTTTTTGAAATGGAAAATTTGTGGATGACTTCGCAATGCAGGCTCACTGGGTTGGTCAACTAACTCATGATCCTTGGTGATATGAAGCCTCAAGACAAGTTCATTGAGAAGTACTTGTGCATCTTCCCCTATAGGTTCTCCCCAAATTCTCTTTCAATTGAGACACTTATCTATATATCGATGCTCTCTATGGATGAAGTAATGGGGAGACTCAAAACGGTGGAGGACCATTTTGAGCTGGCACCCACTACTGATAATGGAGGGAATATCCTCCTCACTGAGGAGGAGTGGGTTACGCTGTTGAAGAGGAAAAGGATGGGGGAGATACCCTTCAATGACTCCAATAAATGCAATCGACACCATAAAAAACTATAAAGGGATGATAGGGTATCCGACAGTAGACACAATATCTCAAGAAACCAATGTTGCTATTGTGGGAAAATGGGTCATTGGACTAAAGATTACCACATTAGGATGAAAAAGGCTAAGTAACTTCTAACCCATAGTGATGACGATGAGACAAAACTCCTTATGTAGAAGGCATGCACTTCGGTTCCTGATATACTACCACCATGATCCGCCACTTCCAATTCCCCACCACTACAATGTAGTCCTCTCTGGCTAGTCAAGGTGAAGGTATTTTCACAACATGCACAGAAGGAGGAGTGCAGTGACAACCTATGGTACCTTGACACCGGTTCTATAAACCACATGACTGGTTCCCGTATTGTCTTATAAAGCTTAACTCTAGGATCTTTAACACTATAAATTTTGGTGATGGGTCTGTCATCAATATTGAGGGGTGTGGGATGATCCTATTTTCCTGCAATACCGATGAGCACCATGTGATCATGAGGGTTTAATTCATCCTGAGCCTTACTACCAAAATAATTAGCATCAGAAATCTTAACTAGAATGATTTTCAGGTACTAATCGATGGAGGCATCATGAAGATACAAGAAAAGAAATGATGCCTGCTAGCCAGGTCACAATGCTTCCTCGATTGACTGTACATGTTAAGACTCATCATTACACAACATACATGATTGTCTACAAGGGGGTCAGAGCTGGCATGGCACTAGCACACAAGGTACAACCACCTAAATTTCCAGGCTCTGCGCAAGCTAGATCAATGAAAAACGGTGAAAGGGATTCCATAGATTGATAATGTGGATCAATTCTATGAAAATTTCCTCAATGGGAAGCAACAATTAGTGTATTCCCCCAAGAAAGCGAATCATCGTGTGAAACAAACCCTCAAACTTGTACACGGTGACCACTGTGGTTTGATCACACTGAAGATGCCAAGTGGAAAACCCTACTTTCTGCTACTTGTGGACGACATGAGTCACTACATGTGGCTCAATATACTCACAAGAAAGGACCAGGCTCTTATAGTAATCAGACAATTTCAAGCCATAGTGAATGTGGAGAAAGGGTTCAAACTAGAGGTCCTCTACACCAACTGTAGTGATGATTTTACTTTAGTGTAATTCGACGAATACTATACTAAGTATGGAATACAATGACAACACAAGGATCCCTTTTCAAAAAAATAGGATGAGGTCATTGAACAACATAACCAGACCGTGGTGTCCATGGCTCAAATCATGATGAAGGCTAAGGGCCTTCCTAGGATGTTTTGGGGTGATGCTGTCTCCACCACCATCTTCTTCCTTATCCAAGCACCGACACACATATTTGATGGGATAAAAACATACAATTCCTTTCATGGAAAATGAATAGTGGTGAACTTTATCTACACCTTTAGATGCAATGCGCATATCAAGAATATAAATCTTCACTTGAAGAAGATGGATGATCTGAGTATGCTGATGATATTTGTTGGGTATGAGTCTAGGTCTAATGCTTACCATGCGTATAACCTCGCTAGTAAGTGCATGTATGTAAAACATGATGTCATATTAGATGAGGAGTAGTGGGATTGGAGTTCTCATGATGAACAAGGTGTGTTTAGTAGTGAGGGTCCATTCACCATTGAACACTCAAGGGTATGTATACCAAGGAAAACGAAGACCAAAAAAACTATTAGATACCAGAGATCATCACCCCAAACCACTAGCGTGTGCTCTGTAGACACCAAAACATCAAACATGGTCAAGGTGATGCTTTCTCCATAAGATGTAATGGAGTTGCTTCACCACCATCCAACATGGAGGAAGCACTAGACGTGAATCATTATGATTCCCTACTTCAGTTTCATGCCATAAAAAACATTATCAAGCTAACAATGCCACCTAGGTTTGAATGATATGAGCTCCACCCAGGTGAGTTACACTTCATTATAGCTAATGAGCCAAGCCCGTTTTCTTTCATGACACATTCAATACAGATAAGACAACTTCAATCAAGGGGAAGGTTTCAAGGGAGGAATAGTAGCCTGCATACATTCTCATGAATTCACTTGGGCATGTCGGGTTCAAGAGTTGTTTATAAAGATTGGCGTAATTAAGATCCAGTGAATGCAATAGAAATTAAGAGGTGATTTTTGACTAATTTCATTCATTGGGATTTAAATCCACAATTATTCCCCCCACATTTTTTCCCTAATTTATAAGTCAATGTGGTTTAACCTCATTAAAGATTTCATGTGGTTTTAATTTCATTATAAATACATCTTGGATATATGGGTGTATAAAAATCAATGGAAAACTATCCAAAAAAGTATCCTAATTTACGGTGTTCTAAATAACTATTATGTTCTATAATTTTTCCTTAATCCTCCCAAGGCCTCACAAATTGTTTCATGATGATCAGTCAAGAATTTCCAATAAGAGCCTCATGTGGGGGGAGATAAAGATGATTCTTCTGGTTTAGAAGGAGGGGACTATCCCCAATCCCCAATAGGAATCTAAAGAGGTATCCTAATTAGAATTATAGGATGAATATTATAATCTTGAATGCTTCAAATTTTTGGAACCATTGATCCCTAACTTCTTAGATGAACTTCTCAATGAATTAAATGATATTATTTGGAAGTATTTGTGTGGTCTTGGAGTTGTGAGTAGGTTGCTGAAGGCCATAGGTGAGGTATCCATTCCCTCCAATACTTTTACTAGATAATATTAAAATGTTACAGACATCCATTATAGTGTTAACATATTAGGGGAGGAAATGATAACTATCTAGGGTGGAGATATTGATGCACATATTATGGCTAGATTCAATCTGTTTGTTGCAAGAATGGTTTGAACTTCTATAGATGAAGAACCTATGGATATGCTGCTACTAGGGACGGACATGCTTCAACCTTACACCCCCTAGAAATTGTAGGCTTTATCAATTATTTTTTTGTGACAATCTAGAATATGAGTCTACAGAAGAAAATAATATGGATGGTGTAGTTCTTTAGAATTTGTTTAACATCCTAGGATATACCATTAATTAAAATATAGAAGAACCCTTGCAGTCAATTTTCATAGAGTCTCCAACAATGGTGATGATCAAATATGGTGTAGTAAATCTATAAAAATATGGGTCTATTGGTCTCAGTATGGGGTTGATGCATTGGGTAAGCACCTGGGTCACAAAGGTGGGGCGAGGCCTTCGTTTTTTTTTATTTTTAGGAAAAAATTTAATTTGATAAAAAATTTATAATTTTATCAACTTTTATAAATCCATTATCTATTTTTTAAAATATTGGTAAATAGGTTGGATACTTTTGTAAACACACATTAAAAAAAGATAAATTATTATTGGCGGTTCTAGTAACCATTGTAAAATTAATTCAGTTAAAAAATATATATAATATATCATCAGTTTAATCAAATCGAAACAATATATTTTTTTATTTTAACATTTAGTGGTAGTTTTAATTAAAACCTTTCTAATTTAAAAAAAACCATAATTCCTCCCCCTACCCCACTCCCTCTTCATGACCTCGACCCATAACCCCTCCCCCAACCTCCTCGTCTCCCCTCCCCGACCTGAACATGGCCCCTCCACCTCATTAGCGACCCCCGTTCCCCCACACCCTGGCCTTCCTCCTCTATCCTTGATGGTGATGCTGACCCCCATGACCCCCTTCTGACCTCACTCTCCCCAGTGGTCCCCCTACTTGGTGGTGATGTAGACCCCCCTCTGACCTCCCTCTCACAAGATCGGTTCCCCTCCTCTGTAGCTTGGATCCCCTCCTCGGCGGAAAGTAAACCCCCCTAAAGGTTGTATCATCCTCCCTATAATCACCCTAAATATATAGTTGAGTATCATTAGATGAAAAATAATGGGTGATAAAAAGAGTATAACATTTGTATTCTATTCATTCATCATTAATGTATATATGTAATTTTGTTTTATAATGTGTTATTAAGATTTTTTATCTATTTGTTTGGAGTTATAATAATCATTAATTTTGGTTATATTGTATTAAATTTAAAAAAATAAAATCATTTATGGTATAAGTCGGTTATAGAATCTAGATTTGTCATAATTTTATTTTTTTTATTTGATATTAATGAATTATAATATGTTCTATATAAGTTAATGCCTTCAATTTTATACATATACATAATTGAGACTATTTTCCAACTCATGACCAATTGGTGGTAGGGTTTGGGGTCACACATGGTTTCATCACCAACCCTGGAAAGGTATCTATAGATAAAGGTGTTAAAAATGAGATATTACACCCTTTTTAAGTTTATTATAATGCTTCATGTTTTATGCATATGTAAGGAATCATTTAGTTTAATAAAATCTATCAAAAAAATATGATAGAGTAGTTAGGGTTAAGTTATATATACATGATAATATAAGACCCCATCCTTAAACATTAAATAATATTGTGTTAAGTCAATAATTTGAACTTATTTCACATTGAGGATCTTTTCAATTTTAGATTTTTATAGAATTTGGCCATAACTATTACATAATAGACCCAAAAATTAAATGTGGACAGTTAGAATCAATATCCACTTTTCCACCAAAGGAAACACTTTAAACAAAATATGATTTCTTTTTCACGATAAAAATATTATTAACTTCTTCCTTTATCTTACCCATCCTTATACCCTGTAGAAAAAATTTCAAAAACTTGAGATAATAATAAAAAGATCGGAAAGGAATATAAAATAAGGAAATAAAACATTAGTCCATGAATACATACAAACCAATGAAATCATACTTTCCACTCATAAAACATAAGATCATTAACATACCTCATGAAATAATAAGACTCCTAATAAACCCATTGAAATCATAAATCATAAAGGTAAATTATAGTATCCATAATATACTTACATTGTAGCTTTCACAACTACATAGGGAGTAACCTTCATGGTTACGTTTGGAATACCCATTATAGTATATTCCCAAAATATCTCAGGAGAAATTTTATCGTTTAGCTCCGTTACATTACCCAATGCATTGGAGAGATATCAAAGGCTCAAACACCATTGTTTTATCATGGAACCACTCATATACTTAAGAAATAACCAAGAACCATAACATAATCATAACACATAAACCAAGCATAATGGAAAAAAAAATAACATTTCCACTTTGGAATCACATTTCATCTTTACAAGTTTCACACTCATAAATGAAAACACATAATTTTAAAATAAAATTGTAAACCTACAAAGTAAACATCAATAAAAAATCTCTCCATAAAATTGAGAAATTCCATTCATGACGTATATAAAAAACATCCAAAGTTATTGAAATAATCAATACCCTTTCAAATCACAATTAAACCATTTTAAAATAATATTTTTGAATCAAAGTGTCCCTTAAAACATTAAAACTTAGGAAAGGAATTTAAAATTAAAAAAATTCATGTTTATATAAATAATTTCTTAAAATAATTTTTAAAACATGTACATGAAAGATAAGGATTTATAAGATTAAATCTTTAAAACATTTAAAAGGATGTTTTAGATAAAGTGTACTTTAAAATTTTGAACATTTAAATTATACACCACATGAAAGTAGAACATTTTAAAAGACATTAAATATCAGGATTATAGATATAATATGGATAAGTAATGTAAAAGGGGATTTATATACAATTTATAAAGAAATAAAGGTGCATATCATCAAGAAATGTCTCAATGAAAGGAGATTGAGATGAAGTTTCTTACAAAGATTGCATCATTAGATTAAAGATAAATCAATGACCTAATTATGTGTGAAAAATATAAATACACCCAATATAAGTGTATATTCAGTGTTAAACAATCATAGTTCATTCACACATATTTTTGGAAAAACAAAACCAATGACATGGATATTTAACTCAATGAATGGAGATTGAGTTAAGATTTCCCTTACCTTTAGTCTGACTCGTCACATACAATCGTTATGTTACTGAATAATAAACTTAGGTTAATTTATACTTTATTGAGAACATTTTTAATGTTTATTATTTCTTTTATATCACTTATTATCATGTTATAAAAATTACATAATTATTTATGTTTATATCGTCCATTTTGTCAATATTCGATACTTGAGTCGAAAATGAACTTGTTTTGAAGTAAATTGTCCATGTGGTCCAAATTAAATCAATAAAAAATATTATTAATGATTTAAATATCATATATATCCATTATATATTTATTTAGAATATTCCATAGCATTTGGATATAAATGAAATGCACCGTTCATGGAGACGGTAGGCCGTACGTGCGCATGAACACTACTTTATTTTCTTTTTCATATTAAAGGAATGAAAAATAAATGATAAATAGGTATATTATAATTCCAATATAATAAATATGTTATATATGTTACATAAGTTGTAAAGACTCGTAAAATTCAAGGGAAATTTTTTCTTAATTTTCTTTGGAATTTTACAAGAGCACGGTTTCTGACGACACCTGATTCCGAGGCCCGGTGTGCCCGGAATCAATTTCTGAAGTTTGGCTTGGGTATGTTCAGTGAACGAACGAGCAGGTTTTTCTAACTTTTGAACTGGTGCCCGGAATCGAATTCCGAGGACACCGATGAACTCGCAGCGCCGATATTCACTTAAGGAGACCTTTTCAAAGGTTGCGTTTTATGCGGGATGAAAGTTAGTTTTGGGGGAAATTAGAAGAAGTTAAATAAATTATGGAACACAATTTATTTTTAACCTTGTTGGTTATTTCCTCCCAAAGGGAGTTAGAGGTGGGACCCACATCCACATAACCTCCCTTGTGAGGATTAATTGTGGTGGGGCCCACACTAGCCCTAACTCTTCAACTTCCCTTAAACTCCCCAATAACTCCACTCTAATTAATTTGACAACTTGTGTTATTAATTAAGATGAGTTATTTAGTTTAAAACTTTTGAAATTCAAAGTGGTTGGGTTGTGTAAATAAAATAAGGCTTAGACTTATTTTATTTTGGTTAGTATCTTTTTCCACCTTGAGAGGATTGGGAAGCATTATTCATCTTCTTCAACCTTGATGAAGAACGCGAAGAACACTTAGGCTTCGACGAAGAACGCTGTCACCATAAGAAGAGAAAGACGTGTCGTCTCTTCTCTTCTTCGCAGCTGGTGTGTTTCCGAAGATCGACAACGCCGCTTCTTTCGATCTTCTTCCCGTGTCAACGAAAGGAGACACCGCTTACTCCTCGGGCTTTCTCCATCAGCTTACGAAGCTTCTCCAGCGACGTTACCTCTTCGGACGCACCTCGACGTCAACGGAATCGACATTCGATTTCCGCGACGCCCGACCTCCGCGACGCTTGTCTTCCGCGGCTTGTTGACGTGCTTCGCTCTTGAAACCGAGGTAGGGGTTTGTTTTCAATTATTTATATTTGTTCGAGATTTCTTACTTGATGATCTTCGTGGTTTAAAACCATTTGCTATCGAATTTGAATTTGTGGTTTAAAACCAAATGATAACGAATAACGTGAGGGGGGCCGGACCGCACAAACACGGCCGACCCTCCTTTTTTTTGTGTTGGTTCTTTTTGGTTCGGTGCGGGAGACAAGGTGTCGTCGCACCATGCGGAACCTTGCGACAAGAAAATGCGCGGCGCCGTCGCGCCGCGCCGTGAAATGAAGAACAAGAACGCGACGCCGTCGCGCCGCGTCGGAGATACCCGGAAAATACCGCGGCCAGAGCGGGCGGCGGCGGAGGGGTGCGGTGCCGTCGCACCATGCCGGACGACAAGGGCCGCGGCCGGTTCCGGGCCACGGTGGAGCAGGGTGACCGGCGACCGACATCGGGCCGCCAGCGTCGGTGCAGGAAGGGGGACCGGCCGTCGCTGGTCCCATGGTGCAGGAACCGGCAGACCATGGCGGGCCGGCCAGACTTGGAGAACCGGTGGAATTAATTCCCCCGGCCGGCTGGCAGCTGGCGGCCCCATTAAGGGGCCGCGGTTTCGAAGGAACCGAGGGGGCAGCGCCCCCCCGTGCGCGGGCCGCCAAAACGGCTCAGCCGTTTTGGCTGAGCGACCGGCCAGCGCGCCCAGCGCGCGGGTCACCGGGTCGCCGGGCCGCCGGGCCGGGCCGCGCCCCACCGGGATGGGCCGTGCCGGGCCGGGCCGACCCTGTC
This sequence comes from Viscum album, assembly GCA_963277665.1. Classification (NCBI taxonomy): domain Eukaryota; kingdom Viridiplantae; phylum Streptophyta; class Magnoliopsida; order Santalales; family Viscaceae; genus Viscum; species Viscum album. The sequence goes on from OY728163.1 coordinate 1,515,874,325, forward strand.
CGGGGTGGGTCGACCCGGTTCGGGCCAACCGGGGGGTCTCGATCCGGAACGGCCCGGGCCCGAAACCCCCGATATCGGACTATTTGGGTTCAAATGTCCATATCTCGGGCTACGGACCTCCAAACGACGCGCCGTCAGCGGCGATGCGATCCTTGGAGCGATACGGTCGTTTAGTTATATTGCACTCAAGGTTTCGGAATACTTTGAGTTCGGCCGGGTTGGTTCGTACACAAAACCAACCGGGCCCTCGGAGCGGAAACGCTCATATCTGGAGTTACGGACGTCCGATTGTCGTGCCGTAGACTTTGTTGAGTTCCTCTTAGTGATAAAGATCTTTTGACATACTCCGCCCGAGGTTTGGATGCAGGTGGAGTACGTTCGGGTTGGTTTTGCCTTAAAAACCAATCGGGCCCCGGGGACGAAAAAGCCAATAACTCTCAGACCGGGCGTCCGATTGACGCGCCGTCTGTTGCGTTGAGTTCCTGTTGACGATACAAAAATTTTGGATACATCAACTCTGGACTTTGTGACAGTTGATGTATCAACCTCTCGGCTCGTGGAGCGGACCCTCCCGAACGAGCTTGCTGTGTGCGGGAACCCTAGAGCTGGCTGCGACTGCTACTGTGGCTGCGACGACGACTGCGCAGAGATCCTCAGTGGATTCGACGATAGAGACTACAACACTCAGCGATCCTGTGTGGATCAGTGCTACCAATCCTGTGTGGGTCCAATCCTGTGTGGGTCAGCGCTCAGCGGTCCTGTGTGAACCAGCGCCTACAAATCCCGTATGGGTTCGATCCTATGTGGGTCTTTGCGAGGGTTAGTACCTATCGATCCTTTGTGGTTCCGATGATTTAGACAGATCAGTGATCATCTCTATCGTCTTTCGAAGAAGTATACCTGTGTGAGCTGAATCCTGATTTCTTTCCTGTGTGGATTGTGTTATGCTATCTTGTGTGGATTACGTTTTGCTTTCCTGTGTGGAATACGTATACTTTCCTGTGTGGACTGAGTTGTACTTGGGCTCGGAGGTTGGAGCGCATTGGGATTGATGACTTAGGTATATGTATGGGCATATACCTAAGCAGTGTCGGTTGTTTCTTCGTGATTGTATCTTTCCTTTGTGGTTTATCCTTTGTGGATTTTGGGAGACCTTCGGGGGTCTTGGGGTCCCTACTGAGTATCTTATACTCACCCCTGCACAGGCTATGCCCGCACTACGTTGTGTTGGTTGCAGACGACGGACAGCGTTGATCGTGTTGAGGCTTGCGGAGCAGGATGGTACCTGGAGGTGGACCACTGAGCGGGACGTGCTCGGAGCGGACGACGGGACCCGAGGAGCAGTGGAGCTATCTGTACCCACCCTTCAAGTGGGATTTCCAGAGGAGGACTCGGTGTTGCTGCTTTTAATTTTCAGTTACTGTTTTCCTTTTCGAGTTGTACTTTACTTTTAGTTTGGGTTTGTATACTGGCCCACTTTTTTTCCGCACTTTCAGTTGTACTCAGTTTGTACTTAGTGTTTACTTTTCCGCTTGCTTACTCTGTGGTGCTTTTTTACTTTACAAAGGTAATGCCTTCCCTTTTTACCGGAATTTACGCCTTGGTGCCAGTCGCCAGCCCCTGGCCTATGGAAGGCAGGCTTGGGGTAGTCACGGAACGGGCCCCAAGGACGGGTCGTGACAAATTGGTATCAGAGGAGTTCGGTTCTACCACAAACTCTGATCTTTTCTATGTGAAGTGATAATGTTTAGCGTATTGAGTGTGGTTATCAGTCCAGGGAGTCCAGTGTTGGTGTGGCGACCGACGTATCCGTACACCAGGACCCTGACTTCTGATTTCCGACTTAATGCACAAAAACATTGATTGCATGTGTGTTTCAAGTTTTCATTGTGATTACTTTGTATCAGCTCACCAGGTATACTGTTCTAACTATGGCGCACCTGTTTCCTTTTTTAGGATGACCCCACAACGACAGCCAGCTAGGGTTCCGAGAGTCGAGCGTGACGACAACCCACCGAGCGATGAGGGCTCGGTGCAGGGCCCTTTGTCAGCAGTGGCACCGGCAGTAGCACTACCCGCCGAGCCACCGATGCTTCCAACACCAGTCACTGACGATGCACGTCGCCTCAGCGCACTACATGAGTTCCAGTGCCAGCGACCGCCCAGGTTCTGTGGGGAGACGGACCCCCAGGCAGCCAAGGACTGGTTGGAGGCAGTCATATGAGTTTTTAGGCTAGTGAGGACACCAATAGACCTCATGGTGATCCTCGCGGCGAGCCTACTGCATGAAGCAGCAGGACGATGGTGGAGCTTGATGCTCCAGGTGCACGATGAGGCATCTCTACTTTGGATGGACTTTGAGAGCCTCTTCCGCTCGGAGTTCGTCCCAGCCACCCTCCGTGCGGTGCGCATTCAAGAGCTTCTTCAGCTGCGGCATGGCAGCATGACAGTCGCTCAGTACTCGGCGAGATTTACAGATCTCTCGCGCTACTCGACTGACATGGTACGAGACCCATTCTTCCGGGCCCGGACCTTCGAGCAGGGATTGAGACACGATATCAGGGCATCGCTGATCTCCCTTAGCATTCTGACTCAGAAAAGAGTACTGGAGCGGGCCCTTTTGATCGATAGCTTTCTTGATGAGTCTACACCAGCACCGAGACCCACCGCAGGGAGGCACGTAGCAGAGTCTTCTGCAGCAGGCAGTCGACAGATGACTCAGGGGACCAGGCTGACCAGACTCTCAGGCAGACGACCTCAGAACACTGGCTCAACAGTGCAAGGCACACAGCGCGGAGCCAGTCTTTCGAGAGGCAGGCAGTGCTACTCGTGCGGCGGGCAGGGCCACATGGCTTGTGACTGCCCGACCCGCTGTGCCGAGGAGCAGCAGACGGTTGAGGGACCAACGAGGCAGAGGAGATGGCCGAGCAGCAGGTGGTGGGCGATTCTTTGAGGCTCTACCACCACCACCACCAGGAGGTCCACCCCGACCACAGGGAGCTGGCGGGCAGAGACAGGCACAACTCCAGGCAGTAGAGGCCTACGACCACGGCGTGCCAGGGATGATTCGAGGTACTATCTGTGTCTATTCCACCCTTGATTTAGTACTTATAGACACAGGAGCGAGTCACTCTTTTATAGCCGCTTCCCTTGTTTGGAGCTCAGAGATTCCGACAGAGCCATTGGCTCGATCCTTACGGCTAGAGACTCCTACGGGAGCAGACTCGACGATTACGCACTGGTGCCGGCAGTGTGAGCTTACTCTAGGAGGCGAGAGCTTAGGCTGGGATCTTCTTATAGCAGCGTCGAGGCCTTACGACGTCATCTTGGGCATGGATTGGTTATCTATGGTCCATGCACAGATTGACTGTTTTAGGCGCAAGGTGCGATGTGTACGCACCGACGGGAGCAGGTTCACCTTCACCGGTGAGAAGGGAGCCTTTGCAGCACAGGATGGACTTCCACAGAGGAGAGGACGGCCCATCACTCATCAGTTGGCTAGCCTCATCCTAGGAATATGTTGACGTGTGGAGTCTTGGTTTTCCTGCAGTGGTGGATCAGTTTGCGGACGTTTTCCCCGACAACATTCCAGGGTTACCTCCTCGCAGAGAGGTAGACTTTTATATTGACCTGTACCCCGGGAAAACTCCAATATCGACTCCAGCATATCGGATGTCCCCCACCGAGCTTCGAGAGCTACGAGTACAGTTGGAGGACTTGCAGGGCAAGGGGTTCATCCGACCCAGTGTTTCACCCTGGGCTTCCCCGATTTTGTTCACCAAGAAGGCGGACAGGAGCTTGCGACTTTGTGTTGACTATTGTCACCTGAACCAGGTGACAGTGAGGAACAAGTATCCACTACCGAGGATTGATTACCTCTTTGATCAGCTCAAGGGATCACGGTGGTTCTCGAAGATAGACCTCAGGTCAGGCTATCATCATCTCAGATTTAGAGACGAGGACGTGCAGGAGACGGCCTTCAGATATCAGTATGGCCACTATGAGTTCTTGGTTATGCCTTTTGGTGTAACCAATGCTCTAGCAGTGTTCATGGCCCTCATGAACAGGATCTTCCAGCCATACCTCGATCGATTTGTCGTGTTCTTCATCGACGACATTTTTATTTACTCGACGACTGAGGAGGAGCACGCCTACCACTTACGGGTTGTACTAGACACACTCCGAGAGCACCAGCTTTATGGTAAGCTCTCGAAGTGCCAGTTCTGGATACGTGAGGTCCACTTCTTGGGGCACGTCATCTCTGAGGTGGGAGTTACAATGGATCCTGCGAAGATCGAGGCAGTGTTAGCTTGGGAGCCACCCAGGAGCGTGACAGAGGTGCGGAGTTTCTTGGGTCTAGCTGGATACTATTGGAGATTCGTGCCATACTTCTCTAGTGTTTTGGAACCACTCCCAGCTTTGACGAAGAAGGGGAAACCCTTAGTGTGGTCAGACAGATGTCAGCAGAGCTTCCAGGAGCTGAGACAGAGATTAACCAGCGCACCTATCTTGAGGTTTCCTGAGGAGGGAGTAGGGTATGTAGTCTACTGCGATGCATCAGGGACCAGACTCGGATGTGTACTGATGCAGGAGCGGGCAGTGATCGCCTATGGATCATGTCATTTGAGGACGCATGAGTAGAACTACGCTACCCATGACCTGGAGTTAGCAGCAGTGGTCTTTGCTCTGAAGACATGATGACACTATCTGATGGGCGAGGGCTTTACAGTCTTTTCTGATCATCAGAGTCTCAGGTACATCTTCTCACAGAAGGACCTGAACCTGAGACAACGGAGATGGCTCGAGTTCCTCCAGGACTATGACTTTGAGATAGTCTATACTCCTGGGAAGGGGAACATAATAGACGATGCCCTCAGCAGGAGGACATGCATTCAGCTACTTGAGGAGGCGACAGAACAACTAGCCTCTTTGCAGATATCCTTCGTGGATAGGGATGGAACAGCCTTTCTTCAGTCTCTCACAGTCACTCATCCACTTCTACAGTAGGTCAGAGAGGCACAACATGGGGACACTGACTGTGAGATGCGGCGTACACAGATATCCTCAGGACAGGCACCTGATGGTTTTTCCTTTGGAGCAGAGCAGGACATCCTTTTCAGAGGACGTACCATGGTACCAGTCGCTTTACGAGAGGAGGTGCTGAGAGAGTTTCACACTTCTCCTTTGGCGGTACATCCTGGAGTGGCGAAGATGTACCAGGATCTCAGACGACAGCACTGGTGGCCGGGCATGAAGAAGGTTGTGGAAGAGTTCGTTTCTCGATGCCTCACCTGCCAGCAGGTGAAGTCTGAGCATCAGGTACCAGCAGGCTTGGTACATCCCTTGGAGGTTCTGGAGTGGAAGTGGGACGGCATATCAATGGACTTCGTGACTGGACTTCCACGCACTTCCAGAGGTCACGACTCCATCTGGGTGATTGTCGACCGACTCACCAAGTCGACTCACTTCTTACCCATCAGAGAGCAGGGCTCAGTGGAGAGCTTGGGACGCCTTTACGTTCAGGAGATTGTGCGGCTTCACGGTGTGCCATCATCTATCGTCTCCGATCGAGATTCTTGATTTACTCCCCGGCTATGGAAGGGATTGTAGGAGGCGTTCGGGACGCAGCTACGTCTGAGCACAACCTTTCACCCTCAGACGGATGGTCAGACGGAGAGGAGAATTCAGATGCTTGAGGACATGCTCCGCGCATGTGTCCTCAAATTTGGTCGTAGCTGGGAGGACCACCTACCCTTGGTGGAGTTTGAGTACAACAACAGCTACCACTCCACCATCAGGATGGCACCATACGAGGCGTTGTACGACCGACCTTGCAGATCTTCTTTGTGCTGGACAGACCCTGGGGAGTCAGCACTTGTGGGACTAGAGATGGTCCAGGCCACGACAGAGAAGGTCCAGGTCATCCAGGAGCGAATGAGGATAGCTCAGAGCCGGCAGAAGTCATACGCTGACAGGAGGCAGAGGCCACTAGAGTTCGAGGATGGTGACCACGTCTTCTTGCGTGTCTCACCTCGATGTGGTTTACGGTGATTTGGCCGTGACGGCAAGTTATCCTCGCGCTTCATCGAACCCTTCCAGGTCCTCAGCAGGATTGGCGAGGTGGCTCATCGCCTGGATCTACCACCTCAGTTGCACCGGGTGCACGATGTCTTCCACGTATCTCAGCTAAGGAGATACGTGCACGACCCGACGCACATCATTGACCATGGGGAGTTAGACATTGACGATGGGGTGACTTTTACGGAGGTCCCAGTGGAGATCGAGGATCGACAGGAGCGGGTCCTACGTGGAAGGTCGATTTCTCTTGTGCGCATCAGATGGCGGCATGAGAACCTCCAGGAGAGCACTTGGGAGCGGGAGGCCCAGATGCGTGCTCAGTACCCTCATTTGTTTCCCTAGTTTTGATGTATCTTTACGGGGATGTAAAGCCCTGAGGTGGGAGTAATGTAAAGACCCGTAAAATTCAAGGGAAATTTTTTCTTAATTTTCTTTGGAATTTTACAAGAGCACGGTTTCTGACAGAACCTGATTCCGAGGCCCGGTGTGCCCGGAATCAATTTCCGAAGTTTGGCTCGGGTACGTTCAGTGAACGAACGAGCGGGTTTTTCTAACTTTTGAACCGGTGCCCAGAATCGAATTCTGAGGACACCGATGAACTCGCAGCTCCAATATTTGCTTAAGGAGACCTTTTCAGAGGTTTCGTTTTATGCGGGATGAAAGTTAGTTTTGGGGGAAATTAGAAGAAGTTAAATAAATTGTGGAACACAATTTATTTTTAACCTTGTTGGTTATTTCCTCCCAAAGGGAGTTAGAGGTGGGACCCACATCCACATAACCTCCCTTGTGAGGATTAAGTGTGGTGGGTCCCACACGAGCCCTAACTCTTCAACTTCCATTAAACTCCCCAATAACTCCACTCTAATTAATTTGAAAACTTGTGTTATTAATTAAGATGAGTTATTTAATTTCAAACTTTTGAAATTCAAAGAGGTTGGGTTGTGTAAATAAAATAAGGCTTAGACTTATTTTATTTTGGTTAGTATCTTTTGCCACCTTGAGAGGATTGGGAATAATTTTTCATCTTCTTCAACCTTGATGAAGAACGCGAAGAACACTTAGGCTCTGACGAAGAACGCCGTCACCATAAGAAGAGAAAGACGTGTCGTCTCTTCTCTTCTTCGCAACCGGTGTGTTTCCGAAGATCGACGACGCCGCTTCTTTCGATCTTCTTCCCGTGTCAACGAAAGGAGATGCCGCTTCCTCCTCGGGCTTTCTCCGTCAGCTTACGAAGCTTCTCCGGCGACGTTACCTCTTCGGACGCACCTCGACGTCAACGAAATCGACGTTCGATTTCCGCGACGCCCGACCTCCGCGACGCTTGTCTTTCGCGGCTTGTTGACGTGCTCCGCTCTTGAAACCGAGGTAGGGTTTTGTTTTCAATTATTTATATTTGTTCGAGATTTCTGACTTGATGATCTTCGTGGTTTAAAACCATTTGCTATCGAATTTGAATTTGTGGTTTAAAACCAAATGATAACGAATAATGTGAGGGGGGACGGACCGCACAAACACGGCCGACCCTCCTCCTTTTTTTTGTGTTGGTTCTTTGTGGTTCGGTGCGGGAGACAAGCTGTCGTCGCACCATGCGGAACCTTGCGACAAGAAAATGCGCGGCGCCGTCGCGCCGTGCCGTGAAATGAATAATAAGAACGCGACGTCGTCGCGCCGCGTTGGAGATACCCGGAAAATACCACGGCCAGAGCGGGCCGCGGCGGAGGGGCGCGGTGCCGTCGCACCACGCCGGACGAAAAGGGCCGCGGCCGGTTCCGGGCCGCGGCGGAGCAGGGTGACCGGTGCCCGGCATCGGGCCGCCGACGTCGGTGCAGGAAGGGGGACCAGCTGTCGCCAGTCCCATGGTGCAGGAACCAGCCGGCCATGGCGGGCCAGCCGGACTTGGAGAACTGGGGGAATTTATTTTTAACCTTGTTGGTTATTTCCTCCCAAAGGGAGTTAGAGGTGGGACCCACATCCACATAACCTCCCTTGTGAGGATTAATTGTGGTGGGGCCCACACTAGCCCTAACTCTTCAACTTCCCTCAAACTCCCCAATAACTCCACTCTAATTAATTTGACAACTTGTGTTATTAATTAAGATGAGTTATTTAATTTAAAACTTTTGAAATTCAAAGAGGTTGGGTTGTGTAAATAAAATAAGGCTTAGACTTATTTTATTTTGGTTAGTATCTTTTTCCACCTTGAGAGGATTGGGAAGCATTATTCATCTTCTTCAACCTTGATGAAGAACGCGAAGAACACTTAGGCTGCGACGAAGAACGCTGTCACCATAAGAAGAGAAAGACGTGTCGTCTCTTCTCTTCTTCGCAGCTGGTGTGTTTCCGAAGATCGACGACGCCGCTTCTTTCGATCTTCTTCCCGTGTCAACGAAAGGAGACACCGCTTACTCCTCGGGCTTTCTCCATAAGCTTACGAAGCTTCTCCAGCGACGTTACCTCTTCGGACGCACCTCGACGTCAACGGAATCGACATTTGATTTCCGCGACGCCCGACCTCCGCGACGCTTGTCTTCCGCGGCTTGTTGACGTGCTTCGCTCTTGAAACCGAGGTAGGGGTTTGTTTTCAATTATTTATATTTGTTCGAGATTTCTGACTTGATGATCTTCGTGGTTTAAAACCATTTGCTATCGAATTTGAATTTGTGGTTTAAAACCAAATGATAACGAATAACGTGAGGGGGGCCGGACCGCACAAACACGGCCGGCCCTCCTCCTTTTTTTTGTGTTGGTTCTTTGTGGTTCGGTGCGGGAGACAAGGTGTCGTCGCACCATGCGGAACCTTGCGACAAGAAAATGCGCGGCGCCGTCGCGCCGCGCCGTGAAATGAAGAACAAGAACGCGACGCCGTCGCGCCGCGTCGGAGATACCCGGAAAATACCGCGGCCAGAGCGGGCGGCGGCGGAGGGGTGCGGTGCCGTCGTACCACGCCGGACGACAAGGGCCGCGGCCGGTTCCGGGCCGCGGTGGAGCAGGGTGACCGGCGGCCGACATCGGGCCGCCAGCGTCGGTGCAGGAAGGGGGACCGGCCGTCGCTGGTCCCATGGTGCAGGAACCGGCAGACCATGGCGGGCCGACCGGACTTGGAGAACCGGTGGAATTAATTCCCCCGGCCGGCTGGAAGCAAGCGTCCCCATTAAGGGGCCGTGGTTTCGAAGGTACTGAGGGGGCAGCGCCCCCCCGTGCGCGGGCCGCCAAAACGGCTCAGCCGTTTTGGCTGAGCGACCGGCCAGCGCGCCCAGCGCGCGGGTCACCGGGTCGCCGGGCCGCGCCCCACCGGGATGGGCCGTGCCGGGCCGGGCCGACCCTGTCCGGGGTGGGTCGACCCGGTTCGGGCCAACCGGGGGGTCTCGAGCCGGAACGGCCCGGGCCCGAAACCCCCGATATCGGACTATTTGGGTTCAAATGTCCATATCTCGGGCTACGGACCTCCAAACGACGCGCCGTCAGCGGCGATGCGATCCTTGGAGCGATACGGTCGTTTAGGTATATTGCACTCAAGGTTTCGGAATACTTTGAGTTCGGCCGGGTTGGTTCGTACACAAAACCAACCGGGCCCTCGGAGCGGAAACGCTCATATCTGGAGTTACGGACGTCCGATTGATGTGCCGTAGACTTTGTTGAGTTCCTCTTAGTGAGAAAGATCTTTTGACATACTCCGCCCGAGGTTTGGATGCAGGTGGAGTACGTTCGGGTTGGTTTTGCCTTAAAAACCAATCGGGCCCCGGGGACGAAAAAGCCAATAACTCTCAGACCGGGCGTCCGATTGACGCGCCGTCTGTTGCGTTGAGTTCCTGTTGACGATACAAAAATTTTGGATACATCAACTCTGGACTTTGTGACAGTTGATGTATCAACCTCTCGGCTCGTGGAGCGGACCCTCCTAAACGAGCTTGCTGTGTGCGGGAACCCTAGAGCTGGCTGCGACTGCTACTGTGGCTGCGACGACGACTGCGCAGAGATCCTCAGTGGATTCGACGATGGCGACTACAACACTCAGCGATCCTGTGTGGATCAGTGCTACCAATCCTGTGTGGGTCCAATCCTGTGTGGGTCAGCGCTCAGCGGTCCTGTGTGAACCAGCGCCTACAGATCCCGTGTGGGTTCGATCCTATGTGGGTCTTTGCGAGGGTTAGTACCTATCGATCCTTTGTGGTTCCGATGACTTAGACAGATCAGTGATCATCTCTATCGTCTTTCGAAGAAGTATACCTGTGTGAGCTGAATCCTGATTTCTTTCCTGTGTGGATTGTGTTATGCTATCTTGTGTGGATTACGTTTTGCTTTCCTGTGTGGAATACGTATACTTTCCTGTGTGGACTGAGTTGTACTTGGGCTCGGAGGTTGGAGCGCATTGGGATTGATGACTTAGGTATATGTATGGGCATATACCTAAGCAGTGTCGGTTGTTTCTTCGTGATTGTATCTTTCCTTTGTGGTTTATCCTTTGTGGATTTTGGGAGACCTTCGGGGGTCTTGGGGTCCCTACTGAGTATCTTATACTCACCCCTGCACAGGCTATGCCCGCACTACGTTGTGTTGGTTGCAGACGACGGACAGCGTTGATCGTGTTGAGGCTTGCGGAGCAGGATGGTACCTGGAGGTGGACCACTGAGCGGGACGTGCTCGGAGCGGACGGCGGGACCCGAGGAGCAGTGGAGCTATCTGTACCCACCCATCAAGTGGGATTTCCAGAGGAGGACTCGGTGTTGCTGCTTTTAATTTTCAGTTACTGTTTTCCTTTTCGAGTTGTAGTTTACTTTTAGTTTGGGTTTGTATACTGGCCCACTTTTTTTCCGCACTTTCAGTTGTACTCAGTTTGTACTTAGTGTTTACTTTTCCGCTTGCTTACTCTGTGGTGATTTTTTACTTTACAAAGGTAATGCCTTCCCTTTTTACCGGAATTTACGCCTTGGTGCCAGTCGCCAGCCCCTGGCCTATGGAAGGCAGGCTTGGGGTAGTCACGGAACGGGCCCCAAGGACGGGTCGTGACAAATTGGTATCAGAGGAGTTCGGTTCTACCACAAACTCTGATCTTTTCTATGTGAAGTGATAATGTTTAGCGTATTGAGTGTGGTTATCAGTCCAGGGAGTCCAGTGTTGGTGTGGCGACCGACGTATCCGTACACCAGGACCCTGACTTCTGATTTCCGACTTAATGCACAAAAACATTGATTGCATGTGTGTTTCAAGTTTTCATTGTGATTACTTTGTATCAGCTCACCAGGTATACTGTTCTAACTGTGGCGCACCTGTTTCCTTTTTTAGGATGACCCCACAACGACAGCCAGCTAGGGTTCCGAGAGTCGAGCGTGACGACAACCCACCGAGCGATGAGGGATCGGTGCAGGGCCCTTTGTCAGCAGTGGCACCGGCAGTAGCACTACCCGCCGAGCCACCGATGCTTCCAGCACCAGTCACTGACGATGCACGTCGCCTCAGCGCACTGCATGAGTTCCAGTGCCAGCGACCGCCCAGGTTCTGTGGGGAGACGGACCCCCAGGCAGCCGAGGACTGGCTGGAGGCAGTCGTATGAGTTTTTAGGCTAGTGAGGACACCAACAGACCTCATGGTGATCCTCGCGGCGAGCCTACTGCATGAAGCAGCAGGACGATGGTGGAGCTTGATGCTCCAGGTGCACGATGAGGCATCTCTACTTTGGACGGACTTTGAGAGCCTCTTCCGCTCGGAGTTCGTCCCAGCCACCCTCCGTGCGGTGCTCATTCAGGAGCTTCTTCAGCTGCGGCATGGCAGCATGACAGTCGCTCAGTACTCGGCGAGATTTACAGATCTCTCGCGCTACTCGACCGACATGGTACGGGACCCATTCTTCCGGGCCCGGACCTTCGAGCAGGGATTGAGACACGATATCAGGGCATCGCTGATCTCCCTCAGCATTCCGACTCAGAAAAGAGTACTGGAGCGGGCCCTTTTGATCGATAGCTTTCTTGATGAGTCTACACCAGCACCGAGACCCACCGCAGGGAGGCACGTAGCAGAGTCTTCTGAAGCAGGCAGTCGACAGATGACTCAGGGGACCAGGCTGACCAGACTCTCAGGGAGACGACCTCAGAACACTGGCTCAGCAGTGCAGGGCACACAGCGCGGAGCCAGTCTTTCGAGAGGCAGGCAGTGCTACTCGTGCGGCGGGCAGGGCCACATGGCTCGTGACTGCCCGACCCGCTGTGCCGAGGAGCAGCAGACGGTTGAGGGACCAACGAGGCAGAGGAGATGGCCGAGCAGCAGGTGGTGGGCGACGCTTTGAGGCTCTACCACCACCACCACCAGGAGGTCCACCCCGACCACAGGGAGCTGGCGGGCAGAGACAGACACAACTCCAGGCAGTAGAGGCCTACGACCACGGCGTGCCAGAGATGATTCGAGGTACTATCTGTGTCTATTCCACCCTTGCTTTAGTACTTATAGACACAGGAGCGAGTCACTATTTTATAGCCGCTTCCCTTGTTTGGATCTCAGAGATTCCGACAGAGCCATTGGCTCGATCCTTACGGCTAGAGACTCCTACGGGAGCAGACTCGACGATTACGCACTGGTGCCGGCAGTGTGAGCTTACTCTAGGAGGCGAGAGCTTAGGCTGGGATCTTCTTATAGCAGCGTCGAGGCCTTACGACGTCATCTTGGGCATGGATTGGTTATCTATGGTCCATGCACAGATTGACTGTTTTAGGCGCAAGGTGCGATGTGTACGCACTGACGGGAGCAGGTTCACCTTCACCGGTGAGAAGGGAGCCTTTGCAGCACAGGATGGACTTCCACAGAGGAGAGGACGGCCCATCACTCATCAGTTGGCTAGCCTCATCCTAGGAGCAGTTGACGTGTGGAGTCTTGGTTTTCCTGCAGTGGTGGATCAGTTTGCGGACGTTTTCCCCGGCAACATTCTAGGGTTACCTCCTCGCAGAGAGGTATACTTTTATATTGACCTGTACCCCGAGAAAACTCCAATATCGACTCCAGCATATCGGATGGCCGCCACCGAGCTTCGAGAGCTACGAGTACAGTTGGAGGACTTGCAGGGAAAGGGGTTCATCCGACCCAGTGTTTCACCCTGGGCTTCCCCGATTTTGTTCACCAAGAAGGCGGACAGGAGCTTGCGACTTTGTGTTGACTATTGTCACCTGAACGAGGTGACAGTGAGGAACAAGTATCCACTACCGAGGATTGATTACCTCTTTGATCAGCTCAAGGGATCACGGTGGTTCTCGAAGATAGACATCAGGTCAGGCTATCATCAGCTCAGATTTAGAGACGAGGACGTGCAGGAGACGGCCTTCAGATATCAGTATGGCCACTATGAGTTCTTGGTTATGCCTTTTGGTGTAACCAATGCTCTAGCAGTGTTCATGGCCCTCATGAACAGGATCTTCCAGCCATACCTCGATCGATTTGTCGTGTTCTTCATCGACGACATTTTTATTTACTCGACGACTAAGGAGGAGCACGCCTACCACTTACGGGTTGTACTAGACACACTCCGAGAGCACCATCTTTATGGTAAGCTCTCGAAGTGCCAGTTCTGGATACGTGAGGTCCACTTCTTGGGGCACGTCATCTCTGAGGTGGGAGTTACAATGGATCCTGCGAAGATCGAGGCAGTGTTATCTTGGGAGCCACCCAGGAGCGTGACAGAGGTGCGGAGTTTCTTGGGTCTAGCTGGATCCTATTGGAGATTCGTACCATACTTCTCTAGAGTTTCGGCACCACTCCCAGCTTTGACGAAGAAGGGGAAACCCTTAGTGTGGTCAGACAGATGTCAGCAGAGCTTCCAGGAGCTGAGACAGAGATTGACCAGCGCACCTATCTTGAGGTTGCCTGAGGAGGGAGTAGGGTACGTAGTCTACTGCGATGCATCAGGGACCGGACTCGGATGTGTCTTGATGCAGGAGCGGGAAGTGATCGCCTATGGATCATGTCATTTGAGGACGCATGAGTAGAACTACGCTACCCATGACCTGGAGTTAGCAGCAGTGGTCTTTTCTCTGAAGACATGACGACACTATCTGATGGGCGAGGGCTTTACAGTCTTTTCTGATCATCAGAGTCTCAGGTACATCTTCTCGCAGAAGGACCTGAACCTGAGACAACGGAGATGGCTCGAGTTCCTCCAGGACTATGACTTTGAGATAGTCTATACTCCTGGGAAGGGGAACATAATAGACGATGCCCTCAGCAGGAGGACGAGCATTCAGCTACTTGAGGAGGCGACAGAACAACTAGCCTCTTTGCAGATATCCTTCGTGGATAGGGATGGAACAACCTTTCTTCAGTCTCTCACAGTCACTCATCCACTTCTACAGTAGGTCAGAGAGGCACAGCATGGGGACACTGACTGTGAGATGCGGCGTACACAGATATCCTCAGGACAGGCACCTGATGGTTTTTCCTTTGGAGCAGAGCAGGACATCCTTTTCAGAGGACGTACCATGGTACCAGTCGCTTTACGAGAGGAGGTGCTGAGAGAGTTTCACACTTCTCCTTTGGCGGTACATCCTGGAGTGGCGAAGATGTACCAGGATCTCAGACGACAGCACTGGTGGCCGGGCATGAAGAAGGTTGTGGAAGAGTTCGTTTCTCGATGCCTCACCTGCCAGCAGGTGAAGTCTGAGCATCAGGTACCAGCAGGCTTGGTACATCCCTTGGAGGTTCTGGAGTGGAAGTGGGACGGCATATCCATGGACTTCGTGACTGGACTTCCACGCACTTCCAGAGGTCACGACTCCATCTGGGTGATTGTCGACCGACTCACCAAGTCGACTCACTTCTTACCCATCAGAGAGCAGGGCTCAGTGGAGAGCTTGGGATGCCTTTACGTTCAGGAGATTGTGCGGCTTCACGGTGTGCCATCATCTATCGTCTCCGATCGAGATTCTTGATTTACTCCCCGGCTATGGAAGGGATTGTAGGAGGCGTTCGGGACGCAGCTACGTCTGAGCACAACCTTTCACCCTCAGACGGATGGTCAGACGGAGAGGAGAATTCAGATGCTTGAGGACATGCTCCGCGCATGTGTCCTCGAATTTGGTCGTAGCTGGGAGGACCACCTACCCTTGGTGGAGTTTGAGTACAACAACAGCTACCACTCCACCATCAGGATGGCACCATACGAGGCGTTGTACGACCGACCTTGCAGATCTTCTTTGTGCTGGACAGACCCTGGGGAGTCAGCACTTGTGGGACCAGAGATGGTCCAGGCCACGACAGAGAAGGTCCAGGTCATCCAGGAGCGAATGAGGACAGCTCAGAGCCGGCAGAATTCATACGCTGACAGGAGGCAGAGGCCACTAGAGTTCGAGGATGGTGACCACTTCTTCTTGCGTGTCTCACCTCGATGTGGTTTACGGAGATTTGGCCGTGACGGCAAGTTATCCTCGCGCTTCATCAAACCCTTCCAGGTCCTCAGCAGGATTGGCGAGGTGGCTCATCGCCTGGATCTACCACCTCAGTTGCACCGGGTGCACGATGTCTTCCACGTATCTCATCTAAGGAGATACGTGCACGACCTGACACACATCATTGACAATGGGGAGTTAGACATTGACGATGGGGTGACTTTTACGGAGGTCCCAGTGGATATCGAGGATCGACAGGAGCGGGTCCTACATGGAAGGTCGATTCCTCTTGTGCGCATCAGATGGCAGCATGAGAACCTCCAGGACAGCACTTGGGAGCGGGAGGCCCAGATGCGTGCTCAGTACCCTCATTTGTTTCCCTAGTTTTGATGTATCTTTACGGGGATGTAAAGCCCTGAGGTGGGAGTAATGTAAAGACCCGTAAAATTCAAGGGAAATTTTTTCTTAATTTTCTTTGGAATTTTACAAGAGCACGGTTTCTGACAGAACCTGATTCCGAGGCCCGGTGTGCCCGGAATCAATTTCCGAAGTTTGGCTCGGGTACGTTCAGTGAACGAACGAGCGGGTTTTTCTAACTTTTGAACCGGTGCCCGGAATCGAATTCTGAGGACACCGATGAACTCGCAGCTCCAATATTTGCTTAAGGAGACCTTTTCAGAGGTTTCGTTTTATGCGGGATGAAAGTTAGTTTTGGGGGAAATTAGAAGAAGTTAAATAAATTGTGGAACACAATTTATTTTTAACCTTGTTGGTTATTTCCTCCCAAAGGGAGTTAGAGGTGGGACCCACATCCACATAACCTCCCTTGTGAGGATTAAGTGTGGTGGGTCCCACACGAGCCCTAACTCTTCAACTTCCCTTAAACTCCCCAATAACTCCACTCTAATTAATTTGACAACTTGTGTTATTAATTAAGATGAGTTATTTAATTTCAAACTTTTGAAATTCAAAGAGGTTGGGTTGTGTAAATAAAATAAGGCTTAGACTTATTTTATTTTGGTTAGTATCTTTTGCCACCTTGAGAGGATTGGGAAGAATTTTTCATCTTCTTCAACCTTGATGAAGAACGCGAAGAACACTTAGGCTCCGACGAAGAACGCCGTCACCATAAGAAGAGAAAGACGTGTCGTCTCTTCTCTTCTTCGCAACCGGTGTGTTTCCGAAGATCGACGACGCCGCTTCTTTCGATCTTCTTCCCGTGTCAACGAAAGGAGATGCCGCTTCCTCCTCGGGCTTTCTCCGTCAGCTTACGAAGCTTCTCCGGCGACGTTACCTCTTCGGACGCACCTCGACGTCAACGAAATCGACGTTCGATTTCCGCGACGCCCGACCTCCGCGACGCTTGTCTTTCGCGGCTTGTTGACGTGCTCCGCTATTGAAACCGAGGTAGGGGTTTGTTTTCAATTATTTATATTTGTTCGAGATTTCTGACTTGATGATCTTCGTGGTTTAAAACCATTTGCTATCGAATTTGAATTTGTGGTTTAAAACCAAATGATAACGAATAATGTGAGGGGGGACGGACCGCACAAACACGGCCGACCCTCCTCCTTTTTTTTGTGTTGGTTCTTTGTGGTTCGGTGCGGGAGACAAGCTGTCGTCGCACCATGCGGAACCTTGCGACAAGAAAATGCGCGGCGCCGTCGCGCCATGCCGTGAAATGAATAATAAGAACGCGACGTCGTCGCGCCGCGTCGGAGATACCTGGAAAATACCACGGCCAGAGCGGGCTGCGGCGGAGGGGCGCGGTGCCGTCGCACCACGCCGGACGACAAGGGCCGCGGCCGGTTCCGGGCCGCGGCGGAGCAGGGTGACCGGTGCCCGGCATCGGGCCGCCGACGTCGGTGCAGGAAGGGGGACCCGCTGTCGCCGGTCCCATGGTGCAGGAACCAACCGGCCATGGCGGGCCAGCCGGACTTGGAGAACCGGGGGAATTAATTCCCCCGACCGGCTGGCAGCAAGCGGACCCATTAAGGGGCCGCAGTTTCGAAGGAACCGAGGGGGCAGCGCCCCCCCCCCCCCCCCCCCCCCCGTGCGCGGGCCGCCAAAACGGCTCAGCCGTTTTGGCTGAGCGACCGGCCAGCGCGCCCAGCGCGTGGGTCGCCGGGCCGGGCCGTGCCGGGCCAGGATGAACCTGTCCGGGGCGGGTCAACCCGGTTCGGGCCAACCGGGGGGTCTCGAGCCGGAACGGTCCGGGCCCGAAACCCCCGATATCAGACTGTTTGGGTTCAAATGACCATATCTTGGGCTACGGACCTCCAAACGACGCACCGTCAGTGGCGATGCGATCCTTGGAGCGATACGGTCGTTTCGGTATATCGCAATGAAGGTTTAGGAATACTTTGAGTTCGGACGGGTTGGTTCGTACTCAAAACCAACCAGGCCCTCGGAGCGGAAACACTCATATCTTGAGTTACGGACGTCCGATTGACGTGCCGTCGACTTTGTTGAGTTATCTTAGTGAGACGGATCTTTTGACATACTCCGCCCGAGGTTTGGATGCAGGTGGAGTACGGTCGGGTTGGTTTTTCCTTAAAAACCAACCGGGCCCCTGGGACGAAAAAGCCAATAACTCTCAGACCGGGCGTCCGATTGACGCGCCGTCTGTTGCGTTGAGTTCCTGTTGACGATACAGAACTTTTGGATACATCAACTCTAGACTTTGTGACAGTTGATGTATCAGCCTCTCGGCTCGTGGAGCGGACCCTCCCGAACGAGCTTGCTGTGTGCGGGAACCCTAGAGCTGGCTGCGACTGCTACTGTGACTGCGACGACGACTGTGCAGAGATTCTCAGTGGATTCGACGACGATGACTACAACACTCAGCGATCCTGTGTGGATCAGTGCTACCGATCCTATGTGGGTCCGATCCTGTGTGGGTCAGCGCTCAGCGGTCCTTTGTGAACCAGCGCCTACAGATCCTGTGTGGGTTCGATCCTGTGTGGGTCTTTGCGGGGGTTAGTACCTATCGATCCTTTGTGGGTCCGACGACTTAGATGGATCAGTGATCATCTCTATCATCTTTCGAAGAAGTATACCTGTGTGAGCTGAATCCTGATTGCTTTCCTGTGTGGATTGTGTTATGCTATCCTGTGTGGATTACGTTTTGCTTTCCTGTGTGGAATACATATACTTTCCTGTGTGGACTGAGTTGTACTTGGGCTCGGAGGTTGGAGCGCATTGGGATTGTTGACTTAGGTATATGTATGGGCATATACCTAAGCAGTGTCGGTTGTTACTTCGTGATTGTATCTTTCCTTTGTGGTTTATCCTTTGTGGATTTTGGGAGACCTTCGGGGGTCTCGGGGTCCCTACTGAGTAGCTTATACTCACCCCTGCACGGGCTATGCCCGCACTACGTTGTGTTGGTTTCAGACGACGGACAACGTTGATCGTGGTTGAGGCTTGCGGAGCAGGATGGTACCTGGAGGTGGACCACTGAGCGGGACGTGCTCGGAGCAGATGGCGGGACCCGAGGAGCTGTTGAGCTATCTGTACCCACTCTTCAGGTGGGATTTCCAGAGGAAGACTCAGTGTAGCTGATTTTACTTTTCAATTGTTGTTTTCCTTTTCGAGTTGTACTTTACTTTCAGTTTGGGTTTGTATACTGGCCCACTTTCTTTCTGCACTTTCAGTTGTACTCAGTTTGTACTTAGTGTTTACTTTTCCGCTTGCTTACTCTGTGGTGCTTGTTTACTTTACAAAGGCAATGCCTTCCCTTTTTACCGGAATTTACGCCTTGGTGCTAGTCGCCAGCCCCTGGCCTATGGAAGGCGGGCTTGGGGTAGTCACGGCATGGGCCCTGAGGACGGGTCGTGACATAAGTTCATTAACTCCATCCTTTATTCATCCCATGTATGGCATGAATGAGTTATATCACTTTGAGGGGGTGGTAGTCCCCATTTCCTTAAATGAAATTATCGTATTTACACATATTGGAAACCATAAAGGTATGTTGTAAATAAAAATTACAGAATCATAGAGACAATATAAATATAATATATATCATATATAAATACAGTTTCATCATTATGACCACCATGATAGGTGGTATGAGAAAATTGAGCAGTCATCGTTTCATGAGGCAGTAGTTCGCCGTACACAGAAACAATATGTTCTATATCCATTAGACAGAGATGTGTCTAAGTACAGGGAAAAAACTTAGCATAAAAATATCATATAATATTTAATATACTGGTTTTTTATGTAATCATATAATAATAATATCATAGGGAGTCTATAAATAAAATAAAGGAAAGGATCTTGAGATAATATGTTACCTCTAAATCGGGTAACTCTTTTTGATCTAAGCCAAAAGGATTATTTGAGTTGCCTTATACCCAAGGTAATGAATCTAGGAGGTAGGTAGGTATATTGGGATATTATTTGAGCAGAATTTGGATGATCCAAGGGGCTTGAGAGGTGTGAGTAAGTGGGTAGAGGTGGTGGCCTTTTATAAGAGTGAGGAGGGGCACTTTAGGAAGGTCTTGAAATATTATTTTATTATAAATTGATTTTAGAATTATAATAGCTCCAAATTGAATCGAGGATAATATGAGGATGGGTCTAAATACTCTCAACCAATAGGTTTTAGACAATTTTAGGTTACAAATTTAACCTTCTCTTTTGGATTTAACTGTTAGTTAAAATAAATTAACTCTTACCATGTCTTCTTGTGTTTTTACACTATATAGTTAATATAGTTACTATAAAATTAAAAGAGAACCTCAAGTGGATAATTAATGAACTTTTTAACATTATATAAGTTATTTGGAAGAATATTAGATTTTTATGACTATTATATCATTTAATAAAATAGTATTTGTTTTAAAAACTCATTTAGATCAATTTTGACACTATTTATTAATTGATTTTTGTTAAAGTAATAAAAACTTGATTAATTTGAAAAAAATATATTAAATAAAATATAACATGTAATAATAATCCATAAAATTATTATATTGCATAAAAATTTTCAAATTATATTTATTTTAATATTTATAATATCATTTATTTGAATCTTTCGTTAATAAGGTAATCACTTCATCATCATTGTGTCATAAATAAATTTATTTATTTAATGTCAAAAGATTATAAGTAAAATAACATGATTTAGGAAATATTTTTATATTTATAATTACTACATATAATCAAAGATATCAGTTATATAACCCTATAGTAGAATTGTTTTAGTAAAAAGATACATGTTTATGTTATATTTCTCTTTACTTTAAATTAATTATTATAACATGTCATTATCACAACCAAGTGGCTCCCAAATGAAAAAAGTTTAAAATAAGGAGTTTTTTGGTCTCCCATAACTCATAAAATAAGATTATGACACATTTTAGGGTAGTTGTATATTATTATAATATTATTTTTACCCTTATTTTCCTAATTTACCCTTTAACCGTGGTAAATAAAAATAATAAGTTACTATTCATAATGTCCAAAAATAAAAGGTACCTATTTACATAATTTGGAAATTATGATTAAAAATATTGAATCCATTTTTACAAATTCAAAAAAAAAGAAGTTGCATTAATTAATTTTAAATTAATTCTTATTGTCAAAACCAGAAAGCAGATTTTTAAGAAGTAAAAACTATCAAAAGATTGACATGTGTTTATGTACAATTTAAATGTGAAATTACTTCCAATGATAAAAATTGGATTAAATGATAAAAATTAATCAAATTACACTTTAAAACAAATTAAAAATATTATCAAACCATATAAATAAATTATACGAAAAGGTAGTTTTGAATTAAAATTCAGTATTTTTCACTATTCATTAAAATATGAATTTCATCAGAAAAGTACCAAAATTTTATCCAAGGTAAATTTTTATGTCTTGATTCCAAATAATAATTTTATTATGTAAAATATAAATTATAAAATTTTCAAAAACTAGATTTATAAAGGATTCTCTACAAAAGGCGGTAAAACTGTATTTTTTTGATAAATAATTCTTTTTTTTTGAAAAATTGAATTTGTTATTATATCATGTATAGAAAACATATAAGATGAATTTAAAGCATTAAATTGAATATATAAAATATATTTTTCATTAAATAAAAATCCATAAAGAGTGATACGATTTTATAAACACAATTATTCTCTTTTAAATAGGTTTTCATAAAAACACATCCTTTATATTCAATTAGTTTTTATTTCAATTTCTAATAAATTTTGTAACCAATGAATAATTATTTAAATATTTTTAAACCATATTTTCATAATTCAGTTGATACTATTCATTCATTTTATTCCAACATCTTAGTTATAATAGTAACAATTATATAAGAATATTTAATTGTTCGTTTAAGCTCGATGTAGCGTATCATGTACGCTATTGAACATAGTGTTTATTTCTTAAAAATTAGGATGTTACATCCTCCCACCTTTAATAAATTTCATCTTCACAATTTTAATTTAGGGTTTTTAACTGGGTTATGACTTTTCAAAATACCTTTATTGCAAACCCACATTGGAAAAAGGGTTAATAAAACTTCCACTTTAAAAGATAGAAAGTGAAGTACAAAGTTCACCCCAGATAACACATACTAAGGTTCCATATAGAAAAACATGGATATGGAAGAAAAACTACGTGTTAAGTTTTTATGAAGATTCATAGA
This sequence comes from Viscum album, assembly GCA_963277665.1. NCBI lineage: Eukaryota > Viridiplantae > Streptophyta > Magnoliopsida > Santalales > Viscaceae > Viscum > Viscum album. Next base: position 1,515,896,423 of record OY728163.1, read on the forward strand.
AAACATGATCAAGAGAAATTTAAAATCTAGAAAACCACAATCTTGTGATGGGTTAAATAGTCTTTGATTTCGTAGTCGGAAAATGTAAATGCAATTTTTTTGATTTAAGACACACTTCAAAAAATTTAGGAATTCATTTAATTCATATAATAATAAAATAAGTAAATATATTTACTTTACATGTAGAGTTTCATCCATTAATCAAATTCCAAAAAAAAATTAGCTTTTTCCCAAATCGAGGAGTATTTAAGATGACTTGGTCACTCTTGAAGAATTAGAATAAAATTCTAGAGAATCACATAATCCAAAAAAAATGAACCATATATTTCCCTTATATTTAGACATTAACCAAAACCAAAATGGTTAGTACAAGATCAGATAATCCCCCAAAAATAACATTCCTTTATAAGATTAAGGACTAATTTTAATCTCCAAAATTAAATAGTAATACCCAAGTTCTACATAGACCATTGCAAAAACAAATGTACACAAAATTCCTCAAAATAATCCAATTTAAGATTGAAACCCCAAATTCATAAGGATTTTATGACATAGTCTTCCACAATAAATCTTAACATGTATCTCCAAATAAAATTGATCACTCTTAAAGTATTATACTGAAAATCAATTAACCTAATCACATATTCTCCATGATAGGTTAATCATTTACATAAATAAACTAATTACCATAATTCCAAAATTAAAATAATATATTCTTCCAAAATATAATTCAACCATTACTCCATTAAAATCCCAGAGTGTTCCATTTACCTTAATCATATAAAGTTTCTAAAATAGTGAACGTCTTCCAAAATATCATTTATTATGTAATCCCCAAATCATTTTCCTATACTAAGGATATCCATTAGATAAAATATATGTCTCCAAAATCGACTTATTCTTAATCCATAAAATAATTTAAATAAAAATAATAAGTCATACTAACCAGGGACTTCACATAGGCCACTGGTAGGCGATAAAGGCCTGTCGCACTTTGGTTGTGGGTTTGATTCCCGTAGCCTAGTCTGATGTGACAGGTTGTCACATAGTCTATGTGTTGTCCTTTTTCAAAAACTGTATAATTCTTATAACATTAACAAAATGAGATAAAATCCTAAAAAAACCATAACATGTTTTAACCTCAAATGTTATTATATACCTTTCATTTTTTATCCCCAAAAGTACTAACCCATAACTACCTCAAAAATAAATGTTTCCAAAAATACCGTTAATTAACTTGAAATTTAATAACATAACCTAAAAAAGGGGTTTCTAATACACTGAACTTATGATAAACCTTAAAATTATACACCCATGATGATATCCATAACTCTTAAGAGAAAATCCTAATATCCAAAGTTGTCTAAACCATCATCTGATACCAACTATAAGAGTTAAGTCAATAATTTGAACTTATTTCACATTGAGAATCTTTTCAAGTTTAGAGTTTTAGATAATTAGTCCATAACTATAACATAATATAACTAGACATTAAATGTGGACAATTACACTTAATATCCACTTTTTCTACAAAAGGAAAACCTTTAAACAAAACATGATTTATTTTTCTTGATAAAAATATTCTTTACTTCTTCCTTTCTCTTACCCATCTGTATACCCTATTGAAAAAATTTCAAAAACTTTAGATGAGCATTAAAATATTATTAAGGAATATAAAATAAGGAAAGAAAAAATTAGTCCATGAATACATACAAACCATTGAAATCACACTTTTCCCTCATAAAACATAAGCTCTTTAACATACCTCATGAAATTGTAAGATTCCTGATAAACTAATAGAAATCATAAATTATAAAGGTAACTTGAAACATACATAACATACTTACATTATAGATTCCACAACTACATATGGAGTAACCTTCATGGTTACATTTGGAATACCCATCATATTATATTCCCTTAATATCTTAGGAGAAAATTTATCATTTACCTCTATCATGTTACCCAATTCATTGGGGGAGATATCATGGGATCACCCTACCATGTTTTATCATGGATCCACCCATGTACTAAAGAAATGGACAAGAACCATAACGCAATCATAACTCATAAACCAAGAGTAAAGGAAAAATAACATTTCCACTTTAAAATCACATTTCATATTTACAATCCGCACACTCATAAATGAAAACAAATTATTTTAAAATAAAATGGTAAACATGTAAAGTAAACATCAATACATAATAGCGATATAAAATTGAGAAATTATATTCATGATGTATATAAAAAACATTCAAAATTATTGAAATAATCAATCCCATTATAAAACACAATTAAACCATTTTAAAAGAATATTTTTGAATCAAAGTGTACCATACCACTTTGAAAATTTTGAAAGAAATTTACACTTAAATACATTAATGTCCATATAAATAAGTCCTTAAAATCATTTTAAAAAAATGGACATGAAAGAGAAGGATTTAGAAGATTAAATCTTTAAATAATTTACAACGATGCTTTAGATAAAGAGAACTTTATAATTTTGAACATTTAAATTATACGCCACATGAAAGTAGACATTTTACAAGACATTAAATATCATGAGTATAGATATAATATGGATAAGTAATGTAAAATAGTCTGTATATACACTTTATAAAGAAATAAAGGTGCATATCATCAAGAAATGTCTCAATGAAAGGATATTGAGATAAAGTCCCTTACAAAGATCACATCATTAGATTAAGAATAAACCAATGACATAAATATGTGTGAAAATTATAAATACACCCAATATAAGTGGATATTTAGTGTAAAAAAATCATAGGACATTAACAAATATTCCGAAAAAAACAAAACCAATGACATGGATATTTAACTCAATGAATGAAGATTGAGTTAAGATTTCACTACAAGAAAACCGCCTATTAGAGGCGTTTTTTTTCATATAGCGGTGGTTTAAACCGCCGCTATATGTGGTTTATAGAAACCGCCGCTAAACTGGGTGTCGACAATCTATTAGTGGTGGTTTTATGCATTTCACGGCGGTCAAAGAAAAGTGTTGTAGTACCTCATTTCGCGGCAGTTTTTGGTAAATTTAGCGGCGGTTTTACGGGATATTTAATTAGCGGCGGCTATAATCGCCGCGAAATTCAGGCATGTCATGCGCCTGCTTAGCGGCGGTTAAAACCGCCGCTAATTCCGACATGATTTCACGGTGGTTTTAACCGCCGCTAAGTGTATCGCTGATTACATTTAGCGGCGGTTTAAACCGCCTCTAAATGTATAAGTGGTAAAACATTAGCGGTGGTTAAAACTTCCACGAAATGCTGACCCGAAAAAAATAGCATTTCTGCTTATACTGCACCACTGCCCTGAAAAAAACCAAACAAGAAACCATTTATCATGCCAAACATTATCAACGGGAAGGAATTCATCATATGTTTCCACTAATAGAAGTATTCCCCCAAGCTTAAAAATATTTCATAGGCCAATTTCTACCTCACCATGGGCTAGATAAATAGTTTTGGTTCCTAGAAACCATCAAATAATCAACTCACTATGGAATTATGGTTTATGGTACATGATAAATGTAACATCCCAGGTAAATAAAGAATAAAGAATTTTCATATTTATTAATATTTATGAATTAAATATTAATTTTATTTTAAAGGGGTTTCTATGTTCGATAGCGTACCCGATACGCAACGATGAGTTTCTTTGAAACTTACGTAGCACACTAGTAATAAAATAATATTATTTTAAATGTTAGTTAAAAAGTAGCCGTTGTATTGGCGGGAATGGATAGAAATAACTAAAATATGATTGGATATGTTTTTAAATGTTTATACATTTACCCAATAAAAGATAAAGGCTTAAAATACGGAAAGAGTTCAATTTTAGGCATTTATACCCTAATTTTCACGAAAGGTCCACTTATCACCTTTTGACGAAGAACCGTCATTAAATATAGTTTTGATCGATCTTATAAATTCTATTGGACCAAATATAACTCTTCTTTAGAATCGGGACATCAAAATTTACTTTGTGTAAATTTTTGGTACCTTTCTGATAAAGTTCTTTTTTTTATGAATAGTGTAAAATGTTGTATTTTAATTCAAAACCTCTTTTTAATCTAAATTATTTATATGATTAGATTATTATTTTAATTGGTTTTAAAGTGAAATTAGAAAATATTTTTACCAGTTAATCCAATGGTGGTCATTGGAATCAATTTCACTTTGAAATTGGACTTAAACTGGTGTCAATCTTTTGATACTTATTGTTTCACAAAAACACGCTATTTTCTATGACAGCGGGAATTAATTATTAAATTAATTAATGTGTCTTATATGTTTTTAATTTTATAAAATAGACTTCATTTTTGAATTCGTAATATCAAATATAGCTTAGGGTGAAATTTTGGTAATTTTCTGAAAAACTTCAATTTTTGATGAATAGTGAAACCACTAAGTGGTAATCAAGCAAACTAATTTTTCAGTTAAATGAAATTTACCACTAATGTGTATTGAATTTTGAAAATCCGACATACATGGTTGTCATTAAGAAGTAAAATGTTTTTCAGTGAGATTAAAATAATTTTTTGGTGAATAGTAATATTTTTTCATTAATCACGATTAGAGGTAATTAGTGTAGTTTAAGGTAAAAATGGTATTATAAGAATGTGAAAACACCATGACACTTGTCCTAAACCTATTGGGTGAGTCATGGCCGACCAAGACAAGCCATGGGCCAACTTGGGGACCCCATGGAGCCACTTTAGTTGGAAAATGACATTAATATATTTTTATTTAATGTTAAAGTGAAAATGACACTAACATAAATTGTTTTACTAAAATAATTTTTGAGTGGGGTTATACAAGTCCAAATTTTGATTATAAATAGTAATTGGAAATCTAAAAAGATTTCCTACATCATAATATTTTGTTTTATAATTTTTAGACATTAAATAAATTAAATTATATATGACATAATAATGATGCAGCGATGACATCATTATTTGACGATTTAAATAAAATGGAAAGATAATGAAAACTCTAAAACCTACACATGACCAAAACCAATTGGATGAGTGGATTTAGAAGCCTTATCACCTTATCCACGAATTATATCAATGTGGGATCTTTTAAAACCGAAACACATTTTCAAATAAAGTAATATTTCTTTACTTTCCAAAAGTGCCCCTCCTCTCCTCTTATAAAAGGCCCCCACCTCTACCTCATTTCACACACTTCTAAAGCCTTTGGCTCGGCCAACCCCTGCCCAATTACTCTCTCCACATCCCTCTCCTCATCCTAGAGGATTCCCTTTGGGCAGAAGCCTTTCAAAGGAAGCCTTTAGGCTCAAATCAAAAGGGAGTTACACTTTTAAAGGTAATTCATTCTCTCTTGTTCATTTGTTTTATTTTGCTTCTCCAACCCTCTAAACTCTTTTTATTTACTTCTTTTGTAACAAAACCAGTATCTTCAATATACTAGGATGTTGTTATAATATTTATTTTAGATACACTCTCACACAACTACATCAAATGGTTAAAGAACATACGGTTTCCGTGGAGGGAGAAATTCTGCCTCCCGAAACGATGATTGTTCAATACTCATTTAACACCTTCAAAGGTGGCCATTATGATGTCACTATTTTTTATATGATATATAATATGTTTATGTTTTACTTATGCTTCTGTATTTTTCATTTGTGTCTTACCTTTATGGCTTCCATTATGGGTATACGCGATATCTTCATTTTAGGAAGTGCGGACTACCGCCCCCTCAAAGTGATGTGATTCGTTAATGCCATATGTGGGACGTGTAAAGGATGGATTTAAAGTTATTATATATGATGTTATACTGGAATTATAATATACCTCTATATAATTATTATTTCATTCCATTAAAGTATGATATAGAAATGAAAGTAGCGTTCATGCGTACGTACGACTTACCGTCTCCATGAACGGTGCATTTCATTTCTTATCCCCAAATGTAATGTACTATTAAATGTACATGTATATAATGGATATATATAATTAATGATTTATCTAAATGATTAATATAATTCTAAAATTAAAATATACATACCTCTCATTTAGTTTTAATTCCATTAATATGACAAAGAAATGAAAGTAGCGTTCATGCGTACGTACGGCTTACCATCTTCATGAATGGTGCATTTCATTTCTTACCTCTAAATGATTATGTAATATTATAAATACATGTATATGCTGGATATATATGATACATATTATATCCAAATTGGGAATTTCATTCTGGATATAAAGAACTTTTGACCACATGAACAACATGTAATTGTAAGAAGTCAACTTTCGACTTAAGAACCAAATATTGACAAAACAAACATTATTAACTTAAATGGTTACATAATGTTTATAACATGGAAATAAGTGATATAAAAAGAATAATGAACTTTAAAAAGGTTCTTAATCAAGTATAAATTAACTCAAGTTTATTATTCAGGACGTTAAAGAACGATCGAGTCAAGTCGGACCCAAGGTAAGGGACTTCGTCTCAATCTCCATTCATTGAGGCATATTTCGTTTTATACACAACTTTATTTTATATGGTGTATAAACTCCTTTGACTTTTGCATTTATACAAAAGGAATTTTTTTCTATGAAGTGTTTTACTAAACGACAAAAAGGAATGTTTTTTTTAACGTACGCAGTGCCAACGACCTTTTCCGCCGCCGCGAGTATTATTTGATCTTTGGCTTTCGTAACAAGCCGTAATGTTTTTAGAATAAAATAAATACCATATACTCTTTTATGTATTTTGGTATTGAAAATGGTTTTGAAAAATGATTCTATTATGTCAATATATTTATGATATGTTGTGATTGAAATGTGGAAATGTTATCATTCCTTTATATTGGTTTTATGTTTTATGATTTTATACTGGTACTTGGACATTTTAACGGGTGGTTACGTTATAAACCATATGACGGGTGGTGCCGTGAATACCAGGACGGGTGGTTACGTTATAACCTCCAATGCATTGGGTATGGAAGTCGGCCATATGGCTATTCCATTAAGTATGTATGGAAATTGGCCGTATGGCTATTCCATTAAGTGATATGTGTGGAAGTCGACCGTATGGTTATTCCACTTAAGTAAGTTTATGTCCCAAGTTACCTTTATATATGTTATGTGTTCTTTATATGGGTTTTATGGTAATACTTTGGTTACAAAAAGGTAAGTAATGATACTTTATTCAGTGAAGAGTTTTTACTACTTCATGAAGGTGAAAAGTATTACATTAATAAAGTATTCATGGTTTACTTGTTGTTTTGAAAAACTAACAGTTTTCATTCTTTGTGTATCCCTTACTGAGCTTTTTATGCTCACTCCAAGTTTTTTTGAAATGTTTTTCACAGGACTTAATGTGGAATAAGGTCAAGGATGGGATCAAGGGAATTTCATGCTATCTAAAACATGGAATCTAGACATCTTTCTTTTTAAGAGTTTTTTTTATGGAGACTTAGTAGAAGTGTCTACTTTGTAATCTTTTAAGATGTAATAGTTATGTTCTAATTCTCTAAAACTCTAAACCTGAAAAGATCCTCAATGTGAATTATTCATTTAATTCAATATTAAGTAAGGTTTAAGGCTGGGGCCTTATAGTTGGCATCAGAGGTCAGTTTAGACAACTTTAGGAGTTAGAAAAGTGTTAAATTATAATATGATTGAAATGATATAGCATTTACGGATTACCATGTTGCTTCGCCTAAGATATTTCTGTGTTCAGAATGGTTTTCCACAGAGGAAACAAAGCAGCTATGTTGGGACGACATCATGAGGAAGATAACCTTCCAAATCAGCAACCTGAGATGGTCGGAATCGGAACTGAACAGTTTGTTGCAGTAATGGCACAGTTGACTCAGGCTATAAATGGTGGTGGTATCCATGCAGGAGATCAGCCAGATCAACCGCAGAGGAACATGTCAGTGGTGGAACATTTCATGAGGCAACATCCCCCATCATTCAGAGGATCATCTGACCCTGTGCAAGCTGAAGGGCGGATTAAAGCACTGGAGAAGATTTTTGATGTCATGGGGTGTTCATAACATCAAAAGGATAGTCTTGCTGTTTACCGTTTTGAAGGTGAAGCTGATCAGTGGTGGTCGATGGTGAAAAATATAAGGGATAGTGATGAGATTGAGGATCTTCACTGGGACGAATTCAAAGGTATGTTTCCTGAGAAATATTTTCCTAAGGTGGTTCGTCTTAGGATGGAAAAACAGTTCCTAGAATTGAGGCAGGAGGATGATTCAGTGGCTACTTATGAAGAAAAGTTCACTCGATTGGCAAGGTATGCTCCAAACTTCATACAAGATCTTGATAGTAAAATAAACCGTTTTTACTCAGGGTTAAAGCCAAAGTATCGAAGGGATTTAGCTTCTCGTGAGTTCAAAAGTTATGAAAAAATTGTTCGATGTACGGAGAAGGTGGAAATGGAGTTTGCCGATGATCCGGTGTTCTATGACAAACAACAGAATAAGAGATCTAATTGGCAGGAAAAGGGGAAGAATTCATCAAAGAAGCAAGGAGGTAAGAAAACCAAATATCCATCCTGTGAGAAGTGTGATAAAATGCATCCTGGAGAATGTTTATCCAAGTCTGGTAAGTGCTTTCGGTGTGGTAAGTCTGGTCATATTGCTCGTAACTATAAGGAAGATGATCAAGCAGGAAATGAAAAGCCAACGGTAAGATGTTTTAAGTGTAATGAAATGGGTCATTATGAAAACGAGTGTCCAACGAAGAACTCAACTGGGGGAAAGCAGTTAGACTACAAGCAGAAAGGGGTGGTAAAATCCTTTGCAACAACTTCAGCAGATTTTGGGCCATCGAATGAAGTGGTATCAGCTTCAGGGAGCTCCGTATTTTTCGAAGATTGACTTGAGGTCGGGGTACCATCAGTTGAAAGTAAAAGAAGCAGACGTTCCGAAGACTGCGTTCCGTACTAGATATGGCCATTATGAATTTGTAGTTATGCCTTTTGGGTTAACCAATGCACCTGCTGTATTCATGGACCTTATGAATAAAATTTTCCATGAGTTCTTGGATAAGTTTGTGTTTTTGTTCTGAGGTTTGTGAAGAGGTTATGTGTGCCTTGTGATTCACAGTTGAAGAATGAGTTGTTTTTTCATCCTGGCAGTACTAAGATGTACAGAGGTCTGCGGGAGTATTACTGGTGGGATGGAATGAAAAGAGACATTGCTGATTTTACTGTGAAGTGTTTGACATGTCAACAGGTTAAAGCAGAGCAGCAGTTACCGAAAGGGATGCTTCAGCCTTTACCAGTGCCAGAGTGGAAATGGAAGAATATATCCATGGACTTTGTTGTTGGATTACCGAGGACATCTCGAGGTAATAATGCAATCTGGGTTATTGTTGATCGCTTGACCAAATCTGCTCATTTCCTTGCTATACAAGATACTTTCTATCTAGATCAACTTTCCCGTTTGTATCTTAAAGAGATAGTCAGGTTACATGGAGTTCCTCTCTCCATTGTATCGGATCGTGATCCCAGGTTTACTTCTAACTTTTGGAAAGGCCTTCAGAAGTCGTTGGGTACTGAATTAAATTTTAGTACAGCTTTTCATCCTCAATCAGATGGGCAGTCAGAACGAACAATTCAGACGTTGGAGGATATGCTACGAGCTTGTTCGATGGATTATTAGGGAAGTTGGGACCAACATCTTTCTTTGGTTGAATTTTCTTATAATAACAGCTTTCATTCCAGTATACAGATGGCACTATTTGAGGCATTATATTGGAAGCGGTGTCGAACTCTAGCATTATGGAATGAAGTGGGTGAAAGGAAGCTGATGGGACCAGAATTGGTAGAAGAGATTGCAGAAAAAGTTCAGTTGATTCAGAAAACACATGAGAACAGCTTAGAGCAGGCAGAAGAGTTATGCGGATAACCGGAGAAAGGATCTATCTTTTGAGGAAGGCGATCATGCTTTTCTCAAGGTTTCTCCTTGGAAAAGTGTGATGAGATTTGGTAAGAAAGGAAAGTTGAGTCCATGGTTGGTTGGACCATATGAAATTCTGGAAAGAGTTGGATCAGTTGCATACCGAGTGGCTTTACCTCCGATTTTATCTCAGGTACACAATGTTTTTCACGTTTCGATGTTGAGAAAGTATATGCCAGATCCATCTCATGTTTTGAGCCCAGAGGTAGTTTAGCTGGAAGAGAACCTATCTTATGAGGAACAACCGGTCCAGATTCTTGACCACAGGGAGCAAGTGTTACGGAATAAGGTGATTCATCAGGTAAAGGTTTTGTGGAAAAACCATGTGATTGAAGAGGCAACATGGGAATCTGAAAATGCTATGAGGGATAAATACCCCCACTTATTTTGATAAGTGAATAAAATTGCGAGGATGCAATTCCCAAAAGGGGGGAAGGATGTAACATCCCAGGTAAATAAAGAATATAGAATTTTCATATTTATTAATATTTATGAATTAAATATTAATTTTATTTTAAAGGGGTTTCTATGTTCGATAGCGTACCCGATACGCAACGATGAGTTTCTTTGAAACTTACGTAGCACACTAGTAATAAAATAATATTATTTTAAATGTTAGTTAACAAGTAGCCGTTGTACTGGCGGGAATGGATAGAAATAACTAAAATATGATTGGATATGTTTTTAAATGTTTATACATTTACCCAATAAAAGATAAAGGCTTAAAATACGGAAAGAGTTCAATTTTAGGCATTTATACCCTAATTTTCACGAAAGGTCCACTTATCACATTTTGACGAAGAACCGTCATTAAATATAGTTTTGATCGATCTTATAAATTCTATTGGACCAAATATAACTCTTCTTTAGAATCGGGACATCAAAATTTACTTTGTGTAAATTTTTGGTACCTTTCTGATAAAGTTCTTTTTTTTATGAATAGTGTAAAATGTTGTATTTTAATTCAAAACCTCTTTTTAATCTAAATTATTTATATGATTAGATTATTATTTTAATTGGTTTTAAAGTGAAATTAGAAAATATTTTTACCAGTTAATCCAATGGTGGTCATTGGAATCAATTTCACTTTGAAATTGGACTTAAACTGGTGTCAATCTTTTGATACTTATTGTTTCACAAAAACACGCTATTTGCTCTGACAGCGGGAATTAATTATTAAATTAATTAATGTGTCTTATATGTTTTGAATTTTATAAAATAGACTTCATTTTTGAATTCGTAATATCAAATATTGCTTAGGGTGAAATTTTGGTAATTTTCTGAAAAACATCAATTTTTGATGAATAGTGGAACCACTAAGTGGTAATCAAGCAAACTGATTTTTCAGTTAAATGAAAGTTTACCACTAATGTGTATTGAATTTTGAAAATCTGACATACATGGTTGTCATTAAGAAGTAAAATGTGGTTCAATGAGATTAAAATAATTTTTTGGTGAATAGTAATATTTTTTCATTAATCACGATTAGAGGTAATTAGTGTAGTTTAAGGTAAAAATGGTATTATAAGAATGTGAAAACACCATGACACTTGTCCTACACCTATTGGGTGAGTCATGGCCGACCAAGACAATCCATGGGCCAACTTGGGGACCCCATGGAGCCACTTTAGTTGGAAAATGACATTAATATATTTTTATTTAATGTTAAAGTGAAAATGACACTAACATAAATTGTTTTACTAAAATAATTTTTGAGTGAGGTTATACAAGTCCAAATTTTGATTATAAATAGTCATTGGAAAGATAAAAAGATTTCCTACATCATAGTATTTTGTTTTATAATTTTTAGACATTAAATAAATTAAATTATATATGACATAATAATGATGCAGCGATGACATCATTATTTGACGATTTAAATAAAATGGAAAGATAATGAAAAATCTAAAACCTAAACATGTCCAAAACCAATTGGATGAGTGGATTTCGAAGACTTATCACCTTATCCACGAATTATATCAATGTGGGACCTTTTAAAACCGAAACACATTTTCAAATAAAGTAATATTTCTTTACTTTCCAAAAGTGCCCCTCCTCTCCTCTTATAAAAGGCCCCCACCTCTACCTCATTTCACACACTTCTCAAGCCTTTGGCTCGGCCAACCCCTGCCCAATTACTCTCTGCACATCCCTCTTCTCATACTAGAGGATTCCCTTTGGGCAGAATCCTTTCAAAGGAAGCCTTTAGGCTCAAATCAAAAGGGAGTTACACTTTTAAAGGTAATTCATTCTCTCTTGTTCATTTGTTTTATTTTGCTTCTCCAACCCTCTAAACTCTTTTTATTTACTTCTTTTGTAACAACACCAGTATCTTCAATATACTAGGATGTTTTTATAATATTTATTTGAGCTACCCTCTCACACAACTACATCAAATGGTTAAAGAACATACGGTTTCCGTGGATGGCGAAATTCTGCCTCCCGAAATGATGATTGTTCAATACTCATTTAACACCTTCAAAGGTGGCCATTATGATGTCACTATTTTTTATATGATATATAATATGATTATGTTTTACTTATGCTTATGTATTTTTCATTTGTGTCTTACCTTTATGGCTTCCATTATGGGTATACGCGATATCTTCATTTTAGGAAGTGCGGACTACCGCCCCCTCAAAGTGATATGATTCGTTAATGCCATATGTGGGACGTGTAAAGGATGGATTTAAAGTTATTATATATGATGTTATACTGGAATTATAATATACCTCTATATAATTATTATTTCATTCCATTAAAGTATGATATAGAAATGAAAGTAGCGTTCATGCGTACGTACGGCTTACCGTCTCCATGAACGGTGCATTTCATTTCTTATCCCCAAATGTAATGTACTATTAAAAGTACATGTATATAATGGATATATATAATTAATGATATATATAAATGATGAATATAATTATGGAATTAAAATATACATACCTCTCATTTAGTTTTAATTCCATTAATATGACAAAGAAATGAAAGTAGTGTTCATGCGTACATACGGCTTACCGTCTCCATGAACGGTGCATTTCATTTCTTACCTCTAAATGATTATGTAATATTATAAATACATGTATATGCTGGATATATATGATACATATTATATCCAAATCGGGAATTTCATTCTGGATATAAAGAACTTTTGACCACATGAACAACATGTAATTGTAAGAAGTCAACTTTCGACTTAAGAACCAAATATTGAAAAAACAAACATTATTAACTTAAATGGTTACATAATGTTTATAACATGGAAATAAGTGATATAAAAATAATAATGAACTTTAAAAAGGTTCTTAATCAAGTATAAATTAACTCAAGTTTATTATTCAGGATGTTAAAGAACGATCGAGTCAAGTCGGACCCAAGGTAAGGGACTTCGTCTCAATCTCCTTTCATTGAGGCATATTTCGTTTTATACACAACTTTCTTTTATACGGTGTATAAACTACTTTGAATTTTTCTTTTATACAAAAGGAATCTTTTTATACGAAGTGTTTTACTAAACGACAAAAAGGAATGTTTTTTTAACGTACGCGGTGACAACGACCTTTTCCGCCGCCGCGAGTATTATTTGATCTTTGGCTTTCTCAACAAGCCGTAATGTTTTTAGAATAAAATAAATACCATATACTCTGTTATGTATTTTGGTATTGAAAATGGTTTTGAAAAAGGATTCTATTATGTCAATATATTTATGATATGTTGTGATTGAAATGTGGAAATGTTATCATTCCTTTATATTGGTTTTATGTTTTATGATTTTATACTGGTACTTGGACATTTTAACGGGTGGTTACGTTATAAACCATATGACGGGTGGTGACGTGAATACCAGGACGGGTGGTTACGTTATAACCTCCAATGCATTGGGTATGGAAGTCGGCCGTATGGCTATTCCATTAAGTATGTATGGAAATTGGCCGTATGGCTATTCCATTAAGTGATATGTGTGGAAGTCGACCGTATGGTTATTCCACTTAAGTATGTTTATGTCCCAAGTTACCTTTATATATGTTATGTGTTCTTTATATGGGGTTTATGGTAATACTTTGGTTACAAAAAGGTAAGTAATGATACTTTATTCAGTGAAGAGTTTTTACTACTTCATGAAGGTGAAAAGTATTACATTAATAAAGTATTCATGGTTTACTTGTTGTTTTGAAAAACTAACAGTTTTCATTCTTTGTGTATCCCTTACTGAGCTTTTTATGCTCACCCCAAGTTTTTTTGAAATGTTTTTCATAGGACTTAATGTGGAATAAGGTCAAGGATGGGATCAAGGGAATTTCATGCTATCTAAAACATGGAATCTAGACATCTTTCTTTTTAAGAGTTTTTTTATGGAGACTTAGTAGAAGTGTCTACTTTGTAATCTTTTAAGATGTAATATTTATGTTCTAATTCTCTAAAACTCTAAACCTGAAAAGATCCTCAATGTGAATTATTCATTTAATTCAATATTAAGTAAGGTTTAAGGCTGGGGCCTTATAATAAACTAAAAAATATATGTCTCCTCGTAATGATGAATAGCATGCACAACTATGAAAGAATAGAAGGTTTGGTGTTACACCCAACATGGTTAACATCACTGCCAACACAAGTACTAAAAACATTCATGGTTTTAATCACACCCAACACAACTATCAAAGAAGAAAAGGTTTGGTGTTACACCCAACATATATACATGAAGATAACAATGGTTAACATTACACCCAACCCATATAATAAATAATAACAATAGTTGGAATTACATTCAACCCATGTAACTAACAAGAACACTAGTTTTAATTGCACCCAACCCGTATAAGAAGTCATAGGAATATTTGGAATTATGCCCAATCTATGTAAAAACCAAGATAAATTTTCAGAATCATGTATAACCTACAAAACCACAAAATTTGGTTGGAATCACACCCAACCCATATACCAATAAGAATGATAGTTGGCATCTTATACAACTTATTATAAAGTGTTCAACATGGTTAAAAAATAGCCAACCTATATAACATGCCAAAGAAATGGTTAGCATTATGACAAACCTAATTAACAATATAGAAACATCATTGGAATGAAACCCAACTAAAGCACCAAGTAATAATAAGAATTTAATTACACCCAACCAAAAATATACATCATTTTACTCATGTCACTCTTACTTTGATAATAATGTACGCAATGCCAATGGTAGTAACTGCTATAACAAAATATGTGAATCGTGACTTTTCAATCCATGTAACTTACGATTATTCAAGTCAACACACCTCAAGATGTTACTCGAATACCCATCAGATACCTTCACATTCTTTAAAATTATAAGGAACATATCTTTATCCCTATTTTTCATTGCAAAAATGGCCGGATCATACTTTTCATTCTCATCTGGCCAGAGATCGTGTTTTGTGTTCATTACTTGTAAGTCTTTGCGAGAATTAAGACGATCCTTTGACTTTCCATGCTCATTAAGTAATGTTAAAATCATATTATCACATACATTCTTCTCAATATGAATCAAATCAAGATTGTGGCGCAACAAATTAAATTCCCAATATGAAAGTTTGAAGAATATACTTTTTTTCTTCCATTATTGCGTTCAGATTTCACTTGACGATGCACTTCGGACCCGTTTTCCGCTATCATTCAAATGACGAACCTTCCCAAATTCTATTTCAACATTTTCAAGCTGTGTCGATATTTCAGAACCGGTTAACAACTTTGGAGGTGGTCTATGATCAATTAAACCATTAAATTTTGATTTGTTAAGCTGAAATCTATGAGATGCATCGAGAAATATTCGATGGCAT
This sequence comes from Viscum album, assembly GCA_963277665.1. Classification (NCBI taxonomy): domain Eukaryota; kingdom Viridiplantae; phylum Streptophyta; class Magnoliopsida; order Santalales; family Viscaceae; genus Viscum; species Viscum album. The sequence goes on from OY728163.1 coordinate 1,515,912,211, forward strand.
AAGAAGCACCATTTTCTACTGTGAGGTAGCCGTTTGGGCTCAAAATCAAAGTTACAAACGGGACAAGCCAAACCCGTATAAGTGTTCCAACCAGATAAATTACCAAGCCCAGGGAAGTCACTAATGGTCCACAGTAAAGCAACATGCATTTTGAACATTGTTTTAGAAGAAACATCAAATGTCTCAACACCGTTACTCCATAACTCCTGCAATTATTCAATCAAAGGCTGCAAGTGTATATCAATATCATTTCCAGGCATTTGTTTTCTAGGAATAATCATTGAAATGATAAAAGATGATTGTTTCATACACATCCACGGAGGCAGATTATAAGGGATCAAAACAACTGGCCAAATTCTATTACTTGTAATCAAAGTCCCAAATGGGTTGAATCCATCGGTAGCCAATCCCAATCGAACATTCCTAGGATCAGCTGAGAAATCTGGATGTAATGAATCAAATTTCTTCCATGATTGGGAATCTCATGGATGTCTCATTAACCCATAATTGTTATTATCTACAGAATGCCACTTCATGTGTTCGGCGGTTTTTGATGACATGAATAATCTTTGCAATCACAGCTTCAAAGGAAAGTAATGCAAAACCTTTGCAGGTGTGTTCATTTTCTTCTTCTTCATGAAATTATGTTTAGTCAGACTTCCAACATCACCCTTTGACTGTCATCTAGAAGAAGAAAATTTCTTTCAATTCTGTCTACTTGAATCCTCTCTCTAATAAAGCATACAATCATAGGGACACACATGTATTTTTATATAATTTAGACCAATCTTGTTAAAAACTTTTTTCATATCATCAAAAGATTCTGGGATTTTTGCTTCAGGAAATGCATCACGAATCAATTCCAATATCATGGACATTTCCTTATTTGTAATTCCACATAGACATTTGATATGGCACAACTTCAGCAGAAATGAAAGCTTTGAATATTTCAAACACCAACTATACAACTCTTTATTTCCATCATCAACTAAATCATGAAACACATTTTTCTCAGTGAAGTTTTCTGTTACATTTGGATCTATAGAATCAAGAGGAGGATCCAATGATATGTTCCAATATTGATCTACTTGTGTTATAGTCTCAAAAACATCACTTGTCACGTTCCAATTTGTAGCACCCTCTTCTGGATGTTCTGATATGTTTTGATGCTGATAGTGGTGTCTTGCAGTGCTGAATGCATCATTTATGAGGTTTTGCATTTCATTTTCCATTGTCGACGAACTTGGGACCTCATTCTGTGGATTAACATCAGTGCTCAATCTTTCTGTATTGTTTGATTCTCCATGCCAAATCCAACACAAATATTGACAAGGGAATTGCTTCAGTATTAAATGTTCATAAAATTCATCTCTCTTCAACCATGTTCTAAATTTACATTTAGGACATGGACATATTATTCTCCCTTCAACGGATCGATTAGAAATCGAAAAATCTAAAAACTCATTCAAACCCTTAACATACTAAGGTGTGTTCCTTGGTAATGTGATCCATATTTTATCCATGTATATCACAATGTGCCTACACAAAATATACGATAGTGTAAGATTGCAAAATCATAATATAATAAAGATGACCCATTGATCATAAAGTATGCATAATATAATAAATATGATTCATTGATCACATTTACCACTTACTTAGCATGCCCAGACAAACCAAACAAGTCTGGTCCCTAGAAGACAGCATGAACACCTCATCGAGGAGCAGTAAGAATATCGGGTTACATAATTATCATAACACTGTAAATCACACATTTATGTTGCCTCAAACAATTTCTATCCCCACTACATTAATGAGATACATTGGTCCACTCAGATTACTTCCACACCCTCACAAAAAATACTACAACTTTCCTGAACATCTCATATACTCACATGCTTGGTCATCTCAATTAAATGTTTTATTTTATTCTCCATATCTAGAAATGGGATACCAGTCAATATTTATAACATCCATCCAAAATCACTAATATAGAATACCAATGCATGGGTTCCCACAATATTTCATATTATATACATTAGAATGATGTAGAAATTTATCAATCAATATTCATTGATCGTACACTTCATTATCCAATTTCTATATATAATATATGTCATAAAAATTTATAGCTTGGGGAATTCCATTTACTGTCGAAGAGAATTCACAAGAAATATATTCAAGGTCATATTCAACGTCTATATGTAGGAAAAAATCTCAAAAATATTCCACAAAACACATTTATTCTCTATTTATATATAATTATGCAACATATAACAACTCAATCATATATATATATATATATATATATATTTATAAATGTATATATTATGTACGTTATTCTTCAGAACCTAATAAATTTAATTCAAAAAATATTTATTTTCTTAAATTTCATAATAAGTTGATCTTTTTCTACATCATCTTGATGATAATAAACTCATTCTTGAATGATATCCATAAGTTGGTTCAAAATATATTTATCATGAACATATATAACATGCATCATCAAACTGTCACTTTCATCCAAATTAATAAAATTCTTGTAAATAGAAATAAATTTACATAGGATCTATTCTATTTTTATAACCCATTAATATGTCCATATAAACATTAATTATCATGAATAAGTCATGGGTTACCATTACATAAATCTAGATTATATTTATGTAAATGTTGATAAACTTTGTATAGGTATATATGACCTTTATATGGATATTAATATTACCAGTTTGTTCCAATTATGAAATGAAAATCATGATCATCATTTCACATGTACATTGAGTTTTGGTAGAACATACACCTACTGGTTTAACACCAAAATATAGATACCAATAATACGCTTACAAATTTTACATGTAGGATAAATTTTTATTATCACTTTTTAATGTTTATTTTTGAGAAACACACTAATTATGGTGTATTTCACACATACACATAGAAAAAAATTTATATATCTTGAAATGATAATTATATTAAAAATATTCACTCACACATACCTCATGAATTGGTATATTATCAATGACTTAGAATTAATGAATCAAACAATGAACAAAAACACATTCATTGAGAGTAATTGAAACATATTGAGATGGTATAAATAAATTATATGTAATCTAGTACATCCTATATTTATGAATTCTCTAATGAATTCCTAAATTATTCAAGGTAAATCTGAGTCAGACTAAACCATATCATGACTTCCCCAAACCTCTCAATACATTTTATAAGATCATTTACTTGACTATTTAAACATTTAACATGCTCAATAACTCTTTAATAGATTCTCATCCTTCAATTTGGTATCATCCAGAAACATTAAACAATGAGAGTGTGGAAAAATGATTTTCTTTATTTGGTAGGAACCTTTCTTCATTACTCTCAATTTCAAAATTTCATTAATTACATTGGATGTTGTATTGACATTACTATTTGTTGATAAAGAATATAACTGAACAATACTCTGAACTCTAATCTCCTTCGTTGATTCTTTTCAATTACAAATAAACTCCCTTTGTTAATATAGTTATCCCCCATCTTGATAGAAAAAGAAAAAGAAAAATGGAATATTCCCTAATTGAAATATATGATTGGAATAAATACATATGCTACTCCATTTAATAGATATTATTGGAATTTTCTTCCCATCATTTTCATGAAAAAACTCATATCTTCTTTCATTCCATAAGAGTTCAAAATATGCCAACATCACTTCCCATAAGTTACAAGTTCATATAAAATAAAAAGTTTAAAAATTAAGTATAAATAATTATTTATTCATAACATTTCACTTTCAATATTATGACATTCAATAAATAGTAATTGTACATCAGATAAAATATTTTTGAAAACACTTACTTCCAGAATACACAATGGTTTTTTTCATAAACCATTATCAATGTGATACAACTTCTTTATTTTTGTACAGGTCATACAATTAATCACCCACTGGGATGACCATGTATACCAATAAATAACACAATGAAGTACAAAAAAATTGTTTAATACCATAAATGGGACACACTATAATCACATTCTACAGATACCATCGATATATTCCATCCCAATCCCCTATGCATCCCATACTCTAATCTAAAATAATATAATATTTCTTCACAAACCCCATGGTGCTCATTGAAGGTGTGAGGCTAGAACTCATGAGGGTATAACTAGGTACCCTTAATATTTTTTATAAAATATGTGTGTGTATTCATGAAGAAATTAAATACAAAAATAAATATTATTGTTAGGACTTCATGTGCTAAAAAGGACACTACTACACCCGATGAGGCACACACACCCATAAAAACACCATGTTAAAACTAGGACACCATGGTGTTGACGATATTAGATTCATATCCATGTTAGAATATATTTTTCTCTTATCCATAAATGTTGTCTTGTACATGAAGAACTATGTTAAGGCATCATACGAGTCTTACCAATTACCCACCTCCTGATAGGGTCCTGCATTCAATTCTTTAACTATTATTCTCAATCAAGGGAGTATATTCAACAACTTATCACTCATTGTGAGGCTGTTTTTATTATAACCACTAACATATCTCCTAGGGTATGGTCATCCATATGTATTTGTCGGGTGGTTACACATCCTATCCATGACCCTATCACTCTGGATGAGTTTAAAACCTAACAAAAACTCTTTCACTAAGAGTAAGGTATAATTCACTTATCTCTCCCTTATTATATAGAGTAAAGGTCACAAAAAGACCACCACCATCTCACTCATGTTTGGGTGTAATCTATATCTCCCTCCCCTATCACTTATAGTTAGGCTAACATCCAACACATGCATATAATAACCATCTAGGGAATGCAACCTATCCCACAATATCACTGGTTAATGACATGTTCTCTCATCACTAAATACCTAGACCCTTATATCTAGAATATTATACCAACCTAAATCCATCACCCCATGATGAACACACAAATAATTTTCACATCCCAACCCAAGTCACTCAGGTGGGGTCTATTATTTAATCTAATTCCCCTTGGAATCCTAATTTCATGTCTTTAAGAACTTACCAAACCCATATCTCAGTCTTGTGTCACATATCATAGGGAAAAATCTTGAAAAATAGCATATAGGAAGACCCTATTGGCCACACATATCAAGTATAGAAGCATTCACACTTCTTAGTATACCATATATGACTCTCATCCATCTTTAGGAGGGAGTTATTAAAAACTCATGAGACATATGACTGTATGACATGTCATCACAAGACTCCAAGCCTCTTAGTATTAAAAAATATTCTGAATATCCCAAAATATAATACCCATGTCACATCTCATACTTTGATACATACACATGGTCTCTCATAACCTCAATCAAAACCCTCTCCCCTTGGTAATATAGTGTTCAGGTGATCACAATTCATTCAATTTTCTAAATGGAACTTATTCAAAGAATAAGAGGCATAACACTCTACTCTCTCTTTTTATAGATATATTATTGCCCATATTAAATTTATTATAATTAATGAATTTATATAATAATTCACACACCTTCATAAACACACATATGGATTTTTTATTAAATGTGTCCACATATTTGGATAATATAGTTAATCCCCCACTGATCTCTATTCAGCCTCAATAAATATTGTACACACTCCTAAGAAACAATTTCATTCCATAAAAAAATTAATTAAAAAAATTTGTAATTAACTATTAAAAACAAAATAAATAGGCATAATATCCTAAAAACTAACTGCACATACCTGGAAAAGACGGGTCGCCAAAGATGGAGGTCGCGGGGTCACCGGAGACGGAGGTCGGGAGGTCACCGGAGGTCGTGGGTCGCCGGACGGTTGGGGGTCGCCGGACGGTTGGGGGTCGAGGGTTTCGGTTCACCGGGGGGGGGGGGGGGGTTAGGGGAAGAAGGGAGGGCGCGAGGGTTTGGGGGATGATCGGGGTGGGGGGTAGAGAAGGGTCGACATCGTTAAAATAAATTACGGGTTTCGCGAAAGTTTATTAAAAACCGTCACGAAACCTTTTGGAGAAAACGTTTAGCGGCGGTTTTGTGAACCGCCGCCACAAAACCATCGCTAAACCCGGTTTTTATTGTAGTGTTTCCCTTACCATGAGTCTGAATCATCACCTATAATCGTTATGTTCCTGAATAATAAACTCAGGTTAATTTATACATTCTTGAGAAAAATTTTCAATTTTATTATTCCTTTTATATCACTTATTACCATGTTATAAAAATTACATAATTATTTAAGTTCATCTTGGTCGTTTTGTTGATATTCGACACTTGAGTCGAAAATGAACTTGTTTTGATGTAATTTGTCCATATGGTAAAAATTAAATCATCTAAAGAATATTATTCATGATTTAAATATCATATATATCCAATATATATTTATTTATAATAGTCCATATCATTTTAAGATAATAAATGAAATGCACCGTTCATGGAGACGGTAGGCCGTACGTACGCATGAATGCTACTTTCATTTATTTGTCATATTAATGGAATTAAAAATAAATTATAAATAGGTATATTATAATTAAAGTATAATATATATGTTATATATGTTATATTGGTACCTTAATACCATCTTTTATACGTTCCGTGTATGGAATAAACGAGTCATATCACTTTGAGGGGGCGGTAGTCCACACTTCCTCAAATGCAATTATCGCGTTTACACATTTTGGAAAGCATAAAGGTATGTTTTAAATATAACTTAAATAAGAATAGAGATAATATAAATATAATATATATCATATATAAATATAGTTTCACCATTATGGCCACCATGAGAGGTGTTATGAAAAAATTGAACAGTCATCGTTTCGTGATGCAATAGTTCGCCGTACACAAAAACAATATGTTCTATATCCATTATATGGAGGTGTGTGTAAGTGTAGGTCGAACCATTATAATAAAAACATCATATACTATTTAGGATACTGGTGTTTTTATGTAATAATAGAATAATAATATCATAGGGAGTGGAAAATAAAAATAAATGAAAGGATCTTGAGAGAAGACGTTACCTCTAAATCAGACAACTCTTTTTAATGTGAGCCAAAAGGCTTCCTTGAGTTAAATTATGCCAAAGTTAAGGGTTATAAGAGTAAGGGAGGTTTTTTGGAGATTATTTGAGCAGATTTTGAATGGTAAAAGTGTCTTGAGATATTTTATTAAGTGGGTAGAGGTGGTGGCCTATTATAAGAGGGAGGAGGGACACTTTAGGAAAGTCTTCAAATATTATTTTATTATAAATTAATTTTAGAATTTTCATAGATAAAAAGTGATATAATTCAAGTATAAGATGATTATGGGTATAAATAATCTCAAACAATAGGTTTTAGACAAGTTTAGATCTCAAATTTAACCTTATATTTTGGCTTTAACCCTTAGTTAAATAAATTAACTCTTACCATGTCTTCTTGTATGTTTACACTATACAATTAATATAGTTAGTATAAAATTCCAAGAGAACCTCAAGTATATCATTAATGAAATATTTAACATTATATAAGTCATTTTTTGGAATCCTATATTTTTCTGACTATTATATCATTTAATAAAATAGTATTTGTTTTAAAAACTAAATTATTTCAATTTTGATAATTTTTAGCAATTTATTTTTGTTAAAGTCATAAAAATTGGATTCATTTGAAAAAACTACAATATATAAAATATAACTTGTCATAATAATCCAAAAAAAATCGTGGATGGCATAAAAATTTTCAAATTACATTTATTTTAATATTTATAATATCATTTATTTGAATCTTTCATTAATAAGGTAATCACTGTATCATCATTATGTCATAAATAAATTTATTTATTTAATGTATAAAAATTATAAATAAAATACCATGTTGTAGGAAATATATTTATCTTTATAATTAATATTTATAGTCAAATATATCATTTATATAAACCTATATTAAAATTGTTTTAGTAAAAATATACATGTTTATGTTATATTTCTCTTTACTTTAAATTAATTATTATAACATGTAATTATCACAACCGAGTGAATCCAAAATTCCAAAATTCTGCCTAAGAAGTGTTTTGGTTTTACATGACTCATCCAATAATATTATGACATGTTTTAGGGTATTTTTATATTATTATAATATTATTTTTACACTTATTTACCTAATTTACCCTTTAACTGTGGTAAATAAAAATAATTACTAATGTTACTATTCATAATGTACAAAAAATAAAAGATAAATATTTATATAATTTGGACCTTTTGATTCCAAATATGGAATCCATTTTTCCAAATTCAAAACACAAAAGTTTCAGTAATTAATTTAAAATTAATTCTCATTGTCAAAACTAGGAAGCGTGTTTTTAAGAAGTAAAAACTATCAAAAAGATTGACATGTGTTTATGTCCAATTTAAATGTAAAATTAATTAAAATGAACAAAATTAGATTAAATGATAAAAAATTAATCCAATTAAACTTTAAAACCAATTAAAAATATAATCTAACTATATAAATAAATTTGTTGAAAATATTGTTTTGAATTAAAACGCAGTATTTTTCACTATTCATTAAAATATGAATTTCATCATAAAAATACCAAAATTTCAACCAAGGTAAATTTTGATGTCCTTATTTCAAATAATAATCTTATTATTTCAAATAGAACTTATAAAAGTTTTAAAAACTATATTTAAGAAGGGTTCTCCATCAAAAGGCGGCAAAACAATATTTTTTTTTGAAAAATACTTCTTTTATCCAAAAAATTGAATTTGTTCTTATATCATATATAGAAAACATATAATATGAATTTAAATAATTACATTGTATATATAACATATATTTTTCATTAAATAAAAAACCATAAAGGGTGATATGATTTTATAAACACAATTATTCTCTTTTAAATTGCTGTTCATAAAAACACATCTTTTATATTCAATTGAGTTTTATTTACATTTCTAATAAATTTGGTAACCAAAGAGTCATTATTTAAACATTTTTAAATCATATTTTAACAATTTAGTTGATACTATTCATTCCCGTCACTCCAATAACTAGGTTATATTGGTAACATTTAAATAATAATATTTAGTTGTTTGTTTAAGCTCAATATAGCATATCATGTTTTCTATTGAACATAGTGTTTATTTCTTAAAACTCAGGATGTTATATATAATAAATTATTTTTTATGGTAACTGGAACATCCAATATAGTTTTATTTATTTTATTCTACTAACATGATTTTTAAGAGAACTAATTATAGTGTATAGTTTATTTTTTGTTGAGTCAAATGACTATTTTTTTTATCATTTGATATGAATTAGACACTCACAAATGTTTTTCCAAATATGTGATATTGTTTTCCCTAATCATAAAACCTTTTCATTTTTGTGTCCCCTCAAAGTAAAAAAACAATTCAACATATTAAATGGCAGAGCTTAAATGGTAGAGTAAAGTATAAGCACATATAACGACATAAAACTTCTATGTTTATTGATTTAAGCCATCTAGTAGTGTGTGATATCCAAATAAAGTATACTTTTAATTCATATTTTTAAATGGGTTCTCTTGGTCTTAATTAGACCATGATAAATGGTTCATACATTAATCAATGTAGCTAATTTTTTAATTGAATGAACCCTCCTTAGTTACAACACTAGGGTAGAATACACCATTATATTTTTCTCCAATAAAAATAATATTATCTACCTATAAAATATCAAAAATTGATACATATTTATCATCTTTAATGTAGATGTTGTTTTCCACACTTCCATCATTAAATATTAATTGTTTCAAGAATGTATCTAACTTCAAATACCATGCACTTGAGTATTATTCTAACATGTATAAATACATATTTAACCTAAAAAAATTAATTTTATCTTTACTGAGAAATAATAATTTATTTGATAAATGTTTTTATATTAGAAGATTACTAATAAAAATTTAATTATTTTATTTATACCATTTTACTTTATAGTTTCTATGAAAAAGTCGATGAAAAAGTTCGGTTATATTTAATTTCAATTTTCTCTGTTCGATTATACATTTATATATTTATACCTAAATGTATTGGTAGAATACAATCCAATACATATGGATAAAATTTAGATTAATTTATCAAGAAACACACTTCAGTATGCCAAGGGTTTGGAATAATTTTTAAATTATGGAATTGAAAACTGATCAGTGGATGGTAGAATAAAATTTCCTTGTTATGATTGTAAATTCAAGCTATGGTTGAATAAAAATGATGTATATGGACATTTTTTATTGAAATAGTTTCCTTCTCCATATGTATGTTGGATTTTTCATGGTTAATCAAATGTTATGGGAAGTCAAAACAATGACAATACTGTCAAAGAAATACAAAGTGATCCGATAAAGGATAATTTAGTTTGAAATTTGTTAAATGATGCATTTGGTTTTAAATAATACAATGTATATGATTTTAATAGATCAATAGATCCTTTAGTTGATCCCGAGAAGGTTAATCTTGCTCAGAACTTCAGTGATGAAAAAAATGATTTTTATGAATTAGTTGAAGACAAAAAATAAGAACTATATGAAGGGTGTGGTAAGTATTCAAAGTTTTCCTTTTTTTACTTAAGTTATATCATATCAAATGTCACTATGGAATTGCTAAAAAATAAATGTACATGATTTTAGAGTTTCTTCATGATGCATTTAGTGAAGCTAAGATCCCTTCATCTTTCTATGAGATAGAAAAATTCATTAGCAAACTTGTACTTGGTTATAAAAAGATACATGCATGACCTAATGATTGCATGCTTTATTGGGGAGAAGAGTCTGATAAAGAAGAATGCAGAAGATTTCATACAAGAAGATACAAGTCAATGAACAAAAATGAGAGTATAAATCAATGCAAACCCATGAAGAAATAGAATAAGAAAACTTATATAGAGGTATTGTGTTAATTTCTTCTGAAACCATGCTTGAAAAGATTAATCATGCCATCTAAGACTACATATGAAATGAAATGGCATGCTCAGGACAGTAACGATGGCTTGACAATATTTCCAAATGATTCAACATCATGGAAGAGGTTTGATTCTCTATATCTAGATTTATCTTCATATCCTAGGAATGTACGTTTGGGATTAGATTATGATGGTTTTAACCCTTTTGATACTTTAATTACTAATTATAGCTTTTGGATAGTTGTTTTGATCTACTATAATCTACCTTTATGGATGTGTATAAAGAATAATTTTTTCATTATTTTGATGATTATTTATGGAAAGAAAATGCCTATAAATGAAATTGATGCATACCTTCAACCTCAAATCAAAGAATTGTGAGAATTATGAGATGATGTCATGGAAACATATGATTCTTCTATTATAAAACTATTCAAAAAATAATTCTTATTTAATTTAGGTAATTAGTGAATTTATTGGAATAAGAAATTTATCTGGTTGGAACACTCATACTAGTTTCTCTTGTCCTATTTGGAATTTTGATTTTAAACCTCAATGATTTCCTCATACCAAAAAATGAAGTTTTATTTATCTTTGTTGATTTCTTGATGCTTCTCATAAATTTAGGTTTAAAAAGACATGATTCAATGGAGATATTGAAATGATAAAGTCGCCAAAGGTGTTATCTGGTTCAGAAATCTTGGGACAATTAATGAATTTCACTGAAGAATTTAGAAAATGGCATCAGTTTAAAGAAGGGGGAAAAGGGTAAGAGGTACAGTATCCAAAGAAGTCAGAACATAAAAATGGAAGAAAAAGAGTATATTTTTCAAACTTCCTAATTTGGAGTTTAATTTGACATGTCATAATCTTGATATAATTCATATTGATAAGAACACCAATGGAAATGCATTTTTTATAGTGCTTAATGAGTAGGGTAAATCGAAGGATCACCTTAATGATTGTAAGCATTTGGAGGTAATGAATATAAAGAATTTTTTGTGGGAAAATGAGAATGGAAAGTATCCTTCAACTATTTTTACAATGAAAAATCATGAGAAAGACATATTACATCAAAATTTAAATAATGTAAAATTTCTAGATCTATATTCAAGTAACATATCAAGGTTTTTAGTCTTAAAACATCAAAAGTTACATGGATTGAAAAGTCATGACTCACATATTTTTATGGAGAAGTTGTTATCATTGGATGTATATACTACTTAACCTGAAAAAGTAATTATGGTTCTAGTTGAGTTTTGTACCTTTTTCAAAGAGCTTTTTTGAAAAAATATAAATCTAAATAAACTTTTTAAACTTCAATAAAGAGTTGTTTTAATAATTTTTCATTTGAATATGTTTTTACCCCATAATTATTTATAGTCATGATTCATTTAACTGTTTATTTTGTTGAAGAAGCTAAACATGGTGGATTGATAAACTATCGATGGATGTATCAAATTGAGAGGTAAATTGATATTATTTTTATTTTCATTGGTTAATTCAATTTTATCAAATCATTGCATATTTTTTTTAATATTTTTCTTATTTTTTTATTAGGTACTTAGGTCATTTGAAATCATATTTAAGGAATAAATCACTACTAGAAGGCTCTATTACTTAAGGTTATATAGTCAAAGAGTTATTGAAAAAATTTTCTAGGTATTTGGATGGTATTGAGACTAGATTCAATCATATTGGATGTGCTGACGACATCTCTACTAATTCTTGTTTTGTAAACCTGTCATCGGTATTTCTAACTATTGGATAGCCAATTAGAAAGGGGTCAAATTTTAAACTAACTAAATTAGAGTTTCTACAAGCACATAGATATGTGATACTAAATAGTGTTATTGAAGATCTATTTATTGAAGAATTATGACTACAAACAAAGAGGCGACTAAGGGGTCGAGCTTGAAATGAGATGGAATTAACAAAAGCTGTTAATAAAGATCTTGATAAATGGTTCACCCATCATATAAGTATATACTCATATTCATATTATTGAAATGTATTTCTTTTTTATATTTTAAAAGTAATACCTTAAGTAACACCTTATGTTCTCCCATTGTGTAGTTATTCATGTTATTTTGTTGAGATAATGAATGTTGACAATCGATCTGAAATATTGAATGATTTGAAGTTTTTGGATTGAGGTCCTCTAAGGAAGGCTAAGAGATTCGATGACTATAATAATCATGGATTCAGGTTTCATACAATTTATCATGAAGATGACTTGAAAACTCAAAATAGTGGTGTATTTGCATTTTCAGAGGTGGGATACTATGGGAATATGAATGATATAATTGAATTAAACTATCATGGCCAGTTTTCAATTGTCTTATTCAAATGAAAGTGGTACACCATTGATAGGTGTAAAATGAAAGATTTGTTACATTTTACTTTAGCTAAATTCTCTCGGTTTATGAATACCGATGATCATGAAGATCATGATCCTTTTATCTTAGTTCCACAATAAAAGATGGTTTATTATTTTTATGATGAAATACATGAAGGCTGGAGTGTTATTGTAAACTTAAAGTAGAGATACTTATATAAAATGGGTGATAAAGATCAATTAGTTCTTTATGACAGTGAACCTTATCAACCACAAAAAAATTTAATAGTTTTTTATTGACAATATTGAAATAATAAACTTGCAAGAGAGGGTGATAATGAAGGACTCATAATAATGGAGGTTGATAACAATTAAGATAATGAAGATGAATATAATTGAATGTATAAATTGGTAATGAAAATATATTACAATTTATCATTGATAAGTGTTTTATACAAATATACATGTTCTAGATTTTATTTTTATTTTGGTAAAAATGTTTTAGTTTTTAAATTTTTATACATTTAATATAACTTAACCATTTGAAATGAAGGAATGCCGAGAACAAAAAAAATTTAGGATCTTAGTTGATCAACATCTCAGAGCACACCAACACTATCATCATCTTCTGTGGATCCTAGTGATTCTATTATACTTGATACTACTAGTGGTCCATCCATTTTCCCAGATAACATTGGAAGCCCACCGATTTATTCACCTTTGGTGATGGATTAGTTGGTCATCCCTCTCTCTAGGGGATATTGGGGAGTTAACATTAGTGGTATGTATTTCATTTTTCAAAAAACTTTATATTTTATTAATTGTTTAATGAATTTTTCAAATAGATAAATAAAACCATAGAAGGGATAAAAATAAAAACATGACATATTTATGGGTAATGAAGGACTTCAAGTTTATCATTCCATTTGATTATTTTGGGGTGCCTATTGGTGACGCTGCCGAAATCTATGGGTAGATTCTTAGGCATCTTGCTTGGGAGATGGTGAGATTTCCTATTAATTATAAATATTAGAGGCGTATTTATACAGATTGGGAAAATGAGGTCTTTTATACTCAAGTAAATGTAATATCAATTTATTATTACTTGATAACTAATTTAAAATACATGAGTGAAATTTTGTAATATATTTATAAAGTGTTATGTTTTTTATTTATAGATATTTTTTGATTTTGATATCCCTAACTCCTTTTCATGCCTATGGACTTTGAAAAATTTGGGCAAGAATTGAAGATATTTTAAATATATATTATGGAATGAGTTTATGACACTTCTTTGAGCTCAAGATAGATATATGAGAAAGTTCCTGAAGACATTTCTCATGAGAAATGGAAGCTCTTTGTCAATATAAATAGGAATTCATCTCATGAGGTAATTACATATTTTATAGTATCTTAATAACATAAAAACAATAAAATTATAATTTTTATTAATGCTTCTATTTTTTTAGGAATTATCAATAAAAATAATATGAATTATAAGAATCAAGTCCTTCCTCACATCGTTGGGTATCAAAGTTTTTTTAGGGGAAAACAAATTTTGGTTTGTATTTTATTCATTATTTTTTATATAATTTAATTACAACTCAAATTTTTTTAACTTGTATATATTGTTTTATAATTTCTAATGAATTAGGTCACTCTATTGTCTGAACATAGATTTGGTTTAAATTGCATAGGAAACCTGATGTAATTTTTGTAAATGACTCCACCAAAGATGTTAGATTAAGTACTTTTCATTACCATTTCATATTAATTAATTACCATAAAAACATAATAATGGAAAATATATTACAACAACTAAAAATCCTTAAACCCAATTAAATTGGGCTAGATATATGGATCAAAAGGTGCCAATTTAGCTTTGTTTGATATATATATCCAGCCTTAATTAATTGGGTTTAAGTCTTGTTTGTTGTTATAATATAGCTTTCGTCATTATGTTTTTATTGTTTTGAAATAAAAATAAATATTAATGAAAAATTTATTAATTATATAAGATTATGAAGTTCAGATATTTCAAGAAAACATTGTTAATATTTCTGTATTAACATGTTAAAATTCATGAAGTTTGGGATGCAGACCCTTCACAATAATCATCAGTTTTCTAGAACGATGTAGTTGGAATAATATTAGGGAAGGAATATACCAGAAATGTACGAGGGATATGTTCTGGGCCTACTCCATTGGTTGTCTTTGGTACGGTAGCATCATCTGTTACTACTACACCTGGTGGTGGTTTGAGTAGTTACATTGATCGGGAATCACAAAGAGAAATTAGAATATTGAAAGAAAAATTGAAAGAAAAATACTCTTATAAGAAAACATAGGATCATTGAAAATCACAAATGGAAAATGATTTAGTTTCTATATTTTAACAGATAAACTACATAATACCCAAGGAAATTTATATCCTTATATCTCATCTCACTAACGTAAATTCTAAATTCCATAGATCATTCACACATTTTCAAAGAACACATACAAAATCCATAAATAAAGCTAAAATGAAACTCTAATATATAAAATACTAATTTTAAGTCATAATAACAAAATATAGTTCCATATTGATGTGTGGTTGATTCATAAACATCAAAAATGAATTAAATATCATTATTTATAAGTTTTAAAATAATATAATCTTGTTTTCATGGTATTTGTAACACCTCGATCCCTCTATACCAGAGATGGTGCATTAATTATTATATTGGCATGGTTATAAGGAATGAAAATAAAGAAGCAATGATCAGTTTAGTAGTCTTGAAGAAACTAGATACATATATGTAACTCAAATTACATTGGAAAATGGTTACAAAATACAATACATAACAAAAACAAAAAACTGCATCCATAAGAACTCAATAAATGATATCCTCTTCATCACCTATTGAAGGTAAAAAATTAAAGGGGTGAGATCAAACAATCAGTAAGGGTTAAAAATATCAGAATCATGAATTCAATAATAAGCGAATCATAAACAATTTTATATAATCAATATGGCATGGTGAATAATGAAAAACTCACACCATTAATAAACTGAGAATGAAACTGCATCCATAAATTTTTTAATAGTTAAAACCTCATGGATAGTAATAACTGATAATGAATAAAGATAATGATTATTAATTGGATGTCATGTATCTGGCACATGATACCATAATACGGTTAAAACAATTTATTTCTATGGGTAGAAACCCGTCTGATTTTTGGAAACAAACTCGAAGGGTTTGTCGCCAATTGATTTGTCTCATGAGACATACCGATGGATCAGCAGGATATAGAGGCCCCACTATACACTTAAAGTACAAATAATTATTTATACATTTATTTAATACAATATCAATATGCCATTTAAATATTCATATAGATTAGAGGATACAAATTTATCAATATTTCCACAGTTAAAACAACATTTCAAATAAACACTTTATGTAAAATGGTATACAGTTTATACAATAAACATATCCATGATAAGAGAATATGGATATTTAATAGAAATATAATTTCAAATTAAAATTGATCTCAAATGGTCAATAGGTACACCACATAAGGATTATTATGTGCAAAATACAAATTTAGTCACAACAAAATGGTAGTTGAGACAAAGTCCCTTACCACAATGTAATCAGTCAAATCATATGAACCAATATTAATAACAATCAAATGAATCATTTAATAACATGAATATAAATATAATAATCTTATTATATATCAAATGTAAGTTCACATATACCACATACAAGAAATAAGTGGCGAACAATGAAAATATCACAGAAATGAAAGTGAGATGAGAAACCCCTTACCTTTTGATCGAGTGTGTTCTTCATTTGTTTTAATGACCTGAATAATAAAATTTATCTTAATTAATTAATAATTAAAGAACATTATATAAATTTAATTGATTTATTATAACCTTATTAGGTTCATTCATGGCCCTTTTTATGGGTTTAAGAGGTTCAATTTTATTGTTTTGGAAGCATTTTCTTCCTTGGTTTTCATGATTCATTTACTTCTATTCATGAATGAAATTTTGTTTGAGATGTGGTTAAACATCCATAATTGTAAATATATAATATTAGTGAAATTAAATATATATAAATTATCTTATAATTATTCTGGCTTATATACTTTAGGATGAATCATTAGTTAAAAGTTATTGATAAACGCTTGGATTTAGCTTAGTGGTTTTGTCCACAATGAACTTGTTTTGTATTATTATTCCATATTATGAGTGTGAAGGGATTCCATAACATTAATGAGATGAAATAAATATATTATGATCTGGTTCAACCATAAAAATGGTTTCATGACCATAATTGAACATAGTAATGAAAATTGAGAACCCATCATCCTTTAATGTGATAAATTAACACATCACAGATGGTGTTTTCATTTTTTTAGTATAAGAGGAGGGGGAAAGATAGATTATGATGAAATATTACATTAGAATAATATAATTCCAGTTAATTTAAGGTACTGGAATTATCATAGCATTTGGATGAGTGGAGATGAGGAAAGAAGTATAAAAGAAATGAACTCAAATTAGAAGAAAAATTGAGAAATCTCTCACGAAAATTCGGCAGCCTAACGACGTCACTAAAAATTTCATAAAATAGTTTGATGAGAGAAATGGGGTATATAATCACTCATAAATAATATGGGTAGTAAGGTTAATATATAAATACATATCCCAATATAATCCAATTGAAAATAAAAGAGAAAACATAAATGAAAGCTTTAAGAAAAGAGAAGGGTGGTTGATTCTCTTACCTTGTAGAGTAAATCCCAAAACACGAAGGTTGGGACCTTGGGAGTTTGAGGAAACCTTGGTAGGAATCCTAGGGAGCTAATAATACCAGATCTTAGAGGATAATTAGTTTTTAATGAAATAAAACGAAGGGGGTGAGTGGGTATTTATAGTAATTAAGAGAGAGTTTTTTTATTAATTAAAAGGGACACATCATTAGTGTTTTTTTGCAAACAAAATGGCTTTACCATGGTATTTTCCCATGGATTCAGCCACTTGGGACACATCATGTCATATGTTACTGTAAAAAATTCAACCAGACTTTCATATTAATTATTATATCATTATGATTTCATTAAACTACCAAAAACTCAAAACTGTATTTTTACTATTCACAAAAAATTTAAGTATTTTAGAAAAATCCCAAAAATTCACCCTAACCATCTTTCAAAATTTAGAATTAAAAAATGAACTCCATTTTTTGAAAATAAATTTCTAAGTATTTTTAATTTAGTTTTTAAATAAAATCATAATTAATTCAAAAAATAACAATCTTAAAGGTATAATTAGTTTTATATCACATTGAAAAATTAATTAAGACCTCATTATCTTATTACCTTAAAAAAATAAAATATTATAATTATTTACTATTCATAAGGGTCATATTACTATTCATACGGGTATGTTACTATTTATCAAAAGATCAAGTTGGTTCTATCAGACTTCAAATAACTTACTGGACACAACTCTAGATGACCATTTTTTGAAATTCAAAACATAGAAGTGGAAAATTTATGTTTAATGGATAGGTTATGACTATATCCTAAATAAACAAGTGTGGTTTCAATGGAACACAATGCTTTATGAAATATAGGCTATGAATAGAATGTATTTAAGGTAAGCATACCTTAAAATGTTTAGGGTGTTATATTATTCCCTCCTTCAGAAATTTCATCCTCTAAATTTTATGTGTAAAGCTCACCAAAAATATGTGGGTGGTTATTCTTCATAACATCCTCAGGTTCCCATATTGCTTCCTTCATATTCTGGTTTCTCCAAAGAAGCTTTACTAGATGAGTTGTCTGATTTCTCAATACCCACTCCCTTGTGTCAAGAATCTCAATTGGCTATTCACAGTAAGAAAAATCAGGTTCGAGTTCTATATCTTCATAGGTGAGTACATTCATTGGTTCTGGCATGTATTTATTCAACAATGACACATGGAACACATCATGGACTTTAGAGAGACTTGGCGGCATTCCTAAATGGTAAGCTACAACTCCGATTCTTTCTAGAATTTCAAATGGTTCGATGTACCTGGGGCTTAGTTTCCCTTTCTTACTGAACCTTAAGACACCCTTCCATGGAGATACTTTCAGAAAGACATGATCTCCAACTTGGAATTCCTAATCCTTTCTCCAGTTGTCAGCATAACTATTCTGACTACTTTGGGATGCTTTAATATGGGCTTGGATTGTCTTCACCTTTTCCGTGGTCTCTTCAATAAGTTCTGGGCCTATAAGTTTCCTCTCAACAACTTCATCCCAAAAAGTTGGAGTTCGACATCTATTTCCATATAATTCTTCATATGGAGCCATTTGAATACTAGAATGAAAACTATTATTGTAGGAAAATTACACCAAAGGAAAGTATTGATCCCACATACCTTGAAAGTCAAGAGAGCATGATCTTAACATGTCTTCCAGAGTTTGAATGGTCCTTTCAGACTATCTGTCAATTTGGGGGTGATAAGCAGTACTCATACAAAGCATAGTATTCAAAGACTTTTGGATATTTTTCCATAATTTTGATGTAAACCGGGGATCTCGACTAGACACAATCGATAGAGGTGCACCATGAAGTCTTAAAACATCATTAATATAAATTCTTTCTATGCGATCAGGTGGTAAATCCTCTCTTATAGGAAGGAAATGTGCTGATTTTTTGAGACAATCAATAATTACCCATATTGCATCGTTCCTTATTGGTGTCCTCAGTAGTCCGGTGACAAAATACATCGTAATTTTATCCCACTTCCACATAGGAATAGGTATAGGTTGCATCACTCCTCTAGGATTTTGTCTCTCTTCCTTAACTTGTTAACAAACTAGACACCTTGACACATAGTCAACAATTTTTCACTTCATATTATCCCACCAAAAATATTCCTTCAGATCTCTATACATATTTGTGCTACCCAAGTGTATAGAGAAATTTGAGTTATGAGCATAATATAATTGTTAAATTTTTTATCTCAGGTACTGATGGGACACATAACCTCTTCCCAAACTTAAAAACTCTTTCCTTATACACAAAGTCTTCCAATCTCCCATCCTTAACAACAATAATTTTCTTGTGTATATTTTCATCATCAGATTGAAATCTTTTTATCTTATCTAGTAAAGATTGTTTAACAATAATTTGAAAGAGGAAATATGTTTCCCATTCCTTACCAATTCCCATATCTATCTTTAGTATATCGATGAATATAGGATCTCTCTCAATCCTTATTTGAGTCAGAAGTCCACAATCTTTCCTGGTTAATGCATCTGCCACCTTATTTTCCTTTCTTGGGTGGTAGTGTATTGAATTTTTTTTAATCTTTGAGTAACTAGAGCCATCTCCTTCACCTCATGTTGAGTTCTTTTTTCCTGAAAATGTAGCTCAAACTTTTGTGATATGTGTATATATCACATTTTTCACTGTAAAGATAATGTCTCTATATTTTTAGATAAAATATTATAGCTACTTACTCAAGATCATGTGTTGGATAATTTTTCTCACGATTCTTCAAATGCCTTAATAAATAAGTAATAACTCTACCATTTTTCATAAGGACGCAACCCAACCCATTCTTTGATACATCATTGTATATTAAAAATCCATCACTTCTAGATGGAAGAGTCAAAATTGGAGAATTGACTAATATTCTTTCCAATTCATCGAATCATTTTGTAAATTCTTTTTTCCACACAAACTTAACTCCTTTACGTGTGACCTTGGTTAGAAGGTTATCCAGTTGGGAAATATTATGATTGAAACATCGATAGTAACCTACCAAACCAATAAAACTGCGTACCTCGGTTATGTTTGTTGGCGTGGTCCAATCTTGGATTGACTTTTTTTTGCAGGATCAACTAGGATTCCATCCTTAGAGAAAATATGGCCTAGAAAAGAAACTAATTGAAGCCATAATTCAAACTTTCTAAACTTCCCATATAATTAATTTCTTCTAAGAGTTTTCAGAATAATTCACAAGTGATTATCATGGTCTTCATAGATTTTGGAGTATACTAGGATATCATCGATGAATACCACAAAAAATTTATCAAGATATTACTTGAAAAATATATTCATTAAATCCATGAAAACAGATGGTGAATTTGTTATTACAAAAGGCATCACTGTATGCTCGTAATGCCCATACTTGGTTCAAAACACTATCCTAGGAATATCTTCCTTCTTCACATGCAACTGATGATATCTGGATCAAAGGCCAATCTTCAAAAAGTACTAAGTTCGATGAAGTTGATCAAATAAATAATTAATCTTAGGTAGATGGTACTTATTATTTATTTCAATAGCATTTATTTCCCTATAATCAATGCATAGCCTCATGGATCCATTTTCTTCTTGACAAATAGGACCAGGAATCCCCATAGAGAAACACTAGGTAGAATAAATCATTTTTCACTCAACTACTATAATTATTTCCTTAGACCCACTAACTCCATAGTGGCCATTCAATATAGGGTATTTTATATATGTCTTGCACTAGAAATTAATTCAACAGAGAACTCAACTTCTCGCTATAGAGGATATCCGGGTAAATCCTCTAGAAATACATCAATGTATTCTTACACTATATGCACATCTTCAATTTTAAGATTTCTTTCATTTACCATATATATTTTTTTATATTCCTCTCCAATTATTGCATTTAGTAGAGATACTAGGGGTAGATCTAGATAAGAATCAAGTGGAAAGGTTTATTCTCTAAAGATAAGGGATTCTACACCATTTTCAAAAATTGTAACTTTATTCTTCTTGTAATAAATCTTCGCATCATAGTTTGATAGACAATTCATACCAAGAATTATACCAAATTCATTCATTGGTATGATGATAAGTTTAGAAACTAAAGCATGTTTATGTGTCACAAAGGGGACTAGTTGACATTCCTTTGTTGCAATGATGCATCCCCTATGAGTTTTTACTGATAAGTCCTTTATTAAATCAAATTGGACATGTATAATTTTCTTTGAAAACTGGGAAGATATAAATGAATGCGATGATCTAAAATAAAATAATGTTTTGTCTATGTTTGAGGAAACAATTAAAGTAACTACCACCACATCATTAGAAACTTCAACTTCCACGGTTGTAATTTCATAAGCTTTCCCTTGATATCTTTGACTTTTTTGAGGTATGATTCCTTCGCGCTTAGGACACAAATTTGTATATTGCCCCATATCTATACAATTTTAGCATTGAAAATCATCAAATTGTTTCTTCCCCTTTCATTCATTAGATAGATGACCCATTTATCCACAATTATAGAAGACTCCCAAGATTTTCAAGCATTTACTGAGATGATTATTTCTACAGTTCTCACATAATAGAAATTTCTCCATTCCCTTTTTCTTCTTTGGCACTTCACCTTTCCCTTGGTTATCAGAGTAATTCTTTTTAACTTGTTTTCCCTTGAAAAAATTTTATCTAGAAAATTTCTTCTCTATTTTGATGGAACTTGATACAATTTAATGACATGATGAAAATGTTTGAGAAGCTAGTGCCCTTAGAAGACTTGGCTTAATACCTTCAAATAAATTAAAAATTTTGTTTGCCAATTCATGTATGTAATCTATGGTATACCTAGATAACCTTGTGACAGTAGCCTCATACTCTTCAACACTGTCTTCTTCCCTTTGCTTTAATATAAGGAATTTCATCTTCATTTCGGTTTTTTGATCATGAGGGAAATATTTTTTGAACAATATTTCCTTAAAAGTCCTCCATTCCATATCTTCTATTTATTTCTTCCTCTATGGTATTCTTAATCAAGGACCACCATTGATCAACATCACCCTTGAGATAATATACTTCTAGTACTACCTTTTTATTTTAATTGCATCTTAATACCATGAATAACTTTTCAAGGGACTTAATCCATTAATCAGAAACCATTAGATTAGTAGTCCCACTAAAATATGGTGGCTTATGCTACATGAAACTATCCAACATAGGTGTGGAATGGTTATTCGTTACAACCTGAGTAAGTTGTCCTAATATGGTCATAATTTGATCTGATCCAACATTGACTATGTTGAATTGCTTAGTGGGGAGATCCCTACATTGCCCACGAGTATTGATTAAACTTCTTCTATTAAACGCCATTTCTAAACACTGGAATACACTAGATTAGGTTATGAATATCAAATAGAAAATCACTTAACATAGATTGAAATTCTATGCATAACTAATCTTATAAACATAGATTTTAAGAGGAAAAATTTACATTAAAATCCTTCATAATGGCTTGTAAAGAAAATGTAAATTATTCTAAGAATATCTGTCAAGAGTTTCAATACCAAGAGTGATGAAAAGTACATTGTTATGTACCAGGATACCCCAGGTCAAGCCTGAAACTCCATGTCAGAGCTTTCCCTCCTAGGTACATCTATGCCAGAGCCACCTCTTTTTGTTTGTATCTAGAAAAATATGTATTTTCTAGAAATATTTACATAATATATTCCTTACCAAAATACCAGGATGTTCTTGTATTTTTATCCTCAAATACTACCTTAGGGATTTATTCCATACTATACATTTTCTACTCTAGTTTACAAGTTTTCTACTAAACTTTCTATGATTCCAACTGTAACACCCCGACCCTTCTAGACCGAAGCCGGTGCATTACTTGTTATATTGAAATGGTTAGAAGGAATAAAAATCTAGAAATAATGATCAGTTTAGTAGTATTAAAGAAACTAGATACATATGTGTAACTCAAATTACATTGGAAAAGGTTACAAAATACAATACATAACAAAAACTAAAAACTGCAACCACAAGAACTCAATAAATGATCTCCTCTTCATCACCCGTTGAAGGTATACAATGAAAGGGTTGAGCTTAAACACTTAGTAAGGGTTAAAAATAGAAGAATCATGAATTCAATAATAATCTAATCATAAAAAATTTGACCTAATCAATAGGCATGGTGAATAAATGAAAAAACCACACTATTAATAAACTGAGAATGAAACTGCATCCATATATTTTTTCATAGTGAAAAAATCATGGATAATAATAACTAATAATGAATAAATATAATTATTATTAATTGGATATCATTTATCCAGAACATGATACCATAATATCGTTAAAATGGTTTAGTTCTGTGGGTAGAAACTCGTCTGATTTTTGGAAAAGACTCGAAGGGTTTGTCGCCAACTAATTTTTCTCATGAGACCTGCCGATGCATCGAGGGGCTATAACAAGCCCCACCCACCACTTAAAATACAAGTAATTATTTATGAATTGATTTAATATAAGATAAATATTCCTTTTCAATATTCATATAGAGTATAGGATATAGATTCTTCAATATTTCCACAGTTAAAACAAAATTCCAAATAAACACCGTATGTAAAATGATATATAATTTAGACAATAAACATATCCATGATATGAGAATATGAATATTTAATAGGAATATAATTTAAAATGAAACTTTATCTCAAATGGGTAGTAGATACACCACATAAGGATTATTTGGTGCACAATACAAAGTTAGACACAACGAAATGGTAGTTGAGACCAAGTTCCTTACCACAATGTAATCAGTCGAATCATATGGCCAAAACACAATAACCATAAAATTAATAATTTAATAACATGAATATAAAGATAATAATGTTATTATATATCAAATTGAAGTACAGATATACTATATACAATAAATAAGTGTTGAACAATGAAAATCTCACAGAAATTAAAGTGAGATGAGAAACCCCTACCTTATGCTTGAGTGTGTTCTTCGTTTGTTTTAATGACCTGAATAATCAAATTTAGCTTCATTAATTAACAATTACAGAACCTCATATAAATTTAATATATTTATTATAACCTTATCAGGTTCATTAATTTTCCTTTTTCTGGGTTTAATAGGTTCAATTTTATTGTTTTGGAAGCATTTTCTTCCTTGGTTTTCATGATTCGTTTACTTGTATTCATGAATGAAATTTCATTTGAAATGTGGTTAAACATCCAGAATTGTTAATATATATTATTAGTGACATTAAAGAGATATAAATGATATTATAAGGATTATAGGTTATATACTTGAGGATGAATCATTAGTTAAAAGTTATTTATAAATGTTTGGATTTAGCTTGGCGGTTTTGTGCACAATGAACTTATTTTGTATTATTATTCCATATTATGAGTGTGTAGGCACTCCAAAACATTAATGAGATTAAATAAATATATATATATATATTATGATCTAGTTCAAACATAAAATTGGTTTCATGACCATAATTGAACATGGTAATGAAAATTGAGAACTCATCGTCCTTGAATGTGAAAAATTAACACATCTCAGACGGTGTTTTCATTTTTTTAGTATAAGAGGAGGGGGAAAGAGAGATGATGATGTAATATTACATTAGGATAATATAATACTATTTAATGTAAGGTAATATAATTATCATAGAATTTGGATGAGTTAA
Source organism: Viscum album (assembly GCA_963277665.1). Lineage (NCBI taxonomy): Eukaryota > Viridiplantae > Streptophyta > Magnoliopsida > Santalales > Viscaceae > Viscum > Viscum album. The sequence continues at coordinate 1,515,937,982 of OY728163.1, forward strand.
GATAAGGAAATAAGTAAAAAATAAATGAACTCAAAATAGAAGAAAAATTGAGAAATCTCTCACGAAAATTCCGCAGCCTAATGATGTCACTTAAAATTTCATAAAATATTTTGATGATAGAAAGGGGTATCTCATCAATAATACATAATATGGTCAGTAAGGGGAATATGGAATGACATATCCCAACATAATTCAATTGAAAATAAAAGAGAAAACATAAAGAAAATCTTAAAGAAAAGAGAAGGGAAGTTGATTCTCTTACCTTGTAGAGTAACTCCCAAAACTTGAGGGACCTTGGGGGTTTGAAGACACCTTGGAAGGACTCCTAGGGAGGTAATAATACCATATATTTGAGGATAATGAGTTTTTAATGAAATAAATGAAGGGGTGAGTGGGTATTTATAGTAATTAAGAGGGATTTTTTATTAATTAAAAGGGACACCTCATTAGTGGTTTTTGCAAAACCATGGGATTTACCATGGTATTTGCCCATGGTTTCAGAAACTTGGGACAATCATGTCATATGTTACTGTACACAATTTTACCAGCATTTTATATTAATTATTATATCATTATTATTTCATTAAAGTACTGAAAACTCAAAACTGTATTTTTACTATTCACGAAAAATTCAAGTATTTTAGAAAAATCTCAAAAATTCACCCTAATAATTTTTTGATGCATAGAATTAAATAATGAACTCCATTTTTTGAAAATAATTTTCTAACTATTTTTAATTTAATTTTTAAATAAAATAATAATTATTTCATAAAATAACAATCTTAAAGGTATAATTAGTTTTATATCACATTGAGAAATTAATTATGATCTTATTATCTTATTACCTTAAGAAAACAAAATATTAACATTATTTACTATTCATAAGGGTAATATTACAATTCATAAGGGTATGTTACTATTCATCAAAAAATCAATTTTGTTTTATCAGACTCAAAATAATTTACTAGTCACAACTCTAGATGACCATTTTTTGAAATTCAAAACATAGAAGTGGAAAATTTTTGTTTAATGGCTAGGCTATGAATATATCCTAAATAACTAAGTTTTGTTTCCATGGAACACAATGCTTTATGAAATATGGGTTATGAATAGAATGTATTTAAGAGAAGAACAACATAAAATGTTTGGGGTGCTATAGTATTATCTTGGTAAACACTTCTTAAAGGTAAAAAATCCTCTAAAAACAGGTGTCAAGGGGTCAAAATCTAGAAAATAACATCATATTTTCTTAAAATTATGGGATAATGGCTGTAGGTTGAATTGTGAAATGTAGGAACCAATGGGATGTCATTTTGAATGATTGTTTTCCTGTTATGGTTGTAAACATGTTTTTAGTGTTTTAAAACACTAAAAGATGCATGGAGTAGTAAAAAACATAGAAAATAACCTCATATTGATGTAAAATAATGGGAAAACTACTTCTGAGTTATTTTTTATGTGTAATCCAAGATAAAATGTCAATTTGACTTGCGGTGTGGTCTGAATTACACGGTAAACACTTCTTAAATGTATAAAATCCTTTAAAAAAGTGTGTGGGGGGGGGGGGGGGGTCAAAACCAGGTAAATAAAGTTGGATTTTACTTAAATTTGGGAAAACATACCGTAGATTGAATTATGATATGTAAGAACTGACGATACATTATTCTAAATGACGGGTTTCCTATTATGACCATAAACACACTTTTAGTGTTTTAAAATAATAAAACACGTTTTGAATGGTCAAAACCATAGAAAAAACCCTCATATTGATTTTCAATCATGGAAAAACCACAAATGAATTATTTTTGACATGTACACATAGACAACATGTTGATCAGACATGCAGTGTAGTCAGAATTACTTAGCAAACATTTCCTAAATGTATAAAATTCATTAAAAATGAGTGTTGAGGAATCAAAACTAAGAATAAATATTGGATTTATTTTAAATTAATGTAAAATTAATATAGATTGAATTGTGAATTATAGGAAATGATAACACATCATTTCGAATTATGGTTTTCCCGTTATGGCTGTAAATGTGTTTTTAATCTTTTAAAACACTAAAATGTGTGTGGAATGGTAAAAACCATATAAAAGAACCTCATATTGATATAAAATCATGTGAAAACCACTGATGAGTTATTTTTGACATGTATGCATAAACAACATGTCAATCTGATATATGGTGTGGTCAGAATTACTTAGTAAACACTTCTCAATGGTACAAAAGCCATTAAAAAAAGTGTTGGGCGGGGGGGGGGGGGTAAAAATAGGAAAATGATGTTGTATTTCCATGAAATCAGAGGATAAATACATTAGTTTGAACTGTGAAATGTAGGAACTTATAGCATGTCATTCTAAATTACATCTTTCCCGTTACGGTGGTAAAAACATTTTTAGTGTTTTAAAACACTAAAATGTGTGTGGAATGGTAAAAAGCATAGAAAATGACCTCAAATTGATGTTAAACCATGGGAAAACATTGATAAGTTATTTTTGAGGTGTATGTGTAGAAAAAACATCAATCCAACATGTGATGTGGTTGGAATCACTCGGTAAACACTTCTTAAAGGTATACAAACTTTTAAAAATAGGTGTTAAGGGTAAAAATTAGGAAAATGATGTTGGATTACCCTAAAATTAGGGGAAAAAACCATAGATTGAATCATGAAATATATGAACTAATGACATTCCATTATGAATTACTATTTTCTCTTTATGAATGTAATCACGTTTTTAGTGTTTTAAAACACTAAAATATGCGTGGAATGGTCAAAACCATAAACAACGACCTCAGATTGGTGTGAAATCATGGGAAAACCACCTTTTAGTTATTTTTGATGTGTAAGCATAGATAATATGTCAATATGATATGCTATGTGTTTTTAATTACTCATTAAACACTTATTAATGGTACAAAATCATTTAAAAAAGTGTTGGGGGTCAAAACCAATTAAAAGACATCATATTGCTAGGAAATAAGAGGAAAATGACCATAGATTTAATTTTTAAATTTATAAACTAATGTCACATCATTCCAAATTATTGTTTTCCAATTATAGATGTAAATGTGTTTTTAGTGTTTAAAACACTAATTATGCATGACAGTCAAAACCATAAAAATGACCTCATATTAATGTAAAATCATGGAAAAACCACTGCAAAGTTCTTTTTGATGTGTAAAAGAAGATAACACATCAATATGATGTGTGATGTGGTCGGAACTATTTGGTAAACACTTATTAAAGGTACAAAATCCATTAAAAATAAGTGTCTAGGGGTCAAAACTAGGAAAATGATGTCAAATTTCTCTTAAATAATGGAAAAATGAATGTAGATTGAATTGTGAAATATAGGAACAAACATCACATCATTCCGAATTAAACTTTTCTCGGGATGGTGATAAATGCATTTTTAGTGTTTTAAAACACTAAAATGTGCTTGGAATGGCCAAAACCAAAGAAAAAAACCTCAGATTGATGTGAAATCATAGTACAACCACCATTGAGTTATTTTTGATGTGTACACATAGACAAAACATCAATCCGATATGTGATGTGGTCGTAATTACTTGGGAAACACTTATTAAAGGTAAAAATTGATTTAAAAACAAGTGTGTGAGTGTGTGTGTGTGTGTGGGGGGGGGGGGTCAAATTCAAGAAAACAACATAGAATTTACCAGAAATTAGTGGAAAATGACTATACATTTAATTCTGAAATTTAGGAACTGACGACACGTCATTCTGAACGACGGTTTTCCCATTTTGTTCGTTAATTAGTTTTTAGAGTTTAAAAAAACTAAAATATGCATGGGATGGTCAAAAACATAGAAAATGAAATTAGATTGATATTAAATAAAGTGAAAACTACCTAAAAGTTATTTTTGAAATATAGGACTTGTTGTGATATCAAAGTCTTTAAAATTTGTTTATTAAGTAAATTTAAAGCACACCACATGTCAGTTAAAAAATAAATTACAATATTTACTCATCCCTTTTCAGTTTCAAGTGTTTAATATTATCTTAAATAGGTAATTTTATGTTTTAAAAGTGTTTTTCATTATATATTATTTATTTTATGTTAAAATTTATTCTGTTTAATTAACAAAATAACAAATTTTATGTGCAACATTCTGAATATACTTCGTGTCTTTTCTCTTTCACATTTCATTTGTTAAATGTTTTGATTTTCATTATAATTGGTAGATGCTGGCAGTAGGTAGGAGGTTTATCATTCCAATCCATTAAATTCTTTATAAGGTAGTCATTATGGTTCTTTGTTTTCATGGTATGTTAAAATTGTATCAATTATTTTATTGTAATTCTGATTTATTATGTTTAGTTTTAATTTTTTTTATTACAGTTGATGAGACAACATTTTCAATTTCAGTTGATGAGATTATGTGGAGGTATACAGATGTGGTAGAGGTCATGATGTTGATGTATATTGGGCATGGGTTATTATTGGACATATATTATATGTATATATTAATGAAAAATGTATTTGTTGACATGTGTATGGGTTTACAAAGACTAAGGTTATGATGAATATAAATGTATGATGTATGTATGATAGTTTTTTCATATATTTATGTTTTAGTTTATTACATACCTGTTTTTTATTATATTTTTAGGTTTTTATTAAATATTAAAAAAAAAATTTAACAGCGGTTCTTAGTAACAGATGCTAAACACATTAAAAAAATGTTCAGCGATGGTTAGAATAAACCATTTCTAAAACGAACTTACACTAATATGTTTAGTGGTGGTTAGTTTCATTTTATTTTTATTTTCTTTATATATTTATTTTTATAAAATAACTGCTGATAAATAAATAAGTAACCATTTCTAAATGCACAAAAAACAACACATAAAAAAATTTCTGTGGAATTAAAGAAATCACCGATAAAATACTAGTAACCATACAATATATGATAGTTTTAATAACCGATGATATATTATTGGGTGGTGGTTTAAACTGCCACTATTCCATGAAAAAACCACCACAAATTCCCTTTTTTTATAGTGATAGATAATATTAAAAAACCTCTCTAAGAAAACTATTGGTGGTGGTTTTTCTTTTGACAAGTTTAGACCATATATTGAACTCTCAAAAATGGAGGTCTGGAAGAATCATAAAAATATTAGATAATTTATGAATAATATGGATGAAAATACAAGGTTTATTTGATATATATATTTATTACAAGAGTATGATATTGAAATCAAGGATATGGGTTTAGATAATTTCATGGCTGATCATGTATCCATATTATAATTTCTTCACATAGACAATGACCAGAAGATAGAAATAGAGGATGGATTCCCCGATGATAATTTTTTTTTGATTTATTTTCATTATTATTCGTTGAATTATAAAACTACTTGGGAACATGGGTACTTTATCCCCACTTCACACAAAAACAATTAAAAATATTCTTATCTGAAGAAAAAATTTTACTTCTAGGATGATCAACTTATATTCAAGAAATATAGAAATGGAATCATTGGTCAATGCATGATTGAATATAAGGTGAAGAAAATATTGACTTTAATTCATTCATCACATCCTAGTGTACACCACATATCAAATATAATAGTGCAAAAAATATTATATAGTGGATACTTTTTTCCATATCTCTAAAAAGATGCTAGAGATTATGTAGAAACATAGTGATCAATGCCAACACACCACCAATATCAAATAGTATAATGAGATTATTCAAAAAAATCATTGAAAAAAATAATATGCATAAGGAATTGATTTCATGATACCTTTTTAGAACTCTTTTACCAACACATAAATTATAGTGTATATCAATTAAAATTTTAAAAGGGAAAAATCTAATAAAATAATGAACAACATAGGTGTAATTCCCTGGCCTAAATTACCATGTTCGAGATAGAGTATTACATGACCTCATATAAAACTCCTTGTATGCAATAAGTTTTCAACTAGTAGCAAGGGTCTGAATTCTATAGATGGGGAGACTATATCCTCAATATATATAAAGATAAGTATAAATAATGACACAAAATAACATAACAAAATAAATAATCACTGCTATAAAAAATGGCATGAAAAGTATCTCAGGTCATATTGAATAATAAACTAAGGACCCCCAATGTAGTAGGTTAAACAAGAGTGTGAGTAAGATCTATAAGAAAGTAAAACACTGTTTTATCCCTTTAGAGTTTTTCCTGGTACCACCTCTAATCACCATGCTCCATCTCCAAGATCCCTATCATTGGGGACTTTCCCATTCATGTATCCCTCATTATGAAGCCTACATGTGCATCAATATGCCTGTGAATGGTGTGAGTATAAACCTAGTATGAAACCACCAATTCATCCTTAACATGAGCACACATGCGTAAGAGTGTATTCCATGATAATAGATAAACAAGCAAGAAAAAAACGTATAATTATGTACTGAGTGATCATGTACTAACCAAGCCACCTGAAACCTTCAACCACACCTACTTAGGATCCATATTAGAAACATATTCATAATATAAGTTGTGAACTAGATTCAACCAAAAGGTCACCATATGTACCCCACAACATCCACATCGACAATGAGTCTTAGATCGGGACATAAATATGTTAAGCGCCATCTCTTGCATGGTTCAATCTAGATGATCGTCGTATTTTGAAACTACCTCATGTCAGGCTACAAGGTTTTCATATCCCAAATCTATGTCTCTGGTCAGGTCATAGAATACCTTTATGCCCCACCATCATTATAAGAACCTGGGTTTTTGAGCCTCTAAGACTTTGAGATTCTCTTAATGTTATTCCAGAGAAGGGCGTTCAGACGACGTGTGATTCAGAGCCCCGGTGTGGCCGAAATTAAATTTAAGTGCGTTCACACTAGACATTACAAATAAATAGAATAACTCCTAAAAGGTTGCTTGGATGGGAAAACCGAGGGCACTGTTGAGTCCGGAACGTGCCATTTACCCTAGGAGGGGTATAACTTTCACGGGTACGACCCTTCTGTGAAAAACGCCACCAGGGGCATTTTCGTAATTTAGCAGCCTCAAGTGTGGAATGTACAACTTTTGAACAGAGTATTGGATTAAAATTATAAGACCTCCATTGCACTCAGAATGTGGTTTTTACCCTAGGGTCGGCTTAACCCTGACCCCACTGAAAGTTCGGGTACGAGGTCTATGGGCGGGAGGTTTAAGTGTTTTCTATTTAAACACCCCACCCCACCCTATTCTTCCCCCTTTTACATCTTCCCTGGAGGTTTCCTCTCAACGAGATCCTCCTCTCTCCTCCACCACTCCGGTAAGGCGTGACAGCTTCGACGGACCAATCGTGAAGCTTTGGGCTACGCCCAACAGGTAGGAGGTTTCGTTTTTCATTTTGGTTTACACTTTGTATATAAATTAAATTTCTTATGTTGAATTTATGTTTTATTGTCAAGAGAATCCCATGGTTGCATATGTATTGGTTTTACCTTCCCAACGATCCTTTCGGATTGAAATTTCGAGTCTCGGGGCGTCTGGGGCGGCCCCGGGAAGTTTCCCAGCCGCTTTCCTCTTTTTTCCAGCGGTTCTAGGGGGCTCCGGCAGGCGACGGCGGCGGCGCGCGGTGGATCCAGGCTATGCAGCAGCAGCTTTGCACAATGTCGTGGTGATGGCTCCTCAGCATGGTGGAAACTTCTTGCGGCACGACGAGGGCTCCAGGCGGCGGCTCCAAGCGGTGGGTGAGCTCGCCGGTGCGGGGGAATGACCAGGGGTCGCGACGCGCGATCTCGTGCGGGGATCGAGACCCACCTTCGAAAGGTCTCCACGTGAGACAATGACCAGCCACGTGGGGGACGGTCGGCGTAGGGTAGACCGACGGTCCACGGTCAGGCCGCACGGCTGAGCCGCGGGCTAACACTTTGAGCCGGGCCGGCCCAAGCCGGTCCAGCCCAAGGGGTTCGTCCCCTCTGACTCTGGACACCCGTAAATTTTACTATGGGTGTCCATTTTGCGTACTGTATGTGTAAGTGAAATCCTCATCTTGAGACAAAGCTTTTGAGATGGTCTCGGAAAATTTTAGTTCCCTAGGCGGGGGCTCGGTGGCGCGTCATGCCCGTTAAGTACTACGCCAGGATTCTTCTTTCAGATGGCGCAGACACATCAAGAGTCCGTTCAAGGCACCGTCAGTGGCATTGTGACCCTGGCATCGAGAAAAAGTGGTACAAGGTTGTTTCAGGTGTTGAATCCAGAGTGGAGGCATGGGCCCCATAGGCCGTCTTCTAAGCTGTGAGCAACGTTTTGCGACTCTTTCATCAGACGTCCGTTCAGGGCGAATGAGTAGTCTTTTTGGCATGTTTTTCAGAGAGTATCGCAACGGAGCAGTTCTTCTGACCCCTTTCGGGACTGAGGTGTGGGCCCCATGATATGCCTTATGGGAATAAAGTGGCGTTGAGTAAGTTTTTCATTGGGAGCCTGTTTCCAGTGAGTAAGTAGTCTATCTCGTGTATTTTTCCATGAGGATTGCAACAGTGTAATCTGTTCGGGTGATCAGATCCTCTTATGTGATCTTATTAAATTTGGAAATATTAAAGAAAATTGGATGGATGTTTCTTTGACTCACTCCGACCCAAATCATGGTCGCGATGTTAGTGTCACCCAGTGATGGAGCGGGAAGCGCAGAGTTATTGGACTAGTTCCGGGTTTACCCTCCAGCATGGATGGGTAGTGGGTTACCCATTGACCTTAGGGTTTACCCTCTAGTGGGGTTGGGAAGTGGGTTACCCATTGACTTTAGGGTTTACCCCCCATCACGGCTGGGCAGTGGGTTACCTGACGATCTTTTAGGGTTTACCCTCCAGTAGGGCTGGGCAGTGGGTTACCTGACGATCTTTTAGGGTTTACCCTCCAACAGGGCTGGGCAGTGGGTCACCCGACGACCTTTTGGGGTTTACCCTCCAGTTGGACTGGGCAGTGGGTTACCCTTCAACTTCTTTCAAACTCCACACCTTTTGATGAGGCTAGTCAGTGGTTTTTCACCGTGGTTACCAGAGCAGGACTTTTTGGTGGTACGATTTAGCGATGAAGAAGCTTTGACTTGCGGGATTGTTGGGCATCAGTGATGGCTACCCTTAGAACTATTGGAGACTTTTTCCTTGGATGATCTTGGATATGGAGGTCCCCTTACGCACTTTTTTGAGTTTTTTTGACGAGCATATATATATATATATATACACCCTACTTTTGTTCCCAACCTTGGGTCCAATTACTCTTCTTCTAGGTGGGGCGAAGACACGTGGGGTATGCCACATGCTTTTCGTGTCTAGATCCTCTTGGTTGGGATGATTCTACTTCCTTTCTTTAGTTGGGTTGAGTTTCATCCTCTCTATTGTACTCTTACTTTGTTCTGTCTACCATTTACCATTTAGTACCTCCTTTGTTGTTTCCTTGAGATTTTTGGGCATCCTGCCGAGTATCCTTATACTCACCCCTTCTTAGGCTTTGCCTACACTTGGTGTTACCTTGCAGACGATGGATAGGTTGATCGAGACTATAGAGGAGCGTAGAGGACATATGAGCTTGGTCTCATTCGGTGGTCATAGTAGGTCTTTCGAGTGAGAGACCGACCAGCTGTTTACTTTCATTTATCTGTTTCCAGGTTGTGGCACCTTTCTGGTTGTGTGCGTGTTTTCCCCCTTTTTTTGGTCAGTATCTTTCAGTACTTTTTAGCACTTTACTTTTCCTATTTAGAGGTTGATGCATGAGTGTGGTTGAGTTATAGTTGTTTGTCCTTTGGTTTCCTTTTTTACTCTGCACTTCTGCATCGAGTGGGATGTGTGTGTGTACAGGTACTTAGGAAAAGGCCTCCTCGAGATTGTTACACCTTCGGCACTTGTCGCCAGACCCTGGCCTATGGAGGCGGGCTTGGGGTTGTTACAGCTCGAGACTGGTAGGGTCGGGTCATGACAAAGTGGTATCAATGGTGGTTCGTTCCTTGGGGAATTGTTCGGATGTCCCTAAAAAGGAATTGGTTGGGATTTAGGGAAATAGTGTTGACATGTCTCGAGATTGGATCTCAGGCCAGGGAGTCCAGTGATGGTACGGGCGACCGACATATCCATTCACTAGGACCCTGATAACCCACTTGTCAACTCGGCACGCTGATACATGTTTTGTAGGGAACTTTGGAACATGCATCCATTAGGATTGGGTCTTTGACTGTCCTTTTTGAGTCATCTCCCCTTTGTTATTAATGTTATATATATTCTCATCTGATCGTAGTAATCCTTGATAATTTTCAGGATGCCCCCACCATAGTAGCCAGCCAGGTTACCCTCTCCAGTTCGTGACGACGACCTGGCGAGTGATGAGGTGTCAGTTTAGGGACCCTCATGTGATCCCCTTCCGCCCAGTGCTTCAGCAGTAGCCCCTCCACCTGAGGGGTAGTAGTTAGTACCGGCAACACAGTCCGAGGTTGAGCACATGCTAAGTGTACTCTGAGACTTTCAGCGTCATCGACCATAGAAGTTCCGTGGAGACCCAGATCCCCAGGCAGCAGAAAACTGGCTAGAGTCTGTGGACCAGATTTTTAGACTGGTACGGACACCAGTAGACCAGATGGTAGCCCTAGATTTCAGCATTTTCCTCGGGATGGCCGGGCATTGGTGGGGGTTGGTTACGCAGACCCACGACGAGTTTCCTCTCACGTGGGATAGCTTCCAGTAGCTCTTCTGGGAGGAGTACTCCCCCAATTGCTTACGCTCCGTTCGGATTTAGGAGATTTTGGAGATAAAGCATGGGGGGATGACCATGGTGCAGTACTCACCACAGTTTACCGATTTGACACACTATTCACAGGATATGATCCGCGATAGTTACTTCCAGGTGCGGAAGTTTGAGTAGGGTATTCATAGGGAGATCTGTGCTAGTGTAGTACCCTTGTGCATCCCTACTTATAACGGGGTGCTAGAGCGGGCGCTCGTGACAGAGAGTTTCTTGGATGAGGGACTCTAGCTGACAGGACCTAGCAGTGGCCACTTTAGAGGAGAGTCTTTAGTGACATGAAGGTGGCAGAGAGCAGAGCCTCGGTCGAGGAGGACCTTCCGTGAGCATACTCAGGGGTAGGGTCGTACATCGTAGTGGCGCCATGGAGCACCGGGACAGGCAGGAGAGAGCCAGTTCTATGCCTATGATGGACGATTCCACCTAGCACGAGACTGCCCGACCAGGTGTACCGAGCAGCCGTGGAAGGCAGTGGGCACACCGCAATGGTAGAGGCAGTTTCGTGACCAGGGATCCCCCAGGCAGGGACAGGGTGGTCCTCAGGGAGGCAGCGCAGGCAGAGCAGTGGGACCTAGAGGTCCGGAATGGCGTTTTGAGGTCCTTCCTCCGCCACCACCAGGAGGCTCACGCCAGACTCAGGGAGCTGGCGGTAGAGGCCATGGGAAGCTTCAGGATATGGTTGTTCATGAACCCCAACACACGAGATGGTTCGTGGTACGCTTTGTGTTTAATCTACGCTGCTTCAGTACTAGTAGACATAGGTGCCAACCACTCCTTTATATCTCTTCTATTGGTACGGGAGTTGGATATTCCAGTAGAGGCACTGACACCTGCACTTATAATCGAGGTTCCTACGGGAAGTGCCTCGTTAGAGACCTTTATCTGCAGACAGTTCAAACTGTCGTTCGGAGGAGGGAGTTTCAAGTGGGATCTGTTTTTCATCACGATGGAACCTTACGACATCATCCTAGTCATGGTTTGGCTTTCTATGGTTCACGCCTAGATTGACTATCGTTACAGAAGAGTCAGAGGTGTGTTTTCTGTTGGGATGAGGTTCACCATCATTGGTGAAAGAGACCTCATGGCAGAGCAGATGGGTACTCTGAGAAGGAGACCCCGACCTTTTCGCACCAGTTGGAGAGCATGGATCTCGGAGCAACAGACGCTACAGACACTTGGATCCCTACCGTTGTAGAGGACTACATGGACGTCTATCCCAAGGATGTTCCAGGACTACCTCCGAGGAGAGAGATAGGGTTCTGCATTGACTTGCAGTAGGAGAGTGTCCTCATATAATGTGCGGCATATCGGATGGTACCCACAGAGCTTCGGGAGCTATGAATTCAGATGGATGACCTTCATGAGAAGGGATTCATCAGGACCAGTGTGTCCCCCCTGGGCAGATCCAGTTTTGTTTGTGAAAAAGGTATATGGGAGTCTATGTCTTTGTGTGGATTATCGTCGCCTGAATCAGGCCATGATAAAGAACAAGTACCCCTTGCCAAGGATCGATGACCTATTCTACTAGTTGAGAGATGCGAAGTGGTTCTCCAAGATTTATCTCTGATCCGTCTACCACTAGTTGTTGGTTCGTGAGGCTGATATCCTAAAGTTGTCTTTCCATTGTCGATATGGGCATTATGAGTTTCTGGTGATGCCTTTTGGCATGACAAATTCCCCCGCCATTTTCATGGCTTCGATGAACCAGATATTCCAGCCATACTTGGACCGGTTTCTGGTTGTATTTATTGATGACATACTCATATACTCCGCGACGGAAGAGGAGCACATAGAACATTTTAGGATGTTCCTAGACTTACTTCGAGAGCACCAGCTATATGGTAAGCTCTCGAAGTGTCAGTTCTAGATTCATGAGGTTCACTTTCTGGTGAATGTTATTACAGGGCAGTGATTGACCGTAGATCCCGCAAAGATAGTGGCAGTGCTTTCTTGGGATCCACATAGGAATGCGTTATAGGTGCGGAGCTTCCTTGGTTTGGCAGGGTACTAAAGGAGGTTTTTGGAAGATTTCTCCAAGATTGCCACCCCTTTGACCACATTGACGTGGAAGGGACGACCGTTCACCTGGACTGATTAGTGACAGAAGGCCTTTGAGGAGTTGAGAAAGAGGATAACTTGTTCTTCAGTGTCGAGGATTCCAGAGGAGGGCGTTGAGTTTGTAGTGTACTGTGATGCTTCAGGAGATGGGATCGGGTGCGTGATGATGCAACAGCAGGAAGTGATTGCATATGGGTTGCGGTAGTTGAGGCCCCATGACCAGAATTATGTGACTCATGATTTGGAGCTGGCAGCAGTGGTCTTCGCCTTGAGGTTATGGAGAAACTACATTTTGGGTGAGAATTTTGTGGTCTACTCAGACCACCAAAGCCTCAAGTATATCTTCACTCAGAGGGATTCAAATACGAGGAAGAGGCGATGGCTGGAGTTTTTACAGGACTATGATTTCGAGATAGTCTACACTCCAGGGAAGGGCAATGTAGTAGCAGATGCTCTTAGTAGAAAGTCCTAGGCTCGGTTAGTGAGGGAAGCTTCAGAGCAGTTTGATTCCCTATGACTGACCTTGGTGGAGCAGGAGGGTAAGAATTATCTACAGTCGATGGTGTTGACTCCTTCACTCCTTGATCATGTGAGAGAGTCACAGTTGGGGGATGTCGACAGCGAGGTACTGCATGATCAGATATCCACGGGTGACACACCTGATGGGTATTCTGAAGGACGGAATCATGAGATCCTGTTCCAGGGGTGATCTATAGTACCAGTGGAGATGCGGGAGTAGGTGATTCCTGAGTTCTACACTTCTCCCTTGGATGTACAACCTGGTGTGGGGAAGATGTACAGAGACCTTCAGTGGAAGTTTTGGTGGTCTGGCATGAAGTGGAGTGTAGTTGAGTTCATTTCTCGGTGTCTTACCTGTCAGCAGGTGAAGGCAGAGTATCAGGTTCCGATAGGGTTGTTGCAGCCCCTTGATATCCCGGAGTGGAAGTGGGATGAAATATCTATATACTTCGTTATAGGTCTTCCATTCACAGTGAAGGGACACGGTTCCATTTGGCTGATAGTGGACCGACTCACAAAGTTAGCACACTTCCTTGCCATCACGGAGCAGAGATCGGTGGAGAGTTTGGGGTGGCTGTACGTTCAGGAGATTTTCTGCCTTCATGAAGTACCCTCAACGACCGTCTTCGACCGTGACACGCAGTTTACGTCACAATTGTGGCGAGGACTGTAGGAGGTATTCGGGACCCAGCTGCGGATGAGTACTGATTTTCACCCCCAGATGGACTGGCAGACTAAGTGCACTATCCAGGTGTTAGAGGATATGCTCAGGGAATGCGTGTTAGACTTTTTCCTGAGCTGGGAGGATCACCTACCCTTGGTGAAGTTCACATACAACAACAGTTACCACTCTAATATCAGCACAACACCTTTTGAGGCCCTCTACGGGAGACCCTGTAGGTCACCATTGTGCTGGATGGAGGTTGGGGAGACCTCTCTCTTGGGCCCAGAGTTGGTGCAGGTGACGACGGAGAAGGTGCATGTCATCTGTGAGCAGATGAGGACGTCTCAGAGCAGACATAAGTCCTATAGAGATCGTCGTTGCAGGCCTTTGGAGTTCGAGCAGAGGGACCATGTCTTTTTTAGGGTCTCCCCGCGACATGGTACTCAATGGTTTGGCCGAGGAGGCAAGCTATCCCTGAGGTTCATCAGGCCCTTTAATATTGTGCACAGGGTCAGTGAGGTGGCCTTCCATATTTCCCTACCCCCACAGCTGGAGAGGGTGCATTACATCTTCCACGTGTCGTAGCTGAGGAAATACGTGCATGACCCCACACACTTTATCAACTAGGGAGAGATGAACATTGAGGATGGAGCCACCTTTGTAGAGCACCCGGTGGCGATTGGGGACCGACATGAGCGGACACTTCTTGGATGGACCATTCCTTTGGTTCGTGTGCTGTGGCAACACGAGAGTGTGCAGGAGAGCACCTGGGAATGGGAGAGCCAGATGCGGGCTTAGTATCCTGAGTTGTTTTTGTAGTTTTGTTTTTTTGGGAAGAAAAAATTAAAGGATGGAATTATGTAAGAACTCGGGTTTTTGAGATTGTAAGACTTTGAAATTATCTTAATGTTATTCTAGAGCAGGGTGTTCAGACGGTGTGTGATTTCGAGCCCTGGTGTGGCCGGAATTAAATTTAAGTGTGTTCACACTAGACATGCCAAATAAATAGAATAACTCCTAAACAGTTTCTCGAATGGGAAAATAGATGGCACCCTTGAGTCCGGAACATGTTTTTTATCCTAGGAGAGGTATAACTTTCACGAGCACGACCCTTCTGTGAAAACGCCACTAGGGGACTTTTTTGTAATTTTGCGGCCTCAGGTGTGGACTTTACAACTTTTGAACTGAGGCTCGGATTAAAATTCTGAGAACTCCGTTGTGATTAAAATGTAATTTTTACCCTAGGGGAGGCTTAACCCCGACCCCGCCGAAAGTTTAGGTATGAGGTCTACGGGTGGGAGGTTTAAGTGTTTTCTATTTAAACACACCACCCCCACCATCTTCTTCCCCCTTGCCCTTCTTCCCTGGCAGTTTCCTCTCAATGAGCTCCTCTGTAAGGACCCGAACCCAGTTTCCCAGAGCCGGTGCCTTATTTGATTACATTGTCATACATACAAGGAATATGAATCCTGAAAGACTGAGTAGTTTAGTATTATTGGAAACAAGTTACAAAAATAAGTTTATCATTACAACATGAAGGGAAACAAAACACCATTTTATTCTACTAGAAACATCACGTTTCCTAGATTATTCTTACACGTCATTCATAAATTACTTCTTTATGTACTGAGGAAATGAAACATAAGAAAGGGGTGAGCTCAAACACTCAGTAAGAGTAATAAATACAACGGAAGATAATATAAACATTAGACATGGTGAATAATTGAAAACACATGCCTTTAATAATAAACTTGAAAGACATTATGGAAGGAATATGAGATGAGTAAATAATGCTATAATAAAACATCATCATGGTTATTCTACTAGTCAAATAACCACATGAAATTTAAATTACTAGCTTCATAATGAGGGAAGTGCATATGCCGGACATCATAACCATATCTTCCAAGCCTCGTGTGTAACGACCCGAAATTTTGAATAAATCTTGTTTCCTAATTTTATGTGTTATTTTTATTTTATTTTTATACTCAACAAAAATATTTCATTTGATAACATGAGTATAATTAAAATGATACTGTTGGTTTTTGACTGTTATATGACCATTGGTCAATATGACCGCTGGAAACTAAACATTTTGATTATTGTCTCTAAATACAAGCAATCTTGGTTAATTAATATAGAAAGAAGATTCGATGGCCTCACCCAGTAGTCTTGGACCGATCAAAGCCCATCTAACAGAACTTGGGAAGGAGGTAGCACCACTGGGCTTTGCTCTGGACCAAACCCAAGCTGAACTTCATCGTGTGAAGCTAGAACGAGATCGCCTTCGAGAGAAGTTCAAACTAATAGAAATTACGACTCGTGCGATGTTGGCCGAGCCTCCCTCGGATTCTCTCACCTAGCACACCTTACACTTAGGTCCTATGCTTGTGTGATA
This sequence comes from Viscum album, assembly GCA_963277665.1. Classification (NCBI taxonomy): domain Eukaryota; kingdom Viridiplantae; phylum Streptophyta; class Magnoliopsida; order Santalales; family Viscaceae; genus Viscum; species Viscum album. The sequence goes on from OY728163.1 coordinate 1,515,954,380, forward strand.
AGGGGCTATGTAAGGAGACCGTAATTGCCTTGTGTAATCCTTTGTTTTAAATAAAAATTTTTATTTCTTCTTATGATGAAGTTTATGAGTTTTCAAATGTCCAGATAAATATAGTATGCATATTTTTGATAAATTTTAGAGAAAGGATATTTTAAAAATGTTTATGTAAACCTTAAATAAATAAAAATGTGTAATGATTTTCAAAAAATGGTCTTCTACAATTATGTTCACTACGAAATTTCGAGTCTAATAAGATCAACTTGATTTTTGATGAATAGTAAATTATGAATAGTGATTTACGCTTAGGATTAGTAATGTGACCAAATGGATTAGTAATCTCACTTAAAGAAAGTATTAATATAATCTAGGAACCTTGATTAAGTAATGCGATTCAATAAAATGGTTAAATAACGGTTTCATAAATTATTATTCAAGTATTAGTTTTTCGGCTGAATAGTTTTTTTTAATTAAAAATTTAATTAAAAAAATTTAGAAAATTATTTTTATAAAACAGATTTCATTTTTGAACTCAGAGCACCGATATTATGCTATGGTAATTTTTGGGGTTTTTTCTGAAAAAATGAATTTTCGATGAATATTGTTTTTATTTAAAAATTAAATTAAAAATATTTAGAAAATTATTTTTATAAAATGGAGTTCATATTTGTAATCAGAGCGTTGATATTTGGTTAAGGTGAAATTTTGGGATTATTCTGAGAAAGTTGAATTTTCGATGAATAGTGAAAATACAGTTTTTAAGTTACGGGTGTCTAATGACATCATTAAATGATGTATTATGTATATATTCAATATGGTCGAATTGTGAATAGTAAGATAAGGTATGAGGTGTCCCAAGTGGCCAATACCATGGGCAAATACCATGGGCAAGCCCATGGTTTTTCCAAAACCACTAATGAGGTGTCCCTTGGCCATTAATGCCTTATCCCCTCACTTTCCCTATAAATACCCACCCATTCCTCCCTTGGTTTTCACTCCCAACTCTCCCCCAACGAAGTTCTGGTCACCTTACCTCCCAAGGAGTCCTCCCAAGGTGCCCCCAAGCCCTCAAGGTCCAAAACTTTGAGTTTCAAGAGTCACGTTTTAAGGTAAGGGATCCGATCTCTCTCTTTCTTTTCAAGAAATCTCTTTTATGCAATTTCTTTTATGCTCCATGTTCTTGTGTTAAAGGGTGTCATTTTATAATCATATTAATTCCCTTTTCATTTTCAAATAATGAGAGATCCCCTCTTACTCTCATTATTTCGTTTTATGAAGTTTTAAGTGGTGCCGTTAGGCTGCCGAAATTTTTGTAACAGATTCTTTCTCCCTTCTCATTTTTCAAGATCTATTTTCATATAAAGTATTTCAAGTTCCTTTTTATTATGTTGGGGTATGATCTCTAAATTTATCATACTTATCTTTTATGATCATATATTTAGAGACCCCATTTGATCTCTTCAATTCAGTATTTTGATGTTTTAAGTGGCGCCGTTAGGCTGCCGAATTTTTAAGTGGTTCTTCACCCTTCTCGTTTTAAAGTTCTACTTTCATGTCAATTCTTTCAAGTTCCTTTTTGTTATGTTGGGGTATGATCTCTATATCTATCCTACTGTAATCTTATGTTCATATTATGAGAGACCCTATTTGATCTCATCAATTCATTTTTTTTGAAGTTTAAGTGATGCCGTTAGGCTGCCGAAGTTTTAAGGGATTTTTCACCCTTCTCCTTTTCAAAGTTCTAATTCCATGTCAAGTCTTGCAAGTTCCTTTTTATTATGTTGGGGTATGATCTCTATATCTATCATACTGATCTTTTATTTTCATATGATGAGAGATCCTATTTGACATCATCAATTCATTTTTGGTTGATGTTTATGTAACGCTGTTAGGCTGCCGAATTTTCATAAGAGAAATCTTATTTTTGTCTTCTTTTCTTGTTCTTCATTTCATATGGTATATTTTCAAATTTCATTACCATGTTATTAAATCCCTTATATTCTGTACCTCTACTATTTTATGGGTCATTTATCATTGTTTGACCCATGTCCCCTCTCTTTTCAACATTTTCTAAAACCTTGTAACGTAGCCGTTGTGCTGTAGAATTTTCGTCTCAAAATGCCTCTCTCTTTTTCTCAAAATTACTTCATGTTATTAAGTGAATACTCAAAGCTCTTATTTCTACAAGGTTATTCACATATATACAAAAATTTTCTATTTTAAATTCTGGTATTTACATACATGATACCCGCTTTCCCTTTCTGTGGGTTTAAAGTAACGTAATGATCATGTCTTTAAAGCAGTTTTTAAAATGTTATGATTATGAAATGAAACCCATTTATTATATGCTATATGGGTTATTTATGAAATGTTTGATGATGATATATGTGTATCACATGATAATAAAGGAAAATTTAAGGGTGCGCCCTGATAGCACTCCAATGCATTGGGTAAAGACTTAATCTCTAGAGATGACCATTTTTAACGACGCCTTGGTGAATAACCTTAGTAATTTTTAACGACACCTTGGGGATGGACCTTGGTGAAACGAAACTATTGTCAATATTAAATGTCGTAGCCACATCTTCAAGTTATGAGACATTTTATTTTTATTATGATATGCCTCATGGTTTCATTTTCATGCCATAAAGTTCTTTTCATGACCTTATTGAAGTATCTCAAGTTCACATGTAAAATGTTTCTCTTGTTTCCCTTACTGGGACTTCTACTCACCCTTTCTTTTGATGTATGTCCCCAGGTTATGAGATGCAATAATGAACCTAGGATGAACATGAGGATAATCCTTTCAAGTTTTTAAGAAGAATGTTTTATGTTTTCATGTTTTAAGTTCCTGGTTTCCAAGACACTAAACCTTAAAGATCCTCAGTTTTGTGTAATGTAATGAAAGTTTATGTTATAAAAAAGGCGGGATGCTATAGTTGGTACCAAAGGATGGTTTAGTTATTTGTGGAAATTAGGATATGAAAACTCTAGGAAGAACCCTATTGAAAAGTTTAAATATATGAAATCTTCCTGGTATTTTGGTGAGTATTGAGTAAGGCGTTTCCAAGCAAATACATCCCTGTCTGGATACGAGCAGGTAGAGGTGGCTTTGGCACAGATGTACATAGGGGTAAACCCCGAAAACACCGCTTTGAGTTAGACTCAAACGGGAACTGGTACATAACAACGGGCCTTGCTGCACTCTTGGTTACGACACTCCCGGGGGATATGCTTTGGTAAATTCATAAGCTTAGTATGAACCATTGTTAAAGGAACAAAGATAAAATAAAATAAAGGTTCACATAAGAATATATGATCATGGATAACCTAGATGGGAACCTAGGGGATCACAAGTTAGGGTATACTTTTCTTCTATAAGTTATCCTTATATGCTTTTAGTTTCTTTTCATGATTATTGGATAAGTATTTAAGCCCCTAATTATAGATTCTTTTCTTAGTTAATGGCGGGAAATGGAAGAGCATGTCCCAACGACCAATGTGATAGGAAATGCTACGATTGCCGTATTAATACGACAGAGATGATTTGGGGATTAAAAGATGATTATTATTTTGGAAGACGTTCACTATTTTTAGGACCCTATATGATCAAGGTAAATAGATTACTATGGTATTTTCATTAAGGAGTAAGTTTGAATTATATTTTAAAGAATCAATGAATTTAAGGTGGACTTATAGTAATTTCGGTTACTTATGGAAATGATTAACCTATCTTGGGTAAAATATGTTTAGGTTAGCTACTTTTGTTATAAGATGTTAGGTGTGGTTGATGTTGTTTAGAGATGAACAATGAAGTTTATTTTGGAAGACTATGTTATCAAATCCCTCTTGTATTTGGGTTTCAATCTTAGTTTGGTTTATTTGGAGGAATTTTAAGGACCGTTATTTATGGGATGGTCTATGATGAACTTTGGATAGTACCATGGAACTTTGAAGATTTAAAAATAGTTTCCCTTCCTATGGGATTCTTTCTTTTTGAAGAGTTGTTTTACCTTACCCTTTCTGTTTTTGGGATGATGTTTAAAGATAGAAGAAATAGATATTTAATCTTTTGTGGATTATGTGATTCTCTAGAAGATGATTCTTGTGTTTTGATGAGACCAAGTAGTTTTGAATTCTCATCTTTTGGAGAAAAGATTAGTTTTGGTAGAAAATTATTAAAGGATGAAACTCTACATGAAGGTAGGTATATTTTCTTATGTTTTTGTTCTATGTAGTAAATGAATTCCTCAAAATCATGAAAAGGAACGTAAAACAAAAACGTTGTTGGTTTACGTTTCCTACTAGGTAATCAATGACCATTTACACACATCATAAGTTTGGGATTTTCTTATGGTTAACTTTCTCCTAATCACGTTCTCTATCACTCTCCCTCAGAACTTGACCCTTTGTTTTTCCTCCATGTCCATGTTTTCCTACATGGAATCCTAGTGTGGGCTAACTCGGGTGACCTTCGTACTTCCCTTTCTTTCTTTTAAAGTAATAGTTTTACTGACTCCTTTTCTGATGTGGGACTTTCAATTAAATTTCAAAACCTAATTTTAAAAAAATTGCGAGGATGCAATTTCTTAAGGGGGGAATATTGTAACGACCCGAAATTTTGAATAAATCTTGTTTCCTAATTTTATGTGTTATTTTTATTTTATTTTTATACTCAACAAAAATATTTCATTTGATAACATGAGTATAATTAAAATGATACTGTTGGTTTTTGACTGTTATATGACCATTGGTCAATATGACCACTGGAAACTAAACATTTTGATTATTGTCTCTAAATACAAGTAATCTTGGTTAATTAATATAGAAAGAAGATTCGATGGCCTCACCCAGTAGTCTTGGACCGATCGAAGCCCATCTAACAGAACTTGGGAAGGAGGTAGCACCACTGGGCTTTTCTCTGGACCAAACCCAAGCTGAACTTAATCGTGTGAAGCTAGAACGGGATCGCCTTCGCGAGAAGTTCAAACTAATAGAAATTACGACTCGTGCAATGTTGGCCGAGCCTCCCTCAGATTCTCTCACCTTAGCACACCTTACACTTAGGTCCTATGCTGGTGTGATAAGGGGATATGTAAGGAGACCGTAATTGCCTTGTGTAATCCTTTGTTTTAAATAAAAATTTGTATTTCTTCTTATGATGAAGTTTATGAATTTTCAAATGTCCAGATAAATATAGTATGCATATTTTTGATAAATTTTAGAGAAAGGATATTTTAAAAATGTTTATGTAAACCTTAAATAAATAAAAATGTGTAATGATTTTCAAAAAATGGTCTTCTACAATTATGTTCACTACGAAATTTCGAGTCTAATAAGATCAAATTGATTTTTTATGAATAGTAAATTATGAATAGTGATTTTACGCTTAGGATTAGTAATGTGACCAAATGGATTAGTAATCTCACTTAAAGAAAGTATTAATATAATCTAGGCACCTTGATTAAGTAATGTGATTCAATAAAATGGTTAAATAACGGTTTCATAAATTATTATTCAAGTATTAGTTTTTTGGGTGAATAGTGTTTTTTAATTAAAAATTTAATTAAAAAAATTTAGAAAATTATTTTTATAAAACAGATTTCATTTTTGAACTCAGAGCACCAATATTATGCTATGGTAATTTTTGTGGTTTTTTCTGAAAAAATGAATTTTCGATGAATATTGTTTTTATTTAAAAATTAAATTAAAAATATTTAGAAAATTATTTTTATAAAATGGAGTTTATATTTGTAATCAGAGCGTTGATATTTGGTTAAGGTGAAATTTTGGGATTATTCTGAGAAAGTTGAATTTTCAATGAATAGTGAAAATACAGTTTTTATGTTATGGGTGTCTAATGACATCATTAAATGATGTATTATGTATATATTCAATATGGTCGAATTGTGAATAGTAAGATAAGGTATGAGGTGTCCCAAGTGGCCAATACCATGGGCAAATACCATGGGCAAGCCCATGGTTTTTCCAAAACCACTAATGAGGTGTCCCTTGACCATTAATGCCTTGTCCCCTCACTTTCCCTATAAATACCCACCCATTCCTCCTTTGTTTTTCACTCCCAACTCTCCCCCAACGAAGTTCTGGTCTCCTTACCTCCCAAGGAGTCCTCCCAAGGTTCCCCCAAGCCCTCAAGGTCCAAAACTTTGAGTTTCAAGAGTCACGTTTTAAGGTAAGGGATCTGATCTCTCTCTTTCTTTTCAAGAAATCTCTTTTATGTAATTTCTTTTATGCTCCATGTTCTTGTGTTAAAGGGTGTCATTTTATACTCCTCTTACTGACCTTTTAATTTTCACATAATGAGAGATCCCCTCTTACTCTCATTATTTCGTTTTATGAAGTTTTAAGTGGCGCCGTTAGGCTGCCGAAATTTTTGTAACGGATTCTTTCTCCCTTCTCATTTTTCAAGATCTATTTTCATATAAAGTATTTCAATTTCCTTTTTATTATGTTGGGGTATGATATATAAATTTATCATACTGATATTTTATAATCATATGATGAGAGACCCCATTTGATCTCTTCAATTCAGTATTTTGAAGTTTTAAGTGGCGCCGTTAGGCTGCCGAATTTTTAAGTGGTTCTTCACCCTTCTCGTTTTGAAGTTCTACTTTCATGTCAATTCTTTCAAGTTCCTTTTTGTTATGTTGGGGTATGATGTCTATATCTATCCTACTTGAATATTATGTTCATATGATGAGATACCCTATTTGATCTCATCAATTCATTTTTGTTGAAGTTTAAGTGACGCCGTTAGGCTGCCGAAGTTTTAAGGGATTTTTCACCCTTCTCCTTTTCAAAGTTCTAATTCCATGTCAAGTCTTGAAAGTTCATTTTTATTATGTTGGGGTATGATCTCTATATCTATCATACTGATCTTTTATGTTCATATGATGAGAGACCCTATTTGACATCATCAATTCATTTTTGGTTGAAGTTTCTGTAACGCTGTTAGGCTGCCGAATTTTCATAAGAGAAATCTTATTTTTGTCTTCTTTTATTGTTCTTCATTTCATATGGTATATTTTCAAATTTCATTACCATGTTCTTAAATCCCTTATATTCTGTACCTCTACTGTTTTATGGGTCATTTATCATTGTTTGACCCATGTCCCCTTTCTTTTCAACATTTTCTAAAACCTTGTAACGTAGCCGTTGTGCTGTAGAATTTTCGTCTCAAAATGCCTCTCTATTTTTCTCAAAATTACTTCATGTTATTAAGTGAATAATCAAAGCTCTTATTTCTACAAGGTTATTCACATATATACAAAAATTTTCTATTTTAAATTCTTGGATTTACATACATGATACCCGCTTTCCCTTTCTGTGGGTTTAAAGTAACGTAATGATCATGTCTTTAAAGTAGTTTTTAAAACGTTATGATTATGAAATGAAACCCATTTATTTTATGCTATATGGGTTATTTATGAAATGTTTGATGATGATATATGTGTCTCACATGATAATAAAGGCAAATTTAAGGGTGCGCCCTGATAGCACTCCAATGCATTGGGTAAAGACTTAATCTCTAGAGATGGCCATTTTTAACGACGCCTTGGTGAATAACCTTGGTAATTTTTAACGACACCATGGGGATGGACCTTGGTGAAAGGAAACGATTGTCAATATTAAATGTCGTAGACACATCTTCAAGTTATAAAAAATGTTATTTTTATTATGATATGCCTCATGGTTTAATTTTCATGCCATAAAGTTCTTTTCATGACCTTATTGAAGTATCTCAAGTTCAAATGTAAAATGTTTCTCTTGTTTCCCTTACTGGGCCTTCTGCTCACCCTTTCTTTTGATGTATTTCCCCAGGTTATGAGATGCAATAATGAACCTAGGATGAACATGAGGAGAAGCCTTTCAAGTTTTTAAGAAGAATGTTTTATGTTTTCATGTTTTAAGTTCCTGGTTTCCAAGACACTAAACCTTAAAGATCCTCAGTTTTGTGTAATGTAATGAAAGTTTATGTTATAAAAAAGGCGAGATGCTATATCGTGCTAGGACCATAAAATAATAATTTTGTCAAGGCCTCGTTCCAAGACCATAGTTTGTCTCATGAGACCTACCGATGCATCGAGGGGATATACAGGGCCCCACCCATCACATAATAAGTCCAATGAATTCCCCATATGAGCGGGGATAAACATAAACAACATGTACATTCATATTGAAACTATCATATGAAATGTAACTATCTTTCCCCAATCATTAAACATAAAATACTAACCATTCCGAGTAGTATGGTGAATGGTTTTAGGATAGATCATCCATAATAAAGTTAGTCATAAACCATTAAATAAAATATGGTTGATGAAATTGTAAATGATTAAACCCAATAATACCATGGAATCAACAAGAGTGTTGAATTAGATGAAAACAATCTTATAAAATCATTAAGCAATTCTGGAGATAAATACTCTTTTATTTTGAAAAGAAGAGTTCTTTTGGAAAAATATTTTTATAAAACCATAAGTGAAGTAAGATAGTATTTTCATATTAAAATGAGTGATTTTATAAAGATAATGGATTCCAAAAAAATAGCTTATAGAGTTCCCTTGAAAATAGGTAAGAATTTGAGAAATTCCCTAGAACCGGGCTTGTATTTTTTGAAACAATTTTGAAAGTTCCTTTTAAAACGTGTAACTATCCATAAAATAAGGAAGGTTTTTGGTTTTTAAAAATATATATGATACTCACACATAATATATGATGATTACATAACAATAAATAAGAGTTTCATTTAGGTAATTAGACAATGAAAGTATCTCTAATAAAAATGGAAGTTCGGGTGGAAAAAACCTTACCTTAACTCCAAACGTATTTTTATCTCAAACATAAGCTCCTATAATATGAAATTATACTTATTAATAACTTATTTAAAAACCTATGATACATGTATTTATTTTATCATAATTCTGTTTAGTTCATTTATACCCTTATTGCAAAGTTATTATATTGAATTTCATTGTTTCGGGGTGTTCATTTTCTTTATTTTCATAATCGGTTCACTTGTTTTTAAGTATTGGAGTTCATGTGTAATGGTTATAAATCTTCAGGATTGGAATTATATATAATTTATGAACATAAATAATTGGTAATGGTCATTTCTATCATTTTTTTTATATGGAATGAGGATGAATCATTAGATGAGAACCACTTCGATTATTTGGCAGTATTTGGATTATTATGTACTAGTTTTGTCATATAAATTAATTATATATACATATTCTAGTTCATGAATATTAATTATGTTATAATACATATATTATAGTCTGGTTCAACCATAAATATGGTTTCATGACCAGTATTGAAGAAAAAATTGAAGAACGAAATTTCATTGTCCTCGAAGGTTATAAATCAGAACCTCATGAACGTCGATTTCATTTATAAAAATAAAAGGGAGTAAGAATATTTATGATTTTTCTTCCATTCACATGATATAAATCCAGTATATACATGGTACTGTATTTATCATGGTCATTTGGACAGAGGAGGTGAGGAGAGAAAAATAAAAGAGATAAACTTAAAAATAAAAGAAAAGTTAAGAGATCTCTTATGAAAATTCGGCAGCCTAACGACGTCACTTAAAATTTCATAAAATCAAATGATGAGAACAAAAGGGTATCTCATCATATTGAAATCAAAAGGACAGTAAGAAGAATGAATAAAATAAAACCCAACATATGAGAAATGAATTTCAAATAGCTAACATAAAAGAAGTGTCGACTTAAAGATGAGAATGAAGGATTTCCTTACCTTGTAGAATAACTCCTAGAGAGGTGAAACCAATAGATCTTCAAGGATGAGGGATATGTAATGAAAGAAAATGAATGGATGAGTGGGTATTTATAGAAAAAGAGAGCTATTTTTTTTAATAATTTCAAAGGGACACCTCATTAGTGGTTTTTTCCAAACCATGGGCTTGCCCATTGTATTTTCCCATGTTTTAAGCCACTTGGGACACCTCATGTCATAAGTTACTATACAAAAGTCGATAATACTTTTATATTTAATTATTACATCATTATGATATCATTAAACTACCGAAAACTCAAAACTGTATTTTTACTATTCATGAAAAATTCATGTATTTTAGAAAAATCCCAAAAATTCATCCCTACCATTTTTCGACGTGTAGAATTAAAAAGTGAAATACATTTTTCAAAAATAATTTTCTAAATATTATTAATTTAATTTTTAAATAAGGTCATAGTTAATTCGAAAAATAACAATCTTGAAGTCCAATTAGTTTTATCTGACATTGAAAAATTAATTAAGATCTCATTATCTTATTTCCTTATGAAAATAAAATAATAATATTATTTACTATTCATAAGGATCATATTAATATTCATATTACTATTCATAAGGGTATGTTACTATTCACAAAAAATCAAGTTTGTTCTATCAGACTCCAAATGACTCACTAAACACAACTCTAGATGACCATTTTTTGAAATTCAAAACATAGAAGAGGAAAAGTTGTGTTTAATGGTTAGATTATAAAATTTCATTCTATATTTATTTTAAAAAACATGGTGTGTTACATATTCCTAGTTCCTCCACCACTCTGGAAAGGCGTGACGGCTACGACGGACCAATCGTGAATCTTTAGGCTACGCCTAATAAGGTAGGAGGTTTTGTTTTTCATTTTGGTTTCCGCTTTGTCTATAAATTAAATTTCTTATGTCGAATTGTTGTCCAATCATTGAGCGAATACCATGGTTGCGTAGGGATTGTTTTTTACCTTCCCAATGATCCTTTCAGATCAAAATTTTGAGTCTCGGGGCATCCGGGGTGGCCCTGGGAAGTTTCCCATCTGTTTTCCCCTTTTTCCGGTGGTTCTAGGGGGATTCGGCGGGCGACGACGGTGGCGCGCGGCGGATCCAGGTGGCGCGGTGGCGGCTTCACACGTCAGCATCTTTGTGCGGCGCGGCAGGGGCTCCAGGCAGTGGGTGAGCTCACCTGTGTGGGGGCACGACCAGGGGTCATGACACATGACCCCGTGCGGGGTCCGAGACCCGCCTTCGGTGGGTCTCCGCGTGAGACAATGATCAACCACGTGGGGGCTGATCGGTGCAGGGTGGACCGAGGGTCTATGGCCAAGCCGTGTTGCTGAGCCACGGGCTAGCTAGCGCAGGCCGGACCAGGCCGGGCGGACCGGCCGACCCAGGCCGATCCAGCCCAAGGGGTTCGTCCCCTCTGACTCCAGACACTCATAACTTTCACTAAGGGTGTCCGTTTTTCATGCCTTCTGTGGTAGTACAATCCTTGGCTCGAGAATAAGCTTTTGAGATGGTCTCGGAAAATTTTAGTTCCCGAGACGAGGGCTTGGTGGCGCGTCATGCCCGTTAAGCACTACGCCGGGATTCTTCTTTTGGATGGCGTAGACACATCCAGAGTCAGTTCAAGGCGTCGTTAGTGGCGTTGTGACCCTGAAATCGAGACGAAGTGTTCCATTGTGGTTTTAGGCGTTAAAGCCGGAGTGGAGGTGTGGGCCCCACAAGCTGTCTTTTAAGCTGTGAGCAGCGTTTTGCGACTCTTTAATCAGACGTCTATTCGGGGCGAATGAGTAGTTGTTTTGGCATGTTTTTATGAGAGCATCACGATGGCGCAGTTCGCCCGACCCCTTTCGAGACTGAGGTATGGACCCCAGGAGACACCGTATGGGCGTAAAGCGGCATTGAGTAACTTTTTCATCGGGAGCCCGTTTCTAGTGAGTAAGTAGTCTATCTCGCGTGTTTTTACATGAGGATTGCAATGGTGTAATCTGTTCAGGCTAGCAGAGCCTCTTACATGATATTATTAAATGTGGAAATATGAAAGGACGTTGGACAGAGGTTTCTTTGACTCACTCCGACCCAACACATGGTCGTGATGTTAGTGGCCCCCAGTGATGGCGTGAGCATCACAGAGTTATCGGATTAGTTCCGTGTTTACCCTCCATCATGGCTAGGAAATGGGTTACCTGTTGACCTTAGGGTTTACCCTCCAACGAGGCTAGGTAGTGTGTTACCCATTGGCGTTAGGGTTTACGCCCAGTAGGGTTGGGAAGTGGGTTAACCAATGATCTTTTAGGGTTTACCCTCCACCAGGGCTGGGCAGTGGGTTACCCGATGATCTTTTAGGGTTTACCCTCTAGCAGGGCTGGGTAGTGGGTCACGTGACGACCTTTGGGGTTTACCCTCCAGTTGGGCTAGGCAGTGGGTTACCTGTCGACTTCTTTCAGACTCCTCCCCTTTTGACGAGGCTAGTCAGTGGTTTTTCGCCGTGGTTACTGAAGCAAGACTTTTTGGTGGTACGATTGAGCGATGAGGAAGCTTTGACATGCAGGACCGTTGGGCATCAGTGATGGCTACCCTTATAACTTCTGGCGACTTTTTCTTGGGTTGAGTTTGGATATGGAGATCCCCTTACACACTCATTCAGGTTTCTTAATGAGCACATATATATACACACACCCTACTTTTGTTACCACTCCTTGGGTCCAGTTACTCTCCTTCTAGGAGGGGCGAAGACACGTGCGGTATGCCACGTGCTTTCCGTGTCTAGCTCTTCTTGGTTGGGATGAGTCTACTTTATTTCTTTGGGTTGAGATGCATCCTCTATATTGTAATATTACATTTTTCTGTCTACCGTTTACCATTTAGTACCTCCTTTGTTGCTCCCTTGAGATTTTGGGGCATCCTACTGAGTATCCTTATACTCAACCCTTCTTAGGCTTTGCCCACACTTGGTGTGCCCTTGCAGACAATGGATAGGTTGATCGAGACTACAGAGGAGAGTAGAGGACACAAGATATTGGGATGCGTTCGGTGGTCATAGTAGGTCTTTCAGGTGAGAGAATTACCAGCTGTTTACTTTCGTTTACCGGTTACCGAGTTGTGGCACCTTTCTGGTTGGGCGTGTGTTTTGCCCCTTTTTTCTATTCAGTATCTGTCAGTACTTTTCAGCACTTTTCTTTTCCTATTTAGAGGTTGATGCATGGCTGTGGTTGGATTATAGTTGTTTGTCCTTTGGTTTCCTTTTTTACTCTGCACTTCTACATCGAGTGGGCTGTGTGTGTGTACAGGTACATAGGAAAAGGCCTCCTTGAGATTGTTATGCCTTTGATGCTTATCTCCAGCCCCTGGACTACGGAGGCGGTCTTGGGGTAGTTGCGGCTCGAGACCGGTTGGGTCGGGTCATGACAATCATCTTTTAGGTCAGATCACTTAAGTCCATCATTCCCCAATGACCAAATCTTTCCTATTATCATGTCACATGCAACATCTAAATATGATCCCCCTCTAGAGATACTGAGCTATGGAGGTTTCACCTGTTACCTCAGTACCATTTTTAGAACAACAAAAGTATAAAATATACCAAATACATCATGTGGAAATATGGCATAACTTGCAGAGGCACAAAATTAAATATCAAGAGTGAGGAATAGTAGCCAAACACAAACACATGTGGTCAAACTCAAACATGGGTCACACGAGATACACACACACAAAAATGTGATCAAGCATCAAACATGGGATCATGGGATACACATGCATGCACATGTAATCAAATTCAAACATGGAATAAATCATATAAGAAAAAAACATTATATCATACCAAAAATCATATACACGACCTCTATATGGTAAGAAACTTCCCACCTCAAGCTTATTAACATCAATTTCAAGGTTTTACAAGAATTTCGTCACTGAAACCATGTTCTCATACTAAAATGAATATGTTTTTATTTCAAGTGTTCCTAGAAATTATTTCAATACAATATTACATGGTTCTATAATGAGTCTCAAGAAATAATTAATCTAAGGGGTAGAACTAACAGTTACCCAACATCAAAGACTGATAAAGACAATATTAAAATATAGTTGAAGATAGGATAATTTTCATCGCTCTTAGACAGAATCAAGAGAAGAGATTCAAGGATCCCATGAATCTGTTTCATCAAGAATAGGTCTCAAACTCCCAAGGTATGATATTTTATCAAGGATGAGAAAATCGGTCCAAGGAGAAAAAATTGCCCAATTTCGTAACTTTAGTAAGGAAGTTCATCAAAATCATTGGTCTAAAATCACTTAGGAAGTCATCTGGAATTCATCATTTAAAAAAAAGTTATAGATAGGTTCATGAATTGATTAATAGAGGTGATAATTGAATTAAAAGTGTTTTCAAGACCTTCTAATTAAGATCCACACATTTATCCTTTGAAACATATGATATTCATGAAGAAAGGTGGCTGTGTTGACTGTTCGAATTCTATACCAACTATTACTATGGCCTCCATCACAACCTTCACCATGGCTATCGTGGCTTCAAACATACTATCCTCACACAGTTGGCACCTATAGTGTGTTTCATAAACCTTGACCATTTTCTGTCACCACAACCTATACCATGGATGTGGTGAGGTTTATATGGTTGTGGAACTCGTGATATTTCCCTAAGAACCACTACCATGGACACACCATAGAACATCCATTTCCCCTTTCTGTTTTACATTGGAGTCCACCATGGACTACCATAGCTTACACCATGATAGTGGTGTATCCTGTGTTGGAATAGAAAGGTTCCAAAACACCCAAAAACCACTGCAAGGATAATAAGACTTTTCCAAAGAATGGTTTCAACCCAACATATTAAAGGAGAATATAGAAACAAGGCTTAAATATAAGATACTAGTTTTTTGAGGTACAAAACCTATAATTTTTAGCTTAAACTTTTTGTTTTATTCTTAAAATTGTGGTTAAGAGTTAAGTTTTTAAGATCATATAGGGCTTATTTAGAGTCCGTAGCATTGGATTTTGGAGAAGCTGTGTAAGGCACAGAGTTAACACATGGTTAGTAGTTACTGTACAACTCAACTGTTTGACCCATATAGAGGGATCATAGTTTAAAAAACCATGTAAGGGAGGCCTCATGACCATTTCAAAAACTGAATACCTTCAAGAGAGCTAAAATGTCTAGTTAGTAAATAGTTTTTCAAACCATGCGATGTGGTTTCTACCTTGGACAATGATGGTATAGGGTTGGTGCATGGTTTGGCCAACCGTAAGGCCAAACTATGTGTCTTATTAGTGTTGGATGAAAATTCAATTTTCCCTCCATTTATTTAAAAATTAAACCCTCCTTTTATTTTTTTATTATCCAACAACCACACACATTTGGAGATCCTCCATGGCATCCACCTAGGATTTGAAGCCTCTCCTCTATCTAGACTCCAATTGGACCACCATTCATCTCATTGGATTTCCCTTGGTAAGAGATTCAAACCATTGTCTTACTTTCTCGATTTATATTCAACGTTATTTTTGTGAAAGATAATATTCCATATTTTTAGAGTATTCATATATTTCTCTATTTTCCCTCCTTCTAGCCTAGATCTGAGGCCAATACCGGATGAGTGTTCCTCTAACTCCATAAGGTAGGTATTATATACCATTTCCCTCAAAGTATTTCCTATTTATAAATGTTTTCATTTTTCCACGTGTCATAATCTTCATGCATTTCTTTCAAATTAATTAATTTGTTAAATTAATTATGAGGACTATGAACTATACCTATTATGATACCCTTTTACCTTATTGGAGGTTGGAACCACACTAAGGATCACCCCTTTGGGTGAGTCATTATTTTCATATGCCTTTGAAACCCATTATACATGTTTTCTTGATTTTTTTATAAAAAAATGTTTAAGTTATAATGAATAAATAATTGTGATATAGAGTGACAAGTATCTTTTAATTAGTCCTTTTTTATTTATGTACAACTTGATTAAAATTTAAGAATTCCCTTATTATCCTTTTTAATTTATAAATGAAAAGGGGATATTTTGAATAATATATAATGGTAAAGAGGCTTGGACTAATACATGTCCTTGATTATTTATAAATGGTCCCTATTGACTATGGTTTTTTTTCTTGTTAAAGGAGTGGTAAGACTTCAGATAGCCATGGATTTATGAGGGAATGCCTTGAGCACTCATAGGATGCACCACTGATTCATTGTGCCAGTTTCTGAGGGAGA
Source organism: Viscum album (assembly GCA_963277665.1). NCBI lineage: Eukaryota > Viridiplantae > Streptophyta > Magnoliopsida > Santalales > Viscaceae > Viscum > Viscum album. The sequence goes on from OY728163.1 coordinate 1,515,970,433, forward strand.
TACCGACCTTGGAATTCAATATTTTTCTTAGCATATGAATGCCTATGTGTAGTACCGATGATTCATTAGATTTATATCTGAAAATTATAATGCCTTGGATTATCTCCTTGGATTCTTCTTAAAGTCCTCGAACATGTGAAAACTTGGTGTTAGGTTGGAATGGTTGATGACAGAAGGTATATAGGGGGGGGGGTGAATAGTAATATACTAAAATCATCAAAGTTATAAAAATTACGTGAGATAAATTATTTATTAAATTTAATTAATTGATTTAATTATAAATGGAAAATAGAAATAAAGAGTACAAAAATAATTTTATACTAGTTTAGTATAAAGAACTTAGTCTAGTCCTCACACCCCAACTAATGGATAATGACACCCACTAAGAAAGGGAGATAGAGATACTTTTACAAAGAATAAATATAAACCCAAGAATTTGTGAGGAGAATCCCCCAAACTACACACACAGACATGATTTTGTGGAAGCAGAAAAAACCCATGATTTCTAGAGAGGCATCCCCAACCTAAGTGTTTTGTTTTTTGTTTAGGTGTGCACAACCAAGGAATATACATTAGTGGAAGTATAACCAATGATAGAAAGGATTTAAGGTCATAAATCTAACTAGAAATAAAAGATATAACAAATAATACAACTAGATAGAAGCAAAAAGAATTGTTGTTATTGAAAAAAATTAATGAAGGCCCTTTAAATTAATTTGAATGATGAAGGCTGAGCATTCTTGTAAAAGTACAGTTCATATCTTTAAGAAGAATGAAGTTGTATAAGATTTGTTCATTCCTTGAGAGTTCATCACAAATGGTGTAAATGGTTGAGCATAGGATCACTTGAATATGATAAGAGTATGAACATATGAGATCATCATGTTCATGGTCATCAGTTCCGAACATCCTAATCTCCTTTAAATAGAATCTATAAAATCTAAAAAACCAATTACCAACCTAGTAAATTAATTAAAATTCAAATTAAAAAATTATTCAAGAGAGACAAATATTATTGTACAGAATAATCAGAATAATAATTGTTTTAATTCAAAACTTAAAGAATGATTCAAATCAATTTGAATTTCCCATTAATTTAATCAATAGTTTCCATAATAATAATTTAAATAAATCCCATAATTATTATATTATAATTTTATTGTTTAAATTTCAAAATAATTTCCAATTATATGAAGTGAATATTAATTAAAGAATCTAAACAAAATTGAATAATTTCAATGTTATAAAATTTTAAATTAGAAAAAAATAAGTCAAAGAAATTAATCCAAAATATAATGATTTAAATATTCCAAATACACGCTGTAAGTGTATATATGAATAAGGAATAAATTAATACATATTTTAAAACTATTTAAAATATTTTTAAACACTTCACATGACTTATATAAAATATATATTAATTTTATAAATTAATAAAACACATAAATCAATTAATATAAGCATGCAGTTAATGAAATTATAAAAAATGAAGAAAAAAAAGCATATGTGAAATTCTAAAATTTATGTGAAAATAATTAAGGTTTTGAACTGATTGTTCATGCTAAATTCACTTGAAGCTAGTCTATTGAATATGGCATGGTCAATAGAAATGATCTTATGGTCACCATACTAACCATGAAAAAATATATCATGTGATCACTTCATAAAATGTATGGACACTAAACTGACCGTGTGAACAATGTGTGGTAACCATACTAACCATGTGAAGCACCGTCGATCTGCCAAATTATCATGAAAGATCAATTTATTGTCTATTTTCAGTACGTGGTAGCTTTTATTTGGCATGCATGCTTGCAATATAGTGGAATTCATGGTGCAAGACCTTGCATGACTTAAGAATGTGCTGCAAGAGTCATCCCAGGTTCATGTTTCAGCCTTTAGCATAATCAGACTAAGAGTACTATTCATCATATTCTTCTACTACACCTAGAGGTCGAAAAAATAGATGAAGTAGGTTAAGGTTTCATGATAGGTTGTGCAAACATGTTGTAGGTTGATTATGAGTTTTCATGGTAGGTTGAAAAAGTGGAAACCCAACTCATGGTAAGGTGACTACCATGTAACAACTGGGCCCTGTTAATAGCTCAAACAACCCTCCTTAAAATCGTCATTGGGTCTTGGACCACCAGGAACCACCAGTTTCCCAATAGACATGTATTCCCCTACCTAAGGCCCACACACCTACCTGAAATGACTATGCCTACATGCCAACATTTTTTCTTTCAATGTTCTTTTTCCTCACTCACACACACCCTAAGAAATATCCTAGGAGGTCACGTATCCTAATCACTACTCCAGGAAAAACATGATTAACTATGGAGTTCTAATCTGGTTGGATCTCAAAAACAAAGGCGCACCTTGTTGACATGAGTAGTAACATTTAGTTTTTTATGTATCAATTTTGTAGGCTTGTTACACACTCCCCCCATTGAATCAAAACACCATCATCATAGACCCCAAACCTCAAAATCAAGTAGTGCCTCCACACTTCTGACTGGTTATTAGCTCTCATACCATTTTTCACAACCTTTCTCCTCAGGCCATGAACTTGATAAGTGACCTTGGTGGGTAATAACCTTGGGTGTGATGAGAATACAACCAAGGTAACTCATGGTAGGTTACTATAGAGGGTTTAAAAATATAAAAAAACCAGAAACTGAACTTTAGATGAATTTTTAAGTCCTCTAAATGACCGAATAAAAGAAAAATATAAAAGAAATAATTTTAGATAATTTTGATATATTTCCAATGAATAAAATAATGCATCAGTTCTAATTATATATCAATATATATCATCAAAATTATAGAAAACGTAATCGAAAAACTATAGAAAAAATGTTAAAACTATTACAGAATGTTTGAAAGTTTTATAGGTGTCTAAAAAACATTTTTAGACTTTAATTCAATTGAATAAAATGTATATAAATTTCTTATCTTTATAAATTGAAAAACTATGTGAAATTCCAATTTTAATCGAAATAGATATCAATGAAATAAAAAATATTTTGAAATATGGAAATTCTAGAATTCCAAAATTTTTTATAAACTTCTGGGCATTTTTTAACCACTTAAATAAAAAATTAACACTTCTATTTATTCTAATGAAATATAAATAAATATGTTATCTATAAAACTAAATAAGTTTCACAAGAACACAATCTATAGAACCCAATTTGAAATAAAATAACTGAAGAAAAATTTAAAACACTATAAACTGAAAAATTGTGAAGAAAGAAAAAGCATGAAGAAAGTTCAGAAAAAAGGTGAACATGCTAGAAAATTAATTAGAATTCATAATAGATGAATAAAAGTTATATAAATTTGTTATATTTCATATGAAATTGTATTTATAAAAATATGATCATAATAACTCAAGATATAATTAAAACACAACGAGTTAGTAAAAAGTGATTTTCACATAAAATGATAAGTGGGTTTTGTAATATTCATAAAATATTAATATTTTTTATAATAAAAAAAATATAAAATACATGCAAGAACATGCCCAAATAATATCCCCCTTTTTTGAATTCACAAAACCTAACCGTTGGATCAAAAAATTATCCCATTTTTGTAAATAAACAAAAAGATAACTGTTAATTATATTTATTCAGATATTCACATAAAAACCAATTATCATCTTTTCTAATTTGAGAATATGAAAATATTAAAGAGTATATTAACTCTAAGAATATAGATATTAAAAAACATAAACCTCCCCTAAATACATGACATATGATAAAACTATAAAAACATGCTATATGATAAAACTATAAAGCACATTCTTGAATTAATAAATAAAAGGTAATGATCCCACTAAATAGAATAAAAACTTAAATAGAAGAAAATATACCCCTAAATTTATGATATATTTAAAAAATTTACAAATGTAAAAAATTATTAGAGAATATAAAATACTCCTTATCATTTAATTAAATGAAAATTTATTTATAGAGTATTCACCATTTGATTAAATAATGAAGCACATGTGGTAGATTCCTGTAAAAAATTAATCAAACAAACTTTTTGGTACCCATGCTATTTTCGGTTAAATTGGGTCAGTAAAGATTTTTTTTAGTACCAAAGAAGAATTAAAACATTTATTATATAGTAAATGAGAAGATAAATTTTTCGAGATATAAACTCTAGTAATACCGACTGATTGAGGAAACCTTATATAAAATTTATCATCATAATATCCTTGCAACTGACATTTAATACATGTAACCATAAAAACCATCCCTGTAGAAATTTTAACAAAATTAGTTTTGTACATTTAAGGAATATGATGATTATAACCAAAACCAGACCTATCTCTATTTGGTTTCATCATATCTACCATATTATCATATTTTTATTTTCCTTGAATGAATGTAGATAACATTTCTTTTAAATTTAAATTTTTTATCTAGATTAACATTTTATTTCTGAACAATATCAAGATCATAAAAAAAATTACCTTTATTAGATGAATAATGATTTATTAATTTTTTTTCCTTTCCAAGATGATAAATATTATTTTCCATACTCTTACTTTTATCTTATACTTTATCAAGCTCAAAAATATAATTTTTCAATTTTACATTTTATAAAATAATATTTTTATTTTCTTTAGAAGAAATCTTATTATCCTTAGTAAAAATTTTATAGTTTTAGAAATATTTTCAATTTACACTTGAAATTATAATCATAAACCACTTAATTATTTAACATTAGAATTTTCATGATCAGAACTAGAAGAGGATTTAGAATAAAAATCATAATTAGAAATTTTACTAACCTTATTTTTTGTTTCTATTAAGCAAAAACCAGTGGTATTTACCATATCATCAAAAATATTTGTTACCTAGGGAAAATTTCCCATTATAAAAAGGTTAATACTTTACTTTTCACATCCAGATTCATCACTGGAGTTTTATTCTTCTGTACAAATCCAACCAGCATGATAAACATGTTTGATTTCTTTTTTTTACATCTTATATTTCCTTTCTTATTTCAACTTTGGACTCTTATATTTGGTATGAAAAGGATTCCTAAATATATAACATATAATTTTAGATTTACCTTTATTACCTTTTATTTTAAAATAATTCTTATACATCTTTCTTTTCCATTCATCCTTTTTGGTAGTATTTTTTTTGAGTCCTTGAATTCATTTAATAACCTGACATAGATTATATTCTTTATCTGATCTAGAATAATCTAAGGAATCACTAGAAGAGTCATCATAATCATACACTAATACACATAAGTCCATTAACATTACTAAAATAGGGTGTTGTCATCGCAAAAAAATCATTGAAAATTGGATCTCCCTTAAAAGACTTAGGCCTTTATTAGCATTAAAAAGTGTTGATAAAGGTGATACTTTATGAGTGATTTTATCTATCACTGATAAAGTGACCCTTTATCAGATCTTAAAAAATCATCGATAAATGAGGTCCATTATCAGCACTTTTCCTAGTTTTGATAAAGAATACCTTTATTAGAGATTTTTCTAGTGTTGATAAAGGGGAATACCACTGCAGTGTGTTGTTAAAATTACATTACACTGTAGTTGAAAAAATAGTGAGAAAAGAGTAAATATAGGGAGAGAAATTATTGAATTTAATTGAAATAAAATTTACAAAACAAAGATAAGAAAAAAATAATATATTATAGAAATTTCAAATATTGGTTTATAAAATTACATGAGTAAGTAATATTTATCACAAACATTCAAAAACATCATTATTCAGCTGTCTTTGTCCCCTGCCCCCGGTCATGCTATTAGTTTCTGAAAAAACTACCACATCTTGAGAAAAATAATAAACCTAAATAATAATAAAATTATTATGTTAGTAATACTATAAAGAAGTAAATCAAACAAAAAGTATCAATTTAAACTAAAAACATATGCTTTGAGTCATACCAGACACACCGTGTATCAAATTAAGTTATGGTTGATTCTTAAACATCTCACCATTTCTTGATATTCTCAAAATAAGGTGATCTTGAATTGGATCACATCTTTGTTGATAAAAAACTCACTATGGATGTGATCCAATTCAAGAGAACTTGATTTTTGAGAACAAGGATTCAACTGTCACATAATTTCTTGTCCATCTTTATGCATTATCTTTATGAAAAGTAACCGAATAAGTGTCAAATAGAAATGATAAGGAAATTAATTAAATAACAGCATAAAAAATGATGATAAAATAATCTGATATTTTTATGATCAGTTTTGCCTATGTGATTGATGTTTTAAACTAAAATGACAATAATATATTGAAAAATAACACTTTGAGTCATACCAACCACATTATATGTCAGATTGACATGTGATCAATTTCTACTTATCACAAATGAATCATGGATCATTATCCTAAAGTTTTAAAACAATATGATCCTTTTTACTTAGTTTTGGATAATGTCAGGTGTTTTAAACTAAAATAATACCTTAATATTGAAAACACACACTTTGAGTCATATCGGCCATATCATGAGACAGATTAATGTGTGATCGATTCTCACACATCAAAAATGAATTATGGACATTTTTCCTAAATATTGAAAATAATCCAAGCTTATTTTCTCATTTTTGGCTATTTAATGTGTGTTTTAAAATAAAATTACACTTTTATATTGAAAACATGTATTTCAAGTCATATCGACCACATCGTGTGTCATATTGGTGTGCAATCAATTCTTACACATGATAAATAAATTATGGATCATTTTTCTGTAGTTTGAAAACAATAAAATCTTTTTATACTCATTTTTTCCTATGTAATGCATGTTTTAAACTAAAATGACACTTATATATTTAAAACATGTACTTCGATTCATAATAAACACATAGTGTGTCAGATTCAAGTGATCATAATTTCGACACATAAAAAATTAATTATTGATCATTTTACTAAAATTTGAATACAATTTGAGATTATTTTCTTAGTTTTATCTAGTGAAATGCATTTTAAACTAAAATAACAACTTTATATTGAAAACACACACTCCAAGTCATATCGGTCAAATTGTGTGTTATGTTGATGTGTGTTAGATTCACATACATCAAAAATGAACTATGGACCATTTTCATAAAGATTGAAAACAATTAAAGATTATTTTCTCAGTTTTGTCTATTTGACGTGCATTCAAAAATAAATGACACTTTTATATTGAAAAACACATAATTTGGGTTATACTGACCACATTTTGTGTTGAATTGGCATGTGGTTAATTCGTACATGTGAAAATTGAATTATGGATTCTTTTCTAATGTTTGAAAACAATTAGAGATCATTTTCTCAATTTTAGCTATGTGATGTGTGTTTTAAAATAAAATGACACATTTTTATAGAAAACACACACTTTGAGTCATACTGGCCACATCAGGTGTTAGATTGATATAAGGTTGATTCTTACACATCAAAAATGAATTATAAATCACCTTCCAAAAGTTTGAAAATAATTCATGATTGTTTTCTTGGTTTTGGATAATGACATGCATTTTAAACTAAAATGACACCTATATATTTAGAACACAAACTTTGAGTCATATTGGTTATATTTTGTGTCAGATTTATGTGTGGTCCATATATACACATCAAAAATAAATTATTGACTATTTTTCTAAAATTTGAAAACAACCCGAGATCATTTTCTCATTTTTGGCTATTTGATATGTGTTTTAAACTGAAATGAAACTTTTATATTTAAAACACATAATTTGACTCATACTGACCACATCATGTGTCATACTAGAGAGAAATCAATTTATACCCATGAAAAATGAATTATGGATCATTTTCCTAAAATTATAAAATAATTTGAGCTTGTTTTCTCAATTTTGGTGATGTGTCACATTTTAAAGTAAAATAGAACTTATTTATTGAAAACATTCACTTTGAGTCATACTGACCACATCAAGTGTCATATTTTCATGAGGTTAATTCTTACACATAAATAATTAATTATTGATCATTTTCATAATTTTTAAAAATAATACAATATCATTTTCATGGTTTTTTATGGTGATGTGCGTTTCAAACTAAAATGACACCTTTATATTGAAAATAAACACTTCAAGTCATATTAGTCAATTCATACATTGGATTGATGTGTGGTAAATCTGTACATGTCACAAATTAATTATGGACCATGGTCCTCAATTTTTAAAACAATCCGATCTCATTTTCTTGGTTTTGGCAATTTAATGTGTGTTTTAAACTAAAATGACAGTTTTATATCAAAAACATGTACTTCGAGTTATACCAAAAAATAATGTGTCAGATTGGAATGAATTTAATTCCTATATGTGAAAAATAAATTACTAATCTTTTTCCAAAAGTTTTTAAATAATATGATCTTATTTTCTCAGTTTTGGTGATGTGAAATGTGTTTTAAACTAAAATGGAACTTCTTTATTGAAAACACACACTTTAAGTCATATAGAAAACATCGAGTGTCAGATTGATGTGTGGTAAATTCCCATACATAAAAAACTAATTATGAATTATTTTTTATTTTTTTAAAACAATCTGAGCTTGTTTTCATAGTTTTGGCTAGTAACATGAGTTCTAAACTACAATAAAAACTTTATATTGAAAACACACACTTCGAGTCACATCAATCACATCGTGTATCCAATGGATGTGTGGTCAATTTTTACACATAAGAAATGAATTACAGACTTTTTCTCTAATGTTTGAAAACAATATGAGCTGATTATACTAGTTTTGGCTATTTGATGCATGTTTTAAATTAAAATGACACTTTTATATTGAAAACACGTACCTTGAGTCATACCAACCACATCGTGTGTTGGATTGATGTGCAGTCAATTAATACATGTGAAAAATGAATTGTGGATTGTTTTCCTCATTTTTTAAAATGATATGAGTTATTTTTCTTATTTTTGGTGTAGTGAAATGTGTTTTGAACTAAAATGACACTTCTTTATTAAAAAAATACACATCGAGTCATACCGACCACATCTGGTGTCAGGCTGGCATGCGATCAATTCCTATACATCATAATTGAAATATCAATCATTTTCTTAAATTTTGAAAATAATCCTAGTTGTTTTCCTCTGGTTTAGCGATTTTATGCATGTTCTAAACTAAAATGAAACTTTTTTATTGTAAACATTCACTTTGAGTCATATCAACCACACCGAGTGTCAGATTGATATGTGGTCAATTCCTATATATCACAAATGAATTATGGACCGTTTTACTAAATTTTGAAAACAATATGATATTTTTTTCTCAGTTTTGGATATGTATACACGTGTAAAACTAAAATGACACTTTTTTATTGAAAACAAAAATTTCGATTCATACCAACAACATCATGTGTTGGATTTTTGTGCAGTTAATTACTATATGTCAAAAATTACTTATAGATCATTGTCTTAAAGTATAAAAACAATATGATTTTTTTCCTTGTTTTGATCATGTGATGCATGTTTTGAAATAATGTGTAAATTTTAAAAAATAAGTATCAGATAAAAATTATAAAGAAATTAACTAAAAAAAGTAGATAAAATGATGAGAAAATAAACTAAATAATTATTAGGAAGTAACCTCTTCATGATGTTTGTATACATAATGACACCGTGTATTCTCCCCATTTTCTTGTAAAAAAATTTATTCTCTCCATTATAATTCTCCTTGAGAAACAGATCAAAAATACTATATAAGCACTCCGATATTAATTTTTTGCATACAAAATATATTTCTAAGGTGATAGCCTATACTAGATCACAAATATAATAGGTAATCACCTAAATTTTATGTCAGAAAACATTCTGACACCATGTACTCTTCCCACTCATCTCTAAACAAATTTACTTCTTCTTTTGAGTATGTATATTATTGTAAAATTTGGTAGTACTGATAAAATATAGACATAAAAATTATTAAGAAATATTTTTAATGAAATTTTAATTACCTTTAAAAAACAAATGTTTAGGGATTCTAGTCTTTTAATCGTATATGATATTTTTCATAAAATTTCCAACATAATATCCACAATAATTACTATTATCTTACTTCAGACACTAAAAAAGCATCATCTAAAATAATTAAATTATTTTAAAATATGTTTTGATAGTTTATATTTCTATATATACCTTAGTCTGTTTCATTTGAATAAATAAATAGGTATCTTGTGTTCAGTGACTGACCTCATACCATGATTTAGCCTATAGTTATAGACCTCTCTATCATAACAAAATTATAATTAAAATAAAAAATGAAACATATAAATCATATTTTATCTATAAAGTATTGATTGAACTGCATTAAAAATTTACAATACACATCACGTGTGGTTGGTTTGATGGAAATACATGCATTGGATCCAAAAAATAAATATTTAGGGTTTCCAAATTGATCATGATCAACATTTCGTGCTTCATAAAAAAATAAAATAATTAATAAATAAAGAAAAAAATATATTTTATGTGATTAGATTACAGAGTTTTACCCCTTCATTTTATTCATAAAAAAGTCTATTGTATGTTATTTTCTTCTCAGACTCCATGGATAAATCATCTTTTTTCTTATCAATTTCTTCCACTTTCAAATAATTTTTTTCCATAGAAATGATACATGGATTAATGAATCCAAATCACATTTTAAAGGTTTTCCCTTTACACATTAGTAATATAAATTCCTATAGAAAATATGAATATTTATTAACATTAATGAACATAGTATATCATTTTTTGGATAGAAGGATTATGAAAATGCACATGATGTATATATTCACAACTAAGACTCCAAACCATTAAAACTTAAAAATCTCATTTATACTCTCATGTCAACCATGTTTGTAATGAAATATCCAAATATTTCTTATTAATATGTAATTTAGGACACATATCCGTTTTTAGACGTGGTTTATACATAAACTTGTAATGTTAATATATACTATAGTGGAAATGGTGTGGAAAAGGTACTCCCGGAAGGTCCTTTTTATTCTTAGTTGATTTAGTGGATTGTCTTGATCAAAAAATCTATTTCCCCATAATTTTATCCTTATTTAATACCATGCCTCACTTTATACCTTTTTTCATTAGATTTTATAGGTTATTCATTTGAAAAACAATTTCAAGGACGTACCTCATGTATCTTTATAAAATTATATGTAAATACTAAGAAATATCCAATAACATCATTGACCATTGAAATATTCAGATCATCAAGTGTAATAGGAAACTCAACACCCAACTCTTGATCTACTTTAATCCCCACTAACATGTGATATTTTGGGTGTTCTTTGTTGTGTGACACATCTCCTTGGATATTATACACCATACCCCTCGAAACAAGGTAGTGCGTGGGTGTTGATATATATATAAATCATATAAAAATTCACTATGTATAATTTTAGTAATATAAAGTTATCAAAAGTTATTTTATTCACATATAAGATAAAGAGTAATGAAAAAATTGATTACCTCAAGTAAGGTATGCAGTTGATGGGAATGATTGTCCTCAAAGCTATTAGGGTTATTTAGTTTTTCATGTGCTAATATTTGTTTCACTGCCGGATCTCTTTTACCCTTTCACATATATTGGTCTACCAAACCAGACCAGACAATAATATGTTAAAAAAAAAAATATTTTCACCTGAAATACTTTCATTATAAGACATGTGTATTCTTTTAGTTTTGTCTTCTCGAAATATGTTTGAGGTGACAATCCAAAACTTACACCTCTAATGTGACCATATTATTCTGACCGATTCAAAACTACTGAATGTATTTTTTCTTCAGGTAAGGTCATTATTGATTCTTAGGTCTAAAACATTTTAAAAAATATCAGAATAAATAGATAATTTTATGTAATACTATTATAAATCACAATTAAGTACTATTATATCATACATACACATATTTCTTATAGTCATTTTATGTTTTCATCTACTAGTTTACTTCTTTATTTATGCGGGCCTCCTTCCATAGAAAATTACATGAGATGGAAATGGCTATGGATTTTGATTCATAAATCTATATATAAACAAAATGACATATGTTATTTCATATAACCTAAAAATTTTATTTTATATTTAAAATAGATAAGATTTTATTCTCCATTGAAGCATATCCCATCCTTACTTTGAGATAGGGGTACATTGGTTTTAATGCATGCTGTTTGGTTTCAAAAATCCTTCAATATTTAATAAATTAACAATTTTTAATAAATTGGATAAATTAAATAATTTCAAATAAAATATTATTGACTATAATGTAACTGAAATGATTTATCATCAAGATGACCAATGAATGCACTCCATTTTTTTCCTTCTTTATAATGTGTTCATAAGTAACTAGTGGGTGGGGATTCACTTTACTCTTATCATCCCTAAGATCAAACTTTATAAGAAGTGTGTAGAAGCCTCTATGAAAATTTATAGTGGCCATTAAGACATATTTCTTACAAATATCATCTAAAATAAATGAACTCTTTAAGAGATAATGAAATGTAAATCAATGTTACATTATATATATATTTTTTGTAAAATAAATAAATAATATCATAACATTACCTTAATATCTTCCAAAACAGTTTCCTTCGTTATTGGATAGACATGTCACCATGAATATATATAAATTTTCACATTAATTCTCTTTATGTACCCAACATAACTAATGAACATTGACTTGGTGGGTTCAATATGTTGGATGCATTGATTCCAGCTAACCTGAAATTTTATACCCTTGATTCTTGCCTTTATAATTTTAGTCAACACAGCTATGCTATGTAATTATTATTTTTCATCAACATGTTCTTGATCCCCTAATAATGATGTATTTTCAACATCAACTGCCCATTGTCCCTCAATCTTGGTGACAACATCTTATGAAAAAGTCATTATCTGCATGAGTATCCCAAAATTTAATTTGGATTATGTTAATACAATATAGAACACATAATATTATGAGGAAAATAATAGTATATTAAAAAACACTTTAACCTTCTCATTGAACACTATTTCATTTATTTTAAGGTTGAATGGAATTGGATCCTCTATCAAGAATCCAAATTCCCTCTTTGTTGTCCCCTCTAATGTACAATACATTGTCTACATTGGAACCACCGTGAAATGATTTTTATCTACCAATGAAAGGGTCATCATATATTGAATTTTCATATGAACTTATAGTTATTTTAGCCACCATAAGGACAATTGACCAATTCTTGTTTATTGGATATGATACATAAAATAACTTCACTACTTGTGATTCTGTTATGAACTGATCATATTTATACCCTTGCAAGCTGAAATTCACCTTCACAAATCCCATTTCATCGACATTAACTAAACTCCTATTTTCAACCCATTTTCATTGGAAAATGGACACTTAAAATGTTGTACAATTCAACTTGTATCTATTTTATGATGTTGAAATATAACAACTTCACACAAATTGGATTTCGATCCTTGGAACCAGATATGTGCATCAATTATTCCATAATCATAACTGCACTATTTTGTATCATACTATGATCATCATGTTCTTTTTTATAAAACATATAATCATTAATTAAAAAAAGTGTAAGATATAACATTTTAATTTAGTCCCCTAGCTATTTATCAATGTCATTCATCAATTGAATTAATTTTTTTAGATAACTCCTTATAAATATGATCTCAAAACCCTCCTATAAATTGTTAATTATTTGTATTTGATATCCACCCTTCAACCCTTAATGGATTCAAATGTCTAATAATTTTTGGATTGATGTAGTCCGATCCATTTTGTATGAATCTAGGATGAATACTTGCATCCCATACAAATTTAATTAGTAGCCAAAAATATAAAGAAAGAGAACATAATTAATTTTATACAAGTTATGTAAAAATGAATTATTCCAGTATTAAAACCCCAATTGATGGAGTATGGAAACCAGTAATAAAGATAGAGAGATACTTTTACATGGGATAAATCTAAACCCAGGAATTTTTGAGGAGAAACCCCAAACACACCCACACACAACCTTTTGCAAGAGCATACAAAACCTAGGATTTCAACAAGAGAAACCCCAACCCAAGTGTTCTACCTTTTTTTTCAGGTGTTTATAAAAAGGTAATAACTTTTAGAGATAGTATAACCTATGTGAGAAAGGTTTTAAGTGCATAACTCTACCCAACCAGAAAAGATATAACAAACAATACAATTGTATAGAAGCATAAAGAATCGATGTTGATGAAAACAGTTGACGAAAGCCTTTCAAATGGATTTGAATGATGAAGTCTGGACATTCCAGTAAAGGTATAGAATGTCTCTTCAAGGATAATGAAGTTGAATAATATTTGTTTTGTTCCTTGAGAGTTTATCACAAATGGTGTAAACGATTGAACACAATATCACTTGAATATTGTAAGAGTATGATTGTCTGATATCATCATGTTCAGGGTCATCAATTCCAAGCATACTCAAGTCATTTATATAGAATATGAAAAAACTAACAAACTTATATCCAATAGGGTAAAGAAATTTGAATTAAAATTAAAAAATTATTTAGGAGAGAGAATATTATTCATTCTGAACAATTATAACAATAATTGTTTGAATTAAAAACTTAAAGACTGATTCAAACCAATTTGAATTATCCACTAATTTAATCAAATATTTTCTATAATAATAAGTCAAAGAAATACCATAATTATAATAATATAATTTGATAGATTAAATTTAAAAAGACATTCTAATTCCATAAAATACATATTAATTAAAATATTTAACTATGATACATTAAATTCTATGAAACAATATTGAATAATTTTCATGTTATTAAATATTATATTAGAAAAGAAAAGTCAAATAAATTAATCCAAAATATAAACATTTAAATAATCCAAATACATGTTGTAAGTGTACACATGAATAAGGAATAAATTAATACATATTTTAAAACTATTTAAAATATTTTTAAAACACTTCATGAGGATTATATATAATATATATTAATTTTAGAAATTAATAAAACAATTAAATCAATTAATATAAGTATGAATTTAATGGAATTATAAAAACTGAAGAAAATTAGAGCATGCATGGAATTCCAGACAATAATAAAAATTCATCAAAAATTTGAACTGACTGTGCATTCCAAATACCCTAGCAATCAGTCTACTGACCATAGAACAGTTATTTGAAATGATATTTTAGTCACCATGTGGGATGTGAGATAATATATCATGTAGTCACTTCACAAAACATATGGTCTCTAAACTGACCGTGTAGACAACATGTGGTAACCATACTTACCGTGTGAAGCACAGTCAGTCTGCCAAATTATCATGAAAGATCAAATTATCTTTCCATATTGATAAATGTAATGTGATTATGATGTTAATTGAAAGAGATATCAATGAAATAAAAAATATTTTGAAATCTAGAAATTCCAAAATTCCAAATTTTTTGTATAAGATTTGGTCATTTTTAACCACTCAAATAAAAAATTAAGACTTAAATTTATTCTAATGAAATATAAAAAATATATTATCTATCCTAATAAATATTTTTCACAAGAATCCGATCCATATAACCCAATTTATAATATAATAACTAAAGAAAACTTTAAAACACTATAAACCAAAAAATTGTGAAGAAAGAAGAAGAATACAGTAAGTTCAGAAAAAAAAAAATGCTAGAAACTGAATTAGAATTCCTTATAGATGAATAAAAGTTATATAAAATTGTTACATTTCATATGAAATTTTATTTATAAAAATCCTATCGCTATAACTAATGATATAATCAAAACATAGTGAGCTAGTAAAAATTAATTTTCACATAAAATGATAAGAAGTTTTTGTAATATTCATAAAATATTAATATTTTTTGTAATAAAAAATATAAAATATGTGAAATAATATTCCCAAAAAATCTCCCCATTTTTGTTAAACCACAAAAAAAATAGTTAAATCAAAAAATTCTCCCTCTTTTTATAAATAAACTTAAAGATAACTATAATTAAATTTAAACAGATATTCTCATAACACACAATTATACTCTTTTCTAATTTTAAAATATTAAAATATTAAATAGCATATTAACTCTTATAATATGGAGATTAAAAAAACATATACTCCCCCTAAACACTTTCCATATTATATAACTATAAATAACATGCAATAAAAATATAAATAACATGCTAGAAGTAATAAATAAAAGGTAAATCTACCCCAGAATGAAATATAATATTCGATAGAAGAACCCCCCTTGAATTTATGATTTATTTTTAAAAGTTACACCTTTAAAAAGTGATTAGATCATATAAAAAACACCCTATAATTCAATGAAATGAAATTTTATTTATAGAGTAGCCAAAATTTTATTAAAAAATGAATCACATGTGGTAGAAACCTGTAAAAAATCTAACACACACTTTTTCTTACCCATGCTATTTTGAGTCCAATTGGGTTAGTAACGAAAATTTTCATTACCAAAGATGAATTAAAACATTAATTATATAACACATGAAAATATAAATTCTTATAGATATAAAATATATTAATACCGAGTGATCTAGGAAACCTTAGTGAACATTCATCAACATAATGTCCTTGCAACTTAAATTTGAAACAAGTAATAGTAGAAAACTTCCCAGTAGACCTTTAAAAAAATTAGTTTTGTACATCGTAGGATATGATTATTAGAAAACAACTAGATTTATCTCTATTTAGTTTCATACTAGATACCATATTATCATACTTTTATTTTCCTTGAACATACAGAGATAAAAGTTCTTTCAAATTTATAATTTCCTTTTTTAGATGAACATTTTATTTCTAAACTATCTTGAGATTATTACAAACTTTATCATTAGTAGATGAAGTTTTATTTCTTAAATTGTGATTTTTATTTTCAAGATTAGAAATATTATTTTCCATATTCTTAATTTTCAATTTTTCTTTACCAACTCAGAAATAGAATCTTTTTATTTTTTTATTTTCCAAAATAAGATTTTTATTTTCTTTAGAAACATTCTTATGATCCTTAGTCAAAATTGTTAGGTTAGACATTATAATGGAATATGGTCTAGAGATAGTTGAATAGTCTGGATTAAAATCCTAAATAAATAAATTTATTATTTGAATTAATTATCAAGTTAACTAGTATATTTAGTTAGAAATGGAAAGAGTAAAGAACACACAGATGTTTTTTATAGTAGTTCGGTCCAAATTTGGCATACTCTACTCTTATAACTATATATTCAGCAATAGATATATGTTCACTAATCTTATTTTCGTAGGGGAATCATAATCCAATTATAATATCCTTTTATATTAGAGGGATAACTATAAAAAACTGACTTTTGTATGGGGATTCACAACCAAATTATAGCACTAACTTTAGATATCAGGTGTCATAACCCAAATGGTACCAAATTTATAATCATGGAGCCATATCCCAAAGATAGTGAATAAGAATAATGATTTTGTATGTAAAAGCATAAAAAATTTCAGAGTATGTGGGAGATAGTAAATAGTGTTACAGACTCAGAAACTAGATGAAGGAGAAGATAAATAATGAAATCACAGGTACTGGTTCTTGAGAATTATATCGACTCATCTTTTAAAGGTTGTATAATTCGAAGAATATGTAATTTGGTAGTTAGAAGATTGTCCAGATAATTAAATAGATTATCATATAAGACTTTGGTTTATAAAACACTTGGGAAGTTCCCAAATATTTCACATAGAAAAATAGAGAGTTTAAGAAGTTAACCAATGGAGTCCTTGAAGTGTCCATGAACCTTTAAATAGGATCTATAAAACAAAAATAAAAAAACCAATCTCTAGTTAAAAAAATTCAAATTAGAAAATAATTGAATTATTTAGGATATAGAAAATTATCCTCTAGAATAATAGTAACATATATTATTTGAATTCAAAATATAAAGACCAATTCAAACCAATTTGAATAATTCATTAAAATATAATAATAATTCAAATCAATCCCATAAAATCAAAAGACTATTTAAAAATATGTATTAAATACATTTTAATTTAATGAATCATGTAATTTAAAAATTAATTATACTACTTTAAATACCATAAAATTAGTTTGAATAAATTTAATGTCATTATATATTTATTTTGAAAAGAGTTAGTGAAAGAAATTAACTCAAAATACTAAAACATAAATAAGATACAAGTGTTATGTAATAGTAATGAATATGTTTTAAAACATATTTAAAACAAATTAAAATTTTATAATATCACATTTCATGAATTATATATACTATATATTAATTTTAAAAATTAATAAAAAACTTAAAATAATTGAAATAAATATGTAGTTAATGTAAGTATTAAAAATGTTGAAAAATAGAGTACTGATTTTTTTGAGAACAATAAAAATAACTCGTGGTAGCATAAATATTTCATACTTGGAAGTAGAAATAATCTTCAACCAATAAAAATCTTCCATTATGTCACATAGTCAAATTACTACTGGTGTAGATCTACCATTGTAACTAATCTACCATTGGAACTAAAATATGAGATATATACCATTGGGATTTAAATCACCTTCTGTTAGTTTTAATTTAAGATACACTATTAGTTATAATTTTAGATCCATATTTAGTCATAATTTTAGATCTATAATTAGTTATAATTTTATATCCACCATTATTTATAATTTTAGATCCACTGTTAGTTATAATTAAGATCTACCATAGAAGGATAAAATGAACTACCGTTGGAGTTGTAAAATGGAGGAATACTTATGATTACAAGGTTAAGGACATAATGTTGGATTTAAGTTAGAAAGAAACTACCAATGGAAATGGAGAATAATATATTGAGTTCATCTATGGAATAAAATGGATGGAGGAAGAAGATGATGAATAGTAATTTATCATTTGATGTAAAAGATGCACACAAAAACATTGGTAAAATTTTAATCCATATAAACGCATAAATTAGAAGTTTTTAAATAATAATTAAATGAATATTATATAAATTTATTTCTAATTAGTCAATAATATCTTCAATCTAAAAATTATATTAAAATATATTATAAAAAATAGTGAAAACATGATTTGAACACTACATAAAAAATATCAGAACTTAGGCCATTTTTATGGCATCTAAATGGAACTTTTAGATTTTCATGTAGTTAAATTAATTTTATAAAAACTTATTATATTTATAAATAAACAAACTTCTAGTGATTATAATGTGAAATAAATGATATATCAATAAAAAAAAATATTTTTAATTCTAAAAAATCCATAATTCCAAAACTATTGCAAGATCATGGTAAATTTAGTGCACCACTCAAACAATAAATTAAGACTTCCATTTATTATTATTAAATGTAGATAAAATATTTTTATTTCTAGAATAATAGGTTTCATAAGAATATGATCATTATATCTCATGTTATAATTGAATAATGAAAGAAAACTGTAAATCAGTTTAAACTAAAAATAATTCTCAAAACCAAAAGAATGTATCATGTTCATATCAAAATGAGAATATTATAGAGAATGAATTAGACTTATTGATAGTTTAATAAAAGTTATCTAAACTTTTTATCTTTCATATAAAATTGGAATTATAAAAATCAGACCACTAAAACTCAAGTTATAATAAAAATATAGAGAAGCTATAAAAACATTTTTTTCACTTAAAATAATAATATGGTTTTAAATTATTAAAAACATAAACTAACATATCATAAAAAAATACATGAATAAAAATTAAAAACAAAAAAATTATTATTTTTTATAAATATTTTAATTTCCACTTGAAATTCACCACACAAATCACTTAATACTTTAAATTTATAATTTTCTTGATCAGAACTAGAAGAGGATTTAGAATCTGAATCATAATTAGAAAATTTACTAACCTTATTTTTTGTTACCATTAAATACAAACCATCAATATTTACTATATATTCTAAGGTATTTGTTACCTTGGAATATTTTCTCATCAAATCACATTTACTAGTTTTTTTCACATCTTGATTTTTCACTAGAGTCTGATTCTTTAGTATAACTCCAACCATCATGATAAAAATGTTGGATTTACTTTTTTACTTATAATTTTTCCCTTACTGTTTCAAATTTGGACACTCATATTTGGTATGGATAGGTTTATTACATTCATAACATATAATTTTGGATTTACCTTTCTTAATTTTTCTTTGGAAATAATTCTTGTATTTATTACTTTTCCCTTCATCCTTTTTGGTAATATACTTTTTCTTTATGGGACCTTGAATTCATTTAACAAATTGAATTATATTATATTTTTTATTTGAGATATAAGAATATAAGGAATCACTATTAGAGTTAGTAAATGGACATCTAAATTTAAAATCAAAACTATTTCTCTTGTCATATGAACCAAGATCATTTTTATTCAATTCAATATTGTATTGAAATAGAGATCCAATCATATAATCCAAAGGGTATTCAATAAAATATTTACTTTATTTAATGGATACATTCTTTTAATGAAATTTTATTGGTAAGGTTCAAAGTATCATTTCTATCAAGACTTCATTATTCATGGTTTCACCAATAATGACCATGCTATTTATGATATCTATGAATCTTTTAAACATCTCATTCACACTTTCATGGTCAGAAATTCTAAATTCTTGAAATTAAGCCCTTTGAATGCCAAGCTTATTTATCTAATTTTTTTTTCAATTCCTTGACGAGTGACTTTTTAAGTTATAAAAATGTCAGAATAATTTTTATAAGAATATATATGACTATAAAAAATTCTACTTAGAGATAAATAAATACAATTCATTCCTTTTTAATTTAAGACATATCTTGTATCATCATTTACAATTATTGTTTCAAGTTTTACTTTAGGTATTTTTAAAGGTCTATATAAGATGGTCTAATATTAAATACCTATATTTTTCAAAAATACCTCCATCATATCTTCCCAATTTCCTTAATAACTTATATTAAAATGGGGTAGCCTCAACAGATTTAAGAATTCAATCTATTGAGTGGGAATAATTGAAATTGATATTTCCTTAGTCTTGTTAAGGACTAGGATATAAGTTATCTTAAATAATAAGATAAATACAAAAAAATTAAAACTATTATTTTAAGGACAATTGAGGAGAACTGTAGATTCCTAAAAGGGTATCCCTTAGATACCATGTTATGGTATTGGGAAAAAGAAAAATAGAGAAAAACTATCCTTAAACAAGGTCAGCCTCTGATACCAATTTTTATGCTGGATGGTTGATGAAAAAAGGTCTGGGGGGGGGGGTGAATAGGATTTTATTAAAATTATAAAAGTTATAAAAATTATGTGAGATAAGTTAATTATTAAATTTAATTAATAGAGTTAATTAACAGTGGAAAATAGAAATAAAGAGAACACAAAGAATTTTATAATGGTTCACTCTAAATGACTTAGTCTAGCCTTTTAACCCCAACCGATGGAGTATTAAACCCACTAAAAAAATAGAGAGAGAGACTTTTACATGGGAGAAATCTAAACCAAGGACTTTGTGAGGAGAATCCACAAAAATACACACACACAACCTTTTGTGGGAGTAGACAAAACCATATATTTATATAGGATCACCCCCAAGTTAAGTGTTATACTTTTTTATTATGTGTGAATAAATAAGGAATAACTTTTATAGGTAGTATAAACTATATGAGGAAGGATTTAAGTTTAGAACTCTACCCAAAAAGAAAAGATATAACAAATAACACAACTGAATAGAAGCATAAATAATTATTGTTGATGTAGGGCATTAAAATAGATTTCCATGATGAATTTTGGGCATTACAAAAAATGTACAATACATATATTTAAGCATAATTAATTCAAAGAAGATTTTTTCCTTCCTTGAGAGTTCACCACAAATGGTTTGAATGGTTGAAAATAGGATGACTTGAATATCGTAAGAGTTTGAACGTAGGAGATCATTGTGTACATGGTCATTAGATACAATAATACTTTAATCCTTTAAATATAATCTTTAAAAGATTACAAACCAATCTCAAACTGAGTAAAACAATTCAAATTAAAATTAAAAAATTATTCAGGAGAGAGAAAGATTATCACATTGAATAGTCGTAACAATAATTTTTTGAATTCAAAAATTGAAGATCAATTCAAACCAATTTATTTAACAATTAATTTAATAAAATAGTTTTCATAATAATAATCTAAATAAATCCCATAATTATTGTTATATAGTTTTATGGTTTAAATTTCAAAATACTTTCTAATTCTATGCAACTCGTATTAATTAAAAAATTTAATTATTATTCATTAAATGGTACAAAATAGAATTGAATAATTTACATGTTATTAAATATTAAATTATAAAATAATAAGTAAAATAAATTAATCAAAAATATAAATATTTAAATAATTCAAATACATGTTATAAATGTACACATGAATAAGGAATACATTAATGCATATTTTAAAACTATTTAAAATATTTTTAAAACACTTCACATGGATTTTATTTAATATATATTAATTTTATAAATTAAAAAAACACCTAAATTAATTAATATAATCATGAATATAATGAAATTATCAAAACCAAAGAAAAAAATAATATGCATGAAATTCCAGATTTTAAGAAAAAATTATTAAAGTGCGGAACTGGTTGTGCATGCCAAATGCACTTATAGTTAGTCTACTGACTGTGGTGTGGTTAGTTGAAATGATATTGTGGCCACCATAATAACTACGAGAAAATATATCATGCATTCAATTAAAACGTACGTTCCCCAAAATGACTGTGAACAACATGAAATAACCATACTTATCATGTGAAGCACTATTGGGATTCCAAATTATTAGGAAATATCAACTTTCCATTAATGTGAAACATGTAGTATGAATGTTTCCAATATAGTGGAATTAATGGAATAATAACTTTAATTCCTTAAGAATGTGATGAAAGAGTCATCCCAGGTTCATGTTTCAGTAGCTAGCATAATTTGACTAAGAGTATTGATTATCATCTTCTTCAAATGCACATGGAAGAAGAAACAATTCATGTGGTAGTTTAAAGGTTCATGGTAGGTTGAGAAAATCTTCATGGTTGGTTATGAAAACATGTGGTAGTTTGGATATGAGTTTTCATGGTTGGATTAATAGCTGTAAACCTAACTCATGGTAAGGTGGGAACCCAACTCATGGTAGGTTCCAACAATAAGGGTTTTAAAACCGAAAAAATTGGAAACTAAAAATTCAATGAATTTTTAATCCCTCTAAACAACTACATCAATGAAAATTAAAAAAAATTAATTTTATATAATTTATACATCTTTCCAAATAATCAATGAAAACATCAATCAGAATTATATATTAAGAGTTATCATTAGAATACATAGAAAACATGATATGAAATCTTTATAAAAAATGATAAAACTGTTGCAGAATTTCAGACAATTTTAGAGGTATCCAATTTTTTTAGACTTTATTTAAGTTTAATTAAATTTATATAAATTTATTATATTTTCATATATTTAAAATGACATGTGATTCCAATGTGAATCGAAAGATATTTCAATGAAATAAAAAATATTTTTAAATTTGGAAATTCTAGAATTCCAGAATTGTTGTAAAAATTTAAAGAATTTCCTTCACCGCTAAAAAACAAATTCAGACTTACATTAATTTTAATTAAATAATGAAAAATATGTTATATATCCAAATAAACAAGTTTCACATGAATATGATATATATTACTCAATTTATAATAGAATAAATAAGGAAAAATTTAAAACATTATAAAATGAAAAATTGTGAAGAAAGAAAAAGTATGTAGTAAGTTTGGAAAAAGGCGAACATGATAGAGACTGAATTAAACTTAATCATAGTTGAATAATATTTGGATAAACTTGTTATATTTCAAATGAAATTGTTTTTATAAAAATATTATCAATATAACTCAAGATATAATTAAAAAACAGTGAGCTAGTAAAATGTGATTTTCACATAAAATATAAGAGGGTTCTGTAATATTCATAAAATATTAATATTTTTGGAATCAAATAAAACATAAAATAATTTCAAGAAACTGAAAAAACACTTGGATCATAACCTTAGGCTCTATTCATGCTTATCCTGAGATTTACTTTGGATGTACTCCAAGGGATCAGTTAGAGTTATTTCACCAGGGTAATGTCAAGGGTGAATCCCTCAAATTACACTAAGACCTTTTTTTTCTAAGATGCATGGTTATTAATGTGAGCTATACTGACCTCATAAGGTTAAGGATGCCTCAGTTTCAGTTTGGTTACTCCATCATTATTATTATTTAATTATTACTCTTATCATATTCATGGGCCTTGACCATTTACTAGCCACCAGTTCAGAGGTATCTGACTTATACCGAAGCAAGTATGGTCAGTCAGGCATCCAATGAGGAGTTCAAGCCTGACATGGTATTTATTTCACACATTTTTATTCCACTAATAATTCATATATCTATACACTTATATATTTATACCCACATACTATATTTATTATAGACACCATTGGTGGTGTACTACTAAGTTTTATTCACACCCTATTCGGGCCTCCAATTGGCACCCAAACATACTTCATGGTTTCATTCAGAAAAAGGGAAAGGTTCTAGATTTAGATGTTCTATTCATGTGGTAGGATGGTGTTTGGGAGAAGAAAACTAATCATAGGTTTCGGATGCTTTTGGAGTTTATACTTTTAGTTTTTCTATTTATTTTTTCTATCATGTATTGATTACTGATTGCTTCAAGTTTTTTATTATATCTTGACATCATCACCATATTTATATGTCTTGGATATTTTGGTTTTTTCTTCAGTTATATTTGTAAATCAGGTTTGGATGATTTATTTCTTCTACTTCATATTACTATTTCTGATTCCTTTGTTTGGTTATCATTATATTATTTTTCTATGATACACTCTGATTAGGGGGAATAGTATCTCCACTAACACACCCTAGGCCCTTTCTAATAGTGGTAAGACTCTAGCATATGTGGAAGTGTACTTGAGGACATGTGGCCAATTGGTTTAGGGCAATTTTTAGTGTATTCTAGTTTAGGATGTCACAAAGTGTTATTAGAGCCTTTCTTTTTTATCAAACTATTTTGGGTTAGTACATAGGATACTAGGAATGTGATGGAATTTTTCAATTAGCCATTGTTTGGGAGTAACTAACCTACATATAGGGGAAAATACAAATTTCCTAGGATGATATTTGATGTTCTGGTTTTCTCTTATTACGGATGTACTGATTTCACCATTAGGTGATGCACATGAATTATAGAATTTATTATTATTGTGTATTTTATCTCTGTCATTAGCCAAGTATGGAAATAAGATAGTGTCTCATGCATCATATTAGGAACTTGAGGATTCACATTCCTTGCCATATTTACTTACTATGTGCACTTCCTAAAGAATGTATTGTGTCTTGACTGTTGTGTCTATTATCGGACTAACATTTACTATAGGGAGAAGAATAATTATATTAATTAAAGTCTTTACCTCAAACTAAATGGTGTTTTCCCATTTAACTTGAAGACAAAACCTTAATTAATCAATTATTACATGTTTGATATGTGAACCATTAGTTACAAAATCTTAAATATTAGTTGGATATAATTACATGGATTCCAATTTCAATTTAATATGCATGCACACCTATATAAATTGGGAATGATGATTTATTAAATTAAACTATCATAAAAACATGGGTTCTGTTACATGTAGTACCATTTTTAACTTATAAAGTGTAGTAATTTATAACTTGGGAATGATAAATGCATCTAACTGGAACCTAATATATATATATATACATACATACATATGATTTTATAATCTATTGAGGGCTAAACTTAAATCAAATGGTCTTTTTAAATTGTGATGTCAATTGCAACTTAAAGGGTGTTTTCCTCTATAACTTTCAATTGAAACACTATATACGAGAACCCTAAATATAAAATAGAGAAATTGACCCAGAACTGACCTTAGTAGTGGGTTATAGGTAGTATCTCCCATGATTTTTCATGGTCCTATATTTCACCCATACTTGGATTTAGGAGAAGAAAGAGGGGTGTGACTCTTATATAGGAAGGATTGTACCTATACTATGCTTATATATGTGATTTTATCACTGTGAAATCTTATCTGAGGTGTCTGTTTGTCATTTATAGAGCTATTACACCACGATATCCTCGAGTAGACTGCCAGAAAGGTGGTGATGATCATTCCCCTAAGGTCATGGGACCTAACTCAATAGTAGTTTCACCATATTTTCCCTCTATTTTACCTATTTATATTCTTGTACTGGGTACTGATGCTCAGTTTTGGGAAGGGTTTCTATGCTTAGTGTGGTCTATAGAGGTATCTTAATGACTTAGACAGACTATGTCAGATTTGATGAGGGAATTCCAGCAGCAGCACCCACCTACTTTATCTAGGGAGGGTTTCCTTTAGGTTGGTGAATCTTGGATAGATTCCATATTATCTATCATTGATAATTTGGAGACACTTATAGAAAGTAGGGTCAATATTTCTACCTATTTACTACATGTCTCTGCCAAGATCTGGTGGGATGTGCCAAACCGGGCTGATCACTATAGGGGTATGGTTTAGGGATATTTACTATCTATTTTATATGATTAATTTTTTACCCAAGATGATGAGATCTAATCAAGAAGAATATTTTATACACATTAATCATGGAACTATGTCCGTTATGGACTACTATGCGCTCATTTCACAGAGATTCAGTGCTTTGTGCCCACTTTTTCTGGTGAAAAGTTATCTAAAGAGAGACATTTTGAGGATGGGCTCAAGAATTCCATCCAATCCCAGGTAAATATCTTATGAATAACTACTATTTTAGTTATAGTGAATAGGGCCCTAATTACCAAGTGAAAATTGATGAAAATTGAGGGTACATGTCTGGGTGGTTCTATAATGAGTTAGGGTTGTACATACAATGGTTGGAAGAATCGTATGAAAGGGTTATTGACAGAGTAGTGGAAAATAGATTATTCACAATGGTAGTCCTATTATATGCCATTAGTGTGGGAGACAAGGTCACGTAAAGACTCATTGTAATTGAGACCTAGTGGAGTGATGATATTGTAGTAAAATAGGGAATATTTGTAGATTATTATCATAATTCCCACATATTCCCACTAGGAGAGGATCCTCACTAACTCCACCTTATGGAGTTGGAGTACTAAAACCACATCAAGTGGGGAGTTAGAGTACCACCGAATGTACACGCCAAAGAGGTGGATGTTTTTGAGGAGGACAAACTTAGGATACATAATTCTAACTGAGTGGGCCCACTTTATGTAGTCAGGTTGTAGCTTAGGGATATGGATCGGCCTAGATATATGTAGTATATCCTATACTTGAGGAGTAGGGTGTGAAGTTTTCTACAATATGAGGTATTATTTTTTTACCCTCTACTTTAGTATCTCCCCTTTATGATACAAGTGCTCCATACTCTATTATCTCTATTTCTATCTTGGAAATCCTTAGGATCAAAGTTTTGTATTTATGTAGTGTGATGACACTTGATAATCCATTGTGAATTTGGTCAAGAAGTGTATGTTAGTATAAGGAATTCCTCCTTGAGGTTGGCAGTTATTGTTTCTTATGAGACATATTTTTTCTTCAATATAGAAGGCTTTATCATCATTCTCATAATAGAGAGGTTGATCCCCTATCGTTCTTATGTGGACTGCTATTGCCGTAGGGTATCATTCACATAACCAGCAGGTGATAGTTATATTCATAAGGGTGAATGGGATTTCTAGATAGGTAGATCTAAACTAGAGAATCTTGGGCCATGTAGAGTGAAAACCTATATCTCTATCCTATATATAGGTGATCAGGTAACAAGTTAGTTGATTTTACTCTTATAATATATTGTTTTAGGGATGTTTTTACTAATTATTTTTCTAGACTACCCCTAGAGAGATAGTGTTAGAGTTTACAATTAAGGTTGTTCTAGGAGTAGAAAAAGTATCCATTCTTCTTTATAGGATGACTATTATTGAGATTCATGAGCTCAAGAGGAAGCTAGTGTACTTGGAAGCTAAGGGTTTTATATAATCCAACACTTCACCTTAGGGTTCACTTTCCCTTTTCACCAAGAAGGTAGATAGAACCCCTATTATTTTTTTATATTACCATAGAATAAAAAATCTTACTATGAAGAACATGTATCCATTTCCTCAAATTGAAAACATATTTTACCAACTTATAAATGCATAAGTTTTCTAAAATATTTATTTGAGGTAGGGTTATCATCAGGTATGAATTAGACCTTCAGAAATATCTCTTACAACATTTCATGGTAGGTTTGGTCTTTATGAGTACCTGGTTATTCCATTTTATTTGATGAACATGCCTTCTATTTTCAAGGCTCTGATGAATCAGGTTTTCTAACTGTATATGGATTTATTTTTGTTGGTCTTCATAGATGATATCTTGGTGTATTCTCATACTCTAAAAGAATATGGAAAACATTTTTAGATCATGATGAATACAAAAAGAGAGCACCAAATGTTTTCTAAGCTCACTAAATTCCACTTTTGTATCTACAAGGTTCAATTCTTGGGCTACATCATCCCAGAGGAAACATTATCTATTGACCCAGAGAAGGTGATATTGGTGGTTACTTGGGAGAATACAAAGAAAATTTTTGACATCTAATGTTTCTTAGGGAAAACTAACTATTACAGGTGCTTTATTCTGAAATTTTCAAGCCTATAAAAACTGTTTTTGAGTTTGAAAAATAATGGAGTGAAGTTAATATGGTCTAAATCATGATAGAAATCCTTTCAAGAGTTGAAAGGAAGATTGAATTTAGCACCAATCCTGGTTATGCTTGACCTAGGAATAAGCTATATCGTTTATAGTGATGCATTAGGTATTAGGCTAGGAGAAGTTCTAATATAGGAATATTAGGTCACGACATATGAGTCTCATCATTTGAGGATAAAAAAGAGTAATAACCTCACGCATGATCTTTAAATGAGAATTGTAGTTCACACCTTGCACTGTTGGAGGCATTATTTTCTTAGAAAGTGGTTTTTAGTGTTTATAGACCATAAGAGCCTCAAGTACATATTCACACAACATGACTAAAATATCAGGAAATGATGATGGGTTGAATACCTACAATCATTCAATTTTGAGCTTTCCTATATTCCTAGAAAAGGTAATGTTGTAGCAGATGCTCTGAGCTGGAGGAATCAAACATATACAATTCAAGAGGCTAGTTGTGAGTGGAAGTTGATGGACATGTTTTTTGAGATGCACATAGAGGTGTGGGAGCATCATGGTTAGCCTATAATTATATTTTTGAAAGTGATGTATTCACTCACGTAGATATTGAGATAAGATAAATATAAGATCCTAAGGGCCTAATCCTAAGAGAGAGTGTTTCAGGTGAGGACCCACTGTCGGGCTAGATCATTGATGAGGATGAGATGCTGTGCATTCACAGATGCATCTGGGTTTCCACAAACAAATGGGAGGAGTTGATGCATGAGTCCCATGACTCCATTTTGGTACTTCATCCTAGTGTTACTGAGATGTATCATGACTTACACCACCAGTATTGGTGTCCATTGATAAAAAATTAGATAACAAGTTCTATTCCTCAGTATTCCACTTTTCAGTAGGTGAATGAAGAAAATAAATGACCAGTAGGACTTTTATAGTCCTTTCCTATTCTAGAGTGGAAATGGAATGATGTCACCATGGATTTAATAATTGTTTTACAGAGATAAATTCAAGGTAGTAATGATATAAGGGTGATAATTTACTATATAACAATGGTCTATCACTTTATACCTATTAGAGACACCTTTTTAGTGGATGATATTGGAAGGATATTTGACTGAGAGATTATATGAATTCATGGAGTTCCACAAAATATTGTATCAAATAGAGATTCAAATTTCATTTCTTAGTTTTGGAAAGGGTTGTTGAAGGATACCGGTACACAGGTGCTTCTGAGAACATCCCTTCACCCATAAATCTATGGTAAAACAGAGCTTATGATAAAGATATTAGAGGAAATTATTTAGGCCTATGTCCTTGATTTCATAGGTTATTAATAAAATCAAATACCTTTAGCTGAGTTATCTTATAATAAAATATTTTAGGATAATATATAGATGGATTGTTATGAGTATTTATATGGAAGGCCATACAGCTTACCCCTATGATGGTTAGAGGTAGGAGAGGTACTGCTACTAGGAATTCATATCATTCAGGATACAACATAGAATGTATAACTTATTGAGAAGTGTATGGATATAGATCAGTCTTAGAAGAAATATTATGATAGTCAACATTAATGAAATGTGAATTTAGAGGTATGGGATTGAACCTTCTTATGAGTTTTACCTAGTATGGGGAATTAATGGATTCACAGACAAGGTAAGTTGTAACCTTGTTATGTCATGCCTTTAGATATATTAGAGAGAGTCGAGTCGGTAGCCTATCAAATGTAACGCCCTGACCCCAGTTACCCTGAGTCGGTGCATTATTACATAACATTGGAATGATCACAAGAAAGATCAAATCTCGAAAGACCGATTAGTTTAGTAGCCTTGGAAACACTAGATACATTAATAAAGTTTTACATTACATCATAAAATGAAAACTACAACAATATAGTCTCTATAGTCCACACTCTTATCCCCTCATACTATCCATGCAGGTCATTCATAAATTACTTCTTCACATCTTGGGAAAAATAAAACATAGAAAAGGGGTGAGCTCAAATGCCCATTAAGGATAACAATATAGCAGAAAATTTCATAAATAAGAATAAACATTTAAGGCAATGTATAACTAAAAAAAGGCCTTTTAAACTTGAACTTAAACATATTATGGCTAAAATAAAATGAAATAATTCCATTTACTTATTCACATGTCTACTATACTAATAGAATAATCACATGCAATATCAATAACCACTTTCATAATGATGGAATTCATAATGCTAGACTATCACAACCACATAGCCAAGGCCTCATGCCAAGACTACAAATACAATTTTTTCAAGGCCTTGTGCCAAGAAACTAGTTTGTCTCATGAGACCTACCGATGCATCGAGGAGAAATAGTGGGATCCACCCATCACTTATTAAGTCCAATGCATTCCTCATATGAACAGGTTTAAACATAACATAAACATTCGTATTAAAACTAGCATACAAAATGTCAATACTTTCTCCATAAACCATGAATGGTATAAAAATAACACATCCATAGTCAAACAAATCACAAAACCTTCAATACAATATGGAAGTATTGTATCATAATAAATCAACTCCAAATAAACTTAAAATCCCTCAAAGGATGTTGACATAGATGAAATCAAAACTATTTTTAAAGAAATATCTCTTTCTATTTTGAAATCATTTAAGAGTCATATATTTATAAAATAAAACATTTTCTTTGAAAGTATTCTTATAATATTGTAAGGGAAGCTTCAACGATTTTATAACGGTGGAAAATAGCCGCACCCTCCGTATAAGTTAAAAAAAACATTCTTACCTTAATTCTCTCGAAATGGTTAAAAAACACCTTATTTGGAAAATGACAGAAAGATTCTTTTATAAAACTCTTATAAAAAGTAAAACAAGGGTATAAATGACTTTAACCCATATTATTGTAAATATTAAAAATGTTTTGAAATATATTTTGAAGAAACATGGATGTGGATGATAAAGAAATCCCAGTAGATTATAACGTATAAACAAACTCGGATAATGAAGAGATTGAAAAATAAACCCTTACCTTGTACTTTTACTTGGTTGGGGGTAGGTTAACCTCCTGTATAATGGTGAAATAATTGTTATTAAATTATACAAGGATCATACACATTAATATGATATCATATATGATCTTTTAACATTGATTTGTTAATAATATCTTAGTATTATCATTGTTTTGGGTGTTAACTTACTCGTTTTCTTTTATATGTTTTGTTACGTAAGACGTGTTTGTCATGGATAGGTTGTATCTTATTCATATAAAAAATGATATCAAGTCCATAGATACTATTATTAATCATCAAATGAGAATTAGACTTGGATGGATACGATGGAGAATGAATCTCACCGCGTTCGTGGAGACGGTAGTCCGTACGTACGCACGAGCGACAATATCATTCTTTTGATATTAAAATAATATTTAATTAGATGGTATATCATATATACAGAATAATTATCATGTTATATTTATTATTTACATGAATTAAAAATCATTATTATACCCATCCAAATAATAATATATTGAATAACAATTTCACCACGACGTGGAGACGATAAGCCGTACGTACGCACGTATGGTGACATGTTATTCAAAGGATGGATAGAATAATGAATATGGTTGTACCATATTTATAATAATATTATAGTATATAGGAGATACTAGATTCATTATTTTATAATAGTAATAACAAAGAAACAATAAGTTTAAGAAGAAATGAATTTGGAAAAGGGTGGTGAAAACATTACATCTTCTTCGGGTTCTTCCTTTTGATTTGATCAAAAGGGCTCCTTAGGTTGGTTTTCTGATCAAACTAAGGACTCTAGGTTGTAGTTAGGGAAGTTGAGAGAGTATTTGGGCAGGGGTAGGCTGAACCAAAAGGCTTTGAAGGTGTGAATTAATGAGAAGGGGGAGTGCCCTTTTATAAGAGTGGTGAGGGGCACCTTTGGAAAAGCTAGAAATATTATTTTATAATAAATTCATATTCGGGTTATCATGGCTCCAAAGTGGATTATTTAAAGGTTAAGGTGGGGATGGGTAGAAAACCACTAAAACAATATAATTTATATAGGTTTGGGTCATTATATTAACCTTATCTTTTAGTTTTAACTCTTAGTTAATTAGTTTGACACTTACCATGTCACTTTGTATTTTTATAGTATATAGTTAATAAAATTACTATATACCTCCAAGAGACCCCCAAGTGGTCCATTAATGATAAACCTATCATGATATAAGTCTCTTGGCCGAACCTTATATTTTTTGGAATTTAATATAAATTAATAATATAATATTTGTTTTAAAAACTCTTTAATGTCAATTTTGACACTATTGGGTATTTTGTTTTTGATAAATTCATAACAACATTATTACTTTGAACCGAATTTATATAATCAATACTAATATTTCATATTAACCTATAAAATTAGTTTAATTCATAAAAAGTTTCAAATTATATTTATTTTGTTATTTATAATATCAATTATTTTAATATTTCTTTAATTAGGTAATTACAGCATCACCATTCTGTCATAAATAAATTAATTTATTTAATGTCTAAAAATTATAAATAAATTACCATTATGTAGGAAATCTTTTTATATTTCTAATGAATATTTAAAATATAATTTATCTTATGTATAACCATATATTAAAAATGTTTTATTAAATAAACATTGATTTTATCTCTTTTAACTCTTCTTTGAATTAAATAATAATTAATGTTCTAATCTAATCCAAGTGGATCTAAATGATAATATTTTATTCATAAGGATGTTTTTGGTCTAGATACACTTGTCCAATAGAATTAGTACATGTGTTAGGGTAATATTAATATCATTTTAACCCTTAATTACCCTATTTACTTTTAACCGTGGTAAATAAAAGTAAAAAGTTACTATTCACCAAAAATTATTTTCATCTCATTGAACCACATTTTAATCCTTGATATTAACCATGTCTGTTGGATTTTCTAAATTCCAATCACAGAAGCAGTAAAATTAAGTTTTATGAAAAATTCAGTTTTTTAACTACCACTTAGTGGTTTCACTATTCATCCAAAAATGAAGTTTTTCAGAAAAATACCAAAAATTCACCCTAGGATAATTTCGATATTCCGAATCCAAAAATGATGTCCATTTTGAAAAATAAAATTTATAAATTTCAAAAAATGGGTATTACTATTCATAACAGCTAGTTTGATTGGTTGTGGTGTGTTAGAAATCGATGTTGCGTACAACACACGCTATTGCATTATTCAAAGAGAAGCATACCGTAGAAGCTTGGGGTGTTACATTCTCCCATCCTTCAAATAATTTCATCCTAAAAATTTCTAGAATAATACCGCATGAAAAGACCCAGGTGGTTCTTCATCATAAGTTCCTCGGGTTCCCACATTGCCTCTTCTATCTTATGTTTTCTCCACCAGACTATTACCAGACAAGTCATCCGGTTTCTCAGTACTTGTTCTCTCGTATCAAGAATCTTGACGGGATTTTCGCAATAAGACAGATCATTTTCCAGTTCTAATTCCTCATAGGTGAGTACATGCATTGGGTCAGACATGTATTTCCTCAACAGAGATACGTGGAACACATCGTGAACTTTGGAGAGACTTGGCGGCATTGCCAATCAGTAAGCTACAACCCCAATTCGTTCTAGAATTTTAAAAGGTCCAATGTACCTGAGACTCAATTTACCTTTCTTACCAAAACGTATGACTCCCTTCCATGGAGATACCTTCAGGAAAACATGATCACCGACTTGAAATTCCAAATCCTTCCTTCGATTATTGGCATAGCTCTTCTGCCTACTTTGAGATGCTTTGATATGGTTTTGGATTACCTTTA
This sequence comes from Viscum album, assembly GCA_963277665.1. Lineage (NCBI taxonomy): Eukaryota > Viridiplantae > Streptophyta > Magnoliopsida > Santalales > Viscaceae > Viscum > Viscum album. Next base: position 1,516,005,081 of record OY728163.1, read on the forward strand.
CCTTTTCCATCATTTCATCCACCAGTTCTGGGCCTACAAGTTTTCTTTCACCAACGTCATCCCAACAGGTTGGTGTGCGACATCTCTTTCCATATAACGCTTCATATGGTGCCATATAAATACTCGAATGATAGATATTGTTATAGGAAAATTCTACCAGAGGTAAATATTGATCCCACATACCCTGAAAGTCAAGTGATCAGGATCTCAACATGTCTTCTATGGTTTGAATAGTTCATTCTAATTGTCCATCTGTTTGAGGGTGGTAGGCAGTGCTCAAATGAAGTTCGGTATCCAAGGCCTTCTAAAGACACTTCCCGAATCTTGAAGTAAAACAGAGATCATGATCCGAAACAATCGATAGGGGTACTCTATGAGGTCTCACAACTTCATTAATATATAGTCTTTCTAGATGTTCCAGTGGTAGATCTTATCTTATAGCAAGAAAGTGTGCTGAATTGGTTAGACGATCAACAATAAACCATATTGCATCATTCCTTCTTGGAGTCTTTGGTAGCCCCATGACAAAGTCCATCGTAATATTGTCCCATTTCCACTCCGGTATGGGAAGAGGTTGCATGAATCCACCAGGCTGTTGCCTTCCAGCTTTCACTTGTTGACAAACCATACATCGTGACACAAAATCGGCAATCTCTCTTTTCATGTTGTCCCACCAAAAATGTTCCTTCAAATCTTTATACATTTTGGTGCTCCCAGGGTGTATAGAGAAATTGGAACTATGAGCATCATCCAGCAATTCCCTTTTTAGATCAGGTATATCAGGAAAACAAAGTCTCTTCCCAAATTTTAAAATTCCTTCTTCATACACAAAGTCTCTCAATCTCCCATCATTCAGAGCTTTAATCTTCTTCTGAAACTCTTCATCATCAGTCTGAGAACTCTTAATTATTTCTAGTAAAGATGGTTTGGAAACCATTTGAAATATAATTGATGTTTCACCTTCCATGGTTATTCCCATTTCCATCTTCACTAGATCCATGAAAATTGGATCCCTTTCAATTCTCATATTGTTCAAAACTCCATGATCTTTTCTTCTCAAAGAATCTGCCACCTTGTTTGCTTTCCCCGGGTGGTATTTTACCATACAATCATAATCCTTGAGTAATTCAATCCATCTCCTTTGCCTCATGTTGAGTTCTTTTTGTGATAAAATATACTTCAAACTCTTGTGATCAATATAAATCTCACATTTTTCACCATAGAGGTAGTGCCTCCATATCTTCAAAGCAAAGATCATAGCTGCTAACTCGAGATCATGGGTAGGATAGTTTTGTTCATGAATTTTCAACTATCGTGATTCATAGGCAATAACCCTATCATTCTGCATAAGGACACAACCAATTCATTTCTTCGATGCATCACTATAAATAATGAACCCATCATTCCCCGATGATAGAGTCAATATAAGAGAATTGACTAATCTTCTATTCAGTTCTTCAAAAAATTCTTCACACTCTTTTGTCCAAACAAATTTAACCCATTTATGTGTGAGCTTCATTAATGGGTTAGCCAATCGGGCAAAATTCTGGACGAAACATCGATAATAACCTGCTAAACCAATAAAACTGTGTACCTCAGTTATACTCGTCAGTGCTGGACATTCTTGGATTGCCTTGGTCTTATAAGGATGAATGAAAATTCCATCTTTAGAGACAATATGACCAAGAAAAGAAATATCCTTAAGCCAGAATTCACACTTGCTAAACTTTCCATATAATTTATGTCTTCTCAGAGTCTTTAGGATAATGTGCAAGTGATTTTCATGATCTTCGTAGCTTTTGGAGTATACCAAGATATCATTAATAAATACCACCACAAATTCATCAAGATATTCCTTGAAAACTCTATTCATCAGATCCATGAATACAGAGGGTGCATTAGTTAATCCAAAAGGCATTACTGTAAACTCGTAATGCCCATACCTGGTTTGAAATACTGTCTTCGGGATTTCTTCCTTCTTCACACACAACTGATGGTATCCAGATAGAAGGTCAATCTTTGAAAATTATTACGCTCCATGCAGTTGGTCAAATAAATCATCAATGCGTTGTAGAGGATACTTGATCTTTATTGTTATAGCATTGATCTCCCTATAGTCTATACATAACCTCATAGATCCATCTTTCTTTTTAACAAAAAGAACAGGGGATCCCCATGGAGAAACACTAGGGAGAATAAATCCCTTATTACTCAATTCCTCTAGTTTTTTCTTTAGTTCAACTAATTCTATAGTGTCCATTCTATAAGGGTTCTTCGATATAGGCCTTGATCCATGAATTAAATCAATGGAAAACTCAACTTCTGATTCTGGAGGATGTCCAGGTAAATCTTCCAAAAACACATCAACATATTCTTTCACAATAGGTACATAATCTATTTGAACATTCCTTTCCTCAACCACAGTCATTTAATTCTATTCCTCCCCAATAATTGAATTTAGTTGAGCTACTGGGGGGTGGATCTAGATAAGAATTAGGTGATGAAGATTCTTCTCTAAAGATAAGGTGTTCCTTATCATCATCATCAAAAATCGTAACATCCTTCTTCTTACAATAAATCTTCACATCATGGTCCGAAATCCAGTCCATACCGAGGATTATATCAAACTCAACCGTAGGTATGACGATGATATTAGGAGATAAAGAACATTTATGTGCTCTAATGGGGACTGATTCACAAAACTTTGTTGTAATGATACTTCCCTTAGGAGTTTTAACTGACAACTCCCTTGTTAAATCAAATTGGAAATATCTAATTTTCTTAGCAAACTGAGAATATATGAAACAATGCGATGATCCTGAATCAAATAATGCATTTCCTAAACTTGAGGAAACCATTAAATTACATGCCACCACGTCTTTCGGAGCTTCTACCTTAGTAGTAGTGATAGAATAAGCTTGGAATTGATCCCTTGGCCTTTTCTGAGGTAAGTTCCCCTGACACTTAGGAAATTCATTTGAATAATGTCCCATCTCCCTACAATTGTAGCATTGGACATTGGTAGCTTCCTTCTCCCCCCGGCAATCATGATCTTGGTGGCCTTTTTCACCACACTTGTAACAAACACCCATTCCCTTCAAGCAAGTACAAGGGTGTTTCTTCCCACATTTACCACAAGATGGATATTCAAACTTTCCCTTCTTCCCCTTATTTCCATTCCCAGATTGATCATAATATCTCTTCTTTTCTTTCTTTGATTTAAAGTCATAAGACTTAGAGAATTCCTTTTCAGTCTTGATAGCACATGAGACAATGTCTTCGTATGAAGAGAAGGATTGTGAGACTAATGATCGATGGAGAAATGGTTTTAACCCATCAAAGAAACGATCAATCTTACTTCTTGGGTAACGTATATAATCTCCAACATACCTTGCTAACCTTGTAAAGTTAGCCTCATACTTTGCGACATTCTCATACTCCTTTTGTCTCAGACTCAGAAATTTCCTTTCCATATCTGCTCGATGGTCACGAGGAAAGTATTTTTCTAAAAACAGATATTTGAACTCCCTTCATTCCATATTTGATACTTCATCATCTTCCTTTATATTTTGAATCAATGAACACCATTGATCAGCACCTCCAGTGAGGCGGTAAACTGCCATGATAACGTTTTCCCTTTCACTACTTCCCAAAGCCTGAAATATTTTCTCTAGGGAACTTATCCATTGATCAGCTACTAATGGATTTGTAATCCCATTGAATGTTGGTGTTTGCTGCCTCATGAAGCGATCTAACATTGATCCTCCACGCTGTGGATTGGGGTGCTCCATATGGGTAAGGTTATTATTCATAACCTGAGTGAGTTGTACCAGTATGGTGATTAGTTGATCAGCACCAATTGCATCACCAGCTCCACTATAATTATCTTGGGCAGGAGGGAAATCCCTACATGGAGTGCGTGGATTGATACGATTTCCATTACTTCCACTAGGCGCCATTTCTAAACAATGTCATAAACTAGATCAGTTTATGAATCAAAATACATAATTCCATACTTATAAAACACTTAACATAAATTGAACTATTTATGGATATAATCCATAATCATAAAAATGTTTTATTTAAGGAAGTATATACTCATAAACCCTTCATAATTATTTGTAATGAAAATGAGAGTTATCCTAAGAATATACCCCGGGAGTGTCGTAACCAAGAGTGCAACAAGGCCCATTGTCATGCACCAGTTCCCGTTCGAGTCCAGCTCAAAGCGGTGTTTTTGGGTTTTACCCCTAGGTACATCTGTGCCAGAGCTGACTCTACCTGCTCGTATCCAAATAGGGATGTATTTCTCGGAAAACTCACAAAATCTCCACAATTCCAAAATTATAGGAAGTTCTTCTATACTAATCCTCAAAGTCCATCTTAAATCTATGTGCTCAAATCAGACTTTATCTAAATCTAGCTTCCATGGTTTGTACTAAACTTCCTATGATACCAATTGTAACGCCCCGACCCCAGTTACCCAGAGTCGCTGCATTATTACATAGCATTGGCATGATCACAAGAAAGATCAAATCTCGAAAGACCGATTAGTTTAGTAACCTTGGAAACACTAGATACATTAATAAAGTTTTACATTACATCATAAAATGAAAACTTCAACAATATAGTCTCCACAGTACACACTCTTATCCCCTCATATTATACCTGTAAGTCATTCATAAATTACTTCTTCATATCCTGGGAAAAATAAAACATAGAAAAGGGGTGAGCTCAAATGCCCAGTAAGGATAGAAATATAGAAGAAACTTTCATAAATAAGAATAAACATTTAAGGCAATGTATAACTAAAACAAAAGCCTTTTAAACTTGAACTTCAACATAGTATGGAAAAAATAAAATGAAATAATGCCATTTAGTTATTCACATGGATATTCTACTAATCGAATAATCACATGCAATATCAATAACCACTTTCATAATGATGGAATTCATAATTCCAGACTATCATAACCACATAGCCAATGCCTTGTACCAAGACTACAAATACGATTTTGTCAAGGCCTTGTGCCAAGACACTAGTTAGTCTCATGAGACCTAATGATGCATAGAGGAGCTATAGCGGGCTCCACCCGTCACTTATTAAGTCCAATGAATTCCTTATATGAATAGGTTTAAACATAACATTCCATTCGTATTAAAACTAGCATACAAAATGTCAATACTTTTCCATAAACCATGAATGGTATAATAATAACACATCCACAGTCAAACAAATAAAAAAACCTTCAATACAATATGGAAGTATTGTATAATAATAAATCAACTCCAAATAAACTTAAAATCCCTCAAAGGATGTTTACATAGATGAAATCAAAACTCTTTTTAAAGAAATATCTCTTTCTATTTTGAAATCATTTAAGAGTCATATATTTATAAAAAAAACATTTTCTTTGAAAATATACTTATAAGTTTGTAAGGGAAGCTTCAACAATTTTATTATAGTGGAAAATATCCGCACCCGCCGTATAAGTTTAAAAAACATTCTTACCTTAATTTTGTCGAAAAGGTTAAAAAACACCTCATTTGGAAAAAGACGGAAAGATTCTTTTATAAACCTCTTATAAAAAGTCAAACAAGGGTATAAATGACTTTAACCCATATTCTTGTAAATAGTAAAAATGTTTTGAAATACATTTTGAAGAAACATGGATGTGGATGATAAATAAATCCCAATAGATTATTATGTATAAACAACCTCAGATAATGAAGAGATTGCGAAATAAACCGTTACCTTGTACTTTTCCTCGTTTGGGGATAGGTTAACCTCCTGTATAATGGTGAAATAATTATTATTAAATTATAAAAGAATAATATACTGTCACATAAATGACATATTTTAAAGGTATTTTTCATTTAATTTACATACTTGCTTTGTTTTGGTGGTTTTTCATGCATTTTTGAAGGAAATAGTGGGTTTCCAAAATTTGGGCCAACCTGAGAGCCCATTTCAGTTTTGAAAGTAAATTTTGTTTCTTTAATAACTCCTTCGTTTTTCAACATTTTTCACCCATTAAACTTCCAAAAGGGCCTTCATTTAAATATTTAAACCACAAAAGAATTTTGGGCCCCTTAAAAATTCATTAGCATCTTGGATTTGAGTGATCAAATTAGGTATTGGGCCAACCCGAAGGCCCATTTCCAGTTTTAAAGTTGTTTTGTAATTATTTCATAAAATATTTATTTTTTTATCCTTTTTTGGTGATTCCACCTCTCACACGTTCCCACTGAACCCAGACACACCCCCATATTTGTTTTTTCCTCTTTGGAGCTCAGATTCATCGCGATTTAGGGCAGAACTTCTGAAGCTCCAAAAAAAACGCCCAGATTTCTCAAGTAAGTTGGTTCTCTTCCTTATTCCTCCCTTATTCTTATGGTTTCTTCTTTTTTATTGAATCCCCAAATTTCCAGAAGATGCGGCTTCGTACCTAGGGTTTTATTTTTGAGTTTCTTGGTCTAATCCTCTGGTTTTAGGTTCAATCTTACTCCCTTGTGGTGCAGCGGAGGTGCGGTTGAAGTGACGCACAAGGATTTGGGGGTTTTGACTCTTTTGGTAGGTGATTTCTTATGTAGGTATTGTAGAATGAGTTGGATTGCTGTATTTATATTTCCATTATGTTCCTCATTCATTATTTTTATTAAAAAAATTGATTTGGGTAGCATTTTAAAAGCGGTTTATTTTTAAGTGCCAATTTTGTGTGAAAATGGGTGTTTTACATGTGAAACCCATGTTGTGCCTCTTGGTGTTGTTTTATAATTTAGGGATTGGATTTATAAAAAAGTTTTGATGCTTAAATTTATTGTTTGGTATAATATTGGTCTCCATTTGGTTTTAAATGTGGGATTTTAGATGAATTTAATGTGCAAAATTTGATTATTTTTCTTGAAATTGTTTTATGGAAAATATAAGTGGTTTATTGAGTTATACGAAAGGTGCAAAGAATGTGTACCCACTGTTTTGAATTTTTGTGACCAGAACTGATATTTATATGTGAAAATTGATTTTGGTAGCATGTGGTGACTATTTGATCACAATACGGGAAACCCGGGTAACTAGGTGGGCTAACGTGTACTAGTACGCTAGTGAACGGAGTGGTTTTGACCATGGTTCAATTAGAAAGTCTGACATGGATAACACTAAAAAAAATATAATGGAGATGATTGGAGAACACTAGGTTATGGGTATTCTCCATACTAGTGGCTCGTGCACGAGAACGAATTTCATCATGGTTACTTTCACCGAGGTACGAGGTACTTGGAGCTCACAACAAACTAGTACCTAGGGGTGTTCCTATGCTTGGTGATCGTGGCCTTTTTGGAATTTATACTTTCTTTATGGTATTTTGTAATTTGAAAACCAGTAGCTTGAATGTTTTATTCAAATTCACTCATTCTTTAATGTTATCCCCATTGAATGTTATTTTCTTTTCAAAGTTGCACTTTTAGAAATAAATGCTACCATTATCTATTTATAACTCTTGCAAGCCTTTTATTTTATAATGCCTATCACTTGGAATCCTTGGGTGATATCCTATTGGTATTAGTCTCACACCCTACTTACAGCTTTGGGTGTAAGTATACTTGATCATTTTTGACACAGGAAAAGGCAAGGCCTTGGGCGATGTCGGTTCAGGTTGCTAGTTTCTCTTGATGGTGCGGTGTTGTGGAGACGACTTGTGGGTGATGACCCCTTGTCGTGTGGAGTATCATGGGATGTTTGCTGCTACTTTTATCTACCTTTGGACCTCTTGTGTCTTGTTTAAACCCATATACTCAGTTATGAATTTTTATTATGTCTTGTTTGGCATAATTTTTCAGATTTGGTTTGTTGTTTGTTTTTGGCTATTTTATGAACCCAAACTCGGGTAAATCGTTCCAAAATGAATTTTTATGATACCCGGGCACTTGTGCCAGCCCGTGGGGATGGGGAACGCCCTTCGGGTCTTTCCATGAGCCGGGTTTGGTGCCTGTTTGATGGCGACCAGATTTGGTTCGTGACATATACTTTAATATGATATCACATATGATCTTTTAACATTGATTTGTTAATAATATCTTAGTATTATCGTTGTTTCGGGTGTTAACTTACTCATTTTCTGTTATATGTTTTGTTACGTAAGACGTTTTTTTCATGGATAGGTTGTATATTATTCATATACAAAATGATATCAAGTCCTTATATACTATTATTAATCATCAAATGAGAATTATACTTGGATAGATACAATGGAGAATGAATCTCATCGTGTTCATGGAGACGGTAGTCCGTACGTACGCACGAGCGACAATATCATTATTTTGATATTAAAATAATATTTAATTGGATGGTATATCATATATACAGAATCATTATCATGTTATATTTATTATTTACATGAATTACAAATCATTATTATACCCATCCAAATAATAATATATTGAATAACAATTACACCACGACGTGGATACGGTAAGCCGTACGTACGCACATATGGTGACATGTCATTCAAAGGATGGATAGAATAATGAATATGGTTGTACCATATTTATAATAATATTAAAGTATATAGGAGATACTGGATTCATTATTTTAGAATGGGAATAACAAAGAAATAAGAAGTTGAAGAAGAAATGAATTTGAAAAAGGGTGGTGAAAACATTACCTCTTCTTCAGGTTCTTCCTTTTGATTTGATCAAAAGGTCTCCTTAGGTTGGATTTATGATCAAACTAAGGCCTCTAGGTTGTAGTGAGGGAAGTTGAGAGAGTATTTGGGTAGGGGTTGGCCGAACCAAAAGGTTTCGATGGTGTGAATTAATGAGAAGGGGGAGTGCCCTTTTATAAGAGGGGTGAGGGGCACCTTTGGAAAATCTAGAAATATTATTGTATAATAAATTAATATTCGGTTTCTAATGGATAAAAATGAGATTATTTAAAGTTTAAGCTGGGTATGGGTCTAAAACCACTCAAACAATAGAATTTAGACAGGTTTGGGTCAATATATTAACCTTATCATTTAGTTTTAACTCTTAGTTAATTAGTTTGACACTTACCATGTCACTTTGTATTTTTATATTATATAGTTAATAAACTTACTATATACCACCAAGCGACCCCCAAGTGGTCCAGTAATGATAAAAATATAATGATATAAGTCTCTAGGCCGAAACTTATATTTTTATGAATTTAATATAAATTAATAATATAATATTATTTTTAAAACTCTTTTATGTCAATTTTGACACTATTGGGTATTTTGTTTTTGATAAATTCATAACAACATTATTACTTCAAACCAAATTTATATAATCAATACTAATATGTCATGTTAACCTATAAAATTAGTGTAATTCATAAAAAGTCTCAAATTATATTTATTTTTATATTTATAATATCAATTATTTTAATATTTCATTAATTAGGTAATTACTGCATCACCATTGTGTCATAAATAAATTAAATTATTTAATGTCTAAAAATTATAAATAAAATACCATTATGTATAAAATCTTTTTATATAACTAATGAATATTTACAATAGAATTTATCTTATGTATAACCATATATTAAAATGTTTTAGTAAATAAACTTTGATTTTAACTCTTTTAACTCTTCTTTGAATTAAATAATAATAAATGTCCTAATCTAATCCAAGTGGACCTAAATGATAATATTTTATTATAAGGTTGTTTTTGGTCGAGATACACTTTTCCAATATAATTAGGACATGTGTTAGGGTAATATTAATATGATTTTTACCCTTAATTACCCTATTTACTTTTAACCGTGGTAAATAAGAGTAAAAAGTTACTACTCATCAAAAATTATTTTCATCTCACTGAACCACATTTTACTCCTTGATATTAACCGTGTCTCTCGGATTTTAGAAATTCCACTTAAAGAAGCGGTAAAATTATGTTTTTTGAAAAATTCAGTTTTTTTAACTACCACTTAGTTGTTTCACTATTCATCAAAAAATAAAGTTTTTCATAAAAACACCAAAAATTCACCGTAGGCTAATTTCAATATTTTGAATCCAAAAATGAAGTCCATTTTGAAAAATAAAATTTATAAATTTCTGAAAGTGGGTATTACTATTCATAACGGCTAGTTTGATTGGTTGTGGTGTGTTAGAACTCGATGTTGTGTACAACACACGCTATTGCATTATTCAAAGAGAAGCATACCGTAGAAGCTTGGGGTGTTACATAAAATATCCATTACTTAGAGGTATCAGGATATGCATATAATCTTCCACATATCTCAGCTTTGATGTTAATATTCTGATCCATATCATGTTTTATATCTATTGGATGTTGAATTTGGAGCCGATACTTCCTTTGAGGAGTATCTTATACGGATTATAAACTATAACATGAAGGCTCTCCAAGGTAGGTGTTTTCCTCTAATATGGGTGATATAGAAACACATATGAATATAGTAAAGGTCATATAAGTGAGAGTATGATGTACATGCCTAGTGGTCAGATATATTCTCAAATTTCATTTTACAACCTTCAGAAGGGAAACTTGGGGATGAGTTATTTTAAAGAGGGGAGACCGTAAGATCCTTGTTTTTATCTTGAGGTATGAACCCTTTAATTTTCATATTAAACCTTTTGTTTTATTTTTATAATTGTTCTTAAGAGTTAAAAATGGTTTTTGAGCATCTATGGATTATTCGGAGCATAGAGATCTAGTTTTTGGAGAAGATGTGTTAGGAACATGGTTAGACCATGGTTATTAGTAACCACACTGCTCAACTGCGTGACCTATAGATAAGGGATATCGGTTTGAAAAAACATGTGAGTGAGTCTTCATGGCCATTAAAAAAACTATAGAACTTTATTAGAGCTAAAAACACAATTATCATATGGTTTTTCTAACCATACACCTAACTATGTGAGGGGGTGTCTCCCTTGGAATGTTTTGGCACATGATTGGTGAACGATTTATCTTACCGTGAAGCCAAACCGTACAACTCATTAAATTTGGATGAAAAGAAATTTTTTTCCTTAGTCTATTTAAAACCTAAAACCTCCTTTTCTTTCTTCCTTTTCTAGAATCTACACATGTTATGAGATCCTCTATGGTATCCACCTAGGATTTAATTCCTCTCCTCCAACCAGACTCTGATCGAACCATCGTTTGTCTCATTGGATTTCTCTTGATAAAATATTCAATCCATTTTCTTCCTTTCTTGGTTTATCTCACCATCTTCAGAATTATTTTTGTTCAAGATAATATGCCCTATTTTCAAGGTATTCACCCATTTCTCCATTATCTCTCATTCCATCCTATATTTGAGGCCAATACTAGATGAGTGTTACTCTACCACTATAAGGTTGGTGGTATATAACATTTACCTCAAAGTCTTGTCTATTTATAAATTCTTTCATTATACCATACAATTGAATCTATTTGATTTGCATTTAAATTAATTAATTTTTCAAATTAGTTGTGGGGACTATGACGTAGACCTATTATGATACCTGTTTAACCTTTTGAAAGCTGTTATTTCACTAAGGATCATCCCTTTGGGTGATTACATATTTACATAAGCATTTGAAAAACATTATACATGTTTTCTTGGATTTTAAAAATGAAAAATTTTAAGTAATGATAAATAAATAATTTTGATATGGAGTGGAAAATAGCTTTCACTTGGCCCCTTGTTTTTTATAAACAACTTTATTAAAATGTTATAATGCCTTTATTATCATTTTTCATTCATAAATTAAAATTGGATGTTTTTGAATAAGATGAAATTGTAAATATGCACGGACTAACACATGAAATTGATTATTTATAAATGGATCCAATTGATTATAGAACTTTTTCTTATTAAAGTAGTGGTTAGACTTGAGCCAGCCCTAGATTATTGAGAGAATTCCTTGATCACTCAAAGGATGAAACCTCTATTTATTGAACCAACATTCAATGAAGATACCCGCCTTGGAGTTCAGTCTTTATCTTATATGATGAATACTTCAGTTTAGTACCAAAAATTTATTCAATTTATATCTCAAAATTAGAATACCTTTGATTATATCCTTAGATTCATCTAGATTTATCCTGACACATGATGCCTAAGATCATCTCCTTGGGCTCTAGTCATGCTTAGCTTTAGATTTACTTTGGATGTACTAAAAGGACTCAGTTAGAGATATTTTTCTAGTGGAATACCAAGGGTGTATCCCTCAGATTATACTTAAACCATTTTTCTAGGTTTTTTGGTTATTACCATGAGCTGGCCCAACCTCTATAAGGTCAATGATGACTCATTTTCATATATATCTGACTTAGTCTGAAGAAGGTATGGTAGGCCAAGAATCCCATGAGGAGTACATACTAGAAATGGTATTTATTTCATGAATTTTTATTCCACTAGTTATTAACAGATATGAAAACTACTATATTTATACTCCAAAACTAGTTTTTTATAGTCACTGTTGGTGGTGGCCTATTGAGTTTTACTCACACCATGTTTGGGCCACCTATGGGCACCCAAATAGTCTTTGTGGATTCAAAATGATACAAGGGAAAGGGGTTGACTTTGGATGTTTTATTCATGTGATATGATGGTGTTTGAGAGTAGAGGACTGAGAATAGGCTTGGAATGATTTTGGATTTTATAATTTTTGACTTTTTGTGTATTTTTTATAGCATGTATTAATGCCTACTGGCTTCCAACTTTTTGTATAGCATCATGAAATCATCACCATCTATATATGAATTAGATAATATTGTTTTTTTCTTCTGTTATATATATATATATATATTTCATGTTTTGATTATTTATTCCCATTAATTCATATTATTGTTGATACTTCTATTGTTTTTTTATCTTTCTATTATTCCTCTATGTTATACTCTGACCAGAGGGCATAGTCTCCCCACCAAAACACCATATGACCACACTTCTAGTTAGTATCCTCTAGAATATAGGGAGGTGTTCATAAGGTAATGTGGACAACCAGTCTTGGGCACTGTTTTGTGACTTCTACACCGTGAAATCACATTAACATATTAGGAAAAATAATTATGAGGCTTTACAATATCCCCATATTAGAATTATCATCCTAGAGAGGTGTTTCTAGAAGTCTCACTCAAATAACTCAAGGAAATGAAATCAATAATTAGGATCCCACTCCATTTTTTCCTCTTAGATCCATCCATGTTTCCATAAAACTCAAACAAGTTCCACTGTCTTCCCCCATAACAATTTCTCACCTTAGTCAATGATATGCACCATTGCTCTATAAAAAATGATTCACTCAACATCCTCATAACCGATCACATGAATAGGACCATGAATGAACCTATGAAGATAAGAAATGTGGAACACATCTTGCATGACTTGATAATTTGGATAAAGTTACTATTGGTAATCCACTACTTTGATATTCTAGGTAATCTCAGATAGTCCCAAAAACTATGATGTCGGTTTCCATTTCTTCTATAAACAATGATGCCCCAACTAAGGAGACACCTGAAAGAAGACCTGGTCACCAAAAATAAACTCAAAAGTATATATCCTCTATTCAAAATATGATTTCCACCTACTCTGAGAGGTAACCAACCACTTCTTGATCATCTGTACTTTTTTAGTGGTGTCCTACACTATACTCAATCCAACAACTACTATCTCACCTACCTCATACCAACACAACAATGAAAAAAACAACCATTTATAGAGAGCCTCAAAAGGATACATATAAATAGAATCCTAGAAAACATTTTTTATGTGAACTATACTAAATAAAGGTGTTCATCCCATCCTACACCGAAGTAAAAAATACGTGCACGAAGCATATCCTCAAGGATTTGAATTGTCCTCTCTAACTATCCATCGGTCTGTGGATGATGTGATGTACTCATATTTAGTAGGTTTACCTATTAATTCTATAAACCTTGACATAAATACTAATTAAAACAATAATCCCTATGTAATAAAATAAGGGATATAACTCAATGAAGTCATGTAATCTCCTAGGCATACAACTCGCCTAACTCATCTACAGAGTGAGTCCTCAGATCGACAAGAAATAATCTACTTTTATTAGTTGATTAACAATATCCCTAATAAAATATTGACTTATTAGGGTTCTTTTTAACCCTATAAAAAATTACATCATCAATTTGTATTAATTATACATATAAACTAGAAGTGACTGAACCAAACCACTAGAAATTTAATGCTTGACCTTTAATATCCAGTAGGTAAGGAATTGTGAAACAAAATTATCCATGTCCCTCTTCATACTAGGCCACTAGAACTGATGTCAGGTGTCATGGTACATCTTTATTGACCCTATATACACTTCCCATTTCGAAGCATGAGATTCTATCATCATATCATCCATCAAGTAATTTGACAATACAATCTAACCATGTATGCTGATCATGTCATCATTGTCTACTTGCTATCCCAAGATAGAATCATCCCCCACCAAGTGTTTCCACATCACTACATACTTAGGGAATGAATATTAGATTACTCTCACATAGAACAATAAATATTACATGACAACCGAATGTGTACATATCATAACTCTATTATCCTATGATTTATCCACAAGCCACTCAACCATCAAACTCATCAGAATCCATTCCTCCTGTGAAGGCCGCTCACTAAGCTCCTGCATCTCTAGCGTTTTCCTAAAAATATCACTTGCAAAAAAATTAACTTTCCATATATTATAGGATATCTCAAATTTTAATGTATATAAATACTCTACCCAATGACTCTGACTTATATTGAGATCCCACTAATAGAATATATATCATAATATCTTGAGTTTTGTGTAGATGACAAACCTCTCATTGAAGAGATAGTTACATCAACACTTCAGGGTGTGGAACCCAAAAGAAAACTAAAATTAATTTTTTGGGTATTTCTTCTCCTGGGGACACATATAATGTAACCCATAATCTACTACCTAATCCATATGTAACAACACATCTCCCAAAAAAACACCTTAGGCATCACAATAGACTGCATATCCAACCCTAGGATTTGAAAATATTAGAATCAGGGATGTCATCAACCTTATATTCATTTATTAGAAGGCCTCTTCCCAATGATTTATCCTATAAAAATTTACTCATTTATATGTAATCTAATTCATAGGTGCTTCCAAATGGGAAAATCCTATATGAACTGCCTATAGTACACAACTAGACCAATGAATCTTCTGATCTTAAACACATTCCTACGAAATTCCCAAGGCATCACTAACACAACCTTATCTAGGTCTATATAAATCCCCAACTCATAGATCACATGGATAATAAAATGTACCTTCTAGATCAAAAAGATACACCTACATATTTAAAAATAAATCTAATGCATTCAAAGTGTACTTAATACAATATCAAAGTGTATGGAATGTAACTCAGAAGTCCATGAATTTATAAGGATATAATCAAAAAACACCATAATGAAGAAGTTGAGATACGGATGGAAGATTCTATTTTTGGTATCCATGAAAACTTATAGATAATTTTTATCCCTAAATACATAATATGATACTCATACAATCTATATTTACTCTTAAATTTTTTCTTAGGAATATCCTCTATAAACTAAAGTTGGTGGTAGCCTAATTATAATTCAATTAGGGATAACCACAAGGATCCCCACAACTAGTCAAAAAAGTCATCAATCATTATCAATGAATATATATTATTCATGGTTACTTAGTTTATATTCCTATAGTATACACATTACTGAATACTATCATCCACCTTCTTTGTGAACAACATCAGATCAACCTCAGGAGTTGTGATCAGTCTGATAAAACCCTTCACCTCCAAATCCTCAATATGTACTTTGAGTTCCTTCAATTCATAAACTTACATAAGATATGGTGGGATAGATACAGGTTTCACCCCTACTATGAGTTTGATCTGAAATTCAATTACCCTCTCAAGAGGGAGGCCTAAAAATTAATCTGAGAAGACATCCTGATACAGGTCCACCACTGGAGGAAAGGAAGATGCAATTGTTGGCTCTTTTAAAAGAACCATACTAGAAAACTATGACATAATATATCCAACCTGAGTAAGGTATGGTCCTACGCAACCTACTCCAATACCCCATTAACCGATCAAGAGAACCTTCCCCCCTTAGGCATAGTAAAGAATACACATCTCATATAACAATTTACGTGTGCCCGATAACCAAACAACCTGTCCATACTAAGGATCACATCAAATATAGTAATTTAAAGGATCTTGAAATAAAATATATTTCCATAACTAAAAAAATACTATGGGACATCCTATATATCTCTTAAGATGAATCAGTTTTTTCCCAAGAGTTTATCTAGAGATAATAATTCAGAATATAACTTGATTGGTAAGTGAATAACAACATAAATTTTCATAAATATAAACTAATGGTAAGAACCAATATAAAAAATAATGGTAGAAAGAATATAGGTAATCACAACCTCACCTCAAATGGTCGATAGTCCCTTTCCACAGTCAACTGGAACTTGATTCACTCCATATATCCTATCGTCTTCTAAACCATGACCTTGGACCTATAGCATGTGACTCACCTAGGTCACTAATGTTTTTAAGGTTTGAATGTACTTTTTAAGACCCGAACAGACCCATAGGTCATATCCCATGTCTTTTCTACAACCCTACAAGAACTTTTCCATAACAACCTCATACAGAACTACTAAAGATGCCTCATATCACCACACCGACAACACTTGATTTGAGGGCTTGGGAAAAAAATATGAAAATTTTCTCTCTATACATTTTTGAAACACTAAGGACCTATTTATCCCATATAATATTCTAATGAACCTATAATATGCTCTATTTTTCTAACGTTAATCTGGTGCAAAGATTCATCCTTCCTCTTATTACTACTAGAAGTATCATTAAGAAGTCTGCTGAAGGATGAAAGAAGACCCAAAGCTCTATCCTCATACATAACCTTTTTGATAATTAGGGCCTTGAAAAAAACCTCAGTATATGTATTTAGGTCGAAGCTCCATAAAATATGCCTCATCTTTGGTCAGATTATAATATCAAATTTCTTATAATTTACACATCTCCCCCATCTAAGAGAGGAGTGGAGCATAATAACTCCATGAAACATACTGAGTAAGAAGACACCATCAATAAGCCTTAAAAAAGATCCATAAAATTATGAGTGTGGTCTAGATTTATCATACTCATAAAAAACTTCTCAAAGAATAGGTCTTTGAAGGTTGTACAAGTCATACCTTCACATCTACCATCCTGATTCATAACACCCCTCCACCTCCTAGTGGGTCCCTGAAGCATGAAAGTAACCAACCTTACTCATCAATACTAAGAGGTATATACTAGATCAAAGATCCCCTCAATTATGTAAATATAGTCCTAAAAATCTTGAGGGCCTCTAGTACCCTAGAGGAATGGTGGCTTCTGAAGCCTAAAGTCTCTATCTTAGTTGACCATAGTCTTGAAAAATTCTCCACCTTGAATAAACACTCTATAGAAGAATCCTGAATGAAGTAGAACTTCTTCTTGAACCATTAGAGTGGGTGTGTTAGCACTCTCAACTACAATATCCTTCCTCTATGGTGGTAGAAAAAATAATTCCTCCATTGTAGAAGCATCCTGGACCACTTCTCTAGGTGGTCCCATAAGACGATATCGAGAAATAATTGTTTAAAATGCCAATTTGTGATTAAAAACCCTATAAAAACATAATTAGATAACAAACTAATCATTTCATATGAACAAATAATAAGTTTATATGAAACAACTATCATAGTGGGATACTTATATCATGAATCTATAAGCCCCCTTAAAATGATAAAGGCTTAAGCCCAATTCTCCATACTTATGTGTTAGTTATAGTCAAAATTTTATCAACAAGCATGATCAAGTTCAAATAATCAATGTCAGTACATATATTTTAAAAAAATTATTGAATACAAATATATAACCAATAAAATAACATAAATAAGAACATTTAATTAAATAACTACATTAAAACAATAAAAAAGTATATATATATATATATGACATGCAATTCTTCATGCCTACTCATGATGCATGAACACACCCAAATCCCATAAAACTATAACAACAATCCCATCATCAATAACTCAGAATTCTATTACACATGAGCTAGCCAGAAATAAGGAAATACCACTAACCCAATTCTATATAACCTATCTCATTTCTAACATCCCCAAACATAGTCAATAATAATGGAAAAGTGGAACCTATCTTTCGTTCCACTTTGTAACACCTTGGCCCAAATCATTAGGTCTGATCCAAAGTGAAGTATGGCCTCATGCACACCTCCCTGTACATAAGAGGTTACTAAATAGTAGCGGGGGTCCAAATTACATCAATAAGGATATTATACCCTCAGTATCAACATATACAAGTATAAATAATGAAATAGAATAACACATCATAATAAACAAGTAATGTTATAATAAATAACATGAAAAGTATCCCAGGTTATATAAAATAATAAACCACAGAACCCAAAGTGGTAGGTCAAACTAGAGTGTGAGATAAACATGTAAGTAAATAAAATGCTATCACATGCCTCTAAAGTCCATCTCAATACCACCTATGATAACCATGATCTATCTCTTAGCACTATACTAATGGAGCCTTTCCCTTTCATATATCCTTGACCGTGAAGGCTACATGCACAATGAAATACCTGTGAAGGGTGTGAGTATAAACCCAATAGGACACCAACAATGATTTATTAACACAAGTGAACATGCATAAGAGTGTATGCCATATAATAAATAAATGTATATGAAGACAACATATAATTATATAAAAATTTCTTGCACTCCAACCAAGCTTCCAAAACCCCCAATCACACATTATTTGGCTCCAAATCGGAAATCTAATCATAAAAGAATTCATGAAATAGAGTCAAACATAAGGTCACCACATTAACCCCAAAACAACCACAAGGATAACAAGTCTTAAGTTAGTCTATAAGGCCTTCAATACATATCTGTCACTTTGTTCATGCCACAAGTCTATCATATCCTAAAACTACCTCAGGTTATTCTATTAGGTCATCATATCATGATACTGTGTCTTGAGTCACATCACCAATGAACATTATTCCCCATTATTTACTTTTGAGTCATATTATATAAGACTATAATTACCCATTTACTAACTTAGTACTATCATCATATCATATAAAAAAAATGAACATGCTCTCCCTCTAAGTATACTAAGCCATGATAGGCCTACTTGTTTCTTATGTACCATGCACAGGACAAAAAATATATATAATATACCAAATAAATCATGTATAAACATGGAATAACATACAAAAGAATAGTATAACATATCAATAGTGAGTAACTATATCAAAACACACACACACACATGTTGTTAAACTCAAACATGGGTGTCACATGCTATGAAAACATACAGATGTGATCAAGCATAAAATATGGTATCATGAGCTACACACACATGAGATAAAATTCAAGAATATTATAAATAATATAATTATATAACATTAAATCATACCAACATTTATATGCATGAACAATACATGGTATGGAACTTCTTACCCAAATCTTGTTGATTTCAACATCAAGGTTCTCCAAGAGGATCATCGCCAGAACCATGTTCACACATCAATAGAAATAAATTTTCAAGAAAAGTGTTCCTAGAACTGATTTTGGTCCTACATGAAATTTTTAAAGAATGATACTAAAAAAATAATCAAGAAAATGGGTATAACTAACACTTACCCAATGTCAAACATCAACCAAAACAGTCTTCAAATCTGATTAAAGAAAAAAGAATTTTTTCTGCTCTTAGAAAATGACAAGAGAAGACATGAAAGGATCCCATTAATTTGGTTCATCAAGAATAGGTATCAAACTATCAAGGTATGATCTTCCAACAAGGTTGATAAAATTGGGTCAAGGAGAATGAATCTCCCAAATATGTAGCTTCAGCAATGAAGTTTGTCTGAAGCCTTACCCGAAAATCAACTGGAAAGTCATCTAGAATTTATATTATTCAAAGGAACGATAAAGGAAAAGAAGATATATTGATTAATAGAGGGTATAATTGGATTTAAAATTCATTTAATTTGAAACATTTAATATGAACATGTTTCCCATTTAAAACCCATGAGATCTATGAGGATCATCATCCATTTCATCTTTTTGAGTTCCAGAATGACCATCACCATGACCTATGACAAACCCTTCACCGTGCCATGGTGGCTTCAAATATTCCAGTCCAACACATATATCACCTATGGCATGGTGCCTAAACATCATCCATTTCCCCTCACCATATCCTACACCATGGGAATGGTGAGGCTGTTATGGCCATGGCCCATATGATCTTTCCTTGATCACCATATCCATAGATGTGCCTTGTCCCAACCATACCACTTGCTCATTTTACATAGGATCTTACCAGGGACCACCATGACTTTCACCAAAACCATGGTAAAGCTTATGTTGAACCAAAAAGTCTCTAAAAAAACCAAAATCCATTGAAAGGCTCACAAGAATTTACCAAAGTTGGGTTTAAACCTAAAAACATAAAGGAGAATATAGAAACAAGTCTTAATATATTTGGAACAAAATTAGAGGTATTTATAATAAATACCTTGTACCACCCAAACACAAGTGGTAAAGTTGAACTCCACAAATAAAAATTGAATAACACCTTATAAAATATGGTTAAAATCAATAGTAAATATTAGCCTAAGAAGCTTATAAATGATCATTATGTATACATGATATCATTAAAAACTATCTTAAAAACCTCAAATTTTTAATTAGTGTATGGGAAACCATGTAACTTATGGGTTAATATTAAAAAAATCATATTGGGTTTTTAAAGATATAAACATACTTGTAAAATAATTTGTAATGAAAATATATCTACTATTAGGTGAGATTTAATAAATCTGGAGGGATGTATATGATGATTCTAAGATTTATAAAGTGAATAAAAATAAATGTTATGAAAAAAATATCCAATAATGCGTGTTCTACATCATAGAGAAGGTAGTTTAATTAACTCACATTTTAGGTTGTTTTTAGGAAATAAAAAATCATGGTATTCATGAACATTCACCATCAAGTGAGTATTTCCATATAGAGTTATGAATATTCAATGTCAATATAGAGAATATTTTAAGGTAAATGAAAAATGATTAATGATTTACATGGAACCCTATTGAATGGGATTAATATTATCCCTATATTTAAAATGAATACCAATAGGGAAGTATGGATATAAAATTTAAATAAAGTGTCCACTTGGAGGTAATCTAGGTATTTTCTCTACAAAACCTAAAGTTATTTTTCTATTTTTGGATTTTTCATGTTAGAATTTTATTTTTTATTAGATTAATAGAGTTTATAAATTACTATTCGATAATATTCAACTATAATTTAAAAATAATTTGAGATAAAAAATATGTTTCAATAATATTAGAGGGAAAAGTGATTTTAATAGAAAATAAAATTTATATTTTTTTATAGGGGGACTAAAAAATAAGGCATAGAGGTTATGAAAATTCTTTTAGACTATCCAAACCCAGCCCAAACCAAACCAACCATGCCTATGTATTATTAATTAGTATTGATCCCTTGGGATAAACCAAATTTATGGGATGGGTTGGAATATAAACATAACCCACATTATATATATATATTTAAATTTATAGAGAAAAAACCAATGAGTTTAACAAAATAAGACTCAACATTTACGAGATGACCCACATGCCAAAAATATATATAATTTTAATTTTATTTCAATTTAAATTATATTTTTTTAAAAAACACACACACACACATATATTTTAAGTATGTGATGAATACATGTATAAATTAACATTTATATGATAAATATTCTATGTTTTATAGGTAATATTATATCATAATAAGTTGTTTTTAAAATTTTAAAAATCTATCGATAATTTATATGTTAGTTGGAAAATTTGACACCCCCAGGTCACTATTGTGTAATATATTATATATGTATTGGTTCTTTTTAATTTTAGGGAGTTTTTTATTTTGGAATTCAAATATTTTCCATGTTTTATAATTACCACATGGCTACCACATACTTACGAGTAACCATGAAGATGACCTTTATGTAAGGGGGAATCATGTGGATGCCATTTACATAAGGAGTAACCCTATAGTTTAACTTTACATATGGGATAAACCTTATGGATAACCTTGATGTATAGGTTTTCTAGTTCACTTATGGTGTACATTTTTCTATGAACTATGCGAGTTTTAGCAGTGCAGAGTACCCTTAGATATGTGTGAGTTCTCTTTAGTGAATTATGCATGGTTTGGTGAACCATGAGAGGGGTTTTATATGGATTCAATTATAGAATGCATGGATGGTTTATGTTTTTGTAAACCATTGATGTTTCCAAGAATTTTAAATGTGAATTTAATCTTATACCCCTAATCATATTTATACACTGATTTGGCTGACCAAGAGGGAGCTCAAGGGAGCTTCTATTTTTCTTTTATAAGCTTCAAAATATATTCTTCCATAGATTTTAAGTGGATTTAGAAGGTAAGGTAGTAATATCTTAATCAATATCATTATTAATTCTATTTATTCATGGTATTTTCCTCTCCCCTTAACCTTAATGGAAATAGTGGTCAAAACTTGGGTTTGGGTTAGTCTAATATTTGGTATTTCATTGTTTAGGGATTGTAGAGACTATCTCATTTCTTGGTTTGACTTTTTCCATTATGAGTGAGTTATTTTTTGGTGATTTGAGGTGGGTTTTTTTGTGTGATTCAATTTATTTGAAATTTCATAGTATGATTGAATTTATAAATTATTTTCCTATCAATTTATATCTATATTTATTATCCTTGAGAATTTTATAAATTTTTTTTAATGCATAAAAACTTGACATAATATTATTTTTACATTTTTTAGTTTTTGACTTATAAAACAAGAGTTTTTTCTTGCTAGGTGTTCATAAAAATTAGCAAGAGGATATTTTGAAATGAATTTGATGAAAAAAATTATTTTGACCTATTACTAATTTTCCAATGAGGATAATAATGATTTAAAGGGGTTATTTCCAATTAAAGTGGTGTTTTTATATTCAATAATTTTACAAGGAAGTAAATTCTTGATTTCAAAGGAGTGTTCCATGTTGTAAGAGGTTTCAAGGTAAGATTAGTTTTTTTAAATGTATTTAAAATGTTTTCCCATGATTAGTACTGAAATGATGTTTTGAAATGTGGTTTTAAAATCTTGATCTAAAGGCCCAATTGGAAGTTTATGAAAAAGGTGTTTCTTAATTACTATAAAACCATTGTTGATCCCCTTTATTATAACATACCAACCCAAACCACCAAGTCTGAGCTGGAAGGTCACATGACCTTATGCATGCCTCCCTGTATACAAGAGGTTGTTGACTAGCAGTGAGGGTTCATGTCCATTGGTGGGAAGACTATACCCTTAGTATCATGTCACTGGATCGATAATAAACAACAAAAATATAATAAATAATCAGAGTAAACATGAGGGAGCTAAATAAATGACATGCATATAAGATATTACAAAGTGGTAAGCCTATCCAGAGTGTAAGTATTAGAAAATAAAATGATAATTAAATAACCAATATCTATAGGGTCCTCTAGTGTCTTCCCTAGTATGCTCCAGCTCCATGCTCCACTGCTCAACCATCCACAATAGGGTCCATGACCTTTGTTGGATCACTGGTCATAAAATATAGAATCACATTGAAATGCCTAAGTAGGGTGTGAGTACAAGACTCAGTAGGACACTGCCAATGCATCATTTACATGAGTGCATAATATATATTACAGTGTACATCATAACATAATTAAATTCTTAGTAAACATACATGTGTAAAGTAATCGTGCGCTGGAAAAGATGCCAAGAACCCCAAACCCACTCACTTAGGTTCATTACCACTAGGAATTTATAGAACAAACATACCTCCATCATGGTTACATTGCTCACCCCACCCTTCTGGTGGTTGTTATAGGAACAATGAATGTTCTGTTGGGTCTATATTCAGTCCATTTATACTTTTAATCACACATGACCCAAGTCCTTTGAATTCCATTACTAATATACCCATTTAAGGATATTAAGTCTACATCCGAATAGGTAACTGGCCACTGGACCATGTAACTCTCACCATCAATGCTCCACTTGTGTATATCACTATCATCCAGCTACCCACTATGATTTCCCATTTTTAGGGGTTGCCACAAACACCATTAAGAACATTAGTACCACATCTGATTGGGTAACCTCATAAACCCCACCCCAAGGATCCACTTGAGTATCTCAATAACTTCTAGTTATTCATTATGATTTACCATCTATAGAAGTATCCACACCTTCTTTTAAGGATGTTAGGACTGCGTTAGGTTGGGTAGCCTTATACACCCAACATCATGGATCGATATAAGTATCTTGGTACCTACAACATAATTCCACAAGATATAAAAAAAACAATACAGTTGTATCAAGGAACAATAAGCCACACTAAGATCAATATCAGTATAATCACACATAAAAAAGTAAGCCCATGACTACTCACACAACCACATTAATTTCAGAACAAGCATGAGTGAGTCTAGAATAACATCAAATCATGATAACATCATAAATATACAAGGACCATAAAGGTAAATAACCTCATACCTCAAAGTAATTGACATCAACGATAAATTCCGTCGAAGCTGTCGTCACCCGAAAGCACATTCACACACCAACCAGAAAAACGATCACACACCAAGGATTCCTAAAACCAAAACCATCCATTTTATTTTAAAAATAAATAAAATATCACATGAAATAATACTTTATATCTCCTGGATAATTTCAAAATTATCATTTTAGGCCACTTTATGTGCTCACAATATTCTTCTTAAGAATAATTATAAAACTATATTCAATAAATTATTTCTTTAAATTATTTCAGTAACACATGTGGTATGCCTTATAATTATTATTTAGTAAAACCATGTAAATATCCTTGACAATTTTCATAATTATGCAATGATAATTCGATATCTTTTTCACTTGATGATTTTCTTATAATTACCCTAAGATAATTTATATAATTATATTCTAATAATTTTCCACACAAATTATCCTTAATAATTAAATAATTATATTTTTATAATTTTATTTATAAGTTATTATTTGATAAAAGGTAAAATTATCTTTTGATAATTTTTTTATATAAATTATCCTTTGATAATTTAGTGTAATTAACTCTTGATAATTCATGATAATTATCATTTTATAATATGAATTATTATTATTGATATTTAAAATGTGAAAAAAGAAAGATGAATTTAAATACGAAAAACATACCATGACACCTTTAGAAACAAACTTGGGATTAATTTTTTTCTCTTTGATATGAATCCAACAACCCTGATGGTATGTAATTCTGATCAATATTTCAAAATATAATGAATTTATAAGATTAAAAGAATAATTAAAATAAATAAAATAAAAAGTAATAATAAGAGAGTGAGAGTGAGAGGAAGAGGTGAGACATGATATATGGGGAGAATTCCTCTAGTGCCTCATACCTTAGGAATCAAACCCTTCACCCCATTATATATATATATATATATTAATTCAATAATTAATTAAGAAAACTTCCTCTCTCTTTATAACTCTTTACACACCTATATTACTCACCCCACCCTTTCTTCATGCGTTTTTCCATTTAATTTACCCTTTAAAAAATATTAAAACTATTTAAAAATCCGTCATTATATATATATATATATCTTACACACACACACACACACACACACACACACACACACACACACACACACACACACACACACACACACACACACACACACACACATATATATATATTCACATCAAAATTATTTTCCCAATTAAATAATAATGATAACAACAACCATATTTTATTATTATTATTATTAAATATCCTTCATTTCCATCATTTTCTTTTAAAAAGTAACTTCTATTAAATACTGAGTAGTTAATAATTTTATATCAATCACACTATTGCATTTATGTGGGATAAGTAACAATATCACTACTATTATCTAATATTCCAATAGTTTACCCATGGAGAAACATTGCTCATCAATTAAGTGAAAAAAATATTTAATTACTCAAGCATTTTTCCATTTTATCTCTTTAACAAAAATAATAATAATAATATAATTATTATCACCCTTAAGTGAGATCTGACCGAATGCCCAATACACATAAAAGTTATGCCCCTCTTAGGGTAAATATCACATCCCATACCTAATGGTGGTCTCAAATTTCTCATACGACACACCGTTGGAGTGATATTAATTTTTTTTACAGAAAAATGTATTATAAAAATATTAAATAATTTATCTTCACATGCGATATGAACAAGAATCTGATGCGCACAAAAGTTATATTCTATCTAGGGTAATAAATGCATTCCAAACCTAATGGTGGTCTTAGAATTTGCATATGATGAAAAATTTAAAAGGTATTAATTTAGTTATTATTTAAAACCAGAATGATAATATAATTAAATATTACATAGGTATCATTGCGTGTGATGTTACCGAATGTTCAACACTCACAAATGTTATACCATGCTTAGGTAAAACACCACGTACTGTACCTAATAGTGGTCTCAAAATTCTTATATAACACACCATTTGAGAGATATCAATTATTTATTATTTAAAATTGGAATAATAATATAATTAAAGATAAAAATGTTATTATCACATCTGATGTTTTTCAAACTTATGATGCTCAAAAATGTTATACCCTGATGGGGTAAACTATATGTCCTAGACCCACTGTTGGTCTCAAATTTCTCATACGACAACCCATTTGAGAGATATTAAATTATTTTAGATAAATCACGCATGCATAACATAATATATCTAATATTTTTATTCTGCATGCATTGAGGACATATGGGCCATAAAATACACACAAACTCAGTTCCTAACTCTAAAATTATTCTATAAATTGTAAAAAAATATTTTTTACTATATTATTCAGGATATTAAAATTATCCCCCTCTATGAACTTCT
Source organism: Viscum album (assembly GCA_963277665.1). Lineage (NCBI taxonomy): Eukaryota > Viridiplantae > Streptophyta > Magnoliopsida > Santalales > Viscaceae > Viscum > Viscum album. The sequence goes on from OY728163.1 coordinate 1,516,032,173, forward strand.
CATCCTTAAGAAGTATTTCTAGAAATCTTTCTCGAACAACTTAGGACACTGAATTAGAACATTAGACTCATGTTCTCACATCTCCTCATAGACACGTCCATGATACCACTAAATTTAGAAAAGTGGTACCATCTTCCCTTTGAGGACTTTCTCACTCTAGCCTAATATCTACATTGGATGCTCCTCGTATGATGCATCTAGTTCCAACTCATCATCCTCATTTTCTATAACATGTGAAAGATTGGGCATGTACCTACAAAGATGATAAATGTGGAGCAGGTCATGCATGTATCAATAGTACAGAGGAAAGTATAGATGGTATTCCACTTCCCACACTCATTCGGTGATCTCAAAGGGTCCTACAAAACTTGGTGCTAGCTTTCCCTTCTTCCTTAGATATCGGTCCCCCAACCGAGGGGTCACTCACAAGAAAAACACGATCACCCACAATGAAATCTAAAGTCCTCCTCATATGGTCGGTATATGATCTCCATCTACTTTGAGAGGTGATAAACCTATTTTCAACAATATTCATTCTATCGGAGGTCTCTTGAACCAAACTGAGCCCATAACTGCTGCCTCACCTGCCTCATGGAAATAAAGAGTCCTCGACATGGTCTCCCATAAAGATCATCATAAGGTTTCATTTGAATATAATTTTGGTAACCATTATTTAATGTGATCTCATTCATGTCTAGCTAACCATTCCATGCCCTATTTAAGTCTAGTATGCAATATCGAAGCATATCCTCCAATATATGTATAATACTCTAAGACTATATATTGTTTTGAGGATGGTATGACATACTCAATATCAGCCGAGTCCCAAGGTATTTTGGTAATCCCTTACCAAAGTGTGACATAAAATGTGAATCTATATATAAAACAATTCTTAAGGGAACTCCATTCAAGAATAAAATCTCTCAAACATAGATATTTCTCCATTCTTCCATTAAGTGAGTCTCTTTGATCGGTAAGAAGTGAGTAGACTTTGTTAATTGGTCGAAAATCACCCAGATCACATCACGAATCCTTAGGGTCTTGGGTAACCACATAAAAATTCCATAATGACATACTACCATTTCGACATAGGCATTAGAAGTGGTTGTAAAATCCCACCAGGGTGCTGGTGCTCATGCTTCACCCTTTAACAGGTAAGGCATCGAGAGACAAATCCATCAATTTATTTCTTCTTTCCTAGACACTATAACCACCACATAAATCATGATACATCTTGGAATCACTAGGATGTACTACCCATATTGTGGTATGGTAATCCCTCATAAGCTCCTTTTAAACTCCTAATTGGTGATAACTTGATTGAAGATCAATCTTGGAGAACTAACAGGATCCTCATAACTGATCAAAAAGATCATCGATCCTAGGATATAGATATCTTTTCTTCACCATCACCTAGTTCAACTTATAGTAATTGATTAATAGACAAAGACTACCATATGCCTTCTTAGTGAACAACATAGGTGAACCCCAAGGTGAAGTACTCGGTCTGATAAATCACTTCTTCTCCAAGTTGTCTAGATGAACCTTGATCTCCTTCAATTCAATTGGTTCCACATGATATAGGGTATCAAAATAGGCTACACAGCTGGTATGAGCTCAATATCAGCTTAAATATTTGGAGTCTCTACTATGTGTAATACCCCCACCATGATTTCAACCTGTTATCTAGAATCGTGAGGGCCTATGGTTCTATGTAATGATGAAGAATGATGGATTTGAAAATCAATTCATGTTCAACCATAGTTTTGAACTCCAATTCTTAGTAAAAGAACTTAGAGAAATACTTCTGGTTGAAGTGGCCCCACTACCTATACCATAGAGAAGATGCAAGATAAATATTAACTACATTCTCTTATATGTCCATGGGAATGCTGAAACCTCCTCTATTGAGGAAGTATTTTAGCCTAATTACTAAGTAGTTTAATAAACTATGTCAATGTGACATATTCAGTAACATGATGGAACACTTAAAAAAAGAAATATATTTATTTGGATAAACCCTAATCAGTCTATGAGAATATACAAGGTTATTATAGGATTCTACCCTTAACCCAAGGTATACCCCTCCTAGTACTAACCCTAGTCTCTATCCTTTCATGTTAGTTTAAATCATCATATATATACTAATGAAATGACATGCTCAGTTCAACTAATAAATTCTAATAAAGATATATCACAACAACATAGAAAAAGATATATCACACAAGGAGAGACTATCCTAAATAGATAACACAAATCATGGAATTTAATTAACAAACTACTATGCATCACAATAACAAGTATATATATGGCATGTGGACCCACATTTCTAGTCAAGATGCTTGAACATATGAGAAATATTATAAATCCATATAAAAAGTCTGTTTATCACCCAATATGAATTTAATTATAATGAAAAGACTTTATAAATGATATTTATTTCCCAAGTACATGTTTTTTTACTAAAAATATCATACATGTACAAAATATTAGTAAACAAATCAACATCTTATGAAAATGAAAAAAATAACCTTAAGAGAAATTATAGTGAAATTTGAGTGTAATAATGAAGCATTATTTATAAGGTATAGAAGGATATGTGACCATTGAGATTCGACTGTTATATGACCATTAGAAACTATACCCTCAGTTGATAATTTTACAATTATAATTAGTGTTTATAAGTAGTAATAACATTAGATAATTGATACATAAAGGATAATCGATGGCCACAACCGGTAGAGTCATTCTGTTTGAAGACCATTTTTCAAAACTTGGGAGGGAGGTATGATCAATAAGGTTCTCCCTTTACCAATTCCATGAATAGATTTAATAATTTATTTTTGAATGAAATCACATATGAGAGAAGTTTGAGTTAGAGGATATTACCACTCGGTCAATGTTAGCCAAGGAACCCCACAAAACTACAACCATCACACACCTTACCCTCTAAGTGTATGTAGGTGTAATAAGGGGTTACATATGAAGAAATTAGTCACTTATTGATTAATTTAATTTGTATAAATGAAATTATTTTCCTATAAATTTCATTTAAGAATATTTTTCTTAATAAAATACGTGTTAAATTGAGATGAATTTGATAAAACAATTTGGACGCAAATAAAAATAGTTTTATTTTTCTAGAAAATTGATAGATTTTTTTAATAAATGAAGGTATTTTAAATAGTAATTATTTTAATGAAATATTCTTTTAAAATAATTTTATTTAAATAATGAATGATATTATAATTCTATAATGGAATAGGAAATATTTTATAAGTGTCAAAAATTTGATTGTGCCTTAAAAATTATTATTTTTAAATAAATAAGTATTTTTATATTTAAAAGTTATTATTCTCAAATATATATAATTTTATGAAAAAAAACATCATTTTTGAAACTAGAAAATCTAAATTATGTGAGGGTGAATTTATAATAATTTTCTGAAATACTTTATGTTTTCATGAATAGTAAACAATACAATTTTAGAGTTTCTGCATATTTTATGAAATCATATTCATGTCTTAATGATGTAATAATTAGCTAGACACAATCCACGACCTAAAATATTTTATTTTTTTAATATTAATTATTTTAATAGATGTTATTCAATTTTTAAAGCTATAAGTTACTTTCCAATGTCTAAAAAGGGAAACTTTATTTTAAAAAACATTACTTAGTGGAAATTTTACCTTTACACACCAAAAAAATATTTAAAAATAATGTTCAGTTCTTGTGGATTTAAGTAACATAAAACATGATCAAAATTTCTAAAACCATGAGAGAAAACCATCGGTAAGCCAATGGTTTTTCATTTTCCACAACCAAGTTTTCCAAGTCCTATACTTGGAAAATATTAAACAAATCATCCACTTCTCTTATAAATTTCCACCCATTTAACCATTCCATTCACTCCAAATACATCCTGTATGAAGTTATGGTGATTTTTGATTCCAAGGAGACCCCCAAGGTGTCCACAAGACCCCAAATTTTAATGCTCCAGTTTTAGGAACACCTCTTCAAGGTAAGGTAAATATTCACTTATCTTTTCAATTCAAGTTTCCTCTTTATGTGGTATATACTCTAATATCCAAAATAAGTTCTTTTGTACACTTTATTTTATAACATTACTATAATAATATTATTTTATGAATATGAGACCCTTGTCCCTGACATTTTTTTTATTTTTCAAAAACTATGTTTTATGCCATCATGCTACCAAATTTTCTTCTCAAATTTTCTACTTTTACATGATAAATTCTATTTTAATTTTTATTTGAATACCCAAACCTTTTTTATTTTCAAAGGATATTCAACTAGATTTGAAAAATTATTTTTATTTGGGTGTTTACATATATGAAACTCAAAATTTCTTTCACGGGTTAAAAATGATATAATGGTCTTGTGTTTAAAGATATTTTTTATGTCATGATTTTTGATAAGAAACCCATTTTTTATTATCCATGGGTTATTAATGAAATTATTTATGATTATATATGTAGATCACATGAAGGGTACACCCTAATAGTTATCCAATGGATTGGGTAAATAATTCAATATCTAGAGATGAAATGTTATTGGATACCTTGGTGAATAACCTTGGAAATGTTTATTTATAACACCTTGAAAATTTGATTATGAATGTCACATTTAAATATTTTAGCCACATTTCCATTTTATTATTCATGTCATTATTATTATTATATTCCTCTTGATCATTCCTTATCATTATGCCTTAAGTTCTTTTTAATATGTCTCAATATCACATCCTATATGTCTCTCTTATTTTTTTTCATACCAGGCTTCATGATCACCCATTTCCTTTGATGTATGTACCCAAGATATGAGATGTAGTAAAAGTAACCTAGAGTGAACCCATGAAGAATTATTTCAAATGTTTTTAGAATAATGTTTTATGTATTTATGTATTATGTACCTTTTTACAAGAAACTAAACTTAAAAATATGATCTATTTGTATAATTCAATGAAAAGTTATGTAATAAAAATGCAGGATTCAGTAGTTGGTATCAAAGGGAGGTTTGGTTATTTGTTGAAAGTAGGACTTGAAAACTTTTGGATGAACCCTAGAGACAAGTCTAAATATAGGAAAACATCCTGGTATTTTGGGAAAATATTAGGGAAGTAGTTTATGAGAAAATAAATCACTATATGAATATAAACACATGGATGTGGCTCTAGAACATCTGTATCTAGGGGTAACAGCACAAAAGATCAATGTTAGCTTAACTTAAATGAGAATTGGTGCATTAAAATGGGCCTTAATTCACTCCAAGTTTGACACTCTGGGGGGATATGTTTAGTTAATCACAATCTTTTTATGAACCATTAAGAAGGATATACAGAAAATTTACTTATTATTAGAAGATATTAAAATTATATTTAAGCATAATGTTTTAAGACATAAAATTCATTTATAATTTATAAATTTTTTAAAAGTAACATGTTTCTCACAAAGTTTTTTTTCTTTTATAAAAATTTCTTGAAATTACAGGAACAACATAAATGTTGAGTGCAATGTATGATGCACTGATGAGTTTCTAATGAAAGATGGAATGGAAAACTTCATGAGGATGATGAATAACCTAACTCGATTTATGAACCACAACTTGAATCAAGTTGAGAGGCCAGATTCACATTCAAGAGAATAAATTTATTTTTAGTCCTTTATGCGTCAATGACTACCTTCTTTTATTGGATTTACCAACTCATTGACTACTAAACAGTGGATAATATCTATAGAAAATACCTTTTCTGTACTCCATTGTTTGTAACAAGATAAATTCACAATGGATGTGTATAACTTAGAAGGAGAATTTGATTAGCAGTTGAAAATGATTAAAAACAAAAATCCAATAAGTGTGATCAATGTAATGGAGTGGGAAGTGTTCAGGGGAATATTTTTAATAAATAAATTCTCAATTTTGTGAGAATGAAAATAGATAAGGAATTCCTAGAACTAAAGCAGAAGGAAGATTAATTGGCAGGATTCTATGAAATAAACTTCACAATACTTTTCCTATACACTTCTAGTTTTGTTATTTATTCTAAGGGAAAGGTTGATAGATTCTTTGATGAACTTAGAGCCCATATATGGAGAAATATATGAAATCATTTATATTAAAGCTATATTGAGATAGTACGTAGTTTTATGAAGGTTGAATTAGAGTTTGGAGAAATACAGTGTTCGTACAAGTCGAATAAAAAAATAGAGCTATGGATTCAAACCCAGGGAGGAACTTTGATTGTGAAAGAGGTGAAAATAAAGTGAAACTTCCAACATGAAACATATGTGGGAAGAAGAATTCTGGGAACTGCTTACATGGGAGTGAGATGTGAAAAAAGTATTGAAGAGATGGACATATAGCTCAAAACTAACATGTTGAGGTGAATCCTAAACTTCTCAACACTAATGAAAAATAAAATATGGTGTAGGCCCAGACAAAAGTTCAATGCTTCAAGTGTGAATAGCTTGAGAACTTTACCAATCAATGTCTAAATAAGAAGATAATTGAGGGGAACCACCATCAACCTCAACAAATACCAAGGGATCAAGGTTGTGATTTTTCTATCATGACTACTAAAGTGGAGGCTTTAAATGATGTGGTGGAAGGTATACTCGTGGTTCTCTCAAAGATAGAAAGTACTTTGTTTGATTTTGGTTTTATGAATTCCTTTATTTAATCCAATTTTACAAAGAATATAGAATAAATCCTTCAACTGATAGAAGTATAGTTAATAGTCAATACTCATAAAGAAATTATCCAAGCATCAACAGGGTATAGAAATTATAGTATTAAATTTGGTGAGTGCAATCTCATCACAAATCTAGTTGTCATTCCCATGTTAGAATTCGACACTACACTAGGGATATACTGGTTGTCAAAGTATAATGATAAGATCAACTACAGATGTAAGGAAGTTTCGGTAGTATTGAACAGATAACCAACAATCATTTTCAAAGGAGAGTTATATCAGCCTGATATTTGTCTCAAAGTACCTCTCACAGCCTTATTTATGAATATGACTAGTGAAGATGGAGAAGGAAATGAAAGTATAAAAATAAATAATGTCCCTATCATTCAGGGATACAGTGACGTATTTCCTAAAGAGTTACCTAGAAATCCACAAAAAAGAGAGGCATAGTTATCTATTGAACTTATACCTAGATCTAATCTGAAATAAAATACCCATTATAAAATGAAAAATATGGAGTTAGAGGAATTAAATAAACAACTACATGATCTTCTAGATAAAGGATTTATCTGACCAAGTGTGTCTCCTTAGGGAGCAACTATTCCCTTTGTAAAGCAGAAGGATGGATTAATGCAACTATTCATTGATTATAGAGAACTTAATGGGATCACAATGAAGAAAAAGTACCCTATCCCAAGTATTACTGATTTATTTGACTAACTTCATGGGTATCAATTCTTCTCCAAGATTGAACTTCAATATGGGTATCATCAGTTGAGGGTGAATAAAGAAGATATAACAAATATTTCCTTCTAAACAATATATGGGAATTATGAGTTTATTATTATGACATTTGGTTTGACTAATGATCCATCTATATTTATGTATTTTATGAATAAAGTATTTAAGGACCACCTTCATAAATTTCTGGTAGTTTTTATTGATGAAATTATGATATACTCCAAAATTCGTGAGGATCCTGAGGATAATATAAGGGTTATATTGGGAACTCTGAGGATGGTGAGTCTATTTGTAAAATTTAGAAAATTTAAATTCTAGTTACAAAAAGATTCATTCTTGGGGTATATTGTAACCAATGAAATAATCTTAGTTGATCCTATGAAGAAAAAGTCTATTAAGGAGTGGCCTTATCCTACAATAATAACTAAGATTCATAGTTTCCTTGGTTTAGAAGGATATTATAGAAAGATTATGAAAAACTTTTCCTGAGTTTCTAATCCACTAACCAAGTTAACTCAAAAATGGGATATGTTCATCTAGATAAAAATATTGTGAAGAATGTTTCCAAGAATTGAAGTAGAGATTGGTTACTGCACCTGTGTTAAATCTACCCTCTATCAGAGAAGGATTTTTAATTTATAAATATTCATATCTAAAAGGGCTTGGGTGAGTCCTAATGAAAAATAATAAAGTGATTTCTTATTCATATCGATAATTTAAGCCACATTAGAAGAATTATCCTATGTATGAACTGGAGCTATGTGCGGTTATTTTTTCTCTGAAAATATGGAGAGACTATCTTTAGGGGAGAAATGTGATATATACACAGACCCCCAAAGATTGAAGTATATTTTCACACAAAAGGAATTGAATATGAGACAAATGAGACGGTTGGAACTTCTTAAAGACAATGACTATTCAATTCATTATCACCCTGGAAGAGTAAACAAAGTCATTGATGCATTAAGTTGGAGAGAACCTATTGTGTTGGATATGATAAGGATTAAATGAGATCCTTTCATCAAGGACCTATTAAAACTAAGCATGGGAATCATAAAGGAATGGACATCATCAAACCTATATGAAATTATTTTTGAACTATCATTACTATATAAGATCAAGAAATGTCAATGAGAATATCCTTTATTACAAAGTAAGATAGAGGCTATAAAGAATGGAAAGTTTACTAAGTTCAATATTGACCAAGAAGGTGTATTGAAATTTTATACAAGGATATATGTCCCATTTATCCTAAAGATAAGGAAGGATATGATGGATGAAGCTCATAGTCTTATATTTTCTATACATCTTGGAAGCACTAAACTGTATAGGGACCTTCGAAATCATTTTTGTAGGATAATATGAAAATGGATATTTCCAACTACACTACAAGGTTCTTAGTATTTTAGCAAGTGATTGTAGAGTGCCAACTTCCTAAAGGGGTATTGAAACCACTACCCATACCAACATGGAAGTGATAAAATATCACTATGGACTTCATCACTGGTCTCCCAAGAACATCTAATGGAAACAATGAAATATGGGTTATACTAGTTTTTCTCACCAAAACTGCCCATTTCTTTGCTATTTGGGAATATCTATCTCTCAAAAAACTTTCCAATATATATATAAAGTAAGTGGTGAGGTTTCATGGGGTGACACTTTATATCATTTCTAATAGTGATCTAAGGTTCACATCTAAATTCTGGAGAAGTCTTTAATGTTATCTAAATACTGAATTGTATTTCAATATGACCTATCACCTCCAAACTAATTTTAATATGAAACAACTATTCAGACACTCGAGGAGACACTAAGAACATGCTCAATGGAATTTACTAGTGGATGGGATCAACACCTCCCATTAGTTGAGTTCACATATAATAACAACTTCCACTTGATCATTAAAATGGAACCATATGACGATCTATATGGAAAGTGATGTAGAACTCCTACTTGTTGGGATGAAGTTGGTGAGAGGAAATTTCTTGGGCCCAATATTGTGTAAGAGATGATAGAAAAGATTCATGCCATCCAAAAACACATAAAGGGTGTTCTGAGTAGGTATAAGAGCTATAATGAAAACCATCAAAGGGACTTGAAGTTTGATTTTATAAAAAATATTTTCCTTATAATCTCACCATGGAAGAGAGTCAAGCAGTTTGGGAAGAAAGAGAATCTTAGCTCTAGGTACATTTTCCCCTATGAAATCCTTGATTTAATAGGAGAATTGACCTATCAGATAGCACTTCCACTACACCTATCACAATTTCATGATGTATTCCATGTATCTCTCTTAAGAAAGTACATTCTTGGTCCCTTATATGTACTGAATCCAAATGTGGTACAATTGGAACATGAACTCTCTTATGAGGAGCATCCAATAGATATCTTGGACTATAGAGACAAGGTTTTATGAAAAAATACTACCTACCACGAAAAAAGTGTTATAGAGAAACCATAAATATGAAGAAGTGATGTGGGAACTAGGGGAGAAAATGAGGCAGAAGCACCCTCAATTTTTTCTCAAATGTGAAAAAGAGTTTAAATATTGGGGACAAAATTTATTAAGGGGGGAAGAATGTGACAAACTAAAATTTATAAATTATATTGGTTTATTGAATAATTTTTTATACTTAAAATATCAAACTCTTCAAAAATATTGAAAAAAAAATAAACATACTATGAAAATGAAAATATAATATTAGGATAAATTATAGTGAATTTTGAGTGTAATAATGATGTAGTATTTATAAGGTATAAAGGGAAATGTGACTATTGGGATTCAATCGTTATATGACTATTATTTAATAAGACTGTTGGTCAATATGACCATTAGAAACTATACCATAGATTGATAACTTTACTATTATAATTTTTGTTTAAAAATAGTAATTAAAAATGAAAATTGATATAGAAGTTATAATTGATGGCCTCAACCAGCAGAGTCGTGTCGTTTGAATCCCATTTGTTAGAACTTGGGAGGGAGGTATTGAAACTAGTGTTTTCCCTTGACAAAGCACAATCTGAACCTTAATAAGTTAAACTTGAAAGAATTTGCCTACATGATAAGTTCAAGTTAGTGAAGATTACCACTCAGTCGATGTTAGCCGATGCACCCCATGAAACTACAACCATCACACACCTTACCCTTCAAGTGTATATAGGTGTAATGAGGGGTTACGTGTCCATAACTTAGTTATGTAAGGTGAAATTTACTCTGTATAAATAAAATTCCTTTTCTATAAATTCTTTTAATGATAGGTTTCTTAATAAAATACATGTTTAATTGAAGTGAATTTGATAAAATGTTTTTTAGATGTTAATAAAACATAATTATATTTTTTTAGAAAATATATACAATTTTTATAAAATAACTAAGGTATTTTAAATAGTATTTTTTTTAATGAAATAATATTTCAAAACAATTTTTTTTAAATAATAAATGATAAAATAATTTAATAATGGAATAGTAAATTTTTTACTAGTGTTAAAAATTTGATCATTCCTGAAAAACTATTATTTTTAAATAATTAAGGATTTTTATATTTAAAAGTTAAAATTATCATATTTAAATAATTTTTATGATAAAATAATTTTTTTTAAATTATAATATCGAAATTAGGCTAGTGTGGATTTATAAGAATTTTCTAAAATACTTTATTTTTTCATGAATAGTAAAAAATACAGTTTTAGGGTTTTTGTATATTTTATGACAACATATTTAAGTCATAATGATGAAATAATTAATTAAACATAACAAATTAACTAAATTATTTTATTTTATTAATATTAAGTATTTTAATAGATTGTATTCGATTTTTAAGACTATAATTCACTTTCCAAATTCTAAAAAAGAAAATTTGATTTTTAAAAACATTACTTTGTGAAAGCTTTAAATTTACATGCCAAAATAAGTATTTAAAAATTAAGCAAGATTATGGTGGATAAAAATAACATAAAATATGACCCAAATGTCCAAAACCATGATCTTAAACCATGGGTAAGCCAATGGTTTTTCATTTTCCACAACCTAGTTTTCCAAGACCTATACTTGGAAAATATTAAACAAATCCTCCACTTCTACTATAAATGTCTACACTTTTCTCCATTTATATTCACTAAAAATACATAATCCATAAAGTTTGGATGATGTTTCTTCTTAAGGATTCCCCTGAGGTTACCTCAATTCCCCAAGGTTCCATCCTCATGTTTTAGGAACACCTCTTCAAGGTAAGGGAAATCTTCACTTATCTTTTCAATTCAAGTTTCATTTTTCTGTGGTATGTCCTCAACTTTCCAAACTATGTTCTTGTATCCAATTTATTTTATACCATTATTGTACGAAGAGTCTTTTATGAATGGGAGATGTAATGACCCAATTTTTTATCAATGGAATTTTCATCTTATAATTACATCTTATAGTATAATCACATAAGATTATATATAGAACACAATACAAAATTTATAAATGAAGAATGAGTGAAATAAAAGGTATCACTAGAAGTTAAGAAACATATACCAAGGAAATAGTAACTTGACCTTTAGAATATTAATGTGACCCTTATGAATAGTAAACTTGAAAATGTAATAGTAACCTCACCAATGAAAGTATAAATAAAATGTATCCATATTATAAGTTTCAATATAATATAATTATATAATTATATAAGTAAATAAATATTTTTAAAATCATTAATTAATTATTGATATTTTTTTAAGTCATGTATATTTAATTAAAATTTTATTATAAATTTAATAAATTAAAATAAAATTAATTTTATTAAAATGTATTTGTAAAATAATATTTTTATGTCTTATGATTATAAGATAATTTCATGAGACCTTAATTAATTTTTCAAAGTGTTAGAAAAGCAGTTTTAATTAAAAAAAATTGATTTTTCAAGTAAATTATGGTTTTAATTAAAAATTATATTTATCATATTTATAAAATTATTTTCATTAAATAGAGTTAATTTTTGGATTATACACATCAAAAAATTCTTAGGGTAATTTTTTGGGATTTTTCTTAAATACTTGAATTTTTGGTGAATAGTGAAATACAATAATTTATGGTGTATATACATTATAATTTAAATACACTCTTTATTGAGTCATGGTTGATGTAATCACCCTTGGTTCAAAATCACATGATCTAATTACTATTTTTAGTCTCAATAATCAGCACTATTTCTTATCTTGATCAAAATAATAAACTAATGGAATAATTATTGAGAAAACACTCTCCTCCTCCATTATAAATACCACCCCTCACTTTCTTATCTCCTCACACCTCACAAGCCTTGTTACTTGAAAACTTTTTGCTCAAATATCTCACTAAGACCCTCCCCCATGTCTTGGAGATCTTGGTCTCATCAAAATACCAAAACCTCTCCCCTAAGGAGGTTCTCTAGAGGAAGGAATCAAGATGTAAAACCTTATTCCTTTTTCTTTCAATTTCTTTTCAAATTCCTTGGTATTATTTTATATCCTTACCTCTAATCATCCAAATGGTATGATAAATTCAGTACCTTAGATGTACTAGAACTTTTTTATGCTAATGTAATAATTCATCATAATCTCCCCTTTCCTCTCCTTTTATAATATAAATGGAAACACCAATCGAGATGTGTTAATTTATCACATTCAAGGACGATGAGTTTTAAATTTCTATTACCATATTAAATTATGGTAATAAAACTATTTTATGGTTTAACCAGGTCATTATGTTTTTAATTTATCCTTTTTAATGTTCTATAATTAGTTTTTTAAAAATGGTATTAATTTATAAAACAAAATGAGTTCACTGTGATAAAAAACCGCCAATTAACCCAAACAGTTATCATTAAACTTTTATATAATGATTCATGCTCAATAAAAAAATAAAATTAATTTTATAAAAATTTAATCTTTTTTATTTTCTATAATAACATATAACTTCAATTCTAGAAAACAATTTTCATCTTACATGATTATCCGTACATGTATATAAGTAAACCGACCATGAAAACCAAGGAAACAAGCACTCCCAAAAAATAAAATTGACCATATTAACCCATAAAAATGTCCATGAATGAACATAATAAGGTTATAATAAATTAATTAAATTTATAATATGTTACATAATTATTAATTAATTAATATAATTTGATTATCCAGGACATTAAGATCAAGTTAAGAACACCATCATACTTAAGGTAAGGGATTCTACCAAAACCTCCATTATTCCTTTGGGTTATTCTTACTCTATTTTTATCCAAATTAAATTCTATATTATTTTTATTTAAATATTATAAATTCTATTTATATGTTCCAAAATCATGTTTTAAGATCCATCCACCCTTCTTTTTCGGGGATAAAAATGATTTTAAATGACCACCTTCTCAATTCTTCCCGATAAGCAAGCATGATTTAAGGGAACATCCCGAACACTTACCCATTTTCAATTTGATCCATAATATATTTTAAGACACCATTATTTTTATAAAACCAGTATTTTTTTATGAAAAAATCTTGATTCATTTTTTGTTTTATATAAAAGATTATTCTATTTTCTATTTTAAATGATCTTTGATATTTTCCTTGAACTGAACCAAAATGTTTTATTTATAAAGTATCTTAAAACCCATTTTTTTACATGTATTCACTTTATTATTTAATAAACTATCATGATATATTCCTATTTTCTCTTATGAATGTCCATTTATGATTTAAATCCTTTCTTTCATTTAAAAATTTATGATAATCCATTATATTATTCCTCTTGACAAGATTATGATAACCAATCTCTACCATGGGTAAGCCTTATGTTTATGTATGATTGATTATATATGATTATTTATATAGAAAACATATTCATGAACATGTTATGATAGGAATTACCAGATAACTCTCCAATTAATTGGTTAAAGTTTAGTCTCATGAGACTTTATGTGCAACGATATTGGTGGTTATCCTTGACTCGTGTTCCATGTGCAATGGTTTTAGTGCTTAAAATTGACTTGTGATCCTCTATGATCAAAGAGATTGGATCATGCTAAATTCATGTTTTATGTTATCACAACATTACTATGATTCCATGATTATATGACCCCATGTTCTAAATGTTTTGATTCCTTATGTTTAATCATGTACCGTTCCACTTTATATCATTATGTTATGCCTTCTAACCCATGTCCTAAGCTTTATTATTATGTTTATCCCCTTTCTAGGATTTTTATATCATAACTTTGTCCATGTTATCCCCAGTTTATCCTATGTAGATGTATGAGAATAATATAAGTTAGTAGCTCAATACGAAGATTAAATAAAATTTTCTTTTATGATGTTTAATTATGTACCTAGTCTTAAAAAAATCTATACCTTTTGGATCCTTGGATTGTATTTTGATGTTCAATTATGCTTAAAATCATGTAATGATTTGTGTAAAAGGATAGTGTCTCTATTATTAGTATCACCGTATGTTATATTTATTTTTAGAGATTAGGAATATAGAACTTTAGTAAGAACCTTATTTATAAGACTAAGTATAAGAAAACATCCCTAAATTTTGGTATGTATGGAATAAGTGGTTTATCGATAAAATACATCCCTGTATGGATTCTACAAGTAGACGTGGTTTTGGAAGAGATGTCCCTAGGAGTGAAAATACTAATAAGGTGTTCTGGGGCTAACTTAGGGTAACCTGGAATATGAAAATGGGTCTTACTACACACCTAGTTGGACACTCTCGGTGGATATGCTTTGGTAAATTCAAAAGCTCATTATGAAACATTATTAAGGGAACAAAAAAAAGATCCCATAAGAATATATGTTATGAAACAGATCAAGGATAACCTATATTTAAACCTAGGGAATCAAAAGTTATGATTTACTTTTCCTTTAAAAGTTTATCCATTTATGTTCAACATTTTCTTTTATGATTATTATCTAAGTATTCAAGCCCCCTAATTGCACTTAATTTCCTTAGATAACGACTGGAAATAGAAGAACAAATGCCAACAATCAATGTGATAGGGAATATGAATATTTCCCTAATTATATTCTAAATATTATCTGAATGGGCGCTTAAAACATCATGATTGTACATGCCCAAATATCTCAAGTTATGAATAATAACATGAATCATGTGGAATACCCTCCTCCTCCAAGGAAAGAGCAAGTTGCTGTCGAATCCTTCATGAGGAAAAGGTCTCCAATGTTTAGTGGATCTTTCGATCCACTCCTCGTGGAATAGTGGATTAACTCTATTGAAAAGATATTCTCTTTCCTCTAGTGTTAGAAGAAGAGAAATTCATACTGGCATTCTATTGTTTTGATGGGGAAGCTGATCAGTGGTAGACATTGATCAAAAATAAGAATTACAAGGAGGAAATTGATACCATGTATTGGGAGGAATTCATGAATTTTTTTCAATAAATATTTTTCCTGAACCCTCCATCTCATGATGTAAGGAGAGTTCCACAGACTTAAGCAGAAGGAAGATGAGTCTTTCGGGCCATATGAAACAAACATTACAAGGATTTCAAGATACACTTCCAACTTTATCATGAACCCCAAAAGCAAGGTGGATCAATTCTTTAGAAGACTAAAGCTAAGTCTTGGAAAATCATTGGCGATTCGTGACTTCCACAATTATGAGTAGATTTTCCATTGTGATCTCAATGTTGAAATGGTGATCTGAGACTCTCAATGGTCTCATGGGCCTAGTGAAAAAATAATAAAATAGAGTCTAATATGGGTGGTTTGAAAAATAAATCCCACGATGGAAAAAAGACCGAACATCCAATTTTTCAAAACTGTGGGAAGAAGCATCCTAGGAACTATCTAATGGGAACCATAAATTGCTTCAAATGTGGAAGAATGGGACATTTGGCTAAGAACTTCCAAAGGGATATGAATAATTCCAATAATGGGGAAGAAGAAATGAAGGTTTATATCAACACTCAACTTGTAGTTTAGTGTTACAACTGCAAGGAACATGGTAATTATGTGAACAATTTTCCTAATCCAAGGGTTGTCAGTGGAAATCAACAACAACCTCCAAGGAAACATGGAAGGACATACACTATCAGTACTACTAAGGTGGATCTATAAAATTATGTGGTGATATGTATGCTAGTTATTCATTCAATAATAGAGAACATAATATTTGATTTTGGTTTTATTCATTCCTTTATATCTTACAAGTTTAGTAGACCTATTAAATCACCACCTAAAAATTTGGATGTTGAGTTATCTGTGAGAACAAAAAATGGGAAAATTACTACATCCAAAGTTTATAACTCCTCCCCAATTAATGTTTTTAGATTGAAACTCCCAGAAAATCTTGTCATAATCCCTTCGGTTTAGTTTGATGCTATATTGGGCATGGATTGGATATCTTTGTACAAAGCTAACATTTACTGTTGGGAAATAGAGATCACTCTTCACATCTTGAATCATCCTCCAATTCTATAAAAGTGTTATGGGTAAGATGAATCTTATTTAGAATCATTGAATCAAGTTTGTATATTATTTTCTTATGAGAAAGCATATCTATCTCAAATGATTGAGATAAAGAATAATATTTTTCTCGATGATATGTCCATCATGAGGGATTATACTGATCTATTCTTTGAAGAATTTTCTTGTCTTCCACCTAACTGAGAGGTTGAGTTCTGAATTGAACTTATTCATGGATCTTAACCTATATAAAAGACCCCTTGTAGAATAGACATTGTTGAGCTGGAAGAGCTGAAGAAGCCGTTACAAGAGAATCTAGAGAAGGGTATTATACGCCCGAGTTCTTTAATATGGGGTTCACCAATCCTCTTTGTTAAGAAGAATGATGGATCAATACACCTATGCATTGATTATCATGAGCTTAATAAAATATTGATAAAGAAAAAAGTATACCCTTCCTTGGATAGATAAATTTTTTGATCAGCTATGTGTGGAAAATTATTTCTCAATGGTAGATCTTTGGTCAGGATATCAACAATTAAAGGCGAGAAAGAAATATATTCCTAGGAATTCCTTCAAATGAGGTATGAACACTATGAGTTAATAGTGATGAACTATTGACTCACTTATGCTCCATTAATTTTCATGGATTTAATAAATAGAGTCTTTAGATATTACCTCGAAAAATTTGTGGTAGTGTTTATCAATGATATTATAATATACTCCAAGAGCAAGGAGGAACATGATGATCATTTGAATACTATGTTGAAGACTTTTCTAAGGGAAAACTTTTATGCAAAGTACATTAAATTTGAGTTCTAGATAGAGGAAGTATCTTTCCCGGGGAATGTTATCACCAATAAAGGGATATCTGTGGACCATTCCAGGAAAATGACAATCAAAGAGTGGCCCATGAAAATAGCTGTAACAGAGATCCATAGTTTTCTTAGCCTGTTTAGGTATTATCGATAATCTATGAATAACTTCTCATGATTTTCAAACCCAATAACCAAGCTGAAACAAAAGGGATGATGTTTTTCTGGACTCAATAATGCGAGGAAAGCTTTAAGGAGCTCAAAAAAAGGCTTATCACTGTGCCGGTACTCACACTCCTAACAAGTGGAGAACTGTTTTTGGTGTACAAGGATGCTTTGAAGAAGGGATTAAGATGTTTAATGATGAAAAATTATAAAGTAATTGCCTATGCCTCAAGGCAGTTGAGAATCTATGAGAAAAACTATCCCACTCAGGATCTACAGTTGGCAACTATGATCTTTACATTGAAAATATGGTAGCATTATCTCTATGGGGAGAAGTGTGAGATATATACTGGTCACAAGAGTCTCAAATATATATTCACATAGAAGGATATCAATATGTTCCAACAAAGATGGTTGTATCTCATCAATGATTATGACCTCTCAATCCATTACCATCCTGGTAAAAAATTAGTGTAGGTGATGATCTTAGTTGAAAGTATCCTGCTTCTTTATCGATTATGAGAATTGAGCTGCATCCAATATTCTTAGAATTGTAGGAGATGTGCATGGGGATCATTAAGGTAGGAAGATAATTAATCCTTTCTCAAATGAATTCTCAACTATCTCTCATGGAGAAAATAAAATATGCTCAAATAAATGATATAGATATTCCAAAAAGGGTTGATATAAGGCCCCACCCTTAAACATTACATAATATTGTGTAAATTCAAGAATTCAAATTGAGGATATTTTCAGGTTTTGAGTTTTATAGAATTAGGTCAAAACTATTACATAATAGACCCTAACATTACATGTGGATAGTTACATTAAGTATCCACATTTTCCACCAAAGGAAACCCTTTAAACAAAACATGATTTCTTGTTCTTGATGAAAATCTTCATGAATTATCCATTTCTCTTACCCATCCTTATACCATGTGGAAAAAACATAAAAAACGTGTGATGAAAATAAAAAGCTGAGTAAGGAATTTAAAATAAGGAATAAAATTGTTAGTCTATGAATATTTAAAACCCATTAAAACATTTTCACAAAATCATACTTTTCACCTGTAGAACATAAACTATTTAACTTACATCATCTAATAAAAATATTTATAAAAAACATAATATAAATCTTAAAACATAAATATAACTTGTGGAATCCATATAATACTTTCAATTTAGAATTCACAACTATATAGGGAGTAACATTCCTGGTTACATTTGGAATACCTATCACAGTATATTACCTAAATGTCTTTAGATAAACCTTATCATTTACCTATATCACATTACCCAATGAATTGGAGAGCTATCAAGGGCTCACCCACCATTATTTTATCATGGAACCACCCATATATATAATAAATGACCAAGAACCATAACATTATAATAACACATAAAACATGCATAAAGGAAAAATAAGATTTCCACATTGCAATCATATGATACCATTTTAAGATATTATAAATTCATTCTCAAAACCATTTTCAGTAACAAAATACCTAAAAAGGGAATATATTGTTTATTTTTATTTAAAAATCATTATGAATTTTAGAGGAATCCAAATATCAAGTAGTGGTTGCAGTGGCAAATAAGTTGTTGTCACCACATAAGTTAAAAAAACAATCTATTATCAAAAACCGATTTAAAGCATTTTAAAAAAGTGATTTTTGAATCAAAGTGTCCCATACCACTTTGAAGCTTTTAAAATAAATTCTGGAAATAATATTTTAAAACATTTATGTCAATATAAATAAATCTATAAAGCCATTTTTAAAACATGGACATGAATGAGAAAAAATTCAAAGAGTAAATCTTTAAAACGCTTGAAATGATGTTATAATTACAGATTCCTTTACAACTTGAGAAATTTTTTTATAAAAATAATTAAATATTAACATTAAAAAAACTTTAAATATCATTATAATATATTAAGTCATGATATTAAATGTCAAAACGGTCATATATACACCATAAAGGTTAATACAGGCGCACAATATCAAGATTATGTCCCAACAAAAGAAGATTGAGACGAAGTACCCTTACAATGATCATATCATTATATTAAGGATAAATCAATTACATAATTATGCGTGAAAAATATAAATACACCTAATATAAGTTGTTATTCAGTGTAAAAAAATCATAGTTCATTCACACATATTAGTGGAAAAACAAAACCAATGACATGGATATTTAACTCAATGAATGGAGATTGAGTTAAGATTTCATTTACCTTGATTTAGACTCGCTTGATAAAAATTTTCCATCTTATTATTCATTTTATATCACATATTACCATGTTATAAAAATTATATAATTATTTAAGTTCATATCAGTCATTTTGTCAATATTCGATACTTGAGTAAAAAATGAACTTGTTTTGAGGTAAATTGTCCATGTGGTCAAAATTCCATCAACTATAGAATATTATTCATGATTTAGATATCATATATATCTAGTATAAATGTATTTAGAATAGTCTATAATATTTGGAGATAAGAAATGAAATGAACCATTCATGGAGACGGTAGGCCGTACGTACACATGAACACTACTTTCTTTTCTCTGTCATATTAATGTAATGAAAAACAAATGATACATAGGTATATTATAATTATAGTATAATATATATGTTATATATTCTACCTAAGTTCATTAATGCTATCCTTTATACATTCCATGTATGGAATGAACAATTCATATCACTTTGAGGGGGTGGTAGTTCATACTTCCTCAAATAAAATTATTGTATTTACACATTATGGAAAGAATAAAAGTATGTTGTAAAAAAAATTATATAAGAACAGAGAAAATATAAATATAATATATTTCATATATAAATACAATTTTATAATAATGGCCATCATGAGAGGTTGTAGTAGAAAGAACTACATTTACTCAAATATTAAATGTCATAATCATCCAAAAAATTTGTGGATGGCATAAAAATTTTCAAATTACATATATTTTAATATTTATAATATCATTTATTTGAATATTTCATTAATAAGGTAATTATTGCATCATAATTGTGTCTTAAATAAATTTATTTATTTAATGACTAAAAATTATAAATAAAATACCATGATGAAGGAATTATTTTTAGATTTATAATGACTATTTATAGTTAATGAGATTAGTTATATAACCCTATATTTAAATAATTTTAGTAAAAAGATACATGTTTATGTTATATTTCTCTTTACTTTAAATTAATTATTATAACATGTCATTATCACACCCTAGTGGTTCAAAAATCGAAAAAGTTCAGACTAAGGATTGTATTGGTCTCCCATCACTCATCAAATATGATTAGGACACACGTTAGGATAGTTTTATATTATAATAATATTATTTTTATCATTATTTACCTAATTTACCCTTTAATTATGTTAAATAAAAATAATTACTGAAGTTACTATTCATAAATCCCAAAAAAGGTATCTATTTACAAAATTTGGAACATATGAATCAAAATTTGGAATAATTTTTTCAAAATTCAAAACACAGTAGTTGCAGTAATTAATTTAAAATTAAATCCCATTGTCAAAATGAGAAAATAAGTTTAAAATAATTAAAAACCATCAAAAGATTGACACACGTTTATATCGAATTTCATTGTGAAATTAATTCCAATGAACATAATTTTATTAAATTATAAAAACTTAATCAAATTACTCTTTAAAACCAATTAAAAGGATAATTTAACTATATAAAAAAATTAGATGAAAAGTTCGTTTTGAATTAAAATGCAGTATTTATCATTATTCATTAAAAAATGAAATTTATGAGAAAAATATAAAAATTTCAACCAAGGTAAATTTTGATATCCTGATTCCAAATAAGATGTTTATTTTAACAAATAGAACATATTATATTGAAAAAAACTATATTTAAAAAGGTTTCTCCATCATAAGGCATTAAAACTGTATATTTAGAAAAATATTTCTTTTATACATAAAATTGAATTTGTTCTTTTATAATGTCTATAAAACATATAAGATGAATTTTAAACATTATATTTAATATATTACATATATATTTCATTAATAATATCCAAAAAGGGTGATTTTATTATTTTATAAACTCCCTTATTTTTTATTAAAATAGTTTTTCGTAAATACACATCCTTTATATTGAATTGGTTTTTATTTAATTTACAACTTAATTTGGTAACCAAATAATCATTATATAAACATATTTAAACCATATTTTCATAATTTATTTAATACTGTTCATTCCTTCCATTCCAATGGCTAGGTTATAATGATAAGTTTTAAATAATAATATTTAGTTGTTTATTTAAGCTCGATACATCATCTGATGTACACTATTGAACATAGTGTTTCTTTATTAAAAATCATGATGTTACATACTCCCCCCTTTAATAAATTGTGTCCTTGAAATTTTAATTTTGGGTTGGTAACTAGGGTATGAATTTTCAAAATATCTTTATTGAAAACCAACATTAGAAAAAGGGTTAATAAAAATTACACTTTAAAAGATAAAAATTGAAGTAAAAAGGTCACCCGAGATGACAGATATTAGGGTTCCATGTAGGAAAACATGGATATGGAAGAAAAACAAACCATCTTATTCTGATGGATAGTGATAGAAAACATGATCGGGAGAAAGTTAACAAATAGAAAACCACAAACTTGTGATGAGTTAAATGGCATTTGATTTCCCATTAGGAAACGTAAACATAAAAAATTTCTATTTTAATATAATTTTCATAATGTTAAGGAATTTATTTATGACATTGAATAAGAACATAAGGAAAAATACTTACTTTTAAAATAGAGTTTCATCCTTTAATAAATTTCATCCATAAACTCATCTTTTTTCCAAATAATGACTATTCAAGATGATGTGGTCACACCTGAAGCACTAGAATCAACTTATAGGGAATCACATAATACAAAAAATATTAACTATCTATTCATCTTGTATTTATATATTAACCAAAATAAAAAAAAGGTTAGTATAAGATCAGATAATTCCCTAAAAAATAATAAACCATTGGATTAAGAGAAAATACTTTTAATCTCCGAAATTCAACTGTAAAACCCCAAGTTCAACATAGACCATTCAAAAAATGACTATCCTTAAAATTATTTAAAATAATACAAACTAATATTGAAACCCAAAATTCATAATTATTTGATAACAAAGTATTCCAAGATAAATTTTAACATGTATCTCTAAATAAAATCGATCACTCTTAAAGTCTCATTCTTAAAAGTAATTATCCTAATAACATATTCTCCCTGATATGTTAATCATTTCCATAAATAACATAATTCCCATAATTAGAAAACTAAAATCATATATTATTTTGAAATATAATTCAATGATTACTCCATTAAAATCCCAGTGTTCTATTAACCTTAATCATATAATGTTCTTAAAATAGTGAACATCTTCCAAAATACCATTTATCATGTAATCCACAAATAATTCTCTAATACTAAGGATATACATTAAATAAAAAATATATATCCCAAATAAACTTATTATTAATCCATACAAAGTTTAATTAAATAGAATAAGTCATACTAACTAGGGACTTCACGTAGGATAGTGGAAGGCAATAAAGGCCCATTTCACTCTGGTTGTGAGTTTGATTCTCGTAGCCTTGTCTGATGTGATGGTTTATCACACAGTCTGCGTGTTTCACTTTTCCAAAAACTGTATAATTATTATAACATTACCAAAATGAGATAAAATCCTTAAAAATAACCACAAAACATTTTAACCTCAAAGGTTATTTTATACCTTTCATTTTTTAGTACCAAAATTACTAACCCTTAACTAACTCAAAAATAAATGTCTCCAAAAATACCATTAATTATCTAGAAATTTCATAACATAAACCTCAAAAGGGATTTCTAAAATATTTATCTTATGATAAACTTAAAAATTATAAACTCATATGATATTTCTATCACTTAAGAAGACATCATAATCTCCAAAGTTGTCTAAACCATCCTTTGATACCAAATATAAGGCCCCAACCATAAACATTACATAATCATGAGTTAAGTCAGGAATTTACATTGAGGATATTTTGAGGTTTAGATTTTTTGATAATTAGGCCACAAATATTATCTAATAGACCCAAACATTAAATGTGGATAAATACACTTAGTATTGACTTTCTCCACCAAAGGAAACCCTTTAAATGAAACATGATTTTATTTTCTTGATAAAAATATTATCGACTTCTTCCATTCTCTTACCCATCCTTATACCCTATGGAAAACATTTAAAAAATTTGGTATGGGCATAAAAATATCACTAAGGAATATAAGATAAGGAATAAAACCGTTCGTTCATGAATATTTAAAACCCATGAAAACATTTTCACAAAATCATACTTTTTACCTATAAAACATAAACTATTTAGTTTAAATAATGTAATCAGAAGATTAATACAAAACATCATATAAATCATAAAACATAAATATAAGTTATGGAATCCATATCATACTTAAATTTTAGCTTTCATAGCTATATAGGGGGTAACCTTCTTAGTTATGTTTAGAATACCCATCACAGTATATTCCCTAAATCTCATAGGAGAAACCTTATCATTTACCTCTATCATGTTACCCAGTACATTGGACAACTATCACAGGCTCACCCACCTTTGGTTTATCATATAACCACTCATATACATAATCAATTCCCAAGAACAACGACATAATCATAAAACATAAAACTTTCATAATGTAAAAATAACATTTTCACATTGCAATCATATGATATCATTTCAAGATATAATCAATTCATTATCAAAACCATTTTCAATAAAAAATACTTAAAAAATAATTATGGTATTTAATTTTGTTTAAAAAACATTCTTAATTTTATAGGAATCCAAATATCAAATAATGGTTGTGGTGGTAGAGAATTCATTGTCGTCACATACGTTAAAAAAGAATCCATTTTCAAAAAACAATTTTAATGCACTAAAAAAGAGATTTTTGAATCAGAGTGTCCCATACCACTTTGAAACTTTTAATATAAATCTTAGAAATAAAATTTAAAACATTTATTTCTATATAAATAAATCAATAAAAACATTTACATGAATGAGAAATAATTTTAAGAATAAATCTTTAAAACGCTTGAAACTATGTTTTAGTTAAAGAGTCATTTACCACTTGAGAAACACTTGAATAAAAATAATTAAAGATTAACATTAAAAAAACTTTAAATATCATTAAAATATATTAATTCATGATATTACATGTCAAAATGGTCATATATACACCTTAAATATTAATAAAGGTGCACAATATCAAGACATATCTCAATGAAAGAAGATTAAGAAGAAGTCCCTTACAAATATTTTGTCATTAGATTAAAGATAAATCAATGACATAATTATGTGTTAAAAAAATTAATACACCCAATATAATTGGATATTTAGTGTAAAAAAATCATATTTCATTCACAAATATTCTTGAAAAAACAAAACTAATGACATGGGTATTTAAATCAATGGATGGAGATTGAGTTAAGATTTACCTTACCTTAAGTCTGACTTGTCACGTACAATCGTTATGTTCCTAAATAATAAACTTAGGTTAATTAATACTTTCATGAGATCATTTTTCAATTTTATTATTCCTTTTCTACCACTTATTATCATTTTAAAAAAATTATATAATTATTTAAGTTCATATCGGTCGTTTTGTCGGTATTCGGTACTTGAGTCGAAAATGGACCTGTTTTGATGTAAATTGTCCATGTGGTAAAAATTAAATAATATATATTATATTTTTCCTGATTTAGATATCATATATATCAAGTATATATTTATTTATAATAGTCGATAACATTTGGACATAAAAAATGAAATACACCATTCATGAAGATGATAGGCCATACGTACGCATGAACACTACTTTCATTTCTTCATCATATTAGAGGAATGAAAAATAAATGATACATAGATATATTATAATTATAGTATAATATATATGTTATATATGTTACATAATTTCATTAACACCATTCTTTATATGTTCCATGTATGGAATGAATGAGTAATATCACTGTGAGGGGGCGGTAGTCCACACTTCCTCAAATGACATTAACGTATTTAAAAATTATGGAAAGAATAAAAATTTCTTGTAAATAAAAAATATAGTAGAATAGAGAAAATGTAAATATAATATATTTCATATATAAAAACAGTTCCATCATAATGTTCACCATGAGAGGTGGTTGTTGAATATTGAACAATCATCATTTCGTGAGGCAGTAGTTCACCGTACATAGAAACAGTATGTTCTATATCCATTAGATAGAGGTATGTGTAAGTGTAGGTAGAAAACATAGCATAAACAAATCCTAGAATATTTAGGATACTAGTGTTTTTATGTAATCATATAATAATAATATCATAGAGAGTGGATAAAGAAAATAAAATAAAGGATCTTGAGAGAAGACGTTACCTCTAAATCGGGTAACTCCTTTTGATTTGATCCAAAAGGCTTCCTTGAGTTTCCTTATTCCAAACATAAGGATTATAAGAGGAAGGGAGGTATTTTTGGAGCTTATTTTAGTAGAATTTTGATGATAAAAGGGTATTTATAGGTGCGAGTAAATGGGTAGAGGTGGTGGCCTTTCATAAGAGGGAGGAGGGGCACTTTTGGAAAGTATTGAAATATTATTTTATTATAAATTTATTTTCAAAGTATAGTAGCTCAAAAATGATATATGTCAAGGATAATATGATGATGACTCGAAATAATCTCAACTAATAGGTTTTATACAAGTTTATGTCACAAAGTTAACCCTTCTTTTATCTTTAACCCTTAGTTAAGTAAATTAACTCTTACCATGTCTTTTGGTATGTTTACAATATATAGTTAATATAGTTATTATAAAATTCCAAGAGAACCTGAAGAGGATAATTAATTATATTTATAACATTATATTAGTAATTTTTATGATTATTTTATTTTTATTACTATTATATGATTTAATAAAATAGTATTTGTTTTAGAAACTCATTTATTTCAATTTTGACAATATTTATTAATTGATTTTTGTTAAAGTCATAAAAACTTGATTAATTATAAAAAAACTATATTAAATGAAATATTAAATTTCATAATAATCCATAATTTTTTTCATGGCATCAAATGTTTTAAATTAAATTTATTTTAATATTTATAATATCATTTATTTGAATCATTAATTAATAAGGTAATCACTACATCATCATTACGTCATAAATAAATATATTTATTTATGTCTAAAAATTATAAATAAAATACCATTAAGTATGAAATATTTTTATATTTATAATGAATATTTATAGTCAAATATATCAGTTATATGACCCTATATTATAATTGTTTTAGTAAAAAGATACATGTTTATGTTATATTTCACTTTACTTTAAATTAATTATTATAACATGTCAATATCTTTCCCAAGTTGTTCTGAAATGCCAAAAGTTCAGCCTAAGGATTTTTTGGTCTCCTATGACTCATAAAATAATATTATGACACATGTTAGGGTAGTTTTATATTATTATTTTGACCCTTATTTAGCTAATTTACCCTTAACAGTGGTAAATAAAAATAATTATTGAAGTTACAATTCATAAAGTCAAAAAATAAAAGGAATCTATTTACAAAATTTGGAACTTATGATTCTAAATATGGAATCCATTTTTTTAAATTAAAAACATATAATATGTAGTGATTAATTTAAAATTAAAACCCATTGTCAAAATGATAAAACAAGTTTTTAAAAAGAAAAAACTATAAAAAGATGAACACATGTTTATATCAAGTTTCAATGTGAAATTACTTCCAATTATCATAATTTGATTAAATGATAAAAAATTAATCCAATTAAACATTAAAACCAATTAAAAGGATAATGTAACTATATAAAAAAATTAGACAAAAATGCATTTTGGAATTAAAAATGCAGTATTTTTCATTGTTCATTAAAAAATGAATTTTATCAGAAAAATTCTAAAATTTCATGATGTCCTGATTCCAAATAATATGTTTATTTTGTAGAAAAGAACATATAAAAGTGAAAAAAACTATATTTAAAAAGGGTTATCCATCAAAAGGTGGTAAAACTATATTTTTAGAAAAATACTTCTTTTATACGTAAAATTGAATTTGTTATTATTTAATGCCTATAAAACATATATGATGAATTTTAAAAATTACATTGAATATAATACATATATATTTCATTAATAAAATCCAAAAAGGGTGATTTTATTATTTTATAAACTCACTTATTTTACATTTAAATAGTTTTTCAGAAAAAACATCCTTTATATGAAATTGGTTTTTATTTAATTTCCTACTTAATTTGGTTAAAAAATAATCATTATATATAAATATGTAAACCATATTTTCATAATTTAGTTAATACTATTCATTCCCATCATTCCAACAGCTAGGTTATAATAGTAACATTTAAATAAAAATATTTAGTTGTTCATTTAATCTCAATTTTGTGTATCATGTACGCTATTGAACACAATGTTTCTTTTATAAAACTCAAGATACTATAGTTGAAGCTATTAGAAATTGTAAATCCTCTGAGTTCAAGATCGATGAGGATAGAGTCGTAATATTTGGGTCATGATTATGTGTACCATCTGATCCAGAGATAAAGAATGAGCTTCTAAATGATACACATATTTTAAACTTCTCTATTCACCTAGGGACCACAAAGATGTATCGGTATCTCTGAGAGAAATATTGGTGGGAAAATATGAACAATGAGACTATTGAGTACACATCAAAGTGCCTGGTATGTCATTAAGTTAAGTTTGAAAGGAAAAATTATAAGGGATTATGAAACCACTACACATACCAACATGGAAGTGGGAGAACATTACCATGAACTTTTTCACTAGACTTCTAAAAAAATCCCAAGGAAACAATGATATATGTGTTATTTTGGATCATCTTATAAATAAAACTTACTTTATAGTAATTAGAGAGGACATCACAATCAGTTAACTTGTACTGATATACATAAAAGAATTATTAAGGATCTATGGAGTACCACTATCAATTGTATCTGATCGATATCCGAGATTCACCTCAATGTTTTGGAAAAGTCTCCAGCATGCTCTAAGAACTAAGCTGAAAATTAGTATAAACTATTATCTTCAAAATAATGACCAATATAAGAGAACTATTCAAACATTAAAAGAAAAATTAGGAGTGTGTTCTATAGAATTTAAAGGAGGATGTGGCCAACACCTGCCTTAGTTGAGTTCTCTTACAACAATAGTTTCCACTCAAGCATCCAAATGGAACCATATAAATCCCTTTATGGTAAAATGTGTAGAACACTAGCATACTGGGATGAAGTTGGTGAGTGTAAGATGCTAGAACCTGAAATGGTTGAAGGAATGGTGGAGAAGGTGAAAACTATTCAGTAACACACAAAGGTAGACCAAAGTTGAAAAAAGTGCACTGTAGACAATCGTCGATGAGAAATTGAGTGTAAAGTTGGAGATATAGAATTCCTCCAAATATCTCTATGGAAGAAGGTCATAAGATTTGGGAAGGAAGGAAAGTGAAGTCCCAAGTACACCGACCCTTATATATTCTTGATCACGTAGGAGATGTGGCATATCAAATTGAACTTCTACCTACCATGTCTAAATTACACAATATATTTCATGTGTCCCTCGTAAGGAAGTACATACCAGATCCTTCACATGTACTGTCTTCAGAGGTGGTATAGTTGGCGAATGATATTTCTTATGAGGAGAATCCAGTGAAGATCTTGGATCATAGAGATAAAGTTATATGCACCAAGACTACTCACCTGGTAAAAGTAATATATAAGAACCATAATTATGAAGATAAAACATGAGAACTATAGGAAGCAATGAAGGAAAAGTACTCACACATATTTTCATCTTAGCAAGTAAAACAAAATTTTTAGGGATAAATTTCATAAAGGGGGAAGAATGTAACAAACCAATATTTTATCAATGGAATTCCCTTCTTATAATTATTTATTATTGTATAATCAAATAATATTATATATATAACAAAATAAAATCCTTATAAATGAATAATTAGTTAAATAAAAAGTCTCTCTAGAAGTTAAGGAACATATACCGACGAAAAAGTAACTTGAAATTTAGAATAGTAATGTGACCCTTATAAATAGTAAACCAGACAATGTAATAGTAATCTCACCAATGAAATTATAAATAAAATTTATCAATATTATATGTTTCAATATGATATAATTATATAATAGTATAAGTAAATAAATATTTTAAAAATTATTAATTAAGTGATGGTATTTTTATAATTCATGTATATTTAATTATAATTTTATGATTAATTTAATAAATTAAAATAAAATATTTTTTCATAAAATGTATTCATAAAATAATATTTTGATGTCTTATGATTATAAGATACTTTTATGATCACTTAATTAATTTTTCAAAGTGTTAGAAAAGCAGTTTTAATTTTAAAATTTTTATTCTTCAAGTAAATTCTGGTTTTAATTAAAAATTAAATTTCTCACAATTTGAAAATTATTTCCATAAAATGGAGTTCATTTTTGTATTCTATACATCAAAAAATGGTTAGGTAAAGTTTTTTGGATTTTTCTGAAATACTTGATTTTTTGGTGAATTGTGAAATATATTAATTTACGATATATATACATTAAATAAACAATTTATTGCATCATGGATTATGTAATAACCATAGGTTCAAAATCACATGATATAATTATAGTTTTGAGTCTCAATAATCATCACTATTTCTTATATTGAGCAAAATAATAAACTAACGAGTTAAATATTGAGAAAACACTCCCCTCCTCCAATATAAAAACCTCCCTCACCACCTCTTCTCCTCACACCTTACAAGCCTTGTTCCTTGATAAAGTTATACTAAAATACCTCCATAATCCCCTATCTCATGTCTAGGAGATTTTTTTCACATAAAAATACCTAAATATATCCGCTAAGGAGGGTTTCAAGAGGAAGGAATCAAGAGGTAAAACCCTCTTCCATTCTCTTTCAATTGTTTTAAAGTTCTTTTGTATTATTTTATATCCTCAGCTATCCTCATAAAAATTATATGATAACTAAAATAACATACATTAAATATATTTTTTAATTATAATGGAATAATTCATCATTATCTCTCCTTTCCCCTCCTTTTTTTACTTGAAATGGAAACACCGTCCGAGATGTGTTAATTTATCACATTCAAGGTCGATGGGTTTTCAATTTCTATTATCATATTCAATTATGGTCATGAAACAATTTTTACTATTAAAAAATATTAATATATATTTAATTTATCATATTTAATTTTGTAGAATCATTTTTTTAAAATGGTACTTGTTTATAAAACGAAATGAGTTCGTTGTGATAAAAAAACACCAATTAACCCAAATAGTTATCATTAAAGTTTTATATAATGATTCATACTCACTCCAAATAACAAAATGAATTTTATAATGATTTAATATTAGGTATGTTATCTAATAACATATAAATTCAATCCTAGAAAACCATCCTCATCTTAATGATTATTCTTACATGTATATAAGTAAACCAATCATGAAAACCAAGGAAAAAAATGCCCCCAAACAATAAAATTGAAACTCTTAACCCATAAAAAAGGATATGAATGAAATTAATAAGGTTTTAATAAATCAATTACATGTATAATAGGTTATTTTATTATTAATTAATGAATCTAATTTTATTATCTAATACATTAAGATCAATAGAATAACACCTTCAAACTTATGGTAAGGGATTTTACCCGAACCCCCATTATTTCTTCTGGTTATTATTAATCTGTTTTTAATCAAATTAAATTATCTATTATTTGTATATAAAAATTTTAAATTATTTTTAAATGTTCCAAAATTATTTTTTAATATCCATTCATCCTTATTTTTTGGGGATAAACATGTTTTTAAATGATTCCCTACTCAATTCTTCCAGATAAGCAAGCCCGATTTAAGGGAACTTCCCGAACTCTTACCCATTTTCAAGTGCACTCCATAATCTATATTAAGACAAAATTATTTTTATAAAACCACTAATTTCATTATGAAAACCTTATTGGTTAACTTATGGTTTTATATAAAATATTGTTCTCATTTCTATTTTATATGATCTTTGATATTTTCCTTAAACTACACCAAAATGTTTTATTTCTACATTTTCTTAAACCCCATTTTTTACATCCATTCACTTCATTTTTTTCACAACCTGTCATGATATATGACTATTTTCTCTTATGAATGTTCATGTTTTATTTAAATCCATTCTTTCGTTGACACCTCTGTGATAATCCCTTATGTTATGCCTTTTGACAAGATTATGATACCTAATCCCTACCATGGGAACCCTTATGTTTATGTATGATTGATTATATATAATTATTTATGTGGAAAATATATTCATGAACATTTTATGATGGGTACACCTATATAGAACTTTAATTAATTGGGAAAAGTTTAGTCTCATGATACGTTATGTGCAACGGTCTTGGTGGTTAGCCTTGACTCGTGCTCTATGTGCAACAGTCTGGGTGGTTAACGTTGACTTGTGATACTCTATGTGAAAAGATATTGGATAATTCTAACGTCATGTTTTATGTTTCCTACACATTATTATTATTACATGATTATATGATCCCATGTTCTAAATGTTATGATGTATTGTGGTTAATCATGTACCATGCCTCTTTATATAATTATGTTATGCATTCTAACCCATGTACAAAGTTTTATTCTTGTTTTTATTCCCTTTTTGGTATTTTTATCTCATACCTTTTTCCATGTTATACCCAGATTATTCTGTGCAGATGTATGAGCATAATGTAATTTAGGAGCTCAATATAGATATTAAATAAAAGTTTCTTTTTTGATGTTTAATTATGTACATATTCTTCCAAAGACACTGGAATTTACGATCCTTGGATTGTATTTTGATGTTTAATTATGATTAAAATCATACAATGATATGTGTAAAAAGATAGGGTCACTATAGGAGACCCCTATCCCCTCCCATTTTTCATTTTCTAAAACTATGTTTTATACCTCTTATACTGCTGATTTTTCTTCTCAAATTTTATACTTTTACATGATAAATTATATTTTTTTATTTTAATAACCAAACCACTTTTATTTTGTAAGGGCATTCAAATAGATTTAAAATTGTATTTTTATTTAGGTATTTACATATATGACACTCACATTTCCTTTCGTGGGTTAAATATGATGTAATGGTAACGTATTAAACGCTCTTTTGTATGTCAAGATTTTTAATAAGTAACCCATATTTTTATTCTTCAGGGGTTATTAATGAAATGATTTATTATCATCTATGCGGATCACATGAAATTAATACATATAAAGGGTGTAACTTGATAGTGATCTAATTCATTGGGTAAAGAATCTAATCTATAAACATGACATATTATATGATACCTTGGTGAATAACCATGGTAATTTTTATTTACGCACCTTGCTAATAAAACATGGTGACATGATTTTGAATGTCTCATTTAAATGTTGTAGAAACATTTAAATGTTTTGACTCATGATATTATTACTATTAATATATGCATCTTGCTCATGCCTTATCATTATAGCTTATGTTCTTATATATATGTCTCAAGATCCCATCCTCTATGTCTCTATTTTTTTCCCTTACTGGGCTTCATGATCACCACATTCCTTTGATGTATGTCTCTAGGATATGAGATGCAGTAAAAGTAACATAGAGTAAACCCATGAAGATGTATTTAAAATGTTTTATTCATGTATTATTTACCTTTTTTTCAAGAAAATAAACTTGAGAAGATCCTCTATTTATAAAATGTAATGAAAAGTTATATAATAAAAAGGATATATTCCATAGTAATAAATGGTAATAAAAAAACCTAAATTCCACACTTTATAGAAACTTGAAGGTTCACTATGTAGTGATGGATAGACACTAGCATAGTTCCCCTTCCAAGTCCCGAATGTTTTATGTCCTGTCTATCCTATCCCTTCCCAAGGTAAATATAAGATCAAGTTAGTAAATATTGATGCTCTGATACCATTTTGTAACATCCCAATATAAACCAATAGTTCTAAGAGAGAATTTCAAATGGCCTCATACACACCTCCCCGTATGCAAGAGGCTGGAGACTAGTAGCAAGAGTTTGAGTTCATTAGTGGGAGGACTATACCTCCAATATCATATCATATAATCAATAATCAAAAATATAAATCTAATAAATAATCAAAGTAAACTTATAGAAAATGAATAGATGACAAACATATAAGAGCCCCAAAAGTGTTAATCTCATCCATAATATAAAAAGTAGATAATACAATGATAATTAAATAAAATAACATCTATGGGGTCCTTCCCTATCAACACTAGTCTGCTCAAGCTTCATACTCTAATTCTCAACCATCCACCATAGGGCCCTTTCACTTCACCATATCACTGGTCATAAAATCTACAAGCGCATAGAAATTCCTAAGTAGGGAGTGAGTACAAGACTTAGTAGGACACCACGAATGTTTCCTTTCTATAATTTCACAATATATATAATAGTGTATATCATGACATAAGTAAATTCTAAGTAAAAATACATGGGTTGAGTCCTCATGTGCTGACCAAGACACTATAAACCACATACTCACCTGATTGAGATAATTTACATTAAGAATTTTTAGAACACATGTACCTATATCAAGGTCACATATCTCACCCCACCATTCTGGTGGTTGTTAATGAAATTCCACATGTTCCGTTGGGTCTATATTTGGTCTAATTATCCTTTTAATCACCCATGACCCATGTTCTTAGGAATCCATGACCAGTATCTTCCAGATATCCACTATTCTTTCCTCTCTATAGGGGTAGCGACTTCCACCTTTTAGGATGTTAGGACCGCGTCAGGATGGGTAATTGGCCACCAGCTCACGTAACTGCCACCCTCAAGTATCCACCTATGTATCTTAGTATCCACCATCTAGACACAATAATTTCCACTCTACAGGGGTATCCACACTAGCCTTTAAGGATGTTAAGACCACATCAGGTTAGGTAACCTCATAAACCCAACATCAAGGCTCCACCTGAGAATCCCAATAATTTCTAGCTAGTCACTATGCTTTCCCCTCTACAGGGGTAACCACACCCTCTTTTAAGGATATTAGGACTGTGTTAGGTTTGGTAACCTCATACACCCAACCTCAAGGCTCCATCTGAGTATCTTGGTTCCTAAAACACAATTCCATGGACTATAAAACAAAAAAAAAACAATACATGTTGTATCAAGGAACAATAACCCACACCAAAATCAACATTAGGATAATCACACATAAACAAGTATGCCCATTGATACTCACACACCCACATGCATCTCAGAACAAGAATCGGCTAGTCCACCATTACATCACATAATGATAACATCATAAATATACAAGGCCTAAAAAGGTAATTAACCTACTAACTTAAAGTCATTGACATCAAATACAATGTGTGTCAAAGGTGTCATCACTGAAAGAAAGTTCACACACCAACCAAAAAAATGAACAAACATCAAGGATTCCTAAAACCAAAACCATGCATTTTATTTCAAAAAGAAATAAAATTTCACTTGAAATAATAATTTTTATCTCTTGCATAATTTACAAATTATAATTTTAGGTCAACACATGTTCTCACAATATTCTACTCACGAATAATTATGAAACCATGTTCGATAATTTATATCTCTAAATCATTTCAAGAACACACTTGGTATACCTTATAATTATTCTTTAGTAAAATCATGTAATTATTCTTTACAATTTTCCTTATTATCCTATGATAATTTTATATCTTTTCCACTTGATAATTTTCTTACAATCACCCTTAAGTAATTTATATAATTAAATTCTAATAATTTTCCTATATAATTATCCTTCATAATTCAATAATTATCATTTGATAATTCTCTTTACAAATTATCCTTCTATAAAAGGGATGATTATCTTTTGATAATTTTTTTTATATAAATTATCCGATGATAATGTAGGGAAATTACCTATTAATAATTATTAATAATTATCATTTGATAATATTTGTTATTATCCTTGATATTTAAAATTTGGAAAAACACAAATTAATTTAAATTTGAAAAATATACCTTGCTGCCTACAAAAACAAACTTGAGATTAAATTTCTACTCATCAATAAGAATCCAATTTCCACTAGAAACAAAATTGATATTAATTTCTTTCTCATCTATATGAATCCAACAACCCCGATGGTGTGTAATTATGATCAATATCACAAACAATATTGAATTTATAAGATTGAAAGAATAATAAAAAGAAATAAAATGATAATAATAATAATAATAATAAGAGAGAGGGAGTTATAGGAAGATGTGAGATGTGATATTTGGGGAGAATTACTCCATCATCTCATGCTTTCGGTGCGTCCCCCTTCACCCCTCACACACACACACATATTAATTCAGTAATTCATTAAAAAAACTTCCTCTCTATTCATAACTCTCTACACGCCTATATTACTCACTCTAGCCTTTATTAATGCATTTTTTATTTTAATTTACCCCTTTAAAAATATTAAAACTATTTTAAAATCTCCCTCTCTATATATAAATATATTATATATATATAAATATAAATATGTGTCATATATATATATATATACATATAAAATTATTTTCCCAATTTAATTATAATCATAATGACAACCATATATTATTATTATTAAATATCCTTCATTACTACCTTTAAGTTTTAAAAAGTAACTTCAATTAAATATAGATTAGTTGATAAATTTATATTAATAACACCATTGCATTTATGTGAGATAAATAATAATATCACTATTAATTTCTAACGTTCTGATAATTCACCCAAAGTAAAACATCACTCATCAATTAAGTTAAAAATATTATTTAATTACTAAATTATTTTTTTCGTTTTATCTTTTTGATACTAATAATAATACTAATATAATTATTATTACCCTTAAGTGAGTCTGACCAAACTCCTGATGCATATAAAAGTTATACCTCGCCTAGGGAAAACCCTAGATTCACAACCAAACAGTGGTCTCATATTTCTCATATGACAAATAGTTTGAGTGTTATTTAATTATTTTTAGTAAAATTTATAGTAAAAATATTAGATAAATTATCCTCTCAGGTGATCTGACCAAACATTCTGTGCACAAAAAATTTATACCCTATATAGGGTAAACACTACGTCTCGGACCTAAGGTGGTCTCAAGTTTCTCATACAATGTACCATTTGAAATATAATAAATTATTTATTATTTAAAATTATAATAATAATAAAAATAAATATTAAAAATTTATTATCATGTTTGATGTTACCAAATGTATGCTGATAATAAATGTTTTACCTCACATAGGGTAAACACCATGTCATTGGCCTAAAGGTGGTCTTGGAATTATTATATAATGCACCCTTTGAGTGATATTAAATTATTAATTATTTAAAATCATAAATATAATATAATTAAATATTAAAAAGGAATTATCACATGTGATGTTACCAAAAATTTGAAAATCAAATATGTTATACCCTGCCTAGGGTAAACACTGCTTCTCGGACAGAACAATGGTCTCAGATTTTTCATATGACAAACCATTTGGGAGATATTAAATTATTTTGGATAAATATTTTCCGAGTAAAATAATATATTTAATATTTTTTATTACTCTTTCACCAGGGATCTACAGGCCCTATAATCTTGCATAAACTCAATTCCTAACTCTGAAATTATTCCATAAATTCTCAACAAAGAGGGGTTTTTTCTATTATTTTAAAAAAATCTAGGATATTATAGTTGTGTTATGTTTTGTATAAAGTATTTCCGTAAGTGGAAAGATTGGATTATTATGTAGGTTTTTTATTATTTTAAAAATGGGATATTTCTTATGATGTTGTTGGAGGTGGTATGATATTATTTATTAGGTTTTTTCTTGACATATGTGATGATCATATGATTTGTTTTTTTTTCTCAACAACAATTCGATTATGTCATGGGATCTTGGGGTAACTATGTGATAGATATTGATCCATTGTAAACTAGATAAAGATTTATTTTTCACTAAAGAGTCCCCCATAGGTCAGAAAATTATCTTTATATGGGAGTTCCCACGATGATTCTAGTGAGAGTAAGTCTTGTGGTTATTTCCTTAGGATTACAACACTATGGTAGTTGATTACACTTGAGTGTGTCTAGGATCACCTCATGCAAGGACACAATGAGTGTCGGGTGATTATTATATTATTTTATTGTACTATTACTTTTGGGATAATCACTAAATACTTTTTTATTAGGTTTATATCATATCGGTTTGGTGAGACCATTCAAATTGTTTTTATGTGGATCTGCTAATTTACTTGTTTTTATCACACCATATTAAATTCATTCATACTATGTTTATAGTTTGGTTTACATTTATATTTGACTTATAAAAATGAGGTTTTGAAAAATGTTTTATTAAAGATAAAAGGTTTTTTTTCAAAAACATATAAGTTTAACTTTCCAAGGTTTTTTTTTTCCTTTTCAAATTAGTGGTTTCACCTTTGATTTGAGTAAAAAGAGGTTTTAAAATAATGATTTTAAAAGGGATAAAAGTATTATACTTTTCCCCCTCCAATTTATCTTGTGAAAACCTAATTTATAAATGATATTGAAACTTTCATTTATGAAATGTTTTTAAAAGGAATTACATAGACGCTTTGGTGAAATCCAATTGGTAATGTTTAGTTCACACCATACATATATTCCTTCTTATGTATGTATATATTATGTTTTCATACAGGTGATTAGGATTTGATCTTGAATATGATATTTTGTTTGTTTGTTATACAATGGATGTGTTGGGATGTGTTGGTGACCTTAGGTCACAGGGAGATGATTTTTAGGTTATTCAGGATTTTGATTCATTTTTGGGATGTTTAAGTACCGACCAATTCATCTAGTTGTATTAATATTTTTTCCTCAATTTTTTCTTGAACTTAATATAGATTAAATTGAAATTATATTTATATTTTAAATATTAGATTATTAATTTATTCTATTTATTCTATGTTTGACTTTTCTTGTTATTTGTAGTTTTTTATTTCTTATGTAAAGAAATCCATTTTATGGACATACCATGCCAGATTCTTGGTTGGAATTCAATGATTATTTATACTTATTCAACTGAATTGATTTTATTTTGATTAACTAGTTCTTTTCAACACCCCATGGTGATAAAAAAACATGCTTAAATCCTTGTGATTGCCTAGTTTAGGTGATGTTCTAGATTGAGCTAATCCAGTTCATGAAAAAATTATATCAATGCCCACTTGTTATTTAAGGACTATAAAAACCCTATTATTTTTATTGCATACACACATGATTTAAGGAAATAAAATGAAACATAATAAAACAAAAAATATAAAGAATTATAGTGTATTGTGAAATTAGGAACATTACATAACAACTTAAAACATGAAATACAACATCATTATTGAAAACATTCTTTACATGACCACAACATTCCTTCATACTTAACATTGCATGGGATAACCTATAGACATACATAAGAAAGGGGTGAGCTATAAAGAATAATAAGGGAATAAATATGAAATAAAATGAGGAAGACAACACATGTTAGTTAATAGGCATATCAATGAACTATAAAAGAAACATGAACATAAAGGCATGATATATCATGATAAGTATAGTATGGAAATGTGAAAAAAACTTAAAACATTACATCATAGGTCAAGGTTAAACTACCAAGAAATAATAGTGGAAAAAGTACCATAAATGAATCAAGTAAACCCCTATCCTAACATTTAATATCATGTTACTAAACATTACTGAATACATTGGAGTGATATATAATTCTGAGCGCACCCGTCACTTTTATTTCATTCTCATGCTTAAGTGTGCCACATAGATCATAAAGAATCAATTAATTCATCATCATAATTTATTCCATTATCTAGGGGTTTGGAATACATAAATTTAATTACTCAATAAAAAGGTATATGTGTATAATAGTGAACACCCTTAATAGGGAATGGGTACGATATTCACTTACACAATTGTTTTGGAATGGAGACCCTCGGGGCAATTTCTACCGCCTAACAACGTGACATAAAAATTTATAAAAAGGGTTTGATTAGAGATAAATAGGTATATAATCATATATACATGAAATTTAAATTAATAAGGTTATATAAATACATTTCCTAACATAATTAATTTGGAAATAGAAGACATAATATAATAAAGAAACTTGAAGGAGGAGAAATGGAATAACTCGTATGAAATTTCGGTATGGTAACAAGTGTATGTGTGAGGTATTAATGAGATAAAGGGGTATGTCATAATTTAAACATAATAATGGTAGTATGAGGGATGTTAAAAATCATACCCCACAATTTTAAATGAAATTAAAAGGGTATAAAAATATAAGGAAACATGGATAAAAATTGGAATATAAGGAACCTTTAATTGAGTGTGTGAATTAAAGAGATTGAAGAGGGACTTCATGAGAGATTAGGGTTACTTGTGAGGATTATAGAGAGAGGAGGATATAGTAAGGAAGTGATCCTAGTATTTTTATTAAAGATAAGTGGGATGTTGGGTGGGTTTATATTGGAAATGATAGGGGAATTCTTTAATATTTCACAAACTTAGGTTTTGAAATCTATATAATTAAATATTCAAAACCATAAACCGTACCATGGGTTTTTCATATGGTTTTTTAAAAATAGGAGTGAAAAAAATAAATTTATAAGGACATGGTTTGAAGATATTAAAATATTATCCTTTCTTATGCGGAGATGAGTCACATTATTAAAGAAATGAACTTAAAATCATAAAATATATTATACATTTTGGAGGATTCACTAAGGATTTATAAAATAAGTCAAAAAAATCTAAAATCACATTATTTTAAAGGTAAAACTTATAGTTGTCAAAATATCCATTTTATAGTGTTTATTAGAACACTATTGGGCCATTATGATGTCATAAAGCACACTCTATATTTATATGGTATTTAATTTTTACCAAACGATTCGACTATCTCAGAAAATAATGAAAATTTCATTATTGGGTAATTTTGACATGCTTATTCTAAAAATAATATTAATTTTATCCAAATATTTTTTTAAATATTCCAATTTTCACTTTTAAAATAAAATTGACATTTATTGAAAATTGATGGGTTTTTACAAAAATAATTTTTAAACCTTAATAAAAATTACATTGGCCTCATAAAAATTATTTGATAATTTATAATTAATTAAAGTTATTTAATAATAACATTTTACTAAAATATTATTTATTAACCCAATAAAATATATTTCTTAATTCAATTTTAATAATAACCAAAAATACTATTTGTTTTTAAAAAAATAATAAAATTAAAGTATATTAATTATTATATATAAAAATAATGTATATAATCATAATGCTAGAGTATTGATACATATCCTTTTATTACACCACCATATGCCCTAAGAGTAAGGTGTACGATGTTGGGGATTTTATGGGGTTGTTCGGTGAACAAGGTTTGGGCTGTGATCTCGATGAGCTTGAACTTCTCTCGTAAACAGTTTTTCTCAGGCTTAATTTGTTGGATCTAGGCGTAGGATTGGTCTTGGGAAAATATTAAAAATTATATCTCCCTTAGAATCTCTGATAAACCAGACTCATAGGGAACAATCTTATTGGGTTAGGCCACCACCTCCTTTGCCTGTGTCGAAAGGATTTGTTTAAACCCAATATTTATACTAGTCATGTGACCACTATTCAACAACTATATTATAAATGGTAATGATACTTAATGGTAATTTAAATTCAATTGTATATAATAAAACAAATAGAGTTTATGTTTTTTCTATACCCATTTTACAAAATAATAAATTTAATTAATGAAAAATGGAAATTTCACTTATAATAGTTTGGGTTGTTACAATCTCCCCCCTTAAGAAATTTCACCCTTGAAATTTACTTTTACCACACTAAAATAGATGAGGGTAAATATGATTCATTACTTCCTATGATTCCCATGTTTCTTCTTCAAACTTGTGGTTTCTCCACAACACATTGACAAGGGGTATCGTCTTATTTCATATAACTTTTTCTCTACGATCTAATATCTTCACTAGATTCTCCTCATTGAAGAGTTCATTATCCAATGGTACCACCTATAGATAGAGTACATGTGATGGGTCATGTATGTACTTCCTTAAGAGTGATTCATAAAATACATCATTTACTTGAGATATGTCAGGTTGGAGTTCTAGTTGATAGGCCACTGCTCTGATACGATTAATGATCTCAAAAGGACCGATGTACCTTGGACTAATCTTTCCCTTCTTCCAAAATCTCATTACTCTCTTCTATGGAGATATACAGTGGA
Organism: Viscum album; assembly: GCA_963277665.1. Lineage (NCBI taxonomy): Eukaryota > Viridiplantae > Streptophyta > Magnoliopsida > Santalales > Viscaceae > Viscum > Viscum album. Next base: position 1,516,074,553 of record OY728163.1, read on the forward strand.
ATACCATGTATCCAACATCAAACTCTAGGGCTTGTCGATAGATGTCATCATAGCTTTTCTATCGGCGATGAGAAGCCTTGATGTGTTGCGGAATGGTCTTAGATTTCTCCACCATTTTCTCAACCATTTCAGGACCTAGAAGTTTTCATTCCCCAAATTCATCATAGCATGAAGGTGTTTTGAACCTCTTCCCATAAAGAGATTTATAGGGAGACATATTGATGCTTGATATGAAACTGTTGTTGTAAGAGAACTCAACCAGAGGAAGATGTTGATCTCATCATCCTTTTATAGTCCACTGAGCATGCTCTCAACATGTCCTCAAGTGTCTGGATAGTCCTCTCATATTTTCCATCATTTTGAGGGTGATAGGCCATGATTAAGTTTAAATCAATATTCAGAGCATTTTGGAGACTCTTCTAGAACATATAGGTGAATCTTGGATCTCGATCAGATAAAATTGACAGTAGTACACCATGTATCCTCACCACTTATCTGATGTATATGTGTGCAAGTTGATCCAATGATAAATTTTCTTGAATCACAATGAAGTGTGAAGTCTTTGTAAGATGATAAACCATAACCCAAATAACATTGTTCCTTCTAGATATTTTAGGAAGCCCGATGATAAAGTCCGGGGTGATGTTTTCCCATTTCCATGTAGGTATGGGTAATGGTTTCATCATCCCATTATATTTTTTCCTTTCCGCCTTCACTTGCTAACATACGAAACATCTTGATTTATATTCTATGATATAATTCTTCATATTATCCCACTAATAGTGTTCCTGGAAATCTTAATACATCTTTGTGCTTCCAGGGTGGATTAAGAAGGTTGAGCTATGTATATCATCCAAAAAATCCTTCTTTAACTCAGGATTTGATGGTACACAGAGTCTTGACCCAAATATTACAACACCTTCTTAATTAAAATTTAAATCCAAGGATTTACCTTTTCTAATATTTTCCATTTTCTTTTGAATTAACATATCATCTATTTGATCATCCTTTAACCTCCCCAGAAGATACAGTTAACAATCATTATGAAAGGATTGATGTTGTTCCTTACCTTATGATTCACATGTCCATCCTCTTCAACTCAAAGAAGATCGAATCCTTCTCAATTATCATAAAAAAATAGTGGTTGGATCCTTTATATGTAGAGATTATTACACATTATTATTTTCCCTAGATGGTAGTGAATTGAGCTGTCATAGTTTTTGATCAGCTCTAACCATCTTCCCTAGAACACATTCAACTCTTTCTATATGAATATATACTTGAGGATTTTATGATCCATATATATTTCAAACTTCTACCCAAATAGGTAATGTCTCTAAATTTTCAAAGAAAAGTTCTCCACACCCAACTTTAGATCATGTGTTGGATAGTTTTTCTCATGAACTATCAACTAACATGAATCATAGGCAATGCCTTTGACATTTTGCATCAACACACAGCCCATGCCCTTCTTCAAAGCATCATTGAATACCAATAAAATATCCCCACTTGTGGTTAGTGTGATCACAGTCATAGTGATAAGAATGATTTTTAACTCCTTGAATATATCTTAACATTCACCATTCAAAGCAAACTTGACTCCCTTCAGAATTTTCTTGGTTAGAGGGTTTGACAATCATGGGAAATTTCTCACAATTTGACGATAATACCTAGCTAATCCATGGAAACTATGGATATATGTCATATATGTTAGACTTGTACATCCTTTAATTACCTTATTATTTTAAGGGTCTATAGATATCCCATTTATTGTGATTATAATCCCCAAGAAAGAGAATCCCTTCAACAAGAACTCACACTTTCTGTACTTTGCATAGAGATTCCCTTTTCACAATGTTTTTAGTACAGTGCTTAGATTCTCCTCATAATCCTCCTTGGTTTTGGAGTATATTAGAATATCTTCTATAAATACTACAAAAACATTGTCTAGGTAATATCTAAAGACTCTATTCATCAAGTCTATGATGATTTTTGGAGCATTGGTGAGTTAAAATGGAATCACTATGAACTCATAATGCTCATACCTCGTATAAAAATCAGTCTTAGGGATATCCTCCTTCTTCACCATTACTTGGTAATATCCCAACCACAGATCAAACTTGGAGAAGTATTTTTCTCCACATATATAATAAAAATAGTCATCAATGTTTGGAAAATGATAATTTTTCTTTATCGTGATTTTATTGAGCTCATGATAATCAATGCAAAGAAACATTGACAGATCCTTTTTCTTGATGAAGAAGACTAGTATATCCCATAGAGAATCACTGGGTCAAATAAACCCTTTATCTAGATTACCCTGTAGTTGTTTATCTATCTCCTCACATTCTACAATATCCATTCTCTATGGAGTCTTGGATATTGGAAACACCCCAGGTATAAGATCAATTGAGAATTCAACATTTTTTCTAGGAGGAAGACCATGAAATTACTCAGGAAACACATCAATGAATTCCATTATAATAGGATTATATTTGAGGATGGTTCCTTCCATATACTCTATCATCCAAGAAAGTTACAAATTCTAATATGTAACTAATATCCATTCTTGGGATGATGGTGATAAAGAAGATTCATCCTCCTCCTTGAACTTGTATAGAACCGGGGGTTGATTTTACCTATGGAGAGTGATTTCACTCTCGTGGAAATATATGTTGGATATATATAAGGAAATACTATCCATGCCCAAAATTACATCAAATTCCACCAAGGGAAGTATGATAAGGTTCTCTAGGAAGTTCAATCCAAAAATTGTGACAGGGGAGGAGTTATATACATGGGATGATATAATATACCTATTTTCTATTTTTACCAAAATCTTTACTTCCTTGCTTTGTGGTCATGTTTGGATTAATATAGTAAACTTTTTTGATATAAAAGAATGTGTAGAACCAGAATCAAAAAGTAAGTTTAGTATTATTATATGAATAACTAGCGTACCTGTCACCACTTTGTAGTCAGGATTCCCTTCAGTGGTAGTGATGGAGAAATATCCCCCTTTCTTTCTCAGATGTTGTAGGTTTCTTCTAAAAACCATTGTATTAGTGCATTGGTTAGAGAAATACCTTAGTTTCTTATAGTAGTAGCATTGAAAAATGAACTGAGGATTTACCATATCATTCCATTCCTCTATCACAGTAGTCGGTTTTTCTTATCGATAATCATTGTCTTGGTTTCCTACCTTCATGAACCTAAATCATTTCCTCGTCCCCTTAAAGAAATTTCCAGGGTACTTATTTCTACACCTTTGGAAAGTGGGGTGTTAAAATGTCTTGGAACCTTTAGATATATCTATCAGACTGCAATAATTTGACTCCCTCTTCCACTTCTTATCCCCATGATACACCTGAGATTCATTGATCTCCATTTCAACTTTGAAGGAACATTTTAAAATTTCCTCACAGGTATCAAAGTCATAAATCTTCATGGATTTCCATAGGATAGGTTTTATCCCACAAAAAAGTGGTCAACATTGCATTTAGGGGTAATGAAAAATCAAGAGGTGTATCATGAAAGCCCTGTGAATTTTTTCTCATACTCTCTGATGGATTCATAATCTTTTTTCATGAGTTCAAGGAAGTCTCTTTCTATCTTAATTCAGAGGGTTTGTAGAAAATATTTATCAAAAAACATTTTCTGAAAATCCTTCCTTCCCATCACCATGATCAATTCCTTAGGCTTCATATTTTTATCAATGTTTTCCATTTATTAGCTTCATCCTCCATATGATAAGAATCTAGAAGAACCATCTCTTATTCAAAGCATTTAATGATGGAGAAGATCTTCTCAATGATGTTGATCCATTATTCAGTGATTGAGGGATCAAATGATCCATTGAATGTAGGAGTAATTTGTCTCATGAAGATCTCAATTTCAACATGTTCTTTCTTGGGGGGAGGGGGTGTAAATTCTTCTTAATCCAAGTTTCTATTCAAAACTTGAGTTAACTGAGAGATTATCATGAAAAAGTTTGCGATTCCCACTCCCATCGGATTGCACATCTCACTAGGGAATTGATTACATTAATCTTCACATCATTTGTTATCCAGATTCCTCCTATTACCGAACATTGGATAGAATAAAAGGAAAATTAGGGGTAAGTATTTTAAACTATTATACACATAAAGGGGAATACAATGACATTAAAGAGATAACTTATAAATTATATCTATTTTATTAACTTATGAATTTCTAGGCTTCAATCTAAGTTATCCATGATCAATTTCATAACATATATTCTTATGGGATTTTTTTATTCCATTAGTAGAGGTTCATACTAAGCTTATGAATTTATTAAAGAATATCTCCAAGCAATGTCAAAATAGGAGTGCAGTAAGCCCCATTGTGTGCACCAGTTCCCATTCGAGTCTAGCTCAAAGCGGTGTTTTTGGGTTTTACCCCTAGATACATCTATGCCAGAGCTACATCCAATTGTTCGTATCCAGACAAGGATTTATTTTCTTGATAAACCGTGTACTATACACTCACCAAGATTTAGGGATTTTTTTCTTATACTTAGCCTTATCCATAAGGCTTTCACTATAGTTTTCTAATCTTGATCTAAAAAATAACTAATCTTTCCTCTGAAAGTAACTATGAAAACATTGTTATTTTTATTACATTCATAGATGATTTAATGATAGAAAATTAAATTTAATACAACCCGAAATATCATTAATTCTAGTGTCTTGGTAAATTAGGAACATTAAATAAAAACTTAAAACATGAAATACAATATCATTATTAAAAACGTCCTTTACATGGACACAAAATTCTATCATACATAACATTGCATGGGATAAACTCATGACATACATAAGAAATGGATGAGATATAAAGTCCAGTAAGGGAATAAAAATGGAATAACATGAGTAATACAACACATGTTAGTCAATAGGAATATAAATGGAGCATAAAAGAAATATAAAAAATAAAGGAATGATATATAATGATAATCATATCATGGAAATGTGGAAACCACTTAAAACATTGCATCATAGGTCAAGGATAAATTGCCAAGACATCATAGTGGAAAAATTACCATAAATAATCAGGTAATACCCTATCCTAACATGTCGTATCATGATACTAAACATTACTAAATTCATTAGAGCACTATACAATTCAGGGCGTCCCATAACCTTCATTTAATTCTCATACTTATGTGTTCCACATAGATCAGAAAAAATGAATTCATTCATCATTATAATTTATTACATGATCAAGGGTTATTTAATAAATACATTAAAGTAATAAATAAAAAGGTACATGTGTATACAAGTAATAACCCTTGAGAGGGAATATGTATGGTATTCATTTACACAATTGTTTTGGAATAGATATTCACGATGCAATTTCAACAGCCTAATGACGTGACATTAAAATTTATTAAAAGGGTTTATGAGAGAGAAAGAGGTCTCTAATATTATATAAATGAAATTGATAGTAATAGAGTCATATAAATACAAGTCCCAACAAAAATAATTTGGAAATATAAGGCATAACATAATAAATAAACTTAAAGAAATAGGAGAAATGGAATAACTCTTATGAAATTTCAGTATGGTAACAAGTGTACAAGGGAGTGATTAATGATATATAAAGGGGTATATCATCATTAAAACATAATAAGGGAAGTATGGGGGAGCTGAAAAAACAAACCTCATCATTTTTAAATGAAAATAAATGGGTGTAACAATATAAGGAAACTTGGATAAAAATGAGAATAGAAGGAACCCTTACTTGAGTGTATGACTTCAAAAGCATGAAGAGGGACTTCATGAGGGATTGGGGAGGATTGGGAGGATTCTAAAGGAGAGAGGAAATGGTAAATATGATATCCATGTATTTTTAGTGAACAAAAGTGGGATATTTTGTAGGTTTATATATGAAATGATAGGGGAATTATTTAATATTTTCCAAACTTAGGTTTTGGAATCTATATAATTAAGTATTCAAAACCACAAACATTACCATGGTTTTTGACAATGTTTTTACCAAATATAAGTGGAAAAAATTATTTTATATGTCCATGGGACGAATATATTAAAATATTATCCTTTCTTATGTGGAGGCGTGTCACATTATTAAAGAAATGAACTTAAAGTCATAATATATATTATACATTTTAGATTATTCACTAAGGCTTTATAAAATAAGTAAAACAAATATAAAATCACAATATTTTAAAAGTAGAACTTATATTTTTCTAAATATACCTTTTATAGTATTTATTACATCACTATTGGGATGTTATGATGATATAAAACACACTTTATATTTATATGGTATTTAATTTTTACCCAAAAATTATACTATCTCATAAAATTATGAAAAATTCACCATTGGATAATTTTGATTACCTGATTCCAAAAATAATATTAATTTTATCCAAATAATTTCATAAATACAAAAATTTTTACTTTTAAAATAAAAACCTATATTTATTGAAAATTGAAGTGTTTTGACCAAAACAATTTTGAAACCTTGATAAAAATTACATTTGGCCTCATAAAAATTATTTGATTATTTATATTTAATAAAATTAATTTAATAATAATATTTTTAAAATAATAATTATTAAATCATAAAAATATATTTCTTTATTCAATTTGAATATTAAACAAAAATATTATCTGTGCTTTAAAAACAATAATAAAATAAAATTATATTCATTATTCTATACAAAAATAATGTACATAATAATAATGATAGGGTATGTATACATATACCTTTATTACAATAGCATACTCCCTAAGATTAAGGTGTGCGATGGTTGGGATTTCATGGGGATGTTCGGTGAACTTGGTTTGGGCCATGATCTTGATGAGCTTGAAATTATCCCATAAATGGTTTTTCTCATGCTTAAGTTGTTGGATCTCATATTGGGATTGGACTTGGGAAAATACCAAAAATTCTATCTCCCTCGGAAGCTCCGATAAATGGTCTTCAAAGGGAAAGATCCTATGGGTTGTGGTAATCTCCTCCTTTTTCTGTGTTAAAAGGATTTTTTAAAATCCTATATTTATACTAGTCATGTGATCACTTTTCAATGGCTATATTATCAACAATACTGATACCTAATGGTAATTTAAATCCAATTTGGATATAGTAAAACAAATGGAATGAATTTGTTTTTTATATCTATTTTACAAAATAAGACATTTAATTAAATCAAAAGGGAAACTTCACTTATAATAGTTCTGGTTGTTACAAGTAGTCTAGTAGTACCAAGGTAGGAATGTTGGAACTTAAGAGGTAGGTCATGAGTAGGTGCATGATCACCACTTTTAACAAAAATAAATTAGTTACTAGGGATAGTATAGATTTGATTTTTTTTCAAATTATTTTTATCTTTTTTATCTAAATTGATGGTATTTTTTTTCTGACTGGAGTTTTATAAGATTTTTTTTATATTTATTAGGTTTCAGGTTGAAAATAGAAAAGGAACCAAGTGCATAAACTTGGAGTATGTTTTGGAATACCATACATATCATGTGATAATGGTCCTGGACATATTCAACATAGTTTCAAGTTTTTTACATGATCTATCAAAATGTTTATCTAAATCATGCATAGTCTTAAAACCCCTTAATTTTTTTTTTAAATTTGAACCACTTTTGATTTATAAATTACTTATATGAAAAATATCATTTATTTCATATTAATAAAATAGGTTTTTTGTGTATTTATATTTTTGAATCATGTTATATTGATTATTTTATTGTAATATAAAAGTTAGTTTTGTGTGAAAATGGGATTTTATAAATAGTTATTATTTTATAAAGAGATTATATGATTTATTTTTAAAGAGATTTTAACATTCATAGATCATGTTTAAAAAAATAGTTGATTTAATAATGTAATTTGGGAAGTGTTTTTAAGTGAAAGTAGATTTTATATAATAGTTTTGAATTCCTTAGATGAGTGTCTGGAATGAGGATATGATTTAAATATGGGTTTTCCTTATTTTTCTAAATAAGGTTGAATATTTTCAAATTGAAGATTAATTATATGAATTTTTTTATAATTATTCATCAAATTCTTGTGATTTTAGGGAAAGAAAATTATTATAGTGTGTTATAAATGTGCTTTGTTTTGGTGGATTTGTGTATTTGGGTTTCATCTTATGATTTATATTGATATTTTTTGGTTTTAATTGTGGGGTATGTATTTATTGGGTTCATGTTTTATTTTATTTAGAGTATTCCTCCATGAGTGGTCTTAATGGAATATAGAAAGTATGTCTAATAGATGATACTTAGGATGATTCTTATCATCACTTATGAATGAACCTTTCGATTGTTGTCTCTTACTTGAATTGTAACTGAGTGGTGGAGATGGGACCTTATCTACTCTTGGACCATGTACTTGGATTTTCAAATCTATGTAAGCTAGTCTTCCATGGAGATCAATGTCTTATAGAGGTTATGGATTGGTAATAAAATATTGTAGGAGTATTTAATCCTCTATAAACTTGTTATTCCTTAAAATTAAAATCCATTGTAGGCCTATTTGTGGGATCGAGTTGAGGGCGGTGGGATACCAACATCTTATCTTAGCTACATGAGGGAATGTATTAGTAATTATTCAAGAAAATATTTATTTTAATGAAATTATTGAAATATTATAAAGGAAGATAAAACAATTAAATTCATGAGTCTTTATCTAAGTGATTGAATAGTAAATCACTATGCCAATAATTTCTATAAGTTGATGTTATTATCTCCCAAGCGGGTCAATAATGAATTTATAAAATCCTACTTATTTGAATATGGTCTTCACTCAGACCTTGGAACTATTGAATTATAATATATCTAGGAATCTTATTAGGAAGTGGTTGTAAGGGACTTGTTGGTGGAAGTTAATCAGATAAGGAAACCATATATGTGTGATTCCTTAATTCCACTTAGTATGACTAAGGATATTAAATATTGTTATAATAAGAGTAAAGATGATCCTAAGATAGAATATCGATTGATGGGGGTTAGTATTATTAGATAATTTATACTCATTGTAAGAAGAAGTGATCACTCATGTGTTTTTAGTTTGGGACACCAAGGTATTCTAATCTCTCTTTATTGATATCTTTGAAGGCTTGTATTATTTTTTTTGATCTGATTAAAATTAAATAATTCTATAAATTAGATTCTATATAGAAGAAGAATAAATCTTAGACCTATACCAGATATGAGTGATTATCTATATTGATATTCACGCTCAATGAGTTTAGAGTTTATTAAATCTTTTGATGTAATTCATTCTTGTTTTATTCATTGTGTATCTTCTTTTCACTTTTATTATGAGATATTTTCTATTGTTTTTTATTTATATGACACATTGATTACTTGAATCCAATTGAGGTTTATCTATAATGTTTTCCATGTGATGGGATATTTATTTAAATGACATCCACATTGGAATACTTGAGTGAATTTATGGGTAACTAGGATAAGTGCTACACCATCTTAGATTATGCACTAGATGCTGACCAACTTTGATTTTGTAAAGTTCACCATGGGCCAGTGTCCCATGATCAAGGTTCTAGGTTACATTACCTTTTAGACTTGTGACTCAAGGTTAAATCTATATTTTAGATGAATGAACCATAACATACATATATATTACATCATTTTAAATTAATATTCATTACATCTTATAATAAAACACATCCTAAAACCTATAGGTAAACTCTCTTTATAGATTAGACACATAACTAACTTATTTTACAAATGTTCCTCAACAGCTCCCACATATATTCTTTACACATGACATGTAACACCCCAACTCTAGTAACCCATATCAAGTGGTTATCTTACTATATTTACAAGAGATTTCATCTCAAAGGATATAATAGTTTAGTGGTCTTGGGAGACTATATACATACATGATTCTCACATTACATTTAAAGACATGAAGTACAACATAAAATACTAGTGAAAATTTTATTATTTCTTCCACTATATCTCTAAAATCATTCAAATATCCCCTCTTAGTATCCCTGGTGAAGGAAAACAAAATAAAGGGTGATATTAGATGCTCAGTAATGGAAAGAGTACAATATAATATATTATAGAATAAACAAATTAGGAATAATACGATAGAGATAACAAATAATAAAATATTCCATATAACTAATATCATAAAGTGGGATGATATCCATGGATGAAATAACAATATAAATAATCACATGGATAATAATACCTAGTTTAATAATGATAACATTCATAATGTCAAACATCATAATCTTACTATCTAGTCCTTATTCCAAGACATTATACATAAATAGGTACGGAGTATGCCAAATACACAAACTAGTTTGCCTCATGAGACATACTGATGCAATGATGTGTTATAAAATTCCCTACCCATCACTTAATAAGTCCAATTCATTCATTATATTAATTTAAGGAATAACAATTTAATACATAATCATCATAAACATTCACATTGAAAACTTTCATACAAAATATTAATATTTTCACCAGTCAATGAATAGAACAATTTGATCATAAGCTATCCAGTGAAATGATATGGATCGTATAATTAGATTTTATCTCTAGTAAATTATAATAATCATAAAAGGGTGTTGACATATATTAAAATAACATTAAAATAACATCTAAGACTTTCTTAAAAAACATGAGAAAAAAATATTATTTTCTTTTGAAAAAATTTTAAATAAAAAATTACAGAATATTGAGAAAATTATTTTCTTGATAATAACCCTGGTAACATGTAAAAAAATCCTCAAAGACAATAATTTTTAAAACATTGGAAAAAAATTTATTCGGTAAATGTTAAAATGATGATTCATTTAACACTTTGTTAAAAAGTTAAAAGAACCACATTCAGAAAATGATATGAATATATATTTTAAACCATAGAAAGGAAATTAAAATATATTTGAAAATGACTTTAAATAATCATTTGATCCAATAAAATAACATTCTTGAAAACATTTAAAGAAACATGGACATTGAAAAAAGTTCCTTAACTAAAGAGGAAATATGATTGTATTTTCTTAAATAAAATTTTCTCAATCATATTAAGTTCCAAAGAGAAGACATTGAATAAAAAAAATATAAAATTCATATAAAAAAATGATATAATAAAATATATAGATTTCAAAAAATAAAGTTATTATATTTTCATTCAATGAAAATTTAAATATAAAAAATTTGGAATAAAAATGAGATTGTTGAATAAAACCTTACCTCAAGTATAAATTACCACACACATAGTTTAAATCCTAAGTTATAAACTTATAATAAATTTATACTTTCATAATAATTTTTTTTGGTTTATTATATTTTCATAATCCCTTTTATTTAATTTTTACAATGTCTTATATATTTAACAAATCAGTTAAGTTCACATTGGACATTTTAGGGTCCTTTAGTTTATAACCACAAAATAACTTCAATAGATTGACCAGGGTCAAAGTGGTCATGGTTTCATTATCTATATATTATTTATAATAAAATATTTATCATTTTTATAAATTAAATAAAATTTTATAATCATCCACGAAAGGTGGACATGAAAAATAAATAACGCCGCTTCATGTGGGTGGTAGTCCAAACATACTCAAAAGATATGTTATCATTTTTTAACAGGTGAAAAGGTAAAAAGGTGGTCGATATATTATATTTAAGAATAATAATTATTTCATAAATATAATATATAATTATTAGTTCTATATTTATAAACATATAAGTAAAATAGTGATGAAAAATCAATTACACCGCTATTTGCAGATGACAGACCGTACATACGCACGAGCGATGTTTTCATTTTCCATAGGAAATTAAGGAGTTGTAAAATGGTTATTACATCAACATAATAAAATTTTAGTATATTTAATACAATTATATTATCTTATCACCATGTTTCTAAATTTTTTTAATGAGGTGGAATAATAAATAAACACGAAGACACTCAGTTAAGAGTTATGCCTATTCTTTGAAAAACCTCCTTTGGATTACACCTCAAGCCTCTTTGAAGTGGTATTTTGGTGGGAAAAAGAACTATATAACATGGGGATATATTTTGGTTAGGTATTTGGATAGATCTTTGTCAATATAAATGTATTAATTACTTTTAATAATAGATCTTAGGAGGCGCCCATTTATAAGTGAGGTGAGTGACACACTTGTAAATATTCTTAACTATTAAATATTATAGGTGTATTACTCATGGATAAGTTGAACATAAATAGTATATTTATAATATACTGTGAAAAGTGTATAAATATCCATATCCAATAATAATTAAGATGATATTTTATGATATTTTCAAAAGGTTTTAGCCTTAATTAACCCATTTTACCCCATTATCACAGTGGCAATATTTTTTCTAGTCACTATTCATAATGACCAAAAATAAAATTAAAATAATTACCAAATTTTAACCTCATGATTCCAAATATTTTATATATTTCTCAAGATAAAATTTATAAAATTTATAGAAATTAAGTTTTATATAATTGTGAAAATGCAACAAAAAATAATTTTTTTAGAAAAATTCATTTTATGCATAAAAATAATCTTATAAAATAAAATAAAATATAACGTCGATTAATATGGAATTAATTAGATTATGTTTAATATAATGGATCTTTTTTTAATTTAAAATAAAATCCAAAACAAACTGGGTAAGAAAATATATGAAAGATGTGCAAAAAACCCCTGACATCTCTCACTATTCATAAAAAAGTGAATTATTTCTGAAAAATCTGAAAGATTCACACTGAGATAAATTTGAACTAATAAACTAAAAAATGAAACCTATTAAATTAAATTGAAGTTATAAAATTATACAATTTTAATTTTCAATATAACCATGAAACATTTCTATTATAAAGATAAAATAATAGGATATGAATTAGATAGTAGTCTAGGGATGTAATGTTTACCTATTATCAGATGATATCAGGCATTATATGACACCCTTATAGAAATATCATACATAATAATCTTATTAAAAATCTATGGACTGGAAATATAACAAATGGCGTGCTTAAAATCCCTGTAATGGTAAAAATAAGGGATACCAATCGTAGATCATAAGTGAGTATAAGGTCAGAATATGGGTATCCGAACATAATCAAGGTACATGAAAAAATAATAAGAGAATCATAACCAATAAAAAATATATCATAAACCATGATTCATCGAATAAAGTCATTTTTATAACATAAGATATGAATCATAAGATTGTGAAAACACAATTCAATAATAATGAGCTATGAAAACATAACATAGACATAAGAATGTTGAAAATAAATTATAATAGAAAATAATTTTTTATATCAAGGGTAACTACAAATAAAATCATCAAACAGTGAATAGAGTACCATAGTGCATCATGTTCACTCCCTATTCCCATAATCACAATAGACAGAGCCCCATAGTGGATTTGTTTTACTCCATAGTCCCATACAATTAATCTCATGAGATATAAATCATTAATAATTTAATTACATGGCTATATAATTTTGGGAGACCCATAACCTAATGAAAAATATACATATGTGTGCCACATGAACATGAAAAAAATTGCTAATTCCATCATAACATAGTTAACCCATGAGAAAGAAATGAATTTCCCGATATATTTCAAAAATCATGATCATTATCCATTAAGAGAAAAAAATTAGATGGTATTATTAGATAATATCCCTAGTGAAGAATAATAAATGTTAAAATATATAGAAATAGATTTTAAAAAATTTATAAAATCATTAAAATTTAATTTAAAAAATAAGAATAAATACCCTTTATTTTTTTCATAACTTTTATTTCAAAGTAAATATTTTATAAAACAATGTTAATAACCATGAAAACATGGAAGGTAATATTCATAAAAAAACTAAATAAGTTGGTAGGAAAATGAATTTATGTGGAAATAATTAAAATCAATTCGTTTAACAACTTTGTAAAAAATGTAAAATATAATATAAAATAACCAATGTGGAAAACATTTAAAAGAAATTTCTTTTTACTATTTCATAAATAAAGTAACGTCCAATATAAAATTACCATAATAAATAAAATTAGGGTAAATAATGACATTTATAAAATAAAATATATAATATAAACATAGAGGTGAAATATTTTTAACTAAAAAGAATAGATAAGGTGATTCCACTTACAAGCATATTTTCGAAATAATTGTTATCCAAAGGAAGTTTAAATTGTATGGAGATATATAAAACCTTGAAATAACCATAGGATAAAAAAATACAGGGTTTAATAGATAAATAACACATATTATCTTCCAAATTAAAATATGGACATAACTAATCTAAATTTCAAATTGAGATTTGAAAAGAAACCATTACCTCAAACTATCTCTTGGTCAGAAATGTTCTAAATCCATATATAATAAATTAAGGTTTATTATTATTCTTTTTACCCATATATTTATTATTTATAGATAAAATTAATATTCGGGTGTTATTTGTTTCGTTTTTCCATTCATTATCTCACTTGATGGTTTTAGTCATTTATCCTTGATCATTGGTTAATAACCTACAAAATGTTCAGGAATATTTAAAATATGTTTTTGATATAGTCATGGAGTCTCATTATCATTTGATGGAACTTTTGGTGACAATTTTCATGGATCTTTTAAAATTTCCCTTTTTATGAATTTTGATTCAATAAAAATAATTGATTTTATTAAGGAATATACTAATATATATTACCACATTAAAATTTTAAAAACATATTAATCTAATTATTATTAAATCTTATTACTAGTATTTTTGTTTCCTTTTTAATTTATGATGTAAATGTTATAACAACGTTCATGTAGATGGTAAAATAGACCTAAATTGGAACATGATATAATGATTGAATGAGTAATAAAATGTTATTATATAGTAATAATATCACTTTTACAGAATATTAATGAATTAGAAAACATGTTATTATAGTGGTAAATTATATTTTAGAAGTGGTTGATGAATAAGATATAGAATACTAATTATGGAGAAGATATCACTTACATTGAAGACATGAATATCCTATTAGAGTGCCTCCTAGAAATGAGGGGTATGAGACTTATACTTGTGACTAGGGGTTCCCAAATATGATATAGGGGTTTTAGGGACTAAATTTGGTTATGTATTCAATATAAATTTGAAGGAAATTCATGGTTTGAGGTAAGTTGAGGAGGGGTTTTTTTATATATGATTTTTAGTGGTATTTTTTCAAATACCAATTACATAATGTATAAGGTTTTCATTTTAAAATGGGAAGTGGACACAAGTGAAAAAATAATATATAATGGGTGAGGGGAGGTTAATTATACCTTTATCCATCCACTTATAGAAATGATTTGTTTTTTGATATTTTAGGTTTTCAACCCTTATTTAAACCCCATTTAGCTTATTTAATCCTTTACCATGGGAATCAATATTACCTTGGAAAATTATTTTTATGAAAAAAATTGACCAGGTTACCTAATTTCGCCACTACAAAAGAGGCATTTAAAAGCACCAGAATAGGCCTTTATCCGAATTAAAAAAATTATGACTACCAGAGCATGGTTAAAATCTCTAGGCATTTACCAGTACGAAAAAATAATTGTTAAAATCCACCTTTTACAAGGCTAAAAAAGAATAGTCAAAGGGGTTATTTAACAACACTTTTTTAGCACTGTTAAAGGATCCTTTTAAAAATGAAAATTTTAACACTCTTAAAGTTGTCATTAATAGAGATATTTAACATTGATAAAGGAAGTGATATTATATGGGGTAAAATTATTTTTTCGGAAAACCATGACCTCGACCCCTTTTTCAGTGCTCCCCTCTTTATCAGTGCCTTTCACCTAACCACCCCTTTTATCAACACCATGAAAATTTCCAGCCTCATGCGTGGCTGCTTGGATTCAGACCCTACAAATCACCCTTGAAGATAGAGCACCTTTACCACTACACCATGTTGTATAGTTGTTTGTTTAATGATATTTATGTTTATTTATATATGTATTTACATATATATATATTTTACTTATATATTTATATAATTATTTATCAATAAATTTATAAAATATTTTAGTGTGAGATATATATTATTATATTTATTAAAATATATTATATATTATATTCATTCACTTAGACTAAAATATAATATAAATATTTATTTATTTATTAATACACACATATATGTACATATAAAAATTATAAATATATCTGTATAATTTAAAAAATGGTTAGATTTATTTTAAATAAAATTTTAGAATATGTATATATTTACATAATTTAGATCAAACATATACATATATATTTTTTAATTAATGAAATACACATGTTTATATATAAACATTAATTGAATAAGTATATATATACATCTGAATGCATTTTTATAAGGTAAATAAAATATATAATTTTTTTATTTAAATAAAATGAATAATAAATATTTATTTTAAATATTTAAAAACACATTTTTATATAAATATGATGATATATGTATTTATAAAAGTGATTTATTATATGTAAATATAAAAAAATTTCATATTTTAATTATAAATAAAACTACATTGTGAAAAATGATAACATTTCAAAACCATAATATCAATATGAATGTAAAACCTAGGAATAAATTTAGTCTCCACCAAAAAAAGGTAATAAAACCCCCTTACATGAGGACAAAAATCCATCAAATGTTAAAAAATTGGGGTACACCGACAAAAAACCCAATTTTGGAGGCCTTCAAGGAGTCTTTTGGACTAAAACCAATTATTGGGGTCCCCTAAGTCAACATGGTGTAGATCTTGCTGTAGGCTTAGATTTTATATGTGGTAGAGCCCAAATGGACACCCAGATCAAAATTTATGTCTGTTTGAGGTTTGAGTTACATTTTCAATTTATTTTAGATATTTTATTAATTTAATTATTTTTTATCTTCAAATTGATATTAAATGAATATTACTTTGTAATAATTATCAAAATATTAATAATTTTTTTATTATGTTTTATAATCCATTTTCACAAAATATCTTATATATTAATTGTACATGCCTATTTACCTTAACTATAACATATTTAAAAAAAATATATTATATTTATATCAATATAAATATATAAATATAAAAATATATTATTTTTAATGAAAAATAATTTTATTTGAAATATACCCTTTATAAGTGGTAAAAAATAACTAATAATAAACCACCCTTTATGAGTTATTTTTTGTAAGCACTAATAAATGAACCCATTTATTAGTGTTTTTTTACAAGTGTTGATAAAGGGCCCCCTTTAATAGCACTTTTTAGCAATGTTATAGACCCCCTTCAGCAGTGCTAAAAAAGCATTGTTAAAGACCACATTTTACAGCTCTTGTAAAAGCACTCACAATGAGGGTCTTTAATAGTATTTTTATCTTGCACAGTTAAAACCCTAGTACTAGATAGACCTAGTTTTCGAGTAGTGTTTGGATATGATGATTCCAAATATTAAATAAATTTTATTGGATTCAATTTTTAAATGAGATAAAATTAAAATTAAATTAACTAATTCATAACATATAATACTTGTAACATCATAATATTTTATGTTATGTCTCTTTTTAAATAAATTTAATCTCTTTGATAGCTTACATTACATAGAACCCTAAGCTTAAACGAACTCCAAAATATTATTATTTTAACATGACCATTATAAACTAGCCGTCAAATTAGAGGGTGTGAATATGATTAACTATATTATGAAATATATAATTTTCCTACTCATTTTTAATATATTTATTAATGATTTGTAAATAAGCACTTAATTGTTTGTAAAATCGTTTTATTCTTAAAAAATATATTTTCTTTAAAAATTAATTTTTATTTCTTTCTATGAGAAAATAAATATAATTATTTTTTGAAACATTTAGAAAATTTATTTGATAATTTTTTTTAAATCAGAATATTAAATTTAGTTTAGGGTGATTTTTTGGGATTTTTCGAAAAAGATTGATTTTTTAGTAAATAGTGAAAATTAAGATTATTATAAAACAATCATTTTATTTGTATCAAAAAGCCCCTTTATAATTTTAATTGGATCTTAAAGAAACATAATTAATATTTATTTTTATATAATCTAATTAATTTCATTTTAATTATCCTTATACCTTATTTTGGTAAAAGTACATTTTTGGGCTTAAAATGCAATTTCCAAGAAAACTGTTTTTCGATGCATTTTACAGAATTAATTTTTAATTAAATAATGGAAATTATTTATTTTGAATTGTTAAAAAAGTTTAAAATAATTTTATTCATATTGTCAAAATTTATTAAATATTTCCCATCTTATTTTTGGTCAATATGAATAGTAACCTTGGTAATTTTTGTTACCACGATAAATGGTAAATTGAGTTATTTAAGTTAAAAATAATATGATAAGGACTATAAAATTACCCTAAAACATGACCAAAATTTATTGAATCGGTAATTGGAATCCATAATAATTCAATTTTTGGTTATATGACCGTTTATGTTCATTTGAATGAGATTATCATGTTTATAATATTTTATTTAATTAAAAGTCAAAGATCTTACATTCATGTTTTTAATAACTATAAAATTTTTAATATGGGGTTATCCAGATGATATCTTCAAAAATATTTTTCAATTGGAAATATAAAATAATTATCTTCATAAGTTAATTTTATTTTTAATTTTCATTGAATAAATAATTTCCTTAAAAGCTTTCACAATGATGATGTATTAATTATTTAATTAATATATAAATATAATAAATGATATTAAAAAAACTAAAATAAAGATAATTTGATATAATTATGGTGATAAAAAAAAATTACATAGGAATTTGATATTTTGGGGATGTATTAAAATATTTTTCTTGAAGTTATATTATTTTATTAATATTTTAAAAAGTCAAAGTAATGAATAGTTTCAAAATTGACATCAATGATTATTTAAAATAAATAATTTTTTGTTTAATGATATAAAATTAATAAAACTATTAAATTAGAAAAATTGATTAATATATGATTTGAAATATCAACAATTATCCATTCATGAGTCTTTTTTCATTTTATAGTAACAACATTGACCCTTAAAGAGTAAAATCCATGTTGTTATGGTAAAAGTTAACAAAGTTAAATAAGGGTTAAAACTAAATGATAAGGGTAATAATGTGACATAAAATTGTATAAAAATTATTCTATGAGATTATTTAGACCCATAATCATATAATCTTTGACCTAAATTAATTTTCATCCATTTTTAATTGAAAAATAATTTATATTAATTTAATATTTTGAGAGTTTCCAAAATTGTCCCTCACAGAAACTATAATAGGTAACCCATTACTTCACTTATTTATACCCCTTTGAGCCATATATACCAAAACAATCTACCCATTTATCTTAAAAAAATAATTATCCATGTTCTATAGGTTCAGTTCCTTCTAAAATATCAACCCTATATCTCTTAAGAAGAGATTTAAAGGTATATCTCTCAAGAATAGGTAATCGTCATTACCAACTCCTTCAAGTTTATTTTTTTTTCTTAAACTTCATATTTATATGTTGTTTCCATAATAATTTAATAACTACAATATAATACATATTATGATATTTTATTATGATTATGAGACAAACATATTACACTTTTTATCCATCCTATGAAAAAAAGCACCATGCGTGAAAACGTACGACTTACATTCTGCACACAGTGGTGTAATTCGTTTTTGATCACCACTTTACTAAGATGGGTATAATGATGAAAATAATGGATATATATATTATAATTATGATATTGAATTTATTTTTTAAAATTAATATATTCTCCATTCCCCTACACATTCACAATTAAGGGAATGATACCGTCGCTTGTGCGTACATACGACCTACCATATTCCCGAAGTGATGCAACTTATTTTACATATCCAACATTAAATAATGGTTATAAAAATATATTTAATGATTAAATATTATATTTAAACATTAATATCATTATTTATGTGATGTATCTATATCCTATACAAGAGAATCAAGACTTTCATAACAAACCATGAAAGATAAAACAAAGCAATTAACACCCGAAACAATGAAAATAAGGAAATATTTTTAATGAACTGGTGGTAAGATGTTATAAAAGGATAATTTAGAATGTTATAAATATAAATACGATTATTTTATAAAGTAATAACATGATTTAAACCATTAAAAAATAGGTTAATTCTTGTTTAATTAAAGGAAAGCTCAAGTTAAGGGATTTATTAACTCAATTTTCATTTATTGGGCTAAACATATATTTCATTGATTATTTAATGCTAAGGTTATATGTAAAATAAATTTTTATTATATTATGTTTTATTTCAACATTTTTTATTTTTATTTATAGTGGATACTAATAATTAATTCATTTTATTAATGTATGATCTTTGTAAGGGACTTCATCTTAATTTCCTTTCATCGAGGCACATTTTGAAGTTATGAACCTATATTATTTTATGAGGTGTTTATGACACCCCTTTGACATGTTATATCTTGAATTTATTTATTCTCATAAAATTTTAAGTTTTGTTAAATGTTATTTTTTTCATGGGTTATATGATTCAACTTATTAAAAATAGGTAATTGTTTATTTCAAAATGCCATTATTATTTGAGATTATTTAAGTTTAAGTCTCCCTTGATGAATATTTTTATTCCAGGTTTATGTTTTATAAAAATGTTTTTAAAAATTATTTTAATATTCCAAAATAATTTTTAAATTCATTTTTATTCTTTTTTTACTTTTTATAAAATTTTTTCAAAGGAATCTTTCAATTCTTTTGAAAACAAGGTACTTTATGAATTTTATTACAAAAATATGAAGAGAATGTTTTTTAAATTATACAGAATGAAAATAATTTTATAGGATAATGTTTCTTTAAAGTGTTTAAGTTTCCTTTATATGTTCACATGGTTATTTTTAAAGAAAATATTTATTTATTACAAGCATAATTTTTATATTTTTAAAAATTATTTATAAAGTAAATAAGGGATATTTCCTCAAGAAACATTCTAGTGATATATTTTAAATATTTTCATCTATGTCAACATAATTTTTTGAATCTTATGTTTATAATGTACTCTAATGATAAAATTCATCATATTTTTTGGATGGTTTATGATCAGTTTGACTAGAGTAGTATTGATATTTTGTAAGACTATTTATTCAGATGTGAAAAATTATTGATTTTGTTAAGTCATGTTGATTTAGTTGTATTATTTATTTATGTGAGGAATTCACTGTACTTAGTATGTGAAGGTAAGGACTACTATATCCCCTCAATGCATTTATATTTCTCATGAGACAAAATTGATTGGGTTTTGGTCGAGGCCTTATCTATTTATTATCAGATGTCTTGGTCGACGCCTCAATTTTAAGTTTCATATGTTAGAAATTATACATTCCAATATTATAAATTCAGTTATTGATATTTCATGTGATTAATAAATTAGAATAATATCCATGGTTAAGTTTCATTCTCATGTGATTATTTATATGAAATTACTTGATCATAATTTATTCCTACCAAATTATGCTCATGTTATTTATTAAATGGAATTCCAAAATGTTTATGATTATTGATTCATAATATCTTCCATTGTATTTATCCCTTACTTAGAATTTGATATCACCCCTTTCTTTTGTTTTATTTTCCGTAGGATACTAGGATGTGTAATATGATTGATCATGTGGGGTTTTTATAAGGGGGTAATGGTGTTCTCAAAGAAAATACTTTTTTGATTTTATATTTGAAATGTATCTGGAATTTTATGTAACACCCCAAGATTTCAAAGTAAGTTATTTCTTCAAAGTAATTCAATAACTTGCACTACATGCAACAACGAGTTCTAGCGCACCATGACTTACCAAACAAGCCGTTCAAAAGTGGTTATGAATAGTATTAACTGAATTTTGAACTTTATATAATCCTTATAATTTTATAATCCATATTATGAGTTTCTTAGATATAATGTAAGAACAAATAAATTTTTTTTCAGATAAAAGAACTATTTTTCAAAAATTGCAGTTTTACCGCCTTTTAATGGAAAATCCTTTTTAAATCCAATATTTGATACTTTTACATATTAAATTTGAGAAAATAAACTTCTTATTTATAATCCGTACATAATACTTTAGTTTAAATAAATTTTTGGTGTTTTTCTGATAACTTTCATATTTGGGTGAATAGTGAAAAATACTATATTTTAACTGAAAACAAATTTTTTAATAAAAATAATTTATAGTGTTAATTTATAAATTTTAATGGTTTGGACGTATAAATATATTATATTTTTACCATTTAATCCAATGATGGTTATTGTAAGTAATTTCACTTTGAAATTGGACATAAATAAGTGTCAAAATTTTCATAGTTATTATTTCTAAAAATACGCCTTTTGGTTTTGATAGTGGGAATTAATTGTAATTTAATAAATAAAACTTCTATGTTTTTAATTTGGTAAAACATAATTCATTATTGAATTTGGAATATCAAAATTAGCTTAGGGTAAATTTTTTGTATTTTTCTGAAAAATTTTCATTTTTGATGAATAACGAAAAACACTGAGTTATAGTTTAAAACCAAATTTTTATTTAAATAATTGTTTATTTAATTTAAATTTATTTTAGGTGAAAATAGATACATAATATATATATAAGTCCAATTTAATTAATTAGAGTAAGTTTATAGTAATTTTAGATATAAAAAATTTTATTGAACTTTTCACCGTCTTTTACCCGCCTCCTAGGAGAATTTGAAAATTCACATAAAACATAATTTTACCACTTCTGTGAGTGGAATTTAGAAACTCCAAGAGACACAGTTAATATCAATGAGTAAAATTTTGATCAATAGGATAAAAATATTATTTTGGTGAATAGTAACTTTTTACTTTTATTTACCACGGTAAAATGTAAATATGGTACTTAAGGGTAAAAATGATATTATTATTACCCTAAAACATGTCATAATTCTATTGTATAAGTATAATTAGACCACAAACAATCTTAGGAATAAAATATGAACCTCTTTGGTCCACATGGATTAGATTAGGACATTTATTATTATTTAATTCAAAGAAGAGTTAAAAGAGTTAAAATCATAGTTTAATAACTAAATTTTTTTTAATATAGGGTTATACATTAGATAAATTCAATTATAAATATTCATTATAAATATAAAAATATTTCCTACATAGTGGTATTTAATTTATAATTTTTAGACACTAAATAATTTAATTTATTTATGACACAATGATGATGCAATAATTATCTTATTAGTGAAATATTAAAATAATTGATATTATAAATACCCAAATAAATATAATTTGAGACTTTTAATGAATTACATGAATTTTATTGGTTAATATTACATGTTATTATTGATTAAATTAATTTGTTTCGAATTAATAAAGTTATTAAGACTTTATAAAAAATCAATTATTAAATAGTGTCAAAATTGACATAAAGGAGTTTTTAAAACAAATATTATATTATTAATGGATATAATATTCATAAAAATATAAGGTTCGAATAAATGACTTATATGATGATAGGTATCTCATTAATGAACCACTTGGGGTTCTCTTGGCAGTTTATAGTAAGTTTATTAACTATATAAAATAAAAATACAGAGATACATGGTAAATGTCAAACTATTTAACTAAGAGTTAAATCTAAAAGATAAGGGTAAAATAGTCACCCAAACTTGTCTAAAACCTATTGGTTAAGTGGTGTTCGACCCATACCCACCTTAGACTTTAAATATTCCAGTTTGGAGTCATTAGAAACCTAATATGAATTTATTATAAAATAATACTTTATGTTTTTCTTAAAGAGCCCCTCCTCCCCCTTATAAAAGGACACCACTTCTAACCAATTATTAATACATTAAAAGACTTTTGGTTCGGAAAAAACCTGAAAAAATATACTCTCAACTTCCCTCACTTAAACCAAGAGGCCCTAGTTTGATCATAAAGCCAACATAAGGAGCCCTTTTGATCAAATCAAAAGGAAGAACCCGAAGAAGAGGTAATGTTTTCACCACCCTCTTTCAAGTTCCTTTCTTATTCCACTTCTTCTTTCTTTGTTATTTCAATTATAAAATACTAAATACAGTATCTTATATATATTGCGATGTTATTATAAATATGTTACAACCATCTTCATTATTCTACCCATCTCTTGGATGACATGTCACCATACGTGCGTACGTACGACTTGCCGTATTCACGTCGTGGTGTAATTGTTATTCAATACATTATTATTTGGATGGGTATAATAATGATGTGTAATTCATGTAAATAATAAATATAACGTTATAATTATTCTGTATATATGATACAACATCCAATTATATATTATTTTAATATCAGAAGAATGATATTGTTGCTCATGCATACGTACGGATTACCGTCTCCACGACGCGATGAGATTCATTTCCAAGTTCACCATTCATCTACAATTATAAAAATATATATTACTAATAAGTATGTAATATATGAAATAATAATGCTACTTAATATATATATATTTATATATATAAGTATTAATGTACTTACATTTATCTTATTCACTTACTTTCGTTCAATACTATATGAAAACCGAAACAACTTTTATGCGTACGTACGGACTACCGTCTCCATAAACGATGTTTTCCATTTCATATATATGTCTATTATATATATTTATATTCTAAATATATATGATATATAAATCATGTTTTATATTCTGGAAGTATTTAAATCATGATCCAAGTGATACAATCAAGAGTAACAAGTTAAAACATGTACGGTAAAGAAAGCGATTATTACCTGAAATATTAATATAACATGAAAATTATTATTAAATGGGTAGTATAAAGTCATAAATGAATAATATATGATATAATAAATATTAATATGGTTCTGTTATAATTTAATAACATACTATAGTCTTCATACAGGAGGTTAAACGTACCCTCGACTAAAGTAAAGTGTGAGGTAAGGGGTTTTCATCTCACTCCTTATTCCCATGAGATTCGTACCATATTGCCACTATTACCTTTTGTGTGGTGTATGTACTTCACATAATTGTATTATTTGTGTAATAAACTTTAATTTATTTTTATTTACATATTCATTTTATGATACATCTTTCATGAGGTGTATGTTTCGTATGTTACCAAATTGGTAAGGGTTAATTTCACAATCTCTTTATTATCTGAGGTTGTTTTTACGTAAGTATCTACTGGGACATATTTATTATCCATTTCCATGTTTCATAAAATAGTTTTCAAAGGGATTATTTCATTTTAAATTTTTTAATGATTTATTCTTCTAAACCATTCTCATTAATGTCCATGTTTTTAAAATGGTTTTAAGGATTTATTTAAATAGACATTATTGTTTTAAAATGTTAATTACTTTCAAAAGTTTCAAAGTGGTATGAGAAAATTTGATTCAAAAATATATTTAAATGTATTCCTTTCTAAATTGTGTGACTTTTAAATGTTTTCATGAAAAAGGGATGTTTCTCTCAAAGAGTTTTACAAATCATTTTCATCTATGTCAAAATCCTTTAATGGATTTTAAACTTGTTTGAAGTTGATTTATTATGATACAAATATTCTGTATTGTATTGAAGGTTTTGTGATATGTTTGACTGTGGATGTGTTATTTTTATACCATTCATGATTTATGGGTAAAGTATTTAAATTTCGTATGCCATTTATAATATCAATTCTTATGTTATGTTTAAAACTTTTCGTATGAGGAATGAATTGGACTTAGTAAGTGACGGTTGGAGCCTGCTATAGCTCCTCGATGCATTGGTAGGTCTCATGAGACAAACTTTGTGTCTTGGCACAAGGCCTTGACAAAATATTATTTGTAGTCTTGGCACAAGGCCTTTACTATGTGGTTATGATAGTCTGGCATTATGCATTCCATTATAATGAAAGTGGTTAGTGATATTGCATGTGATTATTCCACTAGTAGATTATCCATGTGAACAAGTAAATGACATTACTTCATTTTATTTTTTCCATATTATGTTGAAGTTCATGTTTAAAAGGTTTTTGTTTTAGTTATACATTGCCTTATATGTTTATGCTTATTTATGAAATTATCCCCTGTATTGCTATCCTTACTGAGAATATGAGCTCACCTCTTTCTATGTTTTATTTTTCCCAGGATTCTAAGAAGTGTATTGTGATTGATATGCAGAGTAAAGACAAGGGAATAATGGAGTTCATAAAGGATTATTTATGTTATTTTGCATGTTATAAAGTGTAATGTAACATTAATGTATATAATCTATTTTCTAAGACTGCTAAACTGATCGGTCCTTTGGGACTTGATTCCTTGTAATCATGCCAATGTATTATAATAATGCTCTGACTCTAGGTAACTGGGGTCGGGGAGTTACAGTTGGTATCAGCAGAAGTTTAGCAATAACCTTGGAAACTAGATTTAGATAAACTCTAATTATAGCACATTACCGTAAGATAGAATTTTAAGATTTTTATAGAAGAACATTCAAGAATTTTGGTAATGTAGAGATTTTGTGAGTTTTCCAAGGAAATACGTCCCTATCTGGATACGAGAAGGTAGAGGTGGCTCTGACACAGATGTACCTAGGGGTAAAACCCGAAAACATCGATTTGAGATAGACTCAAACGGGAACTGGTGCACGACAATGGGCCTTGCTGTACTCTTGGTTACGACACTCTCAGGGGATATGCTTAGGATAATTCTCATTTTCTTTACAAATCATTATGAAGGGTTTATGAGTATATACTTCCTCAATGAAAACATCTTTTTGATTATGGATTATATCCATAAACCATTCAATTTACGTTAGATATTTTACAAGTTTGGAATTATTCATTACAGTTCATAAACTAACATAGTTTATGATATTGTATAGAAATGACGCCCAGTAGAAGGAATTTGAACTCCAACAATACGTATGATCGAAATAGTAAGAAGGATCATATCTTTCACGGTATTAAGCCAAC
The DNA here is from genome assembly GCA_963277665.1 of Viscum album. Taxonomy (NCBI): domain Eukaryota; kingdom Viridiplantae; phylum Streptophyta; class Magnoliopsida; order Santalales; family Viscaceae; genus Viscum; species Viscum album. The sequence continues at coordinate 1,516,101,586 of OY728163.1, forward strand.
ATTTAGAATGGAAATAGTCTCCTATGTATTCCCAACATATGAAGAAATAGTATCATGTGTTAATAAGATAAGTAGATAATTCTCCGAGTCCTGTGGCTTAGAAGGGAAGTAAGAGAAGAAAAGGATGGAAGAGAGAAAGATAGATAAAGGGAAGAGGGAAAAGAAGAATTTTCCCATATGTGATAATTGTGGGAAGAAACACCTTGGAACCTACCTGAAAAGAATGAGAGTTTGTTATAAGTGTGGAGAAAAAGGACACCATATACGTGACTACAAGGGTAAGAAAAATGTTTCAAATGTACAATGCTTCATTTGCAAGGAGTTGGGACACTATGCGAACCAATGTCCAAATCATCAGAGTATTCCCAAAATGATGCTATTGGATAATAATCAAGTTATGATACTACAATAGATGAGGAGGAATGATTAGAGTTATTATGTTGTTATTTGAGAATTAGATCATTTTAGTGTTGTATAAAAAATGTACTAGTTATAATAATTATAGAGTATATTGGGATTGTAATGCTGTACTATTTCATTAAGGACTTGATATTGTGTGGAACCAATAGCAGGTTAAATTTTTGGAAAATATATAGTTGAGAGAAAGATAAACCATAATATGGTTCTGATACCAAGGTAGTGATTTTGGAGTAATACATGATTGATTTGGATAAATTATATTCTTTACTACCTTGAAACTGATTAATGATTTGTATATTCTATCATTGTTGGAGTTTAAAACATTTTTGGATAGAAGGAGTATATCCATTATTCTATAAATAATAAGGGATCATGAATGTAATCAATAAGTTTTTATGGTATTTCAGGATGTTGTAGTGTTTTAAAAGAATACACGATGAAGGTGTTCACATGTTTTTATGTAGAAAAAAGGATCTTCATTGAGTTTAATTTACTTATAAATTTTGGATTGTTAGTTTGGATAGAAGTATTTTGGATAATTATAGTTTGAGATTATTATTGGATTTCCATAAAAGGACAGCTCAGAGGTCGGGCGGCAACCCGTCGCGTCTGGCAATGCCATGAGACTTGAACCCGCAACCGAAGTGCGACAATGGTGTATCACCTACCACTGGCCCACATGATGCCATGGATTGAATAATGTAGTCTTTTTAAAAAAAATTATGGTAGATGAATTACAAGTTCATTTTTTTAACCCTATACGAATAGGATAAATATAATAGTATTTTTAAGTTCTATTATCTTTTAGAGTGAAAGATGAGTTTGTGGTAGAAATTAGTTAAAGGATATGACTCTACTTGTCAAGTATATATTTTTCTTCTTCTATTATTCTATGAAGAAATTAATTCTTATACTCTAGTAAAGGGATCTTAAAACCAAAAATGGGTTATCCTAATACCATATGTTTTGTTGAACCGTTTGTATTTTAAATCATCATAGATAGATGAATCTAAGGCCTTCAATTTTACACTTGTTTGTGATTGATGAAGTCAATAACTACCTAAAAATATTTACATTTTCCCTCCAATTATATGTCTCTAATTGACATCAATGTTATCCTAATCGAGATCATAATTTGGTGGCGACTCTTTCATTTCCCTTTTCCTCTAATTAAGACTAAATTTTATTAACCTAATTTTCGATGTGGGTTTTCCCAAAGGTATTTTATATTTTCATCATTTTATTTTCGAAAAATAATTTTAAATTGCGAGGACGCAATTTATTGAAGGAGGGAAGAATGTCACACCCCAAGATTTCATAGTATGTTATTTCTTCAAAGTAATTCAATAATGTGCACTACACGCAACACTGAGTTATAGCGCACCATGACTTACTAAACAAGCCGTTCAAAAGCAGTTATGAATAGTATTAACTGAATTTTTAACTTTATATAATCCTTATAATTTTAGAATCCATATTATGAGTTTCTTAGACATAATGTAAGAACAAATAAATTTTTTTAAGATAAAAGAACTATTTTTCAAAAATTGCAATTTTACCACCTTTTAATGGAGAAGAATTTTTAAATCCAATATTTGAAACTTTTACATATTCAATTTGACAAAATAAACTTTTTATTTAGAATAAGGACATAAGAATTTAGTTTCAATAAAGTTTTGGTGTTTTTCTGATAACTTTCATATTTGGGTGAATAGTAAAAAATACTATATTTTAACTGAAAAAACTTTTTTAATCAAAATAATTTATAGTGTTAATTTATACAATTTAATGGTTTGGTGGTATAAATAGTATTTATTATTACTATTTAATCCAATTATGGTCATTGTATGTAATTTCACTTTGAAATTGGACATAAACAAGTGTCAAACTTTTGATAGTTATTATTTCTTAAAAATACACCTTTTGGTTTTGATAGCGGGAATTAATTTTAATTTAATAAATGAAACTTCTATATTTTTAATTTGGTAAAATAGACTTCATTATTGAATTAGGAATATCAAAATTATCTTAGGGTAAATTTTTGGTATTTTTCTGAAAACTTTTAATTTTTGATGGATAGTGAAAAACACTGAGTTATAGTTAAAAACCAAATTTTTATTTAAATAATTTTTTATTTAATTTAAATTTATTTTAGGTCAAAATAGATACATAATACCTATATAAGTCCAATGTAATTAATTAGAGTCAGTTTATAGTAATTTTAGATATATAAAAATTTTATTGAACTATTCACCGTCTTTTACCCACCTCCCAGTAGAATTTGCAAATTCACATAAAACTTAATTTTACCACTTTTGTGAGTGGAATTTCAAAAATCCGAGAGACATGGTTAATATCAAGGAGTAAAATGTGGTTCAATAAGACAAAAATCTTTTTTGGTGAATAGTAACTTTTTACTTTTATTTACCACGGTAAAAAGTAAATAGGGTAATTATGGGTAAAAATGATATTATTATTACCCTAACACATGTCCTAATTCTATTGGCTAAGTATAATTCGACCAAAAACAACCTTTGGAATAAAATATGAACCTCTTTGGTCCACATGGATTAGATTAGGATATTTATTATTATTTAATTCAAAGAAGAGTTGATAGAGTTAAAATCATAGTTTAATAATTAAAACATTTTTAATATAGGGTTATACATAAGATAAATTCGATTATAAATATTAATCAGAAAGATAAAAATATTTCCTACATAATGGTATTTTATTTATAATTTTTAGACATGAAATAATTTAATTTATTTATGACACAATAATGATGTAGTAATTATCTTATTAGTGAAATATTAAAATAATTGATATTATAAATACCCAAATAAATATAATTTGAGACTTTTAATGAATTAAACTAATTATATTGGTTAATATGACATGTTAGGATTGATTAAATTAATTTTTTTTGAATTAATAAAGTTACTAAGACTTTAAAAAAATCAATTATTAAATAGTGTCAAAAATGACATAAAGGAGTTTAAAAAAAATTATATTATTAATTTATATAATATTCTTAAATATCTAAGGTTCAGACAAAGGACTTATATGATGATAGATATGTCATTAATGAATCACTTCAGCTATCTTGGTAGTTTATAGTATGTTTATTAACCATATAATATAAAAATAAAAAGAGACATGGTAAATGTCAAACTATTTAACTAAGAGTTAAATCTAAAAGATAAGGGTAAAATAGTGACCCAAAATTTTCTAAAACCTATTGGTTGAGTGGTTTTCGACCCATCCCCACCTTATACTTTAAATAATCTAATTTTTAGCCATTATAAATCGAATATGAATTTATTATAAAATAATACTTTAAGTTTTTTCTAAAGAGCCACTCCCCCCTTGTAAAAAGACACCACTTATAACCAATTATTCATACCATCAAAGCCTTTTGGTGTTGCCAAACCATGCCCAAGTATCCTCTAAACTTCCCTCACTTCAACCTAGGCACCTTATTTTGATCAGAAATCCACCCTATGGAGCCCTTTCTATCAAATCAAAATGAAGAACCTGAAGAAGAGGTAATGTTTTCACCACCCTCTTTCAAGTTCCTTTATTCTTCCACTTATTCTTTGTTTGTTATTTCCATTCTAAAATAATAATTCCAGTATCTTATATATACTATTATGTTATTATAAATATGGTACAACCATATTCATTATTCTATCCATCCATTGGATGACATGTCACCATACATGCGTACGTACGACTTACCGTCTCCACGTCGTGGTGTAATTGTTATTCAATACATTATTATTTGGATGGTTATAATAATGATGTTTAATTCATGTAAATAATAAATATAACATGATAATTATTCTCTATATATGATACAACATAGAAATATATATTATTTTAATATCAAAATAATGATATTGTCACTCATGCGTACGTACGAATTACCGTCTCCACGACGCGATGAGATTCATTTCTAAGTTCACCATTCATCGATGATTATAAAAGTATATATTACTAATAAGTATGTAATATATGAAAGAATAATTATACTGGAGATATATATATTTATATATATAAGTATTTATGTACTTATATATATCTTATTCACTTACTTCCGTTCAATACTATATGAAAACAGAAACAATGTTTATGTGTACGTACGGACTACCGTCTCCATAAACGTTATTTTCCATTTCATATATATGACTATTATAAAAATTTATATTCTAAATATATATGATATATAAATCATGTTTTATATTTTTTAAGTATTTAAATCGTGATCTAAGTGATACAATCAAGATTAACAAGTTAAAACACGTACGATAAAGAAAGTGATTATTACCCAAAATATTAATATAACATGGAAATTATTATTAAATGGGTAGTATAAAGTAATAAATGAATAATTTATGATATCATGAATATTAATATGTTTCTGGAATAATTTAATAACATACTATATTCTTCATACAAGAGGTTAAACGTACCATCGACTAAAGGAAAGTGCAAGGTAAGGGGTTTTCATCTCACTCCTTATTCCCGTGAGATTCGTACCATATTGCCACTATTACCTTTTGTGTGGTGTATGTACTACACACAATTGTATTATTTGTGTAATACACTTTAATTTATGTTTATTTACATATTCATTGTATGATACCTCTTTCATGGGGTGTATGTTTCGTAAGTTACCAAATTGGTAAGGGTTAATTTTATAATCTCATTATTATTCGAGGTTGTTTATATGTAAGTATCTACTAGGAAATATTTATTATACATGTCCATGTTTCATAAAATAGTTTTTAAAGGGATTATTTTAAAGTAATTTTTACTAAAACATCATTTTAAATGTTTTAAAGATTTATTCTTCTAACCCATTCTCATTAATGTTCATGTTTTCAAAATGGTTTTAAGGATTTATTTAAATAGACATGAATGTTTTAAAATGTTAATTACTTTCAAAATATTCAAATTGGTATGGGACAATTTGATTCAAAAGTATATTTAAATGTCTTCCATTCTAAATTGTTTGACTTTTTAATGTTTTCATAAAAAATGGATATTTCTCTAAAAGAGTTTTACAAATCATTTTTATCTATTTCAAAATCATTTAATGGATTTTAAAATTTTTTGAAGTTGATTTATTATGATAAAAATCTTCCATATTGTATTGAAGGTTTTGTGATATGTTTTAATGTGGATGTGTTATTTTTATTCCATTAATGGTTTATGGGTAAAGTATTGACATTTTGAATGCCAGTTTTAATACTAATGTTTATGTTATGTTTAAACCATTTCATACGAGGATTACAATGGACTTAATAAGTGATGGGTGAAGCCTGCTATAGCTCCTCGATGCATCGGTAGGTATCATGAGACAAACTACTGTCTTGGAACAAGGCCTTAAAAAAATCTTATTTTTAGTCTTGGCACAAGGACTTGACTATGTGGTTATGATAGTTTGACATTATTCATTCCATTATTATGAAATTTGTTAGTGCTATTGCATGTGATTATTCAACTAGTAGAATATCTATGTGAATAAGTAAATGACATTACTTTATTTTATTTTTACCATATTATACTGAAGTTCAAGTTTAAAAGGTTTATGTTTTAGTTATACATTGCCTTAAATGATTATGCTTATTTATGAATGTTTCCGCTGTATTGTTATCCTTACTGAGCATCTGATCTCACCCCTTTCGATGTTTTATTTTTCCCAGGATTCCAAGAAGTGTATTGGGATTGATATGTATGGTTAATCCATAGGAATAATGGCATTCATAAAGTGTTATTTATGTTGTTTTGTATGTTATAAAGTGTAATGTAACATTCATGTATGTGTAATCTATTTTCCAAGACTCCTAAACCGATCGGTCCATCGGAAATTTATTCCTTCTAATCATGCCAATGAATTAAAATAATGCCATGACTCTGGGTAACTGGGGTCGTGGCGTTACATTTTATGTATGTTTCCAGTTCTCCAGTATCACTAAAATATTTAGTTCTTTATGATGTGATTACTTGTATCTTAATCCAATGTAATAAAGTAACCATCGACTCTGGGATACTAGGGTTAGGGACTTTAAAATTGGTATTTGACAAATTTTAGTAGAATCCTTGGAAACTAGATTTAGGAAAACATAGATTTGAGAATGAAAACGTATGATAGAATTTGAAAATATTCCCAAATAAACCAACCTTATGATTTATAGATTATATATACATAATTGTTCAATTTCTGTTAAGTGTTTCACTATATTTTACATTATATATTATGTTTTATAATTTCATTATCTAATATTGTGTATTCTATTTTTAAAATGGAACCTAGCATAAGGATTGAAAACCACATGACATGTAGATATATCCTTTGTTGGAAAGATAATGATATTGGAGTTGGAGATGTAGTTGGATATGAAAAAATTATGAATATATCAGGAAAAATGACTTAGGTTATGAGTAATAAACATGCTAGTATAGAGAATCTTTCTGATCCAAAATGTGGTGTAACAATGTTAGACCACTTTAGGTGTCAAAAACCTCCATCATTCAATGGAACTATGCATCCATTTTTATATGATAAATGAATAAGTTACTTAAAAAATATATTTATTTATTTTTTATATAATTAATGGGAGAAGTTTTTTAGGTTAATTTATAATCTCTGAGGGAATAATGACCAATGTTGGTCATTAATTAAAAAAATAATGTAATAGAAAAAAAAACGCATGCAATAGAAGGATTTTAAGGAAAATTTCTTTGAAAAATATTTTCCTTAAGAAAAATGATTTGTTATGGAGAGAAAATTATTGAGTATAATAATAAAGGAGGATGATGCTATTTCTAAGTATGAATCATAATTTACAAGGTTAGTAAGGCCTACTGTGGATTACGTATGTAATACAAAGAGAAAGATTGACCGCTTCTTTGGTGGGCCTAAGCCAATTATTCAAAGGGAATTAATCTTCCAAACTGTATCATCATATGAGGATATAATATCATGCTCTATAGAGATAGATAAATAATTATCAATGTCTTATGACTTCAAAAGGAATAAATATAATAAGACAATGGTAGAGAAAAAGCATATAAAGGGAAGAAGAGAAAGAATAATTTTCCCACATGTGATAATTTTGGAAGGAAACAACCTAGTAATTGATTGAAGGGAATGGTAATTTGTTAAAAATGTGGGGATAAAGGATTTTGAGCTTGTCATTTCAAGAAAAAGAAATAATCATTCCAATGATTAAAACTTAAGGATATGGGGAACTATGAAAATGAATATCCCAAGTGTCAAGGGAATATATCTCAGAAGAAGAAAAGGGATAAATGTTAATCTTATATTGTTAATATAGTATAAGTGTAATAATTAATGTATTTGTGTTTTTTGATTCAATAATTATGTTGTAAAATTACTTTATCAATGATTTTCTGGTTATAAGAATCATTAGATATATAAAGATTGTATGGTAGTACTTCTTATTTAAGTATTTGGAAGCATGCATGTATTAATTAAGGTGTTAATGTGATTAAGGTATTACAATAATTGGTACATGAAAATAAGATCTACACTATGTTGTGTATAAAATCTAATTTTAAGTTTATTTTGAAAATTTATTGATATTTCTTCTAATTTTTTAGATAGATGTATTTTAGATATTATTGTTTGAGGTTAAAGTATGATTTATCATATTTGATAATATGTTATAATCATTTTTATTTTGGTAAATATTTAAATTCCTAAGGAAATGAAATTTTCATAAAAGTTCTTTAGGAATAAAAATTCATCATAAATATCCATCTCTTATTATGATAAATTAAGTGGAGATAAATTGAAGCACAACCAAATGATGATATTATTATTGTGAATTGGAACAAAATAAAGTAAGTTTTTTTTTCTTGTGTGATTTATCTAGAGAGTGAAAGAATTATTGAACTATAAGAAAATTATTTTAGAAAAAAACTTTATTCATTTACTTTTCTTACTAAGGAACCGATGGCCTTTTAACTCATCATATATTTATGGTTTTGTGATGGTTAACTTTCCCAGGATCATGTTCTCTATCACTTTTAATCAAAATTTGATAGTTAGATTTATATTCCATGTTCATATTTTCACTTTCCATTAATTATTTTCTTATTCATAATCCTAGTCTTGTGGTGACCTTCACATTCTACATTTCCATGTTTTAAGAGGAAGGTTTATTATTACTTTTTGTGATGTGGGTTTCCCATAAAGAAATTTTCAAATATCAACCTTTTATTTTCAAAGTGAAATTTCAAATTTATAGGATTAAATTTATTAAAGCTAGGGAGAATGTAACACCTCAACATTTTTTGGTATCTATATTTTTAAATAAATTTAATCTCTTCCATAATTTATGATTTATGAAACATCATGCTTAAATGAACTCCAAAATATTATTACTTTAACACGACTATTATAAACTAGCTGTTAATTTTCCAGGACTGAATAATATTATGTAAATTTTGAAATATATAATTTCACTACTCATTTTAAATTTATTAATCAATTCTTTCTAAATAATCACTTAATTTTAAGTAAAATAATTTTATTCTTCAAAAAAATGTTTTATTTAAAAAGTGTTTTTATTTCTTTCTATGAAAAAATAAATATAATTAGTTTTTGAAACACAAATAATGAATTTGATAAAATGAAATTAATTTTTGGAATCATTATATTAAAATTATCTTAGGGTGAATTGTTTTTATTTTTCTTGAAATTTTGATTTTATAGTGAATAGTGAAAAAACCGATTTTTATAAAACAATAATTTTATTTGTATTAATAAGTCCCTTTATGATTTTAATTTTATCTCAAAGTAACATAAGTACTATTTATTTATATATAATATAATTAATTTCATTTTAATCATACTTATAACTTATTTTTTTATAAATACATTTTGGGATTAAAATCCATTTTTATAGAAAACTATTTTTCGTTCCGTTTTGCGGGATTAATTTTAAGGTAAATGCTACAAAACATGTTTTATTAATTTTTCAAAATGGATTCTATATTTGGATTTATAATTTCTAAATTTAGAAAATAGTTCCCTATTATTTTGGCTAATATAAATAGTAACCTTGGTAATTTTTGTTATCAGGACAAAGAGAAAATAGGGTAATTTAGGTTAAAATAATATGAAAAGGACTATAAAATGACCCTAACACTGTCAAAAATATTACTTAATGAGTAATATTTATCTATAATAATTCATGGTCTGTTTATTTTACTATTTCTGGTCATTTGGATAATATTATAATGTTTATAATATTTTATTTAATTAAAAGTCCAATATGTCACATTCATGTTTTTAATGACTATAACAATTTTAATATGGGGTTATCTGAATGATACCTTCAACTATAAATAGTAATTTGAAATAAATAATATATATATTCATCATGATAAATTTTTTTAATTTTTAGGGAATAAATAATTACGTTAAAATCATGAATAACACAGATGAAGTAATTATTTAATTTAAGAAAAAATCAAATAAATGATATTAGAAATATTAAAATAAATATAATTTTAGATAAATAACGAAAATTTTTTAAATGAATTTTACATGTTAGGGATGTATTAAAAGACTTGGTTCAAAGTTATATTATAGTATTAAAAATTTTAAAAGTCCAAGTAACGAGTAGTGTCAAAATTGATATTAATGGCATTTTAAAATAAATAATATTTTATTAAATTATATAAAATTTCTAAAAATATTAAATTCATAAAACTGATTAATATATTGTTGAAAATATCAACTAGGATCCTTTTATGGGTCTTTTTCATTTTATTGTAATAATATTAACCCTTAAAGAGTAAAATCCATGTTGTTATGGTAAGTATTAAATGGGTTAAATAAGGGTTAAAACTAAATGACATGGGTAATAATGTGACCTAATGTTTTTTAAAAATTATTATATGAGATAATTTTGACCCATACTTACATTATATTATAAATAAATCACTTTTTGGTTCATTTTAATTTATTAATTTATTTATATTAATTTAATATTTTGAGAGTTTCCAAAAGTTCCCCTCAATTCAATCATAAAAGGGAACCCTTTATTTCACTTATTTACTTCATTTGGAGCCATTTATCTCTACCAAGATCTAATCATTTCTCTTCCTAACATCTTTATCCATGTTCTATAGGTTATGATCCTTCCAAATGACTAACCCTAGATCTATTAAGAATATATGTAAAGGAAGTTTTCTGAAGAAGAGGTAATCGTCTTTACCAACTCCTTCAAGTTTATTTTTTCTTCTAATTCATATTAATATGTTGTGTCCATAATAATTTAATAAATATATCATCATCCATATAACGATATGCTATTATGATTATGATACAACCATATTACTCTTTTTATCAATCCTATAGAAAATGAATGTATTGTGTGTATATACCTATGACTTTCCATCTCCACTTAGTGGTGTAACTCATTTTCGATCACCACTTGACTTAGATAGGTATAATTATGAAAATAATGAATATATATAATACTTATGATATGATTTTTATTCTATAAAATTAATATATCATCTATTTTAAGGTAATATAGAGTGTAACAGAAGTTTGTGGGCCCAAAATTTAAAATTTTTAATCATCGGAGTGACAAAAATTTTCATCTATGGTGATCCTAGCCTTGATATAGTCTGATGATCACAAATTAATTTAACAAGGAAAAGAATAAAATAATAACGTGTTACTCATTCAATCCAGAGTGCAATCGATTATAGATCATTGCCGAAGACCATTGCTCAAAGGATTTGAGGTTGAACCCCTCTAGATCATCTACACATGATCAAAGAATATACATCCATGTCATTCATTAAATTCCAAGTGCTATCAAAGATCTCAAATAATATCTTCAATTTCATGACGATCACCATAACACCCTACCTTCGATCTGTGAAGGCATACTTGGATCAACACTTGGAGAGAGACTCTCTCTCTAAAAGGTGGGTGGAGAGTGTGTCTCTCATTTTGTTGGAATAAAAAATAAACAGAAAATGAGCCTCTCTCTCCTAATTATATATTTTGATGATCAAAATACCCATAAGGGTTTCTCGACCACTAGAAATAAAAAACCCACTAAATAAGAAATAAATAAATAATTAGGATGAACTAAACTGAATCATTAATATTATTTATATTTTATCATATACCTATAATATATATTAAATATATTATGTGAAAAAACCAAGTCATTTAACTTGACTTCTAATTATTGATAAAATTAAATGAACCTAGAATATTAAAATAATATTTTTTTATAACATTTTTCATGTATTATTGAATAACCAGTGAATACATTGAAAAAATAAATTCAGCCCAATTATTATGAACTCAAATAATAATGAATTTATTTATTCGTTGGTGATATTCAAAACATGGAAAATCCTTGTACCAAAGGAGGGTACCACTATGTTTGATATACCTATTCACCAGAATAGAGAAGATTCCTGAATTTGCTATTGTGCATGACCCACTAGGACCTTATCTCGATAGTAGTGAATAACATTCATAGAACAAGAGAGGAGTCTATAAACCCATCAAGAACCCTAAAGAAATAAGGAAAAATCATAGAAATGAAAATCAATTTACAAATATGTACCCTGTAACATAATATCTTTGTATTTAGATATCTCATAAATAAGGATTCACACTTGTGTCATCGTCCTTTCTTTCTTTATTATTTTCTTATTCAACTAGACAAACATACCTCTAATAACATTGTCCAAGTATTTATAAACGTACTACCATACTGATCAACCATTCCTAATATATATTACTTCCTTAACTCAGAAGATAAATTTTTTATCTTGACCATTAAACTAATTCCATACCACCATTGATGCACCCAACACAAGCTACATCACCAAGATTTCATTATCATTGTTTTTTACTTGCATCAAAGTATGTGATCAAATGGCCCACATTGATAATTTTATAAATTTAGGATAAAAATAAACATTTACATGGATATAAACATATAATTAAACCCACAACATGTGGTGTTCCTATTGGTGAGTATTTCCTCATGATCTCACATACCATAAATCACCAAGTGATAACTTTATGAGAGGAAATCTCAATGATTATGATCCCCCAATACCTGATAGTCAGACATCGCCTGTGTCTATTTAGAATGAAGTATTTAGACCAAAATACATTTGTTTAATATTAATTTCATTGTATCTTGAGGTTCTCATTTTATCCCAAGATCTCCTATAAAATTTTGATACGATAATTAATCCATGGGCATTACCATTTAATAGTGGATGCAGAAATTTCTACACTAATTTGATAAGTATACATCATGCATATCTCATTATATACATGAAACATTAATCAAAAAGTGGTTCTATGGAACCCAATACTACAACACTCCCACTTGTACTAGATGCAACTTTATAATGGTCCTTGTTATCTCTCACATGATTAAGAACATGTTTCTATAGATCCATGGCTTTAGTTTCTAGGTCAACCTCGTATCAAATGCATGGCTACTCTGCTATGTGTGACCTCACCTCCTTGATTAAAACTTCTCAAGAGATGACACATTGAGTATATAACTTTCTTCCACCATCTAAAAATGACATATTTAATATTATTATTAATATAATTATCATTATTATAAGACATTACTTGGTGTGATTCCAAGAATTGGAAAAAATAATTTCATATTTTACAATGCTTCTTTAGCTTCCTAAGAACCTATAACATAATCAGTATTTTTATATATGTATTACACTATGTTTTAGGAGCTTATATCACTCCCTAAATTATACTAACTACTATATTAGACAACATTTATTCATGGAAGACTAGTTTTTGTCCCTTAAAAACTAGTAACCTTTCCTCTCCACATACCAGGCTCATGTTTTTTTACTTTCTCAAGTATAATCAGATTGTTATGATTGATTCCCTTTCAATTCTCATAGATATAACTAATATTTTTTATTATAATTTTTTTTGAAATATAATTTCTTTTACATATCATGATATACATGATTAATCCATCATAGAAGCACATAACATTCCAATCACCACTTTAATTTCCTATTATGCACATGCATGTCTTCTTGGAGTGATTTATGACATGTGGCATCGGTAAAAATTATCTCTTGACTTGTTCCAACTTTTATTTTTCAATATCATGTCAGTATATATGCCACTTACTAGTCCTAAGAAATTGTTATATCTATCACAGTAGATCTTATTACCTATAACATAGGTTGCAACTTAAAGTCAACATCTAGAGAGATACATTTATTCTAGTATTAACTAATTGTAAGACTAATAGCTATTTTCTCTATGTTATGAAAAATATTTTACTTGGAAAACAATGGTTCTCCCATTTACCTCTGGTAGAAACATTGAAAAGATTCATTATAAATGAATTAGACTATTATTCCACGTTTTTTCCAATTTTCTTAATTCTTCTATAAATGTACAAATTCCATTGAAGTATGGTATTTTTCCATGATGTATATTTTTCTTTTGTTGTGTTGTGATTTCATCACCCTAATAATGGAGAGATAATTCACTTTTTTGTCTGTCGAGGGAGGTAACAGTGGAGGCTTTGATTTTTATAATTCTTTTACTATTTATTAAATATAAATTCTACGATTTTATTGATGGTTACTTTAAAAATGAACTATATTTGGGTAAATTTAACCCCTTATTGGCATTATATAGTGTCACTTCCCCTTTTTAGTTGCATCATATAGACACCTTCTGCGATTAGTGGTCCTATCACCCAATTCTCAATGAAATGATCATATAAATTAACCATGACAAGTAAAAATCTAATGGATTTAGGAATAAAAACTTGGTATTACCAATTGAAACATATTGGTATGACTCTTTTACCATCCATGTATCCTCTCACTTTAATACCCACCGCATTACTCATAATCATATACCCCATTGAACTTTGATACATGGAATCCAATATTGAATTTTAATTGATCTTATGAATTTTAGCTAACTTATGTATACTACCTTCTTGTCAGAATTTTTATTTTCAAAAAATAATATATCACCATTTGTGGTTAATATAAAACCATCAATATGGTTTTCAACTTCCTATATAATATGTACTTATAGAACATTCTTCTTCCACACCTCTTATAGAACTCATTCCTATGACAACTATTTATGAATCTATAACATTGACTAAACCCAAGTCAATCTTGATCACACTATATCGAGTAGATAATTGAAACATTTTATATAAATATAGACTATAACTTGACTATATCTTTTCTATCCCCTAGTTTTCTCCAATATCCTAAGAAAATTTAAGGATAGTTACTTTAGATGCACATTGTGTTTTTCTTGATGAAAGTTTCTTTATATCCTAACAAACTTATTGACTCCAAACACATGTTCTTATAATATAATTTATCTCCATTATACTATAACATATATGATATCCAAAAATCATTATAGAAGGAAAATGGTTATAAGAAAATGCCATTATTTGTGATGTATGTCTTCAAAACAATAGAAATTTCTTTAATGAATACAAGTTGCAACATTAATACTCCTTTTACCAACATCATGTCTATGATGTGTATAAGGAACCTTACAATTATGAATTACTCCTTGATACATTTTATTGATCAATATTAACATGCTAGAATCACCATTTATTCTCCTTACTAACACCAAATCTCTGATGTGGATAAGGTAATGCGTGTTTAGGAATTACTCCACGATACATTATAATGATCAATGATTTCTTGGTGAATATATTATTGGTCATACAGGCCCAATGAAACACATATATTATGACCATGAATATACCATACATCACTTTCACATTCCTTTAACACATAGGGGAATCTTATGAAGTATACTTACCACTAGATTACCCTTGTAATAGTTCACGCACTCTAGTTTAACTAGTTCCAAAATCAATATGGCAAAAATTTATTTTTATAGGTTTCTTTATACCAAATAAAAAAGTATATAAGCCAATAATACCTAAGGTGTTTAGATATAATGAGTCTAAATACCATAATAGGTATATCTTTAATGTCTAATTTTAGTTTTAATTGACAAAAAATTATCTTTCCACAAATGGGTATATTAGTATTAAATTTTATATTCATCACGTATTACCTATGATTCAAGTATCACTGAACTATTGATTGAGAATTAGACACCAAAAATAAAATCATTCCTAAACTATAATAATATATCTTAGTGTATAGAAAACAAATGAGATAATTTTTCAGTTATACTTAATAAAAGATCTATTTGAACCATAATATTGGAAATTTGAATTTGTGTGCTTCTCATCACTAACTTAGGAACCACCCTTTCTCAACCACTTGGATAACACAACTCACTTATAGAAACATTTCTATAACTACTTGATTACATTATTTAAACACACATATGTAATTGGAATATTTTATTTGATTACTAAGACGTATAATGGAAACATTAATTAAAATTGATTAATATAACTGTTTCCCATGGAATTTGGGGATGACCTCGTTGATTGAAGGTCCAAGCATTCCAATCGGTTTGTAATGGGTTTGTTCGTAGAACCGGAAACATCCAATGATTCCGCATCCATTTGGACCTACTTTCCAAAGGTAGGCGCTCATTAGTTTGTGGACTGATGAGGCTTAGGAATTTGCATTGGTCGAGAGGATGGGAGGTCAGACTCATCAAACCTTTTTGAGGGGAATTATTGTCTACTTCGGGACTCACTTTATATATTTAAGTTATGTTCGTTAATGCTTATTACATTACCAATTATAAAATGAGCTTTCTTTCAGATCTGACGATCAATGATTAAATATGTTGGAAATTTAGAGAATCTTTTATATGTATTCGAGGTTCTTCATTGATAGAGAATCATCTGTATTTATTAGATATTCTTGGTCAATGGTATCCTTCAACACATTTATATAGAATTCTCTTGGTCATTATGATGACCATGTCGGTTTTAAATCCACTCAGTGGGGCACTTGAAGTTTATTGTCATTCAAAAGGACATGGATTATTTCAATGTTGGGATCGAACCCGTAGATGGGATACCTACGTATCCTCTATTTAAAAAAGGAACCAGAACCCACATAGTTCGAGTAAGGGAGTATGATGTTTATAATTTATGTCTTAAAAAAGGATGTCATAATTACTTTTACACTCTAAGCTTACGTGAGTCATGCTCAGTGTAAGAAACAAGAGGTATTGGTAAAAACCAGAAAATTGTTCTATGAAAGATGAAATCATAAGAAATAATGTGGGGCTTATGTATGTATGACTACCCAGATAAATGAAGATTAGGATTTACTTCAGGGAAGAAATCTAGGAACGAGGTCCATAAAGGTATATGTGCTTCATAGAGATTTTAATACTCTAACTTTGGGATTACTCCTAAAAAGGAGGCCCAAATTAGGAAAGGAGTTATGATTGGGTTTTACTCCTGAGAAGGAATCCAAGATCAAAGGTAAATTAGGACTTGTTAAGAGAAAATAAGTCTGGGGCTTACTCTTGAAAAGGAGGCCTAGGTTATGGGACTTGAAAAATTAAGGGACTTGGGGCTTACTCCTGAAGAGGATGCCCATATTTGAGATTGGGGCTTACTCCTAGAAAAGGAAGCCCAGGTTAAGAGAATTATGTTTGGGGCTTACTCCTAAGGAGGATGCCCATATTTGAGACTTATGACTGGGGCTTATTCCTGAAAAGGAGGACCAGGTTAAGGATTCTCTCATCTTAAAGGATGAGGTTGAATTAAATGAAATCTCAATCTTTAGTGACATAAAGATGTATAAATCACTAGGTTTTGAGAGATATTCCACATAATTCTTTTCAGATAAGGAATTCAAATGAAGAAATCATTCCATAAATGGCTTTAAAGAGTGTCTTGAAGATTGAATCTTGAATAGGAGAGGTGGAATGGCATAATAGGAGTGAAATGGGCAAGAAGGGAACCCAAAAAGGCAGGGGCGTGCAAGTCCTGGAAGGCGCGCAGGTACTGCGTGGGTGCGCATGTTTTGGTCACGTAGGTATACCTGCACGACACATGGGTACTTGCGCGTTTGTAAACCATCATGGTAATACTTGGGCGATCCTTCATCAATGCCTTTATAATTATCTCGAGGTACTTCCAGAAGAGAGGTGCACAAGCTTAGGTGAGGGAGTTGGGCGGCACCCAAGTATGTACATTCCCCTTAAGGGTAAAACACATTAGGTGTGCAAGTGTTAGTGAATTCTAACACTTAGACCCTATTCCTATTGTTTAGACCTTCCATTCTAGGTAAAGAATTACCTTAGAAGTGTTCGGAAGACCTGAAGAAGAGACTTGGACGTTAAGAGCTCTAAATATTAATTATGGAAAAAATCATCCAAAAATGGGGGGCCCACAGGGTCTATTTTTAGGCTGGAGAAGACCCCGGGCGGTTATCCTTTAGGGCGTTCAAGTCACTTGCACGGCCATGAGGCGTCGTGCAAGTGGACTTGCGTGACAGTGATGGAAATTGCGCATAACATGTGCTTTTGAAGCCTTGTTAATGCCTTTGTCGATTTTTGATGTTTTCTTCAAAGGATGAATCAATTTGTGCTAAGTAATTTCCCTTTCCATTCATTTTAGACAATGTGACGAAAAAGGAGTGTAAAAAAAAGTCCCCCCTCAGAGTTGGATCTGAAAGAAATGAAGATGTAACTCTAAGGAAAAGCATAAAACGAAAGGAAAGGCGGCACACAAGTGTGCAGGGCGCAACACTTGGCGCGTAGGATGCGGCACGCAAGGTATGGCACGCAACTTCCGGCTGGACAGACTTCGACGTGCAGGGTACGGCTATGGACTATAAATATGTGGCCCCATTTCCGTACAAAGCATCCGTATTTCAAACATCCGAGATCTCGCCGCGCAAGTGGCCTTCGCTGTGCAAGTTTCTCTTTTTTCCGCTGTTTCTTTGCTGTCGCGCTACTGTAGAGGTGTTTAGAATTGCACGGTTTATACTTGCTCATCAAAAACTAGCGCGACACACTAACACTTGCACGCCATGTTTATACATGTGCGCCTTAATACCTTTGCCATTTTTTCTGAATTCCTTCACAAATTTTATGAAAAATAAACCCATTTAAGAGTTAGTTTATTCAACTTTTGTGCAGATTCAATGGCTCCCAAGGGAATTGGAATGACTGATGAACTGGAAAACAAGAGGATTGATGACATGATGAACATTTTTGGCCATGATTACTATGATATCTGCGACAACACTCTCCCATGTTTGTCTATGTACTTGAAGTAATATCATCTTAATTTCCCACAGAGAATCTACCTGTCTCTGTATGGTCATGGTCATCTGCAAGGAGTCAATGTTCCAAATGCAAATAATTATACACCTAAGATGCAGCTGCACTGCTACTCCTCTATTTCGGTTATTCTATGCATTAAGAGCAACAACAATGGTGTGAACTTTCAAATTTTCCTTCCATGCCATTTCCTTGTGAAGTGCATTGTGTTTCATTTCTTATCAATGAGGCATGTTGTTGTCTTAGAATGAATGGATGTCAAGGAATGTCAAGATGTGAATGACAAAGGTTGTGACGGTGTTGGTGAGGAAAGGAGAATGGCCATGGTACTAAGAGGCATGTCACTTAAGAGATTCACTAAGTGACATAGGATGTAGTGGTAGAAACATTCTCCATGGAAATCAGATGATTGTAGAGCTAATCTTAAGTTCCAAAAACTTGTATCAAGAGGATACAATGTCACCACAATGTTAGAAGACCATGCATTGTATTCACAATGCATGAGGAGTTGAAGATGATCCATCCACAATCTCTAAGTGGATGAAGTGGATTAATGAATTCCATTCACTATCACTTAGTGCATGTTAATTAGAAGAAGTTCCAATTTGATCTCTGATTAGATCAACAAAGAGAATTGCAGATTTTATGTGATTCAGGAGCTCAGTTGATGAAGAACCTTTGGAATTCCCTTTTAAGTGAAGATTATATGTTGTGGAGGAATTCTAATGAATAAGAATGGGAGAATAGAAGAAATGAAGAAGGGAGAAGTGGCTTGGAATTTGGCATTTTAAATATGGGATACTTTGTTTTTTTTAACAAAGTGTTTATAAATTACTTAGCCAAAAAATTGGCCATCCAAGGACACCTTGAGGGTTCAACCCCAAGGCACATGTGGGCCTAAGGTGCCACGCCCAAGGGGGAATCTGTGGGGCAAACCCAAGGCGGCAGAAACCACGCAGGGGAGTCAAGCCTGCGCAGCATGGGCGCCAGGATGCGCGCCCGAGGATGCATAGTGGGTGCCAGTGGCGCGCCCGAGTGGCAGGGGTGGGCGCAAGAGCGCGCCCGCTAAGAGAACTCGGTGTGGGGCGGCACCGAGAGGGTAGAAGTTCAACTGAGCGGCTCTCGGAAGCGCTTGGTTGATAAGCTGCAAGAAAACCGGGCGAGGAATCGATGTGGGACGCGGTAATTTTACCGGGATCTAATCCTGGCCGTCCGAACCATCGTGCGCTTGATCTGCACCGCACGATCCATTCGCGGCGAGATGATTTAATCACGGCCGTCCGCCTTCATTAAACGCACCATCCGACGGCTCTCCGCTCGTCTTCTTCCCTGCGCCATGCGAAGGCCACCCGCGAGTTCCGTTCGAACCAGAGGCCATCTCGACGACGGTTTTTGAGATTCCGGCCACCTCTGAAGAAGCCGAAGACACCAAGGAGTTCGTATGGATCTAACGAACACAACCATGCTTAAAAACGAGCTTTCATGCAACAAATGAGGATTTCGAAGTTTGGCCGAGGCAAGCAACGCTGCTGAGGCCGTGAAGGGTTTATACCTTTGCATGGATTGTAAGAGAAGAGGCCGTGCATGCGTTCTAAGTCGCATGCACGTAGAGAAAAATAAGGAAAGAACCCGCGGTGGAAACTGATGAGAAAAACGAGATTTTACAGAAACTTGAGATCCGAAAATCTCGGTGGTTCAAGATTTTTCTCACGCGGATGAACCGTCTCTACCTCGCCTATAAAAAGAAGACCACAGGCGCTGGAGATGTTTTCTGAAAAACTTGGAAGACCCGCGGAGTGCTTTGCCTCGCGAAGACGAAGCCCCACGCAAACACTTGGGCGGTTGATTCCCTTTCGCCCACCCCTTGCGCGAAAGAAGAAAGGGTGACCCCCGCGCGCCTTCCCCTTGCGCGACAGTGGGTACCCAAGACCCTGCGCGCTATTCCTTGCGCGTCAGGAGAGCTCGGGCAGCGCTCTTGCGCACCCTCCTTGTGCCCGCGGTTGGTCGAGGCTTGCGCGACCCGTGGCTCAAGATCCTTGCGCGGCAGTGACACCCTTGCACGCTGCCTTGTGCTCCCATGTGCTTGCGCGACAGAAGATAAGTTGGCCGCACCCCTTGTGTGCCTCCTTTGGAGTTCGGGTGGAATAGAAAAAGAAGTCTGATACCACACCATTGTGTGTGTGTGCTAAAGTGAAGGAAGTAAGCCGAGGCCAAGTGTGTGCAAGCAAGAAAGTGAAGGCCGTGGCATTTTGTGCCTTTTGTGCAAAAAGAACAAGAGGAGGCCGTAGCCGTTGGTGGTTGTCCAAAGAAGTGAAGGGTCGTAGCATTGTGGGTGCACACATTAAAGAACAAATAAAAGAACACCTTTTGTATGTGTGCAAAACAAGAAGAAGAATAGGCCAAGTCTCAACTGTGTGCAAAAGTGAAAGAAGTGTGTGCAAAGAGCAAAGAGGCCGAACCTAGTGTGTGTGCACTAAGTGAAGTGAACACACTTAGAAGAAGGAAGAAAGAGGAGACCCTCACACTAAAGTACAACACACTTGTGAGTGTGTAAAAAAAAAGAACAAAGTGTGAAGAAGGTTGAGAAGGTGTGTGTGCTTAATGAGAATACACCCTTTGTGGGTTTATCACACCAAGACAAGAAAGAGGGGAGTGCATGAATGCATGCACGTGCACACGTGAACAGAGCCAAATCAGTGGTGTGCATCTGAGTTGTCCAAGACCAGGAGTTCTTGAAGAGTTTTGAGATCCCATGATATCAGTGCATGAAGATGAAGAGTTTCCATGCACTCAGTGCATGAAGTTGAAGTGTTGTGAGACTAGACCAGACTGAAGTTAAATATATCAGTTGTCTGAGTATTCAGTAGTTGAAGAGAGAGGCCAGGTCATCCTAAGAGAAAGGAGATAAATCCTGAGCAAGACGAGAAGACCTGTTCATCACAAGTGAGCAGAGGTACAGAGCAAGGCCAGCAACCTTTATCCCAGGCTGCTGAGGTTACTTGAAGAGCTGAACAGAGGAGAATAGCTACTCGTGCGACTCGAGGAGCCAGAAGAAAACCCTGTGAGACTCAGGGTGGAGGAAGTCTCCAGTGGGATTCTGGAGCAGGCCAGTGGGACTCTGGTGACACTGTGAGAAGCAGTATAAAGACCCTCCTGTGGGACTCAGGAGAGGTGCAGTGGGACTCTGTACCGACCATTGTGATTTTAACAGGTTATAATGGAAGAAACCATGTTGGGGGGTAGAACCAACATGGCAAGGATGTAGGCCTTTGGTGCCGAACCTTGTAAATCCTTGTGTCCAGTGCCATTACATTTACTGTATCATTCGAGGAAAGGTGAGAGATACAAGAAGAGTGGATCGAGGCTTTAACCAGCCATAGAGGTTTAATTGATAAGGAATCAATTAGTAAAAAGTTTTAAGGGATCACTTATTTCCCCCCTCCCCCTCTCAGTGATTCACACTGATCTGGGCACTACAATTGGTATCAGAGGGAGGTTACCTCTAAAAGATCCAAGGGAGTCTTTATGAAGTGCAGATTTGAGGAAATGAGTAACCAGCCTCAAATGGAGATATCTGCCAAGACTCAGAAAAATAGGATGAAGAAACAGGCCAAGAAGATGAAGAAGAAGATTGTTGCTGATAGAGAAACATCTGAAAATTCCTTTTATCACTCTTCTGATGAAGCTATCCCTAGCTGTGATGATGATGGAAGAATCAATGATCTTCTAAATGAAATAGAATATCTTCAGAAGAAAGTCCCCAAAGAAGTGGCAATGTTTATAGCTACAGGAATCCTTGATCTTCAAGAAGAAAAATTACAGCTAGAAGATGAATCCAATTCTCTAGAAGATCAATTGGCAAAAATGGTTGGCATAACCAACACTCTCAGAAAGCTGGTGAAGGCCAAAGATGAAACAGTTTCTCTTTACAATGAAAGATATGAAGACACTGCTGAAGAATTGCAAAGGAGCCTTTCTGAGAAATATTTCTTTAAAATAATGGCCAGAGATGTTTTCCATGCACTGGAAAAGAGGCACAAAGTGTCAATGAATGTCAGAGATTCTCAACTCGAAGAAAAAGTCAAATTGGTGAAGGAGCTGGACAATTCATTGCAAGAATTGGAGAAGGTGCATGCAGACCAGATGAAACAACTGGTGGAGAATTGGGAAGGAAAGCTAAGAACTGTTGAGGCTGAGAAGAACTCCCTCAACATGAAATACTTAGAACTAGAGGTGATATTGAAAAATCTACAATCACCCAAAGCTGAATCCTCCCAGTCAGCTAAAAGAAGAAATGTTGCCACTCAGGTGATCTTTGAGAAGGATGATTCTAAAAGAAAGACATCCTCTAATAAAAGGGAAACATCTTCTAGAAAGAAGGTACCATCCATACCATCTTGTACTGATGCTTCTAATTGTGTTTCCACAAAAAGTGCAGGATGGAAAAATAATTCCAAACAAGTATGGATGAAGAAAATGAAGAAGCAGATCTCTCCTGAAACAACACAGCAACTCCATAAAAGTACCCTAAAATCAGAAGGACTGAAGAAGTCAAGATTTGTGGGTCAATGTTCATGTTGTAATAAGTATGGTCACTGTGCAAAGGATTGTTGGTACAATCCACTAAATGTCAAAGCACAAAGGAAGCCCATGCCGAGGGGGAGCAAGCCAGAAGGAAATAAGAAACATCCATAGGTCCAGAGACATCTGTTTACTGCTAACAGATTTGGATTTCTTGACAACATCTGGGATGGTTGCAAAAGTGGTCAAAAGAATGATACATGTCAATCTCCAACTGTATCCATAGCTGGAAAGAAGAAAAGATCACAGAACCTGGCTCATAAAGAATCCTTGGGAAGCAAGCATAATAAATTGGAAGATTCTCCCAAGAAGATTATGAAAAAGGAAGAGAATTCCTTGGAATTAAAATCCAAGAAGGGTGATGCATCAAGAAGAGCTACCAAGAAGACATGCTTCTACTGTGGAAAGAAAGGTCATACCATGGATCTTTGCAAACAAGCCATGGAAATCAATAGAAGCCAACTGAACTCAAACAGACAATCAATCCAAAAGAAGCAGAAGGGATTGATTGAAAACAAGTTTCCTAAGAGAGGTAGCTTGACAACATCAAAGGAACCATGTGAAACTTCCAGAACTGAGGCCACACTTCCAAATGACATGTTAGTCATATGGCCAAATCAATTGCAAATTGCTAGAGAACTGCAAAGAGCTGAAGATGAAGTTCTGGCAATTGCTAAGGAAAAAGGGAAGAAGAAGATTTCACATGAAGATGTGTTGAGATCCACACTAGCACAAACATCAATGAAGATCAAACGTGCAAGTGTGAATAATGGTGAAAATGGGACATCTCGGTTGAGAGAATCCTCCCAAACTTGTTGTTCACATTGATGAACCAAGGAGGTTCCATCTTATTCCCTATTCACTTGTATTTACATGTGCTGACATTGCAGAGAATTGAAGATGATGATCATTCTTAGCTGGAGGATGGTTTGGAAGGAATGGAGTGCACCCCTTGAGGGGGAGCCTATCTGAAGAAGATGGGATTCTGAGATTAATACCATCTTGAGAAAAGCTGAAGGTATTCCAATCATACTTTCATCCCTTGATTCTTAATTGCATTCATCATGACAATTAAGGGGGAGTATTGATTGAAGACAAATGGTTGAAAGGGGGAGCTTTATCTTTGCACCTGAACTTTCTAATGTGTTTTGTGAAGTATGTACAGGATTTAGCAATTTATTGTTATATCTGAAAAATTTTCAAACCCCTGAAGCATGACCTCACATGTTATAGTGAATGTGGACAACATTGAGTTCCTTGGTTACATCACTCTTGTTTTCTACACCGGGTTAGCCCAAGTAGACTTAGAGTTAATCTACTAAAGGTTCTTTGCTAAAGAAGAACATGTGACATCATCCCTCTCTTAGTGATTTTCCAGAAAATACTATTCAAAGGGAGGAAGATATTTTTGGAAGAGAACCACACCACATCTTTGCATTTGATTTCCAATAAGGGGGAGAAAAGATTGGGCACACATATTGACCCATTCATATGTGCTGAAAGAGTGTATTGACAACAAATACAAAGGGGGAGATTGAAGTGCATTGTGTTGCATTTGTTGTCAATGAGGCATGTTGTTGTCTTAGAATGAATGGATGTCAAGGAATTTCAAGATGTGAATGACAAAGGCTATGATGGTGATGGTGAGGAAAGGAGAATGGCCATGGTACTAAGAGGCATGTCACTTAGGAGATTCACTAAGTGACATAGGATGTAGTGGTAGAAACATTCTCCATGGAAATCATACGATTGTAGAGCTAATCTTAAGTTCCAAGAACTTGTATCAAGAGGATACAATGTCACCACAATGTTAGAAGACCATGCATTGTATTGACAATGCATGAGGAGTTGAAGATGATCCATCCACAATTTCTAAGTGGATGAAGTGGATTAATGAAGTCCATGCACTATCACTTAGTGCATGTGAATTAGAAGAAGTTCCAATTTGATCTCTGATTAGATCAACAAAGAGAATTGGAGATTTTATGTGATTCAGGAGCTCAGTTGATGAAGAACCTTTGGAATTCCCTTTTAAGTGAAGATTATATGTTGTGGAGGAATTATAATGAACAAGAAAGGGAGAATAGAAGAAATGAAGAAGGGAGAAGTGGCTTGGAATTTGGCATTTTAAATATGGGATACTTTGTTTTTTTTAACAAAGTGTTTATACATTACTTAGCCAAAAAATTGGCCAGCCAAGGACACCTTGAGGGTTCAACCCCAAGGCACATGTGGGCCTAAGGCGCCACGCCCAAGGGGGAACCCGTGGGGAAAACCCAAGGCGGCAGAAGCCATGTAGGGGAGTCAAGCCTGCGCAGCATGGGCGCCAGGATGCGTGCCCGAGGATGCATAGTGGGCTCCAGTGGTGCGCCCGAGTGGCAGGGGTGGGCGCAAGAGTGTGCCCGCTAGGAGAACTCGGTGCGGGGCGTCACCGAGAGGGGAGAAGTTCAATTGAGCGGCTCTCAGCAGCGCTTGGTTGATAAGCCGCAAGAAAACCGGGCGAGGAATCGATGTGGGACGCGATAATTTTACCGGGATCTAATTCTGGCCGTCCGAACCATCGCGCGCTTGATCTGCGCCGCACGATCCATCCGCGGCGAGATGATTTAATCACGGCCGTCCGCCTTCATTAAACGCACCATCCGACGGCTCTCCGCTCGTCTTCTTCCCCGCGCCATGCGATGGCCACCCGCGAGTTCCGTTCGAACCAGAGGCCATCTCAATGATGGTTTTTGAGATTCCGGCCACCTCTGAAGAAGCCTAAGACACCAAGGAGTTCATATGGATCTAACGAACACAACCATGCTTAAAAACGAGCTTGCATGCAACAAATGAGGATTTCGAAGTTCGGCCGAGGCAAGCAACGCTGCCGAGGCCATGAAGGGTTTATACCTTTGCATGGATTGGAAGAGAAGAGGCCGTGCATGCGTTCTAAGTCGCATGCACGTAGAGAAAAATAAGGAAAGAAACCGCAGTGGAAACTGATGAGAAAAACGAGATTTTACAGAAACTTGAGATCTGAAAATCTCGGTGGTTCAAGATTTTTCTCACGCGGATGAACCGTCTCTACCTCGCCTATAAAAAGAAGACCACAAGCGCTGGAGATGTTTGCTGAAAAACTTGGAAGACCCGCGGAGTGCTCTGCATCGCGAAGACGAAGCCCCGCGCAAACACTTGGGCGGATGAGTCCCTTTCGCGCACCCCTTGCGCGAAAGAAGAAAGGGTGACCCCCGCGCGCCTTCCCCTTGCGCGACAGTGGGTACCCAAGACCCTGCGCGCTATTCCTTGCGCGTTAGGAGAGCTCGGGCAGCGCTCTTGCGTGCCCTCCTTGTGCCCGTGGTTGGTCGAGGCTTGCGCGACCCGTGGCTCAAGATCCTTGCGCGGCAGTGACACCCTTGCGCGCTGCCTTGTGCACCCAAGTGCTTGCGCGACAGAAGATAAGTTGGCCGCACCCCTTGCGTGCCTCCTTTGGAGTTCGGGTGGAATAGCAAAAGAAGGCCGAGACCACCCCATTGTGTGTGTGTGCTAAAGTGAAGGAAGTAAGCCGAGGCCAAGTGTGTGAAAGCAAGAAAGTGAAGGCCGTGGCATTTTGTGCCTTTTGTGCAAAAAGAACAAGAGGAGGCCGTAGTCGTTGGTGGTTGTGCAAAGAAGTAAAGGGCCGTAGCCTTGTGGGTGCACACATTAAAGAACAAATAAAAGAACACCTTTTGTATGTGTGCAAAACAAGAAGAAGAATAGGCCAAGTCTCAAGTGTGTGAAAAAGTTAAAGAAGTGTGTGCAAAGAGCAAAGAGGCCGAACCTAGTGTGTGTGCACTAAGTAAAGTGAACACACTTAGAAGAAGGAAGAAAGAGGAGACCCTCACACTAAAGTACAACACACTTGTGAGTGTGTAAACAAAAAGAACAAAGTGTGAAGAAGGTTGAGAAGGTGTGTGTGCTTAATGAGAATACACCCTTTGTGGGTTTATCACACTAAGACAAGAAAGAGGGGAGTGCATGCATGCATGCACGTGCACACGTGAACAGAGCCAAATCAGTGGTGTGCATCTGAGTTGTCCAAGACCCGGAGTTCTTGAAGAGTTTTGAGAACCCATGCTATCAGTGCATGAAGATGAAGAGTTTCCATGAACTCAGTGCATGAAGTTGAAGTGTTGTGAGACTGGACCAGACTGAAGTTAAATATATCAGTTGTCTGAGTATTCAGTAGTTGAAGAGAGAGGCCAGGTCATCCTAAGAGAAAGGAGATAAATCCTGAGCAAGACGAGAAGACATGTTCATCACAAGTGAGCAGAGGTAAAGAGAAAGGCCAGCAGCCTTTATCCCAGGCTACTGAGGTTACTTGAAGAGCTGAACAGAGGAGAAGATCTACTCGTGCGACTCGAGGAGCCAGAAGAAAACCCTGTGAGACTCAGGGTGGAGGAAGTCTCTAGTGGGATTCTGGAGCAGGCCGTTGGGACTCTGGTGACACTGTGAGAAGCAGTATAAAGACCCTCCTGTGGGACTCAGGAGAGGTGCAGTGGGACTCTGTACAGACCATTTTGATTTTAATAGGTTATAATGGAAGAAACCATGTTGGGGGGTAGAACCAACATGGCAAGGACTTAGGCCTTTGGTGCCGAACCTTGTAAATCCTTGTGTCCAGTGCCTTTACATTTACTGCATCATTCGAGGAAAGGTGAGAGATACAAGAAGAGTGGATCGAGGCTTTAACCATCCATAGAGGTTTAATTGATAAGGAATCAATTAGTAAAAAGTTTTAAGGGATCACTGATTCACCCCCTCCCCCTCTCAATGATTCACACTGATCTGGGCACTTCACCTTGCAGATATGAAAATGGAAAACCCATGGTCTGAAATGTTTTCCGCTGCCGGTTGGTGGAGAGAAGACAAATATGGAATTAGAACTATATCTGAAAAGAGTACTCTCTCCAAATGGATCTTTACTTCTATTGCTCCATTCTCAAATCCATGTATCCATCTTCCAAGTCTCTTGGACAGAAACAAAGTCACTGTTTGATTAGCAGAAAATTTTCTCAAACCGCACCCAAGAACATCCTTTTATAATTTTTCCAAGAAGAGTTGGTATCACTGCATCTCTTATTGTATCCAGTTGAATGAATGAATTCCAGGTGGTTTCCGATGAAGCTCAGATTCCGTAAATCAAATGAAGAGTTATATTGAAAGATTTTTGTAATTCCTGAAAAAGGGAAGATACTCCAGTCTGTGGATGTACTTCTATCTCATGTGTATCAATGAAAAACACTTTCGTCTTTAATCATTTGTCCACATATTTTCTTGCTGCCTTCTTTAAATTTTACCTAATCCAATGGGCCTACTAAGAATAGTTTTATTTTTACTAGGATTAATGTAAATAACCCTAAAAACTTTGAATCTTTTAATTGCTCAATATTACCTAAATCATACAAAATGTATGTTTAGTGAGCTGGAACTTGACTTTTATTCAGAGTTCCTTTGTCTTTTGTGGGCAGTTTAAATTCATGCACATTCATACATACAGAGGCTAATGTTTAAGGTCGAAAATAGCTTTGACCTAATATATTATAATTGACTCAATTCTTTGAAAATTTATCTGAAAACATATTACCATACTCAAGTATGAAGGAAAAAATGTAAACTATTGCTTAAAAATATTTGAATATGAGGAATGATATGAAAAATATATAAAAGGCATCAGAAGAAGTAATTTCCAATAATGAAGTTACTATTATTTAACAAACCCGTTAGAGGGTTGAATTATGCAGGTCCACCTAAGGGCATTGGATGCATAGTCAAATAAATAGCATCTTTTGGCTGACAAGTCTGTTACGTGGACTGTTTATACAAGGCCGCCTAAGGGAACGTGCTGCATAGTCAGGCAAAAAAACTCTCGGAATTTTACTTTCCTAGAGCTAAAAAGCCAGTGAAAGTTTATGAAGATTCAAATTTTCCAAAGTATAGAGTTTTCTGTATGGAAAGAGGTACTTGAATATGGAGAAGATATTTACAAACAAGATTATCGATGAACTGGATGGATATCAGTCCTACGAAAGTCTGACCCAAATGTAGTGAAGGAGAATATAAACCATAGACTTGAATACTTTCAGATCATGAAAAAGGATATGGGACAAATATGTTAAGGATGGCTATTTTTGCGAATCCCTAAATACTATCATTTAAGACCAATAAGGACAATAGAGGTTTGATTCCCAAGAATGAAGTTAACAATATCCGACAAACCTGTTAAGAGGTTGAATTATGTAGGGCCACCTAAGGGAATTGTCTGCATAGTCAGATAACAATATCTTTTGGCTGACAAATCTGTTATGGAGACTGTTTATGCAAGGCTTCCTAAGGGCACATGCTGCATAGTCAGGTAAAAGAACTCTCAGAAATTTGACATTTTTGTGACTAAAAGTCAAGAAAAGGGTTATGAAGATCTTAAAATATTTAAGGTTTGGATTATGACACATAAAAATGGGTATTTTCCAATGTATACAAAGATACACAGATCAATGCTAACCATAATCATGTTGTGGTTGGGTCCTGAATGGAAATGTTGGACTTCACTACGTATCCCATAAGGATGGGAATCAAGCCATACATAGTTCTTGAACTACAATTTAATGTCGTGTGGGAAAAAAGGATTAGAGATCTTAGTTTAGGGTCATAGGTCTTGGACCATTGTAAGAAATACATAGTGTGTGTTTTAATGGGGACTTTTTAGCCAAGGGACTAGAAGTGGAATTTGGGGTTAGGCCCAAAAGACTTGGGGATGGATTCGAGGGACACTCGAACATTCCTACGTATCCCATAAGGATGGTAATCAAGCCCACATAGTTTGAGAAATACCCTATGTACAAATTTGGTTCATACATGTGAAGGGTAAAAGGGGACTTTAGTACAATGATGGTTTAATCCCAAGATAAATGGTTTGGGAATTTCCATGTATGCATATAGTCTTTGAAATGAAACATGATTGAAAAATCAATGTAAATAATGGTTACCTATCAGGTGAGGGTATCAAAGAATATTGTAGTTTATTGTCATACTGGACAAAAGTGTTGTATAGTTTATCGTTGTATAACAAGGATGAAAGTGAACCAATGTAAATATATTGATTCTAGGGGTGGTTTCACGAATCAACATCGTATGAGATGGAGGTGAACCGATGTGAAGAGATTGGTTTTGAGCTTGAACCTTGGGAGGTTGCCTACGTACCCATCCTGGAAGGCAAGGATCAAAGTCCGCGTAGTTCAATTAAAGAATGAATTAATGATCAAGTTGTTCTTGGGGACAACGACCTAAAAAATGATGTTGTTGAGACTTACACATGGTTAGTAGCCCAGAGAGAGTGTTATGTTTGAGGTTTTCTCTAAGCTCACATGATTCATACTCGGTGTGAGAAATAAGAGGTAACAACAACCTTAACTATGTATAGTTTAATGTCATGTAGGACAAATAAAGGAATTTTCATATAGTTTAGCGTCATGTAGTTAGGACGATGGGAACAATATAGTTTAACGTTATGTTGGAAGAAAAGGGGACTATGCAGTTTAATGTCATGCAGTGAGGACAAAAGAGTAAACTATTTAACGTTATGTTGGACGTATTAGGGACTTTTTCACAGTTTAACGTCATGTTGGATGAAAGAGGGACGATACAGTTTAGCGTAATGTTGGACGTAAGTGCCAATAGTTTAAGGTTGTATGCATGGACCATGGATGGTACAATTTAACATCATGTTAGATGTAAGGGACGACTGTAGAGTTCAACTTCATGTAGTTAGGACGTCACAGTTTAACGTCATGTGAGACGAAAGGAATACAAATAGTTTAAGGTCATATGTATGGACTGTTTCTGTATAGTTTAATGTCATATAGGAAGGATGATGAAGGGGACACAGTTTAACGTCATGTTGGACGTATGTGAAAATAGTTTAGGGTCA
The DNA here is from genome assembly GCA_963277665.1 of Viscum album. Classification (NCBI taxonomy): domain Eukaryota; kingdom Viridiplantae; phylum Streptophyta; class Magnoliopsida; order Santalales; family Viscaceae; genus Viscum; species Viscum album. The sequence continues at coordinate 1,516,132,842 of OY728163.1, forward strand.
TATGCATGGACAGTTGATGATGCAGTTTGACGTCTTACTGAACGATGATGCAGTTTAAGGTCATACCGGACCATGAATGATGCATTTTGTGTTTATACAAAATAATTCTTCAAAAATCTGGCATTGGTTGGAGTAGTGATGAGTTATCCATCCATCGAGATTAATGAATAAGATCCATTGGAGTAGACCCTATGTATTGAGTAAGGTCCTTCCCATTTTGGCTCAAGATTGGGAGGTTTCTTTCCTGGTATCATTGGAGTTCTGAGAACTAATACCAATTCTCCTTGAGTGAATGAACGAAGATGCAATTTTTTGTTAAAAGATCGTGCTATTCGATTCTGATAGACTTCCAAGTGGTGAAAAGTGCCCAATATTTTCTCATCTAACTATTACAATTCATTAAATCGCTTTTGATATTGTTCATCTGTAGATGATTTATCACAAATGGAAACTCTGAGAGAGGGTAGTTAAACTTCAATGGGCAAGACAGCTTCCGTTCCATATACCAGTGAATATGGAGTTGACCGAGTTGTAGTGCGGGTGGTAGTCCGATAAGCCCATAAAGCATGAAAGAGTATATCAGGACATGACTTCTTATCTTTATCCACCATATTTTGCAGTATATTTGAAAGAGTCTTGTTGAAGGCTTCTATCTGGCCATTGGCCGCTGCATGATACTGAGATGAATGGTTGGATTTGATGTTGTATTCTTGATACAACTTATTCACCTCGGATGAACAGGAGTTGGTGCCATTATCCGTCAATATGGTATGAGGGACACCAAATCTGGTAATGATGTTAGAATTGATGAAGCTAACAATGAATTTAGAACTGACTTCCTTGAGAGGTATTGCCTCTGCCCATTTGGAAAATAAGTCAGTAGTAGTAAGAACGTACTGAAACTGCTTGGCCGTAGCCAAAGGGTAAGGTCCCACCACATCCTTTACCCATGTGGCAAATGGCCATGAGTATTTAGCTGTATGAAGAAACTCTAGAGGTTTATGAATGAAGTTGGCATGTACTTGGCATGAATGACACTTCTTTGTGAAATCAACACAATCTTTTATCATTGAAGGGAAAAAGTATCCAAGCCTTCAAATTTGATTAGACAGTCTATGTACAGACTGGTGGGCACCAAAGACTCTTGCATGCACTTCCTTCATGATAGCCATTGTCTCTTCACCATCAATGCATCTTAATAGAACTCCATCAAAACCACATTTGTAGAGAATTTTCTCTAGTTTATTTGGGCTATCATAAAGAGTAAAATTGACCACACATTGCCAGATTTTTTATTTCTCAGCTCTATCAGGTGGAAGTGTTCCATTTTTAAGGTATTCCATGATAGGTGACATCCATCCTGTAGTATGACCATATGGTTCAGAAATGGGACTAATTTCATTAATTTCCTCTATTTTGATTCGAACATAAGGTGAAATTGCACGACGGTGGGCAATACTGATGGTTGTCTTGTCCTGATTTGGATCTGCCAGAGCTGTGGCTATGTTTTCTAGTGCATCATCTTGAGCATTTTGTGATCTTGGGACATAAGAAAATGTCGGTTCTGAAAGGAATTCTGCCATTAACTCTCTGATTTAATCACACAAAGGGATTAGTTCTTCTTTTCTGATGAAATAATCCCCATTGACTTGTTTGATTACCAGGTCTGAATCACCTTTCACCTTTAAGTGATTAACTTGTGCTTGAAGCGCTAATTGCATGCCTACGATGAGAGCTTGGTATTCTGCTTCATTATTGGTACCACCTTCCCACAATAAGAAGGAATAAGGTAACACCACCTTTTCTGGAGAAATGAGCACAATTCCTAAACCAACTTTGTTGAATTTAGGATTTTCCATTTTCCTCCCAGTTGGACTTCTGGAAGAACCATCAAAATACATTTCCCATACTTGAGGACTTTCTTGAATAGAGAAGACTTTCTCATTAGGGAGTTAAATATCTGAAGATGTGTCTTCCACTGAAGGGTGTTCAGCAAGGAAATCAGCCAGATCTTGGACCTTTATCACCTTTTGAGACACATACTGAATGTCGAATTGCTGCAAAATAACTTCTTACCTTTCCAGACGTCCTGTAAGCATTGGACGACTAAGGATGAATTTGAGTGGGTTCTTGCGAGATACCAATTGGACCTCGTGATGTTGTAGGTAGTTTCTCAACTTCTGAACTACAAATATTAATGCCAGGAAACACTTCTCAATACTTGAATACCAGGTTTCTGCTTCAAGCATAGTTCAACTGAGATAGTAAAGGCTGTTTTCATTCCCAGCATCATTCTTTTGAGTAATAAAGGAACCCAATGATCACTCTAGAGCTGTCACGTAGAGGATAAGTGATCTTCCTCCAATAGGTGGCATGAGTACCGGTGAACTCAAGATGTATTTCTTGAGAATATCGAATGCTTCTTGACATTCTTCAGTCCACTGGTAAGTGACTCCCTTCTTCATCAATTTGGTGAAGGGAAAACTTTTGCCTGCCAAATTGGCAATGAAACACTGAATATAGGCTAAGTGTCCTTGAAGTCCTCTTAATTATTTCAAATTTCTAGGAGGAGACATACCAAGGATTGAATTGGTCTTTTTAGGATCGACTTCAATACCACGATGGTGTACAACAAAGCCGAGAAATTTCCGGTGGTTACCCCAAAAGCACATTTTAAGGGGTTCATCTTCAAATTATGTTGTCGAATCTTGCGGAATATGACTTCCAAATCAGCCAAGTAATTATAACGTTGTTTTAATTTAACCACCAAATCATCTACATAGAATTCAAAAAACTTCCCTAAGAAGGGTTTGAAGATACGATGCATGGCATGCTGATATGTTGCACCTGCATTCTTTAAGCCAAAGGGAATTACCCGGTAGAAAAACACACCCTGAGGGGCTCTGAAGGCTGTGGATTCCTTGTCTTTTGGGGCCATTCGGATATGATTATATCTGGAAAATCCATCCATGAAGGAAAGTTCTTCATAGCCAGCTGTTGCATCAATTAAAAGTTCTGTAATCGGAACTGGGAAATCATCCTTAGGAAAATGCCGATTAAGATCTCTGAAATCGATGCAAAATCTAATTTGTCTGTTTTTCTTCTTTACAGGGACAATATTATCCAACCACTTGGGATAATAAACTTCTCTGATGGAAGTTATATTTGATAAGCTTATCCACTTTAGCTTCAATTTTGGAAGCATAAGTTGGGTGTGGTCTTTTCGCGGCTTGTTTAATTCCTCGATGTTCTTCTGGTAAACCCAAATAATGAGTAGCAACATCAAGATCAAGCCCGAACATTTCTGTATAGTTCCAAGAAAATATATCTCTATTTTTCTTTAGAAAATAAATGTACATCTCTTTCTATTAAAGATTCATGGACACACTGATTAAAGTGGGGTGTGGATCTTCTTTTATACCCAAATTTATTTCTCTGAGTTCATCCACAGTGGTAGAGATACCCTCTTCAAATGCTGGAGGAGCATCTCTAAGATCTTCCTCTTCTTCTTCATCATGTGTTATTTCTTCTATTCCTACTTGCATAGTAGATGATAAAGAATAATTTTCATGATCAGAAGAGATGTCAAAATTTTCACATCATGAAGAAGAAGCTTCCATTTCTGACCCGATTGATGATGAAGGGTCTTCTTTGGGTAATAAAGAGGAGATGATGGATTGAGAATCGACATCATTGTTCACCTCTGATGTTGCTATAACTTCTTCTGTACTAATTGGAAAAGTATAGACTTGTTGGATTTCAGCAGATGAAATGAAGACGTCACCATTTGTGCTTTCATCATTGCTTGGTGGGTTACCAATTTCTCCCATGTTGTTTGGCTCGATTTCCATAATTGACATTATGGATCTTTCCATAAGAGTATTTTGATTTGGGTCTATCTTGTCAATTTGACTGATAAGAAACACATAATCTGTACTCACATGTGTAAATGGATTTACTAGAATCTTCTCCAAACCATATGAAGCATTAACTTTGGTAATCTCTTTTGTTGTGTATTTCTTCCTTCCCTTGATGTGATAGAATTCCGCCTCAATGTATTGAGACTCACATGTCTTGAACTGGGCCTTATCACTATAAAATGTCCCAACTTGACCATCAAAACAATATTTGAGACATTGATGGTATGATGAAGGGATAGACACATGTTGATGTAGCCAGGGTCTTCTAAGCAAGATGTTGAAAGCTGAGTCTTGCTCAACAACCATGAAATCCGAATTGGATACAAGATCTCCAAACTGAGTTCTGAGTGTAACTTCGCCCAGTGGTTCTTGTTCATTTTTATCATATCCTTGTAAAATCATGGTAGAAGGAGATAAATCAGATTCTGTGAGGCCCAATCGAGGAAGTGTATGAATGGGCATGAGGTTGACTTCTGAACCATTTTCAATGAAAGCTCTTCGGATGTCTATGCCACTGACCTTTCCAGATAAGTACAAAGTTCTAATATGCCCATGCACAATATCATCTTCATCTTCATCAGTAAAAGATATTATTGCATGGAATTCTTCAGGATTATTCTCTATGTGATAGACTTCAGCTGCAGTAATTTCAGTTTCAAACTCCTTAGGACTTGACAAAGCCTCGATGAGTGCTTCCCGAAGATCTTTTGACAGATTCAAAGCATACATAATTGATAACTTGGCTGGTACTTTGGCCAAGAGTTTCAATACATCATAATTTTGATCCAGAGGTCTGCGTTTCCCAACAGGAATATGTGGTTTAGCAGGTACCTTGGAAGCATATGCTTTGGAAGTTGATGCATCTTGTATTGGGATAGGAGTTGGAAATATTCCATGTTTTGGAAGATTAGACTGATTAGATCCATTTACTTGCTGAGAGGAAGAAGATGGAACCTTTAACCGGTCTTCCAAAATAACTGTGCCAGGACTGAATTTGATATTGGTAAAAGAACTTTCTTGTTCTTGCTGAGTTCACGTCGGGTTCACCATTTTTTGTTTCCCTCGGAATTTGGGGAAGACCTCATTGATTGAAGGTTTAAACATTCCAATCGGTTTCTAACAGGTTTGTTCGCAGAACTGGAAACATCCAATGATTCTACATCCATTTGGACCTACTTTCCAAAGGTAGGTGCTCATTATTTTGTGGACTGATTAGGCTTAAAAATTTTCATTGGTCGAGATGATGGGAGGTCATATTCATCACACCTTTTTGAGGGGAATTATTGTCTACTCCGGGTCTCTCTTTATAGATTTAAGTTACGTTCGTAAATCCTTATTACATTACCAAGTATAAAATGAGCTTTCTTTCAGATCTAACAATCAATGATTAAATACGTAGGAAATTTCAAGAATCTTTTAGATGTATTCAAGGTTCTTCATCGATAGAGAATCATCGGTATTTATTAGATATTATTGGTCAATGGTATCCTTCGACACATTTATATAGTTCTCTCTTGGTCATTATGATGACCATGCTGGTTTTAAAGACATTCAGTGGGGCACTTGAAATTGTCATTCAGAAGGACATGGATTATTTCAAAGTTGGGATCAAACCCACAGATGAGCTACCTATGTATCCTTTGTTTAAAAAAGGAATTAGAACCCACGTAGTTCGAGTAAGGGAATATGATGTTTATGATTGATGGCTCAAAGAAGTATGTCATAATTACTTTTACACTCTAAGATTACATGAGTCATGCTCGGTGTAAGAAACAATAGGTATTGGTAAAAACCAAAAAATTGTTTCATGAAAGATACAATCATAAGAAATAATGTGGTGCTTATGTATATATGAATGCCCAGATAAATGAAGATTAGGATTTACTTCAGGGAATAAATCTAGGAATAGGGTCCATAAAGGTATATGTGCTTCATGGAGATTGAATACTCTAACTTGGGGCTTACTCCTAAAAAGGAGGCCCAAATTAGGAAAGGAATTATCATTGGGTTTTAATCCTGAGAAGGAATCCCAGATCAAAGGTAAATTAGGACTTGTTAAGAGAAAATAAGACTGGGGCTTACTCCTAAAAAGGAGGCCCAGGTTAAGGGACTTGAAAAATTAAGGGACTTGGGGCTTACTCCAGAAGAGGATGCCCATATTTGAGATTGGGGCTTACTCCTAGAAAAAGATGCCCAGGTTAAGAGAATTATGTATGGGGCTTACTCCTAAGGAGGATGACCATATTTGAGACTTATGACTGGGGATTATTCTTGAAAAGGAGGCCCAGGTTAAGGATTCTCTCATCTTAAAGGATGAGGTTGAATGAAATGAAATCCCAATATTTAGTGACATAAATATGTATAAATCACTAGGTTTTGAGAGATATTCCACAGAATTCCTTTCATATAAGGAAGTAAAATCAAGAAATCATGCCATAAATGGCTTTAAAGAGTGTCTTGAAGACTGAATCTTGAATAGGAGAGGTGGAATGGCATAAGAGGAGTGAAATGGGCAAGAAGGGCACCCAAAAAGACAGGGTCACACAAGTCCTGGAAGGCGTGCAGGTACTGTGTGGGCGCGCAAGTTTTGGTCGTGTTGGTATACCTGCATGACACATGGTTACTTGAATGTTTGTAAACCAGCATGGTAATACTTGGGCGATCCTTCATCAATTCCTTTAGAATTATCCTGAGGTACTTCCAGAAGAGAGGTTCACAAGTTTAGGTGAGGGAGTAGGGAGGCGTGTAAGTATGTGCATTCCCCTTAAGGGTAAAACACCTTAGGTGCACAAGTGCTAGTGAATTCTAACACTTAGACCCTATTCCTCTTGTTTAGACCTTCCATTCTAGGTAAATAATTACCTTAGAAGTTTTCGGAAGACCTAAAGAAGAAACTTGGGCGTTTAGAGCACTAAATCTAAATTCTGGAAAAAATCCTCCCGGAATGGGGGGCCCACAGGGTCTATTTATAGGCTGGAGAAGACCCTGGGCGGTTATCCTTTAGGGCGCGCAAGTCACTTGTGCGGCCATGAGGCGTCGTGCAAGTGGACTTGCGCGACAGTGATGGAACTTGCGCGACACATGTGCTTTTGAAGCCTTGTTCATGCCTTTGTCGATTTTTGATGTTTTCTACAAAGGATGAATCAATTTGTGCTAAGTCATTTCCCTTTCCATTCGTTTTAGACAATGTGATGAAAAATGAGTGTCATCAATACCTAAAAAAGAAGCGACTACTTACTTATTTGATTCAGTTCATTGAATTTAAAATTTCAACTATTTATTTCCTGACATGAAAAAAGAATAAACTAATGTTTAATTCCTCTTTTCATTGATGGACATTGAAAATGTGTCTTTTGTGTTTCTTTTCATATTTTCCTTTTCACCTTTTATTTCAACATGTTCACTATAATAATTTAATATTATTCTTTCTTTAATGTTCTTATTTCTTGGAAGACATTTCCCATAAGGTAAAAACCACTTTCTACATATTTTTCAATTTATTATATTAAATGAAACTAGAGTAACTGGGTAAAAATTATATATGAATGAGATTTCTTGAAATATCTCGATCTAACTTTCAATTTACACATAGCCAGTGTAATCATCAATCATTAATTCTTGTGCTTTAATTTATCCTCATAAACCGTTTGAAGATGATACTACAAGTAATGTCATCAATGTATTGATATAGTATCCACAACTTACAACATACATTGATGATACCATTATTACATAACCTTCATCTGCATCATACATAAGTCTCCTATAATCATCTTTAAACACCCTTGCTTCTTGAGGTAACTTAATAGGATTTGGGGACACCATCACCTTGATTTTATGATATCAAAGTATTGTGCGTAAGCTCCTTTAATACACTTATAAATTCATGATTGTTTATACATTTTTTTCCATGATTATTGTAGTGTATAATGTGGCATTACTTTAAATTTTCTAAAAAAATCTAGTAGATTGTAATTTTATACTGATTTCCGATTTATACATTATTGATTAATTAATCATTAAATTTATACCATTATTTTATTGAACTCTAGAAACCATTTTTACTATAATTGAAATACTAGGTTGATTGAGTATTCTAGTGGAAATGATACTTGAACCTCTATTCATAGTCTACAAGATTTGGCTACACTACTACTTGGAGAGTTCAAGGTAGGTGTTTTCATAGACAAATGAATTAACTTGTGACTCCGTGATCTATTGAGAGAAGTACTAACTTCTAAAATCATAAATATAATATACTCAACGCTTGCATCAAAATTTATAACAAGATATATTTGGCTACGTATTTTCTACCCACTTCAGTTAAGTCAACCCATCACTCTCAAAACAACTCCCTGATAGTAGGAGGCACCATTAACATTGGATGATGAGCATCCTAAACACCCAGTTTTGTTCAAATTAAAATATTTTCAAGTGTTTAATGAATTAATATTTCTATGATGGTATTTTATATTTTTCAAAGAATGTAATCCATTTTTATTAATCTGTTCATACTATGTTTTTTCACTCACAAATGAACATTAATAAAAAAACATTCATTGTGTCTCTATACATTTTACTATTTATTATTTAATTTGTTTCTCAATGTTATGAAAATGCATAAAATAATAAACACATTGAATAATGAAAATAAAAATTTACCCGACTGGTCTTGAAAATCTAAAATTGGTTAATCCCTTTAAACTTAATAGACCCACCATGACCTAGGGGAATCATACCTGCGTCTTAGCTTTACTCATGTGAAGATCACCCCCAATGAGTGAGTCCACTTATCATTAAGATTTCTCCTTGACTTGGCATGGTCCACAACATACAACATTATCATCATAGTACTATAGTACTGAAACGCAGGTAAGGGTGTCTCTGGAATACAAAATATAGATAACTAAATTTTATTGGAGCATATAGACCCTTATACATATTAATCTGAGAAAATGATGATGCATAGAATGACTTATTTAATTAAAATCATCACACACAATTAAATAATTAATTAAAGAAATAAATAAAATAGACATACATAGGTTGATCAATTCTCAATACTAGTCATTGTAATTAATTTAAAGACTGATAAAATAAAATTCAATAAATTAAGTATAAGATATCTTAATAAATTAAATGAATTATGATAAATTCAAATAATTTATTTTACTTTGGGCCACTAATTAATTTAATTTTATATTCCAAAATTAAATTAATTATGTTATATAATTTTTGACCAAAAATTAAATTGATTATTCGAAATATTATAATATTAATTTGTTAAAACAAAAAATTATTTTTAATTAATTTAATTTTATAATGAAATAAAATTAATAAAATTAAATAATTTTGAATATATAAAATTAACTTGGGTCTTGAATCCCCTCCCAGGCTCATTAATGTATCGTCCAAAGCCTCACAGACCCATATTGGGTTGTGCAGACCTCGTATAGGGGTGTTCTAGGTTAGCTAGGCCTGCCCTGACCCACTATGGGGAGGTTTGAGTCCAACAAGACTGAAATAACCCATGGAAGGGGAGATACCATTTTCATGGGGAATCTCCCACGACAGGGGTCCAAACACTGGTAGATCAAGCTAGAGGATGATGGAAAAAGTGGCATTATCCAAAAACTTTTCATGCATAGAGTGAAGATACGATGGTTGCTCGAGGTGGAGGATTCACTAGATTTGAGTGAGCCAATATGGCAGGGACTCTTGATTTGGATCGAGGTGAGCGTGCCGACGAGTAGTGTCATGGTATCCGAGTAGGTTCCGGGAGGATAAACTACTGGTGGTCTAGTTTAGGTCAATGGACATTAGACTAGGTCGAGGTGATATCATCCATCACAGCTTTAGTGTGAAGGTGCCCCAATGACCAAGATGGAAGAGGAAGCATCAACAGTTTGGATATGTTCTGGGGAACGGGTGCCACTCATTCGAATATGGGGAAGAGGAGGCTGAGTAGGTGATTGGGATGAAGGATGGCTGGGGAACTAGGGAAATGTTGCATGCTTACTAAAGGATGAAAACCATTGCTTGAGAGAAGTCAGTGCAATTTTCAGGCTATGCAATCCTATCAGAGGAGGAGGAAGGGAGGCTAGGTTGTTCCAATGGGAGGAGGGTGACTCCGAGGTGTGATAATCAAAGAAGATATGTTCCATGTGAGGAGGATAGACAAGATGACCTATTTTGATCCTTTTTACTATATTTTTCTACATTCCAACATGGCTATGTGGAAATTATTTACACCACCTATTTTGTGTTATTTTTTGTCATTATCGGTCGATGACCACATTTTTCCCCACATGACCAATGGATAGACCCGAGTCCCCAATTTTTTTTTATTTCAATATATTCTAAAATATATTAAAATAGACTTTGATTGAAATAATAAAAATAATTATAAAATATAATTGAACATATTTTGGAAATTTTTCTATAGTTGGATAACTATATTCTAGCCAATAGATTCCGGTCAAAATCAGATCATGTGACTGAATTTTGGCTGATACCTAGCTGGAATCACTTGGGGTCATTGAAATTCTCCAGAACTGAAGAAAAAAAAGTATAATAATAAACTGTTCTTCAAATTTAATAACTAAACACCACAAAATGATCCATTTCATAAATTTTAGATGGGCATAACTTGGCCATCCGAAATCTGATCTAGATGCAATCTGTTCCATTAAAACCTACATTAGATCCTATACCTAATTTAATGAAAATTGGTTTTTATTTTGGCTCATAAAATTCATGTTAATTGAACGTATTGGGGTATGTAGTGTAATCCTTTGGGCCTATTATTTAAAATTTTTAGTCACCAGAGTGATGAAACGTGTCACCTATGATGATCCTAGCTTCGATATAATCTGGGGATCTTGTGTAAATTTAATAGGAACGAAATAAACTATGAAAATTTACCTAATTATATCTAAAGCATACTCAACTACATCTTTTCTTCGGTGACCATTTCTCAAAGGATCTTAAGCTCAACCACTGTAGATCATCGACATAAGCTTCAAGAATATGTGTGCGTATTGTTTATAGAATTTTGAGTGCTAGCACATATCTCTGAGGATATATTCAATGTTGATATGATCACCATGATCCCATGAATTCAATCAAAAATGGTATACTTGAATTGAAACTTAGATATTTACTCTCTCTCTAGAAGTTTTAGGAGAGAGAGGCTCTCATTTCATTGGAATAAACAACACACATGAATTAAGCATCTCTCCTGCTTATATAGTGGGTCGATCAAAATACCTGGAAGGGTTCCCCAACCCCTAGAAAAAAAATTACCACTAAATAACCAATAGATAAATAATAATGACAAACTAAACTATATAATAAATATTATTTATATTTTATCACATAACTTTAATATATATTAAATATATTCTGTAATAAAATGGATTCATTCAAATTGACATGTAATTTCCTCTAATATTAAATGAACCTAGAATATTAAAATACAATTCAATCATATAATATTTTTCCTGTATTTACTAAATACCTTTTCAATACATTTAATAAATAAATTCAACCCAATTATACAAAAGTTTAATAATAATGAATTTATTTTTTCTTAAGTGATCATCAAAACTCAGACAACCCTTGAACCCTATGTTGGGGCCCACCTTATCCCATATACTTATTCAAAATAATTGGGTAGATTCTTGAATTCTCTATTGTATATGACCCTCTAGTCTCTTATCTCAATTATAGTGAATACTATTCGCATTCTAGGGGAGGAGTCTAGCAAACCATTAAGTCCCCTAAAAAGATAAGTAATTGTCCAAAAAAATATAAATGACCTACAAAAATGTACTGTGTAATATAATATCTTTGTATTTAGATGTCTCATAATGTTGGATGCACACTTGTGTCATCATCCTTTCATGCTTTATTATTTGTCGATATAACTAGATAGTCTTACCTTCAACTACCTTTCCCAAGGATTTATGAAGGTATTACCACAGTGATCAACCAGGATTGAGATATATTACTTCTCAACTCATAAGAGAAATTCTATCTTGACCATTCAACCAATTCCATACCACCAATGACACACCCAACACAAGATACCTTTCCATAATTTCATTATCATGGTTTTTTCCTTTCATAAAAGTATATGATCAAATGGAACAAACAGATAATGATATCCTCTTAGGAGACCAATACACAGGTCCATAGATATGAATATTCAATGACTCATGTTTTGACACTTTCATCAAGGCACGCATCTGTCTATGAGGTCATGCTGATTATTTCCCTACATTCTCTCTTTCCAATGGTGGGAGACATACGTTTCTTGTTCAGGGACATTTTATCCTTGTTCAAAACAGAAAGATGGGATTTCGGTCCCTCCATCCATGGATTCCCCCTTAGAATTTTTTGCATAGTCTGGGTCTCACTTAATGAGTAATACTTTGTTCCTGAAACTCTTCTGGATGCCATATCTTTGTGGACATCGATTAATTACACTTCTTTTGTTAGGTCATTCCAAGGGGTCAAGTCAGGGAAGAAACCTTCGGTCAGGGGAGTAGTCATGTTAGGCATCACTGGCAAGTTTGGTCCCTAAAACACTGGTACACCTAGATTTCTTCCCCTTATTATAGGGATTCTCGAGGGCGTGGAAGCCTGAGGCATCCCATGCCGAGTGTGGGGAATTTTATGCCATAGGAATGTCTCCATGGTTTTCCTTTGATTCCCATGTTTATCACAAGGTATGACATGTGTTTAACATCTAGTGGTGACAAATCGGATTAATCAAAACACTGATGGGAGTGGATCAGATGGGTACTTACCTTGAAGGGATCACCTTGGGAGGTTTACTAGATGGGTGGATCAAGATTCCTAATAAGGATGTATTCAAGGATGATTGGGTCCCGATAAAGGGGACACCAAGGTTTACTATTGGCTAGGATTGAACCTTTTGGTGGAATCCTACATACCCTATATATAATACAAGGATCAAAAACTACGTAGTTCAATAGGGTGAATTAGGGGATCAAGGTGTGCACAATGGAAAAGAAAACCAAAAGATGTGATGGGATTACACATGGTTAGTATACCGGGTGCTACAAAGGATAAATGAGATGAATGAGGCTTACACATGGTTAGCTGGTTGAGGATAGAATGATTTCACTGGGATATGGAAGCCCAGGTGGAATCATAATGGATATGGATGGACCGTTGAAGGATGGAGTGAGTGGGGATGGAACTGATGATCGGTGTGAAGGTGGAGGTGTTGGGTTTGAAACTCAAAAAGGTTTCATACATATCTCCATGGTAGGGAATCAAATTCCATAAAGTTCTTGAATGGGGTGATGAGTCACCTAAGAAGGAGGCTCATGAGAATGGATGCATGGATGAGACTTGAAGGAAGTGGAACTTCCAGGCTAGGGAATGATCTTCCGGAAACAAAAAGGCTCTAGGGAGAGACCAAGACATGACATGGGAGATGGGATTGAACCTCAAGAATGTATTCTACATACCTTGATCAAAAAAGGGAAAGGATCAAAGTCCATATAGTTTAGGAATGGGGCATAGTATCAGGGTGTAAACAAAGGACAACGACCCAGATACATGAAAGGGATTATGCATGGTTAGCATACCATCACAAGAGGGGAAATCTTGTTTGGAGGAGTACAATGATGTATGGGGCTTACGCATGGTCAGATGACCAGGAACTAGTCTAAAACCACTAAAGGGAGGACCAAGAACATGAGTCCCAACAAAGGGGATGCCAAAGTTTACCAGTGATTGGGGTTGATCCTTAGGGAGGATTCTTATATACCTTGTCTAGGAGACTAGGATCAAAACCCACGTTGTTCGAAAGAGTAAATTTTAACGCCACACAAGACAAAAGGGGTGTACAGTTTAACATCATGTGGGATGAGGGTGAATCTATGTGAACTAGTCGGGACTGATGGGTGATGGGCTTGGACCTCAGGGAGTCTTCTTATGTACGTTGCCTAAAAAGGGTAAGGATAAAGTCCACATAGTTCAGGTTAAAGGGAAATTGGGCTTACATGATAAGGTTTCCCAAAGAGGATTTCATGGTCATTGCTTACTCTAAGACCATGTGAGTCATGCTCAATATGAGAAGCAAGAGGCAACAAAGACCTAATGATCGCATCACGAAAGGTTCATATATGAGTAATGGAGTAGGAATTATGCATGGTTAGCAGCCCAAAGAAATAAATATTGGGACTTACTCCAGGAGGGAGGCCCGAGTAGGGGTCTAGATATACGAGGAGGATACGGATATCGTACATAGAGAACCTTTTAATGGGATATCATGGATTATGAAAAGACTGCCCATAGTGCGTATGGTGACAAAGCTCAGAGGGAGAGGGGAGCTAGAATGCTCTGGTGCCCATCCCCTTCACGGTCCTTTCTAGGATTGTTTCTTATGTGGTGATCACAGTTTAATGTCATGTGTTGGGGAAATGGGTTCATGGAAGTTTAACATCTTATACCTCTGATGGTGATGATTCAAAGTTTCATGGTTATGTGAAGAAGAAATAACCGTTAGTATGCCTATGAGAATAATCATGAGGAAAATCAATGAAAAATGAAGCACCACCCAAGGAACATTAAAATCACATCGTACAAGAATGGAGGGTTGCACAGTAGAAGGGTTCATGAAGTAAAAGGCCTCATAGAGTTGGGTTTTACAAAGACCAAGGGCTCACAAAGTACAGGGGATCATAGAGTACAAGGATTTGTAAAGATCATAGGATCTCAAAGCATAAGGATTCTCAGAGCTCACGTGATTACATATCTCACATGCTCGTAAAGCACAGGGGCTCACAAAGGGTATGGATTTGAAAAGGGGAGACCTTTGAAGAGCATAGTGTCCAAGCCTAAGCATATAGTGCACATGTTTTTTGAGGGTTCTTTATGAAGCTTGGGTTCTTTGTGTAGTCCCATGTAACCAAAGGGGGATCCTTACTTTGCGATAAACCTTGGGCTCTGTGAAGGGAATACGTCTATAAAGAGGGGGGAAATTTTAGTAAATGTAAAGGGATATAGAAATTCTCAAGTACCTAGTATGATTCATTTTTCTGATGGATCACTGAGAAAAGGGTGATTTACAATTTGGTAATTAGGAAGATGAAAGATTGGGGTCCTTCCCCTTTGAAATGGGGAAATCTAGGTATTTATAGGTGCCAAGGGGGAAAGATGCTCTAAGGGAACGCTGTGAGGTAACTTTCACTTCTCCATTAGAGACAGATTGAGTCAAGTTTCTCAGATCCACAAAGTCAACCGTCATCCCCTCCGTGGCATAGAGGCTACCTTCATTCCTTTCATGGAGGTCGCGGAGGATTCCATAAATTATAAAGGACTCATTGAGGCGAATGTATTTCCCTCCTCGGTGTAGATACTTCTGTCAAGTTCATCATAATCGTAGATTCAACCATCACTTTCCTCTACAATGGGCATAGAGAAGGCATGGACTTTGCACCAACTATGGTGTAGAAGGGATTTGAAAATATTCTTCTTTTTCGAGGGTTCTTCACAAAGCATCCCCTTTTAGCACCATTTAGTGCCCCTTTATTATTTTTACCCATGAACATATTTTGGAACCAACAAATTCCCCCCCTCAGAATTAGAGAACAGGAGAAAACAAAGGTCAAAATTTTATGGTATATCACTAAAATTTATGTAGATCACGAAGCGGGGTTGTGGATCTGAATTGCAATGGGGATAAGCTGTGCGTGGGTTAAGAATGCTGTGAAGCTCACTATGGCTAGGAACAACACACAGATTGAGGGTCATTTCCTATAAATAGGGGAGGATGAAACCTCTTTTTGTACTCACTTGCCTTTGAATCTCTGTGCTTAACCTCTCAATTTTTGATTGTCCATTCACTCTACAACTGCTTTTTGCAAATAAAGTTCTATTTTTCTCTATGCCGCAAAATGGGACTTGAGAATATGTGATCACACACCCCATGAGTTGTGTCTATGAGCTCTATGGAAGAACTCTATAGCCAACCTTTTCGATCGAGCTCTGCAATCGAGATCTCTAAAATAGAATAGATAAAATTCTAAAGTCTTGGGACTGAATGACCCACCAAGAAGATTTCTATGGGGTCCTCATAGATGATACTTATAAGGAAGAGATGGAAGATAATCTGGGCATCGTGGAATATGTGCGAATCCATTCAGACCATGAATCCCTAGTGGAGATCCTATGAGAAATCCAAAATAACTATCCTCTATGTAAAATATTTCCTCTATATAGATTTGGTTTGAGGGATGATGTTCTCATCCTTGAGGAATTAAGGGATGACCTAGCTTACTGGTTTAGGAGTACATCGTGCCAGTGCTAGTGGTTCATGGTTTCCAATGGTCATATATGGGAAGAACAAATACTTTTCAATGATGACTGCCAATATAGACATTTCAAAAATGTTGATGGGAAGATGCTAGAGCTAGAGGTATCTCCCCCACAGTACCACACCATCCTCAAGGAGGCTTTGGGGAACCCAGAGAAAGGGTGAACTGATTATTGGGACAGGCATCAGGGAAAAAATTTTATGGAGGATTGGGCCTGGGCTTACTAGGTTTGTGCATCCAGTGAGGAATTTGAGGAAGATATGAAGAAAGAAGGGCTCTATGAAGAAACGTGCACCTCCCAATTCCACATTTATCAACCAAAAAACATGATTCCAGAGTTGATGAGAAGGTTTTCATTAAGGACAAACACTTTTCATCTTCACCATGGGGAGGGTTACATCAGACTCTAGGACGTTTACAAGATCCCAGAGATTCCAATATAAGGGGCGATGTATAATGAGTTCCTCCCTACTGAGAACACATGGACGGATATAGAGAAGATTCTATGGTAGGAAAAGGAACTGATGAATCTAGTGTTGGGTGAGGACAAGTAGTCGCTGAGGTATGTCCATTTCAAGATGTGGTATAACAATTTCTTAAACTTCCCGCCAAAGCCTATTACTGAAGGGGAGGAGGCACCCAGGAAGCTACTAGTCTGGACTCCCACATATCCAAATGGAGCACATCATAGTAAAGAGAATTCCTATTAGATAACTATAGAGGAAATTCAATGGAAGATATGGGGATATAATTTTAACATCGATCAACAACTTATGGTTATGATGGATAGGTTCATTTCCATGCTTATCTACAATAGTATGTTTCTTGTCAGGGACACAAACATGGGTGTGTGACTGAGGACATTCATTATGGATTATGTGCTGTTAATAGGGGAGCATGTCAACTTGGGGATCCGGGTGCTAGCCAAGTTGTACAAGGTGTTGTGGCACATCAGTGAGGGAAAGAAGCCACATAGGGTGTGCAGACTGCTCCATCTTTAGTACGGATGGATAGTGGTGCACATGGGAATCTATAAATATCTGAATCCAATTTCCCCCTAGATCATACTTTCAACCAACCATTTTGAATGTGTTGGGGAGATTTACAGCCAATATAACTCCACTGCTGGTGTTGAAAAGAGTATGAAAGGTGGATGAATTCAACTTACATCCATTTCTATTTCCAACAGGTGTATTAACAGATGACGACTGAGGAACTGAGGAGAATTGGTCCTATATCTTGGACTTTAGGGGTGGAGTTCTGGTTGCATAGATCAATTTTGGTCCTATCTGCGAGCCATACACTCTGCAAAACATTGTGAGGTAGTTCTGGTGCATGAAGAGGTTGACCCTGCAATTCTAAATGGGAGTACTCCATGAGGAACATCCATGTGTGATGAGGCAGATGTGTCTCATGTTCACACGGGAGGATGAGAAGATGCAGAATGAGCTACCTCCACCCATAGATATCTACATGAAAGTCATGGAGTATTCCAAGTGATGGGAGGTATCCTACCTAGGAGAAATGTTAAAGTGACGAAACGTCCATTATGGTGATGGGGTTCCTCCTCAACCTCGAGTTTGGGTCCGAAAAGTGGAAATAACACACCCTGATGGTGGGGATGTAGTAGTGATGAGTCAAAAAATTCCATGACCTGCACCGAGAGGGAGGAAAGCGGTAGCAGTTGACCTAGTAGTCCTAGATGAGAAGATTTGACATGAAGGGATGCCACCTAGGGAGTTCCACAAGATATCCACTCAAGCTTCGGGGAAGCGGCTACTCTACATAGAAAAGAAAGTGGATGCTGTTTTTACAAAGGCTTGAAACACATAGGAGGTTAACAGAAAATTCCTCAATCCTTACCAATTGTGGAAACACCTTAACCATCTCAATATGGGTATTTTAGTTATCAGACATGCCAACGATGGATTTCTATTATCTCAAGCAGAAGGGGAGAAGTACATCACTTAGCTTGAGGACTTTGTTCACTCTCAAGGTACTCCATGTCCAATGACAGACTGAGTGAAAGTACTACTTAACCAAAAAATCCCACCATAGTTTTCCACTATTGAGTTGAGGAAGGGATTCCCCTTACCTGAAGAATCAAAAGATTCCTCCTGAGGGGAAGAGGCCGACAAAGGTAGTCCTTTAGAGGAAGGCAGGGTTGCAACCTCGGAGCTGGAAGAGTTTGCCAAGGCTCTTGAGCTAAACCCTAAAAATTTCACTATGGCCCTCATTAAATTCACCTAGGAATTCCCAACTGAAATTTTCCCCTTTTAGGAGAACCTCATATATAAAAATTGTTCCTGCATAATAGCTGATTTGGATTTGGGGTCTGCAACTATGACAACAGTGATCGTAGAATATAAAAGGGATGCGATGCCCAGGGTGGTTCTCCTAGAGTCTTGGGATTCCAAAACCATATATGGGGGGCCACATCCTGGGATTCCAATAGCAACAACTCAAGGGTCAGATCAATTATTTGATCTATATAAGTCATTTCCTTCATAGAATCCATAACTGTTGTCCATTGAACCAGGGCAACTGACATTATTGTAATTCTTCATGCAAAAATTTTAAAATGGAATGGGCCTCCCTAGAGAGGATAGTTGGGGCTCCTGGAACTCCCTTTCTGAGGGGAACACCAATTTTTGTGGAATCAGATGCTCATACTGACCAGACTAGAGAAATCACGGCATATATAGGACTGTCAGTGAGACCGAGCCTGAGGCCATCAAGGTGGAATCCGATGAAGAGGATCAAACCAATGTAATGAAACCCAACTTATTTGACAGGAAACCCGATGAAGACCCCACTGATGAATTTCTGGAGGCATTCCTAGCATACTAACCTACCAACCCAGAGGACCAAGATGAGATTTCTTTCGACAAAGAGGACAGAAAGGCCGTTTATCACTGGTCATAGAAACTGATCAAAAGATTCATTAAAGAAACCAAACAATAATAGTGGATAAAATAGATGGGGATAATTGTTCCTAGTTGCACGAACTATGCGCTGGAGGAGTTTATTCTCGACATACTCATATGAACATTCGAGATTACATGGAAGAGAAAATATGAGAACCTAATTGCGACCTTGGTGTGGGATGGAAGTAGAGGAAGTCTGTCAACATTAAGAAACTTTAGAAGGCTGAATAATAGATCCAATAATTTATAGTCTGGGACAATGAACATTATACTTTCCTCAATGCACAATCAATACTCATATCGCGATTAAAGGAACAATTGATAGAGGCTGAGTTACAGATAAAGAGAGCATCCCAAGAGATGGATATTATCTGAGACAATGAGGATCAGGGTGAGATTAGGGCTGATGAACTACACCCCATTTCTATCGAAGAGAAGCAAGAGATTAACAGGTGATAGTAAATCCTAGATGTCACAATACATAGAGTGGTGGATCTTGGAAGCTCCATTGAATATGTCAGCCCATCTATTGGAGGGGCCAATCCATAGGCATTGTAATTTGAATTAACTTACAAAAATACTTTCATGCTTTCATTTTTAGTTTGGTTTCATTAATGAGTCCCATTATCTTCTTTGATTACTACATATTAATCACATCTATGAAATATCTAGCAATCAATCCCTTAGCTCACGTGGGCCATGCCTGATGTGAGAAACAAGGGATGATCACATAATTATTCCCCTTGAATACTAGAGTGCAAACTAGTCACTAGATATTTGGGGTCTGAATGACCACCCATAGTTTCTAAGATAAAAGATGGGTCTTGAACATAGAATAGGGTTCCCATAATAACCAAAAAATTATTCCTAACGTACTCTAGTGCACAATAGGGATGACGCCAGGGGTGTTGGATTCAGTCCAAACAATGGGGGGATGGAGAGTGTGAATCATGATACCCAAAATTCAGAATTCCGTGAGGATGGAATGATGACAAAGGATAGTATTTGACAAAATTAAAAACATATAATTGACATGATGTTATCCTGAAATGGGAAAAAAAATGAGGGACAACTGCTAACATTATTCAAAGACATGAGGCCAAACTCAAGGTGTTGTTCAATGTCATCTGGAAAATTGGCCCAGGATGGTAGGCGAGCCTTAAGTACAAGTATCATAACCATTAGGGGGTTCCTTCATTTATGAGAGGGAATGAGGATCCAAAATAGAGGGCACACAAAGCATGGTGATGGAATGACATACTGTTTGAAAAAAGTCAAACACTCTTGAAATTATTCCATCATGATGAAATCACATTAGATGAATTTATCAGTCTGAACAAAGATCAAACCTACTACAGAGAAGGACCTCTATAGTGGGGAACTAAGATGGTCTACAATTTTATGTCATGTAAATGGGCACGAGAAGCGTGTAGTTTAGTGTCATGTAGTGAGGACGATGCATGAATAGTTTAACAAAGTATGATTAGGACGTTGCACGTAGTTTAATGTCATACCGCATGGACCCTAGTCAATAGTTTAATGTTTTGTTACATGTCCTGAGAACCCATTGTTCAAGGTCATGGAGTTCAAACCATGATTAGGGGAAAAGAACTAGGAATGTTAATGGTACTGGGGCAGGGCCTGACGGAAAATGCCTGGGTGTCACTACATATCCCATAAGGGTGGGAATCAGGAAACCTGTAGTTTTTGGAGGTGGTACGGAAGGTGGCCAATTTCAAAAGGGGGAGAAATCCTCTTTTAAAGAGGAATATCATAATTTTTATGATGTTTACTATACTATGAACATAGACAGTAAGAATCTTTGGTTAAGGTCATAGAGATCAGACCGTAAGGTGCCCAGTTTAACGCCATGTGCATGGGACATGCCCATGTAGATTATTGCTATGAGATAAGGATGAAAAAAATGTATAAATCTCTAGATAGGTACGTGGAATGGTTACTGAAAACCTAATATGGACGAGGAAATAATTCCACATCATATCACATACTTATGAGGAAAATCAAGATGAAATGGCATAAGAGGGTTCATGGTGATGTGGCTAGACCACAAACAAAAGTATGGAAGTCACTACATATCCCATAAAAATGGGAATCAAGCCACATATAGTTCTTGAAGGTGGTATAGTAGGCGGCCATTACTTAAAGGGGGAAAGGTCTTTTCATGTGAATACATCGTATGGTTGGGTAATTTATCATTACATAGCCTAGGTGTAGAAGACATAGTTTAGCATCATACAATAAAAATTTAAGTGATCTTATTTTACGGTCATAGAGATCAGACCATAAGGTGTGACTTCCAAGGAAAAAACATGTAATGCAGTGCTATAAATCAATCATGATGTGAATGAGGAAAAATAATTCCACACCACATCAAAAATTTCCAAGAGAACACTCAAACAGTTTAGATTCATAATTCCTAGACATGGGCATCTAGTTTAAGACGTGAACTCCTAGTTTAAGGTCATGGGATTCAGACCAAAAGATGCGTGGTTCTTCCATATAGTCACAAACCTTACCCCTATCCTTAATCCCATGTGATCTATGATCGGTTTGGGAAACAAGAGAAAATAATATCTTTACAACACATGGAATACACAGTAGGGGGAGATGATGTAGAGTCTAATATGACCCCATGACGTTGATTCATACTCTTAATGCGCAATGGTGCACAGAGGGATAACACCAAGGGTGTCGAAATTCCACTTGAACACGATGGAGTGGAAAGGGATGTGAATCATGAGACCGATATTTAGGGCATAATGGGGGGTGGAATAAAGATGGAGGATAAGTGTCAACCATGTTCATAACACAACATCTATATCATGTGACCTGAAATGGGAACAAAAATAAAGGGTCCACTGCTGATCAAATTCACTACATGGAACATATCTCATAATGTCATTCAAAATCCTCTAGGATTTTGTCCCAAAGTGGTAGGTGAGACATAAGTTTGAGCTTTTATACCATCCAAGGTCCTTTTAAATGTGAAAGATGATGGAAAAAAAATAAAGGGATATGTGAAGCATGAGAACGGATGGAAGCATGTCCACGTAGAATCAAATAATCTATGTCCTAAACCCCAATGCATCTGAACACATTGTTGAGGCCTGAAAAGGGTTGTGGGGTCCAGTTAAGAGCAAACGTCTCAAGGAGGTGAGTGGAGGAAAAGAGAAAAAATGTATTGTTTGAACCTAGGGATGGACCCAATTATGAGATGTATATGCATTAATATGTATCCCACAAAGGTGATAATCAAGCCACACATAGTTCTGAAAATTTCATGTAGTTTATCATCTTGCATTAAGGATGAAACGGGGTAGAGTTTTCTCAAGAGAGTAATGTGTATATAACTATATAATAAATCAATGTGAATGAGGGCCAAAGAAGTCCACATACCATAACATTCATGATCTCAAGAGAGAACATAGGCCAATGGGATGGGAGAAGGAAAAGAAGAACCTGAGGTTGGACCTGAGTACGAAATGTCCAGACATTCTTATGTATTCCATAAAGATAGGGAATCAGGTCATACATAGTTCTTGAAATCCACATAGTTTAACATCATACAGTAAGGAAGAAAATGTCATAATTTAAGGTTATTTAACAGAACCAACTAATGAAATTTAATGCTGTGTGATAAATATGCAACAGTTTAAGGTCATCTGGGATGAGAAATCATATTTTAACAACATATGGTTTGTGTGCATACAGAATAAAGAGGTTATAATGGGGATGTTCATGGTGTGATAAAGCCTACACAACATGAATGAAGACGAAAGTCCACACCACACCACGTGCAATCCTGGGAGGGGATCCTTAGGCCAAGGGGGGCCAGAAAAGAATGAGGGACTTAAGGATGGTCCCAAAGATGAAATTTCCAAGCATTCCTACGTATCCCATATGGATGGGAACCAGGCCATATGTAGTTCTTGAAAACCATTCAGTTTAACGTCCTGAAAAATGTATGTGAGGAAAAGGGGATGGATGAGTCTCTAGAGAGGTACACGATGTGGCTATTTCAAGCCTGATGTGAATGATGACATAAGACCACACCACCCCACATACCTCCAAGAGAACTTAGGGAAAGGGGAGATAAAGGAGAAAGATTTATAAAAACTAGGACTGGACTCAAGGATGAAATGTCTGGGTGTTCTTACGTATCCCATAAGTATGGGAAACAAACCACACATAGTTCTGAAAATGTTGTGCCGTTTGATGTCATGTGATAAGGACGTAGAAGGGGAAATGTTCTAGAAGTATGGGAACATGATGTAGCCATTGTAAACCCAATGTTAATGAGGACTAAAGAAGTCCACACCACACCACATGAAACCCTCAAAGAGAACTAAACGGGGGGGGGGGGGGGTGAAGAGATTTTTTGGGTTGGACCCGAAGAAGAAATATTTGGGCATTCTTACGTATCCCATAAATATGGGAATCAAGACATATTTTGTTCTGAAAAGTATGTGCAGTTTAACATCGTGTAGCAATGAAGTAGAAAGGAGGAGTGTCTTAAGGGGATGTGTGTGGCATGGAAAAAATATCCTAAGGTGAATGAGGAAAAATAGTCCATACCACACCACCCAATCCTAAGAGAGAACTTGTTATAAGAGGTCAGAATGGTTGAGGAACCTGAGTCTGGGACATAGATGAAAGGTCTTGGCGTTCCTATGTATCCCATAAAGATAGGGAATCAAGAAATATGTATTTTTGAAAATGTTATGTAGTTGAATGTAGTTCGATAAGGATGCAAAAAAGGTATTAGTTTAAGGTCATAGATCTCAGACTGTAGATGCCTAGTTTAATGTCATGTGCATGGGATAGGAGGGAAGAAAATGATGAATGACCACATCTATAATTTGGAAGATCATGGGGATGGAAATAATGATTAAGGATAACTGCTAACCATATTTGCAACAAAGTATCCATCTCATGTGACCTGGAATGGGAAAAACAATCAATCATTGACCACTAACCATATTTGAAATGTGGGACTTATGTCAAATTGTCCCTCAAGATCCTCTAGGATATTTTCCCAAAATGGTAGGTGAGACAAAGTGTTCTGAGACTAGGCCATTAAGGGGGTCCTTTTAGATGTAAATGATGATGGAGACCCAAATGATTGGATGCATGAAGGGCTGTGGTACCTTTGCAGTTTAACGTCTTGCAGTGAGGATGAGGGGGATCTTAGTTTAAGGTTGTAGAGCTCAGACCATTAGGTGTATGAACCATTAACAGTTTATCATCATGCAGGATGAAATGTATATTAGATTAGGGTCATAGAACTCATACCGTTTACAATTTAACATCTTGTAGGATGAATGGGATGTTAGTTTAGGGTTGTAGAGCTCAGACCATTTACAGTTTAACATCTTGTAGGACGAAAGGGATCTTAGTTTAGGGTTATAGAACTCAGACCATTTACACTTTAAGGTCTTTCAGGATGATGATGATCATTTTAACGTCCTCTAGGATAGAGATTCCCTTATGCAAAGTATTTCTTGAGGAATTTGGAATTGGTGGGAGGAGTAATATGTTAACCATCCATAGTGACCAAAGAGTATGAACCATTGTGGTAAAACTTTTGAATGACATAAGGTCCCTCCCATTTGGGCTCTAATTTTGGTGGATTCCCGTCTGGTATCATTGATGTTCTCAGTTCCAATACCGTGTAACATTATAAAAATTAGCGAAGGAGAACATTCTTAATGAAATCCCTTACCATCTTGTTCTGATGACTCTCCAAATTATTCAAGGCACAAATCCTATTCACATCAAGTGCTTCCAGTTCAGGTAGACATATTTCAGCTACTTTTTCTGGTGCTATCTGATCATTGATAGATCTGTGTAGTGAGGGTAGTTATATCTTGATGGGAAGGAATGCTTCTATTCCATACACTAGGGAATATGGAGTCACCTGGGTGGAATTACAATTTGTTGTTTGGTAATCCAAGAGAGAATTGGAGAGTCCGTCCGACCAAATCTTATTGTTTTGAACAACCATCTTCTATAGAATGTTAGAGAGGGTTTTATTGAATGCCTTTATATACCCATTTACTTGCGCATGATAGCGATAGGTATGATTAGAATAGATATTGTACTTGGCGTACAATTTCTTTAGCTCAGCTGCCCGAATGTTGGTGTCGTTATCAGTGAGAATGGCATGAGGGACTCCGAATTGGTGGATGATATTGGAGATCAAGAACTTAAAAATGGAAGGGGCCTTAAATTCCTTGAGAACAATTTCCTCTACCCATTTGGAAAAGAAATTTGTAGTGGTCAGGATGAACATGCACTGGTGATAATTTCCTGGTGGATATGGTCCCACAACATCGAGTCCTCATAGCACAAAGGTCCAAGAGTACATGATAGTATGGATATGATCTTAAATACATTGCCAAAAATTGACATGGATCTAGCACACATGTAACCTCTTGGAAAACCCTATATAGTAATAGTTCATGGTGGCCCTAAATTATCCCAATCTTCATATTTGATGAGAAAGTTTCAGCCATGCCTGCCTGATGAGCCCCACAAGAACCGGTATGAAATTCCTACATAACCTAAGAAATATAACCTCCTTGAATACAATAGAGGATAATCCCATCAAACCCACATCTATAGAGTATCTACTCAATATTGGGACCACTCTAGAGGGTGAACTACACAACACTCCATTAGATTCACTCACATTCGACTCAGTCAATTGGGAGATTACTGTGATGGAGGTACTCGATAAAGTTAGTCATCCTGTTAAGGGTCTCCTCCAACACTACATTAGGGGGAACTGATGGAACCAATGTGGAGGAATCAATGGTAAGGTGTATTTCCTATTGGATATCATTGTCATCCGGAATGAGAGAGCGATGACTCTTCAATACAACACATGGATAATCAAATAATCTTGCTCAGGCTCTGCAAGAGATGCGGAAAGGCTGTCCAGGGCATTGGATCGTCCGTTCAATGATTGAGGGGCATGTGTATCTTCTGGGTAAGAAGGGAACTGGGCCATCAGCTGGTGAGTATGCTCTAACAGTGGTACGAGCTCCGACTTCCTAGAAATTTAGTTTTCATCGATCTTCTTGATGACCAATTTAGATCCCCCCTTCACATGCAGGCGAGTAACGTCAATATCTAGGGCTAGCGTGAGATCAATGATGAGATCCTGGAACTCTACCTCATTGTTGGTACCAAATTCCGACAACAAGAACCAATAGGGCATGACAACTTGTGTAGGAGTGACGGAGATGATACTCAATCCCACTCTATTGAGTATGGGATCATTGAGTACCCTACCGGTAGGGATTCAGGAAGCTCTATTGAAGTGCATTTTCCGACACAGAATGACTTTATCCACTTCTAGGATTGCCTCATCTAGAAAAAAAATATCTAGAGACTGCTCTGTGGGGGATGGATGGGTGAAAATAAAGCCTACCAATTCCTATCCCTTGATAGCCTTCTGGGGTAAAAACTTGATGTCGAACTGTTGAACTATCACTACCCATTGATCTAGATGGACTATTAACATAGGGCGGTTCATAATATACATCAATAGGTCCACCCAGGACACCATCTATATCTCATAGTGATGAAAGTAATGTCACAAATTCAGCACTACAAATACCAGGGTAAGGAAACTATTCTTGATAGATGAATATATTTTCTCTATATTGATAAGCATGCAACTGAGGTAGTATAAATAGTTCTCACTTCCCTTATTGTTCATCTAGCTGGGAAGGGTGTCGAGGAACCGTTCTAGAGCGGTCACATAGAGGACCAGCGAATTTTCAAAAACAGGCGGCATCAGAACTAGAGGCTATAGTAGGTACGACCTGATTTACTCAAAGGTAGTCTGACAATCCTCATCCAAATAATAATCGACACCTTTCTTCATGAGCTGGGAAAAGGTCTTACACTTGACATCCAGATTTGAAATGAATCAACATATGTAGGCAAAGTGGCCTTGAAAGTCTCATAGGTCCAAAATGTTACTGGGGGGATACATCTGACTAATGGCCTTGATCTTCAACTGATTGATCTCAATGCCTCTGTATCTGAAAATGAAGCTGAGAAAATTTTCAGAGGTGACCCCAATGGAACACTTCAAGGGTTTCATCTTCATATAGCGGGAATAGAAGAATCTGACCACTTTCTCAAGATCCCTGAGATGGTTCTGATGCTGGTGATATTTAACCAATAGGTCATCCATGTATCATTCAACTAGTTTCCCAAGGATCGGCTAAAATATGTGGTGTATGGAACACTAATAGGTGGAACCTTTATTATTTAGACCGAAAAACATTACCTGGTAGCTAAAAGCACCATGTAGTTCCCTAAAGATGGTAAAAATTCATCCTTAGGGGTCATTTGGATTTGATTATATCTGGAATAACCATCCATGAAGGAGAGATCCTAGAACCTAGAGATGGCGTCAATCAACAGTTCTATCACAGGAAGGGTAAAATCATCCTTTAGACAGTGACAGTTTAGATCCTGAAAGATGATACAGACTCTGATCTGTCAATTCGTTTTCCTGACAGGCACAATTTTGGCTAACCATATGAGGTACTAGACCACGTTGATGAAGTTTTATTTGATGAGATTATCACCGTTGGCCTTAACCATGGAACCATCAGAAGGGTTCATCTTTCTGGGAGGTCATTTGAACCCGCAATGAATTTCCAGGAGACTGAGATGGTGAACTGCGTCCTAAGGATCTAGCCCTGGAATATCATCATAAATTTATTTAAATACATCCAGATAATACCTTACGATATCCACGTATCGTTGTTTCTCATTTTTAGGCATAGAAACACAGATCAATATTGGTTTCATATCCGTATCGGTACCAAGGTTCACCTATACCAATTCATCGACCTTAGTGGAGATGCCCTCTTAGAATGTTGGAGGAGAATCTTCCAAATCATATTCTTCATCCATGACAATAGGATCATCAACATGATGCAAACTCTCTAAGTTGATTGATCCTGATGCATCACTGGTGGCAGCCTGAGTGGCAGTGGAAACTTCATCGGGGGACTCATGCACTGCAGAAACAATGGCGACGAATGTTGTCGACCAGATCTCATTTGGAATTTGACCCAATAGGCCACATTTGATAATATAAAAAGAATAGTGTCATGTTGTATTGAGATGGTTCATCCCAAACCATTGAAATAAGAAATTATGATTTTTTTCTATTTCCATAGGGTGAACATCCCGATACTTTATAAGAGTAGGGGTATCTGAGATCACCTGAGAATAGTTTGTGTAGGAATACAAGGTGATATCACGATGTTACCTAGACCTAGGAGTGCACTTCCCCTTTCTACAGAGACTACAAATCATTGACCCAATTCTAGGTTTGTGTCCTCCAATCAGTGAATCAGAAAATTTTTGGTGTTATCCAGGTATCTCCATGGATTGGTTACAACCGTAGTGTGTTCAATCTCATTAGCCTGAATCTACTTGTCCTTTATCTTGTAATAGTAAGAATACAAGTAGTGGGATTAAAAATAGTTAAAGGGAGTCTCATCACCTTGGATAATTCCTACTCAACCATTAATGGAGTACTTAAATAATTTGTGATATGAGTAACGGACTGACACATGCTGGTGGAGCTATGGTCTACCCATCAATGCATTATAAGCGGTGTCTTATGAGAAAACCATGAACTCAGTGCAAGAAAATAGGCCATAGAACTAGGTATTTAGGAAAATATTTCCAACTGATATATACTTCTTCCTATCATAACCTTGAATCTTCAGGTCAGAGAGACTCAGATTAATTTCAGGAAGCCCCATATTACAGAGCGTCTGAGTTGGGATAAGATTGATCCCATAGACCATGTCGACAAGACACCGATGTACCTCCACCCCATTGAACTGGATAGTGATGTATATTGGGAAGATTTGATATTGTATATAAGAACCCTCAACTTCTCCAGAGAAAGAGATGATGGCCTGACATTCTGTATGCTCGACTGTCTCAGCATAGAAGGCTTCTGTGACTACTAATTCCGTCTCAAACTAGAGGGGGATACTAAAAGCCTATGTAAGGTCTCCATGCATATCTTTTAATTATAAGAGAGCCTTGAGGATAGATAGAATTGAAATAATACTAGAAAATTATTAATGACATCATATTTCCATGCCAGGCATACACATCTACTGACAAAAGGTCGCTCTATGGTAGGAGTTATGATGGGTGCTTCTGGTTGAACCCACAGATTCTAGCTGGTGTTGGGAATGTACCACTTCTCACTAGTTGAACCATATATAGTGTCTACTAGTTGATTTCCATATGAATGAGATCTATCCACAAAAGGATGTGGCTGATCATATCACTGTCATTGTGGTTCTTCTTGATTGAGTAGTACAAATGGCAGTGGAGGAGGATCAGATGAAATGAGATGAGAAGGTTGCACATGCTGAGCTCTATACTGGGCCTACTATCTAGTCTCAGTGGAGTGCACATATAGTGTGAAAGCAATAACAAGTTTATTATGGAGATTCACACATCCATGGATCTATCGATGCTGGTGTCGAATAGGGATGTTGGAAGGGTCCTCCTGGCATTCTTCGTCATTGGGAACCATGTATGGGTTTACTGTCTCAATGATATTGACTGAAGCATACCCATTATCATCCCTTGAAGAATAATCTCTTATTAGATGTATTTTGGGGAAAATACACATATCTAGGGGAATTATGTGTCTGAGAGTACGTGAAATATTTGGCATATGTGGAGGTTTTAGTCTTCCCTTGCGTCGTCGGTGCTTGCTCAATTGAGAGGAAGACAATTGAGATGTTGATGTAGAGGTAGTAGCTGAAGGTAGAATAGTGACTTCTAAAGGATCCAGATAATTAAAACATGCATGGATAATACCATGGGAATATGTGATTTCCTTGCGATCCATTCGATCGTCTTATTTTTGAGACCCACGTTTAGGAACCTTCTTTTATTCACCCTGTCTGTCGCTATTAGGCTTTACAAACACACATTCCACCTATGCCGAGGCTGGACCCATCCTAGAAATGTGGTTATAAATCTGGTCTTAGAGCCAGTATATAAACACATAGCACTAGTTGAGGTTGTTCCCAAGGAACTGGTGATAGGGGTAGTAATTGGGGCGATCAGAGAGATCCACATCTTCAGACCTCTAACATTCTGGAAACCATCAGATTCCATGTTCCAAGGAGCTTTGAAAATAACCAGGAACCTAAGCCTCATTAAATGAGTATGTCTGGTTCCTCTGATATAGGAATGGAGATTTGGGACCCTAGACCTAATGAGGGGTTGTCAAATCCTATCAAAAAGGTGTAACCTGATTATCTCACCTAAGTGGAGGTGGCACATTACGTGGGGTGCCTGCCGATTTTGAGGTGGGTGATGCTGAGTCGAGGTTTGTGCCTGAGGTGGTGGGCCTCAACGAAGTTTTGGAGGTGGATCTTTGGGTAATTATTCCATCTACCTAGGGGCCTTTATTTTTACTACCATAGCTATCTTAGCCTTGACATCTCTTCTTGTGGGGGCTATAGGATCTAATGGACATGCCTGCTTGGCTTACTTCAAGGCTTCCTCTAAACGTTTATCTTTGTCAAAAAAATCACAGAACCCATCTATAAAGTTATGAGTGCTGAGATAAGGGACCATTTTGGTCTTCAAAAACCCCACACACATCATTAGAAGCTGATCCTGGGTTAGTGGCATATTAATAGAATATGTGAGGCACTTCTACCTAGAAATAAAGTTTTCAATGCACTCGTTAGGCCTCTGCTTTCAATTGAAGAGGTCATCAATAATTTTCTTCTGGGTGGTAGAGTTTAATTGGTAGAGAAACTACCTATGAAGATCCTCCCAACCATCCACTGACCCAATGGGTAACTGGCTATAGAAGACAAATGCGGGTCCTTCAAGTGTCTTTACAAAAAAACAGAGCTTGGCGACCTCCTATTGTGATGGAGTTCCGATAATGGGTCCGTACATTGAAATAAAGTGGGCCAGATGCTACATTGGATTTCCCGTCCCATTAAATGGGGATAAGGTAGAATTTTTGAAACATGAGGGTGTTGGTATATCATCCACCTATGACGAATATGATTTTATATCAATTGGAATTACTACCTGTCAACTTTCTTGGGCCTTGAGGTGAGCAATAAGTGCTTCTATCATATCATTTAGATGAGGATTATGATCATGAAAAGGGTCCTTGACCACAAATTCATTAGAAGGTTCTTCAATGTTGTAAGCAGGCTCAGAGGCTCATGGGAATATTGGAATAATTACCTGAGGAGCTACGAGAATAACCGGTAGAGAGGCCGGTGGGACCTGTGGAGTGGCTGGAGGAACCTGAGCCGGGTCCTGAGGTTGGTTGTCACACAATTCAGGCAGATTGGGTGATGCATATCATGTTCGATTTCCATAAAAACAAACTTATACCCTATCTAGATGGGTGGGGTGGTCGAGTTCATGAGGAGGCAACTCACTCGGAAGAGGTTGTAAC
Organism: Viscum album; assembly: GCA_963277665.1. Lineage (NCBI taxonomy): Eukaryota > Viridiplantae > Streptophyta > Magnoliopsida > Santalales > Viscaceae > Viscum > Viscum album. The sequence goes on from OY728163.1 coordinate 1,516,164,571, forward strand.
TACCATTACCCCTATTTCCCTAATCTAGGATTACCGTAATATAGACAGCATTCTATGGCGTGCCCGGTGAGGAGCTCGTCAACCATATTTTTCTATTTGGAAAGTTGTTGATGTAACATTGCCTCTTCAGGGTTATCCTACATCTTTTGCACTGAGTCAGATGGGTCAGATTGTTTGATAGTCCCAACATTCTCTTTGCCTTTGAGGGGGTCTTGAACGAGAGGAAATGACTCAAAAGGTTCATTAAGGCCAAGAAAATTTCATTATTGGCGAGCATGTACACATACAAGATATTTCAGGTGTTTTACTGAACCATCGGGCTATTCCTCTTGTCTAGGCCGTATTCCAGTGCCCCCTTTCGAGTATATCTCAGGAACAACCATGTTCAAAATGATGATGCCCATAGGCATATCCTAGATATCACCAGGCAAACCAGGATGGCATAGGATAAGACTGAAATGTAGGGAAACATACTACCCCCATCCATAGATATGCACATGTGAAGAAGCCTTCTTGATATCGTTGTGAAGAAAATTGATGATCTGTATGCATTTTTGATGGAGGGCCTCATGATAACAAGGCGTCATGGGGTGTTGACCAATATAGAGCGCGACAAACTCGACCAGGCTGCAGTACTGTCCAATGTCTTCATAGTCTTCCCGAATCATGGGGTAAGGTTACCAATGACAATAGATATGGAAATTCATTATCCATAAGTTTTGGTGGAAGCACATAACCTCCTCCTAGGAAAGTGAATCTTTAATGTTGATGTTTGTATCATAAATTCGCTAGAACATCTATAAAAAATGGTATGTTATGAGAATGTCCCACATACTTCTTAGCTCAGACTCGAGATCCAGCCCTTGATTGCCAAAATCATCAACTAGAGGTGGTTATGGGACCAGTAATGAAACTGTGGTGGACCATTTTTATGGTAGAATAGCCAAGGGAGAGTATAACACATGATTTTATAACCCACCGTATCTTGGGATTTCATTCGAAGAATGCACTGATTACACCACCACATCCCTACAAGATGGACTAACGACCACTGATTCTCACACAGGGGCCGCTGTCATTGGTAATGGGTCACACTATTTCTGATCCTCTGTTAGTCCCCAAAATGACTCTATGTGATATCTTTTTGATGTAGAGAAAGATCCTATTGACGATAAGGATTATTTTTTGTCCAAGCCCTGGAAAGGGGATAAATCTTCCTCCTCTTGTATGTATCTTTGGAGGGATGTTGGGATTTGGTGGACCTCACTTTCTAGAAGGATGAGGCTAATATGACTTATTCCTTCCCCATATCCTAACATAGAGCATCAGGGTGAAGGTTCCATCATCGAATAATACTTTTCTTTAGAATCTGAAAAATGGTTGAGTTTGATTACATTTTAAGGCTTTTCAGGATTCTTCCTCTGGCGATGACGTCCCACCCTCCTGCCCTAAGATGGTACTTCAGGGTAGGGTAGATTTTTGACATGGGGATGACCTCTATCTGAGTTGGTGATAGAGCAATGAGGGCCTCTGATTGGATTGGTTCTAGAATGGGGAGGACCTCCACTTGGACAAACCACAGTGCGAGGAGCACTCGGGAAAATGTCAAATGGAAAACGGGGAGGAACTCCATGATTTAGGGTGTTGTAATGAGGAGGGCCTACACTAGAGCTATAAAGAACATGGGGAGGGCCTATATGGTGGTTTTTCATAGCACAGGGAGGATCTTCTCATCGATAGGCTCTGGTATATGTGGTATGAGGAGGGCCTTTGTTCTGACCATACATGATATGTGGAAGACCTTCATGATGACTGTCGATGAAGTGGGGAGGACCTCTACTAGAGTTGGTGAGAACATGGGGAGGAACCCCATGTTGGTAGGTGATAGGGCAAGGAATATCCTTCCATTGATAACCTGGTAAGCAAGCAGAATTTTCATAAATGAGACTAGGAGCACGGGGAGGACCTTCGTGCTGAGTGTTGATGAAGATGGGAGGGCCTCCACTGGAGTTGATGATGGTGGAAGGGGAAGAAACTCCTTAAAATATTATGGAGTAGAGAGGGCCTCCACTCTATTCTATGATGGTATGGGTATGACCTTTGTACTGGACGTCATCATCGCGGATCACCCCACAATGGTTGCTACCTGCACTGGGGACCTGGGAGGTCAACTCAACCAGCTTGTTAGGTGGATGGGGTCTCACCCCATATTGGGCATGGAAGCCTCCATTCTCTAGGATAGAGAAGTTACCCTACTACGAGACAACAATAGGGGTCCAATAGTACGTGCCTGTGGTGGTTCGGGCCACAAGAGCCGGGAAATACAATGCCCCCAAGCGGGCATCTTCCTAGGCTTGTAATCGATGTTGACATCATGTTAGCTGAACTAGGGATGACTATGTAGGGGTATGGACCACATGACCCTCGGTCTGTGGGAGTGGATGAAGACACTGATGTATATGGGTATGATCCCTCCTCGGTGACTCCCTAGCAGAAGTACTAGCCGGGCAGACTCAGACATCCCTTAATTCTTCCGCATAAGTGAGGGAGTCGTAAGAGCACTCTGGGGATAGACTACAACATATTTTGAAGGTTAGAATGCAGAGTAGTGACTCCCTGTGCGACCCTAGGGGGTGGAAGCATTGATGGGGCATGAAAGCCTCCATGTCTTCATGAGACATGTCCCTTATCAGGATAACACCCCTTTTTGTATCGACTAAAATAGTATTTACCACCCTCCTTTGAATAAATTCAGAGGGTGAGATGGGGCATGGGTGCCCGTTAACTATGGTTGTGGATGTTTCCATAAAATAGAAGGAGTTTTGCGGGACTATCATGTTGTAATTTCCCCTACACCCATGTCTATGGGTGGGAGGTGATTGGTTTCCTATAGCTGTAGCTTGGGTCCTTCAAAAAAGGAAAATTAAACCATCAAAATGGGCAACAGGAAAGAGATTCCTAGTTCCCCAACACCACTCAATCTTCCATGGCTGTATAGAAAGTTCCATGGTTACAACATCGTTTATTGGGATACCTAATGCTCAACTGCCCCAAATCCTATTGAGTTTCATGCCAGACCCACTATTTACTTAGAGGGACCAGACACTGTATAGATGGATTTAGTGAAATTCTTATATGATGATGTCTCGAATGCTATTAATCTCTATATTGAGGAGAAGAACTTCACTTCAGGTTCACCATTTCTATTTCTTATGCTTTCTATGAGATGTTCGTCTAACTATGAGGATGTTATGACTATTTCCCCACATTCCCGCTTTCCAAAAAATGGGTTGAATCCATCACTTGTTTATGGATGTTTCCTCCTTGATTGAAACATGATGATTGGATGTCAGTCCCTCCTTACATGGATTCCTCCTCGGAATTCGTCACCTAGTCCGGGACACCCATAAATATTAAAATTTTGTTCGAGAAACTCTTCCTAGTGCCATATCTTTGTGGAAACTAGTTAATTACAGTGCTTTTGTCAAGAAATTCTAAGGGGTCATGTTAGGGAAGCAACCTTCAGCTAGTGGAGTAGTCACATTGGGAATTACTGGCGTGTCTGGGTGCTAAAACACTGGTACAACTGGATTTATTCCCCTTATGATAGGGCTGCTCAAGGTCATGGAATCTCATGGAATCCCACGAATACTACATGGAATTTTAATCCATAGGCACGTCACCCATGTTTTCCTCAGCTTCCCATGTTTAACACGTGGTATGCCATGAGTTTAACATCTAGCGGAGATGGATCAGATTGATCAGAACATTGATGGGAGTGGATCAGATGGGTACTTCCCTTGGAGGGTGAACCTAGGGAGGTTTATTAGATGAGTGGATCAAGAATCCCAATGAGGACATATCTGAGGATGATTGGGTCTCGATAAAGAGGACGCCAATGTCTACTATTGGTTGGGATTGAACCTCATAGAGGCCTCCTGTGTACCCTATATAGAAGATAGAGATCAAAACACATGTAGTTTAAGAGGGTGAATCATGAAATCAGGGTGTTCATAATGTAAAATGACCCAAAAACATTATGAGTAATATGTGTGGTTAGTATCCTAAGTTCCACAAAGAAGCAATGAGATGAATGGGGCTTACACATGGTTATCTTCCCGAAGATGGAATGATTTCACTAGGATGTGGCGGACCAGGTGGAATCAGGATGGATATGGATAGAGTGTTAAAGGATGCAATGAGTTGGGATGGAACCGAGGACCAGTGCGAATACCATTATAACTTCAAAATGATTAATGGGTATTGATTTTTCTTATGTGTAGCCTCATTTTGGCGAGACACTCTAGTTTTGAAAGTGATGAGGATGATTTCATTTGGTGAGATTAGATAGTAGTGGAGGCGAGGCCAGTGGATGAAGCACATGGGAATGTATTTGATGAAACATGTCTTATAAGAGATTAATATTAGTAATAAACATAAAGTTTCATAGGATCATGTGACCATTGATATTTGATGAAATTCTAGAGGAAGGTGGACATTTTAGATGCTTCATGCCATTTGGCTTATGGTTTAGAAGGTATGAGATTATATGGTGTGGTAATTAAGTAAGAAAGTAACTGTGCATGTAGGATGAGAACTGATGTAAATTCGACGAGGGGATTATGGTAATGGATACATGGGGAATCAATTGAGAGTCATAATATCCCTATGGTGGGGGATAAAACTATGGATGGATTCAGTATGATGACCTAACCGATCTAGGGTTTAATTACAATGGAAGCATCAGAGGTTGACATGCCAGATACAAGATCATGGCTCAGAAGGAGTGGAATTTGTATGGTTACAATCAGACCCATTTTAGTCTATGATCTAGTAGTGGCGAGGAATGATACAAATGGTGGGGAGTACAATATCACTTGTTTTAATATATATCCATCTTGGTTGGTGGGTTTTTCAATGAGAGATTTAGGTAACATTTCTGTGAGATGGGAGTGGGTGATAAATTAATTTTCATGATGATGCTCTAGTATGAGAAGACTTAGCCCCATCCATCCATCATGTTTGGTGATAGATGGTGATTAGGCCTGGACATTAGAAAATGGTTTAGAGATTTGAAAAAAAAAAGATTCTGTTATGATGGGAAGCAGGTTTTAAGACATGGTGATGTGACCCTTTAGTGAAAGGGATTTAAGATGCATTAAATTGACTATTAGGTGGTCACATACTATTTATTCATGCGGTAATGGATAGTGTTTATACCATGAAGTTGGAGTTTGGATTGATGGACTAGTGATGAGGGAACTCCAAAGGAGGGGACTATTGGGTGGTTCATGAGTGTGATATTTTCTGTTTTTTGGACCTTGAATGTAGTGACATAGGTCATAAATAACTGAAATGGATATATGATACTAGTTTATAGATGAAATTGGGATGTTTGATTCTGTTGTGGATATCAGATTTGAAATCTGAATGTGGAGTTAGATGAATACTGAGTGTTAGTGTTGGAATCGAGTCAATATTTAGCGATGTGAGAGGGAGTTGAATAGGGAGAGCATCTATGCTCATTAAAAAATATGAGGCCAGTTCAGGTTGGTTGAGGATCTATTCATGGTGTTACTTAGTAATTGTCTTGAAACATTAGTGGGTGTATGAAGATGATTGTGGGATGACCTTTGGTTTTAATCATCATAATCATATATTTTTTTTAATGAATATCTGGGGAAGCCAAACATTCAAAGGCAAGTCAGATGAAGGGGGTTTGTCTTGTGTTCTCATATAGAGTCTGATTTAGTGATATGTAAACCACATTAGATGGATTTTATTAGATATTAAGGGTATATTTGGTTTGTTGGAAATGCCTTTTGAGGAAAATATAGTGTGTTTAGGCTTTAGGGATGGACGTCATAAACACATCCATTTTGGTTTAGAGTCGTAAATGAAGAGTTGTACCAATCTATGAATATTATTTCATGAGTGATTGGGTGTGGTGGATTTGAAACAACATTTGGAGTATTGAGGGAATGCAATATAATGTTTTGGTGAGTAATTCTAGTGGAATGTATCATTATGGTTCATAATTAGAGGTCGTGGGATAATTCATATGGTGGAGATCACCATAGGCCAATTGATTGGATGGTTGATGAAAACTTGGGTGTATTAAGCTAAAAAGGAATGGGAATGAACTATATTAGAGTTTTTGTTATGAGTTTAAGAAGTATCTTATATTTCAATAGTTTAAGTACCCTGATTTCAAATATTTTCTCTAAAAGTGCATTGGGAATTCAGGATTGGAATGAAACCATTGAGTTGGTTTTAGTAACCTACATAGGATATAATATTATTTTGGATGACCACCAATACTCAGAAGGATGATAAGTTTTATGATGGGTAATGTTTAATACCTTTAATTTATAGAAAATTTTAATTTAAAAGGGAAATTTGAACATTCATTTAGTGGGTAGGTCATTTTCAAAATTAGTATTTAAAAGAGTATTATGAAGGTTTAAACACCTCAAGATGGTGTCATTGGATGATTAATATGGGTCATAAGGTGGAAAATATTATAAGGAAGAAATTGAGGGATATTTGGGGCTATATCATGTCCCTACAACACCACCGACTAGCCGGTACAAAGACATCACCTAGACAATGGTTAGGGTAGAAGCCTTGCATTCTGTCCTATCTCAACAACTAGATGATGTATTAAGGGATGATTTCTGATTTCCTATAGGGTAGTTTTTTTAAGGACACCCCCATAATTTTACAAGGCTACCTTTATACCCCTTAATTAGGTTTTTATCCTCCACCATGACCAATATCCCATCCCCATGACCCTTCCTCTCCCTTTGGAGGGCTTGGTGGGCCTCCCTTGTTCTTGGCCTATATATTCTTCCATCAGATGAATTGTAATGATTAAGGTAATTCTATAAATCTATTAATATACTTTTCTTATACCTATAATTTTGGTTATTCTGATTAGTTATTTGAATGAAAATTCCACTAGATAAAACTTTAATCACCCTTAGATGAAGGGGCTTCCATGAAGCCAAGCTAGAGGTTGTCTTGGGATAATTCCTACATGCCACCACCCATTTTTTTATGGATGTTCTTCACTATGTGAGTTTTCAAGGGGTTTTAGCTAAATTTAATTTCTTGGATTATGGTTTTGATTTTGGTTGATATTGATTTGGATTGGGTTAGTGCATAGAGCTTGGAATAAGCCTCTAGAGGAGGGTTGGTCTCAATTTAGGAGTGATGAAAGCACTCAATGAGGGAGTTTCCATTTTTTCTGATGTAAATTAACTTTATTAATTAGTTATAAGTTTCTAATAAATTATAATTTGATTGTAAATAATTATTTTGGGTTTTTACAAAAGTTATAAACTTGGATTCTTTGAGATTTGGCCGTTGGTACTAGACAAGATTGGGAAATGGGTTGTTGAGATATAAGTTATATAGGAAGAGGATTTAAAGAGAAAGGCAATCCATTTTAATTAACCCATAGAATTTATTATTTCTTAGGAGTTTCAATGTGCATCCATCCCAAAATTTTATTTTCATTTACCTAACTAGAATTTAATAATGTAATTCTGTCTCATATTTCTTAAACTCCTTAATAAAAATTACGTCAAATGAAATAAGTGAGTGATTACAAGTTTATCCCTTATTTTATTCAACAAACTTGAATATGGTAAATGTAACTCAAATGGTTTTCAGAAATGAAAATGGAGGTTTGGAAAGTGTGTTGTTTTTTTTGAGATAGTAAAAGATTCTTAAAATGGTTAATTTGAAATTTATGTTATATTGATGATTGTGAAAATGAATTTCATAGTCATCGATACTCGGGTGAATGAAATTCCAAAAATCAGAGTAATACCTTAAAATGAAGTTTATAAATTTCACAATAGTATTGGATTGATTAATTTTGATGTCCATATGGAAATAAATACTCACGGTATGGAATAAAGAGTTAATTACTTTTAAAAGTTTAATAGTTTTTGAAATATTAAATTGATGATTTGGAAATATCTTGTTATTTTTAGCAGATGTTAATGGTTCATGAAGTGGAAATGATTTTAATGTTTTGAAATGACCCCTTATAAAATTATGTGATTTCATATTGTATAAATAATTAAATATTTTATTTTTATTTAACTGTGGAAATGGTAAATTGTACGACTCTTATGTTTTGTCACGGTTTGTGGTTTATTTATGGAAAGGAACAATATGGTTGATTGGTTTTGTTTATAGGAATTAAAAGTAGATATGGGTTGTTCTCATAAAACCTAGGGTAAATATGTACCCTACATGGACTTGGTTGTGTTAGTTAAATATTGGGTGAACTCATCCCCTAGGTGGAATGGTTGGGCTCTACAGATGGGAATATTACCCCTAAGTTCTTTTTTTTTGATCACGGATGGATATATTACCCTTGGTGGGAGATGGGTTGGCACAATTTTTATGATGTTACCAGAGAAACCTCAACATTAGATGAATCAGGTTTTTCACCATTTCTAGGTTACATCATAGATACCAATTTTGACATTTGTTCTATCCATTTTATTATAAATGTTTAAAAAGTAATATTAGTAATTTTTTAATTTAAGAACTACCAAATGAACTTACCTCTTCAAATGGTTAATTAGGATGCCATTGGTCGTGGACTATTGGGTTGTACTCACACCCTACTCACTCCACTATGGCACTTAGGTACTGATGAAGATGCTACTTGGTTATAGGTTTAGGTTTGGTAAAGGCTTGATGCATGAAGTTTTAGAATACTTGGATGGAGCTTAGGTGTTGGAACTAGGCCATGACTTGGGACCATTTCCTAAATTTTTTCCTATTATTTTTCATCATTGAGTTTTTTTGTACGACTACCTCACATGCTCATTATATAATTTATTTATTATTTCATTTGTTATATTGATTTCTTTGGATCTTTTATTAATGTTTTCAAATTTATTTACTTATCTAGATGTGTAAGTTTTAGTTATATTCCATTATTTTATTACTATAATATATGGGTAGAGTATCCCTACTGCATGACTTTAGAGCCATGAAACTATTTGTTAGCCTCTAGAATACAGAGGGGAGTGCCTGAGGTACAATAAAGACAGCTAATATAAGAATTAATTAGTGTTTATGGGTGGATGAATGTTACAAAATTCCACTAAACATAGGTGATGTCCCCAACTGATAAAATACTAACAATAAATTTAATTGGATTTACAAAATCTAGGTGGATGGTTTTCCCTTAAAAAAAAACCTAGGAACATACTATAAAAAAGGGACACAATATGATCCATGACACAAAACTAGACTAAATCAAATAGAAAAATAGTCAGAGTAATAGTTGAAGTGGAAATAAATAAGTATTCTATAATCCCAATAAAAATAAAACTCAAGGAAAATAAAACTCAATGTAAAAATACACAATTCACTAAGGTGGAACCACTCTAAACTCCAAGACACTATAGCCACCCCAAGATCTTACTCTAGAAATCCGAGAACAAAAAATTATAAAGAACTTTTAGTAATATATGAAACCCTACCCATAAATTTATCATGATAAACAAAATCTAAATATAAAACATGGTTCAAATGTAGGGAGTCATTATTAATCCCTGTAGGAAAACCATGAGACTTTCCCTAATTTCCACTAAAACAAGAAATAGTTTAACTCTGAAGTTTAAAAAAATAAAAGGCATGAATAAGCATGATAAACAGTGAACTATATATATATATATATGTCGATAAGGTAGTGAAACTATCTATACCAAAAAAACACCCATAGAATAGACCGACACACACATTTAAAAAACTAATGAATACAACCACTACCTAAAGGACACTCCTGAATAGTAAATCTCATGAGTGGTTTCCATCCTTCCAGTCCTAAGTCATTACTCGGAGGCCTTATCCAATATTCCACAATGTTTTGAAATACAACCATGACTAACTCCCATGGACCTTTACATATGTTTATGAACACATACACACTAGGTTTATGAAAATTTACCACATTCAAAACATTTGTTTTGAAAATAAAATTCATTTAAACTTTTAATCAATAACCTTATAATAATCACCCATAATTTTAGATTTTAAGAGTAACCAAGAAAAGAATAATTTCTAAAATGAATTTCACAAGGGGTTTCAAATGAAAATGAGAATAAAATTATTTATAAAAAAATTAGCCTTTCCATTCTAATAGAAAGCGGAAAATGAATAGAATCCACATACCTCTAATTCATTTGACACAAATAATTCTCTCATGATATTGAAGACATGAGCTTCTTAATTTGTTACTTTAACAAATCCCAAATATGATTTATCAAAACATGATAAAATAAAAGATATGGGTAAGGAAGAATACATCTAAGGTTACCATTTTAAGAAAATGCGAGGATCAATGAGAGAGAAGAATAGTGACGATATTAACTTAAATTTCATGTATACAATGCTCTATGATCCATTAAATAAGCCCCAAAAGTAAGAAGATCACAAAAATCTCCTAAGAGAGTGTTGTAATTCAAGTGGCTATGTTAGAGGAGAAAGAATGGGGGGTTTTGGTGGTGTTTCATTCCTTTCATAATTTTTTTAGATATAATTAATATCATCTCATAGTTAGTCTTAATGGTTTGGAAAATCATTCACTAAGAATGAAAATTATACATGAATAGAAATTTTTAAAGTCATACAATTATCATAATATTTTTCAAAAACATGCACCAATTATGTGCCTACCTAGAATACCCCTCCAGATCTCACACAGTTACCCAGGAAAACCTTACAGTTTCCCATAATCACGCTTAAACCATAATTCATAAAAAACCTATCCTACACACTTTTAAAACATCTATAACCTTCCTACGACCTAAAAAAAATTCTATATGCTAAAATATAGAATAAAACATAAAAATAAATTAAATTGGTGGTGTTACATACTCCTCATTATTTGGGCCTTCTTATTTTTTCTAGAATCCCCCACCTCATGTATTCAGATGAAGGGGTTGTGGTATTATATTATTATTTATATCAATTGGTATGTATAAAATATATAGAATACTATTTCTTAAGATGAATCATTATATCCAATCAGTTAATGTTTTTCTTAGTGTACTACTGAACCCTTTTTTAAGTGAGGAGGTTTTGATCGTAGTTTCATTCTATATTTACCAATGAATTTCTTGGGGTAAAAATTGGCATGGTAGGGGATAATTATGACATTACCCTGTGAATTTTGTGTAAAATATTATATTATTATTGGTTATTTTTAATTTTTAAGAATTTTTGAAATTTAAATTTAAATTTAATTTTTTTTTATTTCATGGTAATATCATAACTACCTCACACCTAAAAGTAATTGTATGAATAACCATTAAATAAGGGGAAACCCTATAGAGAACGTTTACATAAGGAATGATAATTTGATTAAACTTTTCATGTAGGGTATAATAGGTAGGTGAACCTTATAAATGGGGTTTCTAGTTAACTTAGGGTGCATTATTTGTTGTGAACAATGCATGTTTTAGTAGAAATAATATGGAGTACCCTTATGTATGGTTGAGTTCTATTCAGTGACTTGTGCTTGTTTTTCAAAAGATTTAAAGACCAAGTGGGATAATCATTTAAGGGATTATAAATTGATTCCAATATGAGATTTATGGTTTTTTCATAGTTTGGTAAATTATGTTGCCAAACCCAGTGAGATACTTAATAATTTTAAATGGGAATTAATTTTATACCTATGATCAAATTTATACCCATTTGGATCCCTCTACCCATAATTTATGATGTCTTACTGGGAGAGAGATCAAGATAGATTCTCTCATATTTATATAAGATTAAAAACCCTTTCTTTCATTGATTTTAAGTGTATTTTAAAGGTAAGGTCTTCTTATTCTCATCAATATTATTCCTTCTTCCATTTACTCTTGGTTACTTTATCTCTCCTTGAACCTAATATAAGTATGGGTAAAACCTAGTTTTCAGGTTGGTATAATATTAGTGATTTTATTTTATATGGTTGTAAAGGAATTATTATTTCTTGGCTTGGCCTCTTCTATTATAGGTGTGTTATTTCTAGGGATTTAAGATAAGTGTTTTTTTTGAAGTTCCATTTATTTTACTTGACATGAGATTCTTAAGTTTTATAATTTCTTTTCATATCACATTAAATATATATTTTATATCCTTTATATGTTTGTAAAAAAATTTCCAATGCTTTCTAAACTTTTTATAAATGGGTTTTTATGTTTTTCTAGTTTTTGAATTCTAAAACCATTGTGCATTAAATGTGTTCATATAAATTCATGGGAATATATTTTCAAGATAATTTTAATATTAACAAAAATTTAACCTAATTTTGATTTTAAATATATTAGAATCATTTTTAAAGGGGATATTTTCAACTAAAGAGGTGTTTTGATTTCTACTCATTTCTAGTGAAAAATATTATTGATTTCAAAGGAGTGTGGAATGTTGTATGATGTTTTGAGGGAAATGTTTTTTATTATAAATGGGTTTCAAATGTTTCTTATCATGATTAATTATTGAAATATGTTTTTAACGTGGTTTTCCAAATATGATCTAAATCCCAATTGAATCATTATAAAAAAAGGTTTTCTTAATGACTGTGACACCCTTACTGAGCCCCTTTATGTTATGATTTTTATAAATAATTAACATAAGTGGGAAGATTATATTATTATTTGTTTTTCTATAATTATGAAAAATATATACTTATTTCGAGGGTGTTTGAGGTGAGATTAGATTATTGTTTATGTTTTTTTGTTGACATATGTGATAATCATATGAATTGTTTATTTTACTCACCTTCACTTTGGGTATGTCATGGGAACCTAGGGTAAGTAGGTGGGAGGTCCAGTTCATGCTACACAAGATTATATTACTTCAATGGAAAGTCTCACCAAGTATATAACATTCCCTTGATATGGGACTTCCTTTGATGAGGCTAGTAAGATTTAGTCCAATGGTTATTTCTTTTGGAATTCAACATAGGCCAATAGTTAGTTTTTCTTAAAATTAACTCATTTAATATTTATTCCATATAAATTATTATTATTTATATGAATTTTTTCCATCAAGCATTCTCATAATGAATCCTAAACTTCCATATAATATTTTTTTTATTAAAATCAAGTTTAATATTAATTTCAAATGTGATCTATCCACTGAATAGTTCGAATTAAAATTAATATTGAACTAAAATTAAGTTTTTAAACCCACATTAAATGTGATGAAAATAAAACATGTTTTTAAGGCTGGACCGTATGAGTTCAGATATCTTTTCCTCCATCCTACTTATTAACCACTTTTAAGAACAATTATAACCAACCTATACTTACAGATGTTTCCCTACAAGTTACAACCAAACTAAGAACCATTAAAAGATCAAGACTATTTTTGATGAATTTTAATGGTTTATAACCTATATAAATATTTTGTAAATTAATCTTAATAGTTAACCAGACTACGTTAACCCAAGACATTTCATCACACACCATTTTACCAAACACCGTAACAAATCCCATTAAAATTCCTTTTTATAATAATATACCATGGCAATCAAAATAAGGCCACCATCATTCCATTATTGAACTAACCCCATTTATTTTTTACATTGTCCACATTCATCACTTTTTTCAAACCAAAATTAAATGTTATTACAAACACTATTTCCCTTATATATGTTTAAAAAGAAAACAACACAAACTATATCACGTTTAAAACACAGTGGTATCTATTTTGACCAATGGAATACTAGGATCACCTGTAAGATTATATTAAAAATGTCTTCTTATGTAACATTTTAATAAAATAACAACCAAATCAAGCTTTAAATATTCCTAAAACCCCATGAAAAACTTTTTTTCAAATATCCATTGTATTATCAAATAAAAAATTACAATGAAAAAATAACATCACTAACAAAAATAAATTAATTTTTAAGGTTATTTAAAATAAAGATAACTAACTAGACCTCAAGAACCATGAAATATTTTTTTTCATAAGAAGGATTATTAAAACACTTCAATTAATGAATATTTTGAAATAACCTTATTAGTGGTCGAAACAAATACTAAAAACAAAACATAACAACTAGTGTCATAAAAATTACTATTTCTATTTTGATGTTGTAAAGACCCGACCCCAATTACCTGAAGTTGGTGCCTTATTTCATTACATTATAATGATTAAAATAAAGTTGTATCATAATGTAATGAATAGTTTAGTAGTTTTTAAAACTAGATACATACATAAGTTTAACATTACAACTTTAAAAGAAATACAATATATATATTCCATTAGAAACATCCATGACTCCTTGATTATCCTTGCAATTCATTCATAATTTACTTCTTCATATCCTAGTAAAATAAAAAATAAAAATGGGGTTAGATTAAATTATCAATAAGGGTGAGCAATACAATATAATAAATGATAAACATAAACATTAGGAATAGTGAATAGCTAAAAACACATGCCTTCAAAAAATAAACTTGAACAGAATATGCCAGGAATAAAAGCTGAATAAATAATTCCACAATAAAATTTAATCATGGGTATTATACTAGTCAAATAAATACAGGAACTATCAATTAATATATTCATATTGAAGGAATTTATATTATCAGACATCATAACCATAGCTTCAAGGCATAATTCCAAGACCATAAATAACCATACAGTCAGGGCCTTGTGCCAAGACTCTAGTTTGTATCATGAGACCCACTGATGCATTAAGGGGCTATAGAATTCCCCACCAATCACATAATAAGACTAATTAATTCGTAACATGAATGGGTATAATCATAAATAACATGTACATTCATATTAAAACTAACATATGAAATGTAATTAACTTTCTCTAGACATTGAACATAAACACTAACCATTCCGAGTAACATGATGAATTGTATCAAGGTTGCACATCCATAGTAAAACTAATAATAAACCAGTCAATAAAATATGGTGTATGATATCATAACACATTAACCACAATTATTCATAATAATAAACAAGAGTGTTGAAATAGGTAAAAATACTTTTATAAAATCATTGACTAATTCTTGAGATAAATACGATTTTACTTTGAAAGGAAGAGGTCTTCTGGAAAAATATTTTTATAAAAATAGAAGTGAATTAAGTTAATTTTTCATAATGAAATGAGTGATTTTATAAAAATAAATTTTTCTAAAATCAGGTTATAGAGTTCCCTTGAAAATAGGTAATAATTGGAGAAATTCCCTTGAATCGAGCTTGTATTTTAGGGACTAATTTTGAAAGATCCATTCAAATTATGTAACTCCCAATAAAGTAAATAAAGATTATTATTAGTAAACAAATATAGAATATCAAAAAATTATTTATGATGATTAAATAAGTATAAATAATAATTCCATTGAGGTATGTAGAGAATAAGAGAAACCCGAAAGAAAAATGGTTGTTCGGGTAAAAAACCCTTACCTTATGTACGAATATGTTCCGCTCTTGAAATTAAGGGCATGGAATATGAAATTATAATTATTAATAACTTTATTAAAAACCTATTATATATGTACTTATTTTATCATAATTTTATTAATTTCATTTGTGTTTTTATTGATAGCTTATAAGATTGAATTCCATCGTTCCAGAGTGTTCGTTTCCTTAGATTTCACGATCAATATACTTGTATATGAGAATGGATGTTTATGTTGGATGGATATAATTATACAGAATGGAATTTATATATTATTGATTAAAATAAATAGGTTTTAATGGTTATATATATATATATATCATTTTTTTACATATTACACAGATGAACCATTAGATGAAATATTAATGATAATCACTTAGATTATTTTGGCGGTATCTTGATTATTAAAAACTAGTTATGTTGTATGAATTAATATCATGTACATATACTGATTCTTTAATATTAAATAGTTTATAATAAATATTTTATATTAATTTTCAACCATAAAAAATGTAACACCCCAAGATTTAATAGTACATCATTTCTTCAAAATAATTCAATAACTTGCACTACACGTAACACTGAGTTCAAGCACAACATGACTTACCAAACTAGCCATTCAAAAGCGGTTAGGAATAGTATTAACTTAATTTTAAACATTATATAATCCTTATAATTTTATAATCCACATTATTAGTTTCTTAGACATAATGTAAGAAAAAATTCATTTTTTAGATAAAAGAAGTATTTTTCCAAAAATGCAATTTTACCGCCTTTTAATGGCGAACGCTTTTTAAATCCAATATTTGAAACTTTTATACATTTAATTTGACAAAATAAACATCTTATTTGGAACTGGGACATAATAATTTAGTTTCAATATTTTTTTTTGTTTTTCTGATATCTTTAATATTTGGGTGAATAGTGAAAAAATACTATATTTTAACTGAAAACAAAATTTTTAATCAAAATAATTTGTAATGTTAAATTATACATTTTAATTGTTTTTATGTATAAATAGATTATATTTTTACCATTTAATCCAATATTATTCATTGGAAACAATTTCACTTTGAAATTAAACATAAATAAGTATCAATCTTTTGTTAGTTATTATTTCTTAAAAACATGCTTTTTAGTTTTTTAAACGGGAATTAATTTTAAATTAATAAATGAAACTTATATGTTTTGAATTTGGTAAAATATACTTAATTTTTGAATTTAGAGTTCTAATATTATCTTAGGGTGAAATTTTGGAATTTTTCTGAAAACATTTAATTTTTGATGAATAGTGAAAAACACTGAGTTATTGTTTAAAACCGACTTTTTATTTAAATAATTATTTATTTTATTTAAATTTATTTTAGGTAAAAATATATAAATAATACCTATATATTTTCAATTTAATTCATTGGAGTCAGTTTATAATAATTTTAGATATATAAAAATTTTATTGAACTTTTTACTGTCTTTTACCTACCTCCTAGGAGTATTTTAAAATTTACATAAAACATAATTTTACCACTTCTATGAGTTGAATTTTGAAATTCCGAGAGAAAAGGTTAATATCAAGGAGTAAAATGCAGTTCAATAAGATAAAAATAATTTTTGGTGAATAGTAACTTTTTACTTTTATTACCACGGTTAAAGGTAACTAGGGTAATTCAAGGTAAAAAGAATATCATAATAATGAAAAATTACCTTAACACTTGTCATAAACTTATTGGATGAGTCATGGGAGACCATGGGCATCTTTGGGTTGATTTTGGGTCCTTATGGATCCACTTATGAATGATAATTACACTTTATTTTAATTAACTTAAAGTAAAGGCAAAAATGACATAAACAAATATCTTTTAGTAAATAAATTCTTACATGGGGTTATATAAGTTATCCATTCTACTATAAATATTATTTTAAAATATAAAAATTTTTCCTACCTCATGGTATTTTTTTTATAATTTTTATACATTACATAATTAAATTTATTTATCAAGCAATGATGATGCCGTAATTACATAATTAATAAAATATTAAAATAACCGATATTATAAATATCCAAACAAATGTAATTTGAGACTTTTAATGAATTAAAACAACTTTATAGGTTAATATTACATATTATGGTTGGTTATATGAATTTTTTTCGAAGTAATAATGCTATTATAAATTTAGAAAAAAATACCAAATAGTTTCCAAATTGACATAAAAGAATTTTTTCAAAAAATATTATATTATTATTTGATATTATATTTCTAAAAATCTAAGGTTCGGCCAAAATACCTATATAATGATAGGTGTGTCATTAATGAACCACTTGGGGTTCTCTTGGAAGTTTATAGTAAGTTTATTAACCATATAATATAAAAATATAAAGAGACATGGTAAATGTCAAACTACTTAACTAAGAGTTAAATATAAAATATAAGGTTAATATAGTGACCCAAACCTGTATAAAACTTATTAGTTGAGTGGTTTTAGACCCATCCCCACCTTAGTCTTTAAATAATACACTTTGGAGACATTATAAAAAGAAAATTATTTTAGTATAAAATAATATTTCTAGATTTTCCTAAGGTGCCCCTCACTCCTCTTATAAAAGGGCACTCCCCCTTCTATCTAATTCACACCTTCAAAGCCATTTGTCTTGGCCAAACACTGCCCAAATATCCACCCAACATTACTCCCTTCATCCTAGAGGTATTATTTCGGTCATAAAGCCAACCTAAGGATCCCTTTTGATCAAATCAAAGGAAGAACCTGAAGAAGAGGTAAATATTTCATCACCTCTTTCAAGTTCCGTTCTTCTTCCACTTCCTCTTTCTTTGTTGTTTCCATTCTTAAATAATAACTCCTATGTATTATATGTACTGTGATGTTATTATAAATACAGTACAAATATATTCATTATTCTATCCATCCTTGGAATGACATGTCACCATACATACGTACGTACGGCTTACCGTCTCCACATCGTGGTGTAATTGTTATTCAATACATTATTATTTGAATGGGTATAATAATGATGCGTAATTTATGTAAATAATAAATATAACATGATAATGATTATTTATATATGATATATCATCAAATTCTACACCTTTAAGTAAATGAAATTTTCGCTCGTACGTACCTACAGATTACCGTCTCCACGACACGATGCGATTCATTTCCACGTTCACCATTCATAGACGATTATAAAAATATATATTACTAATAAGTATGTAATATATGACATAATAATGCTACTATATATGTATATATATTTTTATGTACTTACATATATCTTATTCACTTACTTCCATTCAATACGATCTGAAAACAGAAACAACTTTTATGCATACGTACGGCCTACCGTCTCCATAAACGATGTTTTACATTTCATATATCTATCTATTATAAATATTTATATTTTAAATATATATTATATCTGAATCAAGGTGTTTATTATGGAAGTATTTAAATCATGATCTAAATGATATGGTCAAGAATAACAAGTTAAAATACATACGATAAAGAAAAAAATTATTACATGAAATGTTAATTTAACATGAAAATATTTATTAAATGGGTATTATAAAGTCATAAATGAATCATGTATGATATAATAAATATGAATATGGTTCTAGTATAATCAAATAACATACAATGGTCATTATAAAAGAGGTTAAACGCACCCTTCACCAAAGGAAAGTGCAAGGTAAGGGGTTTTCATCTCACTTCTTATTCCCATGAGATTAATACTATATCACCACTATTTTCTTTTTGTGTGGTGTATGTATTTCCCATAATTGTATTATTTGTGTAATAAAATTTAATTTATGTGTATTTTCATCTTCATTTTATGGTAATTCTTTCATTGGGTGTATGTTTCATAAGTTACCAAATTGGTAATGGTTAATTCACAATCTCTTTATTATCCGAGTTTGTTTTTACATAAGTATCTACTGGGACATATTTATTATCCATGTCCATGTTTCATAAATTAGTTTTCCGAAGGATTTTTAAGGGAATTTTTTACTAAAAAATCATTTTAAATGTTTTAAATATTTATTCTTCTAAATCATTCTCATTAATGTCCATGTTTTAAAAATGGGGTTTAAGGATTTATTTATATGGACATGAATGTTTTTAAAAGGTTAATTAGTTTCAAAATTTTCAAAGTGGTATGGGAAACTTTGATTAAAAAATGTCATTAAATGTCTTCCTTTCTAAATTTTGTGACTTTTAAATGTTTTTATGAAAATGTGATATTTCTCACAATGATTTTTACAAATCATTTTCATATATAGGAACATTCATTGATTTATTTTAAACTTGTTTGAAGTTGATTTATTATGATACAAATATTCCATATTGTATTGAATGTTTTGTGATATGTTTGATTGTGTATGTGTTATTATTATACCATTCATGGTTTATGAATAAAGTATTTACATTTTGTTTTCTAGTTTTAATATGATTGTTCATGGTATATTTCAACCTTTTCTTATAATGAATGTATTGGACTTGTATGTTCCAGTTTGGGGACCGGTAAAAGTAAGCCCTCTGGGTTGGGGTCTGGTTATAGCAGACCCTCCGAGTTGGAGTCCGGTTACAGAGGCTCTCTGGATTGGAGTCCGGTTACAGAGGCTCTTCAGGTTGGAGTCTGGTTACAAAGGCTCTTTAGGATGGAGTCCAGTAACATAGGCTCTCCGGGTTTGGGTCTGGTTACAGTTAGCCCATAGGTCCTGACACAAGGCCTTGACACAAAAATTAAAGTCTGGTATTATAAATTCCCTCATTCTAAAATTAGTTATTACATGTGATTATTCTACTAGTAGAATATCCATGTGCATGTTTATATGGTAATGTTTGATTTATTTTTTCCATATTATGTTAAAGTTTATGTTTAAAAGGATGATGTTTTATTACACATCTTTCCTTAAATGTTTATAGATTCTGCTAAATTATTTACCCTTACTGAGAATCTGAGCTCACCCCTTTATTATGTTTTATTTTCCCAGGATATGAAGAAGTTAGTTATGAGTGACTTACAGGCATAACCTAGAAGGCTTGGACATTTCTAATTGAATAAATTATAGTTATTTTTCTTTTCAAGTTGTAATGTTGAACTTCATGTATGTAATCTATTTTTCAAGAATACTAAACTGATCGGTCCTTCGGGACTTGATTCCTTGTAATCATGCCAATGTTATGTAATAATTCACCGACTCTGGGCTTCTGGGGTCAGGGTGTTATAGTTGGTATCAGAGAAAGTTTAGCAGTATCCTTGGAAACTAGATTTAGATAAACCATGATTAGATCACATTACCCTAAGATAGAATTTAAGGATTAGTATAGAAGAACTTCCTAAAATTTTGATAATGTAAATATTTTTTCAGTTTTCCATGAAAATACATCCTTGTCTGGATATGAACAGGTAGAGGCAGCTCTGGCACAGATGTACCTAGGGGTAAAACCCGAAAATACCTATTTGAGCTAGAATCGAATGAGAACTTGTGAACGACAACGGGCCTTGCTGCACTCTTGGTTACGACCCTCCTGGGGATATGATTATGATAATTCTCATTTTCTTTACAAATCGTTATGAAGGATTTACAATTATATACTTTCTCAAAGAAACTATTTTTATGATTATGGATTATATCCATAAACTTATTAATTTAAGTTAGGTATTTTAAAAGTTTGGAATTATTCATTGTAATTCATAAATTGACCTAGTGTATGCCATTGTATAGAAATGGCGCCCAGTAGAAGGAATGTAAACTCCAGCAATACATATGATCCAAAGAGTAAGAAGGATCATATCTTTCACAGTATTAAGCCAAAATTTAGAAAGGAAATAGTCTCCCCTCTATTCTCAACATATAAATAAATAATATCATGTATTAATAATATAATTAAATAATTCTCTGAGTCCTATGGATTTGAAGGGAAGAAAATGAAGAAAAGGATGGAAGAGAGAAATATGGATAAAGGGAAGAGGGAAAAAAAGGATTTTCCCATATGTGATAACTGTGGAACTAATCACCTTGGTAAATTCTTGAAGGTAATTGGAGTTTGTTATAAGTGTGGAGAAAAAGGAAACCAAGTACGTGATTGCAAGAGTAAGAAAAAAGTTTCAAATGTACAATGCTTCATCTGCAAGGAGTTGAGACACTACATGAATCTATGTCCAAATCGTCAGAGTATACCCCAAATACTTCTATTGGACAATAATAAAGTTATGATACTACCAAAGATGAAGAGGAATTATTAGATTTATTACATTGTTATTAAAGTATTGTGTCATTTGAGTATTGCAATAATGATGTACATGTTATAAGAATTATAGAGTATATAAGGATTGTACTACAATACTATTTCGTTAAGGACATAAGATTGTGTAGAACCAAGAAAAGTGACTCAATATAAGGTTAAATTTTTGGAAAATATATGGTTTAGAGAAAGATAAACCATAATATGATTATGATACTGAGGTAGTTATTTTTGGAATAATATACTATTGATTTGGATAAATTATATTGAATATTCTTGACTACCTTGAAACTGATTAATGATTTGTATATTCCATTACTGTTGGAGTTTACAAAATTTTTGTATAGAAGGAGTATAACTAGTATTCTATAAGGAATTAGGGATCATGAATGTAATCAATAAGGTTTTATGGTAATTCAGGATGTTGCAGTGTTTTAGAAGAATACATGATGAAGGTGTTCACATATTATTACGTGGAAAAAAGAATCTTCATTGTGTTTACCTTCCATATAAATTTTGGACATTGATTTTGGATAGAAGTATTTTGGATAATCCTAGTTTGATATTATTTTTGGATTGCCATAAAAAGGACAACCCAGAGGTCGGGCGGTGACTCGTCATGTCTGGAAAGACCGTGAGACTTGAACCCGCAACCGAAGGGCGACAGGGGTGTATCACTTACCACTGGCCCATGTGATGTCCAGGATTAAAAAATGAAGTTTTTTTAAAAGGTTTGGTAGATGAATTATAAATTCTTTTTTTAGAACCCTATATGAATAGGATAAATAAAATATGTTTTTAAGTTCTATTATCTTTTAGAGTGAAAGATGAGTTTGTGGTCGAAATTAATTAAAGGATGAAACTATACATGTCAAGTAAATATATTTTTATTCTCTTATTCTAGGAAGAAATTAATTCTTAAACTTTAGGTAAGGGATCCTAAACCTAAAAATTTGTTATCTTAATGCCTTATGTTTTGTTGAACGGGTGATATTTTAAATCATCATAGATGAATGGCTTTGAGGACCTCAATTCTACAATTGTTTGTGACTGATGACCTCAATCACTCCATATAAATATTTACATTTTCCTCCAATTATGTGTCTTTAATTGTCACCAATGTTCTCCTAAACAAGATCATAATTTGGTGGTGACTTTTTCATTTCCCTTTTCCTCTAATTAAGACTTAATTTTATTAACCCAATTTCTGATGTGGGTTTTCCCACAAAGGTATTTTCTATTTTCAGCCTTTTATTTTAGAAGAACAATTTCAAATTATGAGGACACAATTTATTGAAGGAGGGAAGAAAGTAACACCCCAATATTTCATAGTACATTATTTCTTCAAAGTAATTCAACATCTTTCACTACACGCAACACTGAGTTCAATCTCACCATGAATTACCAAATTAGACATTCGAAAGAAGTTATGAATAGTATTAATTGAATTCTAAACATTATATAATACTTATAATTTTAGAATCCATATTATGAGTTTATTAGACATACTTTAATAAGAAATTCATTTTTTTCAGATAAAAGAAGTATTTTTCAAAAAATGCAATTTTATCACCTTTTAATAGAGAACCCTTTTTAAATCCAATATTTAAAAATTTTATATATTCAATTTGAAAAAATGAAATCTTCTTTAGATTTTGTACATAATAATTTAGTTTCAATAAATTTTTGGTATTTTTCTGATAACTTTCATATTTGGGTGAATAGTGAAAAATACTATATTTTAATAGAAAACAACTTTTTTAATAAAAATAATTTGAAATGTTAAATTATACATTTTAATGGTTTTGAAGTATAAATAGAATATATTTTTACCATTTAATCCAATGTTATTAATTGGAAATAATTTCACTTTGAAATTGAACATAAACAGGTGTCAATCTTTTGTTAGTTATTATTTCTTAAAAACACGCTTTTTGGTTTTTTAAACAGGAATTAATTTTAAATTAATAAATGAAACTTATATGTTTTTAATTTGGTAGAATAGACTTAATTTTTTAATTCATAATACCAATATTATCTTAGGGTGAAATTTTGTTATTTTTCTGAAAACATTCAAATTTTGATGAATAGTGAAAAACACTGAGTTATTGTTTTAAAAAAACTTTTTATTTAAATAATTATTTAATTTATTTAAATTTATTTTAGGTCAAAATAGATACATAATACTAATATATGTTAAATTTAATTCATTGGAGTCAGTTTATAATAATTTTAGATATATAAAAATTTTATTGAACTTTTTATCGTCTTTTACCTACCTCCTAGGAGTATTTGCAAATTTACATAAAACATAATTTTACCGCTTCTGTGAGTTTAATTTAAAAAATAAAAGAGACACGGTTAATATCAAAGAGTAAAATGTGGTTCAATAAGATAAAAATAATTTTTGGTGAATAGTAACCTTTTACTTTTATTTACCACGGTTAAAGGTAAATAGGGTATTTCAAGATAAAAAGAATATCATAATAATACAAAATTACCTTAACACTTGTTATAAACTTATTGGATGAGTCATGGCCGACCATGGGCATCTTTGGGTCGATTTTGGGTCCCCATGGAGCCACTTTGGAATGATAATGACACTTTATTTTAATTAACTTAAAGTAAAGGCAAAACTGACATAAACAAATATCTTTTAGGAAATAAATTCTTACGTGGGGTTATATAAGTTATCCTTTCAACTATAAAAATTATTTGGACAGATAAAAGGATTGCCTACATCATGGTATTTTTGTTATAATTTTTAGACATTTCATAATTAAATTTATTAATGAAACAATGATGATGCAGTAATTACCTAATTAATAAAATATTAAAATAATTGGTATTATAAATATCCAAATAAATATAATTTGAGACTTTTTATGCATTACACTAATTTTATAGGTTAATATAACATATTAGGGTTGGTTATATGATTTTTTTGAAGTAATAATGATGTTATAAATTTAGAAAAAACAAAATACCAAATAGTGTCAATATTGACATAAAAGTGTTTTAAAAACAAATTATATTATTAATTGATATTCTATTCTTAAAAAAATAAGGTTTGGCAAAAAGACTTATATAATGATACATATATCATTAATTAACCACTTTGGGTTTTCTTGAATGTTTATAGGAATCTTATTAACCATATAATATGAAAACATAAAGAGACATGCTAAATGTCAAACTATTTAACTAAGAGTTAAATCTAAAAGAAAAGGTTAATATAGTGACCCAAACCAATCTAAAACCTATTGGTTGAGTGGTTATATACCCATCCCCACCTTATACTTTAAATAATAAACTCTTTAGCCATTAGAAACTAAAAATTATTTTGTTATAAAATAATATTTCTAGCTTTTCCTAAGGTTCCCCTCACTCTTATAAAAGGGCACTCCCCTTTATCTCTAATTAACACCTTCAAATCCATTTGGATCGGCCGAAACCTACCCAAATATCCTCCCAACATTCCTCTATTATTCCTAGAGGTCTTCCTTTGGTCATAAAGCCAACCTAAGGATCCCTTTTGATCAAATCACCAGGAAGAACCCGAAGAAGAGGTAAATATTTCATCACCTCTTCCAAGTTCCTTTCTTTTTCCACTTCCTCTTTCTTTGTTGTTTCCATTATAAAATAATAAATCCAGTATATTATATATACTGTGATGTTATTATAAATACGTTACAAATATATTAATTATTCTATCCATCCTTTGGATTACATGTCACCATACGTGCGTACGTACGACTTACCGTCTCCACGTCGTGGTGTAATTGTTATTCAATAAATTGTTATTTGGATGGGTATAATAATGATGTGTAATTGATGTAAATAATAAATATAACCTGATAATTATTTTTATATATGATATACCATCCAATTCTACACCTTTAAATAAATTATATTGTCGCTTGTGCGTACATACAGATTACCGTCTCCACGACGCGATGCGATTAATTTCCACGTTCACCATTAATCGACGATTATAAAAATATATATTAAAAATAAGTATGTAATATATGACATAATAATGATTCTGGATATATATATATATATATATATATATATGTGTATTTATGTACTTACATATATCTTATTCACAAACTTCCATTCAATACGATATGAAAACAGAAACAACATTTATGCGTACGTACGACCTACCGTCTCCATAAACGATGTTTTCCATTACATATATCTATCTATTATAAATATTTATATTCTAAATATATACGATATATGAATCATTTTTTTTTATTCTGTAAGTATTTAAATAATTATCTAAATGATACGGTCAAGAATAACAATTTAAAATACGTACGACAAAGAAAGCGATTATTACCCGAAATGTTAATTTTACATGAAAATCATTATTAAATGGGCAGTATAAAGTCATAAATCAATCATGTATGATATAATAAATATGAATGTGGTTATGTTATAATCTAAAAACATATAATGGTCATTATACAGAAGGATAAACATACCATCGACCAAAGGAAAGTGCAAGGTAAGGGGTTTTCATCTCACTCCTTATTCCCGTGAGATTCATGCTATATCACCACTATATACTTTTTTGTGGTGCATGTACTGCCCATAGTTGTTTTATTTGTGTAATACACTTTAATTTATGTGTATTTTATTTTTCATTTTATGGTATTTATTTCATGGGGTGTATGTTTCATAAGTTACCAAATTGGTAAGGGTTAATTCACAATCTTTTTATTATCCAAGGTAGTTTTTACGTAAGTATCTACTGGGACATATTTATTATCCATGTCCATGTTTCATAAAATAGTTTTCAAAAGGATTCTTTTTAGGGGAATTTTTTTACTAAAACATCATTTTAAATGTTTTAAATATTTATTCTTCTAAATCACTCGCATTAATGTCCATGTTTTCAAAATAGTTTTTAAGGATTTATTTATACAGACATGAATGTTTTTAAAATGTTAATTACTTTCAAAAGTTTCAAAGTGGTTTGTGACACTTTGATTAAAAAATGTCTTTAAATGTATTCCTTTCAAAATTGTGTGACTTTTAAATGTTTTTATGAAAAATGGATATTTCTCAAAAAGAGTTTTACAAATCATTTTCATCTATATTCAACATCAATTGATTGATTTTAAACTTGTTTGAAGTTGATTTATTAGGATTCAAATATTCAATATTGTATTGAATGTTTTGTGATATGTTTGATTATGGATGTGTTATTTTTATACCATTCATGTTTTATGGATAATGTATTGAAATTTCATATGCTAGTTTTAATACGAATGTTTATTTTATATTTTAACCTTTTCTTATGATGAATGTATTAGACTAGTATGTTCCGGGTAGGGGAGTGGTAAAAGTAAGCCCTCCGGGTTGGGGTATGATTATTGCAGACCCTCCGGGTTGGAGTCTGGTTACAGAGGCTCTCCGAGTTGGATTTCAGTTACAGAGGATCTCCGGGATGGAGTCCAGTTACAGAGGCTCTCTAGGTTTGGGTTCGGTTATAGTTTTCTCATAGGTCCTGGCACGAGGCCTTGACATATAAATTAAAGTCTGGTATTATATAATATCTCATTCTAAAATTAGTTATTACATATGATTATTTGATTAGTATAATATACATGTCCATGTTTATATAGTAATGCTTGATTTTTTTTCCATATTATGTTCTAGTTTATGTTTAAAAGGCTGTTGTTTTATTACACATCTTTCCTTAAATGTTTATAGCTTACACTAAATTATTTACCCTTACTGAGCATCTAAGATAACCCCTTTCTTATGTTTTATTTTCCTAGGATATGAAGAAGTTAGTTATGAGTGACTTACAGGCATAATCTAGGAGGCTTGGAAATTTCTAATGGAATAAATTATAGTTGTTTTTTTCAAGTTGTAATGTTGAACTTCATTTATGAAATCTATTTTCCAAGACTGCTAAACTGATCGGTCCTTCGGGACTTGATTCCTTGTAATCAAGCTAATGTTATGTAATAATGCACTGACTCTGGGCTTCTGGGGTCAGGGCGTTACAAAAAATGTTTCATGAACATTATTAAATGAGAAATTGAAGAACTACACTTTTTCATCCATCAAGGTTGTACATTGGCACCTCACGGACGATGATTTCACTTATAAAATGAGAGAGAGAGAGAGACTAAGAAGATTGGTAATGGTTATTATCTTAACATGATATAATTGTAGTATATAGATGATACTGGAGTTACCAAGATCATTTGGATAGAAGATGTGTGTAGAGGATAACAAGAGAAAAGAACATGCAATGAAACTAAAAGAAAGAAGATGCAGATTTACCTCTTGAATACAGATCCCTAAGAATCTCTCTAATGGGAGGGGTTTTGGTATTTTGGAAATAACAAGATATATTATAAGTCGAGTGGGACTAGCTAAGATTATTTGGGTAGAACTTTGAGGAGCTTCAAATATTAGAGGAGTGAGTAAAAGAGGGAGTGAGGGGTGGTTTTTGTAGTGGAGGAGAGATGTGATTTTTGAATATCTTATTCATTATTTTATTATTTGGATCAAGAAAAAAAATAGTGTTGATTATTGTGAAAAAAATAGTAATAAGTGCATGTGATTGTGAACCAAGTGTGATTACATCTGCCTTATATAACCTATGACACATTAAATATTGTATTTATCATTTATAGTAAATTACGGTATTTTACTATTCACAAAAAATCCAAGTATTTTAGAAAAATTACAAAAATTTACCCTAAATTGTTTTGATGTGTATAACTTAAATATGGACTCCATTGTATCAAAATAATTTTCCAAATATGTAAAATTTAATTTTTAAATAAAATCATCATTAACACGAACAAATCATTTTTTAAAACTAAAACTAATTTTATAATACCCTAAAAAATTAACTATGTTATTATTAAATTATCCTAAAATTATAGAAAAGAAATATTTATTCAGGAATAAATTTTATGAATAAATTTACTAATTTAAAATTATAATAAAATATTTATTACTAAAAAAAATACCAACACTTAATTATAAATTTCTAAAATACTCTTTTACATTTATAGGGTGTCTAAATTTTATTTATACTTTCATTGGAGAGGTTGTAATTCATAAAGATAATATTACTATTCATAAGGGTACATTAATATTCATAAGGGTTAAGTTAATATTCACCAAAAATGTAATTTGATCATATTAGACACTAAATATCTTACTGAATGCAACTGTGTATGTCAGTTTTTTGAAATTCACATCATAGAGGTGAAAACATTATGTTTACTAGATAGGTTATAATAAAGTGGTGTTTTGTAGAGACTCAATGTTTCATGAATTCAATATTAAATTTATTTATAAATCCTTGAGGTGTTACATTCCCCCCATAAAAATTTTTTTCTTCAGAATTCAAAAAATGTTACCTCATAAATAGATTTGGGTAGTACTCCATCATAAGCACCCTAGGATCCCATGTTGCTTATTCCATTTTATGTTTTTTTTTCAAAGTACCTTTTCCAGTTATGTGAACTGATTC
Source organism: Viscum album (assembly GCA_963277665.1). Lineage (NCBI taxonomy): Eukaryota > Viridiplantae > Streptophyta > Magnoliopsida > Santalales > Viscaceae > Viscum > Viscum album. The sequence continues at coordinate 1,516,193,799 of OY728163.1, forward strand.
CTTAACACCTATTCCTTAGTGTCTAGAATTCAGATAGTGTCTTCACAGTAAGATAAGTCAAATTCCAATTCTATACCTTCATAAGTGGGGACATGAATTGGGTCTTGAATGTACTTTCTCAACAATGAAACATGCAACACATTATGTAATTTAGAAAAGCTAGGCAGCATTGACAAACTATAACCCACATACCCAATTCTATCCAAAATTTGAAAAGGTCTAATGTACTTAGGGATGAGTTTCCCTTTCTTCCCAAATCTTATAACACACTTACATAGAGATAATTTTAAGGAAAGACAAACTCCCACATGAAATTCCAAATCCTTCCTTTGATTATCAGTATATCTATTTTTCCTCTTTTGAGATGCTTTGATATTGGTTTGAATAGTCTTTAACTTCTCTATTATTTCCTCAACAAGCTATGGACACAAAAAGCTTCCTTTCACTGACTTATACTAACATGTTGGTGTAAAAAATATCTTTCCATACAATGCTTCATATGATGCCATTTGAATGCTAGAATGTAAATTATTATTGTAGGAAAACTCAACCAGAGGTAAATACTGATCCCACATACCTTGAGAATCAAGTGATCATGATCTCAACATGTATTCTAAAGTTTGTATTATCCTTTCTGATTTCCTGTTAGTTTGAGGGTGATAAGCAGTACTCAATCGAAGCCCATTATCTAGGGATTTATGAATGCTTTTCCAGAATTTCGATATAAATTGTGGATCACAGTTAGACACAATTGAGAGATGGCTACATGAAGTATTTCAAATTCATTGATATAGAGTTGGGAAATGCGTTCTAGTAGAAAATCCCCCCTTATAGCAAGGAAATGTACAGATTTGGTAAGTCAATCATCAATTTCCAATACTACATAATTATTTCTTAGAGTTTTGGGTAATCCATTGAAAAAATACATGGTAATTTAATCCCATTTCTATATAAGAATAGGTAGGGGTTTCATGATTCCTCTAAGATGTTGTCATTCGACCTTCACTTATTGACAGACTTAATAACTTGATACATAATCTGCAATTTCCTTCTTCATGTTATCCCACCCAAAATGTTCCTTCAAATATCTATATATATTATTGATACCAGGATGTATAGAGAAATTAAAAATATGGGAATCATCCAATGACATCATTTTTTGCTCGGGTATATCTATAACACAAAGCTTGTTCCGAAATTTTAGAATTCCACTATCATATACGAAGTCTTGCGAATTTCCATCATTCACAACATTAATTTTCTTTTGAATATTCTTGTCATCAGGCTAAGTCCTTTTAATTATTTCCAATAAAGATGTTTGTGAAACCAGTTCAAAAGTAATGATGTTTCACCTTCTATGATAGTTCCCATTTCCATCTTTACTAGATTCATGAATACATGATCCCTTTTAACCCTCATTCTATTTTAAACTCCATGATCCCTCCTACTCAATGCATCATCTACCTTATTTTTCATTCCTGGGTGGTAGTGTATAGAACAATCATAATGCTTGAGTATTCTAAACCATGAACTGTTCCTCATATTGAGTTATTTTTATGAGACGATATATTTCAGACTCTTGTAATCCATATATATCTCCCATCTTTCACCAAAGAGATAGTGTCTATATTTTTAGATCAAAGATCATAGAAGATAACACAAGATCATGAGTAGGATAGTTTTGTTCATGAATTTTTAACTTCCTTGATGCATTAACAATAACTTTATCCTTCTTCTTAAGGATAAAACCAAGTAATTTCTTTGATGCATCACAATAGATAAAAAATACATCATTTCCCAATGATAGATTATAGATCAAATCATTCATTAATATTCTATTTAATTCTTCAAAACATTCCTCATATTATTTTTTCCCATATGAAATTAACACCTTTATGAGTAATCTTGGTTTGCGGGTTGGCTAATCGGGAGAAGTTCTGAACCAAACATCGATAATAACCTACTAAACCAATAAAACTACGTACCTCAGTTATGTTCATTTTTGCAGGCCATTATTGAACAACCTTTTATTCACAGGATCAACAAATATTTCATCCTTAGAGAAAATATGACCAAGAAAAGAAATTTATTGAATCCAAAATTTACACTAGCTAATATTCTTATATAATTAATTTCTTCTAAGAGTCTTTAGAATAATACGGAAGTGATTTTTAGGATATTTGTATCTTTTTAAGTATACCAAGATATCATCAACAATTATAAGAAAACATCATCAAGATATTCCTTGAAAACCCTATTCATTATATCCCTGAAGATAGAGGGTTCATTAGTCAATCCAAAAGGCATTACTGTAAACTCATAATTCTCATACCTTGTTCAAAATGCGGTATTTTGAATATATTCCTTCCTCACATGCAACTGATGATATCCATATTGAAAGATAATCTTCAAAAAATATTGGGATTTATGAATTTGATCAAAGAAATCATCAATACAATGTAGGGGATACTTTTTCTTTTTTTTATAGAATTGATCTCCCTTTAGTCAATGCACAACCTCATAGATCCATCTTTCTTTTTATCAAAAAGAACAGGGGCTCCCCATAAAGAAACACTAAGAAAAATAAATCCTTTATCACTCAATTACTCTTGTTGTTTCTTTAGTTAGACTAATTCCACAGTGGCCATTATATAAGGAGTATTTGATATAGGTCTTGAACCTCGAATTAAATCAATTGAGAACACGACTTTTCACTCTGGAGGATGTCCAGGTAAATAATCCAAAAAAATATTCTTTCACAATATGGATATCGTTAGTTTGAACATTTAATTCCTCACTCATAGATATTGAGTTCTCATCCTACACAAGAATTGAATTTAGTAGGGATACTGAGGGTGGATCTAGATGAGAATCAGATGGTGATGTTTTAGCCTTAAATATAAGGTATTCAACATCATTCTCAAAAATTAAAAATTCCTTCTTCTTGAAATATATTTCTGAATCATAATTTGAAAGCCAATCCGTACTAAGGATTATATCAAATTCAATAATGGATATGATGATAAAATTGGTAGATAAAGAACATTCCTATTTCATAATGGGGACTTCCTGACACATATTTGTTCTAATGATACTTCCCTTAAGAGTTTTAAATGACAAATCCTTTATTAAATTAAATTGTAAATATATAATTTTCTTGGAAAACTAGGAATACATAAAAGAATGCGATGATCCAAAATCAAATAAAGCATTGGATATGTTTGAGGAAACAATTACAGTACCTTCCAGCACATTATTATAAACATCAACCTTAGCAGTTGTGAAAACATAATCTTGTCCTTTCTCCCTTATCCTTCTTTGGGGAAAGTTTCCTTGATGCTTAGGACAATAATTTTTATAATGTCCTATCTCCTTTAAAATGTAGCAACGAACATTGGTAGATTCCTTCTTCCCCTTGAAATCATGGGAGTGGTAAAATTTTTCACCACACTTGTAAAAAAGACCCATACCCTTAAGGAATGTACCATGGTGTTTCTTCCCACAATTATCATAGGGTGGAAAGTCAACTCTTCCCATCTTTCCCATTTCCTTATTTCCTTTTCCAGAGTTTTCAGAAGCCCTAGTCTTCTCTTATTTTACTTTAAATGCATACAAATTAGAGAATTCCTTTTTTGTCTTGATAGTACATGAGACTATATCTTCGTATAATGAGAAACTTTGGGAGAATAGTAAACTTCGGAGGAATGGTTCTAAACCATAAAATAATTGATCAATCTTTCTCCTTGTATTACGTATATACTCTAAGGAATTTATTTATAACCTTGTGATGTTAGCTTTATACTTTGCAACATTCTCATCCTCCTTTTTCCTTATATTTAAAAAATTCCTTTCTATATATGCTCACTATTCACAAGGTAATTAATTTTCTTAGAATATATCCTTAAAATCCCACTTTTCAATTTATTCTATATTTTCCTCCTTTTTGTTTTGAATTAAAGACCACCATTGTTCAATATCTCCTAACAGATGATAAATTTCCATGAAAACCTTTTGTCTTTCATTACACCACAAAGCAATAAATATATTATCTAAATAATTTATCCACTACAATGATAAAAATGGGTTTGTATTCCCAATGAATAGTGGAGATTGTTGTCACATAAAGAGGTCTAATATAGCTCCTCTATTATGTGGATCCAGATGCTTTATATAGGTAAGGTTATTTTTTATAATCTGATTCTGTTGATTCAATAAGGTTTTCTTTATTACTTTTCCATTCCTTCATACTTGAGGAATATTGTTGAGTCAATAAGGTTTCCTTATGACTTTACCATTTTTTCTTGTTTTGAAAATTACAGACACCTTATCTCAAGGAAAATCTCATTTTAACCCGTGTTTTACTTCTATAAGGAAAAATTTCCTTCCCCAAGGAAATTTATCATTACAAAGTTTTCATTGTTCATATCATAATTTTTCTATGTGTAAAATTTAGTTTGTAGATAAAACCTCAGAATCCTATAATTACATAGATATGATGAATTTTGTTTTAGGATCCAAATTCTCTGAATTCAGACTCCAAACTCTTCTGAGTTCTGACTCTTAGTTCTCTGAATTCAGACTCCGAACTTCTGAGTTCTGACCCCTAATTCTAAATATGAATTATGATTATGAATTCTTATGAATATTGACTCTGAATTATTTTTATGAATTCTTCTGAGTTCTAACACCAAATTCAGGATATGAATTCCTATGAGTTATAACTCCGAATTCTAATGAATTCTGACTCTGAATTTTGTATGTTCTGACTCCGAATTCTCATGAACTCTGACTCCGAACATTGTAATTTCAGGTTCCAAATTCTTGTGAATCCAGACTCCAAATTTCCTTGAAATTCAGACTCCGAAATTTTATAGTGTTTAGGTTTCAAATTCCTTAGAAAATAGAATCTGAATATCCTTGTATTATATACTCCAAATTAATTTTTGGATAGGCTATGAACTTTTATTTGCTTACATTTTGAATATTTTATTTTGGTTATGTAACCATATTTTTTTCTTATACTTGTTTTTGTTATAAAACAATGTCGTGCATTCAGTTACTAACTAACCATTGTTTGAGTGACACGTGTACAAGTCCCTCTAAAATTTAAGGATAAATATGACCGTTAGAAGAGGCAGCCAACCGTTGTTGTTGTGCCTATAAATAGGAACACATTTGAAAAGAGATCAACATTTTTCTATAACTCTAGATATTACATGCTGTTCAAGTGAATTCTAGATAGATAATCTAACGCTTAGTGTGTATTGAATGTCTTGTTCAGACATGGTTTGTGTGACTCTGAATGTTGCTGATTACATTCGAGGGCTTTCGGGGATAGGAAGATAGAGGTGCCGACTACCTTGAAGTTGAGGGCTTGCGGTGATAGTAAAAAAGACTCCAATCTTCATATCGAGGGCTTACCCTGGTGTGGGAAAGACAGAAATTCTTGACAGTATAAATCAATGGAACTTTATCCAATAATAAACATGAACAATTTTATGGAAGGGATATGGGATGAGTAAATAATTCCATAATAATACATAATCATGGGTATTCTACTAGTTGAATGACCATATGAACCATCAATATTATTTTCATAATGAGGGAATGTATAATGCCATACATTCTGAAACATTTGGTCAAGGCCTCAGCCAAGACGTCTAAAAATGATTAATGTAACACCCCGACCCTAGTTACCCAGAGTCGGTGCATTATTACATAACATTGGCATGATCACAAAGGATCAAGTCTCGAAAGACCAATTAGTTTAGTAGTCTTGGAAACACTAGATATATTCATAAGTCTTACATTACATAATAAGGTAAAAAAACTACAACAACATCTTGTCTTCATATACCCTCATACTATCCCTGTAAGTCATTCATAAATTATTTCTTCACATCCTGGGAAAAATAAAACATAGAAAAGGGGTGAGCTCAAATTCCCGGTAAGGATAACAATATAGCACAAACATTCATAAATAAGAATAAACATTGAAGGCAATGTATAACTAAAACAAAAGCCTTTTAAACTTGAACTACAACATAGTATGGAAAAAATAAAATGAAATAATGCCATTTACTTATTCACATGGATATTCTACTAATCGAATAATCACATGCAATATCAACAACCACTTTCAAAATGATGGAATGCATAATGCCAGACTATCATAAGCACATAGCCAAGGCCTCGTGCCAAGAATACACATAAGATTTTGTCAAGGCCTTGTGCCAAGACACTAGTTTGTCTCATGAGACCTACTGATGCATCGAGGAGCTATAACAAGATCCTCCCATCACTTACTAAGTCCAATGCATTCCTCATATAAACATGTTTAAACATAACATAAACATTGGTATTAAAACTAGCATACGAAATTTCAATACTTTAACCACAAAACATGAATGGTATAAAAATAGCACATCCATAGTCAAACATAACTCATTCGATACAATATGGAAGATTTTATTATATCACATTAACCTCAATCGATAATAATGAATGATATTTACATAGATGAAAATAACCATCAAAACTATTTGAGAGAAATATCCCCCATTTCTTGAAAACATTTAAAAGTCACAGTATTTGCCAAGAAGCCGTTTAAAAATAGATTTTTGAATCAAAGTGTCCCATACCACTTCGAAACTTTTAAAAGGAGTTTTAATTTTAAAACTTTAATGTCCATATAAATAAATTCTTAAAACGATTTTTTAAAACATGGACATTAATGAGCAAGATTTAGAAGAATAAGTCTTTATAATATTTAAAAATGGTATTTTAGTTAGAGTTTATAACCAAAAGAGAGACACTTGAATAAAAATAATTGAGGTAATCAAAACATTGTAATATCATGAGAATAAAGGTATTCATGATATAATATGTCAAAGTACATTATATACACCACATAAAAGTGATTTGGTGTATAACAATAAAGAAGTCTCAATTGAATGTAAATTGAGATGAAATCTCTCATAAAGGTCGTATCCTTAGGTTAAGGATAAATCAACGACATAGTTATGTGTGAAAAATATAAATACACTAAATATGATTGGATATTCAGTGTAAAACAATCAAAGGACATTCACACATATTCTTGTAAAAACAACACCAATGAATTGGATGTTTAACTCAACAAATGGAGAATGAGTTAAAATTACTCTTATCAAATTCATCTCGTTGACTTGAGAAATTATAAATGGAATGATTATGTGTATCAAAAGTATATCCATAAAAAAGGGGAGTGGAAATTATGACATAAGCAAATGAATAGTGATTCCACACATAATCTCGGAGTAAAATAATCAATGAAGTTTGCGTAAAGCCGAATAAATGGAAATTGAAACTTCAAATTCCCTTATTGATTTTGTAACTTACAAAACATATACCCATGAAAGAAGGATAATACAATGATGATGTAAATATCCATAAATTAAATTAATACAATCATGGGCAGTACACACACCACATGCAATAAATAAGTGGTGAACAATGGAATTCTCACGGAATTAAAAGTGAGATAAGAAACCCCTTACTTTGTACTTTTTCCTTGATCGACGGTAGGTTAACCTCCTGTATAATGGTGAAATAATTTTTATTGAATTATACTCAAATAATTTATATTAATATGATATCATATATGATCTTTTAACATTGATTTGTTAATAATATCTTAGTATTATCGTTGTTTCGGGTGTTAAGTTACTCGTTTTCTTTTATATGTTTTGTTATGTAAGCCTTGTTTGTCATGGATAGGTTGTATCTTATTCATATCCAGAATGATATCAAGTCCTTAAACATTATTTTTAAATAATCAAATGATAATTATACTTGAATGGATATGATGGAGAATGAATCTCATCGTGTTTGTGGAGACGGTAGTCCGCCCGTACGCACGAGCGACAATATCATTCTTTTGATGTTAAAATAATATATAATTGGATTCTATACCATATAGAAAGAATAATTATAATTTTATATTTATTATTTACATGAATTACACATCATTATTATACTCATACAAATAATAATTTATTGAATGACAATTACACCACGACGTGGAGACGGTAAGCCGTACGTACGCACGTATTGTGACATGTTATTCAAAGGATGGATAGAATACTGAATATGGTTGTACCATATTTAGAATAACATCACAGCATATATAGGATACTGGAATTATTATTTTAGAATGGTAATAACAAAGAAGGAAGAAGTGGAAGAAGAAAAGAACTTGGAAAAGGGTGGTGAAATCATTACATCTTCTTCGTGTTCTTCCTTTTGATTTGATCAAAAGGGCTATTAGGTTTGATTTCTGACTAAAGGAAGGCCTCTAGGATGAATTTAGGGAAGTTTAGAGAGTATTTGGGCAGATTTTGGCCGATCCAAAAGGCTTTGATGGTGTGAATTAATGAGAAGGAGGAGTGTCCTTTTATAAGAGGGGTGAGGGGCACCTTTGGAAAAGATAGAAATATTATTTTATAATAAATTCATATTCCGTTTCTAATGGCTAAAAATCAAATTATTTAAATCTTAAGGTGGGTGTGGGTCAAAAATCACTCAACCAATAGAATTTAGACAGGTTTGGGTTACTATATTAACCTTATCATTAAGTATAAACTCTTAGTTAATGAGTTTCACTTTTACAATGTCTCTTTGTATTTTTATAATATATGGTTAATAAACTTACTATATACATCTAAAAGACACCCCAAGTGGTCCATTAATGATAAAAATATCATGATATAAGTCTCTTTTCTGAAACTTTGATTTTTATGAATTTAATATCAATTAATAATATAATATTTGTTTTAAGAACTCTTTTATGTCAATTTTGACACTATTCAATAATTGATTTTTTTTAAAAATTATAACAGAATGATTACTTCAAAAAAAGTAAATTATTTCATTTCTAACATGTCATATTAACCTATAAAATTAGTTTAATTCATTAAAAGTCTCAAATTATATTTATTTGGGTATCTACAATTTCAATCATTTTAATTTTTGACTATTATGGTAATTACTACATCACTATTGTGTCATAAATAAATTAAATTATTTAATGTCTAAAAATTAAAAATAAAATATTATTATGTAGGAAATATTTTTATCATCCTAATTAATATTTATAGTCGAAAATCCAACATATATAACCCTATGTAAAAATTGTGTTTCTAAAAGATATATGCTTGTGTCATTTTTGTATTCATTTTAACTTAATTAAAATAAAGTGTCCCTATAACTTACAAGTGGCAACATGGGGTCCCAAAATCAACCCAAATATGCCCATGGTCAGACATGTAACAACCAATACGTTTAGGACACGTTTTAGGGTAATGTTATATTATTATAATATTATTTTTTAACCCTTGTTTACCAGATTTACCCTTTAACCATGATAAATAAATTATTTACCGAAGTAATTATTCAAAATGTCTAAAAATAAAAGTTACCTATTTACAAAATTTGAACATCCTGATTCCAAATATGGAATCATTTTTTCCAAATTTCAAACACAAAAGTGGCAGAAATTAATTTAAAATTAATTCCCGCTGTCAAAACAAAAAGCGTGTTTTTAAGAGATAATAACTATCAAAAGAGTGACACTTGTTTATGTCTGGTTTAATTGCGAAATTACGTCTAATTAAAAAAATTTAATTAAATGTTAAAAATATATTCTAAATATTCTTTAAAACCACTCAAATTAATAATTTATCAATATTAATTATTTCAATTAAAAAAGTTGTTTTTAATTAAAATTTAGTAATTTTCACTATTCATCAAAATATGAAAGTTATCCGAAATGTACCAAAATTTCACCCTATGATAATTTCAATATACTGAATCTAAAAATGAAGTCCATTTTGAGAGATATAATTTATAAAAATTCAAGAAGTAGGTATTACTATTTATAACAGCTAGTTTGATTGGTTGTGGTGTGTTAGAATTTCAAAGTTCTGTACAATACACGCCATTGCATTATTCAAAGGGAAACGTACCGTGGAATCATGGGGTTTTACATTCTCCCCTCCTTCAATAAATTGCGTCCTTGCAATTTTTTTAAAATTGGGCTTGATAATACAATGGAAAGTCCCACATCAGAAAAAGAGTTAATAAAACTATCACTTTAATAGAAAGGAAGAGTGGTATAAAGGTCACCCAAGATAACCCATACTAGGATTCCATGTAGGAAAACATGGATATGGATGATAAACTAAGTGTTCAATTCTGATGGAGAGGGATAGAAAACATGATCAAGATAAAGTTAACAAAAAGAAAATCACAAACTTGTGTTGGGACAAACAGTCCTTAGTCTCCCAGTAGGAAAAGTAAACGGACAACATTTTTTTGTTTTAAGTTACATTACATAAGGAAAAGGAATTAATTTATGATATTGACTAAGAACATAAAGAGATATACTTACTTTTTAAGTAGATTTTCATTCTTTAATAACTTTTTACCACTAACTCATTTTTTTTGAAAAATGAGTATTCAAGAAGACTTGGTCACAATGGAAGAGCTAGAATAAACATTTATTGAAATTCATGATCCATTTAGAATAAACTATATATTTACCTTATATTTAGAGATTAATAAAAACCAAAATGTTTATTATAATATCTGATGATCCCCCAAATGGATATTCCATTAGAGAAAAAAAAACAATAATCTTAATTTCTAAAATTAAACCTTCAATACCCCAAAGTTAAATAAATACCATTAAATAATCAATTGTCCTTAAAATCCTTCAATATAATCCAAACTAATATTAAAACCCAAAACTTATAAGAATTTAGTCTTCCACGTTAAATTGTATCTCCAAATGACATTAATTAATCTGAAATTCACATACTTAAAAGTAATTAACCTAATCATTTCCATAAATAACCCAAATCGCTATAAATCCACAATAAAAACATAGTTAAAAATCCACCATTACCCCTCAAATGAAATCCCATAATATTTTATTTTCCTTGGGCATATAGTGTTCACAAAAAAGCGAACAACTTCCAAAATAACATTTATCACTTAATCACCAAATCATTTTCCTATACTAAGGGTATTAATTTGATAAGACACAAGATCCCAAATCAAATTATTATTGATCAATAAAATCATTTAACTAAAAATAATAGTCACACTACCGAGGGACTTCACGTAGTCCAGTGGTAGGCAATAAATCCCAATCACACTTTGGTTGTGGGTTCGATTCCCACAGCTTTGTCCGACGCGACGGGTTGTCACACGGTCTGCGTGTTGTCCTTTTTCAAAAACTATATTTTATAACATTACCAAAATGAGATAAATTCCTCAAAATAACCACAACATTATTTAACTACAAATCTTATATCATACCTTTCATTTTATTCCCAAATTATAATAACTTATAATTGCCTCAAACCCAAGGATCATATAAAACCAAATGGTTATTTATAACTATATCCACAAGAGAAAAGATAATTCTTCCTCAAATATCATTCTCACATGGAAAACTACAGGGTTAAAAATACAAGAGAAAATTATTCCAATGTAAACCCATCAACAAGGAGCACTAATACTTTTTAAACATTTCTCCAACCACTTATTTCAACATAGCTTCTTCTTTGACCAAGAAAATATCCTATAGAATAGGGAATTCACTCGAGTAATGGCCAGGTCCCCTATATTTACGAAAAATGACTGTAAATGGACTCTTAGGACCATTTTTATCTTCATACATAGTACTCTTCATTTTTCTTCAGCAATTCTTCACTTTATGTCCTTCCTTCCCACACGTAAAGCATTTCTTTGTCCCATTGAGACACTTTCATGGGTGTCTCCTTCCACATTTCCTACATGATGTAAATTTTGGATTCCTTTCTCCATGGTCTCCACTGCTCGAGCTCTTATCATTCATCACCTTTCTCTTCTTTGTTGAGTCCGGGAATTGGTTAATATATATATTGTTGATCATATTTTTTGAAAATTGATTTGGCATAAAGAGGATATCTTTTACGCCTATCAACATTCCATTTTGTTTCTTATTGCCACCACCGTTCCCACATTGTACATCATTCTCAAAGTCACTATGACTTCCTTGGAATCCATCCACTGACTAAAACCAGAAAGCATTGTGTGAGTAACAGTAGTCAAAAAATCATTTAGAGATTAACATGTCACCATATTCTCCTAAACTTCCTCTGATACCAACTGTAATTCCCCGACCCCAGTTACCCAGAGTCGGTGCATTATTACATAACATTAGCATGATCAAAAAGGATCAATTCTCGAAAGACCAATTAGTTTAGTAGTCTTGGAAACACTAAATATATTCATAAGTCTTATATTACATTATAAGGTAAAAAAAAAACTACAACAACATCTTGTCTTCATATCCCCTTATACTATCCCTACAGGTCATTCAAAATTATTTCTTTACATCCTGGGAAAAATAAAACATAGAAAAGGGGTGAGATCAAATTTCGAGTAAGGATAACAATATAGCGGAAACATTCATAAATAAGAATAAACATTGAAGGCAATGTATAAATAAAACAAAAGCCTTTTAAACTTGAACTTCAACATAGTATGGAAAAAATAAAATGAAATAATGCCATTTACTTATTCACATGGATATTCTACTAATTGAATAATCATATACAATATCAATAAACACTTTCATAATGATGGAATGCATAATGCCAAACTATCATAACCACATAGCCAAGGCCTTGTGCCAAGACTACAAATAAGATTTTGTCAAGGCCTTGTGACAAGACACTAGTTTGTCTAATGAGACCTACCGATGCATTGAAGAGCTATAGCAGGCTCCACCCATCACATACTAAGTCCAATGCATTCCTCATACGAACATGTTTAAACATAACATAAACATTCGTATTAAAACTAGCATATCAAATGTCAATACTTTAACCACAAACCATGAATGGTATAAAAATAACACATCCACAGTCAAACATAACTCATTCGATACAATATGGAAGATTTTATTGTATCATATTAACCTCAATCTATAATAATGAATGACATTGACATAGATGAAGATAACCATCAAAACTATTTGAGAGAAATATCCCCCTTTTCTTGAAAACATTTAAAAGTCACACTATTTGTCAAGAAGCCGTTTAAAAATAGATTTTTGAATCAAAGTGTCCCATACCACTTCGAAACTTTTAAAAGGAGTTTTAATTTTAAAACATTAATGTCCATATAAATAAATTCTTAAAACCATTTTTTAAAACATGGACATTAATGAGCAATATTTAGAAGAATAAGTCTTTATAACATTTAAAAATGGTATTTTATTTAGAGTTTCTAACCAAAAGAGAGACACTTGAATAGAAATAATTGAGGTAATAAAAACTTTGTAATATCACGAGAATAAATGGATTCATGATATACTATGTGAAAGTACATTATATACACCACATAAAAGTGATTTGGTGTATAATAATAAAGAAGTCTCAATTGAATGTAAATTTAGATGAAATCTCTCATAAAGGCCGTATCCTTAGGTTAAGGATAAATCAACGACATAGTTATGTGTTAAAAATATAAATACACTAAATATCATTTGATATTCAGTGTAAAACAATAAAAGGACATTCACACATAATCTTGTAAAAACAACACCAATGAATTGGATGTTTAACTCAACAAATGAAGAATGAGTTAAAATTACTCTTATCAAATTCATATCGATGAATTGAGAAATTACCAATAGACTGATTATGTGTATCAAAAGTATATCCATAGAAAAGGGGAGTGGAAATTATTACATAAGCAAATGAATAGTGATTCCACACATAATCTCGGAGTAAAATAATCAATGAAGTTTGCGTAAAGCCGAATAAATGGAAATTTAAATTTCAAATTCCCTTATTGATTTGGTAACATAAAAAACATACAACCATGAAATAAGGACAATACAATGATGATGTAAATATCCATAAATTAATGTATATTACACAATGAATACAATCATGGGCAGTACACACACCACATGCAATAAATAAGTGGTGAGCAATGGAATTCTGACGGAATTAAAAGTGAGATAAGACACCCCTTACTTTGTAATTTTTCCGTGATCGATGGTAGGTTAACCTCCTGTATAAAGGTGAAATATTTTTTATTGAATTATACAAGAATAATTTACATTAATATGATATCATATATGATCTTTTAACATTGATTTGTTAATAATGTCTTAGTATTATCGTTGTTTCGGGTGTTAAATTACTCGTTTTCTTTTATATGTTTTGTTACGTAAGCCATGTTTGTCAGGGATAGGTTGTATCTTATTCATATCCAGAATGATATCAAGTCCTTAAACATTATTTTTAAATAATAAAATGATAATTATACATGCATGGATATGATGGAGAATGAATCTCATCGTGTTCGTGGAGACGGTAGTCCGTACGTACGCACGAGCGACAATATCATTCTTTTGATGTTAAAATAATATATAATTGGATGGTATACCATATATACAGAATAATTATCATGTTATATTTATTATTTACATGAATTAAACATCATTATTATACCCATACAAATAATAATTTATTGAATGACAATTACACCACGACGTGGAGACGGTAAGCCGTACGTAATTACATATGGTGACATGTTATTCAAAAGATGGATAGAATACTGAATATGGTTGTAACATATTTATAATAACATAACAGTATATATAAGATACTGTACTTATTATTTTAGAATGGTAATAACAAATAAGGAAGAAGTGGAAGAAGAAAGGAACTTGGAAAAGGGTGGTGAAATCATTACCTCTTCTTCGGGTTCTTCCTTTTGATTTGATCAAAACGGATCTTAGGTTGGATTTCTGACTAAAGTAAGGCATCTAGGATGAAGTTAGGGAAGTTTAGAGAGTATTTGGGTAGATTTTGGCCGAGCAAAAAGGCTTTGAAGGTGTGAATTAATGAGATGGAGGAGTTCCCTTTTATAAGAGGGGTGAGGGGCACCTTTGGAAAAGATAGAAATATAATTTTATAATAAATTCATATTCAGTTTATAATGGATCCAAAGTGAATTATTTAAAGGTTAAGGTGGGTATGGGTCGAACACCACTCAACCAATAGAATTTAGACAGGTTTGGGTTACTATATTAACCTTATCATTAAGTATAAACTCTTAGTTAATTAGTTTCACTTTTACAATGTCTCTTTGTATTTTTATACTATATGGTTAAAAAACATACTATATACATCTAAAAGACCCCCCAAGTGGTCCATTAATGATAAAAATATCACGATATAAGTCTCTTGGATGAAACTTAGATTTTTATGAATTTAATATCAATTAATAATATAATATTTGTTTTAAAAACTCTTTTATGTCAAATTTGACACTATTCTATAATTGATTTTGGTAAAAATTATAACAGAATTATTTCTTAAAAAAAGGTAAATTAAATCATTTCTAACATGTCATATTAACCTATAAAATTAGTGTAATTCATAAAAAGTCTCACATTATATTTATTTGGGTATCTACAATATCAATCATTTTAATTTTTCACTATTATTGTAATTACTACATCACTATTGTGTCATAAATAAATTAAATTATTTAATGTCTAAAAATTATAAATAAAATATCATTATGTAGGAAATCTATTTATAGTTATAATTAATATTTATAGTCGAAAATCCAACATGTATAACCCTATGTAAAAATTGTGTTTCTAAAAGATATATGCTTGTGTCATTTTTGTATTCATTTTAACTTAATTAAAATAAAGTGTCCCTATAACTTACAAGTGACACCATGGGGTCCCAAAAATCGACCCAAATATTCCCATGGTCAGAAATGTATCAACCAATAAGGTTAGGACACGTTTTAGGGCAATTTTTTATTATTATAATATTATTTTTTAACCCTTATTTACCGGATTTACCCTTTAACCATGATAAATAAAATATTTACCGAAGTAATTATTCAAAATTTCTAAAAATAAAAGTTAACTATTTACAAAATTTGAACATCCTGATTCCAAATATGGAATCCATTTTTCCAAATTCCCAACACAAAAGTGGCAGAAATACATTTAAAATTAATTCCCACTGTCAAATCAAAAAGCGCGTTTTTAAGAGATAATAACTATCAAAAGATTGGCACTTGTTTATGTCTGGTTTAATTGTGAAATTATGTCCAATGAAAAAAATTGAATTAAATGTTAAAAATATATTCTAAATATACTTTAAAACCACTCAAATTAATAATTTATCAATATTAATTATTTTGATTAAAAAAGTTGTTTTTAATTAAAATTTAGTAATTTTCACTATCCATCAAAATATGAAAGTTATCCGAAATGTACAAAAATTTTACCCTAGGATAATTTAGATATTATGAATCCAAAAATGAAGTCCATTTTGAGAGATATAATTTATAAAATTTCAAAAAGTAGGTATTACTATTCATAACGGCTAGTTTGATTGGTTGTGGTGTGTTAGAATCTCAAAGTTGCGTACAATACACGCCATTGCATTATTCAAAGGGAAACGTACCGTGGAATCATGGGGTGTTACATTATCCCCTCCTTCAATAAATTGCGTCCTTGCAATTTTTTTAAAATTGGGCTTGATAATATAATGGAAAGTCCCACATCAGAAAAAGAGTTAATAAAACTATCACTTTAATAGAAAGGAAGAGAGGTATAAAGGTCACCCAAGATAACCCATAATAGGATTCCATGTAGGAAAACATGGATATGGATGATAAACTAAGTGTTCAGTTCTGATGGAGAGGGATAGAAAACATGATCAGGAGAAAGTTAACAATAAGAAAATCACAAACTTGTGTTGGGACAAACAGTCCTTAGACTCCCAGTAGGTAAAGTAAACGGACAACATTTTTTTGTTTTATGTTACATTACATAAGGACAAGGAATTCATTTATGATATTGACTAAGAGCATAAAGAGATATACTTACTTTTTAAGTAAAGTTTAATTCTTTAATAACTTTTTACCACTAACTCATTTTTTTTGAAAAATGAGTATTCAAGAAGACTTGGTCACAATGGAAGAGCTAGAATAAACATTTATAGAAATACATGATCCAAGTAGGATAAACTATATATTTACCTTGTCTTTAAAGATTAATCAAAACCAAAATGTTTAGTATAATATCTGATGATCCCCCAAATGGATATTCCATTAGAGAAAAGAACACTAATCTTAATTTCTAAAATTAAACCATCAATACCCCAAAGTTAAATAAATACCATTCAATAATCAATTGTCCTTAAAATCCTTCAATATAATCCAAACTAATATTGAAACCCAAAACTTATAATAATGTAGTCTTCCACGATAAATTGTATCTCAAAATGACATTAATTAATCTTAAATTCACATACTTAAAAGTAATTAACCTAATCATTTCCATAAATAACCCAAATCGCTATAAATCCACAATAAAAACATAGATAAAAATCCACCATTACTCCTCAAATGAAATCCCATAATATTCTATTTTCCTTGGGCATATAGTGTTCACAACAAAGCGAAAAACTTCCAAAATAACATTTATCACTTAATCACCAAATCATTTTCCTATACTAAGGGTATTCATTTGATAAGACACAAGATCCCAAATCAAATTATTTGTGATCAATAAAATCATTTAACTAAAAATAATAGTCACACTAATGAGGGACTTCACGTAGTCCAGTGGTAGGCGATAAATCCCAATTGCACTTTGGTTGTGGGTTCGATTCCCACAGCTTTGTCCAACGCGACGGGTTGTCACACAGTCTATGTGTTGTCCTTTTTCAAAAATATATTTTATAACATTACCAAAATGAGATAAATTCCTCAAAATAACCATAACATCATTTAACTACAAATCTTATCTCATACCTTACATTTTCATCCCAAATTATAATAACTTATAATTACCTCAAACCCAACGATCATATAAAACCAAATGGCTATTTATAAGTATATCCACAAGAGAAAAGATAATTCTTCCCCAAATATCATTCTCACATGGAAAACTGCAGGGTTAAAAATACAAGAGAAAATTATTCCATTGTAAACCCATCAACAAGGAGCACTAATACTTTTTAAACATTTCTCCAACCACTTATTTTAACATAGCTTCTTCTTTGACCAAGAAAATATCCTATAGATTAGGGCATTCACTCGGGTAATGGCCAGGTCCCCTACATTTACGACAAATTACTGTAAATGGACTCTTGAGACCATTTTTATCTTCTTCCATAGTACTCTTCATTTTTCTTCGGAAATTCTTCACTTTATGTCCTTCCTTCCCGCACGTAAAGCATTTATTTGTCCCATTGAGACACTTTCCTGGGTGTCTCATTCCACATTCCCTATATGATGGAAATTTAGGATTCCTTTCTCTATGGTCTCCACTGCTCGAGCTCTTATCATTCATCACCTTTCTCTTCTTTGTTGAGTCCGGGAATTGGTTAATATATATATTGTTGATCATATTTTTGGAAAATTGATTTGGCATAAAGACGATATATTTTACGCCTATCAACATTCCATTTTGTTTCTTATTTCCACCACTGTTCCCACTTTGTACATTATTCTCAAAGTCACTATGACTTCCTTGGAATCCATCCACTGACTAAAACCAGAAAGCATTGCGTGAGTAACAGTAGTCAAAAAACCATTTAGAGATTAACATGTCACCATATTCTCAATTTGAAACACATTAGGATTAACCAAGGTCATTTACTCTCATCTTATATATATAATACTTCAAATCGGTTTGTAAAGAAACTGTAAATTATCCTAAGCATATCCCCCAGGAGTGTCGTAACCAAGAGTGCAGCAAGGCCCGTTGTCGTGCACCAGTTCCCGTTCGTGTCTAGCTCAAAACAGTGTTTTCGGGTTTTACCCCTAGGTACATCTGTGCCAGAGCCGCCTCTACCTGCTCGTACCTAGACATGGATGTATTGCTCAAAAAACTCACAAAATCTCTACAATACCAAAATTCTAGGAAGTTCTTCTATACTAATCCTAAAAGTTCATCTTAGGTCTACGTGCTCTAATCAGAGTTTATCTAAATCTAGCTTCCTAGGTTAGTACTAAACTTCCTCTGATACCAACTATAATGCCCCGACCCCAGTTACCCAGAGTCAGTGCATTATTACATAACATTATCATGATCACAAAGGATCAAGTCTCGAAAGACCAATTAGTTTAGTAGTCTTGGAAACACTAGATATATTCATAAGTCTTACATTACATCATAAGGTAAAAAAACTACAACAACATATTGTCTTCATATCCCCTCATACTATCCCTACAGGTCATTCATAAATTATTTCTTCACATCCTGGGAAAAATAAAACATAGAAAAGTGGTGAGCTGAAATGCCCAGTAAGGATAACAATATAGTGGAAACATTCATAAATAAGAATAAACATTGAAGGCAATGTATAAATAAAACAAAAGCCTTTTAAAATTGAACTTCAACATAGTATGGAAAAAATAAAATGAAATAATTCCATTTACTTATTCACATGGATATTCTACTAACTGAATAATCACATGCAATATCAATAACCACTTTCATAATGATGGAATGCATAATTCCAGACTATCATAACCACATTGCCAAGGCCTTGTGCCAAGACTACAAATAAGATTTTGTCAAGGCCTTGTGCCAAGACACTAGTTTGTCTCATGATACCTACTGATGCATCGAGGAGCTATAGCGGGCTCCACCCGTCACTTACTAAGTCCAATGCATTCCTCATACGAACATGTTTAAACATAACATAATCATTCGTATTAAAACTAGCATATGAAATGTCAATACTTTAACCACAAACCATGAATGGTATAAAAATAACACATCCACAGTCAAACATAACACATTCGATACAATATGGAAGATTGTATTGTGTCATATTAACCTCAATTGATAATAATGAATGATATTGAAATAGATGAAGATAACCATCAAAACTATTTGAGAGAAATATCCCCCTTTTCTTGAAAACATTTAAAAGTCACACTATTTGTCAAGAAGCCATTTAAAAATAGATTTTTGAATCAAAGTGTCGCATACCACTTCGAAAATTTTAAAAGGAGTTTTAATTTTAAAACTTTAATATCCATATAAACAAATTCTTAAAAACATTTTTTAAAACATGGACATTAATGAGCAAGATTTAGAAGAATAGGTCTTTATAACATTTAAAAATGGTATTTCAGTTAGAGTTTCTAACCAAAAGAGAGACACTTGAATAAAAATAATTGAGGTAATAAAAACTTTGTAATATCAATAGAATAAAGGGATTCATGATATACTATGTCAAAGTACATTATATACACCACATAAAAGTGATTTGGTGTATAACAATAAAGAAGTTTCAATTGAATGAAAATTGAGATGAAATATCTCATAAAGGCCATATCCTTAGGTTAAGGATAAATCAACGACATAGTTATGTGTGAAAAATATAAATACACTAAATATGATTGGATATTCAGTGTAAAACAATCAAAGGACATTAACACATAATCTTGTAAAAACAACACCAATGAATTGGATGTTTAACTCAACAAATGGAGAATGAGTTAAAATTACTCTTATCAAATTCATATCGATGACTTGAGAAATTATCAATGGATTGATTATGTGTATCAAAAGTATATCCATAGAAAATGGGATTGGAAATAATGACATAAGCAAATGAATAGTGATTCCACACATAATCTCGGAGTAAAATAATCAATGAAGTTTTTATAAAGCCGAATAAATGGAAATTGAAATTTCAAATTCCCTTATTGATTTGGTAACTTACGAAAAATACACCCATGAAAGAAGGATAATAAAATGATTATTTAAATATCCATAAATTAAAGTATATTACACAATTAATACAAACATGGGTAGTACACACACCACATGCAATAAATAAGTGGTGAATAATTGAATTCTCATGGAATTAAAAGTGAGATAAGAAACCCCTTAGTTTGTACTTTTTCCTTGGTCAATGGTAGGTTAACCTCCTGTATAATGGTGAAATAATTGTTATTGAATTATACAAGAATAATTTACATTAATATGATATCCTATATGATCTTTTAACATTGATTTGTTAATAATATCTTAGTATTATCGTTGTTTTAGGTGTTAACTTACTCGTTTTCATTTATATGTTTTGTTACGTAAGAAATGTTTGTCATGGATAGGTTGTATATTATTCACATACAAAATGATATCAAGTCCTTAAAAATTATTTTTAAATAATCAAATGATAATTATACTTGAATGGATATGATGGAGAATGAATCTCATCATGTTCGTGGAGACGGTAGTCCGTACGTACGTACGAGCGACAATATCATTCTTTTGATGTTAAAATAATATATAATTGGATGGTATACCATATTGAAAGAATAATTATCATGTTATATTTATTATTTAAATGAATTAAACATCATTGTTATATCCATCCAAATAATAATTTATTGAATGACAATTACACCACGACGTGGAAACGGTAAGCCGTACGTATGCACGTATGGTGACATGTTATTCAAAGGATGGATAGAATACTGAATATGGTTGTAACATATTTATAATAACACCATATTATATATAAGATAATGGAATTATTATTTTATAATGGTAATAACAAATAAGGAAGAAGTGGAAGAAGAAAGGAA
Source organism: Viscum album (assembly GCA_963277665.1). Taxonomy (NCBI): domain Eukaryota; kingdom Viridiplantae; phylum Streptophyta; class Magnoliopsida; order Santalales; family Viscaceae; genus Viscum; species Viscum album. The sequence goes on from OY728163.1 coordinate 1,516,215,492, forward strand.
CATGGAAAAGGGTGGTGAAATCATTACCTCTTCTTCGGGTTCTTCATTTTGATTTGATCAAAAGGGATCTTAGGTTGGATTTATGACTAAAGGAAGGCCTCTAGGATGAAGTGAGGGATGTTGAGAGAGTATTGGGGTAGAGTTTGGCCGAGCCAAATGTCTTTGAAGGTGTGAATTAATGAGAAGGAGGAGTTCCCTTTTATAAGAGGGGTGAGGGTCACCTTTGGAAAAGCTAGAAATATTATTTTATAATAAATTCATATTCGGTTTTTAATGGATCCAATGTGGATTATTTAAAGGTTAAGGTGGGTATGGGTCTAAAAACACTCAACCAATATAATTTAGACAGGTTTGGGTTACTATATTAACCTTATCATTAAGTATTAACTCTTAGTTAATTAGTTTCACTTTTACAATGTCTCTTTGTATTTTTATATTATATGGTTAATAAACATAATATATACATCCAAGAGACCCCCAAGTGGTCCATTAATGATACAACTATCATTATATAAGTCTTTTGGCCGAACCTTATTTTTTTAGGAATTTAATATCAATTAATAATATAATATTGTTTTTTAAAAACTCTTTTATGTCAATTTGGACACTATTTTATAATTGATTTTTGTAAAAATAATAACAGAATTATTACTTTGAAAAAAGTTAATTAACTAATTCCTAAAATTTCATATTAACCTATAAAATTAGTTTAATTCATAAAAAGTCTCAAATTATATTTATTTGGGTATCTACAATATCAATCATTTTAAGTTTTCACTATTATGGTAATTACTGCATCACTATTATGTCATAGATAAATTAAATTATTTAATCTCTAAAAATTATAAATAAAATTTTATTATGTATGAAATTTTTTTGCCTTTCTAATTAATATTTATAGTGGAAAATACAACATATATAACCCTAGGTAAAAATTGTTTTTCTAAAAGATATATGCTTGTGTCATTTTTGTATTCATTTTAACTTAATTAAAATAAAGTGTTCCTATCACTTTCAAGTGGCACCATGGGATCCCAAAATCGACCCAAATATTCCCATGGTCAGACATGTATCAACCAATATAGTTAGGACACGTTTTAGGGTAATTTGTTATTATTATAATATTATTTTTTAACCCTTATTTACCAGATTTACCCTTTAACCATGGTAAATAAAATATTTACCGAAGTAATTATTCAAAATGTCTAAAAATAAAAGTTACCTATTTACACAATTTGAACATCCTGATTCCAAATATGGAATCCATTTTTCCAAATTCCAATTACAGAGGTGGAAGAAATTAATTTAAAATTAATTCCCGCTGTCAAAACAAAAAGCGTGTTTTTAAGAGATAATAACTATCAAAAGATTGGCACTTGTTTATGTCTGGTTTAATTGTGAAATTATGTCCAATGACAAAAATTGAATTAAATGGTAAAAATATATTCTAAATATAATTTAAAAACACTCAAATTCATAATTTATCAATATTAATTATTTTGATTTAAAAAGTTGTTTTTAATTAAAATTTAGTAATTTTCACTATTCATCAAAATATGAAAGTTATCCGAAAAGTACCAAAATTTCAACCTAGGCTAATTTCGATATTCCGAATCCAAAAATGAAGTCCATTTTGAGAGATAGAATTTATAAAATTTCAAAAATTAGGTATTACTATTCATAACGGCTAGTTTGATTGGTTGTGGTGTGTTAGAATCTAAAAGATGCGTACAATGCACGCCATTGCATTATTCAAAGGGAAACGTACCGTGGAATCTTGGGGTGTTACAATTAAGGCCTCATCCAAAAAAAATATATCAAATTGGGAAAGGGCCTCTTCCTGTTCCATGTCTAGTTGTCTCATGAGACATACCGATGCATTGAGGAGCTATAGGGAGCTCCACCCGTCACTTACTAAGTCCAACACATTCCTCATATGAAAAGGTTGAAATATAACATAAACATTCGTATTAAAACTAGAATATAAAATATAAATAATTTAACCATAAACCATGAATGATATAAAAATAGAACATCCACAATCAAACATATCACAAAACCATCAATACAATCTGACAGTTTTTATCATAATAAATCAACTTCAAACAAGTGTAAAATCCATCAAAGGATGCCGACATAGAAAAAATTGATGTGTAAAACTCTTTGAGATAAATATCTCTTTTTCATGAAAAAATTTAAAAGTCACACAATTTAAAAAGGAATACATTTAAATACATTTTTGAATCAAACTTTCCCATACCACTTTGAAACTTTTCAAAGGAATTAACATTTTAAAAACATTCATGTCTATATAAATAAACCCTTAAAAACCATTTTTGAAAACATGGACATTAATGAGAATGATTTAGAAGAATAATTATTTAAAAAATTTAAAATTATGTTTTAGTAAAGAAGTACCTTAAAAATAATCCCTTTCAAAACTCTTTTATGAAACATGTACATGGATAATAAATATGTTCCAGTAGATACTTATATAAAAACAACCTTGGATAATAAAGATATTGTGAAATTAACCCTTACCAATTTGGTAACTTATGAAACATAAACCACATGAAAGAAGTATCACACAATGAATATGTAAATACACATAAATTAAAGTTTATTAGACAAAGAATAAAACTATGGGCAGTATATACACCACACAAAAGGTAATAGTGGAAATATGGCATGAATTTCATGGGAATAAGGACTGAGATGAAAACTCCTAACCTTGCACTTTCCTTTAGTCGAGGGTACATTTAACCTATTGTATGAAGACCTAGTATATTATTAAATTATACCAGAACCATATTAATATTTATGATATCATACACTATTCATTTAAGACTTTATACTACCCATTTAATAATAATTTCATTGTTAAATTAACATTTTGGGTAATAATCGCTTTCTTTATCGTAAGTGTTTTAACTTGTTACTCTTGATTGTATCACTTAGATCATGATTTAAATAATTATAGAATATAAAAAATGATTTATATATCATATATATTTAGAATATAAATATGTATAATAGACATATATATGAAGTGGAAAACACCGTTTATGGAGACAGTAGTCCGTACGTACGCATAAACGCTGTTTCCGTTTTCATAACGCATTGAACGGAACTAAGTGAATAAAATATTTGTAAATACACATATATATATATAAATATATATCTCTAGTATAATTATGATTTCATATATTTTAAGCATATTAGTAATATATATATTTTTTATAATCGTCGATGAATGGTGAATGTGAAAATGAATCTCATCGCGTCGTGGAGACAGTAATCTGTACGTACGCGCAAGTGACAATATAATTTCCTTAAAGGTGTGGAATTGGATGGTATATTAATTTTAAAGAGAAATTATCATTATATTTTAATTATTTATATACATATTACTCATCATTATATCCATCCAAATAACATAGTGTTGAATAACAAATTACACTACGACGTGGAGACGGTAAGCCATATGTACACACGCATGGTGACATTATCATTCATAAGATGGATAGAATAATGAATATAGTTGTGAAATATTTATAATAACATCACATTATATAGAAGATACTTTAGTTATTATTTTATAATGGAAATAACAAAGAAATAAGAAGTGCAAGAAGAAAGAAACTTGAAAGTGGGTGGTGAAATAATTACCTTTTCTTCGGGTTCTTCCTTTTGATTTGATCAAAAGGGCTCAATAGGTTGTATTTTTGATCCAAATAAGGCCTCTAGGTTGAATTTATGGAGGTTGGGAGGATATTTGGATAGGGTTTTTCTGAGCCAAATGGTTTTGGAGGTGTGATTTTGAGAGAAGGGGAAATGCCCTTTTATAAGAGGGGTGAGGGTCACTTTAGGAAAAGATTAAAGTATTAATTTATTATACAATCATATTCGGTTTATAATGGTTCCAAATGAATTTATTTAGATCTTTAGGTGGTTATGGGTCTAAATCCTTTTAACCAATAGGTTTTAGACAAGTTTATTTTTCCATTTTAACCTTATCATTTAGATTTAACTCCTAGTTAAATAGTTTAACTTTTACGGTGTCTTCTTGTATTCTTACTATATATGGTTAATAAACTTACTCTAAACTTCCAATAGAACCTAAAGTGGCTCATTAATTACATATATAATATAATTTATGTCCTTTGGCCGAACCATACATTTTTAGGAATATTATATCAACCAATAATATAGTATTTGTTTCAAATTATAATTTATGTCAATTTTGGAACTATTTGGTATTTTGTTTTTTGAAAGTCATAAAAACTTGATTACTTCAAAAACTATACATTGAATCATCCCTAACATGTAATATTACTCTAGAAAATTCGTGGACGTCATAAAAAATTTGAAACTATATTTATTTAAATATTTATAATACCATTTATTTGATTCTTTCATTAACAAGGTAATTACTGCATCATCATTATGTAATAAATAAATTTAATTATTTAATTCATAAAAATTATAAATAAAATACCATGATGTAGGAAATATTTTTATCTTTATAATGAATATTTATAGTCGAATTTATCTTATGTATAACCCTATATTAAAAATGGTTTAGTTAATAATCTTTGAATTTAACACTTTTAACTCTTCTTTAAATTAAATAATAATAAATGTCCTAATCTAATCCATGTGAACCTAAAGGGTCATATTTTATTCCTAAGGTTGATTTTGGTCGAATTAAACTTATCCAGTATAATTAAGACATGTGTTAGGGTAATTATAATATCATTTTACCCTTAATTACCCTATTTACTTTTAACCGTGGTAAATAAAAGTAAAAAGTTACTATTCACCAAAAATTATTTTTATCTTATTGAACCAAATTTTACTCCTTTATATTAACCGTGTCTCTAGGATTTTAGAAATTCAACTCACATAAGGGTTAAAATTATGTTTTATGTGAATTTACAAATTCTCCTAAGTGGTGGGTAAAAGACGGTGAAAAGTTCAGTAAAATTTTTTTATATCTAAAATTATTATAAACTGACTCCAATGAATTAAATTGAACTTCTATAGGTACTATGTATCTATTTTGACCTAAAATAAATTTAAATAAAATAAATAATTATTTAAATAAAAATTAGGTTTTAAACTATAACTCAGTGTTTTTCATTATTCATCAAAAATTATAAGTTTTCAGAAAAATACAAAAAATTCACCCTAAGCTAATTTTGATATTAAAAATTTAATAATAAAGTCTATTTTACCAAATTAAAAACATAAAAGTTGCATTTATTAATTTAAAATTAATTCCTGCTCTCAAAACCAAAAGGCGTATTTTTAATAAATAATAACTATCAAAAGTTTTACACTTGTTTATGTCCAATTTAAAAGTGATATTACTTACAATGACCATCGTTAGATTAAATAGTAAAAATATAATCTATTTATACTTCAAAACCATTAAAATGTATAATTTAACAGTATATTTTTTTTGATTAAAAAAGTTGTTTTCAGTTAAAATATAATATATTTCACTATTCACCCAAATATGAAAGTTATTAGAAAAACACCAAAACATTATTGAAACTAAATTATTATCTCCCTATTCTAAAGAAGAAGTTTATTTGGTCAAATTAAATATATAAAAGTTTCAAATATTGGATTTAAAAAGGCTTTTCCATTAAAAGGAGGTAAAATTGCATTTTTAAAAAAATACTTCTTTTATCTGAAAAATGTATTTGTTCTTACATTATGTCTAAGAAACTCATAATATGGATTCTAAAATTATAAGGATTATATAAAGTTTAAAATTCAGTTAATACTATTCATAACTGCTTTTGAACGGCTAGTTTGGTAAGTCGTGGTGCGCTTGAACTTAGTGTTGTGTGTAGTGCAAGTTATTGAATTACTTTGAAGAAATAACGTAATATGAAATATTGGGGTGTCAAAATTTCGATCATAAATTTGGTATTATAGAGTATATAATACTCACATACCATCTCAACAGATTCAACTATCCCAGTATAGTTATATGTTTATCGGAACTAGTTGTGGCACTAAAGACAACATAATTATCTTACAAAAGAGGGAAATAACTCTAAGGGATACATGTGTTCATGAATTTTACATTACTTCTATTAAGAACCATTCTTAAATAATAGCATAAAATAGATTTAGTTATAAATACTAATGTATAATATGAACTTATAAAAATAATTAGCATGAATTGAAATCCTATTCATAACTAATCTCATATTCATAAGCATGTTTTCATTGAGGAAAAATTTACATTTAATTCCATCATAATGTTTTGTAATGAAAATGTGAATTATCCTAATAATATTCCATAAGAGTGTTAAACTAGGTACACTTTAAGGCCCATTCTCATGTACAAAGATACCCTAGGTCAAGCCTAAAACTCTTTATTAGAGTTTTTACTCATAGGTACATCAGTTCCCGAACCACATCAACTTGTAGTATCTAGACATAGATTTATTTTCTTGAAATATCCATGTAATCTGTTACTTTCAAAAATTGTGGGATTTTCTTATATATTTATCCTCAAAGACTATAATAGGTTTTTCCCCTAATATATGTTTTCTAAACCTACTTTCCAAGTTTTCTACTCAACTTCCTCTGATACCAACTGTAAATATCCGACCCTAGTTTCCTAGAGCTGGTGCCTTATTTCATTACATTGGCATGATTATAAGAAATTTGTATCCTGATGGAATGAATAGTTTAGTAGTTTTGGAAACCCAGATACATATATAAGTTTAACATCACAACTTGAAAGGAAATACAATATATATATATACTCCATTAGAAACATCCTTGTCTCATATATTATCCCTACAAGTCATTCATAATTTACATCTTCATATATCATAAAAATAAAAAATAAGAAATGGGTGATTATAGATTCTCAGTACGGGTAAGAAATTCAATGGAAGATACAATAAACATAAACATTAGGAATGATGAATAATTAAAAACACACGCCTTTAAAAAATAAACTTGAACACAATATGGTTGGAATAAGCACTAAATAAATAATTCCATAATAAAACATAATCATGGGTATTATTATAGTAAAATATTCACATGATATATTAATTAATAGATTCATAGTGAGGGAATGCATAATTTCGTACATCATAACCATACCATCAAGGCCTCATGCCAAGACTATAAATAACCATACTACCAAGGCATTTTGCTAAGAATCTAGTTTGTCTCATGAGACCTACCAATGCATTGAGGGGATATATTAGGCCCCACACATCACATAATAAGTCCAATGAATTCCTAATATGAATGGGGATAAAAATAAACAACATATATATTATTATTGAAACTAACATATAAATTGTAATTAACTTTCCCCAAACATTAAACATAAACACTAACCATTCGGAGTAATATGGTGAATGGTATCAAGGTAGAACACCCACATTAAAAATAATCATAAACCACTAAATAAAACTTGGTGGATGATATCATAACACATTGATCCCATTTAAATATAATAATAATAAAGAGTGTGGAAATTTTTGAAAACACTCATATAAGATCATTGAGTAATTCTTGAGATAAATACCCTTTTACTTTGAAAAGAAGTGTTCTTTTGGGTAAATATTTGTATAAAACCAAAAGTGAATTAATTTAGTTTTTCATAATAAAATTAGTTATTTTTTAAAAATAAATTTTTCTAAAAATAGATTATAGAGTGCCCTTGAAAATAGGTAATAATTCATCAAATCCCCTTGAATTGAGCTTGTATTTTGAGAAGAATTTTTTAAAAATCTTTTTAAATTATGTAACTACCCCTAAAATAAAGAATTATTTTGATTGGTACACATATAAAGAAAATTAAAACAATATTTTTAGGAGTAAATAAGTATAAATAAGAATTTATTTGAGTTATGTAGAGAATAAGAGTAACCTAAAAGAAAAATGGATGTTCGGGCAGAAAACCCTTACCCGAAGTTCGAATATGTTCTGTTCTTGAAAAAAAGGTCTTGGAATATGAAATTAGACTAAATAATAACTTAATTAAGAACATATTAGAAATTTAATTTGTTTTTTGGTCAGAGTAGAGTACTCAAGAGTGGGGGGGGAGTGAATTGAGTATCTATAATAATTTCTATTTGAAAATTTTTGTTAATGTTTTTCCAATAAAAAAATACAACACAGTTAATCCAAGTAATATGGTTATGAATGTTTTACTATTCTAATAGCTTATTAGAATATTGATTAATTCTTAGTAATCTAAATATCAGTTATTAATATTACTTTTGAAGCTATTCTAATAAGGCAAAAACAATTATAACTTCTATCCAAGATTAACTATCAAAGTAAATATTGTGATTTTTGAACTATAAATAAAAATAAAAAAAATAAATTAAAAAACATAGAGAATATAAAAAAAGTGGTTTAGTCTCAATCCAAGACCTAATCCACTCAACTTAGTGATCACCTACCACTAAGTAGTTTATATTAAGAAACTTGATCCACACCCTAGATCGGGGAAAACAAAAGAGCACATGAAAATCTAGGTCACAAGACCTCTTCCACAGTACTTCATGGGTAAAAACTACTGGGTCACATAGGGAACTCTTCCACAATTATCCTCAGGGTTAAACAAGTGTAAACAGATATGAGAGGAAGGATATCTTGTATCCTTCAGTTTAGTGGTGGAGATAGTTTGTGGTTTAACACACACACACACACACACTGCTCGAAAGCTAAAAATAGTAAACAATAGAGAAATGATGATTAGATAAGGTTAGAAGTGATCTAAGTGTTATTCAATGTAGCTCTGGTCATCTAGGATGAATCAGATGTAAGAATTGTGTCCTCTTGCAAGAAATAGAGTATCATAAGTCTGGTGATCTGGTTTATAGTTAGTTCTGGATCATGTTCTTCGTGGAGTGTTTATTTCGAAGACATTCTTGACTATGATCTATGGTATCCTAGATTTTGTATTTCTGAATTCTTCATGTGTTCTTCAGATGTATCTTGCTGCATGTGTTGGTTCTTTTCTCAAGAAATCTTGCACTTCTGCTACTCTATAACATGTATATTTTTGGGCCACACTTTTTTTATTCTTGGAGGGCATGTGTTGAAGCTGACATGATGCATGTATTCTATACCTTGTATGTCTTACTTTTAGGTGACATGTCTAAAAAGAAATATTAATTATGTTTGTGCATTTAAAAGACTCAAATATGACCATTTGGAATTAAATTGAAAATGAAAAAACAAATTAAATAATGGTGTCATAGTGTATCTGGAAAGGGTTTCACTTGGAAACAATGTCACCACAAAAAATGTCTTATTATTTTCCATTAAGTGGTGATATAGTCATTATTTCATAGTTTTATAGATATTAGAAACTAGTGATATAGATACAGTGTTAGGATCACTGTGTCTTGTTCTTTGCCAAACTTTGAATAGTGTCTAGTCATAGTGTCAGGGTCACGGTGTTTGGTCACAGGGTCTGGGTCATGGTGTCTGGATCATGGTGTCTGGTCATGGTGTATGGGTCATGATATTTTATCCTTTGTAAAAAAAAGAACTGGTGGCAGCCTCACCGTTTCTCAGAATTAGCCAAATATTTGTATATAGACTTAAGCAATAATATTCACAGAATGAATTAGACTTAATCATTCATGAAATAAATCATTGTATACCATAGTTAAATATATGTTTCAATAATCAAACATGATTTATAGTATTTAAGATCTTGAGAAAATTTATTTAACAGCATAAAGAAACCATCCATCATTACACATGTCTGGAAACAGATTAAACATGATGTATAGGATTTATGATCATTAAAACATTAGGAGTCCAACTGTAATGTCCATAACCCTCCTGGTCCATTACATTTCCTAATTTCTAGTGTTTGGGATGCCCTGGACCCCATTAGTAAGTACAATCCTAAGGGTGGTGTATCAGTGGAAGGATGTAACTGTGGTGTCACCCATCAGTGGCAAGGATCGGTGTGACACCGATCGGTTCCACATGGGCTTTTTGGGTTTTCTTTCCCCAGTTTTCCTATAACGCCACTTTTGAGTCTCTCAACCTTTCTAAAGTTTTCTAAATCCATTTTTTGCCTCATAAACAATGTTTTAAATCCCCTATGTGTTAAGATACCCTCAATGGATCTGTTTTCATCTCCTTAATGAAATCCTTTAACGCATAGTTGTTATAGACACCCCTCTAATGAGAATTATTAAATAACAATTAATTCCATCATGTGTTACTGTCCAACTGAGTTGTGAAACCAGGATTTTCTTTCAAAGATGTTCAGAATTCATATCCTGTAACTCCAGGATATTTACTTTTTATCACACGAGAATTACTTATTTCTTATTCTTGGCCGGTCTCTTTCTTTTCCTTGGGGTGATTGGAGTCATTGGAGATCCTCCCCTACAAGTCGCACATCCCAGTTATTGGTGTGAGGAGAAAAACTTCGACTGTTTATCATTCAAGGAGGGTTCTTCCTTCATATCTCTTTATTGTGTATCATGTAGGGTGGGTATGATAATGTTTCCTTCAGATATGGATGAATCCAAACCTTAAAAAAGATAATACATAGACCTTTAAATAATGGAGGGGTGTGTTTGATGATGTTGTTGTACTCCTTTAAACTTACTTATATATTGTGAATTGTACGGGCTTATTTCCACTGAAAATCATGGACGTTGGTGGTCTTTTCTTGCACACTAATGAACCCCTATATTCTATGATGATTGAATGTTTGTAACATGAGAAACGATTAATCACGTAAGCTCGATTGATTAAATGGATGCCCAATGAACAATAATCCTTGTGTGATCACCCCGGTTAACCAAATGGAAAGATGGAAATTAATGAACAGTGTGGTTAAATCTGAATAAATCCCTTTCCCTATTCTGGTGATGTGTATTTGTTGTTTCTGCTTGATTCTTGTGAGGTGACAAGGATGGGGATAAGATCCACTGTTGTGGTACGATTGTTGGTTTGTGGATCCGAGGCCGTGCGGGGCCATATGTTGGGGCTTGGTTTGGTTCTAGTACTTTTAGGGACCTCACATATCCCTTTTGTCATTGTGACTTTACAAGAGAATGAGGTGTGAATTATTATTTTTGCTGCGTGGCTATTTTTCCTTCCTTGGCATGTGGATATGCCTGTTAGTTTCCAAGTAGTGATAAGTTATTTAAATAGAACCACTTGAATATTAAAACAATAATGGGTTCAATGGGGAATTGTTTTCTAGGAATGAGTTGTGACTTGGTTATGGCTATGGTGCTCCTTCTGAGTGAATAGTAATGAGGGTGTTTGTATATGGAATGGTTTTGAAACCCCTAGGTTGGTAAGATTGGTTGTTTACCTATATGTATAATTTAGTTCATATGTTTCTTATTTGTGACCCACCCAAGTTGATCAGTTCGTGCCGAACACTGCCATTCCGTGGGGGGGGGGATTTTTTTCACAACACTTCTTTGAGTGGCTGGTTATTAGCTCATTTTATGCTCCTTTTTAAGTAATCCAAGAGTATTCGGGTATGATGTAATGGCTTGAGGTCCATTTTATCCCAAGATTCTTTAGGAAGGGTACGTTGTGGTGGTTGGCCCAGGTGTGTGTGGGAAGGTTTTTTCCCAAGTGTCTTTGGGATGAGGCCCAGGTGTCTTTGGGCATGGAAGTAATTGTTCGAGCCCAGGTGTCTGCGGGTGTGGTTACATGTGGTTGTTGTGGCCCACATGTTTGTGGGTGGTATGCGTGGTTGTGGTAGCCCATGTGTGTGCGAGTGGGGTATGGCAGTGAGACTATGGTGAGAATGGCAGGGGAGGTCTGATGCGTAGGATGTCTTCAATAACCAGTGGGAAAGTGGTGTGGGGTACCCAAATATCGATGTGCTATTACTATTACAATACTTGACTTGTATTATTTGGGGAGTGTTCTATAGTGAGGTTTGGGTGGATAGTTTTCCTTAATAGGTATTTTGGTTATCTCCTTTTCTCATGGGGAATTAGAATGCCTCCCCACTTGTGCATGATAGTTTTTGGTTTTCTTTTATTTTGGTACTTGCCTTTGGAGTTTTATGTATTTTTTTGTAGCACTTATTATTGGAACATGCATAAGGGAATTTTTTAGGCTTTACTTTTACATCCAATTTTGGTGTTGTTGGGATTTACTATCTTATCTCCCAATCCTACTAAATAAAAAAGGTAATTCCTTCCATTTTATGTGTGATTCTATACCATTGGGGATAGTCGCCACTCTGGGGCCTATTGAAGGAATGTCTTGGGGGTCATTATCTCTCCTTCAACTTGAGGAAGGAAGGGTTTGGAAATCTGATATCCCTTCCCTCATCTTGGTGAAGGCGGGTTGTGACACCAAAAATATCCCCATTTTTGATGAGCAAAAATTATATGAGTGAGATATATATTCGTAGTGTGATATGTGTCCCTTAGTGTATGGGTATCTCCCCCTTTTGGAATTACAAAAAAGAGTACAAATTTAAATAAGATAATAGTTAATAATTGTTCACAGTGCATTAGATGGATAAAGGCATGTCATTAAAAATAGTAGGACACAAAAATACATAAATATCCCTATCAAAAGACAGTGTTCACTATTCTTCAGTACTGGCAGTCTTCTCTTTTCCCTTGGCTGCTGCATTAGGAGAAGCCACATGAACAGATGTAGAAGTTGAAGAAGGATGAGAACCAACTGACATAGAAGGTATAGATAGAACTTCCAAAATAGAGGGGGTCAAGGTAGGTTTAGTGGAAGACCAAGGAAATTTTTCGTCAGGGATAAAAATTCTGATCTGAATTAGAGCCTAAGAGATATACATAGAGGTAGAGGCAATGGTAGTGAATGAGGAAGGTGGAAAACTAGACCACAAGGGTGCAGCTGTAGGAGCCATAGGTTGAGTGTTCATGAGATTTTCAACTATAGCCAATAAGGTAGCTCCAAAGGCTTTCAAATAATCCTTACATACTATGATAGAAGGTTCTTGTGAAGGTTCATAAATAGGAGCTGCGATAGGCTCAAGTTCCTTTGTAGAGATAACTTCAAGAGAAGAGACTAGTTTCAATTGAAACACAGTAGAACAGTCTATACCTATAACTGAGGCTTCTTGGGAATCATTCACATCAAAATAGATAGGGAATTTACACCATGTATCCAAAGTTCTTTGATCAACTTGATTAGAAATTTCAAAACATTCCAGATTGGGGTGCAGCTCTGCCTCAACAAGTGCATCTCTCATTGGACTAAGAGATTTAGTACTTTGATTTAATTCCAAAATTTCACCCTGAATAGCCTCACCCATTTCTTTTCTAGCCAACTGAAAGTCTTTATCCATTACTTCCTCAATAGATGGGATAATCTGAGGAACAACCTGTTCCTCTAAGTGTTCCTCAAAATCATCTTCTTTTTCAAGAGAAAGTTATTCTTCTAAATTATCTTTCAGAATAGACTTGTCCCTTAAATTAACAACAAATTCATATTTAGAAGCATGTTATTCTTCCAGATCAAAAATTTATTTAGGAATAGGTACGTCCTTCTCAATTATGACTTGAGTAACAAGTCCACTATCTTACTTATATAGGACAATTTCCCCTGTAGGTGCAACAACCTCTTCTTCTTACCCATCAATATAGTCAAAAATATCATCTGGTTTCATACCAAGATTAGAAATGTCCTTAGGTATTTAAGTATGCTCAATTGGGTTGAACTTTTCATAGACACTATCATTATCCTCCACCCATGATTTTCTCCACATATTCCTACTGATTTTAATTTTTTTACTGTAACCTTTGATATACAAAATTTATAGTCCTTAATAACTTCTTCATCTGGTCCAATAAACGCTTTAGCATAAAGCATAGAAGAGATTACCTTGTGTATAATAAAGAGTTTAACTTTGAGGTTGTCTTTCTCAACCCATACATATGAAGTATAACATACTTACATGGTTAATCTTGTGTCCATTATTCATAATATGTATCAAAAATAAATCTTGATACTTGAGTGTAGCAAAATATTATTTTCATGGACTGATCAGACTCTGAAAAAACTTAAATAATAGATTGGTTTCACTATCTAGCTCTGCAGTAATAACTCTTCTCTTTGTTTTATTACCAGTCAAGCTTCCCAAGGCTTCTTCGGAAACAAAGATATCACTTGGAGGAGGAGGACCTCTCTGGTAGTCCTTAAATTTTTTATCATGAGCTATCCTTAGGAAAGCATCCCAGAACCTCGAAGATATGGTACATCTTTTTCCATTGATCCAACTTCTCAAAAAAATCCATCTTCTATATCAAATGAGAATTGAACGAACTGATAAAAATGAGAAACTAGCCTTGGATATATTGGCTTAGTATCCTTTGTGAACCAATCTAGCCAAACCTACTCTTTTAGTACTTTATATACTATAGACTTACTTGAGAACAACCACTTTGGGAAGATTTCCTTTTCTGGCACCACTATTCTGTCAATAAGTTTCGAATTTAGAGGACCTTTGGGTGCTATATTTAGTGATATTTCTATATTCTTCTTTGATCTATTCTTCTTAGGATTTGATGAGGATGGTAATTTCATCCTGAGAATTCAATGAAGGTTCAATATAGAGAGAGAACTTAAGGGTTGAAGGAGGTCTTATGGTTTGAGAGAATAAATATCTGGTGAAGAAAAGATTGAAACTTCTTCGATTTTTATCATTTAGGTATATCGAGCATCACAAATTTAAATTCATTCTAAGTAAAAGAATAAAATAATAAATTATAGTGATATGGGTTAAAGTATATAGACAAAATGATAAAGTGCCTCTACGGTGTGACTGGAAAAAAATTTCATGGTGAAACTGTAATAAAATTTCCCGGTGAGACTGTAACAGGTTTTCATGGTAAGACCATAAGAGATTTTCATGGTCAGACTGTAATAGGTTTTCACTGTGTCATCTCTACTATGTGACTTTAAAACTATGCGACTATATGTTTGAAACAATTTGTTCTAGAAAATAACTGAGATATAGTAATTGTGAGACTATAAACATGAAACATCATCCTTTAAGTCAGTAAACTATAGAACTATAGGAGTTAGATAGTAATATTATGATAGTGACTTGTGAAACCATAAAATGTGAAACAATAAGTTGTGAAACATTACAATTACTACTTAAGATTTATCATTCCCAATTCATGTATGATGTAATCTATTCTTTCAGAATTTAATGGTTTGGTGAATATATCATTGAGAAGATATTATGTTCCAATGAATTCCAAAGTGATATCAACTTTTTGATAATGGTCTCTCAAAAAGTGACATATTACACCAATATGTTTTGTACTAGAGTGTGAAAAAAGATTTTTTGAGATGTTAATAGCACTTGTATTGTCACAATTTATAGGTACATGCTTGAATTAACATCAATAATCTAGAAATGTCTGTTTCATCCTCAAAAATTGTGCACAACAACTACTGGCAACTATGTACTCAGCTTTGACAACAGATAATGCAACAATGTTTTGTTTCTTACTAAACCATGATACTAGTGACTTGCCAAAAATGTGACATGTTCTAGAGGTTATTTTTGTATCTAAATTACAACCACTAAAGTATGCATCATAATTACTAACTAACTAACTCAAATGATTGTCCTCTGGGACAGAACAGTCATAGATTGGGTGTATTCTTGAGATATTTGAGAATTCTATTAACAATATTTAAATAAGATTCTTTATGGTTTTCTTGAAAATGACCACACATACATACACTAAACATAATATCAGTCCAACTAGTAGTTCAATAGAGTAAGCTTCCAATCATTCCTCTTTAAGTGGTTTGGTCAACAGATTTTCAATCTTCATCAAGATCCAACTTACAAGTAGTACTTATTAGAGTGTCACTACTTTTAGTTATATCCAAGAAAAAACATTTTAGAAGATATGTAGGATATTTTCATTGATTTAAAATAATACCATCATTATCTTGAATTATTTCAAATCCAAGAAAGAATTTTAGTTCACCCATTAAACTGATTTCAAATTCATTTTGTATCAATTTAGAAAATTCAATACATAAAGAATTTTTTGAATATCCAAAGATAATATCATATAAATAAATATGAACTACTAAAAAATAATTGGAAATTAGTTTTTTAAAGATGGTGGGATCAACTATTCCTTTTGTAAAACCTTTGGAAATAAGAAAAGTACTTAATCTATCATACCAAGATCTTGTAGCTTGTTTTAAACCATACAGTTCTTTTGATAATTTAAAAACATGATTTGGAAAATGAGGATTTGAAAAACTAGGGTGTTTATCAACAAGGACATGCTCAGCTATATACCTATTTAGGAATTCACTCTTAACATCCATTTTATATAGTTTTAAATTCTTTTGTGCAACATAATCCAGCAGAATTATGATGAATTCATGTCTAGATACTTGTGCAAAGGTTTCCTTATCGTCAATTCCTTCTTCTTGACTATATCTTTGTGCAACCAATATAGCCTTGTTTCTAACTATGTTACCATCATCATTTACTTTATTTATAAAACCCAACTTAGTGCCTATGGTAAATGTGTCTTTAGTTTTGTCAACAAGTTTCCAAACTTTGTTTCTTTCAAACTGATTAAGTTCTTCTTGCATAGAAATCACCTAAAATTCACCATTGATAGCATCATTAATGTTTTTTGGTTCATGTTGTGACAAGAAGACTCGATGTTCAACCTGATTTCTAAGAGAAGGTCTAGTTTGAGTTCCTTTATCTAAATCTCTGATAATTGCATCTAAAGTATGGTTCTTAAGAGTTCTAACAGCTCTAGAAAAAGAAGGACTAGAAACTTCAGGTTTTTGAATAGGTTTTGGTTCATTATGACTTGAATCTGATGAATTTAGAGAACTAAAGTTTTCATAGATTCCTTTACAGGATGGTTTTAGGATTTCTAATTAACGTCAAAACTTGACACATCATCTTCTAGGTTCTCTAGAGTGGTATTAGGATCATGTGGATCTGTTTCATCAAATTTGATATGGATAGACTCTTCCACACATTTAGTTATTTTGTTAAATAATCTATAGGTTTTACTAGAGATTGAATATCCTAAAAAGATTCCTTCATCACTCTTGGATGGAATATTTTTTATGATTTTCATTAGTATTATGAATATAGACTTTGCAACCAAAAACTTTGAACTAGCTTACTTTAGGATTTCTATTATTCCATAACTCATATGAATTTCTTTTAAGAATCAGTCTAACAAAACTCTATTAATAATATAACATGTTGTATTTATAGATTAAGCCTAAAAATAAATAGGAAATTCATATTCACTAATCATGGTTCTAGAAATCTCTTGCCAGGTTCTATATCTTATTTCTACAAATCCATTTTTTGGGGTGTTCTAGGGGAATAGAAATTATGACTATAGTAATTTTGTGAGAAAAAGGATTCAAACTCTTAGTTTTCAAACACATATCCATGATCACTTCTTATGGATTTAATTCTATGTATACTATAATTTTATATAGTTTTATAATATTTGATGAAATGAGAGTATGATTCACTTTTGTGGGATAAAAAAAGTCAAAGTATATCTATAAAATCCATATATAAGAACACAAACATAATTCTTCCCATTTGAACTAGAGACTCTAGATGGTCCAAAAAAATCCATGTGAACCAGTTTGAGAGGTTAAGAATTTTACACTTCTTCCATTGTTTTGAAGGAAATTTTGTGTTTATTTCCCTTTTAACACGGATTAAACACTATCATTTGGACACTCAAGTTTGGTTAGATCTTTGACTAAGATTTTCGTAGTCATCTTTCAGAGAGAGGTAATATTATAGTGTCCTAGTCTCCTATGCCAAAGCCAAAACTCTTTGTGAAATACACTTAAACATGAAGCATTTTGAGAATATAAAAACTCTATGTTAAAAGAGTATACATTTTAATTTCTTAATGCAGAAAAAACTAATTTATTTTTTGAGTTAAAAACATTACAAGAATCATTTTCAAATTTAACATGAAATCCATCATCACACAGTTGTGAAATAATAAGCAGATTATATTTCAATCCAAAAAAACATAATTTGGAAATTAAAATTGAGTTAGAGTTACCAATTTGGCCAAGGACAATGATTTATTCCATTGGCATTATCACCAAAGGTGAAATGTCCACTATAAATTTTTGTTAAGTTCTTGAAGAATGAATATTCTCCTTTGATTTGTCTTAAACACCCATTATCCTTGTACCATAATCTTTTACAGGAGCTTTTTAAGCAATTTTCCTACAAAATAGTCAAATAAAAATAGACTTTGGTGCCCATATTTGTTTGGGTCTAGTAATATTAGGGACTAGTGCTTTAGGAACCTACATCTTCCTCATAGTTTTCTTATAAGCATTATGTAAAGTGCTTAAAAAATTAACTCAATTTGGGCAAGAAAAGCTTTAAATAATAGAAAGTGTATCATAATTTGAAGAAGATGAATGTTTTACTAAACTAGGAGTAAAGATGTATGCCCTAGATTTAGAAACAAACTTAGTTCTTCGAAAATTTCTTTTACCAGGTTGATATTCAATACCATTAGTATATTTAAGAGTAATCCGTTTACCTATAATTTGTACCAAAGTATAATTACCATGTGTAAACCTTTCAAGGTCCATTTTCAACTATTTATTAGATAGCTTTAGTTCATTGTTTTCTTTTAGTAATTTATGATTTTTCTCCCTTTCTACAATAAGTTCAGTTTTAACAGTTGAGGTAAGAGCATACTGTTTCTTTAAAGACTTGTATTTATATTTTAGTTAATTACATGTCTCTTTAAGCATATTATAGTACTCAATGATTTCTTCATTAGAAATATTTTTAGAATCACCGTCATCACCTTAATAATAAGAATTATGTACATGAGATTCCAGTGTTTCCTTAGATGTTTTTGTAATAAAAAACATATTGGATTTGTTAGCTTATTCATCGTGTGATGATTCTAAGTCACTTGAACTATCCTCATAATAACTCCAAATTTCTTGCATTTCCTTTTTATACTTTGTATCTTTGTACTCATATTTATTTTTATACTTGAGATTGGGATAACCAACCTTTATATGTCCCTTCCACTTAGATTAATAGTATACTATATCATCCGAATTTACACTTCTTTTCCAATATTTCTTCCAAATTCCCTTTAATCATATCATTTTTGGAAGTTAGGATTACTGAAAAGTTTCTTCATCCTTTAAAATCTATTAAACTTCTTAGATAATTGATCCATCTCATCATCACTATTAGGTGACGATTTTCACTACTAAAAATTTCTATAGAGACCTCTAATTTCCAATTTTCTTTGTGTTTAGAGGTGGTGGTATTAAATGAAACAGATTTTCTTTTGGGTTCATCCTCTTATTCCTTATTAACTTTCATCTACCCTTCATACATAATTAGTTTCTCAATAAGATCTTTTATAGGTAACTTGCTGATGTTTCATGAATATTTAATAGAGACAGAGGTTTCTCTCCATCCATCAGGTAGGCATCTGAGAATCCTAATGATCTGTTCTTTGGTAGTGACTTCTCTTCCAAGAGAAATCATTGTGTTGAAAATTTTGTTGAACTTGAGACAAATTTTAGAAATAAGCTCATCAGGTTTCATTTTAAAGTTATAATATTTAATATTATAAGTATTAAGTCTCATTTCATTCACACTAGAATTTCCTTCATATGAAACAAACAAAGTATCCCAAATTTCATGGGCAGTTTTACATGAAAAAATTCTGTTAAATTAATCACCTCCTAAAGATAAATATAGAAAATTCATGGATTTGTAATTGTTATTGTAGGTAGTCTTTTTTGGGACATCCCAAGTGAATCTATCAGTATTAGGAATCTTATACTCATCCATGATTGAAGACCAAATTTCAAAACCCATACTTTCTAAATTAATTTTCATTTCCATTTTCCATTGGGCATAATTGGTTCCATTAAAGAATAGTGGTCTATTTGTTACAACACCTTATAGTATACTATCCATAACAAAGTAATACATTAAAATATATATAAATTTAGAATTAACATAAATTTACAGATCTTTAAATTACAACTAAAATCATAGTTGAATAGGTTCAAAATCAGAGTTATAGTAGAACCTTTGATACCAAATTTTTGTTGGAGTAGAGTACTCAGGGGGGGGGGGGGTGAATTGAGTATCTATAAAAATTTGTATTTGAAATTTTTTCTTAAAAGGTTCCCCAATAAATATAAATACAACCCAGTTAATCAAAGTAATATGATTATGAATGTTTGTCTGTTCAAATAACTTCTTAGAAGATTGACTAATTCTCAGTAATTTCAATATCAGTTATTGATATTACTTTTGAATCTATTCTAATAAGGCCAAATAATTATACCTTCTTTCTAATATTAACTATCAAAGTAAATCTAGTGATTTCTAAATTATATAGTAAAATAGTGAAAACTAAATTAAAAAACATAGCGGATATAAAACAAGTGGTTCAGTCTCAAGATGAGACCTAATCCAATAAACTTGGTGATCACCTGCTACCAAGAAGTTTATGTTAATAAACTTGATCGACACCCTAGATCGGGGTAAACAATACTGCATAGGATTGTCCAGGTCACACAACCTCTTCCATAGTTCTCCGTGGGTATAAAAAACCAGGTCACAAAGGCACCTCTTCCACAATTATCCATGGGAGTAAACAAGTGTAAAAATATACGAGTGGAAGGATATATTGTATCCTTTAGTTTAGTGCATGAGACAATGTGTGTTTTAATAAAGACACACACACACACACTGCTTAAAAGCTAAAAATAATATACAATAGATCAAGGATGATGAGGTAATGTTATTAGTTCTTTGAGTGTTATTCTATGAAGATCTGGTCTTCTAGGATAAAGTAGATACATTAATCGAGCCCTCTTGCAAAAAACAGAGCATCGCAAGTCTGGTTCTCTGGTTTCCAGTTAGATCTGGATCATGTTCTTCATAGAGTGTTTACTTAGAAGATTTTCTTAACTCTGATCTATGGTATACCATCTTTTGGATTCTTGAATGATTTTTGTGTTCTTTAGATGTATCTTGTTCCATGTATCGGTTCTTTTTGCAAGAAAGATCTCACTTTTGCTGCTCTATAACATGTATGTTTTGGGCCACACTTTTCTTCTTATTCATGGAGGTCATGTGTTGGAGCTGAGAAAATGCATGTATTCTACACCTCATACCTTATACTATCAGGTGAAATGTCTATAAAGAAATATTAACAATGTCAGTGCATTTAAGAGACTCAATTATGACCGTTAGAAATTAAATTGAAAACTACAAAACATATTAAATAACGGAGTCACAGTCTGTCTGGAAACAATGTCACTTAGAAACCAAGTCACCACAAAATGGTGTCTTATTATTTTCCTTTGAGCATTGATACAGTCATGATGTCATAGTTTTATGGAGAATAGGAACATGTATAACTAATGTAGTGATAGGATCATGGTGTCTGGTCCTTTTCCATACATCAAATGGTGTCTGGTCATGGTGTCTGGTCATGGTGTCTGGTCATAGTGTCTAGGTTACATTGTCTGGTCATGGTGTCTGGGTCACAATGGTTGGTCACAATGTTTGGGTCACAGTGTCTGGGTCACGTGGTCTGGTCATGATGTCTGGGTCACGGTGTCTGGTCCTTTGTAAGAAAAACTGAACCGGTGGCAGACTCATAGTTTTTCAGACTTAGCCAAATATATGTAAATAGACATAAGAAATAATTTTCACAGAATGAATTAGAATTAATCATTCATGAATGAAATCATTATAGACCAAAATTAAATATATTTTACAATAATCAAACATGACTTATAGAAATTAATATCTTGAGAAAATTTATTTAACAACATAAAGAAACCAACCATCTTTACACATGATAGGAAACAGATTAAATAGGATGTATAAGATTTGTGATAATTGAAACATGATTAAAACATGAGTAGTCCAACATAGTTTATCATAATTTTATTCAGGTCATTTATTTCCTTATTCATAGGTTATAAGATTAAATTATGTCATTCCAGAGTGTTCATTTCCACGGTTTTCATGATCGGTATACTTGTATATGATTATTGATGTTCAGGTGGAATGGACATTATTCTCCATAGTTGAATTTATATATTATTGATGAAAATACATATATTTTAATGGTTATATGTATAATTTGGTTACATCATATGAGGACAAATCATTAGATGAAATATTAATGAGAATAACTTATATTATTTTGGTGGTATTTTGATTATTACCAACTAGTGTTGCCGTATGAATTTATATTATGTACAGATAATGGTTAATGAATATTAAATTGGTTATAATACATATTTTATAGTCTGGTTCAACCATAATTTTTTTTCCTGACCGGTATAAAAGATAAATTGAAGAACGAGACCTTGCCGTCCACAAAGGTTAAAAATTGGCACCTCATGGGTGACGATTTGATTTATATAATAAAAGAGAGAGAGAGTAAGAGGATTGATAATGGTTATTAAATTAACATGATATAATTATAGTATATATATTATAATAGTGTTATTAAGATAATTTTAATATAGGGGGTGAGTAGAGGATAAAAAAATAAAGGAACATGAAATGAAACTAAAAGAATGAAGATGTAGATTTACCTCTTGAATATGCCTCCTTGAGAATCTCTTTAATGGAAGGGGTTTTGGACTTTTGGAAAGCCCATGATCTACTTTCCATGTAAAGGGAATAGGGAAGTGTATTTTGGTAGAAATTTTATGGGATTCATGTTTTATAGGAGTTAATAGAAGAGGGAGTGAGGGGTTGTTTTTATAGTAGAGGAGAGGAGTGTTTTTTGAATATCTTATTCATTATTTTATTATTTAGCTCAAGACAAGAAATATTGTTGATTATTATGACCAAAAATAATAATAAGTGCATGTGAGTTCTAACCAAGTGTTCTTGAGTCATCATTACAGCATCTATGACTCAATAGATCATGTATTTAACATTTATCATTAATTATCATATTTTTCTATTCACAAAAAATTCAAGTATTTAAGAAATATACCAAAAAATCACCCTAACCATTTTTTGATGTGTAGAATTTAAATATGGACACATTTTTATCAATTTTTTTCTAAATATGTGAAATTTAATTTTTAAAGAAAATCATTATTTTCTCAGAAAATACATTTTTCAAAAACTAAAATTGATTTTATAATACCCTGAAAAATTAACTAGGATATTATTAAGTTATCCTATAATTATAGGATGAAAAAATATTTATTCAGGAAGTAATTATATGAATAAATTTATTAATTTAAAATTATAATCATATATTTATTACTCACAAAAATACAAACAACTGATTATTAATTTCTAAAATACTCTATTTCATTTAGAAGGTGTCCAAATTTTATTTATACTTTCAGGGCTGATGTTACTATTCATAAGGATAATATTACTATTTATAAAGGTACATTACTATTGATAAAGGTCAATTTAAAATTAACCAAAAATGTTTGTCAATCCTATCAGACTCTAAATATCTTACTAAATGCAAATGTGTATGTAATTTTTTCGAAATTCAAATCATAGTGGTGGAAAAATTATGTTTACTGGATTGGTTATAACAATGTGGTCTTTTATAGAGACTAAGTGTTTCATGCATTCAATATTAAATTTATTTATAAATCCTAGTGTTACAAATATTCCAGGAAATTTTGAACACTCAAGATCATCCCAACTCGATGGCTACCAACAAATATGAATGGATAATTCAATATGATTATTATTGACCAAAAACCATAAATACCCAATAAAAAATGATCTCAACCACACCATTTAACCTATGAGTTTTTAAGATAAACCATATTTTTTTTACATAAAACCATGATTTATTTAGGAATACAATTTTCTTTAATTCTAAAAATATTTCATTTGAAACCTGGGATTCCAAACATTTCACTTTGGAATTTTCTTCTAAACCATGTATCTTCCCTATACATGTATAAAAATCCTAACACTAATAAAACCATATAAAACTTTCTTATTCTATATATTAATCTGTATAAATTTGAATAATTATCATTTTATTCTCTTAAGCCCCAAATCTCAATTGAAATACCAAAACCATTTTCACATCCGGTATCATTTTTAATCCGTTTAAAAACCAACACTTAACACTCAAACCCCCAAATGTCATTCAACCAAACCATTATGTCCCTCACCCAATACCTTCTTTACCAATATCTCCCCATGTGGAATTCCCAATCACAAAAAAAAAATCAACTCCTAAGAAATTATTTAAACAACCAACCAAAATTCCCTAAAAACTCAAGAAAATTCTTCTAATCTACTAAAAACAACCCTTACCCATAATAAAAACCATAAACAATAAACATTCACTATATCTAATGAATCCATTTCAATAAATATCCATCCATGACTAAAATTTACTTACTAATAAAATAAATATATATTGTATTATTTATGAGTTTTTAAAATAAAGATGAGTGGATTGCTTAATTTATCCATATTCAAAAGTATTAGTTTGGAGGATTAGAAGAATGAAGCATTAAAGAAGATGTATTTGGATCTCATTGTTGAAGTAAGTGAAGAGAAATTTTAGGAAATCACACTAGAGTTTTTTAAATAATTTTATTTTAATTGTCTTGTTATATAGTTTATATTGGGAGGATAATCATGAAGTATTTTATTGACTAATTTTATTTGTCATGTTGGAATATACACTAAGTAGTTCATCAACTTACTGAAAAAGACACTTTTACCCTTGATATTCCAAAGTAATCTAATTATAATAAGAAGAGAGAGTTAGAAAATAATATTACATAATCTCATAACTCAACCATAAAAAAATAACCCATTTTATGTTCCTCACCTCATGATCATTTTTAGGGTAATTAAAATATGCTAGTTTTCTAAGGAATACAACCAAAGAGTTTTCAATCAAAAAGATATGAAATCCGATATTCTATAAGTTGAGGAACTATATAATTTTTATAATATTTTAAAAATTATTCATATATATTAGGAACAATAATAAAATCATTTCTATCAAAGAAAAATATATTAAATTTATATAATGGAATATTTATTTTTCTAGAATATAGTAACAATTGAATTTATTAGGTTAGTAAGGCAACCCATATTTTATTTCACCTTAATTCATGATTTTTTACATAAAATTACTCATAAAACAGTCCCATAAGATTATGGAGATTAGTTTCTTTTGAAAATTTGGTATTTAGAACATAAACTTGAAACATGGATACAACAAAATCATTTAAAAATTCCTTAACATGCTCTTAAAAATACCTCATTTTTTTAAAACTACATAGGATAACTCATGGAAAAACATAAGAAAGGGATGTGATATAAAGACCAGTATGAAAAAATAAAATAATATCACATGTTAAAGTATTAAATTTTAACTAAGAGGCATATCAAGATAACATAATAGGGGTTAGAATCATATTATTGAAAAATTAATCATGATATAACATGATAGAATAAAGGAAACATTGGAATGTGGTGACAACATAATTCATGTCATAAAAATAAGTCCAGGGTAACTACCAAGACAACATCACATGATAGACAAAGTCCCTTAATAGATTATTTTTACTTCGAAATCCCATACATAAAGTAACATTATACTAAAATGTTACCCAATCCATTGAAGTACTATCTGGGTGCACCCATCATAATGTATTCATGCTCATGTGAGCCACATAGATCATTCAACATAAATATATATTTAATTACATTTAATATCATGAATATGGTGTGTGGGTTGCCTAAATATAAATAACCAATAAATTAATTATAGGTATATCGATGTGAAGAAACATGAGTGGAAATGGGTTTGGGAATCCACTACCCAAATGTTTTCCATGGAAAATAATAGGATAATTTTGGTAGAATAATGGGGGTGTATAAAGGTTCATGGGAGGTATTAATGAGAGTGAAATGGGTATCTTATTACATGTAAATAATAAGGTAAGCAAGAGGGATGTTTTTGAATATATCCCAACATAAAAAAATGTAAAACAAAAGGCATAACATAAGGGAGGTGCTTGAATATAAAGGAGAGGGAGAGGATCCCTTAGCTTGAGAGGGTGTTACCCAAAGCTTGTGAGGAGATTCTCAAGATCTTGGGTGACCCTTGAAAGGTCTCTAGATAGGTAAATTCAGATAAATTATATGCTAAAATAATTTTTAGTAATGATAAATTGGATTTTGATTGGGTTTGTATTGAAAAAGAGAGGAGAGTTCATTATTAATTTTTGAACATAGGTTTTAGAATCCACATGATAAAGTAGTCAAAAATAAAAACCATACCATGGATTTTCCCATGGTTTCTAAAAATTTGGAGCTGTTTTAATTATTTTACACATTTAAGAACTGATTTAATTAAAATAATACCCTTGTTGGTGTGTAAGTGAGTCATGTTTACAAAGAATTTATTTTTAAACCTTAAAATATAACATAGAATTTGGAGGATTCATAAAGGCTTTATAAATACAATAAGCTAAACTTTAAAACACATTATTTTAAAGAATAAAAATATATTTTGTTTTGGATACCTTTTATATCATATATTACATCACGTTTGGGACATTATGATGTCATAATAAACATAATATATTTATGCCCTATTTAGTTATGACCCAAAAATTTGGTTGTCTCAGAAAATTATGAAAAACACCATTTAATAACTTCAACATGCTAATTTAAAAAATTATACTTATTTTATCTACAAAATTGTCTATGTATTAGAATCTATACTTTAAACTTAAAAATCCACATTTATTGAAAAATACTGATTTTTAGACCATAAAAGCCTTCTAACACTTACAAAAATTATTTTTGACCTAATAAAATTATATTATCATTTATATTTAATAAATATTACTTAAAAATAATATTTTAATAAAATATAGTTTATTTAAAAAATTATTGAATTCATAAAAAGTGTGTTTAGATTGAAATTATATTTTTCTCAAAAATATAATTTGTCTTTCATTGCATCAAAATATAATTTCAATAAAACATTGCATTTAACCACAATAAAAGGATAAATATATTAATTTTATTATTAAGAATAAAAGTGTAAATATTCTTTCTTTTAGGGACTATATATATATATATCCCTTTATTACAGCAGTGAACACCCCTAAGGGTAAAGTGTGCAGTGATGATATTCCCTTGGGGTGGTTCGACGTACATGGTTTGGGATGTGATCTTGATGAGATTGAAATTATTTAATAAACTATTTTTTTTGTTCTTTAGTTTTTAAATCTTGGCTTGGGAATGGTCATGGGAAAATCTGGGTGATGTTATCTCTCTCAAAAGCCCTGATAAATGGGCTTCATAGGGTATGATCATGCTGTTCAAGGAAATCAGTTCTTATTTATGTATCATTTAGACCATATCACAAATCATAATATACTAATACTAATCATCATGGTAAAAAAACTATATTATCAATGGTTATGATGTTTAATGGTATTTTAATTTTGAAGACCATATAATTGTTCAAAATAGAAAAAGTAGTACATGTTTTTTCTATAACTTAATTTCTTAATAAGTAATTTATTTATTTAAAATTGGGATTTCATTTATAAAATTGTGGATAGTTAAATTTTCCCCCCTTAAGAATTTTTGTCTTTGAAATTTTCATTTTATAAACTAAAATAGATGAGGGTACTTCTATTTAATTTCATCTTTCAATTCATTTATTACTTCCTCATATTTTTGGTTCTACTACAACAATTTGATTAGGTGGGATGTATTCTTTTTTATAACCATATCTATATTATCAAATATCTTCACTAGATGATCATCTTATGAAATATCATTTTCTGATGGTACCACCTATATATTCAGTACATGTGAGGCTTTTGGTATGTACTTCCTGAAGAGGGACACATGGAACACATTATTTACATCAGATTGATTAAGTGGGAGTGCTAGTTGATAGGCCCCCACTCTAATGTGATCGAGGATCTAAAAGGGGCTGATGCATCATGGGTCAAACATTCCCTTCTTTACAAACCTCTTGAATTTATTCTATAGTTTTATACAAATTTATAATTTATCTATGACCTTAAACTCTAGTTCTCATTGATGATTATATAAAAATATTTTAATTCAACATTGCGTGGATTTTATGTCATTTTGAATAGTTTTAAACTTCTCTATCATCATATAGATAATATTAGATCCAATCATCCTCCCCTCTCCAACATCACGCCTGTATGTTAGAGTCTGATATATTGTCCCATATAGAGTCTCAAATGTACCATTGGAATGCTATAATGGAAACTATTATTATATGAAAAACCAATAGGGGAATGTGTTAATCCTAACATCCTTAGAAAACCATTGAACATGATCTCAACATATCTTTCAGAGTTTGAAAGGTCCTTTCAGACTGAACACTCATCTACATGTGATATGTAGAATGAAGTTCAGTTTTGTATTTAATTCTTTATGAAGGCTTCTCAAAAACCACAAGGTAAACCCTTGATCTCGATTATATACAATAGAAAGTGGAACTCCACACGATCTTACCACCTATCTTATGTGTATCTTGGTGAGTTACTCAAGATATAAATATTTCTTGATAACAATGAAATGTTTTGACATTATAATGTGATCAATTACCACCTATATGATATTATTTCATCTAAATATCTTGGGAAGTATAATGATAAAATCCATGTTTTTTTTCCACATTTCTATATGTCTTTGTCCAATGGTTTCAACATTCCATTAGAATTTTTTGTTCCTCCTTTACTTGTTGGCATAACATGAATCGAGACAAAAACTCTGCAATATATCTATTTAAGTAATACCACTAGAAATTATTCTTTAAATATCTATACATATTTATGATTTTTATATTAATAGATAATTATGATATATATTAATCATAAAAAAGTTCCGTATTCTTTTCGAGTTTTGATGGGACATATATCTGGGTTTCAAACCTTATAACTCCATCTTCATTAAAGTTGAAATCTTGAATATTTGATACCTTCTACTGTATGACCTCATCATCTTTTTGATCCTCCTTGATCATCTAGAGAATGGCTATACGAGTAGTTATTTTAGAATGGTATGATGAAAATACATTTATTATTCTCATATCCATCCTTCAAATTTCTTAGAATATTGGATCCCTTGTAATCCTCATCATGGATAGGTTTGTAGGGTCCTTTATACACAGATCATCTGAATCTTTTTTCACATTCCCAGGATAGTAATGGATTGAACAATTAAAATACTTGATAAAATTTAACCAACTTCATTGGAACATATTAAGATCCTTTGGTGTGAACATATACTTGAGACTTTTACGATCTGTATATATTCCACACTCCTCCCTATAGAGATAATTCTTCCAAATCATTAATGGAAAGATCATTGTAGCCTATTCTAAATCATGAGTTGGGTACCTCTTCCCATGGATCGTTAGTTTGAAGGAGGTGTAGGATATCACTTTTTCTTATTTAAAGAGTAGAAAACCCAATCCATTTTTGGGTGCATCTCCATATATCTAAAATCCACCCCCTTAGTGGGAAATATGAGAACATGTTTAGTGATAAGCCTCTTCTTCATATTTGTAAAACATTCCACACATTCTTTATTTTAGAAATAATCAAACCTTTTCTAAGTTATATTGGTTAATGTTCTTGATCATCCTAAGATGATCCTCACAAATTGAAGATAATACCTAGTTAATCCATGTAAACTATGGATATCCTTCACGGAGGTTAGTATGGGACAGCCTATAATTGATTTTGTTTTTAAAGGGTCTATATATATATCTTATTTGGTGATAACATGCCCCAGGTATGTTACATTTTCTTAATAAAAACAAAATTTACTATAATTTAAATACCTCTTTTATTTTTAAATGTTCTTCAGTACAATATTCAAATAATCCTCATGTTCCTCCTTTCTTTTGGAGTAGATGAGAATATATTCTACAAATGCTATGAATTTTTTTGAGGTAATATCTAATGACTCTATTAATCAAGTCCATGAATATTTATATATAATTATTGAGTCCAAATGGAATCACTATAAACTTATAGTAGAGATACCTTGCATGAAAATTATTCTTGGGGTTATACTCCCTCTTCACCTTTATATGATATCATCCCGATCAAATATATTCCTTAGAGAAAAAATTGGATCCATATAGAAGATCAAAAAGTCATTAGTTCTTAGTAGAGGATACATGTTATTTATCATGATCTTATCAATATCATCCTAATAAATAAAAATTTTCATTAACCCATGATTATTCTTGAATAAGAGGACAATTTTACCCCATATTTAAGCAATTGGGTGTATGAACCATTTATCCATATTATCTTATAGTTACTTCTTTAGCTCCTAAATTTTGAAAACTACATCTTATATGGAGTCTAGGATATTTGTAAATATCTGGGTATAAGCTCAATTGAAAAATCAATATCAATTCTAGGAGAAATACTAGGAAATTCTTTGGGAAACACATAAGTGAATTACCATAAACTTTAAATATCTAAAAGAATGATATTTTCATTAGTCTCATTAATTTGAGTTAAATACACATTATCACAATGTAATAATATCTATGCTTGAGATGTTGGTAAAAAAGAATATTCATCATACTTCTTACACATGTATAAAATTGGATGAATATTTTTGATATAGAGGGTGATTTACTTTTCTCAGCAATTTATATCAGCTATATACAAGGAAATCCAATCTGTGACCAAAATAGAATATAATTTTTCTAAAGAAAGTATCATAAGGTTTACTGGGAAGTTCATCCTTTTAATTTTGATAGGGGAGGAATTATATTCTTATGAAACAATAATTTCTCCATTTTCAATTTTCATCAATATCTCTACTTCCCTGATTTATGGTTGTGTTTGTATTAATATACTATACTTGTGTGATACAAAATAATTTATAAAACCTGAAGAAAAAAATTAAGTTTTCTATCCATGAATGAATAACTAGCATACCTATCACCTCTTCATTGTTGGGATCCACCTCAGTAGTTGTGATGGAATAATCTCTCACATACTTCCTTGGTGGTGGTTAGTGTTTATTATCTCCTAAAAACCCATGTCTCAGGACATGGGATTAAAAAATTCACATGTTACTTGAAATTGAAACATTGTACTAATAGATATGGGTTGACTAGGGGATTACATTCTTCCATCATATTGGTGGGTTTATCTTGTTTAAAATCGCTAGCTTGGTGACCTTATATACCACAACTTAATTATTTCCTCACCCCCTTTTGGCACTTTTGAGGACGCTTCTTCAAAAGTTTTTTGAAAAGTGGGATATTGGAATTTAATTCCACCACTGTATTTAGCCATCATACCTCCAGAATGAAACTCTATTTTCCACTTCTTATCCCATTGAAAACCTTGAGATTCACTAATTTCCATTTCATCTTTGGGGGCACATTTTACAATTTCAACATAGTTTTAAAATTCTTGAATGGATAAGACTTTCCATAGACTCATCTATGACCCAAAAAATAAGTGGTTAAATTTATATTCTAGGTTAATGACAAAGTTAGATTTCTATCATGAAAGTCATGTAAAAGTCTCATCATATAACCCAATGGATTCGTCATTCTTTTGATTGAGGATAAGTAAGACCCTATCCATTTTAAGTATAAGAGTGTGAAAAAAATATTTGTTAATGTCTTGGTAGAATTCATTCCAATACATTTCTTGAACCTATTCTTTAGGATTTATAGTTTTTTTTCAATGTCCCCCATTTATCATCTTATCCCTCCATGTAATAAATAGCCAGTATGAAATTCTATTTCTTATATAATTAAAGGATGAAGAAGACCTTTTGATTTTATTTTTTCCATTAATCTATGATTAATGGATCGAAATATCCAATGAACGTTAGAGGCCTTTGTTGTATTATGGTCTTAATTGGAAATTATGATTTATTATGGGGATTTATGCATTACTACTGATTCATTTTTTAGTTCAAAAATCAAGTCAATGGATAAATTATTATAAAAAAGTGAGAGATTTCTGATCCCATTAGGCTGGGTATTTCATTTGGCAAGTAATTACATTATTCTTCACATTGGTTTTTAACTTGGTTCCTCCCATTCCAATACATTGAATAGAATAAATGGAATGTTAGAGATGATTATTTTTAAACTCATAATCATATAAATGAGAAACTATGAAATTTAAATGGATTACTCATAATTGACAAATATTCCTTAAGCTATGAAGTTATAGAATTTAATCTAAATTATTCATAATATTTTTTCTAACATAAAATCTTATGGGAATTTTTGTTCCCTTAAAAATGGTCTATATGTATCTTGTGAATTTACCCAAGAATATCACCTGATAGTGTCAAACTATGTGTAGAGAATTTCCCATTTTCATGTATTATCTGACGATTAAGTCTAGGTCAATGTTCCATTTTTAATGTTTATTACCCCTAGTCACGTATATTATTTTTCCACATCCACATATAGTGTCCATACATGGATTTATTTTCTTGGAAACCACTTATACTACACTTAAAAAAATTAGGGACGTTTTCTTATGATTAGTCTTTTTCCTGACGTATTTTTCTAATGGTTTCTAATCATAATTCAAGAAATTAATAGACATTCCTCTGATACCAACTATGACAACCTATATTTTATTTCACCTTAATTAATAAATTATTACATAAAAGTACATATAAAACAATCCCAGAAGATCTTAAATCAAAGACTCTTTGGGAAATTAGGCACATAACACAATAATTGAAACATTGATTGAAAAATATTTTTGAAAAATTACTTTATATGCTCTTAAAATTATATTGTTCCTCTAAAACTATATAAGATAACCTAGGTACGTACATATGAAAGGGGTGAGATATAAATACCAGTAATAGAATAAAAAGAACATGGTATAATGTGAAGTAGTACATGATATCCAAGAGGCATATCAAGGTAACATAATATTATAGAGAATCATAATCTTGAACAACGAAGCATGATATAACATGATAGAATAAAGGAAACATGGGAATGTGGTGAAATCATAAATTATTTAATAAACATGCATCAAGGTTAACTGACAAGACAACATGATATGGTTGGATGAGTACCATAATGGATTAGTTTTACACCCTAATTCTATACATGAAGTATAGTGAGACTAAAACATTACCTAACACATTGAATCACTCTATGGGTGCACCGATCATAATATGTACATGCTCATGTGTTCCACATAGATTATTGAAAATAAATACCTATTTTATCACATTTAATCCCATTATTATGGAGTGTGGGTAAAAATACATATATATCCCAAATAAATGAGGTAAATGTACATCTAGGTGAATACTGTTGAGTGTAAATAGGTAAGGTATTCACTAAACAAATGGTTTGATTGGGAAATCACAATTCTTTGGTATGAAAAATCATTGGATAATTTTATCTCTATAACAGGGGTACATAAAGGTTCATGGGAGGGATTAATGAGATTTAATGTGGTCTCTCATCATTTAAAAATAATAATGGAACTAAGATTTCAGTGTGGGAACATATCCCATCATGAAAAAATGGAAAAAAATGCACAACTTAAAGGCAGTTCTTGAATAAAGAGGAAAATGATTTCTTGATATAGCCATATTCAAAAGTATTATTTTCGAGGATTCTAAAAAAGAAGAATTGAAGAAGTTTTTTTGGATATCATTTTGGAAGTAAGGGAAGATACATTTAATTAAATCACACTAGACTTCATTAAATAATTTAATTTTAATTTTCACATTACACAATTTTGATTAGAAGGACAATAATGAGTCATTTTACTAAAATATTTTGTTCTTCATGTTGTTATATACACTAATGAGTTCATCAACTCACTAACATAAAAAGATTTAATCCTTGATCTTACAAATTAAACTAATTATAATATATAAATAGAGTTATAAAATAATCTTAAATAATCTCATAAATCAACCATCTTAAAAGAACACATTTGATGTTCCTCACCCTGTGATCATTTATAGTGTAATTAAAATATGATTATTTTCTATGGGAGATAACCATATAGTTTTTAACCGGAAAGATAGGTAATATTGTATTATTTCAGTTGAGGACCTCAATAATTTTTATAACATTCTCAAAATAATTTATATATATTAGGTACAATATAAAAATAATATTTATCAAAGGAAAATTTGTTAAATTTATAAAAAGTAAGATTATTTTTTTGGAAATAGAATGCCCATTGAATTTATTAGGTTAGTATGACCACCTGTATTTTATTTCATGTTAATTCATGAATTTTTACAAAACAATTACACATAAAACCACACCATATGATTATGGATCCAAGTTTATTTGGGAAATTAGGTATTGAGAACCTGAAATTGAAACATGGTTACTAAAAAAATCTTGTAAACTTCATTAACATGCTCATAAAAATAAATTATTATTCTAAAACTACATGGGATAACCTGTGGATGTACATAAGAAAGTCGTGAGATATAAAACATAGCAAGGGAATAAACAAAGCATATCATATGGTAAATTACTAAATGTGACTTAATAGGAATATCAAGGTAACATAAGATGGGTGATGATCATATTATTGAACAATTAATCATGATATAACATGATAGAATAAAGGCAACATGGGAATATGGTGACAATATAAATCAGGTAATAAAAATAAGTAAAGGATAACTACCAAGATAAAATCACATGATAGATATAATACCATAATGTATTAGGTTTACTTATAGATCCCATAAATGATGTTTCATGATACTATTGTATTTCCCAATCCATTGAAGTACTTTTTGGGTGTAGCCATTATAATATATACATGCTCATGTGTTCCATATAGATCGTTCAAAATGAAGAAATATTTCATCACATTTAATCCTAAGATTATGGATTGTGGGTTAAATAAATATAATTCCACAAGAAATTAATTATAGGTATATCTATATGAATTCCCTTTAGTGTAAATGGGTATGGGTATCCACTACAAAAATGTTGGGCATGGAAAATCGTAGGATCATTTTGGCAGCATAATGGGTGTATATAATGGTTCATGTGATATATTAATGAGAGTGAAATGGGTATAAAATTAATTAGAAGTCATAACTTCAGAAATAGGGATTTTTGGGAACATATAATAACACAAAAAATGGAAAAAATGGCATACCGTAATATAGGTGCTTGAACAAAGAGGAGGAGAGGATCCCTTACCTTGAGAGGGTGTCACAAAAAGATTGTGAGGAATTATTAAGAAATTGGGGGAAGATTGGTATGTATCTAGAAAGGTAAATTAAGATTAATTTAATTCTAAATTAGTTTTTTAATAAATATAAACGGGAGATTGAGTGAGTTTACATAGAAAAAAGGGGAGAGTTCTTTATTAATTTCTGAACTCAGGTTTTGGACTCCACATGATAAATTAATAAAATATAAATATTATACTAAGTTTTCTTACCATGGTTTCTATAAAAATTGTAGTGGTTTTAATTATTATACATGTTTAAAAACTGATCTCATTAAAATAATACCCCTAGTGATTTTGAAGTGAGTCATGTTTACAAAGAATTTCTTTTAAAACTATAAAATATAATATAGATGTTGGAGGAATGATTAAGGCTTTATAAAAAAACCTAAAAAATTATTTTAAAGGGGACATATGTATTTTGTTTTGGATACCTTTTATATCATATATTTTACCAATTTTGGGTAATGATGATTTCCTAATACACTATATATTTATGCGTATTTAATTTTGACTCAAAAATTCAGCTGTCTCTGAAAATTATGAAAAAAAACCATTGAATAATTTCAATGTGCTAATTTTAAAAATAATATTTATTTTATCTAAAAATTTATCTAATTATGAGTGTTGTTACTTTTAAATTAAAAATACACATTTATTGAAAAATATTGTTTTTTGACAAAAATAATTTTCTGACCCTATAAAAATTATTTTTGTATTTTTAAAATGATATTATCATTTATATTTAACAAATATTATAAATTAATAATATTTAATTAAAATATAATTGATTTAAAAATTTATTGAATTTGGAAAAAAGAGTGTTTTGATTGAAATGATATATTTCTCCAAAATTTAATTTTTGTGTCATTACATCAAAATTTAAAATTTATCAAACTTATTATTTATTCAAAATAAACGGATAAATATAATATTTATCTTATTTGAAATAAAATTAAAAAATTCATACTATTAGGGACTGATATATAGCCAATTATTAAAGCTACAAACACCCTAAAGGAAAAGTGTTCAATGGTGAGATTTTCTCTGGGTGGTTTGGCATATATTTTTTGGGACATGATCTTGATGAGCTAGAACTTATCTCATAAATAGTTTCATTTTTGATTTAGTTATTGAATATTCACTCAGATTTATCAAAGAAAAATCCTAATGATGATATCTTCCTTAGAATCCCTGATAATTGGGCTTCATAGGGTATAATCCTACTAGTCAGGGCGATAACTTATCCTCTTTGTATCAATAATACTTTATCACAACTATTAATATACTAATATTAATCATCACTATACAAAACTATATTATCAATGGTTATGATTTTTAATGTTATTTCAAATTTGGAAAACTATATAAATGTTCAAAATAAGCAAAGTAGTGTATGTTTTTCAATAAATTTATTTATTAGAGAGGAAGTTTCTCATTTAAAAATAGAATTTCATTTATAAAAGTTTCGGTCGTTTTATTATACCCCCTTCAAAAACATTTTCCCCAAAATATTCAATTTATAAACTAAAATAGATGGGAGTAATTCTATTTTATTTCATCATTTGGTTCCCATGTAACCACCTCAAATTTTTGGTTATGCTACAAAACTTTGACCATGTGAGTTGTATTTTTTTTTTGTAAAACCCTATC
This sequence comes from Viscum album, assembly GCA_963277665.1. Taxonomy (NCBI): domain Eukaryota; kingdom Viridiplantae; phylum Streptophyta; class Magnoliopsida; order Santalales; family Viscaceae; genus Viscum; species Viscum album. The sequence goes on from OY728163.1 coordinate 1,516,252,479, forward strand.
TATATAATATAAGATCTTAACCAGATTATCCCTATATGAAAGACCATTTTCCAATGTTACCACCTTCAGATTCTGTGTATGTAAGGGTTCTAGTATGCACTTTTTTAATATGGATTCACAAAACAGATTATGTACTTGAGATAGGTTAAGTGGGAGTGATAGCTAATAGACCAATGCTCTAATGAAATCAAGGATCTCAAAGGGGCTGATGCATCTTGGTTCAAAATTTACTTTCTTCCCAAACCTCATAAATTTCCTTCATGGAGATATAAAAAGGCACAATTTAACTCTTACCTCAAACTATAGTTCTTATCAAATATTATCTTCATAGATTTTGTATCCACTTTTTTTTAGATTTCACATGATGCTAAATGGTTTGAAACTTCTATATCATCACATGGATAAGATAATGTCCAATCAGCTTCAACTATCTAACATCTTCCAAGTATGTTAGAGTCTAATACGTCTTCCCATATATATTCTCAAAGGTTCCATTTGAATTATATAATGGAAACTGTTGTTTTATGAGAACACCACTAGGGGATGGTGTTGATCCCAACATCCTTTGGAATCCATTGAACATGATCTCAATAGATATTTCAGAGTTCGAATGGTCATTATAGACTGAACATCTATCTAAGGGTGATAAGTAACACTAAATCTCAGTACTATATTTAATTATTAATGAAGTATTATCCAAAACCTTAATGTAATACATGAATATCAATCAGATACAATATAGAGGAGAATTCCATGTAGTATTACCACTTCTCTTATATTTATATTTGAAGGCTAGTCAAGAGAGAAACATTCCTTGATTGAAATAAAAAGTTCTAACTTTATAAGGTGATCAACTACCACCCATATGACATTATTTCCTTTAGATTTCATGGGGAGTACTATGATGAAATCAATGATTTTTTTCCAATTTATATACTGGTATGGTCAATAGTTTCATCATTACCTTATAATTTTTTTATTCCTCCTTGAATTGTGGGCATATCAAGAATAAAGACACAAACTCCACAATCTCTCTCTTCATGTAATCACACTAGAAATTTTTCTTCAACCCTATGTACATCTTGGTGCTTCTATGATTAATTGTTAAGAATGAGCTATATGCATCATCCAAAAGTTCCCTCTTCATTTTTTGGTTTTTATGGGACACATATCTAGGTTTTGAAACTTGTAACACTATGTTCCACAAAGTTAAAATCCGTAGTATGTGATACCTTCTTTTTTAGAACCTCAGAATCCTTTTAAGCCTCCTTGATCCTCTCACGAATGGATGGTTCAGTAGTTATCTTTTCAAGGTAGGATGATGATCCTTTTATTATTCTGATATACATCCTTTTCAAATACATGAAGATTGGATCCCTTTTAATTCTTATCATAGATAGGGTTGTAGGGTTATTAACACTCATAGTATCTTCTAATTTTTTTAACATTCCTAGGATAAAAATGGATTGAATAATCGTAATCCTTGGTCAACTCTAACTACCTTCATTGGAAGATATTAAGATCCTTTAATGTGAGTATATACTTGAGACTTTTATGATATGTATATATGTCATACTTCTACCTATAGAAATAATGCCACTAAGTATTTAATGAAAAGATCATCATAGACAATTATAGATCATGGTTTTGGTTGTTATACTCATGGATATTTAGTTGGTAGGAGGTGTATTCTATCACTTTGTCATCTTTCATGAGTAGAAAACCCAACCCCATGTAGGATTCATCACAGTATATCAAAAACTCATCCTTATTGGTTGGTAATATGAGTACAAATTCAATGATAAGCCTCTTATTCATCTCTGTAAAACATTACTCACATTATTTATTCTAGAAATACTTTACCCTTTTCTGATTTATCTTGGTTAGTGGGATTGATAATCATGAGAAGTTTCTCACAAATTGATGATAGTACCCAGCTAATCAAATACAACTATGGATATACTTTATAGAGGTTGTTATTGATCATATTTCCATTTCATTGGGTTTTAAGAGGTATACATATATATATTTTTAGTAATATCATTCCCTAGGAATGTTACTTTCTCTAAATAGAAATGACATTTATTATACTTCACATACATCTTTTCTATTTGGAATTTCTTCAGTACTATATTCAAATGATCCTCATGTTACTCATTTCCTTTTGATTAGATGATAATATCTTCTATAAACACTACAAAATATATTTTGGGGTAATCTCTTAAGACACTATTCATAAAGTATAGAAAGATTTCTCAAGAATTTTTTAGTCTTAATTTCATCACTATGAACGTATAGTTTCCATAACATTCATGAAAAGTAGTATTCGGGATATCCTCCTTTGTCACCTTTACTTAATAGCATCCTAATCAAAGATAAACCTTATAGAAATATTAGGCTCCACATAGCTGATAAAAAAATTCATCAATTCCTAGTAGATGATACTTTTTTATTATCATGATCTTATCAAGATCATGATAATCAATGAAGAGGTTAATTAACCATTAATTCTTCCTGAAGAAGTGTACTGGCGCACCCCACATTGAATTAATAGGGCGTATGGACCATTTATCCATATTTTCTTGTAGTTTCTTTTGTCTCTTATAAAGTTTAACAACACCCATTATTTATGGAGTCTTTAATATTGGTAAATATCTTGGCATAAGTTCAATTGGAAACTCTACATCATATCTTGGATGAGGACTAGGTATTTCTTTGGGAAACACATAAGTGAATTCCATTATAATAGAAAAATCTAAAATCATGATATTTTCTTTAGTCTCAATCATTTGATCTAGATACACTTCAGTATAAGGAAATAATATCCATGATTGAGATGTTGGTACAAAATAATATTCATCATTCGCCTTAAAAATTTATAGAATTGGAGGAGAATTTGTGATACAGAGGGTGATTTACTTTTCTTGAGAATTTAGGTTGGCTCTATATAAGGAATTTCAATCCACGCCCAAAATAACATCAAATTTTTTAAATGGAAGTATCATAAGGTTTTCCAGGATGTTCATCCCGAAAATCTTGACAAGGGAGGAGTTATATACTTTTGATATAATAATTTCACCATTTTAAATTTTTACCAATAGATCTTCCTCCATGATTTTTGGTGGAGCTTTTATATGTCTACTAAACTTATGTGATATAAAATAATTCATAAAACTAGAATTAAAAAGTAAGTTTTCTATCCTTGAATGAATTACTAGAGTACTTGTAACCACTTCATTACTTGGATCCATCTTAGTAGTTGTGATGGAATAATCTCTCCCATTATTCCTTAGTGTTTTTTGGTGTTTATTTTCACTGAAAACCCATGTATTAGGGAATTATATTCCTAAAAGCCTATATTACTTGTAATTTAAACACTATAATTTTGGATAAGGGTTGACTATATATTTACTCTATTCCATAATATTAGTTTATTTATCTCATTAGTATTCTCTAGATAATATATTTTCCTTCCCACACCAAAATCATTTCCTCACCACATTTAGGATCTTTTTAGGATACTTCTTCCCACACTTTTTGACAAGTGGGATACTGGAATTTCATTACACCATTGGATTTATCCATCATAACTCCATAATGAGACTCAATTTTTTTCTTATTATCCCAATGAAAACCTTGTGATTCATTGTTCTCTATTTTGACTTTGAGGACACATTAGAAAATTTCATCATAGTTTTCAATGTCCTGAATGGTTGTGTATTTTCATTGACTCAGCTTAGAACCACCAAATAAGTGATGAAATTCATATTTTGGGGTAACACCAAAGTAGTAGTAATATCATGATAGTGTTTTGATATTTTCCTCATATTCCATGATGTATTCTTCATCCATTTTCTTGAGGATAATAAATTTTATATCAATTTTAAGATGAAGAGTGCAAGGAAAATATTTGTTAAAAATATTTTCTAGAATTTCTTTCACTCCATCACTTCATCCTCTTATTTAGGCATTATATTTTTGATTAATATCCTCCATTGATAAAATTATACCTCTATGTAATAAATATATAGTATGAAATTATCTTTCTCAGATCATTTAAAGATAGAGAAGATATTTTCAATGGAGTTTTTCCATTTCTCTATGATTAAGGAATTGAAAGATCCACTGAAAGTATAAGGCCTTTGTAACATAAAAGACTCAATTGTAACTTACCATTTCTTAGGGGAATTTAGGCATTCCAAATAATAAAATTTTTATTTAAACACTTAAGTTGATTGATATATTATTTTCACAAAGTTCAATATCCCCCCATCAGGTTGAGAATGTTATTTGAGAAGTAATTACATTGTTCATCACATTGGTTTTTGAATTGGTTCCTCCTATTCCCAACCATTGACTAGAATAAATGGAAAGTTAGGGGTGATAATTTTTAATATAGTATTCATATAAATGTGATACCCTAAAAATTAATGGGATAAGTCATAATTGACATATATTCCTTAACCTAAGAATTTATAGTCTTCAATCTAAATTATTCATAATATATTTCCTGACATAAAATCTTATGAGAAATTTTTGTTCCCTAAATAATGATTTTATATAGATATTGTGAATTTACATAAGAATATACCTTGAGAGTGTCAAACCATGTGTGCATTAAATCCCCCTTTTATGCACCTGGTGTTGAATTAGTCCATTTCAATATGCCCTTTTTGGGGCTATTACCCATGGGTACCTCTGTGCAAGATCCACATCCACTTGTAATATCTAGACATTCATGTATTTTATTAGAAACCAGTTACTCTACAATTTAAAAAAATTGAGGGCCGTTTTCTTATTCTTAGTATTATCCATAAGGATTTTTATAGAGTTTTTTTTATCCTAATCGTAAAATAACTAGAATTTCCTCTGATAGAAACTGTGAAAACCCATATTTTATTTCATATTAATTCATGAATTGTTACATAAAAGTAAAGTAAAAAATTCCCATAAGGTCATAAATCATAGTTTATTTTAGAAAATATGCACATAACACATCGAATTGAAATATGGATAGAAAAACATTATTGAAAACATCCTTAACATGCTCTAAAAATTCTATTGTTTATACAAAAACTGCATGAGATAACCTAGGTATGTACATACAAAAGGTGTGAGCTACAAATCCTTGTAAGGTAATAAAAAAAATTGTATAAGGTATATTTTTTACATGTGATCCAATAAGCATATCAAGTTAACATAATATGGGTGAGAATCATAATCATGAACAATGAAGCATGATATAACATGAAAACAAAAAGGAAACATGGGAATGGTGAGACAATATAAATCATGCCATAAACATGGGTAAATGTTATCTACCAATAAAAAATGACATGTTTGGATGATTCCCATAATGTATTAGGTTTACCCTATATTCCTATACATTATGTATAATGAGTCTAAAACATTCTCCAATGCATTGGAGCACTATTTGGGTGTACCCATCATAATATGTACATTCCTAGGTCTTCCACATAGATCATTAAAAACAAGGATGTATATCATCACATATAATCCCATTATTATGGAGTGTGGTTTTAAAAAATATAAGTCCCAAAGGAATGAACTAAAGGAAAATCCAGGTGAATACCCTTGAGAGGAAATTGGTATTGGTATTTATTACACAAATATTTTGTATGAAAAATACATGATTATTTTGTCCATACAACGGGGGTATATAAAGGTTCTTGGCAGGGATTAATGAGAGTTTAAGGGGTCTATATTAACTTATAAATCATAATATACATAATATTTATGTGACATAACATATCCTAATATGAAAAAATGAAAAAGAAATGGTATAGATTAAACGTGGTGCATGAATAAAGAGCAGAAGTAGAAGATCACTTACCTTGAAAGGGTGTCTCTAAATACTTAAGAGGAGATTCTTAGGAGATTTAGGTAACCTTGAGAGGGATACAGATAGGGTATGGTAGAGTAATTTCATTATGAAATTGTTTTTAGAGAAGTTAAATGATAATTTTAGTGGGTTTATATAGAAAAAGTTAGGAGAGTTGTTTATTAATTTCCAAACATAGTTTTTGGACAATATATGATAAATTAATAAAAAAAACATAGACCATCACATGGTTTTTTCCAAGGTTTCTACAAAAGTGTAGTGATTTTAATTATTTTATATTGTTAATAACTAAGATCATTTAAAAAATAACCTTATTGATGTGGAAGTGAGTCATGTTTATAATGAATTGATTTTAAAACCTTAAAATATAATATATATTTTGGATGATTCATGAGGTATTTAAAAAAATCAAATAACCAAAAAAACACACCATTTTAAAGGAGAAATGTAAAATTGGTCATGGATACATATTATATAATATTTAATTTATCCTTTACGTCATTAGGATTTCATAATAAGCATCATATATTTATATTGTATTTAATTTTGACCAAAAAATTCATCTATCTTTAAAAATTATGATAGAATCACCATTGGTTAATTATTATAATATGATTCTAAAAATAATTTTTTTATCCAAGAAATATTTAATTATGATAATTTTAACTTTTCAAGGAAAAATCCATATTTATTGAAAAATATTTTTTTTAACTATAATTTTTTTTCAAACCATATAAAATTATTTTGGAATCCATAAAATTATATTATCATTTATATTTAATACATATTTTTTTATAATAATATTTTAATAAAATATCATTTAGTTAAAAAATTCTTGAATCCATTAAAAAAAGTGTTTTCATTGAAACTATATATTTCCCAAAAATAAAATTTACATTTCATCGCATCAAAATATTATTTTTATCAAGATTATTATTTAATAATAAAAATATGATATATATAATCATTATTTTATTGAAAATATAAGTATAAAAGATCATACTGTTATAGTCTAGATAAATATCCCTTTATTACATCAATAAACACCCCAAGGGTAAGGTGTGTGATAGAGAGATTCTTTTAGGGTGGTTTGGAAGATATTGTTTCGGTCGTGATCTCGATGAGATTGATCTTAACCCATAAACGGTTTCATTAATTCTTTAGTTTTTCAATACCATATTGGATTTGGTAAAGATAAATTCCCAGTGATGTTATCTCTTACAAAAGCTATGATAAATGGTCTTTTTAGTGCATAATCCTATAAGTCGAGGCCATCACTTATTCCATCAGTTTCATTTGTAATTTATCATAACCCTTAATATAACAATCTTAATGGTAAATATACACTGACTATATTATCAATGGTTATGATTATAAATGGTCATTTAAATTTTACAGACCATATAACTATTAAATATATCAGTTCAAATGTTTTTTATAGATTTATTTCTTAATGAGGAATTTACTCTTTTAAAAATTTAATTTATTTTATAAAATTTCAAGTTGTTATAGTTGTACATAAATTTTATACTTTATAATACTAAAGGATAAAAGTAATTCTACAAGAACCCCTTGAGAGGAGACAATGAATAATTACGGGAAAAGTCACACTATCTCTCTTCATCATTAAGATAAGGTTGTTATTGAAAATATTTTTTGATGATAATAATAAATTAGAAGTGTATAGGAAATTAACAATAAATATAAAACAATGGGAATAAATTATGATAAAAAACTAAAAGAATTTCCATTTTTCCTTAATAACCATGAATATTAACAAAATTAAATTCAAGGAATACACCTTAATTAATTCTTTAATATGATTAAAATATTACTTGATAATTTTTACCAAAGTTTTACATTAAATCATAAACTATAACCTCTTAATATTTATATCCCATAGTCTTCATTTTCCTCAAAACTAAAAATTTCACAAATGGGATAATTGTTTCACAAGAAACTAGATAAAAAATAAAAGAATTAATAATGAAATTTATAAATTATAATATAAAATCATATACCAAGAAATAGATTGGAGAAGAAGATTAGGAGAATAAAAAGAGTGAAAACTTTAAGGATTTATAGTATTGAATTTATTTTTCCATTTTTAATCATTTTTAGTTTTTAATATAATCTATTTTATATCTTCTATATGATACAAATTCAATTGTATTATAATTTCATCATTTATTGAAAAATGGAAGAGTAGTTTAATATATGGATTTATGTTACTTATTTGAAATATAATGTTGAATTATGTATTTTTTTCACTACTTGTTAATAAAAATACATAATAAGAATAAGTCATGATATAATGGTATAAACCATGTATTTATTTATATAGGTGTAAACCATTACGTAGAAAAGGTAACTAGGTTGTGTTATCATGAATGATATTCCATGATTTATGAAATAACATGTTAATAGGATTGTTTTTATTATTTAATGAAATCATTTTTGGTTTCATCATCATGTGATGATGATTAAAGGATTTGGAATATCCAAATAAAATATTTAAGTATTAAATTATCGAGTTCAATGATGAAGTAATTGTAACAAAAAGTTATAACTTATGCAATGTTTCATTCAAAATATGAACATCTGAGAATTGTTTAGAATCCAAAGAGTTTCTTTATATGAATACATAAACAAGATCACATCTTACGAATGGTATATATTTGAAACCATGATTCCATCATTGTGAGATTATTCAAATCAATAATATTATTTCTCTATCTCATTATCCTTGACAAAAAAAGTTTCTATCAAATTGTGAAGGAGTGGTAATCTTCACCAAGCATTGTTAGATTAATCTAGACCATGAATTTCCTAGAATAGTGGGATAATTGTACTTATGTAGGATATCTATCAAGCTTGTGTAAAAATATATTGGAAACATCAGATTCAATAGAGAAAAAGATCAATTTTTTATTTACATTAGTTCAATGTAAATTAATGGATAGATTTTACAAAAGGTTTTAGTTGATTGTTTCCACTATGTTTAAAAATAGGTTTTACCCTTCAAAACCCTTCAATGGTATCAAAACTAATGTTATAGAGTTAACTGATTCTTGGGAACTCTCATGCATTAATAGTGATAAATTGTGGATCTATTTCAAGTAACTTAATTATTGATGCAAATATTTATACATCATAAAGAGTTAGAGAAATGAAGTGATTTTATTGGTCCAAATGGATGTAATTTTGGACATGTTCATTTGAGGTACTTGATACCATACTTTAGAAGCATTGAATCATATTCTATTAAATTTGGATCTGAGTTTTAGATAGAAGTAGAAATTGATAAAATATTATTTTTTTAGAAGAACAACGAGTTTTATGAAAAAATAGTAATTGATATTGAAGTTGTTGAAAACAATATTTTAATTCTAATAAAAATTGGTGTTATTTTTAGAAATTTTAAAATCACATTTTTTCTTGTAAAAAATAGTTATAAAAAAGGTTTCTCAAAAATAGAGATTAATAAAATAATAATATTAAAACATGTTTTTTCGTTAAAAATGAATTTGGATTGTATAGAAATATGATTTAAAAATGAAAAAAAATGATATATTTAATTGAAAGAACTTCATTATTTTAAAAATTTTATTTTGTGAGGTTCTTCAAAAAATAACATAACCAAATGATTTTTTATTCCCTTGGAAAGTGCTCTCATTGAAGATTAACTACATCATAGATTTTGTAAAAAATAGTGATGTATTTTATTCTAAAAATAAAAATTATATTTTCTTAAATTATTAAGATAAATCACTAATGCGGGCCCATTGTAAATTTGTTCAACGAGGATTCAAACCATCTATTTTTTTTTGATATGATATAGTTTTAAAGTTGAATGGACATGGTATTTTTATAAATTGTTTATAAATTTTAAAATAATATCTTATATAGATGAGTTTATATTTAATTTTTAAATGATACTAATTAAATAATATCAAATGAATCTATTAAAAGTGATAATTTGGAAAATATGTGATTTTTATTTTATGTAAATTGTTTACATAAAGCATAAATTTTTTATATAATTATGAATGTTTTTAAAAAAGTATTATTTTATGAATAAGAAAAAGTCCATATTAAATTTTGGGTAAATTAATAATATAAAATATTTAATTATATAATAAATTGGAAACATTCATGTTCATATAATTATATAATGTACATAATTAAAATATATTTAAAATTTTCTATAATTATTTGTTTATGAAATGTTCATAAATGTTTATCACATGTCTAAATTTATAAATTATTAATTTATTTTCTTTATTCAATATTTTATTTAATTTATGAAGATAAAAATTTTATTTTATTAATGAATATATATTTTAGTTTGATGTGTTAAACTACTTATTACAAATATCATACCATGTATATAAATAGTTACATGATACACACGACATAAGATTGAGTTTCATGAAACCATTACTATGATTTTTGTAGGTTAAGAGTATGAAAGTAAATATTTTTTATGACTTATACATATTAAGTGTTAGGATTATAATAGAATTAAGGTATCACCAGACTATTTATCTATGTATAGTTGTATTCAAGTTTATACTTTTCAATACATTGGTACATTAGAAACTATTCTACAAAATTTGCACTTTTCTATCTATCACACCATATTTTCTCTTTAGAGGATTTTTATTTTGTATAGTTCAAAACTTTTACATTAAAATGTTTCATGCACCTTATGAAAGGGTTGTATTTAGATAGGTGGGAATATAATTCGATTTTTTATTGGGTAAGTGACACAAATAATTTGTTATATAATGTTTTATACATAAATATTTTTTTATTATATGAATTTAGTTGAAGGTATATGATAAAAAACTAAATCATTAGAATCATTCATATATAAGGGAATATGTGAGATAATACAGAGAGATTTAAAAACCATTAAAGTACTAATATATTAATTTATTCTAAAAAAGAAACATTTCAATATCTTGATCATCTTAACATTTAGGTTCTACCAAATTAAGGTGCATGTATATTATATTATGTAATGAAAGTAGGTTATAAGTGAACCTAATGAGATTAAGAAATTATATCTATTTTGATATTTGAGTTACACTTAGCTATGAAACCCTAAAATCTAAGATCCTATATGAATAGAGTTATGATAATCCAAATGATGGATTTGGTATTGTAATTTTCCACTAAAATATCAAAGAGACATATATTATATGGTTTAATTTTTTTTCTATAAAAATATCTAATAGATGATAGGAAAATAAAAGATATATCAAATAAATAATGAAACATAGATCGTAGAAAACTAATTGTTATGATATATAATTAATGGATGTTATCATTTTAATCGGAGAACATTTTATAAATTACTTATTAAATGATTGTTAAACATAATACTCATTTTATAAAATATTTATTTATTGATAAAATGAAAAGGTTATCATCATTAAACATGAATTTAATATCAATAATTGAGTAAAAAATTTAATAAAAGAAAATCCATGGACTATTATTGGAATGTAAGAATTATTCTCAAACAAGAAAGAAAATTCCATATATTGGAAAAAAATATATTGAGAAAAATAATAGTGATGAAGCTAGCTAAGAAGATAAATACAATTATAGTGATAATAAGAATGATTATATTTACATATAAATATTGATTGTTATACTCACTCTCATTTATAAATTAAATAAATTATTTAATTGACAGTTTTGAATAATAGGTATATTTTTACATTTAATTTTAAATTCAAATATTTCTAGGCTATGTATCTTTATTTTTAATAGAATTGAAATAGATATTTATGATGATTTAAATTATTTTAAATAGTGGGTTTTATTATCTATGTGACTAAACAATTGGGTTTTAAATTCAATTAAAGTAGTGGTAATTTTGAAATATACTTCAATAATAAAATATAAATATTATGATTTAAATGATAATTTTTTTTATAAAAATTGATGGAAATGGGTCTTGTGATCAACCCTTGATTTATAATTTAGTGTAATTTTTTAATCTAGATTTATTGTACATTGTGGTTCGTAAGTGTGAAGTGTGGTGTTTCTCCCATGATTTGTGGCGGGGTTTCATTCTTAGTGATAAACATACAATTGGAACATAGAATTATGTTTTTTAATTTTCATTGACTGGAGGAAATGTTTTTATATTTGATATCACCATTGGTATGTAATCATAACATTAAATTTGAATTAGAGATGAAAATACAGGGGTGGTGTGTTTAATTGATGTGGGGTGTAGGTGAGATTCAACACTACATGAGGACATCCACATTTGACAGTTGGGGTTGATATATGTTACTGAAAAAATACAATAATCTATTCCTTATAATTATATTTAAAAGGATATATATAATAATAAATGGTCATTACAACTCCTACATGAAAAATACAATAAATCATGGAGGGGTTTGTGTGCATATTTGTGATTTGAAATCCCCTCCATCTAAATATAAAATAATAAGTGTTTCATTAAAGAGTATTGGGGAAATTCCCTCTATTGTTCTCTCTTTATTCAAAATAATAGATAATGTGGGTAGATCCCCTCCACCATCCTCTTCCATCCTATTTTCCTTTTTTTCTTTAAAAATATCCTAGCATGAAGATATGTTGGGTGCTTATCTCCCTTTCTCATCACCCTCTATTCATATTCCTCTTACATTATGTGTATTTATTTCTATATTTTTGGAACTTGTATTGGAGGTTTATCAGGGGTTGGTTAAACCTTTTATTTTTATGGGGATTACCTTAGAAAGGATAAAAGAAATATTTTATGGGTTAACTATACATCACTAGTAGTGGTTTTAGAATTACATCACTCATTGGTAAGGATGAATCACTACTTACAAAATTTGATAATTTTTTGGAGGTTTTACCAAATAAAGATAGATATTTTGTGTGATATTATTGGTCAATGGAACTAGGGTATATCCATACCACATTACCGATGGATTTAGCATCACCCCGCTCCCTGATTAGAATTATAATACTCATATATTAATAAAAAATTTAGTTATATCTGAATACTTTATGATGCTGATTTTATATCAATAAATAGGTGATGATTCTTGTTTATATAGTTCCATTTCTTGATGTTCAACTTTGGATAATGGATTTCAAGTGTCAAGGGGTGAAAAATATCTTTTATAATTTATATTACCAATTTTCATTTTATTTTTTAAATGATTCTTTACGTTAATTAAAATTTATATTAAATATCTATGATTATGTTTTGGTGATTTTAGGGTTCTATCTACTTTATTTCTATTTTATATGGTAAAGTAATGAGTTTCAAATGTACATTTTTCTTATTAAAAATGGAAGTCACATGTAATATGTTTGATGAAATACCAATGTGGTAATATAATGTAATAAATGGAAGTGTTTTCATATATTATTTAAAAGTAAATTATAATGAATAATTGATATGTTTTTATGAGATATCTTTATAAAGAAAGTGGAATTTGGATTGAAGTAATATTTTTATAAGATTTATGTATCATTAAAATTAAATCCATATTATTTCTCAACAGACACATATGGATTTGTTTTATAAATGGTGGATGGAATTTTATTAATTAGCCGTTTGGTGATCCTAATTATGATTTAATTCACCCCTTTGATTATAGAAAACATCATTGGAAACCTTGGTTATTTAAGAGGGTTTATGGTAAAGTAAATTATTGGGGAATGATTCTACTATACTCATTTTGAACTAGTTTAGATTAATATTTCACTTTTGAAATCATGGTATAGTTCAGTATTATGCTTTGGATAATTCTGTTATGGGAATATCCATGTTTTTTGAATTTTACTCTAGGTAGCAGTCTTCATGCATAGGTTATTATATATATACATGATTATAGATTTGACTTAGTTCTAGGATCATATGTTTTCCTTATTCTTAGGGACATAGGTGTTCTTCCATGATATCATGTTAAAATCTATCACATATTGTTTCCTTTTAATACTTCACATTTTTACATGGATATTTTGACTCACCTGTTATTTATTCTCATAAAAGTGAAAATAATATTTTCATATTTTTAGTTTGAACTAGGTAAATTCTTTTATCTTCATATAAAACTAATAGAATCCATAAAAGAAAATTATTACTGGGTATGTGTATACTCACCCCTTGTATATAAATTATGATGAAAATGAAAATATATTTTTCTTGTTTTTATTTTTGGTTGAAAATGTTGTCATTTGTGTATTTGGGATATTGTTGGGGAAGTGTTCCCTCTTAGAGATCCATGATTTGTCGACGGTGTTCCATGGAATATCCCAACCATTTAGGATATTATTATCATTTATTTTTTACAATATTTCATTATATAGTATTATATCGAATGTATATGTTTTTTCTATGTGACATTTAAAATTATCATCCATTATATTATTTTGATTATTTTTCATCATTTGTTAATGAGGATCTGACCTATGTAATTAGTATAGTTTGAGAGAAAACATTACCCCATGGTGTAATGTCACCCCTCACCACTTTTAGAAAGACTCAAGAGATTAGGAGGATCATGTAATGGCCCGAACCTCTCTGGCCCATTCCTTTGTCGAAAAGAAGGCCATGAAGTGTTCTGGAGGGTATAATGGACTTTTCCTGCACTTTTTAGAATTTTGTGACTACACGCCGTGTAGTGTGAGTACAGACCGTGTACCACCTTGCCGAATATACCCCGTGTTGAAGCCATGTCCTTTCCGCGTGAAATAAATAAGTACACGCCGTGTAGCCCATCCTATACGCTGTGTAGTTTCTCCCCACATATGCGTTACCCTCAAACTGTGTGTTGACCAGTCAATGGCCATGTGCCATGTTAAAGCCATGTCATTGCCACGTGAAATATATAAGTACACGCCATGTAGCCCAACCTACACGCCGTGTAGTTTCTCCCCACGTATGTGTTACCCTCAAACCGTGTGTTGACCAGTCAACAGTCGTGTGCTGTATTGAATGACGTGTTGGAAGTTGCGTGGCGACCGTGTGGAATGGCCGAGTACACACCATGTACTTTTGTTTTTCACACCTATAAAAGGAGGGGTCTCTCCTCCTTTTCTTATCATTCCTCTCCTCCCATTTCCTTCAAGTAGAGCCCTCCCGATAGACTCCAAAGCTCCTTTCTTCGATAACTTCTTTGTCCGAGCTCCGATTTACGATCCGTCAGTGGACACGAGATCGTAAAGACGAGGAAGAACTTCTGAGCTTGGATATTTTGTTATCCATTCGGCCTTTACTTCCTAGATTCCATCCAAGGAGGTTTTTTCCAGGTTTGGACAGAAGCGACGGATGCCGACAGACATCTTCTGAAGTTGATCCAGGGGAGCGTTGTGATCAGAACCTATTGGGGTAGGGATTTTACCTTCATCTCTTTAATTTTTGCATCATGTGGGATGGGTGTACTCTTGCTTTCATGAGACATAGTTGAACCAGTTTAAGGAAGATAATAACTATCTTAAAGAACGAGGATGGGGAAGTTGTTATGTTTATCATTTTTTATCCTATTATTATGTTGTAAATTGAATAGGCTTATGCCTACTAAAAATCACAGTCGTTGGGGGCCTTTTCTTGCGCAATTAAATGTTTCCCTATCTTTCTAGACTGTTTTTTGGATGGAAACTTTTTGGAATATGTAAATTGGTTAATCAGATAAAGTTGGCTGATTAAATGAATATCTGGAACCCTTGTGTGATCACCCCGGCTGAAAAAAATGGTATAATGAACATGTGGGTGTTGGTTTGGTTACATGGTGTGTGAAAAGGGTTGGGGGGGGGGTGAATCCTGGTTTATTATGAATAAGATGGGCAACGGGGCTGCGGTAAATGATATTAAAGGGGAAATGATGTGGCACGAGCCTTGTTTTGTGATACGGTTGTGGAGATGTGGTTATAGTGGCAGCATGGATACAGTAATGGGTTATGATATTAAAATAAAGTGTAAAGTTGATAAATGAACCATGTGGAATGATAATGAATTAAACGTGGGAACAATCAATGGGGATTTATTGATGATAAAAAGGTTGGTTTTGTGTTTCTTGTGTTCTATCTTACTTGATTTGAGGTTGGCGGGGTTTTTCTACGAAACGGTTGATCTGGTTTGATAATTGCCTAGTAGTTAAGGAACTAATAAACTAATACTATTTAAACATGAAAACCTAAATGGGGTTGGGAATCTTTGTTGTATTCACGCTTCGTAGTAGCAGTGCCGAGGCATGTGCTCAGTTTCTCTGTTTAGAGGCTATAGGTTGGGCTATTTGTTTGGTATACATAGATGTATCTGTATCTTCGTGTTTTGTCACACCCTACTCATGTTGATAACCTAGTTCCAAACACTCCCATTTTATGGGAGAGGCTGTTTTCCCCTTAGTTACTAGCTCCTTCTTGCTCCTTCTTCCATAGGATGTGATGGCTTGAGGTGACCTTACACCTAAGACTCTTCGGGTAGGTTTCGATTGGTGTGATTTTAGCCCAAGACTCTTCTGGAAGGTTTACTATTCCCAGGAATCCTAGAGATGAGGCCTAGTTGTGTTCGGGTAGGGATGTGATTGTGGTTTGTGAGGCCCAGGTGTGCGCGGGCGGGATATGTGGTTGTGAGGCCCAGGTGTGTGCGGGCGGGATGTGTGGCTTTTGAGGCCCATGTGTGTGCGGGTAGGAAGAGTGTGGTAGTGTCAAGACATTCGCCGTTAGGAAGAGAATCTAACTAGTTGGGGGGAAATGGTGAGGGTTACCCAATACTCTTGTTCTTATTTACTAATACCTGTTGTTTTGTGTTTTTTGGTGAGCGTGGCTAGTGAGGTTGGGTGGATAGAATTCCTTGGTAGGTTTTTGGTTTCTTCTATTTTTCTCACGGGACATTAGGATGTCTCCCCACATGTGCACGAGAGCTTTATGTTTCCCTACTGAGTATACTTGTATGCTCACCCTATGTTTACTTTCATGCTTCCAGGAGGACTACTAGGGCTGTGTGAGACCCTACAAGTCGGGACAGTTGGAGTTGTTGTAGTTGTTGTACTCTTGTTTCTTTTGGTATTTCACTTTTGAGTTTTCTTGTACTTTTACTTTGTTTCAGAATTTTTTAAACATGCATGTGGGATTGGTTTGTGTTTATTTTTCTTTTACATGTTCCTTTTTTGTCATTTGGTGTTTGACTCATCCTATTTCCTGATCTTAAATAACAAATGGTAATGCCTCCCATATATGTGAAAACTCAGACCCTTTGTGCTAGTCGCCACTCTGGGGCCTACTGGAGGCGGGACTCAGGGGTCATTATCTCCCTTTAACCATTTATAGCTCAGAAGGGGCATCTTTGGTGGGAGGGGGTCATGACAAAATGGTATCAGGGGTGATGGTTGAGAGATAGGATGAAGTCTAGAGTTAGACACAGTAAGGATTTCATGGGATGGTAGGGAAATAGAGTTAGGTGATCTTGGTGTGTGACATAGGCCAGGGAAGACTGGCTAGGACACAAGATTTTAGGGCCCCCCGTGATCCGATGCAAGGAATCCGATCCTACCGAATGACCAAGTGAGACTACATTGATTGCAGGGTAGAGCCCTTAGGGAAGGTACATGCATCATCATGTTTGTGTTTTACATGATCCGGGTGTTCTGGGAATGAAATTGAAATAAAGTGATAAAATGAAATCTTGAGGAATTTCCTTACTACTTGGGCTTAGGCGATCTTTGTTTACCATACAGCTATGGCACCTGGACATCATCCCAGGGTGACTCAGACAATCGAGGCCCAGCAGATTCAGGCAGTCGATCAGTTGAGGATTTACCGAGAGGAGGAAGATGATCAGTGGCAGAAGACTCTCCATTCTTTCCACAGACAAAACTTCAAGAAGTACGAGGGTAGTACTTTGGATATAGAGACGGAGGGGTGGGTTGAGGATCTAGGTATAACTTTTACTTTGATCCGTGTTCCGAGGGTGTATAGGGTTTCCCTAGAAGTCAGTCAGCTGAGAGGTGTAGCACGTCAGTGGTGGACGCTCTACCTCTGGGAGAGGTCAGAGGGGGAGGTTCTATGGGCTGACTTTGAGAAGGAATTCCGAGAGGAATTCCTTTCTTCCATGATCAAGGTAGAGAATCGGCATGAGTTACTCTTCCTCCAATAGGGGAGTATGTCAGTACGAGAATTGGGGATCAAGTTCAAGGATATCCTATGCTTTTCTCAGGATCCCTTTCCAGATGAGGAGTCCGGGCGAGACATTTGGAGGAGGTGCTTCGTCCTTCACTCCAATATGCTATCACCCCCTTCACCCTTCTGACGTACTTGGAAGTACAAAAGAATTCAGAGGTTGTAGAGAGGATGCACTCGCAGGGAGGTGCACCACGAGAAGGGATCCAACCGGGTTCGTCAAAGGGGAAGGCAGTCAGTAGCTGGTCTCCTGCGACAGGACCTTCAAGATTCAGACCAGTAAAGAGCAGACCCCAGTAGTTCCAGTTCAAATCTTGGGGTCCTCATCCCTTTTTCAAGATCCCAGGACTTAAGTGTTTCTCTTGCAGAGTTTTCGGGCACATTCAGAGTCGGTGCCTGAATCGAGCTCAGTACGGTGGAGGTGGGTAGGTTCAGCACCTGCCTAAGCAGTACCAGTTGCCGGCGAGGGCCTTCCAGCAGTAGCAGGACACTGATCCTTCGAGGGAAGGCTTTGCAGGAGGAGGCCGACCTCAGGGTGCTCCTCAGAGACATCAAATAGGGCGTGGTTAGGGAGGTGGTCGACATCAGAGAGGCAGAGGAGCTGGGCGTGGACAGTTGCATGCAGCAGAGTTGGCAGATCTGGTAGGACTAGAGGTGGTGCGAGGTACGATTTGTTTGTTCAACACTCTCATTTCTACTTTATTTAATCCAGGAGCTTCACACTCCTTTTTTGCACCCGGTCTGTCCCATGCTCTGGGTCTAGAAGTAGAGAGACATTCCATACCCCAGGTGTTGAGTACACCAGTTGGAGGTCAGACCAGCATATCTTGTGTTTTCCGGGGATGTGGGCTGACATTGGGACTGCATCGATCTAGTGGGGATCTTCTTTTGCTACAGATGCAGCCATACGATGTCATCCTAGGCCTTGACTGGATATTTTGTATTAGTGCCATTATCAACTACTTCTGGAGAAGAGTCGTGTTCTCCAACGTGGATGGTAAGCGTGTAGCTTTTGTTGGCGAGAGGAGCTATCAGGTGGCAAGCCGACATGTGAAGCCTCTCCTTTCCTTGTTAGGTGGGTTATCAGTGGTTTCAGCTGATACAGATATGATGGATGCCCCATAGGTTGTTGGGGGAGATCCTCTATGTTTTTCCTGAGGAGGATGTGACTCTACCCCCCCCCCCCCCAACATGACGTTGATTTTGGGATAGACTTATAGCCTGGTGCCTGTCCAATTTTGATGACACCTTATCAGATGGCACCTTCGGAGTTGCGGATTCAGATTGACGATATGATGGAGAAGGGTTTTGTTCGATCCAGCGTGTCGCCATGGGGTACTCCAGTTTTGTTCATGAAGAAGGCAGATGATGGTCTCAGGCTATGCATAGACTACCGAAGGTTGAGTCAGGTAACAGTCAAGAAATGTTACCCCTTCCAAGTATATATGATCTCTTTAACCAGCTGAGGGGAGAAGGTTGGTTTTCTAAGATGGATCTATGATCTGGATATCATCAGCTGAGGGTAAAGGACAATGACATCTCGAAGATGGCTTTCTGGTGCAGGTATGGGCACTTCGAGTTTGTAGTGATTCCGTTTGGAGTTACTAATGAACCAGATGTGTTTATGGGACTTATGAACTTTGTCTTCCGAGAGTTTCTGGACTAGTTCATCATTGTGTTTATCGATGACATCCCGATCTACTCAAAATAAGAGGAGGAGAACGTTGAGCATCTCAGGGAAGTCTTGGAAGTCCTTTGACACCACCAGCTTTATTGGAAATTGTCGAATTGTAAGTTCTTGACACAACAAGTACAATTCCTTGGGCACGTAGTGTCTCAGCATGGAGTGTGAGTGGACCCGTCGAAGGTGGAGGAAGTTATTTCTTGGGCAGCACCCAAGAGCGTAGCAGATGTTCGTAGTTTCCTGGGGTTGTTAGGTTATTATTGGAGGTTCATTTTGGACTTCTCTCGAGTTGCTACTCCATTTACAGCTTTGACTAGGAAGGACAAGGTCTTCCTATGGAGAGAGTAGTGCCAGAAAGATTTTGAATACCTAAAGAAGATGTTGGTCAGTGCTCTAGTACTCTGGTTTCCAGAGGAAGGGTTGTTGTATGAGGTGTTTTTTGATGCTTCTGGCCTTGGTTTGGGGTGCGTACTGATGCAGAAGAAGGGTGTGATCTATTATGGGTCTAGGAAGTTGTGCCCTCACGAGCATAACTATGCCACCCATGACCTAGAGCTTGTAGCAATAGGGTTTTCACTGAAGTTGTGGCGACATTACCTATTTGGGGAGCGCTTTGTGGTCTTCTCAGATAACAAAATCTTACGTTATATCTTCTCCCAGCGTGACCTGATCTTACGACAGTAGAGATGGGTCGAGTTTCTCCAAGACTATGACTTAGAGATCTCTTACACTAAAGGTAAGGTAAACATTGTGGCTGATGCTCTGAGCAGGAAGTCACATAAGTAAGTGGTTCAGGAATCTACTGATGCTTGGAAAGTGATGGGAGAGTTGGCTGCCTTGCACTTAGATGCAAGGGTAGAGGGTGTTAGAGGATGTTTGTTTTAGATGACGGTGCAATCCTCCTTGTTGCCGTAGGTGGAAGAGTCTCAGTAGGGAGAATCTGAGGCAGAAGTAATGTGGTATCATATCGATCATGGAAATGCTCCAGAAGGATGGTCAGAGGACAACCGACATTAGATGATTTTTCATGGAAGGTTGTTTGTTCCTGAGGTGATGCATGGGGGAGTTCTCCGTGAGTTCCATAGTTCAGCCTTGGAGATACATCCGGGTGTTTCAAAAATTTACCAAGGACCAAGGTAACATTTTTGGGGGCTTGGGGTGAAACGGGCAGTGGTGGAGTTTGTGGCTAAGTGCCTAGTGTGTCAGCATGTAAAGGCGTAACACCGTGTTCCTAGTGGTCTGTTGTATCCTTTAGATGTCCCTGAGTGGAAGTGGGATGAAATCTCAAAGGACTTCATCGAAGGACTACCCAGAGATCAGGGTGGTTATGATTCCATCTGGGTAGTGGTGGATTGACCGACGAAATCAGCACACTTATTAGCAATTAAGGAGTCGGGCCCGGTGAGTACCTTAAGACAGAGGTACGTAGACGAGGTAGTGCGTTTGCATGGAGTTTCGAAGACTATAAACTCCGATCAGGATACTCGATTTACCTCATGAGTCTGGAGGGGGTTACAACATTATTTTAGTACCCACCTACGCCATAGCACTGCTTTCCACCCCCAGACCGATGGGAAGATAGAGCAGACTATCCATATGTTGGAGGACATGCTGCGAGAATGCATTTTGGATTTCAGAGGATCATGGGTGCGACACTTTCCTTTAGTAGAGTTTTCATAAAACAAAATCTTCCACTATACTATTGTCATGGCACCATTTGAGGCTTTGTATGGAAGACCATGTCGTTCACCCATTTGCTGGGCAGAGGTCGGTGAGACAGGCGCTCTTGGGCCAGAGGTAGTACAGAGCACCATAGAGAAAGTTTAGCTTGCACGTGGGAGGATAAAAGAGGCTCAGGATCGACATAAGTCTTATGTTGATCGTCATAGGAGGCCCTTGGAGTTCGAGGTGGGAGATCATGTGTTCTTGAATGTTTCCCCTCGATGGGGGTAGCAGAGGTTTGGGAAGGGGAGTAAGCTCTCCCCTAGGTTCATTGGACCTTTCGAGGTGCTGAGGCGAGTCAGTGAGGTGGCATATCAGCTAGCCCTACCACCTTAGTTGGGGATGGTTCATGATGTCTTCCATGTCTCCTAGCTTTGTCAGTACTTACAAGAAGACTCTCATGTTATCAACTAGGGGGATTTAGATATGGGAGACGACGCGACCTTTGAGGAACGACCCGTCATAATTGAGGATCATGAATAGAATGTGCTCCATGGATGAACCATCGCCTTGGTTCATGTGTTGTGGAGGAATGGCGGCCTTGAGGAGAGCACTTAGGAGCGGGAGGCTCAGATGCACGCTCAGTACCCGAAGTTATTTTGACTTCTGTTTTTCCTTGTTCTTCTGAGCTTTGTTTTGATGTTATACTATGTACCTTTGATATATGGAATTCTTGGATTTTCGGTTGTGAGGAGTTTTGTTTCCTTGTTCTCTGAAAGTGTGTAACATGTCTTGATGTGTGGGGAATGGGAAAAACCTGACCCTTAATCAAGATGCATTAATGTGGATGCGATTGAACACGTGCGGGTGAGTCAGTGCCGCCTAAAGCGGATAATATCTCGACATGGGAGAAGGAATTCCCCAAGCCATGTGTTCGGGCAGTGTGTTGGTTGTATGGTATGGGGGGCAATGTAATTTGGAAAAATCCTAATATATAGAAGTTGGAAGACCCAATTATTAATCGAGACGCATTAATGCGGATGCGATTAAACCCATGCTGGTGAGTCAGTGCCGCCTAAATCAGATAATATCTCGACATAGAAGAAGGAATTCCTACCACCTATGATTAGGGTTGTTGGTTGGGTTACTGTTATAACGAGAGCCCTAAGAGGTATCTTGTTGGGTTCCTTGGGGATGGTTTTGAATTCTCGGGGATGAGAATGTTTTAAGAGGTATCTGGTGTAATGACTCGGACCTCTCCGGCCCATTCCTTTGTCAAAAAGAAGGTCATGAAGTGTTCTGGAGGGTAGAATGGTGTTTTCCCACACTTTTCATAATTTTGTGACTACACGCCATGTAGTGTGAGTACACGCCGTGTACCACCTTTCCGAATTTACCCCGTGTTGAAGCCGTGTACTTGCCGCGTGAAATAAATAAGTACACGCCATGTAGCCCATCCTACACGCTGTGTAGTTTCTCCCTACGTACGCGTTATCCTCAAACCATGTTTTGACCAGTCAATGACCATGTTCCATGTTGAATCCGTGTCCCTGCCATGTGAAATAAATAAGTACACTCCATGTAGCCCATCCTACACACCATGTAGTTTCTCCCCGCGTATTCATTACCCTCAAAACGTGTGTTGACCAGTCAACGGCCGTGTGCCACATTGAATGCCATGTTGGAAGCCGCGTGGTGACCATGTGGAATGGCCGAGTACACGCTGCGTACTTTCTTTTTTCTTGCCTATAAAAGTAGGGGGCCTCTTCTCCTTTTTAGATCATTCCACTCCTCCCCTTTCCATTGAGCAGAGCCCTCCTGAGAGACACCAAAGCTCCTTTCTTCCATAACTTCTTCATTCGAGCTCCAATTTACGATCTGTCTGTAGCCCCGAGATCGTAATGACAAGTCATAACTTATGAGATTGGATCTGTTGTTTTCTATTTGGCCTTTCCTTCCCAGCTTCCACTTGAGGAGGTTTTTTTCGAGTTTTTACAGAAGCAACAGACACCGACGGACATCTTCTAAAGTTGATCCGGGGGAGCATTGTTATCAGAACCTGTTGAGGTAGGGATTTTACCATCGTCTCTCTAATTTGTACATCATGCATGATGAGTGTCCTATTTCTTTCATGAGACATAGTTGAACCAGTTTAATGAAGATAATAATTGGCTTAAAGAACGGGGATGGGGAAGTTGTTTTGTTTATCATTGTTTATCCTATTGTTATGTTGTGAATTGAATAGGCTAATTCCTACTAAAAATCACAGTCATTGGGGGCCTTTTCTTGCGCAATTAAATGTTGGCTTATCTTTCTAGACCATTTTGTGGATGGAAACATTGTGGAATATGGAAATTGTTTAATCACGTAATGTTGGATGATTAAATGAATATCTGGAACCCTTGTGTGATCACCCCAGTTTAAAAAATGGAATAATGAACATGTGGGTGTTGGTTTGGTTACATGGTGTGTGAAGGGGGGGGGAGGTTAATCCTGGGTTGTCATAAATAGGATGGGCAGCGAGGCTACGATAAATGATATTACAGGGGAAATGATGTGGCACGAGCCTCGTTTTGTGATATGGTTGTGGAGTTGTGGTTATAGTGGTAGTAGGGCTGCAGTAATGGGTTATGATAATAAAAGAAAGTGGAAATTTGATAAATGAACTGTGGTGACTGAAAATGAATTAAATGCGGGAAAAATCAATGGGGATTGATTGATGATAAAAAGGTTGGTTTTGTGTTGCTTGTGTTCTATCTAACTTGATTTGTGGTTGGCAGGGTTTTTCTACGAAACACTTGATCTGGTTTGATAATTGCCCAGTAGTTAAGAAACTAATAAACTAATACTATTAAAACCAGAAAACCTAAATGGGGTTGGTATTGTTTGTTGTATACACTCTTCGTAGTAGCAGTGCCGAGGCACGTGCTCAGTTTCTCTATTTAGAGGCCATAAGTTGGGAAATATATTTGGTATACATATATGTATCTGTATCTTTGTGTTTTGTTGCACCCCACCCATATTGAGCACCTAGTGGCGAACAGTGCCATTTCATGGGAGATGGTGTTTTCCCCTTAGTTACTAGCTCCTTTTTTCTCCTTCTTCCATAGGTTGTTATGGATTGAGGTGACCTTACACCTAAGACTCTTCAGGTAGGTTTCGATTGTTGTGATTTTAGCCCAAGAGTATTCGGGCAGGTTTACCATTCCCAAGAATCTTCGGGATGAGGACCAGCTGTGTTCAGTCGGGGATGTGATTGTGGTTTTTGAGTCCCAGGTGTGTGGGGGAAGGATATGTGGTTTGTGAGGCCCAGGTGTGTGCGGGCGAGATGTGTGGATTTTGAGGCCCAGGTGTGTGCAGACAGGAAGAGTGTGGTAGCATCAGGACGCTCGCCATTATGAAGATCATCTAACTAGTGGGGGGGGGGGGGGGGTAAATGGTGCGGGGTACCCAATACTCTTGTTCTTATATACTACTACCTGTTTTTTTTGTTTTTGGTGAGCGTGGTTGGTGAGTTTGGGTGGATAGAATTCCATGCTATGTTTTTGGTTTCTTATGTTGTTCTCACGGGACATTAGGATGTCTCCCTACATGTGCACGGGAGCTTTATGTTTCCCTACTGAGTATACTTTTATTCTCACCCTACGTTTACTTTTAGGTTTCCAGGACGACTACCAGGGCCATGCGGGACCCTACTAGTCAGGATAGTTGGAGTTGTTGTACTCTTGTTTCTTTTGGCATTAAACTTTTGAGTTTTCTTGTAGTTGTACTTTGTTTCATAATTGATTAAACATGCATTTGGGATTTGTTTGGGTTTATTTTTCTTTTATTTGTTCCTTTTTCTTTTGGTGTTTGACTCATCCTATTTCCCGATCTTAAATAATAAAGGGTAATACCTCCCATATTTGTGAAAACTCATACCCTTGGTTCTAGTCGCCACTCTGGGGCCTACTAGAGGCAGGACTCAGGGGTCATTATCTCCCTTTCACCATTGCCTGCTCAGAGGGGGCATCTTTGTTGGGAGGTGGTTGTGACAGATCTTATTAGAGGTCATTGGTGAATTATCTCAAGTTCAGGATAAATTTGGGGCATTTCATTACAGATGTTATCAGAGCTAGGTCTAGATGGCTAGATAAGTGGTAGTAATGGAGATATGAGTGTTATTAATTGGGAGGTATATCACCAAATAAATCTATCCAATATATTTATCAAAGATCCTTGAGTTATTAGGTGATTTCCAAGTGAGAGTGTTTCCGAGCCGCTGTTGAAAGGTTTACCTTTTATACTTAATTTTATCCCATGGTGAGGTTTTTTAACCCATTATTAGAATAATTTGGGTATTAAATTTATCATGAATCAGGTATTATTGTGTGGATCATTTTAATGTATAAAAATGTTGATGATTTTTTAATCATGATTTATACTTTCTGATATGTGATTGAGGCTTGTTTTGAAATGAGATAACATTTATTATTATTACATTATTAGTGACTTTAATATGATACTATAAATTGAGATAGTTCTTCATCCAATGTAATGGTCATTAAAAAACTACATAAATTAGGTTATTTTTTATAGAGACCAAATTGACTAGGGTATTGTGGTATAATTTATATACAATGTGTCATTATTATGTCTTTACCATTTTAATCATTACTTTTTTGGTTGTAAAATTTTCATATCAAAAGAATATAATATTTTTTTAATTTAAAGGGATAAATGAAAATTATTTAATGAAAAATATTATTTCTTTTTTACGTGGATTTTTTACTTTGGGTGATAATAACATGTACCATTTTAAAATTTAAATGTAGATTTAAGATTCAGTATTCTCACTAATGTGTTTTAAAATAATTTAAAAATGAGTTCTTGATGGAAATATTTCAATTTTACATGTTATATATTATTTTAAATGTAATTTATGAGTTCTTTTAATGTTTCTAATGATATTTAAAACATTTTATAGTTTTTTGAAAAACCAAACAATTTTTATAAAAGTGTTGTTTATATTGGCAATAGTTTGATTTAAAAGTTTTTTATTTTATAAATAATTTAATTTTTGTGTGAAATATATTGGTTTTTAATTATAACATTTTTATAAAGTCATTGAATTTTTTCACGATACTCAATATACTTAAAGTTTATATTTTTATTTAAAAATGTGTTACATAAATTTTATAATTTCTTTCGTCTTTTTCATGGGTAATTTTAATTTATTTTTGATATCGATGTTGTGTTTTGATGTCTAGAAGTAATAACATGGAAATTTTCAGAGGGTGTTATTTTGAAAGGAAATGAATATGTTTAATGTTTATGAATTATAATGATTTAAATGTGATTATTTTTATTTATCATTAAATTTTATATACATATTGGTTTTTATTTTCAGTGATGAATGTTTAGTTTATTATTTAGGGATTTATAGATTGATTAATGTGAGTTTTTTTTGGGTATTTAAGAAAATATTCTTTAATGTGGTTGGTTCGAGTTATATTTTAGTTAGTCATGATTATTAGTTGTGTTTGAATAAAATTTATATTCAATAACTTGACGTGTTTATGTTAATAATTTATGTAATAATGGTATGGATGTTTTATAAAATATAATTTTTAATCACTATCTGGGACTTATTTTGTCTAAATCGAAAGTTTTCATCTAATATTTAACATATTTTGTTTTATTTTTATTTTTTGACATTAAAATATTTTTTTAATTAAAAAATGATTTTGATTAAAAATAAGGTATTTATGGATATTTATGTCAAAACATATTTAAATATGTTTTTTATTCTTATTTTGTCGTGTTGATTTTATTTTTTTGATACCTGGTTCGTTTATTTGGTTTAAACAATGGTTGATGTGGATTAAATTTTGGAATGGTTTTTATTAATTATTTGTTTTATAATTTTTGAATTTATTTTCATTAAAATTTTAATCCTTCCTATTTTTAGGTTTATTGGTTCCCCTTAGAGCTTATTTGGATGCGATTTAAAGTGGATTCTTAATTTTTCACATTTTGAGATTTAGGTAGTCATATTATTTTTGGGATTTTATGGTTTTGTTTAAGTATTGTGGATAGGTGTGATAAGTGGAATTAGGAAGATATCATTTTAGGTTTATTGTATATTTTTTATTTCATCCCCCTTTTGGAAGATGTTTAGTTGAATGAGAAAAAATCTGTTAGTTTCTGATTATATGGTTTAGAATTTGAATGTTTTGGATTGAATTTTAGTAATTGAGGTTTAAACTGTGTTTATGTTTCTTTAATGGGATGATTATGATTTCATTCGGTGGATATGGGATGTCAATTTTGGTTTTTGGTGTTTACGTTTTCTAGTTTGGTCGTAATTTTAAATGATTTTGTGGTTTTAAGTTATATATCTCACAAAGATCATTAATTTTGAGTTATATCAATTAAAAATCAACATTGTTTTAATATAATTATGTTTCAAGGATGAGGTAAACATTTCATGGTTATAATAAAGAAAAATAGGAAAAAACATGGAATTATTTGCATAAGAATTGGTATACATGGCCTCGATGGACATGTACTATTCCCATGGATGGGTTACTGGGAAAATATTTAATGAGGTAGTAAGTTTCTTGGTTTCAAGACTGATCATAGAAAAAAATATGCATGTTCAAAAAATGGGGTCTTGTTGAACATAGTAGGTTATACTGGTGTCTTGAATGGTCCCAGAACTATGCATAGTACTGGTGCATAGTGAAATTTGATAGAAACATATTATTTTGGAAAAATTATAACGATAGAAAATTTTTTAGGATTTGGTTATGGTATTTTGACATTTCTAGTGTCATTATAGAAGTTTTAAACTGAACCCCAATATAAAATAATGAAAAATATTGACCCAAGTTTCCATTTATTCATGAGATATGAAATGAAAAATAATGATAAAACATATGACATATAATCATAGAGGTACCAAATATCTATTTTATATTGGTTAAAAAGGTCTGTATGGCCTCTAAAAATGTGTTTCAATTATATTGACCTAATTTAGAAGCTTTTTCAAATGTTTCATCCTATTTAAAGAGCGCCACTGTGTTCTTTTGTGGTTTTGTTAAAATTAATTCCTTAGGTTTAGATTCATATTATTATGATGTTTATAAGGTTTTATAAAGTTTCATTATTGAGTATAAGTGGTTTTAAGGTCTCTTCAAGATCATATGTGATGATGGTTATTATGAATGAATTTAAAGATATATTTGAGTTGTTATTTTATAATATTTAGTAATGGTATATTTATTCTATATTTTTATTGGATTATCCCTCTATTTTGGGAAACATTTGTACATAAATTTAGGAGTTTTATTCCACCTTTTTGTTTTTTAAGAGTTTCATATATGATGGTTTTATTTTATGATTTATTTTTTATTTGAGTTGGTGCTTTCTTGAATATTAGAATAGATTTTCCTATACATTTATTTAATGATATTTGAAAGTTTCCTCTTGGGAAATTCGTGGGTATTATTTATAGTGGGGAGTTTTTTGATATAGTTAGCTAATTCTATTTAAAATTGAGTAGACGATTATTTATTTGAGAAATATTGGTGGTTAAGATATCTCCCATGTATGTTTGGAAGTGATTTTATATAAATTATATTTTAAATGGAAATAATATATATATATATATATTGAAGGTTTTTTAAAATTGATCAGAGGTCTTAATCCCATTTTATATTTTTATTATATGGGATTATCTGTCTTTAAGAAAACGATTTCCAAAATAAGGTTTTTAAATGGACTTTTTATATGTTATTGAAGAATTTTTCTGGATGAAAAGTTTTTATGGAGGAAAGAATTGTAACCAAAACACTTAATTATAAATTAAATAAATAATTTAATTGGTAGTTTAAAAGAAATGAGTATATGTTTACAAATAATTTTTATTAAAAATATCCTTCATTCATGAATTTTTATTTTTATTACACTCCAAATGGAAATTTAAGATGATTTAAATTATTGTAATTAAAATATTTTTATTTTACACATGATTAAAAAAATTATGTTTTAAATCCAATTAATGTATAGGTATTTTAGAATTATATTTTTTTAATAAAACATACTTGTGGTGGTATAAATAATGGTTTTTATTTATTTTTTTGATGAAAAGCTAAAAATGGGGCTTGAGATCAATTTTATTTCCATCATTATTAATATTAAAGAATATTTTAATATAAATTTCCTTTTAATATAATTATTATAATTATTTTTATCCAACCAAGGAATGGTGTTGGATGATGTTTTATTTTTTGTCAAAAAGAATTGGATTTTTATTCAATAGGTGTTAGTTTTATTATCAACCAATAAATAATGTGTTCTCTTTTGAGATTGTGAAAAATGTTAGTGGGAAATATTTAGGTATTATTAGAGTTTTATAGTATAGTTGTGAATAATTATGAGTATAATTTAAGAAGAATCATGAATGATAAAGGATATATTATATTTTTTATTGGTTAATATGTCCTTTAGATAGAATTATATTCATTTTTTTAGGAATTTTGGAAATGTTTATTATTCAGAAGATTTATGTAAATATATAAAACTTCCAAACATAAGGGTAATTAAAACCCTATGTAGAAATTTTATAATTTCTGAACATGTTGGGATAGAAAAAATCCAAATGCAATGATTTAATAGAGATATATAATGTAATATATTTTGGGAAGTGGAAACTAAATACAATTACATGAGAATTTCTCTGTATATGTAATAGTCATCCATTTTGAAATTGTGAATTGTGGAAAATTCTTGGAGGAGTGTCCATGTTCGTGTGAAATTAATCACCGTCCAAACCATGTTCACCAAACAACCCCATGAAATTACCACCATTGTATAAAGGTAACATCATCTAATATCTTACCTTTCTATCCAATGGAAAATAACAATTTTATTCATGTGTATGTGTGGATTAACTCTATTATGAAGTGATACTATTCATTTTTCATCACCGAATTAAATATATTGAATATATATGAACATTTAAAGAAATAGGAAGATATTTACGATATAATAAAAAATAAAAAAAATTAAACTAGTACTTACCTTATATCTCCCATGTTCATTAAAAAATGGAAATGTTTCTCACGCGTACATACGACCTACCGTCTCTAAGACTGTAACATAATTCATTTTTCATTACTATCATTCAGGGATGGATTTAAAATTATAATTGAAATATAAAAATGATAATTTCATTATGATTAATATTCTAGAGAAGAATAAATAATATCCTATTTGACCATAGTCAACCTACCGATGTTATTTTGGACATATGAGTCGAATATTATCAAAATGTATGATGTTAAATTAATTGATTAAGTAATTTAATATAAAATATAAATAAATAAATTAAAATGAAGAATAAATTTGTAAAATGTTTTTAAGAAAGTAAATAATTAACATAATTTTATTATTTAGAAATACAATGGAAATATGTGAAGATTGGAGTCAAGGTAAGTGACACTTTACCTTAAAACCCCATTCTAAATGTTTTAAAGATTTATTTTATAAATAGTTTTATTATATATATATATTTAAAATTACTTTATGTATGAATCTATATAAAAATAAATGAATTAAAAATTAAATTTTCAGTTCATTTTTAATTCCCTTCAAAGTTTTTGAAAAATAATTATTTTTGTATTTTATAAGAAAGGTTAGGAATTTATTTATAAAAAGAATAAAATCCTCTATTTTAACTTATATGACTACAATAAGTTTTCCCATAATTATAAAAATTAATTTATGTTTGAATTACCTTATAATATTTCATGTTTAATTTAATGAAAACAAATCCTTCCCTTTATTATTGGTATTCTCAAAAGAGTTTTATATGGAATGGATATTATGATATCAAGAATTGTTTTTCTTATGGGTATATAGAATGAATTGATGGAAATGAAATATTTCTTGTGTTATGATCTTGATATGGTTCTTGGGAATTATTTATGATGACGGTTGGTTCCATTATAAATCATGGATGAGTGGTTCTTTTATAAACCAAGGATAATTACTTTTATTATAAACAATAAATGAGTTAGACCAATATATCTCTCCAATGAATTGAGTCAAGAGATGGAGTTAACAAGTTAGGTTTCTCCTAAGATATTATTGGAATTTATTTGGTAAGTAATTCCATTTTTAAGAGTGATAAGAAAATAATGTTCCAAGTAACCTATATGATTTGTCTATTACTTCCATTGGTATCTATGAGAATATTTGATTTCTCAAGGTAAGCTAATGATCTTTAATTATAAAGGAATGATTATTACTTTTTAGGGTAATAAGAGTTTTTTTGACATTTTTTAAGTGTTTTCATGTTTTCTATGAAATCATCATGATTAATATTTTCATTAGTATTTTTCTATAAATATTTTATTAAAAACTTTGGGAAATATATTTTTTTCATTTGTAGGAAAAACACTTATTTAAGATCGAAATTTATTTAGTTAAAGGTGAACTACTTTTTTTATCTAATGGTTTCAAAATATACTATTAATATTATTTACTATTTTTATGTCCCTTAGTAATATTTTTATACTCATAACACATTTTAAAATGCTTTTCACATGGTTTATGGATGATTAAAAACAATGAAAAATTCAAGTTAAATGGCATAAATATTTATCCTGAAAATAAAACATGTTTCAAAAGGTTTATATTCTGTAAAAAATCGATATTAAGTGGATGTTTACAACTCTAAATGTATGAGTTTGTTATTTAATAGTTTTAAAATAATTTTCTAAAACTATAAACCATAATATATCTCTTGTAATAAAAGAAATTTAATTATCGATTTGAAAATCTAGATTTTGTAATGTTTTAAGGCCAGGTCCTTATTTTTCATATTAAATCAAGGGTACAGATAACTTTAAAGGTTAGGATATTACTTGAGCATAACATACAATTATTCTATAATAAAAACTTTAATATGTTATAAATAATTGTGGTTATTATTCTAATGATAATTATTATAATGATAATTATTATAATTTAGAGGATATTATAAAAACATAAATCAACAAAGAAATAAAGAAATAAAAGTTTTAAATTATAAAAAAATATCTATAGTTTTGTCTTTACACTTATGGATTATTTTCCTTTTAATAATTCATTCCAAGATTAAATGATCTAATTTTAAATAAAATAAGTTTTTTTATACCAAGGTTGAGGGAAAGAGATCATTTACAACATTATTATCCAATTCATATTATTTGGTCCTCACTATTATTAAAAAATCATATTAAAATGATTTTGATAGATTCTAGAATATTAAAATCACATGTGAGATACTATTTGAATCATTCAACACCTTTTCATTTCTTTAAAAATTTTATATGTCATGGAATCTTTTTTATTCGATTTTAAAATCTTTAGTCTTTTATCAATCTAGAAAAGGGGAATATCAAAAAGAACATGACCATTTATTTCATGGAAGTTGGGCATCATGCAGAAATATAAATGGAACAAAAATAAATTCACAATTTATAGATTTAATGTATGAATTATTTTCTTATATTTAATTTATGAAATATGGTTGGATTGATAATAATGAATAAATAGGGGATAATTTATATATCTAATTTATAGGAATGAAATATTAAGAAATTATAATACAAATAATCATTAAATGTTTAAGATGTTAGTTTAATAAAGGATCTATATATATATTGTGATTTAAGAATTATGATGTAGTGGTATTTTACTAATGATATTATGAAATATTTTAAATGTTATGAGAATCATGGAACACCCAAGGTTTATGACATTGTAGGTTTTATTTTCGAAAATTGGAAACATATATTAGATGTAATAGATACCATTGAAAATTTGTGTAGTTAAAAGGTAATAATTTTTTGTGGCATTAATTTATGAAAATATTATTGAGGGATTAGGACTATTTAATTTGGTGGAAAAATAATTTGTATAGAAAAACATAGAAGTTAAGAATTTATTTGATGATTACTTTTATTTTTGGAGGATGTTTGTCATATATATTTTTGGGAATATTATTAGATCATGGTGAATTATGAATATGATTATCAATTTTTTTTCTATTTATAATGGAAATATATTAATATTGTTTTAGAAAAATAATAACTCATAGGCTAAAAGTAAACCCATCATATCCAATAAGGTTTCAGAGCATTACCCACAAATAAAGGGAGATAAGTGTGTGATGAATCCCACTAGAATATTTGATTTCTTGGTTAAATTAATATAAAAATAGGTTTTATAATGTTTTTACATTACTTTTTAGTTTTTTTACTATAATTTTAATGGTGATTTTATTATAGGATATGTAATTAAATTTTTTTACATCGGTTTTTATAATCAACGTTAAAATTAACATTTTAATGAATTTTGATATTGGTTATTGTATAAACTATGAAAAAAGTGACATTAAACATCAATTATTAAAAAAAATGACGTCGAATAGATTTTTTACATTAGTTCATATATAACCGATGTTGAATATATATATTTTTTACTTCTATTATATAATTAACAAAGTTAAAAAAGTATCATATTTTTAATTTCTAAAAGTTGCTTACTCAATCTGATGAAAATATATTATTGATAAAATAAAAAAAATAAAATAAAATAGATGAAATATATTAAAAAATATTAAATATATGTCTTAATTTTGTATATTGTCATAGTATTCATTGAAATAATTTTAAATGGAAGAAAGATTTCATGAGGCGTTTAAAGATATGGCTTGGATGTAAATTTAGACTCCGAATAATTATTTCTAGTTTTAATGTGATACGATGAAATATTATACATTATATGAAAAAAGTAATCAATTATCATTATATAAATAAAAAAAATATTCATAAAAAATTAAATCAAGGGAAAATAATTATAAATACAATGATGAGATCACTGAAAGAATAATCCATGGAATAATGATAAAGATCAAAATAGTTGAATCGGTGGAATGATGTGGATTAAATGACTTGATCCTGAAATTAATATGCGAGGTGCATGAAAATATATAAATTACATTGAAAATGTAATTGTGAGATCATAAATTTTAGGTGGAAATTGAAAATTTCAAAGGTGAAATTTTAAAAAATTTATATCTACATTGGCACAATGTGAAATTTTATCATTCACATCTGTTAAATTTGAAAATATGTTAAAATATGTTTTTAATGAAGTTTATCTTAGAAATGATAAAAAAATATTGTTTTTAAAATCAGTTTTAAGAAAACCAACATTAAAAACTTTTTTTTTAATTCCAATCATGTTAAAACTGACATTACAAACTCATCTGGAATATTTTTAACAACGGTTAAATAAATAACCAAAATTAAAAAACTTTTAACAATGGTTATTTAAAATCCATTTTTTAAAATTTGAAATAAAATATATTTTTGTACAAGTGTTAGTATTCCGTTGTTTTTTAGTTAAATAATTTTATGAACAAATATTAAGTTGATTATTGGAATCATATAAAGTTATGTGGTAGTCATGTTAGTCTAGGGAAAATATTTTCATATTTTTAGAGACTAAAATATTATGGTATATTCAATTTTGGTATGTTAAGAATATTATGGGATAAATTATTTTTTATTTTTTGGGGGGTTTTTGATTTTTAATGGTATATTTTTGGAGTTTTTAAATTGGTTTTATGTATATTTAATCCTTAGGTTTAACATGAAGGATTATTTTAGAAGAATACTATTACATTTTTGGGTATGTGATATGAAATGTATAAAATAAAATTTGAGGCCAAACACACTTTAATGTTGTTATTATTGAGGTAATTTTAGACATAACATTATTTATTTATGGAATGATATAAGTTGAACCTTTGAAGTTATTGAGGATGTTTTGGTGTAAAATGTATTATTTATTAATAAAAAGGTTTATTTATTTTGGTAATTATCTTACCTTGTTCTAAAAGATTTGTCTTTAGTGAATGTATAAATATAATAGGAATATATTGTTATCCCTTATTAGAATTATGTGATCTATTATAAGATTATTTTAGTGCTTCTGGCATGAAAACATCATCTTGAATACTCATCATTTAATAAAAATGATAATATAGTGGTGGAAGTCAATTAAATGATTAAATTAGACTTGTAAATTAAGAATATTTACTTATTTTATTATTCTACAAGAAAAAATAAATTCTCATCTCCAATAAAAAGGACATTGAAATAAAAATATTTTACTATAACATTCATTCTTGCTGAATTTCTGGTCCATTTAACATCTCTCGATTTATGGATTTGTGGGAATTAAAATTGTTGTGACCACATTCTTTTACACTTTACAACAGTTTGGACATTACCTTTTCCACCATATCTATATTTTCACTTCCCATTTTTGATACCTAGTTATTTTTTATTCTTAAGGACTTCCATATTTCCCATTTCTTCTTTTCAAAAGAAAGTTATATCAACCCTTTTTTATGATGTAAACGTTTTAAAAAAGTATTTTATAATTCAAATCCATTTATTACCAATATCAAGTTAAATTATGGAGGATGAAATTTATTATACAGGGGATATTTTATCACCTCATGATTTTATAAGAACACTATGTTTGATAGTGTATACAACACACAACACTGAGCTTAAATGAACGATAATATATTATTATTTAAATATGACCATTATAACATAAAAGATTAATTTTTGGATATTAATAATAATAAAAACATTATGAAATATATATAAATTACATACTCAATACCAATTTATTTATTAACTATTATAAAATAAGAACTCATTTTTTTTGTAAATTCATTTTATGACTCAAGAATATGTTTTCTTAAAAAATGATTATAAATGTTATTGTGAGGAAATATTATAATTAATAGATTCAATTTTATAAATTTTTATTTTATAAAAAATCATATCATTTTTGAAATTAGTATAATAAAGTAATCATAAAGCTAATTTTTGGGATTTTTCATTATAGGTAGATACTTAAGTGAATAATGAAAACACCTATTTTTGTAAAACCATCATTTATTCTTATTGAAAAGTAACATTATGATTTTAATTAGTTATTTAATTAATATATGTATCGTTTACTTATAAATAATCTGAATAATTACATTTCAATCATATTTATACTTGATTTTGGTATAATTTCATTTTTCGAATTAAAAATGAATTCTTCTTTGGGTTTTGTTGTGTTTTACGGATTCATATAAAAATTAATTTCGATAAATTATAGAAAATAAATTTAATAAAATGGAAATAAATTTTAGGATTAAAAAATTCATATTTATCCAGTGATTAATTTTTGATATTTTTATAATGAAGTTGAATTTATAGTGAATATAAACTTTTTATGAAATGCACTATCTTTTAAGATATCCCCATGATATAAATATGATATAAAAATTATTGAAATTATATAAAGACTCATGTTTTATAATATAATAAAAATATTTTTCAAAAATAATTCAAAACATATATGTTGTAATTTATTTTATGATGAATATCAAAATTAATTTTGGTGCCGACGCGGTGCCTTCACTGTACTGGAAAAGTAAAAATTGGTGTCCTAAAGATGATATTTGAGAATGAAAAAGTAATATAATAAATTTTTTAATTAATATAATTTATTAATTATTATTTTTATGAATATATATAATTTTTTTCATTATATAATAGGTGGATTATTTAAATTCTTGTGAAGTTATTGCACGCAGCATGAAAAGTAAAAATAACATATTAAATAAGTTTTTATAAAATATATGCGAGTAAATATAAATGCTATAAAAATATAAAGGTTTAAATTGAATTTAATTAAGTTATTTTTATAATAAAAATTTATTTTTAATTTTTAGTGATGAATAATTACCTTAAATCCTTACACAACGCTACCACAATGCATGTACAAGCAGTATAAAAATAATGTAAATGATTTTAAAAACACTAAAAGCAATTTTTTGTGATTTATAGTGTCCCATGCATTTTATAGACAAATATAAAATTTTAGGTATATTTGAAGGGTCATAATATAATTATATTTTTATATTTATGACTTTAATTTAAAAGTAAATGAATAGTTTTAAAAATGAGATTAATGATATTTATAATAAAAAATATTATATTAAATGATTTAAAATTCATAAAAGTCATATATTCAGTTATGTTAGTTTTATATGGTTTATAATATCAAACATGGTCTATTTACATTCTGATTTTCCTTTTATATTTAATTTATTGGTTTCTGTAGTGTAAAAACATTTGATAATACTGTAATCATTAAAATTTTTAATGAGGGTTAAAACTAACTGATAAGGAAAAAAGAATCACTTATACTTTTCAAAGTTTTATTGTATTAGATTATTTAGAAAAAATAGTCATAATATTTTATAAATATTTCAATCTGGTTCTATTTTTCAATTAATCCTAATTTATGATAATTTACTACTTTAAGTAATTCCAAGAGTGCCCCTCCCCTAACTTATTAAAGGGAACCTCCTCTCATCTTTTCCTAAAACATTTTGATCAATCTTGTCCATAAAATAACTACCAAAATACCTTCTCAAAATACCTACCAACATTATAGAGGTATTATTTAGGATATAATACTAACCTAACGGGGGATTAAGGTATAATGTAATGGTGGCTTTCCAAATAAGTGGTATAAATTTTAACCTGATGGTTTTGTTTTTTTCGTTCTTCTTCCTCCTTCAAAAATATACAAATCATTTTGATATAATCAAATAAGTATCAAACATATAAGGTGTTTTTATTATATTAATGTATTGAAATATATCTTTATCCTCTTCTATTAGATGGTAAATGGAACCATTGTTCATGTATATGACAGACTACCACCTCATGAATCGATGTAATATGTTTTCCATAAACTATAATAACGAATGGTTATAATGATAGATTTATTTTATTTAAATTATAGTAGTGAAATAATTATTATTATGTAAAGATATTATATCATATATTTTCTTACATTTACAACCATAAAAAAAATGGAAACCTCATTCATGTGTACGTGTGGATTACTACCTCCATGAAGAGATGTGATTCATTTTTAATCACTACATCACATGGATGGTATATATAAATGTATTTAAATAAGTACTAATATATTTATTATATAATAACAATTATATAAATATAAAAAAAATACTTACATTATTTCTCCCATGTTCTTTGAAAAACGGGAATGTTACTTATGTGCACATATGACCTACCCTCTCTATGATTGTAATATAATTCATTTTTTACTTACCATCATTCATGGTTAGCTTTAAAAGTATAATTGATGTATAAAAATTATAATAATATCATTATTATAATTCTTGGGATGATAGAGTAATTACCTATTTGAACATAGTTAACCTACCAAAGTCATTCTGTAAACATCCAATGTAAACTTAATTGATTAAGTAATTGAAAATGACTTGGAAATAAATAAAATAAAAGGAATAAGAAAAATAAAGTTTTTACTATGAAAGTAAATAATTTACATAAGTTGATTAATCATCGATATAAATAATGTATTTAAAGATTCAAAATCAATGAATGGGATATGTTACATTAAAACATAATTTTAAATGTTCTAAAAATTTATTTTCAAAATACTTTTATTCTATGTAAATATTATTAAAATTATTCACAAATGTATTTATATTGAAATAAAGGAGTTATAAATATAATTTTACATCTCCTTTATGTTTCTATCAAAGGGTTTCAAGAGTACTTTTTAATGTATTTTATATGGAACATTTTTAATTTCTTTACAAAAGGAAAAATTAATGTTCTATTTCAAACTATATCATGTCAATGATTTTTTACAATGTTGTAATTTTTATTTGATATTTGTATTCCT
Source organism: Viscum album (assembly GCA_963277665.1). Taxonomy (NCBI): domain Eukaryota; kingdom Viridiplantae; phylum Streptophyta; class Magnoliopsida; order Santalales; family Viscaceae; genus Viscum; species Viscum album. Next base: position 1,516,291,712 of record OY728163.1, read on the forward strand.
ATAAAATATATTATCTTTTTAAAGAAAAATACCCATTCTATTTATTCTTTCTATTTTAATTTTTTTTTAAATTATTGAATATTTTTATATCCAAAAAATGAGTTTCTTATGGGTGAATAGGATATTTTGATGGAAATGCAAGTGTTCATGTGTTATTATTGTCATATGGTTATTAGGAAATATTTATAAGGACAAGTGGATCCATTATAAAGTAAGGATTGATGATTATATTATAATCCAAGGATAGGGAGTTATATTATAAATCATTAATGAGTGATCCCAATATAGCTCTCCAATGCATTGGGTAAATGGATAGAGTTAACATTAATAGGTTTATCATAAGATATTACTATAATTTACCAGGTAGGTAATTCCTTTTATAAATGTGATAATAAAATCATGTATAAAGTTACATATATGATTCATCTATGTATCCCATGATTTTAAGGGAGTATTTTATTTCAAAAGGTAAGCTAATGAACATTTATTTTAAAGGAATTAGTTTTATTTTTATGGTAAAATGCTACGTTTTTATGATTTTTTATGGGTTATCATGTTTTTTATGAAACCCTTATTATTTTTATTATTAAATTTTTTTATATGAAGTTTTTTTGTTATAAAATTTGGGTAGTGGAGATATTTTTATGTGGAGCTAAAAGGAATATTTGATCTAAAGTTTTTTAAGATAACTATAAGATCTCTCTTGTGATCTCATATTTTAAAAGGGAAGAATGGGATTCCTTATTATTTTTATGTCCCTTACTGATTTTTTTCTCATCCCATGTTTTCAAATGTTTTTCATTGTGTATAAGGATGAGTAAGAAGAAATAATAATTTACATTGAAAGTTATGAAGATTTATAATGAAAAGAAAACCTGTTTCAAAAGTTCAATATTATGGAAAAAATAGATACTGAGTGGATGTGTCCAAATTTAATTGTATAGGTTTATTGCAGAAGAGTTATGAAATAATTATATGAAACACTAAACCAAAAAATACCTTCTAGAATTCAATAATATAATTTATGTTTTTAAAAATCAATATTATCTAATGTTTTAAGGATGTGTCCTTAAAGTTGGTATGAGAGTAAGTGTTTTTATAACATTAGAGGTTAGTATGTTATTTGATTATATGATAAAAGTACTTTATAACCACAATTTTTTTTATGTTATACAGAATTATAGTTATTATTATAATGATATTTATGGAAATTTAGAGGATTAGATTAAAACACAAATAAACTGAGATATAATGTATATGAAGTCTTAATGAATTAAGAAAATTATATGGCAATGTATTTACTCTTATATATTATTTTCTTTTAATAGTTTATTTCATGTTTAAATGGTGTTATTTTAAACATATTAAGGATTCATTTTCAAGATGGATGAAATGTGATATTTCAAAACCACGATCATCCTTATTATTGAAAAATATTATTCAAATTATTTTTATAGCTTCTTGAATATTCAAATAACTTGTAAGAACATGTTTTAATTATCCAACACCTTTCCATATCTCTAAATATTTTATGGGTGTTGGAATCTTTTATATTTTATTTAAAAATATAAAATCTTATATCTGTCATAAAAATGGGAATACCATAAATTACTTTCCCATTTATTTTCTAGAAGTTAAGCATCATGCCGAGAGATAAAAGGAGATTCAAGAGAATCATGATGTTTATATTTAATGTGTTAATTATTTTCTTATATTTAAATAAAGAAATGTGTAAGGGTAGATATTGATGTGTCAAAAGGAAATAATTCATATCTATGATTTGTAAGAATTAATTTTTAAATACTAATACAAAAATAATGGTTAAATTTCTAAGAATGAATTTGATTGAAGGATATGTTTATGTATCACGTTTTCAGAATTAAGATTTAGTGTCACTTTATCAATACTATTTTGATATATTGTAATTATCATATGAATAATTAAACATTTAAGTATTATTATATTGTAGTTTTTGTTTCAAAAATTAAGAAACATGTATTATATAAAGATGAAACCTTGGAAAAGAGGTGTAGAAAAATGTGATAATTTTTGGATATATTCATTTAAGTACCAATGATAAAGGTATTGAGACCATTTTATTTTGTGGAAAAAAATATATATAGAAAAACCTAGAGGTTAAAAATTGATTTGATGATTAATTTTATATTTAGAGGATGTTCATCATGTAATTTTTTGGGAATATTATAGGATCAAGGTCAATTATTAATATAATTTCCACATATGTTTTTCTATTTATAATTAGATATATTAATATAGTTTTATGAAAAGATAACCCACATTCCAAATAATAAACTGTCATATCGGGAAAGGTTGTGAGGATTGAACCCCTAATTGAAGGGTAATAATGGATCATCAACTATTATTGTCTTATTTGATTTCTTAGTTTATATGAAACATTTTTAGTTAAATGGTTTGAAAAATAATTATTATTTTGATTGTGAGAAAGATATATGACATTGTGGTAGTCTTGATATTTTAGAGAAAAATATTTCATATTTTTAGAGAACATACTATTAAGGTTTTTTCCTTTTTTGTATCTAAATCATATTATGGGGTAAAATATTATTTTATTTTTGGGATTTTGAGGTTATTAAGGATATTTTTTGAGATATTATATTGGGTTGTGGTATATGTAACCCTTATATTTAACATGAATAATCATTTTGAAAGAATGATATTACATTTTTGGGATGTATGCTAAAAGGTATGATATAGCCTTTTAGGTTAAAAAAAAATATTTAATTTTTATGTAATTTAGGTAATTTAGGAAATTTAGTACATATGGTTATTTATTTATTGAATTATCTATATTGAACCATTGGTATTATTATTTAAATTTTGTAGTAAAATTTATTGTTTATTCATATGACATTTTATTAATTTTGGGAATTATATTAACTTTTTCAAACCATTTTGGTTTTAGTTAATTTCTGAATACACGAGGAATATATTTTTACCCCTTTGTGGTATTCTGTGATTCATTAAATGTTTATTATAGAGATTTAAGAATTAAAAAATAATATTGAATACTCATCATTTGGTAAAAAACATTACATAGAAGTGAAAATTGATCAATGGATGAAATTACACATTTTAAGTAAGTATATTTCCTTATGTTTTTAGTCTAGATTGTAAATTAAAAACTCAAATCTTGGAAAATTATCTTGAAATAATACTTTTATCCTATTAAATTCATTCATAATGAATTTATGGCCTTTTCACATCTTGTTGGTTTGTGGTTTTATGGTTATTAACTTTCTCTTAAGCACATTATTTTCTTTACTTTACATCATTTGGACATTACCATTTTCCTCAATGCCCATATTTTCACTTCCCAATAATGTTATACTATTTGGAAACAAAGCTACATGTTATTCCTGATTACCATCATATTTCTATTTACTTCTTTTCAAAAGAAAGTTTTATTAACCCTTTTACGATGTGAGTTCTGAACAAAGTTATTTTTAGATGTCAAGCCCTTGATTACTAATCTTAATTTCAAATTTCAAGGATTGTTTTATTAAATTTGGATAATTCAATCCCCCATGAATTTAAAAGAACACTATTTCCAATAGTATATAAAATACACAATAATGATCTTATACGGACCACAACATATTATTGTTTAAATTTGACCATTTTAACATAGTTAATGAATTCAAAAGTGTGAATATGAATAAAAAAATTATGAAATATATATAAATGTCCCACTAGGTAAAAGTTTATTGGTTAATTTAAGGGAATAATTACCTTATTTTTAATAAAATCATTTAATAATTCAAAAATACGTTTTCTTAAAAAATGTTTATTACTATTTTTTATGATAAAATATTATACTTCATGTTTAAAACTATAAAAAAAATTTATTTTGATAAAATGTAACTACATTTTTAAATATGTAAATAAAATTTTTCTTCGGGTATAGTTTTGGGATTTTTCACAAAATATTGATATTTCAGTAAATAGTGAAAACTACCATTTTTTGTAAAACTGGCTTTTATTTTCATTGAACATTCACATTATGATTTGAATTTGATATTAAATTAAGATAAGAATAATTTATTCATAAAATATGTAATTACATACATTACAATCATATTTATTGTATATTTTCATATAAGTTCAAATTTTGGCTTAAAAAAGCATTTTTCTAATCATAGTTTTTCGTTACATTTTATGCATTTATATTAAAATTAATTTTTACAAATAAAAGAAAATTAATTTTTTGAATTGGAATTAATTTTTTAACATATAATTTTAGTTTTATTTTATGATTAAATTTTGACATTTTTTTATGGAAGTTGAATTTTTGGTGAAAGGTAAAAAACAACTCCTTTAATAAAGTACTATATCTTTTATGATATCACAAAGACATAATTATGATATTTTTTTCAATAATGTAAAGGATAATTTATTATAATATAATTCAATTATCATTCAAAATTTACTCAAAATATTAAAATTACAATTTACTTCATGATAAATATGAAATTCATCTGCAGTTCAAAGAAATAGCTTTCACAGCACTTTAAAAGTCATATTTGTTGTCCTAAAGATAATATTTGACAAGAAAAAAGTATTTTATTGAGTTAGTTATAAAATATGAATTATTATTTATTATATTTATGTAAATATATTAATTTATAAATTATATAACATGTTACTTATACAAATTATTATGTAATTCTTTAGTAAGGCTAGAAAAGTAAAAATTCCATATTAAATAAGTTTTCATGAAATATACGTGAGAAAATATACATATTTATCAAATATAAGTTTTCATATTAAACTTAATTAATTTATTTTTATTATTTTAATTAATTTTTAAATTTCAATGATGAAATAATTACCTTAAATTCTTACGAAACATTGATACAACGCTTGTGCAAGTAGTAGAAAAATTGAGTAAATGATTTTAAAAACTCTAAAAGTAATTTTTTTGGGTGAGTTATTGCGTCACATGAATTTTTAATATAAATAGAAAATAATATTATTGTGTGATATTTATAATAAAATAAATTTTTATCTGGATGAATTTAATGTCAATGTAAATGAATAAATTTTAAAAAGTCATTAATGATATTTTATAATAAACAATATTTTAATAAATGATTTAAAATTAATAAATATCATATCATTGTCAATGTAAATGGTATATGAATTATAATATCATCCATGGTCTATTTATTGAATAATTTTACTTTTATAGTAACCCTATTGTATCCTATCGTGTTAAAAAACATTGATACTACAGTAATTGCCAAAAGGGTTAATGGGGGGGGGGGGGTAAAGCTAAGAGATAAGGGTGAAAAAATCAACTAAAAAAATATATTTTTTATTTTATTAGATTATTTAAACTAATAATAACCCTATATTATAAATATATTATTTAATTCATTTTTCCATGAAAATTAATTTAGTTAAATTTAATTTTTTTTAAATTCCAAGTGTGACCCTCCCCTTACTTATAAAAGGGAACATCCTATCATTTCATCCTCATACCTTTGGAGAACTATATTTTAGCCAATAAGTTCTCAAATACATTAATAAAATATCTTCCCACCTCTAACAGTTTTAATTTTTGAAATAATACCACCTATATAGGGATTATGATATAATGAAAAGGAGGTTATCCGAAGAATATGTATAGATTTTTACAATATGTTTTGGATTAATTATTTACTCATACTTATTCAAAACTCATGTAGCCATTGTGATATAATAAAAAACATATCTAAAAAATATTAAGATGCTTTTATGTTAATGTATTAAACTATATCCCTCTCTTCTTCCATCAAATAGAAAATGAAATAATCATTCATGTGTACGACAAACTACATCCTCTAACCGATGGTTATAATGATGGATTTAATGTATATAAATTATTTTATTGAAATAATTATTATTATATAAGTATATTATATCATCTATTTTCTTACCTTTCAATCCATTGAAAAATGATAATATCATTCTTGTGTTTGTATGAATTACCACCTCTACGAAGCGATGTGATTTGTTTTTCATCATCACATTACATGGATGATATATATAAGTGTATTTTTAAAAATAATATTATATTTATGACATAATAATCCTTATATAAATATAAAATAATACTTACCTTATTTCCCTTATATTAATTGAAAATTTTAAATGTTACTTATCTGTACATACAACCTACCATCTCTATGATTGTAATGTAATTCATTTTTCATAACTACATTTCATGGTTGGTGTTAAAAGTATAATTTATGTATAAAAATTATAAATATTTCATGATAATTATTTTTTATATTATGGAATAATTAACTCTTTGAGCATATTCAACCTACTGATATCAATTTTGATATATGAGTTGAATATTGTCAAAACACCTAATGTGAACATAATTGATTAAGAAATTGAATATGATATGGTAATGAATATTATAAAAGGAATAATAAACCTGAAATTATTTTTAAAAATGTAAATAATTAAAATAATTTTATTATTCATGAAGATAAAGAGAGTACATGAAGAGTAGGACATGAGGTAAGAGACACTTTACTTTAAAAGCTCATTTTAAATGTTTTAATGATTTATTTTCTCAATATTTTTATTCCATGTACATATTATTAAAATTATTATATAAATACATCTATAATGATATAAATTAATTATAAAGGTCATTTTATGTCTCTTTTAACTTTCTTTAAAAATTTTTCAAAATAAAAATCTTTTATGTATTTTTTATGTAACAATTTTACATTATTTAAAAAAATAAAAACGTATGTTCAATTTTATCATATAAAACATTAATTATTTACCCACACTCATAACTATTAATTTTTTAGATCACATTAAAATATTTTAATGTTTTCTGTAAGGAAAAAAACTCCTCCCCTTTATTATGTGTATTTTCCAAAGGGGATTTAAATGGAATTCATATTTTGATATCTAAAAATATTTTTCTTATAGATGAAAAAAATATTTGAATGGAAATGAAATATTTCATGTGTTATAATTATATTATGGTTCTCAGGAACTGTTTATGATGATGGGTGGTTATGTAATAAAACAAAAATGACTGGTTCCATTATTAATCATGATTGAGTAAGACTGATATATATGACCAATTTATTAGGTATTGTGATGGATTCAACCAATTATTTTTCTCCAAATAGATTATTGGAAATTATAGGGAATGTTATTCCATTTGTAATAGTGGTAAGAAAATGATGTCCCATGTTTTCTATATGGTTCATTTTTTCCTATCATGTGTTTTTATGGAAATATATGATTTCACAGGGTAATATAATGATATTTTATTTTGGAGGAATTATTATGCCATTTTAGTTTAAAAATGTAGGTTTTAATAAATTTTTATTGGTTCTCATGTTTTATAATAAACCATAATCATTATGATTTTTTACTTTATGGTTTATTATAAAGTGTGTTTTTAAAACTATGGGCAGTGGAGCTGTTTTCATGTATAGGTAAAATTATCATTTGAGAAAAAAGTTCATTCTGTTAATGGAAAACTATCCTTTTCAATATCATGGTTTTAAAATATACAAATGGTTATATTTCATATTTTTAAATACTTTACTGATCTTTTTTTAAATATACAACATTTTCAAATGTTTTTTTACAGGTTATAAGGATGAGTAAGAACAAACAAGAAGTCAAGTTGTAAGTTTTGAATATTTTTCACAAAATGAAAACATGTTTCAAAAGTTTTACATTGTAGAAAAAATGGACATTGAGCATAAGTTTCCAAATTTACATGTCTAGGTTTATTATGTAAAATTTATGAACTAATAATCTAAAACTCCCAAACATAAATGATCTTTTTTAATTCAATAAAAGGAGTTATTGATTTTAATCTCAATATTATGTAATTTTTTTAAGAACATGTCCTTATTATTTAAACCTTTATTTTGGAAATTATTAATGAATTTTTGTAGTTATTATTTTCTTGGGTAAAGTATTTGGTAACTTTTTGATGATTTTTACAGTTTTAGAGGTTTTTAATGGGTTGAATGGTTTGATAACTCTTTTAAAAAACCATGAAATACTCCCCATGAAATCTTGCGACTTGATGGAGAGAGAGAGAGGGTAGATGTAACACAATTTTATATAACGATATAAAAGTGTCTAAGAAACCATGTGACTCATGAAAAATAAAACAAATCATATTTTACCAAACCATAATGCTAAACCATATGATTTCTTATAATTCATAGTGAACATCCCAAAACTAATGATTGGTTTAGTAAAACGTGTGACCAAACCATTCATGATTTTTTTATTAATAAAAAAATGGGTTTCTAAAATAAAACCACTTTGAAAAAGTTAATTATTTCTCATTGAACTTGGGATCTTGAATATAAGGAATCTAGTAGAAATTCATGGAATTTTTTATACCTCTAAACTCAAATTATGGAGAATATGGAGTCATTGGCTCATGAGAATCCTTGGTAAGAGGCTATTCCTCCACTATTACTAACATTTATTCTAGATATACTTTTATAATATTTATAATAATCATAGATCATGATTTTCATAATTAGGTCTATGGTTTCTATTGTGATCTAATATAGAATTCTTGATTAATCAAGGGGTCAGATCTAGATAATTTTCTTCATTTTCCTGAACGGATCATGATCTATAATTAGTGGTGGTTATCAATGGGTATGTTGGTTTATATCTAAGACAATGTTTAATTTTAATTATTTAATATTGATTCTAGAATATTGTTTGTAGTGAATTTGGATTGGTCCTAGAAATCATTGGTGTGTCGATGCAATTTTGTGATGGATTTTGGAAATCAATATCATCACAATTGAGTTAGGAACTCTATACCACATAGGGGATTTATTAAAAAATGATTTTAATGATTTTCATGTGAGTTAATTCATGTATAGTTGTGAAAACCATTGTGTGATATTGTATGCTTTTTATTATGTATAAGGCATTCGTAGGTATCATACGAGACCTTTTCATTTTTTACTATGTTTTTCCTTCATGTTATTCCTTATTGTGTGTTAATGATTCGACTATGGAGGTTTTTATTTTGAATCAAGGTGATAGGTGGATCTTGAAATCATGGTAGAACCTAGAGGTAGAGCATGCCATGGTGTGACATGGTTTTGATGTTGACGATGGGACCTGAAGATACAGAGGGGGTACAACAAACTTGTGGCCTAAACCAAGATAGTGAATAGGGTATGATGAACTTATTTTCTGAACCACAGATAAAAATAGACTGAGTTGGCCTTATGGCCTAACCCAATACATGTAAGGTTCTAAAAACAAATGGCACAACCCAATGATAAACCTTATGTGTGACAATCTCATGGGTTAACATGAGAATTGTTTGGCTGTGAGACTTGATCTAAGACATGTTCCGACCTTGTGGCTTGAACCATTTTATAATGACATATGAGACATCCCTTTTATCATGGAACCTAATCAGGTACATCTGGGCCTCATGTATTCTGGGTAAGCACAAAATCACCCTAAATATAATTATTTTATTATTTTTTATTTAATTACTATATTCAAATACACCTCATATATATGTATACATCATGTCAGGGATGAATTGGTAGTGTCCTACTTGGTTTATACTCACACCATTCATGGGAATATCATTGCATGTGAAAATTTCATGGTTAGGGATCCAACAAAAGGAAAAGGATCAACATTAGGAAGATGAGTAAGTAGATATTTGGGATACAAAAATGTTGGGATGGACTCTATATTATTATTAAAGTGTATTAGTTTTCCTCCATTGGTTATCATACATTTTTTAACTTACCACATCAGGAGTCTTTTGGTTATTTCCATTTATATGACATTTCTTACATAGTATTATAGCATGATATTTTATGATATTTTTTTCAAGAAAAATTATTATTACTCAATATGATTCTAGAGGATATTGCGTCCCCATGACATCATTCAGACCCTTACTATTAATCAGTATCCTCTTGCATATAAGGAGATGTGCATGAGGTCATGTGGCGCACTATCCAGACACAATGATTCAGCTAGGTTATTACAATGTGTTATTAAAGGAAGTTTTCGTTTTTTTATTTTCATATAGAATATACTAGATTATGGTACTAAAGATATTGGATATATAGAAATTGGGTAGGAGAGTCATGCATGTACTTGGCCAGATCATGTGCAATGGACCTCTAAGTTACTAGGGTATAATATTACTATTATTAGTTAAAATTCTATTTTTGAACTATTTCACCTTGAGTGAGGTACATAAATTTTGTTTTATGGTTTATGGTTCTCGTGTTTGTTTATGAATCACAACTATGAATGTTGGTTCACATGTCATTCATACAATTTCTTGTAATACATAATTTTTCAATTAATCAAATGTCTTTGTTAATATATAATCCATGTTTCAGTGATATATATGCACTGTCAAATTCGATTAATTGAACTTTTTAAGCTATGTTTTGAATATTCACGTTACATTAACCAGAGTGAAGGTACATGAGACAGGGGTGAGGACATAGGTAGTGCTAATGAGGTTATTCCTATTAGATATGGGTATCCTCCTAAGATAGGTCTTCCAATAGAAATACATTGTGTGAACTTATGAACTACTGAAGTTATTACATTAAGTGAGATATTATAGGTGGTTCTAAGTGTATGTTTCAAATTTTAGATAATTTCACTTTGACATCATCTTACTGGATTACCTAGGGAAGGGGTTAAGAATCCCCCCACAAGGGAAAATTTTCATGTACTACCATAATATATGTGATGAGATACAAATGTGCATGCTCCCACACACACAATAGTGGTTTAGGTAATAGAGCCACTTCATCATGGAGTGTTTTAGATAATTCCTATTCAAGTTGGATGGGCTCATTGGATAAAAGAAAATTATTATTGGGATTTATAGCCTTTTTATCTGTCATATTTCTAGGGAATAGGAGGACCCCACAATATTGAGGATTATATTAACATCATTAATAGAGTCTTTTATCAATTAGAGACTCTGGTGTAACTACAAGTTAACATATACTTGTTCATGTTTTAAGTAATCATAAAGAGACAGTGGGGTGATATGAACTTGGAGAGAATAAATTAGGGTTTGACTCAAGAAACATTCAAAAAACACTTATTTGGGGAGTTTCCCCATACACACATAATATATATTGAGATCATAAGTTTATGGATCTTTAATAGGGGATGATGTTGGTTCCTTCCAATTCTTCTTATTTGATAGTTTTTATTTTCTTTCCCCCTCTTTTGGTTTGAAATGAAGAAAAAAGTACCACTAGTTTGAGATTATCCCTTAGACATATCTGAGGAACCATGTTAGAGGTTTTGACCTAGTGATATTTTCTAAGGTGCAAAGTTATGCCCTGACAGTCTAAAATGATCTAGAAATGGATATAGCAGCAAGGATTCCTTCAGAACTTAGTAACCAATGATAGGGATTCCTAAAAATGCAATGACTATATTTTTATAGTAATATGAAGAGGAAGGACAAGGAGACAAGGATGGGTGGAAGTAGGAAATCAATGTGAAACTTGTTTTCTTCAAAACCCTCTAGGAAAGGAGGTGGTATCTTATGATTCAATTGTGGATATGTCACAAATGTTAAAAAATGGAGCATATTTAACATTTTTTTCAAGGTAAATATGGTAATATTTCTATGGAGGTTATAGGTTTACACGAGCTATGAGTCATGGGATTGATGAAGGATCTTAGTCTTAGACCCATATTCCATAAGAGTCATTGAATCAATTGAACTATGAGACTCAAGGATAGAGTTATGGGATTGACATAAGTAGGGTTTATTCAATGGATCATGATCTATTTTAGGGTGTATAAGGACATTTTATTGTAATATATGTGGTTCTTATTACCTCTATGCATTCTATTTTCTTGTTTGATATAGGGGATTTATATTATTTATAATTTTCCAAGTCATTGATGGAATTGAAATACCTATTAAGTCTTATTATGAATTAATTTCTCATGATACAACCTTGATAAATAAATTAGATCATCTTTAAATATGTCTATAGTGCATCTTAGTAGTTTTTGGGTATATACATTTATGATATTTTATGACCTTAGAGATGACTAGCATCAATGTGACTTTCAAAATAGAATGTTTCACTAATTATCAAGCACACATTGACTACTACAGAATATGAGAATAAATTACTATGACTAAGGGTGATATGTTTTTCTTAATTGGATAATGGGATGTAAGAGCGGGAATAATGAGACAAAACTTGGGTTATTTTGAAGAAATTACAACATAGGTAGTGAGAATTTTACCAGTGAAAAATTAAAGAATCTGATCCTTCCCCTTTTCTAATAATGGTGGAACATTATGAGGATGTATTTACAGATGATTTCTTAGGAATTATTCTTGAAATAGGAAATATTTTTGATTATGAACTAATTTTAGGTGAATAACCTATATAAATCCCTCTATATCGTATTGAACCATCTGAGTTGAAGGAATCCAAGTTTATTCTTAAGGATCTAGAAGTGAATGGATTTATAAAACGAAGAACCCCTACTAAGGTTTCTCTTGTTTTTTCTGATAAGCTGGACATAATCCTTCGACTATGAATAGTCTATAAGAAGCTAAATTAGTTCATAGTGAAGAACATGTACCTATTGACGATGATTGATGATTTTTTTATGGGTTGATGAGATTTTAGTGGTTCTACAAGATTGAATTTTGTTCACCCTAACACAATCTTTGGGTTAGATACGATGATATACCTAACATAGAATTTAAGGGTTTCTATTGAATATATGAGTTTCATGTCAACAATTTCGGGCTGATGAATTCTCTAGTAGTGTTTAAGAATCTCATTAACATGTTTTTCCATCTATATCTCAACTCCTTTATCATTGAATTCATTGATGATATCTTGATATACTCATATAACCTATATATTCAGGTTAGACACATTGAAATCATGTTGAGTACAATTTGAGTTAATTGAAATTATACCATGATTTTGAAGTGTCAATTTTGGATTTATGAGGTGTAGTTTCTTATTTATGTGAATTATGATTTGGGAATTTCAGTTGATCTAAAGAAGGTAGAGGTAGTGACCTCTTGGGAAATCCCTAAGAAGAAGTTTTAGATTATAATTTCATAGTTTTTTGGGTACTATCGATGGTTTGTTCAGGATTTACCCCCATTTAGAAGAACTAATGAATGCGATTACCAAGAGTGTTGATAATATTTTAGTGGATAGACTAGTGTTAAGGGGCCTTCTTATAGTTGAAGATGATATTTATACTAGATTTGATTTTGATCTTACCTGAGCCTAGGATTTGTTATTCTGTTTACTATAATGCCTCAGGTGTTGGTTTGGGAGCTATTTTGATGTAGAGACATCATGTAGTTGCTTATGCGTCTCGTCAGCTATGACCACATGAGTGGAAATACACTACGAATGATCTAGAATTGGTTATAATGTTTCATTTATTATGATTATTGTGACATTATCCATTCTATGAATGATTTTTTATTTATAGAGAAAACATGATCATTCAATATATATATTCTCTCAATGGGTCTTGAATCTCTGAGTGGGGAATTGGGTTGGGAATCTATAGACCTTTTTATTTCAGATTGATTATTCTCTTGGAAGATTAATATTTTTGCAGATGTTATTATAAGAAATTTGTAGTATCTTAGAGAGAATACCTTAATAAAGGAATGGATACTGGTGAGCTTCTTATGTGAATGGTTTTTGGGAGAATATTTAGATCATGGGATGATTACAAGTGATCTATTTGTTATCACATCTAACTTTTCATGTTATGAAAAATAATGGATCTATAAATGATTGATTATTATCATAAGAAGACTGAAAGGGAAAATAGAATAATAGGAAGAAGATCATGAGACATAGAGATTTCTGTTGTTCCTAAAAAGATCTGAATGTCCATGGAGGGATAGAAATATTACTATGTTTAGTAATATAATTATAGGGTAAAATCAGAGTTTCACACACCCAAAACATAACTCAAATGACCTTATAAACAAGATCTCTAAATAGTTCCACCAACCACATATTAAGTCCACTGTACAATAGTGACCAGTGGTTATATACCCGTGTAGCTATAATGTAATTTCAGTGTTGGAAGTTAACCCTAATATATAGACTATGAAAAGTATGAGTTACTACATTCCTGTTTCATATGCTATTACAGTATATACACACTTTCTAAAGTACCCTATCAGCATTGAACCATGAGTGTTTAAGTTGAGTGTTCAATTTGGCCCACTAACATTTAACCCAACATCATCCAAGAAAATTGGGATATATAATTCCATTATGGTGGACTAGGTAAAATCCCATAGAGTCTAATATCGCGTGATTAGTGATGTGGGAATGGTTTGATGGCAATAACCCAGTTCTATGATGGTATTTAATTAGAGATGATAAGATCTACATTAAAGGGAGAGTTTTGGTTCAAGATTTCCTAAGAGAAAAGATAATTATTATCTCTCATTCTTTGTAGTGGGAAATAAACCTTGGATAAATGAATTTGTATTTTGATATCATACTGTGGTTCTAGGGTCTAGGTATAAATATGGACATTGCGGGCTTTGACTCTCATTATCTTACCTATCAATGGGTTAATTCTAAGAATCAATAACCATGTGTTTTATTTCAGCATCATACTATACCCATGTGGAAGTGGGATGGGGTGATTATGGACTTTTTCATGAGGTTTCCCAAGACCTCCAAAGGTTATGATGTTTTATGGGTTATGGTTTATCAACATATGAAGGTGAAAATTTCATCCCAATTAGAGATACTCTTTCTATATATGAGTTGGTAAAAATATATGGGTGAGAGATATTATGGATAAATGGAGTGCTTACACGGATAGTTTTATACCTATATTTTATTTTCACATCACATTTTTACCAGTTCTTGAAGAATGTGATGAAGAATCTGTCACGACATGTCCCCCGGGTCCAATGTTCTGACTACCCCAAACCTGCTTTTCATAGGCTAGGGGATGGAGACTAGCACAGAGTATCCTTATCCTATAAGTGGGAATCAATTTCCTAAGTACCTATAAACACACACCCATCTCAAATAAATATTGGAAATATAAACACCGAGAAGACATGCATGTATACTACAAAGAAAACCCACATAGTGTAAACTATAAAAAATGAAGGTAAGAGCGGCCAGTATAGAAGCCCAACAAAAGAAAAGTTCAAGCTCCTAGAATCCATCAACTAAAAAACCAACCGGAAGGGTTGGTAAATAAGTGGTCATAAATAGGTGAAGTTCACCTCATTTGTTAGGCCTCCCATTATATACCACATGTATCCATCCCACCAAGGCTCCCGTCAAAGCTATCAGTTGTTTGCACAAAACGTGACTCGTTTGGGCGAAACCTATTCAGGGGTGAGTAAAAAAATTCTCGGTAGGGACCCCAAATCATAGTGGTATACCACAGAGAAATACCCAAATCATACTACCAAATAGGTACACAAAGTGTATCCTCTAAGAATTATAGTCCAGAGAGTCCCTAGTGTCATCTCACACTATTATATATGTATGAAATACATATATGAAGAATGTACAGGCATATTCCAATTCAAGGAGACACACTCTGGGTCTTCATAGGAAACACACATTGCATAGGAAGGGGAAACACACTCCAATGAGAAAAACTCCATGTAGGCACAATAGACACACTACATAGAGGACACACACTGTATAGGAATGGGAGACACACATTGTGTGGTCATAGGAGACACACTCCTGGTAGGTCACATCTAACAACTGGATTCTTCTCTTAGTGAGATCATTACGGGACTACCTACTCCTTGATCCAAAAATGTCATACAACTACATATACTAAAACTCTCATATAGTATTTCAAAATGACCTCATAATCATGAGGGTCCCAACACCACAAATGTCTCATCAAATAGTCATACGGTTTGAAAGTTATGGGTATTTTAGTGAAAATGGGCCAGTTGGGTCAGGGTCCAGTATGACCCATTCGGACTGACCCGACCAGCCGGGCTGACCTGGCCCACCAAATTCAACAGGGTAGCCCTCATGTGACCTACTCTGTAGCAGTTTCTATTAGGTCTTGCTGTGGTCCCTCTAGACAGCAGCCTCCCACTATGTCTTGGTCGTGGTCACCATCAGCCACCCTGCTGACGACCCTGGTCTCCACCCACGACCATGTGCCATGGGCCCCTTCCACCACTGTGGTCCTGCTTGACCAATTCAATATCCACCACCCTAATGTATGCCACTATGCCCCACCTTGCACCAGGCACCGAACACCAGTGGGCTTGGGTCCGTGAACAACTTCGCCTCCTCCAGTACCCCATTTTTTGAAATAGGGACACCCTTGCGATCCTCAGGCCACTATCTTCACTAAAGTGGGTGCCAAATCATCTTTTCATCTCTTTAGGGGTCTGTCCATGTTCATAACCTCCTAGAAAAGCTTTATGTGACCACATGGTTTTATAGGATAAGCACCCAAGAATAGGGTAGGAGGAAACACCAAGAAAACATGAATAACTAATTCCAAAATTATTTTTTTGTCCTTCATTCATATTATTAGAAAAGGGGATGAATTAATAAGGATAACCACTATGTTTTCATCCATATAGATCACATTGTTGAACTACCCACCAGAATGATCGAACCACTGATCAACCTATTCGTGGTTTGGTCTGTGTTCATTGTTAAAAACAAGAATGTAAAAAGAATTAAAAAGAAAAAGCATACCATTTTTTGGATCACTAACTAATAAATATCCATCATTGAGTCATCATCATGGGTATATCCTTTAAAGTGTACGGAATGTTATCATTGGGGCTATTTCATTGATTTTAGTTTTTTGTCTACCAATGAGAGGGTTCCGCCAATGTCTTTTCATCAGAGGTTACATGGAATTATAGGGATAAGTATTAACCCCTGAATTCTAATTTGATTAAGGAGAATGGAAAATTCATTCCCCCATCACTGTGTTGCAGTGTCGCCTCATTTTTTCATTAAGAAAAAATGGCCCACCCCATTGCTACATCACAGCGGTGCAACATCGCTGAGAAACATTAAAAGAAAATGAAAAAAATTAAGTCTATTTTTTTTATTCTTCTTTAAAAATGTCTAAAAACATTTTCCACAATCGACACACATTGGTCGATTTACACCCTACCTTAGGTTAACCGCATGTTCAAAACTTAATAATTCTCTCAAATTTTTCATCCAAGCACCAGTTTAAAAGTTACTCAAACTACGCATGCATTCTATTTTTAATAAACATAAAAATAGTTAAAACATTTATTATTTGAACCCTCGGCCTCAGAATCACATTCCATATTAGTGCTTGTTCTTGAAATAATCCCATATAATTTTCAAAAATAATACATAAAAAAATCAGAGTCATTACCTTCTCCCCAACTTACGAATTTATATCCCTAATAGCCAGAACAAGGGATAATGAACAAAAGGATAGGGGTGCTGAGCATGAATATAAGCCTCATGATCCCAGGTTCTCTCCTAGAGATTCCCATACTACCAAAAAATGCTCACTAAAGGAATCAACCCACCTTGAAGGATCTACTCATGTCGATCCTCTATCTCCACCGAGTACTCTGCAAATTTTTCCCCATCGTCAATTTATATCTCACCCCAGTTGATAAGGTGTCATCGATTGTGCACATACTACCTTAGCTATGATACATGAAAGAAATCATGCACCTGATGCATATTCAGGGGTAGAGCTAAGATGTACACCACCTCACAAACTCTACTCAGAATCTGGGAAGTGTTGATGTATCTTAGAGATAACTTGCATCCCCAGTAAAATATATACAATATTCATCGAGGTGAGACCCGAATGAAAACATGGAATCCCTTATCTAACTCCAAGGCCTCCGTATCCTGTCCACATATGATTTCTGTCTTCTCTGTGCAGTCCTCATCAACTCCTGGATGATCTTCACCTTCTCTATGGTAGTTCGTAACAACTCTAGTCCCATGAGTATGGACTCCCCTGGGTCTGTCTAGCATTTAGATGATGTGTCTAGTCACCCACACATATCCTCAAACAGTTTTCTAACAATGGTGGGGTGGTATCTGTTGTTTTACACAAACTCCACCATAGGTAGGTGATCCTCCCAAATATGTCCAAAGTCTTGGATGAAATCACGTATGATGTACTCTAGAACCTAGATGGTATTCTCTGTCTGGCCATCCGTTTGGGGGTGAAATGTCATGGTCAAAGGAAACTATGTCCTAAATTCCTCCTATAGTTCCTTCCATAGCTAGGATGTGAAAAGAGAATCACAGTCTAAAACGATCATCGAGGGTGCCCTGTGAATTTGAATTATCTCCGGAATGTGGAGGCGTCCGAAGCCCTCTACTGAGATATTTTCTCTAATAGGTTGGAAGTGGGAAAACTTGTTGAGTCATTCAACAATCACCTAGATGGTATCGTGTCACCTATACGTGCATGGTAAACCCATCACGATGTCCATCAATATGGAATACCACTTCCACTTCGGAACCTTGAGTGGCTGAGTCAAGCCTTTTAGAACCTAGCGCTCCGCCTTCACATGCTAACAAGTGAAGCATCGAGAAACGAACTTTTCCACCTACTTTTTCATCCCCATCCACCAGAACTGATGTCAGAGGTCCAGGTACATCTTTTCCACACCTGGATTTACCACCAAAGGGGAGGTGTGGAACTCCCTCAATACCACCTCCCACAATTCCATTGGTACAACAATGAAACCTCTAAAAAGAAAGAAGTTCTCCCCACCTATTGAATATCTATTAAGGGATTTCCCTGTGGACAACTAAGAATGTCGAGCCTCATAGTTAATATCCAACATATGTAACTCCCTGACTCGTTGTAAGTGTGTAGGGGTGATAACCATCGAATGAAGATAATCTACATTGTCATCATCCACAAAGGATACCAATAGTGTGGCCAACTACTCTGGTGCCTCACTCATCACTACAAGATGGATCTCCTGCTATGTTCATCTGCCATCACATTTCCCTTCTTAGGAATATAGATGATCTCAAAGTCATAATCCTAGAGGAACTTCGACCATCACCTATGCCTCAGGTTTAGATCCTTTTGGGAAAATATTTAATTGAGTATTTTGTGGTTAGATTAGATGAAAAACCTCTCCCCCATCAAGTAATGTCACCACATATTTAACAAAAAGACTAATGTATCTAGAAAAAGGTAATGGATCACATAGTTCTGCTCATGCTACCTCAGATGTCGTGAGCCGTAGGTAATCAAATCTTTCCCCTACATCAGGACACATCCCAGTCTAGTCCCTCATGCATCATAGGACACTACATACCTGACGTCCTCCTCCAGTAGTCTCAATATGGGAGTACAGTTTAACCTCTGCCTTAGCTCTAGAAAGAACTTCTGTAACTTCTATTTCCACATGATGGGATGCCCCTTCCATGTCAAAGCTATCAAGGGTGAAGCTACCTTGGAAAAATCGGGCAGAAACCTCCAATAGTACTGGCCAAACCCAATAAACTCTTCTCCTTTGTCACTCTCCTAGGTGGATCCCAAGAAAACACCACCTATATCTTTTCTGGATCCATTTCAACTCCAACCCATGATATAATATATCCTATAAAGTGGACCTCCCTAATATAGAACTAAAAATTCTATACATTCCCATTTATATAGTTCTCTTGGAGTGCATCCGAGACCATATTCAAGTGTATTGCATGATCTCCTTGTATTCCGAGTACACAAAGAAGTCATTAATAAAGACTATGTTGAACAGTTTTGGGTAAGGCTCGAAGATCCTATTCATGAGTACCATGAACACTATTAGGGAATTGGTTACACTAAATGGAATCACTAAGTACTTTTACGAGCTATACTGACATCTAAATGCTGTAATATGTACATCCTCATCCCATACACAAAGCTAATGATATCCATATTTTAGTTCTATCTTCAAGAACCACCTCCCTCCCTTCAGCTGATTGAAGAGGTCATCAATTCTTGGTAGTGGATACTTGTTCTTCACAGTCACCTAATTCAGGCACTAGAAGCCTACAAATAGCCTCAAGCTCCCATATTCTATCTTGTAAAACAAGACTAGGGATTCCCATGCTGAAACGTTGGGCCTCACAAATCCCTTCCACTACAAATCATCCAGTTATACCCTCAACTCACAAAGCTCCATGGGATCCATCTGATATGCAGGTGTAGATACGTGTGTCGTCCCGATGTACATATTAGTATAGATATCTACATATCTATAGGGAGGTAATATGGGTAAATAATTAGGAAATACATACTTATACTCCTCAACTACTATAGGAAACCATGGAATCTCAATATCTATAGCACCAAGGGTGAGGATAGCTAACTTGTGAGTAATCGGCTACACCCTCTACTATGAAAGTCCATCATGTGTGGCATGTGATTCCTTTTCACTGGTAAAAGAAAACATGGTCCAATGTTCATGAACACACCCCAATATGTGCCTAAAATAGTCAATATGAGCATGGTATATGGATAAATTGTCCATACCTAGAATGACATCGTAAGACTTTGATGCTGTAACTATGAGGTTCCAGCCGAAACTCTCACCTCCAAGAGTAAGCTCACACTTCCAGAACTATTGTGTGGTTGTCAAATCCTATCCCGTACGAGTTTCTAAATTTAATAATTGAGCCAACAACTCCACTGGAATATGTGAGCCCCGAACAAGGTATGTGGAAAGAAAAGAGCGATTGGTGCCTGTGTATATTAAAAATGAAGCTAGGGTGGAGAGACACAGATCATACCTCTAAACATATCTCGAGCACCAGGGTTGTAAGACTCCATAACCTAAATCCATGAATATCCTTATCATACAAATCTATGATCCCATGGTGGATAACATGGGGGTGGAGGTGGCAGTACCACAAACCTTCTCCCAATGCATACTGCTCTACAAGCTCCCTTTCTACATCCACCACCCAGCGGACCACCCTACTCTAATACCACTCTATCATGAGATGCCCCCCAGAGCCCATGTCATGAATACCCCAATCCTTCCTCCCATAAACTAGGGGCTGGTGACTAGCACTGAGTAGGAATATCCCAAAAGTGGGAGGCATTTTCCCATGTACCTATACACACATGAACATGCCTCCAAGAAAAAGTGTTGTAACCAAAGCATTGATTAGACACACATGTGTACTACTAATAAAACCTACAAAGTGAAAGAAATAAAAAGTGAAGGTATAAGGGCCTAGTATACAATCCCAAAAAAGGAAAATTAATATCTCTAAGAGTCTATCCATCGAAAACCCTATATTAAGGGTAGGTACAAAAGCTTTTGGAAATCATTGAAGTGTACCTCATCAGTCAGGACTCCATATAAGTTCCATACGTGTCTGGACCACCAAGGATTCAGTCAAAGCTATCTGTCAATTAAAAAAGCATGACATGTGTGGGTGAAACCCGTATATTGATGAGTAAAACAATACTCAGTAAGGACAACAAAACACAAAGGTATATCACAAATCAATACACAAATAAGACAAACAAATAGATACACGAAGTGTAGCATATAAAAAGTATAGACAAGAGAGTCATTCGAGATAGATCAAACCAGTATGTTTATAATAAATACACATACAAATAATGTGTAGGAATATTAAAATCCACGGATACACACTTATTTTATTTGTAGGAGACACAATCTGCATAGGTGCAGGAAACACACTCCGTAGGAGACACACTCCATGAAGGCGCAGGAGACATACTCCGTAGGAGACACAATTCATGTAGGCCCATGATACACACTCCATGTAGGTGAAAGGGACACATTACATAGGGAACACACTCCATGTTGGAACAAGAGACACACTCTATAGGATACACACTTCTTAAGAGACACACTCAATGTAGATCACAACCAACCACTGGATTCTTCTATTAACGCGCTCGTTCTAGGAGTGCATAATCGTCAATCCAAAAATTCATACACCAACCACAAAAAAAACTCTAGTAGAGTATCTCAAATGGAACACCTTATTATGAGGTTCCCAACACTACAAACAGGTCATGAAATGGACATACAGTTTGAATGTTACATGCCTTTTAGTGAAAAGGGGTTGGTGGGGTCTTGGTCTAGTTCGACCCGACCAGCTTACTCCAGCTCGGCCCACTAGAGTGGGCCAGTTCGGTCCACATAGATGTAGATAATACCACATAACATACTGATCCACATGGCTAGCTTCCACACGACCCACCCCACATTGGTTTCTGCGGGGTCCTGCCGTGTCTCAATCACTGCGACCGCCAACTGCCCTTGTCTTTACCCACGACCATGCATCATAGGTCCCTTCCTCCAGGAGGGTCCTGCTATACTACATCCATCGCCACCTCCTAGATGGAAAGAAGTGCCATTGTGCCCCACTATCAGTGCCATCCGCTAGTGAGCTCTGCTCCATAGACCACCTTATCTCCTCTGGTACATTGTTTTTTGAAATGGGGTCACCCTTGCGATCCTCTGGTTTCCGTCTTAAAAAATGTGGCCTCCAAATCATCTTGTCATCTCATTGAGGGTATGACCATGCTCAAAACCTCCCAGTAAATCCCAACGCGACCACATGGGCGCATCGTTGAAAAATACAAGAATAGGGTAGGGGAAAACAACAAGAACACTTGAAGAACGAACACCCACCTTGTTTGTTTTGACCTTCATTCGTCCTATTAGAAAAGGGGGGTGAAACAAAAAGGATAATCCCTATGGTTTAATCACTTTAGATCCTATATTATAACCATAATTTAAGAATGAATAAACCATAGATCAACCAATTTTTGGGTTGATATGTGTTTGTCATTGAAAACAAGAATGAGGAAATAATTCAAAAGGCAACCCATACATAAGTTTGGATCACTCACTGATAAAGATTGACCATTGAGTTATCATCATTGAAGTGATCCTTTTAAGAGGTGGGATTGTTTTCATTGGTGATCCATTGTTCTTTGTTGTTTGTCATCCACGAATGGGAGGGTTTGGAAAACGTCTTTTCTCCAGAGGATACAAGGAATTCTAGGGTTAAGTTTTAAACCTGAATTCCTATTTAATTAAAGAGAATTAAAAATGCATTACCTCATTGTTGTGTTGCAGTATCACGATGATATTCCATTAAGAAAAAAAATGGTCCAGCTTGTTTCTGCACCGTAGCTTCACAGTGTCACTGTGAATCATTAAAGAAAAAAAACATTTCAGGTTTATTTCTTTATTCTTTTATAAAAACTTATAATTTTTTCCCTTAGTCATCCCAAAATAGAAAAATGTAGGCCCTTATTAAGGTAAAATATTCATTCTAAACTCAACGGTGCTCTCAAATTGTTTATCCGGACACCCGTTTAGAATTTACTAAAACCGCACTCACATATAATTTTTAATAAACTGAAAAATATTTCAAATATTTATTCCGGGAACCCCATCCCTTAGAATCTCCATTCCATAACATCACCTGATCCTGAAATAATCTTATATAATTTTTACAAATAAAACATATAAAAGTCTGAGTCATTACAGAATCAGTTGAATTTGAGTATAATATATCACCCTCATACCAATTGGAAGTCGGAGAGGATGATGAATATTTTGTAGGATATTCATCAACCATGAATCCTAGATTTTGATAGAGTATGGAATGATCAACTAGACATGGAATAGTTTTCTTATAATAATAGTTTCTAGTATTTGACTTATATGGTACTATTTGAGGCTCTTTACGACCAGCCATGTCATTCACCATTATGTTGGAAAGAAGTAGGTGAGGCGGTTGTTGTTGGGATGAGTATGGTGTTAGAGACCTCTGATTAGGTACAATTGTTTTTGAAGAATTTGGTTGTGAATTTATGTTAGTATCTATCATATTCCAACCAGAGGTGATGAAAATTATAGGTCTTCATGGGTGGTATTGTTTTATTATGAGGGTTTCCTAGGTTGGGGAATCAATTATTATAGAAGTGGGGTAAGGTGGTCCCCCAATTTGTGGTACTATTTGAAATCATATAGTATATTAGAATAGTGGACTACCATTTAGATCATCCTCTATAGTAACATTGCATGAAAATCTTGTTTCACATGTCTCAGATTTAGAGTTATGATCTTGATCGTATGCATGTGATCAAAACTAATAATATTGAGTTGGAACCAAATTAATTTCTCATGGAACATCCTATAAGGATAGTAGATTAGAGTGGGAAAGTGTTATGGGAGAATATGACAAGTTTTTTTTTCAATTTTTGTGGAATCAAAATTGAATCCAAGAGGGTTCATGAGAGTGTAAATATGATGTGTGGGATCAATGACCCTTATTTTTTAATAAGGAACTCTAGAGAAAATTATTGAGGTTGGGATGTCATTAAAGGGGTTGGGGATTGTAATGAACTGAAATTTCCATTAACATTACACCCTTATTTTTATGATACTTTAATTTTTTTAGAGTTATTATTTTTTTGGGTGAAGTCCTGGGTAACTTCTAGATGGTTTTGAGGGGTTTTTAATGTTTATAAGAGGTTTCACAGTTTGATCGCTATTTAATAAAATTGTACAGCTCTACCAAAGAAATATTTTGACTCATTAGTGAGGAAAAATAGATGGTGCACAGATGGCACATGGAAAGAGATAATTGTAAAAAATAATATAGGAAAAGGTGTGAATCACAAAATAAGAAAATCTTATAGTAGGTGAAATATTTAATAAATGATGTATCCAATCCCTATGAGTTCCCATAATAGGTATAAATCCTTGCAGGGTTGAAACATAGTTTAGTAAATCGTGTGACAAAACTAAGAGTGGATTGTTAATTAATATTTAAATAGGGTTTTTAATCAAAAAAATCCCTAAAACATATCATTATTACTCAAATTCCTAAGTCTCTCAAATATAGGGACTATATTGTCCATTCTTGGTGTTTCTACAACCTCTAAATTCCAATTCTTATGGATCTAGAGGCCTTGTAACATGAGAATCCAATGAAAGAGGCCATTATTCTTCAATAATACACATTTCATCTAGATCCCATATCCTCATATTTAAAGGAATCATAGACCTTGGATGTCATGGCTAGATCTAAGATCCCTACTATGATATAATAAGGAATTATTCATTTATCTATTGTTAATGGGAAAAATCTAGAGAATATCCATCCATTTCCTGAACGTATCCAGATCTACCTTTAGGTGTGATGTTTTTGGGTATGTTGATCTATCTCAAAGCCCATTTCACATCCTCCTTATTAAATATTGATTCTACAATCCAAATTGTAATGAATTAATATTTTTTCTTAGTATAATTGGTGTATATATGTAGTTCAGTGACAATTTTTTTAAATTAACATCATCACACATGAGGTTGAAGGTCCTTACCACATAAGGTCTTTTTATAAAGATTCTTGGAATGATTGGTATGTGTTTGTACACATGTGTAGCCATGATATTTTTTTTGATATGGCATTCTTATGATTATTCATAAGTTGTGTTTGTAGCCCGAGATACTTATGAATTATGTACAATGTTTTTCCTTATTTGATATTCCCTTCAAATTGAACATTCTTGGCCTATGGAGGTTTTTATCAAGCATAAAAGTGATAGGTGGATCATCATGTCTTTGTTATCACCTAGAGGAGGAGTATGTACTGGTGTTATGTGTTGTTGATGATGATGATGGTTCTTGGAGATAGGGAAGCAGTATGATGACCTTATGGAATGAACTAAGATAGAGGATGGGGTATGATGTCCTTATAGCTTAAACCATGTCAGAGCTTGGGGTGTGACGACATTGTAGAATAACCTAGTAGAGGTTGGTGCTTGAGGTCATTATAGCCCATCCCAAGGATGAGATAGGGGTGAGATTACCTTGTGGCCTAACCTAGGGATTGGTTTTACATGGTCCTAGATCCAAGATAAGTATTTTCCCTGTATACTATCCCATTATGTGTTGATATATTAGGCACAACTTTTGACATGGATTTAAAACAGGTATAACCCGATTTCTAAAAATACTATTTAGTGTAAGATATCCCAACATATGATTGGTTTCATATTTCATGTTTACTTACCATCGTGGAAGACACCTTATATACATGTCCACTTTATGTTATGTATGAATTAGTGGTGGATTATTGTGTTTTATAATCACACCGTACATGGGTATCTCATTGCATGTGAAGAATTCATTAACTGGGATACATCTAAGGGAAAGGGACCTATGTTGGGGAGATAATAAAGTGGATCTCTAGTATGGAGGAAATTTTAGGAAAAGCCCCATACTATTTATGTAGTGTGTTAGTTTATCTCTTTTGGTTATCATCTATTAGTTGACTTACCATATTTGGAGTAATTTGGTTATTTCATTTTCGTATAATCTATTTTCCATATTATTATTGAATTATGTTTTTAAATGTATTTTTCTAGAATATATATTATTACTCATTGTGATTCTAGTAGTTATAGTCTCCTCATAACACAATTTGGAAACCCTCCATTAGTTAAAAACTTATTACATATGGGAATAGACGCATGAGGTCATGTGATACACTGGTCAGACTTGGTGATCCAATCATCCCATTATTGGTGAGAATTATAAACATATGAACCAGTATAGTAACAAAAAGTTTTCATAGCCTCAATTTCACATTGGGTTTTAATGTTTCATATCATAACCACCTCACTCATAATGTAATCAATTTACCCAAAAAACTAATATTCTTTATCAAGGAACATTTTAGTGTGACCATATTAATTGAATCATAACTGCAACATAATTTTATAATTCATGATGTAACAAGTCTCCCTTATAGTACAATATCATTTCCTATACTAAATATTGTGAATATAAAAAATCACATCTTACAAATTATAGAATTATCATCATTTCATGAAGGATTAGTTCAATAATTGTCCTATTTTATAACGGAATCATGTAATTAACCATTTCATTATGGAATTATGGGTTTTTCAATCATCATATTAAAATCTTACATAGAACCATCATGGTATGATGGCTTCCATTGTGTTGTGATATTATCTATAAAACCAAAAAATACTCTAAAACATCACATTTTAGTTCCATACACCTTTTATGATCTTCCAAGAAAACAAATTGCATTCCCCTCATATGAATCAATACTATTCACTTGAGTTTCATCATGATTCATTCATTTAAATTCTTTATTTATATGCTAAAAAAATAAAACACTTATTATATCCGCTTCAAATTTTTAACGCAAAAAAACTTCTAATTTAATAAACACCTTCCCTTGGGGGTAAAATTTACTAACATAACACATCATGGTCTCAACAATTTATTGAATCTCTATGGTCTCAAAAATATCCCAAGAATTTATTTTTTCAACTATTACATTATTTTACAACCTTTATTCAAAAATAACAATTTGAACATAAAATTAAATCATCATTCATTCATTCCAAGTCTACATGAGTGTATTTGGTGCATGGACCAAGAACTATGAACAATAAAATTAATGATATACACTAGGGAAGGCACATAAATATATAACTTTTTTTCACTTATTACACTTTAAAAACAATTCCACATTTTTCCACTTTGTGAAAAAACATAAAATTCCTATACACATGCTCAAAAAAATCATTTGAACAATTTACATACTTAAATTACACACACATATTCAAAATTTCTATCTATCCCCATTTAAAAAAATACTTTAAATATATAATCCCTTTAATAAAAGATTTTATTCTATTTAGGAATATATATATATATTTATATTTCTATTTCTATTTCTATCCTCTACTATTTAAAAAAAAATCCAAATAACAAGTGAGAGAGGAGGCTGGATCACCCTAAGTTAGCGTTGAAAATATTGAGGTTGAACTCCCAT
This sequence comes from Viscum album, assembly GCA_963277665.1. Lineage (NCBI taxonomy): Eukaryota > Viridiplantae > Streptophyta > Magnoliopsida > Santalales > Viscaceae > Viscum > Viscum album. The sequence goes on from OY728163.1 coordinate 1,516,319,656, forward strand.
TACGAAACTCATTTTTTAAAATGAATCCTTTGGAAATGGTTTAGTGAACACATATGCTATTTTCTCTTTAGATAGTAAAAAATCCAAATTTATCACTCCCTACTACACCATCTGCTTGATAATGTGGTACTTTATAACAATGTCATTTTATTGGGAATTCAAAATAATATTTCGCTATAGATTTATGAAGCTTTTATTATCATATACCACGAACAATAATAACTTCACATACACCATGAGATCTTACAATTTAGTTTTAATCTACATAAAAATGGCTTTTTCTTGAGATAAAACATCATACTCCACATAAGAAGTACTCCATGTTACAAAATTTTATTTCATCATGTTCCTGGTCACACACCTTTCTCTATGAAATATAACTCCATCAGATGTTGATCTCTTGCAGTAAAAAATTATAGGACAATCATTATTTAGATATACAAAGAGTTAAATACATACATTACTATTATATTCTAATCCATAATTAATCACAACTTTAATATATTAAAAAATTCCCATTATAGAAACAAGTTGTGGTTTCTTTCTATTATTTTGATACCAATTACATAATGTAATTGTATATACTAAATCCAACCTAGAAGTAGTCATGTATTGTAAACTCCAAATTAATTTTATAAATTCTCTTGAATGAAATTATTTTTCATACTAATCCTTGGAAATATTTATTCCAACTAAAATTAGGGTGGTATTTTTCTTTGATTTATTTATATCAAAATTATCCAAAAGTTGTATGAAATACTTCTCTTGTGAAATAAAGAGATGATATTCCTTTTAAGAAATTTGAAATTCCAAGAAATATATCATCTCTACAATCATTAAAATCAAACAAATTATTCATTTCCAAGATAGACTCATTAAAAAAATTCTTTATTTATAGTAAGATTTATATTTTTTACATAGATAATAATATTTAATGATATATTTTTATTAAATTTTATATGGAGGTTGTTATTGAATCTTGACTTCCTGAATCATAGAACAATGAAGCATGAATCAATCTTTTATAACATCCACTAGGTATATGATGAACTTAAATCAAGAAGAATACCATTTTTTTTGGATATTATATAAATTTTAAACCTATGTCTTAAAAACCATTATCCATATAAAACATATTTAAAGAAAACCCACATTCCTTCTCTATACTTATTTTAAATTTTCTATATTTTTTAATCCTTCGTCATTTGATTCATGAACCTATAATCTAGGAGGTCCAAGATCAAGATGATCCTGATCTTAAAATTTATTAAGAAATCATATATAAATAGATTTGGATTTATAAGATGTTATTACAAATATAAGAGTAAGTGGAACCTCACATGTCTACATCCACTAAGGATGTGCAATTGTATGGGGTTTGAAAGGACCACATCAATCCCATATATATAATCACTCTATTTTGAAAAGCATTTATGACATTATTTTCTTCCCTATAATAATGTGTGATGACCTAGATACGGTTTTATGTTGCATAAAGAAACTTATTCTACGGGGGAAGGAATTTCTTGGAAACATTTATAGACCTTTATTTTATGTGTTCAATGAAAAAATTTGACTTTGAATCAATCAATATAGAATTCCATACATGATGGGTAGTGTTATTGATCACAAGAATCAAGGAACAAAATATAGTTTCATACGATATTACAATTCCAAAGTAGCGTTACAAGAACCCTTTAATGAATCCATTATGGTTATGGATAAATCATGCACATCCAATGAGCCCTAGTACTCAAGAAGCTAAACCATCAAAATTTTCTTTGATCCATGAATGTATAGGTGGAAGAAAAGAAAGAGTTTTAGAGCCAATGTCTATTTGGGCTAGCTATGTATATCCAAAGTCCATAAGGCATTCTAATATGAAAAGTAGTTCCGTTAACACCTTTTTATACTTTAGATGGGGAAAAATGTCCCTATTCATGTCCATAATTCCCTCATTAAATGAGGAATTCATGTTGTAAAACACTAGTGGATTCTAGGAATTCCCAATTTATTCGATGATGGAGTTAGCATCTCTTGAAAGGAGGCTATAGATATAGTAACTCTATAAAGTATAATAATGGATGTCATTAATCCCCACTATCTATTTTTAATACACATTATGGTGCCAAACATAACCTTTACATGATCCTAGAAGGTGGTTGAAAACTCGCAGTATGTGAAGAGATGATGGAAATCTTCTATAGAAATGAGGCTTAATCTATAAGCCAAGGAAAGATAAATCGTAGCTCATTAGAGTCGATATTGAGTGGAAAATCAGTCCATTAATATATTCCAGGGTAGTATCCATCTTGTGGACTGGATGAATTGTGTTTTAAATTCAATCAACCAGGAAGGTATGGTTTTTTTGATATTTTAGTTCATCTTGTAGTACTCCTTAGTGTTGAAGAGGTTTATCCTATTGGTTTTGCAAAATAATATGTCCCTATCAACAAATGTGTACCTTTCAAAATAATGAAAACTATTTTTGGGGTACCATATTCATCATTCAATTAGAGAAAAGTAATTCGTCAATCTAAATATCATTTATTATTGTAAGGATGGACATAACCTCATCAATTTTTCTTTTAATCCACTGGGTGGTCTAATAGTTTAGGTTGGAATATGTACAAACAATCCATTTGGATTTTCATATGACTTCATTGAGGGATCATATAATCATCAACTACATAGATGAAGCAAGATAATATGTGTACCCTTTAGAAGCTTCCCAATGATGTTTTTTGAAAGAAATTTTAAAAAATAGATCATTAGATGTCATGAGATCCCAAGTGATTTTTTTGAGAAGTTCAATACTAAAGATCATGAGGTCTTTTATGCCTAATACACCCATAACAATGGGCTTGCTGCATTCCTTCCATTCCAAAGTTCTAAGAATTTTTAATTGATAGATTCAGTCTATAAAAATGTCAAGATTAGATTTTTCTTGTTCTTGATAAGGCATCTAGGTCATTTTTATATAGATAAGGCATACATAAATTTGTAGTCCATCACATATTTATCTAAATTTATTATTGTATCTTGAGATATGTATTATCTTTTCTACCTATCCAACTAATTGATTATGTTTTAATGGATACTCTCAAGGTCACAAGTTTAAATTTTACCACAAAAAGGGGGACAACAAGGTATATAAAAGGAAATTCACCGCTTTTCACCTCAATAAATCTTGAAATATTATTTTTTCCCTATAGATGTAATTATATTCCCATAGACAATAAAGTATTTATTATAGAAAATGGATTGTCCTTTGAAATAATTATAATGATGAAAAATTTCATTAATTTCATAAAGTGTTTTTTTATAATCCTGTTTAAGAAAAAGGATGCCAACTTCATAAAGGAGGTGTGAGGGGCTGAAATAAACTCCTTCTAGCTTTAATATATATTTAAAACCCAAGTTACACATGCTCATTGATAAATCTACTAATGAAGTCTTTTGAAATGATAAAGACAAGTCATAAGAGGGGGTATCGTTTCCTAACTCCCCTAGAGAATTATAAAAATACCACGGTGGAAACATTATTGGGAATATTGTGTGTTATAGTGCTAAGAATCGTGTCGACCAATCTAGTAAAATTAGTGGAGAATCCATAATTCCTAAGGAAAAAATATTAAATCTCTACCTAATAGTGCGAAAAGATTTTGAGTTATCTATTTTCAGAAAAATGTTTCCATCCTTGACTTTTTTCCTCATGATATTAAAACTTCCAGAAGCAGTAAATAGATAGTATTGGATATTCCGGCTAAGGGAAAATGAAAAATTATTTGAGATAATTATTTCCCTCATGATGTATCCCATCCTGTTCCTAATGAATTTTCTGATGATTATTATGGTTGTGTTCCCAATGGAAACTAGCCTAATGTATATAATGTCAATAAAGTTATGTTATTTAGCTATTAAAAAAATTAAATTGGAGATGACCCCCTAAGGTATAGAGGCATGATTAAAATAATCCCTAACTCCATTGACCACATCATCATATAGGATTTCCCATTATAACATAATTTTTTTTGGTGAATACATCAGGTCTAAGAGAACTATTAATATTGAGAGATAAGAGTGTTTCCTTACCTTCTTCTTTATAAGGGTCTAAGTTGAGGACCCTTTTTGATGTTCCTCAATTCATTTAGGGATTTTATCAAACCTCCTGTGAGTGTTGTAAATTATATCATTAGAATAAATATTTTGGAAGTTATTAACCAAAACATTAGAGATTTTATTTTTAGAAGTGAAGGTGAAAGCATTGATCAGAAGGGAATTATACCGTCTTCTTATTTTTTAATCTCCATGAAATTGGGGGAAAATTTTAGAGTTTCTATCAACCTCCTTTAACTATTTAATATTGATATTATTACTATCTAGCCACTCTTTAAGAGTTAGGAGGTCATTATGCTTTGATAGAGCTTGAATTTACTCCCTAGAAGGGGTGTCATCACTCTGATTTCTACATTGGCAGTTAGGAAGGCAATCATTATTATATTTAATGTCATTTTAAAGATTATAGATTCTTTTTACTACAATCAGTTTTTAGTTTTTTGGATTCATTCAATTTTACAGGAATCTTTTGGAGTGGGATTATAATAACATATAGATTCCAAGATTCAAGGATAAATTAACTATTCCCAGGAAGGAAAATCTCTCCATTATTTAATTTTAATGGTTGGGTCGATGACCTTTATAGTTTTGTAGAAAGATAAAAAACAACCGGATTATGGTTTGAGTGGTACTTGGGGATGATAATACTAGAATACCACATGGAATCATTCCTTCCATAAATCTAAAAAAAGCACATATCCAGCTTTCTAACCTGCCTCCAATTCGTGGAGAACCTTCTCCAAGTGAATTCATCTTCAGGAATTAGATATTCATTAAGATTGAAATAATCAATGCAAGAGGATAAGTAAAGGGTTACAGTCCTATTGAATTGGGATATAATTTTTTCATCATGCTTAAAGATAGTATTGAAGCCCCCACTATAATCTATTTATGGGACATTCCCTAATTGATTATTTAATGATCCCTCTATAGGTATCATATCACGATATATCAGTTAATGGTATAGAAAATGGAAGTGAAGAGGGTGTGGAAGTGGAAGTAATATGAAAAAAATATGAGTTTTGGGATTTTATACACTCAAGTATGTGAATGATGTCGTCATTAAAGACTTAAAGGTTGTCCATTTCCTGGTCATGTTTATTATAGGTGACTAAGTTATGCCAAAGGGGTGTCTATTTGAAGGCCTTCCAATTTTCCCAAATTTTTTTTGGTTCAATAATCCCAATTAAAAGTGGTTTATGGGTCACAATATAGTATCCAAGGGATGTGACCATGGGGTATTTCCTAAGCCCCTAAATGTTATATTAAAGGAGAGTCATTATTTAAGTGATGCGCCTCTTTTAGAGGCCCTCCTTTCCATGGGTTCTTTAGATAGTTTTTATTTATTTTTCTATTTACTTTCTCATTTATTTCTATGAGGATTGTGACTTCCATTGATCAATCTTTGATCTAGGGGGAGATAATAAATTGTTGATATTTCTTAAGAGTATGAGGTTTATAAACATCATCATCCAAAAATTTCCCATCAAGGGGGTAAATTTATTATTGGATTTTAGGATCTCATGGGTGCTACCATTAGGTTTCCTTTTATAGGATTTAAGGGATTCCAATTTTATAATGGGAGATGCTTATTCATCATAAGTTATCAGATGTGCAGGTATGAGACCTTTGAATATTTCTTCCTAAATATGAGGTGAAGGCCCAAATTTTCATTTATGTGAATTCTTTTTAGGAGTCACTTCCACCAAAATTTGGCTATCCTCAAATAAAATAGATTTCAAATTGGCTACCTTCACATGATCCAATGAATAATCCCTAACCTCAATTACTATTTGTATGTTATCCTATATCATGAGAAAATTTGTGGAGGAAAAAGAACATTCTTTATAATGAGTAGTTAATTATCTACTTCAACCATTTCAATCATGTTTCCCTCCCCATTCTCATATTCTAATTAGGTTCTTCCCAAAATCAAGAGGAAATATGAGAGAGGGGAAACCAAATACTTGAAGATTAGATATTTAGAAGATTCTTCTACTTACATAACTCTAATTAGAACTAAAATATAGCTATCTATGAATGATTCAATAGTTTGGGAGTTGAATATCATTATATACTAGTGAAAATTGGGAATCATTGGCCTTAGATTCTATGCTGATGGATTGAGAGGAGGAGGGGTCAGTGGCTGTGATAGTCTAGGTGACTTCAATAGCCTTCCCCTTTCACTTCTTCATGAAGTTTCATCATTATTAATAGCCTTAAAATAGTTGTAGATTTTTTTTGTTTCATTCAAAGGCCATGTTCCCAAATAAGTTTCATTTTGAACCGAATTTAAACTTCCACTCATACTTAATTTTAAGGTTTATATTGTCATTACTAGTGGTTAGAACAACTTCCTCCACCAGGGAGGTGGCTATATCAACCTCAACAAGGACCATATAAAAATTTCCGAACATTGGATTATCATTTTGATGATCCATATTTATCGGGATTCCAAATGAGAATGTAATGTCCTAGAGAATTATTGGGTTTTAGTAGAGCCAAGTAAATTTATATATGTAAATCTATGCATGTGTATGAGTGTTTTGGACTAGTCAAGGATCAGTGTTCTGGTCTCATTCCTCAATATGAAGGAATATTGGTTTTAGCAGTATAATATTAAAGATTTATCCCTATATTTTACATTAATTAGATGGTAATATGATGTGATTGTAAACACTATCCATTCATATGATACTCAAATCATAAATCCCCAGAAATCCAAGATTCTTCATGTGAGATCATTTAACATCCATTGCTTTCCCATTTTAGGGTTATAACCATCACGATAATGGATTGAATACATATATAAATCCTTTCCAAAACATCATATTGATTAGCGAAGACATAAGAAATACTCTATTTATTTATGAATCTTCTTGACGATAGATAATTAATGTTAAAGACAGATAATTTGGAAAAAACCACTCCTGTGAAGTTCTTCTTATGTTTGGACATTCCAAGAGAGAGGTTAATTTATTCTTTCTTATTGATCATGTAAAATTGAATGTTTTATTTGTTTTCCACATGATCTAGTTGATTCAAATATTTAATTATGGGGTTTTTGGGATTCAAGTATTTATCTTGAGTGCAAACTATATTTATACCTAGTTTTCCGCATTGCCCCACCATCATTATTATTCCCATATTTTATGATTCTTGAATATACTGGGTATAATATGAGTGAATTAATCAATAAAAAAGAAAACTTGTCTCCATTAATTAATTTGTTAGTCATAGGTCTATAGAAATATGAATGAACGAGATCTAATGGGTGAGATGTTAGAATATCCACATTATTTTATTGAGTATTAATAATATTCCTCTTTTGACATATAACTCTCATCAAATTAATTTCTATATTAAACATAGTAAAATCAAAATATAATTTCCATGGGATAGTTTTATAATATTATTTTAGCTACATTGTCTATGTTTTTCATACCGTAATTTATTTTCATCCATTAATCATAAGATACATAAATTTTTATAATCTCTAACCCGAAACAAGTTTCCCCATATTCAATTTCATATTTTCAAATAAAATTAATCTTTTAACCTCTTCCTAATGCATTTATCCATTAGAAAAAACAATTTATTTCCATCATCAGAAATTTGATATGTACTTAGTATGTTTTGTTTCTGTACAACTATAAATAAGGTTTCATTGTAGCTACCTCATCCCTAGTATCTTAGAGACAATGTCTACTTTATTACATTGAACTAAGATATAATGAATCATATACTAAAAGAGAATTTTTTTAGTAGTATTGTTAAATAAGATACGTACTTGATTTAGATATTACATTTTAAAACAAATTTTACAACTTATTTTTTTCATGAATAACATTATTACCTCAAGTATATCTTTTCACATCAATTATAGTATACTTCGTGGAATCTTAGGGAAAGGGAAAAAATAGTTAGAGATCAAATAATAATTATGGGTCAAGAACAACAGAAGTTATAATGAATCAATAAAGAATAACCATTATGGAAAGGTAAATAGTTGAACACACATTCAATTTAATCAAGAACTTGGCTATCATAATTAGATAAGGATTAATCAATATAGAAGGTAGATAACTAATTAAAGTCTCTATTTAATGAATAAGCTAGGAATTAAACGAATCCATAGATAATATCATTAAAAAAATGTCATGGATAATAAGATAATTCATAATCAATATGGAACAGTATATAATTTAAAACACAATCAATTTAATCAATAAACTGAAAATGAAATGTATCCAGAGATACTATTATTGTAAAAATATAATTGATAATAATAATTGAATTATTAATGAAGTAAATGCTTAATTATTGTACATCAAGATACCGAGAATCATGATATCTATACCTTTATGACCTTTCATAATATGATTTAAAACTACAAATATAAACTTGTTTAATTTATCTAACTTGTTTTCCTCATGAGACCTATCGATGCCTCAAGGGGAAATATAATTCCATCACCTTATAATAACTATAGGTTAAAAAAATTCCTTACATATAGAATGATTAATTTAATTTAGTAATCAATATTCCATAACATTAAATATCATTATTGAGTAAAGGATATAGATTTTTCAATATCTTCCCAGTTAATGAAAATACTTGAATATAAATAAAAAGTAATTGAAACATTAAAAATCATGAAGAAATATTTATTCATGTTAAATATACCAATGTGGTAGTATATACACCACATAAAAGGGAATAGGTACATATTAAAAAATATATTTCAAATAAATGAAAATTGAGATGAAATTTCTTACAAAGATCAAAACATTTAAGTGAGAAATAATCAATTAATATATTATGTGTATCAATAGGAAATCCAAATATAAAATGTTTAAATAATACATAAGATAATAAAAATTAATTATACACATAATCTTTGAATATAAAATGCAAATAATGAAGAAATATAACCCATAGAAAATAAATTGAGTTATGAAATTATTTACCACTTGGTAATTTTTATGTAAAAAAGTTTGGATAAAATAATAAAACTTGAAACTTAAAATAACATTAATTATTAATTAAAAAATATATTACATGTAAATGGGTCATTATATACACCTTATAAATAAAATTAGTGTATAACATTACAATATTCATCATTAAAGAGAAATTATGACGAAGTCCCATGCATCAGGATTCCTTTTGGTTGAAAATTATTTAACATCCTGTATAGTTTTTTAAACAGGTTATTTTATTATTTATGAACCATAATAATATTTATAATATCATATATTATGATTTGATAACATATCATCACCCATTCATTAATAATTCTCCATTATTTTCACTATTTCAGGTGTAATATACATTTTTTTCTCATTCGTTCTTTATCAAAAAGTTTTGGGTTCTTATTAATATTATATAGTTATATAATCTAATAAATAATAATATTTAAATAAATATAATATATATAAATCTATTATTAATTTAATATCATCACAAAATATGGTTTTGGGTAATGATGTGTGCGATGATCATTGGTATGTTTGGTCGTATGTACACATGAGTAACATTTCCATTTTCAATGATCATTATGTAAAGGTGGTAAATAATATTTTAATTTTCTATATTGATTATAATATCATAAATAACATATTATTTCTTGTAAATATACATATATTTAAGTCATCCATGTGGTGTAGTGATAAAAACATAGTCACATCGCATTATGAAGGTTGTAATCCACCGGTACATGAAAGATGAGATCATATTTCAGTGAGTGAAAATGAAAGAAATTAAATAATATATTATATTTTAAAAATGATACATATGTCACTAATATCATAATTATTTCATTTATAACACATATATTCATTAATTTTATCTTTATTACCCACCATGTAAAGCATTAGTGAAAAAATGAATCACATGTCTTCACGAGGTGATAGTCCCTTTTACACATGAGAGACGTTATCGTATCCCCTATGTAATGGAAATTAAAAATGTATATATTATTTAAGAATATATAGGTATAATTATTTTACAAATATCATATAATTATTTTATTTCTACCATCACACCCAACTATGAGATGTGGTAATAGGAAAACGAATGATATCAGTTCGTGAGGGAAATTTTTTTTGTACACATGAATGCCGATATCTAACCCATTTGATGGAAGTGTGGATGGTTTTAGGTCATGAAATTAATATAAAAACATCTCATTATTTGTAATATTTTTATTGAATTATATCATCATTTATTAATATTAATTTAAGGAAAAAGAGAATGAAATATAATAAAAACTATCATTGATGAAAATTAACCATTCTTTGGGAAACCTCCTTAGGTTTGAACCAAAAGTATTTCAAGGTTGGATTTTTATAGAATATAAGGCTTATTGAATGTGGGTATTTAATTTTGGAATTTATTTGTGTAAAACCATGAGATTGTGGTGAATTTTTTCCGAATTAATTTAATATTTTTATTTTTTTTCACTTCACACAACAATAAAAATAGTCTTCCACTAAGTCAAAGATTACATCCACACTAAACTAATATGTCCTATGTTACTCACAAAAATGAGTGCACATATGATACATGCAACACAGAGTTGGCGTACAGTACACACAATATTGAGTTTCTATGAAACATCTTTATATGTATTTATAATTAGTTAAATGAGATATTTATAACATAACCATTAAAAGTAGTTATAGGAATAGTAATAAATACTTTCCAAATATTTTTTATTATTTTTTCAAATAAATAAAACATATTGATAATTAAAAATAAATTTTTGGTAAATTCATTTTTGTATTAAAAATAATTTTCTCTGAAAAAGAATTATTTTAATAATAAATTTATTTTTAGAAACATTTAGAAATTTAATTTGATAATATAAACTTTATTTTTTAATTCATTATGTAGAAATTTTCCTAGGGTGTTTTTTTAGTTTTTTTAAGAAACATCATTTTTTCATGAATAGTGAAAAATGTTGTTTTTAGTTAAAAACTACGTTTTTTTATAATTAATTATTATTTATAAATGATATTATATATATTTTTTGAGGGATAATTATATAAATATTAAATCTATTAATACGAATTAATTAACTATAATCAATTTTAATTTGAAATTTAATACAAATTCTTAACAAACTATTGAAGTTTTTCCTACTTTAAAACCCTATTATTTTGTCCTATCTGCAGGATTAACACTAATATTAATTTTTCCACTTTTGTTAAGTGCATTAAAAAAATAAAAAATAAACCAGTTTATTCAGTCTAATGTTTATATACTAATAATACCCTGGCAATTTTTGACCAAAATGATTAGTAAAAGTGAATAAAATCAATCACAACACTTAAGGCCTAACTAATATTAATTAGGGAATAAACCTTAAAATTTAGGTCCAAAATGACCTAGAAACATTTCTAAAACCCATTTTATTTCTATAGTTATGAAATAATCATTATAATTTGGAGTTATTTTCATTTGGTAATAATTTTGTTTGTTTAGAACATGTGCGTGCCTAACTTGTTTCTACAAATTTCAAGTTAGTCATTTTCTTTCCCTATAAAAGGCAACCACATCTACCCATTCCTAGCACCTCTCAAAAATTATGTTTTCATAAAATATCTTCCTATTTATCCTCCTAAAACCCCCCATTTCACCTTGAATCAACCATTTTGGAATAAATCTTATCAAGGAAGCCTTTTGACACAAACCAAAAGGAGTTACCTGATTTTGAGGTAACGTCTTCTCTCAAGATCCTTTCCTTTATTTTCTTTATCCACTCTCTTTTATATATCTATTCCATTATTGTGTATAAAACCATAATCCTACATATAATTGGATATTTTTATTCAAAGGGACTGACCTACATATAAACACATATCCATCTAATGGAAATTGAACATAATGTTTTTGTGTATGGTGAATTACTTCCTCACAAAACGATGATTGTTCATTTTTCATTTACCAACTGTCATGGTTTCCATTATGATGGAAAATATACTTATATATTTTATATTTTATATTTATCATTTATTTATATGTATTTATTCCTTTAACAACACAAATCTCATTACTTTCCATTTGGTGTTAATACGATAATCTCGTTTGAGGAAGTGTGGACTACCGCCCCTCAGAGCGATGTGATTCGTTCACACACCACATAAAATGTATTAAGGATAGATTTAATGAACTTATATAATATATATTATATAGTAATTATACTTTAATAAATAAATATATATATATATATATATATATGTGTGTGTGTAATTTACATACTTTCTTTCTATATGACAATAAAAAAAGAAACAACGTTCATGCATATGTACAACTTACCATCTCCATCAACGGTGTATTCCATTTAATAATCCTATATTTTATAGATTATTATAATAAAAATGTAATGTATATACCTGATATTTATATCATTTTTAACTTCTGGAATCATGATATAAGTATAAGAACCAATTATGTAACAAATTATGACACATGTAAAGAAGAATGTAAATTTTCCCGAAATGAAACCTTAACATAGGATCATTAAAAACTGGGTAATATAATGTTATAATACAACCATATATAGTAAAATATATAATAATATTATTATCTAAAATATTTATATTAAACTTATAATTAATATTCAAGAATCTTGTACGAGTATGGAGAGATTCCAGACACAAGGTAAGATGATTTCATCTCACATTCAATTTCTATGAGATATAAGTTATGTTCATCACAATTTACTTTTTTTGGTTTATGTACTGACCATTATTTTATTATAATTATATTTTAATTAAATTTATAGGTATTTATATGATCATTTTATGATCCATCTTTCATGGGGTTTGACTTTCAAAACCTACCAAATCGGTAAAACAATTTTGTCTCAGTTGGATTTCTTTGAGATTCATGTTTTTATACCCCTAAACTCTTTTATGTGGTTTATATACTTCCATTTTACATATTATATCATTAATATACTTATTTTCATGATATTTCAAACTTTATGTAACTTCCTTTCTTATATAGATAGTCTAATCCCATGTTACCATGTTATAAGAGTTTATTGAGATAGTCTCATCACTTTTTTCTAGATTGTTTATGTTTATTCTTCCATTGATTAAATATTATGATCCATATCTCAAGAATATTTATGATTTTCCTTATCCTATTTTTATTAAATACAACCTCATTTATTAGTACCATTTTCACTCTTTGGTATTTAAGATAATGTTTTTTAATAAAATCTGATCTTCTCTCTCTCTTCAGTCGGAAATCTATTGTATTAAAAAACAATGTTTTTAAAAATGTTTTATAAATTGATTTCAAAATATCCATGAAGATAATTTTCAAAGAAAAATGAATTAAAAAAGTTTTTACTATTTTCATAGATTCCTTTACATGATTTCAAAGCTATTTTCCAGAAAAACGTTTTTATAAGTGTTTATGTTATCAAAAATAATTTTGAAAGAAGAAATGATATTTTTCCGAAGAAAAGTTTTTAAAATATTTTTTAAAATTATTTACCATCTAAGATAACATAAATTCGTGTTAATCATTCCTTTATGAGTAAATTATTTAATTTTCCCTTTCATGTTCTTTCCCTGAATAGATTACGTTTTGATGACATGATGTTTATGAAGCCCATTTCTCTTTCACGAGTTATATGATTTTGAAACACATTTATTTTCATGGGATATGAAGAAATTGTTATGAAACCTATCTATTTCCATGTGTTATGATATTTTTACATCTGTATGATACCCATTTCATTTTAAGGGTTATGATATGTTCATTTATGATCTTGTGGAACATGTAGGTATAATTTCATTATGTGACAGGTGGGACCTATATCTCCCTAAAAATATTTATGTAAAGATTTATATCACATGAGATAAAATAGTTCAAAAATTAGGGTTACACTGTTCAGTAATACATGGATAGAATGACAATTACTTAGTTCAGTAAAACAGGGCTGGAATGAGGGTCACTCAATTTAGAAATACAGTGCAGGAATGGGGCTTACCTAATTCATTAAATGAAATTGTCCACTAAGATAGTCTTGGTAGTAATTCCTTAGCTACTATGGAAATCAATATATGCTTATGTGTTGTCACAATTCTATTTCTTATTCATATGTTATTCTTTCATGGCCTCTTCTCTCTATTTCATTACGATTATTTTCTTATGAGCTACCAATCTTTATGTTATCATCTCTATTATGATATTTAATAAGAATGGTATGATATTATACTTTCATGATCACATTCTTGTAACCTTATTATCAGGTGTATTCTTACAGGTCTCCCTTTTTTACACTTAGTGAGAATTTGATCTCACCACTTGTATGTTTCCTTTCACCTAGGTTATGATGACATATACTATGTTTGATATGTCTAAGAGGGGTTCTAGTCAAGAAGAACCTATTGGGAGATTATGTAGCTCACATACATACTAGTGTTTATCTTTCCATGTTTCCAAAGGAACTATACCAACAATTATCTTTGGATGCATTCTTGTATAATTTTAAAGTATTCCGCAAAAGTTATGTAATGTCAATGTTTGTAAAGATAGGGTAGCTACAATTGGTATTAGTGACAAGGTATAGTTATCCTTTGAAAACTTGGATGAGAAAACCTTAGTGAGATCCCTTGGTATATTTGTAAGTATATGTCTTTGGATGTCTCTAGGGACAAGTATAAGGATGAGTTAACATTTAGGAAAATGTCTTGGAATTTTGATAAAGGATATAGTGAGTGATTTCTAAGAAATATATCCCTGTCTCGATACTACAAGTGGATGTGGATATGAAATAGATGTACCTAAGGGTAATAAAATTAACAATATGTTTCAGGAATGACTCATGGTAATACGGCACACGACAACGAGCCTTGCTGCACATCTGGTCTGAAACTCAAAGGGAATATACATTGGGAATTAAAGAACTATTCATGAACCATTATATAGGACTCAGATATATGTTATCTATGAATAACCTAGAATAGACCTAGGGTATTATATATCGGGGAAGGTGAAATGATTTAAATATCCTATAAGTAAATATTTTCATGACTATGTGGTTTCCTGCTATATTAATTAATTATCACACTATGCTTCTGGTTTTTTGTCAATGGTGGGAACTGAAAGGAACTAGATTAATGCTGAATGTGATTGGGGAAATTTGATGATGAGCAGTCAAATGGGATGATATGTGGAGAAAAAGATATTATGGTTATACTAAATTAACTATCATGGTATATAAATAAAAATGTTATCTTTGGAGATATTCCAAATAGGTTGAATAAGAGAAAGATGCAATTTTATGGTAAGGAACAAAGAGGAAAGAAGAGTAGGCTTCCTCCATGTCAAGAAGAAGGGATGAAGAACCTTGAGGAATTCCTCAAATGGAGGGGAAGATGTTATTTGTGCATTAAAAATGTTATAGAGTGGAAAATTGTCATGAAGTTCAATGTCTTATCTATGTAGAACATGGGAATTTCCCAACATAATGACCAAAGCCATGTATTTTCATTTAAACCAAGTAAGGACCTATTCCATTCAAAAAATTAAAGTTAAATGATTTATGTATCTATATATTTTGATTCCCGAATTAAGAATGGTGATTTATTTATGGATGGTTCAGTTTAAGTTTTTTATAAGTATTTATAAAAATATTGTGAATAGACATGATGTACTAGAAATGTGATCTCATGAATGGTGACATTTTGATTAAGGGAAGGTACCCCATAACATGTTCCTTATATTAAGATAATTTTGTACCAATAAAGATACATGGGATATGAATAACTAAATTGGACAATATTGATTACCTTGGAACTAAGTAAGGTCTTGTTTATAGTTGTTTTAAGATACCACTAATGATGTTTTCATCATTTTTTGGATTTAATGAATAGATCCAATAAACGTTTGAATGAGGAAGCATGAATGTTTTCCAAAAGGATTTTTGGTAATTCTGGTTATTACCATGATTCAAGAGAATATATGAAAAGGGTATTCACATGTCTTGAATGTTACAACAAATATCTTGTTTTTCATATATAGGGGAATCAATTTTAATCTGATTTCATGGCTCTCTTTCTAATGTTTTGTATTTTTCATCTTTGATAAGGGTTATTAGGTTATCCATTCATGAAAAATGTAAGTTAAACTTCATTGGAAGTATTTGTGCACGAAGATTATGATGAAAACCTTTGGTTAAAAGGATAATCAATAATTAACCCTATTTCAAGGATTTACATCTTATATATTATATTATTGTGGTTTTAAAAAAGGACATCATGTATGTTGGGTGACAACCAATCATGTTCGAAAAGGCCAACGGTGTTGATCCCATGGGCGAAAGACAATAATGGTTTCATGCCTACCATTGGCCTATGAGACATCGTGGTTAATGTATAATTATTTGAAATAAATATATATTTATTTTAAATAAATAAATATTTATTATGAACTATTAGTGTTACTTTTTATTTTTATAGAATAAATAATGTAGTTTTTCAAGAGATAAATTTTTATACTTTTGATTCTTTTAGGGGCCTTCAGATCTGTTAAAAGGGTAATATATTGCTTTATTAATCAGAGTTAATTTCTAGAAATACATTCCATGAGGTAATGGATATATTAGAAATTTTTCAAATAAAGACTCAATAATTAAAATTTTTTATAGAAATTTTTCAAGAATTACTCATTGTTCAGAAAGTGATACAAAAAAGTGTTATCCTAATACATTAAATTCTGTTAAACTAATTGCTTTTGGAATCATTATAGATTCATGAATTTGGGATCCTAAAATTTCCTTTTATCATTCAATTTTCTATGATTGATTACCTTAACCACTCCCTATAAATATTTACGCTTTTCCTCCATGTCCAACCATTACTCCCAACCTATGTTCTTCTATGTGGAAACCTAGTTATATGTTACTTTAGGCAACCATTATGGTTCAAAATATATTTTTTAAGGGATGTTTTAGTATAAAATTTTTATATTTGTGTTTGTATGAAAGAAAATTTCATGTATTAAACATTTTATAACCCAAATGAATTTCGAGGGTAAAATTTAGTTTAAGGGGGTAGAATATAACACCCTGAGAATCTGGTAATTTTTTTTAATTAATTTAATAATTTGATATTTTTTTTACTTTACACAACCCTAAAAATAGTTTTCAAATAATTAAAATATTATATTCACACTAAACAATCATTTTGGATGTTACACACAATAATGAGTTCGTATAAGATACACAAAACATTGAGTTGGAATACTATGACCACAACCCTAAGTTTATATAAAACATATATATATATATATATAATTAATTAATTAAATGAGATAATTATAACCTATCCATTGAACATATTTATTGGAATATTAATAACTACTTTTCAAAGAATTATTATAATTTTTTATAAAATAAAACATATTGATAATGAAAAATAATATTTTTGGTTTCCACTTTAGTTCGGTGTAGATCAGGTATGGTTTTCTGGTCTAGTTTGTTTGATCCTGTCACAGTTTCCTACCATGGATGATGTTGGGATGTTGGTGCATTGGGGTCGTAGCCTACAGGCAGTTGAGGCATTCTGGTTTGTGGTGATGTGGATCAACAAAGGAGGGAAACACTGTTGTGAGCGCAGGGCGACGTGAGAGTCAGGATTGTGTGTGTGATTCATTGGCAGGTAGGTCCTGGACCGGGCTACCTGACCAGCCCATTTATGGTTTATGGTTTTTTTGATGTTATATGTTCTTTGGTTTCTCTTTTGAATGGGTCTCGACTTGGGAATGACTCCAAGAACATATCACTTATTGTTCCCACTGCTTGTTTGGTTCTCACTATCCCAAAACGTGACTACTTTGAAAAAAAAGTTTCAGTCAGAAAAATAATACTTTTGTTACAGTCCTTTTAGTGTTGAAAATACCGTTTTTAAAAGGACTTATTTTAATAAGAAATTTAATATTATAAAATTTTTTAAATTAAATTTTAAAAATAAAATTAATTTTTTAATTTAGTACTTCAAAATTTTCCTAGGGTGAATTTTTAGGATTTTTCGAAGAAAATTCATTTTTTGAAAAATATTGAAAAATACTAATTTTTAGTTAAAAATTGCTTTTTCTAATTAATTATTAATGATGAATGATATTATAAATATTTTTTAAGGTAAAATTATATAAAAATTACATATATTAATGCAATTTAATACATTATAATCAATTTAACATTGAAATTGAATATAAAATCTTAACAATCTTTTGATCTTTTTCATACATTAAAACCCCATTATTTCTTTTTGTTTGCGGGATTAGCACTAATATAAAATTTTCCACTTCTGTGAATTGAATTTCAAAAATTTAACATAAATCATTTTATTTAGTATAATATTTAGAGTTTAATAAGACCATGTTAATTTTTTACCGATATGACTAGTAAAAGTGATTAAAATTAATCACACTAGTTAAGGACAAATTAAGCTTAATTGGGGACTAAAACTTAATGTTAAGGGCCCAAATGAACAATAAACTTGTTCAAAACCCATTTTCAATCCATATTTTGACCATAAACCTAAAATTATTGAGTTAATATTTATTTTTAATACTTTTTTAGGTAAGAAAATTTTCACACCTAACTAGTTTCTAGAAATTCCATGTGATCCCTTTTCCTTCCCTATAAAGGCCCCCACTATTGGAACCATGGTCCTCTATGCATGAATTGGAGTATGGTTTGTGTTTCTTTTCAATCTTTAGTGGAAGTTCAGAATGTGTACCAGCAATGTGATCATACAGTTCAAGCATACAATAATATTGAAGGTGGCTCCATTTCCTAGCGTTTCCCAATTGTTTGGGCCTGAAAATCGAAAAATAGAGAAAAGTGTTTTTGGAAGAGAGACTTACGCACTGTGTACTTGAAGGAGAGGAAACTTGGGCACCATATGTTTTTCAAGATCAGAACATGGAAAAGGGATAAGGGTCGCGCAGGTTTTGGGCTAGTCGCGCAAGTGACCCGCGCGCTGAGAAAGGACTTGCACGCCGATGCCTAGGAGGTTTGGAAACTTGCACGCCGGTTGTTCTTTATGATTATAACTTCAAAATATGGAAAAAGAAAGTAGGTCACGCATGTATTGGTTGGGTCGCGCAAGTATGTTGCGCGACAGAGGCTATTGCGGTTGGAGCTGCGCGCCAGGACTTACACGCCGTGAGGACACTTGCGTGCCACCATACAGGGGTCCAGTTTTCTTATAAATAGAGGCCCACCCCACCTCATTTACAACGAAGTTCATGACATAGATATTTTTCATGCTCTCATCGCACAAGTGATTGAGTCGCTCAAGTGGTAGTTGGTTCGCGCAAGTAGAGGCTGCACGCCGATTGTTGGCTACGTGACCAAGGTAGTTTGGGAGTTAAAGGCGCATCGTCACACAAGTTTTGAGTTGAAAGAGTCAGTGTTGCGCAAGTGGGATAGTGTCACATGCGATCCGAATTTGTGCCGCGCAAGTGACTTGCGTTCCATTCTTGAAACTTGTGCGCCGGTCATGGAGAAGCATGCCAGGAGAGGTTAGAGTACACCGGTCCTTTAATGGAGTTGCATGAATGCTGAAAGATTGCATGATATATTCGGTGCAAACTAGGATTAGTCTACGCGTGAAATTTAGACTTCAACAGAGCATCTACACACAACATAGGATGCATTCTCTTGCAATGATAAAGAGACCTTCATGTCTATAAACTGAGTGTGACTTCACCAAGGGCAGTGAGCCTGGGGGATTCAATGGGAGTGACCCGAGGGACGTTGTGAGCTATCCCTGAACCTTTTGTAAAGGTAGTGAGCCTAGGGCAGAGTGACTGTTCCTAAACCTTTGTAATCCACATCTAGTAAAGTTTAGTGGAATTAGGTACGACCGACAACCTGTCAGCATATGGACCTTGGACATAGCCCTTAATTATTAACCAAGTAAAAAGTGTTGTGTCTTCTCTATGCACGTGAATGTTTTATTTATGATCATTTTCATCATACAGGTTCAACAAGTTCCTACCAACGTGGGAACAAGATCCATCACATTAAAAGAAAAAGTTGTCACCTTGATTTACCCCTCCCCTCTCAGGGTGTACCGGGGTCCTTCACCCACCTCTACTCATTCCTCACACCTCTCAAAACTTGTATTTTAGTCCATGATATGAACACATAGCCTCCCAAAAAATAATCCCTTCAACCTATAAGCCTACCTTTGGGAATAAATATTCTCAAGTAATCCTTTTGGCCTAAACCCAACAGAGTTACCCGATTTAGAGGTAACATCTTCTCTCAAGATCCTTTCTATTATTTTTTTTCTCCATCCTATGTACTCGATTTATTCAATTATTTTGTGAAAAAACTGTTATTTTTATATACAAGGGTTTTTTTATGAAAATTTTATGACCTAAACTTACACACACCTCCATATAATGGATATCAAACATAATGTTTCTATGTTTGAAGGATTACTATCTCATAAAATGATGATTGTTTATTTTTTTATTTTACACCTATCATGGTGGAAATAATGATGGAAAATACATTTATATATTTCATATATTATAATTATCATGAATTTATAATTATTTATTCATTTTACAACACACAACTCTTTACTTTCCATTTGGTTTGAATATAATAATCTCGTTTGAGGTAGTGTGGACTACCACCGCCTCAAAGCGATGTGATTCATTCACACACCACATAAAATGTATTAAAGATTGTTTTAATGAAATTATATGATATATATGATATAATAATTATACTGGAATAATTATACATATATATATATCACCTACATACTTTTTTTCAATACGACAACAATGAAGCAAACATTATTCATGCGTACATATGGCTTACCGTCTCCATGAACTGTGTATTCTATTTTATAGTCCTATGTTTTTTATATTATAATAATACACATATAATGTATTTAAATGATATTTATATCACAGTTTAGCTTCTTAAATTATTATATAAGTATAAAGACTAAAGATGTAACAAATTAAAACACATGCAAAGAACAAAGTGAATTTTACCTGAAGTGAAACCTTAACATATAATCATTAACAAGTGGGTAATATCAGGTTATAATAAAACCATAGACGGGAATAGATATAAGATTATTATTATGTAAAATTTTTATAATAAACTTATATTTATTACACATGTATCTTGTACGAGTACAGAGAGAGTAAAGACACAAGGTAAGATGATTTTATCTCACTTTTAATTTCATTGAGATACAAGCATTGTTCGACACTCTTAACTCTTGTGTGGTGTATGTATTTAAATGATTTTATTATATGTATCTTTTACTTATATTTATGGGTTTTCACATTCCCATTTTATGATTCTTATTTCAAGGGGATTAACTTTCAAAAGGTACCAAATCGGTAAAATAGTTTTATCTCAATTTGCCTTCTTTGAGATTCATGTTTTTTATGCACCTAAACTATTATCTGAGGTTTATATACTTCCATTTTACATGTTATGTCATGAATGTAATTATTTTTATTATATTTTCATATTCATTTAATTTAATTTATAACATGGAGATTATGTTCCCAAATTACCAAGTTATAAGAGTTTATTGAGACAATCTCATCACTTTTTTCGAGATTGTTTATATATATACTTCCTTGAATAAAATATTATGATCCATATATCAAGAATATTTATGAGTTTCCTTATTATATATTTATTCAAGAAAACCTCATTTTTAGTACCATTTTCCACTGTTTGGTACTTAAGATAATGTTTTTAAGTAGAATCTGATTGTCTCACTCTCTTTGGTCAGAAATCTATTGTATTCAAAAACCATGTTTTTGAAAATGATCCAAAAATGATTTCAAAATATCCAGGATGATAATTTTGAATTAAAAAGGATTTTAAAAAGGCATTGTTATTTTAAAGTATTCCTTTACACGATTTCAAATTTATTTTCAAGAAAAACGATTTTCAAAAGGTTTTATGTTATAAAAATAAATTTCCAAGAAGAAATGATATTTTCCTCAAGAAATATTTTTATAATATATTTCAAAATTATTTCCCATCTAAGATAACATCCATTAGTGTTACTCATGTATTTATGGGAAAATTATTGAATGTTTCCATTTATATTGTTTCTTTGAATGGATTATGTTTTGATGGCATGATGTTTTTGAAAACTGTTTCTCTTTCACAGGTTATATGCTTTTGGAACACAATTTTTTTCATGGGTTATGAAGAAATGATTATGAAAAATGTTTCTTTACACAGGTTATGATATGTTTACATATTTTTGATTCCTATTTCGTTTCATGGGTTATGATAAGTTCATTTATGATCTTGCAGAACATGTATGAATGATATCATTATGTGACGGGTGAGACCTATAACTCCCTCCAATTCACTGGGTAAATATTTTTATCTTATGAGATAAAATTGGGCTGGAACAAGGGTTACATGGTTTAATAATATAGGGATGGAATGAGGGATACTCAAATTAGTAATACAAGGCTGGAACGAGGGTCACTCGGTTCAGTATTACATGGCCTAAACAAGGGTTTGCTTATTTAGTAAAGGACTTTGTCCACTAAGATGGTATTGAAAGAGATGCATTGGATACTAAGGAAATCTATATATTCTAATGTGTTTCCACAATTCCATGTCTTATTACAATTATATTATTTCATGGAATATTCTATCTATTTAATTATAATTCATGTATTATGAACTTCCAATAATTATTCCATGATCTCTATAATGATCTTTGATATGGAGGGTATGATCTTCTATTTTCTTGATCACATTCCCATAACATTATGATCATGTTTATGCTTACATATTTCCCTAGTCTACCCTTACTAAGCATTTCAAATCACCCCTTTTATGTTTCTTTTCCCCCAGGTTATGAGGATTTTACTATGTTTGGTATGTCTAAAAAGGTTTCTTGTCCAGAATAACCTTTTGGGATATGACTCAACTCACATATGTATATGTGTTTAGGTTTCCATTTTGCCAAAGGCACTATACCAACTACAGCCAACTGCGGTCTTTGGGCATCTATTTGTATAATGTTTATGTATTTCATAAATGTTATGTCATTTAAATTTTTTTTATATTTTTGTTTGTTACAATTTCGGTGGGTACTGGACAAAACAAAATGTTTTTAAGATCTGAAGAGGAGTAGAGAGGGGCTGCCTTTTATAAGTGAGGTGAGTGGAACAATTTTAATTTTTGAAAAGAAAAAGGTGTACCCACTTTTTTCACATTCCAATAGGGTACAAATTTATTATTATCGATACTTAGAAATTATAGGGTGGAAATAAGGCCATAAAATTGATTTAGATATTTTTTAAGGTCATACACACTCATATATTCTTAGTTTAACCCTCGATAAATCAATTTTTACTATAATCATGATAACTAATTTTTACACTTTTTACTATGCATTATGGTAAGATATTAAATTGAACTTATTATATAACATATATTATGATTATTAAAATTATGTTATCGATTTTTCCAAATTAAATTCACATAAATAGAAAATTTTAATTTATAAATAATCCTGCAAACATGATGAGAAAATGGGTTTTTAATGCGAAGATGTTCAAAAGTTTACAATGTTTTTATATCATAATTCCATATGAAAATTATTCCAATGATATAAATTTTATTTATAGAAATATAATTGAACTAATTTTTCCTTTAAACTACATCAAAACATAATTTAAATTTATAAATAATTTAAAAGAATTGGAAATTTTCAATTAGAATTTAGTATTTTTACTATTCATTGATAAATGAAACATTTTAAAAAATACCAAATCACACCCTAATATAATTTTGGTATGATGATTTCAAAAATGAATTTTATTTTTTCAGATAATTTTTTAAAATATGGTAAAAACGAATTTTTGATTATGTGAGAAAAATGTGACGAAACAATCTTTTTAAAAAATAATTTTTTGGAAAAAGTTACTTTTTATTTTAAATTATTTTTATTTTATTTCTAATCAATATATAACCATAATTTTAATAACTTAGTTATTACTATTTATACTATCCAACTTAATGGATAGGTTATAATGTTTACATTTTAAAAATAATTTAATATAGTATCATTTTTTATTTAAATTTAGTGTTGCGTGCATCACAAGCTATTGAAGAAATTAAATTTACTGAAATATATTTCATGGGTTGTTTATGATAGGTGTTCTACATCACATAAACTATAAAAGCAATATTATTATTTTAAAATTTATGGGTGTTTCTATCCTTCCAATTCTACTTATCCAATTGATTAACTATTGATCCAACTCCTCTTATCTTTAGTGTCCCATAATTTTCAAAGGTTACTTGTATTTTATAAAAGTTTTTAATGTCCTTAAAGTTCTCTAAATTAGTTTATATGTTTTAATAACATCTATTATTCAAAATCCATATAAATTCTGTTTGATATTCTTTAAGAGAAACATTAATAACTGGGCATTACTCATTTATTTCTCTTTCTTCTTATAATAATTCTGGGTATTGAATTTCAGACTTAATTAGGTAGGTAGAATAATGAGTAATTCTCTAGTATAGCGTCCTAGTTGGTCACATCTTAAGAAAACTTCCTCCAACGATGGGAATTTTTTTCAACATGTAGTCTTAATTTTTATGTTTGTTTTTAAACTTGCATTCTTTGAATGAGTTTTGTACAATTAAAAATCTATATTACATACCTTTTAGGATTATTGTGACACTAGTAATTGAAAAAAAATATCTTTTTTCCTTATGTAAAAATCCTCTATAATCCCACCAGTATCTATAATATGAGTATATTCCTTTATAGACTGTTTTTCATACAATCTATTTTACCAACTCCTATCCCATAAAATGACTATTATCCTTAAATTCAATTTATAAAATAAATTAAATTATAAACCCAATCATTTATTCTATATTGTAATATTCTATCTTGACATTTTTAGATATCCCTTTTTAGTGGGATTCTAATTGAAGTTATCATTCCACGAACTTTCAAAATTCAAAGAATTGTCTTGGTTTTCCAAAATTTTTATTTTATTGATCTTTTTAAATGATTAACCCTTTTCAGTAACATATTAAAAAAATTTAATCAGTTGAGTGAGGAGATTAATAATTTTACCAATCTTCATCTTTCTTTGAAACATTAATCATTTCTATAATATTTTTATTTGAATATTCCCTAACTTCTTGAATATAATTCTGAATGTTGGATTTTAAATCATTCAATTGAATCCATGTTTCAATAGTTTTTATTGAAAACATTCAAGATCAATCTCAGTTTATTTATTTTTTACTTGATTTCAACATTTAGTTTCTTCTCTTTAGGGAGTATCTTCTTTAGGCTATCAATCTCATTTAACAATAAAGTTGTTTTTATCATATATAAGTTTTCATTATTTCTTGATTATTTTCAATTATGCATAATACCTTTATTATCCATATGAAATGTTCAAATATTTTTAAGATATATCTTGAGTTACCACTTTAGAATTTACTTCATTTATGTTTCTTTATCACTTCTAAAAGTTCTTCCTCATTATATTTTCCAATATGTAAATTTTCATCAATTACAATATATTTATGAAATACTTATACATCATGTATATTTCATATTATTCAAATATAGTTATGAAAATTATCTTATGTGGGTTAGAAAAACTCTTACCACTCGCATTTGAAGAGAATTGTTTCTTAATGAAAGTTGAATATTTATTTTTTTGAGAAACTCTCTGGCTTCTCATCCTTATCATCACTACATTCTTATTTTTTATTTTTTATTTTAACACTTCTATGAAATTTAAAATAGATTAAAATTTTAAAGGATTTAGTGGAATAATTCCTTGATACTTTCTTTTTTCTCTTCTCACACTTCTTAAAATAAATGAAAAATATTATTAAACTTCATTTCCACAATTTCATCTTCATCAGAACATAATAATTTTTTAACAAAATCATTCCTTATCTTCTTCAGTGTTGAATATTTAATTGATATTTATTTATCATATTTACTCTTATTATTTAAATAACCCCCTTTCCTCATTTATTAAGTAATAAATATACTATATAGATCATTAAATAAAAGTGTGTTATATTCATTGTCTTAATGTTTTGATAAATTTGTATCAAAATATTCAGTTATGATGCATTGTATATTTTGATGAATCATATAATATTATAGTTTTTCACCAAAACCATTAATAGTTATTACCACATCATTAAATCTTAAGAATAAGTCATTAAATAATTATTTATTACAAATTTAAATGTCGTCATACTTTAGGCTCAAAAAATATAGTTTTTCTTTTTTCACCATTGAATTTCCATTAGAAATGTTCTTCATGTTCTCAAAAACATCTTTTATTGTTGTAACACCTTGAATTTAATAAATTCTGTTTATCATATTCTTTTGACCCGATTCACATCATACTAAGGGGTGATGGAATGGCCTGATGGATATGGACCCATTGTCTGTTATTATGGAGGGTTTCACATCTGGTACAATGTACTCATATGGTCTCTAATTGGTTTATTTGTAGATCCAGAAACACCAAAAAACCCTTTTATTCATGATTCGTGAACCTTCCTTACAAATAAAGACACTCATTGAATGATGATTTGGCCAACAATACTTCAGGACTCCATTGGTCGAGAGGATGTGATTTCAGGATCATCACAACCTTTTGGGTGGAATTATTGCTTACTCTAGGACTCTCTTATAGATTTAATTAAGGTTCATATGTTCATTAATCCTTGGTTCTTTCCCACGCATGTGTTTGCATATTACCATTAGGTTGCAAGGTTATCCGTATATACGCAAGGGTTAAGAAATACTAAGACGATGCTAGTTTAAGCCCAATAATGAGGCGCACTGCAGTTTATCATTATCCAGGGAGGATTGAAGTTTCTTCGATATCATGATAAAACCCATAAGTTTAGATACCCGTATATCCTCATGAGAGGAATCATAACCCTCATTGTTTGGTTCCACTTAACTGGACACAACACCTTTTATGTAATGTGATGAGGACCCATCCATGTAGTTTTAGCATTATGAGATTAGGACATCTAGGAGGAGGATTCATAGTCAATATTTTATGTAGCACTTACACTAAACATCCCTGGATTCTCATGAGAGGCATTGTCTCTTGGGTGTATATGGACCTACTAGGGATATTCCTAGGTGAACACTAAGTGACTTGGGTGTTGGGTTTGAACCTTAGGGAGTCTTCCTACGTATCCCTCTTAGTTGGGAGTCAAAACCCTCATAGTTCAGTTAGAGTTGGGTCTTATATGTTAATAGAGGCCCTATTTGTGGGGGGGGGGGAAGATTGGGGATTGACCTTTGAAAAGGATCCCCTTGAACTCGGGTCTTTAGACAAGAATCCTACATATCCTGTTTAGAGTAGGAATCATAATTCTCATATTTCATTGGGTGGGGATTATGTGTAGAAGCTTCCCATGTTTCTAGAACCATGAAGAGGATCTATACCCATGATGATTTTAATGTTTGATTGGGTCTTACACCTAAAATTGATCCCATGTTTTGAGGGTCATGTGGTTGTCATTACCAATACCTGCCTCTAATCCCATGTGATTCATGCTCAATTTGAGAAACAAGATGAGGTAATAGATATTTAGATCACACGTACCACTTAATCTACTGATAGATGGTACAAGATCTCAAAGGGAGAGAGATAGAGTGGAATTACGTGTACAAATTTCCTCTCTCGTGTTGATATATAGGATAGAAACATTTTGAAATATATCTAAACATATCCCGATCTAAGCCTAAGAGGATCCAGAGCGCTACCTCCCATGGAAAGTCTAGGGGATTACCTTAGGGAGATACCCTAAAATGAGTTACGGGAAAGGGGAGAAACATTGATTCCCATCAAAGGGAAAAATCCGGAATGATCCCTTTGGCTTGTAATTGTCCCTCATTGAATGGAAAATCTAGTGATTATCCTTGATACCTAGAATGGGGAGGTTCACATGAGTATTCCATGATTGGGACCTGGGTTACCATGGGAATTTAAACTTTGGGACATTTTGGGTGTCCACACCCTTGCTATGATTTCCCATGTGACTCTACTTACCATGGGTATGTAAACTCAATAGGACATGATGATGCACCCGAAGGTTTTATAATATGTTTCTGGTGGATTTTGAAGATTATTTAGCCCAATTATTATGGACTGGTTAGTAGATGGCATTCTATGGATTGGATTAAAATAGAAGGGAATGATTAGGACCGAAAGATAAAAAGATTGGAGGTACCACATTTCATGTACCACTAGTTCATGAAGGGTGGTGTACCCACCACATGGAGTACATCCATATAGGTGGAGGGGATATCTGTTTACTAAGGTGGTAAACCAACCTAGATGCCATCCACATACCATGGTGGTACACAGACCTGGATGTGGTCCATGTACTATAGCGGTACATGACCTTTGGATCTGTTTTCATAGCATGGTGCTATGCGGAATTGGGTCTTGTTCACGTAGTGGTGCGCCATATGGTTTTCCAGACTGAAGGAGGGGAATCATGCCTACGGTTCATGGGAAGTTCATCTTCGAAGGCCCTATGGTTTGTGGTTTGTCAATTAGATCTGCGTACAGTTGATTATTATTTAGTTTCCTTTTTGTGGTTCAATGTGGGTTTATACCTGCAAGAAAATAGTCAAAACTTTCATACATCATCGATAATTTTCCTTTGAAGTATTTTATTCTAAAAATCCATGCTCTCCAAAAATTATCCTATCCTTCCTTACTCAGTTCCACTTGTGGTCCCATTTATAGAGTGTTGAGGAAGCTATATATATGGTCAGATGACACCTTATGCTGAAGACCATAGAGTGATTATCCGACCCATAGACGAATCAGTCCACTGAGGTTATTGGGTTTGTGGTTCACGGTGGTAGAAATCACCGCATCAATCCTGCCAACAAAGTTTTTCACGGGACATTTCCAACCCCACCTCATTCACAAACTCCTCAGCCTATGGAGATCGTATGTGAGGACTTACTTTTCAATCATGATTTCACCAATGATACAACTTGGGGAACCATGGTTTATTATTTTCATCTCATCTGTAAACAGGTTGGCTTGGTATCCCACACTTTGTAGGCTAGAATTTCAAAGGCTATCTGCGTATCACTTGGTTCATGGTCTGCACCTTCCACGGACCATTCCCAGTAACCAGTATGCAGACCCATTTGGGTCCTTTTCAAAATTTTATTTCTTCAATATTCTCCTCAATTTTTTACCCCCACTTACATATGTTTCTTTCATCAAATTTATGGGATTATTTTCTTTCCCTTTGTGGATTTTTCAAGACCTTATAAATTCCCCCCATAAAAATGGTATTTGTATGGAACAAAGATGGGGATATTTTTGATGTAGAAAACGGTCCGAAAAAGAAGTAGTTTGTAGTAGAAAGTTGGAACCGTTTGGGGGACCATGCCTATATTAGGGAACCCAAGTCATATGTCTTTTACCTTGTTTATTTGTGAAAAGTGCTTTGCAATGTGCTCTCATAATTCCTTCCTTCCATGCGCCAACTCCTTTAGGAAATTCTCCATCTGAAATCCATTCCTTTGATTCCATGAACTGCATATTATTTATAGTTTCATTGGCCATGAACTGACCATTGAATCTTTGATCTAAATTGTGGAACATTAAAACATAAGTTCGAATACTCACACAGTAATACAAAACACATCTCACTTCTCCTATGGACATAAAATCATGTTGGTGAACCAAACATTAAATTACCAAATCAGACATTAAATTTTCAAACTAACTGATTTGAATATTCGTATATAGAGTCTCGATACGCAGATTTCCCATTCTATGAACTGATCGATTTGCTGGCCAATGCTTCGCATGCTAGAATCATGCGGGAATTCCACATACTATTAGTTCACAAGGAATGATTTTTGTGAACTGCTCTTGGGTTTCAGTACATGGATCCTTGCACATTTGGAGGACTTCCTTGGTCTTTTTCATTTTTTGGCATTTTTTCTTGATCAATTTAATTAGACTCACCCTTTTTCATAGCCTTTTTAATGTAGGATAATGGATCTTCCTCTTATCTTAATATAAGCGATGAATAGGAGGGAAGCTATGGTTGTGAATATTGAGGACAACCATCAGTCCTACATTGCTACTCAAGAGGTTATTCTTAGAGACCTTATTTCACCAATGCTCATTCCCTATTCGCTATCTCTCCAGTTTACTCTTTACAAATTCTAACTCTTAGATGATGTTCCCTTTCCATTGGCCAGTTATAGTACTCCTATTATTCACCTTAAGGAATCCCAAGGGTGTGATCAGGCCAATATTTCCCCAATAGGGTAACTTGTTAATACCTTTACTCAAGACAACATGTTCACACTGAAAGAATATTTATGGAATTAGAGAAATCATTGTCATAATAACACCTATCTGAGGTCAGTCATCCAAGACTACCCATACATTATCAATCTTTCTAAATAGAATCCCAATGGTGGGTAGAGTGCCAAATGGGTCTTACGATCCGGAGTATGCTTCTCCAATTAGTGGGATTGGGAATTCCAGGTTCATCAGATTTGTTTGGATTCCCTAGCTAGTTTTAAGCTATAAAATTTTATTAGGAAACAAGGGTTTTCTAATTTTAAATCTATTCACCCGGTGAGACATTCCCCGGATTTCTTAGCCATTGGTGTTCAAGAACCAATACTTTCCACCTATTTCACAAGGAATTAGGGATTAGTTTATGGTACATCCATCAACTTTCATGGATTCTCATTCTAGGAAACATGTATGATTTGTTTATTCCAGTGGCCAATTCTTGGGGGAATGATGAAAAAAGTATCTATGCAAGCAAGGAATTCATTATTCGTGGTAGAGGAATTACTCAATCAGCCCCTCCATGTATGTTCTCTTATTCATTTGAATATTGGATTAATATATTATTTCTAGAGAATGGCCTAAGGATGAGGGTTCAATGTAGCCGGAATCACCCCACTCAACAATCATAGAGAATACTGGGTTCATACTGCACCACCCTTGAGCCAGTTCGTTACAAAACCTATGGGAACAAAATTCAGTCATACATACCTCCTGAGCTAATATTGGCAGGTTTCTTTTCCATGTTCTTGAGTGGGTAAATCGTCCCTTCTTATGATGATTAAACCGGGTTTAGGGCTTGCACACTGATGATGGAAGCCACATTTGAAGAGGGACACCCCATTAACATAGTAATCCCTACCCTTGCCTGAATCTATGAACTGTTAATGTAGAAACAGGAAGTGAAACCCCCACATAATTTTAGTATTCCATTTCAATTTTTGAATGGTTAGATGGAAGATCATTTCCCCTGCTACTAGTATCGGCATACTAAAAGGGTTCATCATTCCGAAATTCACCCAACCCTTCTCAATATTCCTGTCATTCGCCCCCAATCATTGAGTGTTGATGATGCAATCAAAGTATCAAGTTATGTTTCTCAGTTTTCTTTCAAACCTTACGTGGAACCCCAAGGATTTATGATGGATAACAGAAGGGGATCTTAGTAAGAGTGTTTTATATTATTTTTCTCTGGGATAAAGTTTTATCTGCTCGTATTGATAGGTTAACCATGAGCAAAACCAACACTCTTTATTAGTTTTCCATGAAATTTGGATGCCTTCAATAAGGAACACCTCTTCCTACTACTTTGGTTAAGTGGTAGTCTCATCCTATGACTCTTCACCAATTGTGGCTAGCCATGATGTGAGAAGATGAAAATGTGGATTTCCTCATTCCTCACACAACAGCCTCAAATTACCTGTCATTAGAGTACACCCAATTGGGGGTAGTTTTCTAACCCGATAGGGCATTTGGAAGGCTAGTTGGATGTGTTCGACCCATTATCACTTTCTTTTGGAAGGGGCTTCACCCACAAAACCCATCTCTGTGGAAAGTGACTCAAATCTAGCATCTTTGGCCAATGTGGTCAGTGGTCCTACTAAAGCAGGTCCAAGTGGGAAAACACCCAGTGTTATTGAAGTTATTTCTTTCCCCTCTCATTTAGTCTCAAAGGATAAACTATCTATGGGGAGGGAATGTCCTCTTTATTGGGTGACTTAGCTGAAGGTGCTTCCCTCTTCTATAATGATTCTTCTTCATTGTGTACCAATAATGGCGGAGGAGGACCAAGGTTTTGATGCTCTTAGTAGGCATCAAGCTATGAGAAAATGGGCATGGTGTCAAATCATTACTCTTACCATGGAAACTCCCCTGATAGATTTTTCTATTGAGGATGATAACATTCAACAACTATTTATCAATCTAGGTTTGGGTGACTTTGATTACCGATGCCTACACCTCTTTGTGCACCAAATTGTTATATCTAAAGAGGATCTCGTTACTTTTGAAGGAAACCTCACTCATTGAAATGCTTTTCACTATAAATATTTGGATTTCTAGGATATTACAGATGATTTGTATCATCTATAAGAAAAGGAAGTTAGTGCTCATGACCTGGTGATTTCCTAGATGGAAGAACTGCATGAGTGAGAGGCTCGCATGGCTAGACTAAAAGTGAAACTTGCATCATGAATTTATAATTATGAGTCCATAAAATAGAAAGGGAAAAACCTATGGAATTTTTTTAAGTCAGTGCGCCCAATGGTTGAATCTGAAGCTAAAAAGAGGGCTGATATGGAATAGGCCCACTATGGCCCTCATCGGGTAGTTATCGACCTCCTGGAAAGAGTGAGTCAATCCTCATTGTAATTCATTGGGATTCCTTGCACCACATTTGATTTGATGTTGGGGAGAGAATCTAGATTGTGGATACCCACCACTCTTACTTTTTTAAACAAAATTAAAACATTTGGATTTCTAGTGTTTATGTTTTACATTTTTCTACATTATTAATTATTTCTGATCAACTGAATTTTAAATTATAATGTCAACCAGATATCAATTTGAATCATAATCTAGGATAAAGGAATAATGAAGTTATACTCTATTTTTTTCAAAACTAAGGGGCTTAGAGAGTGTTGTTTTACTCTTTCTAGGGTCACATGGAAGACCCTACAAATTTGTGCCTTCTTCATTATCACCCTAATTTTTCTTATGCCAATTACAGAGTGATCATAGAAGGTATAACCAGACTTTTTCTTGGGCCACCCTTTGTGGGTTTTTGACATAATATGATATGATTCTCTGGATGATTTTCTTGATTGCCCATTTTTTTCCTAAAATAATTGTTTCATTAGTTTAGTGAGATGACAATCGACTTTTTTCCAGGGTTCCATTTGTGGATTTTCACCGTGGTGAGTGTTATTTATTTTTCATTGAAATTTTAGAGTCTTGAAAACTAGACTATCATTACTGATATTTTAGATCAAATAGTTTTTATCGTGAATTTTGGGTAAAGGGACTTAAATTTAGGACTCATTAACCAAGAATTTCCCAGTAACTTTCAGACATGGATGAGGGATTTTTCATTACACAAACTTGTGATTTTTGGATATGGGACATGATAAGGGGAATGGAATCCCTGGGTAATACAACTATAGGAAATGATTATCTTGAGGAAAAAATTACTTTTTCTTGATAGAACATTTTTGTGGGAAATATATGCAATGTTGTCGGGGAAAAATGTGTATAGCCAAACAAATATTTCCTTAGGAAACCGATTTTCCATTTCTGATGACTGAGAATATTTTATAGAAATTTTGATTTATTTATTTATTGAAGGCCATAGGGGATGGTCTATTAAGGGAACAATATCTAAATGTATGGGGGAATTTTTACTTGTTCTGTTTTAGAAACCATTCCTATAGGAATTTGACTTGTGTAAAGGAGGGATAGCGCATGGTGTAGTTTAATGTCAAACAACTGGGACTTTTGAGGATTAGGGTGAAAAACATTTTTTTCATACTAGAGTAGGGTAAATGATTCATCTTTTCCCATATTAGTTTGACCATAAATGTCCTTTATATTTATGCATTAAAAAGGGGAAATATGTATTCCACAATCCATGTGGTTTATAATACTTGAGAATGATGTGAGACTTAGAAGTAATAGAGGGATACAGATATTGGAAAAAGACTATCTTGAGGATGAATTTTCCTTTGGTTTATATAACATTTTTTTGGACAGTGAATGTAGAGCTACCAAGGAATTGTGTGCATAGTAAAACAAAGTTGTTTGCAAGACACTATCCTTCCATTTTCGATGGCCTAGGACGATAATGGGGATTCCAAGCTTTCTTGCCACACAACATAGTGTGTGGAGAGGAGTGCATGATCATGAAAAGGTGGAATTTCAGGTTGGAATTTTCTAGGAATATTGGGAATAAGTGGTTCCATTTTATTATATCCATATGATTTGTCTCCTTATGAAAGTCTTATTTTCCACAGGCAGGGATACAACACTTTTTTTTCACGGTTTAATCAAACATATGATATTTCGATGTCACTGCATATCTTGTGATGATAGGAATCAATCTATAAGTAGTAATTTCAAAGAACATTATTATAAAGATCTTATTGACACATATCGATGGTGCATTATTGTTTTGGATATGGATTCATCAATGAGGTGGGGCATGTGTCAAACTTTTCTACACATATTTATTTCTTGTGTAGGGCTATGAGGGTACATACCCTTTGATGTGACCTAGCGTAAGGGTGAATACGGGGTATCGAGTATCATAATGTTTAAATGTCATGCGATTAGGACATTGATGTAGAAGTCACGAGTTACCAAAGGGTAGTTGAGCCGAGATGTTCTAACATGTGTAGGATCTGAGTAGAAAAGAAAGTGTAAATAATGGTTTTGAGGGTTCTTAGATTAAGAGTAATGAAATGGGTCTTAGACGCCATTAGGCATACTAAAATAGGAAAATCCTCTCCTGGGATGAATTTTCCTTTAGTTGATGGGCCATTTTTGTGGGAAATATATGTAGAGCCGATGAGGCATTGTATGGATAGTCAAGAAAAGTTGTCATCTGGACACTTTCCATCCATTTCTGACGGTCATGGATGATTATGAAGTTCTCATATCCCTCATAGAATGCAATTTGACACATGGAGGGGGTTATAATAGATGCATTAAAAAAATTTGGGCCATGATTTACCCATATAGTGGGGAATTACCCTACATATATCTAACCCATATGCGGGGTGAGGAATTTTATTCCCTTATTGGGGTCGGTTCTTGGTTTGGATATCCTCACACCCAGAGATTGTAAATGTAGTTTGGGTCTATTTCAAAGGCGGGAGGATAGACATTTTTTCAATATTTGGGGTAGCTTTCAGTTTAATGTCATATGGTTTGGACTTTAGGTTTCCCAATATAGAGGGGAATCCAATAATATATCTTTTAAAGTCATTTTAGTAATATTAGTCATTTTATATTGATTTTACCTAGATATGTGGGGCAGTCCCCAGCCCAGACGATCTATGATCAGTGTGAGAAATATGGGGAGAAAAGGGAATCACTCAACCACCTAGAGATGGTAGGATCAAAGAAAAAAATAATTTTTGGGACATGTTGTTTAACGTTGTGATATGAGTATGTTGGGGACTCGATGTGAATGAGCTAGCTGTTATGGGGCCATTTAGTTTTATGTCTTGAGAAAAGGACATTAACAACACATTTTAATCATCTTGTTTCAGGGATGAAATATAAAATGGATCTTGCATAAATATAATATAATTTATCCAAGGATATTCTTGATACACCTCACACATGGATGGGGGAAGAAGGTGTAAACCCTAATTATGGGAAACCTTGAATCAAGAGGGAAGATGCGAGACTTGGGAGCCAATGAACGTATAGAAGTAGTAACAACCTATCTTGTGGATGGATTTACCTTTGGTTGACATATCATTTTGGTGGGAAACATATTCATAGAGGTCGTGGAATTTTGTGAATAGTCAAATAAAGGTATTTGCAAGACACTAGCCATACATTTATGATAGTTGTGGGTGATTATGGTGACCCGAGATTTTTTCGGGGCATGGATTTTGATGGATGAAATGGGATGTCTCGATACATGAAAAATATCTAGACCATGATTAGTTCTGAGGTAAGAGATCCTCTATGTAGATCAGATTCCTATGTGAGGGGAAGAATGGTATTTTAAACTTTTAGGATGTAATATTCCAG
Source organism: Viscum album (assembly GCA_963277665.1). Classification (NCBI taxonomy): domain Eukaryota; kingdom Viridiplantae; phylum Streptophyta; class Magnoliopsida; order Santalales; family Viscaceae; genus Viscum; species Viscum album. The sequence goes on from OY728163.1 coordinate 1,516,355,959, forward strand.
ATTTGAAATCCCCTACATCTATTTTCATTTCACATGAAAGGGGTTGGGTGATTTTTTTGACTCTGTGTGGAAGTTGGACCAAGAAGAAGGATCCAGGAATTTCTACATATCCTGCAAGGGAAGGAATCAAGCAATACATAGTTATTGATAACTCTCCATGCTTTTATAACCTATGCACATAAAGAGGGTAATTTTTATCATGTGGTGGATGCACTAAGACATAGGGTCAGAGTGTCTCTATGCATCCTATGAAAATAGGAATCATGATGTGCGTAGTTCTTGATGGAAATTACCTGCATTTGTAAGATACATATGCAGGGACGAGGGCATTATTTTAGGTGGTGGATGGACTAGGATGAAGGATCTGGGTGTCACTATGTAAACAGTGAGAGCAGAAATCAAGAAACACGTAGTTCCTCTGGTACCATGAAGTTTTACGTATTGCGGTAAGGACTTTGGGTAATAGTGTGTTGGTATCTTTATGGGTAATCCTATGATAAGACTCATAAGCCCACATGATTAGAACCCAGTGTGAGAAACAAGGGCTAGAAAGGGGTTACTCTATCACACATAGGGATCATGAAGAAGGATGGATAAATTGCCTTCAATACATTGCTGCCACCAGTCCTATGTTTTATGATCCAGGTGTTGGTTATGTATCCTATAGGGGTACCAATGAAACCATATGTGGATCTTATGATAAAAATCTCGATATAGGTATGAAATTTGTGCAGGGAAATGATTCATATTTTGGATGGTGGCTAGATTAGGACAAAGAATCCAGGAATCACTATGTACCCTGTGAGAAAAGGAATCAACCCACATGTATTTTTTGAGATACCTCCCCATATGGGTTTGGAGAATAAATAGGGAGGGGTACTTTTAACCAAATTTTATTGGCCTGTAGTGTACCGGTATTCTCTGTTTGTCCAGGGGGACCTTTACCACCATTCCTAGGCTCACGTGAGCTATTCTCGATGTGAGAATCATGAAAAAGCTAGGGTATCCTCTCATGATGTGGAGGAAGTTGAGATTACAAGAGAGGAATTTTTTTACCCGGTGGTTGTTGGACTAGGATGAAAGATCCTTGGGTTACTATGTATCCCATCAATGAATGGGAATCAATACTAACATAGTATTAAGACAATATTCTCCCTGTTCTAGTATAACATATGCACAAGAAGGGGGTCATTTGTTTATGGTGGTTGGACAAAGAAGACAGATCCTGGTGTCACTACATATCCTGTAGGGGATGTAATCATGAAGAATGCAGTTCTATATCACATAATGGTAGGTGACCGATGCTGAAGACAATATCCCTTCACATGAGAGCATTTTTGGGGGCATGCGGTTTAATTTCATGTGGTTAGGACTTGGAATTTTCCTATGCAAGATTGAGATTTATGCAAGGAGAAGTTAATTATTTATTTTGACTTATTTTTGGACTCAGATGTAGAATCCAGGAATCACTATGTATCCTATGAGGGAAGGAATCAAGCCATACATTGTTATAAGGACTCCTCCTACCAGTGTGACCTGTGCTTGGAGAGGGGGGAATATTATAACATTCATTCAAGATGAGGGGATTATTATACTTATATTCCTTGTCTATGTAGGGGAAATCCTGACCACCATTCCAAAGCTCATGTGAGTTATACTCAGTGTGAGAAACAAGGAGCGACAAGGAGTTCCATTTTACTATAGGGGTGACATAGGATATAGCAGATGAATTCCATGTCATGTGATGGTTATACCAATAATTAGGGTCAAGGTGTCTCTACATATCCCATTAATGAATAGGAATAAAGCTATATGTAAATCTATAAATGTCCCTCTCTGAATAGGATCAGGCCACACCAAAGGAGGGGGCATTTTTTATCCTTTCTATTCGAAGATCTGATGCATGTTCAACAAGTCATTTTATAGGAAAAAAGTGATCAACATCTAGTTTATCATGTTGCGGTTAGGATGAAGATTCTATGAAGTCTAATGTTGGTCAGAACTGATGATGATTCTGATCATTTTAACATCGTGCAACATGGATGAAGATATTAAGTAGTTTAACGTCAACCAGCATGGATAGATATGATGAGCAGTTTAACGTCATGAGGAATGGATGAATTCATCTTGAAGTTTATTGTCATATAAGTAGGATGTCTTCTGTACTGTTTAATTTCATGAATATAGGAAATCTTCTATACAACTTAACGTCTTGTGGAAAGGACGTACTCATCATGCAGTTTATTTTCTGGTGAACTGGATGTCCTTCGTAAATTTTAACATCATGTTGACAGGACTCTAATGCTATGATTTTGGTTGCATGAAATATTTCTTCAATAACCTAACATTGATGGGATCTGTGGTGAGCTGCCCATCCATTGAGATTAGGTAATATGCTCCATTGGATCAAAATTTCTGTATTACATATTGTCCTTCCCATTTTGAATCCAACATTGGAGGTTTCTTCTTGAGTATCATCAGGGTTCTGAGGACCAACACCATTTCTCCTTCATGGAAAGACTAAAGGTGAAACTTCTTATTGAAGGCTCATAAAATCTGATTTTGGTATACTTTTAAATGGTGAACAATGTGAAATATTTTTACATCAAACAAATATAGCTCAACAAATAGATTTTGGGATTTCACATCTATAGATAGTTGATGACATATAGTGACACATAGCGATATTAGTTGAATTTCAATGGGCTGAACCTCATTCATCTCATATTCTAATTAGAATAGGGTCGATTGAGTGATAGTGTGGGTTGTGGGCTGGTAATCCCAATGATCATGTAGGATCTTGTTAGTCCATGATTTATTATCTCTATCTACCATATTTTGGAGTATGTTGGATAAGTTCTTGTTTAAAGCCTCTATCTATCATTTGGCTACTGCATGGTAGTGGGATGAATGGTTGACTTTGATACCATACCATTGGTAGAGTATTTCCAATTAAATGGAGAAAACATTAGTTCCATTGTCCACCCATATTTTGTGAGGGACACCAGACTTGGTGATGATATTGATTTTCACACAGATGATAATGATTTTTTTCTCTGAATTCTTAAAGGGGAACAACATCAGTCCATTTGGAAAATAGGTCGATTTCTATGAGAATGAACTTGCATTGTCTAGATGTGGCCGAAGAATATGGTCCCATGATATCCCTTCCCCATATGTTGAAATTATAGGAGTACATATAAGTGTAAACTAACATTTGGATTTTATGGCTGAAGTTGGCATGAACTTGGTTGGGGTGACACTTTTTGGTGAAATAAGAGCAATCTTACATCACGGTGGTCCAATAGTACGCATGTCTTTGAATTTGATGAGGGAGTTTGGATGCTAATTGTTGTGCCCCAAAAGTTCTGGCATAAAATTATTTGATAACGATAGTGGTGTCATTTCTATAAATGCACCTTAGAAAGCCTACATCAAGGCCTCAATTATAAAGGATTTTTTTCCAGTTTTTTCAATCGTACAACATGAAATTGTCTGCTCATCTTCAGATATGTTCCATTCCAACCCTATCTTGTGGGAGTTATCCCTTTTGAAGATAGTACACAATGGGGTCCAACCAGTCGGCTGTATGACTGTAGAACTTAGATATGGGATTGATATCATGGATTTCTTTTATCTTTTCTGGAAAATATAGTAAAACCATCCAACAATGGGGAAGGAAGATGATAGTTTCATTTCAATCCGAATGGACCAGATTTGCGACTGTATTTTCTAATACATTAGGTTGAACATTCTGCGAATGAGGGACATAATCCAGTATCATCTCTGATGGGAATTATACCATCAATTCTTTAACATGGTTCATGAAATGGATCAACTCCTCTTTCATGATATCATAATCTATATTGACTTTCATGATGAATAGTTTTGAACTACCTTTTATCTTCAAGTGTTTGGATTTCAATTTGAGTTCTTATTCTAGGCCTACGATAAGGGCCTAGTATTCCGCTTCACTGTTTGTACACCCCTCTGACAGCAGGATGGAATAAGGCAGAAATTACCTTACCAGGGATACATGTATGACTCGCAACCCTACTTGTTGAGTCTGGGGTCATCCATTCTTTTTTCCATATTTTTCTTCTGGACACACCATCAATGTTCATTTCCCATATCCAAGGACCCACTTGAATGTAGAACACCTCTACATCAGGTAACTCAACATCTAATGGGGTCACCTCTATTGAGGGTTGTTATTCCATGATGTCTTCTAATTCCTAACTGTTGATATCCTTATTGGGTATGGACTATATATATACCTATTACAAGATGACCGCCAACCATGACAAGAATTCAGTCAACATTGGACATCTAAGAATGTACTTGATCGGGTTACTGCAAGTGGATATGTGGACCTCGTGGTGCTACATACAATGAATTAGCTTTCGAACCCCAATGATTTAGGCTACGAAACACTTTTCAATATTTTAATACTGATTCTCAACATCAATCATGGTTTGGATGAGGTAATATAGATTATTCTTGTATCCAACATCATTCTTTTGTGCGATGAAGGTGCCTAAGGATCATTCCACTGCGGTTACATACAGGATGAGTGGTCCTCCTTCGATAGAAGGAATTGACACTAATGTACTCAAGATATATTTCTTGATATCGTCGAATGATTCCTAAAAATCATGAGTCCATTGATATCTACCCTTTTCTTTATCAACATGGTAGAGGGAAAACACTTTCTTGCAAGATTGTCTATGAAGAACCGAATGTAATCCAAGTTTCCTTGGATTCCTCTCAACTTAGTGAGGTTATGTGGTGGTGAAATTCCAAGGATGGAATTTGTCTTCATAGGATTTACTTCGATTCTATAGTGGTGTATGATGATGATGAGGAATTTCCCGGAGGTAACACCAAAAGCACATTTTTGGGGGTTCATTTTTAGACAGTTCTATCATAGTTTATTGTGGATGGTTTCAAGATCTTATAGATGGTTTGATATTTTATCTGATTTAAAACCTAGATGATCAATATATAATTCAACAAAAACTCCAAATATGGGTTTGAAAATGTGGACCATGAAACACTGATATGTGGTGCTGGAATTTTCCAAACCAAAATGCATCATCTTTTAGAAGAACACTCCCTAGGAAGTGGTAAAGGTGGTGTAATATTCATCTACCTAGTCGATCCAGATCTGGTTATACCCTTAATTACAATACCTGAATGAGATATCCTCATATTCGATAGTTACATCAATAAATAATCCTATGATCGGTACTGGGAAATCATCTTTTGTGCAGTGCTGGTTACTGTCCCTAATGTTGATGCAGACCCTGACCTATACATTCTTTTACATGTTAAGGGAAATTTTTTCTGGATAGATGGGATATTAAACCTCCCAAATTAAGATATATCTGAAGAGATTTATAACTTTGGCCTCTATTTTGGGATCATGGGTTGGGTGTGTCCTTTCATTTTTCTTGTCGCTATGGTGCTCCTCTGGCAGGCCGAGGTGGTGAGTGGACACCTCGGGATCGAGGCCTATCATTTAAATATAGTTTCTGAAAAAAACACCTCAATTATTTTTCAGAAAATAGGTGTATACCTCTTTCCATTTGGAGGGAATTTCCACACTAACTATAGTGGGTCGTGGGTCTTATTTCGTACATAAGTTGATTTCCTTAAGTTTGTCAATGGTGGTAGAGTCACCTTCCTCAAAAGAGGAAGGGGAATCCCTAAGATATTCTTCTTCTTACTCCTCTACATCGTCATCCTCATCCTCTTAGTATTATAATGGGGAAACAATCCTTGAGAAAATCATTCCATAATTGGGGGAAGATTCATAATTTTGGTGTTTGGGTATTGAAGTTGCATCCTTGGTCTTGACCGTCAATGGAGGCTTCTCTAGAGAAGACACAGTGAGGGGTAAAATAGTTTCTTCATATTCTTTGAGTGAAGAGATACTTCCTCCTTCATTAGTGGGTGATGTAGGTATTTCTCAGGGTTTTGATGATAGTTTGAGGGAATTTTATCTAAAATTTAACTATTATCTCGAGAGTCAATGAGATACTCAACAATATCAGGATTGACAATCATAACTAAAATCATGATAAATAATGAATATGAATCTGAATTTGGACTTGTTCCCTCAATCTGATTGATAAAAAATATGTATTCTTCACTGAACTACTTGAGGGGATCATTGGAAACTATTATCAAACTATTTGGGATGGCAACCCAATAAATTCCATCAACAGAGGGTTGTTTCCCTTTTGGTTCATATAAAACATCATAAGTATAGTGTGATTTAAAGAATTAAAATGGATCCTTATTAGCATGTATTGTCCCACTCTTTCCATTAATGATATATTTCAAGAATTGATGGTATGAGGAGTGGATTTATTTGTGTTTATGTAGCCAGGGACTCCCAATTAGGTCTTTGAAGGCCGTATTATTTCAGACCACCAAAAATTATGGGTGACCTGTGAGGTCACCGAATCAGGTTTTGATATGAATTTGGTCCAACAGCTTCTACTCGCTTTTTCATAGCCCAGAAGAGTTGTGGTGCGGGGCATAAAATTATCCTCATTGTAGCCCAACTGACGAAGTGTCTTCAGTGGGAGGAGATTAGCCCCAAAGCCATTATTGATGAAAAAATTGCCGATAACAATTAGATTTTTTGTTCTAGACACTTATAAGGGTTTGATGTGTCCTTGCATGGTGGAATATTCATCATGATCTGTGAAGGAGAAAACTGCATGGAATTATGAAGGATTGGTCTCTATTTGGTAGACTTTAATGGAAACTACTTCAGGTTAAAAATCTTAGGGACTCAACAATGTTTCGACAAGTGTTTCCCTAAGATATGATGATAGATTTATGGAATCCATGATTGGTGTATTAGCTAGTACAGATGATAGCTACTTCAGAATGTCATATTTCTGATCTAAAGGCCATCACTTCAAAGCTTTGGGATGCTCTTTCAGAAGAAATTTTGGGGCTTGAACATTTGGGGAATATAGGACAACCGTTGGGATCATAGCTAGAGAAACTTCCATCCTCTATGGATTTAGTCGGGTAGGTCTACTCGCATGCCGAGGTAAATGAGTATTTAGTTCTTCATATGATGGATATTTTAGAAGTATTGGATCATGATGGATCACTATGGGGTTGGAGAATTTTCCTATCCCTTTTGTAACTACCGAAGGGTCATTCTGTGGGTTTTTGCAACATTGACGATTTGAGAATGTTTTCGGCCATAAGATTGATTTTTCTAACAAATGTGTCTCCCTTAATATCCTCGTCTTCTATAGTTTCTTCCTCCACCCCCCTAATTAGGTGTGAGTATTTCTGTTTTTAAACCATATTTATCATCAGATAAGGGATGCATCATGTGGATGGCATTGATAGATCCAAAAATAATCTCCTCTTCTGATGATGACTTTGTCTTATCATCGTCCCCTAGTGGTTCCATTTGGTGGGGTGATGCTCTTTGTGTCATTTGGTGGGGTAGTGCCCGTTGTGACGTTTTTTGGGGAGGTGAAAATGTCTTTAGATTCTATGGAATGAAATATGATAGTTTGAATGGCAATTTTGACTTTGGTGACAGTTTAACTCCATGAAATTGCTTTCTGCCCTTCTGATTAGATTTATTTCTGGATGGTTATCCATTGGAGGATTGTGGAGTTGAGGATGATATCTATATTTCATTAAGATCCATTGGATGCATGGTTTGTTGCTTTAAATATTCATGGATTATTCCATGATCTTGGTTGACTATTTTTCGAGTCAACCAACTATCAAACATATAATACATTTTAAAAAAAAATTCCCCCAATCCCCTTGTTTATTTGTATTGGTGGTGAAAATATATGCCACATGTGCTGGTGGTGGTTCCAACTTGACATGTCTATAATCTATCATCTTTTTTAGGAGATATTTGAGGATGAAACACTCCTAGGTGATGTGTTCTAATATCTAATGGAAGGGATAATAGTTTGGCTGGTCAGAAAGACCTACTTCATCAGCCCACTTTGGATCCAGTACATAAAGAAAGTTTTAATTCCTGGCAGTTATGAAGTACCCCCATACTTTATAATATCATAATGAGTAATATATATTTCTTTATTCTATAAATTGAATCATATGGGCTCACTAGTGATTGTCTTGATGGGGAGGGGTCAGCTGATGACATCTAGAGGGCCCTGCATGGGTTGGTGAGGGCCTTGGAGCTGGAGCTTTTGCAGGGGGTGGCGTAAGAGTGATATAAGTCACTTCATATCTCCCTTCACTTTTTATTAGAGATTTTGGGGTTTCCTAAGACTTTATATTAGTATGTTGCAAGGAATATTCTATCCTTTGAGTAATGACAGAGATGTCCTAAAACCCACTTGTATATTTAATCAGAATAAGTGGTGTTCACAGCTCATCATGGAGGTTATCGATGAATATGTCCGACATATCATCTTGGGGGTGTGGTCTATTCACAGAGTAAGTTGTACCTTTCCATATGGTGGTGAAGTCTAAGACTCTATCATTCTCTCTATACTTGTAGTTTATGAGATCAGAAAATGTTTTTCAGAAATGTTGAGCTAAACTGGAACAAAAATTGGCACCGAAGATCCTACAATCCTATTATTGGTTTAGCTTTCAAAATTATATACCAGATAAAGGCAAAAACATTCTAGTTTTGTAAAAAGTAAATGATCTTGAGACTTTTTTTCTCCAGGGTTACCATAATGGGATCATAGTAAGAATAGTAGTACATTAGATGCTCTTCTAGGCCCTCTAAACCATTGAACACAGAAAATATTGGAATATTGAAATTTTGTGGAGGTGGGACGTTGATCACCCAGTCAAAGTAAGGTTTCTGTTCTAGTTGTACCAGAGCATGTCACTCCTCTATTTCTTCCATTCAATCTTTCAATAAATTATTTGTATTCACAATCCCTTGATGTGTGTCCTATTGGACCTGAGCAAGAGTTGGTGCAGTAGGGGAAATATTGGATGTGATGGAACTACTGTAACTTGAGGCGGATATCCAACTTAGGGTATATTTTGAGGATTTTCCCGAATCTATTCTGTTTTCTTCCCCAATAGAGGGAAATCATGATATCCTACCGATTTTAGGTTCAGATAGATCGATGGTCCCCACACATCCTTAGATGAGCTTTCCAACATTGTTCCATCCATTAGGATGAGTATGTGAGGCATATGTACATGTGATAAATCTATTTCATGACACACCACCTGAGGAACATACCCAATTTGACAGCTTTCTTGTAGCATCTCAGCATTGATTCTCTTGAGCCCTTTAATTTCTTCCTCATTTCGATCAAATATCTCCACAAGTGTAGGGGAATTGTTTTCATAAGGAGGAGGAGGTGATTCATAAAATTTTTCCATATTCATCTCCTTATTGGGGATTCATGCAGGAGGTGGTTGTGGATTGACTGAAGGGTCACCCAAATTTAAGGCAATTCTATAGTTTCTTATATGCACCCCTCCAGGATTGGTGTGAATTTTCTCTAGGATGGAACCCTCATCTTAATTTTCCTCATTATTTGTTTCATTTTCAGTGAGATATGTGGGGATGATGTCCTTGATGTTCACCGATTCATACCACATTAGTGGTGGTGTACCAGGTGGTGAATGGTAGGATAACTTCTAACGTTCTTTGTTGGGTCTTCATTGAACATTCAATGATACTCTTCAGGTTTCTTGGTGAAGAGTGACTCGAAGGGAGCCCTAATATGACATCATAGTATGAATCCATCCCAAGGTACATGATTCACATGAAAAGATGGAATGGGTGACCCCTCTATCGAATTTTCTCCCTAGACAAGAGAAAGAAACATTCGTTTGGTGGGAATTTTAGGTTAAAATACACCCATATATATGGGATGGGCTTTCTCCCATTCCTCTATTGATGTTCCTCGACCTAGATTTTTTGGTCTTATGAGTGATTTTTTTTGTTTCAAATCCCCATATCCCTATAAGATGTGGATGGTCCCATATTGTGACTGATACTACTACCATTTCTAACTAATTTATCTTCCTGAATTCCCATGTGGGTGTGAGTCGGATATGGCACTAGGTCTGCACATGAATTACTTTATTTTGAGTACATGATTAATTCTCGTTGATTGAAATCCCTTATATGGGAATCCTACTATATGTTCTCAATTTTCTGGTTCAAGAGCTTCTCTATGGCTTGCTCTCATAGGGCCTGATGCTTCTAAGACTTACTCAAGGGTGGTTCTTGTCGAGTGTTCTACATTTCCTAAGAAGGGACTTCATTTGATTCTTGGCTGGGGATACCGACATTGTAGGATGTCACTTTTAGTGGGTTTTGCTGGGTGGGAATTGGGGTGAATTTTTGAGCTCCACGTTATACCCATCCCCAGATACGAACACTAGACGGGAATCACTAAAAAGGCATCACAACTTGTGCATCACGTGGAGGAAGGCCAACCCATGGTATTTATTTCACCATTATAATTGTTTCTGCTATAAATAAGGGAGGTATTTTGGGTCTACCTAATGATGAAAATCTCATAGGAAATCAACATGGTCTGCATACCCTTCATATGGGAGATATTTTGTCTTTATTTGGCAGATATTTTTACAAATATTGAGGCGAATGTTATTCACACATTATTCTAACAACTCTCTTGGTATGATATATTGAAAATTGAACATAAGACAATACATCAATGGAATTTAATCCATAGGTAGTTTTATTCTCAAGAGAAACATATATTATTTTTGTTACACCAAGGACTCTTTTGCTTGATCTTCCTAGTCTGATATATCCTTAATCATTTCATTCCAAGCAACATGGTTAGTGGGAGTCTCGTTGACATATGAACTGTATGAGGGTGGCTCGGAAAATGAGTGTGCCCTTGGTTCATCCTCTGGTTGAGAAACGTTATTTCCTTTCATATGGAGATTATCCCACATGTAATAATACCTTTTTTCAAGCACTTCAATATGTGAGGGATTTCTCACATTTGACATGATGTGGGGAGGACCTTCTCGCTAAAATAAATTTGAATAAGGGGAGGACCTTTGCAGTCAGTGCCATGATGGAGAAGACTACCATCATGGAATATTTTCATTATATAGTGAGGAATTATATAGTGTATACTATGGGGAGGACCTTTAGGGCAAACCATAACAAGGGGAGGACCATTTTTTCTTCTTGGTGTCATTGATAGGAGGACCTTCATAATGACTACTACTATGGAGAGGACTACCATCATAGATATGATTTCTGGGAGAGTATATGTGGTGTATTTTTTGGGGAGGGCCTTCAGGATGTACTATAATGATGGGAGGACCTTCTTGTTTATTGATGTCACTGTAGGGGGGGGGGCTTCGCAATGACTACCATCATGGGGAGGACTACCATCACATCTTGACGCCCAACAACAGGGAGAAACATATCTACAACATATACCCTAGGGAGGACCATTAGGGTGGACTACAGCATGGGGATGGACTTTTTGTTTTATGATATTTTTTTCATTTGAGGGATACCTTGACACACATCAAGAGATCGGCTCTCATGATCAATCGTTTTAGGACTACGAAGTAAACCCCCATGGGTGCTCTGGGGAGGACCTTTAGAGCAACTTGTAGAGACATTATGTGGAGGACCATCACAAAATCTACTATCAATTCCATAATTTGGTAATGTATTGAAATTTTCTTGAGCCTCTATTGATATATGTTGAATGGCTTCAAGAATTCCAGCTTCCAGTATAGCAGAACCATGAGCTTGATCTTAATTTTTCAATTGCCTTTGACGCATTTCATTTTTCTGTGTTCTCTTGTGTCCAAATGAGGATGCATGTAATTGGTAACAAATTTCATTTATGGGTCCCTATCTAATTTTTTCCCATGATTTCACTAGGATTTTCCTACAAACATCTTTTGTTCTGGTAGGGATATATGTCTTCCCTAGAGTGGCCACCATTTTGGTCCGGTTTCCCCCAGTTAGAAAAGCTATTTGTTCCTGATCTGGTTGCACCTGTATCATGAAACTTGGACATTGATATTCCTATAATGGATTGTGGATTCTGGTATTCTCAAGAATGATTATCTGATTTGGTGGATGAATCACCCAGCCCCAGGAGATTGGGTTATGGGTCCGACTTATCACTTTTTCCGCCAATGTAATGACGTCTTGACAGGTCTGAAGGATATGGTTTAGAATTTATGTTTGATCCTATATTATTTATAATATGAACTTTGATATGTCTTTGTCTAGAATGGGTATGAATATCCATTCTGATGTCGGAGTAGGATTTTGTGTCTGCTCCAGTCCTCCATGAGTTTCTAGTGGGTATTTGTGGTTATTCTATATCAGGGTAGAGGAATGAGTCTCCAACTGACTAGCTAGGATAAACTATTTATTTTCTATATTTTACACCATATTTTAATTGTGGGATTTATATTAGTGAGTATGAATTTTCATCTTCTTGCTTGTTACTATATTTTTTCCACAGTCTTGATTTGCATCTATGGGAATTTGACCCTGCTCATGTATTCTTTCCACGATATTTGGCCGGTGGGCTTCATATGTATTGGAAGTTTTGAATGATTGCCCATAATTTTCCTCTCTATTTAGATGGTGGTCTTGCTGTGTGTTAGGAGGAATTCGAGCATGTTTATATCTAGTTTCCATCCTATTTGGGTTGTGGAATTCTTACTTATTGATAGTTATTTTCATCTGCATAAAACTTACCACTCTATCTACATGGAGGGACTGGTGGGAACTGGCAAGAATTTGTGTTTTGTTGTATTTCACCACTCTATTTCAGTGGTGTGGTTCATAAGATTGATAGGGGATATGCATCCACTCATAAATTGCTACCATATTTCCATAGAAGGCATTATCAAGAGGGGCATAATGGTATGTCTACCAATTATATGCTACTATGTTTGTGTGGAAGACCTCCTCCTCAATAACTAGGGGGATAAACTTATCCTAACCACACATTTTACACCCTAATTGGGTAGCCCATGGGGACCATTTTTATTGTACTTCAGTAGGTTCCCTATGATTGGGATCCTGGTTATATTGATGATATTGGGTTATACGTCATTGGTGGTGACATCCTCCAAAAGGAACCCTTGAATGGGGTTTTTGTGCAGTTTGGATGAATTCATTGGTTTCGACCTCATCTTCCTCTCAAAGACAGGGGAGGTATTTTTTGTCATGTTCCAGGGATAGGATCCTGAAATGATTTGAGATGACAAGTGGAATCGTCCTGCGCTTGATTACCAGCCACGACTGAAGAGGCGGCTGGAAAGCTTTCATTGACTGGATGGCCTACCTTATAACCTTAATCATGGTGAGTGTATCATTTTGGTAGTAATATTTGATCATCATGTTTGATAACCAGTGTTGAAGATGCTGGGTAGGTGAAAAAGCCATGTTCTTCAGGGATTCGGTCACCTGTCCAGATGCTGACGCATGTGTCTAAGCAATTTGTTGAGATTCCATTTGGATCGAAGAGAGATTCGTGAAACCTGCAATACATGTAACTAGAATAGACAAAAAACCAAGTAAATGTGTCATCTCATGATCACATCCATGATTGGTAATCTTGATCGACCGTCTTACTTTTGATTGAAAAAGGGGCTTGAGTTGGGGTGACCAGCCACCTTGGTTAAGGATTCACATGAGGTTCAAAATTTTTGTTTCAAAATAATTCTTGTTGCACCAGATAAGGGAAAAATGGTTTGATGTGACATATCTAACTATTTGTTATATTTTGGTTAAAACCGCCACCTTGGTTAAGGATTCATGTCATGTTCACCATTTTTTTTACCCAATTCACATCATACCGAGGGGGGGGGGTGGAATGGTCCGATGGATAGTGACCCATTGTGCGTTAATATGTAAGGTTTCATTTCCGATACGAAGTGCTTGGATTGTATTCAATGGGTTTATTCGTGGATCTAGAAACACTGAACGCCCATTGTATTCATGATTCATGAACCTTGTTTCCAACGATATATGCTTTTTGGATGACAATTTTTCCAACAACACTTAAGTCCTCAATTGGTTGAGAGGATGGGAGGTTAGGATCATCGCACCCTTTTGGGGAAATTATTTCCCACTCTAAGAGTCCCTTATAGATTTAAGAAATGTTCATATGTTCATGAATCCTTGGTTCTTTACCAAGCATGTGTCTTCTGATTACCCTTGGGATGCAAGGTTAACCAGATATATGCATGGGTTAGGAATAACTGAGACGACACTAGTTTAAGAAGTATGATGAGGCACTCTAGAGTTTATCATTTTCTAGGAGGTATGGAAGCTACATCGATATCAGGATCAAATTCATAAGATGATCTTCTTTCATATCCTCATGAAATGAGTCAAAACCCTTGTTGTTCAGTACCACTTAACTGGACACATCACCTTTTATGTTGGTGTGATGGTGACCCATCCATGAAGTTTTAGTGTCATGCGATGAGGATGTCTAGGATGAGTATTCCTAGTCATTATTTTATGTGGGAAATACACAGAATAAAACCGGGATTATCAGGAGAGGCATGATCTCCTAGGTGGATATGGACCTATAGTGGATATGTCATGGTCAACACTAATTTGATTTGGGTGTTGAGTTTGGACCTCGGGTTGTCTTAATACATTTCCTTGTTATCTAGGAATCAAATCCCTCATATTTTGGTTTGATTTGGGGTTTATACAATAAAGGAGTCCCTATTTGTGAGGGAAATGATTGGGGATTGACCTTTGAAAAGGATCCACTTCAGCTCGGGCCATCAGATAGTCATCCTATGTATTCTGTTTAGAGAAAGAATTAGTGTTCTCATAGTTAATTAAGTGGGGGGTATGTGTAGAAGTTTCCCATGTTTATGGAACCATGAGGAGGATCTCGATGCATGATGATTGGAAAATTTTATTGGGGCTTGAAACTAAGAGAAGGCCCATGATTTAAGGGTCATGAGGGTTTCATGACCACTTCCAACCACTAAACCCACATGAGTCTTGCCTGGTGTGAGACACAAGAGGAGGCAGTGAATTTGGAGATCACACATCCCATTTCTTCTCTGATAGAGGGTACTAGAGACCAAAGGGATAGATATAGAGAGACATGGTCTTTGAATTCTCCAACTTTCCTCTCTTATGTTGATATCTAGGATATCCACATTTGGACATCAATCTGGATGTATCCCGGGTTGATCTAAAGAGGAGTTTGAGAGCTACCACCTGTAAAAAGGATAGGGGATTACCTCATGGAGAGTACCCTAAAATTATTTATAGGAAAGGGGAGAGGAATTACTTCTCAACAAAGGTAAAAAGTGGGAATAATAACTTTGAATTATCCCTATCCCTTATTGAATGAAAAAAACGTGTGATTACCCTTGATCCCCATAATGTGGAGGTTCACAAAAGTATTCCAAATTTGAGACCTAGAATACCATGGTAATGTAAAGTTAGAGAAATTATGGGGGTCTAGACCCCTTCTAGTATTACCCATGTGATTGTGCTTACCATGGGTATGTAAACTCCCAAAGGCGTGATGATTCACCTGATAGTTTTATCATACGAGTTTAGTGGCTTGGGAAGAGGCTTTGTCATGATTTTGATGGACTAGTTAGTAGAGGTGATTCCAAGGATTGGATGGAAATGGAGGTCCATTATCAGGGTGGGAAGATATAAATATCGGTGGTGCCCTATTATTTATACCACTTGCTCATGCATGGTGGGGTACCCTCTTCATGGTGTACTACCATATAGGTGGAGTGGATTTCTACGTATTGGGGTGTTACATGGTCCTGGATTCCACCTATCTATTAAGGTGGTATATGGAACTAGATTTCATTCACATACCAAAGTATTACATGACCTCCTTTTTTGTCTACGTAGCATGGTGCTTTAAGGCATAGGGTCTTGTTCATGTAGTGGTGCGCCACACAGCGTGCTAGACTAATGCAGGGGAATTATGCCTACGGTTCATAGAATGGTCATCCACAAAGGGCCTATGGTTATCATTTCTTGAATTAGGATAGTGTCTAGTTGATTATTATTATGTATCCTTTTTTATGGTTTACAGTGGGTTTATAATTTCTAGAAAACCGTTCATGGTTTCATACTTCGTCAATTATTTTCCTTCAAAGTCATCCTTTCATAAAATCTAAGCACTCCAAAAATCCTCCTCTCCTTCCTCACCCAGTTTCCATTTTGATCCCATTTATAGAGTGTTGGGGAAGTTGTATTTATGGGAACATGACACCTTTTGTGGAATCCCATGGAGGAATTATCTAACCTCTGGATGACTCGGTCAACTAAGGTTTGCGGTGTTGTGGTTTACAACAATAGAAATCACCACCTTAATCCCATGAATAACATGGCTGATGAGAAACTATCAAACCCGACTCATCTACAAACTTCTCTGTCCACGTAGATAGTATACAGGGACATACCTCTCCATCGTGTTTTTACCAATGAAATGTTTTAAAGCTCCATGGTTCTCTAGACAATGCTTTGCAGGATAACATTTCTTAGGCTTTCCATGTACTGCATGGTTCAAAGTCTATGCCTTTCATGAACCTTTCTCAATAAGCAGTATGCAGACTAGTTTGAGTCCTTTTCCAAATTTTATTTCCTTATTCTTCTCCTCAAAGTTTCATGCCCACATGCATCTCATTATTTTATCAAATTTGAGGGAGTATTTTCTTTCCCTTTGAGGATTTTTCGAGACCCTACACACATTAATTTTAGAATAAAATTATGATCTTGACCATCATTGTGAATGTTGTTTCAATAAATTTTTTTCATTGCTATATTTTAGAATGAGGAAAATACCAATTTTTCTTCATTTCAAGAGAATATAATTCAATAGATAATAGGCATGGAAACATTTTATCATTCATTGTGTGATAATTTTTCACATGAAAAATTGAAATTCCCTTATCATTCACTTAATTAATGTGATCCTAAATAAATAGAAAAGTTCATAATCAGCTCAACCTATAAAAAAAATATATCTCCTTTCAAAAAAATTGAAATGACAATATTTCATTTTAAAGAAACCATAACCGATTAACTTATACAAATTCAAATGGACCAATAACAATACGAATTCACTAAGGCTGAAATAGTGAATTATTTTCTTCATTTTATGTTCCACTATGAAATAACCTCCATCACTTTATAGGGCAATTTATTTGAAATTGGTAAATTTCTCTAAAACATTTCAACTTGTATATGAAAATGGAAACAATGAATTTTCATGTTTCACCACTCAAAATGAATGGATATACCAGAAAAGCCATAAGAGGATAACCCTCTGACCATTTATTAAAAAGAGAAAGAAAACCGGTTTAAGGGTTGTCGGTAACCATTACAAAACATCCCTGCGCCATACATTTCAAAACAACTTTCAAATTTCAAACTCAAAAAACCATCCAGCTGTCCTCGATCAGCATGCCATCACCGCACACCTTTCCATGCCTCTACATCCCGCCAACACCAGAACGAAAAAATTCAAATTCACAAAACCCAAACCGCTTTCCATTTTTCCTGACCGCGTTTCCCCCCTTCATCATTTCCAAGAGCCACCTCGAGACGCGAGCGTGGAAATCGTCACCCACCGCAGATCAAGTCGACGTCAAAATCCCCATCCAGTCGCCAACCATTTAACATCATCAGCAGTATCTCGGTACTACCACTGTCATCGTCGCCGGGGCACCTCACTGTCGTCGCCGGAGCACCATCACCAGAGCACCTCACCGTCGTCACCGCCATCGTCACCTTCCCAACATCCCACCGGTCGCCAGAAAAAAACAATCCGAAACCATCGTCACCGCCGTCATCACTCAGAAAATCATCTATTCGCAAAACCACAAAAAGAAAAAAAACCACGCAAACCAAACAACCACACTGCCACACAGAGAGAAGAACCTAAAATCCAGTAGGGAAAAAAAAAACCCTAAAATGGGAACCCCGCCTCCACCGACTAGATCGACCGCATCAGACGCAACAGAGCCCCCCCTCACTCACCTGAGAAGAGTCAGAGCCCCCAAAACACCGACGCATGAGCGTAGACACCAAACGCTGAGAAACACCCCAGAGGATGACAGCGAGCTGCAAAGAACAGAACCAAAGGCGCTCTGGAGAGTATGTCGTCAAAAGAGACCGGTCTTACACCCGTAGATCAGAACCCGAAACCACTGCCGTCCTTAGTGCATCTCCACAGCCAGCAAGGAACCACGAAACGCAAGCCAGTAGCAGGAAGCCTCCATCAGCCCACCGAGATCGAGAAGGAGTGTCGCGCCCTCCGCCGCGGAGGAGCCTGTGGCGGCGAGAGGGAAACCTAGAGAGAGAGCCCCTTACGGGCACATCCTCATCAAAATGAATGGATATATGTTTGTAATGATTTGTTAAAATCAATGATCTCATGATTAGTAGATTTTTTCTATCATATTTGATATAAATGGTGATTATAGGGGGGGTGAATATTCAATTAAATAATATAAAGGAAAACACAATTTGTGTTTAACTAATTGATGAAAATATTTCATGTTCTATGAATAGTTAAGGAAGTTTAGTTGAAATAAAAATAAATGATCATAAAGATTTTATGTTTGATTGGATCACCAATATCCTCGCTCATGCTTTAACATTCTTTACTCCATGAGAATATTGGAACCCACTAAGAAACACACTTTTAGACTTGTGATAACCTGCTATCTTTTTAAATAACATGGAGGCACACACCAGAATTTTTACATGATCCTTGAACCTAGTATTTTAACTAATTTTTGTTTGGGATTCACAACCAAAAATTCATTTTATGTGTTATAATAACCAAAAACAAGACCTAATTTTGATGTCAAAATAATAAAATAGACACAAATATATTAAAAACACATAAAAAAATAAAAAATATAAAAAATATAAAAAAACCAACAAAAAGATCAAATGATGAATAAGATGATGTTTGTTGATCTGGATCACTTTAGCAGTAGAGTATGGTATAGTTAAAGTCGCTTCATGATCGTTCTAAGCAAATAGAAGCTGTAGTGCTTTATAATTAAATGAGTAGAAAAAACATGTGTCACACTAATATTGATTAATTTTTCCAATAATTTGTATATAGTTAGTACATATATATTAATCACATCACTAATAGATTAATATAGATTCTTTAACTCAAATACCTCCTCAGATCATCAAGTTATCCAATAAATTCATTCCACTTGTTACCGCATAACAAAATACAATGTTTCCATTACCTTGGATTATAAAAACCATTATTAGTATAAAATAACTTTATAACTCTTTATTTATTCAATAAATAATAGTGTGAAATTATAAAATGATCATTAATACATAAATTATTTTTTTCACATTAATATTATAATTAAAAAATATGAATTAAATTACTATTCATTGAATTATTAAAAACTCACTAAAAATAGTTCCTTTCATTTCATGTGTGAAATTTACTCCATATGTGTAAAATGTATATTATATATTCATAATATAATTTTTACTCAATTATTAATTATATTTTCTAAAAAAATATATAAAATAGTTATTAAAATATTTATTTTAATTATCATACAAAATAACAAATTTTATTTTTAGAAAAATATTTGAACCAATGGTAGATAAAGAATAATTAGAAGTAGCATGGTTTTTGTACTACTGATAAGCTATCATTGAGTGAGATACCATCACATGATATGAAAAATAATACTACCATTGAAGTAGAGGAATGAAAGAAGTATAGGACCTACCATCCCATGATCTTCCATTGCTTTATTGTGTAAAACTATAGACAAATATACCATTAGTGCATGGAGATGATCCCATGAAGAAGGGTTGGAGGAGAAACTATAGGTGATGAATAAAGGAGTATTTCTGATTTTTTTCTTATACTAGTTTATTAAGGCATGGTACTAATATTGAGAAATTGGTGCTTCTATGAATGTTGTAAAATAGTCAATTGTTGCCTCTACTATTTTTGGTCGGTGAATAGTACTTCCATTGAGGTGTGCAACCTTTGATGGATCTAATAATGGTGATTTGGTGTCCGAGTGAGGGAGAGGAACTTTCTTCATGCATGGACATATATGGTACTACCATCTGCTAGTGACACCTCTATGTAATGATGAAACTAGATTTATTGAATAGTTAGATGAGCTACCATTCAACAGAGCTTCCATTTATGTTTACACTACTATAACCACTGTGAATAGAGAATCTTAACCTACTGGATGAATGAAAATAATAGAATGAATGCATTAATATTCTTAGTCTAATTATCACGTGATGATGGATTAAGAATGATCATGATAGGGTTATCATTGATCAATACTATTCTTACCAGGTGTTCCAAAAAATAGAGATATCAGGATAGGCTTGGTTGTCACAAGAGGTAGAAAAAAATCATAGGCATGATTGGAAATACAAAAAGAATTATATCGAGTGGTGAAAGAAATATATATATATATATATATATGATGAATGAAAAATTCACCACTTCATTGTATCCCACAATAATTTACCACTAGGATTATCCTCCATTATATCAACCAACTCATTCAGAATACAGTTTGATATGACTAAATGGGATTAGAACCCGTTACACATATGAAAACACATAGGATTTGACCTAGTGGGCCTACTAGGATCATTCTCTCTTATTGGTGAAATTTTCATCCAATCTAATTGGGGAAAAACATGACCCTATTTCCTTCACTGGTATCTCTAGATTCTCTCCCACAGGTTTTACCAATGGTCTAATATGAGTTGTTGAGGGCTAGGCCTTTGTATTATCCCTAGAGGATCGATTATTTTTTCAAAAAAATACACAACTAAAATTATTAATAAAAATATCTAAATAATATATGTTTAATTAATTATTAATAATTAAAATTTAAAATTAAATTAAGGAGGTCTTATTAAAAATTCCAAAAATTAATACATGTAAATAAGAAAATATGGGTTTTAATCAATTTAAATTTAATAGAAGTGAAGAAATAGTAATAAATTAAAACAAAAATATATAATGTTTTAATAAAAATATTCAAACTCTAACAATATATGCCATTTTTAAAATAAAAAAAACATTATAAAATTTCAAAAACATACTCCCACATTTTGAAATTTATGAAAATTTATATAATAAGTTTAAATAATTAAACCATTTTTTCTTTTAAACACCATAATATACTAAGAATTAATAGATTATACATCTTTCATAAAAATTAAAATTTAAATACATTTCAAATTTAAAAATAATAGAGAGAAGTTTTATTAAAATAGTAACTCCACTAATTTTTTTAAGCATCTAGAATACCCATTTCAAACTTCGTTTTCTATGATTTGATAGAATCTAAAGGTTTAGTGAATATGTCATCCAATTGTTTCTCCGTAATAAAAAACTCCAAAAAATGTCACATTTATTTACATGATCCCTTAGAAAAATAAATCTAACATCAAAGTGTTTTTTTCTAAAGTGTTGTAGAGGGTTTCTATAAATTTAAATTGCACTATATTTATGAAAAAAACATTCTGATTTTACGAAAAAATATTAATATAACATAATTTTTGTTTTATCTTTACACTATTTGAGGAACATTTTTGTTCTAAAAACATATTTAGCGTTGTATGTTGACATATATACTAATATTTGTTTCTTATAACTCCATTAAATTAAATATTTACCAAGAAAATGAAACATACCTATAGTGATTTTCCGTTCAAGACTATTACCTCCAAATTCAGAATCAAAGTAAGATATTAAATTAAAACAATTATAATTTAAATAAAATAAACTAGGGCTTAATATTCCCTTTATATACCTAATTACTCTCTTAATATATTTTAGATGAAATTAATTAAGGGTGAACTAAAATCTATCACATAAAAACACTAAGAACATTATATATGTTCTAGATGCAGTGAGGTACAATAAATTTCTATCATACATCTATACAGTTTAACATGAACTAACTTTCTAGATTCATCCACGTCCAATTTTGAATTGATAATCATTTGTATTTTCATAGCTTTACTAGAATGAATATCAAAACTTTTAACAATATCTTTAGAAAAATTATCTTGATTTATGAAAATACCATCTTTCATTTGATATATTTGTAAAACATGGAAATTATTTAGGTCTCCCATTAAACTCATGTAAAATTCACTTGCCATTATTATATAAAAATAATTAATCATTAAATCCTATGTTAATCCAAATATTATATCATAAACTTAAATTTGGGTAATTAGAATATCATTTGAATCTCTTTTTATAAAAAATGTTGGATCTAACTTTCCTTTTAAAAAATCTTTTTTATTAAAAACATAGTTAGTCTTTCATACCAATCCGGACGAGCTTTCTTAAGACCATATAATTATTTATTACATTTTAAAAAATGATTTTGAAAATTTTAGTTTTCAAATATAGGGGGTTCTATACTAAAAAACAAACCATTAACAGCACTAGCCTTTATCAGTGCTAGTAAAAAATCACTGATACAGGTTCCCTTTATCAGTGCTAAAATAAGCGATGATAAAGGGTATCATTTATTAAATTTTTAGTGCTGATAGAAGGTATGATTTATCATTGTCTTTTAGCACTAATAAAGTGTAACATTTATCGGTGATTTTCACTATAGCTTATAGAAGGTACCCTTTATCAGCACTTTATTTTTAGTGTCGATAATGGGTACCCATTTATCTGCTCTTTATTTTTAGCACTGAAAAAGGTCCCAAATAAAATGAAATGACTAAGTAAAAAAAGATGAGTATATTAAAAATATAATAATTTTTATTATTAAAAAATAATTATTGATAAAAATGAATAAATTTATTATACTATATATAAATTATAAATAAAAATAAAAATTATATATTAAATATATATATATATATGTAAAATTAATATTAAACAAATAAAAATTAAAAATAATTAAATTAAGAAAAATATTACACATTTAATTAAATAAATTATTATTGATAATATTAATAAATAGTATATCATAAATATATATATATATATATGAATGTGTATAAAAATAATTTATATGAAACAAAATATTTATGATTTACATGAAACATTCACATATTTAGTGAATAATAGTTTATAATTATAAATTAATATGAATAAAAAATACTAACTAATTGCATCAAGTAATGGTCATAATTAAATGAAATTTGTTCAATTTAAAATATATCAAACATGTGGTAGATTTATTTCACGTACATATACTCAATTATTTCATTTTATATACAATGCACACACATACATATTTACGTAATTAATGAAATCATTATGTAATTTTTTCAAATTTTAGTATTCATATTATAATTTCATTATATCATGATACATTTAATACATCATTCATTTAATTATTAAATTTAATTTTTCAATTTTTTATTTTATTTTAGTTATGTACTAATTCAATTTAAATAATTTTTATTTTATTTTATATTATTTTATTTGGGAATTTAATCAATTCCAATTATTTATTTATATATATTCATAAACTATGTTTTAATAATTATAATATTTATTTATATTTATTTTAAAATATATCCATATTTTTTTAATAAATTACATTTAATTAATAAAACGTATTCAATTTTTTCAATATTGTTATTGTTTACTCATTTTCAATTATTCAATTTCACTACTTTTTAACATACCTAAAAATAAAATTTAATATTCATTAATACTGTTAAAAATATATTTTTAAATAAATATTTATAAATAAGTATACTTATAAATGTATATTTACTATATTTATACAATTATATATTTATATTTATAAATAAATAAATATTATTTTTTATAAAGTATCTATATGATTATAAATAAATAATTACATATAATTAAATAAATATAAAATTATAAGAAATTTATTTAAAAATTAATATATTTATTATGTTTATTAAATATATATATACTTATACATATATATATTCAATGATATAAATATATAAATATTATTTTTTAAACTGTATTTATATAATTATAAATAAAAAATTATATATTTAAATAATTATTATATTATAAAAAATATATCTAAATAATGAATATATTTACCAAATTTATATTTATATATATTTGTTAAATTTATATAATTTTATAAATATATTTACAAAATTGTTTATTTATAATTATAACTATAAATCTTTTTTCAGTGCTTAAGTAATAAGTGCTGATAAATGAATCTTTATCAAGGTTAAAAAAGCCATAATAAAAGCCATATTTATCAGTTCTAAAAAAGATCTAACGAAGATGGAATTTATCAGCACTCATTTATTTAGCGATGATAAAAGAAATATAAATTAATGTATTTTTGGAAACCCTCAAAAAAGTGTCTTGATCTATTTTAAGAACTCTAGAAATCATTAACTAGTCATGATATCTGATGCACTCCACGGAAGCCACTTGTTTTTGGAACTCCTCCTCATTGAACCCAAGATCAACTCAAGGCTCAAATCAAGTCTCAAACAATTCCATTGCTAGAATGAAAGGTTCAAATGATTCAGGGGTCAAACGAATCCAAGGTGGGAATGAATTCTGTGTTTGGAAATTTATCTACTTTATCTTGGATGATTCAAATCTTCAATCTAATGTAAGTTATTTTCTCATCCTCCTCACTCATTGATTGATTGTTAGGTGATATCTATTTACATTATTTATCATCATTATTTCCACCACCACCACTAATCTGCATCTGGTCGTCAATTATTTCCACTACCCCTATACCAATGATTTCTGCCACCATGTTCCCCCAGATTTATGCAGCTGGTGGTGTAACTTTACTATTCATGGTCCTACAACACCTCTCGAGTTAGTGTACAATGTCATCACCTTTGGTACGCCTTGGTGAGGTAACACCACCTCACAAGTGGTGAGGCACACCAGGTGTGCCTCGCCTTACCTCACACCAAGGCATGCTATGGTGCGCACCTTTGAAAATATTTCATTAATATAACATAGACTTTTATACAACATAACGATATTCATTCTTAATACTTCTTAAAATTGTAATTAAATTTTGGTACAATATATATATATATATATATATATGTGACTAAAACAAAATAAATATTATCTGAGTATATTAATAACTGGGTGAAATGAAATACTTATCATAATTCATTGATTTATATTTTTGAGGGTCCTATTTCCGACACTTTTTCCGGGGTGTGTGCGTACGCCCATGGAGGGTGCGTAGCTATTGCTCCGCATTCTCGCTTTCCAAAGGCGGGAGACATCCACTCCTTACCTAGGGATGTTTTCTCTTTGATAGAAACTGGATAATGGGATGTCAATTCTTCCTTCCATGGATTCCTCCTTGAAAATAATCACCGACTTTGGGTCTCCCTTTTAGACTATGACATTTTTCATGAAACTCTTCCCAGTCTCATTTCATCATGGGAGCTAGTTAATTACAGTACTTCTTTCAAGACATTCCAAGGGGTCCAGTCAGGGCAGAAACCTTCAGTTGGGGGAGTAGTCATGTTGGACATCACTGGCGTGTCTGGATGCTGGAACACTAGTGCGTCTGGGTTTCTTCTCCTTATTATGTGTCTTATTGGGGGTGCAGAAGCCAGAGGCATCCCACGTCAAACACAGGGAATTATATTTCATAGGCATGTATCTGAGGGTTTCATTAGCTTCCCATGCTTAACACAGGGTATGATGTGACTATAATGTCTAGAGGAGACAGATCAGACTGATCAAAATAGGGCCTAATATGTCATAGGCATGTATATGAGGTTTTCCTTAGCTTTCCATGTTTAAAACAGGGTATGCCGTGAGTTTAATTTCTAGCGAAGATAGAGCAGACAGATCAGAACACTAACAAGAGTGTATCAGATGGGTGCAACCCCTAGAAGGAACACTGATGTTGGGGCTAACACATGGTTAGCTACATGATTTTTGTTTTAGGGAATGGGGAATGAGGTGGAATGATCCCAGAGGGATGTGGCGGCCCAGGTAAGAATCAAGATGGACAATGGGTGGTTAAGTTATGTGGATGGAGAATGATATGGAGTCGACTTGAGGATGACGATGATGTTGGGATTGAGTCTCTAAGAGACCTCCTACGTATCCTATTGGCAGGGAATCAAAGTCATCATAGTTTATCTGATGAAAACATGCCATCGATTGGGGACTTAACTAGCTTACTGCTGAATGGGCTCACAATGGCTTACTGTTAGATGGGGTCACAATGGCTTACCGCTAGATAGGGTCACAATAGCTTACCACTGGATGGGGATGAAACGACATACTTTTGGATGGTGTGGACAACAGCTTACCGCTTGATAGGGTCACAACGACTTTTCTCTGTATGGGGTCACAACAGATTACCACAGAATAGGGTCACAACGGATTACCACTGCATGAGGTCATAATGGATTACCGAAGAATAAGGTCAAAACGGATTACCTCTGGATAGGGTTGAGTTCAGTGTCATGCGAGACAAAAGCGGTGTACAATTTAATGACATGAAGAACATATCCTCTTATTAGGGAATCCAATTCCTCGTAGTTCATCTGTCGATGACTTACCATCGATTGGGGACTTCAACGACTTACCATTAAATGGGGTCACAATGGCTTACCACTAGATGGGGTTGCAATGGATTAACATTGGATGGGGTCCCAATGGTTGAATGCTAGATAGGGTAATAATGGATTACCATTGGATGGGGTTGCAACGACTTACTGTTGGATGGGGTGGAAAACAGCTTACCGCTGGATAGGGTCACAACGGCTTACCGTTGGATGGGGTCACAATGACTTACCACTGAATATGGTCACAGTAGGTTACCACTGGATGAATTCACAACGACTTACTGCAGAATAGGGTCACAACAGCTTACCGCTGGATTGGGGCGAGTTTAGTGTCATGCGGGACACAAGCAGTGTACAATTCAACATCATGGAGAACGGAGGTGAACCGATGTGAAGTGTTCAATACCAATGGGTGATGGGTTTGAACCTCAGGGAGGCTTCCTACATACTTTTCCTTGGCAAGGATCAAAGTACGCATACTTTAGGAGGAGTGGGAACTGACGTGAAATAGTCGGAACCAATGGTTGTTGGGATTGAACCTCAGGGAGGCATCCTACGTACCTTGCCTTGGAAAGGATCAAAGTCCACATAGTTCAGGTGGTGTTGGGCTGACGTGAAAGGGTGGGGACCAATGGTTGTTGGGATTGGAACTCAGGGAGGCTTCCTATGTACCTTTCCTATGCAATGATCAAAGTCCATGTAGTTCCGGTGGTGTTTAACCGACGTGAAATGGTCGAGAACAATGATTGTTGGGCTTGAACCTCATGGAGGCTTCCTACATACCTTTCCTTGGCAAGGATCAAAGTCCAGATAGTTCAGGTGGTGTTTGGGACTTACAATCAAGCTACCCATGGAGAATGTCATGGTCGATGCTTACTCTAAGCCCATGTGATTCATGCTCGGTGTGAGAAACAAGAGGTAGCGAAGACCTGAGGATCACATCACAGATGATGCATATGTGGGAAGTGGAATGGGGTTGGAACATAGTTTGCGGCCCAAAGAGGAAACAGGGGCTTAAGCGTGGTCTGCATCCCGGAGTGATTGAGATCAGGACTTACTCTAGTGTGGAGTCCTGGGTGGTGAAAAATCCCAAAGGGAGAGAGATTTGGCACTGAGGAAGAGAGGAGGAGAAGAGGTTCTTCCTCCTTCGAGAAAAGCTAAGGGCATACACTGAGGTGGTTTCCCTTTACCCATAGATGAACACCATTCCAATAAAGAGAATATCATTCCATGTGAGGAATGATCTCACTCTTTTGGAGACCAGTGGGTGTAGAGAATGTCCCAAACAGGGCACCCTGCGTTTGAGGCATGGGGAAAGGCCACATTTTAATGTCATGTGCTGGGGACGATGGCGCTTGGTAGTTTAATGTCCTGCAACTCGGACAAGGTGGGTGCACTACGCACCCCTAGGACTTACATAACTGATACATTATGCCACTTGGGTAAGGGATGGCATCCGCAATGCCATGGCGATGGGATGTTATGGAGTGATCCATTGAGGGGTCCAGGTTAGCATGGTCATGCGAAGAAGCAATATCCATTAGCATGCCAATGCGAAGAAGCGTGAGGTGAAGCCACACAATGTGATGAAATGATTATCCAATAAATTAGGCTAATATTCATTGTTAATATATATAATATTCATGTGATTTATTATTCATAAACACCATTTTAGTGCATTTTACACTTTGAACGTCATTTCACATCATGATTGTAATTCCTTCTTAAAATTCACTATTATGTGGTACATTTTTTAACATCATTTAAAGTACCCAATGATATTTATTTTATTTTCATATTTATGTTTCAGGTTTCTAATTATATTGGGAATAATTCATACTTGTGGAGTGTTGGAAGATTCACATTGGAAGACCACCAAAATGGGATTTCATGCAAATAATTCTGGAGAAGGAAGATTGGACACTATCCCACTGATGAGAATGGGGGGCCCACAATACAAACCCAATGAAGCCTAAATTTCATAGGATTCTAGATTACATATGCATGAACAAATTATTTTTAAGGATATAGTGCTAATTCAGCATCCATGGTGGTCATTAAGGCATCCAAATTCAGAGATAAAATTCTGGGCCAGATTCTGAGGCCCATAAAATCATCCCATCAATTTAATCATTTATCGGACAACAACATATTCATTTGGGCTTGTATTTTACAGAGAGCTAGGGTAAATATAGATATTAATTTTTTCATTATATGGACCACTCTAATTCAGCCATCTAGAATTTTTTTCAGGCACCTCTATTCAGTGAAAGCAAGATGGATGCAACTTCGGGTCAATGGTGAAAAAGTCTCCTCTCCCTTACATTCCACCACCCTAGGCATACCATACTCAAGTGGGATCCTTTATACTATTGGGATCTCAACCCAAGACTCTTTAAATTACTATTTAAGTCCATGGTGGCGGAGGAGTTTAGGATCTTTTGAGTTTCCTTTCATTGTAATGTTATGCATCGATTTTGTTGTCTCAAGTTTGTCTTTCACATGTAAGTTGTTCAATTCACATTAGTTTCATAATAAAAGTTATTCTTATCATATTATTATGTTGTTATTAATATAAATTTGATACCATTGGTTCATGGTGTAAACTTATTCACACCAAAACTTGTGAAATTATCACACAACAGTGGAGTGATCGTTATATCTTTGTTTTTTTACTTCTCCATTTCCTCCTTCATGAGTCTACTCCCTGCTTCCGTTGAATCCATAGAATCAATGGTGGGAAAACCCACTTATGGGTTGATCCAAGGGAGTATCAAGGGGTTTATTGGATGTTATTTATCATACCATTAATTTATAATCACTTCTTTTAATTGAGATTTTTATTTGATGGTTTTAAAACGTCTTTGTCCTTGTTGAATTTTAAGGCAACATAGTTCAAGTGCCAATAAAAACCTTTACATTCGAGTGCTCATAAATCTGATCCTCAAAGTGTATATGTGATTATTATTACATTGTGTTGGTATAAAATTAGTAAGTGATGAAGTTGTTTGATCTCATTAAATGAACTCATCTCAAATATAAGAAATTGAAATAATTGAAAAGGGAATACATCCAATCCACCCCAAATGATAACCAAGGATCAAATCATTCTTTTAAATCGAATTCACTTAATTCTCATAGAGTTAATTTAAAACCATATTAAATCAACACAATTTAGCCACTTCATAGCCAAAAAAAATCCATCAAATGTATGTGTCTGTAAGTTACTTCTTAGGTCTATGAGGTTTCGACCACCCAAGCTATACTAAAAGGACCGTTCTAACTTCTTCTCTTGGGTAAATTTGAGCGTGAATCAAATTTTGGAACCGCTTCTAGGGACCCAAGTAAGTAATTTGGAAACCCATTTTATTCTCCCCTATTTATTATATTCTCATCCAAATTCTATTATCTTTTCCCTTTCTCATTTTTTTTCTTTTGGCGCATGTCCGCCTACACTCGTGATCAATCAAACCATCTAGTTAGGGTGGATAGTCTTGTGGTTGCAGAGTCAATTACACCAACAGAACTCTCTAAATTAGATCCTAATATTCCTAATACTTCAGAGTCAAAAAATTGAGCCCATTTCAATGGAATATCTTCAATGAAACCAACTCATAAACTCGAGTGAGAACCAAAATGCAAATCCAAATCAGGAAGCCCCAAACTCAGGGAATGCAGTGGATCAAACCATGAATGACTACCTCACACCTTCCTTGAACAATCCCCCCTCATGAGTTAGACTTATTTACTTAATATATTCCAATTACATCTTCAAAACTCATGTCCTAAACCACCTTCCCACATTCCATGGAATGGAGTTCGAGATTCCCAACCTTCAGGTTAAGGAGTTCAATGACGTTACAGAAACCATGTGTCCCCCACATCAACTAGAATTAGCTATATTGAGGCTATTTGTTATTTCATTAAAGGATCGAGATAAAAATTGGCTACACAATTTGAGACAATCATACATAAACTCTTAGGACTGACTACAAAGATAATTCTACAAATAATACTTTCCCCACCACAAATCAATTACATTTAAAAAGAGTATCCAAAACTTTTTTGAAAAAGAGGGACAGTCATTCTATGAAACATGGGAGAAGTTCAAAGACACTATAAACATGGTTCCACACCATGGATTTTTTATTCCTAAACAAGTGAGAATTTTCTATGAAGGGTTGGGTCTGAGAAACAAACAATTCATTGACATGATATGTAATGGAACCTTTAAAAACAAAACCCCAAATGATGCTTACGAGTATCTGGAAATCCTTACTGAACAAAACCAAAAATGGGGAACATAACATTATTATAAAAACCCACAAATAACTACTAGAATTTATACACTTAGAGAAAAGGAAATACTTAGGGCTAAACTCACAATAGTCTCTAGGAAGGTTGAAGAGATAGAGTATAAGAAATTCCAAGAAATCCAAACTGTGGACCCTGTTTTCACAATTTGTGATAAACATGACCATAAGATAGAAAACTTCCCAACTATTCCATCCATCAAGGATGTTCTTTTAGGAGGGCCCCCAGCGAAAGTAAATTCTTTGAACTTTCAAAATCATCAATACCAAAACACATTCAACCCAAGGAATAATTACCACCCAGTCTTTCACTAGAAAGATAACCAACAATCTAGCCAACCACAGGCACAAAATCCTTACCCCCATCAGAAATACCAAACCCATAACCAGTTCCAAATCCAACCTACCCAATACCAACATCCACTGGTCCATTTTCAACAGACCATCCCACCTACAAAATACCCCCTGGGATAAACCAATCTACTCAGACACCACCCCAAACTGTTCCACAAAGCCTACTAGAACAACTGTGAAAAAAATGGAAAGGATGAACTCATAACTCTCTTCCCTTAAACAAAAACTTCAAAAAATCAAAACTGGAAAGGAACACATGTCTAATCAGGTAGTACAATCCACAAATTTAATGGGATAGTTAATTTTTGCTCAAAAAACTCATGAAAAACTAAAGGTTGTGACTGTTTTAAGAAGTGGGAAATCAATTGAGAAACCCGAACAACTAATTCAGAACCCATCTAAATATTCAAACTTGGATGAAAACTCAAATGAACAAAATTATCAAACTGAAAAACACGATAACATTGTCAAAGAAACAACTCTTCAACAAAAAACCCCACAACCTGCACAATTTCCTCAACGCACGAGGGGGAAAACCAAGCCTAAATTGAGTGAAACATTAAGATAAATATTCTCACAAGTCAAGTTGATCATTCCCCTTTTTGACGCAATCCAAACCATATCTGCCTACACAAAGTACATTAAGGACTTGTGAACTTTTAGAAGAAAATTTTCACATAAAAACCAAGTCCTTTTGGCTGCAAATGTGAGTACCACCATTCAAGGGACTATTTCTCCTATGTTGAATGACCCAGGTTTCCCTTAAATCAATGTTTAACTATGAGAGAGATATGTTTTCAAGGCCTTGTGTGACCTAGATGCTAGTGTCAATCTCATTATCTTTGATGTCTACTTCTAGTTAGGCCTAGAGGAGCTCCAACCCATATCAGTCACACTTCAACTTGCTAATCGTATAATTAGGGTTCCAATGGAGATTTTAAAGGATGTTCTGGTAAAGGTTGAAAACTTCATCTACACTACTGACTTCATTTTCCTTGACAACCATACAAAATTAAGAAATAAGGAACAAACCCCAATCATCCTTGGTCTTTCTTTCCTTGTAACAATCAACTATGTTATCTGAGTTCGAAACAGGAACATGACCATCACCTTTGGAAACATGAGTCTAGAATTGAACATCTATAATGAAAGTTCAAAAATAGGTGATGACAAGGACATTCATGAAGTAAACATGATTGTAAGAATTGATAATGAATCCATAAAACATCAAGGAATATTTGATAGATGTTTAAGTCAGGATGAGATTTATTTCATTTTTTCACATGAAAGATGTTTATCTCCTTGGCTTGAATCATTTTCAAATTACTATTATGATGAAGTATTAGGTCCAAAAATTCAGTGAACCTTTCAGGAAACCACTTTCATAGAGACAAATCAAACATACTTCCCTAAATCGGATCAATTCGATCTAGTAGATGAAACTTCTACAGGTGGGGAATCAATCCTATCTAAAAACTCAATGAAACAAAATTGATCTTGATCTAATCTACCAATATTCTGCTAAAATTAAAAACCAAGCTGATCTTGAATTGAAGGAACTTCCCACTGCACTCAAGTATGCCTTCCTAGGGGACAATAAAACACATCCTATTGTCATTTCTTCTTCTCTTGAAGCCAATAATTAGAGGTTGCTTCTATATGTCCTTAGGAAACATAAGAAATCCATTGGCTGCACCCTGTCTGATATTACTGGGATTTTCCCACTTATTGGGACTCATGGGATTTTTCTGGAATCTAATTCAAAGCCATGTCATCAACCTCAATGGTGACACAATCCTAATATCATGGAAGTAGTGAGAAAAGAACTTCTGAAATTGTTAAAAACTGGTATCATATAACCCATAGCTGAGAGTGAGTGGGTTCGCCCAATCTATGTGGTTCCTAAGAAGGTAGGAATAACAGTGATAACCTATAAGCATGGATAGATTCTTCCAACTAGGGGGAGTAGTGGATGGAGATTATTCATAGACTATAGGAAGCTAAACTCATTTACCAAGAAGGACCATTTCCCCTTAACATTCATTGAACAAGTCCTTGTGGGAGTCACAGGTCATGCCTTTTACTATTTCATAGATGGGTACTCGGGG
This sequence comes from Viscum album, assembly GCA_963277665.1. NCBI lineage: Eukaryota > Viridiplantae > Streptophyta > Magnoliopsida > Santalales > Viscaceae > Viscum > Viscum album. The sequence goes on from OY728163.1 coordinate 1,516,389,303, forward strand.
TATAATCAAATTGAGGTCTCCCTAGAGGATCAAGGGAAGACTACATTCACCTTTCCATTCAACACCTTTTCCTTCAAACGCATGCCCTTCGGGTTATCCAATGCCCTTGGAACCTTCCAGCGGTGCATGATGGAAATCTTCTCAGACATGGTAGGGGATTTCATAGAGGTCTTCATGGATGAATTCTCTATGTTTAGGGATACATTTGAGGGGTTTCTAATGAATTTGGAGAGATTCTTGTCAAGATGTGAAGAAAAAAATCTGGTCCTAAACTGGGAAAAATGTCATTTCATGGTTAAAGAGGGACAAGTTCTTGGTCATCTGGTCTCGAGTATGGGGATTGAATTTGATAAAGCAATGGTTGACATCATTCATCACCTTTCATCACCTAGAATTATTATGGAACTGAGTTCTTTCTTAGGACATGATGGTTTCTATAAAAGATTCATCAAGGGATTTAGTTCAATATCCTATCCCCTTTGTGCTCCCCTAGTAAAGGATTCTCAATTTGATTGGACAAAAAGTTGTGATGGTTTATTATCAACCTTCAAATCCTCTCTCAACTCTCCTACTATGATCAAATATCCAAAATGGAACCTCCCTTTCAAACTTATGTGTGATTCCTATGACTTTGCTGTAGGAGGAGTGTTAGGAAAAAGTTGCAATAAAACTCTGTATGGAATTGCTTATGCAAGAAAATCCTTAAATGATGCCCAAATCAACTACACAACCACTAAAAAAGAGTTGCTTGCTGTTGTATTTTCCTTAGAGAAATTCAGGTCCCACCTCTTAGGATCACCCATCATTGTCTTCACTGACCATTCATCCCTAAACAACCTATTCCAAAAACAAGATTCCAAGGCTAGACTAAATAGGTGGGTCCTTCTCCTAAAATAATTTGACCTCACAATCAAGGAACAAAAGGGTGTTGAAAAGTTTATTGCTGGTCACCTATCTAGGATGGAATTCTAAGACAACTCAAATCACCTCTCTATGCTTGATTCATTTTCTGAGGAATACCTATACTCTGTGATTGACTACCCTTGGTATGACGACATAGCCTACTTCTTAGTTACATGATTAATTCCAAAATTCATAAGGACTCAAGCTCGAAGGAAATTCATTTCCCATGTTAGGAAATGTGTGTTTGATGATCCATATCATTATAAATTCTTCCCTGACCAATTCATTAGGAGGTGTGACCAAGAACTTGAATAAGAGTCCATCCTTAAATTCTGTCATATTGAGGCATGTGGTGGTCACTTTTCCACTTTGAAAAATTATACTAAGGTTCTTTTGTGTGGTATCTTCTATCCCAACCTCTCAAGGGACTCCTACACATTTTGTTAAAGTTGTCCTAAGTGTCAACAAGTAGGGTCAATCACAAAAAGGAATCAAATTCCACTCACTCCCATCGTAGTGATTGAAATATTTGACTTCTAGGGAATAGATTTCATGGGCCCCTTCCCAAACTCTAGGGAAATATATTTACTTTATTTTAGTTCTAGATTATGTCTCAAAATGGGTTGAGGCTATTTCTAAAAATTCTAATGATCATCAAACAATGATTAGATTTCTTAAGGTAAATAGCTTCTCTAGATTTGGAATTCCTAGGGCTATAATCAGTGATCGAGGAACCCATTTATTCAACTGTCCATTCTTTTCACTCATGTTTAAGTAAGAGATTTCTCATAATGTTTTCCCCACGTACCATCCTCAAACCTATGGTCAAGACAAGTTAGAAAATAGGGAGATTACGAATATTCTTGAAAAACTTTCAGTCCTTCTAGAAAATATTGGTGCGAGAAACACTTGGATGCTCTTTGGGCATATTGTATAGCATACAAAACCATACTAGGAATGTCACCATATAGGTTGGTTTATGGAAAATCATGCCATTTACTTGTTTAAATTGAGCTTAAGGATTTTTCGGAAATTAAGAAAATAAATTATGACCTCTCATTGGCCGAAACAAAAAGAAAATTAGATCTCAATGAACATGAGTACCTAACAATGGAGGATTATGAAAAATCAAGGATCAATAAACTAGAGTGCAAGCCTACCAATCTAGGAATATAAACGTCATACATTTTGAACTAGAAAAATTCATGCTCTTGTATAGTTCAAAACTTCATTTACACGGGGGAATGTTAAGGTCTAGATGGTCAGTTCCTTCCATTGTGCATAATGTGTACCCCCACGGGGAAGTAGAGGTTCAAGATCCCACACGTGGTTACATTTTCATGGTCAATGGTCATAAGATAAAACCATTCATTGAATAATTCAATAAACATGAAATAGAGGTTGAGTTAACTGAGGTAAACTATGAACCAAAAAAAAATTGATATATTTAGGATCCATGGGCTAACAATGTTAAACATGGCACTGCATGGGAGGAAACCCATGGTTTTTATGTTTCCAATCATTTTATTATTTTTATCAGCATTATATTTTAAATAGGATTATTGAATTATTTCGATATTTAAAAATAGTAAAAAATAGATTGTTTACTTGTTCTTCTATTATGAAAATGGATGGGTATGAAGGAGGAGCACAATATTTATTTGTGTCATGTGGTGTGATCCTTGAGTAATACCTTACCCATAAATTTAAAAAGAACACAATGTATCATCAGTTCATTTTATTTTTATATGTTTGTAGGTTAAAATAATATATATATAATAATAATAATAATAATATAATAATAATAATAATAATAATAATAATAATAATAATAATAAAATTAAAATGCCACATCATAGGTCATGAGGAAAACCCCGTCACAACTGGCGAAGCCCTCAGGACTCGGACCCGGGACCGAAGGGAGACAGGGTTGCGCGCTTACCACTGACTTACGGCTTATTATGATTACTTATTCTCTAATTTATATATATATATATATTTTACTTTCGTCATTATATATATATATATAAAGTTTTTTGTTTTGGTTTTTTGTTTTTCATTTTTTTCTACTAGGGAATTCTTAGAGTGACATCGAGATCAAGGGATTAAAACAGAGCAGCAAGAATTTCAACTTCAATGACCAGGTGACTTCCTTCCATGATCATCATTTTCAATTTCCTTTTTGAACTCTCATTCTCTACCTCTAACCCCTTCTAAATTTTCTTTTCTTTAAACACTGGGGACAATGTTATTTTAAGTTGGGGGGGAGATAAAATAAAAAAAATATTTTGTGTCAAAAAATGAATGATTTGGAAAGAAAAGTGTGCCTTAATAGAAAAAAAAATTATTTAACCTTGAACATGATAATAGAAATTGTATACTTTGAAACTGAATATCAAAAAATTTATCATTCCCTGATTCTGATTTTAATCCATCTATATTTCATGATCATAGATTTTGGAATGTGTGGCTGACTAATGTGATATTTCATTGTTTATATTTTCATAAAAATAAAAAAAGAATCAAAACACACATCCTTTGGATAGTGGGGTATTAGTTTGAGTTCATGGGGTGACCCAAATAAATAACATAGGTTTGGCGATCATTTTAGTTTTAATATGAGTATTTAATAATTAAAAAAACACAATAAATTTGCACGTAGACCAATGAAATGACCTAATATGTGGATTTCAGCACCTGGGGATCATGACTCCATAATTATCTGGCATAGAGTTAGTAATTTTATCTCTATTTTTGGTTATTTCAATTTTTTTTGACTGAGTTAACTCGAGATGATGCCTGAGTATGTGGGCTTCACTTGGTGCCCTAATGTCTTTAAGAATGGGAGTCATCAACAATGTCTTGCTATCGGGGTTGAATCTTTTGAGTGAAATTTCAATTACTATGGAAAATTTTAAATAAAATACGGTAAAATTTTTTGAATACTCATCTTAATATTGAAATGTGATTCCACCTAGTGCTTACACCATTTCTCTCTTGAATAAAGATGAACCCGCATGTTTAATGCAATGCACAACACATCATCACTCTTAATTGATATTGTATGAAATATAGTGATGAATTTCAAAAATGTAATGGGCCTGGGATTGGGATCTTATTATGAAACTATCATGTATTGAAATATATTTATGGGTTTCATGATTTTTTGGTATTAGGGTTTATTAAAATGTTTTTTTGAAAAACTAAATTTGAATTCCGTATTGTTGAGATATATTTTTCTCGGGACTAAAAGAACTCAATTTGTGGGTGTGATTAGCCACTAAATGAGGATAATATTCATTGTTAATATATATAATATTAATGTGCTATATTATTCATAAACACCATTTTAGTGAATTTTACAGTTTGAACATCATTTCACATTATGATTGTAATTCCTTCTTAAAATGAACTATTATGTGGTACATTTTTTACATCATTTAAAGCACAATATGATCTTGATTTTATTTTCATATTCAATTTTCAGGTTTTTAATTATATTGGAAACAATTTATACTTGTGGAGTGTTGTAATATTCACATTGGAAGACCACCAAAATGAGATTTCATACAAACAATTCTAGGGAAGAAATATTGGACACCAGCCCACTAATGAGAATGTGGAGCCCACAATATAGACCCACGTAAGCCCAAATTTCATGGGATGATATAATAAATATAGGGCAACAAATACTTTTATAGGATCGAGTGCTAATTCAGCCTCCATGGTGGTTATTAAGGCGACCCAATTTGAAGATAAAATTATGGGCCAGATTCTGAGGCACATAAAACAGCCCACCAATTTACTTATATCTCAAAAAAGAGATCTTATTTTCGGCTGAAAATTTACAGAGAGATAGGGGACATCCGGAGAATAATATGTCTATTATATTTCCCCCTCCAATTCAGCCATATAAAAGGTATTACAGGCGCCTCCGTTCGGTGTAAGCAAGCTGGCTACAACTTCGGGTCAAGGGTGGAAAAGTCTCCTCCCTCTTACTTTCCACCACCCTAGGCCTACAATACTCAAGTGGAATCCTTTTTACTATTGGAATACTGACCCAAGACTCATTAAATTCATATTTATGGCAGTGTTAGTGGAGGAGTATATGTTCTTTTGAGCTTCCATTCATTCTAATGTTATGCTGCGATTTTGTTGTCTCAATTTTGTCTTTCACATGTAAGTTGTACAATTCACATTAGTTTCTTAATAAAAGTTCTTCTTGTAATCTTATTATGTTGTTATTAATATAAATTTTATACCGTTGGTTCAAGGTGTGAATTTATTCACACCAAACCTTGTGAAATTGTCATACAACGGTGGAGTGATCGTTATTTCATTGTTTTTTTAACTCTCAATTTCCCCCCTCACGTGTCTACTTCCCTCTTCCATTGAAACTATAGAATCAGTGGAGGTCTAAAACACATATGGTTTGATCCAAGGGAGAATAAACGGTCTCTATTTGATGTTATTTATCACCCCATTAGTGTATAATTACTTCTTTTAATTGAGATTTTTATTTGATGGTTTTAAAACTTCTTCATCCTTGTTTAATTTTAAGGCCAAATACATCCAGTGCTAATACAAACCTTTACCTTGGAGTGATTTTAAATTTTATCCACCATGTTTATAGGTGATTAGTATTATGGTGTGTTGGTATAAAATTAGTAAGTGATGAATTTGTCTGATCTTTTTAAATGAACTCATCTCAAATATAATAAATTGAAATAATTGAAAAGGGAATACGTCTAATCCACCCCAAGTGATAACCTAGGATCTAATCATTCTTTTAAATCGAATCCACTTAAGTCTCATAGAGATAATTTAAAACCATCTCAAATCAACCCAAGTTGGCCACTTAATATCCAAAATAATCTATATAATGTACGTGTATGTAGGTTACTTCTTAGTTCTTTGAGGATTCGACTACCCAAGCTCGACTACAAGGACCATTCTACCATATTCTCTTGGGTAAATTTGAGCGTGAATCGAATTTTGGAGCTGTTGTCAGGGACCCAAGAAATTCATCTAAACACCCATTATATTCTCCCCCATTTCTTCTATTCTCATCCAAATTATCTTATCTTCTCCCTTTCTCATTTTTTTCTATTGGCACATGTCCGCCTACACTCACGATCAATCAAACTGTATAGTTAGGGTGGATAGTCCTGGGGTTGGGGAGTCAAGTACACCAAGGGAACTCTTTCCATTATATCCAAATCTTTCTAATACTCTAGATTAAAAAATTGATCCCATTTCATTGGAATTCCTTCAAAGAATCCAAACCATAAACCCGGGTGGGAACCAAAATGGAAATCCAAATGAGGAAGCCCCAAACTTAGGGAATGCAGTAGATCAAACCATGAATGACTGTCTCACACCTACCTGGAACAATTCCCCCTCATGCATTAGACACAATTCCTTAGGATATTCCAACTACATCTGTAAAACTCATGTCCTAAACCACCTTCCCACATTCCATGGAATAGATTCTGAGATGACCTACTTTCACGTTAGGGAGTTCAATGGAATTGTAGAAACCATGTGTCCCCCACATCAACTACAATCAGCTAAGTTGAGGCTATTTTATTTTTTCCTTAAAGGATCGAGCTAAAAATTGGATAAATTTTTTTATACCATCACCCATCAACCCTTGGGATTGACTACAATGCGAATTATACAAAAAATACTTTCACCACCATAAAATAATTGCACTTAAAAAGAGTATCCAATACTTTTTTGAAAAAGAGGGAGAGTCATTATATGAAACATGGGAGAGGTTCAATGACACTCTAAACATGGTTCCACACCATGGTGTTTCTATTACTGAACAAGTGAAAATTTTCAATGAAGGTTTGGGTCTGGGGAACAGACAATTCATTGACATGATGTGTAAGGGAACCTTTAAAAAAAAGACCAAAATGATGATTACAAGTATATGGAAATCCTTACTGAACAAAACCAAACACGGAGAACTTCACCTTATTATGAAAATCCACAAAAAAAACAATTGGAATTCATACACCTAGAGAATATAAAATCCTTTGGGTGAAAATCGCAGCACTCTCTAGGAAGGTTGAAGAGATAGACCTTAGGAAAGTCCATGAAATCCAAACTATAGACCATGTTTGCACAATTTGTGACAAACACAACCATAAGAAATAAAACATTCCAACCATTCTATCCATCAAGGATTTTATTTTAAGAGGAACCACAGTGGATGTAAATGCATTTAACATTCAAAATAATCAATACCAAAACACCTTCAACCCAAGGTATAATGAACACCCAGGCTTACACTGGAAGGATTACCAACATCCTAGCCAACCAGAAGGACAAAATCCTGACCCCCATCAGAACTACCAAACCCATAACCAGTTCCAAACCAAAACGATCCCTTACCAACATCCACTGGTAAATTTTCAACAAACCATCCCACCTACAAAATACCCCCTAGAATAAACCTATCTTCTTAGGCACCAACACAAACTATTCCACAAAGACTACTAGAACAACTGTGAAAAAATATAGAAATGATTAAATCAGAAGTCTCTTACCTCAAACAGGAACTTAAAACCATCAAGACTGGAGAGGCACCCATGCCTACTGATGTGGTACCATCCTCAAATTTAAGGGGAGAGTCAATTTGCACTCAAATAACTCATGAACAACTAAAGGCTATGATTGTTTTAAGAAGTGGGAAATCAATTGAGAAAGTTGAACAACTAATTCCGAACCCATCTAAAGATTCAAACATGGATAAAAATTCAAATGAACCAAATGATCAAACTGAAAAACACGATAACATTTTCAAAGAAAAAACTCTTCAACAAACAACCCCACAACCTGCACCATTTCCTCAATGCATGGGGGGGGGGACCAATCCTGAATTGAGTGAAACATTAAGATAAATCTTCTCACAAGTCATGTTGAACATTCTCCTTCTCGATGAAATACAAACCGTACCTGCCTACTCAATGTACCATAAGGACTTGTGCACTTTTAAAAGAAAATTTTCACATAAAAACCAAGTCCTTTTGGCTGCAAATTTGAGTACCACCATTCAAGGGACCATTACTCCTATGTTGAAATACCCAGGTTTCCCTTACATAAATGTTGTACTAGGAGAGAGAAAAGTAGTCAAGGCCTTGTGTAACCTAGGTGCTAGTGTCAATCTCGTTTCCTATGTTGTGTACTGCAAGTTAGGCCTAGAAAAGCTCCAACCTACATCTGTCACACTTCAACTTGCCGATCATAGCATTAGGGTTCCAAAGGGGATTTTAAAGGACGTTCTAGTAATGGTTGAAAACACCATCTACCCTAATGACTTCATCGTCCTTGAAAACTATCCAAACATAGGAAATAAGGAACAAACCACAATCATACTTGGTCTACCTTTCCTTCTAACAATCAACTCTGTTATCTGAGTTCAAAATGGGAACATGACCATCACCTTTGGAAACATTAGTCTAGACTTGAACATCTATAATGCAAGTTCACAAATAGTGGATGACGAGGACATTCATGAAGTAAAAATGAATGGAATCATTGATAATGAATCCATTGAACATAAAGGAATATTTGATAGATGTTTAAGTGAGGATGTGATTGATTTAATTTTTTCACATGAAGGAAGTTTATCTCCTTGGCTTGATTAATTGTCAAATTACTCTTATGATGAAGTCTTAAGTCCAACAATCAGTGAACCCTTTCAGGAAACCACTTTCATGGAGACCAATCAAAATTCCTTCCATAAACTGATCAATCCAATCTTGTAGCTAAAACTTCAACATGTGAGGAATCCATCCTATCTAAAACTCTAGGAAAAAAATTGATCGTGATCCAATATCCCAATCTTCTGCTGAAATTCTAAACCAACCTGATCTTGAATTGAAGGAACTTCCTGCTACACTCAAGTATGACTTCTTAGGGGATAATCAAACACATCCTATTGTCATTTATTCTTCTCTTGAAGCCAATCATGAGAGTATTCTTCTATATTTCAATAGGAAACAAAATAAATCCATTGGTTGGACCCTGCCTGATATTCATAAGATTAGACCACTTATTGGGACTCATGGGATTATTCTGGAATCTAATTCAAATCCATGTCGTCAACCTCAATGACGACTCAATCCTAATATCATAGAAGTAGTGAGAAAAGAAATTCTGAAATTGTTAAAATCTAGTATCATATATCCCATAACTAAGCATGAGTGGGCCAGCCCAATCCAAGTGGTTCCCAAGATAGCAGGAAACACAGTGATAACCAATAAGAATGGAGATATTCTTTCAACTAGGTTGAGTAGTGGATGGAGAATCTTGCATAGACTATAGGAAGATGAACTCATTTACCAAGAAGGACTATTTACCCTTACCATTCATTGACCAAGTCCCTGAGAGAGTCATAGGTCATGCCTTATATTGTTTCTTAGATGGGTACTCGGGGTATAATCAAATGAAGGTCTCCCTAGAGGATCAATGTAAGACTACATTCACTTATCCATTCAGAACCTTTTCCCTCAAACGAATTCCCTTCGTGTTATGCAATGACCCTGGAACCTTTCAGTGGTGCATGATGGGAATCTTCTTCGACATGGTAGGGGATTTAATAAAGGACTTCATGGATGACTTATCTGTGTTTGGGGATACATTTTAGGGATGTATGAGGAATGTGGAGAGAGTCTTTTTAGGATGTGAAGAAAAGAATCTGGTCCTAAATGGGAAAAAATGTCATTTCATGGTTAAATAGGGAAAAGTTCTTGGCCATATGGTCTTGAGTAGGGAGATTGAAGTTGATAAAGAAAATTTTGACATCATTCCTCACCTTCCATCACCCAGAACTATTAAATAAGTGAGGTATTTCTTAGTAAATGCTTGTTTCTATATAAGATTCATCAAAGAATTTAGTTAAATCTATTGTCCCTTTTGTGCTCTACTAGTATAGGATGCTTCATTTGTTTGGATATAAATCTATGAGGGTTCATTATAAACCTTCAAATCCTCCCTCACCTTCCCTCCTATTATGAAATCACCCAATTCGGACCTCCATTTAAAACTTATGTGTGATTCTAGTGAATTTTTTGTAGGAGATGTGTTTAGACAACGTTGGAATAAAACTACTTATGTCATTTCTTGTGAAAGAAAATCCTTAAATGATTCCCAAATAAACTACACCACCACTAAAAAAGAGTTTCTTTTTTTGTCTTTGCCTTAGAGAAATTCAGGTCCTATCTCTAAGGATCACCCATCATTGTCTTCACTGACCATTCTGCCCTAAAATACCTTTTCCAAAAAAAGATGCCAAAGCTAGAGCTAATTAGGTGGGTCCCTCTCTTAAAAGAATTTGACATCACAATCAAGGAAAAAAAGGGTGTTGAAAATTTTGTAGCTGATCACCTATCTAGTATTGAATTCAAAGACAACTCAAATCTTCTTTCTATGTCTGATTCATTTCCTGATGAACACCTATACTCTGTGAGTGACTGCCCTTGGTATGCCGACATAGACAACATCTTAGTTATAGGAGTAATTCCAAAATTCTAAGGGACTCAAGCTCAATGAATTTTTTTTTATGATGTTAGGCACAATGTGTTTGATGATCCATACCTCTATAAGTTCTTCCCTGACCATGTAATTAGGAGGTGTGTCCCAGAATCTGAACAAGAGTCCATCCTTAAATTTTGTCCTAGTGAGGCATGTGGAGGTCACTTTTCCTCTATGAAAACTGTTACTAAGTTTCTTCAGTGTGGTATCTTCTATCCCACCCTCTCAAGGGACTCCTACACATTTTGTAAAATCTTTCCAAAGTGTCAACAAGTAGGTTCAATCAAAAAAAGGAATCAAATGCCACTCACTCCCATCTTAGTGATTGAAATATTTGATTGCTGGGGAATTGATTTCATGTGTCCCTACCCAGACACTAGGGGATATCTTTACATCATTTTAGATATTGATTATGTCTCCAAATGGTTTCAAGACATTCCTAAAAATTCCAATGATCATCAAACTGTGATTTTATTTCTCAAGGAAAACATATTCTATAGACATGGAATTCCTAGGTATATAATCAGTGATCGAGGAACACATTTTTGAAACCATCCATTCTTCTCACACATGCCTAAGTATGGGATTCCCCTTAAAGCTTCCACTGTGTACTATCATCATAGTAATGGTCAAGTTGATTTAGAAAATATGGAGATTTAGAATATTCTTGAAAAAAAATCAATCATTCTAGAAAAGATTGGTTCGAGAAACTCTTGGATTCTTTTTGGGAATATCATTCAACAAACAAATCAATCTTAAGAATGTCACCATATAGGTTAGTTTATGGAATATCATGCCATTTACCTATTGAAATTGTGAATAAGGTTTTTTGGGAAATTAAGGAATTAAATTATGAACTCTCATTGGCTGAAACCAAAATGGAAATTAGATCTCAATGAACATGAGGAACTAAGGATGAGAGGCTTATGAAAATTCAAGGATCAATAAAGTTAGAGTTCAAACCTACCAATCTTGGAATATCAAAGTAAAAATTTTGAATTGGGAAAATTTGTACTCTTGTATTGTTCAAAACTTCATTTACACCTGGGAAAGTTAAGGTATATATGGTCAGTTCCATTTATAGTGTATCATGTGTACCCCCATGGGGCAGTAGTGGTTCAAGATCCCAAAAGTGGTTACATTTTCAAGGTCAATGGTCATAGGTTAAAACCATCCATTTAATCATTCAATAAATAGGAAATAGAGGTTGAGTTAACTGATCCAACCAATTAAATTGGAAAAAATTGACATATTTAGGATCCATGTCAGGCTAACGACGTTAAACAAAGCACTGCATGGGAGGAAACCCATGGTTTTTGAGTTTCCAATCATTTGGTTATTTTAAGAATCCTTATAATTTAAATAAGATTAATGAATCATTTTGATATTTAAAAATAATAAAAATTAGACTGTTGACCTATTCTTCTATTATGAGAATGGATGGGTATTAAAGAGGAGAACTATATTCATATGTGTCATGTGGTGTGATCCTTGAGTAATACCTTACTTAAAAAATTAAAAAGAAGACAATGTATCATCAGATCATTTTATTTTTATGTGTTTTTAGATTGAAATAATATATATATATATATATAATAAAATTAAAAGTCCACATCATAGGTCATGGGGCAATCTCCGTCACAACCGGTGAAGCCGTGGGGACTCGAACCTGGGACCGAAGGGAGATAGGGGCACACACATACCACTGACCAACGATTTATTGTTCTTCCTTATTCTATAATTTATATATATATATATATATACTTATATTTTACTTTCTTTATTATATAAATATATATATATATATATACATTTTTTTTGTTTTGTTTATTTGTTTTTCCTTTTTTCCACTAGGGAATACACAAAGTGACATTGAGATAAAGGGATTAAAAGGGAGCAACAAGAATTTCAACTTCAACCACCAGGTGACTTCCTTCCATGATCCTCATTTTCAACATACTTTTTGGACTCTCATTCTCTACCACTACCCCCTTCTAAATTTTATTTTCTTTAAACACCAGGTAAAATGTTATTTTATTTTGGGGGGAGATAAAATAACAAAAATTCTTTTGTGCCAAAAAAAGAATGATTTGAAATAAAAGTGTGCCTTAATGGAAGGAAAAAATTTATATAATTAGGAACATGATAATAGACATTGTAAAATTTGAAACTAAATATCAAATAATTTATCATTCCTTGATTCCTATTTTAATCTATGTATATTTCATGAGCATTGATTTTGGAATGTGTGGATGCCTAATGTGATATTTCATTGTTTATATTATCATCCAAAAAAAAGAATCACAATGAACATCCTTCGGATAGTAGAGTATTATTTTGAGTTCATGGGGTCCCCAAAATAAATAGCATAGGTTTGGTGATCATTTTAGTTTTAATATTATTTTCAATAATTTTTTTAAAACAAAACAAAATAAATTTGCACGCAGAGAAATGAAATGACCTAATGCATGGCTTTCAGCACTTGGGGACCATGACTCCATAGTTTTCTGGCCCAAAGTTAGTAATTTTATCTCTATTTTTGGTAATTTGAATTTGTTTTTGACTAATTTAACTCGATATGATGACCGATTATGGGGGATTCACTTGGTTCCCTAAGGACATTTAACTTGGGAGTCATCAGAAAAGTCTGGCTACGAGTGTTGAATCTTTTGAGTGCAATATCAATTACCATGGAAAAACTGAAAAAAACAATAATAAAAAACAATAATAAAAATTTGAATACTAATCTTAATATTTCAATGTGATTCCACATAGTTCTTCCATAATTTCCCTCTTGAATAAAGATGAACCCACATGTCTAATGCGATAGAAACACATCGTCACTCTTAATTGATATTGGATGAAATATGGAGATGAATTTGAAAAAGGAATGGGCTTGGGATTGAGATCTAATTATGAAACTGTCATGTATTAAAATATTTTGATGGGTTTCATTATTTCTTTGTATAAGGGTTTTTCGTGATCATTTTGTATTAAAATGTTTTTGGAAAATGGAATTCAAATATCATATTATTAAGATATATTTTTCTCGAGACTAGAAAAACTCAAGTTAGGGGTGTGATTATCCACTAAATGAGGCTAATATTTATTGTTAATATATATAATATTCATGTTATTTATTATTCATAAACATCTTTTTAATTCATTTTACACTTTGAACATCATTTCACATTATGAATGTAATTCCTTCTTAAAATTCACTATTATGTGGTACAATTTTTAACATCATTTAAAGCACCCAATGATCTTGATTTTATTTTTATATTTAAATTTCAGGTTTCTAATTACATTGGGAACAATTCATACTTGTGAAGTGTTAGATGATTCACATTCGAAGACCACCAAAATGGGATTTCATGCGAACAATTCTGGAGAAGCAAGACTAGAAACCGACCCACTGATTAGAATGTGGGGCCTTCAATACAGACCCAATTAAGCACAAATTTAGAGGAATTATATTATCCATATAGAGGAACAAATAATTCTTCAAGATCTAGTGCTAATTAAGCCTCCATGGTGGGTATTAAGGCATCCCAATATGGAGATAAAATTCTAGGCCAGATTCTGAGGCCTATAAAATCTACCAACAAATTTATTTATATCTCGTAAAAAAATATTCATTTGGGATGAAATTTTTATAGAGGGATATAGGAAATCCTGAGATTCATTTTTTCATTTACTTCCCACTCCAATTCTGCCATCTAGAAGCTATTCCAGGCACCACTGTTCGGTGGAAGCAAGCTGTCTGCAACTTCGGGTCAAGGGTGGAAAAGTTTCCTCCCCCTTACATTCCACCACCCTAGGCCTACCATACTCAAGTGGGATCCTTTGTACTGTTTGGATCTTGACCCAAGCCTCTTGAAATGACTATTTAAGGAAGTGGTGGTGGAGTATTTTAGGATATTTTGAGCTTCCTTTCATTGTAATGTTATGTTGGGATTTTTTTGTCTCAAGTTTGTCTTTCACATGTAAGTTGTTCAATTCACATTAGTTTCATAATAAAAGTTATTCTTATAATATTCTTATAATATTATTATGATGTTATTAATATAACTTTGATACCTTTGGTTCAAGGTGTGAATTTATTCACACCAATCCCTATGAAATTATCACATAATAGTGGAGTGATCGTTATTTCATTTTTTTACTTCTCCATTTCCTCCCTCATGAGTCTACTTACCCATTCCATAGAAACCATAGAATCAATGGGGGGCTAACCCACTTATTTTCTGATCCAAGGGAGTATAAAGGGTCTAGATTGGATGTTATTTATCACCCCATTAATTTATAATCACGTCTTTTAATTGAGATTTTTATTTGATGATTTTAAAATTTCTTCATCCTTGTTGAATTTTAAGGGCACATACTTCAAGTGATAATACAAACCATTACCTTGGAGTGATCATAAATTTGATCCTCAAAGTGTATAAGTGATTAGAATTATGGTGTTTTGGTATAAAATCAATAAGTGATGAAGTTTTTTGATCTCCTTAAATGAACTCATCTGAAATATAAGAAATTGAAATAATTGAAAATGTAATACGTCCAATCCACCCCAAGTGATAAACTAGGATAAACTCATTCATTTAAATTAAATTCACTTAATTCTATTATAGTTAATTTAAAACCATCTAAAATTAATCCAATTTGGCCACTTAATATCTAAAAACAATCCATAGAATATACATGTTTGTAGGATACTTCTTAGGTCTTTGAGGATTCGACAACCCAAGATAGACTACAAGGACTGT
Source organism: Viscum album (assembly GCA_963277665.1). Lineage (NCBI taxonomy): Eukaryota > Viridiplantae > Streptophyta > Magnoliopsida > Santalales > Viscaceae > Viscum > Viscum album. The sequence continues at coordinate 1,516,404,524 of OY728163.1, forward strand.
TCTACAATCTTCTCTTGGGTACATTTGAGCATAAATCATGCAACTCCCAAGGTAATTTGAAGTTACATCATGAAAACCTAGAACATAGAATCAAAAAAGTAGTTTTGGAGAAAAGGAGTTTATAGGTAGAAGCCTAGTGAAGTTCTTGTGCTCCATATAGTGAAGGGGCTTCGTGAAGGGGTATGCTTCACGAACTGACATGGCCTGGCCTAGGAATATGCATTAGTGAACATGGAAGGTGCTTTGAGAAGTGGAAAGGAACTCGTAGAATAGTGATTCTTGATGAAAAGGTGCATCTTGAATCCTATAATTGTAAAGCAATGTGCTTCGTGAATCATAGTAACCCTACCTTATCATGTGGGTCACGTGTGCGTGGAGGGAGCTTTGCGAAGCATAATTTCTTCATGAAGACCCAAGTCCCCTTGGGGATCCCCTTTCTCCGCGGAGGACCTTCGGCTCGATGAAGGGCACCCCTCCTTGAAGAGGGGCCGAATTCATGCAAAGGGGGAGGCACTTCACGATGAAAATGTACCTTGTGGAGCTCAAGGATTATAGAGCAAATATTGATTTGCGATTTCAGAGCTAAGAAGGCGAATGGTCGGATGATTCATCCTTTGGGCTCGAGGGGAGCTTGGTATTTATAGAAAATAGGATCCGTGAAGAAAATATCGCTTAGTGTGAAGCCAAAAATTTCTCCACGAAGGGTTCATGAATGTCAAAGGTGTTAGCAGAGCATCCCACCTCCTTGCTGCGTGGCGGGTTCATGATCATCAAAGGAGTTCGCAGAGCATCCCACCACCTTGCTCTCTGGCGGGTTCGTGAACGTTAAAGTCTTTCGTGGAGCATTCCACCTCCTTACTCCATGGAGGCTTCAGGAACATCCAAGGAATTTGCGGAGCATCCTGTCTCCTTTCTCCTCGGCGGTTTCACGAATGTCAAAGGCGTTTGTGGAGCATCCCGCCTCCTTGGTCCATGGAGGCTTTGAGAAGGGGGAGCTTTGCACCGGCATGGGGCCTCGAGGGCTCCATGAATAGGATTCGCGAGGAATCCCCTAATACTTTCGGTGTGTTCACTGTGCATCCTAAACTTTGGAGCCAACAAATTCCCCCTGTTATATTTGGATCCAAGGAGAAATCAAGGGTCAAAGTCTAAGGGTAAATCGCCAAAATCTCTTGGCCAATTGTGAAGCTAACTCGCGAAAAAGGCCCACGAAGCCGAGAGGCGATGGGCAGGCCGAGCATGCCGTGAGGCTCACCGTATTTAGATGCGCCGTGGAGCACTAGTGGACTCATATATAAATAGGGGTGTTGTCCTCTCTTTCTTCCATTATCTTCTCAGTGTTTTTGGGATTTAGTGCTCTCGATTCGCAAAGCTCCTCGTACTCTGTGGTTTCTCTCCGTGAACTGGGCCTTTTACTTCACGGGGTACGACGAGTCTTTAACTCTACAATGGTGTGATCTATGGCTTGAATCTGAAGGATAGATAAAGGCTTCACAATTCTGTTGTTGGGTCGAGCTCTGCAAACTATCTATGGGAATGTGCTCAATGAAAGGGCTTCACAAACAAGAACGAAAAGTGTTCAGATCATAAAAATGGAATGGATCACCAAGAGGCTGCTAGGGGGGGGGGGTCCTTGAGAATGATTCCCAAAGGGAGGATATAGATAATATCCTAAGTCTTATAGAGTTGGTATGGAGCCTCTATGATCATTATTCATTGGTGGTGCAATGGTTTAGTAGCACGTCATGCCAACGCAATTGGTTCAGGGCGGCTGACGGCCATTCTCGGGATGACTTCATGCCTATTAATGCCAACTACCTATACAATCACCTGAACAAAGTTTATGGTAAATAGATAAAGCTGGAGACATCCTCCCCTCTATATAAAAATGTCTTGATGGATGTTATAATGAACTTGGGAAAGGGGTAGTCCGATGAGTGGGATTTGCGCCAGGGCGGAAACTTCACAGACAACTGGGCCTGAGCCTACTGGGTAGGTTCCTCATGTGAAGAATTTGGGGTAGAGATGAGGTGAGTGGGACTGTATGAGGTTATTTGGGCCTATCAATTCCATATCTATCAGTCGAAGCAGATGATTCTTGAGTTTTTGAGCAGGTGGTCATCGAGGACCACTACATTCCACTTACACCATAGGGAGGTCGACATCAGTTTATGGGATGTGCATCAGATATTGGGGGTCCCCATACTGGGGTTGATGTATGATGAATTCCTCCTTGTTATGGGTGTGTAGGAAGATCCGGAGAGAATGTCTCCACTGTAGATGGTGTTGATAGAGCTGGTGATAGGAGAGGACAAAAAAGAAGTGAGGGATTCCCATTTCAGGCGATGGTTCAAGCAGTTTCTGAACATCCCGGAAAATTGGAAGTTTCTGGTGAGGCCTTTAACATTCCCAAAGGGGGATCAATGGGGAAAAGAGCACTCATACCGGAGGCTCTTGGATGTTATTCAGTGGAAGACATGGGGATTCAACGTCAGCACTGAGCAGCAACCAGTAGTCAGGTTGGCCGCATTCATTGCATCTTTCATCTGTAGTTGGATCCTACTAGTGAGGGATACTTATAGGGGCGTGTGGCCAAGAACATTTATCATGGCATCCTGTTGGCGACAAGAGGGCGGGTCAACCTCGGGATCCCCATTCTCTCCATGATTTATAAGATGATGTGGCATATCAGTGAGGGGAAGAGGCCACAAAGGATATACAGGCCATTCCACCTCCTGTATAGGTGGATAGTGGCACACATCAGGGGTTCTATGAATATCTGAACCCAATATCCCCTATCGATTCAAACTTCCCACTATCCATCCTAAACAATGCAGGAAGATTTCTAGGAAAATCGACCATGAAATCGGTTCTGAATCGGGTCTAGAAGATGTATAAGTTCAACTTTCACCCATTCTCGTTGACAACATATCCATTCAACGATGATGGCTAGGTAAAAGAAGAGCATCATTCCTACCTCCGAGCCTTTTGAGGTGGATACCTGGTTGAAAGAGTGGTCTGTGTGGCCCTTTGTGAGCCGCACACCCCACAACTATTTTCCAGGAAATTTCAGTGCATGCAGTGACTGACCCCACATGTCTATTTTGTGGTGCGCCATGAGGAACATTAGTGTGTGATGAGGCATACATGGATTATGTTCACATGGGAAGATAGGTATATGTGGAAAAAAATTCCTCCAAAAACTATCATCTTTGGGTTGGTGAAGAAGTACGCCAAAAGTTGGGATGCGGGCTACCTAGGGGAGATGCTGAAACAACCAACCGTTCGAGCCGGTGATGGTGTGCCTCCCCAATTTCGAGGCCAGGGCTGAAATGTGTCAAGTACATCCCGCGGTGGCAGGGCTAACATGACATTGAAGCCCGCACCAGTTGAGGGGGAGGTAGCGACAATAGATCCAGCAACGACAGTGGACTCGGTGGTCCCAGAAGGACAGATTTAGCCAAAGGGGAGTCCACCGAGGGGATTCCTTAGAATACCCACTTAGGCTCTAGGGAAGCGGATGCACCACATAGACATGTCGAAGAATGCTATCTTCCCAGAGGCCTGTGACATCTAGGAAGTAAACAGAAAATTCTTTGGCCTGTCCGAGATGTGGCAACACTTAAACTATCTCAAGATGGATTTTCCTGGGATATTCCATATCAGGGACAAGTTTACAGCATCCCAAGTGGAGGTGGAGTAGTACCTTGCCAAGTTTAAGGACTTCATTCACTCCTGGGTTGTTCCACATCCAATGAAAGATTGTGTGAAAGTGTTTTCAGATCAAATGACTCCCCCACAGTTGTCAGCTACTGATCTAAGGGAATGGTTCCCTCTTCCAGAAGAATTAGATGAATCATCCTGGGGGGAGGAGGCCGGTTGAGGGAGCCCATTGGAAGATGGAAAATTTTGCTATCAAGGCTCTGATCTTGAAGAATTTGTAGAGTCCCTTGGGGTAAAATCCTAATCCCCATCCCTGAGATCCGTGTATAGGTTACTTTGGACCCCTCACCAATGATTAAAGTTTGCAGGAGAGCCTCATTCACAGAACATGTTCTCATCCATCATTGGAGGTAGATGAGGGGCATTCAGGATCCATTCCCACGGCTACGGTGATTACCACGTCTAGTGGGGCTAGGGAACCTAAGGTGGATCCTATGGAGTTTTAAGACCTTCCAAAAATATATGGAGGGCCATTCCATGGGGTCCCCACAACATCATCCCAGGAATGTGACTGTCAATTTTATCTCTGTGATTCTCTTTTAAAAAACTCATAACTTCCACCCATTGACCAGGTTAACTGACATTTGTACACTTCTATTCATATTTCTTCTAATGGAATGAGATTCCTTGGTGAGGCTATTTGGTATTACTAGTGGTACTTTTCCTAAGGGAATGCCAGTGGTCGTGGAGGCGGATATCCAGACCGACCGAGCGGTGATGCTCCCGATCACTGGTTGGACCATTAGCAGGGCCGATCTTGAGATTATTGAGGTGGGATCTAATGATGAAGATTTATCGGACAGCCCAGGTCCCTCCATACCTGATCAAACACTAGATGCGGACCCTACTAATGAGTTCTTAGGGGTGTTCCCCACATATGAGCCTGCCATCCCCGCATATTGGGACGAGATGGCTTCTGATGAATATGATAGAAAGAGAATCTATCACCTATCATGGAAGCCAATCACATGCTTCATTGAAAACACCCCCTAGGCACAATGGATAGATCAGACGGAGAGTCTTCATTTGCAACTGCGTGAACTGTGCACTGGGGGAATGGATGCCCAGTTTCCCCACATGATCGTTTGAGATCTCATGGCAGAGAAGATCCAGGAGTATGACCATGGACTTGGTGTGGGCCTGTAGTGGATGAAAGTGGGGAACATCAAGAGGCTCCAGGAGGCTGAAAACAAGGTTCAGCGACTACAGTTCCGGGTGGATGAGCACTCATCCTCCCTCAATGCACAATCAGAGATAATATTGTGATTAAAGGCCCAACTAGCAGAGGCCGAGGAGGGAATGAAGAAATCCTATGAAGAAATTACCTTCATCTGGAATGATATGGAATGGGTCTGGATTGTGTCTGACGAACTACTCCCCATCGCTATTGAGGAGGAGCAGGAGCTGAACAAGTAGTAGAAAATCTTGGACACCACAAGCCAGAGGGTGGAGGAGTTGCAATTTTCTTTTAACAGGGTCAACCTATCCATGGGAGGGATCGATCCTCGGGTGCTATAATACTCACAAAACTTCAAACATACTTTCATGATTTGATCATTTGATGCTGGATAAATGCATGAATTCTATTATTTGTATTGGTTTATTGCATTCTCATCATATTTTTGGAGCGTCCAGTGATTAATCCCTAAGCTCACGTGGGTCAGGCCCTATGTGAGAAACAAGGGATGACCACATTATTATTCCATCCAAATGTAAGATTGAAAACCAAGCTTTGGGCATCTAAGGGATTCAAAAACCGATCCAGATTTATGGGAGAAATGGGGGAGGACAGATTTGAAGAAAAGGACCTCAGAACAATCGATGTGTCATCCTCCCAATGTGTTCTAGTGCACGAGCGGGTTACTTCTAGTGGATTTTGAATTAATACGAACATAGGGGAGTGGAATTCATGAATCATGACACCCAAAATTAGGAATACTATAGGTTGGAATGAAAATGAAGAATAACTGTTGACCGTGTTTGAAACACAGTATCCTAATTGAATTAGCCTGAAATGGGGATAATAAACGAGGGTCGACGACTGAACATTTTCAAAATGCGTGGCCTGACTCGAAATGTCATCCATTGGTCTAAATGTTGGCCCGAGATAGTATGTGAGCCATACGCCAAGCATTCATACTGTTAGGTGGTTCTTTTAGGCGTGAAGGAGGATGAGGGTCCGAATAAAGGGAACGCAAAGCATGAAGTGTTATGTGATGGTTTGTTTAAATGGGGTCCATCACTCTTGAAATTATGCCATCATGGTGAAGACACATTAGGTCGGTGCATCAGTCTGATCAGTGATCATACCTATTTCTGAATAGGAACTCCATGAAGAGGAACTGAAATTCCTTTTAGTTTTACATCATACAGATGCATGTGACGAATGGGATAGTTTAACATCATATGATCAGAACGTTTCACACAGTTTTATGGTCATACTTCCTGGACCATGGTTAATAGTTTAAATCCATGTTACAAGGACAATAGGATCCTAGTTTGAGGTCCTAGAGAGTAGACCGTGATTGGGGATAAGGGGCCAGAAGGGTTAATGACCCTAGGATTGGGCCAGAGGTGGAATGCTTGGGCGTCGCTATGTAACCCATAAGGATCAGAATCAATACAAACGTAGTTATTAAGGCACAGTTTAACGTCATGAGGGATGTTGAAAGGAATGTGTGGCATGGTGGTGCTAGTACACGTCCAACCAGAACTACTAATACCACATGATTCATGCTCGATGTGGGAAACAAGGAGTAGTTATGGGACTTTCCTAGCATAGGAAGGCACATGTTAGGGATAGTGAGACACTAGGTGAATGACATCCCAATGGTGATGAGATGCCTATATAACGCACCTAGATGCACGAATGAGTAATGCCGAGTATGTTTGAATTCAAATTGAAAATAAGAAAGTGGAAATATGTGAATCATGATGCTAGAGATCTGGACCAAACTGATGGTGGCATGACGATAGGGGATAACTGTTGACCCTCTTAAAAACACAATGTCCATTTCACGTTTGCCTTGAATGAGGACAGAAAAAATTAGGGTTGACCGCTGACTATGTTCGAAACACAGGACCTATCGCTAACGTCATCGGAGGTCCTCAGGGACATTGGCCCATGTAGGTAGGTAAGACAATGTGGCAAGAGACCACGCCGTAAAGGGGGTCCCTTTATATGTGGAAGAGGATGAGGATCCAAATCACGAGTTCATGAATCTTGGGAATGGAATGAGGAAATGTCCCTGTGAAAATTCCATAATTCGAGCACTACCACAATGCACCTGAGAATGAAAAAAAGACGTATATGATAGAGGGAGTTGAGTCCCCTTCCGAGGACAAGGATCCGGAGGTTGCATGATTCCAACCTAATGGTTGTAGGATGGGCCATTAAATAGGGGCTTGATTTAATGGTCTGTGAATAGGGTGGAGAAGTGACCAAACATGAAATGCAATTCCCATAGGGAGATCTTAGTTTAGGGTCATAGAACTCGGACCAGGTTGGGAAGAGACATGGGAGGCACATTGTGCGTCTTTTGCAAAAAAATGATGAGAATGAGGACCCATGAGGTACTCGCTACACCACATGCTCCTAAGAGAGTTCAAGATGAGGAGCTGAAAGAAAGGACCAGATTTTAGATTCCTGGGGCTGGACCTGGAGAAAATGTGTCTGGTCATTCATATGTATCCCATAAGGATGAGAATCAAGCCATACGTAGTTCTGAGAGATTTCGTGCAGTTTAACATCTTACGGTAATGACGCAGAGCGATCTTACTTTATGGTCATAGAATGTGGACCAAAGATGGTAAGGAATGTTAGACACACATCGTGAGGTAATTATGAAACCCGAAATGAATGAGGACTTGGATTCTAGATCAATATGTGTTCCTTAGGGTGGTTTTAGGCCGAGGGACCTAAAACGAAAGTTAGGATGGGCTCGAGGCAGTGTGCATGGGTGTTCTTACATATCCTACAAGGATGGGAATCAAGAAAAACTTAGTCCTTGGAATGGAATGGTATGATACCAGTGGAAAAGATAATATGTTTGTATGGGTTTGGCTCTTGCACCAAAAGAAACGACATTTTATAGATCTTGTTTGACCTTTATGATGAATGAGTGTTGTGTTTTTTGTGAAGCAATGGACCTGGGATAGAAATTCCAGGTGTCGCCACAAGAATCAAGCCACGTGCATGCATTGACAAACAATATGTTGTTGAAACCGATACCAAACATGAGGTCCCCTCGAATGAGGACACCAAGATGAAGTTCCATTTCTCGTCGTGTAGCTAGGATGATAATGTCACAGTTTAGGGTCATTTGGTGGGACCGACCATCCATTTTAATGTCGTGTAGTATATATGCAATGGTTTAATGTCATGTGGGACTAGGAAACATAGTTTAAAGTCATTTGGCTCAGATATATACATGAAAGATGAGGTTCAAAAGGAAATGTGCATGGTGTGATAAATCATACCCGACGTGAATGAGGACATAATTCCATTGCACACCACACACAATTCCAAGAATGAAATCACGGGCCGAGGGGGCTGGAGAAGGATAGAGAATATGGGGCAGGAGATAGGAGGGACTATCTCTTTGAAAGGGGAGTACGTGATGTAGCAATTGTAAGCCTAGAGTGAATGAATGCATAAGCACACACACACCACATCACACGGTCCTATAAGAGCTGTAGCCTAGAAGGTAGAACAGATGAGATAAATTAGTGGAACTCAAGCTGGGCCCAAAGATGAGATGTCTGGGCATTCCTACGTATCCCATGGGAATGGGAATCATGATGTACATAGTTCTAAAATATATCTTAGTTTAAGGTCTTAGAACTCAAACCAAAGATAAGATGAATCCTTCCAAGTAAGTGAATACCTCAATATAATCCCTAAGCCCATGTGAGTCAAACTTGGTGTGGGAAACAATGGCAGAAGAGGTTGTTGAAAAACCTGGAATGCACGCCAAAGGGAAGTCAGTGAGAAGTCCTGAATGATGCCATACCATGGATTTGTCCCTCTAATGTGAAAATGTGCACTGAGGGATAGTGCCAGGAGTGTCGAAATTCTATTTGGACAAGATGGGGTTGAAAATAATGTGAATCATGTAACCAAAATTAAAACCTGAAGGGGTTGGCGTGACGATGGAGGATAACTATTGACCGTGTTTGAAACATAGCATCCATATCATGTGGCCAAAAATGGGAACAAAAAATGAGAATCGACTGCTGACCATATTTTAAACATAGGACTTGTATCGATTTTTTGTCCGAAAACCTCGACAACATTTTCATGTAATGGTAGGATAGGCCTTAGGCCTAGCATCCATGACACTTGGGGGTCCATTCAGATGTGAAAGATATTGTAATCCCAAATGAAGAGGAACACAAATCCTGAGAAATGGGTGAAAGCATATGCATGTATAATATGAAACTCCGGGTTCTAGACCAGAGTTCTCATGGGTAGATTGGTGAATCACCGAAGAGGGCTGAGGGACCCAACATAAGGGCAACCGACTCAAAGAGATGAGAGTAGGGAAAGGGAGTGAAGGCAGCTCAGGAGAGAGAGTGGTAGGTGGATTGGTTGTTATAAACCCACTGTGAGTGGGGAGATAAGCACATACCACACGATATACCCCTCTTCTTGAAGAACGTGGGCCATGGGGCTAAAATAATAGGGAGGTTTCCAAGAGATGGGGCTGGACACAAAGACTAGATGTTTCGGTGGTCCTACAAATCCCATGAGGATGGGAATCAAGCCACACATAGATCCAGAGGAATGAAAGATGCAAATGAGGGAAAGATACTCCAACGAGGGGTGTTTAAGGCATGACAAGTAACCAAACGTGAATGAGGACATAATCCCACACCACCATGTACAAACCTAAAAGAGAACTTAGGTTAGGAGACAAAAAAGAATGAGGGGCCTGAGGCTAGGCCACAGACAGAATGTTGCGGCCAACTTGAAGTTTAATGTCTTTCAGTGAGGATGAATGTGATATTAGTTTACAGTCATAGATATTGGACCACATATGCATAATTTAGTGCCACAAGTGTGGGATAGATAGGCAGTATCATCATGCCTATAGAAGACCACAAAGCAGAAACAATGATAGAGGACAACTGTTGAACAGGTTTGTAACACAGTATCCACCCTTGTGTGACTAGAATTCGGGGCAGATGATTGAGCATCGAACATTGACCATATTCAAAACACGATACTTGTATCAATTTTCCGCTCTCAATCCTCAAGGACATCATACTATAATGGTAGGAGGGATCTTGGCCGGGCATCCATGCCATTCGGGGGCCCTCTTGGACATAGAAGGTGATGGAAACCCAAATGACGGGGATCGAGAAGCATGACAGGGTCTATGCTCACGGGACATATGATAAATAAAGGGAGGGATGTCTCAATGGAATATGTCTGGCATGGAAAAATATCCCAATGTGAATGAGGGCGTGAGTCCATGCCACAACACAAAATCCTTAATGAGAACTCGAGCTAGGGGCTGAAGGGGTCGAAGGACCTGAAGTTGGGAATCCCGACCAACTATAGCCATATGAACTCTCATGTGAGCATATCCTTCATATATCTTAAGCCCACATGAGCAATGCTCGGTGTGGGAAACAAGGAGTAGGACTAGGCTCTCCCCATCACATAAAGGTCTGACAGCTGGAGTTACACTCCTACTCAAGGAAAACTGAGATTTGGAGAGGTGGGGGGAATAATGAACCACTACACTCAATGTTTTGTACATATGGGGGTGGTGACAATGATAAAGGATAGTTGTTGACCAGATATGTAACACAACATATATACCATGTAACCTGAAATGGGAACAAAAAATGAGCGTCGACTGCTAACCATATTCACAACTCGGGACTCGTATCAATTTGTTTTCTAAAATCCTTGAGGGAATTGACCTGAAATTATATGAAATCCCTTAGTATATGTATCCTTTTCATTCGGGAGCCCCTTTGGATGTTATAGATAATGGGATCCCAAATTATGGTGTGTGTGGAGCATAAATGTACCTGTGCAATTTAAAATAAATTTAGACAGTAGAAGAAATAGAGATCTTTAGGGGAGAGGGATACATTCTATGATCAGGAAGAACTCAACGTGAATGAGGGAAAATCATGCACCAAACCATGTGTTTCATTCCAATGGCTGGTCCCGATGTTTGGGGATTGACCTATAGATGAAATGTCTGGGCATTCCTATGTATCGCATGAAAATGGGAATCAAGCCATAAATATTTTGGAAAGGGCCACGCAGTTTGGCGTCAGGCGGTAAGGATGTGGGAGGACTAGAATAATGAAGGAGGGAACATTGTGCAATCATCATAACCCTGGCATGGGTGGGGCCAAAGAAGCCTATACTACTCCATGTGGGATCCTCCAAAAGAACTATGCCCAGGAGGGGATAGTCAAAGAGGAAACTGAAGGATGGAATAAAGACAAGGAGTTTGAGTGTTCCTATGTATCCCATGAGGTTGGGAATCAATCCATACATAGTTCTTGAGATGTAGTTTAACATCTTGTAGGACGATACACAATTTAATGTCATGCAGGACATGAAAAGTTTAAGGTCATGGAGGACCCTACAGTTTAGGGTCATGTTGGGCCAACACTTTGAGGTCATGCTAGACCATACAATTTAAGGTCATGATATACCATACAGTTTATGGTCATGTGGGACCAACACTTTGAGGTCGTTCCGAACCATACCGTTTAAGGTCATGATTGACCTTACATTTTATGGTCATGTGGGACCAAATGACTCAAGAAAAGTATTTCTTGAGGAACTTGGTATGGTGGGAGGAGTTATACGCTCACCATCCATTGTAACTAGTGAGTACACACCATTAGAGTAAACATTGTGAATTATGTAAGGTCCTTCCCATTTGGGATCTAACATTGGTGGTCTCTTCCAGGTATCATTGTTTTTTTCAGGGCCAATACCAAGTTTCCTTGAAAGAAGGAATGGAGGAGAAATATTTGTTGAAGGATCTAGCCATTTTGTTCTGATGCCTTTCCAGATTGTGTAGGGTACAAAGATTGTTCTTGTCGAGAGATTTCAACTCAGCTAGAAAGATTTTGGCTACTTTATCTGGCACTTTCTGATCCTAGACAGTTGTGCACAGTGAGGGAAATTGAATCACAATGGGCAGGAAAAACTTTGTTCCGTACACTAGGGAATATGGGGTCACCCGAGTGGAATTATGAGTCATCATCCGTTAAGCCCATAGGGTATTGGGGAGCTTGTCCAACCAACTCTTCATATTCTGAACAACCTTTTTATGCAGAAATTTAGAGAGGATTTTGTTGACCACCTCGATCTATCCATTTTCTTGCGCATGATAGCAAGAGGTGTGGTTAGAAAGAATGTTGTATTTAGCGTACAATTTCTTCACCTCATCTGCTTGGAATTTCGTATAGTTATTAGTGAGGATAGTGTGAGGGACTCCAAATCAATAGATGACGTTGGATTTTACAATGTCAATGATGTAATGGGCCTTGAACTCCTTGAGTGGAACTACCTCTATCCACATGGAGAAGAAATCTGTAGCAGTCAAGATGAATATGCACTAGTGATTCGTAATAGGTGGATATGGCCCCATGACATCGAGTCCCCATACCAACAATGGCCAAGAGTTCTTGGTGGAGTGGAGAGGCTCTGGCAGCTGATGCATAATGTTTGCATGAATCTGGCACACATGGCACCTTCTGGAAAAGTCGATGTAGTCATGGATCATAGAGGGCCAAAAGTACTGTAGTCTCTAGATCTAGTGAGATAGTTTTGGACTATTTTGATGATCCCTATAGGAACCAGCATAAAACTCATGCATGACATTGGAAATATCATCTCCTTTAATGAAACAAAGGATAACCCCATCAAACCCACACTTGTAGAGGATTTTCTCATGACTAGGACCGTCATGGAAGGTAAATTGTATTGTGCGGTGTCAAATTTTCTCGCAATCGGCCCAATCTGCTGGGAGATTACCATTCTGAAGATACTCAACCAAGGGGGCCCTCCATCCAGGAGTCAATTCAATCACTACATCTAGGGGACCTAGGGGTCTTGACATGGAGGCTTCGGCAGTAATGTGGCTTACCTACAGGCCATCATCCTCATCTGGGGTGACAAGAGAAATAAATCTCCAGTGTGCCACATGGATAATCAGATCATCCAGCTCGAGCTCCACAAGTGACACAACTAGGCTGGCCAGGGAATTTGCTCAACTATTCTGAGATTGAGGGACATGAGTAAATTCTGGATGAGATGGGAACTGGGCCATTAGCTAGAGAGTGCATTCCAAAAATATTATGAGCTCTGGATTTATGGTGACATAGTCACCATTGATATTCTTGGTGACTAGCTCAGAGTCCCCTTTCACATGCAAATGGCGAACATTAAGCTCAATGTCCAACTCAAGGCCAGTGATGAGAGCCTGGTACCCTGCCTCATTGTTGGTGCAACCTTTTGAAAACATAAATGAGTATGGAAGAATGGTTTGTATTGGGTTAATGAAGACGATACCCATTTGTACTCTATTGAGACTGGGGTTATTGATCCTTCTACCAGTGGGGCTACAAGAAGCACCATCGAAGTGCATTTTCCAGCATGCCATGGCTTAGTCCACCTAGAGAAGCACTTCATTGGAGAAATCGAGGTCAAGGGACTGGTCCTCAAAAGCCGTATGGGTGGAAAGGAAGTATACCAATGCTTTCCCATTGACTTCCTTATGAGGGACAAACCTAATATCAAACTGCTTGAGGATTACCACCCACCTAGCTAGTCAGCCAGTCAACATGGGGCGGTTCAAGATGTACTTCAGGGGATCTACCTGGGACACCATCTATTCCTCGTGGTGATGCATGTAATGTCACAACTTCTGTACCATGAATACAAGCACAAGGAAGCTCTTCTCGATATGGGAGTATCTACTCTCCATATCATGGAGCATGCGATTGAGGTAGTAGAGGCTATTATCTGTTTATTAATTATTCTTATAGGAAATAAGGGCGCCAAGAGATCACTCCATGACAGTCAAATATAGGACCAGTGGAAGTTGATTTAAATTACCACTCGAGCGATGTTATTCAAGCCACCCCAAGAGTCTGTCACCATCACACACCTTACCCTTAGGTCTTATTTGACTGTTTTAAGGGGTTATGTAACAAATAAGTAGTACTATGTTCATGTACATTATTTTTGTGTATAAAAATGAATATAATTCCTAGTCATTTTTGATATATTGTAAATAGTTTTTAAAGTACAAATTGTGTTTTTCGTTATTATTTAATTAAGAAATCTATTTTATTAAATTAAGGGATTTTTGAATGAAATAATATTTTAATAAAATATTATTATTATTATTATTAGATTAATTTTATTATATATAAATGATCATGTAATTTTATGAATTCAATTAAATTTTTTATTAAGTTTGAAAGACATTTCTGTCAAAACCCGTGAATTTTCGATAAATGTCAGTTTTTTATTTTAAAAGTGAAAATTAACATATTTAGAAAATTATGTAGATAAAATAAATGTTATTTTTGGAATCAAGATGTCGAAATTATCCAATGGTGAATTTTACATAATTTTCTGAGACAGTCAAATGTTTGGGTAAAAATTAAATAACGTTTAAATATATAATGTGTTTTATGACATCATAATGACCCAATAGTGATGTAATAAAATACTATAATCTTTATGTTTGGAAAATATATGTTTTACCATTAAAATAATTTGATTTTGGGTTTGTTTGACTTACTTTTAAAATCATTAATGGACCCCTCAAGACATATTCAACACTTTTCCTTTTTAAATTAATTTCCATGGGAGTGTGACTCACCTCCACATAAGAAACATTATTATTTTAAGAAGTTCATACTTTGGCCTTATAAAATATTTTTTTCCTCTTCCCTGTTCCAGAAACCATGGGCAAAAACCATGGGATGGTTTGTGTTTTGGATTAATTTAATATAAGGGGTCCCAAACCTAAATAATAAAGAATTCCCTCACCTTTCCTATATAAACCCAGCCATGCTCCCACTTCCTCCTCACTAAAATCCCTTGTTGTTCGTCCAAACTCTTCCCTACTCTCTCTAGAATCCTCCAAAGGTGCCCCAATCTCCCAAGAATCCTCTCAAAAGCCTCTCTCTAGCCGTTGGAAGCACACTTCCAAGTAAGGGTTTTTCTTCCTTTCTCATTTTTTCCCAATTTTATTTAAGATGTTTTGCCTTTTAATTTCAATTATGAATGTTGGGGTATGGTTTCACACCTCCCCCATACTGCCGTCTTATTGTTTGAATGATGGGAGACCCCTTTCTCTCTCATTAAATACCCCCATGTACACCCGTTACTATGCCGAAATTCTGAAAGGAACTTCTCTCTCTACTTTTACATTCAAGCAATAATTTTGTAACATGAATATAAATTCCATTACAATTGTTGGGACATGTATCTATATGAACTCCCTACTGTCCATTACATGTAAATATTATGAGGAACCCCTTACTCTCTCATCAACCATTTTTATGAATTCTTATGTCACACCGTTACGCTGCCGAAATCGCACCGATTTTCTAGGCCAATGCCATTGTGTAGTGGATACCATGCCCATTTCTCCATCAATGGTATCTACCTTTATGCAACTTTAGTTATTGATTACAATGTTTCATGTATTAATTCCACATTCCTTCATCGTGGAATAAATGATTATGTTTTATAAATCCATGTTTTATGATCATTGTGGCACACTTATGCATGAAATGAAATGTTTAAGAAGGGTGCGCCCTTATAGCGCTCCAATGCACTGGGTAAAGTATAGTATCATGATACGTCATGTGCAATGAGTGTTGACTCATGCTAATTCAAGTGAAACGAGGGTTTACACTTTCTTTATGTGCAATGAGGATTTAATCATGCTCTGTGTGCAATGAGCCTTGGCTCATGCTAATTCCATGTTAAGTGTTGTTTCCACATTTCCATGTTATGATTATCATGCTTTATCATGCCTTTATAGACATGTTTCTTTTATGCTCTATTGATATGGCTATTTTCTAAAATGTATTTTACTCCTCATGTTATTCCATGTGTACTCCCTTACTGGGCTTTATAGCTCACCCTTTTCTTATTCATGTCCTCAGGTTATCCCATGCAATGCTAAGTACGACGGAATTTAGTGGTCATGTAAAGGAATTTTTCAATAAAGATGTTTTATTTCATGTTTCAAGTTTTTATGTAATGATCCTAAGCCCCAATGAAACTAAACCTCTCGAACTTCTTGTTGTATCAAGTGAAGTTTTATGTAATAAATCATGTTTAAGTTTGTAATAAAAGCATGGTTGTCATAGTTGGTATCAGAGGATAGGTTTAGTTATTTTTGGGATTAGGAAAACCTAGTAAAGCCTTAGATACAATAATAAGTATAATAAAAACATCCCTAAGTTTTGGTAAGTACTGAGTAAGTGGTTTATCAAACAAATACATCCCTGTCTGGAAACGAGCAGGTAGAGGCGGCTCTGGAAGAGATGTATTCTAGGGGTAAAACCCAAAAACACCGCTTTGAGCTCGACTCGAACGGGAACTGGTGCACAACAATGGGCCTTTCTACACTCTTGGTTACAAAACTCCCGTGGGATATGTTTTGAAAAATTCGAAAGCTTAGTATGAACCCTTATTAAGGGAATAAAAAAAATGCCCCTACAAATATATGTTAGAAAGTAGATCATGAAAAGCCTAGATTGAAGCCTACAGACTATTGAGTAAGGAAATAAAAGTTTATTTATACGTCATAAAATTTTGTATTTGGATTACCCTTTATGTGTTACCCCTATATTTATTTTTATTCTAGACAATGGCTAGTAATAGGAGGACTCGGGCTAACAACCATTGTGAAGATCAGTGTGATGACTGTACTAATGAGATGCCAAATCCAATGGGAGTGGGAATCGCAAACATTGTCATGCTTCTCTCCCAGATAACTCAAGTTTTGAATAGAAACACAGGTCAAGAGGAACATTCAACCCCCCCCCCCCCCAATAAAGAACAATTCACTATCGAGAGCTTCATGAGACAAAGGCCTCCTACTTTTAGTGGATCATCCGATCCCACAATCGCTGAACAATGGATCAACTCCATTGAAAACATATTCTCCATCCTCCAATGTTCTGAACAAGAGAAGGTTCTCCTGGGGGATTATCGTATGGAGGGTGAATCTGATCAATGGTGGACGTTGATCAAAAATACGAATCCTGAGGATGAGATCGAGGCGTTGGAATAGAAGGATTTCCGGAATATGTTTTTTGATAAATATTTTCTGCGCACCTTCCGGATTAAGATGGAAAGGAACTTCCTTTACCTCAAGAAAAAAGATGAAGAACCTGTTGGAGCGTACGAGGAAAACATCACAAGAATTGCACGATATGCTTTCGGCTTTATCGTTACCCCCGAATGCAAGGTTGACAACTTCTTTGGTGGGCTGAAGCCTAGCTTTCGGAAAGCATTAGCGATCTGTGACTTCGACAACTATGAGGAAATTGTCCGATGTTACCTCAAGGTAGAAATGGAGATCGTGGAATCACAAGGGTATCATTGAGACAAGAAGTGTAAAGTGGACTTCAATGCTGGTTGTCCGATGGATAAATCCAACGGTGCTAAGAAGATCCAGCACCCCACTTGCCAAAAGTGCGGAAAGAAGCACCCGATAAATTTCCTTAAGGGGACGAGAAAATGCTTCAGGTGTGGAAGAGAAGGGCACCTAGCTGTTAACTGTCAGAAAGAAATACCCACGGCTATGAAAGAGGAGTGTAACGCTCCGTTCGAACCTCAAAACGTTGTTCAATGCTACAAATGCAACGAACCAGGTCATTTTTCAAATCAATGCCCTAATCCAAGGGTTTTCGGAGACAACCAACAACCTCCAAGGCAGTAAGGAAGAGCTTTTTCCATCACTTCTGCCGAAGTGAACCCCGCCAACGAAGTGGGGATAGGTACGCTAGTTATTCATTCAAGAATAGTGAATGCACTTTTTGATTCAGGTTATACGCATTCTTTTTTATCTCAAAAGTTTAGTAGAACAATCCCAGCACCACCACAAATCATGGAAGTAAAGATGTCGGTGAGTACGGCAAATGGGGAAATCATTTCATCCCATGAATATAAGTCCTCCCCTATTATAGTCTATGAATTGAATTTCCCGGTGAACCTCATCATACCCCCTCTGGTGGAATTTGATGCAATTCTTCTCATGGATTAGCTTTCCTTATATAAAGCCAACATAAATTGTCGGGAGAGGGAAATTACACTCCATATAGAGAATCGACCCCCAATTCTATACAAGTGTCAGGAAGAAGATGAAAATCTTTTAGCTACATCATCTCAAGCATGGATATTACTGCCTTATGAGAACACGTATCTGGTTCAGATGATTGAGTCCAAGGAAAAATCCATCCCTGAAGATATGCCTATTGTGAGGGAATTCGTTGAAGTGTTTCCCAAGGAACTGCCTGGTCTTCCTCCAAGAAGAGATGTTGAGTTCTCAATTGAACTTATACCTGGGGCACTACCAATATCCAATACTCCATATAGAATGGCTGTTGTAGAGCTTGAAAAGCTGAATAAACAACTATAGGAGAATTTGGATAAAGGGTTTATATGCCCAAGTGCTTCAGCATGGGGTGCACCAGTCCTCTTCGTCAATAAGAAGGATGGTTCAATGCGGATTTGCATCGATTATTGTGAAAATAACAAAATCACGATAAGGAACAAGTATCCTATCCCAAGAATCAATGACTTGTTTGATCAGCTGCGTGGAGCATAATACTTTTCCAAGGTGGATTTGCGGTCGGGATATTATCAAGTAAGGGTGAATAAGGAAGATGTCCCCAAGACTACTTTTCGTACAAGGTATGGGCACTATGAATTCATACTAATGCGTTTCGGACTCACCAATGCTCCAACAAAATTCATGGACTTGATGAATAGAGTCTTTAGAGATTACCTTGACAAATTTGTGGTAGTCTTTATAGATGATATTCTAATATACTCCAAAACGAAGGAGGATTATGGGGAGCATTTAAAAATTGTACTAGAGACATTGCGCAAGGAGAAGCTCTATGAAAATTACAACAAGTGAAAGTTCTGGTTGAAGTAGGTCTCATTCTTGGGCCATATCATCACAAGAAATGGGATATCTGTGGACCCATCCAAAACAGATGCAATTGAGGGATGGCTGAGGCCAACATCGGTAATGGATATCCATAGATTCTTGGGGTTAGCTGGATATTATCGACGATTTGTGAGAAATTTCTCATGATTGTCCAACCCTCTTACCAAGCTAACTTAAAAGGGAGTAAAGTTTTCTTGGAGTGATGAATGGGAAGAAAGCATCAAGGAGTTGAAAAGGAGGCTTATCACTGCGCACGTGCTCACTTTACCCACAAGTGCAGAACTTTTTGTTGTTTTTAGTGATTCTTCAAAGAAGGGCTTAGGATATGTGCTGATGCATAATGATAAAGTTATATCCTATGCCTAAAGGAAGTTGAAAATTCATGAGCAAAACTATCCAACGCATGATCTCGAGTTGGCGGCGGTGATCTTTGCCTTGAAAATCTGGTGGCATTATCTCTATGGAGAGAAATGTGAGATATATACTGACCACAAGAGTCTTAAATATATATTCACATAGAAAGAGATTAATATGTGCCAGAGAAGATGGATAGATCTCATCATGGATTACGACTGTTCAATACATTACCACCCTAGGAATGTGAACAAGGTGGCAGATGCCCTATGTAGAAAGGACCCAACAATTCTATCAATGATGAGAATTGAGTAGGATCCAATCTTCTTAGACTTGATGAAGATGGACGTGGGAATCATAAATAAGGGAACATCATCAATCCTTTGACAAATGATTTCTCAACCATATCTTTTGGAAAGGTTAAAGGACGCTCGAAATGATGATGTGGGAATTCAGGAAAAAGTGGAAGGTATCAAAAAAGGGAAATCCTCAGAGTTAAATGTTAATGAAGAAGGAATTGTGCGGTTTGGGAAAAGACTATGCGTTCCATAAAGTCTAGAGCTGAAGAAGGAACTTTTGGATGATGCACATAGTTCAAATTTAACTATTCACCGAGGGAGCACAAAGATGTATCGAGATCTACGAGAAAACTTTTGGTGGGTAATATAAAGAAGGAGATCGATGAATATACATCAAAGTTCCTGGTGTGTCAGCAAGTGAATGCATATAGCCAGAAGTCTAAGGGGATGATGCAACCATTGCCCATACCAGAATGGAAATGGGATAACATCACCATGGACATTGTCACCAGACTTCCAAGGACATCCAAAGGCAACAATGCAATATGGGTTGTTGTGGATCGTCTTACAAAGACTGAACACTTCATTGATATTTGGGAGGATTTCTCTTTGGATCAATTGGAATGGTTATATATCAGGGAAGTGGTAAGGTTGAATGGAGTACCACTATCTATTGTGTCTGACCGAGATCCAAGATTCACCTCTAAGTTTTGGAAGAGTCTTCAACATTCTCTGAATACTGAACTGAACTTCGGTATGGACTTTCATCCTCAAACTGATGGCCAATCTGAGCAGACTATCCAAACACTTGAGGATATGTTGAGAGTGTGCTCAATGGACATTAAAGGAGGATGAGATCAACATCTTCCTCTGGTTGAGTTCTCTTATAATAATAGTTTCCACTCGAGCATCCAAATGGAACCATATGAAGCCATGTATGGGAAAAGGTACAGAACACCGGCATGTTGGGATGAGGTCGGTGAACGTAAGCTTCTTGGACCATAAATGGTCGAATAAATGATGGAGAAGGTGAAAACAATTCAGCAACATATCAAGGCAGTCCAGAGTTGACAGAAGAGTTATGCAGATAATCGTCGATGAGACCTTGAGTTTAAAGTTGGAGACATGGTGTTTCTACACTTATCTCCATGGAAAAAGGTCATGAGGTTTGGAAAGAAAGGGAAGTTAAGTCCAAGGTACATCAACCCCATCATGATTCTTGATCATGTTGGGGCTATGGCCTATCGACTAGCACGTCCACCTACCATGGCCAAAGTGCATGATGTCTGTCATGTATCCCTCTTAAGGAAGTACATACTGAACCCTTCACATGTACTCTCTTCTAAGGTGGTACAATTGGAAGATGATCTTACTTATGAGGAGAAACCAGTTAAGATCTTAGATCGTAGAGAAAAAGTTCTACGAAATAAGTCAATGCCCCTCGTCAAGGTGTTGTGGAGAAACCACAAGTTTGAAGAAGCGGCTTGCAAATTGAAGGAAATGATGAAGCTGAGTTACCCACATATATTTTAGTGTTGGAAAAGGAAAACTTCGGGGGAGAAATTCTTTAAGGGGGGAATATTGTAACTACCCAAAGATTAATTAATGGAAAATACCTCTTGATCTTATTAAATGTCTCTTTATATAAAATGTTTTTATAAAATGTCAACTTCATTGGATTTATGATAATAATTGTGACCATAACTTTTATAGATGTTGAACAGTGATGACATGATTAGTATAAATATAGGGTTTTAACACATCCAATTTTACTCAGACAAAGGAAACGATGGCCTCATCTAGTAGAATTGCCCCATACGAAGCCCATTTGTCGGAGCCCGGAAAAGAGGTGGCATCTTTGGGCTTCTCCCTTGACTAAGCCCAAGCTGAGCTTCATCATGTCAAGCTCAAACGTGACTGTCTACTGGAAAAGTGGAAGTTGATTGAAATTACCACTCGAGCGATGTTATCCCAGCTACCCCAAGAGTCTGTCACCATCACACACCTTTCCCTTAGGTCTTATGTAGCTGTTTTAAGGGTTATGTAACAAATAAGTAGTACTATGTTCATGTACATTATTTTTGTATATAATAATGAATATAATTTCTAGTCATTTTGGATACATTTTAAATAGTTTTTAAAGTAAAAATGGTGTTCTTAGTTATTAATTAATTAAGAAATCTATTTTATTAAATTAAGGGATTTTTGAATTAAATAATATTTTAATAAAATATTATTATTGTTATTATTAGATTAATTTTATTATATATAAATGATCATGTAATTTTATGAATGCAATTAAAATTCTTATTAAGGTTTGAAAGCCATTTCTGTCAAAACCCGTGAATTTTCGATAAATGTCGGTTTTTATTTTAAAAGTGAAAATTAATATAAGTAGAAAATTATTCAGATAAAATAAATTTTATTTCTAGAATCAGGATGTTGAAATTATCCAATGGTGAATTTTTCATAATTTTCCGAGATAGTCAAATTTTTGTGTAAAAATTAAATACCGTTTAAATATATAATGTGTTTTATGACATCATAGTGACCCAATAGTTATGTAATAAAATTCTATAATATGTATGTTAGGCCAATATATGTTTTACCATTAAAATAATGTGATTTTGGGTTTGTTTGAATTACTTTTCAAAGAATTAATGGACCCCTCAAGACATATTCAACACTTTGCCTTTTTAAATTAATTTCCATGGGAGTGTGACTCACCTCCACATAAGCAACCTTATTATTTTAATATGTTCGGACTTTGACCTTATAAAATATTTTTTTCCTCTTCCCTTTTCCAAAAACTATGGGCAAAAACCATGGGATGGTTTGTGGTTTGGATTAATTTAATATAAGGGGTCCCAAACCTAAATAATAAAGAATTCCCTCACCTTTCCAATATAAACCCACCCAATCTCCCACTTCCTCCTCACTAAATGCCCTTTGAGTTCGTCCAAACTCATCCCAACTCTCTCTATAATCCTCCCAAGGTTCCCTAATCTCCCAATAAGCCTCTCAGAAGCCTCTCTCTAGCCTTTGGAAGCACACTTCCACGTAATGGTTTTTCTTCCTTTCTCATTTTTGTCCAATTTTATTTAAGATGTTTTGCCTTTTAATTTAAATTATGAATGTTGGGGTATGGTTTTGAACCTCCCCCATACATCCCTCTTATTGTTTGAATTATAATAGACCCCTTTCTCTCTCATTAAATACCCCCCATGTACACCCGTTACTTTACGGAAATTCCGAAAGGAACTTCCCTCTCTTCTTTTACATTCAAGCAATAATTTTGTAACATGAATCTAAATTCCATTACAATTGATGGGACATGTATCTATATGAACTCCTTACATTCAATTACATGTAAATATAATGATAACCCCTTTCTCTCTCATCATCCATTTTTATGAATTCTTATGTCACGCCGTTACGCTGCCGAAATCGCACCGATTTTCTAAGCCAATGCCATTGTGTAGTGGATACCATGCCCATTTCTCCATCAAGGGTATACACCTTTATAAACCTTTACTTATTGATTACAAAGTTTCATCTATGAATTATATATTCCTTTATCGTGGAATAAATGATTATGTTTTATGAATCCATGTTTTATGATCCATGTGGCACACTTATGCATGAAATGAAATGTTTAAGAAGGGTGCACCCTTATAGCACTCCAATGATATGGGTAAAGTATATTATAATGATACGTCATGTGCAATGAGTGTTGACTCATGCTAATTCAAGTTTAACAGGGGTTTACTCGTGCTTTATATGCAATGAGTATTTACTCATGATCTATGTGCAATGAGTCTTGGCTCATGCTAATTCCATGTTAAGTGTTATTGCCACATTTCCATGTTATGTTTATCATGATTTATCATGCCTTTATGTTCATGTTTCTTTTATGATATATTGATATTACTATTGTCTAACATGTATTCTACTCCTCATTTTCTTCCATTTTTACTCCCTTACTGGGCTTTATAGCTCACAATTTTCTTATGCATGTCCTCAGGTTATCCCATGTAATGCTAAGTACGAGGGAATGTAGTGGTCATGTAAATGAAGTTTTCAATAAAGATGTTGTATTTCATGTTTCAAGTTTTTATGTAATGATCATAAGCCCCAATGACACTAAACCTCTCGATATTCTTGTTATATCAAGTGAAGTTTTATGTAATAAACCATGTTTAAGTTTGTAATAAAAGATGGGTTGTCATAGAGTGTGTCCAAATCAACCAGACAAAATTTTTCACCAATTTCCTTGAAATTTTCCTGAATCATAGGGTAATCCACTTTCTGACAACAAATACGGAAATCCTCCACCCAGAGGGTCTGGCGGAAACACTCAACTTCTTCTTGGGTGAGGGATTCTAGCACACAAAAATTCGGCGTTGGAACTGGCCAAAACATCTTAGGGAAGTGGTCAAATGCAAGGATATACCATAAGCTCCTAGGCTTGGAATTAGGGTTTTTCACTTCATTTCCCCACTCATCGACCAGAGGCTATTAGGGAATGGGTAGTGGTATCGAAGTAGACTGTTGGGACGGTATGCTGGTCATTAGAGAAAATGGTGAGGGAGATGACAAACCACTTCATCTTAGACTACCCTCAGAAGAGTATAGTGACTTAACCACCACATCGTGGTAAGACAATCTGACTAAATCAGTTTCTAGTGTAGGGACTACTGCTATTGGAGGTGGATTATGCTACTGTTCACCCACCATTGGTCGCCAGAATAGCTCTCTGTGATCTCTAGTTAAGGTAGAGAGTACTTCTTGTGATGATGGTGGTGATTTCACGACCGTAACTTGTGGAGTTGCCAATTTTTTGTCATGTGAGATATACCTGAGAAGGGAGGCGAGAATACGATGAACCTCACATTATGAAAGTATTAGGTAGATGCACCTTCTTCCTACCCCATCCATTGAAACATAGGATCTCAGCGAGGGCTCCATCACATAGTCGTATTCTAATTCAGAGTCTGAGAAGAAAACCGATTTTATCTTAGTCTGAATCTTCTTAGTGTTCTTTTTATGGCAGTTACAACCCACCCTCCTCCCCTAGGATTGTTCTTCAGGATATGGTAGATTTCAAGTTCCAGCACGAGGAGGACCTTCAGCCATACTGGTGCTGGGGTGGAGAGGATTCCTGCCAGTGTAAGTCGGGGTGTGAGGAGCACCGAGACATATATCAAAGGGGAAATGAGGAGGACCTCCATGGGAAGTGTTGGAGCACATAGGACCTCCGCTGGAGCCAATAGGAGCATGGGTAGGACCTCTATTCTTGTTTTCCCTTGTGACATCAGTGTGAGGAGGTTCCTCATACAGGTAGAGCCAAACACGGGTTGGACCTCCGTGTTGGGTTCTTGTGAAGCGAAGCTGGCCTTCATCCCTTTGATTGCGGAGCCGAGGAAGACCTTTACTAACTATTGTAAGGACATGGGGAGTCCCCCATGTTGGATATTGACCGAGTGTGAGACATCGCCTCCCCATCGGTATGTTCCTGGAGGAAAGACTCTATACCTGATGTAATGAGCACAAGAGAGGCTTTTGTGCTGAGTGTCACCATCTTGGGGAGGTCCCTCATTCAGAAGGAGGGTAGCATGAGGTAGACCTTTATGATGGGCTTGGAAGCAAGGGAGACCTGTGTTCTCTATGGTGGCAGTATGGGGAGGGCCTCCGTACTAGCAACGGCCATTACCTACACTGACGGGTGAGAGAGTCGACCCAGCCTTCCTGTGTGGCGTTTGGGGCCCCGATTTAGGCCAGGTATATAAGTCCCCCTGCTCTACATACATAAGGGGTTGATGATATACGTCAGCGATGGCCCGAGCCACAATAGTTGCTGACGTTGACGCCACTTGGAGGGTGTCCTCCTCGACCTGTGCCCGACGCTGGCGTCAGGTCAACCAGACTGGGGCCAACACTGCAAGTGCATGGCTTACCTGCTCCTCATCTCATGGGACTAGATGGAAGCGCTGGCGCGACCTAGTGGGAGTCCTCCTTGGGGGCCCCAGAAATGGAATCCTGACTAGGATGTCCCAAACATCCCCTACCTCTTCAGCGTAAGGGAGATAGTCATCGAGGCATTCTGGGGAGAGGATCCCTAAATTATTGTACATTGGAGTGGGGAGCAGTGGCTCTATACCTGTCCCTTGGGGGAAATAGTGGTGATGAGGCGCACATGCCTCAAGATCATGGCAGGATATATCCCGATTTGAGATAATC
Source organism: Viscum album (assembly GCA_963277665.1). Lineage (NCBI taxonomy): Eukaryota > Viridiplantae > Streptophyta > Magnoliopsida > Santalales > Viscaceae > Viscum > Viscum album. The sequence continues at coordinate 1,516,430,337 of OY728163.1, forward strand.
CCCTCCTCCTCATACTGAAATATGAAGTCGTTGATCACCCTACTCTGAACAAATTCAGATGGGAGGATGGGGCATGGGCACCCGAAATTTGAAAACGTTCATATTGTTACAAAAGTGGTAGAGCCGTGAGAGACCGCCATGTTGGCATTGCCCTTGCCCCTACATCGGTGGACGGACGATGATCAAAATCCTACAACAACTTGGTTTCTGAAAATCATGGAGATTAATCCATTAGTGTTGAAACAAAGAAATCAACATCCAATTCCCTAACGTCATTCTGTCTCCCATGGATGGTAAGATGGATCCACACTGACAATGTCGCAAATCAGGATGTCCAACATTTTGAATGACCCATATTCTGGTGAGTTTCATGTGAGGCCCGCTATTTTCATGGTGGGACCTGGTTCCAGATAGTTGGATCTGGTGACGCGCTAATCCAATGATTTCTCAAATGATTCTGATCTCCACATTTAGAAGACGACCTTTTCACGTCGGGTTTACCATTTCTATTTATGATGCTTTCTTCAGGGTGAGAATGTCTGTCTATGGAGGGTGCATAGATGTTTCCCCACATTCTCACTTTCCAAAGGTGGGAGACTTCCATTCTTTACTTAGGTATGTTTTCTCTTTGATCAGAATAGGATGATGGGATATTGATTCTTCCTTCTGTGGATTCCTCCTTGGAAATCATCATTTAGTCCTGGTATCCCTTATAGACTAAGACATTGTTCGTGAAACTCTTCCCAATCCCATTTCTTTATGGGAACCAGTTAATTACACAACTTCTGTCGGGACATTCCAAGGGGTCTAGTCAGTGCAGCAACCTTCAGTCCAGGGAGTAGTCATGTTGGACATCACTGGCATGTCTGGACATGAGAACAGTAGTGCATCAGGGTTTCTTCCCCTTACTATATTGTTTTTTGAGGGCACGGAAGCTCGAGGTATCCTACATCGAATGCGGGGAATTATATTCCATAGGAATATATCTGAGGATTTCCCCAGCTTCCCATATTTTACACAGGGTCTGGAGTGAGTTTAACATCTAGAGAAGATAGATCAGACAGATCAGAACACTAACTAGAGTGGATCAGATGGGTGAAACCCCTGGAGGGAACACTGATGTTGGGGATACCATGTGGTTAGCTACCCGATTATTGTTAAAGGGAATGGGGAATGAGGTGGCATGATCCCACTGGGATGTGGCGGCTCGGGTAAGAATCAAGATGAATAATGGTTGGTTAAGTGAAGTGGATGGAGAATGAGATGGAGTCGACTCGAGGATGATAATGATTTTGGGTTTGAGTCTTGAAGAGACCTCTCATATATCCTCATCGAAAGGTATCAAATTCCTCGTAGTTAATATGATGATGACTTACCATGAATTGGGGACTTCAATGGCTTACTGCTGAATGGGGTCACAACGGATTACCACTGGATGGGGTCACAACGGCTTACCGGTGGATAGGGTCACAACGGATTATCGCTGGATGGGGTCGCAATGACTTACCATTAGACGGGGTGGAAAACGACATACTTCTGGATAGGGACACAATGGATTACTGGTGGATAGGGTCACAACATCTTACTTCCAAATAGGGTCACAACGGATTTTTTCTGGATGGGGTCATAACAGCTTACCGCAGAATATGGTCAAAACGGCTTACAACTAGATATGGGTGAGTTTAGTGTCATTTGGAACAAAATTTGTGTACTGTTTAACATCATGGAGGATGTAGGTGAACCGATGTGAAGTGGTTGGGACTAATGGGTGCTTGTCTTGAACCTCAGGAAGGCTTCCTACATACCTTTCCTTTTTAAGGATAAAAGTCCACATAGTTCATGAGTAGTGGGAACCGACGTGAAATGGTCGGAAACAATGGTTATTGGGCTTGAACCACAGGGAGGCTTCCTACGTAACTTAACATGGCAAGGATCAATGTCCACATAGTTTGGGTGGTGTTGAACCATCATGAAAGGGTCTGGACCAATGGTTGTTGGGCTTGAACCTAATGGAGGCTTCCTACATAACTTTCCTTGGAAGGGATCAAAGTCCACATAGTTTGGGGAGTGTTGGACTGACATGAAATGGTCAGGACCAATGGTTGTTGGGCTTGAACCTCTAGGAGGCTTCATACGTACCTTTCCTTGGCATGGATCAAAGTCCATGCAGTTCAGGTGGTGTTTGGGTCATACACTCTAGGCTTCCTAGGGAGGATGTCATGGTCGATGCTTACTCTAATCCCACGCATGTCATGCGCGGTGTGAGAAACAAGAGGCAACAAAGACATGACGATCACATCATGGAAGGTGTTTCTATGGGAAGTTTAATGGGGCTAGCACGTATTCAGCAGCCCAAAGAGGAAACAGGGGCTTATGCATGGTCCGCGGCCCGAAGTGATGGGGATCAGGACTTACTCTAGTATGGAGGCCCAAGTGGTGGGAAAGCCCAAAGTGAGAGAGATTTGTCACCGAGAAAGAGAGGAGGAGCAAAGGTGCTACCTCCTGCGAGAAAATAAAAGGGATTTCACTAAGGTGGTTTCCCTTTCCCTACAGAAGAACACCATTACAATAAAGAGGATCTCATTCCATGGGAGGAATGATATCACTCGCGTGGAGACCAGTGGGTGTAGGGAATGTCCAAGATGGGGCACCCTGCATGCGAGACATGGGACGCGGCCACAATTTAACATCATGTGATGAGGATGATGACGCTTGGCATTTTAATGTCCTGTAGCTTGGACGAGGTGGGTGCAATCCACACCCCTAGGAATTACATAACCAATACCTCCTACCCCTTGGGGAAGGGAAGGAATTAGTAATTTTGTGGTGAGGGGGTGTTATGAAATGATCTATTGAGGGGTCCATGTCAGCTTGGCTACGCAAAGAGGTAAAAACTGTTATTGTGCCTTTGCGAATAATCATGAGGTGAAGCAACACAATGTGAGGCACCACCCAAGGGACATTGAAGTTACTTTGTAAAAACCCAGAAGGCCACATTGAAAAAGGAGTTGGGGAGTAAAGGAGTTCATAAGTAGAAGCCTCATGAATCTCTGGAGCTCTATATTGTGAAGGGGCTTCGTGAAGGGGTATTCTTTGTGAAGTGACATGGCCTGAACTAGGAATAGGGAATTGGTGCACATGGAAGGTGATTTGCAATGTGAAAAGGCACTGAAAGAGCACTGCTTCATGAAGCAAGGGTACCATGTGAAGCCTAGCATTGTGATGTAATGTTCTTTTCAAAGCATAGTGACCCTGCCTTAGCATGTGGGTCACGTGTGCATTGAGGGTGCCTTGTGAAACATAAGTTCTTCGTGATGACCGGAGTCCCCTTGGGGGTCCCCTTCCTTCGTGGAGGCCCATAAGATCTGCAATGGGCGTCAATCCTTGAAGAGGGGCCGAATTCATGCAAAGTGGGAGGTACCTAACGATGCCAAAGTACCTCGTGGAGATCATGGTTTGCAGAGAAAAAATTGCTTCATGATTTGAGAGCTAATAAGGAAAACATTTGGATGATTTGTTCTTTGGGCTTGAGGAGAGCCTGATATTTATAGGAAAGAGGTGCTGTGAAGTATAGATCGCTCAATGCAAAGCCAAATCTCACTCCATGGAGGGTTCTAAAACTTCAAAGGAGTTCCCAGAGCATCCCACCACCTTGCGCCATGGCAGGTTTGCAAACATCAAAGTTGTTCACAGAGCATCCTGCCTCCTTGATCTGCGGTGGTTTTGCAAATGTTAAAGGTGTTCGTGGAGTATCTCACCTCCTTGCTTCATTGTGGGTTTGCGAATGTCAAAGGTGTTCACAGAGCATCCCTCTTCCTTGCTATGTGGAGGCTTCATGAAGGGGGAGATTTGCACTAGTGTGGGGCCTCAGGGGCTCTGCGAACAGGCTTCACGAGGCAGCCCCTAATGCCTTACATGTGTTCTTTGTGGATCCCAAATTTTGGCTCCAACCGGTCCGTATATATTATAGTGAATAAACACCATGTGTTATTTCTTTTAAATAGATAAATTATTATTTTAATTATTCATCCATCTTAAAAAAATTATTCTTGAACATTTTCTTTTATTTCCCACATATATTAAACGAAAAGAACTTATCATAATAGGTACACCATTTTCAAAATAATGAGTACCCTTTGAACATGTCAGAAATCATTAATAACATCAATTTAACTATCAAATGTGAGTTGAAAAATCAATATCTAATATGGATTTATGTTTCTTTTTTCAATCCTTTATTGTGAAATCAATGATAAATTCTCTTTACATTCATTTCTTTTTCATATAATACGTTCTTAATTATTTCTTCACATTCATCATTATTTTTAGAAAATATTTAAACTCCATCAGTAATAAACAGAGTTTTTATGAGGTATAGATTCCTTTTTTTTCTATTAAAATGTTTAAATGTGGTCTAATTTAAATTCCCTTTGAGGTAATGGGTGTTTGAGGGGTGTCTGGGGCTTCTTCAGAGCTCAGAACCTAGTTTTGGGATGAATATTAAATAGCACATGTCTAATTCAAACCATGGAGGGTAGGCCGCATGGTATGATAAAATGTGCATGGATTTAGAAGATAGAAATATTAAGATTCAGGGTTAGGAAAAACTATTCTAAATTGGGTTCATGAACATACTGAAACCTCTGCAATTTTAACATTGGATTTTTACACAATTTTCGCATGGTTTGTCCAACTGTACATGGAAACCGTATGAGGGCCATTTTTGAATAGGTAATAGTGCCCCTAAACTTTTCAAACCCTAATAATTTTGAAAAAATTACAATTTTAAATTAAAGTAAATCTTTTTTAAACCTAATATCTCATTTCCTTTAATCGAAAATAAAGGATTCATTTTAAAGCTCTCTTGGAAGGCTATCATTTTATTTAGGGTTTCTTCTCTGTCTGATCTCCGATTGAATCATGTAAAATCTATTTGGATTCACATTAGTGAGAAATTAATTTTTTTTAGGTGTTCGTTGATCTTTTTCCTATCGATGATGCGATTTAGGTGAATGTTGATTTCCCCTAATTTTAGATTCTTTCACGTACTTCATTTTTCTCCCGATTTGAGTTGAACCAGGAGTTGATACTGGATGAGAACACTAATACCATGATATAGTAGGTTGTATATACATTTACATTGAGTTTTGGTTATTTGGGCTACCATCTATTATGCCGCCCGCTGGACTTTTTAGTGTGATCCAGAATTTGAACTCGTTATTAGAATGATAAGTAATTGAACCTTTTAGGGACACCCATAGGTTTCTTTGGGATACACTAGTGGTAATTTCTCAAACCATGGCCACCAATGGGGTGTGACATATGAATTTACTAGTTTTAATCCACGTTAATTCACCGATGGGATGAGTTTATTCTTGCATAAGTGTAGGAATCCATTTAATAAATTAATTGAACTAAACGATATGTCTAAAAGATGGGTTATCGCCTTTTCCATGTGATAACTTGTTGATGTTAAATTTTTTATTGGTTTAATTGTCAATGGTTGGGTTAAATGAGTAGGTATACTCATTTTTTCAGTTGAATATAAATTGTGATATGTGAGTGGGTATATTCATAAAGTGTAATTGAATATGAAATGACTACATGAGTGGGTATACCCATGGTATGAAATGATGAAATATTCTTAGATGACATTGATGTTATTCCTTGAATCTTGAAAAAGTAGTGGATTCCTTTTTTGGAGTATGATCCTTGGATCCTAATTCTATGGGATGCCTTTTTTCTTTTCTACCCCTTAGATCTGACTTGCTTGGACTTATGTTGGAAATGCTCGATTGACATTCTCCTTGGAATCCAACCAGTGCCTAACCAAGTTTCCATCAAGATTCTCTTAGGATTAAATGAGGATTCCTTAATCTTTTACTCCTTGGATACATCCCTTCATGGTATGACACTTTGATTATATGGTAGAACAATGATAATTATGATATGCTTGGATGTACAACTCGACTGTGGATGTTTTGGAACTTTGGGTTATACGGTAAGGTCGTGTGGACGTGACATGTGTGGATGAACCGAAATTCCATATTGGGTTTTTATGCATTGATTATAGTTACCTTTTTAGAGGATCTTGACAATATTTTATAGGGATCATTGATAGAATATTTAAGTGGTACATGATTTGTAGTAGATATTACATGGGAACCATTTCATTTGTTTACTACTTATTTGTCTACCTACATGCTATCAAGATTATTATTGCACATATGGATAATGTATATAAATTTGGGTGTTTACCTACTAGAATTGTTTCTCACATCCTATTTGGTCCATTTTATGGTGACCAAATAGAATTCATAGATGTGGGTAGGGAATAGGAAAAGCACACATAGTTTGATGCTTGAGTTTGGGCCATGTTTAGGAGTGGGGGATCAAAAGACCAAGCTAAGCCTTGTGATTCTATTTATAGATAGAAATTTTTGGTTTTTTTTTGAATTTTAGCATATGTATTGTGTTTTACAATTATGTACCTATTTTGGATTCTTTGTAGAGACATGTATCATCATCATTGTATATTTGAGATTCCTTTTTATTTTGTTATATAATCTTGTCTTGTTTATGTATATGTTGTCTGGTTGTTTACTGCTTGCTCTAATTATATTCTATATTATTTCTACTATGCTACATTCTAGTTATGAGGTCATAGTCTCCCCATTGACATTTCTATTCCCTCACTTCTAGTCGGAATCCTTTGACATTTGGAGAGATGCGCTTGAGGCCTTGGAGCCAACCAAGATCAAGGAACTGTTAAGTGGCATATGAGTTTGGGAAGTTACAATGCAATATCTCAGCTATTCTTTTTTGGTTTTATTTAAAATTTTGTGACAATATAATGTGATAAGAAGGAAATTTTATTTGATAATGAGTTGTGCTCGGGCATAGCTAACCTGTGTATAGTAAGAATAAAAATTACCTCAAAATTGAATTTCTATTTTATATATTTGATCATTACAGTTGATTAGATTCTATCAGTGGGTGATGATTTGTGATATTTTTATTGTTATTATTGAGGGTTCTATTTTTTTGTAACCTAGTGAGATAAGGGTATTCCATCTCATGCATCATACTAGGATCTTGTTAGAAATAAAAATCCACACATTATACCATTATATTTAGGATTCATTACATATTTCATGATGTTGTGATAAGTGTTGTTATAGATTTTGTGCAGTGGATAGAGAATGTGATTTAATCCATTATTTCATAAGGTGTATAGTCTTTTAGGGACTGGAAAGTGACACACTTTTTATTTCAATTATTTAAATGGAATTTGATATGGTATTGATTATTTGGGTTCCACACATTGGATCATGAGGTGAAGGTCCCTCATGGATTGGAATTTATTCATCCATCATTTTAATTTTTTTAAATTTAATTCTATTATTAAATTTTCATTGAATAATAATTAAAATCGGAACGTGAAAAAGGAAACAAAGACATGACCTATACCTGACTATTGGGTTGGAAAGAGGAAATGATTTTAGTGGTTTCTATGATTGTTATTTTATAGTCATGGCTTTAGGATTAGGTTATGTGGTCTGATGTAGTTTTTGGAGGGATTTGACATGTCCTATGATTTTGAGTTGTGAAAAATTGAATTCGTTCTTTTTTGATGTGGCTATTTGGCATTGTAGTGGAATTCCACCACAAGGACCTCCAAGCATACACCAAGAAAGAGGTGATGAACACACATCAGAGGCAGTGAAACATGGTATACCGATGTATCCTCCTCTACTTTAATCTAGAAAACTATCTGTTGTTCCGGACATAGGTGTTGAGGTACTATTTTGCATGGGATTCTATCACTTCGTACATAATTTTTTGGGAGCATCATTGCCTGCCTTGTCTAAGACTGAGCTGACACTGGTGTTCCAATAGTATCATCCTACCTCATTTTATAGGGATAGCAGTTCACAAACTATTGTGATTTTGATCATGTCTAGGCTAATGATCTTCAATAATCTAGAGATTCTTCCCGAGAGGAGGGTGAATCTCACGACATATATGCTACGTGGGATAAAAAAGCACTAGTTAGATATTCTAGGCCAATCTAAAAGGCTATGAGATATGGATTGTGATGACTTCAAAAACTGATTCTATGATTATTTCTATCCCAAGAATATATGGTATGATTAGGATAGATAATTCATGCATCAAGAGTTGGGTGCAATGACTGTTATGGGGTCTCAGTATACTTTACATATTTGTAGTTTTGTCACCGATGTACCTTACTGATAAGATATCAAGAGAGATATTATTTGAGAAAGGTCTCTAAAATGCTATGAAATCTTAGGTAAATGTATTTAGGTTGACCTCAATTATTAATATTGTGAATAAAGATCCGATTATAGAATGAAACCTCTGAGAAGATTGGGGCGTAGAGTAGAGAGGCAACGTCTATCGACCCAATTGTTGAATGTCATCAGGAAGGAAGCACCATTGAGGTTTCCCAGGAGATGTGTTCTAGATAGGATGTGAGTAATGAAATCTTTGTTTTCTATCATTAGTGTGGAAGACATGGAAACATGAATAATCAGTGTGATCATGACCTAGTCGAGTGCTCTGCTTGTGGTAGGATGTGCCACGTATAATGTTATTTCAGGAATGTCCTTTCAGCTATGAGTGGTAGGGCGTTATCTCTGGCATCATGTTTAGGATAAGGTTTCTGATATCAATTTTAGGAAGGGATTTAGAGAATTTCTAATTGGATAGGCTGAGGTATCGGTGGTCATGGTTGAGGTATCCAGACATCAGTTACACTGATACATCATAGTGGGCATACTCTGGGCAGTGAGGTTGTGTCACAAGGTTGTAGTTCAAGGCATATCTATTATTTATACCATACACATGTTGATCATAGATCCAGACAATCTATAGTGAGAGGTATGATATTAGTATCCAATAATATAAAATATTCTCTTTTTGATGTAGATGCATCACATAGTTTCATATCCGCACCTATGGTGAAAATCGTTGGTCTCATTATACTATATTCTGAGAGCGTTACGATAATAGAGACTCCGTTGGGAATTAGAATGGAGAATGTATGTCAGTGCAGGGAGTTCCCCCTTGAGGTTGGTATGGGTCACTTTATCCAAAATATGTATATCATCGAGATGATAGGGTTTGACATCATACCTAGGATGGAATGTCTAGTTTCTTATCATTATTATATTGATTTCCATCACCAAAGTGTTAATTTCACATTATCAGAGGGTGTAGTGTATACGCACAAGGTTGAATGGGATTTATTGGAAAGCCATGTTGGACCACAACATTGTGGTCTAGGGGGGATGACATCCTAGATCACAAGTTTTTATCATGATGATTAGGGAGCTTGTCAGGTGGATTTTCCACCAATGGACGATCTATTCAAATATGACATTCTAGATTACTTTCCTGGTTTACCTCCTCAGAGAATGGTTTAATTATCCATAAAGGTACTTCTATGAACTACAACTGTATCAATTCCTATCTATAGGATGGCTATGACAGAGTTTATGGAGATCAAGAGGTAGCCAGATGAATAAGAGGAAAAGGGTTTTAATTTGACCCTATACTTATTCATTGGGTTTTCCTAGAATTTTTACAAAAAGGTTTATGGTACCTTTAGGATGTGTGTGGATTATCAAAAAAAGAACCAGTAAATGGTATAGAACCGATATCACCTTCCAATGATAGATGATATATTTGATCAGCTTCAAGGAGGTTAGTGTTCTAAAAAATATGTTTGAGGTTCAGATATAACCATGTACTAGTTCAAAAAAAAGACATACCTCGTAAAACCATCCATAGTAGGTATGGTATATTAGAGTATACAGTTATTCCATTTAGAATTAAGAATGATTTAGAAGTTTTCATGTCATTGATGAACTGAGTCTACCATGTTTATCTTGATTCATTTGTGGTGGTTTTCTGGGAAAATATCTATGGGTCCACTGATACTCCAATATTTGAGATTCTGTGTCCCAAGAAGTGAATATAATCCATCCAGAAGTATCCCAAGAACATATTTGACACGTGAAGTTTATTGGGGATAGCTAGATAATATAAATTTTTCATAAAATACTTATCACGATTATTATCCCCACTTGAGGGCTTAGCTAAGAAGGGTGTGGAGTTTGAATGGACTGACACATATGAGACAACATTTCAGGATCTAAAAGGGAGATTGATTTTAGCACCGATCATGATACTGCTAGAGAAGGTCAGGATATTCACTGTGTATTGTGATGAATCAGGTATTGGTATTGGAGATGTATTGATATAGGTGGATGGTGTCAAGGTGTATGGGTCTCAGTAGCTGATTCCACAAGAGAGGAACTACCCAACACACGATCTCGAGTTAGCTGTAGTCATTCAAGATTTTATCCATTGGAGAAATTAAATAATGGGAAGAAATTTTGTGTTATACACAGACCAAAACAACATCAAGTACATATTTACACATTATAATTTGAATATGAGGTAAAAATGGTGGGTGGATAACCTTAAATATTTGATTTTTATCTTTCCTATATTCATGGTAAAGTAAATTTAGTGGATGAATCATTGAGTAGGAGGACTCAGATACAAGCTGTTCAGAAGGCCACTAGTGAGTGATAACTTAGGGCATTTTTCTATGAGATAAACTTGGGGGATCATAGTAATCATGGGAAGAATTATATATTAGCCTTAGATGTGACATATACCCTAATTTATAGGGTGAGGATGAGGCAGATATTGGACGATGAAGGACAAGTTCTATGGGAGGGTTTGTCAGGTGAGGATCCACCTCCTGGTTAGATGGAAAGAGAGGATGAGATCTTATATATCCATGGTTTTTTTGGGTTCTAATGGACATATGAAAGGAGGTGATGTTGGAGTTTCATGCTTCATCTTGGGTAGTGAACCCTAACATTACCAAGTTGTACCGTGATCTTCACCATTAGTATTGGTGGATGTGTATAAAAATAGAGTTACCTAGTTTTATTATGAGATACTTCACCTTTCATTAGATGAATATGGAACATCATTGACTAGCCATACATTTATAGTAGTTTCCAATTTCCGAGTGGAAATGGTACGATTTCATGATGGATTTCATGGTCGATTTACTATGCTTTCCTCACGGAAATGATGGTATATGGGTTATTGATGAAAGTTTCATGAAGGTTTCCAATTTCATTCCAATCAAGGAGACCTTTAGCATTGATGATATTGGGAGTTTTTTTACCCATGATATTGTATGACTCCACATGGTCCCATGCACAGTCATTTTGGATAGGGACACCAACTTTATGTCTCATCTTTAGAAGAGTTATCATAGGTAACTCAGTATATTGGTGCCTCTTGAGTACAAAATAACACCCTTATACTGATGGCTAGTCAAATTGTATGATACAAGTTCTTGAGGACATACTGTAAGCATGAATCCTAGATTTTGGGGGTTATTGGGAGAATAATATTCCCCCCATTCGAGTTTTCCAACAAAAATAGATATTATGAGGCTATAAATATTGAACCTTATGTGGATTTATACAGTAGGACATGATGATCAGCCTTGTGATAGATAGAGGTAGGGGAGGTAGCTTTACTGGTTCTGAATCTCATACAAAAAGACTTATAAGTAGGTCTAGTTGATTCAAAAGCAGATAGATACTACACATTCTTGATAGAAGTCATACGTCGATCAACGCTGAAAAACTATTGAGTTAGAGGTTAGCGATTGGGTTTTCTTACATGTGTCTCCCAGGCCAGGGCACAAAATAATCATGAGACAAGATAAAATTTAACCACAATATGTCGGGCTGTTTGAGATTCAAGGTATAGTCGGGATGGTAGCCTATTAGTTTTAGTTACCTTAGTGGTATCGATCCATGCATGATGTCTTATATATATCACAATTGTTTCTCTACCACTAAGACCCATCTCCAACTTTTCTACATGTGGAGGTTGAGCTATCGATTTATGCATCATTTTAGGAGCATCATATTTGTATCATTGATAAGAGAATATGGGGTTTTTGAGGCTGGTAAGTTCCTATGGTATAGGTTCAATGGAATCATGACAAATTACAAGATGATACATGGGAGTGGGAGGATGAAATACATTCTCTATGTCTAGAGTTTCTCTCATATGAATCTTGGCCACCCTTCAAAGGGAAATTTGGGGATGAATTACTTTATGGGGGATGTTTGTAAGAGCCCATGTTTTTGTATGAGGTACATATTCCTTGTTTATTAGTTTAAATGTTTAAATATATCCTAGTGTGGATGAAATTTGGGGGAATAGGTATTGGGGGGGTTGAGGCTTGTTTAGAGCCTGAAACCCAGTTTTGGGTTGAAAATGACCTAGAACACAGTTAGTTCAAACCATGTGGGGTTGGCCTCATATTTCGATAAAAAATACAATGATTGAGAAGAGAAAAGGATGAGGCCACATACTTTGAAAAAACCATATAAAATATTGGGCATGGATGTGAGACAACCAATAACATTTTAATAGTGCAGTTTTGCATGGTTTTCATAGGGTTTATCAAACCGTGCGAGGAAACAGTGTGGGTGCCCTTTATCTACAGCTAATTGTGAATTATTAGTACACAATTTATTAAACCTTGCTACTAAACCATGAGATGCCTAATATTTTGGAACATTTTATAATTTTTAATGAAATTAAATCTATTAAAATCCTAATATCTTATTTCCTACAAAAAAAAGAAAGTATAATTTTGAAGCTCTCTTGGAAGGTTATACTTGCGTTTGAGGGTTATTCTCCTCTCGATATCTGATTCATGCATGAATTTCCTTATTGAAACTAAATCTACGATGAATCCATTCATTTTTATCCATTTTTGATCTTCTTACTATTTAAGAAACTATTTTGGTGGAAGCTGCTTTTCCCTAATTTTAGGTTCTTTGGTCGTTCATCATTTTTCCCCCAATATTATTTGAATCAAGAGATGACACTGGATGATCACTCTAATACTGATAAAATATTGGTGTTATATAAATTTTCCTTTATTTTTTGTCCTTTAATAGGCTACCAACCATTTTCCACCTACTGATGTTTCTAGCACAATGCTGAAATTGAACTGGTTAGTTGTATTAGATATAATAGGACATGTTATGAATACCCTTAGGTACTGTTGGGATGTTTTGGTGGTAATTTATCAAACCATGGACACCCAGGGGTATGAATTATGATTTTTCCATGTTTAAGCCATATAGAACAACCAATGTGGTGATTTCATACATTATTAGTTGTAGAACTCTCATTAATAAATGAATTGATTTAAATGATAAGTTTAAGAGATTGGTGACCTCATTTTCCTTATGATAACATATTTAATTTGAAGTTTTTATTTTTTTAATGGTGAATGGTTGGGTTAAATTAGTGGGTAAACTCTTTTTCCCTTGAATGTAACTTGTGATATGTTACTAGGTTTACTAATGAGGTGTAATTTAAAGTGAAATGGATACATGAGTGGGTATACTCATGGCACAGAATAATGCCTTAGATGTTATTCCTTGGATATTGATGTAATAGTGGACACCTTAGATAGAGTATTCTCCTTGGGACTTGATTTTGTGTGATTCCTTAGGCCTTGCGACCCCTTGGATCCAACTTGCTTGTTCTCACATAGGACTTGTTTGGTCGACATGCTCCTAGGACTCCAACCATCTCCTAACTAAGTTTCCATTGAGATTATCCCATGACTAGATGTGGATTCCTTGGTATTTTACACAAGGGATAGAACCCTTCAAGGTATGACAAATTGATTATACAACAGGAATGTGAGAATCATGATATTCTTGGTTATATGAATCTACCATGGATGTTATAGCACATTGGGTTGTATGAAAAGTCCATGTTGTTGGGACATGTGTGGATAAATTTCAATGAAATATTAGTTGTTTATTCATTGATTGTAGCTACCGTATTTTAGGATATTGACCTTATTTTGTAGGGATCCATATGATGTTTTTTTGTGGTACATGCATAATAATGATATGCCATGGGAACCTTATCATTTGTTTACTAATTAATTATTTACCTAGACATTATCTAGCTTATGATTGCACAACCTAGAAATGTATAGACCTTTTCAAGGTCACCTACTGTTATTGTTTCTCACACACTGTTTGGGCTATTGTTTGGCACCCAAACAATCTTTATGGATGTAGGTTGGGGCCGGGGAAAGCGCCCATAGTTAAATTCACGAGTTTGTTCAATTATTAAGGGTAGGGGAGCACGAGACCTAGATGAGGCTTGTGATTCTAGTAGGAGATATCAATTTTAAGTCTTTTTAGAATTTTAACACACGTATTATGTTGTACTACTATGCAACTATTTTGGATTCTTTGTAGAGACATGTATCTCAATCATTGTATATCTAACATTTATTCTATATTTGTTTTACACTCGTATCTTGTTTATGTACCTATTTTCAGGTATTTTTCTTCTTCCTCTACATGTATGATATTATATTTAAATTTTTCTACACTCTAGTGATGAGGGAATAGTCTCCCCACTTATACGCTTAGGTCCTCACAACTAGTCATTAGCCTTTGTAATTTGGGGAGATGCGCTTGAGGCCTTATGTCCAACATGGTCAAGGCACTGTATAGTGACATCTAGGTCTAGGATGTTACACCTTCATATAATTGTTTAATTTTCCACATATTCAATAGAGTTTATTAAAGGTTTGAAATTCATCATCTAATTTAAATTATGAAGACTCGTCTCAATTTGAAACTATTTTTATAAGATTGGGTCATCTACCCTATAAATTAAAACCTCTATATTTTCCATAATTACTACTATTTGAATCGTTATAACTAATATTTTATACTATTTTCCAAAAATCACCATATAACCCATAATGGACATAAAAATAATATTTTATGATAAATAATACTCTTCATCTACTTGAAAATAAATCTTGTTTTCAACCTGTGTAGACACAATTCTTGAATAAATTTATCAACTATGAATTTTGAGATGTTTAAAATCCTTATCGTTATTAGGTATTTTCTTTTCCTAAAATTATATGTTCAATTCCTTATCAATTCTTAATTATAATTATAATATAAATTTTGAGTTGTTTTTAAATATTTGATATACCATTAATATTAAATGTAATAATTCATTAGGTTATTACATCACATATCCCAAAAAATATAATGGATGTTATAAAATTAAATATATGTTGGAATAATTATTAGAAATTATTTTTAGGTATTCATCTATTTATGTCTACATGCATTGGTTCTTCCCCTAGGAATATCTTATTACCATCCGTGTATATAAAATAAATTTTTATGTTTTAAAATGTCTTATCATTAGATTTTTATATCTTATAGTCGATGGAATGAGATTTTATTATTCTTGATTATCATATTTCAGTTTCTTATTACTCATTAATTTCCTATATTATATTTTTATTTATTTAGGAGATTTAACAAAGGATTTATGGATCATTTTAAAAGAGTTAGGACTAG
This sequence comes from Viscum album, assembly GCA_963277665.1. Lineage (NCBI taxonomy): Eukaryota > Viridiplantae > Streptophyta > Magnoliopsida > Santalales > Viscaceae > Viscum > Viscum album. Next base: position 1,516,445,840 of record OY728163.1, read on the forward strand.
TCTTAGTTATAGGATTTAAATAGATTAAAGTTATGAAAGTGGGATTTATTTTGTAAATATAGAATTCATAGAGGCCGCAATGATTCATATATCAAAAAATTTCCCTACCGAGGCTACTTGAATCAAATAAAAAATGTGTATGCCCTCCAAATATCACCATTGAAAAGAAATGAGTTAATAACTAGTTCCAATGGAGTAATTATCACAATAAAGAGAAACTAAAACTTTTAGAGAACATAAGAGAGTACAACCATTATCCTCATCAACTTCATCCCCTAAATAGTTATTATTGCAATTTGTTCCTTGAGAGTCGTTCCTCAAATATTTTATGTTTCTTATGCCACTCTTTCTAGTAATAATCCAATGGTTGACTACTTCTTAGATAATTTCATGAAAAATAGGTTCATTTCGATAATATATGGAGGATGAGTGTAAAAAAACAAAATAATATTATAATAGTTCATGAGATGTGTTGATGAGGAATATAGTTATCTATAACATTCACCTTTGGCTGAATTTAGAGGATAACCCCAATCATAGTGGAACCATTATTTTCTTAAACACAATTACCCATTATCTTCAAAGCATACTAAAATTATTTGAAACAATCAAATGATGAGTTTTCCTTATTCGAATTATCTATAACTTTCACCTTTGATAGTGAATATCATATGTATATTTATTTATTTATTACACAAAATGAATATTTTATGAACCCACAAGGATAGATATGAATAAAAATTATATGCATATTAATTTTTTAATAATAGTATGATGATGAAGTTAAATAGTTCATCATGTTTTTAATAGAGCATGCTTATGAGCCATTTCAAATCCTTTTTCCATGATTATGTTATTGTTATTCAAGAAAAATTTGTTCCAAAGAGTTAGAAGAAAAATTGATTTCTCAAAAAATATATCATAAATATAAATGTTGTACTAAAAATGGGGAGAAACAAAATTTTCACAAAAATTGGGATGATACCACATTTTATGAATAATTTTATATGAATACCAATGTAAATGATAATGGAGATCGCATAGAAGAAGTGAAAATGGAAACAGAAGATGGGATTCCTGATTTTAAAAATCCATATGAGAAGATATATTGATATGCTAAGAGACCATTTTATATCTATTTTATTACATACCCAAAATTGTGATATGCATTGAAGTTACATAATTTAAGTTCTTGTAGCAGATAGAGTGACACCATCTTTATAGAACTACTTGTCCCTATGATTGATATGATACCCGAATAAAATGAACTACCATTTCAATCATATCAAACTAAAAAAATTATATGTTCAATGGGAATGATATCTAAAAATACATGCCTTTCCAAATGATTTCATATTATTTTGAAAGGAAAATTAATCACCCAAAAAATGACCTATGTATAGAACTGACTGATACAAGAAAAAATGAATCAAGTATATAGAAATATGTATGGTACTTTTCTATCATTCTATGATTTAGAATAATACATGAATGTAAATAAATCACCAGACAATTAACATGTAATATCGATACAAGAATTAACAATGGGAACCTATACCATCCAATAAATTCTTTTTAGTGGAAGATAATTGATTATGAGTATCTTGAATTTAGAAATGAGCTGAGAACCATTTGTAGTGAGTTATTTATAGATGCAATAAAACATTTTGGTGTATAGAGTAGTACTCATAGCACTTGGTCTATCATGTTGGTAAATTATAACTTGACATTATGGTTATACATGAAGTGAAAATACATTATGTTGTCTCTAGTTATATCTAGAATAAAGTAACCCAGAAATTATATTGATGTCTATTTGGATCTATTGATTGAAGATATGAAATTGACGTGACATACGATTATTACAATGTATGATTATCATAGAATAGAAGCATTAAAATTAAGGGACATGTTGTATGGGATGATGAATGAATTTACCACTTATAGAAATTTATTAGGATATAGAATTAAAGGAATGTTGTTTTTCACCATTTATGAAGAACACGCACACTTAGTTCAGTTGAAAAATTACTCAAAATGTTTTATAAAAAAAATTTCTTTACCTCAAAAAAATAAATACCAATCCTCGATGAAAATTTTTATGGGAATATCAAATGATGTACAACATTGTATCTAGTAACAAGTCATCAAATATTCGGTAAAATATAATATACTAACACTATTTTTGATAAACCATATTTGAAAAGCCTTAAATAATTAGGTTTGAATAAGAGATAAATATTATTTGAATTACCACGTTGGAAATGTCTATATGTTATACATTTTATTGAAATCATGCATGTAGAAAAAAAAGTTTTTGACAATGTTATAGGGAAATTACTAACTGTTCCTAGAATAAAATGAAATATGGCATCAAGGATAGGTTGGAAATTATTGAGATGGTGATAATGGAAGAGTTAGAACTAGTGAAGGGTAAATGTAATAATTTTCTTCCTATAATATCTTAAACAAAGTGTTACCAATATGACTCAAAGTACCTATTTTTACATAAAATTTACATTAATTTTAGTAAAAAAGACATATTACATACTCAAAATCAAGAAAATATATTCATATTGTTTTGAAACATTATAAAGATGATCCATAATTCAATTTTTATGTGAAGAAATAAACCACGCCTATATCTGATACATGGTGTTCTTGGTATGACACAATGTGTCTGTTATCAGTTTAAAATTGATCTTTTAGTTCATAATGTTATACTCACTAAATACCAAGAAAATGAACTCAGATTATCAAGATAATTTTGGAAAAAAATTCAAAAATAATCTATGATGTGTAAGAATTAGTCTCATGTCACACTGATACATGATGTGACTGATATGATTCAAAATGTGTGTTTCTAGTTTAAAATTTCATTTTAGTAAAAAAGTCAAGCGATGTACTCAAAACTGAGAAAACACTTTCATATTGTTTTCATAATTTTTTAGAATGATACATAAGTAATTTTATAACTTTAGAAATTATCTTTACCTCAATTAGACTCAAAATGTGACGAACATGACTCTAAGTGCATCTTTTTATTTAAAATTGACATAAATTTATTAAAATAGACAACTAACCTACTCAAAACCAAGAAAACACATTCATATTATTTTTATACTTTATGAAAATGATCAATTAGTCATCCGTGACATGTAGGAATCAACCACACCCTAATCCAAATTATGATGTGCCTTGTATGACTCAAAGTGTCGATTATCTGTTTAAAATTATAATTTCAATTTAAAAGGTGTCACTCACTAAAAACTAACAAAATTAGATCAAATTGTATTAATAATTTAGGAATACTATTCATAAATCATTTTTATATTTTGGAATTTTTCTTATGTCAAACCAATATGTGATGTGACTGATATGAGTCAAAGTTCATGTTTCCAGTTTAAAATGACATTTTATTAAAATAGTTAAGTGACACACTAAAAATTGAGCAACTATATTAGAATTGTTTTTATACTTTATGAAAATGATCCATAAGTCATTGTAGACATTTATTAATCATCCAAACCTCAATCTGACGCCCAATGTGACCGGTATGAAAACATGTGCATCTTTTTAATTAAAATTTACATCAATTTTAGTAAAAAATACAATTGAATTTCTCAAAATTGAGAAAATTCAGTCAAATTGTTTTTATAATTTAAGAAAATTATCCACAAGCCATTTTTGTAGTGTTGGAATTAACATCACCTCAATCTGACAGATGATGTTCCCTATATGACTCAAAGTGCCAATTATCAGTTTAAAATCAACATTTTAGTTCAAAAAGTGTCACTCATTAAAAGTAGATAAAACATGCTTAGATTGACTTTTTAATTTAGGAAAATGATTCAGAAGTCATTTTTAACACATATAAATTGATCAAAAGTCAAACCGACTGACAATGTGAACAATATTAGTTAATGTGCATGTTTCTAGTTTAAAATGACATTTTATTAAAAAAGACAAGTGATATATTAAAAATTGAGTAATCCCATTCAGTTTGTTTTGGTATTTTAGTAAAATAATTCATAATTCATTTTTACGAGTAGGTGTCATCCACACCTCAATATGATGCATAGTGTGACCGATATAACTCTATGCATGTATATTTATTTAAAATTGCCACCAATTTTAGAAAAAAGGACAAGTGATGTACTCAAAATGTATAAAATTCATTAATATTGTTTTGATAATTTATGAAAAGGATCCATAATTTTCTCATTATTTGTAGGAATCATCCTCACCTCAATATGATACAATTTGTATCCATTATGACTCAAAGTCTCATTTATCATTTTAAAATTGTCATTTTAGTTAAAAAAGTGTCACTCACTGAAACCCAAAAAAAGTAACTTATATTATATTGATAATTTAGGAAAATTATTTATAATTAATTTATCAGTTTTAGGAATTAGTCTCACATCAAATGGATTCACGATGTGACTGGTATGAGTCAAAGTGCATGTTTTCAGTTCAAAATGACATTTTAGTAAGAAATAAAAGTGACACACTAAAAACTGAGAAAATACATTTGGTTTTTTTAAAACTATATGAAAATATAAAATAATTAATTTGAGATATTTTGGAATCATATGATCCTCAATCCGATGAATCATGTTACCATTATGACTCAAAGTGCTCCCTTTTATTTAAAATTGATATCAATTTTACTAAAAAAGATAACTTACATACTCAAAACTGAGAAAACACATTTATATTGTTTTGATACTTCTTTGAAAAGACCAATAATTCATTTTTGATCTATTGGAATCCGAAAAACCTCAATCAAATGCCTGATATGCCTGATATGACTCAAAGCATCCATTATTAGTTTAAAAATTGATTTTTTTCTTCAAAAGGTGTCACTAATTAAAAACCAAGAAAACTTGCTTATCGTATATTGATAATGTATGAAAATAATTTAAAAATAATTTATTATATGTTCAAATTGGTCTCACATCAAACAGATTCATGTTGTGACTGATATGAGTCAAAGTGCATGTTTCCAATTTAAAATGACATTTTATTATAAAAGACATGTGACATACTCAAAACTGAGAAAAAACATTCAGATTATTTTGATACTTTTGTAAAATGATCCATAAGTCATTTAAGACATTTATGAATTAGAAACACCTTAATGTGATACACAGTGTGACCAGTATTATTCCTAGTATGTCTTCTTATTTAAAATTGACATCGATTTTAGTAAAGAGGACTACTAACCCACTCAAAAACAAGAAAAAACAATTTTATTGTATTGATGATATGGTAAAATTATCCATAAGTAATATTTGACATGTAAGAATCTTATTAGCCTCAATATGATATATCATATTCCATATATGACTCAATGTTTCTGTTATCAGTTTAAAATCAACATGTTAGTTCTAAAAGTTTCACTCATTGAAAACAAAGTAAACTAGCTCAAATTATCTTGATAATTTATGAACATAATTTATATGTCATTTGTGACATGTAATAATCATTCTCTCATCAAACTGACACATGATTTTATTGGTATGAGTTAATTTTTTTTTAGTTTAAAATAATATTTTAGAAAAAAATACCAGCATTGTACTCAAAAATGATAAAAACATCTGGATTCATTTGATACTTTAGGAAAAAGTTTCATAAGTAATTTGTGACCTTTATGAATCATCTAAACCTCAATATGATGCATGGTGTGACCCTTCTATCTCCAAATGCATTTTTTAATATATAAGTGTCATTTTAGTTTAAAATGCACATCACATCACCAAAACTAAGAAAACGATCCTAGATTGTTTTCTCATCATTATGTATAATATTATAAAATAAATTTCCTTAAAATTATTATCTTATAATTATTTAATTATTCTGTATACAGGTAATTATTAAAGATGAAAAGGAAATGGCATGACATGGAAGAATCAACAACTCAATTCGATATACAATGTTCCTGGTATGAATCAATGTTTAATTTAAAATTAATACTTTATGTTAATTTATTTATTTATAATATTAATAACATAAGAGAATTTTTTTATTATATAGGTGTATTTGTTTCGATTGATCTGGGGTGGTATGTCCACCAATATCATGCTATAGAGCCATGATAAGAAGATAAAGGAATATTTTTTTAAACGCAAGTTATAATTTTTACTTATGTAAATGTATAATTTTTTTTTCTAAAAGTCTATTATAGGGTGGGTTTTTCTTGTATTTGTGTTTTAAATTTAATTTATTTTAAATTCTTTATTTGTACTTGGTTTTATTGATATATAGTGGTGTTTATAGTGTTGTAGTGTGCGGTTACAACACACTATATTATTCCCCTTTATCAGTACTTCTATAAGCACTGATAAAGGACCCATTTATTGGCAATTTTTACTGTTGATAAAATCATATAGAGTTTAACCTTGGTCTAGTAGTCTTCACTTCTATTGCACTTTTAAGGTCCAATTTAGTTCTTTTAGAGGCCTATTTTTTAGCAGTGTTTGTTTAACATGAAATTCCTGAGAAATTATTCCATTTAAAAATTCATTTATACATCCATTTGAAATAATTTTATATTTTCAAAACAAGAAAAAGAAAATATAATTATAATTTTTTCATCCAAGAAACAAGAGAAAAATAATCATCAAATTCAATTCCATCTTCTTAAGAATAACCTTGAGAAACTAGTCTTTCTATATTTTTAACTATGTATATAGATTATTATAAAAAATCCATTAGTTTCAATTAATGTCTTATATTTAAACAGTTCAACTAAATTCCCCAATTTAGTTTTTTAAATGCATTTAAATTATGATGTATAACATTTATTCAATTGAATTAAATTCAACCCTTATTAATTTTAACAGGAAAAAAATCAATAATAAAAGAATATTTTTCACAATATAATAAAATATGATTTTTATACTAGATTTTAAATTAATAATTAATTTTTTCAATTGGATGATGTTTAATATTTTTCTGTTCTATAGGACCATTTTTGAAGACATATTATCCCCATCAATTGAAGAATTTTCATTTTATTGGTTATTATATTCACTAAAATTAAATTCCCTAAATTCATCATTATCTTTAAATAAATTATCATTCTTCTTGTTATTGATATTTCCATTGAAATTAAAATGAATAGTCTCTTTAATAAATAAAGTTATATTATTGAATACTTGATAATCATTGCTTGTATTTTAATATCCCAAAAATATTGCTTTATCACATTTAGAATCAAACATATCCAATTCATCTTATATATTTAAGATAATTATTTTACAACCTAAAACCCTAAAATATCCAACTTTATGTTTAAACCCTTTAAATAGTTTATAACATGTATTATTTAAAAATAGTTTAACAGAAACTATATTTAAAACATGAAAAATATATATTTATAGTTTTTAGCCTAAAAATATCCAGACATAATAAATTCCATAAGCATTGATATATCCATTAATAATATATATCCTTTCATTCTATCAACCACAACATCCTTTATTCTGACCTAGGGGACGAAAATAATGTTTTTGACCATTTTCATCAAAAATATTATCAAATTAAAAATTAAAAATTGAACCACCTCTAGGACTTTTGATAGAGATGATTTACATATTATTTATGTTTTGAATATGTATACATAAAGAATATAATTTCATTAAAGTTTCACATTATGTTATAAGAAATAAATCCTGATAAATATACTCCAATCATCTACATTTAAAAATACATACTTATTTCCAAAAATAATAATAGGTTGTATAGGTCCAAATAATTCAATATATACGAATTCTAAAAATCTAGTAGTACTAACAGAATTTATAGATTTAAACCTTTATTTTTTGCTTCTCACCCTTTAAACAAAAGTCACACATAATGTTTTTAATGGTATGCAACCTGGGAAATTGCATTCACTATTCATGATTTGATAGTTTTTTCAACAACATGAATTTTACATTCCCATTCCCTCTATGCCATAGAAATTTAAATTTTTATATATTATTTAAACACTTAACATTTTTATTCTTTATATTAGAGAAATAAAAAGTTTATACATTCTATTAATTATTTGTAGGAAATAAACTAATATAATTTTCAGGACTTTACACTTATCATTTTGAAAAATAAAATTTAATAAATCATCACAACAATATGGTATACAAATTATATTATGTTTTAACCCATATAGAAATAATATTTTTGAAATAATAATTGTTTTAGAAATAAAAACTTCATCAATACCTTTGATCTAACTTTTAGAGTTATCTCTAAAGGTGACTAGGACACAATAACATGAATCGAAGGATAGAAACTTAGAAATATTACCTATCATGGGTCTGGAGTTTCCAATGTTTAAATACTACAAGTTTTTGAGATTATAAAGAATATATGCTAAAATTATACAATCAAACGTAGTGTTTTGTTACCCATGATAGTTTGGGCCCAACTAGATTAGTATTAGAAAATTTAAGAACCCAAATAGATCTAAATCATTTATTAGTGGGATTCTTAGAAAATAAATATTTAACAATAAAAGTTATAGTATGACCAATTTATTGTGCATGTATAAGTAAACACTCATTGGAATAATTCCCTTTCATTCTGTATTTAAAACAAGTTACATTGGAAGTAATTAATTTTGAAATTTTAATAAACTTAGTCTTATTTAACTTTGGTGATAATCTATTATAACCAAGAAATTATTATTTTTATCATATAAATAATTTTATCATAATTTAATTTACCTTAAACAAATAAAGATAAATTACATTTAATATTAACAAATTCCTTTTTTCAATTCATATTATATTGTTTAATAATATTTAAATATATAATAAATTTTTCATTAGATCTATGAGATGTGTTTCATAATTTATTATTTTCTTATTTACGTTTCTTAAAATAAATATCAAAATTAGTTAAAAAACCCACAATAGAATTAATTTTTTTTGATCTTTATCATTTAATACTACATTTTTAAGCCTATCATTTTCATCTTTTAGCTTTATCATATGAGAATCCCAATTCTATTTAAATTATTCATTTCCGGAAACAAAAATACACAAACTATAACATTCCATTTTTAGTATCTCATTTTATTTAACAAACTTCTTATTTATAATTTTTATATCATTTAATTTTTCCATGATCCCAACTCCATCATTCCTTAATTTCTCAGTTTATTTATGTAGTTATTTGACTTTATATTTAATAGAGCGGGAATGAAAACCTGAATCAGAACTAGTTTTTTTCCATTTTTTGGAAATATTATTATGAACTCTATTAATAGGAGTAATCAATTTGGTGAAATGTTATAAAATTGGATCACATTTTATACCCATCTGACCAAGGATTCCTATATCTTGTTCCCTTAAAAAATTACTACTTATGTTAGAACTATCTAAGAGATTCCATCCACCAAATAATGATTTCCTTTTATTTTCTCCTTTCTCTTTTACCTTCATTGTACGTTTGAGTTTGGTAAATTCTATTATATTTTTCCCTTTGTTCCTACACTCAAATAATATTAATTATAAAATATCATTACTATTATTAGAGATACCTTAATTTTAATCATTTTTAACTTTTTTTAACTGTATCTCACCACATTGTTTTTGATGGACTTCTAAAAAATCTTGCTAAAATGATCTATCTCTTTTTTTCAAATTTCTATAACTTAGACTCATAGGTTATAGATAATTCATTAACATTATAATTAAAATATAAACCTTTAGTCTTTTTATACATATCATCAGTAATTTTTTTCAATGCCAACTCATATGGTAGCAAAGACATATTAGTTAAACATAGGTATACTCATTAATGTTCTTACTATCATCGATGAAAAAATTATTTACATACCATATCTCAATCATAAATCTTATTAATCATTCTATTTGTGCTATGTTGTCGAGTACTTAATAAATAGAACTCATAACATTTGTGATACTTGTAAACTAATAGAACATTTGGTTTACTTACTCTTGATCTACCAACTTGGAGTCCAGTTATTCTTATTAAATCATTCGAAGATTGGTTCTATTGAGATTTTAAATACCATAGTGAGTTATTTAAAGTATTCTCCATATATCATGGGATGTATTAAAATATCTAAAATGGATATAGACACTTCTACTTACAACATAGTACAACATATTTTTAAATTTATAATTCAAAACATTATTTACCATGTCATTACCTATAAGTGTATCAATTTCAAATTTTGGAAGTCCATTGGGATTATCCATGATAGTCTAGTGACCCACACTTAACTGTTTAAGGTAGGATTCCATTATGTCTTTCCATTATCCATAGTGACTTCCATTTAAGAATGAGTTTTTTGGAATAAATCCATTATTGGAATTAATACCTCCAAACATAATGAAATAGTTTTTTTATTCATTATACAATTATGTTTGTAATCAGGATAACACCATAGTTATAAAATAAAAAATATAATATAAATATTTCGGGAACCAATCCACTAATACCAGTTTTTTGGTATCATACTAAAATAATCAATGATGATATGTATCTATTAAGGAATTTCCAACACTATGATACCAATTTTTGGATCATAATAGATGAAAATAATGACTTTATGAGGGGAAGGGCGAATAGTTAATTAAAAACATTAAAGACTAAAAATTATAGTTTTTTAATTGAATATATTATTTTTATTTTTGTGACATTGTAATGAAGTGTTGTGGGAATAAAAACAAAGTACATGGAGATTTTACAGTGGTTTAAAACACTAGATTCTAGTCCACTCCTCAAATTTATCTACTCTATGGGAAGATTGGTACCCACTAATAAACTCACTTTTCGATGTGTGATAACGCTTTCCAAACACTTCATTTTAAAAAAACCCAAAGAAAAATACCATATGTTTTAGAGTATTCTTGAACCTAGTTTGTGAACTGAATTTTCTTTAGGATTAACAACCGTGAATTCATTTTATGTGGTAGAATAACCAATAAATATGACCTTATTTTGATGGTAGAAGCATAAACCTTAGATAAAAAAAATTTGAAATCGATAAATAAAATAATAAAAAACAAAAAAAAAACAAAAAAAAACAAACCAAATGATCAATTGAGGTATATGATTATGTTTTTTATCTTCATCACTTCAATAGTAGAGGATGGTACACTACAATTTATTTAATGATATTGGAAATGAGATAGATATTCCAGAGTGTCTTGATTGAATGATTAGTATAAAAATGTTCCATAAGAATGTTGTCAAATATTTCATTGAAATAATCTTTATGTAGTTGTTTTATATCCCTTAATCAAATATCTAATGGATTAATTTAACATCATTAACTGAAATATCTCCTCAGAGCATCAGTTGATCTAATAACTCTATGCCACTTGTTAATGAAAAAAATATAATGTTGAAATTACCTTGGATTTGAAAAACTACACACAATATCAAAGAAATTTGGCACCCTATATTACTATAATAAATAAATGTTTAAAACTTCCAACATGGTCATTAATACATATGTTAATTTTCCACAACAATATTAGGATATAAAAATATAAATTAAATAGTTGTTTATTGAAGTATTAAAAAAATCACAAAAACTGAGTGTCTTATACTTCATGTATGCACTTTACATCATGTGTGCAAAATGAAAATTATATATTCTCAAATTTTTTGTTAAAGAATATGCTATTTTTTTAACAAAAATATAATGAAACATATATTGAAATATATATTTAAATATGGTAATAGATCCCCATTCACTAAGAGATATAGCTCCTAGGATTTCTTATTATTCTCTATGATGTGGCTCTCCACTTCTTATAATTGAAGGATATTTTCTTATAGGTTTGATTCTAAAAACCTAAATTAAAGGATATGGTGGCACCTTCAGTCTTTAATCATACTTGAATACTTCCATCATTTAAATAATAACACAATTTCCATCACCCACTTCATCATGTTACATCTATAATTGTATGATATCCTTGGATACCCTCATCCTTGAATTTTTTTCAGATATAGGTTCCCCTATCATGGATCAGTGTTTGTGCGGTGGTCCTTGAACTTTTTGAGTGGTAGTGGTTTAGTTTAGGGTGGTGGTTGTACGTCAGGTGGTGTCTGCATGGTGTCTTCCTGGTAGCGATGCCAGTTGTCCATGTGGTTGCTTAGATTTTTAGGGAGCGATGCGTGTTTTTTCAGTGAAGATTAATTCATATGTGGGTAACGTGTAGTGCGGTTTTTAGAGCTCAATGGCGATGGAGGATTAATCATGTGGATAATGGTTTTTAGGATAGAGTTGCTCCTATTTAGTTTGAATTAAGTGTTGTTCTCATTTCTTGGTGTGGTTTTGTTGAATTAGTATTGTTGCAAATGTTTTTTATGTTCAGTGATGATTTTGGTTGAGCATAATTTTATAATGGTGAAATTGAGGTCTTTGAGAGAAATATATTTTTTCTCTTCACATTTGGTTTGATTTGTAGCTTCTTGTAGAAATCATTTGGTGGGAGGCCATGAAAGTGGGATGGGTGTGTTGACATCGGCCATCAACTATTTGTCCTCTCTTGATGGACTGATGGGATCCCTGATTGAATTTGAAATTTTTTTTTGATATGGTATTTCATTGTATCAGGTAGTATGCTATGCTGTTTCTTCACAAGAAACCTCGGGTGGGTAGCTCAAAAGAGAGATACATATGGTGGAACCTATCATTCAATCCTACATTCATACATCTATTTGAGTGAGAGGAGTGCTCTTCCACGTTTCATTGGAGTAGCCCGACACAAATTCTTGGTTGGGGGAGACTCATTTAAATTTATTATTTAAACGTTTTCATTTTATCATGGGGGGGGGAGGTGATGAGAAATTATTGAGGATTTTCTTAATTTCTTCTCCCATTTAGTCACTCCGACTAATTTTAGGTGCTTTAACTCTTATTTTTCTGATGATTTTCTTCTTTTTTTCATGTAACGAGATTCCTATTATCCTAGTCTATAACAGATGTGTCCTTTTCTAATGTTCAACATAGGGCCTTTCCCTTAAGATTTCAAAAAATTTAAAACAACATTCTTAAAGAAATAAAAAATATATTTTTAGAAAAATATGTTAACTAACATTAGATAGAGAATAACTAGCGGTAACATACTGTTTTTACCAATTTTGGGCTACCATTGAGTGAATTACCATCACATTATTTGTTGAAAAGTACATTTTTTGAAGTATAGGAATCGTTAAATTATATTACCTTCCATCCCATGATCTTCCATTTCATTACTATGTTGAAATATAAACAAAGATACCAATGGTGCATGGAGATTCTACTGTGAATAAGGGATGTCGAAGCAACTATAGGTGAAGAACATAAGAGTGTTCTAGAAGAAATTCCCATATACCAATGTTTCAAATTATTATATAGCCATTAAGATAATATAACTTCCATGATGGAGGTTGATCAGTTGACCGTTACTGCTACTATTGTGGTTGGTGAACAATACTTTTATTTTATTGTGCAACCATTGATGGATCTTCTAGTGGTTCTTCCATGTTTGAAAGAGGGAGAAAAACATCCATCATGCATGATTAGATCTAGTTCAACCTTCAAAAAATATTACTCAATGTAATTAAAAAACATGATACTATCGAAATTTGAAAGAACTTCCATTGAATATAGATTTCATTGATATTTACACCACTAAAACCACTGTGCATGGAGAATCTCACCCTCATGGATTCATCCAATACATAAAATACATGTATTAGTATTTTTAGTCTCACTATCTTATTATATTTTATTAATAATAATCATTAAAGGTTCAGGTTTTATTGATAAAGATGTTTCCATGATCTATAGTCAACTGAAGATCTTAGGTGTCATTGGAGGTAGAAGACAATCATAGGCATTATCAAACATCTAGGCAGAAGAATATTGAGTGGAAATAAGAAATATCTATATATTTAAACGATGGATGAAAAATGTACCACTTTTCTAGATATCACATCTATTTAAATATATGAATATATTATAGTATATCAATCAAATATTTTTTAATACAGTTCGAGCCAGCTATGGGGTATTAGCACCTGTTTCACCGGTGCACAAACATGGGCTTTGGAACTGAATACCTACTAGGATCATACTCTCTCTAGGACATTCTATAAATTCACCATACTCTGCAATACATGCCTATGCCATCTTGGATGATCACTAAGGCTGATCTACCACAATATTGACCATCGATCACCTATGAGTGGTTGAGGAATGGCCCCTCAGATTATCCATGGTATGGATATTCTTTTTTCAAAATCCTAAACAAAAAAATTAAGAAAATAAAATAAATAATATATTTTTAAATAAATGATCAAAAATGAAAAATGAAAAATCAAAAAATAATTTAACATTAGAAATTTCAACCATTAATACATGTAAATAAGAAAATATTATTTTTTAATCAACTCAAATTTCATAAAAGTCACAAAATAGTAATCCATCGAAATAGAAACTATTAAATAATTAATACATAGATTCAAAATCTAACTATTTTAATGTGTTGGATATAATGTGTAGTGTTTATTATTATACTAATGATACACATTATGTCTTACTAACTTGTGTAATGTGCTCATATACATACAATTATAAGATAATCTGACATATAAAAAATGATAGTTTTCAACCAAAGAAGGATTCCATAATTTTTTTTAACATATTCCTCCCAAATTTACAAGAAATATTCTTTTATATGGTTGGAAATATTCATCATATTTCTCTTATCTACTTATTATTCTCTATTAAATTTCTTCTCATTCTATATACTCTTCTCTTCCAAACATATGTCCATGTTTAATAGTGACCTCCATATTCTTTTACCATGAAATTTTAATTTCAAATTTTAATTTTTGTAAAACATAATCCTCAACTTCTCTTCAACTAATACTAACTTTTCTTCATAGATTATATCAAACCAAAACATTTGGTCACCCTTAATGTGTTTTTAGGACTTTAATATTAGAGTATATGTATCCATTTAATCAAATATTGATCCATGTTAGTAAAAACTCAAATTGTATACCTTTCCCTTCTTCATTACATGACTATATCTATTGTGGAATTCCCATTTTCTTCATGACATAGTCTTGGTACACTATAGAATGATAAAAATATTATCCTTTAACTACATTACAACTTCTTATAAACCAATGGTTTTCCCAAATCAGTTGAAATGTGACCTATGAACATATATATAAATAGTTATGTTCTATGTTTTCATGTCATTAATATTTTTGTGTTTTTTGATGCTTCATAGTGTAACCACTTCCCTCGTAATTCAATCATGTTCACCAAACTAACTACCCTTTTTTAATATAGAAACATTTTGACATGAACACCTCTATTGAATCATCACCATGCGGTTATTTGAGATCTCATAGTGCAACAAGTCTCCCTTATGTTACAGTCTCATTTTGTTCACTAAACAACGTGAAAAGGAAAAATCATTGCTTACCCATTATTACATGATCTTCATGTTGTGAATAATTCGTTAAAACATCATTGGATTTTAGAACCAAATATTGGAATAAAACTATTCATTTTGGTATTATCTGTTGTAAATTTAATATATTTTAATCTTACGCTACACTATGAGTACATTATGGTTTCTATTATGGGGTGATCTTTTTTTATAGCAACAAAAGTACTCCAAAAACATCACCTTATTAGTTCCAACATTTCATTATCATCTAAGAAACATATTTTAATTTACCTCATTTAAATCAAAATTGATTAATTTAGTTTGATTATGACTCATTCATTGATTGATTATGTCAATGTTTTTACAAAATATAAAACACTTATCTTATATATTTCACTTTTCTTAACTCAACCAAATACCCTCTTTAACAGACACCTTATATTTTGGTAAACATGATAAAATTAATAAATCTTGGTCTCATAAATCTCTCCAATATTTATTGTGTCAACAAAATCTAAAGAAGAGTAAATGAATAAATATTGTAGTTTTCATTATAATAATAAAGTAATGGGTTTCTATATCAAGTGTATGAATGAAATTTATTACTTTAAGTATTAAATAATAATGGTTGTCTATTTTATCTCATTTTACACCACTTGTATAATTATATATTTATTTTAGACAAACAGTAGTTTAAAATAAAACGATATGGTTTATTTTAGTACTCGTGGTTTATTATTAATCCACTTCTATAAAACAATTTCAAAAGATAAAGTTTTATCAATTATAAAATATGTAAATAAATATAATATTAAAAATATTGAGGAAACAAAATTCACAACACCCAATTGTGAAATTTTTAAAAATAGTATTTTTTTAATATTTCTCAAGAAATTTAGAATAAACTATAAGATATGGTTAATAATATTTTATTTGTTAAATTCTACCATAAATAAAAAAGAATTTATTTTTCAAGACAAATGATTTAGTGACTTAGGAATATTTTTAGAGAAATTTTGTTATTCTAAAATGATAGTGGGAGTATTTTTGAACATGGATAAGTTCAAAGTGTAAAAAAACGTTTATAATATTAAAATTTAAAGTGAATTTATACTTTTATCCCTACATTTCATAGATTATATTGATAAAAAATTATTTTAATATGAAAATGTACATTAAAAAATTGATATAAAAAATTATGTGGATGGAAACTTTGAAAGGAAATTTTTTAATATGATGATTATGAAATTAAAAAAAGATTTATTTTTTGTATAACATGTTATTTATATCAGTGAAAAATGTTATTATGTAAATAATTTTAATATTATATTGAATGATTCGTACATGATAATTAGAAATCCTAATACCACCATTATTTGAACAAGATTTATGTATTGATGTCATCCCATTAAAATAGATTAGGGGAAGAATTTATTATATGGTCACATAGAGGTGTGGTTGGAATTATAATGTGATAAAATTAGTTCAATAAAACCTTAATAAAAAAATAAAAAAAAATCCTTTATAGTAGTTTATCATATGGTATATGATTAGATTGGAGTTTATGTATAGTGTTGTAGAATTTTTAAAGGTGGTTATTAATATATAATATATCATTATATACAAAAGGTATTCTAATTCATAAACATATTTCATCCTTATTTGTTTATAATTTTTTTTTGTTATTTCACACATTTTAGGAATGAAAATTCTATGATATTTTAGAAATTAAAAATCATTCAATTGGATATAATGGAAATTGTTTAATTTGATGAATTTTAGAATATAATTGATCGATAAATATTTTAGAATAAATTGAATGGTTAATTCATTATAATAATTTGATATGTTGAAATACAATAATAAATTAGATTAAGAGAAGTTTTTATAGTAGAATAATATTACTTATTTGTATAAATATATAGAAACTAAGCTGAGAAATGAAGGTAATGTTGTTTGGACAATGATGCATACATGAAGGCATAATATTATTTGAGGAATCTAATGTAATTCTACACTATTATATTAGTAATATATATTTAGATAACACTATATCACATTTCCACTTAATAATACACCATATCCAAAACTAATCATGAATCAACTTGATAGAACTCCACCAACGTGAAAGTAATACAGAGTTTGAACATGGGGATCTATCAGATACCAATTTGAACTTTTTCCATTCCTTGTAAATATTAGATGATACTAATGTTACATTTAATTTATTTATAAGGATATTAAATCATTATAACATAATATAACCTAAGAAATTTAGAATATATTAGAGATTAGATGTGATAATAGTTAAGATGCTATGTATTGTAGGATTTTAAATCATCAAATACTTGAGCATCCATAAATAACATAAAACATATATCATCATCCCCTTAGAATACATAATTTGTAGATTATATCTCAATATATAAACATAAGGCTATTTCCTAATATGATAGACCCCATGTAAACTTTCTAAGACCACATCATTCCCAAAGCTACCTTAAGTTATACACCACACAGTATATCCTCTATAAATGGATGTTTCATCCACTTACAGATGTTTTTCTTCACAAAACAAAGAATTAGAAATATAATTAATTATACAAAATCCATAAAATAAAGTTATAATTTCCACTCCCTATTATAAATCACATGGTTATATAATATCATGAAAGTTTTTTTTCAACATATTCCAAATCTCTTAACATGTGGACATTATATAGATAATGTAATCCCATCACCCGAGGAAGATATAATTCTCCACTTGACTCTATCTAAAACATCTATGAGGAGGAGGATATTTCTATGATATGAGATCACTTGATCATGAAAAACATATTTTTAATGAAATTAACGGATGTTGGGGATAAAAGAATCTACATTAAAGTTATCAAACCAAATAATTAAAGGAAGAAATAAACCTGATAGATAGAACATGATTCAAGAGAGAATTTCTTTTTGAGAACATGAGATTGTATCCTCCACCAAATAATTTAATGAATAATCATACAATGCATGTGGAGAAAATCAAGGTAACCTAAAAATCTACATGGAATCATTTGAGAAAAATAAAAATCTTATAAATAGGGGATGCACATATTAATTTAGGGGATCTTGAACTCTTGAATTATTATATAGTTTGATTATTTTTTTTGACTTATTTCTTTTTATAAATCCTTATGTACATAAAAATGGTCTTTTATATAGAGGGATAAAACCCTTATAAGTGATTAATATAGTAAGGGGGATGATTTTTCTTTATTTAGTTCCAATAAAATTTATAAATATTACACTTTTAGTTTTGGAAAAAAATTTCTTAGTCAAATTTAATAGTAATTAATATATATTTTTTTCTTTTTTTTCATTTGTTCCTAATAAATTATCTCCCTTAACTATATCAAGACTGAATTTAAGGGAATGCTATTTATTGAATGGTGAGGTGTTTGGTCAAGGTTTTTTGTGTTTCAAAAGTAATATTCATGACCATTACCAACTTTTATTTTGTTAGATTCAATAAATAATCTATAAGAACATGGTGAGGAGTAAACATGTTTAATGAATATAACTGAATAATTTAATAAATATATCTTGGAACCAAGAATGAGGATCTTACATATTAAATTTAAAATTAATTTAATAACAAATAAATATCTCATTCTAAATGTCTTCCTTCAATGTAGATATTGATTTATCGAATGTAATCTACGTTGTATTTTCATAGTACTAAGAGTATCAAAAAATAAAATCCCTTTATAAGTGACCCACACATTTTCATAAATCTATGAATAAAACTGATGAAACACTATGTTCTAGTGTGGATGATCTAATAATTTTGTATTATTTTTCATGATCATATGAAAATTTGTTGAGTGTGTTGTATACATTTCTATTTTTATATCATTATTTAGAGGTAGGAATGAGGTTGAATACCCCCTTGGTCTTAAGATAATCTAAAGAGTTGTTTTCCATTGATATAGAATTATTTAGAGAGGATTTGTTGTGCACATCATTCTCTCTACAAACATACCTAGGAAATGATATAAATGGATATTTTTAAACCTAGGTAGAGAATAAATAATTGAATATAGACCCATAATTATTCTCTTAAAACTTTGTGATTCTAACATATATTATTATTATTATTTCGTTAATTCACACATGTCTAAAGGATAAAATAAATAACATTTTTAAATAAATAAAGTAATTTTAAATGTAACATTATTTAATATATCATTCTAACTTTAAAATTTAAATAATTTTTCATTTACTACTTAACATTTTACAAACCATGAATAATAAAAAGTTTTCATTTGATAAATAAATATATATTGTATTCAAGATCTTGTGAATAAATTTTTATTTTAATATTCACATAACAGAATAAATATTTATTTATTAATAAATATTATTTTTTACCTTAAAAAAAAATAAATTGATTTGTTTAATAATAAAATCCCAAATATATATAGTTATTGAATATTGAAAATCAATATATTATAAAGAAATATTATTCCTAGATACGAAGAATAAAATTTATTCTTATTATTACATTCTGAAATAATTTATTTGATATTGGTGGAAATGCTAAATGTGTGACCTTAACTAACTATTAATTAGTATAAATAGGTTTTAATTAAAATATTATAATATTTTCTTCTAGAAACACCTAAATGAACCCATAGAGGAAGAAGTTAATGCCGCAATGATGAAAACCACATACAAATGCTCACTATGTAATATAATCCCATTATCTTGATATCACATAGTCAAGTAGTTTCCACACTCATATCATTAACCAATATGCTGAATTTATCTTTATTTAAATATCTAAAATGAACTCATCCACGCACCATAGACATGTAAATTTTTTTTATATTTATATTCCAATCAAATAGCTTGAGATATATCATTTCTTAAATTGTAGGGGGAAAAATACTATACTGGCTTATTCATTAATGTAATATAACTCATGAAACACCCTACTTATACTACTCAATAATGAAAATATTGTGTCATAGTTTTGAGAAATACATCTAAATATGTGACTCATGATATTTTTAATAATAATATTATGTCTAAGGATCATTATACACACTCCCACATATAAATTCCAGTGAAAAAAACTCATGTAGAATTCATATAGGTGGGTATTACCTCATAATTTCCCATCTTTGAAATTACCCATTATTTACTTCATGATATGAAGGATCATACAT
Organism: Viscum album; assembly: GCA_963277665.1. NCBI lineage: Eukaryota > Viridiplantae > Streptophyta > Magnoliopsida > Santalales > Viscaceae > Viscum > Viscum album. The sequence goes on from OY728163.1 coordinate 1,516,466,502, forward strand.
TTATGTATACATACACCTAACATTCAACGTACTATGTTTCTTGTCATAGAATGTTTTCTAACATTAAAATATAAGCATAATATTATCATCAAATAATTTTGAGGTTCTCTTAATAACATGGAACTACTCATGAACTTTTAATGTGAACGATAATCTAGTACATTATAACATTTATGTTATTTAAATGAACAATAAATATGTGAAAATAAATTTATTTATATTCAATACTATGAAAATATAGATAATCTAATATAAAAATAGTTTAGTTCTAGAGAACCAACTCTACCAAGATCCCACTTATACTAGATTAAACTATTAACTAATGGTTAGTTCTCATATTTTAAACATTATTATTTTGAGAATGGATATATTTTTTACTCTTACAAAATTTTCATAACTATGGTTTTAATTTTTACAATTCTTTATAGAGAATCTACTTATGATGATCTCACTATATTTGAGAAATCCCCTCATGTAGTGATATTACCAGATATCAAATTCCTATTTATTATCATAAATATGATATATTAGGCAATAAAAATTTCAAATCATATCATAAAATTATAACACTATTACTAATTTGGTATAAACCATAAATGAACAAATCATTTCTAAATCAGTTTTTACATTGCAGCAAAAGTCACAATATACTTGGTTATTATAAATATAGAAACCACATGTTATAATAAGTTTTACTTTCATATTAACATATCATTAATATAATAAATATTAAAACGATCTAATAAAACAAGTGTTATATCCCCTTAAAAAGTATTATTCTCCCTTTCCTTTTAACAGGAATGAACCCATTTCTACTTTCTTAAGTATTATCAGATAGTTCTAACCGAAATTCTACAGAGTTAACCTATTTTTTTTTTAATATTTAGTTACTGTGAACCATGAATAAGTAGTATAAAAACATCAATACATATAAAGGAATGTTAGATTGGTTCATACCACTCAATATTGTGAAATTAAATTTATAATTTTCTTCTAATACAACACATGTTATATAAATGAGATTTCATACAATGTGACATAGGAAACCATTTTGTTTTGAATTGTTCTATTCTATATTTTAAATACATTTTCAAAATATATAATATGAATATATTAATCAATAAAAATGATCTATTTCTATAAATCATGTTCCCTAGAATTGGGTTGTTTTTTAAGTCATTCTTGAGGAAATTCATTTCCATGTCTTTGTAAGATAGGTAGACTATATTTTTTTTTCTTATGTAATATACGTATATTTCATGAAAAAATTATCACTCCCACTAAAATATTTTATACACCTGGAACTATCTAATTCAAAATGAATATCTTATGACAATTATGCTTAATTATATAAAAAAATAGATACATTAAAGTTAAATATCTTATTGTCATTAATTTTTGTCACCAACACCTCTGGTTGTGTCATATAAATATGTTTCACAAGGTATATATTTATGGAATCATTATATGAAGTCTAACTACTAAATATTGTGATACTATAATTATAATGAAAGGTATAATTAAAATTAATTTTATCAATGCTGACTAGATTAAAGTTTTTTTTCATAGGTTAAGTATTGGACATAAGTTAATCCTTTTAAGAATCAAAATGTTTTAATAAGTAACCGCGTACACAATACACATAAAAATAACAATAAATACCCACATAAATTATCATGTCTAGAATCTTCAAAAATTTAGAGACCATAGATTTTGTTATATAGAATATATTATTGAATTAAAACATACTTTTTAATAATAAAATATATCCATTTATTTCTTCTCTATGAGAATAATTATTCTTATGAAATAAATCACTATTCTGTGTGAATATAAAACCACATATTCTATTTTAACATTATTTATATTTGGAACAAAACCTACCACCCAACATTGTAGTGTTTTGGGTTCATATAATAATTCTTATTCCGTTAAATCTTAGAATTCATTGATGTTTAGACCGCTCTGATTATCTCAAAAGATATGTGATTTTATATTATTGAAACATAGTCGATCTAGACTAATATGGGATGTTAATATACATAGTGGCAATATGATACTTAAAATAGATAAACTCAGTGTTTTATTTAATGTATGTTTATATCTAATTACATCTATTAAAAAATAGTTCTTGTTAAATACTATAATTCATACATAATTGGTTTTTTATCCTATCAAAATTAATATCATACACATTAGTTAATATAATTGAAAAAAGGTTAGTTATAGTTTTTCTATTTTTGAACCATGAATTGGATTAAATTTTATAATAAAAAAAATACATATAAGACATTTTATAGTTTCCATTTTACTACTATCAGGTTTATATGGTAATTGACGTTTCATATTACTTCCACACCACATAATAATAATTGATGAATAATTGGTTCTGATACTCTTTAGAAATCTATATCGGTGGATTATATATCATGTACCTAGTGTATTCATTTATTTACTAAGTATTCCTAAAATATCATAAATAAATCTCATGAAGTATAATCATTTACCTCTTATTTTTAAATTTTTAATAGTTCATGTGGTTTATTTATATATCTGTATTTGAATTTTGGAATTCCTTTAATTTATAAAGGTTTATTTATTTATTACTTGAAACTGATTATTCAATATACCTAGTGTCTTAGGTGTGAAGAGACTAAAACACCCCTGTGTACATAAAACATTCAACTACTATAATTTTTATTATCAATGAATTATCCTTCCATAATTAGGTAATTTTTGTCTTATATTTATACTCATTAATAAATGTTAATTTTAGATATTGATGATTTAAGAATTAAAGAACCATTAGTTATGTTTGAAAAAAAAATAAAAAAATTAATTCCAAAAATGAAATAATTTATTATAGCATCTAAGTAGACATTGAGAAAATGTTTTGGTAATGAAAAATAAAAATGTTTAACTTAAATCTATCTATAAATTAAAAATTTGTGCACTTACTTATACTGATATAATAATAACCCATATTTACCTACATTAATAAGGAACAAAAATTATAATAATCTCTTTTTTTATTTCTTTATTCCTATGTTTGAACACAAATATGTGAGTATATTTTATCTAATACACTTAAAGTAAGACATTATTATTAATTATAAGGAGAAATACACTTGAAGTAGATAAAAATTATTACTTATTATTCAATTTCTTATAGTATTTATTCTGATACCATTTCTTACTACATGAGAAGTAAATAACCCCTTATTTAATTTTATCCCCATAAATATTATATTTTTAAATGATTTTTTAATTTTAGTATTAAACATGAATATGATATGGGATTTCAAAAGTTATCTTTAATTTTATTTACCATAGTAAGAAGATTGTAGTTCTATGTAATCTATACACTCTTGGAAAAGATTAATTAAAAAATTCATGAGTGCCTTATCTAAGTTGTTCATCATGTAATTCATAATGAATAGGGAGAACATTGAAGGTATGTGTGATAATACATGATTAATGGATAATTTATTTTCAATATTAAAAATAAATTCACTAAATGATCAACACACTCCCATATATTTAGCCATGATCAGTATATATGTATAAGTATTCTAGTTTACACTGGTATAGTGTAGTGAAAATATCAATTATCTGAAGACAGTACTTCTCTTTTTCATGTTCAAGAAGATGAATTTTCATGGTTTAAGCATCCATATACTTATATTTCTTCATAATCACTCCGAACATAGATGATAACATGATTTAAAAGATTTAATAAGAATATTTAATGAATCTATGTTAGGATTTCTTTTAATCTTCACTTGTTTAGTGATAGTGTTGATCAGGTATAGTGTATTCCATTATATAGAATACATTTTCATATATCATTTTTAGTTGTAAATGACTATACCATTAAAAGAAATTTGAGTGAGTGAGGAAATTACCCAAATCAAAAAATTATCATAATGATTTTTTGGTTTCGATATCAAATATTATATAATTGTTAGAGTATATTATTAATAATTTATCAACATTTCCAAAAATATTTGAGATAAAATAATTTTAATCATTTTATTAGTCTCCCAATATTTTATCAAGTCCCAATAGTCCTCACTATTTGACTCAAAATGTTATATCTCATTGAAATTCTAGTGTAAAAGATATATATTTCCTTTCTAGAAACCAATATTAAAACAATTTAAATCATAAAAATTTATTTAGGTAGGTGGTATTGTCAAAAACTATCATGTAGTTTCTTAATCCATTGAGTGGACTCCATAATCTTAAAATCCTGATTTATATTTCCCCAAGAATTTTCTATAAATTTTTATTTAATAGAATATGTATGTTAAATTCAATACACATTTGTTAAAGTTGACTCATAATATTTTTTTAGACTCCTTGATAATTTAATTTTCTCCCAATTGTTGCTTGATTGACACTTTAACAATGAGTTAATCTTAACTCATTCAATGTAAGGATTTTATGACTTAATATTTGTTGGAAGTATTTTGTTTAGTGTAATAAAATTTCAAAATTTTATCTTTTTTCATGTATTGTTAATATTATGGGGAATTTATATAATTAATAAAAAATGATTTTGAAAAATAATTTACACATAATCCTAATTATTCTAATTCCATATTGTATGCTTGTCAATTTTTTTAGTAAAGTGATCACAATTAAGTATCTATAACATTATCCTTTAAATTATAAAAAATAATAAAAATAATGTTACATGATTAGGAGATTTATTAAAGATTGATTTATTAAGTGAAAGATAAGTCTACCTTTGACCCTATGTAAAACTCCTTGAGCTAACCTTGGTTCGAGTTGCTACATACTACCATTGACCTTTGTATCTTATGTGTATATTTCACATCGACTTTGATCCTAAACCGACTCCTCTGCTAGGATCTCATCCTTCACATATTAATACTCACATAAAGGAAATGAAAACCAAAATAATGGTTATGGGGTTTACAAAAAATTAACCCTAGACACATAGGTCCTATTAAAATAATGCTAGTATGGATGAATCACAAACAATCATCTTTAAATTAATAAATATTTATCATATATTACAACCCATGAAATAATACTAGACTAAACTGATATCCAACAATTACATTGGTCGGTAAATATCATGATCAATCGTATAAATGACCAGAATATACATTTACATCACTGAGTTTAAATTTATTTCTGTCGTTCACTATTAATCTAAGTTACCTGAAATAATAATTAATTATATTATTAATCTATTAAATAATTTATATTATATCCATCAAAACTATTCTTTAGGTTCAAAATAATTTTAATTTTAAATAAATGTAATAAATTTGTTTTACTTGAAATTAATTAATTAAACGATGCTTACTTAGAGGAAACCCGATGTGTACCCGCATGAAGTACCCAAAATGTTCCTTGTCATGTGTTGTGCACTCACATGATAGATATCATACATGACATGTCATGTAAATAAATAGAATGTACAATTAATAAATGACACATGGAAACATGTTATATTATGTTTTGTGTATTTCTATTAATGCACATAGAATATATGACAAGTAATGGACATACAGGATGTGCATTTCCAAATTTTACAATGAAATTATTAAGCATTTAATATTATTTAAACCCCACCACACGGTGTGTAGATCCAATTAATTACACACAGAAATATGTTAGCTAGGTTTAATGGAATAAGTAATTAATTTATTATATTAGTGTAATCAAGTAGGAGATACACTGTGTGTATAATATTTCCACGAATCATATAATCCACCCACTATCTGTCTTATATACACACCAAGGGACTCAGAATGTATTTCACTATGAACATTTAAGAGGTAGAAGACATGTACAATGGCCACAAGTTGAGTAAACTCCTTGTTTCATGGGTATCAATTGAAATGCCTCATGTAGTAAATTCATTATTAGTATTTGAACCTGATATTTATGTGAATTTCACTATAAAATCAAGTATAATAAATGTTTTTGATTCTAGCTACTCATCGGGTATTTTGGAAAGTCATGTTCATATTTTAATAGGTTAATATTAAGTGTGTAATGATGAAACATTTTATTTTACTTTCATGAAAAATCAAATTAATTTAAATTCCTTCCTGGTATAAAAAACCTAGATACACAACATGTACCTATGGGTTACTTAGCAAGTAATTCAATGTTATCTAGGAAGAATCATCAAGACCTCTTGATGGGTTATTAAAATGGTATACATGTGTTCTTAACCCTTTTCTAGATATATTAATATTAATAAAGAAGATATATTGGATTTTAAATTAAATAATTAATAAATTGAATATGAAAAACTAATATTAATGTATAAATTAATCAAGAAATAATTATGAATTATAAATTTGAATGTGACCTAATAATACATGAATGTTTTAGATATAGAAGAATTATATGTCCATCACATTCCCAACTATCCACAAGAACATTAAAAATAATAAACATGTATAACTATTATAATTGATGAAATAAAAATGAATCTGAGAACCAAGAGTGAGGTGGTTACACTCTAAATTTATAAATAATTTTTTTAAAAAAAAATAATCAATATAGAGTTATTTATTCAATGTATAAGTTGATCAATTGATCCTCATCTAGGTTGTAACATCATTATGTCAGGAGGATCTAAAATACAATCTTTCTAGTGGTTATATACTCATAGTCCTCGATCTCTGAATGAAACTAATGGGGTGTAGTGTGATGGGAAGAATAATATGGCTACCTTAGATTTTTCATATTGAATTCAACACAAACCCTCAGGTTTGTACACTGTATTTATATTATTCTAACATTTTTTAGAAGGAGGAAAGAGTGGAATAATTCTTTTTCTCTATATAGAATCCCTATATATTTTCTTCATCGAGAGACAATTATGTAGAGAGGATACATTATGAACAATGATGTCTTTCTTGGTCCAGAAAAGGTAATGAATGATTATATAATGGTGGGAGTCAAAAAAATATATTTAAATATTAAGGAAATATTATCAAATATAATTATTATAGTTAATTAGTCATATGAAACTAATAACATATAGTAGAAATATAAAATATTGTGAGATAATGAGAGATCAAAAACACTTTTTATAGAACTTCAGTTTATGCTGAAAATAAAAACACTCTTCACCTCTCCTTACTCGGCGAGAGAAGTGATATTCACTAAAGAACTAATTATTAATTATTAATCATAACCAATTACATCATACCTTTTCTAATGGATATATAACTAATATATACATTGTAACGTCCCGGACCCGGGTGCCACGCAACGGGTGCCCCGAGCCCAGTTCGCCACGTGACCTCAAGCGCATTTCTCCAAACGCCAGAGGCTGCCGACTAGCAGCGAGGGCCCAGGTTTGAAAGTGGGGAAACTATGCCCTCATTTGTCAAAGTGTAGCGTAGCGGAATACCAAAATAAACATACAAAAACTGCGGATGCAGTAAACATACACAACTAAAATAACTATAGCAGTGGATATAACCAACAATATATAAGTGTTGATGCCACATGTTTCAAGTTCTAAGAAAGCAGCCAGAACATGATATACATCAATACAGTGAAGCAGAAACATAGTACAACAAAGAAAGAAAAATATCTAGTAGCGACATCGCGAGCCTAGGCTTGGTCCCATGCCCTCCTACTCCTCAGCAACAGTAAAGTACCTGTATAGGGAATCTTGCCCCTATCTACACCTGCAGCAACATAATCAGTTTGGGCCGAAAACCGTGACCCAAACAGGGTGTGAGAAATATATCTCAGTAGGCACCCACCAAAGGCCCGTGCTCAACTATGTGTAAAACATGCAACAAGTGTGCAGTAGTAAAAAATGCAATAACTAAGCATTACTCAAATGTAACTAACTTAACAGTTAAATTTCCATTTTATTATTCATTTAATTCCTTTAATTTAGTAACATTTTTGTTCTCAACAGCACCAAGCCCTCAGGATAACCAAAATTGTGCCCTCATGCTAAAATAGTAACCACGCCCTCAGGCTTTCCCTTAGGCCAAACAGAATCCAACCCGCAGGTATTGCCCTCAGGCGTAACAGAAATTCTCTCCCTCAGGCATACGAAGTGTAACCCTCAGGCACAGAAGCCAAGCCCTCAGGCACGAAAGGTTTCCCTCAGGTGGAATAACGACAGCCCTCGGGCTAAAACAGTCACACTCTCAGGCTAATCACAACAACGCCCTAAGGCTAAATAGGTAACCGGGCCATGCCCAATATATCAAAATGCAGTAAACAAGCAATTCCTCTCAAGGCAATTCTACAGTTACTACATTTAAGGCATACCCTCAGGTATCCTGGCCAAACGGCTAAATAGAGGAACACACCCCTCGGGAAGGTCCTGGATCCAAGCAACAATCCCAAACAACATTTCATTATCACAATTTAATCACCTATGCAATTCTAGGCATTAAATATAGAAACGAACTCAGCCACACGACACCCCAACATGGGTTCGTGGCACAAAAACGCACAAAAACGCACGAAAATTGGAAAATAAACACCAAGTTGCCTACCTTATATGTCAACAAACACTATACCCGAACGACGACTTCGGAAACGCCCAAGAACGACATAGATCTGATAAAGAACAAAACCCATTCAAATGTAAATAACTTACGTTGGGAGAATAATTGGCAAGAATGGTACCAGGAGGAGGAAGGTCTTACCCGTACGGTTCCAACGAGATCGTCCGAAGCCGAATTGGATTCCAGACGAACTCCCGGTGGATCTTCAAAGGTCCGGCCTCCTCCTTTGGCTCCAAAATGGCTCAAACGCCTCCTCTACTAAATGAGGAGGCTACTGCATGTTTTAAGTAGAAATAAACAAAGTACACGACGTGTACTTCTTTCATTTAACTGTTCATTTGGCAGCACCAGTACTGTTCACCTACCGACAAGAGTACACGACATGTTCTCCCAAGTACACGACATGTACTCCCAAGTACACGGCGTGTACTGCCGTCCAGCTGGAAGTGACTCCACCGCCTTACTTTTTAACCTGCCGACTTACTACACGGCATGTAAAGGACCCCTACACAGCGTGTAGTCGGTTCCTACACACTTTGTCACCGGCGAGGCTACACGCCCTGTGTACTTATCCCAACATGTCCAAAAGTTCACGGCGTGTGGACAAAGTACATGGCGTGTAGTTTCAAAATTTAGGATTTTCCCCACTTTTCCATATTTCTCAAAATCACTTAAGGAAAGGAAAAGAAGAAGCCTGTACCTCTAAAAAAAGAACCAGGTTCTTACAAACTTCCCCCTTATAGCAATTCGTCCCCGAATTTCCCTTTCAAGGGTGGCGAAGAGAAAGCTCAGAACAGCTCTGGCCACTGAGCACGTACATCGGCCTCCCGCTCCCAGATCTCGTCCTGCACTCGGCCATGCTGCCATAGCACCCGTACGAGAGGAATTGACCGGCCTCGAAGAAACATCGTGCTCCTATCAAAGATATGGATCAGATGCTCCTCAAAGGACACATCATGCTGCAGCTCAACCTACTCTGGATGAAAGGTGTGAGATGGGTCTGAATGGTAGTGACGCAACTGAGACACGTGGAAGACGTCGTGCATGGCTCGGTACTGCTGTGGTAACTGCAACCGATAGGAAACCATCCCGACTCTCTCCAGGATCTAAAATGGCCCCACATTCCTCGGCGAAAGCTTACCCTATCTCTTGATCCGTTTGTGTTCCAGCCTCGGTGAAACACGCAAGAAAACCTGATCCCCAACCACAAACTCCAAAGGTCGTCTACAACGATCAACATAAGACTTCTGATGAGATTGAGCGGTAGCCATCTGCTTCTGAATTAACTGGACCTGCTCAGATGTCTCATGCACGTACTGTGGTCCCAGTAAAGCTGTCTCACCTGCCTCTAACTAGCACAAAGGTGATTGGAATGGCCTACCATATAAAGCCTCGTATGGTGCCATCTCAATAGTTTCCTGAAAACTATTCTTATAGGAAAACTCGACTAAGGGTATATTCTTCTCCCAAGAGCCCCCAAAGTCTAGGACGCATGCGCACATCATGTCCTCTAGCACTTGTATCGTCCGCTCTGACTGGCCATCAGTATGAGGGTGGTATGTTGTGCTCAGAAGCACCTGTGTACCCAGTTCCCTCTGAAAACTCTGCCAGAAATGAGAGGTAAAGCGGGCATCCCTATCTGAAAGGATAGAACAAGGGACCACATGCAGACGTACGATCTCTCGGATATAAAGCCTTCCGAGATCGTTCACACCAAAGGTCTCCTTGATTGGCAAGAAGTGATCTACTTTCGTAAGTCTGTCCACAGCAACCCATACGGCGTCGTTGCCTCGATGTGACCTTGGAAATCCCGTCATGAAATCCATCGCGACATCATCCCATTTCCACTTCGGAATGGGAAACTACTGTAACAGCCCATCTGGTCTCTGATGCTCTGCCTTCACCTTCTTACAGGTGGAACACCTCGTAACAAAACCAGCTATCTCTCTCTTCATACCCGGCCACCAGTACTAACGTCTCAAGTCTCGGTACATCTTGGTAACCCCGGGATGAACTGCCCAAGCTGAAGCATGAAACTCCCTCATCAACTCCTCATGTATATCCCCTGGAACCCATACACGTCCATGGAAGCGCAAAAACATGACATCGCCTATCGTCCAACTGGGAGGAGGTTCCTCACTTGCCACCGAATCCCATAGAACTAGGCCTTCTGAAACCGATAACTTCCTCATCCTCACTCTGTCCAGGAGGGTAGAAGTCACAGATAACGAGGAAAGATAAGTCTGCCCCTGACTGTCATGCACCTCTAGATGCATCTCAGAGAACAAGGCCATAAGCTTCCACTCACCACTGGCCTCCTGCACTGCATGTATCTGAGTCTTCCTGCTCAGTGCATCGACTACTGCACTACCTTTACCAGGTGTATAGGAAAGCTCAAAATCGAAGGACTGTAGGTACTCGACCCACTTTCTCTTCCTCAGATTCACATCATGCTGAGTAAAGATATACTTGAGGCTTTTGTGGTCGGTGAAAACCACAAAATTCTCTCCCAACAGGTAATGTCTCCAACAGCGCAACGCATGCCCAACTGCAGCCAACTCAAGATCGTGCGTCGGGTAATTCCTCTCATGTGGCCTCAACTGCCGAGACCCGTATGCCACAACTCGGTCTCCCTGCATCAAAAAGGCTCCCAGCCCAATCCCTGACGCATCACAGTAAACTGTATAGCTCTTCCCCTGCTCTGGGAGTATCAGGATTGGTGCTGATGTCAGCCTTCCCTTCAGGTCCTGAAAAGCTGTCTCACAAGCTTCTGACCAAACGAACTTCACACCCTTCTTAGTCAGACCTGTCAAAGGTACTGCTAAGTGGGAGAAGTCTTGTATGAAACATCTGTAGTAACCAAACAGACCTAAGAAACTCTGTATCTCAAACACGTTCTTGGGCTGCTCCCAGGAAACTACTGCTCTCACTTTCTCTAGGTCCACTGCAACTCCTGCCTCTGAGCTGATATGACCCAGGAAGTGAATCTGGTCCATCCAAAAGTATAACTTCGAGAGATTAGCATATAACATATGCTCTCTCAGTATACTCAATACGATCTCAAGATGGGTGGCATGGTCGTGTCGAGTGTGAGAGTACACCAAGATGTCGTCCACTAATACTACCACAAATGAATCAAGATACGGATGGAGCACACGATTCATCAAAGCCATGAAAACTGCTGGTGTGTTCGTGAGTCCGAATGGCATAACCGTATACTCATATAGACCATATCTGCTCCTGAAAGTTGTGAGAGGTATATCAGAGGGTCTAACGCGCAGCTGATGATATTTGGATCTCAAGTCAATCTTCGAGAACACTCGTGCTCCACGAAGCTGATCAAACAGATCATCTATCCTCGGCAAGGGATATCGGTTCTTAACCGTCAATTGGTTCAACTTCCGATAATCCACACAAAGACTAAGGGTACCATTCGCCTTCTTCACAAAAAGGACCGGAGAACCCCAAGGAGAAGTACTGGGTCAGATAAAACCCTTCGCCTGTTGCTCCTATAACTGCCTCTTGAGCTCCTGCAACTCAGGCGTGGCCATCCTATAAGGAAGAATGGACACCGGTGCTTCTCCTGGCATAATCTCGATAGAGAAATCCACATCACGCACTAGAGGTAGACCTGAAAAGTCGTCCGGGAAGACATCCCTGAAACGATCGACAACTGGAGGGAAATCCGTCTGACAAGTCCCCTGGTCATCCAGATATAAGCTTGCAATCTGGGCTGTGACTCCACCTCGGCCATGATGCTCTGGTCCATCTCGACTCGCCTAAACATACCACTCGCCCTTGTATAGAAACTCTCCACCATCTGGTGATGTGAAATGCACCCTGCGACGATAGCAGTCTACAAAACTTGGACGGGAACCAACCAGTCCATCCCGAGAATGACGTCATAGCTCGTCATCTTCAGGTCATAGAGGTCCCAAAGGAAGTGACACCTACCAACCTCAAGGGGGAACTCCTTGCACTGACACACACCAACCATCCTAGTCCCCAATGGAGTGTCTAGCGTCAAGAGATCAGAAGAAGTAGAAACACCGAGCCCAAGGCTCTCCACAACGGGTACTGATATAAAACTATGTGTAGCACCCGTATCAAAAAGTGCTGAAGACAAGACAGAAGCTACTAGAATAGTACCTCTGACTGTCAAAGGTCCGAGATCCTGCCCCTGCTGGGTCTGTTGCACTACATATGCCTATCCAGTGCCACGGCCCTACGACACAGCCTGGCTACCCTGAGCTGTCCCGCCCTGTTGCCTCTGATATCCTGGTGTCTGGCTACCACGGCCATGACCACCATCTCTGCCTGCACGCCCTGATGTATTCCAGTTCCCTGACTGGTAAGAATCCACTGGTCCTGCTTCTGCACGCGGAGTCTACACAGAACCCCTCTCACTAGCCACTAGTAGAAACGCCCTGCAAAAGCGCTGTAGATGACCCATCTTGCCGCAAAGTCGGCACTCCACTAGGTATCGTGGACACTGCGGCCTCTTGTGACCCTCTCTACCACACTGGTAGCACCTGATCGGGCGACCTGAAGAAGCTGCATGGATGGTACTTCCGCCCTGAGATAAGTCCATCTGTCTCTTCCTCTTGCCAGCAGAAATAGTACCAGTAACTGGTGCCGAACCGCCCTGACCCACACCACTAGATTCTCATAGGTTCCTCTCTGTAATCAACACCTGATTCACAATCGCGTGTACAATAGGCAACCAAAAAACATTCACTAGCGCTCAGATGTCATACCGAAGACCATCCTCAAAAATTCTGGCTCTCAGCATCTCATCACCCACCAGCACGGCTGAAAAGCGCTGAAGCTCCGTAAAATGAGCAGAATAGTCCATCACTGACATAGCTCCCTATTTCAGATTCATGAACTCTCGAACTCTATCTTCCCTCAGCGTCTCGGGAAAGAAGAAGTCATAGAAGACTGTCTGAAAATCCTCCCACGCCATGTCCCTGTGATGCTCTGACTGGGTGGTAACATCCCACCACCTCTTGGTGGAATCACGCAGCATGTAAGTCGCGAGCTTGACCCTCCACCCTGGAGGCGTCTCAAGATGCTTGAAAATAGTCTGCATCGATCCTAGCGAAGACTCTGCAGCCTGTGGTCTGGCATCCCTTGAAAACATAGGCGGATGCTCCTACTGAAAAATACGCGTCAGCTCGGCCATATATGTGGCAGCCTACGGTGCTCCCTGAAAGGTCTGCATGAACCGCAATAAGCCTTCACGGAACTAAGCCTCCACGACCATGTCCGGTATAACAGCTGGTGCCGCATCTAGCTCTCCTGGTGGATCAAATGGTAGCCCATGGCCCACCATCTCCAGAGTATAATCATCGCCGCTCTCTTGGCGAACAACTCACGGTCTTCTAGGTGGAATGACTCGACAAGGTCAAAATCATGCCCCAGATCCAGGATTTTTAAGACTGAAACGAAGGAACCACAAATGAACAAGAGGAAGAAGGCATTTCAAAATTTGCAAAACAAGACTACACGGTGTGTACACAGACAACACGGCGTGTACTTGACTTCCTTTCCCCTGCCCGGGTTCTTCTACACAGCTAAGCCACACGGCTTCCGTTCAACAAAACTACACGACGTGTATAATATCTACACGGTGTGTACTGTGTTATTTTCCAACTTCCTGTGTTGTCTGTGACATGACCGACCACTCGGCTTTACTCTACACTGCGTGTTACACCCGCACACGGCGTGTACACCATCCCGTTTCCCAGCCACACGGCTAATCACCACACGGTCTATTCTCATACAAGACTACACGGCGTGTCCCAAAGGTACACGGCATGTTCCTGAAGAGGTGACACCAGCCCGTGTTGTTAGTTACACGGTCGATTCCCCAGGTCACACTACACGACGTGTCCATAACTAACACGACGTGTTCTGTCAAGGAGTTCGCCGACCCATGTTGTTAGTTACATGGTCGGACTCCAGGTCAACACTACACGGTGTGTACAAAAACTACACGACATGTTTTACCCAAGTCCTTACCTACCCCGTGTCACCGCCCACATGGTTTGTGACACGGGAAGAGACTACACGGCGTGTACTAAAAAAAGTTCATTTTTCTTCCCGAACAGAAGAACATACACGATGTGTATAAAGCACTACACAGCGTGTATACTGGGTTTCTGGATAGTATGCCTCAGAAACTTCTCTGGAACCCAGAAAATACCGAAAAACAACACCTAAGTGTCAAATTCTGACTCGTGGGGGCCCATACACCCCACGAATCAATGTTTGACATCTTATTTGTGTTATAACCAATAACCAGTCAATGACCCACCAAACTCCGGTCAATGGGGGCCCATACTCCCCAAAGACAAAAGTTTGGCGTCCATTCTATAAAAAAGCTCAAACAAAAATACCATATCACAAGGCAGGTATTTATCAAGAAGCTATCACAACAACATGCTTTTCTAGCACAACAACTATCACAACAACATGCGAATTTATAATGCACCTACATGGCATGGAAACTATGCATGACATGTGATATCTAGAATGTTCCTATATGATTCATGAGACGAAATACCCTCATCTCATCGGGTTGCAACTAAATAGAACCCACAGATAAAATATAAACAACACAATCCAAGTGCATCACCCAACGGTGAAAACATATCTATCGTAAAATTGAAAATCAAATAATGCAAAATACGAGGTAGAATGGCTTTTCTATGTACATGGGTTAGCTACGCCCGGGCATAGCTTATTACCAACTACCGTTCTATCCTATCCCTGACTACGGCTCCAAATAGTAAGTCAAAGAAATGATACCTGCCTCTGATACCACTTTGTAACGTCCCGGACCCGGGTGCCACACAACGGGTGCCCCGAGCCCGGTTCGCCACGTGACCTCAACCGCATTTCCCCAAACGCCCGAGGCTGCCGACTAGCAGCGAGTGCCCAGGTCTGAAAGTGGGGAAACTATGCCCTCATTTGTCAAAGTGTAGCGCAGTGGAATACCAAAATAAACATACAACAAAAGCAGAAGCAGTAAACATACACAACTGAAATAACTACAGCAGTGGATATAACCAACAGTATATAATTGATGATGCTACATGTTTCAAGTTCTAAGAAAGCAGCCAGAACATGTTATACATCAATACAGTACAGCAGAAACAGAGTACAACAAAGCAAGAAAAACAGCTAGCAGCGGCATCGCGAGTCTAGGCTCGGTCCCATGCCCTCCTACTCCTCAACAATAGTAAAGTACATGTATAGGGACTCTTTCCCCTATCTACAGCTGCAACAACATAATCTGTTTGGTCCAAAAAGCGTGACCCAAACAGGGTGTGAGAAATATATTTCAGTAGGCACCCACCAAAGGCCCGTGATCAACTGTGTGTAAAACATGCAACAAGTGTGCAGTAGTAAAAAAAATGCAATAACTAAGCAGTACTCAAAAGTAACTAACTTAATAGTTAAATTGCCATTTTATTATTCATTTAATTCCTTTAATTTAGTAACATTTTTGAGCTCAACAGCACCAAGCCCTCAGGCTAACCAGAACCGTGCCCTCAGGCTAAAATAGTAACCACGCCCTCAGGCTTCCCCTCAGGCCAAACAGAATCCAACCCATAGGTATTGCCCTCAGGCATAAGAGAAATTCTTGCCCTCAGGAATACAAATTGTCACCCTCAGGAACAGAAGCCAATCCCTCAGGAATGAAAGGTTGCCCTCAGGCGGAATAACGACAGCCCTCGGGCTAAAACAGTCACGCCCTCAGGCTAATCACAATAATGCCCTCAGGCTAAACAGGTAACCGGGCCATGCCCAATATATCAAAATGCAGTAAACAAGCAATTCCTCTCATGGTAATTCTACAGTTACTGCATTTAAGGCATACCCTCGGGTATCCTGACCAAACGGATAAACAGAGGAACACACCCCTCGGGATGGTCCTGGATCCATGCAACGATCCCAAACAACATTTCATTATCACAATTTAATCACCTATGCAATTATAGGCATTAAATATAGCAATGACCTCAGCCACACGACACCCCAACATGGGTTCGTGGCACGAAAACACACAAAAATGCACGACAGTTGGAAAATAAACACCAAGCCACCTATCTTATACGTCAATGAACGCTATACCCGAACACCGACTCCAGAAACGCCCAAGAACAGCGTAGATCTGACGAAGAACAAAACCCATTCAATCATAAATAACTTACATTGGGAGAAGAATTGGAAAGAATGGTACCAGGAGGAGGAAGGGCTTACTCGTATGGTTCCAACGAGATCTTCCGAAGCCGAATTGGATTTCAGACGAACTCCCGGCGGATCTTCAAAGGTCTGGCCTCCTCCTTTGGCTCCAAAATGGCTCAAACGCCTCCTCTGCCAAATGAGGAGGCTACAACCTGTTTTAAGGAGAAAAAAACAAAGTACACGGCGTGTAATTCTGAGTACACGGAGTGTACTTCTTTCATTTAACTGTTCATTTGGCAGCACCGACACTGTTCACCTGCCGACAAGAGTACACGACATATACTCTCGAGTACACGGCGTGTACTGCCGCCCAGCTGGAGGCGACTCCACCGCCTTAATTTTTAACATGCCAATTGACTACACGGCATGTATAGGACCCCTACACGGCGTGTAGTCGGTTCCTACACCCTTTGTCGCCGGCGAGGCTACACGCCCTGTGTACTTATCCCAACACGTCCAAAAGTACATGGCGTGTGGACAAAGTACACGACGTGTAGTTTCAAAATTTAGGATTTTTCCCCACTTTTCCATATTTCTCAAAAATCACTTAAGGAAAAGGAAAAGAAGAAGCCCGTACCTCTAAAACAAGAATCGGGTTCTTACATACATGACTTTTTATGGAGATTCAAGACTTTTTAAAGGACTTACATTAAAGTATTGGTGTTACAAACCAAAAAATATAACCTTAGAATCCGGGATTCACAACCTAATATTAAATAATTAATTTGATGTAGAAAATAATGAACGACAATTTTTATGTAAAATATTTTATATTAGAATGATTTAGAATAACAATAATCAATGAAATAGTTAAGGAAAAAGTTGATTTAGACTAGAGAATCACAATAACATGGTTCTTGATATTCCTTACAAGGTAGTTTTGAATGTACATTTTGAGTTACTTCTTGGTATTTCTTCAAGTACTGAGTTTCTAAACCATTGTTTTCTAGAAAATAAAGAATTTTAAGGTTTAAACTAATATTTTATCACAAAGTTTTATGTTTTTATCATCAATCATCCATGTAGTCTTGAAACCTATAAATAATATTGGAATTAACTAGACTCATTCAGACTATTAGAATAATTTGAAATGATAGTAATAACATAATAATAGTTCAATGAAATAATAATAATAGTAATTGTAAAAAATTATCAATTATATATAAGGAATTTTACAAAATAACCATTAATTATTAATATAAAATAAATAATTCGAAACACCTAAGAAAAGTTCGACATAGTTAAAATCATTGGAATAATTCAAATAAATAAGATAATAGTGTTACCATTATTCTGAAATAATTATGGTGGATGTTTAGTATGATAATTCTATCTTTATTAATAATAAAAATATTATTCAAATATTTCTTAAATTACCATTTAATACATTTTACCAGATCTTCATAAATTTAGAACTTTTTAAATTTAAATATAAATTTTAAATAATATTTTCCTAATTTATCTTTAACTGATGAATTTATAAATAATATATTCATAAAATTTAGTTTTCCTAATGTTGTATAATATATTTTATTTAATGATTCTAATTTTGTGATTTTTTTGAATATATATTTATATATATATTTGGATTTTCATTTGGATTCACTACGGTGTTTAGCCATCACAGGACCCAAAATTAATATACTAAAAATATTAATATATTTTAATAACATGAGCACACATCATTTAATAATTATTTTTAGAATTTATAGAGATATCATATGATAAATCTTAGATAATAGTATATTTTGGACAATAGTCTTTGACCTCGAAGTGATATATGGTTGGTCGACATATGATTTTTTTTGGAATGTGGCTATTAGTGGTGTGTTAAATAAATAATAATAATAAATTATTTTATTTTAAATTAAAAAAAACCTTGGTTTCATTTATTAATACATATATATTATGTTTTTTTAGGTTTAGATTCATAACCATGTGAGAATTATAGGAGGAGGGATCATTCCTCGTACTTCATTGGAACATCAGGATCAAAGAACAATGATGAATGAATTGAGGTGAATTGTGAGACGACTAATGAGTAAAACAGATCATTCCCCCATCTCTAAGAGATATATAATTCACCAATTATTGATCCATAAATGAGTTTGGGATTGTTATTTTTGGTTTTTTACCCTTGAATAAATTTTTATGCATGAATTTTCATTATTCTCTTAATTGATCTATAATTTCCTATTCTTCACATGATCCCACATATAAATTTTATTATCGAATTTGGTTTATATTTTTTGTTAATTATTCCACCCATTTTTCATAATATTTATGGTCATTGGTTGGGATATCATAATCCAATGATGATCTCACATTGTTTATGTGCATTTACCCCCATTGTTATTCCATTCATCACCGTTGGACATTGGGGTCGTCATGGTTTGACATTTCCTAGGAGGGTTCAATTGATATAAAACCCATGAATTCATGGAGGATTTATACATGATGTTAAAATCAATTTTTTAGATGGGTCAAGGTTTGACATGGGATGTGTGTGATGGATTCATATATTTTGGATTTGGAGCAGCGATATGAGGTGTGATAGCTTCACACAGGTGAACAGATTCTTTATTTATAGCCACTAGAGGCTGGAGATTGATGATTGATGATGGTCCCCTTAATCATTGGGTAAAACAACATTGATATTTATGGTATAAATTTCATATTGATGAACAACGTGAAGACCTAAATTTACTTCCTAAAAAAACTTGACTACACCCCATGTATTTTGGAAGAACACAGTACATGTATTCCCTTTGACCTGGTGTCCAGGGTTTTAGATGAAGTTAGAAATATAATGACATTTATGAATCATAAATTCAAAGTGACCCAATATTGGTGGCTAGAAATATACTATATGAGTACATGAGAATAAACATGTCCTGACACATGAGCACAACCAGAGTACATAGAAAAGACCGTATACTAAGGCATGACTTGGGTACTCAAACACGACCAGTATACACAGGCACAACCAGTGTACAAAAGTATGATATGAAAGGACATTGGAATGCCTCAGTGGACTAAGACATACCATGAACCACATGAATATGCAATGTAATCCCACATGTACAACCACTCTATGTGTAGGTTAGGACACGTCTAGGTATCCAGGTGAGGTCACATGACATGTACCTCCCTTAGGGATTTTTCCTTTCACATGTCATTCTTATAGAATCTTATTTTGGACCACGGGAAGCCTATACTAAATAATTTTCCATTTAGGATGTGATGGTGGACTTGATTTTGGAATCAGAGTTATGTCATGATGTTATATGAACACGACACTTATTTTAACAAATCTTGGATGATATGAGTGATTAGGATATATTATCTGAAAGACTTTGGGGTTTTAAAACCCACTGTTTAAATAAGTAGTGGTTCCCTATGATCTTTTCCTATGTAGAGTTTGAAACCTACATTTCTACATACGAAATATTTCCTCTATCTATGGGGTGTGACCCCACATCTTGGAGATCTAATAAGGAAATGGTCCTCCACTAGAGAATGTACAACTTAAATTTTGGAGTGAAGTGGTGAGGTTCATGTCTTCAACATGGATACTTATGTAGTTTCATGTGAATTTGACCATTGAAAATGGAGCATTAGAGTTTTTGGATGACTCATCATTCTTAGATTTTCTGTAGGGATGAAAATCCCTTTCTCTCTCAAATGGGATTCTTTATGAGTATATTTTAGGGGTTTTTATTTTACTCTTTCTATGGATTTATCTATCCTTTATTGAATCATTATATTTCCCATATTATGGTTTTCATGGAACCCTACTAGGTATGCATATACCCTTCCCTACATGGGGTTTTATCAGACATGTCATGTCTTATGAAGATGATAGGAAGGTTGGTATTGAATTCCGTGGAGAATATAGATACTTTGGGTTCCTAGACTGTGTTGGGTGGATGGATATCGATATAAAGATCCCGACACTCTTTAGTTTTCCTTTTTCCAGTTTTTTTCAGGTTGGAATTTCATTTCACTTTGGGTGTGTATTTGTTTCCTTTATAATTTGGTTTTATATTATAATATTCTAACATTTTTTCCTAGAGGTTATTTCATGCATGGTTTTACTATCGATGTTAATTCGATTCATTAATTCCTTTAACTTTTTCATGGATATGGTTGTGTGCATGTGTACAGGTACATAAGGCTATGGCCTTTCATTTTAGTTGAGGACATCACCACTCTTATTTTCAATCCCTATCCTATTAGATGTGGGGTTTGAGTGTATCGCTCGGCTTTCCACCAACCAAGTAGGACCTAGTGAGTCTGGTCATGATAGAGTGATATCAAAGTAGTTCATCCTCATGTCAGTGTTTGGAGTTGGACCCATGGTGAGTATTAGTTTGGGAACATTGGGAAACAATGTTACTGTGTTTCAAGTGCAGATTTCTGGTCTTGGAAACCAATGTTGTTATAAAGGCTGATGAATCCATTCACAAAGACTTCAACTACCTTGTTGTTCAATTGGAATTTCAAGATATCAGTTGTAGGGAACCAATGGTACCTAAATTTTATACGATTGGGTATTTTTACTTTTTTTCTTTATTCATATCCCTATATATATGATCATCTAACCGTGGTTTTTCATGACAAATTTTTGGATGCCTCTGCAAAGACAACTAACTCAGATGTTGATACATGATTTACAAGAATATTAGTTGAGTGATGAGGCCTTAGTTTAGATAAATCATCATTAGGATTTCCCTCTAGGTAGGTATAGAGTAGGGACACAACCTTTCTAGTAGTGATTAGTTATAATGGGTTACGATGGTGATGCACATAGTATGAGAACATTTCATGAGTTCTAGTTATAGAAAATGTAGAGTTTTCATATTAAGTTCCTCCCTCAAGTAGAAAATTATTAGATCCAGTTAGTGACATGAGTCTTCAGGAAAATTGGACCCCGATTGATCATATGGTTGAACTTGTTGGATGTATTCTTCATAAAGCAACATGGTGCTTGTGGAGTTTTGTCATACAGAGCTATGGTGAGACAATGCTCTCAGGGTCAGACTTACAGTAACCATTTTATGATTATTATTACCCTTTTTTCTTATGATATATATATATATATATATATATATTATTGAGATTATTGAGCCAAATCCTAGGGTTATGATAATTTCCGAGTTCACCATGATGTCCAATGACTTCATGTGATGCTTACTTGATATTGAGTGAGATGGATTCTTTTGGGTGATGAAATTTTAAAAGTTCCTCTATAGAGGAATCCTTTTAAGTAAATTCTCCTTATAAATTCTTACCTATGTTAGGGTGTTCGAGTGCGATCTAGTTATTAAGATCTTCAATAAATAGTGAATCCAAAATTTTAGAGCCAATGGTGTAAAATATAGTTTTGAGTCATCTACAATAGCTTGTAGTAATTAGTCGATAGGATATCACTATAGGAGGCCTCCCAATGGATAGAATCTAACACATGTATCTACCATACAAGGTCCATGCAAATGATCCAATCAACTAGGAGAGTGTTTATGTTATACTTGTGATGAGAGAGGTCACATGCATGTGATTTCGTGATTTTTCATCCCATAAAGGACCATCAGATAGTGGATGGACCACTATGGAAGAAGTGTCACCATGATAAAGAATCTCCCCAGTATGGATAGAACAACCCATAAGGAGGTAGTTCTAATATAAGAGTAGGTGGATCTCTGGATAGAGTATCTACCGGTAAAGGGATATACTTTTAGCCGATTCCACCACAACCACTAGGTGGTTCACTCCATACATAGAGAGATGTCAGGTGAGGCCATGGGAAGCTGCCGGCTATAGAGGGTTATGAACCAGATGGACACAAGATGATTCAGGGTATGATAAATTTCTTTTCTACTATTTTACCATTATATTAGACAAAGGAGTGAGTCTTTCCTTTATATCCTTATCTCTTATACAAGAGGAATATCTTCCCATTGAGATATTATCCTAACATTTTTTTTCTATAGGTTCATACTAGGAGTGATTCTGCTATATCCCACATCTTCTAGCAGTGCGAGTTGACATTTTTTTGGGAGATTTTCTCATGGTACCTCTTGGTCATTGGGATGAATCCTTATGATGTCATCTTGGCGATAAATTGGTTTTCTATGGTGAGTTCCCATATAAACTATCATTATATGATATTTATATTCCTTTGTATTGATGGGTTGTGATTCTATTATTTGGGAAAGAAAAATACTTTGGATGAGAAAGTGGAGATCATGGGAAAGAAACTGAAACCTATCACCCATCAGTTAGTGAGTTTATCCATTATCATTCTGAGATATTTAGTCATATAGTTTCTAGCTATAGTAGAGGATTATATAGAGGTATTTCCATAATATGTCCCAAGACTACTTTTGAGGTGGGAGACTGAATTTGGCATTGAGTTTAACCCCAAAACTGCACCTATATAATTTGTGGCATATTGGATGGGGCCTATTGAGCTCCCGAAGCAGATGGTGCATTTATATGACCTTCAAGATAAGCATTTTATCAGACCCATTATGTCTCCCTGGCCAACTCTAGTTTTGTTGGTGAAAAAGGATGCTTGTACCTTGAGGTTTTGTGTATATTATAGTCTTAAAATCAAGTAATGATAAATGAAAAGTACCCCTTTACAATTATTGATCACCTTTTTTACTAGTTGAGAGGTGAAATTTGATTCTCAAAGACCAATCTCACATCCCTATACCATGATTTGAGTGTTCACGATGATGATATTTTGAAGAAAAAATTCTGATGTTGCTATGTACAATATTAGTTTACGGTGATACCTTTAGTTTGATGAATGGACCCACTATATTCATTGATATTATGAACTAGATCTTCAAGACATACCTAGATTGATTCGTTGTTTTATAAATCAATAAAATACTCATTTACTCTATATCATAGGCGGATCAAGAAATGTAACTAACGATTGTCCCATACATACTTTAGGAGCACCGTGTTTATGGTAATCCCTTGAAGTGTTATTTTTGGATTCACAAGGTTCAATGTTCAGGTAATGTCATCTCTGAGCAATGATTAAAATGGGACCTAAAAGGATTGATGCAATACATTCTTGGGAGACACTAATGAGCATGATGAAGATGCCAATTTTTCATAGATATGTGGGGTACTATAAGAGGTTTTTTGGATGAATTATCCTTGTTATAAGATCCTTTAATTTTTATAAATAAAATACATAGCCATTCAATTGGATTGAGTAGTGTTAGGTAGCCTTTGCAGAGTAAAGGTATAGGTTTTCCAATGATCGTATATCGAGTCAAACAAAGGATGGACGTGAGTATGTAGTGTT
Organism: Viscum album; assembly: GCA_963277665.1. NCBI lineage: Eukaryota > Viridiplantae > Streptophyta > Magnoliopsida > Santalales > Viscaceae > Viscum > Viscum album. The sequence goes on from OY728163.1 coordinate 1,516,490,625, forward strand.
TTGGTATTCATGTTTACATGGGATTGGTTTTGTGTTGATTTAGAGGTAGTAAGTGGTCACTTATGGTTTGAGGTAGTTTCTACCCCATGAGAAGAACTACATGACCAATTACCTTGATTTGGGATTGGTAATCTTTGATCTGATGATGTTGAGGTGCTGTCTTCTAGGAGAGAATTTTTCTTTATACTCAGATCATCAAAGACATAGGTTCATATTTAATATAAGAAATCATAACTCTAGCACCCCCGGTTTGAGGTATGTGGCCTTTTTTATGAAATTTTTATGTGTTTAAAGTGCATGGGATGAGTTGGGAAGAGGTTGGGAGAGTTTGGAATGGTTATGGATGAGTTTGGAGGCTTTTAAAGGAGTGCACGGTTTGAGCACGGTTATTGGAAACCGTGCGGGTTCTCCAGAAAACTGTATATGGGAGACAGTAGGCTTCGAATGGCCGGAGCATGGTTTTCCAAACCGTGAAAGGCAACCATGTAGACCCTTGCTCCCGAGGTAGTAGAGTGCACACGGTTAGCGCACAGTTTTCCAAACTGTGCGGACTAACCGTACGACCACATAAAAATAGGGTTATAAGTTCCGGGATCCCTCGGGAGTGACCAAAAACACTCCAATATTCCTCCCACTCGATCCTCACTCGGGATTTCAGGTTCTCAGGGGTTGGAGGGGCTCTCCCACTCGGTTTGGAAGGTTCTTGAAGAGGGTTCTTGGTTTTTTTTTGAAGGTGATTACCCCATGGAAAGTCTTCTCTCAAAGTTTATTTGTGTTTTCCTCTAGATCTGCTCTTCCCTCCTTCTTGCTTTTCTAGATCTACACTTTTTGTGTGTAGATCTAGGGTTTTGGTCACCTTGGATGATGATTTTAAGGCTTCTGATGGTTAGGGAAGGGGATCTAGAGAGGTTTCGGTGGTGCGTTCGCCAGATTGGAGGTGCGATTGCTCATGGTTAGATTTCTCTGGAACCCTAAATATAGGTGGCTTCTCTCTAGACTCCACTTAGTTAGAACTAGTGGTTCCTTATTACAATTAATTTTCGTGGTTGAAATTAATTGTGTTTTGATGTGCAAAGTTATTTGGAAATCCATTTGTGGATTTTTGGGAAAAGGGGGTTTTATGGTGAAATTCTTTTGTTGTGGATTTTAAAATGGAAATTTTTAAATGGTATGATATGGTTGATTTGTGAAAATGATGGATTGAAATGGTTTTAAATAAAAGGGTGGTTTTATTGAAATGTTGTTTGGCATGAAAAATGGTTTTAAATAAATGGGTGATTTATTGAAGTCGATTGATATGCAATGGATTTGGTTGATTGCATGTGGTTGTTCCCTTCATGGGATATATACTTGGCATTGGCTTGTTGTGAATGTTGTGTAGAAGTGGCGAGAAGTACCATTATAAAAAGGGGATGGATAGTGGACGGAAGGGCCACCATCAAGGATAAGTGGACGGGAAGAGCCACTAGTTGTGAATTGGTGAACGGGTTGGACGGATGCTCCACCATTTGGTTGTTTTGGTTTTTTGATGTGTATTGATTTTCAAGATAGAATTGTTGTGTTAATATCAAATGATGAAATGGTTGTGTCTTGTTTGGTTTACTTTCCCTTGGTTTCTTGGTTTGTGTGTGATGGCTTGGTAATGGCATGAATGGCTTATGAAAATGGATGCACTTGTGACTTGTTTTATATGAACTGTTGTATTGAAATGTGCTAATGATTTTATCCTAGTGGCGTGTGTAGATAAGTCATTTGGGGAAATCCTACAGAGTTTTAGTACTCACCCCCTACATTGGGACGTTGGTGTCATAGCAGATGTTGTATATCATGATGTGGGCAAAGGTAAGGCATCTCCCTCCTTTAGTGGAGCATTGTGTTCTCTTGGTGGAGCTTGGAGCTTGGAGTGGAGATGTGGTGGTGTCATGGATTCTGGTGTTTGGTTGTTTAGTTTCTGCAGTGTACTCTGATGTTGTGTGGACATGTCTAGTTGTATTGGTTTTGAGTTTTGTTGTGGAACATCTTGGTTGTCGTTTGGGAATACATGTTTGGGTTGAAAGTGCATGCATATTTAGCTGTTGGTTTGGTTGGTTTTTTCTTAAGGGAAAATAATTCCCCATCATGATCTTGAATACCTCGACATTTATTTCCACCCTTTGGTGTCTTGGGATCATATCTTAAGGACAAGTAGCCCTCACCGCTTCCTCAAGACAATAAGGTAGGGGTGGGGTGTTACAAGTGGTATCAGTTTGTTCGGTCCTTTGGAGTTGATTCTCGGATTTGGTGTTGACATTCGTTATGGTACATTCCTTGAGTCTGGATGGTAGGGGCGAGATGTATAGCTTAAAAGGACGTATATAACCCTTTTATCCTGAAATTAATGTTACCAGGGTGTTGGGTACATAAGTGTTTTGGAGACACTTATAGGCATTGGATATCTCTTTGTCGTGGGTGTAGCCAATGATATGAGAATGACATGAATGGTAGAAATGACTTCCAACTAGGATGCATATTTCATTGGGGTATAACGATCTATGGGCTGAACTAAGAAATGGTTTTTTTTATTGTACTGTAATGTGAATAAATTTGATATTTTGAAAATGGTTTGGTTTTCAAAATGGTGAAACATGGAACATGTTGAAAATGTGAAATGCTGGAATGATTTTTTGTGATAGTGTTGTATAATGTGACTTGAAATGGGATTTCTTGATGTCTACAGAAGTGAGACTCATTGTTGTTTGTTTTCTGTTTATAGAAATGGCACCGGGTAGGCGTCGTAGAGACCAACTAGAGGAGGCTGCTGAGAATGTGGTAGCACCTGAGCCTCAGGTGAACCAGCAACTTGTGCAAATCATAGTGCAAGCATTCGAAGCGGTGGAAAGTGGGAACAAAGTGGATGAACCAAGGCATGTGGATCATGTGGTTCAGTTTTAAAAGCAGAATCCACCCATCTTCAGGGGTGATTCAGAGCTAGAGAGGGCAGAATAATGTTTGAATATAATGAAAAATATCCTCGAGTTTTGGGGAACTCTGGTAGAGTTAAAAGTGAAGTTGGCCACGTATATGATTTAAGATCTTTCCCTTAAGTGGTGGGATTTGGTATTCCAAGTGGGGACGGACCAATGTATGACGTGGGATAGCTTTAATAAATTATTTAACAAACAATTCTACCCACATACATTTAGAATTCAGCGTATGACTGGTTTCATCAGTTTGAAGCAAGAGCATATGTATGTAACGGAGTATGCAGCTATGTTTATGAACTTAGTACAGTTTGCACCTGAGGTGGCGGGTAGCACGTCATTGAAGGCAAGGATATTTGAATAGGGATTAAGACAATAAATCCATTGAAAGATAGAGGTGTTGTCTATAGATTATTACACAAGGATGGTGAATACAGCCTCGGTGGCTGATCGGGATCTGTTGGGTGCTCCGGGCAGAGGAAGCATGGTGGTACCCATGTGGAGTAGTGGGAACTCCAACGCTGGGTTCAAGAAGAGGAGGGAAAATTATTCCTAGGGTGGGAATATGGCATATAATCTGATAGCAGGATCAGTAAATCTTCCTCTGAAGCCTCAGAGCATGACGGGATGTTTTCAGTGTGGTTCGACGAGCCAAATCAAGAGGGATTGTACGTTACAACCTCAAGCATGTCATAATTGTAAGTAGATGGACCATCTGTAGTGTTATTGTCAGAATTCTCCAAGGTCAGGTGCATGTGACACTCCTCAGGGATTGTAGACGTCTTATGCTTTGACGGGACGAGGAAAACATCACACCACTCATTAGCAGAGTAAAGTGGATCATGGTGATTCTCAGAATACCACAATTCCTCAGTAGGGAAATAAAGAGTAGAATGTGGAAATAAAACATGTGTTTGGAGATGATAAGGTTGTGGTGGATGAGGTACAATTCTTTTAAATTCTACCTTGATGCAAGTTTGGTTTGATACGGGGGATTCACACTCTTTTATTTCTGTATGCATGGTTGATTTTCTGGGATTAAGGGTAGAATTGATGCCCTCAGTTATAAAACTTCAAAACCCTCTGGGTTGTATAGAGTGTCAAGCCTTCTTGTGTAGATCATGTTGTATCGTTGTGGGCGAGGTGGAGCTAGTGTGTAATTTCTCAATGCTTGAGATGGATGGGTATGATGTAATCTTGGGAATGGATTAGCTGGTGTCATGTAAGTCCCACATTGATTGTGATGCGCAAAAAGTGGTTTTTTCGACACATGATGGTGTTAGAAATCTCTTTAGAGGAGAGAGGCATAAAATGTAGGGTGAAATGGGTTTTTTGGCACCATAAGTGGGAAAGTTATCGTATTAGTTGGCAGTGTTGCCATTGGAATTGATATACGGTGTTGAGCAGAGTGTTCTTCCAACAGTAGTGGATCAATTCATGGATGTTTTTCCTGATGAATTCTCTAGGTTACTCTCGTAAGAGAAGTGGAGTTTACGACTGATCTCCTCCTGGGGACCAGTCCTATCTCACTTCCGTCTTATCGGATGGCACCAGCTGAATTACGGGAATTGAAAGTCTAGTTGGAAGAGTTAGAAAGAAACAGGTTTATCTGGACTAGCACGTCTCTGGGGGCAGCACCAGTGTTGATTGGGAAAAAGAATATGGAACATTGAGGCTATATGTTGATTATCGTAGACTTAAACCAAGTTACGATAAAGAACAGATATCCACTTCCATGAATTTATGATTTGTTCAACCATTTGAGGGGAGACCAGTGGTTCTCCAAGAACGACCTAAGGTCAGGATATCATCAATTGCTGGTGAGGAAGGACGATATTCCAAAAACAGCTTTCAGAAGTAGATGTGGCCATTATGAATATGTGGTTATTCCCTTTGGTCTAACAAATGCACCAACGATGTTTATGGCATTTATGAATCAGATATTTCACAGATATCTAGATTCATTTTTGGTGGTGTTTGTAGATGATATTCTGTTGTATTCAAAGACAAGGGTGGAGCACGAGCAGCACTTGGCGACAGTGCTGGGGTTCTTGAGGGATCATCGGTTGTATGTGAAATTGTTAAAGTGTTACTTTTTGATACAGGAAGTTCATTTTCTTGGCCATGTGATTTCTGAAAGGGGTGTTTCAGTGGATCCATAAAAGATAGAGGTTGTTTTCTCATGGCAACCGCCAAATAATGGGTTTTAGATACGGAGTTTTCTTGGTCTATCTGGGTATTTTGGGAATTTGTTTCATGATTTTTCACGTTTCGCCTCATCGATGACAGATTTGAAAAGAAAGAATGATCCATTCCAGTGGAATGAATAATTTCAGCATTGTTTTGAAGAGCTAAAGGGTCATCTTACATCAGCACCAATCGTGGTTTTCCCAGAATCAGGAAAGGGGTACGTGGTGTATTGCGATGAATCAAGATCAGGGTTGGGGTGCGTTCTCATGCAAGAGGATAATGTGGTTGCATATGGATTATGATAGTTTAGAGTGCATGAGAAGAACTACCCAACTCATGATTTCGAGTTAGCAGTAGTGGTCCATGCTTTGAAAGTGTGGCGTCATTATCTCTTTGGTGAGAAATTCATGGTATACACAGATCATAAGAGCTTGAAACATATTTTATCACAAATGGATTTGAACTTCAGGCAAAGGAGATGGATGGAATATCTCTAGATGTTGGATTTTGACTTGATGTACACACCGGGTAAGGGAAATTCGGTGGCTAATGCATTAAGTAGAAAATCATATGCTCAGGTGCTGAAACAGGCATCAGACCAGTGGCAGTTGATGTCGGTTATAACCAATATGCATTTGGAATGTGAGGGCCAGGGAGATAGAGCGGTCTTCTTTCTGGTTTTGTTGATTCCTGACATAGGTGGCCTGGTTAGAGAGGCACAGAAATCTGATTATGACTACGTGACCATGGGGTCGAGACTCAATGGTGGGGAGACCATTGAGGGTTGGCAACTAAATAGAGATCCAGTTTTGTGTTTTCGGAATCAGATGGTTTTACCAGTTCCTTGTCCGGAGGATCTTCTCAAGGAGTATCATCATTCTAGGTGGTCTGTTCATCCTAGAATTCAGAAAATGTATAAAGTGATGAAGGTACAGTTCTGGTGGGCTGGTATGACAAGAACTGTGACTTAGTTTGTTTCGAGATGACTGACTTGTCAGCAGGTCAAGGCAGAGCATTAGAGGCCAGCAAGAATGGTTCAGTCTTTACCAATACATGTTTGGATGTGGGAGCAACTAATGATGAATTTTGTTACAGGTCTCCCATGAACGGTCAGAAAGCACGATGCCATCTGGGTGATAGTGGATCAGCTAACGAAGTCGGCCCATTTCATCCCGATTCTTGAATCTCATACGGTGGAGGATTTGTCCAAAATATATATCCTAGAGTTAGTAAAGAGGCATGGTGTTCCAGTTTCAATTGTATCATATAGAGATCTGAGGTTTACATCTCGTTTCTGGAAATCCTTACAGCAAGCCCTCGGGACACAGTTGATGATGAGTACGGTGTATCACTCTCATACAGATGGTTAATCCGAGAGGACAATAAAAACTCTAGAGGAAATGTTGCGGGCTTGTGTCATGGATTTTGGTGAATCATGGGAGGAGAACTTGCCGTTGGTTGAGTTTTCATACAATAACAGTAATCAGGCATCTATACAGATGGCTCCGTTTGAAGCATTGTCTGGACGGCCGTGTCGTTCTCCACTATGTTGGATGGAAACGGGCGAGTCCTCGATGGTTGGACAGAGCCTTGTCCAGGAGACTACAAAGAAGATCATGTTAATTAGGAAGAGGATGGAGATGGCTCAGAGTCTCAAAAATCCTATGCGGATCATCGTCGACGGCCGTTGTCGTGCGAGCTGAGTGATCATGTGTTCTTGAGGATCTATCCTAGGTTGGGACATTGTCGGTTTGGGAAGCAGGGGAAGTTATCTCCACGGTATATTGGACCTTTTGAGATTCTTGAGCGGGTTGGTGAGGTGGCTTATAGTTTGGCTTTTCCACCTAGGTTTAGTGCGGTGCACAATGTGTTTCATGTGTCACATTTGAAAAAGTATCAGCCGAATCGTGACCATGTGATTTGATGGGATCATGTTGAGCTAGAACTGGATGCTTCATTGGTGAATGTGCCAGTGCGGGTTATGGATAGGAAAGAGAATGTTTTTCATGGTAAAATCATCGGTTTAGTTCATGTTTTTTGGAAACAAGGTCAGGTTCAAGAGGAGACTTGGGAGCGGGAGAAAGAAATGGTCGAGCAGTGGTCTGAGCTCTTTCATCAAAGGGAGGGTTCACTACTTTCCAGGGATGGAAAGTCCAATGGTGGGGAGAATTTAGCACCCCCATTTTGAGATATGTGGCCTTTCTATTCTTTTTATATGTGTTTAAAGTGCATGGGATGAGTTGGGAAGAGTTTGGGAGAGTTTGGAAGGGTTTTGGATGATTTTGGAGGCTTTTAAAGGGGTGCATGATTTGACCATGGTTAGTGGAAGCCATGCGTGTTCTCTAGGAAACTGTGAAGGGGAGACAATAGGCTTTGCACGGCTGTCACATGGTTTTCCAAACTGTGTGAGGAAAACGTGCGGACCCTTGTTCCCGAGGCTGTAGAGTGAGCACGATTAGCGCACGGTTTGCCAAACCGTGGAGACTAACCGTGCGACCACTTAAAAATAGGTTTATATGTTCCGAGCTCCCTCAATATTGACCTAAAACACTATAATCTTCATCCCACTCGAGCCTCACTTGGGATTTCGGGTTCTCAGGGGTTGGAGGGGATCTCCCACTCAGTTTGGAAGGTTTTTGAAGAGGGTTCCTGGTGTTGTGAAGGTGATTGCTCTCGAGTAAGTCTTCTATCACAGTTTATTTGTGTTTTCCTCTAGATATTCTCTTCCCTCCTTCTTGGATTTCTAGATCTACACTTTTTGTGTGTAGATATAGGGTTTTGGTCACCTTGGATAATGATTTAAAGGCTTGTGATGGTTAGGGAAGGGGATATAGAGAGGTTTCCGTGGTGCGTTCGCCAGATTGGAGGTGCGATTACTCATGGGTCGATTTCTCGGGAACCCTAAAGGTAGGTGGCTTCTCTCTTGACTCCACTCAATTAGAACAAGTGGTGCCTTGTTACAATTAATTGTCATGCTTGAAATTAATTATTTTTTGATGTGCAAAGTTGGTTGGAAATCCATTTGAGGATTTTTGGGGAAAAGGGGGTTTTATTGTGAAATACTTTTGTTGTGGATTTTAAAATGGAGATTTTAAAATGGTATGCTATGGTTGATTTTTGAAAATAATGGATGGAAACAGTTTTCAATAAAAGGGTGGTTTTATTAAAATGTTGTTTTGTATGAAAAATGGGTTTCAATAAATGGGTGATTTATTGAAGTGGATTGATATGCAATGGAATTGGTTGATTGCATTTGGTTGTGTCCTTCATGGGTTTTATTCTTGGAATTGGCATGTTGTGAATGTTGTGTGGAAGTGGTGAGAAGTGACACTATAAAAATGGTATGGATATTGGACGAAAGGTCCACCAAAAGGATAAGTGGATGGAAATAGCCACTAGTTGTGAATGGGTGAACGGGTTGGACGAAAGCTCCACCGTTTGTTTTTTTTGGTTGTTTGATGTGCATTTATTTGCAAGATGGAATTGTTCTGTTAATGTGAAATGATGAAATGGTTGTGGATTATTTTGTTGGCTTCACCTTGGTTGCTTGGTTTGGGTGTGATGGCTTGGTAAGGGCATGTTTGGCTTATGAAAATGGTTTCACTAGTGATTTGTATTATATGGACTTTTGTATAGAAATGTGCTAATGGTTTTATCCTAGTGGCATGTGTAGGGAAGTAATTTGGGGAAATCCTACTGATTTTTATTACTCACCCCCTAATTTGGCATGTTGGTGTCTTTGCAGATGTTGTATATCGTGATGTGGGAAAAGGTAAGGCTTCTCCCTCCATTAGTGGATCATTTTGATCCCTTGGTGTAGTTTGGAGCATAGAGCTTGGAGTGGAGATATGGTGGTGTCATGGCTTGTGGTGTTTGGTTGTTTAGTTTTCGCAGTGTACTCTGATGTTGTGTGGACATGTCTAGTTGAATGGGTTTTGAGTTGTGTTGTGGAACATCTTGGTTTTCGTTTGGGAATACATGTTTGGGTTGAAAGTGCATGCATATTTAGCTGTCGGATTGGTTGGTTTTGTATTAAGGGAAAATCATTCCCCAACTTGATCTTGAAGCCCTCAGTATTTATTTCCAGCCTTTGGCATCTTGGGAACGTCGCTTAAGGCCAAGTAGCCCTCACTGCTTCCTCAAGAAAATGAGGTAGGGGAGGGGTGTTACAATAAACTATGATAGAGGAATTTTTTTTGAGTTCTTACAGGATTATTACTTAGTGATAGTATACACTAATGAGAATGGAAACATGGTAGTGGATTCCAAGATTTGGAATTCCAATTCCCACCTGGTATAGGAGACAGTTGAGCAGTTGGATTCATTATAGATGACCTTGGTGGAGGAGAGGGGTGAAATATTTATCCATCCAATGGTGGTGACACCTCCTCTAATTAATCATGTAAGAGAGACTTAGTTATGAGACATTAACTATGATGTTATAAGTGACTAAATATCATCAAGTGATGAAAAAGATAGTATTTCTAATAGATTAGAGCATGTTATTCATTTCTGGGGATGTATGTTGGTTTTGGTCACATTATAGGAGGAGGTGATGAAGGAGTTTTACACTTCCCCTTTAGCTGTACATTTTTCACACCTGTCTTTTTTATTCATTTTATTTATTTCACTCTTGGCGTCGGGTGATTTTGCGTAAGGGCGGGTGAGTCCGAGTTTAAAATGTTAATGTTGGGATGAGTTTATGGTTTGGGATTATGCGCAAACACCGTACATTTAAGATGTGCAGTACGTTTGGGCACGTGCTTTCTGCTTGGGTACGTGCAACCCGCTTGCAGTTCGCTTGGGTACCGTACTGTGTGTGAATACCGCACAGTCATCCAGTTTTATCTTTATTAAGTTAGTTGGTTGAGCGGATAAATAAATAAATAAATATGTGTATATATGTTTATATATGTTTATGTTTTAACGTTATGTGTACATATATATGTCTATATGTGTATATATGGTTATATGTGTATATATGTATGTTTATATATGTTTATATATAGGTATATATGTCTACATATGTGTGTGTATATATATATATATGTGTGTGTTTATATTTTTTTAAATGGTTTTATTATTATAAATGTTTTTATTATAATAATAATAATTATTATAAATAACTAATTATTATTATTATTATTATTATTACTACTACTACTACTATTATTATTAATATGATAAAAATAAAAATAGAATGAAAAAAACCCAAACCCTAATCTACCCGGCCTCCCCCCCCATTTCCTTGTTCCCATCGCGGGCTACCCCCTTCCCTGTTCTGCTCCTTGCGCTGCCAGCCCCAGCCATCCAGCACTCCTCCCCTTCATCCGACAGTGCGCACTGAATCCCCCGTTGGCCACGCACCCCTCCTATCCTTCATCCGCCGGCGTGCACTGAAGCCCCAACCGTCCAGCACCCCTCCTCTCCTTCGTCCGCCAGCGTGCACCGATGCCCCAACCAACTGTGCCTCGCCCTGCTAGTTTCTACCACCCATCCCCTTAGTCTGGCGCCCTCTCTGTATGGTGCGGCCTCCCCCTTCCCAGTGCGATTTCGGCGAACCCGACCCCCTTCCCAGCACGATTCTGGTGAACACGACCCCTACTGTCCAACGACCTTCTGTCTCAAACCCGAATCCCATTACGCAATGTCTCTGCGTTTCTACAGTGTGGTTGTTATTCCCCTCATCGGGTTTGCGAATGGTGTACCACGTCATGTCGGACCGCGTCCCATCCACCGCCGCTGAAGGTGAAGCGATTCGGATCATTTCGGACCACTCACCGTTATTCTTAGGGCACATTTGGACTCGCTGCATGTTTTGGTTCACCACCACCATCTAAAGTAAGTTTTATAATCACGCGCACGTTTATTTCTATTTTCGTTATAGTGTTTTGAATTCCTAATATTTTATTTCTAGTATGATAATTATTTTGGTGTGCAACCATGGATTTCCATGTTCTCATGATCATCTCCTTTGTCCGAGGTGATGTTTTAATCCCTTTCCTTGTCGCACACTTTTTTTTTGGATCATGTCTATATCTTTGAGTCCTTGGTTTTTACTGAGAGGTACATCTGTCTATGCCACTTTATTTTGGGTCTCAGAAGTTTTTGTATGGAGTCGAGATCGTTTCCAAGTGCGTGTGCTTCTGTCGAAGTGCGTGCACGTGAGCAGGGTGTGGTTTGAGTTTGAAAGCTTGACGTGACCATCATTCAAGGTATGTGTTTCCATATTTTCTCTCTTTCCAAAGCTTTCGAAATGCAATTTCTTGATTTCATTTGATTTATAGATGTTATTCTCACCCTTATCATCCTGATAGTTTATTCATTGTAGTGTTTATTCGATGGTTAAAAGTGTTAAAAACTTCTTTGAAATAGTCCCTTAGTTATGTGTAGGTGTTTCCATGCCCTTGCTCCCAGTTATAATCCATTTAATTGTGTGTTCTCTTAATTAAATATTAGATTATTTTTCGTACCTCTATTTTGTTTATAGTTAACTTATGACCATGTTTTTACTGTTGAAAGGTTTGATCAAAAATGGATTTTTGGATGCATCTTTATTTATGCACTTTTTTATACCTTTCCATCTTGGTTTGAACTAACTGCCTTTATCTGCAAATGGTACAGTAGGGCTTCTTGAGTGGTGTTTTCTAGTAGAAACATTTTATAGAACTTGTTTGTCCTGTGTTGGTTAGTTTTATGGAACTTGTTTGTCCTGTGTTGGTTAGTTTTGTGGAACTTGGTGTTTTTGTAGAAATGATTTTGCGTCTCTTTAAATTGGTATTTTTCTTGAATCCTTGGTTTTATAAGCGGTTCTTGTTTTCAAAATAATGTGGGCCTATGTGTGCGGTTCCTTAAATTGGTTTGAAAAGAAATTCATGAGTATAAACCCATTTGGATTTTTAAATACAGAAGTGGTGTTTAGGGTTGTTTTAGAAGAGCTGGTGCAAAGTTTTCATAAAGGGTTTTGATTATGTAAAACAAGAGGCCTGAGTTGCCACTCCAAGTGTTTGATAATGTGGTTTTGATAACCAAATGATGTGACAGCCCAGTTGGAACTTTGTATATTTGACATGTATGCATATATATTAGTATATGGGGCGCTCTTATCTAGGGTAGCCCTTCGTGGGTGAACGTATAGGAAACATCCGTGTTTGGGGTAGGCCAGTGCGGTGAGATGAGTCACGTGTGTGAGGGACTTCCTACTTACACAATATTATTATAACCACCATGGGTTTCTAGGCGTCTTTTAGATGGTCGTGTGACGGTTGTTGACCAACCCCGATTAGATGGGTTGGTACCCCGTAGATTTGTTTTTAGGCCATGTGGGCTTTTCCATTGGATTGGTCAGTTAGGCCGGGCAATTGGTTTTAGAATTAAGAGCTTCACCATATGCTGGTAGGTGGATCCGAAACTGAGTACGTCCAGGGGTCTTCTAGGGATTCTTAGGATCACCCATGGTTGTTGAATTATTTACATTGCTTGTTTACTTTTCATTACACAGGTTTATTTTTAGTTGCACTTATACTTGTTTCACTCTATCCTAACTTTGGTATTTTTAGGTTTTGGTTTTCATTTATAAAATGGAAAATGATTTTGGAAATGGTGGGTAGCGTGTGTTGGGTTTTTAAATGAGAACAACATGTTGCATATTTTAAATTGTGAAAAACCTACTTTCAATTATTTATTTCAAACTTGTGTCAGTGGACTGTTTTGGAAAAGAGAATTGTTGTATTCAGTAGTTTATTTTTGTCATCCCTATTGAGAATCTCGGTGCTCACGCCTATTTTATATTTCGTGTTACTGGTTCAGTTTCTCATACAGGTTCCTAGTTCAGCTGCCCAATGTTGGAGCAGTATGGTCTTGAGTTGGGTGGTGACCTAGGAGGTCACAATGAGGTTTGTACTTTTAATTCCTTTCTGCTGCTAGTCTTATTCTACTATCGTCAGTCATTATTTGTTTGGTTATCTTTTTTTCATGGGCAAAATCATTCCCAATGGTTAGTTTTTTTGATGCCTGACACTAGTTTCCATCCCGTGGGGATCAGGAATGCCCCTCGGGACTTTCTGCGAGCCGGGTCGGGTGATTGGTTCAAGGTCGACCTGAACTGGTTCATGACAAAATCACATCAGAGCAGACCCTTGATATTTGGGATGTCTGGTAGAAGGAGATTAGGATTTTTCAAGACTTAGGAGGTAGGTTACGAGTTGGTTCTTGATCACCACCGCCCGTGATGAGACCTGAGTTACCAGGGGTATTCTGGGTTTTGAGTCTTTTGCCTTTGATTGTTTTGGTTTGAGGGATGATAATGAAGGCAAACTGGTTCATGTTGTGTCCTCACCGAGTAAGTCATATGCACAAGTTCCTCATTCTGGTGATTTTTTGTTGACTGTGTTTCGTTTTGATCTCGCTCGATGTGAGCGTGTATTAAAAATAGAAGTGGTTTTAAAATTGAAAAGTGTTTCTTTTAAAATTGTTTTGAAATTAGTGAATTTGGTTTTTAATGTGGGAGTGTTTCGATTTGGAATGTTTTATTGCTTGTTTGGATTTGATGAGGGAAAGAAGTGTTCGAACCTTGGTATTCCTTATGGAGGATCACATGTGCATCGATATGTGCATAGAGTGCATGGTAGCACTTGTCCGTGAGCGATGTAGCCGGGATTGGGTGAACGCACGTGTGATAGTCCATAAGGGGACATAGGCAAGTTTTAAAATTTAAAAGAAATGACGGTTTTTGGAAAAGAAATTTTTTACTCATGTTTTTATATGTTTAGTTTATGAGTTTGTTTCCCTTGGATTGGGCTATTTCTTTGATTGAGTTTTGGCTAGATGCCGATTTCTGTTGTGTTTTTCGTGTTGTTCTCAGTATGCCGCCCAGAATGGTCGCTAAGGTTTCTAATGACTCATGCCCAGTTTTCAGTTCTTTTTTCATGTTTCCTATCGATCAAAGTAATAAATTATCATTAGAGGCAGTTGTGTGGTTGAAAAATTAGAGTGGGTATTCAGGTTGTCGGGAACACCCTGGGTTGTTAGGGTTCGTACCGTCTCAGGTTTATTTGAGGGTCCAGTTCTGGACTATTAATGATGGATGTCTCACCAGCGTTGAAGATTGGGGTGTGTTTGATGGTAATTGTCTCCAGTGAAGGTTCCCCATCTGAAAAGGAGTGCATGAAGAAGGAACCTATTGCCGAGACATCATCTTTGACGGTTCCAACTTCCCGGTTGTCTAACTATTCTCTTATGTTCCACTAGTGTTGCGTCATTTGGCATTATAAGCCATCATCTTGCATCCATTTGAAAATGTTCCACCATCATTGGAATTTGAATAATTGAGGAGAATAAGTTGGGGACTAGAGGATGCAAATGGATGACTCTGAGGTAGGAGATGCTTCAGCCATCAGAGCCCCAACCACAGGTCTCGGGGTGAAGCTCGCGCACAGTACGAAATTGCCGAGAGTGAGTGAAACCTTGGTCCGGTCCAGGTTTTCATCCTTCTGAAGGGAAATATCCAATGTTTTCTTGTTCAATTATTTTTGTCGTTGTAAGCTCATCCTTTTTGTGGTTGTGTGATGAGCTTTCTCTACTGCAATACAAGTGGCATCATTTTCTCTTGGTTTAGTTTCTAAATAATTTAGATTCTTTGAAAGGCGTCGGGTCCGTGACTAAATGAACCTGTTTTGATCTTGGGGATGGTCTCAGCTGCGTACGTTAGGGGGATATTTGGTTATATAAAAATTAATGGGTGTCGTTTCTGGGTTCTTTATTAGGTCGGATGCCTCTTCTTGGATTTTCATTTACTGTGTTTGAGTTTTGTAATGAATTTCTCCTTCCCGGTGTCTCAGTGTGCCAGTTTTTCCCAGAATAGTTTTAATCATAGTGGTGGAGTTATTCCATTAACATTGACATGTTGGGATGAGTTCAGTTTGGGGAGTTCCCGCGATGCCCCCCCCGGGGTAGTGTGTTCGAGTTTCAAGGTCTCCGTGTTAGTAAATTTCTGTGGTGGGGAGAACCCTCTTATGTTCTCCCCTCAATCTCAGACAATGATTGTACTCATGTTGGTTAGGTGTGACTTGTGTTGGTAATGGTCACCCCGAGCCTCTCATTTTCTTCTGGTTTTTCCTGGGCATGGAATCGAGTTATGCTAGCTGTTGAATTGGTGACTTTTTGGGGGAAGAAAGTGTTTGTGGTGGGGAGAATTGTCGCACCCACCTTTTTTAGTTGTTTTATTTATTTCATTTCTCTTGGGGTCAGGTGATTTTTCGTAAGTGCAGGTGAGTCCCGGTTTAAAATTTTAATGTTGGGATGAGTTTATGGTTTGGGATAGTGTGTGAACACCGTACGTTTAAGACGCGCAGTCCGTTTGGGCACGTGCTTTCCGCTTGGGTACGTGCAGCCCACTTGCAGTCCGCTTGGGTACCGTACGGTGCACAAATACCGCACGGTCATCCAGTTTAAACGTTATTAAATTAGTTGGTTAAGCGGATAAATAAATAAATAAATATGTGTATATATGTTTATATATGTTTATGTTTTAACATTATGTGTATATATATATGTTTATATGTGTATATATGTATGTTTATATATATTTATGTATAGGTATACATGTCTATATATGTATATATATATATATATAGATATATGTTTATATTTTTTAAATGGTTTTATTATTATAAATTTTTTGATTATAATAATTATTATTATTATAAATAACCAATTATTATTATTTTATTATGATTATTACTATTATTATTATTAATATAATAAAATTAAAAACAAAATGGAAAAAAAATCCAAAACCCTAATCTACCCGCCCCCTCCCATTTCCCTGTTCCCATCGCGGGCTAACACCCCTTCCCCATTCTGTAATACAAGGGAACATGTGTGTACTCAGACACAAATTTAGTACTCTAAAACAAATAGAATAAATAAGCATGACTAGTGTACACTAGAATAATATGGAAGGGCACGGGGAGGCCCCAAATTAATATGAAATGTCATGTACCCCATGTACAAGTTTTTAGTACCTCATGGGTAGAAAATTTGTATGTATATGAGGAAATGTTTCAGTTTCCAAGAGCGTTTTCATTCCATGTGACCCCTGGTACATGCCTTATATGACCATCAGATACTTATACCTCATGTATCTCCTTATTCCTAACTTGGATTTGGTCTGCGATTAGCCTACCATGAGTAGTTTTCCACCTAGGAAATTTTTGTGGAATCATTTTCTCATTAGAGATATGAAATGAGGTGACACTAGAATTATTCTTATTTTAGAAATTCTTTGTCGATATTAGTGATTAGGATGGATTATTTGAGAGATGCCATGGTTAGAAACCCCTTGTTGCACCAGGTCATGGGTTCCTATTCTATTTTCCTAGATCAAGCTGGAAAATAACTTAATACACAGGGCATGGGTACTCTCTCTATGTGGTGGTACCCCTTGTCTTTGAGCATAGACAGGGAGCATGTCCTCCACTAGAGATTGTGCCCCTTGACTATGGAGCATTGTGGTGATGTGTGGGTCCTCTACATAGTTTCTTGTGATGTTATGTGTGATACTGGGAATCATATATATATATGGAGTTAATGTATGAATCATCATTCATATCTAGGATATAGAGATGGAGATACCATTTTTCTCCCTTCTACATTTTTTATGAGAATATATGATAGACTTTTGTTTCCCTCTTTCTATGTATTGATCTGTCCTCAATTGTATCTTTATATTTCTACCTTTATAGATTTCAAGGAATCTTATTATGTATTTATATACTCACCCCTACATGGTCTTTTCCCATTCATATATTTTATTATAAGGGTAATAATCAGATCAAAGGTGACCTCAATGACCATATGTTTGTGCATTAACTTCATTTAGTGGTCAGACATGGAGATCAAATCCTTATCTCTTCATTTTCATTTTTCCAATTGTTTTTAGGTTGGGATTCCATTTCTAGTTGGGTGTTTATTTTAACCCTTTATACATTTCTTTTATATCTGTGTACTCTGATGTATTTTCCTAGAGGTTATTTCATGCACAGTTATACTCTGGATGTTTTTGTCATTTAGGATTTCTCATCACTTCTTCATGGATATATTTGTGTTCAGGCATAATCGAATATTAGGATGAAGACTCATATTTCAATTTATGCATTCTTGGAAATTGGCTCCAACCCATATCCTATTCGAGGGGGGATTGGGGTGTCACACTTGACTTTACATCTATCACGTGGGCCCCAGTGGGTCATGTTGGGACACTTTCTTTAAAACGTGGATATAAAAAATAAAATATTTAAATTTAAATTTTCAATATATCTTCCTAATTTATCATCTTCTAAAAATTAATGTCGTAATATTATATTATTTAAAATTAAATTTTAATATCTTGGCAGTATTAGGTTTGGACCCATATTAGACCCTCTAAATAGAATTTTTATCCTCGAAACCAGTTTACTTATATATAGAATCTTTTGTTTGATTTTTGAAACATTAGATATCACATTATTATAAATTTTGGGCCGCAAAATAAAACTAAAATACTATATAAAATTTAATTTTATATAAACATTGTGAAAAAGTAGAGAAACTTCAAACCAAAATTCAAACATAAAAAAGATACATTCATACATTCTCATAGTTGAATCTTGATTCCTCTTTGGTTCCTATTTGGGTAAGTCTCCCTCGGCTCCATCTTCTATTCCAGAACCCTGCAATTATTCGTATATTAGGGAATTTGGTTGGGTGAATCCTATGTGTTGATTCTGGTACTGCTGTGGTTTTCTATTCGGCCAACCCCCGCATGTGTGTGGAGGTGGATGTTTCAAAAGCACCAGTGGAGTTTGTGTGGATTGAAGTTGGAGAGGAGGTCATGTGCAAACAACCCATGATCTTTGAGCAGTTGGTGGATTTTGGCCCTTCCTACTTTCAGTTATGTCAATTAAGTGATGTCTACAGGTAGGGTGAACACAAGGGGAAGGATACTGAATAGGAGAGGAAGGTTGCGGATGGAAATCAGTCTCCCCGGGCGAGCAACATGACACAGTTCCTAATGACACAACTAGGTGTCGAACCTTCTGTGTCGGGGGCTGTGGAATAGAGCCAAAAGGATTTGAGGGGTCAGGACAGGGGTAAAGCAATGGAAGTGTGGGTTGAGGAGCATTCCCAGACATTGCCTCAATTTGGAGGTGGGAGGTTAACTGGAAAAGTGGTTTTGGTTTGGATGAGTGACATGGTGGCACATGGGCCTCAGTTTCATTATTAAGCACTCCATAAGTGCAAATAGGTGACCCAAGATCAAATACGGGTGGAGGAATAATTTTTGGGTACTGTAGCAGTACTTTAGTAGGTACTGTAGCAGTACTAGAGTAGGCACTGTATCAGAAACTGTGCAGTACCGTAGTAGGTACTATAGTGGGAACTATAGCAGGTACTATTTGGAACTATAGCAGCTGGGAATATGCCCTCGTTTTGGCCTTCGAGCCACCAATTTGGTCCCTGAGTCCTTTAATGCCTTCGGGCCACCCAGACCTTCAGGTTAGTATGACCTTCGGTCTACCTCAAGGCATTCGGGCCACCATAAGTGCAGATTCAAACCAGCCAAGCTTCAAGGAACAAGATCTATAAGGAGGATGAGCAAAAGAGCTTTGACCAGAGAAAAAGTTAAATGGATTACAATAATGAGAGGGTATAGAACCAACCATCAGGACAAGCCTGTGCATGCATGGGAATGCCTAGATGAATAGCCATGCAAAGGTGGAGAGATTATCTCACAAGGAATACGTTTGGGAAGAGCAGTTCCAAGTAGTTAGTCTAGGTTGTATGTAATGTTTAAAGCCTACAAGCAATGAATTTTTCTAAGGCCTACAAGACATGTAATATTTAGGCCTATAGGCCTTGTTAGAGTTCCACCTCACCCCTTGAAAGGTGGATTATCAAAAATAAAAAAAAATGAACGCGTTTGGGCCATTGGATGGATGAGTGACATGGTGAGCGAACCCCTGGATGATTCTTCTTTGTGGTTCAATAAGTAAGAAGTAGAATCAAGTTTAGTTCCGATGGGGTGGGGTGGGAGGGTGTTCAAACTCATAACTCTTTTCAGTGTATGGATGCTAAGGTTCTTCCATAGGAGGTGTCCTATCATCATGATGGAAGTAGTTCATAAGGTTTAGGGTATGTGGAGGTTGTAGGAATATCTAAGGTTCATGAGGAAGGTATGATTAAGAAGAAGAAAAGGAGGAGACACATGGATTACATGTATATACCAAAACCGATTGGAACACAGTCAGGTAAAAACTAGGACCATGGAATTTTTACCAAGAAAAATGTGCCCAACATTCATAAGGTAGGGATTGAGGGTGGTTCAATGGGCATGGAATCTATTGACAGCAAGGGAAATGTGGTTCACGGTCTTACTCTGATTGATTATAACTTGCATCCTTAGTTGATGTTGAAAAAGTATGGATTCAAGGGTATTGAAGCAGAGCCTAACATTGGAGGGGTGGGGGATTATGAAAAGGGGAATGTGAATGGTATGGCTAGACATTCCTATAGTGATATTGTGCAAGCTGAAAAATCTAGGATACCCAAGTGCGAAGAAGTTATGCGGGCTCCAGCTAGAAGAAGGACGAGGAATGATTTCTCTTACATTCACAAACCGATGAGAAGAAGGTCCCCTTCTTAGAGGGGAATTGGGGTTGTTATTACTATTTCTAATGATCGTGTGGTTAACTAGACATGTCTGGAAGTGAGTTAGTTGGAGCAAAAAAAGCTTAGAAAGTAGTACGAAAATATCTTATGGAATTACAACCCAACCTCTGAGTGGGAATCGGCCGCCGCAGAGGAAGAACCTTATGGAGGATTTAGTGACGTGTATGGCTATTATGATATGTAGTTGTCCTTGCACCATTGATTTCATACTTTCTCCTCAAATGTTTCATGACAATAATAAAAAAAATATAATGCAGATAACTCAATTTATGATCAAAATACCAATGATAAATAAATATGAAGGTAAAAATGTAAAAATCACATCCCATAAAAATATTTATGGAAAAAAAATATTTAATAAAAAAATTAGAAAAATATATATTAAAATAATAAATAAAAATTAATTAAATATATGAATAGATAATAACGAGTTAGTTGGAAATTATAATTAACCAATATAAATTAATATTAAATTCATGTACAGTAAATATTAAAACATAAAGTGTATATTAGAAATAATCATACTAGAGACAAAAGGATTGCAAATATAATAAGAATTATATTGTGGTATTATTATTATCACCAAAACATAAACTCCAAAAATATCTCTTCTTTTGTTAATAATTAAAAAAATATTATAAATTATTTTATTTTATAAATTCATAAAAAATTAAATAATTTAAAAAAGCAATCATTTTTATAAAACATTTTCTAATTCTTCCAAATTTGAATTCATAAGATTATGAAATAGAATTTCATATTAATGATTAAAACCAAAAATCCCCCTAAAATTATGTTAAACTATTTTAAATTAATAAAATTTACATCATTCCATTATAACAGTTAATTTTCTTAAACTTAGTAAAATTTTGAGGCTGTGTAAAAATATCATCCAATTGATTTCAAGTAGAAATATATTCAGATATAATATAAAATTATTGACATGATCCCTAATAAAATAAAATCTATCATTAATATGTTTAGTTCTAGAATGTTTTTAAGAGTTCTGAGAAATATAAATTTCTGATGTATTATTAAAAAATCTAGGCAACCTTTCAAAATAAATTCCAAACTAAAAAAACATTATTTCTACCATAAAATTAGAGAAAAATAACTTTTATAAGATTTATATTATGATCTTGTTTGAGATTAAGCTATAAATATATTTTTCCTTTAAGGCCAATAAAATAGTCATTTATCTAGAAAATTTCACATTCTTGAATTTTTTTCTATTAATTATTCATCATCCAAAATAAAAATTAGGTTAATAAATTAAATCAAATATGTTATGTTTAGAATAAAATAGACAATAATTTATTGTCACATTAATATATATGATAATTATTTGTATAGAATTTAAATAAATTTCCATAGGATTAGATTGAAATATATCACATAAAAAACACTAAACATAATATCCAGTCTATAACTAGTAAAATAAAGGAAATTGTCAATCATTACTCTAAACATTAAAAATTCTACAAATTGACTATACATATCTAAATCCAATTTATAATTAGTATTGATAAGAGTTATATATGTTTTAACTGAATCTTGTCTTAATCTTTTAACTAATTATTTAGCATATTTTGATTTATTTAACAATATTCAATTACTTCTTTTACAATTTTAAATCGAAAAAATAATTATAAGTATCCCATAAAACTACTATAAAATTTATTATCCATTAAATTAATTTTTTTTACAAATTAGTTCAGTTTAATATCCAAATAAAATATCATATACATATAATTCAATAATTAACATATCACTATGTACTTTATCACTATTTGGTCCTATGCACATAAAAATAAATCCACCACTGAGATTTATTATTTTTCACGATAAAAGAACAACATGCATACAAACAATAAATATGAAAAAAATGAAAAAATAAACCTATACCCCTGTAGATTTCTAACCATGGAAGAATTATCACAATTGGAACTAGTAGTGAACCATGGTTCGAGAATGGTAGAATAACCTACCAAAATAGATGGAATAACTTTTTAAAAAATCTACACTTAGTAATAAGGGGAAGATAAATACAATGAAACACTAAAGAAATAAATTCATAAGTAATCTTATAATCCCATTACTAGACCAAGAACTTATGGGGAATTATAATTAGAAGAGATGATCATAGATTCCATGGTTAAATATACATGAAGGCATTTCTATCCAAAAAATGATTTTAGTAACTTATATCTCCACCAATGAGCCCCACTAGAACAATATTGTACATAAGACATTAAGCCATAGGTCTTACTAATCTATCAAGATCTCCTCTCATAGGAATTGAATTTCTAAAGAACCACTCGATGTTTCAGATCAAAACTAGATTCCATGGGTTACTAAAATGATGGGATAAAGAAGTTAGAATAGAGAAGGTAGTGGGGAATTATATTTTATGCGTACAGAAGTTGAGGTGTGATAGACGGTTGCTTAAGGGTGTGAATAAGAATTGTGAATACCACGGGAAAAAATAAGTAAGGGAAAAACTACTCTATAAGATAATATAAGAATAGATGGAAAAAGATAATTGGGATTATCCCATTTTCTATGAGAAAAAAATCATAAAAAAGAGACACACGACCCTCACACCAGATCCATAAAATTGAAAATAATCAATGTCAAAGTTTACTAAAATGAATAAATATAGGATAAATTTATGGATATAGGACTGTAAAATATCCCTCTCTAGTAATGTAAACGACCAATTCCTTGAATGAGAAAACAACTAGAAGTGGCCCAGACATGAGTCTACAGGGAAGTATCCCATGAAGATCATCGAATATAAAGAAAAATATAATAAAAAAAACCTAATATATGTATATTAAAGAAAATTAAAAGTATATTTATAGAGAAAAAACAAAACTGAAGCAATTTAATTAGAAAAAACATCATATCGTAAAAATCTCCACCATTGAAAATAAAATGAAAAAATAAGTGATGTTCTTGAATTCCTATCTTACTGGTTGGTTCAGGTATATTTTCATAAATAAAAAAACAAAATATTAAAAATATATTCTTACATGAATATATATTATCATGTCTCATAGTGGAAAAATTTATATCTATAACTATCCATAAAAAGCTATAGAAACATATAAAACATGCTTAGAGAAATAAAAAATAGAACTGATAAATAACTTTTCAACATGTCTTACCTATGTTACCAAGAATTCCATTAAAAATGAAATGAATTTGAATAAACTGAATACTTAAAAACACACAACCTTCCTCAGGGATCAATGAAAGTTAAAATGAAATCCCAGTAAATCTAAAAAAATAAAAATTTAAAAAACTAAAAACACTCAATAATAAAATCAAGAAATATGAAATGAGATATTATCTACACCTGAGCCAGAACATCTCAAACCATCTTTGGGAAATACCCTATCATCCCATTAAGGTCACTGAAAAATGAATATAGGGCTAATCCGATTAACATAAAAAACATAGAGTCTACACAAGACTCTATCTAATCCCCCTTAAATAGAATTACATAATATCAATTGATTCACAAATAATTAATACCACATTAGTCTAGGACATGGATTCCATAATATTAAATTATTGATAGTTTCTTTTAATGTTTCTAGTTTTACTACTCTCAAAACACCTAATGTTATTAAACTAGTTCTCATCATTTGAATATTTACTATTGTTTTCATATGGACCTCTAACATTTGACAATTAGGGTTCTTCATTCACCCAATTAATCTCCTCCTTAAAAATATTTTTTTGATGTTCACGGGAAAACAAAACTAATTTGACATCTTCTAAGGAAATCGAATCCCTACTGTATATCACATAATACTCTATAGGATTAAAATAATCACCGTGGGATGTTAAACGTATAATGGTATAAACTTCATCAATATAAATAACATCTATATTAGCTACATCAAGCATGTCACTATTGAAATCAACAATATACACATAAATATAAGAACTTGGGACCATATTTAAAGTAAAATGTTAATTTTAGTATATAAAAGAACAATATGAGACTTATATATATATAAATATGTTCGTGTTTAATTAATATGAACATAGAAGTGTTATCATGAAGGAATTTTCGTATGACCTTATCACATATGTTTATTAACATCATGAAATGGGATTTTCAATAATTTTGTTGTCAAAATCATCATAGGTGATGGAGAACTATCTATTAGTGGACATAATTACAACTTGTTTTTTAAGACATAAGTTAACATCTCTGATTCCACCCTGGAAAAAAACCCCTCTAATTTTAACTCTCTACAAATTAAATTCATTTTCACTATTAGAATTAATAACTTCTAACATAACTGAATACATTTCTTATTCCATAAAAAGGATCTGATACCAATTTTAATGGGTACATATAGTCCAAATGACATATAGTTACCCAAAAAATGTAAAAATAATGATCAAGAAATGAAAAATGATCCATGAAGAAGAATAAAAATGATAATCAGAAGTAAACTATGGATATAATAATAAAAATAATGATAAAATTTAGAAATGTAAAGAAGCCAATGGTTTTACTTGCGTTGGAATTTATTAGTCATACAATCATGAAAAGAAAACCACTAATAATAATTATTATTATAAAAAATAAAACAACTTCAAGAATATAAATAGATAAGAATAATTATAAAAAAATGTATTTGGAAAAAATTAGATATCTGATCACAGAGGCCTCATCAGTTTAGGTACCAATAGTGAACCATTTTTTATGAATGGTAATGCATCCATATGAAATATACGGTATCACAAACATTAAAACAAACAATCAATGATAATGGTAAGAGGAATATGATGAAACACTAAAGAATTAGGTATATAAGTTGGATTATAATCCGAGGCTAGCACCAACAAAACCTAGGGGAATGCTTGTCAGAATAGATAGAAATTTTAGGGACAAATATACTTGATAGAATTTAGGTTCAGAAATAGATTGAAAGAATAAATACCTCCACCATATATCATCACTATAATAGATATGTACAAATTTTTTTGAGTCTGATGCCTTCTTTCTATTTTGGGGATCTCATCTATCTGGAACAGAAATTTTGAAGAACTATTCAATATCACAGATCAAAGGATGAGAATGTTGGTGATTGAAATTATTAGGAAAATAATTAATGGTGTAGAAGAGGTAAGGAATTATTCATGGCAGTTGAGGTGGGACAAATGGATGTTTGTGGGAGTGTGGAAGGACTGTAAAGCCGGCTGGCGTAACTACTTCTTGGGAAACTATAGGCCATATGGAAATATATGAATGGTTAAGAATCGATAATGGGGACCTCTCTATTTTCAAGGTGGAAATAATAATAGTGAAGAAACATATAAATAATTCATTATATCCACAAGATCCTTTTTAATCAATAGCCAAGGTTAAATCCATGATGGAAGATAGGATAGGGTTATCGAGATGAGCTAATGGAATAACACCCCAACACCAAGTACGTACACCATCAGGGACAAGAAACTAGTAATAAGAGGTATAAACAATATCCCACATGGAATTATCCCACCTAGAGAATCAAATAGAAACCAAAATAGAATCCCACAACAAACAACCCAATAAATCTATAATAAATAAAATTTAAAACAATCTTATAAGTAAATAAAATAAATCTGTAATTTTAATTTGAAAATAAAACAAATCATATTACACAAAAAAAATATTTCTAATGAACTGATTAAGTCCATATTTAATTGAAACGATCCAATTAGAATATGTCAAACTACCGATCAATATTCTTGAGAATAAAATTAGAAAGAAAATTATATTTTTTTAAATAAATTTAAAAAATAATTTATTGTTTTAATTATTGAATCAATATCTCTAATAACTTCATAAAAAACCCTTTTGAATTTTTAAAAATTTAGTATCATAACGAGGAGAATTCTCCCTTTAAATAGTAACTATTTTTTCTTGACTTCCTTCATCACCAAAATTAAAATATCTAAAATAGTCTTCAATATTCTCTAATAATGATTTCAATTTACCAAATATTTATTCAATATCTACATAAAAAAATAATTTGTTATTAATATTTAATATATTATATACTATATAAGACATGCAATTAGTAAAATAACCAAGAATAAACATTAACATTATTATATCTAAAACATTTCTTCACTTGGAAATTTTTAATAGAAATTGAAAATGAGTACATTAAATCCTTATATTATGAGGAACATTATTTTTTTATATATAATTAATACACCTGAAATTTATATTGGATAATTATTAAAATTTAATTGAGTAAATATTATATTTTAGATTCATATAAAATAATACATATTTATATTTAAGAAATAAGTAGTTATTATCTTCAAATTTACTATTCATACCATGTTCACAACATTATGATATATTAATTACGTTTTTTTGAGACCATAAATATATAAAACTTTATAAATTAAAACAATTTTAGATATACCTACTTCACTAAAATCTCTAACATTTTCCATACAAATATCATATCATTTATGTTAGTGTTAATTAAATGAATAGATTATGTGTATTAGATTTAAATATAAAAAAAATAAGTGGAAATACACAAAATATAATTAAAATTAATCTAACTCATAATCTCCGCATGACATAATCAACGTATTATAAGTCCAGCCAGTTGAATGAAAATTTAGTTATGAAAATCCTTTACCTCGAGTCCAATTTGTCATGTATGTCCTTTACATTCATGAATAATAAGGTTTTGGTAGTTATTTACTTTATTGAAATCCTTTTTAAAATTTACCATTTCTTTAATATCCCTTATTACCATGTTATAACATGTACTTAATTATTAAGTTCAGATTAGATGGTTTGAATACCTTTCTTTCATAAGTTCCAAATGGTTTCGGTATATTGAATTTGGTCAAAGTGGTAAACAATGAATAATATATTGAATAATAAACATCACATAATTATCATTTTTATACATAAAATATAATTTCAAATCCATCCATTAAATATGTATATGGAAAATGAATTATGTTACAATCATGGAGACGATATGCCATAGGTATGTACGAGTATCGTCTCCATTTCTCAATGATCATTTTTGAAGAATATATGTATAATTTTTGATTTTAAAAATAATAATAAAATAATAAATAATATATCACTTATTTAAATATAATTATATATATAATTAATTTTATGTGGTGATGAAAATGAATAAAACTGCTTTGGGAAGGTGGCAGTAGACACATATGCACAATCGACATTATCATTTTTCTGTGCAAGGAAATGTAAGAGTGTAAATGGTATATTATGTTTTTAGTGATAAATGTCTCATTAATAATATATATAAATATTAATTATATCATTATATCTAGTCGTGAGAGATGGTTATGGAAAACAAATTACATCGATTCGTGAGAAAGTATTTCACCATACACAGGGATGAAAAACTCTTTTCCTATTTTATGGAAGATGAGACATATATGGGTCATTCCACTAACATAATAACATATAAGTGTATGTATAATAATGTATTTGTTATTTTTTTCATGGTTTAATAATATTTAGTGAATGCGGAAGAATAAATAAAACAGAAAAACTTTGTTAAAAATGATTCTTCTTTTTCATATAGTTACCATCACTATACACATTAAGACCACTAATGGTGGTGTTATGCCTAAAAAGTGACCTCGATAACGTGGGTTAGGGATTATATTAAGTAATTTGGGATTAAATTGGATGAAAAAATGGTTTTCAAGTGTAATTCAATTGGAAGAATATGTGCCCTTTCATAAGAGACGGGAGGGGCGATATCAGAATTTAAAAAATTATAAAATTAATATAAATTAATTTTAAATTCAAAATGAAATAAAAGAGAGTCATTTAGAAGATATATTGATTATGGGTTGAAATAATCTCAACCAATTAAAATTAGATATTTTTCTTACTATATCTCTACCCTTATCATTTGGTTTTAACCCTCATTTAACCCATTTAACACTT
Source organism: Viscum album (assembly GCA_963277665.1). NCBI lineage: Eukaryota > Viridiplantae > Streptophyta > Magnoliopsida > Santalales > Viscaceae > Viscum > Viscum album. The sequence continues at coordinate 1,516,518,462 of OY728163.1, forward strand.
ACCCTGACAACATGGTTTTTTCCTATTTGAGGATTAATATAATTACTATAAAATGATAAAATACTCATAAATGGATCATGCGTCACATGTTAAACCATAGAAAAAAATATTATATGATTTTATATTTTTAGTAATTTTGTATCATTTAATAAAATATTATTTATTTTAAAGTATCATTAATGTCAATATCGACACTATTCATTACCATGAAATTTAAAAATATCATGGTAACACTTATAATTAGAGTTTTTTCATTACATATATAACATGTTTATTTGATCTATAAAATTATTTTATAACATAAATTATCCCCAATTATATTTATTTGAATATTTTTAATAACATTTATTTGAAATTTTGATTAATAAAATAATTACTACATCCACGTTGTGTAAGAATTTAATATACTTATTTCATCAATGAAAATTAATAATAAATTACCATGAAGAATAAAAATATTTTATATTTCAAATTTATATTTATAATATAATACAACATCTCGATAACCCACCATTGAAAAAGTTATAGTTATTCAAAATAAGAGTCTAACATCTTTTTATTTTCATTAAATAAATATTATAAATGTCATAGTCAATTAAAAATGAAATACAAAGGCCATATATTCAATACCGTTATTTTTTTGGGTTAATATTAATAATAAAATAATATTTTATCAAGTGTAATGGTAGTTTTGTAGTCATTATTATAATATTTTTAGCCTTAATTACCTGATGTACCCTTTACCGTGGTAACATCAATTAGTAAGGTTACTATTCATACTGACCCAAAATACAAGGGGTTTATTTTAAATATTTGTATATCATGATTTAAAATATGGAATCCATTTTTAAAATTAATTTTTTTTGCATTTAATTTAAATTTTAAAAAATAAAACATATTGAAGAACAGTTTTTTTAAAGAAATTCACTTTTTTAAATATAAAATGATTCTATGCTAAGTTATTGGATAAAATACATTTAGAAACAAATAATTGGATTTTTTTTAAATCATAATGAACTAAAGAATGTTTATAAATCTTCCAAAACATATTTTTACCTTGTAAATAGATTACATTTTACAATTAATACTAGTATTTTCTTATATTCCTTAGAAAAGAAATTTCTAGAAATTCTAAAAAATTTATCCTTCGATAATTATGATATGGTGACTTTAAAAATTAAATTATTTTTGTAAAATTAAATATTATGTAATTTTAAAATTAATATTTTAAATATAACCATATAAGAAATTAGTTTAATAAAACTATTTTAAAAATAATTACATAACACATTTTTATGGAATTTAAAAATTTTATTAAAGAAAAAATATTTATTCTATTAATACCTAGTTTTTAACTATATATATTACATGATATTTTTTGAAAATATATAAACAAAAAATACATTTTTATATGTTTTTCAAACAAATATACATATCAAATCAATATAAACACCCACACACATAAGTATAAATAAATAAATAAATATATATATATATATTAAAAACTTTAAATGTTATTAAATATATATATATATATATATATGTATTCACATGTTTTGAATAAATTAAAAACAATCATATTATAACAATAAAACATGGTCTAACATCACGAACACAATCCATAATCTATAAAAATTCATCAAAATTATGTCACCATAAGAATGCAATACAATTGATGAATACAATATATTAATATTAACTATGTAAACATTAATAAAAATATCAAATAAAACTTTAAAAAACTCCCATAATAATCAAATTTCAAACAATAACATAAAATAATCAACATGTAGTAACTCTAAATAATGAATGAAAAATATATTAAATATAACTATTCAAAATTGAAGAAATAGATCAAATCAATTGGAATCAACTCATGCTGTAAAACACCAAGATTCCATGGTACGTTTCCTTTGAATAATGCAATGGCGTGCATTGTACACAATTTTGAGATTCTAACACACCACAACCAATCAAACTAGCCGTTATGAATAGTAATACCTACTTTTTGAAATTTTATAAATTCTATCTCTCACAATGGACATAATTTTTGGATTTGGAATATCGAAATTATCGTAGGGTGAAATTTTGGTACATTTCGGATAACTTTCATATTTTGATGAATAGTGAAAATTACTAAATTTTAATTAAAAACAACTTTTTAAATCGAAATATTTAATAATGATAAATTATGAATTTGAGTGGTTTTAAAGTATATTTGGAATATATGTTTACCATTTAATTCAATTTTTTTCATTGGACATAATTTCACAATTAAACCAGATATAAACAAGTGCCAATCTTTTGATAATTATTATCTCTTAAAAATACGCTTTTGTTTTGACAGCGGGAATTAATTTTAAATTAATTTTTGCCACTTATGTGTTTGAAATTTGGAAAAATGGATTCCCTATTTGGAATAAGAATGTTCAAATTGTGTAAATAGGTAACTTTTATTTTTAAACATTTTGAATAATTACATCGGTAAATATTTTATTTACCATGGTTAAAGGGTAAACCAGGTACATAAGGGTTAAAAAATAATATTATAATAATAACAAATTAGCCTAAAACGTGTCCTAACCTTTTTGGTTGATACATGTCTGACCATGGGCATATTTTGGTCGATTTTGGGACCCCATGGTGCCACTTGTAAGTGATAGGGACACTTTATTTTAATTAAGTTAAAATGAATACAAAAATGACACAAGCATATATCCTTTAGAAAAACATTTTTTACATAGAGTTATGTATGTTGTATTTTCAACTATAAATATTCATTATAAATCTAAAAATAGTTCCTACATAATGATACTTTATTTATAATTTTTATACATTAAATAATTTAATTTATTTATGACACAATAGTGATGCAGTAATTACCATAATAGTGAAAAATTAAAATGATTGATAATGTAGATACCCAAATAAATTTATTTTGAGAATTTTTATGAATTAAACTAATTTTCTAGGTTAATATGACATTTTAGGAATGAGTTAATTAACGTTTTTTGAAGTAATCATTCTTTTATGATATTTTAAAAAATCGATTATTGAATAGTGTCAAAATTGACATAAAAGAGTTTTTAAAATAAATATTATATTATTAATTGATATTAAATTTATAAAATCTAAGTTTCTACCAAGAGACTTATATCATGATAGCTGTATCATTAATGTACCACTTGTGGGTCTCTTGGATTTATATAGTAAGTTTATTAACCATATAATATAAAAAATGCAAAGAGACATTGTAAAAGTGAAACTAATTAACTAAGAGTTAATACTTAATGATAATGTTAATATAGTAACCCAAACCTGTCTAAATTCTTTTGGTTTAGTTGTTTTAGATCCATACCAACCATAAAATTTAAATAATCCACTTTGGAGCCCTTAGAAACCGAATATGAATTTATTATAAAATAATATGTCTAGGTTTTCCAAAGGTGTCCCTCACCCCTCTTATAAAATGACACTCCTCCTTCTCATTAATTCACACCTTAAAAGCCTTTTGTCTTGGCCAAACTCTGCCCAAATACTCTCTAAAATTCCCTCCCTTCATCCTAGAGGCCTTCCTTTAGTCATAAAGCCAACCTAATAGCCCTTTTGATCAAATCAAAAGGAAGAACCCGAAGAAGAGGTAATGATTTCACCACCCTTTTCCGTGTTTCTTTCCTCTTCCACTTCTTCCTTCTTTGTTAGTACCATTATAAAATAATAATTCCATTATCTTATATATACTGTGATGTTATTATAAATATGGTACAACCATATTCAATATTCTATCTATCCTTTGAATAACATGTCACCATACGTGCGTACGTACGGCTTACCGTCTCCACGTCGTGGTGTAATTTTCATTCAATAAATTATTATTTTGATGGGTATAATAATGATGTGTAATTCATGTAAATAATAAATATGACATGATAATTAGTCTTTCTATATGGTATACTATCCAATTTTTTATTATTTTAACATCAAAATAATGACATTGTCCCTCGTGCGTACGTACGGACTACCGTCTCCACGAACACGATGAGATTCATTCTCCATCGTATCCATTCAAGTATAACTATCATTTGATTATTTAAAAATAATGTTTAAGGACTTTATATCATTCTTTATATGAATAAGATACAACCTATCCATGACAAACATGTCTTACGTAATAAAACATATAAAAGAAAATGAGTTAGTTAGCACCCGAAACAACGATAATACTTAGATATTATTAACAAATCAATGTTAAAAGATCATATATGATATCATATTAATGTAAATGATTCTTGTATAATTAAATAACAATTATTTCACCATTATACAGGAGGTTAACCTACCGTCGACCAGGGAAAAATTACAATGTAAGGGGTTTCTTATCTCACTTTTAATTCCGTGAGAATTCCATTGTTCACCACTTATTTATTACATGTGGTGTGTGTACTGCCCATGATTGTATTAATTGTGTAATATACTTTAATTTATGTATATTTACATCATCATTGTATTATCCTTATTTCATGGGTGTATGTTTCGTAAGATACCAAATCAATAAGGGAATTTGAAATTTCAATTTCCATTTATTCGGCTTTATGCAAACATCATTGATTATTTTACTCCGAGATTATGTGTGGAATCACTATTCCTTTGATTATGTCATAATTTCCACTCCCCTTTTCCATGGATATAATTTTGATACAAATAATCAGTCCATTGATAATTTCTCAAGTCATCGATATGAATTTGATAAGAGTAATTTTAACTCATTCTCCATTTGTTGAGTTAAACATCCAATTCATTGGTGTTGTTTTTACAAGATTATGTGTGAATGTCCTTTTATTGTTTTACATTGAATATCCAATCATATTTGGTGTATTTATATTTTTCACACATAACTATGTCATTGATTTATCCTTAACCTAAGGATATGAACTTTATGAGAGATTTAATCTCAATTTACATTCAATTGAGACTTCTTTATTGTTATACACCAAATCACTTTTATGTGCTGTATATAATGTACTTTGACATAGTATATCATGAATCCCTTTATTCTCATGATATTACAAAGTTTTTATCACCTCAATTATTTGTATTCAAGTGTCTCTCTTTTGGTTAGAAACTCTAACTAAAATACCATTTTTAAATGTTATAAAGACTTATTCTCTAAATCTTGCTCATTAATGTCCATGTTTTAAAAAATGGTTTTAAGAATTTATTTATATGGACATTAAAGTTGTAAAATTAAAACTCCTTTTAGAAGTTTTGAAGTGGTATGAGACACTTTGATTCAAAAATATATTTTTAAACAGCTTCTTGACAAATAGTGTGACTTTTAAATGTTTTCAAGAAAAGGGGGATATTTCTCTAAAATAGTTTTGATAGTTATTTTCATCTATGTCAATATCATTCATTATTATCTATTGAGGTTAATATGATACAATACAGTCTTCCATATTGTATAGAATGAGGTTAATATCATATTTTTATACCATTCATATTTTGTGGTTAAAGTATTGACATTTTGTATGCGAGTTTTAATACGAATGTTTATGTTATGTTTAAACATGTTCATATGAGGAATGCATTGGACTTAGTAAGTGACGGGTGGAGCCCGCAATAGCTCCTCGATGCATTGGTAGGTCCCATGAGACAAAATCGTGTCTTGGCACAAGGCCTTGAAAAAATCTTATTTGTAGTCTTGGCATGAGGCCTTGGCTATGTGGTTATAATAGTCCGACATTATGCATTCCATCATTATGAAAGTGGTTATTGATATTGCATGTGATTATTAGATTAGTAGAATATCCATGTGAATAAGTAAATGGAATTATTTCATTTGATTTTTTCCATACTATGTTGAAGTTCAAGTTTAAAAGGCTTTTGTTTTAGTTATACATTGCCTTCAATGTTTATTATTTTTTATGAATGTTTCCGCTATATTCTTATCCTTACTGGGCATTTGAGCTCACCCCTTTTCTATGTTTTATTTTTCCCAGGATGTGAAGAAATAATTTATGAATGACCTGCATGGATGGTATGAGGGGATATGAAGATAATATGTTGTTGTAGTTTTTTTACCCTTTGATGTAATGTAAGACTTATGAATATATCTATTGGTTCCAAGACTACTAAACTAATCGGTCTTTCGAGAATTGATCCTTTGTGACCATGCCAATGTTATGTAATAATGCACCGACTCTGGGTAACTGGGGTCGGGGCATTACAATTGGTATCCGAGGAAGTTTAGTACAATCCTTGGAAGCTAGATTTAGATAAACTTTGATTAGAGCATGTAGACCTAAGATGAACTTTGAGGATTAGTATAGAAGAACTTCCTAAAATTTTGGTATTGTAGAGATTTTGTGAGTCTTCCGAGCAATATATCCCTGTCTGGATACGAGCAGGTAGAGGAGGCTCTGGAACATATGTACCTAGGGGTAAAACCCGAAAAAACCACTTTGATCTAGACTCGAACGGGAACTATTGCACGACAACGAGCATTGCTGCACTCTTGGTTACGACACTCCCGGGGGATATGCTTAGGATAATTTAAATTTTCTTTAAAAACCGATTTGAAGTAATATATATATATATATAAGATGAGAGTAAATGACCTTGGTTAATCCTAATGTGTTTCAAATTGAGAATATGGTGACATGTTAATCTCTAAATGATTTTTTGACTACTGTTACTCACAAAATGATTTCTGGTTTTAGTCAATGGCTAGATTCCAAGGAAGTCATAGTGATTATGAGAATGATGTACAAGGTGGGAACGATGGTGGAAATGAGAAACAAAATGGAATGTTGATAGGCTTAAAAGATATCATCTTTATGCCAAATTAATTTTCCAAAAATATGATCAAAAATATATATATTAACCAATTTCCGGACTCAACAAAGAAGAGAAAGTTGATGAATGATTAGAGCTCCAGCAGTGGAGACCATGGAGAAAAGAATCCTAAATTTCCATCATGCATGAAATGTGGAAGGAGACACCCAGGAAAGTGTCTCAATGGGACAAATAAATGCTTTACATGCGGGAATGAAGGACATAAATTAAAGAATTGCTGAAGAAAAATGAAGAGTACTATGGAAGAAGATAAAAATGGTCCAAAGAGTCCATTTATAGTCATTTTCCATAAATATTGGGGACCTGGCCATTACCCGAGTGAATTCCCTATTCTATAGGATATTTTCTTGGTCAAAGAAGAAGCTATGTGGAAATAAATGGTTGGAGAAATGTTTAAAAAGTATCAGTGATCCTTGTTGATTGGTTTACTTTGGAATAATTTTCTCTTGTATTTTTAACCCTGTAGTTTTCCATGTGAGAATGATATTTGAGGAAGAATTATCTTATCACTTGTGGATATAGTTAAAAATAACCATTTGGTTTTATATGATCGTTGGGTTTGAGGAAATTATAAGTTATTATAATTTGGGATGAAAATGCAAGGTATGATATAAGATTTGTGGTTAAATTATTTTATGGTTATTTTGAGGAATTTATCTCATTTTGGTAATGTTATAAAATATAGTTTTTAAAAAAAGGACAACACGCAGACCGTGTGAAAACCCATCACATCGGACAATGCTGTGGGAATCGAACCCAAAACCAACGTGCGATTGGGATTTATCCCCTACCACTGGGCTACGTGAAGTCCCTGGTTAGTGTGACTATTATTTTTAGTTAAATTATTTTATTGATCAATAATAATTTGATTTGGGATCTTGTGTCTTATCAAATGAATACCCTTAGTATAGGAAAATGATTTGGTGATTAAGTGATAAATGTTTTTTTGGAAGTTGTTCTCTTTGTTGTGAACACTATATGCCCAAAGAAAATAGAATATTATGGGATTTCATTTGAGGAGTAATGGTGGATTTTTATCTAGGTTTTTATTGTGGATTTATAGTGATTTGGGTTATTTATGGAAATGATTAGGTTAATTACTTTTAAGTATGTGACTTTAAGAGTAATTAATGTCATTTGGAGATACAATTTAACGTGGAAGACTGCATTATTATAAGTTTTGGGTTTCAATATTAGTTTGGATTATATTGAAGGATTTTAAGGACAATTGATTATTGAATGATATTTATTTAACTTTGGGGTATTGATGGTTTAATTTTAGAAATTAAGATTAGTGTTTTTTCTCTAATGGAATATCCATTTGGGGGATCATAAGATATTATACTAAACATTTTGGTTTTGATTAATCTCTAAAGACAAGGTAAATATACAGTTTATCCTACGTGGATCATGTATTTCTATAGATCTTTATTCTAGCACTTCCATTGTGACCAAGTCTTCTTGAATATTAATTTTAAAAAAAATGAGTTAGTAGTAAAATGTTATTAAATAATGAAACTCTACTTAAAAAGTAAGTATATCTCTTTATTTTCTTAGTCAATATCATAAATGAATTCCTTTTCTTTATGTAATGTTACTTAAAACAAAAAAAAATATTGTCTGTTTACTTTTCCTACTGGGAGGCTAAGGACCGTTTGTCCCAACACAAGTTTGTGATTTTCTTATTGTTAACTTTTTCATGATCATGTTTTCTATCCCTCTCCCTAAGAACTGAACACATAGTTTATCATCCATATACATTTTTTCCTACATGGAATCCTAGTATGGGTTATCCTGGGTGACCTTTATACATCTCTTCCTTTCTATTAAAGTGATAGTTTTTTTTAACTCTTTTTCCAATGTGGGAATTTCCATTATATTATCAAGCCCAATTTTAAAAAAAATTGTGTGGATGAAATTATTAAATGAGGGGAGAATGTAACACCCCAAGATTCCACGGTACGTTTCCCTTTGAATAATGCAATGGCATGCATTGTACGCAACTTTGAGATTCTAACACACCACAACCAATCAAACTAGCCGTTATGAATAGTAATACCTTCTTTTTGAAATTTTATAAATTCTATCTCTCAAAATGGACTTCATTTTTGGATTCGGAATATCTAAATTAGCATATGGTGAAATTTTGGTACTTTTCGGATAACATTCATATTTTGATGAATAGTGAAAATTACTAAATTTTAATTAAAAACAAATTTTTTAATTGAAATAATTAATATCGATAAATTATGAATTTTAGTGGTTTTAAAGTATATTTAAAATATATTTTTACCATTTAATTCAATTTTTTTCATTGGACATAATTTCACAACTAAACCAGATATAAACAAGTGTCAATCTTTTGATAGTTATTATCACTTAAAAACACGCTTTTTGTTTTGACAGCGGGAATTAATTTTAAATTAATTTCTGCCACTTATGTGTTTGGAATTTGGAAAAATGGATTCCATATTTGGAATCAGGATGTTAAAATTGTGTAAATAGGTAACTTTTATTTTTAGACATTTTGAATAATTATTTCGGTAAATATTTTATTTACCATTGTTAAAGGGTAAATCCGGTAAATAAGGGTTAAAAAATAATATTATAATCATACCAAATTACACTAAAATGTGTCCTAACATTATCGGTTGATACATGTCTGACCATGGGCATATTTGGGTCGATTTTGGGACCCCATGGTGCCACTTGTAAGTGATAGGGAGACTTTATTTTAATTAAGTTAAAATGAATACAAAAATGACACAAGCATATATCTTTTAGAAAAAAAATTTTTACATAAGGTTATATATGTTGGATTTTCGACTATAAATATTAATTATAAATACAAAACGATTTCCTACATAATGATATTTTATTTATAATTTTTAGACATTGAATAATTTAATTTATTTATGACACAATAGTGATGCAGTAATTACCATAATAGTGAAAAATTAAAATGATTGATATTGTAGATACACAAATAAATATAATTTGAGAATTTTTATGAATTAAAATAATTTTATAGGTTACTATGACATGTTAGGAATGAGTTAATTAACTTTTTTGGAAGTAAAAATTATGTTATGATTTTTAAAAAAAATCAATTATTGAATAGTGTCAAAATTGACATAAAAGAGTTTTTAAAACAAATATTATATTATTAATTGATATTAAATTCCTAAAAATCTAAGGATTTCCATAGAGACTTATATTATGATATTTGTATCATTAATTGACCACTTGGGGGTCTCTTGTATGTATATAAAATGTTTATTAACCATATAATATAAAAATACAAAGAGACATCGTAAAAGTGAAACTAATTAACTAAGAGTTAATACTTAAAGATAAGGTTAATATAGTAACCCAAACCTGTATAAATTCTATTGGTTGAGTATTTTACTACCCATCCCCAACTTAAAATTTAAATAATCTAATTTGGATCCATTATAAACCGAATATTAATTTATTATAAAATAATATTTCTAGCTTTTCCAAAGGTGCCCCTCACCCCTCTTATAAAAGGGCACTCCTCCTTCTCATTAATTCACACCTTCAAAGCCTTTTGGCTCGGCCAAACTCTTCCCAAATACTCTCTCAACTTCCCTCACTTCATCCTACAGGCCTTCCTTTAGTCATAAATCCAACCTAATAGCCCTTTTGATCAAATCAAAAGGAAGAACTCGAAGAAGAAGTAATGATTTCACCACCCTTTTCCAAGTTCCTTTCTTCTTCCACTTCTTACTTATTTATTATTACCATTATAAAATAATAATTCCAGTGTATCATATATACTGTGATGTTATTATAAATATGGTACAACCATATTCAGTATTCTATCCATCCTTTGAATAACATGTCACCATACGTGCGTACGTACGACTTACCGTCTCCACGTCGTGGGGTAATTGTCATCCAATAAATTATTATTTGTATGGGTATAATAATGATGTGTAATTCATGTAAATAATAAATATAACATGATTATTATTCTGTCTATAAGGTATACCATCCAATTATATATTATTTTAACATCAAAAGAATGATATTGTCGCTCGTGCGTACGTACGGACTACAGTCTCCACGAACACGTTGAGATTCATTCTCCATCGTATCCATTCAAGTATAATTACCATTTGATTATTTAAAAATAATGTTTAAGGACTTTATATCATTCTGGATATGAATAATATACAACCTATCAATGAAAAACATGGCCTATGTAACAACACATATAAAAGAAAACGAGTAAGTTAACACCCGAAACAACGATAATACTAAGATATTGTTAACAAATCAATGTTAAAATATCATATTAATGTAAATGATTCTTGTATAATTAAATAACAATTATTTTACCATTATAAAGGATGTTAACCTACCGTCGACCAAGGAAAAGTACAAAGTAAGGGGTTTTTTATCTCACTTTTAATTCTGTGAGAATTCCATTGTTCACCACTTATTTATTGCATGTGGTGTGTGTACTTCCCATGATTGTATTCATTGTGTAATATACTTAAATTTATGGATATTTACATCATCAATGTATTATCCTTATTTCATGGGTGTATGTTTTGTAAGTTACCAAATCAATAAGGGAATTTCTAAATTTCAATTTCCATTTATTCGGCTTTACGCAAACTTCATTGATTATTTTACTCTGAGATTATGTGTGGAATCACTATTCATTTTCTTATGTCATAATTTCCACTCCCATTTTCTATGTATATAATTTTGATACACATAATAAGTCCATTGATAATTTCTCAAGTCATCGACATGAATTTGATAAGAGTAATTTTAACTCATTCTCCATTTGTTGAGTTAAACATTCAATTCATTGGTGTTGTTTATACAAGATTATGTGTGAATGTACTTTGATTGTTTTACACTGAATATCCAATCATATTTAGTGTATTTATATTTTTCACACATAACTTTTTCATTGATTTATCCTTAACCTAAGGATACAACTTTTATGAGATATTTCATCTCAATTTACATTCAATTGAGACTTCTTTATTATTATACACCAAATCACTTTTATGTGGTCTATAAAATGTACTTTGACATAGTATATCATGAATCCCTTTATTCTCATGATATTACAATTTTTTATTACCTCAATTATTTGTATTCAAGTGTCTCTCTTTTGGTTAGAAACTCTATGTAAAATACCATTTTTAAATGTTATAAAGACTTATTCTTCTAAATCTTGCTCATTAATGTCCATGTTTTAAAAAATGGTTTTAAGAATTTATTTATATGGAAATTAAAGTTTTAAAATTAAAACTCTTTTTAAAAGTTTCGAAGTGGTATGGGACACTTTGATTCAAAAATCTATTTTCAAACGGCTTCTTGACAAATATTGTGACTTTTAAATGTTTTCAAGAAAAGGGAGATATTTCTCTCAAATAGTTTTGATGGTTATTTTCATCTATGTCAATATCATTCATTATTATCGTTTGAGGTTAATATGATACAATACAATCTTCCATATTGTATTGAATGAGTTATGTTTGACTGTGGATGTGCTATTTTTATACCATTCATGTTTTGTGGTTAAAGTATTGATATTTCATATTCTAGTTTTAATACGAATGTTTATGTTATGTTTAAACATGTTCATGTGAGGAATGCATTGGACATAGTAAGTGATGGGTGGAGACCGCTATAGCTACTCGATGCATCGTTATGTCTCATGAGACAAACTAGTGTCTTGGCACAAGGCCATGATAAAATCTTATTTGTAGTCTTGGCACGAGGCCTTGGCTATGTGGTTATGATAGTCTGGCATTATGCATTCTATCATTATGAAAGTGGTTATTGATATTTCATGTGATTATTCGATTAGTAGAATATCCATGTGAATAAGTAAATGGCATTATTTCATTTTTTTTCCATACTAGGTTGAAGTTCAAGTTTAAAAGGCTTTTGTTTTAGTTATACATTTCCTTCAATGTTTATTATTATTTATGAATGTTTCTGCTATATTGTTATCTTTACTGGTCATTTGAGATCACCCCTTTTCTATGTTTTATTTTTCCTAGGATGTGAAGAAATAATTTATGAATGACCTGTAGGGATAGTATGAGGGGATATGAAGAAAAGATGTTGTTGTAGTTTTTTTACCTTATAATTTAATGTAAGACTTATGAATATATCTAGTGTTTTCAAGACTACTAAACTAATAGGTCTTTTGAGACTTGATCCTTTGTGATCATGTCAATGTTATGTAATAATGCACCGACTCTGGGTAACTGGGGTCGGGGCGTTACACATGCAGACCTAGTGTGACCTAAAAAAGTGAGTAATAAACTTGAAATAACCATAAATTTTATTTAAACCATAAAAATAGGGTAATTTAAATTAGGTATGGTTTGACCAAACTTATCTATCCAATATTGAATGTGAAATAACAAAAATAAAAAAAGAGGAGTGAAGTGGTGTCTGTAAATAGGGGATTTGAACACAAACCTACAAGAAATCAGGTGTGATAGAAGATTAGTGATAGGGGATGTCTAAGGGTTGTGAAAGCATACTATGCATTAAGGGGATAAATAGGGATGAGGGGAGGATAAATGAGATCATGTGTTTTAAAAAAATTATTAATTATGATGGTTTATTAGAGATAGATTTTATTCCATTGGTAAAGGTTTATTTTCTAGGATCTTTTGTGATGGTCTTTATTTCCAATGGTAAAAGACCACAATGGGATTAAAAAATAATGATTAATATAAAAATTTGTTGATATTAACCATTGTAACTAAGTTTCTCATTGGATGGCATGAAATATCGTCGAATGTATTTATGACAGATTTTATTTTTCTATTTCAAATAATGGTTATTTGTGATGGAAAATGACATCTCTCATAAATAAATCTTTATTCAAAACTGTTTGTGATACATATCTTCCACATAAAAAATGAACCATCACAATTACAATTATTTATAGTAGTGAATTTCTCATATAATTCTCTTGAAGGCAATAAATGTTGTAGAAGATGGGGAAGGGTAGTTCTAGTGGGCTGGGTCTACGGGTCATGTATGAGCATGGTATCTCTCTAGGCCTTCAGGTCATGTATTACGGGTCATGTCGGGCCTTGTGACTTGGGCCTACATGGCATGTTCGTGTTCCCCTTCAACACTTAAAAGGTGAGTTTTCTGTAATAAAATAATAAAGAATTCCTTTGGGCTATTTGGAGTAGATACCTCACATCAATAGTGGTGAGAACCAATATAAAAAAAAGATTTCATTTTATTTTTATAGAATCATTACAAAACACTCCATTAACACTCTATAGGATTTAGTAGAATATATAAGAGAGTGAGAAAGGGAGATTTTAGAAGAGGAAGAACCTTTATGAAATTAAAAAAATGGGGATATTGGATCAAAGAGAAATAGGTAAATGAAAATGGGTTGAATTCGTTGAATCCTTGTTTACCTTTTCATAATTGGAAGGTCTTAAAGAATCCTTGAAAAAGAATTTTGCGGATCAATTTGTAATAAATAATATTTCATGGAGGTTAATTTCATTGTTCCAAGAATCTATAGGAATATATTTATAACTTTTATAATATTTGGGGGTCCCTCAGGTTGATATAATGATTTAATGAGTTGAGTCAATGCATTTAAATCCATCATTTAATACTTGTTATGTAAGCTAGATTTACGAAACTATGTAGTATTTGTGATGTGACCTTATATAAGGTGCAAAAATTATAGTACTCTATGTTTATTAAGAATCCACAAACTAGATGGTGAACTCCACCAGCTAGTTAGTGTGATTGAAAGAACTACAACTTCTATAGTCTTATCTGCCAGCTAGTCGATGCCTCTGTATTGGGTAGCTGTTAGGCGAAAAACAAAAAGGTATTCAAGGAAAACATCTATAATTCATTTATGTTTTTCAATTAGTCCATTTTATCTTTAGTAATATTTCTAAACTCTATATCCAAGGAAACATCAAACAAAACGGTTATAAATGCTTTAAGTGATAGTGATAGTAAACACATTAGAGGTTCAATAGGGGTGATACTTCAAACTCTCCCATGCCCATAAAAATGAGTTTTATATAATAATGATCTTTATTAAACGGTATCTCACAATCTCTATCAACCATTGGTGAGATTATTTTGATCACGAATGTCGTCATTGACCAATTTCTAGAAAAAAGGATTCATAATTATGTAACTTTGATATACTAACATTGAAACTAGTACCCTATGATCAAACATTCATCCATAATTTTATATTTAAAATACTCTAATATCCTTTTATTCATTTAATTTAAAAAATTAAAACCCAAACACCTCATGTTAAAAATTTACTTCCTGAAATCCATGAAATTTCTCCATTTCTTAGAGACAATCTGAGTTTAAACTACACTTAAAGTCCATGGTTTTAATTTTTTTAACCAACTCAAAACAATGGGAATATACCCTATCAAGTAATTACCTTCACTTTATCATCATTTTATTTTTTCCATATATATATTACATGTGGTGAAATAACAATTTACTAATGTATGGATTTGAGTAAACATAATCATTGATCGTCATTAAGTATTATAGGCTTCAATGAAATGTTAAGATTATCATGGATTTTTTTTGCATAGAGATGAATAATTCACTCATGCGGTACAAAATGAGTTTTTTGTGTTGGATAACCCATTAGGTATACCAAATAAAATCTTATACACTATGTATTTTTTATACAAGGGGATGCTATTTTATATCAAATCCATATTACCAAAAGTTTTCAAGATACCTTTAATAAAATCCATTTTACATTAATAATTTTATTTTATTATCCTTGTGTTTTATTTAATTTGAGTGTGGATTGGTATGTGGTTGATTATTTTATTGATTGAGGCTTTACCTAGATAATATTTTCCCTCTCAAATGACATATACGATATCTAGGCCTTTGATTGAGATAGAATGAGTAACTGTATAGATATACCAAGATAAGTGGAATGTGGTTTTGTTATCTATTTAGGTGAGGGGAATATATTTTTCTTATATATATGAGGGAATTTAATATGATATGTTCATCCATCTAGATATTAAATACTTAATAATTTGAAAATTTATTAGTTTTATATATGTGATTATCATACTTCATTCCTCATTGTAACTCCATATATTAGAAAATTGAATTATATTATTATGGAAACTTTTATATGATCCAAATAGTGGGAAAATGTATGGTAATATATGTGTTTAATAGAGATCAAACTGGATCTCATAGTTATTTAAGTGGTATTTATTATTTTCAAGAGGTTTATCTTAACTTAAAAGTACATATTATGCAATTTATAAATTTTATAAATTCTAAAAATTCATATGGGGATATAATTTTTGGTTTCATGAATAAATTTTAAGTTTTAAAACAATGGGTTTGTATAAAAAATTAAGAAATACCCAAAATTTATTTTAGAGAATATCCAAAATGTAACACCCCAAGCTTCGACGGTATGCTTCTCTTTGAATAATGCAATAGCGTGTGTTGCACGCAACATCGAGTTCTAACACACCACAACCAATCAAACTAGCCGTTATGAATAGTAATACACACCTTTTCAAATTAATAAATTTTATTTTTCAAAATGGACTTCTTTTTTGGATTCGGAATATCGAAATTAGCCTAGGGTGAATTTTTGTTATTTTTCTGAAAAACTTCATTTTTTGATGAATAGTGAAACCACTAAGTTGTAGTTAAAAAACTGAATTTTTCATACAACTTAATTTTACCACTTCTGTGAGTGGAATTTAGAAACTCTGAGAGACACTGTTAATATCAAGGAGTAAAATTTGGTTCAATGAGATGAAAATAATTTTAGTGAATAGTAACTTTTTACTTTTATTTACCACGGTAAAAAATAAATAGGGTAATTAAGGGTAAAAATAATATTAATATTACCCTAAAACATGTCCTAATTCTATTAGACAAGTGTATCTCGTCCAGAAACAACCTTAGGAATAAAATAATATCATTTTCGTCCATTTGGATTAGATTAGGAAATTTATTATTATTTAATTCAGAGAAGAGTTAAAAGAGTTAAAATCAATGTTTATTTAATACAACATTTTTAATATATGGTTATAAAAAAAATAAATTCGATTGTAAATATTCATTAGAAAGATAAAAATATTTCCTACATAATGGTATTTTATGTATAATTTTTAGACATTACATAATTTAATTTATTTATGACACAATGGTGATGCAGTAATTACCTAATTAATGAAATATTAAAATAATTGATATTATAAATATAAAAATAACTATAATATGAGACTTTTTATGAATTAAACTAATTTTATAGGATAATATGAAATATTAGGATTGATTATATAAATTTGGTTCGAAGTAATAATGTTGTTATGAATTTATCAAAAACAAAATACCCAATAGTGTCAAAATTGACATAAAAGAGTTCTTAAAACAAATATTATATTATTAATTTATATTAAATTCCTAGAAATCTAAGGTTCGGCCAATAGACTTATATAGTGATATTTGTATCATTAATGGACCACTTGGGTGTCGATTGGAGGTATATAGTTGTTTATTAACTATATAATAGAAAAATAAAAAGTAACATGGTAAGTGTCCAACAAATTAACTAAGAGTTAAAACTAAAATATAAGGTTAATATAATGACCCAAGCCTGTCTAAATTCTATTTTTTGAGTTGTTTTCGACCCATCCCCACCTTAACCTTTAAATAACCCACTTTGGAGCCATTAGAAACCGAATATGAATTTATTATAAAATAATATTTCACGCTTTTCTAAAGGTGCCCTCACCCCTCTTATAAAAGGTCACTCCCCCTTCTCATTAATTCACACCTTCAAAGCCTTTTGGTTCGGCCAAAACCTGCCCAAATACTCTCTCAACTACCCTCACTACAACCTAGAGGCCTTATTTTGATCAGAAAGCCAACTTATGGAGCCCTTTTGATCAAATCAAAAGGAAGAACCCGAAGAAGAGGTAATGTTTTCCCCACCCTTTTCCAAATTCATTTCTTCTTCAACTTCTTATTTCTTTGTTATTCCCCTTCTAAAATAATGAATCTAGTATCTCCTATATACTTTAATGTTATTATAAATATTGTACAACCATATTAAGTATTCTCTCCATCCTTTGAATGACATGTCCCCATACGTGCGCACGTACGGCTTACCGTCTCCACGTCGTGGTGTAATTTTTATTCAATATATTATTATTTGGATGGGTATAATAATGATTTGTTATTCATGTAAATAATAAATATAACATGATAATGATTCTGTATATATGATATACCATCCAATTAAATATTATTTTAATATCAAATTAATGATATTGTCGCTCGTGCGTACGTACGGACTACTGTCTCCACGAATGTGATGAGATTCATTCTCCATCGTATCCATCCAAGTCTAATTCTCATTTGATGATTAATAATAGTATATAAGGACTTGATATAATTCCGGATATGAATAAGATACAACCTATCCATGACAAACACATCTTACATAACAAAACATATAAAAGAAAACAAGTAAGTTAACACCCGAAACAACAATAATACTATGATATTATTAACAAATCAATGTTAAAAGATCATATATGAAATCATATTAATGTATATTATTCTTATATAATTTAATAACAATTATTTGACCATTATATAGGAGGTTAACCTACCCCCAACCAAGGAAAAGTATAAGGTAAGGGTTTATTTCGCAATCTCTTCATTATCTGAGGTTGTTTATACGTAATAATCTATGGGGATTTCTTTATCATCCACATCCATGTTTCTTCAATATGTATTTCAAAACATTTTTACTATTTACAAGAATACGGGTTAATGTCATTTATACCCTTTTTTACTTTTTATAAGAGGTTTATAAAAGAATCTTTCTGTTGTTTTCCAAACAAGGTGTTTTTTAACCTTTTCGACAGAATTAAGGTAAGCATGTTATTTTAACTTATATGGCGTGTGCGGATATTTTACACTGTTATAAAATTGTTGAATCTTCTCTTACAAGATTATAAGAATATTTTCAATGAAAATGTTTTATTTTATAAATATATGACTCTTAAATGATTTCAAAATAGAAAGAGATATTTCTCTCAAATAGTTTTGATTTCATCTATGTCAACATCCTTTGATGGGTTTTAAGTTTATTTGGAGTTTATTTATTATGATACAATACTTCCATATTGTATTGAAGGTTTTGTGATTTGTTTGACTGTGGATGTGTTATTTTTATACCATTCATGGTTTGTGGAGAAAGTATTGACATTTCGTATGCTAGTTTTAAAAGGAATGTTTATGTTATGTTTAAACCTGTTCATATAAGGAATGAATTGGACTTAATAAGTAATGGGTGGAGCCCACTATAGATCTTCGATGCATCGGTAGGTCTCATGAGACAAACTAGTGTCTTGGCACAAGGCCTTGACAAAATATTATTTGTAGTCTTGGCACGAGGGCTTGTCTATGTGGTTATGATAGTTTGGCATTATGCATTCCATCATTATGAAAGTGGTTATTGATATTGCATGTGATTATTTGATTAGTAGAATATCCATGTGAATAAGTAAATGAAATTATTTCATTTTATTTTTTCCATACTATGTTTAGGTTCAAGTATAAAAGGCTTTTGTTTTTGTTATACATTGCATTAAATGTTTATTCTTATTTATGAATGTTTCCACTATATTGTTATCCTTACTGGGCATTTGAGCTCACCCCTTTTCTATGTTTTATTTTTCCCAGGATGTGAAGAAGTAATTTATGAATGACCTGTTGGGATAGTATAAGGGGATAAGAGTGTGGAATATGGAGACTATATTTTTTTAGTTTTCATTTTATGATGTAATATAAAACATTATTAATGTATCTAGTGTTTCCAAGGCTTCTAAACTAATCGGTCTTTCGAGATTTGATCTTTCTTGTGATCATGCCACTGTTATGTAATAATGCACCGACTCTGGGAAACTAGGGTCGGGGCATTACAGTTGGTATCAGAGGAAGTTTAGTACAATCCTTGGAAGCTAGATTTAGATAAACTTTGATTTGAGCACGTAGATTTAAGATGGACTTTGAGGATTAGTATAGAAGAACTTCCTAGAATTTTGGTATTGTAGAGATTTTGTGAGTTTTCCGAGCAATACATCCCTATCTGGATATGAGCAGTTAGAGACGGATCGGGCACAGATGTACCTAGGGGTAAAACCCGAAAACACCACTTTGAGTTGGACTCGAACGGGAACTGTTTCACGACAACGGGCCTTGCTGCACTCTTGGTTACGACACTCCCGGGGGATACACTTAGGATAACTCTCATTTTCATTACAAATCATTATGAAGGGTTTATGAGTATATACTTCCTCAAAGAAAACATTTTTCGGATTATGGATTATATCCATAGATATTTCAATTTATGTTAAGTGTTTTATAAGTATGGAATTATGTATTTTGATTCATAAACTGATCTAGTTTATGACATTGTTTAGAAATGGCGCCTCATGGAAGAAATGGAAACTATATCAATGCACACACTTCATGTAGGGATTTACCTCCTGTCTAAGATGATTATATTGGAGATGGTGATGCAACTGGTGCTGATCAACTAATCACCATACTGGGACAACTCACTCAAGTTATGAATAATAACCTTACCCGTATGGAGCACCCTGATCTACAACATGGAATATCAATGTTAGATCACTTCATGAGAAAGTAACCACCAAAATTCAATGGGAGTACAAATCCATTAGTGGCTGAGCAATGGATAAGTTCCCTAGAGAAAATATTTCAGGCTTTGGGAAGTAGTGAAAAGGAAAAAGTTATCATATCAGTTTACCGCCTCACTGAAGATGTTGATCAATGGTGGTCATTGATTCAAAACATGAAGGAAGATGATGAAGTATCAAATATGGAATGGAGGGAGTTCAAAGATCTTTTTTTAGAAAAATACTTTTCTCATGACCATCAGGCAGATATAGAAAGGCAATTTTTGCGTCTGATAAAAAAGGAGGATGAGAATGTCGCAAAGTATGAGGCTAACTTTACAAGGTTAGCAAGGTATGCTGGAGATTATATACGTAACCCAAGAAGTAATATTGATCGTTTCTTTGATGGGTTAAAAAAATTTCTCCGTCGAGCATTAGTCTCACAATCCTTCACGTCGTACAAAGACATTGTCTCATGTGCTATCAAGATTGAAAAGTAATTCTCTAAGTCTTATGACATTAAAGCAAAGCAAGAGAAGAAGATATATGCTGATCAATCTAGGAATGGAAATAAGGAGAAGAAGGGAAGGGTTGAATATCCATCCTGTGGTAAATGTGGGAAGAAACACCCCAGTACATGCTTGAAAGGAATGGGTGTCTGTTATAAGTGTGGTGAAAAAGGCCACCAAGATTGTGATTGCAAGGGGAAGAAGGAAGCTACCAATGTCCAATGCTACAATTGTAGGGAGATGGGACATTATTCAAATGAATTTCCTATGTTTCAGGGGATCTTACCTCAGAAAAGGACAAGGGATCAAGGCCAAGCTTATGCTATCACTACTGCTGAGGTAGAAGCTCTGAAAGACGTGGTGGCAGGTAATTTAATGGTTTCATCAAGTTTAGAAAATGCATAATTTGATTCTGGATCATCGCATTGTTTCATATCTTCCCTGTTTTCTAAGAAAATTAGATATTTTCAATTTGATTTAATAAGGGAGTTGTCAGTTAAAACTCCTAAGGGAAGTATCATTGCGACAAAGTGTTGTGAATCAGTCCCCATTAGAGCACATAAATATTCTTTATCTTCTGATCTCATCATCATACATATGGATGAGTTTGATATAATCCTTGGTATGGACTAGGTTTTGGACCATGATGCAAAGATTTATTGTAAGAAGAAGGAGGTTACGATTTTTGATGATGATGATGATAAGGAACACCTTATCTTTAGAGCAGAATCGTCACCACATAATTCTTATCTAGATCCACCCCCAATTTCTCAACTAAATTCAATTATTGGGGATGAAGAGAATGAAATGAATGTGGGTGAGGAATGGAATGTTCAAATAGAGGATGTAGCTGTGGTGAAAGAATATGTAGATATGTTTCTGGAAGATTTACCTGGACATCTTCCAGAATGAGAAGTTGAGTTTTCTATTGATTTAATTCCAGGATCAATGCCTATATCGAAGACCCCTTATAGAATGGCCACTATAGAATAAGTTGAACTAAAGAAACAACTAGAGGAATTGAGTAATAAGTTATTTATTCGCCCTAGTGTTTCTCCATGGGGAGCCCCTGTTCTCTTTGTTAAAAAGAAAGATGGATCTATGAGGTTATGTATCGACTATAGGGAGATCAATGCTATAACAATAAAGAACAAGTATCCCTTACATCGCATTGATGATTTATTTGACCAACTGCATGGAGCTCAATACTTTTCAAATATTTACAATCGATCTGGATACCATCAGTTGTGTGTGAAGAAGGAAGACATTCTGAAGACAACATTTTGAACTAAGTATGGGTATTACGTGTTTACAGTAATGCATTTTGGATTGACTAATTCACCCTCTGTATTCATGGATCTGATAAATAGATTTTTCAAGGAATATATCAATGAATTTATGGTGGTATTTATTGGTGATATCTTGGTATACTCCAAAAGCTACAAAGATCATGAAAATCACTTGCGCATTATCCTGAAGACTCTGAGAAGACATGAATTATATGGGAAGTTTAGCAAGTTTGAATTCTGTCTTCAGGAGATTTGTTTTCTTGGCCATATTTTCTCTAAAGATGGAATTTCTGTTGATCCTTCTAAGACTAAGGAAATCCAAGAATGGCCAGCACCAATGAGTATAACTAAGGTACACAGTTTTATTGGTTTAGCAGGTTATTATCGATGTTTCGTCCAGAATTTTTCCTGATTGGATAACCCATTAACGAAGCTCATACGTAAAGGGGTTAAATTTTTTTGGAAAAAAGAGTGTGAATAATGTTTTGAAGAACTGAAGAGAACATTAGACAATTCTCCTATATTAACTCTACCATCGGGGAATGATGGGTTCGTTATTTATAGTGATGCATCGAAGAAAGGACATGGTTGTGTCCTTATGCAGAATGATAAGGTTATTGCCTATGCATCATGACAGTTGAAAATTCATGAAAAAAACTATCCTACCCATGATCTCGAGTTAGCAGCTGTGATCTTTACTTTGAAAATATAGATTCACTACCTCTATGGTGAAAAATGTGAGATTTATACTGATCACAAGAGTTTGAAGTATATTTACTCACAAAAAGAACTCAACATGAGGCAAAGGAGATGGTTTGAATTAGTCAAGGATTATGATTGTACGATACACTACCACCTGGGGAAAGCAAACAAGGTGGAAGATTCTTTGATAAGAAAAGATCATGGAGTTTTGAACAATATGAGAATTGAAAGAGATCCAATTTTCATGGATCTAGTGAAGATGGAAATGGGAATAACCATGGAAGGTGAAACATCAATTATATTTCAAATGGTTGTCAAACCATCTTCACTAGAAAGGATTAAGAGTCCTCAGACCAATGATGAAGAGTTTTAGAAGAAGATTAAAGCTGTGAATGATGGGCGATTGAGAGACTTTGTGTATGAAGAAGGAATTTTAAAATTTGGGAAGAGGCTTTGTGATCCCGATATACCTGATCTAAAAAGGGAATTGCTGGATGATGCTCCTAGTTCCAATTTCTCTATACACCCTGGGAGTACAAAAATGTATAGATATTTGAAGGAACATTTTTGGTGGGACAACATGAAGAAAGATATTGCTGATTTTGTTTCAAGATGTATGGTTTTTCAACAAGTGAAAGCTGGAAGGCAACATCCTGGTGGAGTCATGCAACCTCTTCCCATACCGGAGTGGAAATGAGACAATATTACGATGGACTTTGTCATGGGGCTACCAAAGACTCCTAGAAGGAATGATGCAATATGGGTTATTGTTGATAGTCTAACCAAGTCAACACACTTTCTTGCTATAATAGAAATCTACCACTGGAACGTCCAGCAAGACTATATATTAATAAAGTTGTGAGACTTCATGGAGTACCCCTGTAGATTGTTTCGGATCGTGATCCCTGTTTTACTTCAAGATTCTGGAAGAGTCTTCAGAAGTCCTTGGATACTAAACATCATTTGAGCACTGCCTACCACCCTCAAAAAGATGGACAATCAGAACGAACTATTCAAACCTTAGAAGATATTTTGATATCCTGCTCACTTGACTTTTAGGGCATGTGGGATCAATATTTACCTCTAGTAGAATTTTCCTATAACCATAGCTACCATTCGTGTATTCATATGGAACCTGATGAAGCATTATATGGAAAGAGATGTCATACACCAACCTGTTGGGATGACGTTGGTGAAAGAAAATATGTAGGCCCAGAACTGGTCGAGGAAACGATGGAAAAGGTGAAGGTAATCCAAAACCATATCAAAGCATCTCAAAGTAGGCAGAAGAGCTATGCCGATAATCGAAGGAAAGATTTGGAATTTCAAGTCCGTCATCATGTTTTCCTGAAGGTATCTCCATGGAAGGGAGTCATACGTTTTGGTTATAAAGGAAAATTGTGTCCCAGGTATATCGGACCTTTCGAAATTCTAGAACGAATTGGGGTTGTAGCTTACCGATAGGCAATGCCACCAAGTCTCTCCAAAGTTCACGATATGTTCCACGTATCTCTGTTGAGGAAATACATGCCTGACCCAACGCATGTACTCACCTATGAGTAATGAGAATTGGAAGCCAATCTATCTTATTGCGAAGAGCCCATCAAGATTCTTGATACGAGAGAACAAGTACGGAGAAACCGGACGACTTGTCTGGTAAAAGTCTTGTGGAGAAACCATAATATGGAAGAGGAAACATGGGAACCCAAGGAACATATGATGAAGAACCACCCGAGTCTTTTCATGTGGTAGTATTCTATAAATTTCAAGGAGGAAATTATTTGATGGAGGGGAGAATGTAACACCCCAAACTTCTACGGTATGCTTCTCTTTGAATAATGCAATAGTGTGTGTTGTACGCAAAATCGAGTTCTAACACACCACAACCAATCAAACTAGTGGTTATGAATAGTAATACCAACTTTTTTAAATTTATAAATTTTATTTTTCAAAATATACTTCATTTTTGGATTTGGAATATCGAAATTAGCCTAGGGTGAATTTTTGGTATTTTTCTGAAAAACTACATTTTTTTGATGAATAGTGAAACCACTAAGTGGTAGTTAAAAAACTGAATTTTTCATAAAACGTAATTTTACCGCTTCTGTGAGTGGAATTTCAAAAATCCGAGAGCCACAGTTAATATCAAGGAGTAAAATTTGGTTCAATGAGATGAAAATAATTTTTGGTGAATAGTAACTTTTTACTTTTATTTACCTCCGTTAAAAGTACGTAGGTTAATTATGGGTAAAAATGATATTAATACTACCCTAACACATGTCCTAATTCTATTGGACAAGTGTATCTCGACCAAAAACAACCTTAGGAATAAAATATTATCTTTTATGTCCAATTGGATTAGATTAGGACATTTATTATTATTTAATTCAAAGAAGAGTTAAAAGAGTTAAAATGAAAGTTTATTTACTAAAACATTTTTAATATATGGTTATACATAAGATAAATTTGATTGTAAAAAATCATTAGAAATCTAAAAATATTTCGTACATAATGGTATTTTATTTATAATTTTTAGACCTTAAATAATTTAATTTAT
The DNA here is from genome assembly GCA_963277665.1 of Viscum album. Taxonomy (NCBI): domain Eukaryota; kingdom Viridiplantae; phylum Streptophyta; class Magnoliopsida; order Santalales; family Viscaceae; genus Viscum; species Viscum album. The sequence goes on from OY728163.1 coordinate 1,516,544,113, forward strand.
TAATGACACAATGGTGATGCAGTAATTACATAATTAATGAGATATTAAAATAATTGATATTATAAATATCAAAATAAATATAATTTGAGACTTTTTTTGAATTAAAATAATTTTCTAGGTTAATATGACATATTAGGATTGATTATATTAATTTGGTTCGAAGTAATAATGTTGTTATGAATTTATCAAAAACAAAATAGCCAATAGTGTAATAATTGACATAAAAGAGTTTGTAAACCAATATTATATTATTAATTTATATTAAATTCCTAAAAATATAAGGTTAGGCCTATAGACTTATATCATGATATTTGTATCATTAATGGACCACTTGGGGGTCACGTGGAGGTATATAGTAAGTTTATTAACTATATAATATAATCATACAATGTGACAAGGTAAGTGTCAAACTAATTAACTAAGAGTTAAAACTAAAAGATAAGGTTAATATAATGACCCAAACCTGTCTAAATTTTATTGGTTGAGTGTTTTTAGTCCCATCCCCACCTTAAACTTTAAATAATACACTTTGGAGCCATTATAAACTGAATATGAATTTATTATAAAATAATATTTCTAGCTTTTCCAAAGGTGACCCTCACCCCTCTTATAAAAGGTCACTCCACCTTCTCATTAATTTACACCTTAAAAGCCTTTTGGATCGGCCAAACCCTGCCCAAATACTCTCTCAACATCCCTCACTACAACCTAGAGGCATTTGTTTGATCCGAAAGCCAACCTAAGTTTCCCTTTTGATCAAATCAAAAGGAAGAACCTGAAGAAGAGGTAATGTTTTCACCACCCCTTTTCAAATTCATTTCTTCATCAACTTCTTCTTTCCTTGTTATTACCTTTCTAAAATAATGAATCCAGTATCTACTATATACTGTAATATTATTATAAATATGGTACAACCATATTCAGTATTATATCCATCCTTTGAATGACATGTCACCATACGTGCGTACGTACAGCTTACCGTCTCCACGTCGTGGTGTAATTGTTATTCAATATATTATTATTTGGATGGGTATAATAATGATTTGTAATTCATGTAAATAATAAATATAACATGATAATTATTCTGTATATATGATATAACATCCAATTAAATATTATTACAATATCAAAAGAATGATATTGTCGCTCGTGCGTACGTACGGACTACCGTCTCCACAAACGCGATGAGATTCATTCTCCATCGTATCCATCCAAGTATAATTCTCATTTGATGATTAATAATAGTATCTAATGACTTGATATAATTCTGGATATGAATAATATACAACCTATAAATGACAAACATGACTTACGTAACAAAACATATAAATGAAAACGAGTAAGTTAACACCGAAACAACGATAATACTAAGATATTATTAACAAATCATTATTAAAAGATCATATATGATATCATATTAAAGTATATGATTCTTTTATAATTTAATAACAATTATTTCACCATTATACATGAGTTTAACCTACCCCCAACCAAAGAAAAGTACAAGGTAAGGGTTTATTTTGCAATATCTTCATTATCCGAGGTTGTTTTATACGTAATAATATACTGGGATTTCTTTATCATCCACATCCATGTTTCTTCAAAATGTATTTCAAAACATTTTTACTATTTTCTAGAATATGGGTTAAATTCATTTATACCCTTTTTTGACTTATTATAAGAGGTTTATAAAAGAATCTTTCCATCGTTTTCCAAATAAGGTGTTGTTTAACCTTTTCGACAGAATTAAGGCAAGAATGTTTTTTTAATTTATACGGTGGGTGCAGCTATTTTCCACCGTTATAAAATCGTTGAAGCTTCTATTACAATCTTATAAAAAAAATTTCATTGAAAATTTTTTATTTTATAAATATAGGACTCTTAAATGATTTCAAAATAGAAAGATATATTTCTCTCAAATAGTTTTAATTTCATCTATGTCAAAATCCTTTGATGGATTTTAAGTTTATTTGGAGTTGATTTATTATGATACAACACTTCCATATTGTATTGAAGGTTTTGTGATTTTTTTGACTGTGGATGTTTTATTTTTATACCATTCATGGTTTATGGAGAAACTATTGACATTTCGTATGCTTTTTTTAATACGAATGATTATGTTATGTTTAAACCTGATCATATGAGGAATACATTGGACTTAATATGTGACCGGTGGAGCCTGCTATAGCTTCTCGATGCATCGGTAGGTTTCATGATACAAACTAGTGTCTTGGCACAAGGCCTTGAAAAAATAGTATTTTTAGTCTTGGCACGAGGTCATGGCTATGTGGTTATGATAGTCTGGCATTACGCATTCCATCATTATGAAAGTGGTTATTGATATTGAATGTGATTATTCGATTAATAGAATATCCATGTGAATAAGTAAATTGCATTACTTCAATTAATTTTTTCTATACTATGTTGAAGTTCATGTTTAAAAGGCTTTTGTTTTAGTTATACATTGCCTTAAATGTTTATTCTTATTTATGAAAGATTCTGCTATATTTTTATCCTTACTGGGAATTTGAGCTCACCCATTTTCTATGTTTTATTTTTCCCATGATGTGAAGAAGAAATTTATGAATGACCTGCAGGGATAGTATGAGGGGATAAGAGTGTGGACTATGGAGACTATATTGTTGTAGTTTTCATTTTATGATATAATGTAAAACTTTATTAATGTATCTAGGGTTTCCAAGGCTACTAAACTAATCGGTCTTTCGAGATTTGATCTTTCTTGTGATCATGCCAATGTTATGTAATAATGCACCGACTCTGGGTAACTGGGGTCGGGGCGTTACACAAAATAAGTCCTATATAAATTTTAATAAGTTGTTATATATGAAGTAATATATAAGTAAAATAAATGATACATCTCCCAAAGTAATTCTCAATGATATTCAAAAGGGGTATTAGATATGGTTACACAAGTTATTACCTATGATGTATAAAAAGGTGAAAGTGTATAAAATCGATGAGAAATTAGTGAAAGTGGATATAATTATACATGAAAGATAACCAATGATGCAATGGTAGATACCCTACTGAGGTTTATTCTTGTGTATACCATGATTTGGTGAATTACACCACACTATTATTTTATAAAATATATTCCATGTGTTATGTGATAATAAGTGGTTTGACTATTTTTTATTATAATCTGATATCATATCCAGTTTTATCATCATGTTATTATTTTTAAATAATTTTGAACATCATAATCAATAATTTAAATATTAAATAATTAAGAAAAAAGAGTATCTAAGAGTTAATAAGAGTTATATCTTATGAAATATTTCATTCAATTGTCGTAAATTTAAGAATTATTTAATCCAAGGAGATACATTAGACAATTTTGATCCGAGAAATGTGATGAAATGGTTTATGTGATAACTTCGGTTAAATAATCAGTGAAGAGGATATTATTGAGTTTTTTGGATTTTTTTGTCTATATAGAAGTCATCTTTTAAGTAATTTTAGATGGTATTTAATCCATTTATAAGTATTTGTATATCATGGAAAAAGTTCATGATGCTATCTTATTTGATAGATCATAGGAATGGGTTTCAGAAAATAACACAAATATTTCACAATAGATATATATTGAATAAATTGTTTCCACTAAAATTGATGTAAACACCCTAAAATACTAAAATCAAATCATGTTATGCGAAAACATACGTATTCATGCCATAGATATTCAGAATCATAATGTAGGTCTAAAAATGGTCTCTAGGACCTGACAACACAGATAATGTGTGTACACTATAGAGAATGATGGGTCTATGTCATTGGATATGAAAGATATGATACCACTATGCCACTGTATGGGTTAATACTGCAATGCATGGTATGATGTAATTCCATGGGATTGGAGAATTCATAACCTCCATGTCATTTTTTTATTTCCTATAATGCAGTCAGTAGAAAATGTTGAGTAATTTTTTGTAGTGAATTAAACTCACCAAAAAGGTGATGAGGATGGTTTTGGGTGGAATTAGAGATTTCATGACCTCCACACCATAAATCATATTCCATAGCACAGTATTCTATGTCATTTGTGTGAAAACTAATAAAAATCAATAAGATCTATAGTAATTCCCTTGACCAAATCATATAATATATATTATAGGGAAATCTTGTTAGTTCAAAAAGGAATCATTACATGTATTCATATTCAAAATTTAGTGGATTTTTAAACAAATTTTAACTATCAGTTTGGATTTAATGGTCAATGTTAAGATATATATGATCAATGTGTTGTGATTCAAGATGGGGATTTGAATTTGATATTCAATTCTAAAATCTATAGTACATAAATATTGTACAATTATGAAAATTTATAGAGTGGATTATATAAGTAGAATGAAGAGTGTATAAAGAATGAATAAGAAGAAGAAAAAAGAAGAAGATGGGTCTATGGAAATTATTATAAAATGAATAGATATTACATGATTTTTGATAGGTTAAAGAAAAATAAGAATAGAAAAACTACATCAACAAATGAATGTTATAAATAGAAGTATTTATTTTTGTTAATATCATGTTATTTATCATTGTGAAGGTGTAAGAAGCACCATCACAATTTGGAGACTTGCTTTAACACAAGTAAAATGACAATCCATTATCTCTGTACCTATACATTGAAACTAGTGGGATGTATAGACTCAATAATATTTTGATCATTCCATTAACAATCATGTTATTTTTGTGAGCTGGACCTAGTAAAGTATCTTTTATGGTCGTGTGTGTGTCTATGTATGTTTGAAAGTGACCAAGAATCACTTTATCTTGTAACGAGGGTTTTTTACCAAGGAAACATAAAAATTAATTGGATCAATAATTAACCCTCCACCACTCAATGATTATTTATGGATCTTAGAGGTTCCTTTTTTATGTTTTATAAACAAACATGTTTCCCCAATCCAATGATATGATTTTTTATAAGGTATTTCTCTTTATTTGAAGTGTTTTTCAAAGAATTTATCATGCATGTCTTGGCTAATCAATATTTATATAATAATAATGGAATTTCTATATTTTATGGAAAAATATATCACATATGTAAATACAGGATTATTCAATACTTTTTATCTCTAAATTTCTATCTATTAGAAGTTACAACTTATCAGTTTGTTACCTGAGTGGAAGGTGATACTATGACAGTATAAGATACGATGTATTTGAATAATGATTGTCATGAAAAAACATCTATTATATTAGGCCTCTCATAATGTTAGTTTTGAAAGTTATAGTACACAAGAGTAATAAATACATCTAGGATAAACCTCATAATATATATGAAGAAAATTACAATTTAAAGAAAAATAAGTTATATTTTCAGAGATATAAGTATGAAGATATACATATGTATGATGATGAAGCTGCTGATATTATCTTTACACGGGTTAATTCGTTGGTGATCATAAATATATTATATTGTGAAGAGTTGGAATATTTTGATATTATATAAAATATTTTACATATGATTTCAAATAAGTTTGATTCTAAAGGCTATTGTGTAGAAGAAAATGATCAATGTGATATTTATGTTGATCAATAGCTGAATGTTTTAATATATTATGAACTGTGGAAACATAATTCTTTTTTGAATAAGGTGAATTATGAAGAATAAATATCATTTAAAGACATAAAGAAATTAATTTTTAAGATGAATGATTATATTGAAGAAGAATCTTTTCATTCTGATTCTAAATCTTATTTGGGTCATATTTTCGATAATATTATATCTTTAATGTATAGAAATATGTGAATAATAAAGGGAAGGTTTAAAGATATGATTGTAATAAAATTATTTTGGCATGTATTTTTTAGAAATTTTAAATTAAAATTGTCCCATGATAAAATAATATGAAGTCAGTGGTATAAAATAAGAAGCATTGAAAAAATTATTTGTGAAGAGATCATCATTTTTTAAAAAAAAATGGGTTTTTACTAATAGTATGAGAAATAATTACTCAAAATCCAGAAAGATAACTTTCTTATCTAAGTGTGAAAGAATTTATAGTAGTGATAAAGAAGAGGAAATAGAAATGTTAAGAGATGTCGATGAAGAAATCTCATTACTGAGGTGAATGAAGAAGAATCCACTAGTGAAAGTTGTATTGAACTTGTGGCCAATAATGAAAATGAGATAAATTATTACTAAAAATTTAACTCAATGAGTTTCTCTCAAATACCACTGAGTAGAAAATGATAAAAAAGTATGAAGAAGTAAAATAAATCATCCAAAAGAAATGAATATGTTCATATTGAAAAAAAGTTAATGAAATACGTTTATGAATTGAGTGGAAGAATTACCAAATAAATAAAAAATGTGGATTTAAGGGAAAATATAATGACTTTGGGGTTTAATTTTTTTGGTGATTATGGAAAAGGATTTTGAAAAATCTATGTTTCATTTCTATAACTCCATTCATGAAGCTAGGGAAATCCCATTTAATAATGATGATAATTATCATAAAAAATATCAATAACAAAATAATAGAAAACACTAATATGACTTTTTATATGTCTAATTATAATAATCAAATCAATAGGACTATGTTTGTAACATGATCAGGTTACTTTATAGATTTTGATTATTCTATTTTCATAAAAAATATTACAAAACTACTCTTAATGATAAATGGAAATAAATAAATTAAAATTTTAAGTGAATAAAATAGTTTCAATATATCACCAAAATTTTGGTTTTCAAATAATATCCATGATTAATAGAGAAAATAGGGTTCAATGTTTTGTTTTTAGTTCTATGAAACATTATGTTTTAAAGGAAAATATTATTTTTTTGGTTATTATTGGATCTATGGAGATAATTGGTACATGGAAAGGATGTTTTGGTTTAATTATTAATGAAATGAAGAGTTTATATGGTTTAGAAGATAGAAATATATGGGAAATAGACTCATTCAATAACTAATAGTTCATATACAACCTAAAAATTTTGGATTATGTATTGAAAAAATATTTCATCCAATAGAAGATATTTTTTGATGATATGTTAAACCAAGCCATATTACAAAACAATTTCTTTTTATACTACCACACCAAATGTTATTAAAGATACAGGGATGATAAATCTTAGAAAAAGGAGAATAAAGTAAAAGATAAAGCCTTAGTTTATAATGTTTCTTACAAAGTATCAAAAGGAGAATGTATATTTATTTTGAACATAACTTGTTCCACACATATGATAGGATTTTTTAATCTCATTAAGTATTTTTTAAAAATTTAAATAAGTCTCTATGAGGTTTTTAAATAATGGGTCACTCAAAATCAATGTTTTTGTATTGTCATTGATTGGTAAAAACAATTGAAATTTAGGATCACATTATATGATGAAAGACTGAAACATAATATTCTTATTGTGTATTATTTATGTGATGAAGGAAATGAAGTAATATTTAATAAATATGGGTTTTTTGACGATATAAAAATAAGGATTTATCATAATAAGATGAATATGAAAAAGAATTTTTTCTGACTGAAGATGCTTTAAATTATTGTTATTTAAGAACGAAAGAAGAAAAATAGCTATAGAATTGATGAATTTATCATCATGGAAAAAATAATTTGTATAATATTATTAGTCGATACATTGTTCATGATATTAATAATTTGAAAATTGAAAGTAATTTTAAAATTTCTACCTGTAAAATCGGAAATACTATGAATACTCTGCACAAGAATGTGGAAATAAAGTTTACTCATCCTTTCATGATAATTTACTTCAACATATGCGGTCACATTATAAAGTAATAAAAAATGATGATAAGTATTTTATTTCATTTATTAATAATATTAATCACATTAGAAGTATTATTATTTTGAAGAACAAATTAAAGTCTCTAAAAGGTTCAATAGTTTCAAGAGAAGTTCTCAGGAATAGTGTGGTTATTCATTAAAGATAATTTATGAAGATAATGGTGCTGACTATACCGATAGAAGATCTGGTGTATTTATTGAAATATGGTTTCCATCATGATATTAGTTCATCATACACACCTTAAGAAAATTTTATATTTGAATAAATAATATATTAGGGGTAGTGATTGATCAAACTATATTTTTAGAGAATGCCAAATCTCATTATTTTTTTGAGACAAGTTGTTAGAGTAGTGGTTCAAATCCAAAATCATTGTCCTCATATTTAAAAATATGATATGTAATTATATGAGATTTATTAAAATAAATATCTATGTTTTAATTATATAAGAGTGTGTGGTATTCATTGTACTATCAATGTTAATGTAGAAAATAGTAGAAAATTTGAATGAATATGTGGTGATCATATCTTCCTAGGTTATCTAAAAATAAGAAGAGGATATTTTTTCTACTAAAAATAAATAAACAAATATAATTGGTCCTATAAATGTGAAATTTATGGAACATACAAATAATGTGAACTCATATAAATATGAAAGATATAGAAGTAATGATGGTGAATTTTGTATTGTGAAACAACAATGTAGAATTTCAAAAAAAGGGCAAAATTCCAAATAATTTCAATTTTAATAATTTGATTCTATAAGTTCAAGTTATGAATAATAATATTTTTCACATCATAAATTTATTAAAAATAATTTTTTCCTTAAACATATCATTGGAAATCAAATATAACATATTTTCACAATATGAAAATTGAGGAAAACCTCTAATATCTCATTTTTATCGCCAAGTTGAACCAAGATATGTACAAAATGAAATGAAAAATAAAGAGTTTATTGATTCAATAAATGAATATTTAAATTAGATATAAAATTATAATACTTCATAATTGATACCCTTGGCTAGAAAAAATATTATTATTAAGAAAAAGTATGTCTTCCAAAACAAGATGAATAAAATGGTAAAGTGGTGAGAAATGAAGTAAGACTTTCATATAATGAATATTAAAATGTTAAAGGATATAACATTGATGAGACCATTTCACTGCATTCAAGCCTTTAAAAAAATGAAAAAAATTCTTTTCATTGTAGAAAAAAATCAATACATTTTCATTCAAGTGTATATAAAGTCATTATTCCTCAATGGATAAATGAAAGAGGTTGCATTTATTGAGAAACTATATGCTTTCTTTCTTAGTGAAAATGAAAATTGTGTTTTTAGGTTAAAAATTGATTTATATGAGCTAAATAATGCTCCAAAATCTTGGTATTCTAACATGGAAACCTATTTGAAGAATTTGAATCTCAAAAAGAAAGAGTTGAAAACAAACTCTATATTAAAAATGATAAGGTAGTATTTTTCACTCTCATCATTTGTGAAGATGATTTAATTTTTTTCTCTAAATTATATAAAATATTGTGAAGTGTTTTGAAATTAAATAAAGAGAAAACTTTAATGGTCTATTCTTGGTGAGATGATATAAATTATTTTCAAACAAAATTTTCAAGAAAAATATTATAGTTTTCAATCTCAATTGATGCATGTTAATGAAATATTTAACAATTGTGTATTATAGGATTGAAATCCTGTTTCTACACAAATTTCAGTGGGATAAAAGGTATCTAAATATGAAAAAGGAAAAGGAGGTATATTAAATAGTTTTTTAGAAGTATATAGAATGTTTATTTGATATGTTAATGACTAGATATTATATATGTTGGTACACTTTCTGCTTGATTTCAATGTTTACCAATAGTATCTCATATCATCAATGGAAAGAGAATACTTATATAACAACCCTACTCTTTATTAAACATTTATTCATGATTTATTACATAATATTACACTAAATAAATACCCAATGATTGGGAAGTCAAGTTTATTTGGGAATTAAGTATATTATATACCAATTTAAAACAAGAAAACATTATCTTTATTGAAATCATCCTTAGTATGGCTGCACTTAAATCTGCATGGGATTACATGGGTTCATATATAACAATTATATGAGATATAAATCATAGTAAGGGAATATAAATTGAATAATTTAATACATGTTAGTCTATAGGAATATCAATAGGGAATACAAGGAACATGAAAAATAAGTAATTATGTAGCCTGATAATCATAACATGGGATATGTGGTAATAATTTAAAACACTGCATCATAAACATAGGTCATGACTAACGATTAAGACATTATGATGGAAAAAGTACCATAAAGGAATAAATTTTCTTCCCTAACCCAACATTGTGTCTAATGATAATAAAAATTACCCAATGAATTAAAGATCTATTTGGGTTCCCCCATCATGACTTGTTCATGCATATGTGTGTCAGAAGAAGAATCAAGCATAAGGGTTACCCATAGAATGAATTGAGTATCATAAACATTCCATAAGGAGAAACAGAAGGGAGTATCATAATGGGGTATAATAATGAATGGGTTTAATTTATATTTGTACATTAATAAGGGAAAACATTCACATATCATGATAAATGATGTACCACTAAAATGAAAACATGTAAAAAGAGTGTTTAAGAAACTTTAGAAATCAGATGTATTGGTGTGATTTAATTGAAAAAATAAATGAGTCTTTAAAGATGAAAATGAAAAATTGTTTGAATAAAACCAGAAATTGACTAAGATATATTTTCAAGATGAAATTAATGATTTTAGAAAAATAATGGTTTCTTAAAACAGAATATGGAGTGTATATTATAGTGGGAAAGAAATTGGGATGTCTCCTTTAATTGAGTGTAATTATTAGGATAAATTGAAAAGGTAACTTTATAAAACATCTTTTTACCCATCATAGAAAGAAAAATTGAGATCATTAAATTTTTTTTAATATAAAAAAATAATATAGTTGGAGTACATAGGAAAAATTAAGAATTACACGGGGGTAAAGATACAAAAAGTGTAACATAAAGGAAAAATGGGGGTTGAGAGAGAATACTTTACTTGATTTTGTGAATCCAAATGGTTGAGAGGAGCTCCTTGAGAGCTAGGGAGAATCTTGGGAGGACTATAGAGAGGGAAGGAAAGAGTAAGGACACGTTAAAATTATTTTAAGGTAAGATAAATGGGAGCTTGGGTTGTTTTATATAGGAAATGTGTGGGGATTTCTTTATTATTTCTCGAACATAGGTTTTGGACACTATATAATGAAATAAATAAAAACAAAAACATTACCATTGATTTTTCCAAAATATTATACCAAATGTTAGTGGTTTTTGTTATTATATATTGTAAATATCCTAACTTAATATGATAAATCCATTTCTAATGTGGATGTGGGTAATAATGTTAAAGATATGATTTTTAAACCATAAAACATATGAATGGTTTTGGAGGATTCATAAGGGAATTATAAATTTAATAAAATAAACATAGAATATCATAATTTTAAATTTGAAACATATATTTGGTCTTGGATTAATTTTATTGTATTTATTACATCATTTTTATGTCCATTATGATGTCATAATATAGAAATTATATTTTTACTGTATTTAACTTTTTATATTAAATTCAACTGTCCCATAACATTTTGAGAAAATCATCCTCAGATAATTTTGAAATTATGATTTGAAGAATAATATCAATTTTATATAAATAATTTCCTAAATATTTTAATTTCCACTTTTAAAATAAAATCAACATTTATTAAAAAATGATGGGTTTTTTTGACAGTAACTATTTTTTAACCTTAATAAAAAATACATTTGACTTTATAAAAATTATACGATAATTTATAATTAAAAAAATTAATAATAATATTCAATTAAAATATCATTTATTTAAAAAATAAATTAATTCATAAAAATAAATACCTTAATTGAATTTTAATATTCACCAAAAATATTATTTTTGTTTTATTGTATTAAAATAAAAATCATCTATAAATAAACCATAATTGGATAATAATATATTTATTATTCTATAAATAATAATTTAAATACTCATAATTATAGGGTAATGATATATATCTCTTTAATGAAACAAAAAATATGCTAAGGGTAAGGTACGTGATGATGAGGCTTTCATGGGGTGGTTCGACATACATGGTTTGGGCCGTGATCTAAATGAGTTTGTACTTCTCTAATAAAAGGTTTTATCCGGCTTAGGTTGTTGGATCTCAACTTGGGCATGGTAAAGGGAAAATCCCAGAGATGTTTTCCCCCTTATAAGCTCTTATAAATAGACTTCATAGGGTACAATCATATAGGTTGAGGCCATCACAACCTTTGTCTGTGTCAATTATAATTTTTAAAACAATATATTTATACTAATTATATGATCTTTGTTCAAAAAAATATTATAAATTTTCATGATTCTTAATAGTATTTTAAATATAATTAAATATAATAAAACTGAATAAGTTCATGTGTTTTCTTTAACCATATTACTAAAAAATTCATTTAATTAAAACACATGGAGAAATTTTAATTATAACAGTTCATGTAATTACAATCTTCCCCCTAAGGAAATTTCTCCAATGAAATTTTCTTTTCCCACACTAAAACATATGATGGTAATTTTGTTTTATTTACTCCTATTTTTCCACACTTCTTTTTAAAACATGTGGTTTCTACACATCACATTGACAAGGTGCATTGTGTTATTTCCTAGTACTTTGTATCTTTGAACTAATATTTTCACTAGATTCTCTTCATTTGAAAGATCATTCTCCAACATTGACACCTATGGATTGAGTATATCATAGGGGTCTGGTATGTACATACTCAAGAGAGATACATTGAATACATTATGTACATGAGATAGGTTCGGTTGGGGTGTTAGTCAGTAGGGAACTGCTCCGATATGATCAAGGATCAAAAAGGGTTCAATGTATCATGGAATAAGCATTATATTTTTCTCAAATCCTATTAATATATTCCATGGATATAATAAGAGTAATTAAATTTATCCAACATCAAACTCTAGGTCATGTCGATTATTTTTATCGTAGATATACTGTCGAATTTGAGTAGCCTCGGTGTGTTGTTTAATATTCTTAACATTTCCACCATTTCATCAATCATTTTAGAACCTAAAAGTATTAATTAGCCATCTTCATCCCAAAATGCATGTGTTCTATGCCCCTTAACATAAATGGATTCATAAGGATCCATTTATATGCTATATAGGAAAATATTTCTGTATGAAAACTCAAACAGAGGAAGATGTTGGTCCCATCCTCCTTTGATGTCAATTGTGCATTCCCTAAACACTTCCACATTAAAGGAGGTTGGTCCCATACTATTTTTATCTAGACAGATAATAAAAGGAACATGAATTTTAATTCATTATATATAATTATAACCATAACATGTGAAATGTGGAAACAACCTAAAACACTACATCATTAATATATGTCAAGGACAACTTCCAATACATCATGGTGGAAATGGTACTATAAAAGAATCAAGTTCCCTTAATGTATCAAAATGACATCTCACGAGAATAAGCATTAAGAAATGAATTGAAGATCTATTCGTTATCACCCATTATAACATGTTAATGCATAATTGTGCCACATGAATACTCAAGCATAAGGGTTACCCTTGGAAAGAATTGGGGTTCATAAACATGGCATAAGGCATAACCAAAGGGAGTATGAAAATGATGTAAAAGAATGAATTTTTTAATACATAATTTAAAATTTAAAAGTAAAAAAGGTATATAACATGATAAATTATTTATAACTAATGTGAAAACTTTAAAAAATATTGTTTAATAATCATTATAAATGAGCCACTTTGGTGTGGTTTATGGGAATATAAAATTTTCTTTAAAAAGAAAAAGGAATAATTGTTTCCATAAATTATGAAATAAACTAATATTGTTTTCATGATAAAATGAGTGATTTTAGAAACATAATGGTGGATTAAAACATATTATGGAATGTTCTTGAAAATGAGAATGAAACTGGGAATTTCCCTTTAATCTGGCTTGCTAATTGGGAGAAATTGAAAATGGAACTTTATAAAACATGTATTTTACCATAAAAAAGAATAATTAGTCTAGGAACTTATTTTTTGATCATAAAAACATAATCTATTAGGAGTAAATATTAATAATTAGGAATTACATTGAGATAAAGAGAGAGAAAGCGTAACCTAAAAGAAAAATGGGGGTACGAAGAGAATCCCCTTACATGAGTTTGTGGATCCAAATTATTGGGATGAGATTTTTGAGAGCTTAGGCTCACATATAATGACTCTAGAGATGTGAGTAATGATTAAGTATATGATATAAAAAACTTTAATAATGATAAATGGGAGATTGGGTTTGACTAAATAGTAATTGAGTGGGTATTTCATTATTATTTATCAAAACCAGGTTTTAGACTCTATATTATAAAATAACCAAAATCATAAACCTTCCCATGGGTTTTCCCTTGGGGATTTTGAAATACAAGTGGTTTTAATTATTTTATAATGAAAATGGTTTTCCATAATGAAATTATTCCCTTGATTATGGGGAAGTGTGTTCTACTCGTAATGAAATAATTTTAAAAAATTGAAACATATTAATTGTTTTGGAGGATTCATAATGGATTTGTAAAACTAACAAAATAAATGTAAAATATCATGATTTTTAATATAAACAATTTTTTTTCATGTTTTTTATATTATTCATTACATCACTTTTGTTCCATTATAATGTCATAATACAAAAAGTATAATTATACAGTATTTTATTGTTGCCAAAAAATTCTATTGTCTAAAAAAATTATGAAAAATTAATTATTAGATAATTTCAACATTATAATTCCAAAAATAATATAAATTTTATATAAATAATTTTCTAAATATGTGATTTTTTACTTTTAAAATAAAATATATATTTATTAATAAATGCTGTGTTTGTTTTTTCAAAATAACTATTTTCGAACCCTTATAAAAATTACCATTGACTTAATAAGTATTACATGATCATTTATATTTAATAATAATTATTTAACTATAATATTTTATTAAATTATTATTATTTATTAAAATCCATTAATTCATCAAAGAAAATTGTTTATTTTAATATACTATTTTGTTAGGATTATCTAAAGTGATTATAAAGGGTCGAGGAAAGAACTAATCTAGGGGTGGGTGGGTGCGAAGCAATGATAAATGGGGGTGGGTGGGGTGCGGGAAAAAAATTTATACCCTTTATCAGTGGAACCTTTATCATCACATTTTTGCAAAGTTAAAGGCCCCCTTTAACAATGTTAAAAAAGAACTATTAGAGGGGGCCGTTAACATCACTTTTTTAGTGTTGATAATAGTTTCTGTCTTTTAACCACACTTTGATAATCAGCACTTTTTAGTGCTCATAAAGGACATTTCAAGCACTATTAAATGTTGATTCTGTTGTAGTGGGTGGATAAAAATGACAACATAAATAATTCCATTATGATTATCCTACTAATATGTATCAACAGAGGAGTATACAATTTAATGGGAGTATATATTGATATGTGTCAACGTTGAGGGAATTATATCAGGACTGGAAGTATATATTTAGAGAGATTATTTTAAAGGTGTAAGTAATGATTTCTTTATGTTTGAACTTTTTTAACAGCTTATTGAAAGTAGCTATATTTTTTTTTTGGGTTTGAAATGATTATAAATTTGTGATTTATTATTGAGAGGTTTGTGTGAAAAATCTGAATACAAATCACTACCTTAAAGATACTTGATATTATTTATTCAATGCTATTTTTTCATACTCTCTGTTTGATTAAATAGGATTATAATTATTAAATAGTGAACTATTAGTATGTTTTTAGAGTATCATTATGAATTAAATTCCTTAGTTGACAACAGAAACCCAAAGGGGGAGATTGTTGATCCCAAGAAGGTGATGATATGGTTTTTTTGATAGATGATGTTGAATAATTGTAAAATAAGAAATGATTGAGTGTTTTGAATTTTATTTTCAATACATAAATCATATAATAAGTAAATTTTGATTATATTTAATAAATTTCTATGTGTTTACATAACATGGAAAGTGGTAGTGATGCTAAAATATTTTAATGAACATAAAAAGGAGTTCCACTCCAAAATACTGATATTTCACTTTCGATGTGGATTTCAGGGAACAGTTTTTTGTAATAATTGTTTCCCATGTCATAGCTTGCTAGAATAAAGTTTGGATAAACTCCAGACGAGGTATTCACACTATGTCGATGATATATTTAGTAGTAGTTATAAATATTTTATCTAGGACCTCACATCATAGAGAAGGTGTCAACAGTATAGAGAAGGCATTGTATATTTCAGTGGATATAGAAAATTTGGTACCTTTATGCTATATTAAAGTTCCATGAATTAATGCATAATGATCTTTTATTTAGTGGATTTGAATAATTAGGGTCATCGATGAGGAAATTTTTTTATAATTACATAGATAATAGATAATTTAGTGTACTACACAGTAGTGAATTCAACTCTCCAAATAGGTGGTTAGGATGACTTTTTGTGGCACTATATATTTCACGAGCTCTATTTTATATCACCTATTCTATTCCATATTATTTGTGTATAAGTTGAGTAAAAACCACTAAAAACCAATAAGCATAGCCATAATTCCCTTCACCACACTAAATAAGTTATTTTATAGTGAAAACTAGGAATTTTGTGTTAGAATGATGAATTGGATTTATATTCAAAATTTGATGGTTATTATAACCTATTTTAAGTATTAAATCAAATTTTATGTTCAATATTAAGATGATAATGGTATAAGGGTTTTGATTCGTAAATTGGATTTTAATTTGAAATTAATATTAAAAAAATTTAAGTACATAAATATTAGACTATTGTATAAATTTTTAGAT
This sequence comes from Viscum album, assembly GCA_963277665.1. Classification (NCBI taxonomy): domain Eukaryota; kingdom Viridiplantae; phylum Streptophyta; class Magnoliopsida; order Santalales; family Viscaceae; genus Viscum; species Viscum album. Next base: position 1,516,560,873 of record OY728163.1, read on the forward strand.
AGAGAATTATATAATAATATTGAAGAGTGAAGAGGGGATACAGAATAATATTAAAAGAAGAATAGGAGGATAAAAAAAATGGAACAAATTGAATAGATCTTACCTGTGTTTCTACAGTTTAAAGAAGAAGAGGAAGAGAAGTACTGTATCAACAAATTATGTATATGTATGGAAGGAATTCTTCTTGTTGATATCATGTTCTTTATTGTTATAATAGTGTGGGAATAGCTATAAAAACCATGAATATTTTTATAACATGAGTAAAATTATAAACCCATATCATTATACCTATTTTTTGAAACATGTGTCTAGTATGGTCTCGATGAAATCCAGATGATGCAAAGGACTATCCTTCTCATTTTTAGAGGTGAACCTTGTAAATTTTATTTTACCTTTCGGAATTTTTATTTTGAAAAAAGATCATGTTTCACTATAACCGGTGATGATTCATCAAGGAAACATAAAAATAAATTGGATCAATGATTCATCCCCCAACTTAGTGATTATCTATTAATATTGGAGGTTCATTTTTAGATGGATATATAAAAATGGTCATGGTATGTGAATGTTATGTACAAAAAACTCAACATTGATCATTTATAGTCTAATAAATGTTGTATCTAGCTCTCTCACTCTCTATCTCAATATATCTTTATATTTAAACAGGGGTACCAAATGTTGGGGGATTTATTCAACCCAATCATGTGAAAATATTTCATGGAAAAATAATATCTAATAGTTGAATAGGTATGTTTGTTATTTATATTTATTTAATTAAATAACGAGAATAAATATTATAGAAAATTGGGTTTTGGTTGATTATTCTAATTATATTTGAAAAAATGTTCTCCCCATTAATAATTATAACTTTTAAACTAAAATATTACTATAAGGACTTCTATAAATATAATGTAAAACATCAAAATTCAAAATAACATTGTACATCATCCACTTGATTACATTCGATAGATGAATGAATAATAGGCTCTGAAAGTAGTAACGAATATTCTAATAATTATTATTATTTATATTATTTGAATTAATATTTTAATACATTTTTTGTAACTTATTCACCTTGACCTAAAAATTAAAGATAATGATTGAATAATGTATGGGGGATATGTCAATGATTTTTTTAAACTTTTCTTTGTTTATTGGGTTAAGAGATATTTTCTTATAAATATAATTTGTCTTAATGAAATTTGAAAAATTATGGGAATAATTACATTCACACTATAAGGGAATATATTTAAAAAATCATAGATATTTATACTTTAAAAATGAGTTATATAGGGTGTTTATGAAATGGAGGATAAAAAACTTTAAATTTAAACATCATAAGTGATTTTGGGAATTACATAGAGAAATTTGGATGGTAAATAGAAAAAATTAGTCATAGATACATTCTTAAGAACTTTCATGTTATAAAATAAATGAAAAATAAAAATAATAAGTGTTAAAAATTAATGAGAGGTCTATAGATTAATATATGTATAAGAAAACGTCCCCTTTCTTGTCTTAAATATAATAAATAAGTCTTATGAATTGTTTAATGGTGGGGATATATCTATTATTCATGATTTCATTTCTAATGGAATTTTTAAAATTTTTCCGTCACAAAATCATTTAAAAAAATGAAAGCTTATAATAATATAAAAATATCATGTAAGTCATTCATTATAATATATTAAAATTAATATCATTTTGAATATAGAATAAACTATAGAATATAAATTCATTTCTACAAGGAATTTCTTAATAATGAATTGGAAGATTAGTACATTAAATAATTTTTTAAATTATTTAATGAATGATAATTTGAGATAACATTGGTATGAGATAATAAAAAAATGAATTGAAAATAATTAGTTAATTTGATGATCAAGTATTTTCTTCCCAAGTAAGTTTTTTTTTCATGTATCGTTATTTTTAGATATTTTATTAATGATAGATAAATGTTCATGTGTGTGGGAATTTGATACATAAAATTGACGCATTTTTTTCAATGTGAATTTTAATTCTGTTTTTGGATAAAATTGATTAGGCATACATGTTTTTATATTTTCATGGAGTTTTTTTTCAAAGTGTTGAATAGAAAATTATTGCGAAATATTACGGAAAAATATAAAACCATGTTGTTTTATTATTTTTTCACTTTATGGTTATAAACCTAAAATAGAATATAAGGAGAAAATTCAAGTCCAAGTATTTTTTTTCTTATTCCATTTTCATGGTACTGAACTAAATTACAAAAATAAAAAATTTATAGTAAAGGGAAATAATTTAGTAAATGAATAATAAATTTATGGTAAATCATGAAACAATAACTATAAAAAAAATTACATTATAATGGTAAATATTTCATGAAATTACCTTTTCATAGAAACCCAAAAGATTTATTCAGTTGTTAATGTAATTTAGTATTTTTTTTAAAATTAATAGCGATAAATGAAGATATTTTTAAATTAAAATAAAAATTGAATAATTTATTATCTAAAAAAAATGAATAGATATATTGATCCACATTATTTTTAGATGTTTTTTTCATGGAAATAAATTCTGATATCCAACAATGAATATATTTTATTTGAGAGGATTACAAATCTAAATATTTTTAGTATTTGATATTAAGGAAAAATATTTACAACAACATTTTGACTTCCACCATGATATGTTACTACGAAAAATATTTAATTAAATTTTTTTTGGATTGATGATTTTCTTAATATTTCATATAGTCAATTTTTAAGATTAATATTTCACCTTAGGGTTAAAAACTATATTATTTGTTAGTTTCAAACTGGATTTTATATTTTTATTACTTTCCTATTTAAAGATGATTGTTTTAATTCAATCAAAATTTTCCCTTATTTCTACTATAATTCCCAAATTACTATTTTTAATTTTTTATTTCAATAATAAGTGTCTAATATCATAAAAGTGGCCATAATTAAAATTTCAAGTATTATTACACAAAGTTTTAATTAGAAAACCACTTATCAAATAAGTTTTAAAAACTAACATAATATTAATACTTGAAATAAATTTATATACTTTTTTAAATATTTGACCAGAAGAATATAATATGGGAGGTAATAAAATTGGGTAGTGTGGACTAAACATTGAAAATAGTATTGATCTATCTTTCAGTTTTTAGATTTAAACTAAATAAGCTTTGATTTAATATTATTCCTTCTTTCATGGGACTTGGGTCAAATAAATTAGTTTTAGTAGAATGTGATTATATTAATATCAATTAATTTTATAATCCCGAAATTATTGAATTTAAGTACATTCAATATTGTTTTATATTTACATATTTTTTTAAAAAACATTTGAAATTAAATTTCCCCTACACTTTTATATGAATTTTCATAAATATTTTAATATTATTTATTATATTTTAATTATAGTATTAAAATGAATTTGAAATATCCAACAATTCATAGAAACTGTTTTTGGGATTTTTAATTTACCTAGGGAAGAAATTAGAACTACCACTCTGCTGCAATTTAGTGATCAAGTGTTAGAGGGAATATTTAAAACTTTAAATATTTTAACTCTTCTAGAGGTTAACAACACTTTAAAGGTGTGTAAATTTTATTATGTTGATACAAAAATAAAATTATCTTTTGATGAATAGAAAACTAATAATTTTCATAGGATGGCGATCAACTAAGAAAAATGGATGAGTCATGTGCATCATATATATTTATCTTGAATATTGAAACTATTTTTTAGTATCCCTAAAAAAGTGGTCTATTGGAGAAATCCAATGAATTAAATAATATTATATTGAAAATTCCATGAAATTTAAAGTAAAATTATAGCAGAAGGATAAAATAAAATAAATTATCAAAGAGAATGAAAATTTAATAAATGATTTTTTTAAAATTTGGAAGAACACGTATTAATGAAAAAAAAATTGTATATTATATTAAATTAATTTAGAATAAAATTCAATATTTTATTGATGATTTATTAGAATATCTCTATGTGGTGACATCAACAAAGAATGAAATAAAAAACTATGATTAAAAATAATTTCAAGATGAAATAATTATTGAATGAACAATATAAATTTATAGTACGCATCATTTATAAACATTATTAAAAAAGTAATGGGTTTCTAATGGATCTAAGAGAACTTGTTAGACATAGTGGATTTAATTAATAATCCCAAACCAATATCTCCATTGAAGAATTAATGAATCCATGAATAAAGAGGTACAAAGAATATATGAAATTGTGTACCTTAAATTGAAGATCCACTGAAAAATATTCATTTATAATTGTATAAATTCATGAAGATCACTATAAGGAATCCAAAATATATCCATCCCCTAAAGGATTCCACTGTCTAGTAAATCACTCATAGTATGAGTGGGATCCTCCTTCTCACCTTAGCTTTCCAATGCATGACTAGGTTAATATATAATAATAAGGGAGCTTTGGGTTTGAGGGAGACTCACCAAGGAATTAATGAGAATGAACATAAACACCATTATATATAATATATCTTTATAAACACCTCATGGAAACTCATCAGATGGACTTACATTTACTTATGTGATATACAGAATGAGTAATTGACACTAGGCTAGTTCGTGCACACATAAAATGCATGAAAACTAATTATAACATTTTCATATTATGAAATAGATTGTTTATTAATATCCAAAAGGGAATTATTCCTTGAATGATAATCATTATCAATTTGGAAACAACCAAAATAATAAAAGGGATAAGCATGTAAACCATGCCTTGAATTATGATATGGAATGTCATATTCTATTTCCTACCATTGAATATATCATGAGATATCTCTATATTATAGAATATGATATACCCCATAAACATACAAATATGGAATTTTAATTATTATTTAATAATATATAATAAATTAAATCATAGCATATGATATATATAGGTTTAGGTCATATTTCCTTAAATATACTACTTACACTAATGACTAAAATACTTAGTTCAATTTCACCCTATATTGTATCATATACAAAAAGATGAAAAATCAAATCAAAATATATTTATGATATATTAGAAAAAAATTGGAGACTTTCATAAACTTTCCCATGTTTCAAATCATATATATTACATTGAGAATATCCATCCAAAACATTTTGGGATTAAGTATAAAACAATTTTAGAGGATCTCTATGAGTCAAACTCAATCACTATTTAGTAAACCACAATCTATGACCCCATGGTACTTTCAAGAATTAATGGAAAATATGAATATCTTGATCTGTAAAATTTTAAAATAGAGGCCTTTGACAAAGACTTAATGATACTAAATATACAATGGGATTTGGCATGATCTCCAAGAAATATAGGTATCTTTATACTTGTTTTCTACAATCACATCACATGTTAGGATGTATTCTCATTTGTTCCCTCTATCCAACACATCATGTGACCATGGGATATAATGTATGAGAATCCCATATAGCCAACTCATACATTCTTAATTATCTAGTTATAAATTTACAACCTCAATGAATACATCACATGTAATTCACCTTTAGGAATGATCATATCATATATACCTTACTCAAATAGATAATAATATTGTTTTTCATGTGTTGATCAAACAATTTGGTTAATATATTTTTTATTTTGATGACCACAAATAACCACATATATGTTTCTAATTAAGTTACATTAGTTGATTTTTTTGATAATAATTACTTGAATGAATATTTTATTCTAGAATAATTTTTTAACATTAAAACCATGGTATGTTATTTTATTTATCTAAGTATAAGTATTATCTACTTGTTTTAAGAATAATATAAAAATGGTTTATATCTTATGTTATAAGAGGAATGTATTTCTTGTGAATCCTACATTTGGAATGAACATATAGATTAGGAACCATACTTTGGTAAGTAACCCTATATTTTAGGAACAAATGTACTGTTCACCACCCCTAATTTTGTAATCATCCATATGTTGTCAACAAAAATTTTGAAGTCTATTTCTTTGATGAGAAACCCAATGTTTTACTTTGATAGTTAAAAAGTTATTACTTATATACTATTTAAATGTTTTATAAAATGACCTTTATAGAATTAAACATCCCTCTAAAATTGATCAAATACTAATTCAAAGGCTCATATTAAATATATTAAATAGTTACTATTTCTATGTGAAGTTATAACATTATTTGATATTTTTGAATTTGAATAATTGTGATTTATCATGCGATATTTATGAGGCTATTTTACCTAATGAAATTTGACCAAAAAAATAAATACTGGGAGTTTCCTCTTCTAAAATAACATATTTTAGATTGAATATAAAAATGTTTCATTTCATTTTGAGATACACTTTTGAGAAATGCATGTTTTTATTTTTATATATTTTATCAACTCTCTATTTATGATGCAATATTAATTTGTTGGACTTTTACTATTGTCTGATAATGCACTTGTATGAGATTCAATTTGGAGACATTTGTTTTTGATCATCTACCTATTTCTTCCTCTACTATTATTTAAATGATGGTTTTTTAATAAATTCTTTATTGAAAATATTTTATATCTATCAGTTGCTGCTACAAATGTAAGATGAAGTGGTATTTTACATCTTCATCTTAATCTATTTTATATTGTATACACTTACATACTTAGTCATGGTGGAGTTTCATCTTCTTGTACTAATATATGGATATTTAAATTCCATGTAGAAGAACAAAAATTACTTATAAAATCCTTCTTATGATGTTTCAATTCCCTTCACGCAGGTGTAAAGGTCCCTAAAAAATGACATAATAGTGAAAAACACCATACTCGTGGAGAGAGCGTTGATGGAGTGGATTGGGGGATTTCGATGACCCAAACCACTATAAATCAACATGTGATTATATTTTATTTATTTTCTATTGATCAATAATAATTAAGAGATAAGGAATTAATCACTTTAATCTCAAGATAGAAGTATTGTTTCTATCAAGTTTTTTTATAATGGAACTTAATTCACCCCTCTTATGTCTTCATATTTTCAAGTCTGACTCAACAAATGGTATAAAAAAAGGATTCTTTTGATATATTTGTCCTTTTATAAATCCTAGAATATTATGATGTTTTTATCGAATACCATGAAGTGGTATCAATGGTTGGGCTCTAGTGGTTATATTTCTTTGGACTCTAAAAATTAAGAGTTAATGATCTAGACGAAGTTAAATCTCAAAGGACTAATCTTAGAGAAGGTATGTTGATAATCCATGAACATTATTCTAATGGTGATAATTATAAATAATGGAAAGAAAAAATGAGTATTTACATAAAAAATATTTTAATAATATTTTTTAAAGGTAGTTAAGCCTTATACAGTTCCTAAAGATTATTTCTAAAAAATTGAATCATGATCAAGAGACAGAACATGATCGTAATTCCATATCTATGAATTCCATTATTTGTGGATCAAGAAAAGATTAATTTAATAAAATTTCTCAATGTGATACTACATATGATATGTGGAATACCATTTATGTTTCCTATGAAGGAACTAATAATTTTTTAAAACTAAGGTAAAACACTAAAATATTTAGATGTAATACATTCAGTATGCGTGAATATGAAAGCATCAATTAGATGAGTGGAATATTGACAGAAGTTATCAATGATATTACTTCCTTATAAGATATAATTTAATAAAACAAATCACGATTGAATGGTACTCAGAGTCTTACCATATAGGTGGAATAAAATATCTATTTCTATTCATTAATACACACTATTTTAACAATTTCTAGGGAAACGAACTAATTGGAACCTTGATGATGCATGAAGTTGAGATGCAAGCCGTTGTTGAAAATCATATCTATATTAAAAATAATGATGTTTCACTCACAAAACTATGGATGGATATTTTGATTCACTATATTCATATTCAAGTAGATATATATCATATACATATAAAATATTTAGAAAACTATACAGTAAAAGAAAGAATAAATTTATAATCGGTAAATAAGATATATTCTACGAATATAAGGAGAAAGGTCACACAAAGTCAAACAATCCAATTATGACAACCCATGTCTTTATTAAAAATTAATTCATGATTTGTTACATAAAAATAAAAATAGTATAACCCATAATATAGATAAGTATAGAGTATTTGGTTTTTTATATACATTAAAAGATAGGTTAAAAACTGGTGGTGCATCGACATTATTAAAAAATTACTTAACATGATGATGATATTACATCATTCTTAAAACTGTATGGGGTAACCTAGGGACATACATAAGAATTGGGTGAGGTAGAAAGCATAATAAGGGAATAAAAAACATAAAATGAAGAAATTATTACACTTTTTTCAATAGTATTTATAGTGATACTTAAAAAGTGTGATAATCAAAGGCATAGACATCGAGGAAGGATATTAAATAATAACACAAAGGCAATGTAGCAGTGTGAATGAAACACTAAACTTGAATATTTTTGATGCTTTCATCTGGTAACGCATCCAACCATGGAGGAATGCACGAATCTATTTCCCCGCATTCCCTCTTCCAAAAGGTGGGTGACATCTGTCACTTATTTAGGGATGCTTTATCCTTGATTTAAATGGGAAGATAAGATGTTGATTCCCTCTTCCGTGGATTCCTCCTCAGAACTCGTCACCTGGTCCGGGTCTCCCGTAAAGATTAAGATTTTGTTTATGAAACTCTTCCCAGTTCCATATCTTTATGGATGCCGATTAATTACACTTCTTTTGTCTAGACATTCCAATGGGTCCTATTGGAGAAATAGCATTTTATTAGGGGATCTATCATGTTGGACATCACTGGAGTGTCTGGACGCTGAATCATTGGTGTGTATGGGTTTCTTACCCCAGTGAAAGGTCTTATCAAGGGCGCATAAGCCTGAGGAATCCCACATCTAGCGCGGGGAATTATATACCATAGATATATCCTTGAGGTTTTCTTTCACTTCCCATGTGTATCACAGGGTATTCCATGAGTTTAACATCTTGTAAAGATGGATCAGTCTTATCGTAACACTGATAGGAGTGGATAATATGGGTACAACCCTAGGAGGGATCATTTATAAGTCCTACTACATGGGTAGATCAAAACATCCAATAAAGATGGATCTGAAGATGCTTGGGTCCCTATAAAGGGGATGTAAGGGTTTTCCATTAGCTATTATTAAACCATGGGGAAGTTTCCTACATAACATATTTTGAGATATATGTATCAAAACCCATGTGGTTTGAAGGGGTGATGAATTGGGGTGTGCATAGAGGACAATGACTAGAAGACACAATAGGGATTACATGTGGTTAGCAGCCCAGATACTACAAGGAGCAGTGAGGTAGTTGATGACATGATCTCACCAGGATGCGGAAGCCTTTGTAATACCAAGATGGATGATAAATGATTGAGTGAAGTGGATGGAGAATGATATGGAACCGACATGAAGACTACATTGTTGTTGTAATTGAGCCTTGAAGAGACTTCATAATTATCCTTGTGGTAGGGAATCAAAGTCCATGTAGTTTGGTGGGGTGATGGGACACTTGAGGAGGCTGCTCATGAGAATGGACGCATGGATGGAACCCAGAGGATGTAAAACAACCGGTTTGAGGAATGACCTTCCTGAAACATTGAGGCTTAAGGGAGAAACTAGGATACGACATGGGCGGGGGCCTGAACCTTAGGGAGGCTACCTACATATTCTCATTTTAGGGAATCAAAGTCTATGTAGTTTTATATGGGGGTATAGAATTAGGGTGTACACATAGGACATTGACTCATAAATGATTTTGGGACTTATGTCGGTTAGCGGCCTAATGGCTAGTCTGATTCCACTAAGACGGATCAAGTATATGGGTTCCCAAAAAAGGGGACACCAAGTTTTAACCAGTGTTTGGTGTTGAACCTCAGGGATACTTCCTACGTACCCTGTCCTGAGAGACAAGGATCAAAACCCACATGGTTCAAATGGGTTTGGAATTAGGGTGTGCATGAAAGACAATGAACTAAAAATGATGTTGGGGATTACGTGTGGTTAGTATCCCAAGGGGCTGTATGATGCCTGGGGGGCAGACCAGATGGTTGGATTCCAGCAAAGGGGAACTCAATGGCTTATCATAGGTTGGTATTGAACATCTGGGAGGTTACCTGTGAACACAGTTTATGAGATAGGGATCAAAACCCATTATTTCGGTATGGGGCATGGAATTTGGGGGTACGCACATGATAGTGACACGAAGACATGATGGGACTTACGTGTGGTTAACAACCCTACAGTTGTTCTGCCGCCACTGGTACAAACTAGATATGAGGGTTCCAACGAAGGGACACCAAAGTTAACTAGTGTTTGGGTTTGAGCCTCAGGAAGGCTTCCTACTTACCTTGTGTAGAAGATAGGGATCAAACCCACATAGTTTGAATACATACAGTTTATCATCGTGCGAGACAAAAGGGGGGAATACAGTTAAATTTCATATAGGACAATGGTGAACTGACATGGAGTGGTCAGGACCGATGCGTGATGGTCTTGAACCTTGGGGAGGCTTCTTACGTACCTTTCTTGGATAGTGGATAGGATAAAAGCCCATGTAGTTCGATATAAGTTATTTTCTACTTACACTCGAGGGTGGACGAGGAAGGATTGCATGGTCAATTCCTACTCTAAGAACATGTGATTCATGCTCGCTATGAGAAACAAGAGGCAACAAAGACATGATGATCACATTGAAGAAGTTGCGTATGGAAGAAGTGGAGTGGGTCTTATGTGTGGTTAGAATATCAAAGAGGAAACAAGAGCGTATTTTTGGTTAGTGGCGGAAGGAGATGGAGATTGGGACATATTGTAGGTTGAAGACCCGATGGCAGTAAATCCCAAAGGGAGAGGTTCAGGGTAAAAAAGGTCATATTGCCCATCTATCCTCTATCCTTTGACACAAAATAAGTTATTAGGATCATGAATGATACCACCTGAAAGAAAGGCTAGGGGATTAACCCATGATGGTTTCCCTTCCCTGCTGATAGATACCACTCCAACAAAGATGATCTCATTCCATGTGAGGAAGATCTCACACCCCTGGTGACAAACGGCCGTGGAGAATGTCCGAGGTGGGGCACCCTGTGAATATTTCATGGGTTGAGGCAATATTTTAACTTCATTTGCTGAGGATGATAGTATTTGGATGTTTAACTTCCTGCATCTCAGACGAGGTGGGTTTAGTCTACACCCCTAAGACTTATATAACTGACACCCACACACCCTTGGAAAAAGGAAGGTATCAAAAATTACATGGTGAAGTGGTTCTATGGAGTGATCCATTTAGGGGATCACATTAGCATGGATACACAATGAAAAAATAGCAGTTATCATGCTTATGTGAAGATGCATAAGGCTAAACAACGTAACAAGAAGCACCACAAAAGTAAACTTGAAATCAATTCATACAATCCTGGAGGGTCAAACAAGGGAAAATTTTGTATGAAAGTGGTGTCACACATAAGAGTGGATCGACATGGTTCCTTAATGTGAGGGTGACACATGGAACCCATGAGGAGTGGAGCGCACGAGATGAGAGGCTACACACAAGATGGGCTAGTTTCATGAAAAATGATTTGATGCATGCCAAACAGAATCTATTAAAAGAGAAACATGCACCCAAGAGGGAATTTTTTTTCAAAAATTCCTTGGGATAAAAGGAAATGGGCTAGAATCAAGCGCAAGTGGGCCTACCCAAAGAAGGACCCCCCCGGGTAACCTGTCCCACAAGATCCAATTCCTTGATTCCATGATGTTTTTTGTGCGGTTTCATAAGAGGTATCTTTCATGATATAGAGCATCTGTTAGTCTTCTATAACCATCCCCAAATGTTGGAGGTTACACTTATATTTTTAAAATAAATATTGAGAAATATAACACAAGAAGAGTAGAGAACAAAGGCCGTTTGACGTCACATTGGTGAAAAAGGGTTTCGTGCCGGAGGGAAATTTTCAGGCCCACCATTCAGACTTCTCACCGGGGCCTTAGCAGTTTGTCAAGTCTTCACCGCAAAAACCTTTATTTGTTGTTTCATTGTGTGTGAAAGGGTTTGTATTCCTCATAAAATCTTTCCAACACCCCATAATTCTTATATGCAACTCCTTCTAGAATCACGGAATAAACAGTTCATTCTCAACATGCCTTTGGTTTCTTTAAAAGTGACCACACATGGCCCTATACGAAATTCAGTGTCAACAAATTACCCCCCCTTCAGAATTTGAGCTCAAGGGGGACCCGAAGGTTGGATTTTGAGGGTCAGGCCGAATAGTAGAGAAGCACTTGGTATGTGCACGCAAAAACCGTGTTTTGGTGCGAAACAACTTCTCTGTGTGTGAAAGGTGTTTTCCATGCCTATAAATATGATGAGGGACCCATTATGTCCCCACATTGACATTTCCATATGAAAGTCACTTTTCCCTCATACAGAGAAAATCTCCATATGCACATGCAAGTTATTGAGGACAATTTTGAGTTTTTGAAGCACCCTGGTAACTTTCGTGTTGTCAACCATTTTTTCACGCTGACTATTTTTGGAGGCATTTTTGTGTGCCACTGGCTACTTTGCACACCAATTCCAAATACATTCACACACAGTCTTTTGGGTTTCTTAAATTTTGACAGAAATGGATGCTCAATAGACGAATGTTGAGAGAGAGGCCACTACAGCTACAAAGACGAATCAGATGATCATGAATCCCTATATTATTCACATGATGAGGGTTGTGTATGATAATATAATGACTTTGGGAATGATTACACTTTCTCATAAAGATTACATGTTTATTGATAGTCTTCTGATATGGAATTTTGGCATTTTACAGGAGGTGTTGATGCCTAGCTTTGAAACTGATACACCACAGTCATGGGTGAAATGTGAGGATAGTCTACTACCATTCAACATCACGAACAACGATCATTCTAATAGTGAAATATAGAACACAACCATCTATGTCCTGAATCCAAAGACTAGGACTATTGTAGGGGGTTTTCTGGTTCTCATGGGATCTCCCTCTCTTTATGCGAGCACCTTCAGAAGCAGTATTACTGATGAGACGAATGGTTGGTTGGAATGGGACTTCATGTTCCAGGGAAAATCACAAGTGAATGGGCATAGGACAACTTGTTACGCCAAATATGCGTGGAGTTTATGGAAAATATATAGTATATCGGGCTTTTTGAAGGTCTTTGGACATTCTAATTTTACTTCTACTGGTAGCAGGACCTGGTACTGGAACTATTCTGCCAGTGGTTTCCCAATACCAACACCTTCCACCTCCACCATGGCGAGGTAGGAATTAGAATGTGGGAGGTCCATTGCATTGTGGGAATCCCCTTTGAGGGGTACCAGTATGATGGGTTCCTCCCAACAGAGAACGTCTAGGTGGATATGACGTGTACCCCCATCCTGACATGGCATCTGCTGGCGCTGGCTAAGGAGAAGTTGAAAATAAAATATATTTTTAAGGAAATATCGTATCAAATATGATTAAGTTTTTTTATGATGCATGACAAGGCTGTGAAGATTCCAGGCCAAGAGAATAAATTATTTAACACATATTAGAGGCGAAAGGTGGGATCATATTGGATCGTTCTGGAGGCAGGAGATTATCAATCATTGGGCTTCAGAATAAATGAATGTTAGGACCTGAATGTACTATATGCTAGGTTACTTGCAGCACTATTGAGAGGGTGGTTGTTTTCAATGAGGTACACAAGGATTGGGGTTCGTCTAGGGACACTAGTGATGGTCGGGATCATGGATGCGATGAACAAGGTTAACCTGGGGGTGCCCATATTGACTAGGCTATACAGCATTATAGGGTGTATCTCAAGGGGAAGTACTCCCGGAAGGATATGTGGGTCATTACTTATCATGGATGGGTCATTGCCCACTATGGTGGGTATGAAATCCATAATGTCATTCATCCTCCAGGTGATGGTATGTGTCCATCCCTCTTGAACATTGCTGGAATTCACCCACTAACTCTTAGAGAAGAAGGGATCAACCTCATGATCAATAGCTATACCCATTTCAACTTTCACCCATTCCAGACCCCAATTGGTTAGATGGTAGATTATGGTTGGGGCCCATTGGAGTAGAGGGAATACATGCAATGTATCATGGGTAGTGTTCTGGTAGCCCAAATCGATGGAAAAATCTTTTTGGAATTGTATGAACCAACCAGGTTTACCGTGACGTTCGGGTGCATGCAACAGATGATAAAGAAAGTATGCCATGAGGTTTGGGAAGAGAGACATCCTTGCATTCTCCACCAACGGTGGCTTATGTTCATGATTTCAGGCCTAGGTGAATTCATCATGCTGCCTCTACTGATATCAGTGATGGTCTATCAATAGATATGTTGAACACTGGACAAAAATGTACCCCGAAGAGATTCCAGGGAAACACATCTGGAAAATAAAAGCTTGTAGTGTGGATCCCAAAGAGCTATGAGGTAGATAGAGTGCTACATGAGAGGTGAGATAAAGAATTATTCATGTGGCTTGAACAACATGGGTGATTACTTCATCGGTAGGATCATCATAAGGCGAGAACATGCCACCGCCTTCTAAGGAGGGGTGGTCCTGTCTGCGGCCTTGTGGGCCATATAGGGATCTTCTTGGGAAGAAACTCATGCACCTCCTAAAGCCAACTGCCGACACTATCTTTTTGTCTCTCTGGTCTTCCTAGAAGATGATATGACAATATATGTCTACCAAAGATCTATGGAGGAGGCTGGTGCGTACCAGGCTCGACATTGCAGACATAGGGCATATCAAGGTGGAATATAGGGTAAAAATTCATCACTGACATACATTCTTGACAGGCATGGATATGTACACATGATAGTGGGGGAAGTATGAAGGGCCATGTCTCACAGTGAAAGTGATGCTTAGCCAGGAACATGACCCAGAAAACCTTCCATCCAATGATGAAGATGTGGAGGAGGAAGAAGAGGAATAATAAGAGGAAGATGGTGAAGAAGACATAGATTAAGAATAAGAGGAGGATGATATTTAAGGTCTCGGTGGTGAAATACCTTTAAAAACACCTTATCTCTAGCGAAGCCCCCGTGAGAGTGGATAAATTGCAAGCTCCGATGCAGAACTGGCTGAGAAACTCGAGGTGAGTTCATATCCTGTCTCCATTGGAATTTCAAATCTCATAATCCTAACATATTGACCAAATTATATCCTTATTAGGAACACATGGAATATGGTGCCTAATAATCCTTCCCCACAGTGGAGAAAAATGTACCCATAGAGGTAAGAGAACATCCTCAGGTACCTATCTTCGTAACTGAGAAAGGTGGGGGAAAAGCTATGGTTGGAGTAGGCGGAGATGAACCAGAAGGAAGAGATGAAATGGAGGGCTCTGATTTTCCAAACATTCCTATCATTCACAAGGAGTTGTTGATGGTGATCGAGTTAACATGTGTAGAGGGATCTCCGGTGGTAGCGTCTCCCACCATAACACATGCACTGGATACTGCTGTGCTTGGCTTCTGTAAGTCTTAATCTTCATTGTCTCACATATTTATTGGGAAATTAAGATAACCAAGTTACCAATTACCAATGAAGTGATCTCATGGTAGGAGGCTCGAAAGACCATCAACTCTGGAACATTTGTAGGATCCTTTCTAGTGATTACACCAGCTCTTGTAGAGCCAACTATTCATGATGGCCCCACCCTAGTACTTCGTGGGCTAGAGGATATAATCATGGGAGATAATGCCTTCAAGTTATAGCTCCATTATGATGAGGATAAGTCATTGAATAAGAAAGAATTATAGAATTTGGCCTTGCTGTTGAACTCCTAACTTCTTTTCCTGAGTACATGCATGGAGACCCTGAGGAGATAGATGATCCTGACCCAAACACAGCCGAGGAGATCCATATGACACGGAGGAAGGCGTGGATATGAATCAAAAACATTCTCTCCCAGTCACATGTACAATGTATAAAATGTATGGGGTCACTTTTTACCTTGATACGCTTTCATTATGCTAGAGGGGTAGATGCTCATTGTGTTCCTATAATGATATGAAATTACATGGCTGAGAAAATACTGTATAATAAACAATTCTATGACATCACTCGGTGCCATAAGGAGTCAAAGAATTCACATGAATTCTTTAAGGATGAGAAAAAATTCCAATTCCTTGAAGAGAAAGAAAAGGAAACGGAGGCATTTATCACAAACCATCTTGAGCTCATTGAACTATTGAGGGACTCGCTAGTTGATGCTCAGGAGAAGGTAGTGCAGGTGAGTAGCCAAATGATTGAACTCAAAACTGAGCAGGAACAAGTGCAGGCTAGGGATAAGGAGTTATAATATTTAGTTACTAATTACGAGAGGAATCTCACGGGGAAAGAAGCATCTCTGGAGGCTATGATTTATATAATGGTACCGCTGGAACAATCCATCAAAGGGGCTGATCCATAAGTTCCATGTTTTTTCCCCACTTATAGACATATCTCCCTTTTTCTACTTATCCAGAAATACATGGATAGACTTATTTACTGCTTGTTTGTTTGTTTTAATTATCACATCTCAATCATAAATGTAGAGTAACCAACAATCAATCCCTAAGCTCATGTGGATCGTGCCCGATGTGAGAAACAAGGGATGGTCACATGTTTACATCTTTTGAATGTGGGGGTTCCAACAAATATTTGGGAATTTGAGGTATAGTTGACCAATTTAGGATTCCAGCAAGAAAGAGGGAGACCAGACTGAAGAATGAATTTCTCAGAATAGTCGAATTGATATTTTATCAACATGCTCTACTGTACGAGCAGGGTAATTCTAGGGGTGTTAGAATCAATCTGAACATAGGGGGGTGGAAAGTGGGAATCACAATATCCAAAATTAAGAACATAGTAGATGAGGCATGATGATGAAGGATAATTGTTGACCATTTTTAAATCATAGTATCCCTATTGTGTTAGCCTGAAATGGGGACAACAAATGAGGGACGACTGCTTACCATGTTTGAAACACAGGTCCTAACTCGAGATTGAATCCATTAGTCTTCGAGAATGTTATCCTGGGATAGTAGGTTATCCATAGTCTGAGAATACATACTATTAGGGGGTTTCTTCTAGCATGAAAGAGGTTGAGGGTCCAAATTAAGGGTATGAAAATCGTGGGTTGGAGGGATGGGTTATTCAAATGGAGTCCAACTCTATTGAAAGTACACCATCATGGTGGAAACATATTAGGTGGGAACATCAGTCTAATCAGGGATCATACCTTCTTTCAAATAGTACCTCCCTGGTGAGGACTAAGAGTTCTTTGTAGTTTTACGTCATGCAAATGAGGATGATAGGCACATAGTATAGTTTCATACGGTGAAGACGATGAACATAATAGTTTAATATCATATGATTGGGACATTTCACATAGTTTTAATGTCATACTATATATATTGAGGCTAGTAGATTAAAATCATGTTTTATGGATTGTTGGATCCTAGTTTAATGTCATAGATATTGGACTGTGATTGAGGCTAAGGGGCCAGAAGGGTTAACGAACCTATGGATGATCCCAAGGTGAAATGATAGGGTGCCTCTATGTATCTCTTAAGGAAGAGAATCAAGACAAACATAGTTCTTGAACATAGCATGGTCAGAGACCAATGTTGGTGGGGGTAATATTCTTTGGTGATGAAGCTGTTGCATCCCATAATCATCATGTGGAATACTGAACATGTTCAGTGTAGGGGTCGCAGTTTAAAGTCATGTGTCAAGGAAATGGGTACCCAAAAAGAAGAAATGTGTTGTGAAGTATATATACTGATGTTAATGATGACCGTAAGAGGCCCCACTACACCACATGTGTTCCCAGTGGGCTTCTTTAGACCATAGACCATAGGTGGCATAACTTATTGCTGGACCTGAGGAAAAGTTCTTGGGAATTCCTACGTAGCCCATTGTGGTGGGGATCAAGCCATACGTAGCTCTAGAGTATAGTTTAAAGTCATGAGGGACAAGAGGTGGGAGAGAATAACTCTTGAAAGGGGAGTACATGTTTTGGTTATTGCACACCCGATGTGAATGAGGACATAAGCCCACAGAGGCCACACCAGGTAATCCTATAAAATCAATGGATAAAAGGCCAAACAAAAGTGGCAATTAGAGGAACCTTAGTTGGACCTGAAGACAAGATTCCAAAGTGTTACTATATATCCCATAAGGATGGGAATCAAGCCATACGTAGTTCTTGAATATGTCATGCAGTTTAACTTCTTTCAACAAGGACATAGGCAGATCTTAGTTTAAGGTCTTAGAGATCAGAAAATAGAAGTGAGACTCTTCCAAACAAGGGATAACCTGTAAAAAATTCATAATACCATGTGATTTGTTCTTAGTGTGGGAAACAAGGGTGGGGATAGGCTTTGAAACATGTGGAATAAAGGTATAGATTCTTGAATGATGCCTCACTATGGCCTTGTCCACTTAACGCGAAAATCCACACTGAGGGATATCACTAAGGGTGTCAAAATTTCACCTGGACATGATGGAGTGGACATGGATGTGAATCATGAAACAATTATTTAGTGCTTAATGAGGGTGGAACGATGAAAGATGATATATGTTGACATTGTTCGAAACACAACATCCATATCGTGTGACCTGAAATGTTAACAAATAATGAGCGTTGAACACTGACCATATTCAAAATATGAGATTTGTATCAATTTTTCATTCAATATTTGTAGGGATGTTGGCCCAAGATGGTAGGAGAGCACTGGGTACTAGCGTCCATGTTGTTCGGGGGTCCTTTAGAATGTGAATGATTATGAAAGCCCAACTGAAGGGGAACCTGATGCATGAAAATGGACAATAACATGTCTATGTAGAACCCATCACTCTAGGTCACGAACTAGAGTGGTCTTGGGAACATTGGTGAACTGCCAAAGAGGGTCAAGGTAACCAATTCAAGTGTATCCGACTTGAAAGGATGTGTGTAGAACAGGGGAGGATGGGATATCAAGGGGAGAGATATGTGGTGTGGTTGTTACAAACCTGATGTGAATGAGGATGTAATCTCATACCACACCATATACCTCCTCTTGAGGAACTCAGGCCATGGGTCCAGGAATATGAGGAGGTTTCTATGAAACATGGCTAGACCCAAAGACTAAATGTCAATGCGTTCCTACATATCCCATGCGGAATGGAATCAAGGAACACGTAGTAATAGATGATGGAATGATGCTTAATGTCATGCGATAAAGATGATGAGTGAAGGATGGGTGTCTCAAGGGGATATTTGTGGCATGGAAAACAAATCCTAACATGAATGAGAACATAGAGTCTATACAACACTAAAAAATCCTAAATGTGAACTTGGGTCGGGGGGCCAAAAGGCTCGAGGGACCTAAGATTGGAAGTCCCATCTAGATTTTAGTTTAACATATTGCAGTGAGGATGGTGAATGATCTTAGTTTAAGGTCATAGGTATTGGTCCATAGATACATGACCCTTTATTCTGGTATTTTATTACCAAAGCCTCTAATTCCACGTGATCAATGTTTGGTGGGGGAATCAAGAAATGGGATCAGGATCCCCCAACATATAAGGATAAGAAAATGGGAGAATTATATTAGGCAGGGTTGATCCCAACCAAACCAACACTCATGGTCAAGGAAGAATGGTGATTGAAGGGATAGTAGGAGAAAATGAATCAATTAACCCAACATTTGGGACATAGAAGGATGGTGATAATGTGGAGGATGACTATTTACTGTGTTCTAAATGTAGTAGCCACATCGTATGACCAGAAATGAGAGAAACAAATGGGTGTCCACTGCTGATCATAGTTAAAATGTGCGAATTGTATCGACGTGTCATTGAATATCCTTGAAGAGGTTGGCTGACAATGGTAGAAGGGACCTAGGGCCTAGCATCCATGTCGTTCGGGGGTCCTTCTGGATGTGAAAAATGATAAAGACCCAAATAAAAGGAGTGCGGGATGCATGAATATTCCATAGTAGTTTAAAGCCTTGTGAAAAGGATGATTATGAGGTGGAGATCTCCAAGGAGGGGGATACATGTTACAGTCATTTTGAACATGACGTGAACGAATGAAAAATCCTTCACCACAACATTTATTTTAAACCCATCAAAGATCTTGATGTTTGGGGCTGGGTCTACAAATTTTTTTTTCGAGCATTCCTACATATCCCATAATTATTTGAATCAAGCCATGTGTAGTTCTAAAAGGGTCGTGCAGTTTATCATCATGCGGTGAGGACCTGAGAGGATAAATAACAAAGAGGGGAACATAGTGTGATAATTGTTGTAATGACCCGACACTTCGGAAAAGGTACAGATCTTTATTTTTTCTTTAAAATATTTTCTTTAAGCTTGTTTAATGGGTATAACATCCTATGGAAGGTCCGGGGAGTGTCTGTGGTTTGTTCGGATCCCAGGAGTTTGAGAAATGGGCTTGCAGACAATGGCGCACGGCCTGTGCACGACCGGCGCATGGTTTCAGACAAACCGTGTGACCTTTGGTATGGAGGCAGGGAGGTACGTATGGGTTGCGCACGGTTTGGGTAAAACATGCACCTAAACCGTGCAGCCCTTGGTCGAGATGCAGTGAGGTGCGCACGGTTTTGTAAACCGTGCGCCCAAACCGTGCGACCCTGTTTTAGGTGAAAATAACCATTTTGCCCTTACATTCTATTTAAGCCCAATCCTATTATTCTTCCTCCGTCCTGCAGACAGAACAGAGGGGATCCCTCTTTGAGCACCAAAAAACTCTCCTCCCATATTCTCTTGTGGATTCTTCATCTGGAACCTGATTCTCGATCCATCAGAAGCATTGGATCGCCCTCGTTAAGGCTTACCTCACGCACCCCTCTTTCCCCAGGGAATCTAGCCTTCCGTCTTGTTATTTTGATGCTGAATCATATGCCCTACTTATAGGTAATTGGACTAGAACTCAGATCTCCTCCAATATACTACAAATCTGAGGTTGATATCAAGCGAGCCTACGTCTACATCTCTATGTTAGGTGGTCACGTGGTTTCCATTTTGGGTTTTCTCCTTTTTGAGTTATTATCATCGTGTCATGGTTTTCCTTTCACCAAACCCCTTATTTGAAATAACTGCTTCATATCTAAAAGAAACATGTGGTATGATATTGATGAATCTAACCTTGTTAGGGTGTTTAGATGAGGTGTGGACTGGGAGTGTTCAACCATAGGTGTTATGCCTTAAGATATGGCCCCTTTTCACCATTGGACCTTAACGAAATGTCTTAAAAGGCATTTTCCATGTTAGGCAAAGGATATGACTTGGTTATAGGTTGGCTAGGATGAGATAGCTTGAACCATTTAATTAATTGAAATGTATAATGACTTGAGATGTGATTATTTGTTATTATAATATGGAAATTCCATGCTTTGTTAATGTGATATGATATAATATGGATTTCCTTATATATTGTGATGTGAATGGTTATGCTATAATGTGTTGGCATACTTGTGATAACCCGTGTGTGGGCGGGAGGCATTCTTAACCAGTTCCAGATGAATCTCCATGTGTGGGCAGGAAGAATTATTACCCCTCGCCAGATGAACCTCCGTGTGTGGGCGGGAAGCATTCTTACCCTGTTCTAGACAAATCTCATGTGTGTGGGCGGGAGGCATTCTTACCACGTGCCAGATAAATCTCCGTGTGTGGGCGGGAGTCCTTCTTACCCCGTGCCAGCTGAATCATTGTGTAATGGGATGGGAAGTGTTCATACCTTGTTCCTATATATCTTTTATGGGTGGGAGGCGTTTTCCCCACGCTAGTTACTGTGATTGTGGATGATAGGCCTTCGTACCTCATGCCATGGATGATTATTACTTATGTGAGATGCATGGATGAGAGTAATGCTTACCTCGTGCCTATGATAACCTATAACTATGTACTTATACCCCTGGTGATTATTCAGAATACCAACCCTGAGCTGAAGCAGGTAGACCCACCTGGTGTCCTTCCGGAACCTGAGCGGGAGGGTTTTTTATTTCCTTGCTTTACTTACTTGCAGTTTTCTACACACTGTTTATTTTGAGAACACCTATTTGGATTACACTTAGACATCATTGGTGGTGGCCTACTGAGACATGTCTCACACCCTACCCATGTGGCCTCCTTGGCACCCATGTATACTTTACTCCTACAGGTACTAGTAGGAGAAAGGTCCCAGCTTCAAGTTGTTGATACATGCATGTTCTAGCTAGAGTTCAAGAGTAGAGGACCAAGCTTGGCTAGATATGCTCGTAGAATACTTTTGTTCTCTTTTTTGTATTACTGTATATCATGGTTGCTAGCTATTTTTATAGTATTAGCAGGACATGCATCCATTTTTTATCAGACATAGCCTATGTGGCTTTTGTATATTTATTAGCATTTTCCTTACTTTTGTTGCTTGGTTTGTATGTTTCCCTTTTGATCCTCTTTATCCACTAGTTGGGCTTCCGCTATTTAATCACTTTCTACTATACTGCTACGTACTCTGACATGGGGGTACATTCTCCCCAATGACTTACCATTACACCCCCACCGCTAGTCGGAAGCCCCTGGCCTATGGGGAGATGTGCCAGGGGTAATGTGGCCAACCGGGCTCAGGGCTCGGGTTGAGGGGCAGCCGGGTCCGGGACGTCACAAAGTGGTATCAGAGGCTTTCTTTCTTGCTTGATTTACTATTTGGTGATGATATAATTAGAGACTGGGAAGGCTTAGGGACTTAGCCATGAGCTGTTCTTTGGCGTCGCGAACCCCTGTACGGGGTATGGGCCAAGTTTCCTATTTTATGTCGTTATTGATTCTACAATGTACTGTTGATACTGTTTCACCATTGGGTGCATCACATGTTTTGTGGTGTTATTGAGATTTTCAATGTTGGAAATTGGAATCAGGGTTCGACCCGATGAAATGAGGGTTATGCATTAGAACATGCATCACTAAAGGCACAATATGATTAGGCCATGCATTTTTTCATGCCACATTTAAGTTCTCAGCGAGCATTGCTTGTTGTTTATTTCCATGCCTTGTTAATATGTGTGCGACTGTGCTAACCCTTCTTCCAGGTTGTGAATTGAGGAATGATGTGGTTTTGGTGGGTTTCACTCTTTGGTTCATAAGTTTTATGGACCCTTATGGATCGGAAAATGACATTCCAAATAAACCAATAATTTGCTTTAAAGGAAATTCATATACTTAATTAGCATAAGTAAATGAGAAATGACATCCAAGTGTGTGTCATATTTCATTTCATGATTAATATGGGCCCTTATGGGCTGGGAAATGCCATGTTACTTGGTTAAGTGATGTTTGAACAGTTACAGGTTTTACTAAGAATTCTTATGGGTGCGGATAGGTGATATTAGGGGTAGGAAGGCTTAGTACCTTTCCTAGATTCTATAGTTCAACCATTAATTTGTTGGTTTCTTCTTTTTAGATGTTCATTTGGCATTGTAGCACTATGCCTCCGAGACTTCCTCGAGTCGCGCGTGCTGAAGGCGGCGACGATCACTTTCCTAAGGTGGAAGGCCCTGATCCGTGAGTTGATCTTCATGTTGAGCCACCCATAGATCCTCTTAATATTCCAAATGTGGGAACCGATTCCCAATTTTGTGATAGATTCTTGCGTATGATGTAGAGTATGCATGTGGAGTGAGACCTGCCCCAAGTATGGAAGAGTTGACCCGTGAGTTTCAGTCACAGCATCCTCATACTTTTACGGGAGATTGCAGACCACTTGCTGCAGAGTCCTAGTTGGAGGCTATTCTGAAAATCATCGAGCACCTCATGACGCCTCTAGAGTGGAGGGTCATGCTCACAACTTATATGCTACGTGGTTTAGCTAGGAGGTGATCGGATTTCATCACCCAGTCAGGACATCAGAGAGATATGATCTGGACTGATTTTCAGACCGTCTTCTATGATTATTTCTTTCCCGAGACTTTGAGGGATGACAGAGCTAGGGAGTTTATGAATCTGCAGTAAGGGACCATGACAATCATGGAATATTCATCCTATTTCACTGAGTTACAACATTTTGTTCCTACACTAGCTGCTGATGATCTCACGGCTGCTAGGCATTTCAAGGATGGGCTGTGTTACACCATCCGGTCGCAGGTTAACATGTTCAGGTTGACGACCATTTTTGAGACTGTCAATCAGGCTATGATCACAGAGAGTAATTTGAGAGAATCAGATAGTGTGAACCAGGGTGGTTCAAAACCTAAGGGTTCCAATGGATCTGCATCTAGGAAGAAGCAGCATTTTGAGGAATATCATGGTGTCAGTGGTGGTCAGACCCTTTTCATTGGTGGTACTCATATCTGTCACCAATATGGGGTTACAAGACATATGAAGAGGAATTGTATGTGAAATCCAGTGGAGTGGAGAGGTTGTGGTAGGTTGGGTAATCTCCACCGTTTATACAAGAATTTTCCCCCAGGGCCCAGTGAGAAGGGATCTGTAACTACTCCACGATCTGTTTCTAGATCCGCAGGATTACGTTAGTCAGGCAGCTAGAATACCGCCGGACGATCAGGCCATGGCGGCAGTCGAGGCAGAGGTAATCAGGCGTATGACTCTCAACGCTAGCAGGGTTGGTTTGCTCAGGTTATCTAGTCTGTGACTCAGGGCCGTGGTACCGGCCAGTTGTATGAAATCGAGCCTACGCCACATGATCAATACGCCATACCATCTACTGTACGAGGTAAAATTGTAGTTGCCTCTATGTTAGTATCTGCTTTATTTGACACATGCACTTCTCAATATTTTATATCAGAGGTGATTATTGGATGTTTGGGCCTTGACGTTAAGTCATATCATGGAATGATCACATTAGATACCCAATTAGGTATCCGTTCAGAGGGAATTCTTCATTGTTAGAATTGTCCCCTCGAGGTGGGTGGTTACCATTTCAAGTGAAACCTGTATGTTCTGGATATGTCAGGTTCTGATGTAATGATCAGGATGGACTGGTTAGTTCCCTATAGAGCCAGGATTTGATACTATCGTCAGAGGGTGGAATTTACATCACCTGAGGGTGACATGTATATTCATAAGGGAGAATGGGATCTTAGTGCGACATGAGTGGGATCAGAACACCAGAGTTTAGGTGGTGTCATGACACATGTTCCCAGTCTTTATCTCGATGACCAAGGGTTACAACCCTCTGTTTATCCTCCCGTGGTGGAGCATTTCATTTATGTCTTTCCTGATGATTTATCTAGTCTACCACCAGTGCAATAGGTGGAATTTACTATTGATATTATACCAGGAGTAGCACCAGTGACTATTCCTCCTTATAGGATGGCACCTAAGGAACTTCTGGAGCTCAAGAGTCAGCTAGATGACCTAGAAGAAGTAGTATTTATTTGTCCCAGTACTTCTCCATGGGGATCACCAGTTCTCTTTTCCAAGAAGGCAGATGGTACCCTTCATCTTTTCGTGGATTATCATAAGTTAAATCAGCGGACGATTAAGAATCGGTATCCTTTACCTCGGATTGATGACCTCTTCGATCATCTCCAAGGAGAAAAGGTGTTTTCAATGGTAGATTTGAGGTCGGGCTATAACTATGTGTATATTAGGACTTCATTCATACCTCGCACAACATTTAGGAGTAGGTATAGTCTTTATGAGTACCTAGTCATACCATTTGGGCTTACGAATGCACCTGCAGTGTTTATGGCTCTTATGAATCTGATTTTTCACCCATACCATGATTCTTTTGTGGATGATATCTTAGTCTATTCATGCTCGAGACACGACTATGCAACCCATCTTGATATCATGTTGAATACACTAAGAGAGCTACATATTTATGCTAAGATCAGTAAATTCCACTTTGGGATAGACATGATTCACTTCTTGGGTCACATTATTTCTGAGTCTGGAGTTTCAGTTGACCCTGAGAAGGTGAGTGCTGTAATTTCACGGGAGTAGCCCAAGAACCTCTTAGATATCCAATGTTTCTTAGGAATTTCTAGTATTATGGATTGTTCATCTAGGACTTTTCATTCCAAATAGCACCGCTTATAGCTTTGACCAAGAAGGGGGTGAGATTCGATTGGTCAGAACCTTGTGAAGTAGCTTTTCTGGAACTGAAGGACAGACTAACTTTAGCACCAATTCTGATCTTTCCGGAGCCAGGTAGAGCTTATACGGACTTTTTTGACACGTCAGGTATCAGGCATAGAGGTGTCTTGATGCAGGACAAGTGAGTTGTTGTGTATGGTTCTCGTCACTTAAAGGCACATGAACAGAATTATTCGACGCACGACCTCGAGCTCACAGCGGGTGTACATGCATTATGCTGTTGGATACATTATTTGTTGGGAGAGAATTTTTTGGTATTCAGAGACCATAAAATCCTCAAATATATCTTCACCTAGCAAGATCTATATCTCAGGAAACACAGGTGGGTCGAGTACCTGCAATCCTTTGATTTTGAACTAGCCTACACTGCTGGGATAGGAAATTCAGTAGCTGATGCACTAAGTCAGAAAACTTATTCGTAAGTGGTTTGGGAATCTAATGAGGAGCGGAAGCTGATGACCCTATTTTTGGATATGTACATTGAGGTTCAAGAGGGTTAGGGTCAAACATTTCTCTCATCCTTAGAGGTGACGTCTACTATTTTGGAACGGTTCAGGGCAAGACAGTCATCAGATCTGGAAGGCCTTGTTCTATGGAAAAGTGTCACTGATGATGCCTCTATAGATTGGACCATGGATGAAGGTGATAATTTATTGTTCTGTGGGAGTGTATGGGTCCCAGCAGACATCATAGAGGAGATAATGAGGGATTTCCATGCCTCAGCATGGGCAGTTCACCCAGGCATCACCAAAATGTATCATGATTTGTAATGACAATACTGGTGGCCTAACATGAAGCGGGAGATATCCTATTTTATCATGCATTGTTCCACCTTTAACCTGGTAAAGGCATAACATCAGCGTCTAGAAGTTCTTTTGCAGTCGTTGTCCATTCCAGAGTGGAAATGGGATGCTGTTTCTATGGTCCTTGTAACCAGTTTACCCAGGTCACCTCGTGGCAATGATGCAGTATGGGTTATCATCGACCGTCTGACAAAGGTCGCGCATTTATTACTTATGCAGGAGACCTTCACAGTTGATGACTTGGAAAGAGTGTATGTGAATGAAATAGTGCGCCTTCATGGAGCACCTCATTCTGTTGTCTCAGGCAGAGATCCTTGTTTTACATCTCGGTTCTGGTAGGGTTTACATAAGGCCTTGGGTACGCAGGTACTTTTGAGCATGGCCTATCACCCGCAGACTGAAGGATAGACCAAGTGTACTATATAGGTACTAGAGGATATGTTACGTGCATGTGTTATCGAATTTGGAGGTTCATGGGAGAAACACATTCCTCTTGTCGAGTTCTGTTATAACAATAGTTTCCAGGCTAACATTGAGATGGATCCGTACGAAGCCTTATATGGTAGGCCTTGTCGCTCGCCTTTGTATTGGCTTGAAGCAGGGGATGCAGCTATTCTAGGACCATGTCTTATGCAGGAGACTATAGAGTAGATACAGATTATTAAGAAGCGTATGCAGACAGCTCAGTCTTGAAAACAATCCTATGGTAACAAGCACCGACGAACTCTTTAGTTCAAGGTTGGGAACCAGGTTTTCTTGAAGGTCTCACCCAGGTTGGGACATAGAAGTTTACAGAAGCAGGGTAATATTTCACTGAGGTTCGTAGGACACTTTGAGGTGATGAAGTGGATCGGACTATTAGCTTACCAGTTTTCACTTCCGTAGAGATATAAGACCATGCATGATGTTTTTCATGTATCTCAGCTACGCTGGTACTTTTCAGTTCTGGCTCATGTCTTTTAGCCTGATTAGGTTGAACTAGATATGGATGCTTCCTTCGAGGATTATCCAATGCGAATTTTTGACCGGATCATGAAGACACTCTACGGCAGGTCTGTTCCTCTTGTATGGGTGATATGGAAGCATGGACAGGTACATGACGAGACTAGGGAGTGAGAGGCTGATATATGTTCTCAATGGCCAGAGATTTTCGTTTATGACACCTCAGTACCCCCAGAAGGCCAACTTGGGGACGAGTTGCTTTAAGAAGGGGAGGTTGTAATGACCCGACTCTTTGGAAAAGGTATAGATCGTTAGTTTTTCTTTCAAATCATTCCTTTAAGCTTTGTTAATGGGTGTAACATCCTAAGGAAGGTTCGGGGAGTGTGTGGGGTATGTTTGGAGCCTGGGAGTTTGAGAAATGGGCTTGCAAACAATGGCACATGACCTGTACATGGCATGTTCATGGTTTTAGACAAACTGTGCGACATTTGGTCTGGAGGAAGGGAGGTATTCATGTGTTACACATGGTTTGGGTAAACCATGCGGCTAAACCGTGCGACCCTTGGTTGGGAGGCAGTGAGGTTCGCACGGTTTCCGCACAGTTTGGTAAACCGTGCGCCTAAACCCTGCAACCCTATATTGGGTGAAAATTAACAATTTTCCCATAAATTCTATTTATGATTAATCCACTTCTTCTTCTTCCTTCCCATGGAATGAATAGAGGGGATCCCTCTTTGAGCTCCAAAAACCTCTCATCTCTATTTCTCTTGTGGAATTTTCGTCCAACACCCGATTCTCGATCCGTTGGAAGCATTGGATGACCCTCGGTGGGTATTACCTCACACACCCCTCTTTCCTCGGTGAATCTTTCCTTTCGTCTTGTTTTTTTGATGCAGGCTCATATGCCCTATATCCAGGGAATTGGACTAGAACTCAGATCTCTTCCAACTTACTGCTAATCGGAGGTCTATATCAATCTATCCTATGTCTAGAGCTCTAAGGTAGGTGTTCATGTTGTTTCCATTTTGGTTTTTCACCTTTTTGAGTTATTATTGTCATGTCATGGTTTTTCATTCACCAAACCCCTTATTTGAAATGACTACTTCATATCTAAATGACCCGTGTGGCATGAGATTGATGAATCTGACCTTGTTAGGGTGTTTAGATGAGGTGTGGACCGGGATTGTTCAAACATAGGTGTTATTCCTTAAGATATGTCCGTTTTTCACCTTTGCACCTTAACGATATGTCTTCAACGGCATTTTCCATGTTAGGAAAATGAGAAGACTTGGTTAGAGGTTGGCTAGGATGAGATACCCTGAACCCTTTAATGAATTGGAATGTATATTTTCTTGAGATGTGATTATGTGTTATTATAAGATGGAAATGCCATGATTTGTTAATGTGATATGATATAATCTTGATTGCCTTATATATTATGATGTGAATGGCTATGCTGTAATGTCTTGTCATGCTTGTGATAACCCATGTGTGGGCGGGAGGGATTCTTACCCCGTTCCAAATGAATCTCTGTGTGTGGGAAGGAGGCATTCTTACCCCATGCCAAATAAATCATTGTGTGTGGGAAGGAATCATTCTTACCACGTTCCAGATGAATCTTCATGTGTGGGTGGGAGGCATTCTTACCCCGTGCCAGATGAATCTCCATGTGTGGGTGGGAGGCATTCTTACCCCGTTCCAGCTGAATCTTTGTGTAATGGTACGAGAAGCATTCATACCTCGTGCCTATATATCATTTATGGGTTAGAGGCATTTTTCCCCATGCCAGTTACCGTGCTTGTGGAAGAGAGGCATTCATACCTCACGCCAGTGATGATTATTACTTATTTGAGAATCATGGACGAAAGGCATGCTTACCTCGTGCCAGAGATAACCTATAACTATGTACATATACCCCTGGTGATTGTTCAGAATACCATCCATGAGCTGAAGTAGGTAGACCCACCAGGTGTCCTTCCGGAACCCGAGCTGGAGGGTTGTTTATTACTTTTCATTACTTACTTACAGTTTGCTAGACACTATTTTTTTGTGAACACTTATTTAGTTTACATGTAGACATCGTTGGTGGTGGCCTACTGAGACTTTTCTCACACCCTACCTGGGCGGCCTCCTTGTAAACTGTGTAGACTTTACTGCTGTAGGTACTAGTAGGGGAATGGGCCCGGCTTGAGGTTGTTGATACATGTATGTTCTAGGTGGAGATCCAGAGTAGAGGACTGAGCTTGTATAGAGATGCTTGTGGACTACTTTTGTTCTCTTTTTTGTATTACTGTATAGCATGCTTGCTAGATATTTCTACTGTACAAGTATTCCATGCTTCCATTTTGTATCAGAAAAATCTTATTTGTATTTTGTATATTTATCAGGGATTTCCTTACTTCTGTTGTTTGGTTTGTATGTTTCCTTTTTTCTCCTATTTATCCACTAGTTGTGCTTCCTCTATTTAATCACTTGCTGCTATACCACTGTGTACTCCGACATGGGGGTACAGTCTCCCCACTGACTTACCATTACACCCTGCTACTAGTGAGTAGCCCTTGGCCTATGGGGAGATGAGCCAGGGGTCATGTGGACAATCAGGCTCGGGGCTCGGGTTGAGGGGCAGCCGGGTCCAGGAGGTCACAATCGTAACCCCAAAATGATTGGGGACAAATAAGTATACACTGCACTATGTGGTATCCTCCATGAAAACTACACCCAGGGGGTAATCAAAGAGAATAATTAGGGGGCGGACTCTAAGCCAAAGCATTCAAGTATTCCTATGTATCCCTTGATAATGTGAATCAAACCGTACATAGTTCTTTCAATGCTATGTAGTTTTACGTCATGCGGAATGTTTGTTGAGAGATCTAAGTTTAATGATATAGAAATCATACTGTTTTATAGTTTGTCATCACACGGGACAAGTGATGGGTAGTTTTATGTCTTTCATCCCAGATG
The DNA here is from genome assembly GCA_963277665.1 of Viscum album. Lineage (NCBI taxonomy): Eukaryota > Viridiplantae > Streptophyta > Magnoliopsida > Santalales > Viscaceae > Viscum > Viscum album. The sequence continues at coordinate 1,516,591,738 of OY728163.1, forward strand.
GATCACACATTTTAATTTTGTGGGGTAAATAATTCATAGTTTATGGTCATATAGGACCATTTACTTAGGAAAAGTATATCTTGAATAATTTAGCATTGGAGGGAGGAGTTATACGCTCTATATCCATTGTAACTTGGGAGAATTAACCATTGGGGTAAACCTTGTGAATTATTTAATTTCCTTTTTATTTGGTCTCTTTCTTGGGTGGTTTCCTGATGGGTATCATTGGAATTATTAGGGCCAACACCAGGTGAACTTGTAAGAAATTGCGGAGACAAACATTCTTGTTAAAAGATCTTTCTATATTTTTCTAATGCCTCACCAGATTGTGTAGGGAACAAATCCTATTGTCATTAAGTGTTTTTAATTCAGAAAGAAAGATTTCGGCTACCTTATATGGTGTCTATTGGTCATAGAAAGTCATACACAATGATGGAAAATATATCTTTATGGGTAGGACTACCTCTTTTCTGTACACTAGGAAACATGGAGTCACCTAAGTGGAATTATGATTCATTTTCAGATAGGACCATAATGCATTGGAGATTTTATCCATCCCAATATTCTTGTCCTATCCAACCAACTTCTGCAGAATATTTGAGGGTGTTTTTCTGAATTATTTGACCTACCCATTTTCTTACAAGTGATAGTGAGAGGTATGGTTAGAACTGATGTTGTACTTGTCATACAAATTCTTTAACTCTACTTCTCAAATGTTGGTGTCGTTATTGATGAGGATATCTTGAGGGACTCCAAATCAGTAGATGATGTTGGAGCTCACAAATTCAATGACATAATGGGCCATGATATCCTTGAGAAGAACATCCTCTTACCACTTGGGAAAGAAATCCATAGTAGTTAGAATGAATCTTCATTGGTGAGATTTCATCGAAGGATATGGTCCTACAACATCGATTCCCCATACCGAAAAGGGAAAAGAGTACTTGGTAGTGTCGAGAGGCTCTAGTGGATGATGCACAAAATTAGCAAGGATTTGGCATACATGACACCTCTTGGAAAACTCGATATAGTCACGGATCATGGAGGGACAAAAGTACCCCAATCTTCGGATCTGGTGAGATAGTTTCAGCCCGGTCTGATGATCCCCATAGGAACTAGCATGAAATTACTACATGACCTGAGAAATATCCTCCCTAAATGAAATGGAGGAGAAAAATACCAAACCCATGTCTGTAGAGGATATGATCAAGTCCGATACCACTATAAAGGGTAAACTGTAATGCACAGCATCAGATTTTCTCATGGTCAGCTCGATGTGATAGGAGATTTTTGTGATGGAGGTGCTCAATAAAGGTGGTCCTTCAGTCAGGAATTAATTATAAAACAACATTAGGGAGACCTGGGGGTCTAGATGTGGATGCACTAGTAGTAAGGTGGAATACATGTGGGATATCATCGTCATTTGAGGTGATGGTAGAAATGAATATCCAGTGTGGCACGTGGATAATCAAATCAACCTAATCAAGGTATGTCAAAGATGAAACCCGTATGACCAAGGCATCAACTTGACCATTCTAGGATCAAGGGACATGGGTAAATTTCAGTCGAGATGGGAAATGAGCCATCAGCTAGAGGGTGCATTCTAACAGTGGTATGAGCTTCAGCTTCCTAATGATATAGTCACTGTTGATCTGTTTGATGACTAGTTTTGATTCCCCTTTCACATATAAGTGGGGAACATCAATCTAAATGTCCATCTTGAGATCAGTAATGAGATCCTGGAACTCAGCCTCATTGTTGGATCAAAATGAATATGGAAGAACAACATATATTGTCATGATGAATAAGATAACCAAACCCATCTTGTTGAGTATGGGATCATTGAGTCTTCCACCTATATGAGATTGAGAAGCATCATCAAAGTGTATTTTACAACACAGAATGGCTTGGTTTACCAATAGGATTCCCTCATTGGGAAAATCAAGATCCAGAGACTGATATGTGGGAGCTAGGTGGGTAGCAAAGAAGTCATCCAACGCATGTCCCTTGATGAAATTCTGGGGAAAAACCTGACGTCGAACTGTTGGAAGATGAATTCCCACCAAACTAGATAACCTATCAACATGGGGTGTTTGAGGATGTACTTTAGTGGATCCACATGGGACACTAGCTGTATCTCATGATGTTTCAATTAGTGTCACAATTTTTGCACTGCAAATACCAATGCAAGATAGCTCTTCTTTATTGAGTAATGTCAAGTATCTGCATCAAGGAGCATGCGTTTGAGATTGTACATACTATTCTATATACCTGTATTATTCCTATGGGAGAGAATGGGACCAAGGTACCATTACATAGTGGCCATGTAAAGGACCAATGGCTTCCCAGGGATGGATGGCATCAAAACTGAAGGCTGTAGTAGGTAAGGCTTGATTTCCCCAAAGGCGGTATGTCATTCCTCATCCCACTGATAAATAGTTCCATTCTTCATGAGCTGAGAAATGTTCTTACACATACTGGAAAAAATCACGATGAATCGGAATACGTATGCCAAGTGGCTTAGAAAACCTCGAATCTCCCAAATGATGCTCAGAGTAGACATATGAATGATGGCCTTAATATTCAATGGATCGATCTTGATGCCTCTATATCTAAAAATTAAGCCAAGAAATTTTCCTAAGGTGACCCTAAAGGAACACTTCAATTCGTTTAGATTTAGTTGGTGAGATTCGAGAGAGTCCAACACTTTCTCAAGATCATTGAGATGGTATGGGAACTGGCGATATTTGACCACTAGATCGTTAACAAAACATTCCACCAATGTTCTAAGTATCGGAATAAATATGCGATTCATAGAACTCTAATAGGTGGAACTTGCATTATTTAGACTGAAGGGAATTAACTGAAAGAAAAAAGTACCTTGTGATTCCCTGATTGTTGTAGACTCCTGATCCTCAGGGTTTATTCTAATTTTATTATACTCGGTATACCAATCCATGAATAATAGATCCTAGAAACTAGTGGTAGAATCAATCAAAATTTCTGTCATAGGAAGGGGAAAATCATCCTTCAGATAGTGAAAGTTGATATCCCAAAAGTCGATAAACAATCTGATCTATCAGTTCTTTTTCCCGATGGGAATAATGTTATTTAACCATAAGGGGTACCAGACCTCCTTGATGAAGTTGTCTTTGATGAGAATATGGACTTTGGACTCTAACCTATCCCCATAAGACGAGTTCATCTTTCTAAGAAGTTATTTGAACCCACAATGATTTTCTGGATGACAGAGGTGGTGGACAGTGAAATGAGAATCTAGTCTCAACATCTTATTATAACTCTTGGAAAACACATCATGATATTGCTTCAGAATTTCCATGTACAACTACGGCTCTTCTACAGGCATAGATACACTGATCAATGTAGGTTTCATATCTGTCTCATTACTAAGGTTCACCTGTACCAATTCATCAACGGTTGTGGAGACACCCTCTTCAAAAGTGGGAGGATAATACTCTAAACCCTCTTCTTCAATTATGGAGGAGGGATCCCCGGTGAGAGGCGATTCCTCTGAATCAACACATCCTTATGGGAGGCTGGTTCCAGCCTGAGTGGTAGTGGGCACCGCATCGGGGAGCCCCTGTACTGCCGAGACCATAACAACAAGGTTGTCGATCTGATCCCTTCCGATCTTCGGTCCATGGGGCCATGCTTGATGACATCTAAGCAATAATGGTGAATTTTCTAGATCTGTTTTATCCAATCCTTATAAAGCAAGAATGTAGGATGTATCACTGTTCCCATAGGGTGGACATCCTGATACCTTATAGGAGTAGGGGCTCCGGGATCACCCGAGCCTAATTTGTGTAGGAATAAAAGGTTATCTTTTGGAGTCCCATAGAATTAGGAATGTTATTCCCCATCATTACAAAAAAAAAAAGCATTTCCCCATATCTGAGGTTGTAGGCCTTAACTGTTGGATTGGAAAAATGTAGGCACCACCTAGGTCTGTCCATAGGTCGGTCGTTGCTACAGCGTGTTCAACCTCATTAGCCTAAATCTACTTTTTTCATTGCACTTGTAATAGTTATCACTTAGGTAGTGGGATTCATAAGAGAAAATGGAGACACGTCACCTTGATGTACACCCACTCAACCATCATGGGAGTACTTAAGGAATTGGTGATATGATGAATGGACCGCAACATGTAGGGGAATCCATGGCCTACCCATCAATGAATTGTAGGCGGTTTCCTTGGAGACAACCATGGACTCGGTGCTGGCCACCAGGCCCCCAAATTGGGTATTCATCTAGATATTTCCAACTAGTGTCTTCTTAATCCTTTAATAACCTTGAATTTTTAGGTTAGAGGGACTCAAATTATCCTTGGACAACCCCAACTTCTGAAGTGTCCTGTTTGGTATCATGTTGATCCCTGACCCTGTGTCAACAAGGAAACAGTGAAATTCCACAAAATTTAAGGGGACAATGATGTACAATGGGAGGATATTCCCCAATATGGGAGAGACTTTATTTCTCTCGAGAAAGAGATAATGGCCTGAAATTCTGTTTTCTCGGCTACCTTAGAATGGAAGGATTATGCAGCTGCTACCTCTATCTCAAACAAGAGGGTGCTTGTTAAAGCATCATTGAGGGATTCATGCATATACACTGACTGGAAAAGAGCCTCAAGGACAGATAGGCTCAAAGGAATTATGGCAAGATGCTTAAGGATATCATAATTTTGTGCCAAGAATAATATTCTACTTACTGGAGGTTATTATACTGCATGAGGTATGATGGGTCTTTCTGGATAAACTGATGACCGACTGGTCCAGGGAATTTCCCACTACACACTAGTCGAATTGCATGGAGAGATTACCAGATTATGGCTGAATGACTGAGGTCGGTCCATAATAGACCGTGGATGATCGTAACACAACCTTGGGGGCTCCATCTGATCAAGCAGCTCAAATGGTGGTGAAGGAAAACCTAGTGAAATAAGACGTGATGGATGCATATATTGAGATTTGTTCAAGGCCTATTGTTTGGTTTCAGTGGCATGAATAGAATTTCATGAAGTGTTGATCAAGTAATTCTAATGACTCACATAACCACGACTCCATCGACATTGGCGAGAACTGGGGATGTTGGGAGGATCTATTTGGTGCTCCTCGTTGTTAGGAATCATGTATGGGTTTACCATCTCCATGGTGTTAATCCAATCATAACCTTGATCGTCACTTGAAGAATCCTAAACCACTTGAAAGATCCTAGGGTTAATCTCTATATCATAGGGATAGATGTCATCGAGAGTATGGGATCAAAATGGCATCAATGGGGGGCTTTTTTTTCCCTTACACCACTGATGGTTTCTCTTCTGGGATGAGGAAGGTTGAGAAGTGGACGTATAAGTATTGGATGTAGGTGAAAAAATGATTTATGGAGGCTGAGGTAGATTTGGATGAGAAAAGATAATACAATCGGCATGTGATATTGCCTTATGATCCATTCAGTCATCATATTTTTGAGACCCATGGTTAGGAACCTGCTTCCACTCACCCCCACTTTAACTATCACTGTCAGGTAGTTTGAAAACACATTCCAGCTATGCTAGAGCTAGGCCTAACTTGGATATGTTGTTATAAACATAGTATTGAATCCAATATTTAAAAACATATAATTGTTCGAGGTTGTTCCATTTGATTCAATGATAGGGGCAGTAGTTGGGTCGATCAGTGAGTTTCGCCTCACCCGAATGCCTGCATTCCAACAACTGTAGAATTCATTATTCCAAGGAACATTATAAATAACCAAGGACCCAAGCCTCATTTAATTAGTAGGTATAGTTTCTACTATCCGAGAAGGGGGATATGGGAGGCTGGCCCTAATGAGGTGCCGGGGGAACATGTTGAGGAGGTGGAACCTGGTTATCTCACCTATGTGGTGGTGGCACATTACACAAGGGTGCCTTCCAATTCTGAGGTGGACGCTACTGGGATAGAGGCTGAAACTATGGTTGCAGGCCTCTATAAGGCTATGTGGGTGGCTCCACTAGTTATAAATCCAATTGCCTAGGGGCATTAATAAATTATACCAATGAAGGATCAGCCTTAGTGGCTCTTCTCACAGGAACCACAAGAGGAAATGGACATGCATGTCAAGCCAACTTCAAGGTTTCCACTAGATTATGGGATTTATTAGACAAATACATGAATCTGCCTATGTAATTATGAGTGATGAGAGAGGGGATTAGTTCAGTTTTAAAATTCCCCATACACATTGTCAGCACCTATTCCCGAGTCGACGACATATCTACGTAGTAGGTGAAGCCTTTCCACCAAGTGACAATGTCTGCAATACGCTCGCCAGGCCTCTGATTTCACCTGAATAGGGCTATAATGCTCATCTTCCATGTGGTAGAGCTGAAATGGCAATGAAACTGCACATGAAATCTTCCTAGATGGATAATGATGCAATGGGTAACAATATGTACCAGACAAATGAAGGTCCTTCCAATGTTTTTACAAAACACCGGAGTTTGGAGGCCTCATATTGCATTGTAGTTCCCATCATAGGTCCACAAATTGAGATGAAATGCGTCAGATGATGTATTGGATAACCTATCCCATTAAAGGGAGAAAATGCAAGGTTTCCAAAACTGGGGGGTGCTGGCATATCATCAACCCATGCCGGATATGGCATACCATTAGGTGGGATTACCACCTATCATTTTTCCCAAGCCTTGAGATGGGAAATGAGAACAACCATTGGATCATTTGGGTGGGGGTTCCTATCTTGACGAGGATCACTAACTAGCAGTGCTTTTTCTGGTTCTTGAAAACCATAAGTAGTCCCATCAGATCACGAAGTGGCTGGTGGTATGACCTGCAGAGTGGCTGGGGTAACTTGACCTGGGTCCTGAAGATATCATGCCACTAAGGTGGATTTGGTGATACATTTTGTGCCATCTTACCATAAGCTTCGACTTCTATCCTGTCTATGTGGGCAAGATGGTTATGGTCACTCGAAGGCAACTCACTTGGGGGGTGGGATTGTACATACCCCTTCTACCCCGGCCGAGGATCACTATAGTCTGGTCACCACTCCAGCGCACATTCAACAAGGAGGGAATAGAACATATTCTTATTCTCCATGACTGATTGATGTAACACGACCTTTTTTGGGATCATCCTTCGTCTTCTGTACTATGCCAGATGGGTCAGAGGACCTATCATCCCGAAGATTCTCTTTTCCCTTATTGGGAATTCGGCCGAGGACTAATGAATCGGTGGGAATGGGAAGACTGAGTAGATTTATCTACAATCTACTAACCCATCCCAGTGGATCGAATAGTTGTGGCAGTACCCCAAGTGGTAAGTTCTCATCGAGGAGTTCTAGCTCGTTCTCTCCCTCTGATTGGTTGACCATGTTAACCATTGCTCTACCAAAGGGAATATCCTCAATATTGCTTGGAAAGTCGGGTTGGTGCCGAATAGAACTGAAATTGATAGAAGCATACTACCCCCAAACACGAAACTGGACATGTGGGGAATCCTCCTTAATAATTTTCTAGAGAACTTTATAGCTCTGAACTCATCGTTGCTGGAGGGTCTTGTGGTGACCGGGTGTCTTAGGTCACTAGGCCATATGGAGCATAGTCAAGTCAACCATACGACATTACTGGTCAATATTTTCAACGTGTTCCTGAATCTTGGGGTAGGCCACTCACCGATAACAGATACAGAAGTGTGTCACCAAGAGGGTTTGGCGAAAACACATGACTTCCTCTTGGGTAAGAGATTTCGGTGAATTGAATCTCGTGGTTGCAATTGGCCAGAACATCTCTAGGAAATGATTTGCTGTAAGGATGTCCCACAAGATCCTTAGCTCAGAATATGGATCCGGGCCTTGTTTTCCCCACCAATGAATAGGTGGTGGCTTCAGGAGTCGCAACGGCACTGAAGCAGACTTCTGAGATGGTATACTATTCGAGGGAGAATACAAAGAACATGCCAACAAGCCACCACATCTTGGGTTTTCTTGTGATGAGTGCAATGACTGAGCCACCACACACTGATAAGATGGAATATCAACCATGGTTTTCGTTTTAGGGTCTGCGCTTATTGGTGGTGGGACATGTTGTCTTTTTTACTTTACCATTCCCTAGATTAACTCTCTATGATCTCTGGTCGAGGCAGATAATGACGCTGTTGACGATAGGGAGGATTGTAACACCAGGACTTGGAATGAATCCAAGTCTTCCTCCTCCAAGATGTACCTATAGAGGGAGGAAGGAATCCGTGAGACCTCATATTCCTGAATGATGAGGATGATACACCACGTTCCTACCCCTACCCTCGACATTGAGGATTGAGGCGAGAGTTCCATTGTCGAATATCAGTCCTCATTGGAATCTGAGAAGAAGACGAGCTTAATCGCTGTTTGAAAAATCCTTGAATTATTCTTATGGTATTATAAAACCACCCTACAACCCTAATATGGTTATTCAGGATAGATTATATTTTCAAATAAAGGATGAAATTTAGCCTAACTAATCCTAGGGTGGAGAGGACTTCTGCCTAGGTGAGTTGTGGAGTAAGGAGCACCAGGAAAAATGTCAAAGGGAACATGGGGGGGGGGGAATTCGTGTTTGTTGGCTGACATATGGAGGGAGTCTTTAAGGGATGTGATGGAGTGGTTAGGTCCTCTGATGGAGTTGGTGGGAGCATGGGTAAAGCCTCCATGCTTGTTTCCATTAGCACCAACATTACAAGGAAGGTCCTCGTACTTATCGAGCAGAACACCGGTGGGACCACATTGTTGGTTGCCAATGAAGTGAGGAAAACTGCCACTTCTTTGATTACTGGAATGACGAGGACCTTCTTCAGTTGTTTTAAGGACATGGGGAAGACCCCCACATTAACGGTTGACGGTACATGTATCATCTTCACATCGACGACCTGTGACAGGATGAATGGATACATTCCTAAGGTCATGGGAGTGGAAGAGGCTTCTATACTGGTTGTCAATGCGGTGGGGATGACCTTATCTTGTATTGATGGTGGCATGGGTAGGACCTCCATGACAATATTGGTAACGGGGAGGACCAGCGCTCTCATTGGTTGTGGCATTGGGAGGACCTCCATACTGGATGTCATTGTCGCGGATGGGCCCGTGATGGATGCCACCTATGTTGGAAATCCAGAGAGTTGACACAACCTACCCGTGGGGTGGTTAGGGCCTTGATATGTGCTGAGCGTATAAGTTCCCTTGTTCAGAATTAACATAGGATTAATGGTACACATCAGTGGTGGAACGGTCCACGGTAGCTTTCGATTTTGATGCCCCTCGATAGGAATCCTTATCAGCATCTGCCTGATGATGGCATCAGGTTAACCAGATTGGGGACAATGTCACAAGTATATAACTCACATGATCCTCTACTGGTGGGTCTAGGTGGTGGTGATGATGCAGCCTAGAGGGAGCCCTCTATAGTGGCCCTCGGGATGGGATTACTGTTGGGCTGGCCCGATCATCCCTTACCTCATTGGTGTAGGGGAGGGATTCATCAACGCGTTCTGGGGAGATGCTCCCAACACGATTATAGTTTGGAGTGGGGAGTGGTGGATACCTACGTGGCCCTTGGGGGTGGTGATTATGATAATGAGTAGATTCCTCCAGGTCATGTCGGGCCATATCCCGGGTTGGGATAATCCCATATTCATTGTATCGTCAGATGAGGTCTTTAATCATCCTTCTCAGAATGATATAAAATGGGGAGATTGGGAATTAGATCCCAGTATCAATGGATGTGGAGGCATAAATGGATGATGTGAGGTCGTGTAGGGTTGTGGCGTTGACGTTGCCCCTACCCCTGCGTCAGTGGGTGGGCAGTGATTTGGTTCTTGTTGCTGAATCTTAGGTCCTGCAAAGTCAGGAGATTCAACCATTACTGCTAACATAAAGGAAGTGAAATCCAGGTCCCCAGTTCCATTCCTTCTTCTATGGTTGCTGATAATGATTCACACTAAAAATGTCCCACACTGAGATGTCCAACATTTCACAGCCCCAATTTCTGGTGAGTTTCACACCAGGCCCACTATTTTCATGGTGGGAGCTGGCCCTAGATAACTCGATCTGGTGACATGCTAATACACTGATTTTTTTAACGTTACTAATAACAAACTTTAAATCATGTTCACCATTTCTATTTCAGATTATTTCACAAGAAATAGGGGTTATGGGACACCTGAGGAGGCAACTCATGGGAATGGATGCATGGATGAGACCTAGAGGAAGTAGAACCTCCGGGTTGGTGTATGACCTTCCCGAAATACAAAGGCTCAAGTGAGATACTAGGATGAGACATGGGTTGTGGGATTGAACCTCAATGAGTCTTCCAACATACCCCCATGACAGGGAATTAATGTCCATGTAGTTTAGGATGGGGGCATAGAATCAGGGTGTACAAATAAAAAAGAAACCAAAAATAATGTTAGGGATTACATGTTGTTAGAGTCCCATGGGCTCGTCTGACACTACTGGGATGGACCATGGTTGTGGGTCCCAACAAAATGGACACCGAGTTTTAATACTGTTTGGGGTTGAACCTCTCAAAGGCTTCCAACTTACCATGTCTTGAGAGGAAAGGATCAAAACTCACGTAGTTTGGATTGTTGTAGGATTGGGGTGTGCACGGAGGACAACGACCCACAAATGATAATGGGACTTATGTGTGGTTAGAATCCCAATGATTGGTCTAATGTATTGGGGAGGACCAGAGAGTTGGATCCCAACAACGGGGAATTCAAGACTTACCATAGATTTGGATTGAACCTTGGGGAGGTTTTATATGTACCTTGTATATGAGACAGGGATCGAAACCTACATATTTTGGGAGGGGGAATGGAATCAGAGTGTATATAGAGCACAATGACCCGAAGAAACTCTGGGACATATGCATGGTTATTGACCCTGGAGTTGGTCTGACACCACAGGGACGGACCAGAGATGGGGGTACCAGCAAAGGGCCCACCATTGATTACTAGTGTCTGTGGTTGACCCTCAGGGAGACTTCCTACGTACACTATATAGGAGATAGGGATCAAACTCACGTTTTTCGAATACATATTGTTTAACATTGTGTGGAACTAATGTGGGGATAAAATTTACTGTCAGGGAAGAAAAGGGTGAACTAACGTGGAGTGGTCATAACTAATGGGTGATGGTCTTGAACCTCGGGGATGCTTCCTACGTACCTATCTCATAAATGGAAAAAGGATCAAAGTCCACGTATTTTGGTATGAGGAATTTGTCACTTATACTCTAGGCTGCCCAGGAAAGATTCCACAGTCAATGTTTACTCTAAGACCATGTGAGTCATACTCGGTGTGAGAAAAAAGAGGCAGTAAAGACATGATGATCACATTGTAAAAGGTGCGTAAGAATGAAGTGTAGTGGGGCTTATGAGTGGTTAGTGGTTCAAATAGGAAACATGGGGTTATGCATGGTTAGAGGCCCAGAGAGATGGAAATTTGGACTTAATCTAGGATGGAGGCCAGATGGCAGCAAATCCCATAAGGAGAGTGATGAGGTAAAGAAGGTCATAATGCCCATCTATCATATATCCTATGACATAGAAGAAGAGAAGTGGAGATTGGATTCTACCTACCTTAAGAATGTTTAGGGGCTTAAACAAGGATGGGTTAACTTCATCACAGATAAATGCCAATCCAACTAAGTGGATATCATTACATGTGAGGAATATTTCACTCCCATGGTGATGAAAAGGCATAGAGAATGTCCGAGGTGGGGAACCTTGTGTATATTGCATGAGGATATGCCATTTTTAACATCAGGTGTTGAGGGAGATGGTGCCTGTCATTTTAACAACCTGCATCTTGAAGGAAGTGTCTCAGCACCCCTAGGACTTACATAATTGATACACCCCCTGGGGAGGGGAAGGCATCAGCAATGCCACAGTGAGGTAGTTATATGGAGAGATCCATTAAGGGGATCACATTACTGTGGCTATGTGAAGAATCAATATCCATTTTCATGCCTATTACAAGAATCATAAGGCTAAGAAATGCAACATGAAGCACCACCTGAGGGATTGTGAATTCACATCGTACAAACCTGGATGGTTGTATGGGTGAAAGATGTGTACGGAAGGGGTGACACGCATAAGAGAGGCTCAAACATGGTTCCTTAGGGTGATGAATACACATGGAAACCATGAGTAGGGGAGTGCACAATATGAGAGGCTGTGAGAAAGATGGGATAGTTGCACGAAAAATGAATTGATACGCACAAAAAAAGTTCTATTCAAGGAGAAAATTGAATTTAGATGGATATTTTTCATGAATGTGCCATTGGATAAAAGAAAATGGGAGAGTATCAATCCAAAGTGGGACCACAAGAAAAAGGACCCCTGGGAGAACAATCACACAAGATCCAATACCATGATGCCATGATGTTTTTCATGCATTCATGGAAGAGGTATCATTTGTGCAGTAGAACGTAAGTTCTTCTTCTGTAAATGTCCCTGAAGGGCGAGGGTTACACTTATATTTATACATGAAATCCTCAGTGATGACGCAGAAGAGGATTGGAGTGAAAAGGCCATTTGACGTCGCATTGGGCAAGCAAGGGTTTGCAAACTAGAGGGAAATTTGCTCGCCCACCATTCTACCATTGTGTCGGGTCCATGTCAGGTTGTCAGGTCATCATCGCGGAAAACTTCATTTCACATCGCATTAGGCATGAAAGGGTTTTTGTGCCATAGGGAATCATGCGCACACCCCATAATTCTTGCACGAAACTCCCTCTAGTGCCGTGGGATAATCCGTTCATTCTCAACATGCCTTTGGTTTCTTTAAGATTTCCTAATCATGGCCCTATCTAAAATTTAGTATCAGTAATGAAATCCTAAGAATAAGACACATTTAACCAACAAGACATCATAACAAAATATTCTTTAGATAAACTCCAATGAATCATTCATTGAATATCATAAGACTAAAACATTACACAATTAATTGGATAACTATTTGGGCACACTCATCATAATCATATCGTGTAGATACATAAGTGTGCCTCATAGATAATATAACATATGAACATATTTCATCACATTTAATACCATGATTAAGGATTGAGGGTTGTATAAAATCAATCAACCAATGTTGACACTACATGATAAAGTAAACAAAAAGATAGAAAACCTTTGGATATTTCAAATCCCAAAGCAAGATTCAAAGAGTAAAAATGGAAATCAATAATACTCTGAAAGCGCTTCATGACGATGTAGCTTCACCGAGCCACATGGATGAGCTACACAACCGAGCTATGCGGCTGAGCTTCATGGCTAAGCTACATGGCCGAGCTACGCGGTCGCCCTACACGACTAACCTCTAAGCCAAAAGATGTTTTATGTCCCTACGCGGAGCAGCTGCACGGCGGAGCTGCGCGAAGTACCTACGAGGGAAACATCTCTTCGACCAGTCCCATCCATGTTTATAAATAGAGCCATTGGGCTCCACATTTTTGGACTTAAAAAAATTGAAAGACTCTATGATGCTCCCATTTCATAGCTCTTCCACATAGATCCCTCAAATTGTCTCACGTAGCTCTCTAAACCATGAGATAAGAGATAATTAAATGAGATAGGGATGTTTTGAAGTTCTTAACATTCTTTAATCACCATCCACTCTTGTGCACCGCACCTGCATGGTATACCAGCATGTCGTACCTGTGCGCTGTACTAACATGGTTTACCTACGTGATATATCTACGTGGGGTACCTGGATGACATACTTGCGCAAGGGACCTACACGACCAACTCAAGTGCCATTCTTTTTAAAAAAAATCCATTAATGGCATGGTATCTTCCTCCGTGGTTCCCTTATCTAAAAGGGACTAAATTAAAGCCTACACTAAAACCTCTAGACTTCTAAAACCATTGGGAATGGCCCATCAGCATGTCTTCTATTTGGGTTTGTATTTCCACAGTCAGAGGTTTCCCAAATTTGTTTTACAGTGAGGTTAGGATTCATGGAATGTTTGTGGGTTTGTATATCTATAGTCTCAGGGAATATTTCCCCAGAAATAGTGTTGGGAAGTTCTCGATTTTGAGGAGGGTTGGTTACCGGACTCACCCTTCTTAAAAAGGTGACCAGAAACCACATGTCTTTAGTAGGGAAGGTACAATTCGCACTTTCTATTTCGCGCAAGTATAGGAGAAGTCTCCTTCCCTTACCAGAACCAATTTTAGGGAAACTATCCTAGTATAAGCCCCTCAAATTCACCCCTTATTCCTTACATTGGACCATTGTCCACTGTAAATAGAACAGAGGGTAGGTACGTAGCCTCGCCCTCTCCCATGGTCGATTCATCCTGTTCATTCAGCACGGAGGAAAATTATGAATGTGTGAAGTTTCATCGTTGAATCTTTCACATACTCGTATTTCTAACATCGAGCATGAGTCACATGGGATTAGAGATACGTGATGGTTACAACATGTGCAGAAAAACTCATCCAAGGAAATATCAGAACTCTGATTCCTATTCAAATCAGGATTCATAGGAAGATCTTTCAGATCCTGAGCACATTAGATATCTTCCTCAGGAATCCAACTCTAATTCCCCCAATTTGGGCATCCTCCTTAATAAATAAGCCCTAAATTCAATCCTCAAATTATTAAGGCATCCTTTTTAGGAAGTAAGACCAAACATTATTGAACTATGTGTAATTTGATTCCCATCCATAAGGGATACGTAGGAAGCCTCCTTGAGGTTCAAACCCAACACTTCAAATCAAACCTGTTCTCCTTGGCCCATATTCTCAATAGGGTCTAACCCTACTTGGAAAATCACATCCTTTCCATGTTCTATGGGCTGCTTTAGCATAATTACCATACTATGTTTCAACTAAGCACCTTCCGCTTAGAGGTCCTTATCACTTGACCATAAAATGAAAGATGTGTCCTACTAATCAGCACTGAACTACGAGGGTTATGATTCCTTTCACAAGGATACGTAGGTAGTTCATTTTATGAGCATGATCCCAAGATTAAAACAAACATTCATCTCCCTGGATGTCAATAAATTCCAGAGTGCCCAACCGAGTGGCTTAAAAACTAGTATCATCACAACACTGATTAGAAGAATCTCTATTCAGTATATTAGGAGATACAAGTAATGGAAAACCTCAAATACATACGGATATTTCCATTAATGAAGAACCTTGAATACATACTGATGATTATAATGTTTTACACATGTTAATAACTGATTATAAATTCCAAGGGATACTTATGATATACTTGGTGAATTAATAAGGATTCATGAAAATATTTAAATTTTACAAAGAGAGACCCTGATTAGACAATAATTCCACCCAAAATGGTGTGATGAGTCTGACCTCCCATCCTCTTTACCAATGAAATTTCTTAAGTATCGTAATGTTCAAAACTTGATGAACTTATGCCATTAGAAAGAAGGTCCTATTTGGATAAAGAACTATTGAACATTTCCAGTTCTAGGAAGAAATCCAATGGAAATTGCCTAGAAATAGGGATTCTTATATCTAGAAACACACGTATCAAGGAACTAAGAAAAAAAATGGTGAACCCGATGTGAATCCTTCACCAAGTTAATAATGTTACCCACATTTTAGGACCCTATAAATTGATAAAGGAAGGCCAGAAAGAGGAATTAATCACACATGTATACATATGAAATGATGTTGCTTTAATAAAGTTTGTCATTGTTCTCAGTTTTCCACAGAACTCCCTTCAAAGAAAAGAATGACTTTCTCTAAGACAACATATGTGTACTTCCCGACTACTGCTCATGCTGGATATCCATCCACGGGAAGGATGTTATCACTGACCCAACATCATCAATGCTGGGCCTCTAATGTTCTAGTGAATGAATATCGCCAGCATGGTACAATCCCGACTTTCGAGACTGCTCGACAGACCCTCCAGGTCAAAAATAACCCTCGATCATGAAGACAACAATGACCAATGATCAAGAAGAAAATGGTTCCAACCAGCGTCTCCAACCATTTCAGGTCATTATCCACAAAATGCAACAATCAATATCTCTCATACTACAGGGAGGTGGATTATGATGTCACTCAAGGACTCAATTCGAGAAGGAAGGAGTCCTTCCTGAGGACTCCCAACAACAACTGCTTCCAGAATCATGCGGTAGTGTATACCCAACATGATGGGGGTGTTGCCTATGAACTTTTATCCCATGTCTATCAAACCCGGGCACACAAGACGAACCACCAAAGATAACATCCAGTCAATAGAGATCATGTTCTCACCTCTTCCTCTTCTGAAGAAGTCAATCAACTAAAGTTGATGACAAACATCTAGTGGGCACATACACCCATCTATTTTAATTTTTCTGCTCAGCAGGCCTATCTTACAGCAACCCACCAATCCTACCAGATAAACGTAGTGGAGTATCGTGAATAGTAATATACACCTGCTCACGATTTATCATCCAGTCAGCAAGCTCGTCTGACTTCATTTATAGAGTTCCTCCAATCTAATATTGTGGAAACTGGTAAACGAGAGCATACACCTGTATACAATCACCAATTCTATCAGCAGTCTCTTTTGCTAGTATTGTAGGAAGCCCATCAACCATACTTGATGGAAAACAGTCAGCTGGCACACACTCCTACCAATTCTCATCATGTCTTCCAACAACCTCTCTTGGTAGCACCCGGATAAGGCAGTCAGAAGGCTCTGATGACAAATTTGTTGCAGACCCAACTCTCTACCCACATGGGTGAGTACTGTCAATATCCATTGACCAGAAAAGGTGGACAGTAGTAGACACAGACACCTATTCCAGATACATAATGGTCTTATATTCCCATTATGGCTGCCGAATTCACCAAACACATCTCATCAATGGTGAAAGGGAAGACAAATACCCCTTCCCATATTCTAGAAGCGTTCTAGGATATTTTACTACTTCGGTAGTATCAGGGGAACATACATAAAAATCTATCCGCACACATGGGATGACACATTAGTATGTCATCCTGGAGTAAATACATACCTTTGTTCTAGTCCAAGAGGGTAATGTGGAATTTCCTCCCATATCATATGGACAATAGGATTGGGAACATACACCCTTTAAAATTTGATTTTATTAGTCCATTTTGGTAACTATTTCATGGCAGGCATTTACACCTTCCCATTATAACCACTTCTCCTAGTAGGTGGACCCAACTAAGTATAAGATAACATCCAAAAAGAAATACCACCAAATACCATAGGAAACTCAAGAGTCAAGCTATCATTTAGCTTCTCTTAATGTTGTAGTTCTTGAAGCCCTCAGGCATTTATCTAATGATGCTCAAGATCCTACCCTATCCTTAATTTTTTTTGGAGTGGTAGTTTTAATTATGAAGTTTCTCATTGAACACTTCATCATGACGGCTTTCTTTGTGAAAATTCAGACAATCTAAGGTGTCTATCTTTCGATGAGAGTCACGATAACCCTATGTGTGGCCAGAATACTACGGATCAAGAAGATTTATCCCTTGATGTGATCCATCATGGTGATCCTCCCCATTATGGAATTCACTGCAAAATTCCTCTCCGTAGTAGTATTTCGCATTGTTAAAAAAATTCCATCATTGAAAATGTAGAAAAAAGAAATCCCTCTGATCTCAAGAAACTTTCGAACACAAGGAAAATCATGTCTGATGCCTTGTCATTGATGGGTAAAACACTTTCTTAGTTAGAAGACATCTTAAGGGAATGATCATTATCCGAACCTCCCTTGGGTAAATTATCTTCTAATAAAGAGCATCCACTTTGTTCAGACCAAGTGGAGAAATACCAGTCATATTCTGGCCTTTAGCAAATTCCCAAATTGATATTCCAGAATTGATGATAGATGATTTTATTCAGGACATTCATCTCAATTTATGGAAGACACTTAATCATTTACAAACTAATGTATTACATTATTATGAATATCAAAATCATATAATGGTAATATAAGGGTTAAAACACCAAATTTAAATGGAATATCTTTCAGTTTCCCAACATTCAATGGTTGAAAAAAATAGGGAACCCTTCAGCACGCATGTCTCAATGCTTTGAAGAGGATACACCAATTAATTTCCGATTCCCCATCTAATGTTTGCATCGGAGGATGGGGTGCATATGGAGAATTGCATTTGACTACACCCCAAAATCAACTATGTCCACCAAAATTCATCTCATACAATGTTATTTCCCAAAGCCGGCCACAATCAATAGGTTTTGTATGTAATCAAATGTACACTCAAGAATATACCTCAACTAGTTCTCATCAAGAATATATCCCAAAGAAAACATGTTGTTGAGTTAATTATACTTCAAACATCTAATAATCTTGAGAAGGAGTCCCATTTACGGGATTTCAGGTTTCATAGGATGAAAATGTCTGAAATAGCACAAAAATCTTAAGAAACAGGTGATTTAAATAATTGTCAGATGATGCACTCAGCTAATGTCTGAACCCAAATCTGCAAAATCAGAAGAGAAGTTGCACAAATTTCAGCTGTAGAAGTTCAAGAATCACCCCATCCTTCCAGGATGAGGGATAATTTAATACAACCTTAAAATTCATTAAACAATCTTAAAAAATTTAATGAATAAGAATTGGATCAACAATAGCCTGCAAGGTAGGGCAATTTTTCGTATTTACAATCCCCTCCTCAACGGAAGTTAGTTTCCTCCCGATTAGGGAAGAATCCACAAGGAAAGCGTACATCTGAACTATCTAATGATTCCCTTCATGTTACTTTCTTCCAAATAGTTCAAGGGAATTCTTCATATAGGTAGATGAAGTTTCATGAAAGAAAAAAAGGGAGATGATCTTCCAGAAACACTGACTGGATGTCATCAATGCATTATGCATTCGTGAATGTTATCAATACAATTGTTGAAGTTCCTCTAAAAAATAAGTCAAGTTCTAGGGAATCATAATATGAAGTTATTTTCCACAATATGGTCTACACCGAGGAATATAAATAAGGCGTGCGTACCCGAAATCAGAGGCTTACCCAGAATTTGGGTATGCCTTCAAATAACCAACTCCCCCTCTTTAATAGAAATCTAACAAGGGGAAAGGAAAAAATTAAGATTGCACCTCACTTTTCCAATGGAGAGGGTCAATCTCATTCACTTGAAGAGGTATTTTCCTAGAATGAAGAGGAAATGAAGGAGTCGAAAAGACTCAATATAGAGTTGCTTCGAAACAACATTTCTTCTAGGCATACTCCCTAGAAAACTCTTCAACTTGAAAATCCTATATGAGCTCCTCAGTAGAGGGAATTTTTAGTAACTACAGATGTAGATAATGAGTTCCCTTTATTGGGTAAACAATCAAGGCAAAATCATGTAAATCCTGATACACCTGTTTCCGTGGGTTATCCAAGAGAGATATCAGCACCACCATCAGTGGTCTTACCAGTCATTGCACCAGCTGATGTTCCAGTTGTAATACCTGCACAAAATCCAGCTCATCCAGATATTCCCCAAATACTTATGAATAAAATTGTGGCATTAAAGACTCAGTTGGAAGCTATGGAAGAACGATGTGCACTAGTTCATTCAGAAAAGAGAGCTTACCCGGAATGGGTGGATGGAATTTATCGCCCACCAAATTTTGGGAATGCCATATTCTCAATTTTTAATGGGTTGGGAGATCCATAATAACACTCAACACATTTTGTTTCTCATTATGATCCAATTATGGGAACTTATCAACAACAATAGATAGTTAATCTTACATGTTTTGTTCATTCATTATAAGGACCATCTTTTGTCTGGTATACAAGTTTACGATCTCGATCAATTACTGGGTGGGAAGATCTCCATTGGAAATTTCTACTTCAATTTAGCTCAAAATTACCAAAGATGACAGTTTTTGATCTTATTCATTTTAAACAATGTTAAAATAAAAGAGTTTCAGATTTCATTGCTCGTTGGAAGGGATAAACATATTCCTTAAGTTTAGCACTCCCTAAACAAGAGTTGTTGCCAGTCTGGGTGGAAAATCTGTGTGATTAATTATGCAACCCATTGATCCCTATTAGATACACAAGTGGGTTTCAAGACCTTACATCAATCGCTCAGAAGATAAAATACTCTATTATATAAACTAAGGCAAAAACTTGTGTAATTACATTAGCTCAGGGAAGAAGAATAGAAAAAGTAGAAGATGCTACAGTTACACTCAAACAGGCACCTGTACCTTCTTCTACTTCAAGACCTTCATCATACCGAATGGCTTAACTTCCTGAGGATCAAAAGCAACGACTACCTCATCAAGATGATCAAAGAGATCAAATGTGGCAATAGTTTTAGGAATTAAAGTAAAATATCTATTCTTTCAGAAATGAGAATATTCCTAGACACTTCATCTCATCCATATAAAACAATTTAGTTTAGTTTCCAAGGATGAAGAAGACAAATAAAGATGGAGATGAAGTTAATCTGAATTATTTTACCTTTAATTAGGTGTTGGGACACCCCATTCAGGAGTTCTTTGTTTTAAAAGACCTTATCAAAAAGATGGTAGCCTCTGGACAAGTGAAATTGAAATGTTCATCATCTCGTGTAGCATGTTTTACTGCCACCAATCCAGAGGAAGAGGGAGAATGGAAAGAGGTTAAATGTAAAAATGTGAAAAAATATGATGATTGGATGATCATGAAAATGATCAACCATACTCTTTATATTTTAAAAACACTATTGAAACAAACAATTGTGTCTTTAAACACACATTCCACAACAAAAAAACTTCATCAAACGGTCGTTCCACAAAGAAACAATGTGGTCATAAGGATAAAGAGAATTCAGAAAAAGAATAACTCACATCAAGGAAAACATTTTCCTTAACCCTGGAAGATTTTATACCATATGATTCAAAATTATAGGCACCGCCCTACAAAATGGTATAACCAGAAGTAACTTGTCATGAAAAATCCTCATCAGATGAATAATTTATCTTTGGTTACGTTAATTTTATATATTAAACAGATCCTTATGCCAATGGTGATTCTAATTATATTGAGTCAGAATTTTTTATTTTTAATTGGAGAACTAGTGGAAGAGGCCAAGGTTGATGATACAGGGGAAGACGTGGGAATTCCAAAAACCATAATTTTAACTATTCTTCTTCTCAAACCATATACGTGGCAGAAACTCATGGAAGAGACCTTTTGAGAGATCAATAAGAACAAGGAGTTTTTTCCATGAAAAAGAAGTCTAGTTCTGAAACAATTATTCAAGGGGACCGATTAGAAGCTACACCATCTTCTTCTCAGCAGATGAATAGACTTAGTCAGTCTAATTTACCATAGTCAGTGGTATTTCCCACTTCTTTTTCAACACAGAATACATCAACAATAGAAGCATCAACTTCCTAAGAACCTTCCAAACCACATCTTCATGCTAGGAAATATAGAACATTGTACCAAAAGTATGATGTATTGAAACAATTGGACAATGTACCGAACATGTTATCAATTTTGGATTCTTTGAATCTGTCAAAAGATCTTCGAGAAGCACTCATTGAGGCCTTGTTAAGTCCTCAAGAATTTGAAATCGAAGTTGCTGCCGCTATGGTTTGCTGTATAGAGAATGATTCTGCAGAATGTCAGGTAGTCATATCATTTATAGATGAAGATGAAGACCATCACGTACATGGACGCATCAGACCTTTGTATTTTTCTAGCAAGGTCAATGACATGGATATCTGACGAGCCTTCATTGATAATGGCTCCAGGGTCAACCACATTCCCGTTTGTAAACTTCATCGATTGGGCCTGACTGAATCTGACTTATCTCCTTCAAATTTAATGTTTTAAGGATATGAAAATAATGAACAAGAGCCTCTGGGAAAAATTACACTCAGAACTCAGTTTGGAGATCTTGTGTCTAATTTTGATTTCACGGTTGTTCATCAAGACACAACCTTAAATATTCTGCTTGGAAGGCCTTGGTTGTATCAACATGTAGCCATACCACCATCATACCACCAATTCCTGAAATACTATTTCAATGGTCAAATAAGAACATTGTATGGTGACATGTCTCCGTTCAAAACATGTGAATATCAATACATTGAGGCAGAGTTTTATCACACAAAAGGAACAAAGTCCATGACCAAGGAGATAAAAAGTGTTAATGCTCCAAATGGACTGGGAAAGATTCAATCAAATCCATTCATGCATTTGAGTACAGATTATGTGATACCCATCATTCAAGTTGAAATGGTAAAACCAAATCCATGCACTCATCCAATAATTCCCATAATGTCAATTGTGAAAATTGATCTTGATAACATGGGAGAAATTATTCATACACCAAACAATGATGGAAGTTTGAATGGAAATGTTTTTATTTATATTCTGAACTACATCGAGCCTCTACTTAATCAATTAGAATAGAAGAAATTGTAGCAATATTAGAGGGAGACAAAGATGTTGATTCTCAATCCATCAATCCCTATTTACCACAGGAAGACCCTTCGCCACCAGTAGGTTCCGATATGGTGGATTCTTCTTCGAGATTCTCAAATACTGACTCCTCCCCTAACATTGGGAGGTTTTCCTTGTCCTATACCATGAAAATGGAAACAGAAGTGGTAAGACATAATGAAGAAGAAGAAGAAGATCTCGGGGATGCTCCTCCTACATTTGAAGAATGTGTTTCTACCACCGTGGATGAACTCAGAGAAATAAATCTGGGTACATGAGAAGATCCATGCACCACCTTAATTAGTGCGAACATGACCTCTGAGGAGAAAGAGGTGTATACTTCCTTTATAAAGAAAAACCGAGATATATTTTCTTGTAATTATGTGGAAATTATAGGTCATAATATTGATGTAGCCACCCATAATTTTAGTTTTCTAGAACAACTTCCTGGGTTCAAGCAGGCAACAAGGAGAACACACCCAACTCATGCCTCTAAAATTAAAAGGAGATGTCGATAAGATTATAGTGTATAACATTTTCAGGGAAGTTCAGTGTCCCAAATGGCTGGCCAATATTTTCCCAGTGAAAAAGAAGAATGGGAAAATTAGAGTCTGCATTGATTTTAGATATCTTAAGAGGCATTGTCCGAAATATGATTTTCCAGTCCCAATTATAGAACATATAATTGATGCAAAAACTATCTGTGAATCTATATTCTTCATGGATGGATGTTCAAGGTATAATCAAATTCAAATGGCCTCAGAGGATGAATAATCTACTGCATTTAAATCTCCTCAAGGTGGGGTTTTCTATCGGGTACTTCCCCTTGGATTAAATAATACAGGAGTGACATACCAACGTGCCATGCACCATATCTTAAATACCTTCATAGGAAATTTTTTGAATGCTATGTGGAAGATTTGGTAGTAAAATAAAAACAACATTCCATTCACTTGGATGATTTAGAAACAATATTTCGCAAACATTAGCAAAATAATTTTAAGATGAACCCCTTAAAATGTGATTTATGAGTAACCTCGGGAAAATTCCTTGGCTTAGTTGTACGCCATCATGGTATCAAAGTTGATCTTAAGAAAACAAAATCAATCCTTGGTATGTCACCTCCTTAAAATTTTAAATAACTGAGAGGACTTCAAGGAAACTTGGCCAGTATTCGGTGCTTTATCACCAATTTGGCTGGAAAATGGTTACCTTTCACCCAATTCATGAAAAAAGGTTTCACTGATCAATGGACAAAGGATTACCAAGAAGCATTGGATATACTCATTATATATTTCTTGAGTCCACCAGTATTGATTCCACCTGTTGAAGGAAGACCACTAATTCCCTACATGACAGCTTTAGAGTGATCAATAAGTGCCTTCCTCGCCCAAAAGAATGATGCTGGAAATGAAAACAACATTTGTTATCTCAGACGCACTATGATAGATGCAGATACTCGATATTGAAGTACTGAGAAGTGATGCCTAGAATTAATAATTTCTGTTTAGAAATTGAGACATTACCTGCAACATCATGAGGTCTAATTGGTATCCCATAATAACCTGCTCAAATTTATCCTCAGTCGTCCTATGCTTACAGGATGTCTAGCACAGTGGGAGGTTATTTTGCAATAGCTTTATATCCAATTTGTACCTCAAAAGGAAATAAAAGGCCAAGATCTTTCCAATTTCCTTACTAAGCACCCATCTGCAAAATACACATCATTTAATAATGAACTTCCTGATGAAGTGGTCTTTTTTATTCAAGATAATTCCAAAAAATGGGAAATATATTTTGATGGTGCTTCTAGAAGTCTGATAGGGATGAGACTGGAAAATCATAATCTCAAAAATGCTGGATTAGGAATAGTCCTTATTTCCCTTGAAAATGCATTATTACTTTATTATTTCCTATTATCAGAATGTGGTACCAACAATGAAGCAGAATATCAAGCTCTCATCACAGGTTTGGAATTGGCCCTTCAGGTGATAGTAGATCATTTAAAGGTAAAAGGTTATTTAGAATTGGTAATCAAACAAATCAATATAGAATATTATATCAGAAAAGAAGAGTTAATCCCTTTGTTTGATTAAGTTAGAGAGTTAATGGATGAATTTCCCTCAGATCTGACACTGTCATATGTCCCGCAATTACAAAATTCCCCAGAATATGCACTGGATAATGTAGCTACATCCTTTGAAGATCCCAATCGGGATGAGACATTTATCATTATAACCCATCGTTGTGTGGTCTTGCCTTTTTTTCAAACTATAATGGAGGAAATTAATGAAATTAGACCTATTTTTTAACCATATGATCTAACCATGGGATGGAGAACATACATCATGTAATATCATTAAAATGGGGGTACTTCCACCAAATAGGGTTGAGAAGGAGCGAATCCAGTGACGAGTTGCTAATTTTACTCTATGATATTCTAGACCACTAAAAGAATATTTAAAAGTGAGGCTTTGATGGAATTCTCTTTAGATGTAATGATGGAGAAGTGACCACCGTTGTCATGAAAGAAGTTCATTCAGGAGCCTGTGGTGCACACCAATCTAGGAACAGACACTCTGATTAGATCCAAAGGCTTGGATACATTTGGCCTTCAATAACACAAGATTGTACAGACTTCACTAAAAAATTTCATCCCTATCAAGTGCATTCCAGCTTCATTCCTCAACCCCCATATTTGATACATACAGCTAAATACTCTTGGCCATTCGCCACATGGGGAATGGATGTAGTAGGGCCTTATCCTCCATCCACGTCTAAGTAGTTCAAGTATATTCTCACTGCTACATATTTCTTCTCTACGTGGGCTAAGGTAATACCTCTCAAAGAAGTCAGATCCAAAAGCATTGTTATTTTTGTCAAAACTAATATTATCACCAGATTTGGCGTCCCTCATACTATTTTCATGGATAATGGAACCAATTTTTGTTCTGATAAAGTAAGAAAGTTATATCAGGAATATAATATCATATCTAACCATTCATCTTTATATCTTGCGGTGTCCAATGGATAGATAAATGATTTCAACAAAACCCTTTCAAATATACTATAGAAGATGGTGGATAAAGAGGAGAAATCATGGCCAGATAAACATTTGAATGATTTATGGGCTTATCGGACAACTAACCGTACTACTACCCAACCAACTCCTTATTCATTGATATATGGAACTGAAGCAGTTTTACCAATTTAAATAAAATTTCCTTCACTAGGATTTGCAATCTATGATCAGTTGTCTACAGATGAAAGATCTCAGAAATGGTTTAATGAGTTGGAATGATTAGATGAGAAATGATTGCATATTTTGCATCATCTAGAAGTCTATCAGAAAATAATAGAGTGAGATTTTAATAAGAAAGTTCAACTTCATTCATTCTTACAAGGAGAATTGGTATTGGTCTTTAGTAATCCAATGATACCAGGAAAGAAACCACCAAAACAAGAACCAAAATGGGAAGGACCTTATTCCATACAATAGGCCTATTCAAATGGAGCCTATACTTTAATCTCGGTGGATGTAGATCTTATTACATCTCCAACCAATGTTAGATTTTTGAAGAAAAACATTGTGTAATTATACCCATTAGTCCTCACTGTAAGAATTTAAACTGTAGAGTACAATGTCTTTGCTGCAAGACTTAAAACTACAGAGCCCCCATGTATTAGTTTCAAGACATTAAATTGCATAACAACCACCATAGTCCCACTATAAGAATTTAAAATGCATAATACAATGTCTTTTCTGCAAGACATAAAACTACAAAACAGCCCATGTCCCAGTTGCAAGACATTAAACAGCATAACAACCATAAGCATCCATGCGGCATGACGTTAAAGATCATAGTATCTTCATCCTTCTTGCTTGACGTTAAACTGCATGACATTGTATGTACAATTAATGTTTTCTCTATTTAACATTAGAAGCTTCCATAAGAAAATGTAATTGATGTCATCACTACTTCTTAGTAGTACATGAGTCCCTCTCTTTCCAATTTCGGAGTCATATCTGCATAGAGACCAAGTTTCAAGAACTACATATGGCTTGATTCTCATTTTCAATGAGATATGTAGAGATGCCTGAATCTCTTATTCTAGGCCCAACCAGAATAATAATTTTTTTTATTTTATTTTCTCCTCCTTTATATGAATCAGATCTATACAGAGTGTTTCCTTAAGATATATGATTTGGTCCTTATACCATTTCATGTCTTATGATTTATCATTCTCTCAGAAGATATCAAAATACCCCATTCCTCATTTCAAACTTAACGTGAGGAATGATTGTTTAAATAACTACATATAGCTTGATTATCATCTATTTTGAGATACGTAGAGATGCATATATCTCCACTCTTGTGCCCAACCACAATAAAAAACCCCCTTTATTTCTTGTATAAAAATAAAATCTGCATAGGGAATGTTTTAAAAACTATGTATGACTTGATTATTTCCCAAGAAAGGCATATAGTGAAACTTGGGTTTTATCCCTTAATCTAGTTACAGTATGTATTTCCTTTCATATCAGTTCATTGTCGTCCTTACCACATGAAGTTTCACTAAATGAAAATCTAATACCCATATTCTTCATTTTCATTACCTTTGCATTATAAAAGAAAACCTTACTGCTCCTTGTTTCTCACACCAAGCATAGCTCACGTGGGCTTAGGAATTGAGTAAATGGATTCTTTATATAAGGTTTTTTAATTTATTATGGGGTTAATAATGTCCTTATTGGATGACTTAAAAATGCATAGTACAATGTCCTCACTACATGACTTAAAAATTCACATCACCATATTCATTCAAAGGAATCAAAGAAAATCTCCATTTTACATATGAGTCAGATCTATGTAAAGGACACAAAACTCATAAACAATATTGATTCAAAAATATCTCATATGCATTAAACAAATACCTCCTTCCACATTTCACACTCTTAATCATGAATATTTCAATATTCTTATAATCATCCTTATAGCTTCTGCTGACAAAGTTGCTAATATTTAACGAGCTCTTTTGCCAGACTATGCAACACGTGCCCTTAGGCAGCCTTGCATAAGTTTCCTACATAACAGGTATGTCATCCAAGAGATGCCATTATTTGTCTATACAGCATGTGCCCCAATTGGCCCTGCATAATATAACCCCCATAATTGGTTTGTCAAATAATGGTAATTTCATTTTTGGTTATAGTATCTCTGAACTCTTCAAACTTTGATGAAAATATATAAGAATCTGTATTTTTAAACAGTCATTCAAGTATAATTGTCCCATTATCATTCTCACAATCTGAATATCTTCAAGACAATGGTTTTCATCTTTCCATCACCATGTGTTTGATGCAATAGGGAATAAACTTGAAATCACTTGGCCACATATCATATATTTTTTCCATTCCTCGTCCTAGGTGTATGAACTAAAACTACAGACACTGTATCTTTTTATGTTTGGGTCATATCTTCGTAAATGTCTTATTCTTCCAATTCTTTAGACACTCTTGGTTAGAAATACCCTTTCCATATTCTGGTACCTTTCTCCATAAGCCAAACTCTATGCTTTAGAAAATATGAATCTCCATTAACATTCTTTTACTTTTAGCAATAGAACATAAAACTTCTGAGAGATCTTTTGCATGACTATGTAGAACGTTCCCTTAGGTGGCCTTTCATAAGATTACTACATAACATGCCATTCAATCAAAAGATACCACTATTTGGTTATCCAGCATATTCCCCGGTTTTCCATGAATAATACAACCCCCATAACCGGTATGTCAAGTAATGGTAACTTTATTCTTAGAAGAGACTTCCTGTAATGCATCTATCCCTTTTCTAATACCATTCCTCAGTTTCTGAAAATCTCAAATCAAAGTTTAGAATTTCCCTTTCATAAATGAATATAATATTTTATTTCCAAAAAAATTATCAAGAAATTAAGGGAGTTTTGTACTTTTGGTCAGAGCTAAAGACCTTAAATTAAAGCCACACAATGTCCTCACTGCCTGACTTAAAGATGCACAGTACAAATGTCCTCACAACATGACTTAAAATAGAACATTTCCAATGTTCTCACTACATGACTTAAAATAGCATAGTACCAATGTCCTCACTACATGACTTAAAATTGCACAGTACTAATATCCCCACTACATTACTTAAAACTGCATAGTATGATATCAGAAATTTCCTTTTCTGATAATGTTTTAACCATTAATCATACACTAAATTTGTATAAAAAGTGTTTTTCCAATTCAGGACATATGTTGGTCTAAAATAACCCTTTTTTCATTATTAAAATTCATTTCTTTGGAAAAACCACATACTGTGGTCTTAAGTAACCCAAATTTTATTTCCCTTAATATATTGGCATAAAATGATAAATTCATAAAGAACTCTTTTTCATGACTATGTATCACATACCCTTAGGTGACCTTGAATAAGTTTCCTATATAACAGGCCTTCCAGTCAAAAGATACACTATTTGGCTATGAAACAAATGCCTATGTTGGCCTTTCATAATATAGCCCCATAACAAGTTTTTTGTATAATGGTAACATCGTTCCTAGGAAAGACACCCCTTAGGTTGATATAGGTTTTCGATTTGATGACCATAAATAAATCAAGACTCAAGATTTCCCTTGTAAATGTTCAAAGTATATTAAAGAAATTCTTAGCCACAATGATTTTTTTGGGATATAATTTCAAAATTTATGGTCAAAGATATTATCGAACCTAAATATTAGCCCTTTATAGTCCAAAATTCCTGAATCTAAACTGCCAATAACAAAAACATGGTAATCATTAGATTGAGAACCTGGAAATGGAAATCAAAACAAACGTTGAGTCCTAGATTACTAAATATACATTTTTGTATGATTTAGGTAATATTGAGCAATAAAAAAAGAGAAGAAGGTAAAAAGATACACATTTTTTGGGGTTATCCATATAACCATAGAAACATTCAAATTATGCTTATTAGGTCCCTTGTCTTAATAGGAATTTTTTTTATCACTTCAATCTTATTATAATAAGGATTTTTTAACATAAGGGAATCATTATCATCATTTACTTTTCATATTGAAATCATGAAAAGATAGGAATGGAGATTTTTATGATTGAAAACAAATTTTCTTTCATTCATATGAAAAAAGGGGCCCATCCACAAAATGGAGCATCTCTACCATGTTTCAGAATAAACTCTCAACATGACTTTTCATTGGTTGGACTACTTTATAAGCTCTATCAGCTGCCTATTGAAGTTGATATAGTTGAGAAAATCCAGTCTCCTTTGCCTGATGAAGTGCTTTCTTAGTAGTTGAAATGGCAGTTATCCCCTCTAATTGGGTTTCTCCAAATGTCTGATTTAATTACTCAAGATTGTTAATAATAGAATCCAATTTTGGTTGAAGAGATAACAACTCATTCGTGCATTCATTGATTTCTTGGCTAATCTCGAGTGATTTCTTGTTATGATTTGCGTCCACCTCAATCAATGTATCTTGAAATTTATCAATATTGATACATCATTTAGACACTTCCAAATCATATCGCAACTTATGATCTTGCACCCATCGGTGAATAGTCTCTTTCATGTCATCATAGACTGGCCGATAATTAAATATGTCAAATCCCGATATGCAGAATAATGCTGGGAGTTTTGAAAAATGGGATGACAATTCATATAAAGTTGTTACACCAATTATGCTCCAGATATTCTACCATGTCTTTTTGAGTTCCATACCAAGAACATATTGAATCTCTAAATCTGAATATGAGTCACTACCATGAAGTAAAATGTACTCTGGAAACAGGTTGCTTAAAGAGCTACCTTGTTCTGCTTCTCTTGGGATAGTAGAAGCTTCACCTTCTGATATAGAAGATGATAACACTAAATGATAAATCAAGAACATTTTTAGTTTCAAATAGAGTAAGAAAATATGATTCAGACAGCTGATTATATTTACCCAATAACATGTCATCTAATTCATTGGATTCATCCCCTATATTCTCATCTCTAGTATTTTGAGCTGGTGTTCCTTGAGATGGGGAATTTCCTTGAATTTTCTCAGTTATGAAGTTTTAAGTCTCTAGAAGTTGTCTTGATGAAGGATCCTCTGTATGTATTTCTCCAACCCCAGCAGAAGGATAAAGTGGAACACCTAGTTATTGAAGAGACTTTGCAACATTTTCTGCAGATAAAGACCCATAAGGTGAATTTTGATGAAATGAATCAGGTTGAAGAAAAAATTATATATGGAAAAAGAAAGAATATGGACTTACATCCTAGCAATTATTCATGAAAATACACACACTCCTTGATGGAACCTGGAATTTAAATATTCAGATTAAGTGTGTCCATCATTTCAGTGTATATGACCTGAAATGTTACAACATCCTCACCATTTAAGGTATCCAACAAATGTTGGTTGATTCCCAAACTGGATCCCCAGACATTTTGTTCGGTTGATTCTTCAATTGGTATGCCAGCATTAGATCTTTCTAGGTTTTGGTTAACATCAACATTGGTTTTATATTTCCCTGGATCTTTATTCCTTTATTCTAAAGTAATATGAATATTAGTATTGATTATTTTCAGGATTCTTTGAAAAAATTAACTGGGGAATTTATTTAATCATACCATGTCTTTCATCTCTCTCAACAGATCCAAGAGCAGGTATAGCTGAATCTTTTGAAGATTTATCTACTAAAATTTCCTATTCGTCAGCATGAACCTGGGTTTCCCCTGGGGATTCTTTTTCTGGTCTTGAAGCATCATCTATTAATCCCTTGGGAGAGGAGAGAGACATAGATCCTAAAAGACGATAAAACATGGTTACCAGAATATATTTAGCATGTTTGAAGCCCTAAATATCGTATTAGTACTTAATACTTCAGTGAACTCTTTGAATCAATCTCATTGATCTCTCGAATTTTTGTTCAAAAGCTTTCGGAGAGATTGAAACACTCTTATTAGCAGGGGAAACATGAGGTAATGGTTGAGTATTATCTATCTCCATTACCCTAGTCATGATTCTTGCTCCTGGAAAAAGTTCTGGAGATCTGGGAGGATCATTTGTTTCATAGATAGGAGAGCCTGCAGGACCGTACATGGGTGATTTGAGAATTGGTATGGATCTTACTTCTCTACATTCAAGCTGAATAAATATATTTTCATCAATATTAATGATGATAAATGATAAATCAGTGTTGTGAAAAAAATAAATAGGTAAATACATTCTCAGTATTAACATAAAAATCGCACTCCTCCTCAGAGTCGATAATTGCCCCATCCCGGACTCCTAATATTAGCATATGAGATTCTTTTTTAGAGGATGGGATTTTTTCATCGATTTAATATATAAAAACCTCCAACACTACAATATACTTATGTACTTTAGCCAAGTTATTGTTTGGATTGCAATCAGAAGGTTCCTTGATGTTACCAATATCTGGTATTCAAATAACATGTTGGAGGATTGCCCATGCATCCCTAAGATCACAGGTCACACTTTCCCAATGATGAATGACTAAAGATTGCACATAACTCAATATTGGTATTATTTCCTGTTTAAGGGAAGATCCACCTTCTGATTGAGAAATTTTTCCAGACCTCTTTTCTAACAAAAGTTCAACAAATGGATTAGGGACCGTTGTTTGATGGCAGCGACTGTATCACCTTGGCGTTGGAGGTATTGATTCTCAATCTTATTTCTTCCTGGTTTACTTCCAAAGAAGATATATTAAGGGCTCTAAAACTTATAAAACTTATGTATCATCTATGGAATTGGATTTCTTCCCACAATTTCCTCTTTTAATAGTCGTTTTATCTACCCCTTGATATATTCCTTTTACCAGAGCCCCTTGGGGATATGAACAAACCCAAGCTTTGGCATACCCAATTTCCAATCTGATCGATGCAACTTGTGGAGGTAATGTAATTGAAAATTTGGATACCTATAAAGCTGTTAGAATTCATAATTTTCGTGCTACCATTGGGTGCTTCTCATGTCTAACATATGTGGGTGTAAAAGTGCTTGATTGTTGAAAACATTTGAACTGTTGATAAAACCTATTGGAAACATAATACTCGTAGATAATTTCACCATAAATCATGGTTTATAATACGCCATACTTGAATTCCTTCATATAAGATATCACCTCATATTTTTTTTCTTTACCATCATTAATAAATGTTCCAGTTGGTGGGTCACCAAAATAAAAGAGGCTGAATTCCCCTGATACATTCAATGCCTTCAGCACCACATCAGGTCATAAGACCAAGGGCTAAATTCTAGAAACTTTCTGTAAAAATGGAGTTAATCGACCACTAGGAACCCTAATTTAATTCAACATAGAGTATGAATAAAAGTGTGCTGCAATCCAACCCCACAACACATGGAATGGCCCTGTAATCCAAAATGAATCCTTCCCGTTGTATAAATGGAGTAGGAGATGGTAAATTCGTGTTAATACCGAGGTTTCAATCCCAATATACTTCCCCTCAACCAATTTGGCTACAACAAAAAAAGTTTTCGATCTTACACCACCTCTGGATTCACATAATGGAAGAAAATAAACACTTAACCACATAGCAAGAAAGGCAGCTAAGCGTACTATAGCATCAATATCAGGTTTGACTTTATAGACCCTGTGCTTGTAAACACCTCTTTCTAGTATAGGCCAATATGTGCCTGAACTACCTCAGTTATCTTTAGAAGGACAAACAATAGGGCATCCACCGGTTGGACCTTTCTCTGTTATTGTTTCTAAGAAGGATTCCATACACACTCTATCGTGGATATATTTTTCATCCTTGGGTAAATTCTTCAATATCTTAAGTAATTCATGGGCCAGCAGTGGTGTTCTAGTAACATCACCCCATGTTGTTGCAGGCAGGATGAATTCACCATACATTTCCCCAAGAATGGGAATTCTAGCTATTTGGTAAATGTCCTAGAGACTAATACAAACTTCACCATGCGTCAAATAAAAGGATTTCATTTGTGGACTCCATCAGCTCAGTAATTCAGGAATGAATTCATCTTTGTAAACATAAGTTTTCCCAATCTAGACATCTTTGTAAATATGAATTTTTGATAACTCTTTTATGAATTCCGCACAAGTCCGACGTACCCAGAATGCCCACATCCACTCAAGTTTTTCACCCCCTCAAGAACAAAGGTCCCAATATCCTTTCCAACCATTAGATTAATATGTTTGAGAAGCCCGAAAAGTGGAATTATAAAAATTTGATATTGGATATACAACATGATCTTTCATATCAGGAATACAGCCACTGTGATGAAGGATGAAATTAATAAGGACCGTGCCTTATTGTATTGGAACCCCCTAGCACTAATATTCATGCAGTTACAGTTGAAATACTGAAGAAACCAATTATTTGGATTTTACTTCTTAATAGATGAAACCTGGGCATCTTACAAAAGCCCATGCCCATACAAGTGTATGTAAGGACTTTGTGGATAGTCATGCTGGTACTGAATTAGACCCTTCCATAGCCCATGAAGAGTCCTCTCAAAAATGTCATAATAGTCTGTCCTGACGATCATCATCATTTTATTTTCTCGAGCCTTATCATCTTCGGTACATGTCATCAAATGGGTCATTATTTCCTACAAAAAGAATTACCAATCTTCTAGGTCATATTTTAAAGAAGAAAGTGAATGAATTTGGCAAAGGAAATAGTTCGCGTAGGTCCTTCGATAAGGTTTTTTGACAAGGTCCTTCAATGAGGTTAGTCATGTAGGCCTTTCGACAAGGATCCTAGAACAAATCCATTGTTTATGTTTTTTTGTGTAGCTTCATCGTGTAAATAATTTTAACATAATGAAATTTCAAGAGAATTATGTGAGAGAACAGCGCAATGTAGATGGGAGAACGAGAAACACAACGAGATCTCTAAATTTTGGAGAAAGCACTGGTGCTGAAAAAACTGTGAAAGGTTGAGACCTATTTGTAGGCATCATAATAACTATGCATCATGACTGCGTGCCGTACCTGGGTGAAATACATGCGCTATTTACATGCACGACAAAACTGGGCTATTCAGTAATCTATCATTATCTTTTTCCCAGACAATCAACTCAGGAAATGACCCTATTTGTATATTTCGGATCCAATCCTGTGGGGGGGGGGGGGGGTTGTTGACACTACTTGAGAAAGTAACCAAAAAGATAGACAACCTTTGGATATTTCAAATCCCAAAGTAAGAATCTATGAGTAAAAAACATAAATTAATAATACTCCCAAAGCACTTCGTGACGATGTAGATTCACCGAGCTACGTGGCTGAGCTACACGGCTGAGCTACGCAGTTGAGCTACGTGACTGAGCTATGTGGCCACCCTATATGGCTGAACTCCATTCCATATGATGTCTATGCAGAGCACCTGCGTAGTGGAGCTTCGCAATGTACCTGTGCGGGAAACATATCTTTGACGAGGCCCATCCATGCTTATAAATAGAACCCTTGGGCCCCCCATTTCATGACTAAAAAAAGTGAAGGACTCTCTGAATCACCCATTGCAATGTTATTTCACCTAGATCCCTCATATTTTCTTAGGTATCTCTCTAAACCATGGGAAAGAGATAATTCAATGAGATGGACATGTTTTGATGTTCTTCACATTCTTCAGTCACCATCCTCAACTACGTGTTTCACCTGCGTAGTATACCTGTGCAACGTACCTTCACAAAACAATTACGTGGTTCACCTACATGGTACATCTACGTGGGGTACCTATGCAACATACTTGCATGAGGGACCTACGTGACCAAACCAAGTACACTTTTTAAAAAATGCCATTCATGGCAGTTTATCTTCTTCCTTGGTTCCCTTATCTTATAAGGAGTAAATTGAAGCCTCCACCAAAACCTCCAAACTTCTCAAACCTTTGGGAAAGTCACATTAGTATTTCTCATATTTGGGTTTGTATTTCTATAGTTATAGGTTTCCCAAATTATTTCCAAAATGGGGTTATGATTCATGGGATGTTTATGGGTTTGTATATCCACAGTCACATAAACATTTCTCCCAGAAACAGTGTTGGGTAGTTCCTAGTTTGTAGGATGGTTGGTTACTGGCCTCAACCTTCTCAAAAAGGCTACTCAGAACCTCATGTCTCCATTATGTAAGGTACACTTCACACTTACTATTACGCACAAGTATAAGAGAAGTCTCCCTCCCCTACCAGAACCAATTTAGGGCAGCCATCCCGGTATAAGCCCCTCACCTTCACCACTTCTTCCTTACATTGGACCCTTGTATAATGTAAATAGAACAGAGGGTTGGTCTGTCGCCTCACCCTCTTCCATGGTCGACATGCCCTCTTCCATCAGCTTGGAGGAAAATTTTGAATGTGTGAATTGTCATTGTTGATTATTTCACATCCTCTCATTCTTCACAATGAGCATGACTCATGTGGGATTAGAGATTCATGATAGTTACAACATGTGCACAAAAACTCATCCATGTAACTATGAGAACTCTGATTCATGTTTAAATTAGGATACGTTGGATGCTCTTTCAGAGCCCGAGCTCATTGGATATCTTCCTCAAGAATCTAACCCTAATTCCCCCAATTTGGGCATACTCCTCAGGAAATAATCCCCAAATTGAATCCTCAAATTATTGAGGCATTTTTTTTATAGTAAGTAAGACTAATCATCATTGAACTATGTGGGCTTTGATTCCCATCCTTATGGAATACATAGAAAGCCTCCTTGAGGTTCAAACCCAACACTTCAAATCATCCCTATTCTCCTTGGGCCATATTCCTAATAGGGGCTGACCCTAATTGGAAACTAATAACCTTTACAATTTCCTTGGGATGATTTAGCATAAGTCCTACACTAAGTTTCAACTAAGCACCTTCTGCTTATATGTCCTTATCATGACCTTAAAAGTTATGATGTGTCCTATTAAGCAGCATCAAACTACAATGTTTCTGATTCTTTTCACAAGGATAAGTAGGTAGATCATTTTATTAGCATGATCATAATATTAAAACAAAAATTTGTCTCCATGGATGAAAATAAATTCCAGAGTTCCCCACTCAGTGGCTAAAAAACAAGTATCATCACAACGATGATTAAAAGAATCACTAATTAGTTTATTATAGGATACAATTGATGGAAAATCTCGAATACATATGGATATTTCTATTAATGAAGAACCTAGAATACATACTAATGATTCTAAAGTTTTACACAAGTTAATAAGTGATTATAAATTCCAAGGGGTACTTATGATATACTTGGTGAATTTACTGATATTCATGAAAATATTTTAATTTTACAAAGAGAGTCCCGGAGTAGACAATAATTCCCCCCCAAAGGGGGTAAAGAGTCTGGCCTCCCATCCTCTCAACCAACACACATTCTTAAGTATGGTAACATTAAAAACATAAAGAATTCATACCTTTGGAATGTATGTCCTCTTTGGATAAAGAACTGTTGGATGTTTCTGGTTCCATGAATAAATACAATAAAAACCACCTGAAAATAGTGATTCTTCAATTTAGAACACATGTTTCAA
Organism: Viscum album; assembly: GCA_963277665.1. Lineage (NCBI taxonomy): Eukaryota > Viridiplantae > Streptophyta > Magnoliopsida > Santalales > Viscaceae > Viscum > Viscum album. The sequence goes on from OY728163.1 coordinate 1,516,628,791, forward strand.
GGGACTATGAAACAACTAATAAATTAAGCATAGGTCCAAATATTTTAATTACCATAAGTAAATACATGTATGGGTATATACCACATAAAAGTATGGCATGGAAGATGATATTGGAATTTAAGCGGATTAACAACAATTTATGAAAATTCATAAAATGATTCAATGAGAGATAAATGGGTATCTAATTACTTGAAAGTAAAAAAGGGTAGTATGATATATATATATATGGTAACCTAATGAAACATGAAAATTTGGTAATAAATTGTCATAACACAATGAGGGTGTTTGAATAAAAACCTGGCTAGGAAAAATCACAGGATAATTTTGGTAAAAAACAGGGGTTCATAATGAATCATGAGATGGCTTAATGAGAGGGAAAGATGTCAAAAATGACATGGAAATAATATGAGTCAAATTATGGTTGAGTATAATCATATCCCATTAATATTAATTGGATTAAAAAGCTTATTATATAAATAAGGTGATTGAATAGGGAGGGAAAAGTGAGGATCCCATACCTTGAGAGGTAGGTTCTAAAAGCATGGGAGGAGCTTCTTGAGAGTTTGGGGAACCATAGGAGGACAATAGAGAGTACAAGGATGATTTAAAAAATTATACATGGTTTTTGATTGATGATTAATGGGATATTTTGTGGGTTTATATAGAAATAGAGAGAGTATTTCTTTATTATCTCTCAAAACTAGGTTTTGGACACTATATAATAAATCCATTAAATCCATAAAAATTCACATGGGTTTTAACCATTATTTCTATAAAATAGGGTGTAATTTCATTATTTTATACGTATATGTTCTTATATTATTAAAATATTACCCTTGGTGATGTGTAAGTGATTCATGTTTATAAATAAATGATATTAAAACCATAAAATATAATATAGGTTTTAGAGGATTCATAAAGGCTTTATAAAATTTACCAAATAACGTAAAAATTTATTTTAAAGGGGAAACATATATTTCATTTTAATATCATTTATAGAATTTATTACATTACTTTTGGGTCATGATGATTCCATAATAAACACTATATATCTATACCATATTTAATTTTTACTCGAAAATTTGACTATCAAAAAAAATTATGAAAAATGAATTGTTGGATAATTTCAAAATGAAAAGGATACCAGATTATTTAACCCATTAATAGAACATTTTTATCCCTACAATCCAAAAAATAACCCAATAATTTAATAAAATGAAATATTAAAATGGTGAAAGATTCATTTGAATGGGTGTTATGTTGATTTTCACCTGACATTTTTATGTGAATCAAAATTTTAGTTATAAATCACAAGAAAACCCCTAGTGAAATTAATGATTTTTCAAGAGAATGACATTGAAAATTTCCCCTTCATCATATTAAGGATATCAGACAAGTTCAATTGATTGTGTGATGACCTAATGGACAACTAATTTGTGAATTTCAAGGTGTTTATAGAATGACAGATGAAAAATGTGACACCTTTTGGTAAAAATGATTTACTATATTTTTCATGTTAAGGGGTTATGAGAATCATGTAATAAATTTAAAAATAATGTGAAGTCCCTTTCATGTTCTATATTAATCTTTTTAAGGGAACCATAAATTTCTCCCTCAGTCATATGAAGACCCTTAAACATGGCATCCAAATCCCATGAAGGGATACATAATTTTCAGCCAAATATTTCAAAGGCCCCTTAACATATAAATATGATTATGGAAAATCGCATTAAAAATTCCTGGGTTCAATAAATATAAAAATCTATGAGTGATCTTGTGGTTTATTTTTATTTTGTGAATTAAAGATCACATCATGGATGACCCAATATTTGTTCACATGAAATGCGTGATGCGATGATCCCTCCACTAACTAAAGAAAATATTTGTAATTTAAGAACTGAATGTCGTGACATAGATCTGGGGTGAAGATTATTATAAATCCCCCTAGAATATAAAATAATTGGAGTGTTGAGGTAAGAGCGAGCATCTCAGAGTGGATAACTACAGAATTGAAAAAGTCTTCCACCAGATAAACCTAGAGAATGACTCATGTGATTATGAGGAATGTCTACAATTTTTTTTGATCACTCCATTTATAATAATACAGACTCTCTATATGAAGACCGAATCCTGTGAATGAGTTTTTATATGTTGACTTGGTCACGTGAGGCCTCAACATTCCAGTGTCTGAAAAACATTTAGCTTTTATGAAATAATGGATGAAAATAATGGGATATTTATACGAAGATAAAGGAACTAATTTTTATGCATGTGAGTCATGTGATTTACATGATCTATTCACTGATCAAGTGATGTTCTCTTGTGATGGCATCCAAGGGAAAGTAAGTCCCACAAAAATTTTAAGAGGATCATGTGATGTCCACTGGACATGTAAAATAGTTCATGAAATGTCTTTAAAACTTGTAATATGGTTTCTAAGAATTCCTAAATACATGGTATATAGATAATTCTATAGCCTATTTACATATCTTCCGATTCATGTTACACCCTCTGGATTTTTTAGACAAACCATACAACATCATATAGACATTTTTTGTAGGTTCATTTAATGTCCTCTGGATGTATCATCTAGATCACATGATACCCCTTAGAAATGTTACGTTAGATCATGTGAAGACCCCAGAATATGTGAAGAATATACCCATGTACATATCCGGAAGATTAATTCGACATGTCTAGCCAAAAACCCCAAAAATTACAGCCTTTAACAGTTGTAAAATGCATGCATGTTCCCTTGAAACATGTGATCCCAAACTATCATTCTTTGGATAAACATTCCACCTTTATATGGGAAGTAACAATAATAGACTATGACTATGCACTCATTATCATATCATCATTCCATTAATGGTTCCCGCACATTATCGGTTAGAGGGATAGTTGCAGATATCTTCCAGTGGTCATACACTTCTATGTAAGTCTGTGATATGTAATGTCATAGATCCCACCCCTTGTGGGTCAATAAGTTTTCCTCATCCATCAGTGGTTTGATAAAATTAATTGAACTACAATGGATATTATTTTTTTTATATATGGAAATATATGAATCCTTGTTTAAGGACGATATCCATATCAAGAACCCCATTAGTTTTTCCCCTGTGCATAAGTCTTGTATCCTTATAAAGTGAGTTATATTACCATTTATACATTATTTCTCACACTAAGTATGATTCACGCCAGATTAAGGATTTTCAATAATCACATCATTAGTGTCCTAAACTTATACCTAAAAGGGAAACGTCAAGGTGTAATCCCCAATCAATGACATGATGAAAATGATTCTATACATGGGAATCCACCTTGGTGTGTGTCCCAATGGAATTAACAGATTGGTAAAATTTGAAGAAACAATTCTCCTGGTTTCTAATTATCTATCCCAACCCATTAATATGTTTAGGGATGAAACACCTATAAAATAACTAATTCCTATTAAAATAAAGAAATATAAGACTCCATATTAAGGCTCATGTTCCATACCAGATTCCCAAGAACCCTAATATACCTACTTTTCATATAAAGTAATACTACACATCTTGAACCAAAATGATCTACATGGGTTTCGATTCTTTTTCTCATAGGATACACATGAAACATCTTGGAGTTTCTATCCAACCCTCGAATTACAAATCACCTTCCTGGAAAACATTAAATTCTATAGTGCCCAACTATATAGCTTCAAAAAATAAGCAGCTACCCATTACTAATAAATTATAGTAAAATAATGGAGAAAATCATATTTATACATATGTTCTCATTAATATAGTTCCGATTATGACTAAAAGGATTCAAACTATGATAAATTTATTAGGTCAACAAATCCTGGATCAGGATTTATAAGTGATTAATTAACATATCATAAATTATTAAGAGAGTCTTAATGTATAAAATAATTTTACCCAAAAGCAAGTGATGAGCCCGACCTCCCATTATCTCAACTAATGTGAGTTCATAATTGAAATTTGGTTTGAAACCCATAGATTCTACTAATTATGGAGTGCCTAATCATGATTCCATGGGGATGTGATATCTATTGTGAGTTTTTAAGAGCTTAAAATTTTAAACTCAATGTAAATGATTGTGAAACCATACTCTAAGCCACCTAAAATCAATCATTAGAAGAAAATTTCATCACAAAAAAAGTTTTTGAACTCGATGTGAATCTAGAAATAATAACCTTATGTAAAATCCTATAAATATGCTATCCCTTTCAAAGGTTAAAAAGATATATTTTGTATTTGTAATCAATCCATTATTCCACCCCACCATTAATGGAAACAAAAATAGCGAACTCGACATGAATATCTCAAATAATAAGAAAGGTAGAATGGCCACGCATCATTCCATTTTGTTTTACGTATCCTACGCAAAAAAATAGTATGACCAACATAAAACTATACAATAATATAGCCTGGTTTTGATAATATAAGATGTTATTTACATGAAAATTCCATGTGAGAAAGATGAAAAAACCAACAAAAAGAATGAACAATTCTATTACCCATTCATAACTAATTATGAATGTTTCATAATTGCATTGATAAACAAATTTGTGAGCTTGTTCCTTGTTTTATTTGTGATTTTTGAAATTTATATAAAAAACAATAAAACTTTTGACCATGTGTTCATCAAGATAATTTTTTGGAACCTCAACTACGATAGTAACATTTGTGGGTTTCCAAATATCATCACCCACCCAATGCCTTCATCTTTAGGTGGCGAACAAGATGGTCTAGGAATACCAGTGAAATGATATGATCTTGACCATCATGGCCATACATAGAGGTTTCAATAAGGAAAATCCAACAATTCAGTCCCATTTAAGGAAATATATAATGAAATATGTTGGAAATATATCCACAACTAACCTCTTTATATTCTTATCCACGGAGAGTGAATATAAATACCTTCATGACCTTAAGAAGGTGGACCAAGGAGTTGACTATGAATCCATTTAAATTGATGAGATTCTAAGGAGGGAACATGTCAACCGCCAACACCATCATAATCTCACCATTTTTTGCACAATTTCATGCTAAGGGAAATACTCAACAGATTTACACCCTAGACACTCATGCATGGGTACCGAAGATATCAAACTAATAATGTAAATAAGTGGATAAACATGAGTGGGAAATTATCCCAAATTCCACCAATGAATATTGTTAGTATATTCTAGTGTTTTTCATTGTGAAGGATCATATCCTTGATCACTCATATCATGTCTTCAAGCATATTCCTACAACAAGCATAGGGGAGGCACATATCCCCTCTATTGCACATGAATCCCATCATTATATTTTAGATTTACATAGAGGTAGGTGTACGATTTTGTACCCACATAAATTGAATAAATATGAAAATATATATTATAGACTGATAATTCACAGTCCTTAATTCCCATACACATTTTTCTGAGTTTTCACTACATCGTGTAAATATAATAAGATTTCCACTAGCATATTCTAGAGCTGGTATAAAAAAAGGGACATACAAAAATCCCTATACCAAAATCTATAGAAATATATTAATATGATCAATATGAATAGGTGGAAACTATGGGGATGGCACACATTTTTTCTCATGTATTGGAATATTATCAATATATTCTAGTAAAGGATGAGGCAGATGATTGGCCTCATATCCTCATTTTGACTAGTGATAAAAAACACAGTTTGGTACCTACCTCGGGGTAGGAACATATCTTTATTAATGAAATATAATGGAATAATATAAATTTATAAGAGGTGGTTAATATACCCACTCTAACCGAGGTTCATTATTACTCTGTGGAAATAACCTCAAGGGAGGTTCATATCTTTACAAATGAAGAAACTCGACATATTCCCGAAGCTTATATAATAAATGCTCATATTCACACTTCATCCAATAAAAGACTACATAAACATCCATAAAATATATACTAGAGGAGGATCACATCCCATCAACCATTTGGAGGTTTGTCGACATATTTCTATAGGGTATGCATGTTAAAAATGTTATCATACCCCTGCATTATCCAGGATTGAAAAATATGTTATAAAAACCACTTACAAGAAGGATCATATCCATACTGATGATATATAGGCTCACCAATATACTACTATATCATTTCAATAGTGGTCTCACATCATCAAAAAACCAAATTATTATGTTGATATTCTGGTGACCACCATGAAATAGGGTCATATGCCTACTCAACCCTAAATGGGAGGTAAGTATATTGTGTCCATGATGTAGAATGTGGCTCATATTCCTAATATAATTAATTCTAATGTCCTTGAGGATGAATGATCCATCTTTGGAACACCTCTATGGTCCATTAAATCTTCAACCAAAGTATAAGGTGATCACTAACTCAGTTGTCCTCCTCATGGTAGTGAAGATATGTGTTACATAGACTATACTCCCGATGTCCACCATGGAAAACCTCCCCATGGTAATATATCTCAAAAATGGAGATAATATTATTCACCAGACACCTTGGTATATATATGTTCTTAAAAAATTGGTTTTTACCATATGTTTTCCCCCTTCATATATCATCATCACATAACCACCATCACCAAGTGACCAAGAGAAGTAACCTCTTTCTTATGAACATGTAGAGGTATATAATCGTTTTGAATAAGAGGATGAAAGTGATATATGGAGAAATTTATCTAGATATAAACTCCCAACAATGTTATTAACCATATCCACTTCCAACTATGAGATTATATATAATGTAGATATGGGGTGCATGGATTACTTATTCTAGATTATGTGGGTGACTAATTAGTAGTTGAATGATAGACACCTCCCCTATTAAGGATATAAGGGTAACTTATAAATAAAAAATAAACTCCATTGTCTGATGGAAATTACCACATTATCCTTATATCAAACCCCAAGATTGTATAATCATGAAAAATACCTATATGGTGTTTGTATCTATATCTTAAAATCTCTATATCAATAGATCTCTAGATCCCCATTAAATGTACCTATCCAAGGATATGAAATGTACAAAGAATTTTACTTCACCAGGTCCCTATAATATAAAATATCCCTAGATATGATATATGGTAATGTTATAGTCATTGAATAATTCTGGGGACTGAGTAGCACATGGCCCAGTTGGTTAAAACAATGAGACTCCTAGTATTTGACGATGTAATGATGTTGTGAATAGAGAGTGAGAGGATCACCAGTAGGATCCTAAAATTGAACTCTCAATAATATGGGAACACATATCAAACATGTACATTTGAGTTATGGAATACACAAAAATTTACCATAACAAGTGATTCAAATATTAAGATTCAATTTCAACCATCCCATTATTGAGTACAATGTCACAAAAATCAAACAGGTCCTAATAACAAAATCCCTAACAGTCATCTAGGAGTGCACCAATTCCATAGGTTTGGGGTACTTTTACCACCACCTCTATCTATAGGGTCATCAATCCATGAGAGGATCCCAAAATAATTTATGGCGGTTTCAAACAAACACTAGTCCACAGGACTGGGGAAATTTTATCTCAATCTCCACCACCAGGTTCATCACACACCATCAATTTTTATCATATGATCCAATGGATCCTCTAATGGACCCCACATATAGTCATAAATAGGAATAAAAATTGACAATAATGGCCCCAAATCATCCCTAACCCACATGTATTCAGAAATTTTTATCATTATAATCACCTCAAAAGGAGTTAGTCTTCTCTAGGTTAGGAAGAAAATACCATGAAAAGTATCCCAACCATTCCTACCACTATGAGGTACACCTCTTTCATTTTGTTCATTCTCGGTATTTATGGATGGAAGTTCCTTTAAGGTCTATATTCACATACCAAGATAGGGGGAAGAAATGAAAAAGGTGGTAAAACACCATATGATTCATAAGATAAAATGGTATAATATTACTAGGGGTTAGAGAAATGGCCCTGATACCACCCCCAATAGAGGAATAGTCACAACAAAACTAACCTATTGGGTGGAGAGTGAAGTGGTAACTAACATTTAAATATATAAATTAGTTAATGACAACATTATTAGTCGAAAAAATTATGTGGACCAAGATGTAAAAATATTTTGATGTGATAAAGAAAAAATTCTGTGAGAGGAAGGTCATTTGGATGCAAAAAACGAGGCTACACATATGTGGAACTAGAGAAGGATCCAGAACCTGGAACCCCCATATGATGAATTTCCACCACTATAGTGGAAGCCTTCAAATGAAAATGTGAATGGTGTGGCTACATCCCAATGCTCACCCATAGAATTTAAATCACCTCCATAGTGGAATGACTGATGCAATATGAGAATATTATTGACAATCTTAGACAGCTCAATGAAGAACTTCCTAGGGAAAATATTCCTTAGGTTAATATTCAAACGAAAATAAGTACCCCCTACCATACACACTGAGAGAGATATTCTACTTGTAGGGGTCTAATATGAGCAAAAGGATGGATCTAGATCCATAAAACTGGTCAAAATAATTAATGAAGTTAAAGATGAATATGACTTTCCTCCATTATGGAGACATCCTATCCCTCATAAGGGTATTCATTTGGTCATGTCACAGATTGATAATAAGAAGGATATGAAAATGAAGCCACTTTATCAATCCTCACACACTATTTATAAATGGGAGGAGGTTTAGAAGATAGTACCACTATAAATCCCTAATTCCATTGAGTCCATATCTACTTGAATGGATTCCATGGAATGGAGGTTCAAACCCATGTAGCCGAAAAAGAATCAATATCCCAAATGGGTCGATGACTCTTTTCCCCAACTCAATTATGAAAATTCAATATTCTCAAACATTGATGATGAGAGATATCTAAAAAACATCTCACAAACATTGTGTTTTGATGAATCCTAATGATGGACCCTCGAGATCATCAGGATGTGAGAAAACTAAGATGTTTTGTATAGACCCATGTAGGGAAAGACCATGTTTTTTATTGTATCAGTACATAAGTATCCATCATGGAATGGGAAGACCTTATTCAATAATTCCATTATCATTTCAGCTATATATCAATGAAAACGTTTATTATTGTCATAAAAAATTAAAAGCAACTTAAAAATGAGAGGGTTTCTGACATCATCTATAGATGGAAAGGTTTAACCTATTCACTCAGTATCCCTCTCTCATAAGAGAAATTTCCAAAACATTATACTATGAATATTTAAAATGGGGGGAAACCCCCATTTATATTTATAAGGTATACATGTAGATTCTATGGGTTCATAGAGAATCCATAATGATAATAATATTTTATTCAATGAAACTAGGAAAAATCATGACCCACACCCATAGAATTTAGAAAATGGAATATTAAGGTACTGACTAATATAATTAACTTTATAATAGTATCATGTCATATTAAATTACTTAGGAATAACCCAAATCATCTGATAACTCCATTGGATGACAACCACAAATAATTCCCTAGGATAGAAGCAAAAATAGATCAGGTTTACCTTCAACTTAAGGATTGTATGAATAAAGTGTATTCCTTCTTAAATGAGTAGGTTCCTAGTTATTTACTTAATCCATGTAAATTAACCTACTCAAGAAACAAAAGCCTATGAAACCAAATTAGGTCAACCTCACTGAACACCTAGACTACTTCCCTTTATATATTAGAATGGTTCACACCATCTAGGAATGCTATTTTTTCCAATAAATTCTACAAAGAATGGTTGATCCTAAAAAGGTGATATATGGGAAGGCTATGGAATAAAAAACATATATAACCATTACCCAACAAGAATAATAGGGTTATTGACAAGTGTTTTCATCTAGTAATGGACATAATTTTGATAATTAGATTAATCAAAAGAAAATTGACTGAGTTCATGCCACCCTTAGAGAACTACTTCTCAAACCAGTAAAAATATTGGAACCTAAGGTGCCATCATTGAATATTACTCCTAGATGTCGACAAAATCATCACTAATAGTAAAAGACACAATAATAATATTTATATCCAACCCCCACACAATATTTGAATCTTCTTTACTTCATTCCTTTAACATTCATATAATTGGAACCACCATACCAAAAAGAACCCTCATAAAATGAAGATATCATATTTGGTTCTATTAACATAGTTTAAATTATATAACCCTTATATAATGATAAATATACCCAAGATTACTTGTTTCGTATACATGAATGGAGAGTTTGTGGTTAGGGATATAGAATCTAAGGATATAGGGGATAATGTTGGTATCGAAAAACCTAGTATTTTAGTCACATACCTATAGAAGCTATATACCTAGCTGAGACCTATGGTCGAGAACTTTAGGAAGCCCAAAAAACATAAAGATGCCTGATATCCCTCTAGTAGTTGTTCAAGGCTATTAATTTTACATGATTGATTGGCAGGGGTACGATTGTCTGACCATCTCAAATAAAAGTGTAGGCCAATGTGACATATTCCACTTTCAGTATTTAATCCCTTAACCTATACTCAAGCCCCATGATGATAAAAATCATATACCTCAACACCCAATCCACATTATATGGAGAAAACCCACTTTGGGTCACACATTTCTTTATCTTAATAGTATGAAATTATGAAAAAGTTTTCAATTATCCCAAAAAAATACAAATCCTAGAAACTCTCTTAAAAAAGATATTATAGAGGCACTCATTGAGGAATTAAAAATTACATAAGATTTTGAAATAAAATTCACTATAGTTGAGGTTTATCGAGTGGAGACTATGAGATCAAGAATGTCATAACACCATCTAATTAACATAACGTGGCTAGAAAGAGGTCATACGGGGAGATATCATACCAGTATATGTTTCTAGAAAACTCGATAATGAAAACCTCAAAAGGTATCTATTTGAAAATGGTTCTGATATCGAAGTCATCCCAATTTAAAACTTATGATGTTTGAGATATAGTGATGTGGACTTACCCATACTGATGAAAACCATTAAAGGGTAAACTAGAGTGAACAAAGTCCTATTAGGAAGATCAACATCAAGGATCAGTTTTTGGATCTCACATCTAATAACGAGTTCATGGTTTTATAGATATATGTGAAATATAATTTTCAAATCATAAACATTGTATTTATATCCATGTAGTAGTACATTATATATTTCATCAATTCTTGAAATACATCATCAATGAAAAGGTCTCTATACTATATTGTGATAATTCCCCATTCAATACTTGTGATGACTTAGACATTTAGGAATGTTTCAAAAATAGGGATGAAAAGAAACCATTAGTGGATGATGATATATATGTCTCCACTCTAAATGTCCTGTGGACCATCCAAATATATCCTTTTAGGATGCCCAATATTGAATATGTGTTTCCCATAGACACGATTGAGGAAAATTATTCAATCCTAGAAATCATTTGTGAACCTCAAACATAACTCGCTCATGTCCATGCGATAGAAATCTCACTAGCTGAAATTGATTCATAAAATGAAAGTGAATAAAAAAATAGATGAATTAAAACAACTTACAATTGATGAAGAACATTACAAAGGAAAAGAGACATCATAAAATTACAAGGAAATTAAGAATACAATATCCTTAAATTATCCATCACCACTACCTTAAATAGGAATTTTTACAGACTTGGGTTGAGCCTCTGATAGTGAAAGTCATCCCACTTGATTATGGTAGCCTTAGGGTGGTGGAAATCTTGTAGAACATGGACTTTTCCACACTTTACCTGAGGTGGTAGTCATCTTGCATCCACCGAACAGAAGCGCCTAGATGGCCTTCTACATGGCCGAATTTTAGTGGTCCATAAAATAAAAAAGTGAATATTCTGTTGTCTCCTAGATCTATGTAAAATTTCAGCCCCAATGATGTTGTGGTTGCCATGATATGATTAAATTGGTGGTATTGTTTTTTCTGGGCCATAGAATCTGGCCTAGAATTTTATCTCTAAATTGGGCTACCTTAATAACCACAATGGAAGGATAATTATCCCTAGATCATGAAGAATTACATGCTCTTATATATGTCTTCAATAATCCCATGAAATTTGGGCTTCCTTGGGTCAGTATTGTGGGCCCCACATTCTCATCAGTGGGCTAGTGTCAAATATGCCTTCCCCAAAATTTTTTCCTTTAATCACCAAATATCCCCATCATACATTACGAATCCTCCATTAATCCCTAAATAGAAAATATTCATATTGAAGTGTATATCCATTTCCAAAAATATCAAATTAAAATATTGATAATTAAATTGATTAAAATTATATGAATCATTGGGCCTAAATTGGTGTACCTTAGCATGAAGTGCACAAATGATGAGAATGGATGTTCAAAATTAGAATCTACAAACTCATGCCCATAAGATCAAAAATGAACTTTTAATACCATTAAAATGTAATTAACATTTGTGTTTTTATTAGCTATTAAGTCCTTCTAACCTGTCATCTCGATAATGTGATATCCCGTGGAGATATCAACTTTGATCATGTAAATACCCTTGAAAATGTCAATATGACACCTCTGTAAATGTTAGGAAGACTTCTTATAAATTTCAGGTCCACATCCCAAGACATGTCATCCTTGTACAGTAGGAATTTTCATGCATGTTCCCTAAAACTATGAGAATCCCAAACTATGAGTCTTTGGATGACACTTCCCCCTTAATATGAGAAGTTTCCATAATGGACTAAGGTTATGCACTCATTATGACATCCTCATGCCACTCATGGTTCCCACCATCTCTACTCCTGAGGGTAAGGGCATGATATCTTCTAATGAGTATCTAAATCAATGTAAGACCTTGATATTTAATTTCATCATAATCACCACATATGGGTATATCATTATTTCATATCCATTATATGGTTGATAAAATTAAATGATGTACAAGGAATAAGATTCCTTATATAAGAAAGATACATGGTATGGCTTCCAAAGGACTATGATCTATATCAAAGAACACATTATGGCTTCCCCAATTCTTAAGGCCCATAACCATATAAAGTTATTATGATAACTTTATACCCATAATTTATCAAACCAATCTTAATGAACACAATCTTTGAGGTTTTTAATGATCATATAACTAAAATTAAAAAATTCACATAATTGGGGAAACTTTAGTGTGTAATCCCCATTCAGTGACATGATTCAAATTCTACTATACATGAGAATCCACCTTTGTGTAAGTCCCAAATAAAATCTCGTATTGGTAAACACCGGGGAAATAACCCTCTCAGGTACTAATTAGATTCATGATCCCATCAGCGGGTTAGAGGAATACGAAATACAAAGACTATGATTACTATTATAAGAAATATATATAGGATGTATTATTAAATTTTGAGCTCCATACCTAATAAAAAAGTTCCCTCATATATATCTGTTACTCGTGATGTTAAAATATACAGGTTATGCTTAAATAAACTTCATGGGTTTTGATTCATTTTCTCACAGAGTACACAGGATTCATATTGGCGGTTCAATTCCACCCACAAAACACTAATTACCTACCCAGATGGAAGAAAACTATAGTTTGTCTTGTTATATGACTTAAAACAAAAGAAGCTACCCATTTATAATAAATAACATGAAATATATGGATAACCTATGATATATACAATTGTTCTCATTAAAATAAACTCTTTATATATAGAAGAATTCATCACCATATCATTTTATATGGGTAATAACTTTTGTATCAGGATTTGGAATAGATTAATGAACATATCATAAATCATTAAGAGTGTTTTAGAGTTGGAAATAATTCCCACCCAAAAGGGGTGATGGGACCAACATCCCAACCACTCAACTAATGTGAGTTCCTTAGTTTCATTGGGTTTGGATCCCCAAAAGACCTGATTCTTTTAGAATGAATTACATTGATTCATTATGGATGTGGGAGTCGTAAAGAGTATCCACAAGAGATGAAAAATGTTTAAACCTATGTGAATAATTGTACAACCATACTCAAACCCCCCTCAATCTATCATCCCCCCCAATTATCATCAGAAGAAAAGATGGATACCATATTATAAATATGGAAATAATAACCTAATGTGATATTTTTCAACTATTCTCCCCTACATATGTTAAAAAGGATATACTTCCCATTCCTATTGAACCATTATTCCACACCACCTTAAAAAACAATCATTAAAAGATATAACAATTCAATATTTAACCTGAATATAATCATCAAAATACCTATTATATTTAGTTTATTTATACCACACTTACATAGTGTATCCATAGTACAATTTCATATTCCAATGGCATTATCAACCATAATAAACCTTGAACTAGTTACATATATTTTCTCTCCTCTCATAGAAATATTTTTTTGAAACTGTAATATGATTATTTCATAAATTTCCACTTTATCTTTATGAATCTAGATATACTCAATGTGATCATTTTATATTAGTTTAATCTCATCATTATTATTATTCTTATTGTCCATTTTAAAGATATTTTACTTACTTAATGAGTTGATTGTTTATCTTAAGACAAACTTCATGTTTGGTTCTCAACATATGCTCTATATAAGTTTCATCTACTTTTTCTTACTCTTTGAAATATTTCTTCCCTTCAACATGTTCCAAGAAAGTTATATTATTTTATCAGATACTCCTTTAGTGTTATTGATTAAAGACAAATATTAATGTTCTTATTTACTCAAAAAATTTCTTCTTCTTCCGTAATTATATTTATTATATTCCTTATACGATCTACCATTTGATTCTCTTTGAGGATTTTCTTCATCTATCCCCTCTTCATATTCCTAAATTTTCATTTTTACTACAAACATCTACCATAAAATTTCCAATTCCTACACATATGATAGATTTAGGTAAGTGTTTTAAAATAATTTCTCCTCAAATTATTTTAATTTTTTATAGTAAAAATCTATAATTTTATTTATTTTTTAAATAATTTTCATCATCTTTATCTAAATAAATGTAGGTTTCATGTTCCTCATCCTTAAAATGTTTATAGATTTTAAATCCATATACCCCATATAAATATTCTTAAAATTAGGTATTTTATAATATCATAATTAATAGGTGTGTGTTGTAATTCATTATCGGAATGATTTTCTTTATCATTGATATCCCAAAACTATGAATAGAATCTATCCAAAAAATTTATCATTAATTTTATTAATAATTATATAATATTATGAAATTTTTTATGAAACCTATAATATGAAAAAAAATTAATTTAAAATTATAAATTATCATTATAATTCTCATCTGTATCAATCAAGATATATTCAAATTTATCCCTCTACATTTGTTATTTTTCTTTCGTAATCATAACATTCCCATCAATAATATCTTCAAGATTATACCAAATTGGATTAATAACCCTGATTTCCATTACTTTTGTGTTTACATTATTAAATCAGGAATATTAAAAAGAATTAATTTCCTTCACATTAATTTAAAAATTAATTTTATCTGAAAAGTTCTCAACATTTTCATCTCAAGGGGTGTAAAACCCTCATTAAAAACAGCACTATCCTTAATAAATTGTGACCTTATATATGAAAAAATCCATGATAGTTCTTTCCAAAATGAAAGTTAAATCATCTAATTTTCACTATAACCTATCTTTAAAAACTATTTTATGAATATAATATCTCTGAGGGAACATGGTTTTATCTGATACAAAATGAAATTAACAATTATGTTTTATTACCCCTTAGAGGGGGTGGGAGAGGGAGAAGCAATGTCACCTTTTTTACAAATTTAACCTCTATGAATTTTTATATTCTTGATCAGCTCAATATAAAATCTCCATCACCCTGTAGGAAAACAATTGAATAAATACACCACACACAAAAGAGTTGGGAATTTTATATCCTTAAATATGTCTAGGATATATCTATGGGATTTAAAAAGTAAGGGTAGAATATCCTTTAACATGTATAATGACATAAAATGTGTAAGTGATTTTTTACCCTTATACCACTATACTTTTAATAATATCGTTTCTCTTGGTAGAATCTGATATCCTATAATCCACTAGGTTTCTTATCACAAAAAATAGACTATCTTAAAAAACATTGACTACATGAATTGTCTCACTACTATTTCATACACATTAATTTCTCTCACTAGTTCATCATAATGATATTCACATGAACGAGATCATCAATATATGAAATAATATCCTTCTTCTTATATAATAATCTCTTTCTGGAAATCAATACTATCAATATCTCATGACCTATTTGAATAATAATAGATAAAACATAGTCAAATCACATTTTGTTCTACATTATCCTTCATACAGAGTATTTTCTACATGTAATATTATTTGTTTCTTCAGATATTTATCTAACCTTTATCTATTCATTATTTTATTCTTTAAATATTCAAATAATATATTTAATATAATTAAAAATAATTTTATATAATAGGTATATAAACTCACATTTAATTGTGTTAGAATATTATCATTTTTAATCTTATATAATTATGGTTATGGTTTTTATTTGAAACTTCATTATGACTCAATTTATTCCCTTTATAGTTAATATATTAATATCATAACCTTCTTTAATGGTCCACTAAATTTGTGACATATAATTTTTTTTCACACTAGAGCATGTTCATGGTGTGGTACACTTTCATGAAGTATAATAGAATATTAGATCTTATTTCATAGTAATATGTCCTGATCAATGAAGAGGGAATTACTTCGTTTTATCATATCATAAATAACATTAATTTTATTGATTATAATTACTAGTATCACTTAAAATATCATATGATATCATTTATTTAAAATATATATTCTATAAACCTTCAAATTCATATAAGGAAATGATCCATACAATAGTGTTATCATCCTTACAAAGTCGTATGATTCATAATGTGAATATCATATTTATGTAAATGAGGATCATACTAATGAAGGTGGAAACTATGTTTACAAATCACAAAAATAACACTTGTACAGGTGTGGATGAGTCCTCAAATGACTCGTGTAGAGTGTAAAATGAATCATACAATATCTCATTGTCACATATTCAAAGAGAAAAAATTAATTATACACAGTCTCAATAATGACTAATAAAAAGTTGAATAAAATGAATATCTTCATGGAAAATACATATATCCTGACGAATCATATGTGTGTATAGTTTATTCACACATAACCTCTTCCATTACTAATTTTTCAAATATATCATGATAAAACACATATGATAGTATAGGGTGAATCTCAAAAAAAGTGTATTACTAATCCAAATATTAATCCTCAACATCCAAATTCAATAAATTATTAATAAATTACAAAAACATCGAAATACATTATCATCCATTTAGAAAATACTAAAAACACTTTATATATATTCTCAAACTTCTAATCTCATAGTTTATAATAAATTAAACATCTTTAAATATTCTAAGTGAAAATCATATATAAATTTATTATAGTAGATATTTTGGGAGAAGAACGAGTTCATCACTAAAAAATAATGATATTGATCATAAAACAATTTATATAAGAACTGATAAATTATTGAGAGTATAAAATTATTTATGTAGAAAAATTTAACGTAATGAAACATTTAATATGTATTATAAACTTGGAAAAAATATCAAGGATTAAATAAGGGTTAAACTATAAATGTTAAACATTATAATATACTCGATAAATAATGAAAAACCCTATCAATGTTCGAATGTATTATATTGATTTATTGTTAATGGTTTTATGATTAAGGGGGAGATAAAATACATTAAAAAATTAAATTTGAAGACATATTTTTTCAAGAATGATTTTAAGGTGTATGGAATATCATTTAAAATATGAACAGACTTACTAAAAAATATACCATGACGAGTTAACATACAAATATAACTAATTTTTAATGAGGTCAATATGTGATAAAAATGGAGATAATTTAGAGATAAAGTTATTATGAGGGGGTGTTTTATGTATTCAAAGAGCTAAAGTATTTTTAAAATTAATGGTGTATATATTTATGTCTCTATATTATTGTTAATTTAGAGATAATTTGAATGAATTTAATTAGAGAACTCCCTCTGTATTGATTGATGAACAAAACAGAAAAATGTAAAATTATATAACTAATGGAGGTACCCATATTATATTAAATAAAATTAAATAACAAATTATATTATAATAGGAAATATATTTTTTTAATTGGAGAAATTATTTTGCATAAAGTATCATTAATACTATACTCTCAGACTCATTTTAATTTCTTATTCTATGTTGATTATTTTTAAAAATATAGATTAATGTAAAAAAGGGAATTGTTTAATTATGTAACATTAAAAAAATTCATTGGTCATGTTTAAATTGATAAAAATAATTATGTGAATCTAATGGAAAAAATCAATGTTATTCAAAAATTATATTATTTATAAAACCAATATATTTTTATAGTAGGCTTAGAAAATTTTTTCAGATAATTTTTTATAATTGGTAAGTTAGTCTCTATAATTTATGAAAGTGAATCGTTATAAACAAATTACCAAGGAAGAAGAAATAATTATTCAAGATTTTATTTCCATTTATAAATATTAACAAACCTTTAATATATGTGTAAATGTGGGATAATGAAGGTAATCCATAAATATAAATTGATAAAATTTAAATAATTTTTTTGAATTATATATTTAATGGACTTATTGTAGTATTAGAATAAAAATATAATGGGGAATATTGTTACCACCAAGAGTTATAGATTATTTTTGGATGTTTTTAACCATTAGTAAATTTAACACCTGAAATTATATTATGTATTTTACTTATATAAATTCAATTTTTTGTTGAATTTGAATGAATTTCTTGCAAATTAAATTATAATTTAAATGAAAAATATGGTAAAATATTATAAAAGATTAATTAAAAATTATAAAAATTATATAAATTTTTATGATAGAAAATTATTAAAACTATAATTGAATATAAAATATGAATATAGTAATATTTTAATATTGTTCCTCATGGAATTATATATAAATAATACTACCAAGAATAACTATAGAAGGAATGAAAAATATTATATATATGATGATAATATATTGAAATAATTAACTGAATGATATTGGTAGTTTATATATGTATCTAAGGGTGCATGGGTATGTCTAGCATTTGGGAATACATATTCATTGATTATATATATATATACCTTTATAATATATATTTTCATTAGGTAAAAGTGATTAATGAGATAAATGTTTTCATTATATTTTTGGATGAAGAGTATTGGACACTCAAATGAATTAATACTGATGTGTGGGCACTATAATAAAATCATTGATTTGGTGTGTATAAATAAAAATAATAATGTTTTTAAATGTATATAAAAATAATGAAACAATGCTATTATATAGTATAATCCTTCATATAAGGAAAATTTTTAAATTCCCTTCCCAGAACCCACCCAAAAAGAAACAAATATAGTGATTAAACATTACCTTAGGCACACCTACCAATATGCTAGAGGATAATGACTAGTTGTGATAGTCTCTAACCCACTATTTGGAGACAATACTCTTGGAATGAAAATATATAATTACCTGTAAAAATAATAATCATCATATAACATCATAGAAATTATAGGGAGTCATATATAATATCTAAAAATCAATAATATTTAATGATTAATAGGTTATAATGAATGGAACCATGTTGATCACATACACACAAACATAAACATTATTCCCCAATGGGTTGATTTTGTAAAAAAATAAAACTATATATAAATAAAAACGAGATATAACAATAAAATATGAGTCTCTACCTCGTCCTATGTCCTAAAACTATCAAGATACTTTATCCTAGTCTCTTGTATAACCTAATAATTAATAACAAGATACAGTGGATATTCATCCATCAAAATATTTATTCATATTGTGATCATAAAACTCATAAGGGACCACTATTTTGGTCTCCTCTATATTATTAAAATAAAAAATTTATTTATACATAGGAAGAATAATATAAAGTAGTAACATAAAATATAAATGAAATATTATAGGGTTATTTTGTGCTCATTAAGCCACCAAAATAACCAAACATACCAATTTTTTCAATTTCCAATGTATCATATATATTTTAGTGATGCTATAAAAAATGAATTTTGGAATGGTGTATCAAACCATGATCAATGTATATGAGCATATAGGGATCCTTTTACACATATTTAATCATCCTAGGAATCTAAAGAAAACAGATATATGAAATATATAAAATATAAAAACAAATATTTTTTAGAATATCAGGATCCTCTAACTCATTTTTTATCACCCATGGACACTATAAGAAATCAGAACACTTGTGATGTAATATTACACATTGATTATTTGGACTGTAGATATCAGTCTAATTAGCAGTTTCTTTATATACACATTATACTCCAACCTAGAAATGATTAAGTAAAATTTTGAATGGGAGATATATCCCACATCCTAGATCTTAACTAGAAACCCATACACACCTAGCACTCTACCAAAGTATAACACCATGAGTAACTAATGCATAACCAGTCTTGGACCATCTCATTATATGTAGTCACTCCAAAGAGTTCTCGATGTATAAAACCTTAATCCCAGAGACTAAAAAAACAATATTCCTATATTAGTCATCAACATATAATCCAACAATATATAGGTCATGGAAGGATGGACCAATTATCTATGTAATTCCAATATTAAGAACCTACAAATTTGTCAGAGTGGACCCATCTAGGAATTATATTATAATAATTTTTTTAAACAACCATACCATGTTGATTTTAATACCAACAAAACTCTTTCCTACCAACCATTCCCTATTAATATAGGGAAAATATATCTATCACTAATTACCCAATCTAATTTTAGTGGTATATTAAACTATACTTGTAACATCCCTAATCTAGCACTCCAAGATTTGGTGATAAAATAATGAACATTATATTTCTGGATTTGATACAAATAAATTTGTACTTTTTTTCCATCTAAACCTTATAAAATAAAAAGGAAATATGGAATCAATTATATACTCAAATTCCTTTTAGGATTAATGTTTTATAAAATTATGAAAAACTCATAAAAAAATTCTTGATTTCAATAGATTATTTTTACACTACACCAAGATTTTCATATTTCATATTAGGTCATCACCATTATCCTTATGACACCCATATAGACATAATTAATTTAAAATAATTCATGATAACCTAGGGAAAATGAAACATAATAATAGTGGGGTCAAATAGTCAGTAATGGTAAACATAAGAATTAAAACTTGAAAATAATCATTGAGAATAATAAGAGCATAAGGGTATGAGGTAATAATTAGAGTTCATAATAATAACACAACAAAACTGATACCCATAAAAAATCGATCAATAATCATTTATAATGGAATAAATATCTTAAAAAGGAAAGAGTCATGGGAATTAATAATCATGACCGATGGGATTTTAATTGTGTTCAAAGGAAACATTGAAATCCAATTGAATAAAAAATAAAACATATTGATTTCTTGGAACATCATATTAATAACCCATTTAAACCCATGTTATAAATAACTATATCCTGGTTAAATCCATTTGAAAATACCTATGGTTTCTCCCTTATTTTTCTATTTGTAGACAATTAACATTATCCAATGAATTATAGAGGTACAATGGGGCTTGAAACTTCATCTAAGCTATATTAGGATCACTCATGTGTTGTAATGGTGATCAACCCTCAGTATATGATATATTAACCTCAATACTAATCTATAATGTGGATAAACCCTTTATATAATCTATATCGGTATCACACATGAGTCATAATGGGGCTCAATCCTTCACAAAAAATTTCCAAGAACCATAATAATAATAAAAAACATAGAAAATGCAATTCATCATAAAGATCCTAAAAACATCCACTATTCCATTAATAACATTATTATCCCATGGAAAAGAAATTAGTTCTATAACATTCTCTTTGAAACATGATTAACCCATGGAAAAGAAATAGGTTTCTAGATAATATATTGAAAACAATAATAATCAATCCATAGAAAAAATACAGATGAAATCATTTCCACAAGTCCCAATGGTGAATAAGTAAAATTACTATTTTCTATAAGGATGAATGGAAATATCATTAAATTATTACAAAATAAATTATTATGGTAAATAACATGTTCAATTTGTGAAAAATAAATGTTTGTCATTTTATATAGAAAATGATTTTGAAAGACCACATGGAACATTTATTGAGTAAAACATCGTTTTCCTTAAATAAATTTAAATAAAATAAAAATCCTTATAAAAAATCAAAAGAAAAATTTTATTTTAAAATAAAATTTTAAAATTAAAATGGATAATTAAAACATTGAGTAGTCATGATGGCGGAAAATTCTGTTCATATTGAGTATGTTAAAACAAATATTTATTTCACATTTTTTATAAAAGTGAAAAAATGTGTCCTATAGAAAATGTATGGTGTTTTCATTTTTTTTAAACCAAATTATTGGTAAAATTGACATTAAACTGTCATAGTAAAATATTTTAAAAATTATTTTTAGAAAACAAAAAAATGGATTTTTGAATTAATAGATCAGATAAGTCTTATTTTCATAAAAATATTTGTTCACAAATTTGATAAAGCAAAGAGAGGGAAATAATACTGTTAATAGAAAATTTTATAAATAAAAATAATATACGAAGTGAAATCTGGTTCAAGAAAAGATTTTTATATTTGTGTCCCTATAATAATCATTAATATAAACAATCATGAAAAGAAAGGATAAAGTAATATAAAACCTTTTCATGTTTGTAATTTTTCAATCATAAAGCCCATGAAAGAATTTCTTAAAATGATACATTAAACATCATTAACACAAAGAGATTAGTTATATACCATGTAATATTTTTAGTATATACACATCATAAAATAATATAGTTTCATATCATAAACATGTGAAGGAAATTAAATTTTTTTGGAGGATTAACCCGAACAAATATCATATCAGTGAATTAATAGTTAATCAATGGAGGGTTTATGTGTATCAAATGAAAATAAAAAAAATTCGAAATTTATAATAATACAATAAAAATTAGTTACATACTTAATCTTAGAATATTAAATAAAATAAGGAAATTATATATCCTGATGAAAAGACATTGAGTTTTGAAATTCTTTACCACTTGGTAACTTTATACTCAAATCCCCTACGATGAAATGATCAAATATAAACATAAAATAAAATTATTTGTGAACTATTTATTATATTACATGAATAATGGTGTTTATATACACCATATAAAATAAATTACATGCATAACATTAAAATATTCCTTAATGATGGAAATTAAGATGAAGTCCCTTAACCCAAGTCTAGATGTTCCATGTATGTCCTCTTAAATCCTATATAATTGAATTATATTATTTATTTTATTTCTTAATAACCATTTTTATTTTAAAAAATTATAACTAAATAATTTTATTTTATTAATTTTAATGAAATATTTATATATTTAATCTGTTAATTCCATGTTAGGTGTTTTTAGGATATTCATTGCATTGTTTCAATGTGAATTTAGTGGGTTGATGAAGGTCAAAGAGGTAATTGTTTGAACATGTATAGAATAATAATCAGGAAATTGTTTCATATTTCTTAATAAATTATACATTGAAAATCAATAATGAAATATGGCTTTGAAAATGAAGTATGTTACAATCATGGAGACGATAAGCCATACTTACGCCTAAGAAACATTTCCATTTATTTTGACGATCATTATAGTAATAAGTTAAGTATAATTTTATCCTTAAATAATGACCATAATGTCATAAATTCCATATGATTTCATTAAATATACTTATATATATATATATAATCTATAATATTTTCTGAAGAGAAAAATATCACATCGCTTTACTAAGGTAGTAATCCACTTGTACACATGAATAGCATCATCGTTTCTTAGTTAGTGGAAAGGTAAAAGTAAATGGAATTTATTTTAATTTTATAAGGATAAATATTTTATAAATATAATAATTATTTCATATATATTATAAGTATTCATTAAATTTTTCTTTATCACCTTCTATGTAAAGTGTTAGTGAAAAGTGAATCACATCTCTTTATGAGGCAGTAGTCCGCAATATACACAACCAACGTTGTCGTACCACCGACTAAATGAAAAGTAAAAAGATATTAATGATTAAATAATTATAGGAGTATAATTAACATTTAAATATCATGTATATAATTTATATCTACCATTATTTACATACATGTGAGGTGATAATGGAAAATAAATTACATCATCTACCAGGCGGTAGTACGCTATACACAAAAATAGTGATTCCATTACCGATTTTATAGAAGAGGTGAAAAATCTAAGTTATTTAATTAAAATAGTAAAATATAAATATATTTGAGAGATATATATGTTATTATATGATTATAATTCATGAATATTTGATGGTTGTGGGATAAGAAATAACAAAATGCTCAGTTAAGAATAAAACATATTTTTAAGACAACCACTCTAGGATATCAACAAATGATTTTGTAAGAGTGATTTTTTGAAAAAAATGGGATATAGGTTTTGGTGAGGGATTTAAGGAAGGTATTTCGGTAGGTATTGGCTGATCCTACAGGATTTTAAGGTGTTAACGGGAGTGGAGATGTGGTGGCCTTTTATAAGTGGGTTGAGTATCACACTTGAACATTTTGAAAATGAAAAGGTGTTCCGAAGTTTTTCACATTCCACAATGCTCCATTAATAGACCATTATCTTTATATTTATATTATTAGATATATATATTTCCATGAAATATATTTAATACTACTTTTTATGACATTTTAACACATATATTTGTAGTTTAACCCACAGTAAATCCTTTTTACCTAAATCATGGTAAAATATTTTTAACTCTTTTCATTATTCTTTATTAAAACAATTAAGTGGAAATTATTAGGTAATATAAATTTTTAGGATTAAAAATATGAAATCTATTTTACCAAATTCCATTTGTAGATGCTTTATAATTTTATTCAAAAATAAAACCCGCACATGTTACAAAAAAGAGGGTTTTCAATAAGTGTATTTTTCATGAAAATGATTATTTTTTTATCTTTTATATAATTAGTAATAATAATCATATTAATTTAAAGTAATATTTATAGATATATAATATATACATTTAATTTAAATAATTTTTATATTAGGTATTAATTTAATTAATTTAAAAGAAGAAGTATTATACACTTTAAAATAGTTTTCAGTGGAACCCATTTCTAAACCCAAAAATAAAATTATACTAAAATAAAATATAAATATTATTATAATAAAATTAATTGGATTTAATATAGTAAGGAATAATTATTTAACATTGAACCATATGCAAAAATTAATGCTACTTTCAAATTTCTTTATTTATTGAAATGAAATGATTTTTTATAGAAATCAGTATTCTCAATCATTAATTGAAAAACAAATATTTTATAAGAACACAAAACATTTCCAACTAAATTTATTTTGATATGATGTTTTCAAAAATTATGTTTATTTTATAATTTAAATTTTATAAAACCTTTTTAAATTAATTAAACTATTTTTTAAAAAAGTAAATAAAAATGAAATTTGAAGAAAATATATTTTTGATGAATAAAATAACACTACGTAAAATTTATTGATTAATAACATATAATTTATTAATAAGAATATATATTGTATTATATATATATATATTTCATAATTTAATTAATACTTTTTATACCCAATAATTTAATGACTATTTTATAATGGTCAAAATGAAAATAATTTTATTTCATGGTTCATTCAAGTTCGTTGTTCAGTATCTTATACACTATCCAGTATTGCTTTATATATTAAATTCTATAGGTGTTACATTATCCTCCCTTTAATAAAATTTCTCCTAAAAATTTTAAATTTATATTGGAAATTAAAGGTTATATATTTCAATTTTTTTGTAAACCCACTTCGTAAAAGGTTTTAATAAAACCATCTATTAATAAGTGGGAAAGGGAAATGAAAAAATCATCACATAACTTGGTTTCCACATAGGTGAAAATTGGTGGAAAGAGAAAAAATGGATATTGAAGAGAAATGAAAATAATTTTTGAGAGTGATATAGATCATTGATTATAAGAAAGGGAATTGCCAATAGAAAACTGGGGACCTATAAATCATCAATCCATGATTAATTAAATGACTATTTGTTAATCACATACAAAGGTAATATGAAAACATTTTTTAACTAATATAATTATCCCCTAGATGAGATATTTTTTCTATAAATACTAGGAAGATAAGTAAATATACTTAATAAGTTTAATGTACTGTTTTAATCAATTTCCACCATTATCTCATCCTTTTCTACAAATGATGAGTACTCAAGATGCTTTTTTTCCTCAAGCACAAAAATAAAATTTAAAATGATATTACAACCCTAAAATGTATTACAATATATTCATACTATAATTAGAAATTAATTGAAACCAAAATGGGTATCACATCGTAAGATGTTTCCCAAAATTAATAAACCATTATATGATTAAAGAATACATTAATATATAAAATTCAATAGTGATTCCGAAAGATACAAATAAATTATTCCATAAATAAATATACTTTAAATTATTGAAGCTATTACTAACTAATATTGCATCCTAATGATTTTAATGCTTTGGTAACATATTATTCTTATATAAATTTAACATTCACTTCTAAATATGGTAATCATTTCCATAAATAACCCGAATCACCATAAAGCCACCTGAAAATAATATATGATTACAAAATATAATTAAACCTTTATTACTAAAATAAAATCAAATAATATTTTATTTCCTTAATCTTATATTGTTCCCCAAAATAATGATTTTTTTCATTAGACACATAGTCACTAAACATGTTTTCAATCCCATGGGCATCTATATCATTTGTTCCCAAATTGTAATAAACCACAATTAACTCAACAAATATATGATAATCAATAGAGGTCACCAATACCATTAAACTTACTAACACAATAGTAATGGTATTAATCATCAAATAATACTAAAAAATAATCATAGCGGTTACATATATCCCAACCCAATAAAACATCACCCACACAGTCATTAATCACCTAAAAATGACATTAATTATAAAACCAAAGAGGTTTCAATGAATTTGAAATTAGGGTTAAAATTAATATTTTAAACCTGTGATGGAATATATAACTCCAAATAAAAACTCACATGATAATATCCTAATCTCTAAATTTCTTTAAATCATAATTTTATACCAATTATAACTACCATGAACCCACAAATCCAAATTGAGTGTAACAATGATCAAATTTAAATTTATGGAATTGATACCGATAAATTTGAACCAATTTTTTATCATCCAAACCATACAAAATAGAAAGTATATATTCGATCACCTACATAGCTAGAGACCATTTAGGTTTATCTTTTTAGAGACTTATGATAAACTCTTACAAAAAAACACTCATGACTTCAAGAGAGTGTTTTTTCAACTATATTTAACATTTCATATTCTATATTTGGTCATCATCAGAACCCTTATGAAACCCTTATAGATATAAATAATTTTAAATCATTATTAACAACCTATAGAAAAGGAAACATAATATGAGGTTATCAAATGATCAATAGGGGTAAACATAAGCATTAATAATTAAATTTCATTAGTGATCTTATTAAGAGAATAAGGGTATGATGACAAAATAGAATAGAATGATCATTACATAAGGAAACTAATACCCATATAATATAGATTACGAAACATTTGGCATGTAATAAATATTTAACAAAAAAATAATTATGAGAATCAATAGTCATAATACATGCGATGTAATATAAATCTAGTGAAACATCTAAAACACATATAGAGCATAGATTAGAAAAATAGGTATCTTGGAAAATCATATTCGTAACTTGTTTTAATAATATTTCAGAAATAACTAAAACCTAGTTTAATCCATAGGTGAAACATTTCTTCATGTTCCGCTTTATTTCCTATGAATACAATTAACATTTCCCAATGCATTGAATAGATAAGATGGTGATCGACCATTTTTATAAGATATAATGGGATCATATGTGCAGAATAATGGGGATAAACCCTTATTATAAGCTATATAAGGATCAAATGTGTTCTATAATGGTTATTAACCCTTTTTAGACTCTATATCAGGCTCACCCATGAGATATAATGCGTATCAAGAATTCAAAAACAATGTTAATGAACCATAACAAGAATAATGTACATAAAAAATAGATATTATCATAAAACACATAAAAGAATCCATTAATACAATCATAAATTTTTTAACCCATGGAATATAAATAGATTCAATTATAATACCTTTGACATGTGATTAACCCATGTAAACGAATTGGTTTCTTTGGAAATATTTTTGAAATAATCATAATCCATCCCAAAAAAGAATAAGGGTCGTATTATTTCAACATATCCCAGTTGGGAATAAGTAAATTAAATGGTTTTTGATTTTTAAGAATTAAAATACCATTAAATTATAATTAAAAACATTTCTGAGAGAAATAACCTTTTCACTTTGAGAAACATCGCAGGATATCATTTAATGATTTTGAAAGATGGATTTGATCATTAATTGATGAAAATAACATTTCAATTTTGAAAAATATTACTTAAAATCTAAAAAATTATTGAACAATAATGAAATAAATTTATATGAAAATAAACTACGAATATTAAAAACTAATCATTAAAACATTGAGTGGTCATTGTGGTAGATAATTCCATTCATAATGAATATATTAAAACAATGATTTATTTTATTATTTTGGTAAAAGTAAAATGTTCCACATTTGTGATATTGTAGGAATATTAAATTTTAAACATTTATTTAAAATAAAAATATGGAATAAAATAAATTTATACAATCATAGTAATATATTTTTGATAAAAAATTTAGAAAGGAAAAGGATTTTTTATTAAAGAGATAAATGAAGTGGGGTTTTATTAAAACAAAATTCTCAATCATTGTATGTGCCAAAGGAAGAAAAATGGTACTATTAATTGAAAAATTTAGATCATATTGTTTTCCTTAAATTAATATTGAATATAATAGACCGTAAAAAGAAATAAGATTGAAAAATAAACCCTTCACTGCATTGTTACTTTTTCAATCGTATTACCCATGAAAAAATTACATAAAATGATACTTTAAATATTATGACCACAAGGATATTAATGATATGTAATTTTATGGGGTAATTATAAACTCCTTATAAAATAATTGGTTCATTTCATAACCATAATTCCCAACGAATGGAAGTTTTGACGATTAAACCTTAAATGATTATATAATTGAATTGTGAGTTAATTAATAGAGCACATGCGCCTTAGCCCGGTTGGTAAGGACTCTGGAAGTGCATCCGAATGACCAGGGATCAAATCCAGGTGGAGGTAGGATTTTCGCGGGTACTGTACCAGTACTGTAGCGGGGAACTGTAGCAGTACTGTAGCAGGAACTGTAGCAAGCACTGTTTGGCACTGTAGCAGCTGGGAATATGCCCCCGTTTGGGCCTTCGAGCCACCGATTTGGCCCCTGAGTCTTGTAAGGCCTTCGGGCCACCCAGGACTTCGGGTTAGTAAGGCCTTTGGGCCACCTCAAGGCCTACGAGCCACCTTAAGTGCAGATGAAAGCTAGACAACCTACAAGGAACAAGATATACAAGGAGGATGAGAAATAAACTTTCACCACAATAAAAGCTAAGAAGATTGCAAGAATGAGAGGTTATAACACCTTCCATCGGGACAACCCTGTACATGCACGGGAATACCTAGCCGAACATCCAGGCGAAGGTGGAGAGCTGATTTCATGATGAAGATGGTGGGGAGGAGCAGTTCCAAGTAATTTTTCTGGTTTGTATGTAATGTTTGAAGACTATGGGAAATTAATTCCTATAAGGCCTATGGGCTATGTAATACATACCCATACGAGCCTTGTAAGGGTTCCGCCTCACCCCTTTAAAGGTGGATTATCAAAAATCAATAAAAAATGAAGGCCTTCGGGCCATTGGAGGAGAGTTAATTAATAGAGAGATTATGTGTAAAATATATAAATAAAAAAAACGATATAAATATAGAATAAGATAATAAAAACTCATTTAAAAAAATTATAATATAAAAGAAAATTATTAAGTTATGTAACCTAATGAAATTAAATTGAGTTATGAAATTCATATCACTTTGTAACTTTATTTTGAAATCTTCTTGGATGAAATTATTAAAATTGATACATAAAATACCATTATTTATTATTTATTAATGATATTATATGTAAAATAGTCAATATATACACCATATAAAATAAAGTATGCACATAACATTAAAATACTAATCAATGAATAGAAGTTGAGATGAAGTGCCTTACCTCGATTCCAGACATTCAATGTATTTCCTTTAATTCCCATATAATAAAATTAAATAAATTATTTGATTTATTAATGAATTCTCCATGTTTATAAAATTATACATAAATAATTTATTTTATTTATTTTAATTTCATATTTGAATATTTAATAATATAAGTCCACACTTGGTGTTTCGAGAATGTTTATTCCATTATTTAAAAATAGCTTCTGTGTGTAGATTGAGTTGAGAATGGTAATTATTTCAAAATATCCAGAATAATAAAAATTAAATTATTATCATATTAATTATTAAATTATAATTTTTATAACAATTCATGAAATTTGGTTATAAAAAACAAACAATGATACAATCATTGAGATTGTAGGCTATACGTATGCAATAGTATTGTTTCCATTTTTTAAATGATCATTAGGGAAAGAATTTAATCACTAAATTATCTTTATATAATGATAATTATATCATTAA
Source organism: Viscum album (assembly GCA_963277665.1). Lineage (NCBI taxonomy): Eukaryota > Viridiplantae > Streptophyta > Magnoliopsida > Santalales > Viscaceae > Viscum > Viscum album. The sequence continues at coordinate 1,516,659,703 of OY728163.1, forward strand.
AACCATATTATTTCAAAAAAAATACTTATACATATTTTCTATGTGACATGGAGATGATAAAATATTTATATCGCTTCATAGAGACGGTATTCCACACGTATGCACGAATGAAACTATCATTTCTTAGTGAGTGGAACAGTAAATTTTAATTGAATAAATTATTTTAAGAATGTAAAATATTTCATTAATATGATAATTGTTTCCTATATATCATATATATTCAATAAATATATCCTTTTTATATTTTATTTAATGTGTTAGTGAAAAAAAAATCACATCGCTTCATAGGGAATTAATCTTCTATATGAATGAGTGATGTAATCATATTCCACATGAATTAGAAAGTAAGAATATATATGTGATATAATAACTCCACAAGAATAAATATGTTGAAAATATTATATAAATAATTTAAATACATCCTTATTTAAGCCCTTATGAGGCGATGATAGAAAACAAATTACAGCGGTCCGTGGGGCGGTAGTCCTATATACACACAAACAATGGTTTCATTTAGTATATGATGGAAGAGGGTATTAATGTAGGTTATGTAATTACAATAATAAAATATCTAAATATTTCATATATTTTTTTCATTATATAATTATATTTTATGATTATTTTATGGACGTGAATGTTTAAATAAAATAAAAATGCTTCATTAATCACAATACTTATTTTTTAGAAAACCTCCTTAGGTTAGAACCAAAAGCCATATGTGGGAGAATTTTTGAACAAAAAAAGATATTTGTAATGGTTGGAGAATTAATAATTTTATTAGGTTACAAATTTATCTATAAAATGTATTTGAAGTTGTTAATATGAGAAGAGAGGATTTTGAATTTTATAGGTGGTTTGAGTGGAACACTTGTAATTTTTTAAAATAAAAAAGAATACAATTGTTTTTCAAGTGAAAAATTGATCTAAAATATACCATTATAAATAATTATACATTTTAAGGTCTAAATAGGATTATAAAATATATTTTAGATAAGTTCTTGGTCATTTACACCCTTATCTTTTTAGTTTGACCCTGGTAAATCTGTTTTTACATTAACTGTGGTAAAATATTTTTTAATTTCTTTTACAATAAATTATGACCAAATATTAATTTGGACTTATTATATAATATAAATTAATATTATTTAAAATATAGAAACTATTTTACAAAGTTAAATTAATATATTTTTAATAATTTTATTTTAAAATAAAAACCAAAGGCGTGACGCAAACAATGTTTTTCAAGAAGGTTTTTAGGTAAACGATGATTTAATATTAACTACATGATTAATAGTAAAAATTATATGAATATATATATATATATATAATATTAGTTTTATTTAAATAATTCTTCATTATGGATTATTTTAATTAATTAAAATTGAGAAACATTATACACTTTTAAACTATTTTTTGAGAAAAACCCATTTCTAAGCACAAAAATGAATTTATACAAAAATCCAATATAAATATGATTAAAATGTAATTACGTTGATTAAATAAAACTAAATATTACTTATTTTAATTTAAATTATATTTAAAAAATAATATTACATTTTATTTACTTAATTTATTTAATAGAAATATAATTTTTATAGAAATTAGTTATTTCCTATATTCACTAAGAAATCATTATTTTCCAAAAAATACCAAAATATCATCGTAAGTTAATTTTTAGTTGATATTCTTTAAAATTATTTCTATTTTCAAAAATTTATTTTCTAAAATTTATAATAAATTTTTTATGAGGTTGTGCCACTTTTATTAAAAAAACTTGCAAAAGAAATAATCCTAAAAGCATATGGTAATCTAGGAAAACCCCAAGATAGATAGATATCTACCTACATGTTTTATCAATTTAGTCCTTATCTTTCATTCTACTTCTTGAATTACATGTTATTCAGACCTTTTGTGACTATGACCATGACCCCGAACTCTCGATCTTCTTCTATTTTTAGGAAGAGGTTAGAGCCTTTCCCAAAGTATCCTATCATCAGCGTTGTCATAATCAGAGCTATGTTTTTATTGTTTTTTCACTTTCCAGGAGAATAATATACATCCATTATGGTTGTTAGGTATGGTGTATCCTGAGTCTCATCAAGAAATCCCTAAATGGAACCCTGCATCTTAGTGGAATCATAAAAATGTTTAGAAAAAGATGGATTGGGTTTACCTGAAATCGACATAGCTGAAGACTTTTTCATCGTGTAGGAAACAAGATGAAAACCTTCATTATCCGAAATGGGTTTTGAAGAATTCTGACAAGGTTTAGAAGTGACTGGTGAGTCATATTTTAATATTTTTTTACCCTTTTGGTTATTCAAAGCAACCATCATATCATATGAAAGCTGATGATCAACTTCTTTATAAATTTCATCTTCTATCTCTCTGTCAGATCATGAGTTTTCATCATGGACTTCCATTTGAGGAGATGAATAAATCTGATTTCTATTCGAATCAAAACACTTCCCTAGAAACTAGTATTAGCATTAATCACCTCCTCAAAAAATATAGTAGACAAAGACATTTTCATGTTTTTAGTGATAGAGGAATAGATATTAGGTGTGTTACATGTCATCCCACACTTCTCATCAAATGTAGGATTGAGAACATCCTCAGAAACACCTCCATGCATTTCAATACACATATAATCAGCATTAATGGAATGTTAATCATGAACCTTGCAATGTTCCGGTAAATCCTCAGGCTTCTGACAGTGTGCACTTTTGTTCTTTCTGAGAAAATTTCTCATCTCAGGTCCATGTGAAGAGCAATAGATACAAACTCTTGAGCGTCAAAATGTATATAATTCATGACCTATAATTTTACAGTCATTGTAGAATATTTTTCATTTTTTCATAAATAATATTCAACTCAATAATTTCTTCATCAGTTTCTAGAATAACCTTTTCAAATAGGGTTGATCCCAACTCAACCTCAACCAAGACACATGTGTAGTGACCAAATAGAACCACATCGGTTTACCTATCTATTTTGATAGGGATTCGAAATGATAAGTCTATATAAAATAAAATTTTGGTGTTCCTGAGTATCCAATTCAATCCATACACTCTGACCCATATTTCTGTGGTGGTGTTACCAACTTCAAAGGGGTTGATTTTTTTATCTCATTTACGAAGGTGAATGATTCCCAGTTTAACCGAAACATAACCAAAGATCCAAGCTCCATCATCCATTTATTACATAAGGAAGAGCATATGAAAGTAACCCCATCCTAGTGAGACACTTTTCCAGGATGAGATTCCCTAAATCAGGGATATACGCCTTTTTAATTCATATATTTTTAGATGATATGAGCCTTTAGGATGAAATAATCTTTCAATGATCAAGAACTCACCCATTTTAAGCCATTCAGAAAAAGAATCAGGGTTCGATTTGATGTGTGTAATGTTACCCTTTCTTTGAATAGAAGAATAAGGAATTCATTTGAAGTAAGAAAAGGATCAGTTCAAATATAACCCATCAATAGGAACAACCTCTATAGCATGGTTTTGATTATATAGTCATGCAATGGAATTTTGATTTCCCTTTTATTTGAACAAAATTGATAGTACGTCTCGCTGATGTGCTTCTAGAACTGAGACCTCAATTCCCATAATATAGATAGATGATCAAGCCCCATTAATTTATGCAACAACACCATGACATCTCTTCATGTCACATAACACCATAGACCTAGGATCCATCGCATGCATTGAGGTCTTGTCGAAGGAGAAATTATCACTAGAAAGGGAATAAGAAACCTCCAATCAGTAAGACCCATCCGGTTGTGGGCATGAAACCAATTCGTGGATGAAGTGAGAACTGATCATAATGCCCATTAGCCTTGATAGATCTGCATGCTCTGCTCTCACCGTTGGCATCAACGACCACCAACATGGATCTATTTTTGCGGCTCATGTCACCTGCTTTATTAACCGTCATTGAAGACACATTCTCCCCTTCAACAATTTCCATCATGACACCACCCGCATTAGTCATTGACTCTACAACCACATCAGGCACCACCATCATTGATCTTCCATCTGCACCAGTCTCTGCCGCAATGCCATATAAGTAGTCATTGAAGTGACCATGAGAGAAGTCAATCAGTTACATTAAACCATAGAAGTGATAGAGAAAGGACAGAGAACGTCTCACCCCATCAAAATTTAGTTCATTAATTATAATAGTTTCAGACAAAAAATAATACTAATTATTTTTGAATAAATCATATTTTTTGATGATTAAAATTATTTACTAAAAATATATTGTGTATTTTCTAAAAAATATCAATAAATTCATACTTATTAAGAAATTTAAACATATATTTCATATTATTTAATAATATTCATACCTTATAATTTAATGGATAAGTTATAACTACCATATTTAAAATAATAATATTTTATGATTTGATTAAGTTCTCTATTGTATGTCTTTTTCACTATCAAGAATAAATTAATTTTCCAAAATATCAGCATATTATAAAACTAGATAAGGAACATAATTAATTCTAAAAATTTTCCTTGCTTAAAAAATCTTCAATTTATCTCTTATGGGGTGCATCATACCTATGTAAACCCATATTACCACTTTATTCTATTAGTTCAACATGACAAACTCATGATGATGGGTTACCTCACAAACCACTCTTTATTATTACATCCTAAAAAAATTACTAATTGGATAAAAATGATCCACCACACTTATTCCCATTAATCTATACCATTTTAGGTAGTTCTAATTCCCCAACTCCATACCCATAACCCTTATAATAACACATTATAGGTTATACACTAATAATAACAACTACCCAAATATATAAAAACATTAGTGTCCTTTAACCGTTCCAAAATGATCATCTAAAGCCACTCATGATTTATTATGTGAACTCAGACCCTCAATAGGTCCTTCGAGTATAATCATGGATAATTTTCCTTGGAGGCATAGTCAGATTATTTATCTAATGTTCCTAAACCATACACAAAATACCCACTCTACTCCTAAAAATATTCTACTTGTAAAATTATACAATTTAATCCCACATGGTTCAAATACTAATATAAATAATCCAATACACATATGCATTCTCACATAAGAGTTATCACACACACACACACACATCTTAATATTAAATGGACCACTAACCTCACATATTGAATTAAAAACTCTTTCCTCCATCATTTTTTAACCATCCATCCACATCATCATGAGAATAATTAGATCATTGATCAAACAGTAATACTCTATAAATATTTTATACACATTTAGAATAAAACAAAAATTTAATCCAAACACATATAAAAAAGACAAACACACTGATTGACCATCCATAGATGAAATCTCACATGACGAGTGTTAAAAAATTAATAGAAGATCATTCATCATTACATGACTAAAATATCGAATTTAAGAATTTATATTTATCATAAATATCACTTTATTGCACCAAAACCCAATTATGAAATCTCTAGTTCATTTAAATCCAATGAAAAAGTGATTTATGTGGTGTATTTATAAATTTTTGGACATTCACTATCCATCACAACATGAATTACCATTGTTAAAAATATATATCACCATTATTTTGTGATTTTTTATGAAAAATTAATGTATAATAACCAACATTATAGGGTAATTTAGATATAAATTAATTCATCAATAGTAGAAAAAAATTATTATAATAAACTATTTTAATGTCCTTAAATTTTTCCCATAAAAAGAAAGTAGACATGAATAAATATTGTGGTATATGGCCAATAATAATAGTCTCCAACCTATGCCTCTCTTAGATAAAATAATGTGTGAGGGGAGGGGCACTATGAAATTACAGTTGATCAATCATGAAAAAAATTATACCCACGTCTAATATATATCTTGTGGTTCTATAAAATATAAAAACAACACAACTAGGTAACCAGTGGAATCCCAACTGTTACCTAATGTCCACACAAGAGTAGTATTATCATTATCCATCTCTTAATTAAAATTGTGAGTCTAAATAAAGTACTTTTGGTCCAGGATTACCCACACTCTCCCATTATATTTAACAAGCATCTTAAAATCTCATTGAGTTTAATATACATAAAAAAAACCTTAAAAATCACCACATTATAATTATAAACATGAATAAAAATGTATTCTTCCTATCATTAATCAAAATTTTAAATTTAAACTATATCTAGTTAAATTAGTGACATTACCATTCCTAATTTCACAAACCCATAATGATGATGATCGATAAAAATTCATAACCATAAATATTACTACCCATAATAAGAATATAAAAAGATATTTCAATTCTTGAATAATTTAGCATGATTAAATTCCACAAATTCTTTTTTATTTGAGACAAGATATGGACTTATTGAATAAGTCCCTAATCTAGAAAAATTTTCTTTATACAGTAAAATTCTAGTTATATCCCTTCACACTCATTAGGATATCATTGAGTGACACAGTTGACAAAAATAAAACTTTATCATTATTGATATCATGTTAAAGGTGTATTGAGACCCTTGGTTATATTGACTACCTTCATAATATGCATGGGCCACTCATTATGAAATTATATACCGTACAAGATCCACGATTTCTACTTTCAGAAAACACCTTGAAAAATCCCATGGATGTTCTCTAATGTTATATTCCTATTAATTAACCACACTACACTCCCAAGTAATAACCTATGTTGACTTCAGGTTCATAATCAATTAATTTTTCAAATCACAACCTACCCTAATCACTAGTGTAACAAACCAAGATTCTTCACATAAATTTAATATAGAATTAATGAAGCACTAAGTCTTTATAAAACACCACTTTTTTATAACCTATGATGTAAATATAATTTTTCCACCACTATGATTAAAATTTCGAAAAAATGATATACACGGTTCTGTTCAATAAGATATTTAGAGTCTAACAAGAAAAACCTAATTTTTTATAAATAGTAACATACATTTATGAATATTAAGGTTACTATTATGAATAGTAATTAATATTGAATCATCCAAAAAATAAAAACCTATCCCATTAATGTATTAATACAATTTTGACATCTTATAAGTGGAAAATGATCATAGTGTGAGTATTGGTATTTTTATGTCATAAATATTTTTATTACTATTTTATGATTAATTTAATAAGTTAAAATAGAAATATATTCTCATAAAAGGTAAAGATAAATTTTTAATATATTTACTTACAGTTATAAGATAATTTTATGGGACCTTGGTTAATTTCTCATGGTGTTATTAAATGAGTTATAGTTTTAAAGTCGTTTTTTGAAATAAATTATGATTTTATTTAAAAAATAAATTAAAAATATTTGGAAAATTATTTTCAAAAAAATATCTAATTTTTGAATTCTACATGTCGTAAAATGGTTGGGGTGAATTTTTTGAATTTATCTAGGGAACATAAATTTATCATGAATAGAAAAAATGCAGTTTTGTGTTTTTATTTTGTTTAATGAAATCAAAATGATTTAATAATTAATATAAAATTATGGTAGAATTTTTTATTATAAAATATGATATAAGGTGTCCCATGTTTCTAATACCATGATAAAATAGCATGAGAAATATAATGGTTTTGCAAAATCCACTAATGACATGTCATTTAAAATTAATAAAAAACACCCTCTCATTTACTATAAATACCAACCAATTCCTTTATTTTATTTCATTAAAAACTATTCATACAATATTATCTGGTATTTTTACCTCCATAATAATCCTCCGAAGGTGTTCTAAGTCCCCTAATGTCCCAGCGTTCATGATTTAGGAGTTACTCTACATGGTAAGGGAATCTACCACCCTTCTCTTTTTCAAGCTTTCATTTTATGTAATTATTTTTAAATTTCAATTGGATTATGTTGGGATATGTCATTTCATATCCTCCTTAATTTTCATGTTATGTATGAATAATGAGATACCACTTTTCTCTCATGAAAATATTTTATGAATTTTCATGTGACGTCGTTAGGATGCCGAACATTCTTTAAGGATTTTTTAACTTTTGTTTTATTTCGAGTTCCCCTAATTTCTTTTTTTCCTTCCTCAAATCTTTTCATCCAAATTTTAAGATAACTCTAGTACCTTAAATGTAATAATTTTATTTGTGATAATGGAATAATTCATAACTGTCTCTCCTTTCCCCTTATTTTATACTAGAAATAAAAACTTCATACGAGATGTGTTAAATTATCACATTCAAGGACGGTGAGTATTCAATTTCTATTACCATAGTTAATTATGTTCAGTTAAACCATTTTTATGGTTGAAACCGACAATAATAGATGTATTATAACGTATTTATGGTTTTTAATCCGTTTATAAACTTGATACTAATGTATAAATCCAAATGAGTTCGTTGTGATTAAGAACCACCAATTAACCAAAACAATTGTCCTTAATGTTTTATATAATGATTAATCTTCACTACAAAAAACCAGATGAATTTTATGACCATGTAATCTTCTATATGTTAAATAATAACATACAAAATATATTCTAGGAAACCATTCACATTCTACTATTTTATCCATACCTGAATACAAGTAAACCGATGATGAAAACAAAGGAAAAAACACTCCCAAATAATGAAATTGAATATATTAACTCATAAAAAGGAAATTAATGAACCGAATAAGGTTATAAGAAATAAATTAAATCTTTTATAGGATCTGGTATTATTAATTTATGAACCTAATTTTATTATTCAGTTCATTAAGATGAAGTAAGGGATATCTCCAGACTTAAGGTAAGCATTTTCCACCCAAACATTTATAATCATTCAGGTTACTTTTATTATCTACTCACATATATTAAATTATTATTAATTCAAATTTAATCCTCATAATTTCTTATTGAATGATAAATATATGTTTACCAACCAGAATACTTATTGCTTTTTTGTTGATTTATGCATTTTAAAAGGAACTTTTAAAATGTTTTCCTGAAATACTAGCCCGATTCAAGGGAATTTCTAAATTATTGCCTAATTTCAAGAGCACTCTATAATATTTTTTTTAAATGATTCTCATAGAATAAATACTTTTATTATGATAACGCTACCTCAAATAACTTATGGTTTTATAGAGTTATTTTTCCAAAAGAACTCTTCTTTTTCAAGTAAAATGGTTTTTATAACAAGAATTTGTCATTGATTTTAAAAAATAATTTTCACCCATTTAAACACTCTTGTTGATTATTATGTCTAAATGGGGTTAATATTTTATGATATCACCCACTATATTTCGACTTTGTATGTGATATCTTAAAAATATTCACCAATTTACTCGAAATGGTTAGTGTTTGTTCTTAATGTCCAGGGAAAGTTATTTAAATTTCATATGTTAGTTTCAATATGGATGTATATGTTATCTATATTTATCTCCAATAATATGGGGAATGAATTTGTCTTAGTAAGTGTCTGGTGGGGACCACTATATCCCCTTAGTGCATGAGTAGGTATCATGAGGCAAACAATGGTCTTGTCATGCGGACTTGACAAAGTGGATATTTATGGAATTGTTACAAGGCCTTGATGGTATGGTTATGATACCCAATATTATGCATTCCCTCATGATAGAACTATTATTGATAGTTCATGTGTTTATTCTTCTTGTATAATACCCAAGATTATGTTTTCTTTTAGAATTATTTATTCATTGTCTAATCATTCCATATTATGTCCAATATTTTTTAAGGCATGTGTTTTTAGTTATTCGTCATGCCACATGTTTATGTTTATGATATCTTCTACTCTATATATTAACATTACTGAGCATTTGAGACCACCACTTTCTTAGGATTCATTTTCCAAGGACATGAAGAAGTTTATTTTGAATGAATTACAGGGATAAAAATATAGTAGCGGGTGTTCCCAATAAAACTTATGTGTTTTTTTAATTCCAAGTTGAAATGATGAATTAATGGATGTATATTATTTCCAAAGAAACTAAACAACTCAGACCTTTGGGATGCATATTCCTTGTTTATATTCCAATGTAATAAAATAAGGTACCAACTCCGGGAAACTGGGCTCATATCATTATGGTTGGTATCAGATGAACGTTAGTATAAAACGTGAAAAATATATATATAAATTATAGATTAAGGAGAAAATACATAATATAGTCATTGAGGATAAATGTACAATAACATCCTGGTATTTAGGTAAGTAATATATTATGTGGATATTTCTAGACTATACATCCCTATCTAGATACAACAAGTGGACGTGGTCCTTTAACAGATGTACCTAGGAGTGAAAACCCCAACAAGGTGTCTCTGGCTTGGCCTGGGGTATCTTGGTACATGACAACGTGCCTTACTGCGCACCTGTTTTGACACGCCAGGGGGATATGAAAATGATAATTCACATTTTCTTTACAAGACATTATGAAATATTTAAATGTAATATTTTCCATAATGAAAACCTATTTTTGATTATGGGATTAGATATTCATGCTATGTATTTTTCTACATAATGTAGTGTATACGATTATTTATAAATGGTGACTAGTGGAAGAAATAGAAACCACATGAACACGCATGTTCCATGTAGGTATTACCCTCTAATGAAAGATAATGATGTTGGATCTAGTGCTATGACTGGTGTTGAGGAACTTATAACTATACTATAAAACCAGAATTAGGTTATGAATAATAAAATTACCTATATGAAACATCCAAATTCACAATGTGCGGGAGATATTTTAGATCTCTTTATTCGATAACAACCTCCATTATTTTTGGGGAAAAACACCCATTCGTAGAAGAGGAGTGGATAAGTTCATTGGAAAAGATTTTTATCACATTGGGATGTAAAGAAAGAGATAATGTTATCATGGAAGTTTATTGAATACCATGAGATATAGATCAGTGGTGGTCTTCAATCCAAAACATGAAGGAGAAGGAGCAAGTAGAAGAAATGGAATGTAGAGATTTTAAGGAAATATTCTTAGAAAAATATTTCCCTTGTGAACAAATAAAAGAGATGGAAAGGTATTTTTTGGTATCTGAGGGAAAAATAGGAAAATAATTTTTCAACGTATGATTCTAACTTCACAAGGATAGAAGGACATGCTGCAGACTACACACATAATCCAACGATCAGGTTTGATTGATTATTTGATGATATAAAACCATTCCTCTAAAGGGATCTAGTCTCAAAAAGATTCTCTTCATATAAAGATATAGTCTCATGCGTTTTCAAGATGAAAAATTATTTTTCAATGTCTTATGACTTTAATGTAATGAAAGGGTATAATATGGATAATAAAAACACTAGAAAATGAAATAAGGTAATGGGGAAGAGGGGAAGAGTTGACCTTGCACCCTATAGTAATTGTGGGGAGAAACACCCTGACACTTTCTTGAAGGGAATGCGAGTTTGTTACAAGTGCGTAGAGAAATTCCACCAATCTCAGCATTGTAATAAAAATAATGAAGCTACCAATGTTCAATGACACTATTTTTGGGAGAAGGGAGATTATGCACATGAATGTCCTAAGCATCGGAGAACAATTCTCTAAAGAATGACTAGGGAGATGTGGTGGAAAAATCATCTCCTCAAATATATCACATGATGTATTTGATTATATATCATCATATTATTTCATATCTTCCATGTTTTCTATGAAAATTAGATATTTTCAATTTTATTTATTAAGGGAGTTGTCAGTGAAAACTCATAAAGGAATTATTATAGAAACAATATTGAGTCAGGAAGTCCCCATTATGGAAGAAAAATGTGATTTATCTGCTGATTTTATTATCATACACATGATCTTATTTGATATAACTTTTGGTATGGGTAATCATTCAAACCATGATACAAAAATTTATTTTAGGAATAAAGAGATTTCAATTTTTTAAGACTATGTGGATTCCCTTATCTTTAGATAAGAAACATAACAATCTGATTCTTATCACAATCCACCCCTAGTAGATCTACTGAATTCAATTTTTATAGAGGAATGGAATGAAATAATTATAGGAGAGGGAAGGAATTTTCAAGAAGAGTAAGTACATACTATGAAATAAGATGTTGATGTGTTTCCATAGAATTTACATGGACATCCTCTAGAGTGGGAAATTGAGTTTTCCATTGACTTAATTCCTGATTCAAGACCATATCAAAGACGCCTTATAGAATATAAATTTTCAAATTAGTGGAACTGAAAATACAACTATAGGAATTGGGTGATAAAATATTTATTCTCCCTATTGTTTATCCCTTGGAATCCCCTATTCTATTCATTAAGAAGAAAGATGTATCTATGAGGTTGTGCATTGAAAAAAGGGATATCAATGCTTTAACAATAATTAAGAAGTATCCCCCACCATGCATTGATGATTTATTTGATCTAATTCTTGGAGCTCAATAATTTTCAAAGATTCAACTTTGATCTAGATATCATCAGTTGTGTGTGAGAACGAAAGATATTCTGAAGACAACATTTCAAACCAGGTAAGAGCATTATGATTTTACGGTAATGCCTTTTGGACTGACTAATTAACCCTTTGTTTTCATTGATCTAATAAGGATGCACCTAAAAATTATCAAAGAAGGTGAAACATAAATACTTTTTCATTTGGTTTCCCAAGAATTTTTATTAGAAAGAGTTAAAGTCTCTCAACTTGATGATGAGATCCATCAAAAAAATTAATATTTTGAAATATGGGAAGTTGGATAACATTGTATGTGAAGATGGAATTATAAAATTTGGTAAGAGGATATGTGTTCCCTCAATACCTAACATAAAAATATATTTATTTGATAATTCCCATAGCTAAAATTTTTCTATACAGCATGGTAAGAGTAAAATGTATATATATTTGAAGGAACATTTTTGTTGGGACCACATAATGAGGGATATGGCTGATTATTTAACAATATGTATAGTATGACGACAAGAGAAAGCCGAACGACAATATCCTAGAGGATTATTGAAACATATATGTATTAATACAAGGAAATGGGATGAAATCACCATGTAGTTTTTCACTAGACTACCCAATACTTCAAGAAAGAATGTTGTATTATGGGTAATTGTTGATCGACTTATAAAATCTGCACATTTCCACACTATAAGGTAGGGTTTTCCAAGGGAGTATCTTGTAATAATTTTTATCAATTAATTTTCAAGGCTTCTAGGATAACCTCTTTAATAGTTTTTTATCTTGATCCTTTGTTTACATCAAAATTATGAAAAAGTCTTCAGAATGATTTGGATATTGATCTTCATTTGAGTAATGCTCATCATCCTCAAATAGATGGGAAATCAGAATGGAAGATCCACATAGTAAATGACTTTTTTTTATCATGATCACTTGATTTTAAAGGTATGTGGGATCATTATTTACATTTTTTTGGTGTTTTCCTATAATAATAGCTTCCATTCCAGTATTCAAATGGCACCATATAAGGAACTGTATAGAAAGATATGTCCTACCGCAACATGTTGGGATAAAGTTGGTGAAAGGAAGCTATTAGGAAAAAAATGTGGAGGAAAAAATATAGAAGGTAAATATTATACAAGGCCTTATAAAAAAAGATCAAAGAAGACAAGAAAACAATGTTGATAATCCGATGAAGGATTTGGAATTTCAAGTGGGAGATCTTGTTTTCATAAAATATCTATATGGAAGGGTGTTATAATATTTGGGAAGAAAGGGAACATGATCCCTAGGTACATAGGAAATTTTAAAATTATAGAGAGAAATGGAGCTAATTCACATAGTTTGGAAGTGTTACATAGCCTGTATAAAGTACACAATGTGTTCCATGTTTCAGTGTAGAGAATGTACATGCCAGACCCAACACATGTCCTCACTTCTGAAGGTATGGAATTGGAAATTGACCTATATTACTATAAATACCCTATCTGTGTTTTAGAAACTATAGAAAAAGGTGTTGGGTAATCAGATGACTTAAATAGTAAAGATAATTTGAAAAAAATTCAAAAAATCAAAGAGGCAACATGGGATACTAAGGTGATTTTGATAAATATCTACCAAAATCTATTTGTGAGGTAACATTTTGGACATTTAGAAGATAAATTTTTTTAAGGAGGGGATAATGTTACACACCATGATTCTGAACGTAATTTTAATATTGAATGCATGAAACAAAAAACCTATACAAAACATCACCTTGTTATAACCTAGCAAGAAAACATAACTTTTCCACCTTTGTGATTTGAATTTCAAAAAACTGTCATACACAGTAGCATTCAGTTAGATATGTAGAGTCTGATAAGGAAAACATAAGTTTTAATGAATAGTAACATACCCTTATAAATAGTAATATTACTCATATGAATAGTAATTAATAGAATATTTTCCAAAAAAAGTAACATCACCCATTATTGTATAACTTCAATTTATACATCTTATAAGTGACATAACAATCATAGTATGAGTATTGGTATTTTTTATGTCATAATCATTTTATTTACAATTTTATGATTAATTTAATAATTTAAAATGGAAATTCATTATCATAAAATTTAATAATAAATTTTTACTTCATTTTATTATTTTTATATGATAATTTTTTGGGGCGTTGATTAATTTCTTAAGGTGTAATAAAATGAGTTATAGTTTTAATTTTTTAGAAAAAAAATATTATTTTATTTAAAAAATAAATTAAAAATATTTAGAAAATTATTTTCAAAAAAATATTTCATTTTTAATTCTACGTGTTAAAAAATGTTTGGGGTTATTTTTAGTGTTTTTTCTAAAAGACAGGTATTTTTAATGAATAATAAAAATACAGTTTTGAGTTTTGAGTATGTTTAATGACATCATAATGATTTATAATTTCAATAAAATTATGGTCGATTTGTGTACATTTAAAGTTTATATAAGGTTTCACATGTTTATAATACCATGGGAAAATACCATGGGAAAGCCAATGGTTTTTTCAAAACTACTAATGAGGTGTCCTTTGAAATTAATAAATAAATCTCTCTCATTTACTATAAATTCCCACTCATTCCTTAATATTCTTTCATTCCAAACTCATAATCCTTGATTATATAGTATTTCTACCTCCCAAGAGTCCTAACATGGTGTCCTCAAGCCCCCAAGGTCCCAACATTCATGTTATAGGAGTTACTTTATAAGGTAAGAGAATCTCCCACCCTTTTGTTTTTTCAAGCATTCATTTAATGTTATTCTTTTTATAATTTCAATAAGATTATGTAGGGATATGTAATTATATATAACCATTACTGTCCATGTTATGTATGAATGATGATATAAACCTTCTCTATCATAAAAATATTTTATGAATTTTTAAGGGACGTCATTAGGCTGCCAAATTTTGGTAGTGGATTTCTCAACTTGTCTTTTATTTTGAGTTTCTTTATTTTTTTATTACTCACCTATTTTCATCAAAATGTTAAAATAAATCAATTTTCTTAAATATACTGGAATATTTTTTTGATAATGTAATAATTCATCATCAACCCTCCTGTACCCTTATTTTTTACTAGAAATGAAAACACCATCCAAGATGTGTTAAATTATCACCTTCAAAGAAAACAGATTTTCAATTGGAATTACCATATTCATTTATGATCATTAAACTATTTATTGTTTTAAATATACTAAAAAACATGTATAATAAGGTATTTATATTTTTGGAATACTTTTTTACACATGATCCTAATTTATAAATCAAAATGTGTTCACTGTGAGAAAGAACCATCAATTAACCCAAACAATTGTCATTAAAGTTTTATATAATGATTAATCTTCACTCAAAATAACCAAATGAAATTTATGACCATGTAATATTATATTTGTTCACTAATAACATACATATTCTATATATAACAACCATTTTCATTCTAAAAGTTTATCCATACGTGAATATAAGTAAACTGATCATGAAAAGCAAGGAAGAAAACACTCTCAAACAATGAAATTGAATCTCTTAACTCATTAAAAGGCCATTAATGAACCTCATATGGTTATAAAAAATAAATTTAATGTTGTGTAGGTCCAGGATGTTTTAATTTACAAACCTAAATATTATTATTCAGGTCATTAAGATCAAGTGAGGAACATCTATGGTCTTAAGTTAAAGGTTTTCCTCTCAAACCTCTTTTTTCATTCTAGTTACATTTATTATACACTTACCTCAACTAAAATATTATTCATTCATATTAACTCATCATAATTTCTATGAAAATTTTCAGTATATATTTACCAACTATAATCTATCTCTATTTTATCAGTATTTATACATTTTAAAAGGAACTTTCAAAAATTGTTTCCAAAATACAAACCTGATTCAAGGGAATTTTTCAAATATTACCTATATTCAAGGTAATATGTAATATTTTTTTAACAAACATTATTGTCATAAAATCACTAATTTTTATTATGATAAATCTACCTCAAATCTCTTCTAGTTTAATATAGATATTTTCCAAAAAAAAACTTCTTTTCAATGTAAAAGGGTTTTTAAACAATAATTACTTGATTATTTTAAAATATTATTTCTCCTATTTCGACACATTTTTTGATTCTAATGTCTAAATGAGGTTAATGTTTAATGATATCATCTACTATGTTTTTATTGTGGAAGTGCTATCTTAATTTCATTCACCAATTTACTCTTAATGGTTAGTGTTTGTGCTTAACGTTCAGGGAAAGTTATTTACATTTCATATATTAGTTTCTATATGAAAGTGTATGTTATTTATCTTTATCCCCATTCATAAGAGGAATTCAGTAGTCTTAGTAACTGTCTGGTGGGGCCCACTATATCCCCTTGATGCATAAGTAGGTCTCATAAGACAAACTATGGTTTTGGCATGAGGCTTTGAAAAATGGATATTTATGTTCTTGGCATGAGGCCTTGATGGTTTCGCCATGATGTACCACATTATGCATTCCCCCATTATGAACCTATTATTGATAGTTCATGTGGTTATTGGGCTAGTGTAATACCCATGCTTATGTTTTATTATGGATTTATTTTTCTAGTATTTAATAATTCCATATTATGTTCATGTTTATTTTTTAAAACCTGTGTTTTTTGTTATTCACTATGCCTCATTTTTAGGATTATAATATATTTTATTGTATATTTTACCCTTATTGAGCATTTGAGATCACCCATTTCTTATTTTCCATTTTCTTAGGGTTGGAAGAAGTTTATTATGAATGACCCACAAGGATAAACTTATAGTTGTGTACGTTCCCAAAATAAATTATCTTCTGTATTTAATTACAAGTTATAATGATGAATTTATGTATGTATATTGTTTCTAAAGCTAAAAAACTACTTAGTACTTTATGATTCATATTCCTTATTTATATGACAATGTAATAAAATAAGGTACGAACTCCAGGAAACTGGGGTTGGGTTTTTACAACCAGTAAAAATAAATTTACCTAAAAATTGTATAAAAATTACAAAATTACAATATAGGGTTATCAAAACTATCATATTTCTGGTATATCACCCAACAAAACCCACATTTCTTGTATTCCTACCCATTAAAATGAAATTTTTTCATAAAACCTACTCGATGAAACATGAAAAATACAATCCATAAACCCTAATTCTGGATTATTTGTTTTTCATTTGATTAAAAAAAACATTTTAATGATATGTTTGCCCCTTGATAATAACTAAAAACAAAAAATATTTTCATGTTCCCATGAACACATCACACTATACCCATTGAGCTATGTCAGATTTTTTATTTCCCCCGAATGTTATCCCTTGCTTTTGAATCACAACTATGGAATATTTGAACATACCTATGGAGAGTATTTTAAATACCAAACAACACCCAAACACAGACTAGGTTAGATGTTCCCTTCATCCCTTCCAATATATTCCTATTTCACCACATAGAAGTTTTACTCTCTTTATCAAGAAAGGCTTTGCAAATGATATTTTTACCATGTAACTAATCCACATAGACATGTGTTATATATATATATCCATCATGAGAACACAACAATTCACCATTTATTTGTAATGGTATAGACCTCTCTTGTCAATTCCTTGGAAAAAATCTAGAGTTTGAGGTGTTCTGGGAGGTCAAGGTGACTCATCCCCAACACTTTTCTAAATTTCCAGTTATGTGAACAGTGATTAAAATTTTATGAACTATGTCACAGTGAGTATGAAATGGTAAGTTAGAAACGATGAGTCAGAAATTGTGAGTCAAAAAAGTGAGTTAGAAATGGTGAGTCAGAAAGGGTGAGACAGAAATGATGAGTCAGAAATTGTGAGTCATAAACAGTGAGTAAGAAATTGTGAGTCGGAAATAGTGTGTCAGAAATGGTGAGTCAGAAATGGTGACACAAAAATGGTGAGACATAAATAGTGAGTCCGAAATGGTGATTCAGAAATGGTGAGTTAGAAACGGTGAGTTAGAAATAGTGAATCAGAAATGGAGAGACATCTCATGAACAATGTTTCCAGACCTGTTTCATATTTTCTTTTCCAAATTTCCATATTTTCTTCAAGTTTCTCAAATTTAAAATTTTATTAGACTTAAAACGCATTTATGGAATCTCTTTAAGAGTTTTAAGCTGAATCAAATCCCATTACTACTATACTAATTTTCCAAATGCCAGGATTCATTTTCTTGGTGAAACTGCATGGTTTAATGCAATCAGATTTTTAATGGAATAATACACAGTATCCTAAACTGCTACTCTATTAAATATTTCAAGGGGAAAAGATATATTACTCTCTTCTTCTTTCTCCTTGTTCTTTGGTATGATATGCTTTGACCTTTCCTTCCTTCCCATAGGAGTCGTGTGATCAAACTTTTTCCCATGGATTGGTTTCCCTCGACATTCTTCTTGCTGGAAGTTCACCCCTATTTTGGTGAAACCAAGCTGTAACAATAAATCTTCGATATTAGGTATGATTCATCATCATTATTTTGTGTTCATATTTTACTATTTCTCCTAGCCATATTATGGCATGTGATCTCCATGATTCTAATAGAGTTTCTTAGGTTTCGGTTTGTGTGGTCGTGTCGCGACATCCTCAGGTGGATGCAGTTGTCATTGGAGGAGGCGATCATGATCTGTTGAGTGGATCATTATCATATAAAGATCATTAATAACCTTTTTAAGGTATGGGATTCATTTCTTCTCTTTAATTTTTACATGAAACTGTAGAGTTAGCATTTTTTAGCCACTGGATCACAATGTAATTGAAATAATAAATATTTGAACCGGATAAATAAATTGATATCGGTTGTATGTTATTGGCCTTTGTTTTTCTAGATAGTATAACATCAATGATTTCTTTTTTTAGATGTTCATTATTGTTAAAAATTGTCAATGAACGTAAACTGAAATTAATTGCTAACTGTTTGGCTAAAGATAAAGAGGCATGTAAATGAACTTGGTTCTTCTTGTTGTAATTTGATGTTAGTCAAATTGGTGCAGTAAGCATGTTAAATTTATCTGTAATAGCTTATAGTTTAGGATTCCCAAATATGGAACCTATGGATACTAAATAATTTAATTCAATATGGATTAAATAAATGATTGTTTTATAATTCCTTAATGGGTTCTGAGTTACCCTCTTGCTTTCTTAAGGGCTAAGAGCCCGGGTGATATGATGGTTGTTTTCCTGCTGCTTGTTTCATGATGTGTACATGGGAGGCTATTGTGACATATAGAGTCAGGGATGCCTATTTGGTTGTGGCAGTAGTTGACGCCTAGATTGGCGAGATGCATCCGTTTATGCATGAGGGTGTCAGGGAGGACACCAGGGATGATGAGATGGGTTGGATGTGAATGTTTGGTTTTCTGGTGATTCTTCATGGTTGTTTATCTTCTTTACATTCCCCACTACTCAAGGATGATGTTCTTGCTTACCCTTCTTCCGAAAGTGGGGACTATTAATGGGGTATTCCATGTACTTTTCGTGTTTAGATTCTCAAGGGAGGATAGGTCTTTGCTCTTGTTATAGGAGGCAAAGACTCGATGGGTAGTTAATTTACTCACTGGGTTTAACCCCTTGTGTTTAATAGCACATATTGCTTTTCAGGAATGCATGGGAATATGATAAATTAAGGTTGTAAATAAATAATCAAATAAATGATGTTAACCCATGGGGTTTGGAGTTATCTAGGGAGTAATACTGAGGTTGGGATATGAAGGAATAGTGTACTTTGGGTGTGATGCTAATGAAATTTAATGTGGAATTATTATTGGTTAAATAATGTTTAAATAGTTAATTAACGTAAAGAGTAACTGATAAAAATGGAATGATGTAATGTATTAAATCTCTTTAAATGGTCGTGTGCTTATACGATACATATTATTAGAAGTAGCATCCCAGAGTCCAAGAGACGTTTGCTATAGTTGAGTCTAAGATTAGGTGATGCCCATATTGTGGTAGTGAGATATACTGTATTCTTTACTTTTTGTGTTTCAATATGCTACTCCACCCTGTCAGTAAGGGAATTTACACCCCAAGGATTCTGATCCCTGAGGGGGGGGGGGGGGGGGTTCCCCAACATTCCAATGGGAGGATGGATGACTGACTACCCCCTTTGTCCCCACTCTCTCCTCTTGGTAGAAACTTGTGATAGAAGACACATTGGTTAGTTTTCCCCATATATGTGGGTATAGAGATGTAATTTATTGTGTTTATTCACACACATATATTCTAAATATAGTTTTCTAAGGACCACTATAGGTGTAATGTGTATAGGCTTTGATGTCTTGAGGATCCTTACTCAGTGTATGGGTTTTAATGGATTGGGGTATAATACCTGATGTCTGATACACATTCTAAGAGCTGTGGTGGCTCCCAAAAAATACATGGTTACATTTCTTACATGAACATGGTGGTTTTGTTGCACGAGGTTCATGTTGTGGTGCTTCTCCCAAGTGTCTGCGGGCAAGCCTTTTGGAGAGAGATTCTTTTGACGTGCAACGTTGGGGGAAAGCGACAAACCAGTGGGGAAGTATTAGTGGGTTACCCTTAATATTATTTATTATATTATTTATTCTTGTCTGTGTTACATGGTGAGAGTAGCCAAGGAGAGGCTAGGAACTTAGTATAACTATTCACGTGACAAGTTAGTTTCACTTGTTGTTCACTGTGCTTTTTCATGCATTATTTAATTTGCACGAGAAGCTTCAGGGAGGATCCTACTGAGTATACTTTTATACTCAACCTATGTCTATATAAACTGTTTTTTAGGTCACTTTGAGCAGGTTGGAGATCAGACTGGTTTCTACGAGCTTGGGGTTGCCGGAGCTGTTTGGGCTTGTGGTTACTGCTATTTTTACATTCCTTTGGGTACTTGCAGTTTTTCACCTATCAGTTGTAGTAGTTTTCCATGACATTTCATATGTTTAATTGGGATTTATATTATCTTACTGGTTCAGTTGGAGTTGGTTGGTTACTATATTGTCATCGTTTTCCACATGTGTTCTCTTAGAGGGCAACTCCTCCCATTTGTTTGTTCGCTATAGCCTCAGTGCTAGTCACCAACCTGGGACATACTGGAGGCGGGACTCGGGGGTCATTATCTCCCTTCATACATTGCCGGCCCAGGAGGGGTACACTTTGTGGGGAGGGGGACATGACAAATTTGTATCATATGTGAGGGTGAGAGAGAGGATCGAGTTTGGAGTTAGGTACAGGTGAGGTTTCATGGGTTAGAAGGGAAACAATGTCATTCATGTTTAGGAAGTGATGTAAAAACTAGAGATTGGGTGAGGCATAAGAATTTAGGGACCCATATGATTTGATGTATAAACCTTTATGTTTACAATGGATACTAAACATTGTGATACTAGTTTTAGGTTAGAGACCTAGGAAAGGATCATGCATCATTCTTCATTGTTCCTATGTTTGAATAGGTAGACCATGGGATAGGTTAACCTAAGACGAATAAAAGAAAACAATTAATTAATTAACTAATGTTGAGTCTACCATATTATAGGATTAGGAGTTATAACTATTTTTTATTTTAGAGGTATGGATCTAGGTCGGTGTCCTCATCAGGATCGTTTAAAAGATGTCCAGCAAGCTGTGCTAGCAGATTGCCACCGGGTAGAGGTCGACGATGATGACACTTGGAGGAGGAAAATCCGAGAGTTTTATCACCAGTCTCTACATAAGTACAATGGCTCTGTTTCTAATGCAGTCATAGAAGACTGGTTGGAGGAGGTCGAGATAGGCTTTAGTTCGATCCATGCTCGGATGGAGCACTGGATGTCCGAGGTTGTGACGATGCTGCATGGATCAGTGAGGTAGTGGTGGTTCTTGTTCTTTATGGATCGCGAGGAGAAAGCAATGTAATGGTAGAAGTTCTGAGACAAGTTTATAGTTGAGGTTCCTTAATTGACCAAAATAGTGTTCAGTCGCCAAGCACTTCTTACCCTTCGATAGGGGAGCTCCAGTGTGAGATATTTTGGAATCCGTTTCAGGAACCTTTTGTGATATTCTTCGGACCTATTTCCAGATGAGGATGCCAGGGCATGGCATTTTGAGGAGGCTTTGTGTCCAGTGATCCAGCAACAGGTCACCCCATTTATGCTGAAGAAATATGTTGAGGTGTTGGAAAGGGAAGTGGTCATCGAGAGGACTTTGGCCTGAACTGGATTATCAGAATAGGGGAGTTGTCGTGATTCCTCATGAAGCAGAGCTATGGTTTGGGGTTCCCAGTTTTCAGTGTAGAAGAGTTTTCGTTCGACTGGGGTAGGTCCCAGCCTTCAACATCTCATTTCATGAGGGACCACATCTCTTAGACCTATTCCAAGGGATCATGCGCTTGTTTTTCTTATGGTGGTTGAGTTCATCAGCAACGAGAGTGCCCAAACTTTTAGCGCAGTCATCATGCACTAGGTTTTCCGCTCCAGGATCCTCCGTTGTGGCAGTTCCAGCCGAGGCAGCAGTAACAGGTTGCCCCAGATTTAGATCACTAGAGGGTAGATGGTGCAGGTAGAGGATAGTCCCATAATTATCCCTATCCTCAGAGATCAGAGCATGACCATGGTGGTGGTCATCATCAGGGTTAGAGAGGCTATGGAGGAGGTCGTGGTCAGCTTCATGCTTTAGCTTTGCCAGTGCTAGGTGAGCCAGATATCGTTTGAGGTTCCCTTTTCATGTTTTCTAACATTGTATATGTCTTGTTTGATTTAGTAGTGACCAACTAATTCATATCACCTACCCTTTTCCATGCTTTGGGACATGATATTGAGAGGCTTCTAGTGCCCTCGGTGTTGACTATACTAGTTGGAGGTTGAGCTGACTTGTTTGAAGTATGTAGAGACTGTGGGCTAGTGCTGGGGTAGCACCACTCTTTTGGAGATTTCCTATGTTTAGGAATACAACCATATGATGTCATTCTCAGTATGGATTGGTTGTATTCAGTGCAATCTATTTTGGATTGATTCTGGGGAAGGTTGTGTTTTTCGATGTAGATGGATACTAGTGGTGTTCTTCGGCGAGTGAGACCCTCAGATGGGTTATAGGCGTCTTCCATCCATATCATCCATGAGAGCTGAGATGATGTTGTGTTCTTCAGAGGTTCTGCAGTTGGAATTTTCTAGGGTCATAGAAGAGTACCCTGATTTCTTTCCAGAAGAGGTTGTAGCATTACCCCATCAACGACAGATCGAGTTTGGTGTCAATCTATAACTAGGAGTGTCTTCTAATTATATGTACCCATATAGGATGGACCATTCTGAGTTGAGAGAGTTATGTATATAGATTGATGGTCTGTTAAAGTTTAGTTTTGTTAAGGTGACTGTCACTATGGGGTGAACCGGTTTTGTTCGTGAAGAAGGATTACAGAATATTAAAGTTGTGTGTAGATTATTGTTGCTAAAACAAAGTGACAAAAAAGAATCACTATCATCTTCTTAGGGTTGATGATTTATTCGATCAACTGAAAGGTGAAAGTAGGTTATAAAAGATCGATTTGCGGTCATGATATCATCAAATGCATGTGAAGGAAGAGTATATACTAAAGACTACTTTCCTTTATTGCGATGGGAATTATGAGTTTGTTGTAATTCCATTCGGTGTGAAGAATGCTCTAGATTGTTCATGGGATTGATGAACTCTGTGTTCCGTAAGTTCATGGACAATTTTGTGGTGCTTTTCATCGACGACATCATTGTTTACTCAATGTATAAGAAGGAGCATGAAGATAATATACATACTTTTTTGGGATTTCATCGTCAACATAATCTATTTGGGAGGTTTTCTAAGTGTGAATTTTGGGTTCAAGAAGTCTGTTTCATGGGGAATGTTGTGTCCCAGCGAGGGGTAGTTGTGGATCCATCGAATATAGAAGTAGTTGTGTCTTAGGCATCCCCCAAGACAGTGTCAGAGATGTAGAGTTTCCTTGGTCTCGTAGAGTACTAAAATAGGTTCATAGATGATTTATCTTAAGTTGTAACTCCTATGATAGCTTTGACCGGTAAGGATTAGGTGTTCATATAGGCTGATCAGTGTTAGGAAGCTTTCGAGTATCTATAAGAGAATTTAGTAAGTGCTCCAGTTCTTTGTCTCCCAGTAGAGGGAGTTCATTTCGATGTTTTCTGCGATGCTTCACATATGGGGTTAGGATGTATTATGATGTATAAATGATCAGTTGTTTTTTATTGTTCTCAGTAGTTGTGACTTCATGAACGTAACTATTCCACCCACGATCTTGAGTTGGCAGCTGTGGCATTTTATCTGAAGTTGTGGAGACATTACCTCATTCAAGAGCGCTTTGTGGTTTTCACTAATCACAAAATTTTGCGGAATGTTTTATCCCTACGTGACTTGAACTTACAACATCATTGATTGATGGAGTACATACATAAATACGACATTGAAATAACATATACACCTGGAAAGGGGAATTTTTTAGCTAATGCGCTGATTCAAAAGTCCCGTAGTAATGCTGTGTCAGAATCTGGTGATTTCTAGAGAGTAAGGGATGAACTTTTAGCATTACATATTGATATGGGAGAAGTTGGGGGAAGAGGTTGTATTTTCTAGATAATGGTGCAATAGTATCTGTTGCAGCAGGTGGAAGATTCCTAGTTGGGGGATCTTGAGGTGGAGGTCTAGAGAGACCAAGTTGTTTGTTGTGAGGCCCCTAATGGTTGGACTGAGAATGAACAACACTAAGTGTTGTATCATGCAAGGATTTTTGTTCATTTTATGATGTATGAGATAGTTCTCAGAAAGTTCCACAGTTCTCCTTTAGCGGTGCATCCTGGTGGGAAAAAGATTTACTGAGCCTTGAGGAGTCAGTTTGGGTGGCCTGGGCTGAAGCATGTGGTTTCAGAGTTTGTTTCTTGATGTTTAGTCTGCCAGAAGGTCAAGGCTGAGAACCATGTACCTAGTGGTTTACTCCATCAATTAGATATTCCTCAGTGGAAGTGGGATGACATCTCAATGGAATTCGTTATTGGTTTACCTCGAGATCTAGGTAGACATGATGTTATTTGGGTGGTAGTGGATCGTTTAACAAAATCTTCCCACTTCATAGCGATCAAGGAGTCGAGCTTAGTGGAAGTTTTGTTGAGGATGTGTTCGGAGGAGGTGGTGATACATCATGGAGTCCCAAGGAAAACCATTTCTGATCGAGATCTTCACTTTACTTTTAGAGTGTGTATAGATCTCCAGCAAGATTTCGGTTCTCAGCTATGCCTTTGCACTACTTTTCATCCTCTAATGGCTGTTCATACAGAGCGAACCATCCAGACTCTTGAATACATGTTATGCTCATGTGTTCTTGATTTTGGAGGTTTGTGGATGAGGGACTTAACCTTGGTGGTGTTCTCTTACAATAATAGTTTTCACTCCACCAATGGTATGGCGCCATTTGAATCCCTGTATGGACATACATTCCTTTTTTCATTGTGATGGACTAGGGTTGGAGAGTTAGCAATTATCAGACCAAAACTAGGGAACAATACAAAAGAGATGGTTCAAGTGATTCGTGAGAGGATGAAGATAGCGCCAGATCATCAGAAATCATATGTCGATCAAAGGAGGAGACCATTGGAGTTTGATGTTGGGGATCACATGATTCTGAATGAGACCTCCTATCCTAGGATGTGAAGGTTTGTTTATGGGAGTAAGCTTTCTCCCCGGTTTGTTGGTCCTTTATAGGATTTGGCACTTGTTGAAGTTGTGGCGTATAAGATACCACTTCCCCCATATATGATCCGAATACACAATGTTAATCAAGTGTCACAGATCTGTTGTTATCTTCATCATGACTCTCATGTCCTTGATTGGGTAGAGATCGATATTGATGATGATGTGACCTTTGAGGAGTGACTTGTGGAGATCCAAGACCGCAATGATAAGTTGTTTCATGGGAATTATATTCCCTTGGTTTGTGTCTTGTTGCGACATGGTGACATGGAGGAGAGTACCTAGGAACTTGAGTCATAGATATGTTCTCAATACCCATAGTGGTTTGATGTTTAAAATATTTTCATCTAACGATGTCCCCTTTGTGGTTATAGACCTTTCATTTTTATAAGATTATTTTTTAGGTTTATTCTTGTGGATTTATCTCTTTTGAGAGGTATATTGAGGGGTGGTTGCTCATACCCCTTTTTAGTTTTATTATGGGATGTTTTTGGATTCTAGAGGAAGATAATTTTTTGAGTGGTATTTGATGTAATGGTTCGAACCTCCCTGGTCTATTCTTTGGCAGAAATATAGAGTTTGAGGTGTTCTGGGAGGTCAAGCTGACTCATCCCCAACACTTTTCCAAATTTCCAGTTTTGTGAATAGTGCTTCTAGTTTTATGAATAGTGTCATTGTGAGTCTGAAATGGTGTGTCAGAAACGGTGATTCAGAAATGGTGAGTCAGAAATGGTGAGTCCGAAATAGTGAGTCAGAAATTGTGAGTCAGAAATGGTGAGACAGAAACGGTGGGTCCAAAAAAGTGAGTCATAAACGGTGAGTCAGAAATGGGGAGTCAAAAATAGTGAGTCAGAAACGGTGATTCAGAAATGGTGAGACAAAAATGGTGAGAAAGAAATGGTGATTCAGAAACGGTGAGTCAAAAACGATGAGTCATAAACGGTGAGTCAGAAAAGGTGAGACATCTTATGAACAAGGTTTCTGGAACTGTTTCATATTTCCTTTCCCAAATTTTCAAATTTTTTCTAATTTCACCTATTTAATGTTTTCTTTGACATAAAACATATTTATAGCCTTGTTTTAAGGGATTTAAGGCTGAATCAAATTCCATAACTCATATATTAATTTTCTTAAGTAATGTGATGCATTTACTTGGTCAAACCGTGTGGTTTAATGCAATCTGATTTCTAATGAAAAGTCCATTGTATCTTAAAATGTTGCTCTGCTAAATCTTCTAAGGGGACAATATATCTTCCTTCCTTATTCATTATCCTGGTTCTTTTGTGTGAGATGCTCAAACCATTCCTTCCACCCCATAGGAGTCATTAGATCATACTTTTTCCCGTTGATTGGTCTTTCTCGACGTTCTTCTTGCAGCAAGTGCACCCCTGTTTTGGAGCAACCAAGCTGTAACCATCGATATTTGATATAAGTTATGATTCATAGTCATTCTTTTGGGTTCATCTTTTCCGGTTTCTCATTTCCATATTATGGCATGTGTTATCCGTGCTTCTAATGGAGTTTCTTGGGTTTTGGTTGGTGTGATCAAGCTGCGACATCCTCAAGTGGATGTAGTTGTCATGGGAGGAGGCGATCGTGATCCGTTGAGTGGATCGTTCTCATATAAAGAATATTAATAACATTTTTAAGGTAGGGGATTCATTTCTTATCTTTTATTTTTACATGCAACTATTGAGTTAGCATGTTTTAGCCACTGGATCACAATGGAATTAACATAATAAATATTTGAACTGGATAAATAAATGGATATCGATCATATGTTATTGCTCCTTGTTTTTCTAGATAGTGTGATATCCATGCTTTCTTTGTTTAGTTGTTTGTTCATGATAGAAATTGGTAATGAATGCAAACCAAAATTAATTGATAGCTGTTTGGATAATGATAAAGAGGCATGTAAATGAAACAGGTTCTTCTTATTGTAATTTTATGTTAGTCAAATTGGTGTAGTAAGAATTTTTAATTTATTTGTGATATCTTACTATATAGGTTTCCGAAAAATGGAACATTTGCAAAATAAATCGGTTAATTCAATATGGATTAAAGAAATAATTATTTTATAATTCCTTGAAGTGTTTTAAATTACCCTCTTGCTTTCTTAAGAGATAAGAGCCCAGTTGATATGATGGTTGTTTTCTTTCTGCTTGTGTTGTGATGTGTTCCTGGAGGGTGTTGTGATATTTGGGGGCTGGGAGGACTATTTGGTTGTGGTAGCAGTTGATGCCTAGAGTGGCGAGATGCATCATTTTATGTAAGTGGTTGTTAGGGAGGACACTAGGGATGGTGAAATGGATTGGATGTGAATGTTTGGTTTTACACAGATTCTTCTTATTTGTTTATCTAATTTACTTTCCCCACTTCTCAAGGAAACTTTTCTTTCTTACCCTTTTTCTGAAAGGAGATAAGATGCATGAGGTATTCCACATGCATTCCATGTTTATCTTCTCAAGGGAGGATGAATCTATGCTATCGCTATAGGCAGAAAAGACTCGAAGGGTAGTTCATCTACTCACTGTGTTGAGCCCCTTATTTTTAGAAGCATAGATTGTTTTTATAGAATGCCTGGGAATATGGGAAAGTAATGTTGTAAATAAATAATTGAATAAATGATGTTAACCCTTGGGGTTTGGAGCTTGATAGGGTGCAATGTTGAGGTTGATATTTGAAGGAACAGTGTACTTTGGGAGTGATGCAAATGAAATTTAAGGTGTAATTTTCATTGGTTAATTAATGTTTAAATAATTAATTAACATAAATTGAAAATGATAAAAAGGGAATGATGTAATGTATTAAAGCTCTTTAAATGGTCGTGTTCTTATAGGATACCTAGTCTTAGAAGTAGAAGTCCGGATTCTGAGAGACATTAGCTGTAGTTGAGTCTAAGACTAGGTTATGCCCATAGTGTGGTTGTGAGCTATAGTGTATATTATACTTTTTGGGTTTCTATACACTACTCCACTCTTTCAGTAAGGGAAACTGACACCCCAAGGATTATGATCCAGGGGTGTTTTCCTCAACATTCAAATCGGAGGATGCATTGATGACTACCCCCTTTTCCCCACTCTCTTGTCTGGGTAGTTACTTGTGCTGGCATACAAATTGGTTAGTATTACCCATATATGTGTGTAGAGGGATATAATGGCTTGTGGTTATTCACACACATATATTCTGGATATAGTTTTCTATGGACTACTATAGGTGTAACATGTATAGGCTTTGATGTCTTGAGGATCCTTACTCGGTGTAAAGGCTGTAATATCTTGAGGTATAATACCTAATGTATGAAACACATTATGTGAGCTGTGGTGGCTCCTTAAAACTACCTAGATACTTTTCTTATGTGGACGTGGTGGTTTTGTTACACAAGGTGCATATTGCGGTACTTATCCTAGGTGTCTTTGGGAAAGCCTTTTTGGAGAGAGATGCATATGATGTGAGACGTTGGGGAAAATCAGCAAACCAGTGGGGAAGTAGTAGTGGGGTACCCATTATATTCTTTATTATATTATATACTCCTGTATGCGTTACATGGTGAGAGTAGCCATGGTGAGGCTGGTAACTTATTATACCTATTTAGGTGATGAGTTAGTTTAACTTGTCGTTCATTCTGCTTTAGCATGATTTCTTTACTTTTTCACGAGAGGCTTCAGGGAGGAACCTACTGAGTATACTGTTATAGTCATCCTATGTCTATATAAACTAATTTTTAGGTCACTTGGAGCTGGTTGGAGATTATACTATTTTCTACTAGCTTGGGGTTGCAGGAGCTGTTCGAGCTTGTGGTTGCTGATATTTTTACTTTCTTTTGTGTACTTGTAGTTTTTCCCCTTTCAGATGTAATAGTTTTGCATGACATTTCATATGTGTACATGGGATATATTTTATCTTACTATTTGAGTTGGTGTCTATATTATTTCTCACTTCTGCATGTGTTCTCTTAGAGGGTAATGCCTCCCATTTATGTGTTTTCTATACCCTCGGTGATAGTCACCAACCCGTGGCCTACTGGAGGCAGGACTTGGGGGTCATTATCTCCATTATCACATTGCTAGACCAAGAGGGGTACACTTTGTGGGGAGGGAGTTGTGATAGGTCTAGTATGGTTTATATAGAATCCATTATAAATTCAAATCCCAATCTCTATCCCTTTATAAACTCATTTCAATGTGTCCTAATGATTTACATCTGACTCCCTCCCATGGTAGATTCACTTGGGTACTACCCAAAGGAATTCCCTTTTTTAATTTTACATTCCATATGTGATTTCCCATCAGATTATTAACATATAAGCTATGTTACTCAAAGTATGGTTATATCTTAAGGAATAATAAATTCTTTTGATCAACATAACTCATCTAAACCCCATGGTTCTAGAAACCCTTACATCTAAAAACCCATTAATAATAAAAATACAATTTGAAAGAATGTCACCTTACCCAACTAATTTATTGCGCCATTCCTCACATGGAGTCATAATTTTGGGAACTAAAAATAGGATCTATCCCATTAATAACTAATTCTAGATTTCAAGAAAAACTGCCCGACCAATTTCAATGATTTTATAATTTTTGGAATATCAACACATTCATTATAAAGAACTAATTCTGCTATCATTTCCTATATAATCATGGTAGTTCCTAATAAAAATAAATAACTTTATATCATATCACTCAAGAATTATTCTAATATTTAAATAATACATATATGATCCTCTCAACCTATGTCACATCATATTATTCATGTCATTCAATATATGAACCAACTTATGTGCCATTATAGAGAATGAGGGAGAACTAACCCATCCACTAAATATTTCACAGCCACATTCAAAATAAGAAAAACCACTAAAATTACCAAGATAACACATGAATCACAATATATAGAGTCATACATAAAAATACCAATTAAATACCACATTAATTTTTAAATATCATGATTATTAATATCCAACTAAGACAATTCTTATATATGGTAATCTATATCTCTAAAAAACATTTCCTATTAGAGACAATAAGACAACGAAGACCGAAAACTACCCACTCTAGGGTTATCATAAATAATTTATCCAACTATGATATAATATATCAATGTAATAATATCCATAATCTACCATTTTATTTTTATTTAATTAATTATCACCCTATAGGTTATCTAAGAAAACAGTAAATAATTTATTTTTTATGTTTTAATTTAAAAAAAACCGTTTTCTAAACTTTTTATCCAATAGTTTCTATTTTAAATTTTCTGAAAGCCATTTTCTATTTTGAAATCCATTTCACACCCATTATTATTCATTCACATATAAAATACACATAGATGTCTATTAAGATTCATAAACACACACACACACACAGTCTTTCCACATGGGTATAAGAAAAAACAATATATAAACACTACAACATAACACATAATAATTGTATCATCCTCTTAAATATAATATTAAAATGAAACAACAATATTCATATGCCACTAGTGACATGGTATTCCACCATATTAGTGTTCTTGGTAAAAAAGTCTAATTTAAATCTCAATTTCTGGCCATTATTACCGACATTGACTATGTAACAATGTTTATGACCTCCAAAACAAGGTTGTGATATCGATTTATAATGCCATGACTTGGGATCACATGAATAACAAATGAGCTTGTGGGAATAACATTACTTTAGTAGTCATAACACATACTGGAATACTATTCAAGTTGGCCAAATCCTCTACATTAATCATTTATCTAAAATTGGGGAACAGGTAAAATCAAATGGGTTTTCTCTTGACTAATACTAATCCAAACATAAATATGTATAGTTTGAATGAAATCATCTAGGAGAGAAGTTAAATCTTGTAGAGACCACTACAAGATCCATGATAGATGTATCACCATCTTTGAATACCACCAACACATATCTCAACCCTAGAACATATAAAGATATCTTAAGGGATTATCTTTTTAGAAGTTAGGAGGATAAAAATATGTATTTATTAGTGTAAAAGAGTTTCATTTATAATTTGTTTATTGTAACGACCTGAAATTTTGAATAAATCTCGTTTCCTAATTTTGTGTGTTATTTTATTTTTCATACTCAAAAAAACTGTTTCATTTGATAACATGAGTATAAATAAAATGAGACTGTTGGGTTTTGACTATTATATGACCATTAGTCAGTATGACCGTTGGAAACTGAATGTTGCGACTATTGTCTCTAAATACAAGTAATCTTGGTTAATTAATTTAGAAAGAAGATTTGATGGCCTCATTCAGTAGTCTTGGACCGATCAAATCCCATCTAACAGAACTTGGGAAGGAGGTAGCACCACTGCGCTTTTCTTTATACCAAACCCAAGCCGAACTTCATTGGGTGAAGCTAGAACAGAATCACCTTCGCGAGAAGTTCAAACTGATAGAAATTACTACTTGTGCGATGTTTGTCGAGCCGCCCTTAGATTCTCTCACCTTAGGACACCTTACACTTAGGTCCTATGCTAGGGTTATAAGGTGATATGTAAGGAGACCATAATTCTTTGTTATGAATAAAATTGTTTTTTCTTCTTATGGTGAAGTTTGGGAGTTTTCAAATGTTAGAATGAATATAGGATGTATTTTATTGATGTATTTTGAAAATAGGATATTTGAAAATATTTATGTAAACCTTAAATAATTAATGATGTGTAATGATTTTAAAAAAATGGTCTTTTACAAATGTGTTCAGTAAGAAATTTAGATTCTAATAAGATCAACTTAATTTTTGATGAATATTAGATTATGAATAGTGTTTTTAGGCTTAGGATTGGTAATGTGACCAAATGGATTAGTAATCTCACTTAAAGAAAGTATTAATATAATTTAGGCACCTTGATTAAGTAGTGTGATTCAATAAAATAGGTAAATAACTGTTTCATTAATCATTAGTCAAATATTATTTTTTTCGGGCGAATAGTGTTTTTTAATTAAAAATTAAATTAAAAATATTGAGAAAATTATTTTTATAAAATGGACTTTATTTTTGAACTTATATCATCGATATTATGTTAAGGTAATTCTTGGGGTTTTTTTCTGGAAAAAAAAGAATTTTTGGTGAATAGTGTTTTTATTTTAAAATTAAATTAAAAATATTTAAAAGATTATTTTTATAAAATAGTGTTTATTTTTGAATTCAGAGCATTGATATTATGTTATGATAAATTTTTGGGAGTTTTCGGAAAAAGTTGAATTTGCAGTGAATAGTAAAAATAGTATTTTAGGGTGTCAATATGTTTAATGACATCATGACTGCATCATGATGATGTCATGAGATATTTTAAGGGATGGTCGACTAAAGGGGATGAATTATTGTATTATGTGTCCCATGTGGCCAAATCCATGTGCAAATATGATGGGAAATCCCATGGTTTTTCCAAAACCACTAGTGAGGTGTCCCTTGAAATTATTAAAGTATCGCCTCCCTTTACCTATAAATACCAGACCCTTCCTCCTTTAGTTTTCACTCCAAACTCTCCCCCGATGAAGCTATGGACTCATTAACACCCAAAGAGTCCCCCCAAGGTCCCCCTATGCCTTCAAGGTCCCAAACTTTGATTTTTAAGAGTTACGTTCTAAGGTAAGGGATCCAACCTCTCTCTTTCTTTTCAAATACTCTCTTTTATGTTATTTATTTTACGCTCCATATTCTTATGCTGGAGGATATTCTTTTATAATCATCTTACTGCCCTTTTCTGTTAATATGTTTAGAGATCCCTTCTTACTCTCATCATTTCGTTTTATGAATGTTTATGTGGCTCTATTAGGCTGCCGAAATTTTTATAACAGATTCATTCACCCTTCTCATTTTCATGTTCTATTTTCATGTCAAGTATTTCAAGTTCCTTTTTATTATGTTGGGGTATGATCTCTATATCTATCATAATGATCCTTTATGTTCATATTATGAGATACCCTATTTTATTTCTTCATTTCAGTATTTTGAAGTTTTATGTGGCGTCGTTATGCTGCCGAATATTTAAGGGATTCATTCACCCTTCTCATTTTGAAGATCTATTTTCATGTCAAGTCTTTCATGTTCCTTTTTATTATGTTGGGTAGGATCTCTATATCTATCATACTGATATTTTATTTTCATATGATGTGATATCCCCTCTTACTCTCATCATTTCGATTTATGAATATTTAAGTGGCGTCGTTAGGCTGCCAAAATATTTGTAACAGATTCTTTCATGCTTCTCATTTTCAAGTTCTATTTTCTTGTCATGTATTTCAAGTTCCGTTTTATTATGTTGGGGTATGATATCTATATCTATGATACTGATATTTTATTTTCATATTATGGGATACCCTATTTTATCTCGTCAATTCATTTTTTTGAAGTTTTTGTGACGTCGTTAGGCTGTCGAATTTTTATGGTATTCTTTCACCCTTCTCATTTTCAAGTTATATTTTCCTATAAAGTCTTTAAAGTTACTTTTTATTATGTTGGCGTATGATAAATATATCTATAATACTGATATTTTATGTTTATATTATTTGAGACCCTATTTTATCTCTTCAATTCATTTTTTTTGAAATTTAAGTGACGCCGTTAGGATGCCGAATTTTTAAGGGATTCTTTCACCCTTCTCATTTTCATGTTCTATTTTTTGTCACGTCTTTCAAGTTTCTTTTTATTATGTTGGGGTTTTATATCTATATCTATCATACAGAACGTTAATGTTAATATGATGAGAGATTCTATTTGATATCATCAATTCTTTTTTTTGATGTTTTAGCAACGCTGTTAGGCTGCCGAATTTTCATAAGAGAAATCTTATTTTTGTCTTCCTTTCATGTTCTTTATTTCATATGGTATATCTTTAAAATTTCCTTACCATGTTCTTAAATCCATTATATTCTATCCCCCTATTGTTTTAAGGATAATTTATGAGTGGGTTACCCATGTCCCCTCTCTTTTCAATGTTTTCTAAAACCCTACAACATGGCCGTTATGCTGCAGGATTTTCATCTAAAAATGTATCTCTCTTTTTTTCTAAAAGTCTTTTATTTTATTAAGTAAATACTCAAAGATATTTTTTCTACAGGGGTATTCACTTATATATCAAAATTGTATATTTTAATTTCTGGTATTTACATACATGAAACCCAATTTCCTTGTTTGTGGGTTTAAAGTGACACAAAGATGACGTCTTTAAAGCAGTTTTTAAAATGTGATGACCATGAAATGAAACCCATTTCTTTTATACAATATGGGTTTTTTATGAAATGATTGATGATGATATATGTGTCTCACATGATAATAAAGGAAAATTTAAAGTTGCGCCCTGATAGCGCTCCAATGAATTGAGTAAAGACTTAATCTCTAGAGATGACCATTTTTAACGATATCATGGTGAATAAATTTGGTAATTTTTAATTACCCCTTGGGGATGGACCTTGGTGAAACAGAAATGATTGTTTAAGTTAAATGTTCTAGCCACATATTCATGTTATGAAATACGTTATATTTATTATGATATTCTTCATGATTTCTTCCTCATGCCTTAATGTTCTTTTTCATGACTTTATTGATGTATCTCAAGTTCTCATGTTAAATGATTCCCTTGATTCCATTACTAGGCCTTCTGCTCACCCATTCTTTTGATGTATGACCCTAGGTTATGAGATGCAGTAATGAACCTAGGATGAACATAAGCAGAATCCTTTTAAGTGTTTAAGAAGAATGTTTTATGTCTTCATGTTTTGAGTTCCTGGTTTCCAAGACACTAAACCTTAAAGATCCTCAGTTTTGTGTAATGTAATGAATGTTTATGTGATAAAAAGGTGGGATGCTATAGTTGGTATCAAATTATGGTTTAGTTATTTTTGGAAATTAGGATTTCAGAACATTATAAGGTTTACTAATGAAAATATTAAATACAGGAAAACATCTGTTGTTATGAATCACATGTTGATGTTCTGAAGCAGTTCTTCTTGAAAAAAAATGATTTGGGGATTAAAAGATGAATATAATTTTGGAAGATGATCACTATTTTGGGAACCCTATATGATTGAGGTAAATAGATTACTATGGTATTTTCTTTGAGGAGTAAAGTTTGACTTATATTTTGAATAATTGATGATTTTAAGGTGAACTTATAGTAATTTAGGTTACTTATGGAAATGATTAACCTATCATTGGTAAAATATGTTTAGGTTAGTTACTTTTGTTATAAGATTTTAGGAGTGGTGGATGTTGTTTGGAGATGAATGATAATGTTTATCTTGGAAGACTCTGTTATCAAATCCTTATTGTATTTGGGTTTCAATCTTAGTTTGGTTTATTTTGAGTAATTTTAAGGACACTTATTTATGGAATGATCTATGATGAACTTTGGGTAGTAACATGGAATTTTGAAGATTTAAAAGTAGTTTCCCTTCCTATGGGGTTCTTTATGTTGGAAGGGTTGTTTTATCTTACCCTATCTGTTTTTGGGATAATGTTTAAAGATAGAAGAAATAGATAGTTAATATTTGGTCGATTATGTGATTCTCTAGAAGATGATTCTTGTGTTTTTTGATGAGACCAAGTGTTTTTTTAATGCTCATAATTTGGAGAAAAGAATGGTTTTGGTTGAAAATTATTAAGGGATGAAACTCAACTTGAAGGTAAATATATTTCCATGTGTTCTTATCCCATGTATTAAATGAATTCTTCCAAATTATTAAAAGGAACGTAGAAAAAACGATGTTGGTCTAAGATTCCTACTGGATAATCAAAGACCGATTAACCCATCATAAGTTTGTGATTTTCTTGTTGTTAACTTTTTCCTAATCATGTTTTCTATCACTCTCCCGCAGAACATGACCCTTTGTTTTCTCTTCCACGTCCGTGTTTTCCTACATGGAATCCTAGTATGGGTTAACTCGGGTGGCCTTTGTACTTCCTTTTTTTCATTTTAAAGTAATAGTGTTACTAACTCGTTTTTCGATGTTGGAATTTCAAGGAAATTTCCAAGACTAATTTTAAAAATGGCAAGGATGCAATTTATAAAGCGGGGAAGAATGTAACGACCTGAAATATTGAAAAAATCTTATTTCCTAATTTTGTGTGTTATTTTATTTTTCATACTCAACAAAACTGTTTCATTTGATAACATGAGTATAATTAAAATGATACTATTGGGATTGGACTCTTATATGACCGTTAGTGAGTATGGCGGTTGGAAATTGAATGTTGTGACTATTGTCTCAAAATACAAGTAATCTCGGTTAATTAATATAGAAAGAAGATTCGATGGCCTCATTCAGTAGTCTTTGACAGATCGAAGCCCATCTAACAGAACTTGGGAAGGAGGTAGCACCACCGGGCTTTGCTCTGGACCAAACCCAAGATGAACTTCATGGTGTGAAGCTAGAACATAATCTCCTTCGCAAAAATTTCACACTGATAGAAATTAATACCTGTGCAATGTTGGCCAAGCCGCCCATAGATTCTCCACCTTAGCACATCTTACACTTAGGTCCTATTCTGGGGTTATAAGGGGCTATGTAAGGAGACCATAATCCTTTGTTATAAATAAAATTGTGTTTTCTTCTTATGGTGAAGTTTGGGAGTTTTCAAATGTTCAAATAAATATAGGATGTATTTTATTGATATATTTTGAAAAAAGGATATTTTAAAATATTTATTTCAACTTTAAATAAATAATGTTGAGTAATGATTTTCAAAAAATGGTCTTCTGCAAATGTGTTCAGTAAGAAATTTAGAGTCTAATAAGATCAAATTTATTTTTTATGAACAGTAAATTATGAATAGTGATTTTATGCTTAGGATTAGTAATGTGAACAAATGGATTAGTAATCTCACTTAAAGAAAGTATTAATATAATTTAGGAACCTTGATTAAGTAGTGTGATTCAATAAAATAGGTAAATAATTGTTTCATTAATTATTAGTCAAGTATTAGTTTTTTCGGGTGAATACTGTTTTTTAATTAAAAATTAAATTAAAAATATTTGGAAAAGTATTTTTATAAAATGGAATTTATTTTTGAACTTATAGCATCGATATTATGTTAAGGTAATTTTTGGGGTTTTTTCTGAAAAAAATGAATTTTCAGTGAATAGTGTTTTTATTTTAAAATTAAATTATAAAATATTTAGAACACTATTTTTATAAAATGGTGTTTAATTTTGAATTCAGAGCATTGATATTATGTTAATATAAATTTTTGGGAGTTTTTGGAAAAAGTTGAATTTTCAGTGAATATTAAAAATACAGTTCTAGGGTTTCAGTATGTTTAATGACATTATGACTACATCATGATGATTTCATGAGATATTTTAAGGGATGGTCGAATAAAGGGGATGCATTAATGTATGAGGGGTCCCATCTGGCCAAAACCATGGTCATATACCATGGGAAAGCCCATGGTTTTGCCAAAACCACTAGTGAGGTGTCCCTTGAAATTATTAAAGTATCGCCTCCCTTTCCCTATAAATACTCACCCTTTCCTCCTTTATTTTTCACTCCCAACTCTCCCCAATGAATATCTGGTTTCATTACCTCCCAAAGACTCCTCTCTAGGTTCCCCCAATCCCTCAAGGTCCCAACCTTCGAGTTTTAAGAGTTATGTTTTAATGTAAGGGATCGAACCTCTCTCTTTCTTTTCAAATAATCTCTTTTAATTCATTTCTCTTATGCTCCATGTTCTTATGTTGGAGGATGTTCTTTTATATTCCTATTACTGCCATTTTATTTTCATATGATTAGATATCCCATCTTACTCTCATCATTTCGTTTTATGAATGTTTAAGTGGCGTCGTTAGGCTGGAGAAATTTTTGTAACTAATTCATTCACCCTTCTCATTTTCAAGTTCTATTTTCTTGTCAAGTCTTTCAATTTACTTTTTATAATGTTTGGGTATGATATATATAACTATCATACTGAATTTTTTAATTTCATATGATGAGAGACCCTATTTTATCTCTTTAATTCAGTATTTTGAAGTATTAAGTGGCGCCGTTAGGCTGCCGAATTTT
Source organism: Viscum album (assembly GCA_963277665.1). Taxonomy (NCBI): domain Eukaryota; kingdom Viridiplantae; phylum Streptophyta; class Magnoliopsida; order Santalales; family Viscaceae; genus Viscum; species Viscum album. The sequence continues at coordinate 1,516,698,869 of OY728163.1, forward strand.
TAAGGGATTCATTCACCCTTCTCGTTTTCAAGATCTATTTTCATGTCAAGTATTTCATGTTGCTTTTTATTATGTTGGGGTATGATATATATATCTATCATAATTATCTTTTATGTTAATAGGATGAGAGATCCCCTCTTACTCTCATCATTTCGTTTTATGAATGTTTAAGTGGCGCTGTTAGGCTGCCGAAATTTTTGTAATGGATTTTTTCACCTTTCTCATTTTCATGTTCTATTTTCTTGTAAAGTCCTTCAAGTTACTTTTTATTATTTTGGGGTATGATATCTATATCTATCATACTCATCTTTTATGTTCATATTATTAGGGACACTATTTGATCTCATCAATTAATTTTTTTTTGATGTTTAAGTGACTCCGTTAGGATGCCAAATTTTTAAGGGATTCTTTCACCCTTCTCATTTTCAAATTCTATTTTCTTGTCAAGACTTTAAAGATCCTTTTTATTATGTTGGGGTATTATCTATATATCCATAACACTTATATTTTATGTTCATATTATGAGAGACCCTATTTGATATCCCCAGTTTATGAGATTCAGTAATGAACGTATTATGAACATAAGGAGAAGCTTGTCAAGTGTTTAAGAAGAATGTTTTAAGTTTTCATGTTTTGAGTTCCTGGTTTCCAAGACACTAAACCTTAAAGATCCTAGGTTTTGTATAATGTAATGAATGTTTATGTGATAAAAAGGTGGGATGCTATTGTTGGTATCAAAATATGGTTTAGTTATTTTTGGAAATTAGGATTTCAGAACTTTACAAGGTTTACTAATGAAAATATTAAATACAGGAAAACATCTGTTGTTATGAATCACATGTTGATGTTCTGAAGCAGTTCTTTTTGAAAAAAAAATGATTTGGGGATTAGAAGATGAATATTATTTTGGAATATGATCACTATTTTGGGAACCCTATATGATAGAGGTAAATAGATTACTATAGTATTTTCTTTGAGGAGTAAAGGTTGACTTATATTTTAAAGAATTGATGAATTTAAGGTGAACTTATAGTAATTTAGGTTACTTATGGAAATTATTAACCTATCTTTGGGAAAATATGTCTAGGTTAGTTACTTTTGTTATAGGATGTTAGGAGTGGTGGATGTTGTTTGGAGATGAACGATAAAGTTAATCTTGGAAGACTATGTTATCAAATCCTTATTGTATTTGGGTTTCAATCTTAGTTTGGTTTATTTTTAGGAATTTTAAGTACAGTTATTTATGGAATGATCTATGATGAACTTGGGGTTGTACTGTGGAATTTTGAAGATTTAAAAGTAGTTTCCCTTCCTATGGGGTTCTTTATTTTGGAAGAGTTGTTTTATCTTACCCTATCTGTTTTTTGGATAATGTTTAAAGATAGAAGAAATAGATAGATAATCTTTGGTGGATTATGTGATTCTCTAGAAGATGATTCTTGTGTTTTTTATGAGTCCAAGTGTTTTTTTAATGATCATCATTTGGAGAAAAGATTGGTTTTGTTGGAAAGTTATTAAGGGATGAAACTAAACTAGAAGGTAAATATATTTCCATGTGTTCTTATTCCATGTGGTAAATGAATTCTTCAAAATTATTAAAAGGAACGTAAAAAAACATTGTTGGTTTAAGTTTCCTACCGGATAATCAAACACCGATTAACCCATCATAAGTTTGTGATTTTATTGTTGTTAACTTTTTCATAATCATGTTTTCTATCACTCTCCCGCAGAACGTGACCATTTGTTTTCTCTTCCATGTCCATGTTTTCTCACATGGATTCCTAGTATGGGTTAACTCAGGTGGCCTTTGCACTTCCTTTTCTTTATTTTAAAGTAATAGTGTTACTAACTCTTTTTTCGATGTGGGAATTTCAAGGAAATTTCCACGACTAATTTTAAAAATTGCGAGGATGCAATTTATAAAGGGGGGAAGAATGTAACGACCGGAAATATTGAAAAAATCTTGTTTCCTAATTTTGTGTGTTATTTTATTTTTCATACTCAACAAAACTGTTTCATTTGATAACATGAGTATAATTAAAATGATACTGTTGGGATTTGACTCTTATATGACCGTTAGTGAGTATGACGATTGGAAATTGATTGTTGCGACTATTGTCTCAAAATACAAGTAATATCAGTTAATTAATATAGAATAAAGATTCGATGGCCTCATTCAGTAGTCTTGGATAGATCGAAGCCCATCTAACAGATCTGGGGAAGGAGGTAGCACCACCGGGCTTTGCTCTGGACCAAACCCAAGCTGAACTTCATGGTGTGAAGCTAGAACGTAATATCCTTCGCAAGAAGTTCACACTGATAGAAATTAATACATGTGGGATGTTGGCCAATCCGCCCTTAGATTCTCCACCTTAGCACACCTTACACTTAGGTCCTATGCTGGGGTTATAAGGGGCTATGTAAGGAGACCATAATCCTTTTTTATAAATAAAATTTTGTTTTCTTCTTATGGTGAATTTTGGGAGTTTTCAAATGTTCAAATGCATATAGGATGTATTTTATTGATATATTTTGAAAAAGGGATATTTTAAAATATTTATGTCAACTTTAAATAATTAATGTTGTGTAATGATTTTCAAAAAATGGTTTTCTGCAAATGTGTTCAGTAAGAAATTTAGAGTCTAATAAGATGAACTTAATTTTTTATGAATAGTAAATTTTGAATAGTGATTTTATTCTTAGGATTAGTAATTTGAACAAATGGATTAGTAATCTCAATTATAGAAAGTATTAATATTATTTAGGCACCTTGATTAAGTAGTGTGATTCAATAAAATAGGTAAATAACTGTTTCATTAATTATTATTCAAGTATTAGTTTTTTCGATTGAATAGTGTTTTTTAATTAAAAATTAAATTAAAAATATTTGGAAAAGTATTTTTATAAAATGGACTTTATTTTTGAACTTATAGCATCGATATTATGTTAAGGTAATTTTTGGGGTTTTTTCTGAAAAAATGAATTTTCAGTGAATAATGTTTTTATTTAAAAAATAAATTAAAATTTTTTTAGAAAATTATTTTTATAAAATGGAGTTTAATTTTGAATTCAGAGCATTGATATTATGTTAATTTAAATTTTTGGGAGTTTTCGGAAAAAGTTTAATTTTCAGTGAATATTAAAAATACAGTTTTAGGGTTTCAGTATGTTTAATGATATTATGAATACATCATGATGATTTCATGAGATATTTTAAGGGATGGTTGAATAAAGGGGATGAATTAATGTATGAGGGGTCCCATGTGGCCAAAACCAAGGTCAAATACCATGGGCAAGCCCATAGTCTTGCCAAAACCACTAGTGAGGTGTCCCTTGAAATTATTAAAGTATCACTTCCCTTTCCATATAAATACCTGACATTTCCTCCTTTATTTTTCACTCCCAACTCTCCCCAACGAATCTATGGATTCATTACCTCCCAATGAGTCCTCCCAAGGTGCCCCCAATCCCTCAAGGTCCCAAATTTGGAGTTTTAAGAGTTATGTTTTAAGGTATGGGATCCAACCTCTCTCTTTATTTTCAAATAATATCTTTTAAGTCATTTATCTTATGCTCGATGTTATTATGTTGGAGGATGTTCTTTTATATTCCTCTTACTGCCCTTTTATTTTCATATGATTAGATATCCCATCTTACTGTCATCATTTCATTTTATGAATGTTTAAGTGGCGTCGTTAGGCTGGCGAAAGTTTTGTAACTAATTCATTCACCCTTCTCATTTTCAAGTTATATTTTCTTGTCAATCCTTTCAAGTTTCTTTTTATTATGTTAGGGTATTATATCTATATCAATCATACTGATTTTTTATGTTCATATGATGAGAGACCCTATTTTATCTCTTCAATTCAGTATTTTGAAGTATTAAGTGGCGCCGTTAAGCGGCCAAATTTTTAAGGGATTCTTTCACCCTTCTCATTTTCAAGATCTATTTTCATGTTAAGTATTTCATGTTGCTTTTTATTATGTTGGGGTATTATCTATATATCTATCATACTTATCTTTTTTGTTAATATGATGAGAGATCCCCTATTACTCTCATCATTTCGTTTTATGAATGTTTAAGTGGCCCTGTTAGGCTGCCAAAATTTTGTAACGGATTTTTTCACCCTTCTCATTTTCAAGTTCTATTTTCTTGTAAAGTCCTTTAAGTTCCTTTTTATTATTTTGGGGTATGATATATATATCTATCATACTTATCTTTTATGTTCATATTATTAGGGACACTATTTGATCTCATCAATTAATTTTTTTTGAATTTTAAGTGACGTCGTTAGGCTGCCAAATTTTTAAGGGATTCTTTCACTCTTCTCATTTTCAAATTCTATTTTCTTGTCAAGACTTTATAGATCCTTTTTATTATGTTGGGGTATTATCTATATATCCATAATAATTATATTTTATGTTCATATTATGAGAGACCCTATTTGATATCGTCAATTCAAGTTTTTTTTATGTTTAAGTGATGTCGTTAGGCTGCCGAATGTTTAAGGGATTCTTTCACCCTTCTCATTTTCAAGTTCTATTTTCTGGTCAAGTCTTTCAAGTTCCTTTTTATTATTTTGGGGTATTATCTCTATATATATCACACTGATATTTAATTTTCATATCATGAGAGACCCTATTTTATCTCATCAATTCATTTTTTTGAAGATTAATCAACGCCGTTAGGCTGCTGAATTTTCATAAGAGAAATATTATTTTTGTCTTCCTTTAATATTCTTCATTTCATATGGTATATCTTTAAAATTTAATTACCATGTTCTTAAATCAATTATATTCTATCCCCCTATTTTTTTATGGATCATTTATGAGTGGACTACCCATGTGCCCTCTCTTTTCAACTTTTTCTAAAACCCTACAACATAGCCGTTATGCTGCAGAATTTTCGTCTCAAAATGTCTCTCTCTTTTTTTCTCAAATTCTTTTATTTTATTAAGTAAATACTCAAAGATCATTTTTCTACTGGGGTATTCACATATATATCAAAATGTTCTATTTTAAATTCTGGGATTTACATACATGAAAACCACTTTCTTTTTTCATGGGTTTAAAGTGACATAAAGATCACGTCTTTAAAGTAGTTTTTAAAATGTGATAACCTTGAAGTGAAACCCATTTATTTTATGCTATATGGGTTGTTTATTAAATTATTGATGATGATATATATGGATCACATTATAATAAAGAAAAATTTAAGGGTGCACACTAATAGTTCTCCAACGCATTGGGTAAAGGCTGAATCTCTAGAGATGACCATTTTTAACGATATCATGGTGAATAACCTTGGTAATTTCTAATGACACCTTGGGGATTGACCATGGTGAAACAGAAATGATTGTGTATGTTAAATGTTGTAGCCACGTATTCAAGTTATGAAATACGTTATTTTTATTATGATATGCCTCCTAATTTCTTTCTCATTCCTTAAAGTTCTTTTTCATGACTTTATTGATGTATCTCATGTTCACATGTTAAATGTTTCCCTTATTTCCCTTATTGGGACTTCTGCTCACCCTTTCTTTTGAGGTATGTCCCCAGGTTATGAGATTCAGTAATGAACGTATTATGAACATAAGGAGAAGCTTTTCAAGTGTTTAAGAAGAATGTTTTATGTTTTCTTGTTTTGAGTTCCTGTTTTCCTAGACACTAAACCTTAAATATCCTCGGTTTTGTATAATGTAATGAAAGTTTATGTGATAAAAAGGCGGGATTCTATAGTTGGTATCAAAGTATGTTTTAGTTATTTTTGGAAATTAGGATTTCAGAACATTACAAGGTTTACTAATGAAAATATTAAATACAGGAAAACATCTGTTGTTATAAATAACATGTTGATGTTCTGAAGCAGTTCTTCTTTACAAAAAATGATTTGGGGATTAAAAGATGAATATTATTTTGGAAGATGATCACTATTTTGGGAACCCTATATGATAGATGTAAATAGATTACTATAGTATTTTCTTTGAGGATTATAGGTTGACTTATATTTTTAAGAATTGATGAATTTAAGGTGAACTTATATTAATTTAGGTTACTTACGGAAATGATTAACCTATCTTGGGGAAGATATGTTTAGGTTAGTTACTTTTGTTATAAGATGTTAGGAGTGGTGGATGTTGTTTGGAGATGAATGATAATGTTTATCTTGGAAGACTCTGTTATCAAATATTTATTGTATTTGGGTTTCAATCTTAGTTTGGTTTATTTTGAGGAATTTTAAGAACAGTTATTTATGGAATGATCTATGATGAACTTGGGGTAGTACCGTGGAATTTTGAAGATTTAAAAGTAGTTTCCCTTCCTATGGAGTTCGTTATTTTGGAAGAGTTATTTTATCTTACCCTATCTGTTTTTGGGATAATGTTTAAAGATATAAGAAATAGATAGTTAATCTTTTGTGGATTATGTGATTCTCTAGAAGACGATTCTTGTGATTTTCATGAGACCAAGTGTTTTTTTAATGCTCATCATTTGGAGAAAAGATTGGTTTTGGTGGAAACTTATTAAGGGATGAATCTCAACTTGAAGGTAAATATATTTCCATGTGTTCTTATTCCATGTAGTAAATGAATTCTTCAAAATTATTAAAAGGAACGTAAAAAACGTTGTTGGTTTAAGTTTCCTACTAGATAATCAAGCACCGATTGACCCATCATAAGTTTGTGATTTTATTGTTGTTAACTTTTTCCGAATCATGTTTTCTATCACTCTCCCGCAGAACGTGCACCTTTGTTTTCTCTTCCATGTCCATGTTTTCCTACATGGAATCCTAGTATGGGTTAACTCGGGTGGCCTTTACACTTTTTTTCATTATTTTAAAGTTATAGTGTTACTGACTCTTTTTTCGATGTGGGAATTTCAAGGTAATTTCCAAGACTAATTTTAAAAATTGCGAGGACACAATTCATAAAGGGGGGAAGAATGTAACGACATTAAATATTGAAAAAATCTTGTTTCCTAATTTTGAGTGTTATTTTATTTTTCATACTCAACAAAACTGTTTCATTTGATAACATGAGTATAATTAGAATGATACTGTTGGGATTTGACTCTTATATGGCCGTTAGTGAGTATGACGGTTGGAAATTGAATGTTGCGACTATTGTCTCAATATACAAGTAATATCGGTTAATTAATATAGAAAGAAGATTTGATGGCCTCATACAGTAGTCTTGGACAGATCGAAGCCTATCTAACAGAACTTGGGAAGGAGGTAGCACCACCGGGCTTTTCTCTGGACCAAACCCAAGCTGAACTTCATGGTGTGAAGCTAGAACGTAATCTCCTTCGCAAGAAGTTCACACTGATAGAAATTAATACATGTGCGATGTTGGACAAGCCGCCCTTAGATTCTCCACCATAGCACACCTTACACTTAGGTCATATGCTGGGGTTATAACGGGGTATGTAAGGAGACCATAATCCTTTGTTATAAATAAAATTTTTTTTTCTTCTTATGGTGAAGTTTGGGAGTTTTCAAATGTTCAAGTGAATGTAGGATGTATTTTATTGATATATTTTGAAAAAAGGATATTTTAAAATATTTATGTCAACTTTAAATAATTAATGTTGTGTAATGATTTTCAAAAAATGGTCTTCTGCAAATGTGTTTAGTAAGAAATTTAGAGTCTAATAAGATCAACTTACTTTTTTATGAATAGTAAACTATGAATAGTGATTTTATGCTTAGGAATAGTAATGTGCACAAATGGATTAGTAATCTCACTTAAATAAAGTATTAATATAATATATGGACCTTGATTAAGTAGTGTGATTCAATAAAATAGGTAAATAACTATTTCATTAATTATTAGTCAAGTATTAGTTTTTTCGGGTGAATAGTGTTTTTTAATTAAAAATTAAATCAAAAATATTTGGAAAAGTATTTTTATAAAATGGACTTTATTTTTGAACTTATAGCATCAATATTATGTTAAGGTAATTTTTGGGGTTTTTTCTGAAAAAAAGGAATTTTCAGTGAATAGTGTTTTTATTTAAAAATTAAATTATAAAATATTTAGAAAATTATTTTTATAAAATGGAGTTTAATTTTGAATTCAGAGCATTTATATTATGTTAATATAAATTTTTGTGAGTTTTCGAAAAAAGTTGAATTTTTAGTGAATATTAAAAATACAGTTTTAGGGTTTCAGTATGTTTAATGACATTATGACTACATCATGATGATTTCATGAGATATTTTAAGGGATGGTCGAATAAAGGGGATGCATTAATGTATTAGGTGTACCATGTTGCCAAAACCATGGTCAAATACCATGGGAAAGCCCATGGTTTTGCCAAAACCACTAGTGAGGTGTCCATTGAAATTATTAAATTATCACCTCCCTTTCCCTATAAATACCCACCCTTTCCTCCTTTATTTTTCACTCCCAACTCTCCCCAACGAATATCTGGTTTCATTACCTCCCAAAGAGTCCTACCAAGGTTCCCCCAATCCCTCAAGGTCCCAACCTTCAAGTATTAAGAGTAATGTTTTAAGGTAAGGGATCCAACCTCTCTCTTTCTTTTCAAATAATCTCTTTTAAGTCATTTCTCTTATGCTCCATGTTCTTATGTTGGAGGATGTTATTTTATATTCCTATTACTGCCATTATATTTTAATATGATTAGATATCCCATCTTACTCTCATCATTTCGTTTTATGAATGTTTAAGTGGCGTCGTTAGGCTGGCGAATTTTTTTGTTACTAATTCAATCACCCTTCTCATTTTCAAGTTCTATTTTCTTGTCAAGTCTTTCAAGTTACTTTTTATTATGTTGGGGTCTGATATCTATATCTATCATACTGATTTTTTATGTTCATATGATGAGATACCCTATTTTATCTTTTCAATTCAGTATTTTGAAATATTAAGTGGCGCCGTTAGGCTGCCGAATTTTTAAGGGATTCTTTCACCCTTCTTGTTTTCAAGATCTATTTTCATGTCAAGTATTTCATGTTGCTTTTTATTATGTTGGGTTATGATCTATATATCTATCATAATTATATTTTATGTTAATATTATGAGATATTCCTTCTTACTCTCATCATTTCTTTTTATTAATGTTCAAGTGGCGCCGTTAGGCTGCCGAAATTTTTGTAATGAATTTTTTGACCCTTCTCATTTTCAAGTTCTATATTCTTGTAAGGTCTTTCAAGTTCCTTTTTATTATTTTGGGGTATGATATATATATCTATCATACTGATATTTTATTTTCATATTATTAGGGACACTATTTGATCTCATCAGTTAATTTTTTTTTGATGTTTAAGTGACGCCGTTAGGCTGCCGAATTTTTAAGGGATTCTTTCACCCTTCTAATTTTCAAATTCTATTTTCTTGTCAAGACTTTAAATATCCTTTTTATTATTTTGGGGTATTATCTATATATCCACAATACATATATTTTATTTTCATATTACGAGAGACCCTATTTGATATCGTCAATTCTTGTTTTTTTATGTTTAAGTGATGCTGTTAGGCAGCCAAATTTTTATGGGATTCTTTCACCCTTATAATTTTCAAGTTCTATTTTTTGGTCAAGTCTTTAAAGTTCCTTTTTATTATTTTGGGTCATGATCTCTATATCTATCATACTGATATTTAATTTTCATATCATGAGAGACCCTATTTTATCTCATCAATTCATTTTTTTGAAGTTTAATCAACGCCGTTAGGCTGCTGAATTTTCATAAGAGAAATCTTATTTTTGTCTTCTTTTAATATTCTTAATTTCATATGGTATATCTTTAAAATTTAATTACCATGTACTTAAATCCTTTATATTCTGTCCCCCTATTGTTTTATGTATCATTTATGAGTGGACTACCCATCTCCCCTCTCTTTTCAACTTTTTCTAAAACCCTACAACATAGCCGTTATGCTGCAGAATTTTAGTCTCAAAATGTCTCTCTCTTTTTTTCTCAAATTATTTTATTTTATTAATTAAATACCCAAAGATCATTTTTCTATAGGGGTACTCACATATATATCAAAATGTTCTATTTTAAATTTTGGGATTTACATACATGAAAACCTCTTTCCTTTTTCATGGGTTTAAAGTGACATAAAGATCACGTCTTTAAAGTAGTTTTTAAAATGTGATAACCTTGAAATGAAACCCATTTATTTTATGCTATATGGGTTGTTTATTAAATTATTTATGATGATATATGTGGCTCACATGATAGTAAAGGCAAATTTAAGGGTTCACCCTAATAGTTATCCATCACATTGGGTAAAGGCTGAATCTCTAGAGATGACCATTTTTAACGATATCATGGTGAATAACCTTGGTAATTTTTAATGACATCTTGGGGATTGACCTTGGTGAAACGGAAATGATTGTGTAAGTTAAATGTTGTATCCACGTATTCAAGTTATGAAATACGTTATTTTTATTATGATAGGCCTCCTAATTTCTTTCTCATGCCTTAAAGTTCTTTTTCATGACTTTATTGATGTATCTGAAGTTCACATGTTAAATGTTTCCCTTATTTCCCTTATTGGGCCTTCTGCTCACCCTTTCATTTGAGGTATGTCCCCAGGTTATGAGATTCAATAATGAACGTATTATGAACATAAGGAGGATCTTGTCAAGTGTTTAAGAAGAATGTTTTATGTTTTCATGTTTTGAGTTCCTGGTTTCCAAGACACTAAACCTTAAAGATCCCCAGTTTTGTATAATGTAATGAAAGTTTATATGATAAAAAGGAGGGATGCTATAGTTGGTATCAAAGTATGGTTTAGTTATTTTTGGAAATTAGGATTTCAGAACTTTACAAGGTTTACTAATGAAAATATTAAATACAGGAAACCATCTGTTGTTATGAATCACATGTTGATGTTCTGAAGCAGTTCTTCTTGAAAAAAATGATTTGGGGATAAAAAGATGAATATTATTTTGTAAGATGATCACTATTTTGTGAACCCTATATGATAGAGGTAAATAGATTACTATAGTATTTTCTTTGAGGAGTAAAGTTTGACTTATATTTTGAATAATTGATGAATTTAAGGTGAACTTATAGTAATTTAGGTTACTTATGTAAATGATTAAAATATCATTGGGAAAATATGTTTAGGTTAGTTACTTTTGTTATAAGATGTTATGAGTGGTGGATGTTGTTTGGAGATGAACGATAAAGTTTATCTTGGAAGACTCTGTTATCAAATCCTTATTGTATTTGGGTTTCAATCTTAGTTAGTTTATTTTGAGGAATTTTAAGGACAATTATTTATGGAATGATCTATGATGAACTTGGGGTAGTACCGTGGAATTTTGAAGATTTAAAAGTAGTTTCCCTTCCTATGGGGTTCTTTATTTTGGAAGAGTTGTTTTATCTTACCCTATCTATTTTTGGGATAAGGATTAAAGATAGAAGAAATAGATCGTTAATATTTGGTGGATTATGTGATTCTCTAGAAGATGATTCTTGTGTTTTTTATGAGACCAAGTGTTTTTTTAATACACATCATTTGGAGAAAAGATTGGTTTTGGTGGAAACTTATTAAGGGATGAAACTCAACTTGATGGTAAATATATTTCCATGTGTTCTTATTCCATGTAGTAAATGAATTCTTCAAAATTATTAAAAGGAACGTAAAAAAACGTTGTTGGTTTAAGTTTCCTACTGGATAATCAAACACCGATTAACCCATCATAAGTTTGTGATTTTATTGTTGTTAAATTTTTCCTAATCATGTTTTCTATCACTGTCCCGCAGAACATGACCCTTTGTTTTCTCTTCCATGTCCATGTTTTCTCACATGGAATCCTAGTATGGGTTAACTCGGGAAGCCTTTTCACTTCCTTTTCTTTCTTTTAAAGTAATAGTGTTACTGACTCTTTTTTTGATGTGGGAATTTCAAAAAAAATTCCATGACTAATTTTAAAAATTGCGAGGATGCAATTTATAAAGGGGGGAAGAGTGTAACGACCTGAAATATTGAAAAAATCTTGTTTCCTAATTTTGTGTGTTATTTTATTTTTCATACTCAACAAAACTGTTTCATTTGATAACATGAGTATAATTCAAATGATACTGTTGGGATTTGACTCTTAAATGACTGTTAGTGAGTATGACGGTTGGAAATTTAATGTTGTGACTATTGACTCAAAATACAAGTAATATCGGTTAATTAATATAGAATCAAGATTCGATGGCCTCATTCAGTAGTCTTGGACAGATCGAAGCCCATCTAACAGAACATGGGAAGGAGGTAGCACCACCAGACTTTGCTCTAGACCAAACCCAAGATGAACTTCATGGTGTGAATCTAGAACGTAATATTCTTCGCAAGAAGTTCACACTGATAGAAATTAATACTTGTGCGATGTTGGCCGATCCGCCCTTAGATTCTCCACCTTAGCACTCCTTACATTTAGGTCCTATGCTGGGGTTATAAGGGTCTATGTAAGGAGACCATAATCCTTTGTTATAAATAAAATTTTGTTTTCTTCTTATGGTGAAGTTTGGGAGTTTTCAAATGTTTAAATGAATATAGGATGTATTTTATTGATATATTTTGAAAAAGGGATATTTTAAAATATTTATGTCAACATTAACTAATTAATGTTGTGTAATGATTTTCAAAAAATGGTCTTCTGCAAATGTGTTCAGTAAGAAATTTAGAGTATAATAAGATCAACTTAATTTTTTATGAATAGTGAATTATGAATAGTGATTTTATGCTTAGGATTAGTAATGTGAACAAATGGATTAGTAATCTCACTTAAAGAAAGTATTAATATAATTCAGTCACCTTGATTAAGTAGTGTGATTCAATAAAATAGGTAAATAACTGTTTCGTTAATTATTACTCAAGTATTAGTTTTTTCGAGTGAATAGTGTATTTTAATTAAAAATTAAATTCAAATTATTTGGAAAAGTATTTTTATAAAATGGACTTTATTTTTGAACTTATAGCATCGATATTATGTTAAGGTAATTTTTGGGGGTTTTTCTGAAAAAATGAATTTTCAGTGAATAGTGTTTTTATTTAAAAATTAAATTATAAAATATTTAGAAAATTAATTTTATAAAATGGAGTTTAATTTTGAATTCAGAGCATTTATATTATGTTAATATAAATTTTTGGGAGTTTTCGTAAAAAGTTTAATTTTCAGTGAATATTAAAAATACAGTTTTAGGGTTTCAGTATGTTTAATGACATTATGACTACATCATGATGATTTCATGAGATATTTTAAGGGATGGTCGAATAAAGGGTATGAATTAATGTATTAGGGGTCCCATGTGGCCAAAACAATGGTCAAATACCATGGGAAAGCCCATGGTTTTGCCAAAACCACTAGTGAGGTGGCCCTTGAAATTATTAAAGTATCACCTCCCTTTCCCTATAAATACCCGACAATTCCTCCTTTATTTTTCACTCCCAAATCTCCCCAACGAAGCTCTGGTTTCATTACCTCCCAAATAGTCCTCCCAAGGTTCCCCCAATCCCTCAAGGTCCCAACTTTCGAGTTTTAAGAGTTATGTTTTAAGGTAAGGGATCCAACCTCTCTCTTTCTTTTCCAATAATCTCCTTTAAGTCATTTCTCTTATGCTCCATGTTCTTATGTTGGAGTATGTTCTTTTATATTACTCTTACTTCCTTTTTATTTTCATATGATTATATATCCCATCTTACTCTCATCATTTCGTTTTATGAATGTTTCAGTGGCGTCGTTAGGCTGGCGATATTTTTGTAACCAATTCATTCACCCTTCTCATTTTCAAGTTCTATTTTCTTTTCAAGTCTTTCAAGTTACTTTTTATTATGTTGGGGTATGATATCTATATCAATAATACTGATTTTTTATGTTCATATGATGAGAGATCCTATTTTATCTCTTCAATTTAGTATTTTGAAGTATTAAGTGGCGCAGTTTGGCTGCCGAATTTTTAAGGGATTCTTTCACCCTTCTCGTTTTCAAGATCTATTTTCATGTCAAGTATATCATGTTGCTTTTTATTATGTTGGGGTATGATCTATATACCTATCATATTTATCTTTTATTTTAATATGATGAGATATCCCCTCTTACTATCATCATTTTGTTTTATGAATGTTTAAGTGGCGCCGTTAGGCTGCCGAAATTTTCGTAACGGATTTTTTCACCCTTCTCATTTTCAAGTTCTATTTTCTTATAGAGTCTTTCAAGTTCCTTTTTATTATTTTGGGGTATTATATATATATATCATACTGATCTTTTATGTTCATATTATTAGGGACACTATTTTATCTCATCAATTAATTTTTTTGATGTTTAAGTGACGCTGTTAGGCTGCCAAAATTTTAAGGGATTCTTTCACCCTTCTCATTTTCAAATTCTATTTCATTGTCAAGACTTTAAAGATCCTTTTTATTATGTTGGGGTATTATCTATATATCCATAATACTTATATTTTATGTTCATATTATGAGATACCCTATTTTATATCGTCAATTGATGTTTTTTTATGTTTAAGTGATGTCGTTAAGCTGCCGAATTTTTAAGGGATCTTTCACCCATCTCATTTTCAAGTTCTATTTTCTGGTCAAGTCTTTCAAGTTCCTTTTTATTGTTTTGGGGTATGATCTCTATATATATCATACTGATATTTAATTTTCATATCATGAGAGACCCTGTTTTATCTCATCAATTAATTTTTTTGAAGTTTTATCAACGCCGTTAGGCTGCTAAATTTTTATAAGAGAAATCTTATTTTTGTCTTCCTTTAATATTCTTCATTTCATATGGTACATCTTTAAAATTTCATTACCATGTTCTTATATTTTCTATATTATTTACCCCTATTTTTTTATGGATCATTTATGAGAGGACTACCCATGTCCCCTCTCTTTTCAACTTTTTCTAAAACCCTACAACATAGCCGTTATGCGGCAGAATTTTCTTCTCAAAATGTCTCTCTCTTTTTTTGTCAAATTATTTTATTTTATTAAGTAAATACTCAAAGATCATTTTTCTACAGGGGTATTCACATATATATCAAAATGATCTATTTTAAATTCTGGGATTTACATACATGAAAACCGCTTTCCTTTTTCATGGGTTTAAAGTGACATAAAGATCACGTCTTTAAAGTAGTTTTTAAAATGTGATAACCTTGAAATGAAAAACATTTATTTTATGCTACATGGGTTGTTTATTAAATTATTGATGTTGATATATGTGGATCCCATGATAATAAAGGAAAATTTAAGGGTGAACTCTAATAGTTCTCCAACACATTGGGTAAATGCTGAATCTCTAGAGATGACCATTTTTAACGATATCATGGTGAATAACCTTGGTAATTTTTAATGACACCTTGGGGATTGACCATAGTGAAACGGAAATGATTGTGTAAGTTAAATTTTGTAGCCATGTATTCAAGTTATGAAATACGTTATTTTTATTATGATATGCCTCCTAATTTCTTTCTCATGCCTTAAACTTCTTTTTCATGACTTTATTGATGTATCTCAAGTTCACATGTTAAATGTTTCCTTTGTTTCCCTTACTGGGCCTTCTTCTCACCCTTTATTTTGAGGTATGTCCCCAGGTTATGAGATTCAGTAATGAACGTATTATGAACATAAGGAGAAGCTTTTCAAGTGTTTAATAAGAATGTTTTATGTTTTCATGTTTTGAGTTCCTGGTTTCCAAGACACTAAACCTTAAGGATCCTTGGTTTTGTATAATGTAATGAAAGTTTATGTGATAAAAAGGCGGGATGCTATGGTTTGTATCAAAGTATGGTTTAGTTATTTTTGGAAATTAGGATTTCAGAACATTAGAAGCTTTACTAATGAAAATATTAAATACAGGAAAACATCTATTGTTATGAATCACATGTTGATGTTTTGAAGCAGTTCTTCTTGGAGAAAAATGATTTCGGGATTAAAAGATGAATATTATTTTGGAAGATGATCACTTTTTTGGGAACCCTATATGATAGAGGTAAATAGATTACTATAGTATTTTCTTTGAGGAGTAAAGGTTGAAATATATTTTGAAGAATTGATGAATTTAAGGTGAACTTATAGTAATTTAGGTTACTTATGGAAATGATTAACCTATCTTTGGGAAAATATGTTTAGGTTAGTTACTTTTGTTATAAGATGTTAGGAGTGGTGGATGTTGTTTGGAGATGAACGATAAAGTTTATCATGGATGACTCTGTTATCAAATCCTTATGGTATTTGGGTTTCAATCTTAGATTGGTTTATTTTGAGGAATTTTAAGGACAGTTATTTATGGAATGATCTATGATGAACTTGGGGTAGTACCGTGGAATTTTGAAGATTTAAATGTAGTTTCCCTTCCTATGGGGTTCTTTATTTTGGAAGAGTTGTTTTATCTTACCCTATCTATTTTTGGGATAATTTTTAAAGATAGAAAAAATAGATATGTAATCTTTGGTGGATTATGTGATTCTCTAGAAGATGATTCTTGTGTTTTTTATGAGACCGAGTGTTTTTTAATGCTCATCATTTAGAGAAAAGATTGGTTTTGGTGGAAACTTATTAAGGGATGAAACTAAACTTGAAGGTAAATATATTTCCATGTGTTCTTATTCCATGTAGTAATTGAATTCTTCAAAATTATTAAAAGTAATGTAAAAAAATGTTTGTTGGTTTAAGTTTCCTACTGGATAATCAAACACCGATTAACCCATCATAAGTTTGTGATTTTATTGTTGTTAACATTTTCCTAATCATGTTTTCTATCACTCTTCCGAAAACGTGACCCTTTGTTTTCTCTTCCATGTCCATGTTTTCCAACATGGAATCCTAGTATGGGTTAACTCGGGTGGCCTTTGCACTTTTCTTTCATTTAAAGTAATAGTGTTACTGACTCTTTTTTCGATGTGGGAATTTCACAGAAATTTCCAAGTCTAATTTTAAAAATTGCGAGGACGCAATTTATAAAGGGGGGAAGAATGTAACGACCTGAAATGTTGAAAAAATCTTGTTTCCTAATTTTGTGTGTTATTTTATTTTTCATACTCAACAAAACTGTTTCATTTGATAACATGAGTATAATTAAAATGATAATATTGGGATTTGACTCTTATATGACCGTTAGTGAGTATAACAGTTGGAAATTGAATGTTGTGACTATTGTCTCAAAATACAAGTAATATTGGTTAATTAATATAGATAGAAGATTCGATGGCCTCATTCAGTAGTCTTGGACAGATCAAAGCCCATCTAACAGAACTTGGGAAGGAGGTAGCACCACCGGGCTTTGCTCTGGACCAAACCCAAGATGAACTTCATGGTGTGAAGCTAGAACATAATCTCTTTCGCAAGAAGTTCACACTGATAAAAATTAATACTTGTGTGACGTTGGCCGAGCCGCCCTTAGATTCTCCACCTTAGCACACCTTACACTTAGGTCCTATACTGGGGTTATAAGGGGCGATATAAGGAGACCATAATCCTTTGTTATAAATAAAAATGTTTTTTCTTCTTATGGTGAAGTTTGGGAGTTTTCAAATGTTCTAGTGAATATAAGATGTATTTTATTGATATATTTTGAAAAAAGGATATTTTAAAATATTTATGTCAACTTTAAATAATTAATGTTGTGTAATTATTTTCAAAAAATGGTCTTCTGCAAATGTGTTCAGCAAGAAATTTAGAGTCTAATAAGATAAACTTATTTTTTATGAATAGTAAATTATGAATAGTGATTTTATGCTTAGGATTAGTAATGTGAACAAATGGATTAGTAATCTCCCTTAAATAAAGTATTAATATAATTTAGGCACCTTGATTAAGTAGTGTGATTCAATAAAATAGGTAAATAACTGTTTCATTAATTATTAGTCAAGTATTAGTTTTTTCAGGTGAATAGTGTTTTTTAATTAAAAATTAAATTAAAAATATTTGGAAAAGTATTTTTATAAAATGGACTATATTTTTGAACTTATAGCATCGATATTATGTTAAGGTAATTTTTGGGGGTTTTTCTGAAAAAAATGAATTTCCAGTGAATAGTGTTTCTGTCTAAAAATTAAATTATAAAATATTTAAAAAATTATTTTTATAAAATGGAGATTAATTTTAAATTCAGAGCATTGATATTATGTTAATATAAATTTTTGGGAGTTTTCGGAAAAAGTTGAATTTTCAGTGAATATTAAAAATACAGTTTTAGGGTTTCAGTATGTTTAATGACATTATGACTACATCATGATAATTTCATGAGATGTTTTAAGGGATGGTAAAATAAAGGGGATGCATTAATGTATGAGGGGTCCCATGTGGCCAAAACCATGGTAAAATACCATGGGCAAGCCCATGGTTTTTCCAAAACCACTAGTGAGGTGTCCCTTGAAATTATTAAAGTATCACCTCCCTTTCCCTATAAATACCCACCCTTTACTCCTTTATTTTTCACTCCCAACTCTCCCCAACGAAGATCTGGTTTCATTACCTCTCAAAGAGTCCTCCCAAGGTGCCCCCAATCTCTCAAGGTCCCAACCTTCAAGTTTTAAGAGTTATTTTTAAGGTAAGGGATCCAACCACTCTCTTTCTTTTGAAATAATATCTTTTAAGTCATTTCCCTTATGCTCCATTTTCTTATGTTGGAGGATGTTATTTTATATTCCTCTTACTGTCCTTTTATTTTCATATGATTAGATATCCCATCTAACTCTCATCATTTCATTTTATGAATGTTTAAGTGGCGTTGTTAGGCTGGCGAAATGTTTGTAACTAATTCATTCACCCTTCTCATTTTCAAGTTCTATTTTCTTTTCAAGTCTTTCATGTTCCTTTTTATTATGTTGGGGTATGATATCTATATCTATCATACTGATTTTTTATGTTCATATGATAAGATAAAATATTTTATCTCTTCAATTCAGTATTTTGAAGTATTAAGTGGCGCCGTTACGCTGCCGAATTTTTAAGGGATTCTTTCACCCTTCTCGTTTTCAAGATCTATTTTCATGTCAAGTATTTCATGTAGCTTTTTATTATGTTGGGGTATGATCTAAATATCTATCATACTTATCTTTTATTCTAATATGATGATATATCCCCTCTTACTCTCATCATTTCGTTTTATGAATGTTTAAGTGGCGTCGTTAGGCTGCCGAAATTTTTGTAACAAATTTTTTCACCCTTCTCATTTTCAAGTTCTATTTTCTTGTAAAGTCCTTAAAGTTCCTTTTTATTATTTTGGGGTATGATATATATATCTATCATACTGATCTTTTATGTTCATATTATTAGGGACACTATTTTATCTCATTAATTAATTTTTTTTGATGTTTAAGTGACGCCGTTAGGCTGCCAAATTTTTAAGGGATTCTTTCACCCTTCTCAATTTCAAATTCTATTTTCTTGTCAAGACTTTAAAGATCCTTTTTATTATGTTGGGGTATTATTTATATATCCATAATACTTATATTTTATGTTCATATTATTAGATACCCTATTTTATATCGTCAATTCATGTTTTTTTATGTTTAAGTGATGCCGTTAGGCTGCCGAATTTTTAAGGGATACTTTCACCCTTCTCATTTTAAAGTTCTATTTTCTGGTCAAGTCTATAATGTTCCTTTTTATTATTTTGGGGTATGATCTCTATATCTATCATACTGATATTTAATTTTCATATCATGAGAGACCCTGTTTTATCTCATCAATTCATTTTTTTTGAAGTTTAATCAATATCGTTATGCTGCTGAATTTTCATAAGAGAAATCTAATTTTTGTCTTCCTTTAATATTCTTCATTTCATATGGTATATCTTTAAAATTTCATTACCATGTTCTTATATTTTCTATATTATTTCCCCCTATTTTGTTATGGATCATTTATGAGTGGACTACCCATGTCCCCTCTCTTTTCAACTTTTTCTAAAACCCTACAACATAGCCGTTATGCTGCAGAATTTTCATCTCAAAATGTCTCTCTCTTTTTTTCCCAAATTCTTTTATTTTGTTAAGTAAATACTAAAAGATCATTTTTATACAGGGGTACTCACATATATATCAAAATGTTCTATTTTAAATTCTGGTATTTACATACATGAAAACCACTTCCTTTTTCATGGGTTTAAAGTGACATAAAGATCACGTCTTTAATGTAGTTTTTAAAATGTGGTAACCTTGAAATGAAAACCATTTATTTTATGCTATATGGGTTGTTTATTAAATTATTGATGATGATATATGTGTCTCACATGATAATAAAGGCAAATTTAAGGCTTCACCCTAATATTTCTCCAATGCATTGGGTAAAGGTTGAATCTCTAGAGATGACCATTTTTAACGATATCATGGTGAATAACCTTGGTAATTTTTAATGACACCTTGGGGATTGACCTTAGTGAAACGAAAATTATTGTGTAAGTTAAATGTTGTAGCCACGTATTCAAGTTATGAAATATGTTATTTTTATTATGATATGCCAACTAATTTCTTTCTCATGCCTTAATGTTCTTTTTCATGACTTTATTGATGTATCTCAAGTTCACATGTTAAATGTTTCCCTTGTTTCCCTTACTGGGCCTTCTTCTCACCCATTGTTTTGAGGTATGTCCCCAGGTTATGAGACTAAGTAATGAACGTATTATGAACACAAGGAGAAGCTTGTCAAGTGTTTAAGAAGAATGTTTTATGTTTTCATGTTTTGAGTTCCTGGTTTCCAAGACACTAAACCTTAAAGATCCTCGATTTTGTATAATGTAATGAATGTTTATGTGATAAAAAGGCGGGGTGCTATAGTTGGTATCAAAGTATGGTTTAGTTATTTTTGGAAATTAGGATTTCAGAACTTTACAAGGTTTACTAATGAAAATATTAAATACAGGAAAACATCTGTTGTTATGAATCACTTGTTGATGTTCTAAAGCAGTTATTCTTGAAAAAAAATGATTTGGGGATTAAAAGATGAATATTATTTTGGAAGATGATCACTATTTTGGGAACCCTATATGATAGAGGTAAATAGATTACTATAGTATTTTCTTTTAGAAGTAAATGTTGACTTATATTTTGAATAATTGATGAATTTAAGGTGAACTTATAATAATTTAGGTTACTTATGGAAATGATTAACCTATCTTTGGGAAAATATGTTTAGGTTAGTTACATTTGTTATAAGATGTTAGGAGTGGTGGATGTTGTTTGGATATTAATGATAAAGTTTATCTTGGAAGACTCTGTTATCAAATACTTATTGTATTTGGGTTTCAATATTAGTTTGGTTTATTTTGAGGAATTTTAAGGACAGTTATTTATGGAATGATCTATGATGAACTTGGGGTAGTACTGTGGAATTTTGACAATTTAAAAGAAGTTTCCCTTCCTAAGGGGTTCTTTATTTTGGAAGAGTTGTTTTATCTTACCCTATCTATTTTTGGGAAAATGTTTAAAGATAGAAGAAATAGATAGTTAATCTTTGGTGGATTATGTGATTCCCTATAAGATGATTCTTGTGTTTTTTATGAGACCAAGTGTTTTTTAATTCTCATTATTTGGAGAAAAGATTGGTTTTGGTGGAAACTTATTAATGGATGAAACTCAACATGAAGGTAAATATATTTCCTTGTGTTCTTATTCCATGTAGTAAATGAATTATTCAAAATTATTAAAAGGAACGTAAAAAACGTTGTTGGTTTAAGTTTTCTACTTGATAATAAAACACCGATTAACCCATCATAAGTTTGTGATTTTATTGTTGTTAACTTTTTCCTAATCATGTTTTCTATCACTCTCCCACAGAACGTGACCCTTTGTTTTCTCTTCCATGTCCATGTTTTCCAACATGGAATCCTAGTATGGGTTAACTCGAGTGGCCTTTGCACTTCCTTTTATTTCTTTTAAAGTAATAGTGTTACTGACTCTTTTTTCGATGTGGGAATTTCAAGGAAATTTCCAAGACTAATTTTATAAATTGCAAGGAAGCAATTTATAAAGGGGGGAAGAATGTAACGACCTGAAATATTGAAAAAATCTTGTTTCCTAATTTTGTGTTTTATTTTAATTTTCATACTAAACAAAACCCTTTCATTTGATAACATGAGTATAATTAAAATGATACTGTTGGGATTTGACTCTTATATGACCGTTAGTGAGTATGACGGTTGGAAATTGAATGTTGCGACTATTGTCTCAAAATACAAGTAATATCGGTTAATTAATATAGAAAGAAGATTTGATGGCCTCATTTAGTAGTCTTGGACAGATCGAAGCCCATCTAAAAGAACTTGGGAAGGAGGTAGCACCACCGAGCTTTGATCTAGACCAAACCCAAGCTGAACTTCATGGTGTGAAGCTCGATCGTAATCTCCTTCACAAGAAGTTCACACTGATAGAAATTAATACTTGTGTGATGTTGGCCGAGACTCCCTTAGATTCTCCACCTTAGCACACCTTACACTTAGGTCCTATGCTGGGGTTATAAGGGGATATGTAAGGAGACCATAATCCTTTGTTATAAATAAAATTGTGTTTTATTCTTATGGTGAAGTTTGGGAGTTTTCAAATGTTCAAATGAATATAGGATGTATTTTATTGATATATTTTGAAAAAAGGATATTTTAAAATATTTATGTAAACTTTAAATAATTAATGTTGTGTAATGATTTTCATAAAATGGTCTTCTTCAAATGTGTTCAGTATGAAATTTAGAGTCTAATAAGATCAACTTAATTTTTTATGAATAGTAAATTATGAACAGTGATTTTATGCTTAGGATTAGTAATGTGAACAAATGGATTAGTAATCTCACTTAAAGAAAGTATTAATATAATTTAGGCACCTTGATTAAGTAGTGTGATTCAATAAAATAGGTAAATAACTATTTCATTAATTATTAGTCAAGTATTAGTTTTTTCCGGTGAATAGTGTTTTTTAATTAAAAATTAAATTAAAAATATTTGGAAAAGTATATTTATAAAATGGACTTTATTTTTGTACTTATAGCATCGATATTATGCTAAGGTAATTTTTGGGGTTTTTTCTTTAAAGAATGAATTTTCAGTGAATAGTGTTTTTATTTAAAAATTAAATTATAAAATATTTAGAAAATTATTTTTGTAAAATGGAGTTTAATTTTGAATTCATAGAATTGATATTATGTTAATATAAATTTTTGGGAGTTTTCGAAAAAAGTTGAATTTTCAGTGAATATTAAAAATACAGTTTTATGGTTTCAGTATGTTTAATGTCATTATAACTAAATCATGATGATTTAATGATATATTTTAAGGGATGGTCAAATAAATGGGATGCATTAATGTATGGCGGTCCCATGTGGCCAAAACCATGGTCCAATACCATGGGAAAGCCCATGGTTATTCTAAAACCACTAGTGAGGTGTCCCTTGAAATTATTAAAGTATCACCTCCCTTTCTCTATAAATACCCACCCTTTCCTCCTTTATTTTTCACTCCCAAATATCCCCAACGAAGCTCTGGTTTCATTACCTCTCAAATAGTCCTCCCAATGTGCCCCCAATCCCTCAAGGTCCCAACCTTCGTGTTTTAAGAGTTATGTTTTAAGGTAAGGGATCCAACCTCTCTCTTTATTTTCAAATAATCTCTTTTAATTCATTTCTCTTATGCTCCCTGTTCTTATGTTGGAGGATGTTCGTTTATATTACTCTTACTGCCCTTTTATTTTCATATGATTAGATATCCCATATTAAAAAATCATTTCGTTTTATGAATGTTTAAGTGGCGTCGTTAGGCTGGCGAAATTTTTGTAACTTATTCAATCACCCTTCTCATTTTCAAGTTCTATTTTCTTGTCAAGTCTTTAAAGTTACTTTTTATTATGTTGGGGTATGCTATCTATATCTATCATACTGATGTTCTATGTTCATATGATGAGAGACCCTATTTTATCTCTTCAATTCAGTATTTTGAAGTATTAAGTGGCGTCGTTAGGCTGCCGAATTTTTAAGGGATTCTTTCACCCTTCTCATTTTCAAGATCTATTTTCATGTCAAGTATTTCATGTTGCTTTTTATTATGTTGAGGTATGATCTATATATCTATCATACATATCTTTCATGTTAATATGTTGAGATATCCCGTCTTACTCTCATCATTTCGTTTTATGAATGTTTAAGTGGCGCCGTTAGGCTGCCGAAATATTTGTAACAGATTTTTTCACGTTTCTCATTTTCAAGTTCTATTTTCTTATAAAGTCTTTCAAGTTCCTTTTTATTATTTTGGGGTATGATATCTATATCTATAATACTGATCTTTTATTTTCATATGATTAGGGACACTATTTGATCTCATCAATTAATTTTTTTTTGATGTTTATGTGACGCCGTTAGGCTGCCCAATTTTTAAGGGATTCTTTCACCCTTCTCATTTTCAAATTATATTTTTTTTTCAAGACTTTAAAGATACTTTTTATTATGTTGGGGTATTATATATATATACATAATACTTATATTTTATGTTCATATTACGAGAGACACTATTTGATATCGTCAATTCATGGTTTTTTATGTTTAAGTGATGCCGTTAGGCTGCCGAATTTTTAAGGGATTCTGTCACCCTTCTCATTTTAAAGTTCTATTTTTTGGTCAAGTCTTTCAAGTTACTTTTTATTATTTTAGGGTACGATCTCTATATCTATCATACTGATATTTAATTTTCATATCATGAGAGACCCTATTTTATCTCATCAATTCATTTTTTTGAAGTTTAATCAACATCGTTAGGCTGCTGAATTTTCATAAGAGAAATCTTATTTTTGTCTTCCTTTAATATTCTTCATTTCATATGGTATATCTTTAAAATTTCATTACCATGTTCTTAAATCCTTTATATTCTGTCCCCCTATTGTTTTATGGATCATTTATGAGTGGGCTACCCATTTCCGCTCTCTTTTCAATTTTTTCTAAAACCCTACAACATAGCTGTTATGCTGCTGAATTTTCGTCTCAAAATGTCACCCTCTTTTTTTCTCAAATTATTTTATTTTATTAAGTAAATACTAAAAGATCATTTTTCTATAGGGGTATTCACATATATATAAAAATGTTTTATTTTAAATTCTAAGATTTACATACATGAAAACCGCTTTCTTTTTTTGCGGGTTTAAAGTGAAATAAAGATCACGTCTTTAAAGTAGTATTTAAAGTGTGATGACATTGAAATGAAACCCATTTATTTTATGCTATATGGGTTGTTTATTAAATTATTTATGATGATATATGTGGATCACATGATAATAAAGGAAAATTTAAGGGTGCACCCTTATAGTTCTACAACGCATTGGGTAAAGGCTGAATCTCTAGAGATGACCATTTTTAACGATATCATGGTGAATAACCTTGATAATTTTTAATGACACCTTGGGGATTGACCTTGGTGAAATGGAAATGATTGTGTAAGTTAAATGTTGTAGCCACGTATTCAAGTTATGAAATACGTTATTTTTATTATGATGTGCCTCATTATTTCTTTCTCATGCCTTAAAGTTCTTTTTCATGACTTTATTGATGTATCTCAAGTTCATATATTAAATGTTTCCCTTTTTCCCATACTGGGCCTTCTTCTCACCATTTCTTTTGAGGTATGTCCCTAGGTTATGAGATTCTGTAATGAACCTATTATAAACATAAGGAGAATCCTTTCAAGTGTTTAAGAAGAATGTTTTATGTTTTCTTGTTTTGAGTTCCTTGTTTCCAAAACACTAAACCTTAAAGATCCTTAGTTTTGTATAATGTAATGAAAGTTTATGTGATAAAAAGGAGGGATTCTATATTTATTGTGATTAATATCATGACCATAATAATTTAATTAAAGATAATAATAATTAATAATTTTTTATTTATATAAGTTAATAATTAACATACAACGAATAATTAATGAATGATAAGAAATAAGGATATGATTTTTTATTTTAAATGAAATAGTTTTTTTATAATAAAATTATATTTATTTATATTGTTTTTATTTATATAAAATATAAATATCTCAATTTTAGAGATTGAATTTAGTAAAATGGATATCATATTTAGACTCCATAAATGAAAAGTTTTCTAAAGGGTTGATAACTATTTTTGTTAAAATATTATTTAGGTTAAATCATGAAATATGTTTTTAAATTGTGATTTTAATAATTATACTAAGCTGTTTTATAAAATACATAGAAAAGACTAAATCATTATCATTATATTTTTATTTTAATAATCAAAGAACTAGATCCCTTTCTTCTATTTATTATTCAATTTCTCTTCCAAATTACTTAACATTTAAGGAAATAGTATTTTTAAAATTGAAACTCAATCTTATATATAAATGGAAGTATCCTCTACCACTTCCAAACAAATATAATGCTTGGTTTATATTCCAAAATATAAAAAATTCCCCTCCCAATAATTTTTTTTCCTAATTGACAACATTACTCATAGGAAGAAGTCCAGTGTACTTAAAATGAAATATGATCTTTAGTGAATATCTGATTTCGTAAAGTATGTATAATATTTTCCAAAATATATTTCCTTAATCTTATCCTAATAAACCTTATTAAAACAAATTATCCACTTTAATTATAAGATAATAATTTTATTATTGTCCTATAATAAATTTTTAATAATGTTATAAATTTTTCTATTCTGATAGGATGTTGATGTTTGGGTTGTTACTACAAGGGAATATTTATTTAGTGGTTATTATATAAAAGAGGTTTGATAAAACAAGGTTAAAAATTTCTTTTATAACATTTTAGAATTGAATTTAAAAATAATTCTAAATAATGTATTTATAGATGTTTCGTTATTAAAACCACCATAATATAATAGGAAGTATTGTATTTTTTTTAAAACTACTACTAAGGGATATAAACACCCTTTCCATCTCTTTTCAACATTGAAAACCCCATGAAGTTTACCCCTAAACCTCAACACCATTGTATAGTTCACAATCCTCTTACATTATCTACATCCACTCCTCTATCTTCACCCCCACCTCACTAATCGTTAACCAATCATCATGCCCCAATATGATCCCTAAGCCATCTGATCATTGTTATATGCCTTCTCATATATATTCTAGACTTTTCTCCCTAAACTATCCATGATCCTCCTCCCCCATAAACCTCAATGATTCTATTTGGTTTTTAATTATTTTCTTTTAGTCTCAATAATTTTCATTCATTATTTTTCATTTTCTGTTTAATTCATTGAATTCATACATTATTAATCTTATTTTATAAAACAATAATCCATTAATTATTGAATATTATTCAATCATTAGTTATTTCATCTTTGAGGATGTAAGAAATTTAGAGTATAAGGATAAATAAATAATTCATCTACTATGTTCATTTTTAAATAATCTTTTTTAATTGAGTATTATTTTTTGAATTAATAGAACCAATATTCTATAGTTTACATTCAAAAAGTAAGTAGTTAGGAATGAATATGAAATATTGTTGAGATAATGAATATATGTCCAATTAGTTTCGTTATATATTTCTAAAATAGTTTAAAAATTAAATCACATATCATTATTATTTCTTTATTAATGAGAATTATGGTATTTTAATATTAATATTTAAAGTTTTCATATTGAAATCAATTCAATTTTTTGGAGTTTTATGTAATTAATTTAATATAATTCTTATAGAAATATTTAATAAATATAATTATCTATATTTTTTATTTTAATTTTTATTTCATTAATTTATTATAGTTTTTATCTCATTTTATAATTTATTTATGGTTTAGTGAATTTTAATATATTAAAAATTTTCATCAGTTGAATAATTTCTAGAACTTATAAAAATCTAGACCTATCACAATATTATGGAAATAAACTAATAATTGATAAATAAAATTCACTTTTTTTTAATCACGAGGAAGCGATAATTTTAATTCATAGAAATATAATATATTATTAGAATTAATGATTCCTCACATGTGGCTATGTTTTTGGGGTATTTACTAGGGATCTCTTTAGAATAAAGTAATTTTTTCCTATTTATTAATGCATGGTTTATTTTATTGAATAATTAAATAATATAAGACTAAATTTGATCAACAGGTACAATCATAACCAAGATTATAATTTATTTTACTAATTATTAAATAAAACTCGATATTATCTATAATATGATATATTAATGGTTGTGCATGATAAGTCTATTAAATATAGAAGTATGGTTAACTAATATTTATAAACCTTTATCACTGACGTAGTTTATAATTTTTTATTCATCTTCGTCATAATTATAAAATAAATTATTGATTGGGAAGGAAGGTGAAAATGATATATTGAATTTAAAATTTTATTTTATTCAAGGCTAGATTATTTTAAAAGTTTTGAGGTGTGGAGTTAAAATTGATATCCTTTGTTTCCTAATGTGATTTTTGTATTCGTAATTATTACACATTAATAAGTATTTTCACTCATGTATAATTTATTTAGATTTTTGATTTGAGGGTTCCATGTTATTTAAATTTTTTTTATTTCAATGTGTTTTTATAAATATATTTATTATTTGAAAGTATAGGAAATCGATTATATATGGGTAAAAGTTACATAACATTACCTCATCACATATATCAGTGTTTATAGGGTTTAAATAGTTTTTTATTTTTTTAATTATAGATCTATTCATGAATTATAGTTAAATATTTTGATGCCCTAAATAAATTTAAATGATCATTAAAGAGAGATAAAATATTTGATCACTTGATACCATAATAATTTAAACCTCAATATGTATGGTGTAAATTTTATATAGAATCCAACATTATCAAAATATTGTGAAGCTATGTCCAGTAATAGAATGGATACTGTAATTCCTCGATATAGAATAATTATATTCAAAACCTGATAAATTATTCATTTGACATGGTAGGAAAAAAACAACAAATAGCTTCACACAAAAATGTATCCACATATTAATGTTATAGATATCAATAATTATTCCAAAACTATAAGAAAATAATATTGAGATGATTATATATTAATGGATTATTTTTTGGATACTAATACGATTGAAATTTTATCTTTGAAAACAAATACGTTGTCTAAATTTGTCAATGATGGAAATTAAGAATTATATAAGGATATGTTAGTTATAAAAAACAGTCTTTCATTTTTATGATTTACCATATCATGTTTCTATAAGTAATTACAAATAATGTAATGTCAATTATTTTTTAATTTATACATTATTTTTTTATTTAAGTTAAGTTATTTATTAGATAATATTTGTTATTATTAATCTTGGGATATCATATATGAATATACATGAAGGAAATAATGATTATATGTTATACTATGGATATAATTCTGAAAGAGAATATTGAAACATGCTTTTTTACTTCCAAATAAAAGCCAATAAAAATTGTTGCTAGTATAAATCAATATACCACCTTCAAGAAATAGAAAAAAACTATAATAAAGTGTTTACGTTACATTTCATTAAAACCACGATTGAAAAGATTAATTATTTCATATAAAACCTTTTAACATTTGATGTGAAATTCATTGGAAAAAATTATTAGTTCATAAAACATCAAAGAGATCAAAAAGTATAGTCGAACATAAATTAATTTTATATTAATATCTATTTTGTTCCTATAATTATGTTTTTTGGGTTAGTAATAGATGGATTCAATTATTTTTAGACATTATATAGAAATTACAGTGCATGTATAGTAGTTTTAATCCCCTATAATTTACCATCCTGGATATATATTCATTAAAACTCATCCATTATATCAATGATTATACCTATAAAAAAATTCCTTGAAGAAAAAATGTTGCTTTTCTAGCCTCTTATACATTAATTATTGGATTTATGTATTTAAAATATAAAAATATATGATTTATATACCATGAACATTTTCAAAATGATCGCTTCCATAAACTTGACCATTTGTGACTTTTTTAGACTAGTAAATTTGTTTTTTTTTGGAATATACATTGGTTTGGATTTTCCATTTTATAACAATGATTATGATCTTCAAAAATATAATTATTGAAATAAGTGGTGTTTCTTATGTCATATTATATTCCTTGAAAAATAACATTGATTTTGGATTAAAAATTCAGGGTTCAATGTAAAAATATATTTGAGGCTTATACAAAAGTAAATATTTAGATTAGAGATATTGAAAAAATTATCAAATGTAATTAAATGTATTGGAAAATACTTTCAGTTAAATAATGTTTGGAAAAAACTAAACACTATGATATTTAATTAGAGCATAAATTTTTAAAAAAAAGTATATTTTCTAAATATATATTTTTTAAATTTAATTTCTCATGTCATAATCAGGATGTCAGGCACATTGAGAAGAATGTGGGTGGAAATTTGTTTATGCATGCTAGATGTATAACACCTTATATTCATACAAAAATTAATTATATGATTTCTAATATGTATTTAATTAACCAACATTCTTATGGTTTTTTTTGTTATGAGTTTTAGAGAATTAAAGAAACCTTTACATTACAATGTGGTCACTTTCACATAATTTTAATTTATTCCACAAAACAAGATCTTAAACAAACACTTATATTTCATTTATGAAACACTTTTATCATTCAAGATAATCCTTAATAATCATAATATTGACCTTTAAAGAGTTTTTGAACACAATTAAATCCTATGAAGTCATTTGAAAACATGGGAGGAGAATATAAATCTCATTTAGGGATATAAAAATAAAGTAAACCCCTTAATACATTGTAAGGAATGAAAATAAAGGATTTTTCCTCATTTCACATAATTAAATTTGAGATCATAATAATATGTGAAATAAATTATTGTTCAATGAAACAATGGAAATATATAACAATAATTTAAAAACCATGATGTTATCTTGGGGAATCATATTCATCACCGATTTTAAATAACCTTTTTATATCACCCTTTCAAAAGTAATAACCTCTTCAATTACATACACATTTGTTCTCTGGATAATAAATCTTTACCCAATGAATTAATGACCTATATCTCAAGATAAAACATTATCATATATTTTGAAGAATTATCTTATCATTTCAATGAACAAAATTTTATTTTATTTTAATTATCAATGTCATAAAAATGACATTTTATCCAACAATAAAAAAATCATTTATATTAAAAAACCCTAAAAAAATACCCATGTCTTTTGATAACCCTTTAAAACCAATAAACAAATCATAGAAAAATTTGAATTTGAAATTAATTTAATAATAATGGAAACTTGTAAAGGCAAATAAAATATATATAACAAGTTTTTTTTGTAAAATTTTGATCATGTGGTAAGCATTAATGAACATTCTTTTCACACCTTCATAATGAAATTTAAAAATGACAAATACAGAAAATACTGAAAAAATCCCTTTTAAACATCAATAAACAATGTAAAATATAGATGATAAATAACATAAGAAAATTGAATTATATAGATTTTAATTATTGAACCAACATAATTAATAAGGATATGGAAGTGAAATATTTGACTTGTAAATATTAAAACATTTAATAGAATATTTTAAAGAAAAATCCATTACCTCAAGTTGAAGCTCACTTCTAAAAAATTATCCATCGTATATAAAAAAATTATACCAATTATTTAATTTCTTATATTTTTTTATTCCTTTATTTTTATAATTTTTATTTCATTTATTATTATGTTTTATTTATTTATATAATCAGAATAGTTCTTGTGGTCCATTTTGGGGGTTTTCACTTCATATCCTCTAAAATAGCTTCAATATTCTAGAAACTTAGAGTGTTACATTCCCAATGGTTTCATAATTTTTATATTGTTCATGGTATAAGGATAATAAAATTCTAATAACTATGAAATTCAATTGGTGATGATATAGTTATATTTCTATGAATCTTCCTTGATAATATCTTTTTTGATTGTTTAAGGTAACCATAAATACTCACTATTAATTACCCTATTATTATGGATATTTCTCAATTATATAATCATTATAGCATCATGATTTTATCATTATTAAATAATATTTTTAATATTTATGTCTTTTTAATCACTAATGACAAAAAAAATAAATCATCATTCATATAAGTTATAAAACAGACCCAAAAGTGGACTTGTCAAAATGACTAAATGTGTGAGAATACATTTTTGAATAGTAGTAATATAAATTTTATATAAGATTAATAAATTTAGAAAAATGTTATTAAAGTTATATTTTTTAAATAATATATATAAGAACACTATAAATTAAATACAATGGTAAGATGTAATTACATTTAAATTGTCTCAGTATGCTCATTTTAGGAAGTTAAATTTTATGATGAAAAATTATTATTAATTTTTTTATAGAATGGAAAATTTTTCTTTAAAAAATATAATAATTTTATAAATATAAAATTAATTCAATAAATGTATTTTTATCCATTAATAATAGGAGGTGATGAAAAATGAAATATGTCGTTCATGGAGGTAGTTGTCCACATAGAACTCATGCGCTATTTTCAATTTACAAGGGATGGGGGGAATGTAGATAATAGTTATTCAATTAACTAAATGAAATTTAAGTATAAAAATGACACTCATTTAATTTTATTATTTTGGTTATAATAGATTTTTAGGAGGATTAATAATAAAGAAACTTGAAAAAACTCAGTTAAGACTATTACCTCTTCCTTGGATATCCTCCTTTAAGAATTTCTTTAATAAATCTTATATTAGTATATTGGAAACATAAGGACCTATAAGATGTGGAAAATAATGTTAGGGAATGATATTTTAGGGATTGGTTGACCTATGATTCCCAAAGTGTGTTGATTATAGATGTTGTGAATGGATCATTTTAAAATTTTGAGAAGTGACACTCATTTAAATACATGATTTATTTATAAATAATAAATTTCATAATCAGTATATGTTGATCCCAAATTTCCCATTTTTCATATTTGGAAATATGGGACATGAATAATATGAACCAATCAATTAGAAAAAATAATATTTGTTATTATCCCTATGTGTAACTCCATCTTTAACCATATTAACCATTATCATAGTGACAAAATATTACCAAGATATCTTATTTTTATCACAAAAAAAAGAAATTGAACATATTAAAAAATTTGAAACATCTAATTAAAAATATTAATTTAGTTAAAAGATTAAATTTATGGAGGAATTAAAAATTAATATAAATATAATTATGCATAATTTAATGAAAATTGTTTTTTGAAAATAGTTTTTAAGTATAAAAATGTTTTATTCACCAAATTCAAGTAAAGTAATCATTAAATTGATATTAATTAGTTTATAACTAAAACAATTAGTGGTATGTGATTTTAAAAATAATAAAATATCCAAAGGTACCTTATGAATACATAATAGAAGGAAATATTAAGGAATTTTAGAACTCTATATTTTCCAATATTCAATGAAAAATAAACCAGTTCATAAAAATCCAAAAATGCAATTATAAGTTAATTTTAATATTATGAATCGAAATATTAAGTTAATTTTACAAAATTAAAATTATACATTTTATTAATTAAATTTTTAAATATAATCTTATAATACATGGAAAAAAATTTATTTGGAATAAAAACAGCTACCTTTATTAAATGAATAATCATATTATTATTCCATATCATCATACATTTTTTTATAATGTTATGAAAATAATTATTAATATTAAAATATAGAGTTTATATGAATAAAAAATAAAATGTATTTATTTGAGAGAAATACATAGGACACCACTTAATCGGTAGGGGAAATCTATAGACCATATAAATTCTTGAATGGACTTAGAAGAAATATATATCAAGAATTATATCTAGAAAAATGAAAATGGGATGTATTTGGAAAAAAAATTCAACAAAAATTATCAAAAATAAGTTTTCCTTCAAAGATAATAAGTTCAAAAGTTCACGTTGGATATTCACATAACATTTCAAGTTGTGTTTCTTTGATTCCTAAAATATTATATGGATTTATGATCCATGACTGATATGTTTGTATAGATAACATTCTATCTTTGGTAGTGTAAAATGTTTTACCAGACATGATAATTATAGTTCTTATTGACTATTCACATTCTTCATACCATTGTGTGACAAAGACTTGAGACCAATTGAGTGGGATAAACTTATGGGAAGATTTATAAAAACAATGTATTTGTAAAAAATATATTTTAATATGTAATTCCCACTTAAATAATACATTGTTACATAGAGTGCACCACACAAAACATGAAGCATAAAAAACCACAAACAATAAATAAATACAAATATTTTAATATTTTAATTAGAACATAATCATTGGATTGGTGGGTATGAATATGAGTAAATATATTTTTAAATATATTAATTTAAATTTTACTAAATAAAAATTTATCTATTTGTGAATAATAACTCCATTTTAAATAAAACTAGATAATATTAGAGGTGGATTTTTTCATAAATTTTTTTTATGTGCGTAGTATATTTTTATCAAATTACCTCAAAAAAATCACTACATATGAATGATTTTAATGAAATTTATAAGTCTTATATTTTTAAAAAATAAAAATATATTAATTTAATGGTGATTATGGGATAAATTAATTTTAAACTTCAAAAATACATTTTCTTCATCATTGATGTGTATTGATTTTCTATGCCGATATTATAAATTTTTTTAATATTTTTATAAATTTTTTTAAAAAATGAAAATAACTTTTTAAATAAGAATGTCTAAATTATCTTAGATTTTTTAGATTCTTTCATTGCTGATTTCTTTTTTGTTTATTAGTAAAAAATATCAATTTTTGAATAACTATTAGTTATGTTCTATAAAAACATAATATAAAAGTATCATTATATATTAAATGTATTTTTAAATTATCATAATATATATTTTCTAATAATAATCTAATTAATGACGTATGAATCATCATCGTATTTTTTTTCTATAAGATCATTTTTAGGATAAAAAATATTTTCTAAAAAGAAATTTCATTACATTTTTAGAAACTAAAATTAAAAATTAAATTTAAAACCTCTATAAATTGAAACATATAAAATTTATTCCACTTTGTGAATCATCGTTTTAAAAATATGTAATAAATAATTTTCATAACAAGTCATAATGAATAGTAACAGTGGTAAATGGTTATCACCCTAGTAAAGAGTAAAGTTGATTAAAAATGTTAAAATATATAAAAATATGTCCATATCAACCCAAAACCAGTAATTATTTCATTATATCAATTTAATTATAGTATAACTATCCTATCTTTGAAATTATTTCATTTCGGTGCAACATTATTTTTTTATAAGGTTTATAATATTTTATGTGATGAGTAATTATAAAAAGTTACTCTCTATCTGTAATTATGATATCTTAATATGGATATAGATAAATATGATATATGAATGAATCATTATGATATAAGTTATTATTAATAAACTATAATTATTATAATAATTTTTTTAATTTTTATTGATGGTATAGTTACCTTGAATACATACATAATGTCGATGTTGTGCTTAGGTAAGGAGTATAAAAAGAATGAATTTTTTTTAAAAAACATTTAAGGTAATATGTTCTAAATTAATAATGGTGTAACAATAATTTTTATTATAATTAAAATTTATATGTTATGGTTAATGATTTTATATTCAAATTTCATTATCATCTTTATATTGTCAGATTTTTTGAATAGTCCAAATATGACTTTAAATGGTATCAAATTATTAAAATATATTTTTAAATAAATATTAAATAACAAAATTATATTATTAAATAAAAAATTGAGAATCTATCTTGATTATCATTAATAGTTAATTTTTTTCCACTTGTATTTTTATAAAATCACATTCATCAACATTAATGATTGAAAAAATATTTATAACGGTTAAGGTTACAGAAAGTTAATGAGGTGGTTAAACAAAAATATAAGGCTAAAAATGACACAAAAAAATTATAAATTTTATTATACAAATTTATGTTGACCATACCCTATTTATCCTTGATTATATATGACCCTGGATCCACTTGACATGAGTCAAAAACATATTTTATATTATATATTACATTTATTTATAATATTATCACCCACCACACTTATAAAAGGGAACATCCACTCTTGTATTCATCACAAAACATGTAATGTCATACCTTAAAATCACATGTGATCCCATTAATTTTTAGAATATCTCTCATTTATTGTGTTCTAGGTCATAGGGAGAGGTTTGACGATGATACATTTGGTGTTTAGAGGAGGGGAATTAAAGATAGAATAATCAATGGAAATAGAAGGTCACTAACCAACCAACTCCGATTTGAAATAATGTATTTCCTATTCTAAATCCACTAGATGTCTAGTTTATGACTACAAAACAGTTGGAGGGGACTCTAGTGGTGTAGGCGATTGACTTGAATTCATATGTTAGAAAGTGGTATCCAGTGTCTGGACTGTGGCGTCGGGTTCAGCTAGTGAAGTAAGGTTTAGATTGATTTTTATGACACCAAAAAACTATTTTATCATATATAACACCCTTGAACCAAATTAAACTTAATTGAAGATATGATATCTTTTCTTTTGTATTGGAATATCTCTATCACCATTGTGAGGTTTGATGATATCTGGATGATCGGTTATTACCCTTTTGGTATGTTTGATCGAATCCCTCTTCTTTCCACTATTTCTCTTTGAATTGGTAATAATTATTTGATGTATTTAAAGAATCTATTGATCTTTTTAGGACCTATATAAATAAATTATAGATTTATAATTCAGTTTTTCCCTAGAGGACAATTCTCCTATAGGTAGTGGTGGGACACATGTGATTATTGATGAATGTGATAATTTATCGAAACAACCAAACACATGCTTATGAAAACTCAATTATAAAATGTGAAAATATATTATTAGGGACTCAAATTGATTTATATAATTTTATATTTAATTTTAGTGTGTTGATTTTGTTATGGTAGTAATGTGATCCATGTGTGAGGTAGGTGGTTCCATCTCCAACCTTTATTTAGTAAAATGTAAATGCTATTGGTTTTCTAAATGGTTTTCTAAATATTATTGGAATGATATTAGATATTATTAATATATTTTTGTAAATGGTTTTTTATAAAATATAGGGTTTTCCTCTTGTTTTGGTAATGTAAATTTTTTGTTAATATATTTTTGAAATGGTTTGTGAATTTTATTTCTTTAAAGCATGATTTTGAGAAAACAGGTTGTTTTTAATTTTTTTAAAAATTATAAGAACATGTATGTGAATACTGATTTTAAATATTTGGATTTAGGAGACTTGTGATCCTAGGTTAGTGATGTGGTATTGGTTCTTGTCCAGGATTCTATTGGGGGTTTAATTAGGTGACTTTCCCCAGTTCCCTAGGCCCTGATGTTATAAGGAAATTACCATCTAATACCATTGGGGGTTCATAAATGAGGTGTCCCTATATTCCCTTGTCCCTACTATTCTTGGGACTTGTTTATTATGCAATAGTTTAATTTGATTATTTATGTACAAGGAACCTAGCTATACAATCCTATGTTATCTTAAGTGTGATATTCGTTGTGCTTTGTATATTATTTTTTTTTTGAATTTCATATGGTATCTGAATCATGAATTGATAAATTTAAAATGGATTATTTAAAATTTTATTGAAACTATATTATCATGATTTTAGTTTTATAACTTTTAAAAAGTGAAAAATTATTTTACCATACCTTTTCCATAAATATGAAAACTATAATATCATGATAGGTTTTTTAAATGTTGAGCATATTGAGATTATTTGATAGATAATTACTATGAAAAACATGGGTGGGGCTATATTGATACAGTTTAGCTCAGACCCTACACAATCTCTTATGGGTGTGTAAACCTAGTTTTGCCTGTTTTAGTAAAGGTAAAGGCACCACAATTATCTTATGAGGTATATATATACTGGGTATGGGTAATAAGTGATGAGATGGTGGGATTCTTACCACATATCAGAAAGGGTAGCTTTTTATATTTGGGTTCACCCATTTGTATTGTTTTTTGGCATGTACCTTGGCTTTGGATAATTAATTTTGTTTTATTGTAATTGTTGTTGTTTTCTTTTATTATTAAATATCTCTTTTCCGCTAATTATTATATCATTATATGTCATTTTTCCTTTTTAGTTTATGAAAATAAATCCCTTTGGATGTTGTTGAATAGTAAGGTATAAGTATCTGGCCTATTATGATCAAGAATCTGATAAGGCCCTTTTCTTGGTATGGTTTGCAGCTCTGTTGGATTGGTTTTCTGGTCCAGGTCATAAAAACATGGCATCATAGATATGTTGTGTTCATAATCTTAAAGTCATAGGAGGTTGGTATAGATGAGATAGTATTTTCAAGAATTAATTGGTGTGTTTTGAGTGAGTTCATGATCAGATCTTATCAGAATGTTCTTTAAGACATAATAGGACATTAGGATGTGTGTCTCCTATATTAGGTTTTACTATAGATCACAATTTCTATTTATATTCATTTTAGTTTAAACTTACACTATTCTATTGTCTAATAATTTTCTTTATGATTTTTATTACGTATAATCACGTCTATGATATGTATTTCAGGTGTTCCTCTAGATTATTTAGTGGGACATTCCCCTCATGGGAATAGTCCACATGATCATAATCTCATTAAGGCTACTATATAGTCAGTTGATGCCATGGATCTAAATTAACAACCTATTCATAAACAAGCTTAAGGGAACA
The DNA here is from genome assembly GCA_963277665.1 of Viscum album. NCBI lineage: Eukaryota > Viridiplantae > Streptophyta > Magnoliopsida > Santalales > Viscaceae > Viscum > Viscum album. The sequence continues at coordinate 1,516,737,571 of OY728163.1, forward strand.
ACTAGGAGGCATGTATTGTGTGAACGAGTTCATATATACGGATCCCCCATATTTTAAGGCTTCCAATTCACCTTAGGATGAAAATAAATAGATGGATAAAATTTAATTATTATTTCACTTCCTATAGACAATTGAATCAATCAAAGTGAAGTTCACAAATTTTTATATTAAGATTCCTAGAATTAGGTGGTCAGAATATATGGTTCAGGAGAACCAACATGTGGTATGGGAGTGTAATAACTTTTAGGCCATATTATTTTTTATATTTCGATATAGAATCATTTATTATTGAAAATATATAGAGTTTCTATCCATTTAGTTCAGAGAACATTCAATGATATAATACAATAACCAGTTTGTTGAGTTTATTTTTCTTATCCTAAGGTGGTGATTAATGATAAGTTTAAGTATAAAATATATTTACAAGTATATTGACAAGACTTATGATAAAATATTTATATGTAAAATCGGCCTCCTAGTCATATATGGTCGATAGGTTTATGATGAAAAAGATTAATATGGGAAGAAAAATTGTGTTGTTTGGTATTCCCCTTCCACATAGTGTAAATACCAATGCTTTGAATCAGAATAAGAGGAAATGACGGGATAGTCACATGGGTAGTGGAGTTAGTTCTTAATAGATTTCATTTCATACTCCCTAATTAATAAATAGATGCTTACTCTTGACTTGATACATGTGAGGAATGTAAAGGCCCACCTTATAATATTTCCCCATGTCTATGAAGACCTACAATGCTTAGGTTTGCTGAGCGGATCAACAATGATTTGGTAAAGCTCAGACTATGCATCATTAAGGTAAGGTATCATCATCTCTAAAATTAATTTTATCATATTCAGAAGCATAAAATTCAAAATTTCTCTAGTCATTGGACTATAGAGTGAAAATATTTCACATATTGGAGGAGCTATAGATGTAGGTTGATGTGTTCCAAGATACAGTGAGAGGTATCATTTTTTATGTATCTTTTATATAAACCACAATATTTTTTATGAGTTCATAAAAATATAATATATATGCCTCTCATTTATATTTTTGTAAACTTTTGATAGAAGTATTTTCATATGCTATTGTGTTGATTAACCCTATTTAAAAGAGGAAATTATATGGGCTTCATTGTATTTCTTCCTCACTCTCTCAATTTCAAATGATGATTTAGTTCGAGAATTTTTGAATCTTGATTAATAAGTTTTTATTTATTCATTGAAATGGATTTAAGAGTTTCACATTGAGATGATATTTATTGTTATTATTATATAGTTTCCTTATTTAGTGTTCAAGGGATCTATTATGTTTTTTAGGGAGAGTTTTATCTATGATCTAGTTTTGAAAGTCCTTATCAATTGGAGGATATGAATGTATTTATTTCTTATATAGTTGATCTCGATGATGCATCATTTCATGATAATTTTATATTGGTTATTCGTGATTTTTTCATGATTTTCCTATATTAATTTTTTGATTTTCCTCTAGATAGGTAAGTGGTGTTCTCCATATATCTAGCGCCTTGTAAGAAATAAATTTATATACCCGCTTATCATATGAAACCTAATATTTTGAATGAGTTTAAGTTACTATTGGAAGACCTATTAGAAATGAGATTTTTTCATCCTTGTTTTTCTTCATGGGTGTCCCATGATATCTTTTTCGAGATGTATGATGGTTTTATTCATCTCTAAATAGATTATTTGAAGATGATTTGGGTAATAGTTTAGAAAAAATATCCATCTACCCATGTGGATGAATTTTTTGATCAAATGAAAGGGGAATGTGGTTTTCGAAAATAGATCATCTTTTTTCTTATCATCAGCTTATTGTTGAGGAGTCAGACATCCCAAAAATTTATTTTAAGAGGAGGCATAGTATCTATGAATATATTATAGTTCCATTTGGACCAAATAATCTTTATGCCATGTTTATTCATTTTAAGAACTAGATATTCAAATTTTATATTTAAATAATGGTTATGGTATTTTTGGGTGATATCCTAGTATATTAATGAACTGTGAAATTGAATAAGTACCATATTGATATTTTTTTGGAATACGATGGAGTAACCAGATTTTTAGGAAGTTATTGAACTATAATTTACGGATACAAGAGTTGAAGTTGTGGGTTATGTGATTTTATAACATGGACTCCCAGATTATTCTAAAATGATGATGTTTGTGTTTTAATTTCAGATACATTGGAATTTATTTGAGATATAGATTTTCCTAGGAATAACTATTTACTATTGGTGGGTTGAAAAATATTTCATGAATATAGAGTCATCATTCAATGATATTAATAATAAATGGGAGAAATTATCATGTGATGATATGTATTAAAAATATTTTGAGGAGTTGAAATAGCACATCACAAAGACTCTTATTTTGATCTTACAAAAACCTAATACGAGATGTGAATTTTATTATAATGATTTCAAGGTTAGTCTAGGATGTGTTCCTATGTAGTATGATCATATTTCTATGAATGATTCTCATAATATTTGACCTCATGAAAAAAAGTATTCCACAATTGGCTTGGAGCTCACCACTATTATGCATGTTCTTATGTGTTGTAAAAAATATATTTCTTAGGGGAGTTTGTAGTCTATTCTGATCAAAAGATCTCATATTATATCATTTCATAAATGGATTTCAATGTCATGAAAATGGATTGGGTGGAGTATCTCTAGATGTTTGACTTAGAAATATTATACACCATTGGTAAGGGGAATGTTGTTGATGATGATCTTAATATGATATTCCTTTCTTAGGAAAACCAGTTTGTGAATGCGAAGTGGGATATTATGGCCATTTCTTATTTGTTGCATCTAGATCTGTTGGTGGATGATTCAAGCAAGGTTATAATAAATTTCTCATTGTCATCATCTCCTCATGAGTATATTCTATAATACCAATAGTAGGATAAGTTGTATAGGGGAATCATGGAATCCTTATATGATGGGGAGACCATTCTCAGTTGGTGTATCACTTCAGATAGAATTATTCACTTCATGAATCATTTTTTCATCCATCCATATCTAAGTAGTTCATAGATTCCTGATTTTTATAGCTCATTGAGATAATCTAATCAATGAACTATAAATATAAATTATGAAATGAGATGAAAATTATAGTGGTCAGATATGAAGAAAAATATTGATGATTGTGTGTCTCTTTTTACACCTATTAATAGAAAAATGGGAGAACCTAAAGCATTTTGGTTTACATAATTATCTTCTCAGGCTAGTATGAAAGAGGTCATATTTTGTGTTTACGAAATTGTAAGGTTTCATGGGGTCCCTTATTCCATTGTCTATGATAGGGATCCCATGATTACTTTGTCATTATACATAAGTCTCTAAGAGGTGGTTGGGAATCTTGTCAAATTGAGTGTAGCTTAGCATATGTAGATAAATATCCAAATAGAGTGTGTTATTCAGATTCTATAGGATATGATCCATGATTTTTTTGGTATTTGTATGGTTATTGGTATAACCATTTGGGAATTGTTGATATTTCATAGAATATCAGGTAGTAGTCTTCTATTAAAATATATACCATGTAGGATTTTCATGGTCTCCCATACAGGTCACCTCTTCATTGGTCATAGGTGGGAGAGGCATCTCTCTTTGGATTGAGTATCATTTATGATACACTAATGAGGATTCAGGACGTATACTGGAAATTGGTCTAATCACAGAGTCAGACGGAATCTTATGAAAATAATTGATGACATAATTTACAATCTTCAATTACTGACTGTTTATTTTTATATGTTTCACTTGGGTTAGGTCATTTTCATCTTTAGAAATAGGGGAATTTGGCTCCATGAAATGATAGATTATTTAAGAACAGAGAGAGGATTGTATATATTTTATGGGTAGGTATGACTAGCTGAATTGATAGGAATTCATGATGATTTCAATATATCTTAGATTAGGAAGTATCATCCCAGTCTTTCCCATGTTTTAAATTGAGAGGATGTGGAGTGGGGCCTAGTAAAATTTGTTATAGAACAACAAGTGGAGATCTTGGAATCTTGAATGAATGTTTTTTCTTATAAAAACATACCACTGTATAATGAATTACGGTTTAATGGATAATATTATCATGATAATTGGGAACATGAATCATCATTGAGGGAGCACTAGCATCACCTTTTTCTAGCGTATCATTGTTTTGTATGACATTCTTGAAAAAAACGTCCTATGGTGGGGAGAATTGTAATATCCTTCTTTATTATTAGGTATTATCCCATTAATTTATCATTTCCCCTTTTTAAGGTTTTTTTTTGAAATATTATGGAGGATTTATTATGAGGAATTATGTGTTTTGTGGAGGGGAAATTAAATATAGACTAAACCGTGGCTATACAAGGCCCCTAGAAATATGGTGGGATTCCACCGACCAGAGAGTTGTACGATGAAAAAATGGAGTTCCAAAAATAACTCCAATCGCTATCTGGTGAGGAATCTATTATTTTGGTTTTATTCCGGGAACCACTAGAAAGCTGGTGGTGGCTAGTAGTCATCTCATGGCATTAGCCCGGGCCACTTTTTTATGGGGAAGATTAGTATTTTATAACCTCAACACCCTATTTTATAACCTCTAATCTACCCCTCAACCCTAACTATCCCTAGTCAAATACTAGGTATCCCCAAGGGCATATTGGTCTTTCTTTATCACTATTGTGAGGCATGTTGATACATGATTGATCAGTTCTTTCCTCTTAGATATGTCGTATCAAATGCCTCTTATTTCCATTATTTCATTTGGTATTGGAATTTTTCCTATGATATGTTGATGGAAACTATCAATTTCATTATAAATCCTCTCAATACCTTATATATTCATCCTTATTTTTTTCCTAGAGGCCGATTATGTTGTTTTATGTGGTTTGGCACATGTGACCCTTAGTGTATGTGACGATATATCCTCTCTACTGATCAAATGATTATGGTAACATGATTCTAGGATATCGAAGTCGATGTCTATGAAATATTATCTATTTATCTAGTATTCTATATCCTTTTATGTTTTTATTCTTTTGTGGTTAGTGTTTGTCCCATGTGTGGGGTAGGTGGTTCAGTCTCTAGAATAAGTTTGATGAAAAAGAAATGCTACTAGTTTTTAAAGGGTTTTATAAATATGATTGGAATTATATTTTATATTCATGATATCAATAAATAAATGGATTTTGATTAAAGATTATTTCAACATTTAATTAAAGCAAAGTTTTATTTAAAATGACATGGAAATGTTTTGTGAAATTTTCTTCAAATCATGATTTTTATGAATGCATTTTATTTTTAATTGTTTATTAAATGTGATAAGACACTTGAAATGATGTATATTTTGATAGATGTGAACATGGTATAATTGGGTACCTAGTAGGGGGTTTTGTATTGGGTCTTGTCCATTTATCCATTGGGGGTTCTCTCATGGGTTGAACCTTTGTTTACAAGGCCTTGATGTTATAGGGACAAGACTTTCTAACATCATATAGGGGCTCATCCCAAGTGTGTTCCTCTATTCTACAATACATCTATTCTAGAAACCTAATTAGATAATAATAATTTTATTTTAATATTGATGTACGATTGACCTAGAAAGCCCAAAATTATATTATACTAGGGATGATCACCATATTACATTTGATTTTTGTTGTTTAGTATTTGATATGGTATATAGAGGATAACATGATAGTTGAAAGTTTTTTTATTTTAAATGTTCATGAAACTCAATTATTTGGATTTTATTTTTAGAGGTGTGAAAAGGGATAATTAATTACCATGATATATCGTTAAGTGTAAAAAATATATTATTATTTCATGTTTTTAATATTTTGATCATATTGGGATTATTTGACCAAAAATTTCTATGGAACACTTTGGTGAGATCCAAATAATACTGTTTAGCTCATAGCCTTCACAAATTCTCAAGTGTACAATGAACCTGTGTTTTATATGTAGAAAAGGTAATGAAACCTTAGTGATTTGGATATGTTTATGATTGTTTGGAATATATTTATGGTGGTGAAAGAATTCTATATTTACCATCTATCACATAGAGTATACATTTATAGTATTTTTTCCCTTGGATTAGTTTTTGGAAATATACATTGGGTTTGAATTGTTTCTTTTGTTGCATCACTACTTCTATTAATTTTTTCTATTATTTAATATCTCATTTATAGTTATATTTATCCAAATGAATGAAATTCTTCCTGTTTTAGGTTGGGAAAATCATTCCTTTTAGTCATTTTTGGATTCCTAGTCATTATTCTACATAATGTGGGGAAAGGGAACACACTTCAGGTATTATTACAGCCCAGTTCAATCCCAATTTTGATGTATTATTTGGTTTGGTTCATAAATCATCATGATTCATTTAGTTTATCCAAGATATATTGAAATATCTCCCAATATTTATTATCCATTTCATTGATCTTTTAGTCTTCTTATAAGACTATCCTAGGAAGGTTTTGGGTGTAAACCAAAGGAGGATTTCAAAAGAAGAGCTATAAATCTAATAGAATTTATTTTATTTTATTTCTTATTCTATAAATTATGATTATATATTAACCATGAGTATATAATAACATCAATACGTTATATATACTTAAATTTTTTTATGATTATTGAAAAACCTTGTTTTGGTTTTTACAAATACCAATGCCATAAATCGGTAACTCGGGATATTTTGGTGTCGATTTTTATGAAGAAAGACAACATATAACAAAAAAATTGTCATTGGTTTTCAAAAAAAGAATGCCAAAAATTAATAAAAATTATTTCATTCATTTGTTTTCCCAAAAACCGACATCGACTTTTTTTCAGACTCTTCGGTGTCAGTTTTTGTAAAAACCAATGCCGAATTTCTTTTAAAAATATATGGGATCAGGAAACCCTCATGTTTTTGTATATTTGAAATTTAAACCCACATATAATCCTCTCGACTCACGATGACATGGAAGGTTTATTTGTGATCTCCAATGGCCATTGTTGTCTATTTTCTTCCATTTTCACGATCTGAGGTATGAGTTCTTGAATATCTCCCCTTGTTTCATCGTCTCTATATTTTTTTCTTCTGAAACCTATTTTTAGCGACATTAAACTGTGGATTGAATTTAGTTTTTTGTTCATATTTATTTTTCGTTTTCACAATCATTTTATATAGATATTGCAGTGTTTAATTTTCCAAAGTATTCTACAGAGCAATGTTCGGATTGGGATCAATATTCTTGTTAAACTCCGAATTTTGTAAGTTTTTTTATATTTTGACGATAAATTATTTATAATTTTATTATGCTTTTTTCTTTAGTTACAGGTTTTTTATTTAAAAAGTGTTGGAACATGGTTAATAGTCATCCTTAAGAGTGATCATCCCATATACGGGGAAAAGTCCCAGTGGACAGGGATGTGATTGTTGTTGTTGTAGATTTTTTTATGGTTAACTATGGTTTCACCTTGACTATTGTTATTATATTCTTCCTTTTACTAATTTATGATATTTATGGTATTTACTATTGTCTTCATAAATGTATATGTATAATTACATGCATTATTATAGGAACATATAGATTAATATGTAGTTCATATGACATTCCATATATTTTTCATTACTATGCTATTTTAAATTTATTGATATACCGTGTATGGTTAATTAGAATTCCTTTTACATACCATGATAGGATTTTTATAAGAAAACGTAATATTATCCTTTTTGGGTATTTGATAATCTTGCTTTTTTTAAAGAATTCTTCTATTATAAAATTCCATTCTTTGAATATATTTTATATTATGTGTTTCCTATTTATGTATTCACTTTCCATGAATATTTGTTATGCTTATGCTTCTCTAGAATGTCTACCTATACTTGTTGAAGTGTGAATGAATCCTATATATTTATTAAAGGTTCCCATGTTCTTTACATATTTATGTGATTAATTACTAATCAATGGTTGTATTTTATGAATCTATACTTAAGACATCCTATTTTATTTTATTTATTACTAGTGATCTCCGGCCTTGATATAATTTCCATGCACTGTTTGGTCAATTAAAATACTAGAATCAATATAATTGAATTAAATTTATTATTTAAAATCCAAGGCTAGAAAAACTATTTATTCAATGGTGTATTTTACCGGGAGATGTATTTCAGATTAGTATAAAATTATTTAAAAATGAATTTATATTTTTATTAGGTTTCGTATGTTTTTTAAAATATTTTCTTTCTTATTTTATTATTATTATAATAATAATTTCATGAAATAATAAAAAACATATAATAATGAATAAAATGTGTTATAAGATATACCAATTTAGTTATGTACTTAATTTCACATGTAATAATTTTTGTAGAATTAGGATTGATTTCACTTATAATATGAACATTTACTATAATTATTATTTCGTATTAGTAATAATAACTAACATTTTTCATGATAAATTAAATCAATATTCAATACTTTTGACACATGAAACATAAAAATATTTGAATATCTATGTAAAAAGAAATAATAAATTTTAGAAAATTGATATTATAATTAAATTATAATATAACTATAACACATGAATATAATATGAAAATAAAAGGATTACTATTTGTAAATGTGTTTCATATCTGATGTTTTCTATATTATTATCAACATTTTTTATTAAATGTGTTTCTATTTATAATTTATCATTATATATATATTTAAATGTTTGTATGTTTTAATATATTCGCCAATTATATTGTGATATCATGTATTGAATGGATCGTAAATGGATACACTTACAAAGTCCAACTAGTGAATATGAAAAAGGAGTTGATGAATTCATGGAATTTTCTAAACAAAATCATCAAAACATTTATTTGATTTTAAATCCATGTGTAATGTGTTTGAATATGATAATGTTAAACTACATAAAAATCAAGGATCATCTCATTTGTTATGGTTTTAGCCTTAATTATACATGTTGGATCTGAAATAGTGAAATACTGAAAATTCAACATCCAATGTTGATGAAAATATGCATAATGAGGAATAGGATCATATTGAATAATTAATTCCTAATTTCGTTGTTGAAACCATGAAAAACAAAAAATATTTAATTACTGTTTGGAGATTCTGAGGAACCATTATTCCCAATTTGTAGTAAATTTATAGTGTTATCAGTAGTTTTGAGATTAGTTAACTTATATGAAAAAATGGGTGGAGTGATAAAATTTTCTCCAGCATACATGATATTTTAAAATAATTACTTCTAGAAGGAAACAAGCTTCTAGATTCCAATTATGGAGTGATGAAAAAATTATTCCTAATGGGATTGGATTATAAAAAGAAACATGCTTGCCACAATTATTGTGTACTGTATAGGAAAGAATATAAATAATTATCAAGATTTCCAATATGTTGGGCATCATGATATTATATATATGGGAAAGTTAACTCAGATTAAGTCTCAAATAATTTCATCTAACATCATGAAAATCAATTTTTTACATTCTAATGATATCATCCAATAGATTTTTCATACAATTATGATAATTAAATAGTGATTAGTTTTTAGGTACCTGAATAAAATATCTTGCTAAATGAATTTGGTGTCATCCAGTAATTCCATATTTGAAACATCTATTTAAAAATGCAATTAATGCACAATGGTTAGGATGGCATTCAGATGAGTGCATATATGATGGTAACTTACATCTCCCTTCAAATTCACCATAGTAGAATTGTTCTGATTAAAAAAAATCATGATTTTGGAAGTAAAGTTATAAATCTGATAATTGGATTATGTACTAGTGGAATGAAACCATTTCTGATCCTATGTTTCCAATACAGTTCATAACCTATTTTGAAGGTAGTTTACAAATTTTCCCCACATCTATATATGAATAAAAAATATGTTATGATGAGAATGATGATTTATGAATGAAAAACAAACAAAGAAATGACATTGTTGAGTATCTTTCACCATTTATTTATGATTTGAAACTTCTATGGGAGGTATGTGTTAATGTTTTCGATGCATATAAGAAATAGTATTTTATTTTTTGTGATATAATAATTTTCTCTATAAATGATTTTCCTACATATGGAAACTCATCTAGATATAGTTTTGAGGGACATAAAGCATGTCCAATTTGTGAAGAACAGACTTCATATTATCAACTATAGAATAGAAGAAAGACAGTGTACAAAGGACATCAATTATTTTTGTGAATTTATCACCCTTATCATAGATTGAAAAAATAATTTAATGTTTTACAAGAATACATCATTCCCCCTTGGTCATTGTCAACTGAAGAATATTATGATAGGGTAAAAATTATTGATTCAATATTTGGAATGAAAAAATGTTCTGGTATTCAATCAAATATTTGGATGAAGCAGTCTATTTTTTTGAACTACCTTATTGGATTTTTTAGAGATAAAACATAACATTGTTGTTATGCACGTTGAGAAAAACATATGTAATAGTTTGATCAGAACTTTGTTAGACATATAAGTAAATATAAAATATGGATTTCATGCTATATGGGACTTGATATTAATGAGAATATGACTAGATTTAGCTCCCACTATGAAAGGAAACAGAACAAAATTTCCTCTAACTTGTCACACATTAAGGAATATTAAAGGGATAAATTTTTTTTCTATGTATTTAGGGTAATAAAGTACCCAATTATTTTTCTTCAATTGGGAATAATTTAGTGTCATTGAGGGATTGTAAATTAATAGGTATGAAATCTCAGGATTTCTATGTATTGATTCAACAAATTCTACCAGTAAGAGTGTGGTATATTTCCAAAAACAATAAAAAATAATATCATTATGTTATGAAATTTTTTAAAACACATTTTAGCAATGTTTTTGATCCATATTTGTTATTTGTGTTAGAGAATAAATAAAAACATATTCATTTTCAACTAAAAATATATTTCTCACCTACATTTTTTGATATAAGGGTTCATCTGCTAATTCATTTGGTGTGTGAGAAAAGAATATGTGGGCTCGATAATTTATGAAGTATGTATCCTGTTGAAAGATATATGAAAAATTTGAAGGGATATGTTAAATATCCATATCGACCAGAGGCCTCAATTGTTAAAAAATATGTATTAGAAGAGTTGATTAAGTTCAATACTGATTATTTGTATGAGGTGGAGTATAATGGTCTCCCTATATCTCAACAAATGACAGTTGTTAGTTAAGGTTGAGGGGTTATAAGCATAAAGGTAATGTTAATTCCATGTGATGAAGTGATTACAAGCCATTTATTAATTTTTAACAACACAAATGAGTTTCAATCGTATATATCATCAAATATTTCTGAATTTTAGTTACGATATCAGAAAAAGAAACAAAACGTGGTTGATTATTGAGCATAAGAAGACATTTGTTTCATGGTTTAAAGAGAATGTCGCCACATAAATATTTTCACCAGAAACAATGAAGTGGTTAGTAGGGAGACAATCTCTTAATGTGATCACACTTTATGGTTTTCATATTAATGGATACACATTTTACATAAACATATGGATGACAACAGTGCTGTTCAGAATAGTGGTGTGATGGTTTTTGGTGAAGTATTGAATTTTTCAAGTACCAAAAATAAAAAACCAATTTATGCATCAATACCATATTTTGGAGTTCGTGAAGGCATATGAAAAATATTTTATATTAAATTTCAAGTTATATTTTTTAAGTGTAATTGGGTTGATAGTAAGAGTGTTGTGAGACATGATGAATATGGGTTTAAACTTATTGATTTGAAAATATTTAATTACAATGAGGAATCATTTATGAAGGAGACACATGAAAAACATGTATTTTATGTCATTAATCTATCAAATGATTTGTGGTTAGTCATTTTCCATGGAAAAAGATACCATTTTGGTGATGATAATGATGCTGATGATGTTATTGATTTACATGAACCTTATTCATCTATTACGCAATTTCCGGATGAATACAGTAAGTATAATACATACATAGTGCATGTAGTATATAATGATCATGACGACGACATGTGGGAATACACTAAATTAGTATCCTATTTATTATGGTATATATTTATATATATTGTTGAATCTTATAAATGATAAACCTTTTTTTACTTATATTTTACTTTCTTTTTTCTGAATGTTTAGTTTTCTAATGATATGCATGTACAAAAAAATTCATTAAACATTATAGTAAAAATTTCATATGTATATAGAGAGGAACATTTGTTGAGGTATATCTATTTTTCCATGTTATTAGATATTCAATAATATACTAATTTAATAAAAGAGAAATTTTAATTTCGAAAAAAAATTGTAAGGCTACTGATGTGTCTTTGGCAGAGGATACTTGTCATATTTCAACTAAAAAATCATGTTATGAAGTTGGAAAATGTGGTATTACATGTTTAAAAAAAACAAAAAAATTTCTCATGATGATGACAGGTTCCACATCTATTTTGATGGAAATAATAATGCAACTAGCCTAAAAGCAGTTCAGTTTATCAGTTATGTACCAATGTAGAGCTGTTGTAGGATTGATATTTTATATCCTTATTGGAAGTCATTAGACAGGATAGTGAAGAAAAAAATTTGGGAGTTTTAGATGGTAAAATATCGTAATTGACTTATTTTACATCATTTTTTGAATATTAAATATTTTAAATGGCATATTTAATTTATTCAATTATAAATGAAATTAAATTTTTAGGAAACCAAAGAAATTAAGAACAAACATCTCTCTTTAGTAGAGGTTTGATGGAGATATATTAAAACAAAACTAAAAATAAATTATGGTTTTAAAAAAATAAGGATCGAAAACCCATGCCTCAAGTATCAGTTTATAGATGAATATACATGGAAGTGATTTGTTGATAGTCATAATGAAGAAAAATTTTAGGTATTATAATTATTTTATATTGTAAAATTTATAATATATTTTTCTAATTACTTAGTAGTTTAATTTTATATAACAATAATCTAGGAGACCTCATCAGAAGATCAATATGAGAAATGTATACCCTCATAATTTTTCATATAGAGGGTATCCGTATTTAGAGTAGAAAATGATTGATGAAAAATTTGAATCATTAAGGGCTCGATCTAGTGGTGGTTCAGAAATAGTCTTTTTAGGTCCCCCAGATCCTCCCACTTGCCATGAAAATTGGGAATGTGAACGTAGAATGTGAAATGAGCCGTATATTATAGATGAATATAAGAATGTAGCTGATAAAATTTTATGTAAATTATATTTATTTATCATCAATTTTTTTATTTTATAAATTTTGAACACTAATATACAATTTTCATTTATTATTTAAAGATAAACATCAAGAGAAAGAGACACAAGGATCTTTATCCTTGAGGGTAGGGCATAAATCGTAGAAACTACTTTGGGGAAGGGAGAACACCGCATAAATGTTAGAGGACATCAAGAATGTGTTAGTATCCGTATGGTTTTTTGTCAAAGTAAGCTATCAAGAGACCCATAAATAGTATCCTTAAAAGCCGAGATGAAAGATATGAAACTGTCTATGGGTGATCAAGTTCAAGATATAGTGCAGAAGGCTTTATTAGAACACATTTCTGGAAAGTCACAGTCTATGAAACCGTCATAAGTATATTATTTATTTTTCATCAATTTTTCTATTTTATAAATTATAATGAGTAATATAATTTTTTTTCGGCCTTCCCAGCCTGCTCACCCGGACTACCCTACCCTGTTTGCATACCCCACCTCATCTGTTAAACCTTTCCAGATAAATTATTTATTTTTAATAAATTTTTCGTTTTTATAAATTATCTACAATAATATAACTTTTTCTTTTTTCAACCTTCCATGCATGCTTAGTAGGACTACCATGCCCCATCTTCCTACATTGATCCTCCACCTCCTCACTCGAACCAATCCGTATATATACTTTTTTTTCATTAGTTTTTATATTTTATAAATTATAATATTAATAAATTTTTTGAATTTTCAACCTTCCTAGCCTGCTCACAAAGACTTCCCTGTCCCATCTGCCTACTTTGATCATCAACCTCCTCACTTGGACTAAACCATATACTGTGAGTAGTTTGTTGGAGATCCTCATATACATATTGTTGTTTTATAACTCATGAATTTTTGGGGGGATTATATAAATCACCAGCCTTTGTAGATGGGTCAGGTTAGAGTATCAGTACTTGATATTATAAATACTAATGCCCTAATACCATTTCCTATTGAAAATTTCACCAGAGTTGAGGATTGTCTGGGTCCTTTTTTACATTTCCCAACTCATTTTATTCGTTATATTTCATATGAGTAATTTTTTTTTAATATTATATAAAAATTATTGAAAACTAATTAAAATGTTTTCTTCTATTTAACATATATAGAATTATGTTAAAGAAAAAGAAACTGCATAAATAAAGAAAAATGTTCTGGAACAGTCGACTATAGACACTTATAATATTTTTTATGGGATACAAATATTATCTCAAACTTATTATTTATTTAATTATATCAATGATTTTTTCAAGATGGATGCTATATGTGGAAGAGAATATTCATTGTTATTACTCAACAAAGATATCATGCATCTAGTCAATTTTAATGACCTTGGTCTGAATGTGGTGCAGTTGTTTTCCAGGTAAGTAAATTGACATTTGAATTTGTACTTATTTACAAAAATATGGTTTTAAATTTACTATCCATATTTTATTTTTAAATTAGGTATATAGACACAAATCTTCTAAAAAATGAATTTACATACATTTACGAGTTTATAGATCCAGAATTTATTTCCATGGAAGTGAAGCATGTGAAGAATTATGATAGAGTTGCATATATATATGGAATATATTATCACATAAGAATATTGAGTCTTCATTTTTTCCATTTATTGATAAGTATGAATAGAATTATAATTATTAACTAATGACAATTATAATTTCATTAATTGTGAAATTTTTGTTTTGTAGGGGGAATTAGATTATATGCGTATTGTGACCATGTGAATACACCTTATATTGGTTTTTCTCTTTATCATGGAATGTTTGTAAAATATTTTCCTCCTTAACAGATATTTGTTTTTGATTTTCATAAGCTCATTATATTTAATTCGAATTATTTAAACATTTATTAATAGTTTATATTTATGAAAATGTAGTTCATAGGAAACATTTAAAAAGGAATACATGTCGATAAAGACACCAAAGAAAATAAAATATGTGGAAGTATATGTAATTTGTTTTTATATTATATTTTATCATGATTTGTTGTTATATATTGATTTTTTATCAGTTTAATGTTTTATAAATCTAGTTTTATCGTCAAAACAGGGATGTTGAATGTGGTTATTATATTCTACAATTCATGTACAAGATAATCACAACTAGAGAAACTAATAAGTTTTATAAGGTTATATGTATTAAATTTTTTAATATTTTTTTCCATATAATTATATTTTTTATCTCATATGATTCAATGTTATTGTAGACATTCAATGATTCATAGTCTTATTCTCAATCTTATCTTACCCATATTCAATATATTTTTTCAATCTATTTGTTATGTCTGATTACGATTTGAGGTAGGTATTTTCAAATATTTATGAATAATATTACATATGGGTTCAAAAAACTAACACTTTTGATATAATATGTGTTTGAACATACTGATAATCAAATGAATGGGTCAAGAATAACCAATAACTAGAATGTTGTTAATTTTAGGTATTAATATTTTAAATCTACTTTATAATACAATTGTGTAGAATTTTTTTTGATTAAATAAATAAAACCATGTAAGTTATATATTTTTGTTCAATGGTTAATAGGGTTTGATGTTTTTATATTATGTTCTTATTACAGGTGTTTGGATTATTTTAGAAGTGTAATATTTTAAATTTTTTAATTTTTATTTCTAAAATTCGGTGTCGGTTTCTTTAAACATTGACTTCAATTTTTTTTAAAATATTGGGTTTTCAGCATCAATTTTTAAATAAAATGATGTCGAATGCCTCAAAAAAGTGATATTTTGTGGTAGTTTTGAAAAAAACGCCAAAAACCTTAATGAAAATGATTTTTAGCATCACTTTTTCGTAAACCAATACCGAAAATAATATTTATTATGTCACCTTTATAAACATCGGTGAAAAACAAACATCAAAAATAAAAAACCGACATTAAATCATATTTTTGAACTAGTGAACTATGACATGATACAAGTATGGAATGTAAAGTCACACCTGAAAATCTTTCCCCATGTCATGAAAGACCTATAGTACTTGTGGTTTCTAAGTGTATCGACAATTATTCAGTAAAGATTGGTCTATTCCTCATTATTTTAAGGGATCGACATCTCTAAAGGTAATTGTATCTTATTCAGAAGCTTTAAATTCAAAAATTATCTACCTGTATCCCTCTAGAGTGATGAAATTTCATATAGTGGAAGAAAAATAGATTTATGATGATATAGTCCAAGATAGAATGAGAGGTACCATTTTTGATGTATCTTTTATAGAATCTACTTTATTCATTATCATTTACTAAAAATCTATTATATATACCTCTTATTTAGATGTTTGTAAACTTTTTATAGAGATCATTTCATATTACATACTGTTGATGACAACTATTAAAGAGAATGTTTAATGGTTCTATTGTATTTATTTCTCTCTCTCTCAATTTAAAATGCTATGTTAGTTTGAGAATTATTCAATCTTGATTAAGATGTTTTTAGTTCATCATTAAGATAAATTTCAAAGTTTCACATCGAGCCAGAATTTATTATAATCATCAACTAGTTTCATTCATTATTGTCAAAGGGATCTATTAGGTTTTTTAGGGAGAGGAGTACATATGCTCTATTTGTGAAGGAACTTCTCAACTGGAGCATAAAAATTTATTTTTTTCTTACGTGGTTGATCCTGATGATGTATCAATTCATGATAATTTTCCATTTTTTATTCAAGACATTCACATGGATTTCTTAGATTACATTTTTAATCATCCTATATATTGGTAGGTATAGTTATCCATCGAGATATTTTTTGGTATTAAATCAATTTCTATACCCTCTTATCATATGAAACCTAATATTTTTAATGATTTTATGATAATATTGGATGGTCTATTAGAAATGATATTTTTTCATTGTTTTTTATTCATGGGTGGCCCATGTGCTATTATCAAATAATTATAATTTTTTTCTATACATAGATTATCATAAGATTATTTGTGCAATAGTTAAGAAAACATATCTCTTTACCTGTGTGGATGATTTTTTATTAGAAAAAGGGGGAAATGGTTAGCAAAAATTGATCTTCTTTGGGTTATCATCAGCTTAGTGTTAAGGATTCATACATCCCAAAAATTTATTTTAAGAGGAGGCATAGTAAAGATGTATAAATTATAATTCTATTTGGACCAACTAATCCTTATGTAGTGTTAGTGAATTTTATGAATATGATATTCCACTAGTATCTCAAAACCATTATTCTGGTATTTTTGGATGATATCATAGTATATTAATGAACTGTGAAAGAGAATGAGTATTATCTAGAGATATTTTTTGGAATACGATGGAGTAACCATAATTATGAGATGTTATTGAACTATAATTTATGGATATATGATGTGAGGTTGTGGGGTATGTGATTATAGAACAAGGACTCCCAAATGATCTTGAAATGATGAAGGTTGTGTTTTCATGTGAGATACATTGGAATGTATTTGAGATACAGAGCTTCCCTAGGAATAAGTATTTACTAATAGTGGTTTATTAAATTTTACATGAAGCTAGAATAATCATTTAATGATATTAATAATAAATGGTTGAAAATATCATGGGATTATATGTGATAGGAACCATTTTATTAGTAGAAATAGCACATGACTGAGACTTATATTCTAATCATAACAGAACCTAGTAAGGGATATGTTTTTTATTATGATGCTTTTGGTGTTGGTCTAGGATTCATTCATATATATTATAATCATGTTTCTATGTACGATTATTGTAATATTTGACTTCATGATAAAAATTATTCTACAAATGACGTGGACCTCACCACTGTTATGAATGATCTTATGGGTTGTGGAAAATATATTATTTAGGAGATTTTGGTAGTATATTCTGATCACAAGATCACATATTATGTATTTTATTAAATGGATTTGATCACCATGAATATTAATTGGGTGGAGTATCTCCAGATGTTTGACATTTAAATCATCTACTCCCATGGGAAGGAGAATGTTGTTAATGATGCTCATAAGAAGAAATTACATTTTTATAAAAAACTGGTTGTGGAAGAGGAGTAGAATATTATGGGTATTTTTTCTCTGTTGCATTTGAATGTACTAGTGGATGATTTATGCAAGGTTATAACCATTGTATAGTAGTCACCATCTCCCCATGAGTTGATTCTATAGGACCAATAGTAGGATGATGTGTTCAGAGGAATCATGGAATCCTTGTATGATAGGGAGACCATTCTATATTGGTATCTCACTTATAATGGAATTGGTAACTTCATAAATCATTTTTTCATCCCTCCATATCTATGGAGTTCATATATTAATGATAATAATAGCATTTTGAGGATCTTAAATCATTGATCTATGAATAAAAATTATTAAATGAAACGAAAATTATGGTGGTAGGGTATGAAGAAAAAAATTAATAACTGTCTGTCACTTATTTACACCTATAAATAGAAAAAGGAGTAACACCTAAAGAATTTTGGTTTACATAATTCATTCCTCATTCCAGTATGGAAGAGGGAATGTTTTGTGTTCAGAAAATCATGAGGTTTCATGTGGTCCCATGTTCTATTTTTTATGATAGGGATCTCATGTTGACATAAAAATTATACAGAAGTACCTAGGAGGTGATATGGACTCATGTAAAATTGAGTGTATCTTATCATATATAGAAATACATCCAAATATAATGTGATATTTAGATTCTAGAAGATATACTCCATGACTTTATTTGGTATTTTTAAGGTCATTGGTATATCCATTTGGGAATTGTTGAGTTTTCATATAATATATGTTAGTAGTATTATATTAATATATCTATCTTTGAGGCTTTTCAGGGTCTCCCATGCAGGTCACCTATTTTTTGGTCAGAGGTGGGAGAGGCCTATCTCTGGGACTAAGTATCATTTATGATACACTGACGAAAAGTTAGGATTTATAATGACAATTTTTATGATCATAGAGTTAGAAGGAATCTTATAAAAATCATTGATTACATCATTTAAAATATTATATTGGTGACTGTTTATTTTTAAATGCTTGACATGGGTTGGGTCATTGTCATCTTGACAAATTGTGGAATTAGGCTTCATGAAATGTTTGATTATTTAAGATCATATAAAGGATTGGATATATTTTTTACCAGTTTGGATGACTTGCTCAATTGATAGGTATTCATGATTATTTCAATATATCTTAGATTTAGAAGTATCATCCTAGTCCTTCAGAAGTTATAAATTGAGAAGAAGTGGAGTTGGACCCAGTTAAATTTGTTATAGAACAATAAGTGGAGATCTTGGACTCTTGGATGAATGTTTTTTTATTAAAAATATATACCATTTTTTAATTCATTATAGTTAAATGTATAAGATTATGATGAGTCTTGGGAACATGAATCATCAGCGGGGGAGCCCTCGAATCACGTTTTCCCTAAGTATCCTTTTTCTGCAAGACATTTATAGGAAATGATGTCCTATGGTGGGAATAATTGTAACAACCTTTTTTATTCTTATGTATTATCCCATTAATTTTTCAATTTACCCTTACTATCGTCTTTTGTACATTGTTTGGAGGATTTATTATGAATAATTAGGTGTTTTATGGAGGTGAAATTAAATATAGACTAAACAGTGGATATAGAAGGCCACTAGAATGATAGTGGGAGTCTAACAACCAGATAGTTTCATGATGAAAAAACTGAGTTCCTATAAGAACTCCACTGACTATCTAGTGGGGAATCCATTGTATAGGTGTTACTCATGGAATAACTCACTAGCTGGTGGTGGCTAGTGTTAGCTCATGGCGTCATCCTGGGCCAATTATTTATGGTGAAGATTAGTATTTTATACCATTAAAATCTTATTTTATCACCTCTAATCTACCACTCAACCCTAATTATACCCAATCAAATCATAGGTATCCCTAAGGTTATATTATCCGTTCTCTATCACTATTGTGAGGCGTGTTTATATTAGATTGATCGCTTCTTTCCTCTTACATATGAATAATCAAATACCTCTTATTTCCCCTATTTCATCTGTAACTGGTTGTTTTTCACTGCTATGTTTATGAAATTTTTGAATTGCATTATGAATCCTTAAATATCATATATATTGATCCTAATTTTTTTATCCCAAAATCTGGTTATCTTTTTTTTTTGTAGTTGGCACATGTGACCATTGGGGTATGTGATGATCTATTATCTCTACCAATATTATGATTATGGAAACTTGATTTTACGAAATGGGGGTATATTTTTATGAAATTTTATCTATTTATATAGTATTCTAACTCCTTTTACTTTTTATATACTATTTTGGTTCGTGTGCAGCCCATGTCTGAGGTAGGTGGTTCAGTTTGTAGTGTTTGTTTGATGAACAATAAATGATCTTATATTTTAAATGAATTTATAAATATAATTGGCATAATATTTTATATTCATGATACCAATCTGTAAGGGTTTTTTATAAAAGTGTATTTTACCCTTTTCTTTAGTAAAGGATAGATTGTTTTAAAATGACTATGAAATGGTTTGTGAATTTTTATTTCAATGCCTGATTTTAATGAATTTATTTTATTGTGAATTATTTATGAAATGTGATAAGACCTTAGAAATGAAATTTATTTAGATATAAGTGGAACATGGGAGAATTGGGTACTGAGAAGGGGGTTTTGTATTGGGAATTGTCCATTTTTCTATAAGTGGTTCACTCGTGGGGTAATCCTTTATTACCTAGGCCCTGATGTTACAAGGAATTGACCTTTTGACATCATTGGGGGTTCATCCAAAGGGTGTTCCTCTACTTCGATATACATTCTATTCTAAATACTTATTTAGATAATAATAATTATATTAGATTATTGATGTATGATTGACCTAGAAAGCCTAATATTGTATTATACAAGGGATGATATCCATTTTACAATGGATTTTTATTGTTTTATTATTTGATATGATATATATCGAATGATTTTATAATTGAAAACTTTTCTATTTTATGTTTTCATGAAACTCTATTATTTGGATATGAGTTTTAGAAGTGTAAAAAGGTAAAATTATTTACCATGAATTATAATTAAATGTGAAAGATATTTTATTATTTTATTTTTTTCATATCTTGAGAAAATTGGGATAATTTGACAAATATTTTCTACGCAACACTTGGGTGAGATCCAACTAAAACTTTTTATCTCATACACGACACACTCCCTTAGGGGTAAATACACCCTCTTTTGTTAGATGTAGGAAAGGTAAAGGCACCTCAGTGATGTAGATAGGTTTATGATAGTTTATAATGGGTTGATAGTGGTGAGATAATGGGATATTTACCATATATCCCATAGAGTATAATTTTATTGTATTTTTTCCCTTGGGTTTGTTTCTAGAAATATAAATTGTGTTTGAATTTTTTTCCTTGGCTATATTGCTACATTTGTTAGTTTCTTCTGTTATGTAATATCTCATTTGTAGTTATATTTGTCCACATGTATGCATTGTTTCTTATTTTAGGTAGGGATAATCATTCTCTCAAGTCATTTTTTTATTCCTAAGCGCTATTATCCAAACTATGGGGATAGGGAACCTATTTCGGGTATTATTGTAGCCCGATTCAAAGGTGAGTCAGATGGGTTGTTTGGTCCGGGTCATAGAACATCATGATTCATTTAGTTTATCCATGATATATCAAAATAACATCCTAAATTTCTTATCCACATCATAGATCTTCTAGTATTATTATAAGACTATCCTAATAAGGCATAAGGTGTAATCTAAAGTATGATTTCCAAATAAGAGGTATAAATCTTACAGAAGTTATTAAATTTCATTTCTTCTTCTACCAATTTCAATTATATCCTAACCATGATGACATAATAACATCAATACATTAGATATAATCAACTATTTTTATAATTATGGAAAAACCCTTATTAACATCATTTTCCATCGTATGATATATGGAATCATCGCTTGTGTGTACATGGGGACTACCACCATTACAAAGTGAGGTGTTTTGATTTCCATCACTACCAAAAATTGATGGTTATTATGATTAACTATGTAAATATATATCTTATTCATGAAATAATTATGAATCTATAATTATAATACACTAGTTACCTCTTTTCCTTCCTTTAATTAAAAAAATATTACATCACCCATGGATACATGCGATCTACCATGTCCTCAAAGCGATGTTATTCATTTTTCAAATATTCAATTCATGGATGACACTAAGTTTTTATTTAATTAATAAATTTTATAATTATATCATGATTATTATTTGGGATATTATGGAACTATAACCCCTTTGACCATGATCAACCTAAGCATGTTATTTTGGTATTATGGAATGGACATCCAAAAAACATTTGGCATAAAAATTAACTGATTTAGTAACTAAATAAGTTATTGTAATAATTGAAATAAAATGAATAATGATAACAGAATAAAAATAAAAAATTGTTATCAAGGAAGTATAAAATGAATGTCTTGTTATTATTGAGTAGTTCTAGAATATATAAAATTATTTCATACATAAGGTAATGGATTTTCTATTAAATCCTT
This sequence comes from Viscum album, assembly GCA_963277665.1. Taxonomy (NCBI): domain Eukaryota; kingdom Viridiplantae; phylum Streptophyta; class Magnoliopsida; order Santalales; family Viscaceae; genus Viscum; species Viscum album. The sequence continues at coordinate 1,516,760,396 of OY728163.1, forward strand.
ATTTTATGGTTTTCCTTTTTAAATACCTCTCCTTCATGTCCATGTCATAAACATTTTCATGAATGCTCTTATTCGTGTTTCAAATAATTTTTAGGATCATTTTGACCAAATTTTTACAGTATGTAGAAATTATTATAATTAATCTCTTAAAATTTATTCTATAGAATTCTCTTTTGACTTTTTACAAAAGTGTGAATAAAATATTACCTCTCAGCATATATCCCATGATCGAATTTTAAAACTATAGTTACCATTATTTATTTTGATTATTAAATTAAATTATTCCATTATCATTTTAAATTAATTATATTTTCATAACATTTTCTGAATTTTTACATCAAATATGATAAAAAAAGAGATATTTTTTGCATGTTTTTTGGTGAAAGGATTTAAATGTTATTTTAAATTTATTTTCACCTATGTCAACATTATTTAAATATTTTTATACTTAATTAGGGATATTATATAATGATACCATCCAAAATATTTATTTTTTAAGTCATATGATCATGTTTTTGTAGTTATTGACCTAAGGAAATATTGACATTTCCCCTTATAAATTTTCAATATAAATTATTATATTGATTATGCTTTGGACCAGAAAATCACATAAATTATCTTAAAAAACATAAATGTAAATTTTCTTGATAAATTAAGAATTTTAAATAATTTTATGGATAATTATAATGTATATTTTATTGTTAAATACAAGTTATTACAATTAAAAATTATTTCTTTAAGAATTTCAAGTAAAATTGCATAAATAGTCATGAAAACAACTTTAAATGATATTTAATGATTAAATTTTTTTAAAATGATATTAAAATCAAAACAATACCTTAGTAAATATAATTATTGGTAAATTTTTTATCCTATCTTAAATTATACGTTTATTTTACACTTTTAATTTTTTTAAATTACTTTAAATGACCCTTAATGATTGAAAATTTTGTTACAATGGTAAAGTTAAAACAAGGTTAATGAGGGGGTTAAGAATAAATATAATGTTTAAAATGTCACAAAATTTTTTATAAATTTTATTGGTTTATATTATTTGGAACATAAACTATTTATCCTATAAAATATGGTAAAAATCATCAAATTAAAAATCATTTGAAACATATTATATATTAATATTTCATTTATTTATAAGATTACCTCCCAAGTCACATATAATACATAACCTCATATCCCCTCTTCTTCATATCTCATGATAAACTTATTTATACCAATACCTTCCAAAAAAATTATTATATTAAATATAAACCTTATACAGATTCATGTATTCCATTATAACCATCCTAAAAAGGCTTATGGTGTAATATCAATAAGGATTTTCAGAGAAGAGGTAAAACACAAAACCATGTCCTTTAATTTTATTACCTAATATACCAACACTAATTATATTATATGATTTATTATATATTTAAATAAATATATTATATAGAAATAAATTTTATTTAAATGATATAACAACCCATACTAATCTCTATTTCTCTACTATGGTAAATCAAAACATCAATCATGTATACAAGTTGACTGACACCGGCATAAAGTGATGAGTTTCATTTTTCATAACTACCTCACAAAGATGGATATTATAATGGATTTAATAAATATATATTATATTGATGAAATAATTAGGATTATGGAAGGATAATTTTATACTTAATTTCTCACTCTTACACCCATTTAAAATTGATAACATCACTCATGCGTACGAGTAGAAAATGAGATCCATGAAGTGATCTGATTTTTTCTTCAAGTCCACCAAAAATGAATGATTATAAAATTGTATTTAATTCATTACAATGATAAATATTTCTGAAGAAATATTTTTTATATTATGTATCAATATCCGATTTGACCATGATCATCTTCCCGTGGATGTTTTGGTATTATGAATTGAATGTTCTTAAAACATCCAATTTAAAATTAAATGATTTACTAACTAAAAAATTAATCGTAATAAATTAAAAATAAATAAAAATAAAAAATAAAAAAAATAAGAATTCTAGTAATAATTTATAACCACAATATTATTATATCATTCAGTAGTTAGAGAATGTAAAAATTATTTGGGACATGAGGTAATAGATTTTACAGCAAAACCTTACTACACTTTTTTCCTCTAATTTTTTTTAAACATTATGTCCATGTCTATAAAATATTTTATGAATGTTCATATTTATGATTCTATGTTTATTAATTTTCATTTTTATATAATTTTTTACTATCATTATAAATGTAAAAAATAATTTTTATAATGTTTTGTATACAAATCACTTATGACTTTTTATAAAACTATAAACAATTGATCTCTTAGAATGTTTAGAAAATGAAATTTTTTCCCACCATCATGGAAATTAATTTCATTAAATATTCATTTACAATATTCAATGAATATTTTGAAATAATTGAAATTCTTCAATATTCGAATTTTTATTATATAAAACATTATCAAAAGAAAATTTTATTTATCCATGATATAAAAAGAAAGGTTTGATTGATATTTTAAAGGTATATTAGTCAATTTCAATATCATTATATGTTTTTACACCTCAGTGATGATATTATCTAATGATACTATGTATATTATTTTTACTTATGGATTATGATGATGTTGTTCTAGTTAATGACTGTAGAAAATATTGATATTTTATAAGCTAGTTTTTCATTACAATTTTTTTTGATTATGAATTAAATTGTTGTGTGATTATTTTATGTGATGAATAAATGAGAATTTTTATGTTATGGGAGGTTCATGTCATATCTCTTTAATGCATTGAAATATCTCATATGAAAAACTATCCTAGATATTTGGTGAATGCTTATCCAATTATTTATGACTTCATGGAACAATACCTTGATGGTATGTTTAACATGGATTAATACAAGGAATTTACAGTATGATTATGATATCTAGAATTATGAATTGAATAACTATGAAATCAATTACTGTTATCCAAGAGAATATTTATTTTTTATCCTTGTATAAATTTTTTATTCTAGTTGTTGATGTTTTTTAAAGAAATTTTTTTATTTCCAAATCTAAGAAAATAAAAATTCATTAAAAAGATTGTTTATGATCTTCTACGAGTAATTGGTTTTCTTTTAAGGTAAATCTTTCATTTTTTCATGAAAACCTCATGAATTTAAAATTTTCTTTTATTATTTTTTATTAAATGTTTTATGTAAGAAATTGTGAAAAGAATTATTTTCAATATAAGTTGATTATTTTACATTCATTATTTATTACAAAAAAAGGAAAATATACTTATAGATTTTAACAAATTTCATAGAGATAACATGTTTCATTTATTTTTATATCACATAATGATTTTTTTAATTCATAATATGTTTTGAAATGTTTTTTATTGAAATTATATATGATAATGAACTATATAAAGATCATCCTTTCTAATGTGGGGATCTTTCTTAAAATAATAAAAAGTGGTTTGATTAAAAAAAGAGTCTAAATTTAATAATCTTGTCCTTTGGAAGAAAATTTAAATTGAGTAGAAGTTTACACTTTTTATTATAAGGTTTTAAATTGTAAGTGTTTTTTCTTAATTAAATGAAACTCTAAACTAAATACATCCATAAAATGTAAAAAAGAACAAACCTTGTTAATACTCATGTACGTATGGGTGGTTTAGGGAATTTTGAATCATAGTTTTTATGAAAGGAAATATTAGGTAACTTTATAGGTAAGTATTAATTAGATGAAAATATATTAAGAATTTTTGTTACCATCAAGTGCTAATAAGTGTAAGGTTGACCACGTGTTCAATGGAATAGAAACCTTTTTTTATGATTTATATAATTATTGTTTAAGATATTTAAGGATATTTCAAGAATAATAAATTGGAAAAACCCATAGTTTTCTAATATGTTTTATTAAAAAATTTATCTTTTTAATAAATCTTTTATATTTTTTAGAAATAATTTTCAAGATATTGATAACATTCAGTGTTTTTTTCACACTAGGTTTAATGTAAATACCCCTTTCCTTATCATTTTATGTATATAATGTTTATGGGTGATGTTCGGGAGATTTTTTAGAAATTTTGTATTGATTTTGGTATTTTTATATCAGATCATTTTTGCTATATATCTTGGTAAAACTTTGAAACACCTACAGGAAACCATGCACTATGAAATAGGGGCTAAAGGGAAAACACATGGGTAGATCATGGTTTTCTTAAACAATGTGAAAGACTAGGAGAAATAATTATAAGTTGATCATATATTGGAAAGTGTGATTTGGAATAGCTGGTGGATAGTTTTGTAATCATGCGATGCAACTATATAGGTTCTCCCATAAGGTAGAATCAGGAGAACAGTTAGCTCATAGATTTTCAGACTATGTGACTGAACAGTGTGTGGGTCAAAATCTATATCATTAAATTTTGGATATAATTTTCATTCAGCTAAAAATTATAAATCATTTCCCAAAACGTCCCAAACTTGGTGTTTTTACCTCTCAAAGTTTATAGAACCTCTCCCCATAAAATTAAAAGTGATATGGGGTCGTTCCTTTATGTCTTGATGCTTGATTCTTATAGGAAGTGATCAATATTAATTATTATTTTTAGTTATGTTAGATATACTTATCCCTCTCTCCCAAATTCATAGATATACATATAATCATGGTATATATGAGGTTATAAATGGAAAATATGATTTTATTTGGCATGTTTTATGATAGGGAAAGAGATCTAAGGTGGGTTCATGGAGATTCATGCCTGTTTTGTGAGGTTTTTTTATTCCGTTTATCATTTTCACAAAAACTCCAGAGGTAGGTGGATTCACTCTTGACTCCTATATTAATAACTTAAAGGTTTAGTTTTAAATTGGTCTATTTACTTTATTTTTATTTTGAAATTGCGGTGAAATGATTTTTATTAATCCTCTTTAGTAACGATTTTTGTTTTTTTGGTGAAATTGTGGAATTATAGTAATTGGTTGTAAAAACGGGATTTGGATTCATGAGTTAAATAATGCTTATTTTAAAATATGGCCTTGCATTTTTTTTGAAATGGTTTGTTGGAAGGGATTTAAAAAAATAAATTTTATTGAAATGGTTTAAAAAATGATTGTTTGAAATGGTTTTGGAATACATGGTTTTTTTGTGAGTTCATGTTTGATGTGCCCCTGAGTAAGGGTCATGTACCTGCGGGGTTCAGGGTATGTTATCTTTGATTTGGGGTGTGTGTTAGTTGGACACAATGTAATTGGATGAGATACCACTCATGTGTATGGAACTATCAAACAATAATGCATGTGTGGGTGTATTGTGAACCATGGAATGGTATACCAAAATAGAATGTTAAATGATTTAAATAATTATTTATGTGCTTTCCAAGGAAAAATATTTTGATGTGATGTTATAGTATTTGATATAATTTTTGAAACTATTTATAATTATTTTATAGTTAATTTATATAAATGGGATAACATGTTCAATTATAGTGGCATGAGTAGGGAAGTCATTTGGTGAACATCTATAATGTTTTACTACTCACCAATGCTTTTTAACATTGGTGATTTTTTACATATTTTACATCGGTATATGGTAAAATGTAATATATCACACATCATTAATAGAACCTCATGATACTTTCCATGTTTGGTGGAGTTGGAGCTTGAAGTATTAGGATCTATGTAGTCATGTGGTTGTCTTTGGAGTTCTATTTCTTTGTACACTTCTATTTACATTGAGGTTGGTTTGTCTTCATTTGTGGTTCTGTTTTATTGGTCTCATACAAGTGAAATTATTGAGTTGTGTTGGGAAAAAAATACCTCAAGGTATCATCGTATCATTTTTTAGGTGATTGTGTTTCTTGACAATGTCGGCCTCCGTGTTGGGTTTTTCAAAAAAGCAGACCAAGATGTACAAATTTGTTGAGAAAGGGGGTTTACAGGGTGAGTTGTCAAGTTTAAGGGATGTTTTTATCAATCCTAGTTTGATTGAAGAACATATACAAAGTAATGGAAAATCTAGAGGTGGTACAAAAAGAGCAGATACAAGGTGGCACTATTTTCCAGGTTTTGTTTAATTTTCTAGAATGAAAATCGAAAAATTGAGAGTTGTGTTTTTGGAAAAGGGAGGTGCGTTCAAAAATTAGAGTGGGGCACAAAAAATAAAGTTGTTCACAAAATATTGGTGTGGTGCGTGAAATAGACGAATGAATTTTTTCACGTAAGAGGTGTTTAGAGATCTGAAGCTCAAAAATTGGCAAAGACATGAGGTGCACGAAAAATGGGTTTATTGCATGAAATATGGTGTTTTGCAGAAGATGTGTTTTTCATGCTCAAAGTGGATTACATGTGAAAGGAGGGTTTTTCATGCAAGGGTCAATTTTTCTTATAAATATGAAGTGACCCCACCTCGTTCAAGAAAAATCTCAATACATAGAGAGTATCTGAGTTCTGGCGTGTGGAATTAGAGTACACAAATTTGTAGTGTGTAAATGTCATGTTTTCACATAAAATAAGTGTTTTCACATAAAGCAAAGGCTACACGTAAATGAAGACTATTTCACATAGAAGAAGATTTTTCAGGTAAAATATTTGTTGCACAAAAAGTGGATTTTGTGAAAAATTAGGGAATTACACATAAGACCCTAGGAAGGATGTGCATAAAAATTGGGGTTTATCAGAAAACTTGGTGCATATATAGATTCATCTTCATATGAAAGTTGGACATCAATAGTGCATATATCAACAATTAAGGATGAAAAGTTCATTAGAGATAATGAAAAGACCTATAGGTCTATAAATTGGGAGTAGATCTTCTAATGAAGTTGTGAGCACACTTTAGTTGAGAGAGAAGTGATCTTACAAATAGTGAATGGTTGTAAACTAGGAGGGATAGAGTGTCCTATTCAAAATTATAAAAAGAAGTGCGATATTAGTGGATTTGGTACATTGGCACATCACCGATGTATTCTCATTGGATGTAGCCCAGTGAGGGTGAACTATGTAAAAATCATTGTGTCTGGTGCATGATTTAGTTTCTATTTATATATTTCAATAGGAAAGAGAGAGAAAAGATTTTTTCTTAATAGTGAAACAAGATCAGTAGGGGCAGTTTTTTTAATCTCTCATACCCTGATTCACCCCCTCTTTACATATTTTACTGAGTGGAGCAAACATGTTGTATTTAATTTTATCATGCATCATGTAGTGTTTTATTTTGATTTGGTTTGTCGGTTGGTTGTTTATATTAAAAGTTTAAATATTCCAATAAATTGTAAATTAATCCCTAGAAATTTATTTCTGTCCATTTTTTTTGAAGGGTAGTGTTCTGGTCAATGACCAAAACACCATAATTTATGGATAAAGAGAGATTAAATAAGTCTGAAAGAAGGAATTTTTTTAACATACCTAACATAAAGAGGGAGTAATTCAGGAGGAAGATCGTCCCACCAAGTCATAGCATGAGAGACACCCATATTGGCAAGCCCGTCAACAATACTGTTAGCTTCACAGTAGGTGTGAGTGGTGATGAAGTTGATCCCAGAAATAGAGTTTAAAAAATCAATATTGCGAGCAGTGAGCGGCCATTCTAGATGAATAGGCCCACCCCAAATGTCCTGGATAATTGTTGTGGAGTCAATCCCGATCCAGATGTTGTTCCATTTGAGTCGCCTAACAAAAGAGATAGCATTCATAACACTCATCATCTCCGCTTCCAGCGTGGAAGTAGTACCACAGCCTCTATAAAAGCATCCAAGAGTCTTGTCTTTGTGATTCCTAAAAATAGCACCATAACCCACATCCATCCATTGGTATCATGGGGATGTCACATAATCCAGGTGGCATTTCACCTCATCTCAAGCCAATGAAGAGGGGTGGGATGTTACAATTTGTATCAATTTGTTTAGTTAAAAACTCTATTTTAGGTAAGTGGTATTAGCTTGGTCATTCAGAGTATCATCCTAGAACAAGTGGTCTTTGAATTGGTATTATTTTTGAGTATTGGAGTTGAACTCATTCTTATCGATTCCTTGAGTTTGGATCATAGAGATGAGATGGATTTTTTGACATCAAATATAGATCATAAAAAGTTGTAGCTACTATTTTAATGTTGAACTTAATGTTACTAGTTATTTGGGTATATTAGTGTTTGGGAGCCACTTATAGTATTTCGAAATCTTATTATCAAGGATTTAGCCAATGAGAGGATCATGACATGAATTATAGGATTGGATTCCCACTAAAAGTTTATACATAATTTTGAGTAATAATTTATGATATTTTGAAAAAAATTGATTTTAAAATTTTTTTGAATGTGTTTTCGAAATATTGATTTTGAAAATTAGCATGGTTGTTGCCTTTTGAAAATTGTTTTTTTTCAAAATCATGTGGAAATTTTACAAAAAATATTTAATGTGGAAAAGAGTTATTTTAGAATTCACTAATGTGATAGAATGATGTGATATAATTTGAAACATTAAGCCTTAATTTAATAGATATTGATAATTTTGGAATTTTTAGATTGTATAGAAAATAGAATCTATTAGGAATTATAGAAACTAATCAGAAGAAGCTGCTGAGAATATGGTTTCACTTGAGTAATAAGTCAAATAAAAGCTAGTTCAGATTATAGTTCATTAATTTCAATCTGTGGATAGTGGGAACCAGAGAGATGATTAGTGAAAATTGGATCATTCTATCCAATTCCAGAAGTATAATCCACCCATATTTTAGTGTGATTTATAACTACAAAAGGAAGAGATGTGGATTAACATTATGAATTTTATATTCAATTTCATCGGCACACCAGCAGAGTTGAAAGTCATGCTGGTGACTTATATACTGGTGGATCTTGCATTAATAAGGTGGGATTTATCAGTTCTAGATAAACTACAACAAGGCCTTAAATAGGAATATTTTAAGGAATTGATAAAAAATGCTATCCTAACAAGTTCATGATTCACGTAATGAAGAAATTATTCATTAGGAATAATGAAAATTTCTCTGTCATCGAGTATGAAGCTAAATTCATGAATTTAGTGCACCTTTAAATTGATGTTGTTGATAGTGTCTCCTTAAAGGTACGAATTTCTAAATGAGGATTGATACAATATATTCAATCTAAGATTTTTGTTCTCTGTATTATGTATTATAAAAAGATAGTGAATAGAGTGATTGTGGATGGACAAGGAATCTTAGGAGCTACTGGAGGAGGAAGTATGTTAATACCCATGAGAAATGGTGGGAACTGTAATGCTTGGATAAAGAGAAAGATGGACACATATTTTCATGGCGGGAGAATGAACCAAAATTAGATGGATTGATCAGTGAACATTCCTCCATGACCCTAGAGAAATGAAGGATGTTTACAATGTTGTTTTATTGACCACATAAATTGAAAATGAATAACACAACATAGATCATTCAACAATTGTAACCATATGGTGCATCTTTAGTATTATTGTCACAGTGCACTGAGGTCTGGTTTTCAAGACACTTGTCAAGTTTCATAGGAATAATATGCTTTAAGAGGACAAGAGTAGTAGAATCAATATATTTTGTAAAATACATATATCAATGGTTATTATAGGAATTCCATGACTTCATTGTTAATACAATCTAAATAGTGAAACATGGAGCAATGTTTTGCGACCAATAAATTATATGAAGATGAGTAGGTTATTATTGGTGATCAATCTGGGTCATCTATCATGAGAGGTACCATTCATTTCAATTCTTCCCGTATGAAAGTACTGTTTGATATATATTCATCACATTCCTTAATCGCTTATGGTACTATTGATTTACTAAGATTAAGAGTTGATATGATGACTTTAGTGATAATAAATCAAACTCCTCTTAGTCAAAGAGAATGTTCTGTTTTTGTGTGTGTAGAGAGTTCTATAACCATTGATCCAGCTAATCTAAAATGGGATTTCATCATGATTGATATGGATGTTTTCTATAAAATCCAAGGTATGAATTTTTTCATATCATACAAGGATCACCTTGACTATTATACTTGAAGGGGCATTTTTTTGACAGATGATGGTGTTAGGAATCTATTTCGGGGGGAAACAGATATAAAGGTAGGTGAAACAGGATTGGTGGAACCAGTACATGAAACAATCTCATACCAGTTGGTTGAATTATCCTTGTCCTCAATAGAAATGATCGAGAAGGATTGCTTTCCAGTGGTGGTGGATTAGATTCCAAATGTATTTTCTAAAACTTTTTAAGGTGTCTACTAGTTAGGGATGTGGATTTTGTGATTTAACTTCTCCTAGAGACCAATCCTATTATATATCCATCATATCTGATGGAACCAAAATAGGTAAGTGAAATTAAAATGTATTTTCAAAAGCTGGAAACACAATGTTTCATTCATCCATTCAGAACTTTGTGGACAAGACAGATGTTTTTTGTGAAAATGGAGGATGAAACTCTAACATTGTGAGTGAATTATTGTAGTCTTAACCATGTTATGATAAATAAAAGGTATCCAATCCCATGTATAGATGATCTATTCATTCAATTTATGGGATCTCAATGGTTATCTAAAATTTACATTCAATTAGGATATTTCCAATTACAAGTGCAGGAGGAGGATATTCTAAAGATAGATTTCAGAAGTTGATATAGCCATTAAGAATATTCTGTAATGCCTTTTGGTCCTACAAATTTGCTATTAGTATTAATGGAATTGATGAATTATATATTTCATCGATATCTAGAATATTTTTTGGTGGTTTATGTATATGATATATTGGTGTATTCAAACACTAGAGGTAAACATAAATAACACTAGGAGGAAAATATGGGAATCGTAATAGACCATTGGTTATATGAAAAATCATCAAGATGTGATTTTTGGATATAATATGTATGATTTCATGGCCATGTAATTTCAAAAATTGGTGACTTAGTGAATCTATAGAATATAGAAGCGGTTATCTGTTGGAAACTGGTAAAGAAGGTATTTGAGATACAATGATTTATTGGTTTTGATGGTTATTATCGATGATTAATTCATGAATTTTTAGGAAAATATTCACCTATGAAAATTTTACAAATAAGAACATTCCATACTAATGGGATGAATAATTTCAGATATCTTTTCAAGAGATAAAGGTTCACCATAAATCTGAAAAAATCTTGATTTTTCTATAATCAGGACAGGGGAATGCATTGTGTTTTGATGCGTTGGGATTTTGGTTAGGGTGTGTTCTCATTAAAGATGATGATGTTGTTTATTATGGATCAATATAGTTGAGAGTTCCTGATAAGAACTACCAATCTCATTATATGGAGTTAGATGTAGTTGTCCATGCTTTAAATATATGTCATCATTACATCATCGATGAAAACGATTCTATGTTTATGGATCATAAGACTTTGAAACATATTTTCTCAAAAAGGTATCTGAACCTAAGACAAATAACATGGACGAAATATGTCCAAATGTTTAACCTTTTCAAGATTAATACATTGGGTAATAAAAATTCAAGGGATAATTCATTAAGCAGAAAGTCATTTGCTCAATTAGAAAACTCATCTTTAGATAAGTGGTAGTTGATGTCGGTCCTAGAAGACATACATGTGGAATGTGAAGACAAAGGTGATGGTGTGGTTTTCATCCTCGTATTTATGGTTCCTTATTTTTTAAAGATAGTTAATGAGGCATATATGTCTGATTCAAAATTTGTTTCAATGATTTGAAGACATAATGGTGAAGATACTATTGAGAGATGAAAGCTAGATAAGAGAATATTATTGTGGTTTTGAGATTGGATGGCCATACAAATGTATTTTTAGGATAATTTTATTTATGATTTCCACCATTCGATATGTGTTTTCTATCATGAAATACAAAAAATTCATAAGATGTTGAAAGGGATTTTTTCATGGTTCTTTATAAAAAGGTTGGGGGATTAATTAGTTTCAAAATCCTCTTAGTTTGAAAAAGTTAAGGTGGAAAAACATCAACTAGTATATATATTATATTATTTACCTATTCTATATTGGAAATGGGAGAAGGTAACTATAGATTCTATTACCAGCCTCCCAATAGTGGTTTGAAAACCCAATTCCATATGGGTTATTATGGATCAGTTTACCAAGTTGGCCCATTTTATCCCAATTCACGAAACTCATATGGTGGAGGACTTTCCCATTATATATATCTATAAAGTGTTAAAGAGTCATTAAATACTAGTTTCAATCATATTAGATAGAGATATGTGGTTCTTGTCTCTTTTCTAGAAATCCTTACAAAATCCTTTGAGAATCAGTTGACCATGAGTATGGCATACCATCCCCAAAAGAATGGATAGTCTGAAATGAAAATAAAAACATTGAAAGACATGTTTTGGGATTTTTAATGGATTTCAGTGGATCATGGGAAGAGCACATACTAGTAGTGGAGTTCTTGTATAACAACAATTATCAAGTCCCAATACAAATGGCTCGGTTTGAAGCACTGTATTAGTGCAATTTTTGTTCTCTATTTTGTTGTGCAGAAATAGGTGATACTATACTATTTGGGATAATCATTGTCCAAGAAATAGTAGATAATAATAAGTTGTTATGATATGGATGGATGAAACTCAAAGTTATTTGAAAACGTATATAGATCATCATCGAAGTTGTTGGTAGTAGCATTGGAAGAATAAAGAATTATATATTCTATAATTATAAGAAAACCACAGAAACAAAACAATTAAGATAATAGATAAAAACTACAAAAGATAAGTCCGACTTTGAGGGACTGAAAACCAAAAGCTACTCCAATGATGGCATGAACGAACACTAACCATTACACCACCAAGTACCCATCCCAGCTGACATGAAATTCACCACTATATTGCAGCGCCTTTATTTTCCCTACACTCGAAGGCAAATAAAAGTCTACAAACCACTGAAGCAGTGTACAAGGTGTGAGATATTACGCTTAATATGATCCCTCCCAGGTGTTCCATAAAATTTTCTTTATATGAAATCATGTATGCTCATTTTTAAATAAAACATGGAATGATATGCAGTAACACAGTTTTATAGAAATCACTATAAACATTCACTTTTTCAGTGTTCTAAACAAAAGTGGGCATATCATTTTCCAAACCATATTTCTATATCATATTTCAGAAGCATCAACATGAATATAAAGTCTAAATTAGAAATCCAAGAAGCATAAACCTAAGGTACAATTTAGAAAACACCAAGGATTACTATAGGTTTAGGAAATATACTACTCATACCAAAATAATCACGTTCAAAAAACTAGTCCAAGAAAAATGGGCCTAAGAAGTAGAGGAATACCCCGTGATTGAACCCCCCAAAATTTCAATATCGCCCCCTAGAAAAAAGGCCAAGGAAATAGAGGAAATTACCAAGATAAACATCCTTAAAAATCATAAAGCAATGGATGATGGACTCAAGCTAAACCTTTTACCTAACTACCCAAGGTAATCCATGTTATCTTTTTTACAAACCCATTTCAATGTTTTAAAAACCATTCAAAACCATTTCACAATCAATTTATCAGAATCCATGGAAAATCAATTTTTTAAAAAACCCTTTTTCAGAAAACATAAGGATCATTCCAATTACATAAATCTTTTTATAAGGAAATTTGGAAAGAAAAATTAATAGTTTCATTATCATAGGTTAGAGAAGGAACCACCTACCTCAATGTTTAGGTCTCACATGCTTGCAATAGAATCCAAAACCAATGACGAAACCCCACAACAATAACGGAGACACTAGGATCCAATCCACAAAAATATTGATTCAAATATAAACATAAAAGGTCCGTGGATGAGAGGAAACACACATAACTTGATGAATGATGCCTACCACACCACAACCAACAAAGGAAAAGGGCTTCCAGAATGATAACACAAAATTGATCTATAAAATGATGACAAGAAAAATCCAACATGGATTATTGGATCTGATAACGGAAGGCTATGGTGCTATCTTGATCATTTTCGAGGAATTAACAGTGAGAACACTTACCGTGAGAGATGAACTGTGGAAACAATGCTGAACTGTAGCTGATTGGATCAATTCAGAAGTTTTTGAGTCTCTAAAAACATGCAAAATTGATGTAGGTTGAGAGCCACAATGTTTTTACAAACAATTACGGATCAAAACACAAAAATGTGTGAATTTAAATTGGGCACGGGTCTGGTCACAATGTATACCCCTTAGTCACAACATGAAGGCCATGCTGGATAAGTTACGCTGAAAACCCCATCACCTCTAGTTAAGAACCCAATATTTAACCAGTACAAAACTTGTACCTCAGGTACACAATATGTACCATCTCATGACATTACCCCCATATTAGTGCTTCAATCTGTCCCCAAGTACACAATGTGTACTTCTTGTACACAACGTGTACTTTTGGTACACGACCTGAATCCTACATAAAACCACAAAAAAACTAATTTTAAGGATTATTAATCAAAAGGGGACCTAGAAAAGGTGGAAAACTAGATTGATTAAGGTAAAACGGTGTTAGAAACTCCCCACCATGAAGACTTTCCAACCCCAGGAAGTCATGTGGAAGATGTATCCTTCAGAACGAGATGAGGCCACTGCTCCCTCATCAATTCCTCATGTTCCCAAGTATCATGAGAATATTATCCTTGTTTATATAGAACTCTGACAAATGGAATCGACTTCCCAAAAACAATTTTCATCTGAGAGTCAATGATCTCAACTGGTTTCTCTAAAATAGAAGCATTCGACTCTAACTCAATTTCTTCCCAACATAGAATATGAGCGGGGTCAGGGTGATACTTCATGAGGTGAGATATGTGGAAAACATCATGAATGTCTGTCAACTGACCCTGAAATTCTAACCAATAAGAAACTTTCCAAGCTATATAGTGATATCAAATGGTCCATCATATCTCGTATCCAACTTTCCCTCTTTTACAAGTCGACGGTGACCCAACTGAGTAGAAACTTTTTTGAAAACCCAGTCTCCAACAGAAAACTCAAAAGGATGAATCCACCAATATTTTTATGATTTCTATAAATTTTAGGTTGTATCCATATGTCTCGTCCCCTCTTGAATATTTACAGACAAATCTTGAACCATATTTGGTACAACTAAAGATACTTCACCCACCTCTACCCAATGAAGAGGTGATCTGCATGGGTGACCATACAATTCTTTTAAAGGAGCCATTATGATCGATGACTAGTAACTTTTATTGTTAACAAAATCAATAAGTCATATATGGTTATCCCATAATCCACCGAAATCCAAGACATAGGCACAAATAATTTCCTCTAGGTTCTTAATTACAAACACTATCTGTCCATCTTTAGGTGGATTCTATTTTGTGATTAACTTGAAATGAGTCCCCATTACCTCTTGAAGACTCCTCCAGAATCTCAAGGTAAACCTAGGATCCCTATTTGAAAAATATAGAAATGAATCCCATGTAACCTCATGATATTTTTCAGATATATATTTCCATGATATTCAACATTAGTGGTGTCTTTGAGCGGAATGAAGTGAGAAGACTTCACCAACCGATCAACACCCAACCAGATTGAATTTTCCATTGGGGTGTCCTTGGAAACCCCAAAAAATCCTTGGGCAATTTATCCCACTTCCAAACCGGCACTTGAATTGGCTAAATCATACCAAATGGTTTCATTTTATTTTCATTCATCCATTGAAAGATATAACAGCAAGCCACATAATATGCGATGTCACGCTTCATACCCAGCCACCAGAACACTCTTCTCATGTCATAATACATCTTTGTAGCACCTAGATGAACCCACCATGAAGAGATTTGATAATCAAACAAGACTGGACTTATCATTAATGTTAGGATGAAAAATTTATTCATGAAGTGAAGTATTCCATCTGAAGAAAGAGACCAGCCTAAAACTGTCTCCCCATAATAAAGGTTTTCCTAAATCTAATGAAACTCATCATAATATTGTTGACTTTCTGGGACAAACTCTAGTAGATATAATGACAACTGGACACTATTTATATTCATACCTGTAACATCATCCTGATCATCCAAGTGTAACTGAGGAAAAATCCCTATAAGATTCCACTCTTCATTCGATTACAGAAAAACATGTGATGGTACACTCTTTCTTAGAGCATCTGCAACAACATTCCCTTTCACATAGGTGTAGGGGATATTGAAGCCAATCATCTTAAGGTATTCTACCTATTTTATTTGTTTGGTATTCATGTATTTCTAGGAAATATATTTCTCAGAATCTTATGATTAGAGAAAACTTTGAACCTCCCCCCAATGAGAGAGTGCTGAAAACATTTAATCACATGCATCACATTAGAAAGTTATAAATAATGAGTTGGTTTTTTCATTTTATGTGGTCAGAGAAGACAAGATCCATAATCTACCACATGGTTATCCTGCATTAGTATGCATCCCAAACTAAAATTAGATGCTTCACATAACACCATGTATCCTTTATAAAGCTCACGAACTATCAAAAGAGGTTTCAATGTCAGAAGTCATTTTAGTTCATCAAAAGGAATACGGACACTTTTCATCCAATAAGAATTTCACCTCTTTCTTGGTAAGGGATGTAAAAGGTGATGCCGACATAGAAAAATCATTGATGAACTATTGGTAGTTTCTTGAAAGCACTAGGTAGCATCGAATTTAAAAGACATATCGTGGTTCCTTCGATGATAAAAAACTTATACCTTATCTGTACCAACTGATAAGCCATGATAAAAAATTATGTGGTCCAATAATTTCACTTCCTGAATCTGGAAATAGTGTTTTGAAATATTTCCATACAGATGGTGATTTTATAGAATCTCCCAAACCAAACTCAGATAGTGATCATGACCATGCTCAGGCCATGAATAAAACACAATATCATCCACAAATACTACCACAAAGTGTCAAGATGTCGGTGGAATATCTTATTCATCAAGGGAATAAAAACATCCCGAGTGTTATTCAGAATGAAAGGCATAACGTGAAATTAATAATGGCCATACCTGATCCTGATGGCCGTCTTAGGTATATCAAAATCCCTGACTCTAAGTTGGTGAAAACCCAACCAAAGACCGATCTTTGAAGACCACATTGATCTATTCAAATTATCAAAAAAATAAACCACACATGGAAAGGGATATTTTTTCATAACTGTTACCCAGTTCATCTTCTGATATAGAACACATAACTGAAGTGAACCATATTATTTCTTGGAAAAGATCCCAGGGGATACCCAAGGAGAAACACTAGGGAAATAACCTTTCTCTAACAGGTCATCCAACTGAATCTTGATCTCTTTCAACTCTACTAGTGCCATATGATAATAAGACATCTATATTGGATGTGTATCTGGAAGATAGTGAATCATGAACTATACTTCTCTCTCTCTCTAGAGAAATACCGAATAAGTCTATTGGGAAAACATTAGGAAAATTCTGAACATTAATATGAAGATTCTCTATAGAAAAAACATCATTGTGCTCAAAAGAAACAGTAACCAACAAACTCCTGAGCTCTGGGCAGATGGTCCTCCATTTCCTAACCACAGTTCCCACTCTCTTGAAAAGACATGAAATACCCCATCGACAGAAATTAAAGAAACACACCAATGATAACAATCAACCACATCTTGATGAGTGACAATCCAATCCACACTGATGATGACATCAAAAAAATCTAGATCAATAATGAGAAAATCCAATATTAACTCTGTGTCAGCTATTATGGACGAAGAAGAAAGACCCCTAAACCCTTGATCCTTCCTCTTACCAAGAGTTGTTGCTAACTCAATTGTAAAGGGAATAAGTTATATTGGAATTTTAAGCATATCAACAAAATATGAAACTAAAAATGAGTGGGATGCGCCAATATCAAATAAGGAAATAGCTATTAATGCAACAATAAAGAGCGTACATGTCAATGTTTCTAGACCTGTATTAACTTCTATTGGAGACTCTTCTACTATGTGTAAATGCTTCACTCAGGAGGCTTGTGGATGGAGCACTATAAATAATGAATCATCCTACTGTACTGCAATACCCTTTAGATCCGACGAACCCTAACCATAATGAGGTGTATTCAAAGCTTGATAGAAACACTATATATGAGAAACATGTCCACAAATATTTCATGTCTTCATGGGAATTGGGAAAAAACTTATGATTTACCCCCTTGCTGGACTGGTAGCAATTCAGAGGCACAGTTCTTGCTGCAATGGATGGGGTAGAGGAGGCTTTCTACTAAGACCCACCTCCATAACTTCTGCAACAGTCCTACCACTTCCTCTTCTACCCATGTATGCCATTGAAGTTGTCACCAGTTGAAAGAGAAGAGACTATAGTGACAACATTTCCTACTATGTCCATCTCTTCTATCATTGATTTATCCACTGTCATCAAAGATGTAGAAATGATCAACATGAACACTTGAAATCTATGGTCTAGTCGCAAACCAAGTTGGTAATTTTGTGCCTTTAGCTTGTCATTACTTACCATGTAAAGAGAAAAATAGACAAGTTCAAAAAAATGGTTAGTGTAGGCTGACACTGAATGCTCTCCATATTGAAATTATATGAACATGAGAGATTTTTCCTACATTATATAATCTGTAAAAAACTATTGAAATAGCAGGCTTTTGAAACCCATCCAATCCAAGCCCACATGTCCGTCTTCCTGGACCATAGAGTCCCACTGACACATGTCGGAACCCTCAAGTCTAAATGTTTCACAATTCACCCTGATATTCTCAGGTGTCTCCAAAAAAACTATGATTTAGTTAGTCATGTCCATCCAATCCTCCACCTCATGTTGTTTAGTCTCCCATTTAATGGATTGTGGCTTCTCACACAAGAACTCCCACAATAAATCTATTTCTCCTCCAGTTCCTAGTTGTACTTAAACCACATCATTCTAACTTTGTGGAACATCTTGATCGATAGAACAGACTACCTGTATGATAGTATTAATGAGATTGAAATCCATAGGTTAATTTTCTTGAAGAACATCAGCTTAACTATCTTGAGGAACCTATAGAAGATGTCTTGGAGGCATACAGATGCATACTTAAACATTAGAATTATTAGACATAGAATAAATATCCATTTAAACTAGAAAACACATAATAATAAACTGACAATTCAAAAGAAAAAAAAAACCAATACTAGAGACACATATCACGACATCCATTGGCATCTTCTGTCTCGGTATGATAAGAGTTGGCCACACACTCATTGTAACATACCTCTCAAGTTATAACAATCCTATCTCTAGTCTAACAAACAACCATAGAAATGATTAAAAAGTATAGACCTACTCTGATACCATAATGTAATGAACGATCCCTATTTTCCCTCAAAACATGAATCCTAACCAGATTCATCATATACTCGAAGGGTGTTCCTGATCCCCACGGGCTGGCAACAAGCACCCGGGTATCGAAGGACAAAACTGGGGGAACGATTTCTCCCAACCTAAGAAACCACATGGCATACATATACAAGGAAATGAAGGAACAATAGATGTATATTGAAATATTTATTCCACAACTATATGAAAACAGTAAAAAAAACTAATACAGATGATAAAAACCCAATAAAAAATCCCGGATGCCAGGGACTCAAAATCTAATGCAACTCCAACGATGGCATGGATGAACTCCTACCATATCACCACCAGCTACCCATCCCGACTGACACAAACCACACTGCCTTACTATTTCACCATACCTATCCGTACAATGGAAGAAAAATAAAGGTTTATAAACCACCAAATAAGTGCATAGGGTGTGAGCTAACACTCTTAGTAAGATCCCACCCAGTTTTCCATAACAATTCTCTATCCAATAAATCTTATATACTCATTTTGTAGTAGAACATGGCATGATAAGTATTAAAGAAGTTATTTTTGAAAATATGGTAAACTTTCCTTTTTTCACAGTTCTAACAATGAGCATGTATATCATTTTACGAAGAATATTTCCATATCATATTTCATAAGAATACATAGGCATATGAACGATAACATAGAAATCCATGTATTATAAACCAAAATCACATGAATCAATGAACCAGGGAGTATTATAGGTCTAGGCATCAGACTGCACGTACGAAAATAATCAGGTGCACAAAAATTATCCTAGAACAACATGCTTGGAAGTAGAGGAATACCCCATCTGTAAACCCCCCCAAAATGTCAATATCGGTCTCCTAGAACAAAATTACTAGGAAATATAGTAATTCCGTAAGATAAACCTCCTTGATAATCACAATGCAGTGGATGATGGTCGTAAGCTAAACCATACACCTTAGTAAACAAGGAAACCCATCTTCTCTTTTTCAATAAACAATTTCATTATTTTTAAAACCATTCAAAACCATTTCACAATCAATTTATCAAATACTAAGGAAAACCCATTTTTCTTTCAAAACACTTTTTCAAAAAACACCACGATATTGAAAATTTCATAAATCAATTTATAAATAAATTTTCAATGAAAATAAAATAGTTTCATTATCATAGTCTAGAGATGGAACCACCTACCAAATATTTTGGGTCACACATTCCTGCAGTGGAATCCAAAATAATGAACAAATCCCAACAACACTATTAGAGAACCTAGGATCTAATCCCCAGAAATATTAATTCAAATCTAAACACAAAATGTCCACAGAATAGAGAAAAACCATATACCTGGATAAAGGATGCCCTCTACACCACAAAAATAAAGGAAAAAGGCCTCTGGAATGAGATCTCACTATGGATATAGAAGATGATGACAAGAAACATACAACATGGATTAGAAAATTAGATAAAAATGATATGGTTCTATCATCATCTTTTCTAAGGAAGAATGATATAGAACACTTACTCGGATAGACTGATCATATAAACTATGATAAACCGAAGTTGATAGAATTAATATAGAAGATTTTAAGTCTCTAAAAAATGCACCAAAACTGTCGATGGTCGAGAGCCATGAATTTTAGAGAGACAGGGACTGATCAAAACACTCCATTGCATGACCTTAAAATGGGCAAGGGATGGGTCACAATGTGTATCCCTTGTTCAGGATGCGAATTCGATGTTGGATATGTTACGATGATAAAAACTGTCACCATAGATTTAAAAAATAATATTTAACCACTTCACTATGTGTACCTCAGGTACAATATGTGTACTGGCTCATGGAATGACCCCCCAAATATGGACTTGAATATGTCACCATGTACAAGACATGTACTTCAGGTACACAACTTGAAACCAACAGAAAACCATAGAAAACTATTTTTAAGTATTATTAATCAAAAGGGGATATAGATAATGTGGGTAAAAAACCCTATTAAAGTAGAGAGATGATAAAATTATGATACGATCAATGTTAAATTATCAAACATATTTTGAAATAATTAGTGATACATGGTATATTTGATGTATATGAAGCTTAGAACCTGAGGAGATTTGGAAATATGTCATTGTCATTGGAGTTTGAATAGTTTATCTTTTATTATTTAATTTTATGTTAGTTTACCTTCAACTGTGGTAGTATTTTTTTGGTTAACGTAAATGAATTATTTCAGTTGTCTTTTGATTTTATCATGCATCATGTACTGTTTTATTTTTTTATGGTTTGATGGTTGGTTGTTTATCTCCTATGGAAAAATAATCTCCCAAATTATTAATTAATCCCTCATAATTTATTTACAGCCTTTGGTATATCGGGGATTTCGCTTAAGGCCAAGTGGAATTCTACCTAGAATCGGGAAAATGAGGAGAAAAAAGATGTCACAGTGTTAATATGTTCATTGATGTTAAGGAAATGATGTTTAATTGGGGTAAAGGGTTATCAAATGTAGATAATATATGTTTTATCATATAGATAACCATGAGATTGAAATTTTATTTAATTATAATGTCATTAAGGTAATTTTTTAAATAATTTCACTATATGTTGATAATTATATGATTATATTAAAATGAATATTTATGTTGACCCAAGTATTTTACAAATATTATTACATGATATTTTATACATAAGTATCAATTAATAAAATTAAAACATCATAAAGGACTAGTGTATTTGAAATACTAGGTGCATATTACATCAAAAAGAATATAAAGCATGGTATACACATTTTATTATCCAGAGTGACCTTCTAAAATCCATTTTAAATCCTAAAACATTATTTGATTACCTATAGAATAAATAATGTAGTTTGTGTGCTAAAAATACATGTAATGACATAAACATGATAAGGAAAAATTACATGAGAGTCGACGGTTTAACATGAGATCATAAAAGGGATGGATCGTGGGTAATTTCATGGAATCATGACACAAATAAAATTATATTATAAGATCATGGAATCATAGGAAATTTGGAAAAACACATAACATGACATAAAAAAGTGTCAATGATAACTACCAAGTTAATATCACATGGATGATAAAGTCTCATAATGGGTTAGTTTTACTCTATAATCCAATACATGAGGTTTTATCTGACTAATTCTTTACCCAATACATTAGAGTGTTATATAGGTGTACCCAACATAAAATTTTCATTATCTATCCATGACATATAAAGGAAATAAATCATAATTAATAACATAAGAATTAACCCTGGAAATAAAGTGGGATTCATAATAGTTCTTCATATCATAATCAAATGACATTTCATAATGATGGAATTTGAGAAATGGTCATAAGGAATGTATTAACCCATCAGAAGAAGGTGGAAAAATCTTATAATATATGTGAGATACATATATACCTAATTTATAATCATTCTATAGTAATAAAGTTGGAGATAAAGTGATAAATAGAGAGAAAGTTCATAACCCTACGGAAGGGGTGGTGTTGAGAGAACCATTACCTAGAGCACGACTTTTCATTTGTGTTATTTAACATCCTGAATAATAAACATGTGTTATTTTTTTAATTTTTTTAATGCCATTTTAAATTTTATTATATAATATATTTTATCTTTCACTACACCATATTAAATTACTTAATCAATTAATTTCATGTCAAATGTTTTAATGATGAATGGATCATATGTATAAAATTAATATACAATGTAGACTAAGGAAAAATATATTATTAATTTTGAATCTCTAGAATTTTAAAAATGATATATTTATAATTTTTATAAATAAATTTTACTTTTAAAACCAACCAAAAAATATTGTTAAGAAAAATGCATTATTTTACAATCATGGAGACGGTAGGTCATATGTATACATGGGTAACATTTCCAATTTTCAAAAATCATGGGGAAGGAAGGTATGTATGATTTTAACATTCATAGATGATCATTAAAAAATAAATATAACATTACTTCATTAAACAACCATACACAATCCATCCACGTGATTACCTAATAAAGGCGAATCATGTTACTTTATGAGGTGGTATTTTGACATACACATGATCAATGATATCATTTATTCAATGGTTGATAAGATAAAACAATGTATGACATATTAATTTTCCAGAATGGTACATATTTCATAAACATAATATATAATATTAAAATTATAATTTGTTACTATAATGACCTTAACTCTAGTAGCCCATATTCAGAGGTATCTTTATTTCATTGGGTTATTATACAAGGAACCACATCTTGATAGACTGAAGATTTTTTGTAGTTTTGGAAAACTAGATACATAATTTTTCCTTACATGACTTGTGAAAATATAATGTACAACCTAGTAAATCCTTTTATAACACCATTAATATTCTAGCATAACCCTATATATAAGTCATTATATACTTCTTAGCATCCTGGTTAAAAATAAAACATAATAAAGGGGTGAGGTCGAATTATCAATAAGGGTTTGTATATAGTGAAAGCTATCATAAATAATAAATAAAATTTATTGTAAGGTAAATAACTGAAACAAATTCTATTTAATCAATAACATGATCATGAAAAGAAATAATATGGAATGTATAAATTATTGTGAAATAATTTCATATAAATAATCACCTAAGTAGGAAACAATAACCATTGATATTCTAATAATTTAATAATAAAATGGAAATAAATAACTAATTTCATAATTATGGAATTCATACTTTTAGACATCTGAAAATGTCCATCAAATATTCGGCCAAGACATCTAAAAATAAATGGGTAAGACCTCGAAAAAACACAATCTGGTTTGTCTCATGAAACCTATCAATGCATCGATGGTCTAATGTGGGCCCCAAACATTACTTACTATGTATAATTAATTCATATTATGAATGTGGGGAAACATAATAAAATTATAAACTTGTATTGAATCTATCATAAAAAATGTAAAAAACTATCCCCATTAAGTAATCATAATCAAAATCCATCTAGAGTAATATGGTGAATTGTTTCAAAATTATACATCCCCAGTAAAAATAATAAATAAAAATTTAATAAATTTGTTAGATGATATAATAATAGATATTAATCAAATAAAAATAGGATTAAAAAATGTATTATGATAGAGATACAAATACTTTAAATGAAACTATTTCAAAATATTTGAGGAAAATACCCTTTTTTACTATTTAAACATTTTTTTAAATGATGAAAAATTATAAAAGAAACAAATTAATGAAAAAAAAAACCACCTAAAAATTTATAGGTATATTTAAATTAGTAGTGACATATAATTATGGGGAAATACTCTCATTCTGTATAAGGTATAATATCATTCCATCTATATTTTCTAATTTTTTTAAAGACCCTTTTTTAGAAAATGCAAAAATATACCTTTAAATTTTTTTTGAAAAATGTAAATCCTAAGTATAAATTAATTTAAAAAATCATAGTATTATAGTGAAAAAAATTTTGGAAATAATTTTTTAAAACACAAACATGGAAGAAAAAGATAGTGTTAATGGAAATTCTTCCAATTTTTTTTTAAAAGAAACACCCTTATAAATACATATCATTAATATGAGCATTAATCAAATGAATATAATATATGTATCTAATATAAAGACACATAATATTTTTTAAAATAAAATAATAAATATTCAAAATTCAATTTAGATATAACATTAGTAGGGCATAATCATGAAGGTAGAACATTAACCCAAAGAATGGAAATTGGGTTAGGAATTTCCATACCACAAGGTAATTAATTGAAATGTATTTCCATGAAAATATATTTAAAAATTTAATGAAGATATTGAAATTCATGATATGATACATTAAATGGTAGTACATAAACCACACATAAGTAATAAGTGGTGGATAATACATATATATTATAGAAATAATAGTGAGATAAGAAAACCCTTATATCACACTTCCCTTTAGTTTAGTATTTTAATACTCCATTATAATGGTTTAAATTTTTTTTATTAAGTCATTAAATAATAATATTAATATTTACAATACAACATGGGATGATATTATAACATCTTATGATCCATTCATTAATCATATTTCATTATTTTAATGGGTTCGGGTAAGTTTGTTTCACGGTTTCATGACCTTTTCATTTATGTATTATAATCAATATTCTTATAGAATGAGATAAAAACTCCAGAAGTGTAATTAAATATTATTAATTCACTTATATAAGTATTATCAGCCAATATATCATTTTTATTTCTTTTTATAAGGATGATTAGTTTAATAAAATTTTAATTATAATTGTTTTGTTAATTTTGGTGGTTTTTTAAAAACATCATTGACTAGTTTCCTTTTATTTTCCTTTATGGGTATATATTAGTTCCAGAACCTGATATAGGTTATAATATAACTATTAAAACCTTATTTATCTAGAAAAATTTTTTATGACCATACATGAAGGAAATAATGGAAAAATAAAAAAATCATTATTCCTGGAGATAGTTAATCACCATTTCATAGATAATGGTTTCGTTTCTTTGAATAAGGGAAGGTAATAAAAGGGAAATATACAAGATATTATAATATAATCATAACACTCTAGTTTAAGAATTATTAATGATTTATCATGCCTTCATGGATGAATTAGGCAACAAGAAAGTAGAAAAATAATATAAATTAAGAGAGATTTTTTGAGGAAATTACAACTTGAATATCACCTCCTTATAGGACCCCTTGAAGACCATGGATTTTGTCTTTTGATTAGTAAAATAGAAATTTTTTGTGGGTAGAGTGACATGGAGACAATTTTTATGATATTTTAGTATTTTTAATGCTTTTGACATTGTATGGGGTGTTGATGGTGGTATTTATACTTGAGGAGAGGGGGTTTTAAGTGATTAAATAATGATTTTTTTATTTTTAGATAAAAAAAGTGAGGTGACATTAATTTACATGAATTTGGATGATAATTAATGTAGTAATGATGGTTAGGGTCCTGAAATACCTCAAAAAATCCTATAATGTTGTATTTTTTAGTAATTTTAATTATTTACCTTTTAACTTTGACCATTTTCATTATTTTACCTATACTCTGGAAAATATTAATTACCATGATTACATTTTAAGGTAAAAATAAAAATACCATTAAAAAATAAATTCTAAATTTGTATTCCAAATATTGAATCAATTATATCAGATTAAATTCATATAATTTTCAAAAATACATTCCAAATAAATATTTTAGACGTAAGAGGAAGGAACATTTATAATGGAAAAATATATTCTTTGTAGTCTTCCCACGTCCTAATGACATAATAAAAGATAATATGTAGAATGTGGATCTCCTTCAATAAGAACTGCTATATATTTATGAAGAATATATATATATATATATATATCTCAAAATAATGATGATATATAGATACAATGATTACCATCGATCAAGAAAATTGTGCGATCGGTTTTTTGAATTCTTTCGAACATACAAATTCACATTCAGAGGAAATCAATGACATAAAAGCACTAATACTATTACTAATATTTATAAAGACAATATACATAGATGATAGAAAATGATGGCGGCTCTCGAATGTGCTCTCGAGGGTGAACATAAAAACCCGAAACAAGGTGATGATGTTGAGAATTCCAGGAAGAAGAATGATACTAATCTGGGTGTTGAAGATCGTATCAGTCACTCTAATCTCTTTAGTCTCTGTGCGAAGTGAAGATCTGAGAAATCGGTGTCTAAGAATATCTCTGATCATGGGAAGAGTTTTTCAGATGTGGAAAAATAGGCTGGAGGCTTCTCTTTCATGGATTGTGAAGCCGGTAGCTCGGGAAGAATCATATGGAAGGGCCAGATTTCACATGTATCATCGAATCAAGATACTGTTTAGGAAAGGGTAAAATTGCCCAAATTTTCAATTATTTCCCGGGTTGTGATTACAAAAGGGGTACGACCTTGGAAATTTCACGATCTCACAAGAAGGTTGGTGGAGATTTGGGGTTTCAGTGATTGGAAGATTACAGCCATGGGGCGGGGGTTCTATCATGTGGTGTTTTCCTCTGATTAATGAAAAAGCCGTGCATGGAGATTGGGATCGATTCCTCTGCATCCTAGATTTCTTCAGATTCATGAGTGGGATCATAATTTTGATCCTAGCTTAGTTAAGAACACCTTTTCCCAGGTATGGATACACAATCGTAAATTAATGTGGCTTTATTGGAATCCAAAAATCCTATGGGATATTGCTTCTTCTATTGTGAATCCGATAAGACTTGATAAGAAAACATACAACCCTAGATTGGGTCATTATGATATAATTTTAGTGGAAGTAGACATGTCAACTACTTTAATGGAAGAGGTTGTCTTTACCACTAGGGATGATATCATCAACCTTGAAATAGGATATGAAATGTAACGCCCCAACCCCGGTTACCCAGAGTCGGTGCATTATTACATAACATTGGCATGATCACAAGAAATATCAAATCTCGAAAGACCGATTAGTTTAGTAGCCTTGGAAACACTAGATATATTCATAAAGTTTTACATTACATAATAAAATGAAAACTACAACTATATAGTCTCCATAATCCAAACTCTTATCCCCTCATACTATCCCTAGAGGTCATTCATAAATTACTTCTTCACATCCTGGGAAAAATAAAAAATAGAAAATGGGTGAGCTCAAATGCCCAGTAAGGATAACAATATAGCAGAAACTTTCATAAATAAGAATAAACATTCAAGGCAATGTATAACTAAAACAAAAGCCTTTTAAACTAGAACATCAACATAGTATGGCAAAAATAAAATGAAATAATGCCATTTACTTATTCACATGGATATTCTACTAATCGAATAATCACATCCAATATCAATAACCACTTTCATAATGATGGAATGCATAATGCCAGACTATCATAACCACATAGCCATGGTCTCGTGCCAAGACTACAAATAAGATGTTGTCAAGGCCTTGTTCCAAGACACTAGTTTGTCTCATGAGACCTACCGATGCATTGAGCAGCTATAGCGGGGTCCACCCGTCACTTACTAAGTCCAATGCATTCCTCATATAAACATGTTTAAACATAACATAAACATTCGTATTAAAACTAGCATATGAAATGTCAATACTTTATCCACAAACCATGAATGGTATAAAAATATCACATCCACAATCAAACATAACTCATTCGATATAGTATGGAAGATTTTATTGTATCATATTAACCTCAATCGATAATAATGAATGATATTGACATAGATGAAAACAACCATCAAAACTATTTGAGAGAAATATCCCCCTTTTCTTGAAAACATTTAAAAGTCACACTATTTGTCAAGAAGCCGTGTAAAAATAGATTTTTGAATCAAAGTGTCCCATACCACTTCGAATATTTTAAAAGGAGTTTTAATTTTAAAACATTAATGACCATATAAATAAATTCTTAAAACCATTTTTTAAAACATGAACATTAACGAGCAAGATTTAGAAGAATAAGTCTTTATTAATTTTTTAAAATGGTATTTTAGTTAGAGTTTCTAACCAAAAGAGGGACACTTGAATACAAATAATTGAGGTAATCAAAACATTGTAATATCATGAGAATAAAGGGATTCATGATATACTATGTCAAAGTACATTATATACACCACATAAAAGTGATTTTGTGTATAACAATAAAGAAGTCTCAATTGAATGTATATTGAGATGAAATCTCTCAAAAGGTCGTATCCTTAGGTTAAGGATAAATCAATGACATTGTTATGTGTGAAAAATATAAATACACTAAATATGATTGGATATTCAGTGTAAAACAATTAAAGGACATTCACACATAATCTTGTAAAAACAACACCAATGAATTTGATGCTTAACTCAACAAATGGAGAATGAGTTAAAAATACAATTATCAAATTCATATCGATGACTTGAAAAAATTATCAATGGAATGATTATGTGTATCAAAAGTATATCCATAGAAAAGGGGAGTGGAAATTATCACATAAGTAAATGAATAGTGATTCCACACATAATCGCGGAGTAAAATAATCAATGATGTTTGCGTAAAGCCGAATAAATGGAAATTGAAATTTCAAATTCCCTTATTTATTTGGTAACTTATGAAACATACACCCATGAAAGAAAGATAATACAATGATGATGTAAATATCCATAAATTAAAGTATATTACACAATGAATAAAATCATGGGCAGTACACACACCACATGCAATAAATAAGTGGTGAACAATGGAATTCTCACGGAATTAAAAGTGAGATAAGAAACCCCTTACTTTGTACTTTTTCCTTGGTTGACGGTAGGTTAACCTCCTGTATATTGGTGAAATAATTTTTATTTAATTATACAAGAATCATTTACATTAATATGATATCATATATGATCTTTTAACATTGATTTGTTAATAATATCTTAGTATTATCGTTGTTTCAGGTGTTAACTTACGCGTTTTATTTTATATATTTTGTTACATAAGCCATGTTTGTCATGGATAGGTTGTATATTATTCATATCCAGAATGATATCACGTCCTTAAAAATTATTTTTAAATAATAAAATGATAACTATACTTGAATGGATACGATGGAGAATGAATCTCATCGTGTTCGTGGAGACGGTAGTCCGTACGTATGCACGAGCGACAATATCATTCTTTTGATGTTAAAATAATATATAATTGGATGGTATACCATATAGACAGAATAATTATCATATTATATTTATTATTTACATGAATTACACATCATTATTATACCAATCCAAATAATAATATATTGAATGACAATTACACCACGATGTGGAGACGGTAAGTCGTACGTACGCACGTATGGTGACATGTTATTCAAAGGATGGATAAAATACTGAATATGGTTGTAACATATTTATAATAACATCACAGTATATATAAGATACTGGAATTATTATTTTAGAATGGTAATAACAAAGAAGGAAGAAGTGAAATAAGAAAGGAACTTGGAAAAGGGTGGTGAAATCATTACGTCTTCTTCGGGTTCTTCCTTTTGATTTGACCAAAAGGGACCTTAGGTTGGCTTTCTGACTAAAGGAAGGCCTCTAGGATGATGTGAGGTAATTTGAGAGAGTATTTGGGAAGAGTTTGGACGAGCCAAAAGGCTTTGAAGGTGTGAATTAATGAGAAGGATGAGTTCCCTTTTATAAGAGGGGTGAGGGGCACCTTTGGAAAAGCTAGAAATATTATTTTATAACAAATTAATATTTAGTTTCTAAAGGCTCAAAAGTAGATTATTTAAAGGTTATGGTGGGGATGGGTTGAAAACCATTCGACCAATAGAATTTAGAGTGGTTTGGGTTACTATATTAACCTTATCATTAAGTATTAACTCTTAGTTAATTAGTTTCACTTTTAAAATGTCTCTTTTTATTTTTATATAATATGGTTAATAAACATAAAATATAAATTAATTGACCACTCTTTTTAGCTTTCTAATGAATATTTATAGTCGAAAATCCAACATATATATCCTTATGTAAAAATTGTTTTTCTAAAAGATATATTCTTGTGTCATTTTTGTATTCATTTTAACTAAATTAAAATAAATTGTCCCTATCACTTACAAGTGGCACCATGGGGTCCCAAAATCGATCCAAATATGCCCATGGTTAGACATGTATCAACCAATAAGGTTAGGAGACGTTTTAGGGTAATTTTGTATTATTATAATATTATTGTTTAACACTTATTTACCGGATTTACCCTTTAACCACGGTAAATAAAATATTTACCGATGTAATTATTCAAAATGTCTAAAAATAAAAGTTACCTATTTACACAATTTGAACATCCTGATACCAAATATGGAATCCATTTTTCCAAATTTCAAACATAGAAGTGGAAAAAATTAACTTAAAATTATTTCCCACTGTCAAAACAAAGAACGTGTTTTTAAGAGATAATAACTATCAAAAGATTGGCACTTGTTTATGTCTAGTTTAATTGTGAAATTATGTCCAATGACAAAAAATTGAATTAAATGGTAAAAATATATTCTAAATATACTTTAAAAACACTCAAATTCATAATTTATCAATATTAATTATTTCGATTAAAAAAGTAGTTTTTAATTAAAATTAAGTAATTTTCAATATTCATCAAAATATGAAAGTTATCCGAAAAGTAACAAAATTTCACCCTAGGATAATATCGATATTCCGAATCCAAAAATGAAGTCCATTTTGAGAGATAGAATTTATAAAATTTCAAAAAGTAGGTATTACTATTCATAATAGTTAGTTTGATTGGTTGTGGTGTGTTAGAATCTCAAAGTTGCGTACAATGCACGTCATTGCATTATTCAAAGGGAAACGTACCGTGGAATCTTGGGGTGTTACATTCTACCCTCCTTCAATAAATTGCATCCTTGAAATTTTTTTAAAATTGGGCTTGATAATATAATGGAAGGTCCCACATCAGAAAAATAGTTAATAAAACCATCACTTTAATGGAAAGGAAGAGAGATATAAAGGTCACCCAAGATAACAAATACTAGGATTCAATGTAGGAAAACATGGATATGGATGATAAAATTAGTGTTCAGTTCTGATGGAGAGGGATAGAAAGCATGATCAGGAGAATGTTAACAATAAGAAAATCACAAACTTGTGTTGGGACAAACGGTCCTTAGTCTCCCAGTAGGAAAAGTAAACGGACAACATTTTTTTTGTTTTAAGTTACATTACATAAGGACAAGGAATTAATTTATGATACTGAATAAGAACATAAATAGATATAATTACTTTTTAAGTAGAGTTTCATTCTTTAATAACTTTTTACCACTAACTCAATTTTTTTTTTCAAAAATTAGTATTCAAGAAAACTTGGTCACAATGGAAGATCTAGAATAAACATCTATAGAAATACATGATCCACGTAGGATAAACTATATATTTACCTTGTATTTAGAGATTAATCAAAACCAAAATGTTTAGTATAATTTCTGATGATCCCCCAAATGGATATTCCATTTGAGAAAAAAATCACTAATCTTAATTTCTAAAATTAAACCATCAATACCCCAATGATAAATAAATAACATTCAATAAACAATTGTCCTTAAAATCCTTCAATATAATCCAAACTAATATTGAAACCCAAAACATATAAGAATTTAGTGTTCCACATAAAATTGTATCTCCAAATGACATTAATTACTCTTAAAGTCACATAATTAGACGTAATTAACCTAATCATTTCCATAAATAACCCAAATCACAATAAATCCACAATAAAAACATAGATTAATATCCACCACTACTCCTCAAATGAAATTCCATAACATTCTATTTCCTTTGGAAATTAGTGTTCACAACAAAGCGAACAACTTCCAAAATAACATATATCACTTAATCACCAAATCATCTTCCTATACTAAAGGTATTCATTTGATAAGACACAAGATCCCAAATCAAATTATTATTGATCAATAAAATCATTTAACTAAAAATAATAGTCACACTAACCAGGGACTTCACGTAGTCCAGTGGTAGACGATAAATCCCAATCGCACTTTGGTTGTGGGTTCGATTCCCACAGCTTTGTCCAACGCGACGTGTTGTCACATGGTCTGCGTGTTGTCCTTTTTCAAAAACTATATTTTATAACATTACCATAATGAGATAAATTCCTCAAAATAACCATAACATAATTTAACAACAAATCTTATCTCATACCTTGCATTTTCATCCCAAATTATAATAACTTATAATTTCCTCAAACCCAACGATCATATAAAACCAAATGGTTATTTATAACTATATCCACAAGAGAAAATATTATTCTTCCTCAAATATCATTCTCACATGGAAAATTGCAGGGTTAAAAATACAAGAGAAAATTATTCCAAAGTAAACCCATCAAGAAGGTGCACTAATACTTTTTAAACATTTCTCCAACCATTTATTTCCACATAGCTTCTTCTTTGACCAAGAAAATATCCTTTAGAATAGGGCATTCACTCGGGTAATGGCCAGGCCCCCTACATTTACTGAAAATGACTCTAAATGGACTCTTGGGACCATTTTTATCTTCTTCCATAGTACAATTCATTTTTCTTCGGCAATTCTTCACTTTATGTCCTTCCTTCCCGCACCTAATGCATTTCTTTGTCCCATTGAGACACTTTCCTGGGTGTATCCTTCCACATTTCCTGCATGATAGAAATTTAGGATTCCTTTCTTTATGGTCTCCACTACTGGATCTATTATCATTAATCACTTTTCTCTTCTTTGTTGAGTCCGGGAATTGGTTAATATATATATTGTTGATCATATTTTTGGAAAATTTATTTAGCATAAAGATGATATCTTTTACGCCTATCAAAATTCCATTTTGTTTCTCATTTCCACCACTATTCCCACCTTGTACATCATTCTGAAAGTCACTATGACTTCCTTGGAATCCAGCCATTGATTAAAACTAGAAAGCATTGTGTGAGTAATAGTAGTCAAAAAATCATTTAGAGATTAACATGTCACCATATTCTCAATTTGAAACACATTAGGATTAACCAAGGTCATTTAATCTCATCTTATATATATAATACTTCAAATCAGTTTGTAAAGAAAATGTAAATTATCCTAAGCATATCCCCCAAGAGTGTCGTAACCAAGAGTGCCGCAAAGCCCGTTGTCGTGCACCAGTTCCCGTTCAAGTCTATCTCAAAGCGGTGTTTTTGGGTTTTACCCCAAGGTACATATGTGCTAGAGCCGCCTCTACCTACTCGTATCCAGACAGGGATTTATTGCTCGGAAACTCACAAAATCTCCACAATACCAAAATTCTAGGAAGTTCTTCTATACTAATCCCCAAATTTCATCTTAGGTCTACGTGCTCTAATCAGAGTTTATCTAAATCTAGCTTCCAAGGTTTGTAATAATCATCCTATGATACCAATAGTAACGCCCCGTCCCCAGTTACCCAAAGTCGGTGCATTATTATATAACATTGTCATGATCACAAAGGATCAAGTCTCGATAGACCGATTAGTTTAGTAGTCCTGGAAACACTAGATATATTATTAAGTCTTACATTACATCATAAGGTAAAAAAACTAAAATAACATCTTGTCTTCATATCCCCTCATACTATCCCTGTAGGTCATTCATAAATTATTTCTTCACATCCTCGGAAGAATAAAACATAGAAAAGGGGTGAGCTCAAATGCCCAGTAAGGATAATAATATAGCGGAAACATTCATAAATAAGAATAAACATTGAAGGCAATGTATAACTAAAACAAAAGCATTTTAATCTTCAACTTCAACATAGTATGAAAAAAATAAAATGAAATAATTCCATTTACTTATTCACATGGATATTCTACTAATCAAATAATCACATGAGATATCAATAACCAGTTTCATAATGACGGAATGCATAATGCCAGACTATCATAACCACATAGCCAAGGCCTCATGCCAAGACTACAAATAAGATGTTGTCAAGGCCTTGTGCCAACACACTAGTTTGTCTCATGAGACCTACTGATGCATCGAGGAGCTATAGCGGGCTCCACCCGTCACTTACTAAGTCCAATGCATTCCTCATATGAACATGTTTAAAAATAACATAAACATTCGTATTAAAACTAGCATACTAAATGTCAATACTTTAACCACAAACTATGAATGGTATAAAAATAGCACATCCACACTCAAACATAACTCATTCAATACAATATGAAAGATTGTATTGTATCATATTAACCTCAATCGATAATAATGAATGATATTGACATAGATGAAAATAACCATCAAAACTATTTGAGAGAAATATCCCCCTTTTCTTGAAAACATTTAAAAGTCACACTATTTGTGAAGAAGCCGTTTAAAAATAGATTTTTGAATCAAAGTGTACCATACCACATTGAAACTTTTAAAAGGAGTTTTAATTTTAAAACTTTAATGTCCATATAAATAAATTCTTAAAACCATTTTTTAAAACAAGGACATTAATGAGAAATAATTAGAAGAATAAGTATTTATAACATTTAAAAATGGTATTTAGTTAGAGTTTCTATCCAAAAGAGAGACACTTGAATATGAATAATTGAGGTAATCAAAACTTTTTAATATCATGAGAATAAAGGTATTCATGATATACTATGTCAAAGTACATTATATACACCACATAAAAGTGATTTGGTGTATAACAATAAATAAGCCTCAATTTAATGTAAATTGAGATAAAATCTCTCATAAAGGTCGTATCCTTAGGTTAATGATAAATCAACAACATAGTTATGTGTGAAAATTATCAATACACTAAATATGATTGGATATTCAGTGTAAAACAATCAAAGTACATTCACACATAATCTTTTAAAAACAACACCAATGAATTGGATGTTTAACTCAAAAAATGGAGAATGAGTTAAAATTACTCTTATCAAATTCATATCGATGACTTGAGAAATTATCAATAGACTGATTATGTGTATCAAAAGTATATCCATAGAAATGGGGAGTGGAAATTATGACATAAGAAAATGAATAGTGATTCAACACATAATCTCGGAGTAAAATAATCAATGAAGTTTGTGTAAAGGCGAATAAATGGAAATTGAAATTTCAAATTCCCTTATTGATTTGGTAACTTACGAAACATACACCCATGAAAGAAGGATAATACAATTATGATGTAAATATACATAAATTAATGTATATTACACAGTGAATATAATCATGGTCAGTACACACACCACATTCAATAAATAAGTGGTGAACAATGGAATTATCACGGAATTAAAAGTGAGATAAAAAACCCCTTACTTTGTACTTTTTCCATGGTAGACAGTAGGTTAACCTCCTCTATAATGGTGAAATAATTGATATTGAATTATACAAGAATAATTTACATTAATATGATATCATATATGATCTTTTAACATTGATTTGTTAATAATATCGTAGTATTATCGTTGTTTTGGGTGTTAACTTACTCGTTTTCTTTTATATGTTTTGTTACGTAAGACATGTTTTTCATGGATAGGTTGTATCTTAGTCATATCCAGAATGATATCAAGTCCTTAGACATTATCCTTAAATAATCAAATGATAATTATACTTGAATGGATACGATGGAGAATGAATCTCATCAAGTTCGTGGAGACGGTAGTCCGTACATACGCATGAGCGACAATATCATTCTTTTGATGTTAAAATAATATATAATTGGATTTTATAC
The DNA here is from genome assembly GCA_963277665.1 of Viscum album. NCBI lineage: Eukaryota > Viridiplantae > Streptophyta > Magnoliopsida > Santalales > Viscaceae > Viscum > Viscum album. Next base: position 1,516,796,989 of record OY728163.1, read on the forward strand.
CATATATACATAATAATTATCATGTTATATTTATTATTTTCATTAATTACACATCATTATTATACCCATCCAAATATTAATTTATTGAATGACAATTACACCACGACGTGGAGACGGTAAGCCGTACGTACGCACGTATGGTGACATGTTATTTAAAGGATGGATAGAATACTGAATATAGTTGTACCATATTTATAATAACATCACAGTATATATAAGATACTTGAATTATTATTTTATAATGGTAATAATAAAGAAGGAAGAAGTGGAAGAAGAAAGGAACTTGGAAAAGGGAGGTGAAATCATTACCTCTTCTCCAGGTTCTTCCTTTTTATTTGATCAAAAGGGCCCTTAGGATGGCTTTCTAACTAAAGGAAGGACTATAGGATGAAGTGAGGGAATTTTAGAGAGTATTTGGTCAGAGTTTGGCCGAGCAAAAAGGCTATGAAGGTGTGAATTAATGAGAAATAGGAGTTCCCTTTTATAAGAGGGGCGAGGGGCACCTTTGGAAAAGCTAGAAATATAATTTTATAATAAATTAATATTCAGTTTCTAATGGCTAAAAAGTGGATTATTTAATGGTTAAGGTGGGGATGGGTCGAAAACCACTCAACCAGTAGAATTTAGACATGTTTGGGTTACTATATTAACCTTATCATTAAGTATTAACTCTTAGTTAATTAGTTTCACTTTTAAAATGTCTCTTTGTATTTTTATATTATATGGTTAATAAACTTACTATATACATCCAAGCGACCCCCAAGTGGTCCATTAATGTATATAGTAAGTTTATTAACCATATAATATAAAAATACAAAGAGGCATTTTAAAAGTGAAACTAATAAACTAAGAGTTAATACATAATGATAAGGTTAATATAGTAACCCAAACCTATCTAAATTATATTGGTTGAGTGGTTTTAGACCCATACCAACCTTAGCCTTTAAATAATCCACTTTGGAGCCATTATAAACCGAATATGAATTTATTATAAAATAATATTTCTTGCTTTTCCGAAGGTTCCCCTCACCCCTCTTATAAAAGGGCACACTTACTTCTCATTAATTCACACCTTCAAAGCCTTTTGGCTTGGCCAAACACTACCCAAATACTCCCTCAACTTCCCTAACATCATCCTAGAGGCCTTCCTTTAGTAAAAAAGCAATCCTAAGAGCAATTTTGATCAAATCAAATGGAAGAACCCGAAGAAGAGGTAATTATTTCACCACCCTTTTCCATGTTCCTTTCTTCTTCCACTTCTTCCATCTTTTTTATTACCATTATAAAATAATAATTCCAATATCTTATATATACTGTGATGTTATTATAAATATGGTACATCCATATTCAGTATTCTATCCATCCTTTGAATAACATGTCACCATACGTGCATACGTACGGCTTACCATCTCCACGTCATGGTGTAATTGTCATTCAATAAATTATTATTTGGATGGGTGTAATAATGATGTGTAATTCATGTAAATAATAAATATAACATGATAATTATTCTATCTATATGGTATAAAATCCAATTATATATTATTTTAACACCAAAAGAATGATATTGTCGCTCGTGCGTACGTACGGACTACTGTCTCCATGAACACGATGAGATTCATTCTCCATCGTATCCATTCAAGTATAATTATCATATTATTATTTAAAAATAATGTTTACGGACTTGATATCATTCTGGATATGAATAAGATACAACCTATCCATGAAAAACATGGCTTACGTAACAAAACTTATAAAAGAAAATGAGTAAGTAAACACCCGAAACAACGATAATACTAAGAAATTATTAACAAATCAATGTTAAAAGATCATATATGATATCATATTAATGTAAATTATTCGTGTATAATTCAATAACAATTATTTCACCATTATACAGGAGGTTAACCTACCATCGACCAAGGAAGAAGTACAAAGTAAGGGGTTTCTTATCTCACTTTTAATTCGGTGAGAATTCCATTGTTCACCAATTATTTATTGCATGTGGTGTGTGTAGTGCCCATGATTGTATTCATTGTGTAATATACATTAATATATGGATATTTACATCATCATTGTATTATCCTTCTTTCATGGGTGTATGTTTCGTAAGTTACCAAATCAATAAGGGAATTTGAAATTTCAATTTCAATTTATTATTATTTACACAAACTTCATTGATTATTTTACTCCGAGATTATGTGTGGAATCACTATTCATTTTCTTATGTCATAATTTCTACTCCCCTTTTCTATGGATATACTTTTGATACACATAATCAGTCCATTGATAATTTCTCAGGTCATCGATATGAATTTGATAAGAGTAATTTTAACTCATTCTACATTTGTTGAGTTAAACATCCAATTCATTGGTGTTGTTTTTAAAATATTATGTGTGAATGTCCTTTTATTGTTTTACACTGAATATCCAATCATATTTAGTGTATTTTTATTTTTCACACATAACTATGTCGTTGATTTATCCTTAACCTAATAAAACGGCATTTATGAGAGATTTCATCTCAATTTACATTCAATTGAGGATTCATTATTGTTATACACCAAATCACTTTTATGTGGTGTATATAATGTACATTGACATAGTATATCATGAATCCCTTTCTTCTCATGATTATTACAATGTTTTTATTACCTCAATTATTTGTATTCAAGTTTCTCTCTTTTGGTTAGAAACTCTAACTAAAATACCATTTTTAAATGTTATAAAGACTTATTCTTCTAAATCTTGCTCATTAATGTCCATGTTTTAAAAAATTGTTATAATAATTTATTTATATGGACATTAAAGTTTTAAAATTAAAACTCATTTTAAAAGTTTTGAAGTGGTATGGGACACTTTGATTCAAAAATATATTTTTAAACGGGTTCTTAACAAATAGTGTGACTTTTAAATGTTTTCAAGAAAAGGGGGATATTTCTCTCAAATAGTTTTGATGGTTATTTTCATCTATGTCAATATCATTCATTATTATCGATTGAACTTAATATGATACAATACAATCTTCCATATTATATTGAATGAGTTATGTTTGACTGTGGATGTGCTATTTTAAAACCATTCATGGTTTGTGCTTAATGTATTGAAATTTCATATGCTAGTTTTAATACGAATGTTTATGTTATGTTTAATCATGTTCATATGAGGAATGCATTGGACTTAATAAGTGACGGGTGGAGGCCGCTATAGATCCTAGATGCATCAGTTGGTCTCATGAGACAAAATAGTGTCTTGGCACAAGGCCTTGACAAAATCTTATTTATATTCTTGGCACGAGGCCTTGGCTATGTGGTTATGATAGTCTGGGATTATGCATTCCATCATTATGAAAGTGGTTATTGATATTGCATGTGATTATTCGATTAGTAGAATATCCATGTGAATAAGTAAATGGCATTATTTCATTTTATTTTATCCATACTATGTTGAAGTTTAAGTTTAAAAGGCTTTTATTTTAGTTATACATTGCCTTCAATGTTTATTCTTATTTATGAATGTTTCCACAATATTGTTATCCTTACTGGGCATTTGAGCTCACCCCTTTTCTATGTTTTATTTTTCCCAGGATATGAAAAATAATTTATGAATGACCTGCATGGATAGTATGAGGGGATATGAAGACAAGATGTTGTTTTAGTTTTTTTTACCTTATGATGTAATGTAAGACTTACGAATATATATAGTGTTTCCAAGACTTCTAAACTAATCGGTCTTTCGAGACTTGATTCTTTGTGATCATGCCAATGTTATGTAAAAATGCACCGACTCTGGGTAATTGGGGTCGGGGATTTACAGATTACTTCAAAAAAAGTTAATTAACACATTCCTCAAATTTCATATTAACCTAGAAAATTATTTTAATTCATAAAAAGTCTCAAATTATATTTATTTGGGTATCTACAATATCAATCATTTTAATTTTTCACTACTATGGTAATTACTGTATCACTATTGTGTCATAAATAAATTAAATTATTTAATGTCTAAAAATTATAAATAAAATATAATTATTCAGGAAATCTTTTTATCTTTCTAATCAATATTTATAATCGAAAATCAAACATATATATCTCTATGTAAAATTTTGTTTTCTAAAAGATATATGTTTGTGTCATTTTTGTATTCATTTTAACTTAATTAAAATAAAGAGTCCCTATCACTTACAAGTGGCACCATGAGGTCCCAAAATCGACCCAAATATGACCATGGTCAGAAATGTATCAATCAATAAGTTTAGGACATGTTTTAGGGTAATTTCTTATTATTATAATATTATTTTTTAACCCTTATTTACCAGATTTACCCTTTAACCATGGTAAATAAATATTTACCGAAGTAATTATTCAAAATGTATAAAAACAAAAGTTACCTATTTAAACAATTTGAACATCCTGATTCCAAATATGGAATCCATTTTTCCAAATTCCAAACACATAAGTGGCAGAAATCAATTTAAAATTAATTCCCACTACCAAAACAAAAAGCGTGTTTTTAAGAGATAATAACTATCAAAAGATTGGCACTTGTTTATGTCTGTTTTAATTGTGAAATTATGTTCAATGAAAAAAATTGAATTAAATGGTAAAAATATATTCTAAATATACTTTAAAACCACTCAAATTCATAATTTATCAATATTAATTATTTTGATTAAAAAAGATGTTTTTAATTAAAATTTAGTAATTTTCACTATTCATCGAAATATGAAAGTTATCCGAAAAGTACCAAAATTTCACCCTAGGCTAATTTTGATATTCCAAATCCAAAAATTAAGTCCATTTTGAGATATAGAATTTATAAAATTTATAAAAGTAGGTATTACTATTCATAACAGCTAGTTTGATTGGTTGTGGTGTGTTAGAATCTCAAAGTTGCGTACAATGCACGCCATTGCATTATTAAAAGGGAAACATACTGTGGAATATTTTGGTGTTACATGAAATGAAGCAAAAATTATTTATCAAGTGACAAATCATTGGCCATATACTTTCTGAATGTAATAGGAATAATATCTTCTCCTCCTGTAAATCTTGAGGGCATGATGCTAGGAGTTGTTGAAGGAAGAAAACTGATCGGGGTCATCCAAAACCTGATATAAATATCAACAATGGACAGGCAGTCACTGGCAGGGTGGATTCTTAGAGTTTACCCAATTCTGGTGCGCTCCCTTCTGATGAGGATATAAATAATAGCTTAGATAACCCATCATAGGATGCGATCACTATGGATGGTGTTGAAACGACTAATGAAGGGAGTAAAAGTTAGGACATTTAGATGAACAATGAAGATGATGTGCCTTTTGGTCAGGTGGAAATAGCTCATGATTTTGTTGATAACAAGGGGGTTCAACAGGGAATGTTAACTCTAATCCATCTACGATTAAGGGATCTGGTGTTCAGATCATAAATGAATCAGTGAATCAAGACTCCCCCATGGGAGGAAGTTAGATAGCACAACCCACTTAGGATCCAGAAAGTAATGTTTCACAAATTCCTTCATCTATGGTTTCAAGAAAAAAGTTACATGTGACTCTAAAAATTCCTATTGATTTAGGGAACATGTTTATCTATGTTTATGATGATGAAGCTATACCTCTCAAGGGTGGAGGTGATTCCAATGAAATACTGGACGAGAATAAGGCAGATCCTGAGGAATTCTTAGCTCTAAGCTTTGTTATCCCCTGCACTAGACAGAGGAGTTTGAATTAATGAAGATAATTTTCTAGAACTGCCAGGGTCTTGGGAATTATACCACGATCAGAACCCTGAAGCATATCATCATGACCAATAAAACCATGTTATTGGGTATTGTTGAGCCAAGAATTAACATTGAAAGATGGATGGATTTTAATTGGAGTGTACTGGGCTACTCTCTTATTGCAACTAATCAGCAGGTGAATGGGAATGAATCTCTATGGCTGCTAAAACCTAATAGTGTTATCATCTATTCTTTTCAAAATGATATGCATTCAGTAACTTTATTTTGTTAGTTTCAATTCAATAAGATTTGTCTGACCTTTGTGTATGCTTTTAATCGGTTTATTAGAAGGAGGACATTATGGGAATCCCTTCTCATGATTTCTGAATACATGTCTACTAGATGGATTCTTCTTGGGTATTTCAATACCATTCTAAGGTCAGAGGAGAAAACTGGGAGCAATTTTTTTAGAGCTTCTACTAAATTGTTTTCTTCCTTCATTGATCATTGTAGGTTTAATGAAGTTCCCATTTCATGTGCAGATATTACTTAGACAAGACACACTTTAAATGGGAGGCATCCATGTAAATTAGACATTTGCCTAATTAAGACGGAAGAAAGAAGTGATATGATAGAAGTTTCTAGAATGACTCTTCTCAGGATTAATTCAGATCATAATCCCAATTTTTTTGACCTCTGTTTCAGTAGCCCGAGGTCAGCACCTTTACCCTTCATGTTCAATAATGCTTGGTTGGTTGTTCCTGGATGCAGGGAAATAATTTTAGAGGCTTGGAAAGCCGATGTTGCAGGCTTCTATTTTTTCATTTTGACTTCTAAGCTGAAATGTTTTGAATCCTGACTCAAAGAGTGGAGTAAAAAATATTTCTCCAACATTGGTAATGACATTAAAGAGGCTGAATCTCACCTGTTAAGTTGTCAGTAGGGGAATATGCAATAGGAAACCCCCTCACAAGAAGAGATATAGGCTGCTTCAAAGCATGATAATATATTGACTCTTAAGGATAATCTAGATCAAAATCAACTCAATGTTAAGTGGCTTAAGGATGGGGATAGTAACTCAAGATTTTTTCACTGCATGCATAGGGAGAAAAAGGTTAGAAGAAATTTTAGGGACTTAATGATTGATGAAAATATACTGACATCTGATAATGAAATTGCTAATAGTGTGACATCTTACATTGAAAAGATATACTCTGACTCTGGTTAAAAAAGATCACAAAAGATTTTTAGAGGTGTTGAACCCAATGTTGATAATAATTATAACAAAAAGATTATTGATACTCCTACTCAAAAAGAAAATACATTTTGCACTTTTCTCTTTAAATATGGACAGTTTTGCTGGTGTCAATGGCTTAACAAACATATTTTTTATGTTCTACTAGGATATCATCCATCATTAAGTGATCAATGCTGTTAAAGAATTATTTCATCATTCCTTTATTCCATTTGGGATGAACACTAATTTTATTTCCCTGATTCCTAAGAAGGATAATGCCTTGGACAGTAAATATTTCCAGCATGTTGCCATTGGGAACTCCATTCCAAAGGTAATCAAAAAATTCATGGCTATTCGGATAGGTGAAGTTGCAAAAAGCCTTGTCTCTAGTAATCAGTTTGGCTTTGTACCCAGGATAAAGATTTAGAATTTCCTTTTCACTGCTTTATAATGCATTAATATTATGAAAATCAAAGCCCCGCATGCTAACAATTCCATTAAGATAGATATATCGAAGGCCTTTGACACAATAAGGTGGGAATTTAGCATCACAATTCATAATATGCAAGGATTCTCAGAGAGATTCATTGGTTTGATATATTCCATATTGAAAATTACATGCTTATCAATTCTTATCAATGGATCCCCCAAGAGTTTCTATCAATGCACAAGAGGGGTCAGACAAGGTGATCCTTTATCTAGGATTTTGTTATCTGTGGATGAGGATTACCTAAGTGTGTATCTTCATGACCTTGTCAACACTGGTATTTATCAAAAATGAGGGAAGGTAGGGACTTATTTTCTCCCTCACATTTATTCTATGCTGATGATATAATTATGTTCTATAACTCTAACAGGAAAACAATTTCTTGCATTAAGAGTATCATCTCACATTATGAAGAGGTTGAAGGCTAGGTTATCAGATGGAGTAAATCATTTGTTGCCTTTGGGGAAGGCATTAGAATCATGAATCAAAATTGGGTCTCCCGTAGGCTTGGTGTCAAAAGAGGTACAATTCCCTTTAACTATCTTAGGATTCCCTTGTTTTTTAGAAGGGTGAAATGTGCCCATTTAAAAGTCATTGCTCTGAAAATTACCAGCCAGTTAGCAAGTTGGAAAGGGAAGACCATGTCTGAGGCTGGTAGAGTTTTCCTGGTAAACTCTATTATTACATCTATGTTTGATTATTCCTTTACTGTGTATAGATGTCCAACACTTCTTCTCAAGGAGTTGAGTGGAATGATTTAAAATTTAATTTGGACTAGATCAACTCATCATAAGAAACTCGTTACTGTTTCCTAGAAACACTGTATAATTCCAGCCAATATGGGAGGAATGGGAGATAAATATGTTAGAATTTTCAATAATTCACTCATACAGAACATCACTTGGAGGCTTCTTTCTAAGCCTGACTTTTTTCTTGAATTTCGGGTTGGAAGGTTTTCTTGATAGACTTCAAAATAGTAAATGAATTTTTATGAAATCCTCGGTGTGTCCTTCAATTTAGTGTTCTTATTCAACCATCATGTCTCAATCAATATGGTGGGTTTGTCTTGATTATCATCTGAACTGCTGGAACACCCCATGGCTGTCCCCCATAATAAAGGATTACATTGATATTCCATCTTCTCTGGGAAATCTTTCCATTTCTGATTTGTAGGAAAATTTGGATGCTCATGATATCATTCCTAATTATCTTCATATGGAAATTACAAACTATGGTTATGTTGATACTGACATAATGAACAGGAAACCTTCTCTTAGTGGATCATTTTCTAGTCAGGATTACTATAATCTGCAATGTGGTGTATTCTCTAGAATCCCTTCTTGGCTGGCAGGTGTTCGTCGACCATACATTTCCCCTAGTGATGATCTGTTGATCTAAAGAATATGAAAAAATAGAATGGCCATCCAATGTGTGTTACATCGCATAGGACTTAATCTGGCCTTGGTATGTCATCTCTGTATTAACAGTGAGGAATCTCATTCCCATATGTTTATCCACTTTCCATTTTCAGTGCGCTTATAGAATTATTAGCAATCAATCTTCAATTTCTTCTTTGATTACTACTCTGTTGAATCGGTGCTAAGCTTAGCCTTGAAGATTGATTTCAGAGACCAACTGAAATCCCAATTTACTGCTGCTATTATCTCAGTTCTCTCCTTTATCTAGAATGCTCAGAATAATATTGAGTTTAACAATGCCAACCCTTCATTCTGGGACGGTGTTCTGCTTATACATCGAAGCATTAAAGCTGCATCGAGGAACCAAAATGGATCCATGAACAATGATGTTTCTAACCTTGTACTTCTGAGATCCCTTGGTGTCAGTGGCAGGGAAAGGAAGCCCAGAATGGTAAAATACATTAGGTGGATTCCACCAATTTCAAAGTGGCTAAAAGTGAATGTGGATGGGGAGGCCTCTGGTGCATCGAGTTCTGCTGGGTGTGGTGGAGTATTCAGATCTCATCGGGGCTTTGTGAAAGGTAGTTTTTTCAATTTTATTGGTTATGGTCAGGCTATTGAAGTTGAACTGTAGGCTATGATCAAAGCTATTAGATATGCGGTGCGTTATTGTTGGAATATATTATGGTTATAGTCGGATTCATCTCTTGTTGTGCAGATTTTGAAAGATCAATCTCTGAATGTTCCTTGGAGGATGATGTCTGCTTGGATGTCATGCCTTAGCCTTGTTGATGGCTTATGTCTTGTTGTTTCTCCTATATATCGATAAGCTAACCAGGTTGTTGATGCTCTCTCTAAAAGGGCCATAATGAAGGATAGTTCTAGTTGGTCCTTTGTTTTGCCCTTTTATTGTGACAATTTGGTTAGCAATGATATGGATGGTGTTCTGTATTCACGGAATTGTAAGGCCCTCTAATTCTAACATGTTATGTACAATTTACTCTTTTTTATAATAAATTTGTTGGGAGCATGTTCATTCCTGTCTTATGAACCTTATGGCTATACATAGATTATATTAAGCATTACTATATATTTGTACAATCCTTTGTTCTACTTCAAACTTTCATGAAGAAAGCACAATCTCGTCACCATTGTTGATTTGAGGATTACAAAAATACATAATACATCGGACTAAGCTTTTTCTATTATTATGTGTTCTATTTGTTTTTGTTTTGATTATTTTTCTATTTTTTTGTTATCCAAAACTCACTCTCTCTTACATATTCTATGAGAATACTAGTTATTATATAATTCCATAATTCTTTTCCCATTATGTTTGTGGAAGAAGTCTATGTGTGACTTGTGCTTTTCATTTATCCCATGTATAACTTTGGAAGATGATTTTTAACTGGGATAGATTTTTTTTTCACTGTACACCTAATCCAGGTTGAGTATTTGTTTGTTTGTATTTATAATATTATTGGAAGTATTCGAGTTCCATGTGGAGGGCATTAGGTCTCATATTGGGAGTAAACCTTTTGTTTATTTTGATGTCCCATTGTGTTGTTTATTTTGTTTTTCTATCATATTCATGAAAAAATTTCATTAAAAAATAAAAAAAATTACATTGATAATTAATCTTAACTAGAGATTATATATGTTTGTATCTAGGTAAATTGATAACAAATGTTAAGTTATTTATAAACCATATTTTAACAGAGACCCAAACAATCTTTACGAAATATTTTAAAAGGATAGATCTTATATCGATCTACTTTTTTGATTAATTGGCTAGATTATTTTATTCAAGGTTGTTTAATTTTTAGTCTATTTATTTAATGATCTTTTTTTTAGAACCCAATTGACCCCCCATAAGTTACTATATCCAACCAACATTTGGAATCAAAAGATGGTTTAAAATTTACCACTTTTTAACGTGATTGTGATTTTATTATAATGATATCAATTTTGTTTTCATTTCTAACTTTTAGTTATTTATGGATAATAGACAAGAAGTACATGAAACCAACATACCCCTTATTTTAATGGAAACAACTATTTTCAATGGAAAATCAATATGAAAAATCATTCGGAAATTATAGGTTTTGATATATATACTGTAATAGAAGATAAATATTAAATACCACAAAATCCTGGAAGTGATTAGAGTAGTGATAAAAAATGGTTTACAATAATAATGGTACTGATATGAATTCTTTGTTCTATGATTTTCCAAATGATTAATTCAATATAATATTTAATTAATAATATTCTTTTGTAATATGGGACACCTTATCTATCTCAGATGAAGGAAAGTCAAATGTCTAGGAAATGATACTGAATACATATACGGTCAAGTATGATACTTTTAAAATAAAATATGATGAACCTATTTATGATATGTATCACAGGTTCAATGGAATAGTGAATACTATCCACTCACTTGGAATGAATGTAAAATACCACTATTAAGTTATGACGCTTCTTAGATGCTTACCTGATAGATGGAGAGTAACATCTGTGTTAATCAGAGATTCATGTGATGTAAGTATACAACTTTTCAAATAATTGATATGAATGTTGATGATGTATGAAGGGGAACTCAAATTCAAGAAAAGAGATTGATATAGATTAACTAAAAAGAATACAAGTAGTCTTCAAATTTACTACATCCAAAAGAAAAAGAAAAAGTACAAGTCAAAGATTCTTGTGAAGTAGGATATCTTAATGAGAGTTATAATGAAATGGAACACATCTAAAGACAATTCTATAGATTCTAAAGGAAAGAATAAGTTCTTAAAAAAGGGAAATTTCATAGAAGATTAAGATAACCAACAATTGAGGAAAAATTATTTGAAAAGGTATCATACTCAAAATGATGTTACCTATTACAAATTTAAGAGGAAAGGCTGCATTAATGCTGACTGCCAAACATTAAAATATAAAAGGAAGTATGAGGATAATGCATAAACCACAAAAAACAGTGAAAGAAACATGGAGTGCCTCTGAAGATAGTTCAATTGACTCATACAAAAATCAAAAAATAAGTCTGATAGAGCCAACATGTGACTTATAGAAAACACAATAGAGGAAGAAAACTCTCTTCCTATGTCTCCTAGTAATTTATAATACATTTTTAAAATGAATAAAATAATAGTAATGTGGAAAACAAGAATAAAAATGATATATATGATTACTATAACACCCTATAAATCATATTTCATGAACTAAATGTCAAATATAAGTCTTTTAAAAGATTTTATTCTTTAATAGTAAATCGAAAAAATAATCTTACAATTGTAAAAGAGAGAAATGTCCAACTATTAAGAGTAAACAATGAATTAAAATTTTCAAATGAATAATTAATGAATGTCCTAAATAATTCTTCCAATTTTAAAAAAACATTAAATCAAATTTAGGGAAACCAAGTTTCTCCAAAGTTTGCAACTGGAATAGATCACCGGTAAGGACAAAGAAAATTTACAAAAACTAGATTTACACCACCTTCCAATTCTGAAATTAAATATGTTTCGAAAACATAATCAACTGAACCTAATAATATTTTAATCTCTAAAAGTCATCAATATAATTATAAGAACCTATTAGAAAAATATGTATACCAAAATATATTTTTACTAACGCTTGTAGATGCAAGATGATTTGGTAACCAAAATAAATTTTTCATACACTTTGTGTTGTAGGAAACCTATTTGAAAACCTACAACAAAAGAATATGGTATTTGGACAGTGGCGGTCCTAAACACATGACATGTGATAATTCAAACTTCAATAATTTGATTAATTTAAATAGTGGACATGTCACTTTTAGTGATAATGAAAAAGGGAAAATAATTCATCTTTTCAAAATTGGTAATTCTAATTCTATATTGATTTCCAATTATTAATATTACGATGGATTGAAATACAATTTTCTTACTATATCCCAATTGTATGATGATGAATTTTATTTAAAAATTTAAAACAATGCGTGGTAAGTTTTTAATGATAAGAATGATATAATTTTTCTTCTTTAAGAATTGATATTATATATTCAGTAAATTTAAATTATTTTTATTCTAACAATATTTACTGCCTATGTGCATTCAACAATGAATCATGGATTTGGGATAAGAGACAAATCCATTGTAATATTCACTCACATAGAAAGCTAACTATGAATGGGTTAGTTAGAGACCTACCATGGATTGAATTCACAATTTATAGAGTTTGTAATCCCTTCTAAAAGATGAAACTTCATCAGATTTCATTTAAATCTATGAAAGATGTTTCAAACTCTCAAAATCTAGAGTTAATTCATATGGATCTCTTTGTACCTTCCATAGTATCCAGTCTAAATGTGAAAGACTATGTATATATCCTTTTAGATTACATCTCTATATACGCTTTGGTATTATTTCTAGTTCAAAATATGATGCTTTTTCTTATTTTATTATGTATTACAAATATATAGAAAAATATAATGGAATAAGGATTAAGACCATAATGAGTGATCATGGTCAAGAATTTGAAAACCATGACTTTGAATCACTCTATTCTCAAAATGGATATAATCACAATTTTTATGCTCCTAGAACAGCATAGAAAATGGTCTGGTATTAATAAGAAATTGGACTCTTCAAGAGATAGCCCAAACCATGTTGAATGATTACGACCTAGCTATATACTTTTGGGATGAAGTTGTAAATACAACCTATTAAATTATTAATGGTGTTTTGATTAGACCTCTCTTATGGAAAACACCATAAGAGTTATAAAATCATAGAAAACCAAATTTTAATTATATTAGAGTATTTGGTTGCAAAGTATTTATTCTTAATATAATGGAAAATTATATTTAATTTCATACAATAGAGATGAAGGGATTTTCCTTGGGTATTCAACTTCTAGAAAATCCTACAGTGTGTTTCACAAGAACACCAGAACAATAGAAGAATCTATTCCTATCATGTTTGGTGAAATTGAACCCATTAAAGCTAAGACTATCTTTAAATACCTTGAGGCTGACCTTTCATCTTTGAATATCAATTAAAACATATCTAGAAGTTAGGTTAAAAAATAAGTCACTATATATGGTGTTCCACTATAACCTAAATAAGAAGAAAATCTTGAGCCTACCAGCCCCACTTCTCAGATACCCATTTGGACTCATAGACACCACCCTTGAGATGTCGTACTCGGAAAATTTGATAGAGGTACAAAGATCAGATATTCTATGAGAAATAAAATTGGGAATCAAGGATTCTTATCTCATATTGAACATAAGGATATGAATGATGAATTTTGGGTTATATCTATGCAAGAAGAAATTAATCAGTTAAAAAACAATGTTTGGGATCTTGTTAACAGGCCTAATGATACCTTAACTATTTGAACTAAGTGTTTTATTAGAAACAAGGCTTATGAATCTAAAACTATAGTATATAATAATTATAGATTAGTTTATAACGGTATAATGATGAATAATGTATTGATAATGAAAATTTATTTGCACCTATAACAAGAAATGAATCCATTAGGATACATCATTCCTATGAAGCATAGCTGGACTTCAAACTATATCAAATGGATGTTACAAATAAATTATTAAATGGATTTATAATTGAGGATGTTTTTGTTGAACAACCCCCATGATTTCAAAATGATAATTTTCCAAATCATATTTTTAAATTATCAAAAGTTTTGTATGGTTTAGAATAGGATCTGAGATCTTGGTATGATAGGCTTACCTATTCCATTATTTCAAAAAAAATCAAAAGGAATAGATGATCCAAATATTTTTATAAAAATAATTTCAAAAGATGTTTTGATAGTTCAAATTTATGTGGATGATAATATTTTTGGATCTACTAATGATTCTTCATGTTTGGATTTTTCAAAATGAATGCAATGTGAATTTGAAATGAGTTTAATGGGTGAACTAAAATTCTATATTGAATTTTAGATTTTACCAATTAAATGAATTATTTTAAATAATTTTAAATAAAATAAAGATATTTTAAAACATTTTGTCCTGGAGAGTACCAAAAGGAGTGATACTCCCATGAGTATGACTTGCAAATCAGACCTTGATGAAACTAGGAAATCAATAGATCAAAATAAATAGAGGGAGATTATTTTCAGTCTTCTCTACGTAAATGCTAGTCAGCCTAATATTATGTTTTGTGTATGTATGTGTTCTTTCTTTCAAGAAAATCCAATAGTTCACATTTATTATCTATCAAAATAATTTTTAAATGCGTTAAGTGTAAAACTAATTTAGTTTTTTTAACCCAAGAGATCATTTTTTTGATTTAGTAAGTTATTAAAATTCTAGTTTGGGTGGTTTCAAGTTATATATAAAAATCACATCATGGCCATGTCATCTATTAGGAAACTCTCTAGTATCATGTTGTTGTAAGAAGCATAATTCTGTTACATTATCTATTATTGAAGTTGAATACATTACTATATGCAGTTTATAAGAAAAAATTTTGTGATTGAAACATACCTAACATAAAATTGGATTCCCATTTAGACATGTACCTATTAACCATGATAAAACAAGTGCATATAAAATTTCTAAAATTCTAGTATATCAATTTTTAATAAAACATATTTATGTAGGACACCACATTATTAGATATGATTATATAATGGGTGATATACAATTAGAATTTATTTGAACTAAACATCATCTAGTTGTTATATTCATGATGCCTTTTTATAATGAATGATTGAACTACATCAACCATTAATTAAGAATGATAAACTTTTATTGAGGATTCACCATTGATGAGTCACTATTGACAAGTCACCATTAATGGAGCCACTGTTTATGAGTCACTGTTGATTGAGACACCATTTATGTGTCACCATTAATGAGTCACTATTAATTAGTCACCAATGATGAGTCACCATTGATGAGTAACTATTCATGGGTCACCGTTGGTGGAGAAACCATTGACTGAGTCACCATTCCATTTTATGTTGCCATTATTCTTATTACTATTACGATTTTCCTGTACGAATTAAATTGTTATTATCATAATTTTGTTATAATTATGGTAGAATACCTAAATGATAAAAAACTAGGATTACAAAAAAATCAATTAACTTATCCTAACACTTGGAATATTGATCTTGTTCCTTCATCTTCAACCAATATTCACACTTTCATTCTCCTCTTGAATCACCAAACTATTTCATATGGACCGTTTGAGAGAGTTATAGAATAAAATCGTCTAGAGATGAGGCCTTCCAAGAGGTGACGATTATTCTCAAATATATTGCAAGTCATTTTAGTATAGATGTGCCTAAAGAACCATATTGTTTATGTAGAAAATGAGATTTGTGGACAATAACATCCAACTATAAATACACTAGTAATAATGGTAATAGAAAAAAAGTTGATGAACTGGTTTACCTTGAATCATCAATTGTATTATCCAAGGTTAGTTTTTTAATTTTATCCCTATGAATGATTTATTTTTGGGGATAAAGAATATATAATTCAAAGTAGTATAAATATAGAAGATATGTCTTTCTCCTCAAGAGAATGGAAAAATATATATAGTTTCCTCACAACGGTGTTTACAAATATTTCCAAGGCAGTATACCCAATGATAATATAGAAGATGCTCTCTAAGAATTAACTTAAAATGAAACCCAAAGGAGACCAAATAATATAGATAACAATGGAGAGTGAAATATACTATTTAAGTATGTACATCATGTTTTATGTCCAAGTAACAGAGACTTTACCACAATGAGATTTCAAGATTTCTATTTTATTTATATGATGAAGAAAGGGGAAGGAATAATTATTTGCAGAATTTTGATGGTCCATATGCAGGAGTTGTGAAAGAAGGGCTCCAGATCAAACTAAATCATTTATTCCAAAATGGTCTTTACCATTTTAGATGCCAAGGGTTATGTTAAAATTGGTGAAGAAGATGAGGATAATATGGGTGGGTTTTTTCCAATAAAAATCATTCTACAAAAGAGTGAATATCTATTGGAATCCATGGAAAGGATGTTAGATTATATGTAATAAAAAACTACATGATGTGTTTAACCCTATTGATGACCTATATAGAATAAATAACATGGTGGATCTCGATCATAAACCTAATGAGATTCATGGGTACTATATTAGAGATATTATTGTTGTTAGAGATAAAGAAGAAGAAAAAGTTGAGTTAGTTGAAGAAGGGGGTGATACATGTATCATAAAATCTCCAACAAGAGTATCCTGTGGGAATGTCAGTTCTATAAGATATCTACCTTCTAGAGAAACACCATTACCTGATCCTGATAATGTATAAGATACATATATTTATGAATAATTTCAGTATAAATCATCTAACTCTGAGACCTATTTTGAGGAGAGTAATGATGGAGGAATTAATTTTTGTTATGAAAGAGTAGATAAAGAGATTATGGATCTTGAGAAACTAGATGATTCTTTTAGTGGGATTGATAAGGATAATGAAGATGAATCTATTGAGATGAATCCTAATGTGGGAAATAATGGATGTGTCTCTGAGTATAGAGTTGATCAACACATAGAACATGGTTCATCTCATGAGTGTAATTCATAGAATGGTGTGGATTCTATTCATAATACCAAAGAGATAGTCCAACGAGTTGTATCCAGTATCTCTGAAGACATTCATACTAGGGAAACAAAGATACCTGATTTTCCAATAGTTATTTAGAAGGATTATGAAGCTACAAGTAAGGGGGAAAAAACCCTTAATCTTAAGGAGCAGTTAACTGAACTGCATCAGATAGAATTTTTGGAGAACTTGGACTCTAATCAAACTGATGTTCCATCAGCTACAGTTATGGGGGAGTTGGAAACCGTTCCAATTAACCAGTCAGTTCTAGTAGATCAGAATCCACAAATAGCCAATGTCTAACTACAAAAGATAGCTCATGTGCCCTCAAGAACTGAAGTTGGTCAAAGTTCCCACAAGAAAAGAGACACTCTAGTTCTTCCCTATTTTAGATCATCATTTATATCCTTTTAGGAATGTGATAAATATACTTGTTTTTAAAACATAGGATTTCATATAGACATTTATATGATGACTCTGAATTCAAAAGGGAAGGATTCCATGTGTATTTGATAAATGAAGCTTGTGAGTTATATCCTTTCACTTCTATGGAAGTCGAATGACCATATTAGTATACCACATCACATGAATAATTATATCCTACCACTCCTTCAATAGTTTTTACTCCTAATGTTGTACCAAAAGTAAATTTAGATTCATTACTAAAATATGTTCATTGAGATATGGAATCCTAGAAAAATAATTTGTTGTCAGACTTTTCACAAGTCTTGGACAATTAACCATCTCATATTGCTCGTATTAATGAAGAAAGTGTTAGATATTTGGTAGAGCTGGTTTTATCTCATAATAAACTCAAAGTTCATTTTCATATTCAAATAGTGGAAGCTGAAAATAGAAGATTGAAATATGAGGTTGCAAGTTTGAAATCTTTAATGGATATTATGAAAGCCTTTTTTTCAGATTTTAGGAGTTCCACTTCATATAATTTGGATAGTTTGTACTCTATTTTCATTAAATCATATATATATATCATCCTTATAATGTATAGTCTGAAAGGGGTAATTGGAAATAATAGTTCAGAGAAGACATCTGGAATGCCATCGGTGATGTAAGTACTCATGAAGAATAGATCTACCATATACATCTTTAGGGGGAACATATTATTCAATTCTTAAAATAGTATACTTCCGATCTCTAATAAGATAATCAAGTAATCAAAAAGTATAACCAATATTATTTTTCAAGGATCCACACTATGCATGATATGTCAAATAATTACAATTTTCCTTCTGTTAACATGAATTTCCCACTGGTCCACAAAGACTTTAATGAATAGGTGAGTCATGTAAAATATTTTACAACATCTCTTCAGATGCTTGTGGATGAAAATTAAGATTCATTTAATCGAATTGAAATGGGTGGATCCATCATTATGAACGTTATTAATATTTGGAAACATTACCTCTATATCCATTAAATGGTTTTTATTACTTGATAGGACATTTAGGATTATTTGGTTCTTTCATCCACAACAGCATGTAAAGTTTAGTACATGCCTACTCTAATATCTCATTTAATTAGTCTTATGCCTCCACTAATTCAACCTATGAGTTTGTCGCCAGTTGATGCAATCAAAAAACATAGAACAATTCATTTCAAAAAACAACTTCCTCTTGATACCACTCTACCATCTATTATAACCTTTTACCCAACTTATCCTTCGACATTATCTTCATAGGATGATGATAGAGATAGGGAAAAAGACAAAGGGATGGACAAAGATGATCATCCACCATCCTCTAGGGAGTGAATCTCTTTTTCTATTATCCTTTTTATATATATCATGTACTTACAATAGATAATATTTCTCTTATTTGAATCTAAATCTTTTTGGAAATTAGTTAATACATCTACATTATAATCTTTTACATTGTGTAGTTTTATTAATGTTATGATAATATCAAAGGGGGATAAAATTGGGAATTTTTAATTTTTAATAATGAATATTTATATCTAATCATTGTTCATTATGTATTTAGTGCTTTCTTTATAAAATTCCATGTTATGGGATTATGAAAAAGGGGTAGAATGTTATAACCTCCTTGAATGAAGTATGTTTGAAAACTATTATTTTAATGTTCCAAAACCAGGAATAATTTATAACTAATGTTTCACATATTATCTGATAGATTTTTATATGAACATATTACATCAATAATATTTCCATTTAGAGTTATGGAGAGGCACTATTGGTTACAATTCATCACTATCACCGGACTCAAGTAACTATTATCACCAGGATGAGATGCTGCTGGGCTCATGTATCTGTTACCACCCGGATGAGCTACCTCCTAAATCAAATAATTGTTACCGCCAAGATAAGGTACCTCTAGGATGATATAACTATAGACTCAAGTCACCATCACTGACAGGATAA
This sequence comes from Viscum album, assembly GCA_963277665.1. NCBI lineage: Eukaryota > Viridiplantae > Streptophyta > Magnoliopsida > Santalales > Viscaceae > Viscum > Viscum album. The sequence goes on from OY728163.1 coordinate 1,516,816,865, forward strand.
GCTACCACCAGAAGTGAGTCACTACTACTGCAAAAGAAGTTACTTTTAGTAGAGTCATCACAAGATGCTGAGTATCTATAGACACTCTCATTACCATTTATTTCTAAGATCTTCAGCATGACTGGTTCAATAGAAAAATATATTATTGGATGGTTTGACTAAGTACTGAAGACATAGTAAAATATATATCAAGGAATGTGGTTCTCCTAAAACATGCGCTGCTATATATTCATAAAGGATATATCTCTCTCAAATCAATGATTATTTACAGATACAATGATCAAAGTCTATCGATAAAATTAAGATATCAAAATTTTAAATTATATAAAACCTATTAATTCACATTATAAGAAGATCAATGACACAAAATAACTACAACCATTACCAAGATTGATTGGGAAAATAGATAAAGATCATATGAAGCATTCCCACTGATTTGTTTGATCCTCTGTTCTACTTCCTGTTTTCCTAAATAAAGAACAAACTTTTCACCATTGATGATATCATGATTACAAAAATACAAAATACATCATACTAAGATTCTTATATTCCTATTTATTCTGTTTGTTTTATTTTTCACAATTTTTTTTGGTTTACTATTATAAAACACACTCTCTCTCGTGCATATTTTAGTAGAATACTTGTTATAATCTCATTCCTCAATTTATTTCCCACCGTGATTGTGCAAGAGGTCCCTGTGTGATATATGCCTTTTCTTCATACCACGTATAACTGTGGAAGATTATTATTTTTTGGATAGCTTGTTTCTATTGACTACATACCAAATCCTATTTATGTAATTTTTTGATACGATTTATATATTCTTGGAAATAATATATTTCTAGGTAGAGGGGATTAAGTCTCAATTTGAGACTTATCCATTTGTTTATTAAATTGTGTCACTATGTTAATTGTTTTATTTTTCTATCGTTGTCATGATAAAATTTCATTAAAAAACAAAATAATTTCTTTGATAATTAATCGTAACTTTTGTTTATATATGTTCATATAATTGTAAATTTATCTTAAAAGTTAGGGTATTTATAAAACATATTTTAACGGAAACCTAATCACTCATTAAGTAATATTTTAAAATGATAGATCTAATATCGATCTATTATTTTAGTTATTTTCCCATTTTATTTCGTTCAAGGGACATTTTTTAGTCTATTTACGTATAATTTTTTTTATTTGGAACTCAATTCACCCCCTTTTGAGTTACTCTCTCTAACCAACACATATGGAAATTGATTTTAGATAAAATCAGATAATATACTTTGTTGAATAATTTGAAAAATAAGTATTTCATAAGAAACATGAGGATGGATGAATCTAAAATGAATTTTGAGGTAGAATAATAGAGAATGAATAGAAAGGTGAATACTTCAATTAATATTTAACCTTTAAAATATTCAAGGAAGAATGCTAAAGAATTATTATTTGATACATCAGATGAATGTGATTCATATTAGTCCAATTTGGGTCATGATTTCTTATAAGTAAATAAGGGCTAATAAATTTTCTATAAATAAATTAAAATTTAAGAAATATGGAAATAAAATCAATAATAGTGATTGATAAATATAAAATTATGATATTTTTAATGTTAGAAGTTGAAATATCATGACTAATTTCACAAAACATAAATAATTGATAAAGTCACAAAATAAAGATTTTTTTTACAGAAAACATAACTATATGAGGACTAGAATAAATTTTATGAATTATTATAGAAGTGTATCTGAATAATAAAGTATTAATTTTATTTTAGAGCCTAAATATAAACAAAAAAACGATAATATAAACGTGTGATTTATGGCTCAAATAGACAAGGAACACTGATTGTTTTACAAATTAAAAATTATAATCCTGAAAATTATTATTAGGATTAGTTAGACGAAAAAAACTCTTTATAGAAAGATAAAAATATGATTCTGAATAAAAAACATAAAACTAATATGAAATATTTAGATGTTGTCTTATGGGAAAAACTATTTATGAAAAGAAAAATTATCTTTCAAAATTTATTATAGGGTTATGGATAAATTTAGCTAAATCTCATTCATGTTGTAATATACATGATTATATAATTATATGAGTAATGATAGAAAAATGGATCTTAGAAACCCGAAACTTGTATTTTGTAACATCTAATGCCGTTAGTCATTAGTGCCTAAATCAATGATGCCACAAGGACCTTATGAGTTCCTCTATATATGAAAGAGGATACTAACTAGTATTATAGGTCTAATTGGGTAATATTTTGAGGATATAACCCCATATAAATGTGAAAAATAATAGATAAACATAAACAAACAACATGTGTATTTTTTTTAAATACACAATTATATTATATATAACAATATAAATATATATTTATTGTATAATAAATAATCATTTTAATGTAAAAATTGATACAAACACATTATCATACATCGATACTAATCTTCCATGAACCCCATAAAATAAAATAAAAAATTTGGTAGAAACTCAACTATATTTCCTTCCTCGAGCTATAACTAATCCAAGTCTCTAGTCCATTTGAGTTATTCTGGTCAATCATGAATCATTGGGCCCCCACCAACCTAAACCCTTGTATCATTTATGTCCCATCAAGTACCCATATTCCATGATTAACTAAACAGAGTATTGGTATGACTAAGTAGGGAACCAAAAATATGGTTCTATACATAAACAAAAAATTCAGTGTATGTGCATGTGACATGATTAGTTGAATAAATGAAAATATTTTGGAAGCATATTTCAAGTAACCAACATTGATCCATGGGTTCTAAGGTGACACAGATGATAAATTTTACATATTTCAAATAGTGAAAGAGTGTCTCTAAGCATGTCACATGATTGTAAAAAACAATAACAGGTCTAACAAGAATATAGTCGGAAGAATAGATGTCATATCCTAATAAGTATCTAAGGAATCCATAAACTATTTGGTTTAACTAGTAGATCCAATGACCATGTCCAAGGAATATCGTAGTAGTTTGTTGTATGTGGATCACTATAAAGTAATCATATATAATAAATATTCATCTAAAATCATATTATATTCCTAGTAGAATATCCTTAGGGATTAGTAGTCATCATGAGACATTTATAATAGCTTGGAGGAAATTCTAGGAGATCTCATAATCATTTTTTATCATCACCAATTCAATTGGGGCATGGCCCAAAGAAAGACATAATCATAAAGAATCACCATTGATTATGATGTGTATGATAAAAGGAAATAATTAGTAATCTGGATCTATGGTGGTTACTAAGTAGTAATATTAGATGATTAAAAGTCATCTAGATCCAAGATGACATCAACAATGTAACAATAGGTGATTAATATTCACCAGACAAAACATCGTAATCTTGGACATTTGTATAAGTAATTCATAAGAATCCCATAAGTTCTAATAATTTACCCAAACCCATCTCCGCTGTCTCGGGATGGACTCTTAGGTGCATGAAATATCACTATCACCACCATATAAGGATCACATATATGATTCATTCAATAAAGTTACACTCGCAATCATCACTACCCATTTTCAATCATTTCCCCTTCAAGGTTCATTATTTCATTAAAAAACCTAGAAAGGTACTGTAGTTATCTTTATAGACTAACCACCTTATCTTGGACCCTATATCATAATCTCAATAGTCATTCTATACCTATCAATCTGAGGAAATAATCCACCATAACCTCATCATAATCAAACCATGACTTCACTGACCTTGTAAGTTATCATGTATTAGTATCTCATAAGGGATAAAGCCTTGAGCCCATTGTGATGACTCATATCTTTCCTGTATTGTTTTCAGATATTGTATGGTTTATTTTCAAGACTAGAAACTGAGATAAAATTTCATTCTAGGGGGAAAATGTTCTTGGAATAAATGATTGAAATATATTTATTATATTAAATTCTATACAGAAGTATTGTTTTTGGAAAATATGGAATAAATAATAAATGGGTTCCTAGATCTAAAACATGACGGTACCATTGAGTTCATAACATAAGTTTTACCATAGGCCTATCAAAATCTTTGTTGGCACTGTGTGTCTTTGGAAAATTCATATCTGATGTAAATTAAATAAAATTATTAAATAAAATTAATTTTTTTATACAATGATGTAGAAACCTTATTTGTATCTATAATTATGTTCTTATTGAAAATTTTTAGGATTAGCATTATAATAATGAAAATTGATGAGAACCATTAGAGACATTGGAGGAGATTCCATTTTCCGATGATGATCAGATCAATGGTCAAGTACAGGTGCAAGAAGAAATTGGAAGATATCACCAATGATCATGATGTAGATCTATTCTCTTTCAAGGATTGATCTAAAAAATGGTAGGATATTTTTTTGATTGATTTATTTCCCCTTTTTTCAGTTTCTATAAAGAATGTGAATCAATCGACTAACTAACTGATTCATCGATCAATTATTTTGTATGATGGGATTATTTTGTGGATTTATTAGACAAATTTTCTTTCTAATTATTTTTTATCTATTTATTGTTCCTTCTAACAGCAATGAATTGAGGTCATCATGAACATGGATCAAGGTCCATTCCTGAATATCATTACTTTGTATTTTATCCCCAAACTATTTATTCACCATGTGAATTATACATTGGCCCACTATTTATCATAAACCAAGGAAATAAACCATTGAACATTCGTTTCATGGAACAATGAATCATTATTGTAGATATAAGATCAACATGATAGGATGGTGGTCTGACGATGGAAGTGGAAGTGGATCTAGTGGTGTGGATACCTTGTTTTAATATTCGTTGGTGTGAAATGGAAAATGAAATATAAAACCATTTTTTAAATGGATTCAAGGGTTGAATCCTGGTGTTTGACAACTGTAATTCTAATAGGATATACTACTTGATTTCTAACACGAGGAATTACCATAGATGTGGTTGTCGGAGCAAGGGAATATGTGAATTTCCCGATTATGATTTAGGGAATTTTTAGAATAACATGAAGTATACTATAGAGACAAATGTGATTTAGGATCCTATTAATAGAATATAGTGTTTCATGAGAAAGATAAGTACCACATGGTGTCTTTCCATGTCACATGGAGTGTGACCCATCCCCAATGGATCAGCATATACCTCAAAGAGGTATATGGACATGGATTGATGTACATGGCCACATGCACATAATGTACCCATACAGAAGAATGTCTAGGGAAATGATACCTGGGAAAGAATATGTAATTATTCATTGGAATAAGTAAACATGCATCAACACATTGTGTCCTTCTACACAGATATGGAAATAGTCCATTTACTTGGGAATAACCCTAGGTTGAAGTTATATGGTGTGAAATCCTACTATAGTCTGTGTATTACTAAAATTTGGGCTTGGGTACATATTTTGTTATATCATGGAATAAATTTCGGGTTTATTCCCTATTTCCCATCATTAAGGTTCAATGTGGAATCACCTCATACAGATAGGAAAATGATCACTCTCCATGACTTCTTGAATACTATTGTTGAGATCCTTCTTTGATCCCAGTGTGAGATCCACTATCATCTTCTTTCCCTAGGTTGAATTCTTGGTATCTTCATGAACAACACTATACAAGCACTAATCATTTACTTACCAAGATAATCAAGACTTAGTCTTTGGTATACCCCTAGGTCTTGGGATAGATCCTCATCTCTATCTCATATCTCTTAAAAATACAGTATATTATTCTAATGGCAAGACCTATTGAGCACTACCTCTCAGAAAAACATTATCAGTTCTATCTATCTTATGGAGTGTGTTCTACTAGAAGTGTGATTTGTGGACCATTCAAGTCTGAACACTGGGTTAGAATTATGGTTATGACATAACATTCAAACAATGTGTCTTTTTTGAGTATATCTTAATATTCCTATAAAATTTATTGAATATATATACATGTACATTGTTGACTATTATTATATTGTTATATGATTTGTGGGTTTTGGGTATGCTATTGGGTATTATTAAACTCATTACTACATTGGCTTCGCCCACACATGTCATGTCTTGTTCAGACGATATAAATTCCAACTAATACTATGAGGGACCAGGACTAGGGGGTGATTAGTGAGACAACATATAATGAGGCGTGTTATTCATTTATCTTGAATGTAGTCTCGAGTTTACATTCATGTTGGAATTGTTTCCAAAATCATTGTTGTTAATTTGTATTTTTACCAGTTCACTTTACTTTACTTCCTATCATATTATAGTTGTGGGATTTAAATATATGAATGTTTTTTGTTCACTATTTTAAAATTTTAAAATTATAAGGTGTCCGAGATGGGTTCTTGTGTATAGTAAAATAAGATAAGGCCTCCCATGTTAGTGATATTTCTACATGGAAATTATTTTCTCCCCCTGTCCTATTAAATGATGTTTTGGGGAACACCTCACAAACCACATATGGATGTGTTATGACCGAATGGTATCAGAGAAGTCAGTTCTACCTTATAACAGAAGTCAATGATATTTTTTGTTGGAAGCCATATTATGTGTTTTGAGATTATATTTCAATCTCGTAACATCAGTGTTGGTGCGGGGGCCTATTTTACCTCACATCAGGTCTTTGATCACCTTATTTCAACATGTTACGTGAGAACACTATTTTTCATGGAAAAGAATGGTTCTTACATTATATAAGAATGGATTATGGTTTTTATTTCATTATTGATATTGCGCTATTGATATACACATTGTCCATGGTATATTTTGTCTATTTCAGTTTTCCTCCAAAATATATTCTAGTTATGATTTATCCTTAGGATCATGAGGATGATCACCTCAGGGATGAGGAATCAATACAATAATCAGTTCTAGGGATGTCACCTCTATATGGTGTTCCATCTATACCACCACCTATAGTGGAGCATATGGTACCCACAGTACCCGCAGATGAGGTGTGCCAGCTAAGCGCACTTCAATGTTTTATTGATAATGACCCCTCTTATTTGGAGGAATGAAATCCCCAAAGGCAGTTGTACACTATCTTGAGGAGGGAATTTGATTTTTCCATCTTGTCAGGACACTAACATATCATATGGAGATTTTGGATGTGATCCTTCTCCATCACTCATTTGGATGTTTATGGGGTTATTGATGCAGTATTATAACTAGGAGACTTTTTGTAACAGCCCAAGATTTTATAAAAAATATTCCTTTTAATTTTATTAAAGTCTTGTGTTGTACGCTACACCAAAAGGAGCTTGCACAACACGCATCCTTGACTTGCCTTGCATTACACGCAATCACGACCTTCCTCGATAGCGTGTGTAATACGCAATACCGAGTTTCACTAAACAACGATATGCTATTATTAAAACTAGCCGTTATGAATCGTAATAACCACTTTTTAAAAACTCTGTAAATCTTATTTTTCAAAATGAACTTCATTTTTGGATTCGGAGTATCGAATTTAGCCTAAGGTGAAATTTTGGTACTTTTCGGATAACTTTCATATTCTGATGAATAGTGAAAATTACTAAATTATAATTAAAAACAAATTTTTTAATCGAAATAATTAATAGTGATAAATTATTAATTTGAGTGGTTTTAAATTATATTTAGAATATATTTTTACAATTTAATACAATGTTGTTCATTGGATGTAATTTCACATTTAAACCAGACATAATCAAGTGTCAATCTTTTGATAGATATTGTTTCTTAAAAACACGCTATTTGTTTTAACAGCGGGATTTAATTATAAAATTAATTAATGCAAATTCTATGATATGAATTTGGTAAAATAGACTTCATTTTTGAATTCGGAATATGAAATATAGCTTAGGATGAAATTTTGGCATTGTTCTGAAAAACATCAATTTTTGATGAATAGTGAAACTACTAAGTGGTAGTTAAAAAAATTAATTTCTTCATAAATCTTAATTTTACCGCTTCTGTGAATGGAATTTCAAAAATCCGAGAGACACGGTTGATGTCAGTAAGTAAAATGTGGTTCAATGAGATGAAAATAATTTTTGGTGAATAGTAACTTTTTACTTTTTTTTTTCCACGGTTAATAGTAAATAGGGTAACTAAGGGTAAATATGATATTACTATTACCCTAACACATATCCTAATTCTATTGGATAAGTGTTATTCGACCAAAAACAACCTTATGAATATAATATGACCATTTAGGTCCACTTGGATTAGATTATGACATTTAATATTATATTATTTAATGAATAGTTAAAATAGTTAAAATCAAAGTTTAATAACTAAAACATTTTTAATATGGGGTTATACATAAGATAAATTCGACTATAAATATTCATTAGAAAGCTAAAAAGATTTCCTACATAATGATATTTTATTTATAATTTTTAGACTTTAAATAAATTAATTTATTTATGACACAACGATGATGCAGTAATTACCCTTTTAAGGAAATATTAACATAATTGATGTTATAAATGCTCAAATGAATGTAATTTGAGACTTTTTATGACTTAAACTAATTTTCTAGGTTACTATGATATATTAGTGTTGATTTAATAAACTTGGTTCGAACATATAATTCTGTTATGACTTTCACAAAAATCATATATCAAATAGTGTCAAAATTGACACAAAATAGTTTTTAAATCAAATATTATATTATTAATTGTTATTTTATTCCTAAAAATCTAAGGTTCGGCCAAATGACTTAGATAAGGATATATTTATTAATAATATACAATTTGGGGTTCGTTTGGCATGTTATAGTAAGTGTATTAACCATATAGTGAAAGAAAACAAAAAGACACGGTAAAAGTCAAATTATTTAACTTAGAGTTCAATCTAATTGATAAGGTTAAAATAATAACCTAAACTTGTCTAAATCCTATTGGTTGATAGGATTTAGACCCATCCCCACTTTATCTTCGAAATAAGACCCTTTGGAACCATTATAAACCGATTTTGACTTTAATATAAAATAATATTTTGAGATATTCCTAAGGTGCCCCTCTCCTCCCTTATAAAAGGACACCTCCTCCCCCTCCTCCTCACACCAATTTGAGCACTAAAGCTCGGCCAAACCCTGCCAAAATCTCTTCTCCACTTCCCTAGAAACATCCTAGAGGTTCTGGTCTTCCTCAAAGACCAATTTTAGTGCCCTAAGAGGAGGTCTCAAAGAGGCGCTTCAAAGAAGAGGTAATTACCGTTACCAATTCTTTCATCTTTATTTCTTCTTACACTTATTCTTCTTAGGTTGTTTCATTATGAAGTAATAACATCAGTATCACTCATATACTGATATGTTATTATAAGTATGAAACAACCCTATTTCACCATCTATCCATCATACGGAAAAAGAAATCACCGCGCGTGCGTACGTACGGAATACCGTCTCCACGCCATGGTGTAATCTATTTTCCACCACCACCTTACATGGATGGGTATAATGGTGTAAATAATAACTATACATAGTTATTACAACATCATATTGATTCTGATATATTGTATAATCCACTCCAATTCGATTCAATATTTATGGAAATGATATCATCGCTCGTGCGTACGTACGGACTACCGTCTCCACGACGCGATGAGATTCATTTTCCACATTAACCATTCATGAATGATTATAAAGCATATATAATAAGTACTAATGAAATATATGACATAATAATGATACTGAATTTATGTATATTTATATGTATGTCATCTACTTAATTCCATTCAATTCAATAAGGAAACGAAAACAGCGTTCATGCGTACGTACGGACTACCATCTCCATGAATGGTGTATTTCATTCCATTATCTATATATATTATATATTCTGAATATATATTATATATAAACCATGTTTTACATTTTGGATATAAGTAATCATGATCCAAGTAATCATATTAATAATTACAAGTTAAAAACACGAACGACAAATGAGGCGATTTCACCCAAAATGCTACTTTAACATGAATATCCAAAAGACCGGGTAATATAAAGCCATAAGAGAACCATATATGATGTCATAACAATGAATATGATTCTGTAATAAGTCAATAACATTATTTAAATCATTATACAGGAGGTTCGGACACGTACAAAGCAAGTCGGACCTAAGGTAAGGGAAATATCACAATCTCACTTTTATACGAGATTGTTTTTACTTTGGTAATTACTGGGGTGTATTTTATTATCCACATCCCTTTTCCCTCAATGTGTAATATTATTTCCATCATTCTACAATAGTTTATATCCAATTTTACCCTTCGGTAAGTTTTTGTAAAAGATATGAAAGGAATCTTTTGTCGTTTTTCATACGAGGTACTTTTTGACTTTTCCGACAAAAGTACGAAGAATGTTTTCTTTTAACTTAAACGGCATGAACGGATTTTTACGGTTTCATAAAGCCTTATTTTCATGAAGGTTCCTCCAAAATATTTCATGAATATTTTTAATAAAATCTCTTTCTTTTAAAATTGCATGATGTTTTGTGAAAAGGAATTGATTTTGAAGAAGAAAGGATATTTTCCTCAAGAATTCATTTCAAGTGTTTTATCAAAATTATTTTTCATCTAAGATAATAAAGGGTTCTATTTCTATCCATATTTTTACATTTATTTGACTATGTTGTGATGGAATTATGTTTATGAATTCCTTTATCATATATGAATGGTTTTATGATGTCATGTTGTTTAATAATCCCATTTTTATGACATGGGTTATGAAATAATGTATGATTTATGATTTTGTGGCACAAATAAGAATGGTATCATTATGAGATGGGTAGGACCTATATCTCCCTCCAATGAATTGGGTAAAGATTTTATATCTCATGAGATAGACATGGCTGGAATGGTAGGTTATACCGGTTCAGTGAAACAGGACTGAAACGAGGGTTACTCGATTCAGAAAGGGACTTTGTCCACTAAGATAGTCTTGGCAATGAGTCTTGACTAACAAGAAATGATTCTCTATGATTATGTGTGAATGCCACAAATTTTCAGGTTTTAAGTTATGATTATTGTGATTACATTTCACTACTATGATTTATCCCATGTTATGAAATTATGCTCTCTTTTGCAGGTTAAGATTTCCAAAAGTTATGTTCTTATGAATATGATGTGATTGATTTTTCTTTTGTTTACCCTTACTGAGCATTTGAGATCACCCTTTTATGTTTTCTTTTCCCCAGGATATAGAGAATGGTTTTTAGGTAAAAAAAGGGGGAAGATCTTTATGGGAGATATTGAAGATCTTTCACCACTATTAGAAGATTACGTTCCGAGTTTCCAAAGACACTAAACTTTTACGATCCTTGTGTGTGTGTGTTTTTGTTATGTACTAAGTATTCCGCAAAAGTATTGTAATGTCCATGTACGTCAAGATTCGGGTCGCTACATTTGGTATCAGAGGAAAGGTTTAGTCAACCTTTGGAAACTAGGATGCGAAAACATTAGTGAGATCCCTAGAGATATTTCTAAGGTATGTCTAGGGATGTCTCTAAGGTTAAGTATACGTATAGGTTATAGTCCTAGAATTGTGCTAACGATCTTCGAATTTAACCTAAGATGTTAGATATTGAGGGTACTACCCCTTTATTATGTTGTTTTCCCTAGCATGATTTTTGCCTCTCATACTATTCTTTTGGGGTTTTAGACGATGGCTGGAACCCGAAGGAACCGTGTTAATGCGGAATGTGATGGGCAATGCAATGATTGTCCCCCTGAGCAACCAAACGATATGGGAGCCGGAATGAAAAATCTTGTAGCCATGCTCACACAACTTTCTCAAGCTATGAATCATGTAGGACTTCCAAACGAGCAAAGGAAGGAGCAACATTCTGTTGAATCCTTCATGAGGCAGCGTCCACCTTCTTTCAGTGGGTCTACTGATCCATTAGTTGCTGAACAATGGATTAGTACTACTGAAAAGATATTTTCAGTTCTTCAATGTTCTGAACATGATAAAGTCATACTAGCAGTGTATCGTTTGGAAGGAGATGCTGATCAATGGTGGAATCTTATTAAGAATACGAGGCAAAGGGATGAAATTGAGTCTATGGAATGGGACGAGTTCAAGAACTTATTTTTCAATAAGTACTTCCCTCGTATTCTCCGAAAAAAGATGGAGAAAGAGTTTATTGAACTGAAGCAAAGGGATGATGAATCTGTTGGTACCTATGAAGCGAATTTTACAAGACTTGCAAGGTACGCTTCTGGTATTATCATCCAACCTGAAAGTAAAGTTGATCAATTTTTCAGTGGCTTAAAACCAAGTCTTCGAAGGGCATTAGCTATAAGAGACTTCAGTAGCTATGAAGAAATTGTGCGTTGTGCTATCAAGGTAGAAATGGAAGTTGGTGTTACATATCCATCTCATGGGTTTGACAAGAAACGAAAGATGGAGTTCAAGGAGAAAACTCAGAATAATGGTGAAAAGAAGATGAATGTTTCCTTATGCACAAAGTGTGGAAAGAAGCATGGAGGAGATTGTCTTAAAGGGACTAGAAAATGTTTTATGTGTGGAAAAGAAGGTCATCGAGCAGCTGAGTGTCGAAGTAATGGAAAATGGGATTCTAATGAAGTGAATAAAGAAAACACTACAGAGAACGTACAACCAACACTTCAATGCTTCAAGTGCAAGGAAATGGGGAATTATGCTAATAAATGCCCAAATCCAAGGGTTAGTGATGATCGACATGAGCAACCGCTTAAGGCAAAGGACAAAGGGAAGTCACATGCGATCACTATTGGCAATGTTGAATATGACAACGATGTGGTGGAATGATTAAGTGTTTATGTAATGGGATTCCAAAATAATGTTGTATCTTGGAATATTGGAATATTTATGTATTGGTCTAATGTGGTATTCAAAGTGATTGAGATATTATGCGCATAATGAAGGGAAAATGAGAAAATGAAATGTTTAACAGTATTCATGAGCTCATGATTGATATAAGGACTAAGTTTGAGTATATAGAATTTTGAGGATTTTGGTATGTGAAAATTGTTAACTTTTAACTGCATTCATGTTTTCACTAAGGTATTCAAGAGAATACACGATTAAGGACTTTGAATGTTTGGAATGTGACCAACAAAACATATCTTATGATATATGGGGATCGATGATGGTGTTAAATCTCTGGTAATCATTTTCACTATATTATGAGAGTCGACTGCAGTATTATGGATAAGCCTAAAAGATTGGAATGGATTATGTTGGAAATAAGTTAGTATTGTTTGTTTTTTCGATATTATTGATGGGATGTTATATAGTTTTGGAAAAAGGACAACCTGCAGGACGGGCGATAGCCCATCGCTTAGGACAAGGCTGTGGGAATCGAACCCAAAACCGAAGTGCGACTGGCCTTTATCGCCTACCACTGGCCTACAGGAAGTCACTGTTTAGTATAAACTAGTTTTATTATATTAAGCAGTATGATATATGAAGTATAAGTCCATTTTAGGAACCATATATGATTAATCTCACTATAGATCGACTTATGCATATAATTTTTGCTAACCTTTTGTTTGAGACAGATGGAATGACCCGTCATTCTATCACATGATCTGCTAACACTTCATGAATAACAAATTCAACTTCATTTATTTAAGAGATGAAGTGGAAATTGTTCAAGGCACGAACAACAGTGAGATTGTACCAAAATAAAGTAAGTATTTATACTAATTCAAATTATCAACTTTAGGGAAATGATCTTGAAAACCAAAAATGTTGTCCTAGTGATCTTATACCTGATGAATCAGATGGTACCTTATATCATCACAAATCTATGGATTTGTGATTACTGGCTTTTCCATAGCCATGTTCTCTACCACTCTCCATCAGAACACGATGGTTATATTTTTCTTCCATATCCATATTTTCACCTATGTGGAAACCCAGTGATTAGTTTATTTGGGTAATCGTTACATTTCATAGTTTAGTTTTTAAATCCATGTTTTGGTATTCCTTTTTACGAGTTGGGTTTCTATTAAAGAAACTTTCGAATAGTAAACCATTTATAACCCCGACGAATTTCGAGGGCGAAATTCATTTTAAGGGGGGTAGAATGTAACAGCCCAAGATTTTATAAAAAATATTCTTTTTAATTTTATTAAAGTCTTGTGTTGTACGCTACACCAAAAGGAGATTGCACAACACGCATCCTTGACTTGCCTTGCATTACACGCAATCACGACCTTCCTCGATAGCGTGTTTAATACGCAATACCGAGTTTCACTAAATAACGATATGCTATTATTAAAACTAGCCGTTATGAATAGTAATAACCAATTTTTAAAAACTCTGTAAATCTTATTTTTCAAAATGAACTTCATTTTTGGATTCGGAGTATCGAATTTAGCCTAAGGTGAAATTTTGGTACTTTTCGGATAACTTTCATATTCTGATGAATAGTGAAAATTACTAAATTATAATTAAAAACAACTTTTTTAATCAAAATAATTAATAGTGATAAATTATTAATTTTAGTGGTTTTAAAGTATATTAAGAATATATTTTTACAATTTAATACAATGTTGGTCATTGGATGTAATTTCACATTTAAACCAGACATAATCAAGTGTCAATCTTTTGATAGATATTGTTTCTTAAAAACACGCTATTTGTTTTAACAGCGGGATTTAATTATAAAATTAATTAATGCAAATTCTATGATATGAATTTGGTAAAATATACTTCATTTTTTAATTCGGAATATGAAATATAGCTTAGGATGAAATTTTGGCATTGTTCTGAAAAACATCAATTTTTGATGAATAGTGAAACTACTAAGTGGTAGTTAAAAAAATTAATTTCTTCATAAATATTAATTTTACCGCTTCTGTGAATGGAATTTCAAAAATCCGAGAGACACGGTTGATGTCAGTAAGTAAAATGTGGTTCAATGAGATGAAAATAATTTTTGGTGAATAGTAACTTTTTACTTTTTTTACCACGGTTAATAGTAAATAGGGTAACTAAGGGTAAATATGATATTACTATTACCCTAACACATGTCCTAATTCTATTGGATAAGTGTAATTCGACCAAAAACAACCTTATGAATATAATATGACCATTTAGGTCCACTTGGATTAGATTATGACATTTAATATTATATTATTTAATGAATAGTTAAAATAGTTAAAATCAAAGTTTAATACCTAAAACATTTTTAATATGGGGTTATACATAAGATAAATTCGACTATAAATATTCATTAGAAATCTAAGAAGATTTCCTACATAATTCTATTTTATTTATAATTTTTAGACTTTAAATAAATTAATTTATTTATGACACAACGATGAGGCAGTAATTACCCTTTTAAGGAAATATTAACATAATTGATGTTATAAATGCTCAAATGAATGTAATTTGAGACTTTTTATGACTTAAACTAATTTTCTAGGTTACTATGATATATTAGTGTTGATTTAATCAACTTGGTTCGAACATATAATTCTGTTATGACTTTCAAAAAAATCATATATCAAATAGTGTCAAAATTGACACAAAATAGTTTTTAAATCAAATATTATATTATTAATTGTTATTTTATTCCTAAAAATCTAAGGTTCGGCCAAATGACTTAGATAATGATATATTTATTAATAATATACAATTTGGGGTTCGTTTGGCATGTTATAGTAAGTGTATTAACCATATAGTGAAAGAAAACAAAAAGACACGGTAAAAGTTAAATTATTTAACTTAGAGTTCAATCTAATTGATAAGGTTAAAATAATAACCTAAACTTGTCTAAATCCTATTGGTTGATAGTATTTCGACCCCTCCCCACTTTAGCTTCGAAATAATACCCTTTGTAACCATTATAAACCGATTTTGACTTTAATATAAAATAATATTTTGAGATATTCCTAAGGTGCCCCCCTCCTCCCTTATAAAAGGACACCTCCTCCCCCTCCTCCTCACACCAATTTGAGCACTCAAGCTCGGCCAAACCCTGCCAAAATCTCTTCTCCACTTCCCTAGAAACATCCTAGAGGTTCGGGTCTTCCTCAAAGACCAATTTTAGTGCCCTAAGAGGAGGTCTCAAAGAGGCGCTTCAAAGAAGAGGTAATTACCGTTACCAATTCTTTCATCTTTATTTCTTCTTCCACTTCTTCTTCTTAGGTTTTTTCATTATTAAGTAATAACATCAGTATCACTCATATACTGATATGTTATTATAAGTATGAAACAACCCTATTTCACCATCTATCCATCCTACGGAAAAAGAAATCACCGCGCGTGCATACGTACGGAATACCGTCTCCACGCCGTGGTGTAATCTATTTTCCACCACCACCTTACATGGATGGGTATAATGGTGTAAAGAATAACTATACATAGTTATTACAACATCATATTGATTCTGATATATTGTATAATCCACTCCAATTCGATTCAATATTTATGGAAATGATATCATCGCTCGTGCGTACGTACGGACTACCGTCTCCACGACGCGATGAGATTCATTTTCCACATTAACCATTCATGAATGATTATAAAGCATATATAATAAGTACTAATGAAATATATGACATAATAATGATACTAGATTTTATGTATATTTATATGTATGTCATCTACTTAATTCAATTCAATTCAATAAGGAAACGAAAACAGCGTTCATGCGTACGTACGGACTACCGTCTCCATAAACGGTGTATTTCATTCCATTATCTATATATATTATATATTATGAATATATATTATATATAAACCATGTTTTACATTCTGGATATAAGTAATCGTGATCCAAGTAATCATATTAATAATTACAAGTTAAAAACACGAACGACAAATGAGGCGATTTCACCCAAAATGCTACTTTAACATGAATTTACAAAAGACCGGGTAATATAAAGCCATAAGAGAACCATATATGATGTCATAACAATGAATATGATTCTGTAATAAGTCAATAACATTATTTAAATCATTATACAGGAGGTTCGGACACGTACAAATCAAGTCGGACCTAAGGTAAGGGAAATATCACAATCTCACTTTTATCCGAGATTGTTTTTACTTTGGTAATTACTGGGGTGTATTTTATTATCCGCATCCATTTTCCCTCAATGTGTAATATTATTTCCATCATTCTACAATAGTTTATATCCAATTTTACCCTTCGGTAAGTTTTTGTAAAAGATATGAAAGGAATCTTTTGTCGTTTTTCGTACGAGGTACTTTTTGACTTTTCTGACAAAAGTACGAAGAATGTTTTCTTTTAACTTAAACGGCATGAACGGATTTTTACGGTTTTATAAAGCCTTATTTTCATGAAGGTTCCTCCAAAATATTTCATGACTATTTTTAATAAAATCTCTTTATTTTAAAATTGCATGATGTTTTGTGAAAAGGAATTGATTTTGAAGAAGAAAGGATATTTTCCTCAAGAATTCATTTCAAGTGTTTTATCAAAATTATTTTTCATCTAAGATAATAAAGGGTTCTGTTTATATCAATATTTTTACATTGATTTGACTATGTTGTGATGGAATTATGTTTATGAATTCCTTTATCATATATGAATGGTTTTATGATGTCATGTTGTTTAAGAATCCCATTTTTATGACATGGGTTATGAAATAATGTATGATTTATGATTTTGTGGCACACATAAGAATGATATCATTATGAGATGGGTGGGACCTATATCTCCCTCCAATGCATTGGGTAAAGATTTTATATCTCATGAGATATACATGGCTGGAATGGTAGGTTATACCGGTTCAGTGAAACAGGACTGAAACGAGGGTTACTCGATTTAGAAAGGGACTTTGTCCACTAAGATAGTCTTGGCAATGAGTCTTGACTAACAAGAAATGATTCTCTATGATTATGTGTGAATTCCACAAAGTTTCATGTTTTAAGTTATGATTATTGTGATTACATTTCACTACTATGATTTATCCCATGTTATGAAATTATGCTCTCTTTTGCAGGTTAAGATTTCCAAATGTTATGTTCTTATGAATATGATGTGATTGATTTTTCTTTTGTTTACCCTTACTGAGCATTTGAGCTCACCCTTTTATGTTTTCTTTTCCCCAGGATATAGAGAAAGGTTTTTAGGTAAAAAAAGGGGGAAGATCTTTATGGGAGATATTGAAGATCTTTCACCACGATTAGAAGATTACGTTCCGAGTTTCCAAAGACACTAAACTTTTACGATCCGTGTGTGTGTGTGTTTTTGTTATGTACTAAGTATTCCGCAAAAGTAATGTAATGTCCATGTACGTCAAGATTCGGGTCGCTACACTTTTTCAGGGTCATATTTTGAGTAACATTTCATAGAGGTGTTCTGTCAGGGTATGATGAGGGCTATACATATCCAAGATCCTCTAACAATCGATTAGTGTATCAAGAAAATATCTGAGTGTTCATTGAGGTTCAAAAACCTCTCATGGTACTCAATAGAAATGGATTCAGATTAGTTATTCTTGGATCATACCATTGAGTGTTGAATGCATTGAGAAATAAGAGAAAATGTTCTAACCTTATGAATTCCTATCAATTTTAGGTTGATAGAGTGAACTTTTTTGGTTGAGAGTTCATAGTTGGGTAGACATTGCTAGCAGTTCCTAGAAGTGGGCCCACAGAAGTAGATACCCATAGAATCAGTGAGCCTAACTCATTCTGGGGGACTTAGACATGCTAGAAGTTCAAGGAAGAGGTCCCAGGATAGATGTTATGTGGTTCAGGGCTCACAGAATGGGTCTAGTCATCCTAGATAGAGGTGGTTATACTCCACTGATGGTAGGGTAAATCAGGAATAATATTTTATGACCCACTATATGGACACCATGAATGCTATGGATGGGCCTCTAAGGAAAATGAATATGTAAGATAAGACATGTTTGTTTGGTTTTGGACATGGTAGAGTAGTTGGGAGAGAAACTATAGGTTGTAGAATATTTGACTAGTTACCACCACTACCACTAAGTGATCTTCATAAAACACATGGAGTTGGATGAAAATAATGGGGGGAATTTCAATCATTCAAGGTTTATGACTCTGAGTCTTTGGGGAATGATTCTATGTATTATCTTTGACTTTTATATCTTAGTTTAAATAATGATAGGCACATGTGGGGAAACATACTAGATATGGATCATTGATAAAAAACAGGGGTCAAAAGTGCGACATGACTCTTAGAGGTGAGAGTTTCTATTGGGATATATATTTTTAGTATTAATGAGGCCTTACAACATAAACATAGGTATGTAATTTTTATCAATAGGCAATACATAGATTGACTATATCAGGTAAAGTATATAGTGTGTACACAATTATGCCACTATGTTTTTCACTATGGGTGAAAAAGAAACTCAAATATCACATGATAGACTAATTACTAAGAGTTTGTTGCCGACTACTCATTAGTTGTCCTACATAACCCATACTATAGTAAATGTTATGAGTTCCTAGTTACTTATAGTGGCAAGAGAGTATAAGGAAATATTCCATGACGATTTTCCAGGCATACATACTCACAGAGAGATTGAATTATACATTGATCTACTCCTTAGGATGACAATAATATTAGTTCTAGTATATCATATTGATCCCATAAAGCATTGTGAGATGAGGGTGAAATTGTGTGATAATAATAGGAAGTACGTTGTAAGACCCAGTGTTTCTACCTAAGCAACCCACTTTCCCCCCCAATATTTTGGATGCGATCTCAAGGTTATGTGTAAACTACTAGATATTGTTTTAGGTGACTATGAATAATAGGTATCCACAATCAATGATCGATGATGTCTTTGATATGTTGAGAGGAGAAAGATGGGTTTTGAATGATAACCTTAGATCAAGTTATCACAAGTTGCGAGTATGAGATGAGGATATTTTGAATATGAAATTTTGATTCCTATATAATCCATATATTTTCTTGATGATTCCATTTGGTTTGATGAAAAAACAAACATTGTTCATGGGTCAGTGAACTAGAGCTTCCAAACCATTATAGACTAGTTCGTATTAGCCTTCATCAATGGATTCCTAGTATACTCGACATCTAAGGAGTGGAACGTGAGACACATAAGGAAATTTTAGGATATACTCTGAGAGAACTAGATTTATGGGAATCTCTCAATGTTTATATTCTACATGAATGAGTTCTTATTATGTTATCTCATCAAATTGTGTGGTAGTGTACCTCGTCAAGGTTAACGAAGTGTTATCTTTCAATCCATCCAATAATTTTATAAATGTGTGGAGCTTCCTTGGGATGTTTGGGTATTAATAAATATTATTCATGAATTCTCTAGGATATCAGCTCCCTTTACATATTTTACATGAAAGGGGAATCCTTTTGTGTAGACAAAGAGGTTCCTATGGGCCTTTCAAAAGTAGAGATTGATATTGTTGAGTGATCTAATCTTGATATTTCTATAGGAGGGTATATGGTACATAGTGGATTTGATTCATTAAAAAGATTTCATAGTCTTATTCTAATTCCAATAAATATTTTTATTTCATATAGAACATGTTAGTCAAGACTATATGGGAATAAATTTGTGTCACATGATCTTGAGTTAGTAGAGATAGTTTTCATAATAATTATATAGTGACATAACCTTATGGGTGAGTGTCTTATAATCTATTCTGATCATAAGAGTCTCATGCAAGTATTCTCTCAGATGTATCTTAACTTGATATATATTACATGGATAGAGTTCCTCCATGATTATGATTTTTAATCATCTATAATCATGGGAAGGGGAACGTGGTAGTATATTATCTCGGTGGGAGATCCTTTTTTAAGTTTCTAAATGAGACATCTGAGTACTTGGACTCGATGGAGTTATCCTGTATTGATGATGATGGATCATATTTCATCATGGTGATGGTTGTAAACACTATGCTTCTTCTGAATGTTTGGGATTCATAACATGGGGATGTTGAATGTGATACTCTATGTACTTAGATAACCATTGGACATGCTCCTGATATATTTTTTCAAGGGGGAGCATGCCATTTTTTATAGGATAAATGATGGTACCGGTGACATTGTGGGAGGAGGATGTGATATATTTTCATACATCATTATTGAAGGTTCATCTCGGTGTGGAAAATATGTACTAGGACATCTGAATAATGTTTGGGTAACTAGGGATGAATAAGGGAGTTGTATAGTTTGTCTCTCAATGCATTACATGCCCATAAGTGAAGGGTGAGTAGCATGTTTCATCATGGTTAGATCAACCCCTTTAGGTTACATAGTGGATGTGGTATGTGATATAAATATACTTTCGGAAGGGTTACCACATAGGTTCAGGGTACATAAGTCCTTTTGGGTAATCATTGACCGACTTACCTTGTCGGTCTTGTTATTAGCTATGCATGGTAACATTATAATAGAGAGATTGGTATGACTTTATGTGCAGGTGTTGTCTGAATCCATGGAGTTTCATCAACAATCATTTCCCATTGGGTTTCTCTCTTCAAATATCTATTATGGAAGGTATTATAAAAGGATTTTGATAGCCAATTACACTTGAGAATATAATTTTACCTAGAGAATGAATGCTAGATAGATTGGACTATTCATGTTCTAGAGGACATGCTGCCAATTTTCATGTTGGGATTTCACTGTAGTTACAAGGATATAAATTTGGTGGATATTGTGTATAAAAAATACCATTACTATATTTTTATGATATCATTCAAGGATTTGTATGGGGATCATGTGGTACACCCCTTTGCTGTACTGATCCAAGAGATTCAGCATGTATGGGAGAAGTGTTTATGAAAGCTAATACTGAGAAGGTAAGGTTCATAAAGGAGAGGATGAAGTCTAAAGAGATCTTTTACAAGTCTTGTGAGGACATGTGATGAATGAATTTGGTGTATTTGGAGGGAGGACACATGTTACTATGGGGTTCACCACAATTTAGATTATGGAGATTTGGCGGAGGTAAAAAATATATATGAGATTCATTGGTACTTTCTATATACTGAATACAGTTAGTGAGGTGGCATACTTCATAGCTTTATTGCTATAAATAGATCGGGTACATGAATTCTTCCACATGTCGCAATAAATTAGGTACACACATTACCAATCACACAGTATTGGCATGAGATAGTTGTAAATCGATGATGGTTCAACAATTATAAAGTACTTAGTAGAGATCATGTATTGTTAGGAGGGTATCCTTCATGGTTGAACAATTTCTTTAGTGTGTGTCTAGTGGTGGTATGGGAATCTTCAAGAGGGAAGTATGGATGGGAGGTTCAGATATGTTCCCAGTTCCCACATTTCATTCTGTAACCTTTTTTTGGATTTTTGGGATGTAAATCACCAATAAGGAGAGAATGTAATGACTCATATTTTCCACGTATTATTTTTTGATGTTGTATATATTATTTTCAAGACAAGAAACTATGAAGACATGTGATTATGAGTCCTATTATTATCAGAACAAATTTTTGAAATATAATAAACACAATTAAAAGAAATTACAAGAAAATTTCCCAAATAAGTGGAATAAATTCTAAATGGGGTCCCAGATAAAAAACATGAGGGCAATATTGAGTTCAGAATGCATGATTTACACTTGGTTTGACATAAACATTATCAGTCCATAGAATTTGTTGAAAATTTATTTCAGATGTAAAATAAATAAAATTAATAAAATAAAATTATTTTCTTTATTGATTAAAACAACAAACTTCTTTTCATATTTATGTATACACTTTTGGAAAATTTACATGGTTTTCCATATATACCTATAAATTGATGATATCTATTAGAGATGTTGGAGGAGATTCCATTAGTGGATGACGATGAGATCATTGATTGATGACTAGTGTGAGATGGAATCTGAGGATCGTTTCAATGATCACAAAACAAATCAATTCTTCATTATTGATCAATCCATGACGAATTAGGAAATTATTTTGATCGGATTCTTTGCGTATTTTTGATATTTATGATAACTATAAATCAATCAGCCAATAATCCAATTCATGGATCAGTTTTTTTGTAGGATGGGATTATTTTGGGGGTTTATTGGGAGAATTTTCATTATGATTATTTTTTTTGTCTTAGATGTTTTCTCTAATGAAAATGAATCAAGGTTGGCAAAAACATTTAATGAGGTATGTTTTCCATGACTCATCCTTGTTATTTTCTCCCCCAATTCATCATTCATCATGGTCTATCCCCATTGGAATATAGTTTGACACAAATTGAGGAAATTTATCATTATGAACATGTTTCCCACTGAAATTATTCAATATTGTAGATTAGGGTACAACATGATAAGATAATAGTGTGACAATAGAAGTAGAAGCAGATCAGGTTTTCTGGATACCCATTTGTTATGTACTTTGGTACATAGAGAAGATCGATGTATGAGACCATTTTCCAAATGGATTCAAGGGGATAATCTTAGTGTTCAAAGTTGGAAAGGCCAGACAATGATACTCCATGATTTATGATATAGGGCACGAACATAGTGGTGGAAGGATTTCCATGGGAAGACATGTGAATCCAAATATAGAGTTACTTAATATTCTTATGATCTCAACATGTATTGTGGAGATACCATTCCTGTGATGATCTCTCAGTGAAATATAGGGTTTATGATGAATGATAAGTACCAAACAATGTGTGACCCCTCCCTAAGGGCTCGGTGTGTACCTTAATGAATTACACAAAAAGTATTGAGGTACATGGCTACGAGCATGGTTGTAACCATAATAGAACATGGAAAGAAAAAGTTATTACTTATAATCCATGAGCTGCTACATAAGAAGAAGTAAATAGGTATCATCTTGCTGTGTACTTCTACATATACATAGACATGTGCTATCTACGTATGTATAACATAAGGTCGAATAGACATGGAGTGTAATCCTACTACACATTATATACTCCATAGGTGTTTTCCTAGAGAACGGTTCCTCTATATCATTGATATGTTTCATTAGTGTGTGTTTCCTATATCCATTCCCTAAGGGTTATTATGGAACCTCCTCCTATAGATAGGAAAATGAACCCTTTAATATGTCTTCTTGGGTAGAGTTTTTGGAATTCCTCTACGGGTCCTAGAATGAGATCTTATATCATCTTATTATCCAATATAGAGTTCTTGGTATAATCATGGACAACACTACACCAATACTTATCCACTATTTAGATTGATAATCATGATTGATTTGTTAGTATACCTCACTACCTTAGGAGTGATCCTTACTTGTGTATTGTATCTCTATATACAACTAGTGTATAATTCTATTGATGACACCCCATGTGAAAAATATATCAGATGAAGTTAATAAATGAAAGTTTAATTATGGATTTTATTCTCCTTGATGAGTTCATTGTGTAAATTTTGATCTATAATCCTAGGCTAGCATTATAGATGTGATTTTACCTTGAGAGTGTGTGTCTTTTTTGAGTTTATATGATATTATTGTAATATATATTGTATAAATATACTTGGTTTGGGATTACTACTATTTTTTTTCTTATTATTTGTGGTTGTGGGGTTTCTTACTAGATATTGTTATATTCACCCCTACACAGGTTTTCACTCACATATCATATCTTGTGTTGACGATTGACATTTTGACAGAGCCCCCATGTGACAAAGCCTATGTGGTTCTTAGTGAGCCTGGATAGACCAATGTGTGTTCCTATGATATCTTGATAACACTCCAAATTTTACATTTGGGTTGGACATGATTTTATATTCTTTGTGGTGGGATTGTATTTTTTTTCCCCTTTACATTCCTTTATTTTCTTTCATACTCTGGTTATGGGGTTTAGATGTATGCAGGCATGGTTGTTCTGTTGTTTTTAAATAATTATATTATATAGGATTTCATATTTTCATGACTGTAATGTTACTTAGGCTATGACCATACATGTTAGTGATAGGCTTACTCGATAGAAGTCACCAGCCCTTGGCCTATTGGGCAGGGACATTAAGAGTCATGAAAAAGGCCCCATTAGGATGTGTTTTCACACCCAAACCCATCCAAAGTCTCACTAGGTATATACTCACACCGAACCATTCCATAAAACTAATATTTCCAACCCACCTAGGAAAAAATATATCAATGTGGGAAAAACTCTCACCCCATATGTTGACGCTCCTTTCCGTCACAGAGTCCAACGAATGGAAAAGGGGAATACCCTAAGCACAGAGAGAGTCATCCTTTGAAGAACATCAAAAATTGAAAAAGGCATGAACAAGGAACCCTTTAAGGAGGCACACAAGTTTCCTTCGAGTCGTGCAAGTCACTTGCGTTCCACATATGGGTCAGGAAAATCACTTGCACGCCCTATTCCTTTATTCGCCCAAGGTGCCCAGTGGCCTATAAATAGACCCTGTGGGCCCCCCATTTCGAGGACGAATTTTACAAAACTCAGATTCAAGCTATGGTTGCCCAAGTCTTTATCCAATGTATTTCAAACACTTTTAAGGTAATTATTTACCTAGAATGGATTCTCTAAATAGTTAGAATAAGGCCTAAGTATTATAACTCATCAATACTTGCACGCCTAATTTTACAGACTTTAAGGGAAATGAAGACACTTGTGCACCACCTTTCCCTCCAAAGGGAACCTGCGTGCCAGCCTTTTGGTAGCCTCTACGGATGATATTAAGGGCCTGAGTTCAAAGTCGCCCAAGTATTACCCTATGGATTCTTCGTCGCCAAAGGTGACTCGTGTCTCACAAGTATACTTGCATGACCATGACTTTCACGCCAAAAAATAATATCTCACCTCCTTCCTAGGCACCTCATTTCCCCAAATCCACCTCTCTTCTTCAAGATATGGACTTCAAAACCCTCTTCAAAGCCATTTATGGCACAGTTCCTTTTTTGACTTCCTCATCTGAGAGGAATTAATTGGGCCTCCTTCTCAAGAGTAAGTCCCAATCTTAATTTCTTTTGATTTGGGATTCCTTTTCAAGAATATAACCCAATCATATGTCTCTCTTAATTTTTTCTTCCTTTTCATGAGTATGTCCCAAGTTAAAATTCCAAATCACCATAAAGTACAAAGAAATTTATGAACCCTTCTCCGGGGATTCTTTCCTAAACTATGTCATGATCATCATTTACTTGGTCCTTCATACATATGTATGCCCCACATCATTTCGTATGACTACGTATTTCAGGGCACAATCGTCAGATTTACTGAAAGCTCTTGTTTTTCACACCGAGCATAACTCATGTGGGCTTAGAGTGTAAAAGTAATTACATCATCTCTCTTTGGGCCATTAATCATGCATAAATATGATACTTCTTTCCCCGAACTACATGGACATTGATTTCTTCCTTACAAGTAGAGTATATAGAAAGCCTTTCTAAGGTTCAATCCCATCATTCATTAATTCTTTTCTGTCCCAGATGACGTTGAACTATATCCTTCCTATCGAACTATGTGGGTTCTGATTCCTTTGTAACAAGGATACGTAGTTCGCCCATCTGTGAGTATGAACCCAAATCTGAAATAATCCATGTCTTTATGAAGGACAATATACTTCAAGTGCCTGACTGAGTGGATTTAAAACTAGTATGGTCACAATAATTACCAATATATTTCTATATAATGTATTGAAGGATACCATTGACTAAGAATCTCTAATACATACCGATGATTCTCCATCGATGAAAACCCTCAAATAAATAAAATAATTTTCTAAATATCATACATATCAACCATTAATTGTTAAATCTAAACATCTTTTTTTATACATGGTTAATTAATAAGGATTCATGAACATAACTTGAATCCACAATAGAGTCCCGGAGTAGGTAATAATTCCCCCAAAAGGGTGTAATGAGCCTGAACTCCCATCCTCTCAACCAATGCAAATTATTTAGCCTCATCGGCCCATGACTAATGAGAACCTACCATTTGAAAGTAGGTCTAAATGGATATAGATTCATTGGATGTTTCTATTTATATGAATAAACCCATTATAAACCAATTGAAATGCTTGAACCATAAACAAATAAGGTCATCCCCATTTTCGGAAGAAGAAAAAAATGGTGAACTGGACGTGAATCCTTAACCAAGTTAAAATGATGTTGTACTAATTTTTTAGGCCCATATTAAATTTATTATGAGGACTAGACAAAGTAATCAAACATGTATGTGTTCATAAATACTATTTAGTCTAGCCAAGCTTATCTTGATCATGTCTGTTATATCAAACAAGCACTCTTTTCCAATATCTCTCTCCAATGCATATAGCATCCCGCCTTTTTATAACATAAACTTTCATTACATTACACAAAACTGAGGATCGTTAAGGTTTAGTGTCTTGGAAACAAGGATCATAATACAAAAAAAAACATAAAACATTATTCTTAAACACTTGAAAGGATTCTCCTTTAGTTCATCCTATTTTCATTATGCATCTCATAACCTGGGGACATACATCAAAGAAAGGGTGAGCAGAAGGCCCAGTAAGGGAAACAAGAGAAACATTTTACAAGTGAACTTGAGATACTTCAATAAGCACATGAAAAGAACTTTAAGGCATGAGAAAGAAATCATGAGATACATCATAATAAAAATAACATTTTTCATAACTTGAAGATGTGGATACAACATTTAATATTGACAATCGATTCGTTTCACCAAGGTCCATCGCCAAGGTGTCGTTAAAAATTACCAAGGTTATTCACCAAGGCGTCGTTAAAATGGTCATCTCTAGAGATTAAGTCTTTACCCAATGCATTGGAGCGCTATCAGGGCACACCCTTAAATTTGCCTTTATTATCATGTGAGCAACATATATCATCATCAAACATTTCATAAATAACCCATATAGCATAAAATAAATGGGTTTCATTTCATAATCATAACGTTTTAAAAACTGCTTTAAAGACACGATCTTTACATTACTTTAAACCCACGGAAAGGGAAAGCGGGTATCATGTATGTAAATCCCAGAATTTAAAATAGAACATTTTCATATATATGTGAATACCCCTGTAGAAGTAGGAGATTTGAGTATTCACTTTATAACATAAAATAATTTTGAGAAAAGAGAGGCATTTTGAGACGAAAATTCTGCAGCATAACGGCTATGTTACAAGGTTTTAGAAAACTTGAAAAGAGAGGGAACATGGGTCGAACAATCATAATTGACCCATAAAACAGTAGAGGGACAGAATAAGAAGTATATATGGACATGGTGATGCAATTTTAAGGACATACCATTTGAAATTAAAAACATGGAAGGAAGACAAAAATTTGATTTCTCTTATGACAATTCGGCAGCCTAACGGCGTCACTTAAGCTTCAATAAAAATGAATTGAACAAATCAAATAGGGTCTCTCATCATATGATCATAAGAGATCAGTATGATAGATATAGAGATCATACCCCAACATAATAAAAAGGAACTTGAATGATTTGACATGAAAATCGAACTTGAAAAATGAGAAGGGTGAAAGAATCACTTAAACATTCGGCAGCCTAACGACGTCACTTAAACTTTCATAAAACTAAATGATGAGAGTAAGAGGGGATATCTCATCATATAAACATAAAAGGGCAGTAAGAGGAATATAAAAGAACATCCTCTCACATAAAAACATGGAGCATAAAAGGAATGACATAAAAGAGGTTACATGAAAAGAAAGAGAGGGGTCAGATCCCTTACCTTAAAACGTGACTCTTGAAACTCAAAGGATTGGAACTTGAGGGCTTGGGGGCACCTTGTTAGGACTCCTTGGAAGGTAAGAATACCAGAACATCGTTGGGGGAGATTTGGGAGTGAAAACTAAAGGAGGAAAGGGTGGGTATTTATAGGTAAAGTGAGGGGACAATACATTAATGGCCAAGGGACACCTCACATGTGCTTTTCTCAAACCCATGTGCTCTCCCTTGGCATTTATCATGGAGTTAGGCCACATGGGGCCCCCAAAACAATAATTCATCACCCTTGGCCGGAAAACCCTCAAAAGATCTCATGACATCATCATGACACCGTTATGATGTCATTAAACATACCGAAACCCTAAAACTGTATTTTTACTATTCACTGAAAATTCATCTTTCTCAGAAAAATCCCAAAATTTCACATTAACCAAATATCAATGCTATGATTTCAAAAATAAACTCCATTTTATAAAAATATTTTTCTAAATATTTTTAACTATATTTTTAAATAAATACACTATTCACCGAAAATTCATTTTTTCCAGAAAAATCCCCAAAAATTACCATAACATAATATCGATGCTCTGAGTTCAAAAATAATGTCATTTTTATAAAAATCATTTTCTAATTATTTTTAATTAAATTTTTAATTAAAAAACACTATTCATCCGAAAAAAACTAATACTTGAATAATAATTTATGAAACCGTTATTTACCCATTTTATTGAATCACATTACTTAATCTAGGTGTCTAAATTATATTAAAACTTTCTTTAAGTGAGATTACTAATCCATTTGGTCACATTACTAATCATAAGCGTAAAATCACTATTCACTATTTACTATTCATCAAAAATTAAGTTGATCTTATTAGACTCCAAATTCCTTACTGAACACTTTTGTAGAAGACCATTTTCTAAATATCATTACACATCATTAGTTATTTAGGGTTTACCTAAATATTTTAAAATATCCTTTTTTTCGAAATTCATCAATAAAATACATTATAAAATTATCCGGAAATTTGAAATTTCACAACATCACTAAAGGAAGAAATCTCAATTTATTCACCCGAAAGGATTACACAAGGAAGCTAGGGTCTCGTCACATAGCCCCTTATAACACCGGCATAAGACATAAGTGTAAGGTGTGCTATGGTGAGAGAATTTGAGGGAGGCTCAGATAACATTGCCCTAGTAGTAATCTCTACTAACTTGAACTTCTCCCAAAGGCGTTTCCGTTCAAGCTTGACATGCTGGAGTTCGGCTTGGGCTTGGTCCAAAGCGAAGCCCACAGATGCTACCTCCTTCCCAAGCTCTGATAAGTGGGATTCATAAGGGTTGAGTCTACTGGATGAAGCCATCGACTCCTCTTTCTGCATTAACCATTAACATCTTATTAAATCAATAAGAGTAAGTTAATATACTACTCAAAAATATTGGGTCGTTACATTCTTCCCCCCTTAAGAAATTTCGTCCCCGAAATTTATACTTGAGGCCTATTCGAAAAGGTGAGGGTAATTTTGCTTCATTGTTTCCTCTGGCTCCCAAGTCGCCTCTTCATATTTATGATTCCTCCACAACACTTTCACAAGGTGGGTAGTCTTGTTTCGTAGGACCTTGTCTCTACGGTCCAAGATCTCCACTGGCTGCTTCTCGTAAGAGAGGTCATGTTCCAGTTGTACCAACTCTGGGTTCAGTACATGCGAAGGGTCGGGTATGTACTTCCTCAAGAGAGATACATGGAAGACATCATGAACTTGAGATAGGTTCGGTGGAAATGCTAGACGATAGGCCACTGCTCCTATGCGATCAAGGATTTCATAGGGGCCAATGTACCCAGGGCTGAGCTTCCCTTTCTTCCCAAACCGCATGACTCTCTTCCATGGAGAAATTCGAAGGAAGACTTTGTCACCAACACCAAACTCCAAGTCCCTTCGACGATTGTCAGCATAGCTCTTCTGCCGACACTGAGCAGCCTTTATGTATTGTTGGATGGCATGAACCTGTTCCGTCATCTCTTGCACGAGATCAGGCCCAAGAAGCCTCCTCTCACCAGTTTCATCCCAACAAGTAGGAGTTCTACACCGCTTTCCATATAGATCTTCATAGGGTGCCATCTGAATACTCGAATGGAAGCTGTTGTTATAGGAGAACTCAACTAATGGGAGGTGTTGATCCCATCCACCTTTAAATTCCATTGAGCATAATCTCAACATGTCTTCGAGTGTCTGAATAGTCCTTTCAGATTGGCCATCAGTTTGAGGATGATAGGCCGTACTAAAATTCAATTTAGTATTCAGAGCATGTTGAAGACTTCTCCAGAATTTTGATGTGGATCTTGGGTCACGATCAGATACGATGGATAGTGGTACCCCATGCAGCCTTACCAATTCCTTCATGTATATCTTGGCAAGCTGATCCAGAGAGAAATCTTCCTGAATAGAGATAAAATGGGCTGTCTTGGTGAGATGGTCCACAATAAACCATATCGCATTGTTTCCTTTGGATGTTTTTGGGAGACCAGTTACAAAGTCCATAGTGATATTATCCAACTTCCATACTGGTATGGGTAGCGGTTGTAATACCCCCTTAGGAAGTTGTCGTTCTGCCTTTACTTGCTGACACACCAGGCACCTTGTAGTGTAATCAGCAATCTCCCTCTTCATGTTAGCCCACCAATAATGATCACGAAGGTCTCTATACATCTTAGTGCTTCCCGGGTGTATAGAGAATGTAGAGCTATGAGCTTCATCCGTCAATTCTTTATTTATCTCCGGAATAGATGGAACACATAGTCTTGTACGAAATTTCAATACACCTTCTTGATCAATATTGAAATCATGGAACTTACCATCCTTTACAGCCTCAAACTTCTCCTGCAGTAAAGGATCTTCTTTTTGAGCCTTCTTGATCTTCTCTAGTAATGAAGGTTGAGAAATCATTTGGAATAGGGTTGATGATGTCCCTTTCCTTATAATTCCCATGTCCAGTTTTACTAGATCTTTAATAAAGGGATCTCCTACGATCCTCATTGTTGCCAGAACAACAGGATATTTCCTGCTTAACGCATCTGTGACTTTGTTTGCTCTTCCAGGGTGATAATGAATTGAACAATCATAGTCTTTAATAAGCTCCAACCATCTCCTTTGTCTCATGTTCAATTCTTTCTGTGTGAAAATATACTTTAGACTTTAGTGGTCAGTGTATATATCACATTTCTCCCCATAAAGATAGTGCCTCCATATCTTTAGAGCAGAAACAACTGCCGCCAGTTCAATATCATGCATATGATAATTCTTCTCATGAATCTTCAACTATCGAGATGCATAAGCAATTACCTTGTCATTTTGCATGAGGATTCACCCAATCCCTTTCAGAGATGCATCGCTAAAAATAATGAATCCTTCTCCGATAGAGGGTAGTGTTAACACCGGTGCAGTAAACAATCTCTTCTTCAGCTCTTGGAAACTTTCCTCGCATTCCTTTGTCCAGATGAACTTAACCCCTTTTCGAGTCAACTTGGTTAGTGGATTAGAAAGCCGTGAAAAGTTTTTCACAAACCTCCTATAATATCCTGCTAAACCAAGGAAACTACGAATCTCAGTTACTGTTGTGGGTTGAGGCCACTCCTCCACAACCATTGTCTTTGCAGGGTCAACCGAGATTCCTTCATTGGTTACGATGTGCCCCAAGAAAGCCACCTGTTTTAACCAAAACTCACACTTGCTGAACTTCCCAAAGAGCCTCTCCTTCCGCAAAGTTTTCAATATAACCCTTAGATGATCTTCATGCTCCTCACGACTTTTTGAATATATCAAAATATCATCAATAAAAACTACCACAAAGTTATCAAGGTAGTCCTTAAAGACTCTATTCATCAAATCCATGAAAATAGCAGGAGCATTAGTCAAGCCGAAGGGCATAACAGTAAACTCATAATGCCCATATCTTGATTGAAAGGCAGTCTTTGGAATATCTTCCTTCTTCACCCTCAGTTGATGATAACCAGATCGAAGGTCAATCTTAGAGAAGAATTGAGCCCCACGAAGTTGGTCAAATAAATCATCAATTCTTGGAAGAGGATATCTGTTCTTCACTGTGATCCCGTTCAGTTCTCTATAATCAATGCATAGCCGCATTGATCCATCCTTCTTCTTCACAAAGAGATCTGGTGCTCCCCAAGGAGACACACTCGGTCGGATAAACC
This sequence comes from Viscum album, assembly GCA_963277665.1. Classification (NCBI taxonomy): domain Eukaryota; kingdom Viridiplantae; phylum Streptophyta; class Magnoliopsida; order Santalales; family Viscaceae; genus Viscum; species Viscum album. The sequence continues at coordinate 1,516,849,724 of OY728163.1, forward strand.
CCTTCTCCAACAAGTCTTGGAGTTGTTTCTTTAACTCTTCTAGCTCCACATTTGTCATTCTATACGGAGTCTTTGATATCGGTTGGGACCCAGGTACGAGTTCAATGGAGAACTCTACCTCTCTTTCTGGGGGAGGTCCAGGTAACTCCTCGGGAAATACATCCATGTACTCCTGAACAATTGGAACATCTTCAATTTGTATGCTCCCTTTCCCTTCTTCATCATCACTGATTAACTCCATAAAGAGAGCTATGGGAGGTGCTTCTAGATAGGGATCAGTTAGGGATATCTCTCCTTGGAAGATAACTATAGGTCGTTCATTCAAGACTACTGAGATTTCTTTACTTCTGCATTTGATCTTAGCATTATACTTTGAGAGCCAGTCCATCCCTAATATAATGTCGAATTTCATCATGGGAATGACTACTAGATTTGCGATAAGATTGTGCTCACCAAAGTAAACACTAGAGTCGCTAAATACTTTCGATGCGAGGATAATCCCACTTGGAGTCTTGACTGACAACTCTACCTCTAGCAGTTCGGGGATTGATTCTATATTCCTTGCAAACTTGGAGGAAATAAAGGAATGCGTAGAACCAGAATCAAATAAAGTACTTGCTAGTTTTGAGAGGACGACAAGAGTACCTGCTACTACATTGTTCGGGACTTCAACTTCAGCTGTTGTGATAGCGAAAGCACGACCTTTCTCTCTTGGCCTCTACTGAGGTTGATGGTGATTCCCCTCCACCGCCCTCGGATTTGGACATTGGTTAGCAAAGTGCCGAAGCTGTCCACACATGAAGCATGTGACTTTGGGTAGGGCCAGAACCATCTTTCCTCTGTCGTTAGTGTTGGGAAGCTGAGGCTTCACCTCACTATGACAATTCCGAGCAATATGGGATCCTCATCCACACTTGTAGCACTTTCCACTTCCGTTCAAGCAGTTCCCCAGATGATTCTTCCCACATTTATTGCATGTGGTAAGTTGCATTAGCTTTCCACCTCTTCCCTGATCAAAAGACTTCCCTAAACTGGGCTCTAACGATCTCTTCTTTTCATTTGGCTTATGAGACCACTGTGTCTCACCAAACTCCAGCTCGACATTCAAAGCACTACGAACTATTTCTTCATAGCTATCATAGTCCCTGTTGGCTAGATTCTTCCACAGATGAGGTCGTAGTCCACCAAAGAATCTATCAACCTTCCTATTAGGGTCCTTGATAAAGCTTGAGGTATAACAGGAAAGCCTTCTGAATTTCATCTCGTAGCTTCCGACAGATTCTTTCTCCTTCTGCTTCAGCTCGAGAAACTCTTTCTCCATTCTCGTTCTCATGGAACGAGGGAAATACTTGTTAAGGAAAATTCCCCGATATTCTTCCCACTCCATAGCTTCTATCTCTCCTCGTGGCTTCGTGTTTCTGATCAGTGACCACCACTGATCAGCTTCTCCCTCTAGGCGGTAAACAACAAGGGTGACTTTTTCTTGTTCCGAACAATGAAGTACAAAAAAGAACTTTTCAATGGAGCTTATCCATTATTCCGCAACCAATGGGTCAGTAGATCCACTGAATGTTGACGGTCGTTGACGCATGAAGGACTCAACAGAGTGTTGTTCCCATCGTGTTGAGGTCAGCCTCTCAGCTTGAATCAAGTTATTACTCATAACTTGAGTCAGTTGGTTCATCATTCGCATGAATGTTTCCATTCCGGCTTCCATCAGAGGGCCATCAACACATGGTGCATTGCGGTCACCATCGGCACGGTTCCTCCTATTGCCCGCCATTTTCTAAAAGAATAAAACCTTAGTGAGAAACTTATTTCATTTATGGATCTTTTAACTAAGACTTCATGCTTATAAAATTACACTTTTCTATAATTCCTTCATAATGATTCATAAAAAGCATGTGATTAACCAAACATATCCCTCGGGAGTGTCGTTACCAAGAGTGCAGCAAGGCCCGTTATCGTGCACCAGTTCCCATTCGAGTCTAGCTCAAAGCGGTGTTTTCGGGTTTTACCCCTATGTACATCTGTGCCAGAGCCGCCTCTACCTACTCGTATCCAGACATGGATGTATTTGTTTGATAAACCACTTACTCAATACTTACCAAAATACCAGGAAGTTTTCCTATATTTAAACTTTTCTATAGGGTTCTTCCTAAAGTTTTTATATCCTAATTTACACAAATAACTAAACCATCCTTTGATACCAACTATAGCATCCCTCCTTTTTATAACATAAACTTTCATTACATTACACAAAACTGAGGATCATTAAGGTTTAGTGTCTTGGAAACAAGGATCATAATACATAAAAAAAACATAAAACATTCTTCTTAAACACTTGAAAGGCTTATCCTTTAGTTCATCCTATGTTCATTATGCATCTCATAACCAGGGGACATACATCAAAGAAAGGGTGAGCAGAAGGCCCAGTAAGGGAAACAAGAGAAACATTTTACAAGTGAACTTGAGATACTTCAATAAGAACATGAAAGGAACTTTAAGGCATGAGAAAGAAATCATGAGATACATCATAATAAAAATAACAATTTTCATAACTTGAAGATGTGGCTACAACATTTAATATTGAAAATCGTTTCGTTTCACCAAGGTCCATCCCCAAGGTGTCCTTAAAAATTACCAAGGTAATTTACCAAGGCGTCGTTAAAATGGTCATCTCTAGAGATTAAGTCTTTACCCAATGCATTGGAGCGCTATCAGGGCGCACCCTTAAATTTGCCTTTATTATCATGTGATCCACATATATCATCATCAAACATTTCATAAATAACCCATATAGCATAAAATAAATGTGTTTCATTTCATAATCATAACGTTTTAAAAACTGCTTTAAAGACGCGATCTTTACATTACATTAAACCCACAGAAAGGGAAAGCGGGTATCATGTATGTAAATCCCAGAATTTAAAATAGAACATTTTCATATATATGTGAATACACTTGTAGAAATAAGAGATTTGAGTATTCACTTTATAACATAAAATAATTTTGAGAAAAGAGAGGCATTTTGAGATGAAAATTCTGCAGCATAATGGCTATGTTACAAGGTTTTATAAAACTTGAAAAGAGAGGTAACATGGGTCGAACAATCATAATTGACCAATAAAACAGTAGAGGGACAGAATAAGAAGTATATATGGACATGGGGATGCAATTTTAAGGACATACCATTTGAAATGAAAAACATAGAAGGAAGACAAAAATTTGATTTCTCTTATGACAATTCGGCAGCCTAACGACGTCACTTAAGCTTCAATAAAAATGAATAGAACAAATAAAATAGGGTCTCTCATCATATGATCATAAGAGATCAGTATGATAGATATAGAGATCATACCCCAACATAATAAAAAGGAACTTGAAAGATTTGACATGAAAATCGAACTTGAAAAATGAGAAGGGTGAAAGAATCACTTAAACATTCGGCAGCCTAACGACGTCACTTAAACATTCATAAAACGAAATGATGAGAGTAAGAGGGGATCTCTCATCATATAAACATAAAAGGGCAGTAAGAGGAATATAGAATAACATCCTCTCACATAAAAACATGGAGCATAAAAGGAATGACATAAAAGAGGTTACATGAAAAGAAAGAGAGGGGTCAGATCCCTTACCTTAAAACGTGACTCCTGAAACTCAATGGATTGGACCTTGAGGGCTTGGGGGCACCTTGGTAGGACTTCTTGGAAGGTAAGAAGACCAGAACTTCGTTGGGGGAGAGTTGGGAGTGAAAAATAAAGGAGGAAAGGGTGGGTATTTATAGGTAAAGTGAGGGGACAATGCATTAATGGCCAAGAGACACCTCACATGTGCTTTTCTCAAACCCATGTGCTCTCCCTTGGCATTTATCATGGAGTTAGGCCACATGGGGCCCCCAAAACAATAATTCATCACCCTTGGCCGGCCAACCCTCAAAAGATCTCATGACATCATCATGACACCGTTATGATGTCATTAAACATACCGAAACCCTAAAACTGTATTTTTACTATTCACTGAAAATTCATCTTTCTCAGAAAAATCCCAAAATTTCACATTAACCAAATATCAATGCTATGATTTCAAAAATGAACTCCATTTTATAAAAATAATTTTCTAAATATTTTTAATTTTATTTTTAAATAAATACACTATTCACCGAAAATTCATTTTTTCCAGAAAAATCCCCAAAAATTACCATAACATAATATCGATGCTCTGAGTTCAAAAATAAAGTCATTTTTATAAAAATAATTTTCTAATTATTTTTAATTAAAATTTTAATTAAAAAACACTATTCATCCGAAAAAAACTAATACTTGAAGAATAATTTATGAAACCGTTATTTACCCATTTTATTGAATCACATTACTTAATCTAGGTGTCTAAATTATATTAAAACTTTCTTTAAGTGAGATTACTAATCCATTTGGTCACATTACTAATCCTAAGCGTAAAATCACTATTCACTATTTACTATTCATCAAAAATTATGTTGATCTTATTAGAATCCAAATTCCTTACTGAACACTTTTGTAGAAGACCATTTTTTGAAAATCATTACACATCATTAGTTATTTAGGGTTTACATAAATATTTTAAAATATCCTTTTTTCGAAATTCATCAATAAAATACATTCTAAAATTATCCGGACATTTGAAATTTCACAACATCACTAAAGGAAGAAATCTCAATTTATTCGCCCGAAAGGATTACACAAGGAAGCTAGGGTCTCGTCACATAGCCCCTTATAACACCGGCATAAGACCTAAGTGTAAGGTGTGCTATGGTGAGAGAATTTGAGGGAGGCTCAGATAACATTGCCCTAGTAGTAATCTCTACTAACATGAACTTCTCCCGAAGGCGTTTCCGTTCAAGCTTGACATGCTGGAGTTCGGCTTGGGCTTGGTCCAAAGCGAAGCCCACAGATGCTACCTCCTTCCCAAGCTCTGATAAGTGGGCTTCATAAGGGTTGAGTCTACTGGATGAAGCCATCGACTCCTCTTTCTGCATTAACCATTAACATCTTATTAAATCAATAAGAGTAAGTTAATATACTACTCAAAAAGATTGGGTCGTTACAATACAGAAATTGCTTCTTTAAAGTTCACACATGTGAATGCCTTGGCTTCTACTCCTACTGGATCCTCATCCACTCTGAGGATGATATCACTTACTCAGCGTCTTCAATGCTGGGTCTCGAATGCATTGGTGAGGGAATACCGTCAACACGGTACCGTCACGACTCTAGAGGCCACTCAATAAGCCCTCCAAGTTTACAATTCACCCTGGTTGTTCGGACATCAATGACCAGTGGTAAAGAAGCTGGTGGTTCCAACCCCCGTTTCCCACCGTTTCGGGTCGTTATCCCCAGAACACAACAACCAGTCCCTCCCATATTATAGGGAGATGACTGAATAGGTCACTCAAGGCCTCGGTTAAAGAAGGCATGAATCCTTCTTGAGGACTCAAACCAAAAATCGCTGCCATAATCGTGTGGTATTTCACTCTTAACATGATGAGGGTATCACCTCTAGGGGTTCGGCTTAGGTTCCTCAGACCCGAGCATGGAAGACGAACCACCAGAGGCGAAATTCGGTCAATAGGGAGCAGGTTCTTACCTCTAACCCCTCCGTAGAAGTCCATCAAGCTAACTTGATGGCAAACAATGAGCGGGAATACACACCTGTTCATCCTAATTTCACTACCCAACAGACTCGTCTGGCAGTAACACACCAATCCTGCCAGAAAATTCTAGCAGAGTACTATAGGTAGGCACATACACCTGCTTATAATTAATCAGCCAGTCAGAAGGCTCATATGACTACATTCAAAGAAGTTCACCAATCTAATATGGTGAAAACTCATAAGCAGGAACATACACCTTCCATTGTTCATCAAGCCTGCCAACCGTCTTGTTTGGTATCACCCGGAGAAGTCGGTCAGAAAGCTCCGATGACAAATTTAAAGCAGACTCAACTCTCTACCCCTATTCATAAGTACTCTCAGAATTCATTGACATGAAAATGAGGATAGGAGCAAGAACATACACCTACTCCAGACATGGAATGGACTTATATTCTTGTTCCGGCAGCTGAAGTCACCAAGATCATTCTGACAATGGTGAAAGAGGAGAAGAAAATCCCTACCCATATTTTGGATACCTATTAAAATATTATAACAACTTCAGTGACATCACATGGAAAGAAATATAAATCTATCCCTATCAGTGGATTCACTCATCAACATGTCACCCCGGAGTGGATATGCATCTCTGTTCTAGTCCAGGAGGGTTGTGGGGAATACTCCCCCATGTCATATGGACAATCAAGTCAGGAACATACACCCGATTTAAATGAAGATAATTATTCTAACAGAACTATTTCTCTTGAGCATGCACATACACCTTCCCATAGAAACTACTTTCGTCAAAAAGTGGTTTCCAAAGTGAGTAAGAAGGCTTCTAAAAAAAGACCCATCCAGCACAGTTGAGAAATCAAGAGCCAATCTACAATAAGGCCTTGGTCAATGATGGAGTTCTTGAAGCGCTCAGTCAATTGTCTTGTTGAAACCGAAGATTCTACTCTCTTGTTTCAGGATTCCATAAGTGACCACAATAATTCAATAATTCTTCATCATACACTTCCTCATGAAGGCTTGATTCATGGAAATTCGATCAATCTAGAAGTATCATCTTCCGATGAGAGCCACAATTGACCTCTGCATGGCCAGAAGGCCAAGGAGAAAGAGGTTCCATCTTTCTTTCTAACCCATCATGGTTGTCCTCCCCATTATGAAGAATTTAGCTGGGAAAGTCCTCTCCATAGTAGTAATTCACATTTTCTGGAATATTCTTCAATGGAAAATGCTGTAATGAGAAAGCCATATTATCATGAGTCACCTGAAAATGTGAATCCAGTCATGTCTAATGCCTTACCGCTGGCAGGTGAAATACTTTCTCAATCATAAGATTGCCCAGAGTGTATTTCATTCTTTGAACCACCCCTGGGACATTCATCTTCTAATTTAAAAAATGTATTCTCTACCAGTCTTGTTGAATCTAGTAAAAGCAACAAAGAAGCCCCAACTTTGGTCCAATTAGGTAAAAAAATCTTCATCAAATGACAAAGAGGATGTTCATAATATGAGGAAACAATTGGAGAAAGGTGAAATACTAGTCATGTTTTGGCCTTTTTCTGACTCTCAGTATGATATTCCCGAAATGTTGACAGAAGATTGTATTCAGGATATTCATCTCAACACATGGAAAACCCTTTTTTTTCTTAAAAGAAAAAATATTATCTTATGATGAATATCAAAATCATGTCAAGATAATAGAAGGTTTGCAACGCCAAATTGACATGGTATCTCTCTCGGTTTCTCGACATCCAAAGGTTGAAAAGCAGCAGAGTGCCCATCAGTGTTCATGCCTTGGCATGTTGAAAAGGTTGCGCCAATTAATTATGAATGCCTCATCTTGTATTTATATCAGGGGATGGGGTGTTCATGGAGAACTGCAATTCAATGTACTCTCCAGTCAAGAAATCCTTCCAAATGTGGTCTCATGCAATGTTTTTTCTCATGTATGGCCACATCTAGCATGTTTTGTGTGTAATCAAAGGCCTGCCCAAGAACAAGCCTCAACTAGTTCTTCCCAGATTCAGGCATATAAAGAACAAGTTGTTAAATTACTCTTGCATCAGGAAAATAATTATATCGAACATGCTTCTCATTTAGAGAATGCAAATCATCAGGTGATAGAAGTGTCAGAAATAATCCAACAGTCATCTGAGCCAGGTGATTTGAGTGGATGTCGGATGATGCATCCGACCAATTTTCAGACTAAAGTCCGCAAAGTCAGGAGAGCTTTTAAGAAAGTTTCATATGTAGCAGCTCATGGTAAACCTCAAAATTCCATAATGGGGACTCTTTTAATCCACCCATCGGGATAAACAGATAGGATTCAAGGAGTTGAGCAGGAAAAACAAGAACAACCCCATTCCACCAGACTGGGGACTTTTTCAAGTTCTCAATATCTTCCACAGCGAAAGTTAATATTTTCTCGATTAGGGAAGAAGACACAAGAAGAACACATAGCCAAATTATCATGAGATTCCCTCCAAATTATAGTTCATTAAGAAGTTCTTGAGGGATCCACAAAATCAAATTCAATTCCTCATAAAGAAAATGGAGGAACATAGTATCGTAGAAATGCCGACAAAAAGGAAGCAATGCATTATGTATCGAGAAATGTCATCAAAATCATTGTCACTGATTCCCCAGAACATGAGGATCACTCAGAGGGATCATATGAAGAAGTTCATGTTTAATAGTTTGTGCATGTAGAAATGAATGAAGGAGGTGTGCGGATGAGAATATAGAGGGTTACCCACGGGAAAGACATTTATTTGGGTAATTCCCTTCCATACTCTAGAAAGGTACATACCACGGAGAAGGGTAAATGTCAGGTTACATTCCACCATTCCTCTGTAGAAGGCCATTCACTCTCATTAGAGGAATGGTTATCACAGTATAAAGAAGAAATGAAGGAGTTTAGGAGGTTAAATGCAGAACTACATCAAGGTAGTCTTCCTCCTAAGAGTATATAGTTAGTCAGTCAATGGAATTTGTTGCAGTTACTGGGGTGGATCAAGAATATCCCCATTTACAAGTACACCATCACTTTTCCAATCCTATGGGTCATACGCAACAACAACCGGTAATACAACCATCAATGGCAGTCCCGGTCGCCACACACTTCCAAACTCCAGTTATTGCACCTACTCAGGTCCAATCTCAACGAGATGTTTCTCAAAAATTAATGAATACCATTGTGTCATTAACATATTGGTTGAAAGTTATAGAAGGAAAGTGTGCACAAATTCAACCAGAAAAGAGAGCGTACCCTGAAATGGAGGATTCAATTCCTCCCCCATCAAATTTTTTGAGTACCAGATTCCCAATTTTTAATGGTTTGGGAGATCCAAAACAACACTTAACACATTTTGTTTCTCTTTGTGATCCTATGATGGGAAATACTTAACAACAAGAAGCAGTTAAGCTCATGTGTTTTGTACTATCATTGTAAGGGCCTACTTTTGTCTGGTATAAAAGATTGCAATCTCAGTCAATTACTGGGTGGGAAGATCTCCGTCAAAGGTTCCTTATTTAATTCAGCTAAAAATTTCCAATGATGACCGTTTTAGACCATACCAATTGTAAGAAAAGGGAGAATGAAAGAGTTTCAAATTTCATTGCTCGCTGGAAGGGATTAACATATTCCTTAATCCTAGAACCCCCTCAAGAAGAATTGTTACCAATCTGTGTGGAAACTTTTTGTGATGAATTACGAACACTGTTGATCGTTGTGAAATACAAAGGAGGGTTTCAAGACCTTGCTTCAATAGCTCAACAGATCAAAGACTCTCTTATAAAGAATAGGGAAAAAATTCATGTAATTCCATCAATTCCAAGAAGGAGAATATAAAAGTGGAGGCTGCTACAGTTACACTTAAACAAGCACCTTTGTCCTCTCCCACTTCAAAACCTTCATCATATCGAAGTGCTCCACCTCCTGAGCATCATCAACAATGGCTACCTCATCAAGACGGTCAAAGAGATCAAATAAAGAAATAGTTTGAAGATTTTATAAACAAACTGTATTCTTTCCGGAATGAACAAGTTCCCCACTACTTCATCTCAGCTCTGGAAAACAATTTGGTTCTGTTTCCAAGGCCCAAAAGGTAGAACAATGAAGGAGATGAAGACCTCCCCAACTATTTCCCATTTTATCAGATGTTGTGGAATCCCATTCATGAGTGTTTTGTCTTCAAAGACCTCCAGAAATAGATGGTGGACTCTAGATAGGTAAATCTGAAAGGTTCTTCAGCCCAGGTGGAATGTGTTACTGCTATTGTTCCAGAGGAAAAAGGCCAGAGGCATGTAGTCAAAAGTAAAAATATGCAAAAATATGACGATTCTATGGTCATGAAAACTATCAACCAAACTCATTCCATTTTACGAACACAATTGAATCAACCAATTTTGTCTTATTCTATAAATGCCACAGAAAAACCTTCTTCATCAAAAGTATAATCCTCAAAGAGACTTCACAATTCGATGAAAGAAGACCAGTCAGAAGAAGATGAGATCATGTCAAATCCTATGTTGTATTTGACTCTGGAAGATTTTATGCCATCTGCTTCAAAATCATGGGCACCACCCCACCAAACAACACATCATGAACTGGCTAATCAGGCAGAATCTTCATTATACGAAGAGTTGATCTTTAGTTCCATTAACGTGATTCATTTAATAGATCCTTATGCCAGTCACAATTTCGATCTTGATGAGCCTGAGTTGCCAGTTTCAAACAGAAGAATTAGACGGAGAGAAAGAGGTCTAGGATACTGGGGAATGTGTGGATATTCCAAAATACACTATTTCAATACTACCCCTTCTAGAACTGTATATGTAACAGAAACTCGTGGTAAAGCCCTTCTGCGGGCTCAAAAGGAACAAGAAAGTTCTTCCACACATGGCAGATTCGGTCCGGGCACAGTTACTTTGGAGGATCGGTTAGAGGTTAAACCTTCTTCCTCTCAGCAAATAAATAGACCTAGTTGGTATAATCTTCCTAAACCAGGAGTATTTCCAACTCCTTCCCTGATACGAGATGCCTCTACTTCCAAAGCATCAAATTCTAAGGCACTTGAAAACCCACATTTTCATGATAGTAAACACAAACCTTTTGACCAAAAGTATGATGTATTGAAACATTTGGACCAAGTACCGGCCAGGTTATCAATTATGGATGCCTTGAATCTATCAAAAGATCTTCAGGAGGTGCTTATTGAGGCTTCTTCAAGTCCGCATGAATTCAAAACTAAGATTGTTGTGGCTGACTTCTACCATATAGAGAATGGTCCTAAAAAATTCCATGCATTGATATCTTTTACAGATGATGATAAAGATGATGTTGTAAATGGGCATATCATACCTTTTTATATATTAGGCAAATTCAATGATATAGACATCCAAAGAGCTTTCATTGATAATGGATAAGGAGTCAATCTCATTCCTATTTGTACACTTCGTCAAATGGGCCTCACCGAATCTGATTTATCTCATTCTACTTTGATGTTGTAAAGATACCATATGAATGAACAATAACCTCTGCATGAAATTACACACAGAATTCAGTTTGGAGACCTTGTTTCTAAATCAAATTTCATGGTTGTTCATCAGGACACAGCTTTCAAAATTTTTCTTGGATGACCTTGGTTACATCAACATGTGGCCGTACCATCTTCATACCATCAATGTCTCAAATATTGTTTCAATGGTAAAATTGGGACATTTTATGGTGACAAATCCTCATTTAAAACATGTTAATCACAATACATTGAGGTAGAGATTTATCACATTGAAGGAACGAAAAAATCTACAGCGAAGAAGGTCACCAAAATTAGTGCTCCATTGGTTTGGAAAACATTCCTGTAAACCCATCCATACATGTGAGTACAGATTATGTGTTTCCAATTAGTCAAATTGATGGGATATACCAAAATCCAAACACTCTTATGGAAATTTTCATAATGTCAATAACGACAATCCATCAAGACATCATGGGAGAAATTGTTGATTGGCCAAGCAATGATGACAGCTTAAATGGAGATGTCTTTATTTTATCTGCTAAAATCCAGCAATTCTATACCTTATCAATCTGGCCAGAAGAAGTTATATAAATACGAGAGGAAAATAGTTATGTCGAATCTTAATCCATCATTTCCTCTCTATCAACCCAAGAAGACCCTTCATCATCAGTAGGGACAGAAATGGTCGCCTCTTCTTCAAGATGTTCAAACTTTAACTTCTCCATTGATCATGGAAATTCTGCTTCGTCATATACTATGCAAGTAGAAACAAAAGAAGTAACACATATTGAAGAAGAATAGGAATATCTCAAGGATGCTCCTCCAACATTTGATGAGGGTATCTCAACCACATTGGATGAACTCAGAGAAATAAATCTGGGTATAAAGAAAGATCCACGCCCCACATTAATTAGTCCGGCCATGACACTTAAAGGGAAAGAAATTTATACTTCATTTTTAAAGAAATATTGAGATGTATTTTCTTGTAATTATACCAAAATACCAGGTCTTGATCCCGATGTTTCCACTCATCATTTGGGTTTTCCAGAAGAACATCGAGGATTCAAGCAAGCCGCAAGAATAACACACCCAACCAATGCCTCCAAAATTGAAGCTGAAGTTGATAAGATTATCAAAGATAACTTCATCAGAGAAGTTCAGTATCCCAAATTTCTAGCTAATATTGTCCCTGTGAAAAAGAATAATGGAAAAATTAATGTTTTCATTTAATTCATAGATCTTAATCGTCATTGTCCCATGAATTATTTTCCAGTTCCGATCACAGAACGCTTAATTGATGCAACAACTGGCTACGAAGCTCTTTCCTTCATGGATGGATATTCTGGGTATAATCAAATATGAATGGACCTAGAGGATGAGGAGTCTACAGCTTTCATATCTCCTCAAGGTGTGTTTTTCTATTAGGTAATGCCCTTTGTCCTAAAAAATGCAGGTGCAATGTATCAACGTGTCGTGCACTATATCTTGAAACCCTTTTTAGGGAAATTTGTTGAATGTTATGTGGATGATTTGATGATTAAATGCAGACACTGTTCTAATCACTTGGTTGATCTGGAAATCATATTCAACAAACTTTGACAACACAATTTAAAGATGAACCCCTTGAAATATGCTTTCGGGGTAATCTCAGGAATATTTCTCGACTTTTTTGTAAGCCATCATGGTATCAAAGTTGATCCTGAAAAGAAAAAATCACTCCTTGGTATGTTGACTCCTATTAATTTGAAAGAATTAAGAGGAATTCAAGGACACTTGGCCTATATTTGGAATTTCATTGCCAATTTGGTAGGAAAGTGTTTATTTTTCCCCAAATTAATGAAGAAGGGAGTCACCTACCAGTGGACTGAAGAATGTCAATAAGCATTCGATATCCTCAAGAGATATCTCCTGAGTCCACCAGTATTAATGATACCCATTGAAGGAAGACCACTTATTCTCTATGTGACAGCTTTAGAGCAATCATTGAGTGCCTTCCTTGCCCAAAAAAATGATGCTAGGAATTAGAAGAGCCTTTATTATCTCAGTCAGACTATGCATGAAACAGAAAATCGATAGTCATGTATTGAAAAGTGCTTCCATGAATTAATTTTTTTAGTTAAAAAATTGAGAGACTACCTGCAAAATCATGAGTTCCAATTGGTATCTTATAATAACCCACTCAAATTTATCCATAGTCATCCAATTCTTACAGGATGTCTGGCAAGGTGGGAAGTAATTTTACAGCAATTTGATATCCAATATGTGTCTCAAAAGGAAATAAACTGCCAAGCCCTTGCCAATTTCCTTATTGAACACCCATCTGTAGAAGATACATCTTTAAATATTTAACTTCCTGATAAGGAAGTATTCTATATTCAAGATAATCCTCAAACATGGGAAATGTACAATGATGGTGCCTCCAGAATTCCAACAGGGAAGAAAATGGAATATCCTAAATTCAACAATGTTGGGTTAGGAATCGTGATTATTTCCCCAAAAAAGGAGGTGCTACCCTATTCATTCTTATTGTTGGGAGGTGGTACAAATAATGAAGCAGAATATCAAGCTCTCATCGTAGGCTTGGAGTTGGTGCTTCAGGCATAGGTGAGTCACTTGAGGGTTAAAGGTGATTCAGATTTGGTAATCAAACAAATAAATATGGATTATTCCATCAGAAAAGAAGAGGTAATCCCTTTGTGTGATTACAGTAGAGAGCTAATGGAAGAATTTCCTTTGGAACCGAAATTTTCTTATGTCCCTATATCACATAATGCCCAAGCTGATGCACTTGATAATGTATCCACAGCCCTAGCAGATCCAAACCGGGATGAAACAATCATCATTATTTCCAACCATCAAGTAGTTTCACCTTTTGTTGAAATCAGAATAGAGGAAATCAATGAAATTAGTCCCATTTCTGAAACATATGGTCATACTAGAGGATGGATGACACCTATCAAGGAATACCTTCAAAATTGAACACTCCCACCTAATAGATCCGGTAAATAACATGTTCAGTGACATGTGATCAATTTTACTCTTTATGATAGCCCAGATCTCAAAAAAATTCCCTACAAGTGTGGTTTTGATGGAATTATCTTCAGATGTATTGATGGTGAAGAGGAAATGGCTGTCATGAGTGAAGTTCATGAAGGAGTTTGTGGTGCCCACCAGTCTGGACATAGACTCTCTGGTCAAATTCGAAGGCTTGGATACTTTTGGCCTTCAATGATGCAAGATTGTATTGATTTCACTAAGAAGTGTCATTATTTCCAAGTATGTGCCAAATTAATTCATCAACCCCCAGAGTTTCTTCATACAACTATATAATCATACCCATTTCCCACATGGGTAATTGATGTAGTGGGACCTTATCTTTTGGCTACATCCAAGCAGTTTAAGTATATTCTTACTGCTACTAACTTCTTTTCCAAATGAGCAGAGGCAATAACTATTAAAGAAGTTAGTTCTAAAGGAATTATTAGCTTTGTCAAGTCTAACATCATTACCAAATTTGGTGTCCCTCATACCATTTTGATGGAAAATGGCACCAACTTTTCTTTATCTGAGATGAGAAAGTTGTATCAATAATTCAACATCAAATCCAACCATTCATCTTGGTATCATGCAGCGGCCAATGGCCAAATACAAGCCTTCAATAAGACTCTTTCAAATATACTACAAAAGATGGTGGATATAGATAATAAATCATGGCATGATAAACTTTTTCATGCTATATGGGATTATAGGACCACCACCTGCACTGCGACACGGTCAACTCCATATTCATTGGTATAAGAAAAAAAACAGTCTTTTCCATTGAGGTTCAATTACCTTTGCTCATAGTAGGCATTTTTGACCAGTTATCTATTGATGAACAATATCAGAAGTGATTTGATGAATTAGAACAATTGGATTAAAAAATATTGTGCACCCTTCACTAGTTGGATTTTTATCAGAATAGAATTTTGTGAGCTTTCAATAAAAAAGTTCATCTTCATTCATTCATTCAAGGGGAATTGTTATTGGTCCTCATAACTCCAATGATTCCAGGAAAGAAAACTCCAAAGCATGATACAATGTTTGAAGGAACATATTCAATACATAAGGTTTACTCCAATGGAGCTTAATCTTTAATCTCAATGGATGGAGAACTAATTACAACTCCAACCAATGCAAGATTCTTCAAGAAGTATTTTGTGTAACACAAATACACCATTAGTCCTTACTATAAGACATTAAACTGCATATCCCCTCTTTTTGTCCTGCATGACGTTTAACTGGGCACATGTCCTCCAAGATGTAAAACTAAAATACGTCCTAGATACATTATGCTAAATTGTATAGCACCCTTTGTCCCACATGACGTTAAACTATGCATCGTTAGGGTTGTTGTTACCTCTTTTTTCTCACACCGAGCATGACTCACGTGAGCTTAGAGTAAGCTTCAACCATAACACCCTCTCTGGGACACTAACCATATGCAAGTCCCAGCACCATCTTCGGGTTGTCCTCAAGTACAACTCGATCACCAATTCATTCTCAGTCGAACTACGCAGACTTTGATCATTGAATTTTTGTCTAGGTACGTAGGAAACCTCACGAGGTTCAAGCCCAAAACCAACATTCTGACATCGGTTTATCTCCATCTCATATGATGTTGATCCGTGAAGCCCCCCTGAAACCATTATATTCACATTGGTTCATCATTGTCCTTGCTATATGATGTTAAACTATACAGCCCCTCATTGTCCTCACTGCAAGACATTAAACTACCCAGAAATATGTCCTAGCTACATGATGTTAAGCAATACAGCACCAGTCTGTGCATAAGACCTTAAAATATTAGCACTTTTGTCCTTTACGACAATAAACTACAACAGTCTCTGACACCCTCACCTGAGACGAAATAATTATTGATATTGATCTGAAATCATGTTATATTCCAAGGAATACGTGCATACATGGAAATAACTGAGCCTTTAATCTTGGATCCAACCATCATTCCACTAAAGTCCCCTTTCACCCTTCCCATGTACGAACCAAATATGTACAGAGGGTATTTCAAGAACTATGTATGGCTTGATTCCCATCCTTATGGGATACATAGGAACGTTCGACCATCCCACGAACACAGCCCCATGTTTTTGGGCCTAACCCCAAACTCCACTGTCAGTCCCTTGACTGAAAATTCCCCCTATGAGCACATGAATGTGGTATGAAAACCCTGGTCATTATTCACATTAGGTTTATAACAAACACACAATGTGTATTCCTCATTATGGTCCGAAATCTATGACCCTAAACTAAGATCTCCTATGCTCTCATCCCACATGACGTTAAACTATATTTCAAGAAATACATATGGCTTGATTCTCATCCTAATGAAATATGTAGTGAAGTCCAGCATCTCAATTCAGGACCCAGCCACAACAAGATTATGGTCAGCATTGGCCTATGTATCTCCTTTAGGCATTGGACAATACCCATTTTTATGGGTCATACTCCTAACCTTAAATACATCCAGATCTCCATAACCCTTTTCTTGAAATCTGGTCAATAAATGTCCAATACTCGGGAATTCTTTTTCCTGACCATGCAGCATGTTCCCTTAGGTGGCCTTGCATAATTAGTCTATATAACAGACATGTTAGCAAAAAGATGCTATTATTTGAAACTACAACCAATGCCATTAAGTGGCCCTATATAATTCAAACCCCATGTAGCGTCCCGGGTTCTGGGTGCCACTCAACGGGTGCCCCGAACCCAGTTCGCTACGTGACCTCAAGAGAATTTCCCTAAATTCCAGAGGCTGCCGACCAACAACGAGGGCCCAGGTCTGATAGTGGGGAAACTATGCCCTCATTTGGCAAAGTGTAGCGCAGCAGAATACAAAATAAAACATACACCAACAGCGGAAGCAGTAAACCATACACAACTAAAATACAAAACAGCAGTGGATATAACCAACAGTATATAAATGATGATGCTACAAGTCTCAAGTTCTATGAAAATAGCCAGAACATGTTATACATCAGTACGATACAACCAAAAGCAAAGTATAGCAAAACAAAGAAAAACAATTGGCAGCGGCATCGTGAGCCTAGGCTCGGTTCCATTCCCTCATACTCCTCAGTAGCAATCATGTACCTGTATAGGGACTCTTGCCCCTTTCTACACCTACAGCAACATAATCTGTTTGGGCCGAAAAGCGTGACCCAAACAGGGTGTGAGAAATATGTCTCAGTAGGCACCAACCAAAGGCCCGTGCCAAACTGCATGTAAGCATGCAACGACAGTGTGCAGTAGTAAAATGAAATAAAGTAATCAGTACTAAAATTTAACAAATTACCAGTTATATTTCCATTTTATTATTCATTTAATCCATTAAATATTAGAAATCACCACAGTGCATTTCTAAGTAATCGGTCCACGTCCTCATACAGGAAAAACCATACCGTCAGGTAAGAAGAATCCATCCCACAGGTATAGCCCTCAGGCGTAACAGAATTTTCCCTCAGGTGTAGGAAGTGTCTCCCTCATGCACAGAAGTCATGCCCTCAGGCACGAAAGGTTTCCCTCAGGAAAAATAAATACATCCCTTAGGCTAAAAAATGCAGTGCCCTCAGGCTAATCACAACAACACCCTCAGGCTAAACATGAAAACAGGCCATACCCAACATGGAAACAAGAAGCAACAAGAAATTCCTCTTAAAGAAATTCTATAATTACTTCTTTAAAGGCATACCCTTAGGTATCCCGGCCAAACGGCTAAACAGTGGAACACACCCTCGGGGTGGTTCTGGATCCAAGCAACGATCCCAAATAGCATTTTAATATCATAATTAAATACCTAATCAATTCTAGGTGTTTAATATAGAAATTAACTCAGTCACACGAAACCCCAACATGGGTTCGTGGCACAAAAATGCACAAAACACACAGCATTTGGAAAACTAAACACCAATCCACCTACCTTAAACGCCAACGGACGTTATACTAGAACGCCGACTCCAGAAACGCCCAAGAATGGCGTAGATCTGACTAAGAACAAATCCCATTAAAACATAAATAACATATGTTAGGAGAATAATTGGTAAGCAACACGCTATTAGAAGAGAGGGATTTCCTATGCGGTTCCAACGTGATCGTCCGAAGCGGAATCAGATTCCAGACGAACACCTGGAAGAACGTCAAATGTTCGGCCTCCTCCCTTGGCTCCAAAACGGCTCAAATGCCACCTCTACCAAATGAGAAGGCTACTGCCTGTTTTAATCTGAAAAAACAAAGTACACGACGTGTACATTCAAGTACACGGTGTGTACTCCTTTCATTTAACTGTTCACCTGGCGGCATTCTGCTAGCACGACACAGTTCACCTACCGACAAGAGTACACGACATGTACTCTTGAGTACACTGTGTGTACTGCCGCCCAGCTGGCGGCTGCTCCACTGCCTTACTATTTTGGCCTTCCTACAGACTACACGGCGTGTAAAGGACCACTACATGGCATGAAGTCTGTTCCTACTACCTTTGCCGCCAGAAACTCTACACGCCCAGTGTACTCATCCCTACACGACCAGAAGTACACAACGTGTGGAAAACGTACACGGTGTGTAGTTCCAAAATTTAGGATTTTTCACCATTTTCCACATTTTATTATAAACACTAAAGGAAAAGGAAAAAGAAGAAGCTCGTACCTCAATGAGAAGATCCAGGTTCTTACAAACTTCCACCCTTATAACAATTCGTCCCCGAATTGCCCTTCCAAGGGTGGAGAAGATATAGCCGTGAACAACTCCAGCCACTGATCACGTACATCGGCCTCCCGCTCCTAGGTCTCGTCCTGCACCTGGCCATGCTTCCGTAGCACTCGTACGAGAGGAACTGACCAGCCTCGGAGAACCTTTGTGTTCCTGCCAATGATATGAATCATATGCTCCTCAAAGGATGAATCTGCCTCCAGCTCAACCTCCTCCGTCTGAAAGATGTGAGATGGGTCTGAATGTTAGTGACATAACTGAGATACATGGAAGACATTGTGCATGGCTAGGTACCGCTGCAGTAATTGCAACCGATAAGCAACCAGCCCGACCCTTTCCAGAATCTCAAATGGCCCCACATACCGCGGTGAATGTTTACCCTACCTCCTGATACGCTTGTGTCCCAGCCTTGGCGAAACACGCAAGAAAACCTGATCCCCGACCACGAACTCCAAAGGTTGTCTGCGGAAATCAGCATAAGACTTCTGATGAGACTGCGCGGTATCTATCTGCTTCTGAATCAACTAGACCTACTCAGACGTCTCCTGCATGAGCTGTTCCCCCAGTAATGCTTCCTCACCAGCCTCGATCCAGCACAAAGTTGATCGGCACGAACTAACGTATAAAGCCTCGTATGGTTCCATCTCAATAGTAGGCTGGAAGCTATTGTTATAGGTGAAC
Source organism: Viscum album (assembly GCA_963277665.1). Classification (NCBI taxonomy): domain Eukaryota; kingdom Viridiplantae; phylum Streptophyta; class Magnoliopsida; order Santalales; family Viscaceae; genus Viscum; species Viscum album. Next base: position 1,516,869,332 of record OY728163.1, read on the forward strand.
TCGACTAAGTGTATATGCTTCTCCCAGGAAGCCCCAAAGTCTAGGACGCATACACGCAGCATGTCCTCTAGCACCTATATCGTACGCTCTGACTGGCCATCTGTCTAAGGGTGGTAAGTTGTGCTCAGAAGCACCTGTGTACCCAACGACCTTTGAAAACTCTGCCAGAAACGAGATGTAAAATGAGCATCCCTATCAAAAACGATAGAACGAGGTACCCCATGAAGACGTACAATCTCTAAGATATATAGCCTTCCGGGCTCATCAACACTGAAGGTATACTTGATTGGAAAAAGGTGATCTACCTTCATGAGTCTGTCCACAAACACCCACACGGCATCATTGCCACGAGGTGATCTCGGCAACCCAGTCACGAAATCCATCATGACATCATCCCATTTCCACTGTGGAATGGGTAACTGCTGTAACAGTCCAGCTGGTCTCGGATGCTCCACCTTCACCTGCTGACAGGGGGAAGACCTCGTAACAAAACCAGCTACATCTCTCTTCATACCCAGCCACCAGTACTAACATCTCATGTCACGGTACATCTTGGTAACCCCGGGATGAACTTCCCAAGCTGATGCATGAAACTCTCACATCATCTCCTCGCGTATATCCCCTAGAACCCATACTCGTCCATGGAAACGCAAAAACTCATCATCGCCTATCGTCCAACCAGGAGGAGGGTCCTCACTACCCACCGACTCCCGTAGAACTAGACCTTCTGAATCAGATAGTTGTCTCATCCTCACTCTATCCGGGAGGGTAGAAGTCACACCTAAAGATGAAAGATAAGTCTACCCCTGACTGTCATGCATCGCCAGATGCATCTCGAAGAACAAATCCATGAGGTGCTACTCACCACTGGCCTCCTTCACTACATGTATTTGAGTCTTCCTACTCAGCGCATCAGCTAGTGAATTACCTTTACCAGGTGTATAGGTAAGCTCAATATCGAAGGACTGTAGGTATTCAGCCCACCTCCTCTGCTTCAGATTCAAGTCACGCTTAGTAAATATATACATGAGGCTTTTGTGGTTGGTGAAAACCACAAAATGCTCCCCCAATAGATAATTTATCCAACAATGCAACGCATGTAAAACTATAGCTAACTCGAGATCATGCATTAGGTAATTCCACTCATGCGACCTCAACTGCTGAGACCCATACGCAATAACTCGATCGCCCTGCATCAACACTACTCCCAACCCAATACCTGATGCATCACAGTAAACTGTATAGCTCTTCCCCTGCTCTGGGAGTATCATGATCGGTGCTGATGTCATCCTTCCTCCCAGGTCCTGAAATGCTGCCTCACAAGCTTCCTACCAAAGGAACTTCACACCCTTCTTTGTCAAGCCCGTCAACGGAGCTGCCAAGTGGGAGAAGTCCTGTATAAAACGCCTATAGTAACCAGCCAGCTCTAAGAAACTAGGTATCTCAAACATGTTCTTAGGCTGCTCCCAGGAAACTACTGCTCTCACCTTCTCTAGGTCTACTACAACTCCTGCCTCACAGATGATATGACCCAGGAAGTGAATCTGGTCCATCCAAAAGTGGCACTTTGAGAGCTTAGCATATATCCAATGCTCTCTCAGTGTACTTAGTACGATCTCAAGATGGGTGGCATGGTCATGTCAAGTGTGAGAGTACACCAAGATGTCTTCCATGAATACCACCACAAAAGAATCCATATAAGGTTGGAACACATGATTCATCAGAGCAATGAAAACTGCTGGCGCGTTCATGAGTCCGAACGGCATAACTGTATACTCATTTAGACCATACATACTCTAGAATGCTGTGAGAGGTATATCAGATTGTCTAACGTGTAGAAGGTGATATCCTGATCTCAGGTCAATATTCGAGAACACTCATGCACCATGAAGCTGATAAAAAATATCATCAATCCTTGGTAAGGCATATCAGTTCTTAACTGTCATATTGTTCAGCTTCCGATAATCGACAAAAAGTTTGAGGGTACCGTCCGCCATCTTTGTAAAAAGGACCGGTGATCCACAAGGAGATGTACTGCGTCTGATAAATCCCCTTTCTTGTAACTCCTCTAACTACCTCTTGAGCTCCTACAACTCAGGTGTGGCCATCATATGTGGAGGAATGGACACCGGTGCTACTCCTGGCACAAACTCAATAGAGAAATCCACCTCTTGCTCTGGAGGAAGGAATGAAAAGTCATCCAGGAAGACATACCTGAAACGATCAACAACAGGAGGGAAATCCACCTGACATGTACCCTGGTCATCCAGATATAAGCTTTCAATCTAGGCCGTGACTCCACCTAGCCCACGATGGTTTGGACCAGCTCGACTCGCCTGAACATCCTATTCGCCCTTGTATAGAAACTCTCTGCCCTTTGGGGACGTGAAACGCACCAAGCGACGATAGCAGTCTACAAAGGCCTGGAAGGGAACCAACCAGTCCATCCCAAAAATGATGTCATAGCTCGTCTTCTACAAGACATAGAGGTCCCAATGGAAGTGACACCCACCAACCTCAAGGGGGTACTGCTTGCACTGACGTACACCAGCTGTCCTAGTCCCCAACAGAGTGTCTAGCGTCATGATAACAAAATAAGTAGAAACAAAAAGTCCAAGGCTCTCCACAATGGGTACAAATACAAAACTATGTGTGGAACCCATATCTAAAAGTACTGAAGATAAGACAGAAGCTACTAAAATTGTACCTCTGACTATAGAAGGTCCGGGAACCAGCTCATGCTGGGTCCGTTGCACTGCATATGTCTACCTAGTGTCGCGACCCTACAACACAGCCTGGCTACCCTGAGCTGTCCCGCCCTACTACCTTTGAGATCCTGGTGTCTGGCTACCACGACCATGACTACAATCTCTACCTGAACTCCCTGACGTATTCCAGTTCCCCGACTGGTAGGAAACCACTAGTCCCGCTCCCGCACGCGGAGTCTGCACAGAACCCCTCTCACTAGCCATCGGTGGAAACGCCCTACAAAAGTGATAAAAATGACCCATCTTACCGCAAGCTTGACACTCTACTGGGTCTTGTGGATAATTCTGTCTCTTGTGCCCCTCTCTGCCACACTGTTAGCACCTGATCAGACCACCTGAAGAAGCTACCTGGCTGGTACTGCCACCCTGAGAAAGTCTATCTGTCTCTTCCTCTTTCCAACCGAAATAGTACCAGTAACTGGTGCTAAACCGCCCTGGCCCACACCACCAGATTCCCACAGGTTCCTCTCCGTAATCAGTGCCTAGTTAACGATGGCGTGTACAATAGGCAACCTGAAGACATTCACCATCGCTCGGATGTCATACCAAAGACCATCCTCAAAACGTCTGGCTCTCAGTGTCTCATCACCCACCAGCATGGGTGAAAAGAACTGATGCTCCATAAAACGAGAAGAATAGTCCATCACTGACATAGCGCCCTACTGCAGATTCATGGACTCTCGAGCTCTATCTGACCTCAGCATCTCCAGGAAGAAAAAGTCATAGAAGATTGCCTAAAATCCATCCCAGGCCATGTCCCGGTGATGCTCTGCCTCAGGGGTAACATCCCACCACCTATTGGTGGAATCACACAGCATGTATGTCACGAGCTTGACCCTCTGCCCTGGAGGTGTCTCAAGATGCTCAAAAATAGTCTGCATCGACCCCAGCCAAGACTCCACAGCCTGTGGTTCTCCATCCCCTGAAAACGTAGGTGGATGCTGCTGATGGAAGATACGTGTAAGCTTGGCCATAGATGTGGCATCCTGCGGTGCTCCCTGAAAGGTCTTCATAAACCACAATAAGCCTTCATGGAACTGCGCCTCCATGACTTTGTCCGGTATAACAACTAGTGCTACATCTGGCTCTGTTGGAGGATCAAATGGTAGCCCGCAGCCCACCATCTCTGGTGTAAATTCATCACTGCTCTCTTAGAGAACAAAGTGCGGTAGTCTAGGCGGCATGACACTACATGTTCAAAATCACAACTTAGATTCAAGACTATTAAGGCTGAAATGAAGAAACCAGAATGGGAACAAGAGAAAGAAGGCATCTCAAAATTTCTTAAAGAAGACAACACGGCGTGTAAAATGACTACACGACATATACTTGACTTCCCTTCCCCTACCCGGGTCCTTCTGCACGGCTAAGCCACACGGCTCCCGTTAAACAAAAGTACACCGTGTGTACTTAATCTACACGATGTGTATGGTGTTATTTTCCAACTTCCCATGTTGCTTGTGAAACGGCTGACTACTCGGCTTGAAACTACACGGCGTGTTACACCAGCACACGGCGTGTACAACACCCAGTTTCCCCACCACCCGGCTAAGTCCACACAGTCTGTCCTCAGACACGACTACACGGAATGTCCCCAAAGGTACATGGTGTGTTCATGGAATGGTGACATCGACCTGTGTTGTTAGTTACATGGAGGAGTCCCCAGGTCACACTACACGGCAAGTTCATTATTGACACGGCGTGTTCTGTGCAGGAGTTCACTGACACGTGTTGTTTGTTACACGGCTGGACTCCAGGTCAATACTACACGACGTGTATATCTGGTACACGATGTGTTTTACCCAAGCACTTCCCTACCCCATGTCACCGCACAGATGGTTTATGACACGGGAAGAGACTACACAACGTGTACTCAGAGTACATGCCGTGTACTTAAAAAGTTCATTTTTCTTCCCAAATAGAAGGCCATACTCGGTGTGTGTAAAAATACTACACAGCGTGTATAATTGGTTTCCAGACAGTATGCCTTAGAATCCTCCCTGGAACCCAGAAAACACTGAAAAAAACACCTAAGTGTCAAATTACGACTCATGAGGACCCATACACCCCACGAATCAATGTTTGGCATCTTATCTGTGTTATAACCAATAAATAGTCAATGATCCACCAATTTTCGGTCAATGGGGGCCCATACTACCCAAAAAAACAATGTTTGGCGTCCATTCTATGAACAACTCACAGAAAAATTACCCTATCAAATAGTAGGTATTTTATCAGTGAAGCTATCACAACAACATGCTCTTCTAGCACAACACCTATCACAACAACATGCAGTTTTCTAATGCACCTACATGGCATGGAAACTATGCATGGCATGTGATTATAGCATGTGCCTAAATGATGCGTGAGATGACATACCCTCATATCATTGGGTTGCAACTAAATAGAACCCAAAAATAAAATATAAACATAATCCAAGTGCGTAACCCAACGGTGAAAACATTTCAAATTTGAAATTTGCAAAATCAGAAGAATTGGAAAATATGAGGTAGACTGGATTTTCCCTATACACAGGTTAACTACGCCCGAGCACAGATTATTACCAACTAACATTCATCATATCCCTAACTACAGATCCAAATAGTATGTCAATGAAAATAACCCCTCTGATACAACTTTGTAGCATCCCGGGTTCCGAGTGCCACTCAACGGGTGCCCTAAACCCGGTTCGCCATGTGACCACAAGTGAATTTCCTCAAATGCCAGAGGCTGTCGACCAGTAGCAAGGACCCAGGTCTGATAGTGGGGAAACTATTCCCTCATTTTTCAAAGTGTAGCGTATCAGAATACAAAATAAAACATACACCAAAAGCGGAAGCAGTAAACCATAAACAACTGAAATAAACAACAACAGTGGATATAACCAAAAATATATAAATGATGATTCTACATGTCTCAAGTTCTGAGAAGACATCCAGAAAATGTTATACATCAATACGATACAACCAAAAGCAGAGTACAATAAAACAAAGAAAAACAGCTGGCAGCGGCATCGTGAGCCTAGGATCCGTCTCATGCCCTCCTACTCCTCGACATCAATCATGTACCTGCATAGGGACTCTTGCCCCTATCTACACCTACAACAATGTAATCTGTTTAGGCCGAAAAGTGTGACCCAAATAGGGTGTGAGAAATATATCTCAGTAGGCACCCACCAAAGGCCCGTGCCCAATTGCGTGTAAGCATGCAACGATAGTGTGCAGTAGTAAAATGCAATGAAGTAAGCAGTACTCAAAAGTAACTAATTACCAGTTATATTTACATTTTATTATTCATTTAATCAATTAAATATTAGAAATCCCCACAGTGAATTTCTAATTAAACAGTCCACGTCCTCAGACAAGAAAAACCTTACCCTCAGGTAAGCAGAATCCAACCTGTAGGTATAGCCCTCAAGTGTAATAGAATTTTCTCTCAGGCGTAGGATGTGTCGCCCTCATGAACAGAAGTCAAGACCTTATGCATGAATGGTTTTCCTCAGGCGAAATAACTACAGCCCTCAGGCTAAACAATGCAGTTCCCTCGGGCTTATCACAACAACGCCCTCATGCTAAAAAGGTAAATGGGCCATGCCCAACATGGAGACAAGCAGCAACAAGAAATTCCTCTCAAGGAAATTCTACAATTACTACTTTAAAGGCATACCCTCGGGTATCCCAGCCAAATGGGTAAACAGTGGAACACACCCACGGGGTGGTTCTGGATCTAAACAACAATACCAACCAGCATTTTAATATCATAATTAAATATCTAATCAAATCTAGGTGTTTAATATAGCAATGGGATCAGCCACATGACACCCCCACATGGGTTCGTGGCACAAAAACACACAAAACACACATTAGATAGAAAACTAAACACCAAGCGACCTACGTTAAATTCCAACGAACGTTATACCTGAATGCTGACTCTAGAAACGCCCAAGAACGATGTAGATCTGATGAAGAACAAAACCCATTCAAATGTCGAAAACTTATGTTAGGAAAAGAATTGGTAAGCAAAACGCTAGGAGAAGAGAGGGCTTACCCGTGCGGTTCCAATGTGATCTTCCGAAGCGGAATCAGATTCCAGAAAAATACCTGGTGGATCATCAAAGGTCTGGACTCCTCCCATGGCTCCAAAACGGCTCAAATGCCTCCTCTGCCAGATGAGGAGGCTACTGGCTGTTTTAATCCGAAAAAACAAAGTACATGTCATGTACTTCCAAGTACACTGCGTGTACTCCTTTCATTTAACTGTTCACCTGGAGGCTTTCTGCCAGCGTGGCATTGTTCACCTGCCGACAAGATTACACGACATGTACTCCTGAGTACACGACGTGTACTGCCGCCCAGTTGGTGGCTGCTCCACGGCCTTACTATTTTGTATTGCTGACTGACTACACGGCGTGTAAAGGACCACTAAACGGCGTGTAGTCGGTTCCTACACCCTTTGTTGTCGGCAAGGCTACACGCCCCGTGTACTCATCCATACATGACCAGAAGTACACGGCGTGTGGAAAAAGTAAAAGGCGTGTAGATCCAAAATTTAGGATTTTCCCCCATTTTCCATATTTTATTAAAAACACTTAAGTAAAAGGAAAAAGAAGAATCCCGTACCTCAAAGAGACGAACCAGGTTCTTACAACCGCTAACTGGTTTGTCAAATAGTGGTAACATCATTCTTGGGGGGAAAACCTCTTTTGTCCTTATTTTTCTTAACGATGATATGTAGGGATCCGCAAAAACAGCCATCCTTAACATATTTGTCCCATACTCTTTTTTCATGATCTGAATGTATTTACATCTATGGATTATATTTCCCTTCCCTACGTTTGTGTCAGACCTTTGCTGGAGTGACATTCATCCAATTTTTTAACAATCTTGATTGGGAATATGCTCTCTATATTCATGTACTTCTATCCATATGGCAGACATTGTGCGTTGAAAAAATTTAATCTCTATAAAATTCCACTATATTTTAGCAATAGAAAAGTATAATTTCTGAGAGTTTTTTTTATTGAATATGCAGCACGTTCCCCTAGGTTTCCTTGCATAAGTAGTATATATAACGGACATGTCGGCCAAGAAATACTATTATTTGACTATGCATCCAATGCCCTTATGTGGCCCTGCATAATTCAACCTCCTAACGGGTTTTGTTAAATAGTGGTAACTTCACTCGTAGGAAATAATTCCTCTAATTCCTTTTAGACATTTTTTCATATAATCCCTAAGATTCAAAATTTCTCAAGTCATAGTTTATATTTTTCCCTCATAAAGGAACGTGGTAATATGTTTTCAAAAATGTTATTAAGGAATTGAGTCAATTTTAATCCATTCGTTCAAAGCTATTCGACCTTAAACATTATCCTTTTTATGTCCTACATGATTGAATTTAAACTGCCAACAAAAGACAGGGTACTCATTAAGTTGGGAACTTATAAAAGGAACTCTAACCAAAAGTTGAGTCCCAGCTTTCTAAAAGTATATATTGTATTATTTAGGGAATATTGAGCAATAAAAGATGCAATGTTTGTAGGATTGTTTGTATAATCCTAAAAAAATCAGATTATTCTTTCTAGGCCGATTGGATTAGGTAAAAAATATAAAATAATAATAATAATATATAAGTAATTAGCAAGAGAATGCAAGTACAAATGATGGAAGATGAAATGTCTTTTTCATTGACGCAAGAGATTTGAAAAACATCCACAAATTAGAGTATCTTCTCTTTTTCAATAATTTCAAGAGGCTTTCAACATAACTTATCATTTGATTTACTGCATCTCGAGCTTCATCAGTAGCCACTTGAAGTTTATTCACTCGACCAACCTCACTCTTTTCATCTTGATGGAGTGCCTTCTTGGCATCTGCAATGGCCTTCATTCCTTTTGTTTTGACTATTTCCAATGAATTATTAAGCTGGGAAAGTTCTCCAGTAACAGCATCTAACTATTTCTAAAGATTCATCTACTAGACAAGTTTCTCTTTGATCTTATGCTTTAGCTCCTTTATCTTTTCCACATTATCAGCCTCAGCTCGGGACACTGCAACCTCAAATTCTCCGATATTGGTCAACAAACTTGCTCTAGTCAGATCTTGAAGACACTATTTCTCTTGCTATATCCTTAAGATGAATTGTTTCACCGCGGTATGGATATCTTGGTATCCAAAACCACCATGTCCCAGCATGACGAACAAGGATGACAGTTGTGGGATCTTCAAAGACAGCTCTTCAAGAGGCACATCATATACGATCGTCCATATATTCTTCAATGCCTTGTGACCTGAGAATTGGAGCAACTTTGGCACCTCTAGGTTTGATTTAGCATCACTATCACAGGGGGGGAATATAGTCCGAGATTAATGCATTTAAGCATGTGCCATGTCCTTCTCCTTCCCCCTGACCCTTGGTACTTAACTTTCAATTCCCGTTGGGGCTGAGGCTGCGGCTTCACCTCTGGATCTATCCATTGAAATTGATGGCCCTACATATTCAATTTATATCTTTTGTTTCTCGTAAAGGATAAAAAAATTTGATTACCTATCTTGAAAATTATGTACAGCCACAAATATTATCATCATTTATACAATGGTAGATCAATAGCATGAGAAGGATCCTCCCCATCTTTCTTAGCTTCAATAGAATTTTCAGGATGGGATTCAGGATGCTCTGCTGAATTAAGATACACATGAGCTAGCATCCCTGCATTGATAGGGTTGTCTCAACCCCCTTCAAATATTGGAATATCAGTAGCTTTCTCAGAGGGAACTGCACATTTCAACCAATCAGGGCCAGATATGTAGTAAACAATTTCAACAGGATGAAGCATAACAGTCACGTCCAAAATCTTCTAAATAACATGATAATTTAACATGATCTAAAATTTCTTCAAATGATGTGCCAAGTTTCATCGTTTCATCCAGAGATATCTCATATTCCTTGTTAGTATCACCAGTGGAATCATTTGACATGTCATCCTAGCAAACCTCCTCCGGCGGCCTCCAACCCCGAACAGCTTCGTCAGAGAATTTTTTTGAGTCAGTTGAAATGGTTTCCAAATGTTTTGGTGAAAGTGTTGAACCTAATGATTCACATAATGGAAGTTAGTTGACGTCTTCATTCAATGTTCTATGAAGTATTGTTAATTTACCAGAAGCAGGCACTTCTCTCCTTGCAGTAGAAACAAGAGCAGTACTGGGAACAAAAGCTGGCACTTCTTCTCTCCTCGTTTCATCAGGAGAAGCTAGGTCAGCATGAATTTGTGAATATTCACTAGCACCCTCTGTCATCCTCAGAGGATCATCAGTCCTCTCCCTCAATGGGGAAATCGAAGAAGCCCATGCATTCCCAAGAAGTATGAGAAATCTTATTATGAGTTAGGATTTCAGACTATCCAAAGGACTTAACACTACTAATGAAGCATTTATCTGTGGACTTATTCCTTTAATGCCTTTTATTCTTTGAATTTTTGGGTGTGTTTACATAGTCACCTCTGAATACAGGTATTGGAGAGTGAAAATCCATTTCTGACTCCTCGTCCATGGCTTGCCAGCCTGGAGATACCTTGACTCGCTCGCGAGGAGATTCAGCAGCTCCAAGAGCAGTGCCACCAGGGTTGTACTGTGGTGAAGGGACCTCATTAGTTATTTTCTTATCAAGTTGCAGGACGATGAAATTAATTTCCTATAGTAAAAAATATTAGAATGAAATTAAGTTGCCAATAAAATAATGAAATAAATTTACATCATCCGGAGCCATGTAATTATGCCACTCCTCGTCCACTGAAGCACCAATCCTCTCATTGGTGCCACGATTCATCACTTCCTTCACCCGCTTGGTTATAGGAATGGAATCATCAGTGGAATATATGATCATTTCTAGCTCTCTGATGCAAGCCCAAACTTCATCAAGGTTATCCTAGAAGAAGATATCAATAGAATACTAGAGATTCCCCACTCCAAATATATGTATGACTTCGCATAATGTCACCCTTAGAATCCCTAAATAGAAGAAGATAAACACTGAGCCACAAATCTAAAAAACCTGCCATAGGGTTCTTCTCTGTGATTTATTGATCCACTTCATACCCACACTTTTCAGACTCTCCTGTTTCCAGAGTTGTCCAGAATGTGCCAAGATCACCCTTCTTCTCTATTCTGGGGTAGTTGGTAGGATGAGTACAGGTGGACCCCTTCTCCTTCTTCTTGATAAGAAACATATCTATCAACTCCTTTGGATGAATATCCTTTCTAGAATGAGTTTTTTGGACTTTTAATTGTTGAGCATGTGGAAAATTTTCAATAAATATTGAGCCAAAGATGGAGACTTCTCCGAATCATTCCAGGACACCTTGGGGGGAATAAATTCATATACATATCTCCAAAAATTGGATCCCCTAAGATCTTGTGGACATCCCACAAGGTGATGGCTACCTCTCCCTGATTTAGATGGAAATAATTGGTTTCTGGGCTCTAGCGACTAATTAACTCCAGCGCAAAATTATCATTCCTATAGACATATGTTTGCCCAACCCAGACGACATAATATATTGCAGCTCCCTTCATAACCTCGACAAACTCTGCACAGGTTTGTCGCACCCAATATTCCCACATCCTAGTCGGCTTCAAACCTCCTCTGGGATGAAAATACCAACTCTTTTTTCATCCCTGGGATTGATCCATCTGATAATTTAAAAAATATAGATGGATAGAACTACAGATGCAGTTCAGGCTTGTGAGGTTTCAGATCTGGAGGACATGGGCTATGATGCATTATGAATGCCTTCTCCACTATTCTAGCATTAACAAATGATCCTGCAATTGAGACATTTGCTGAAGCAAAATTGGTGTAAGTCTGAAACCAGGAATGAGGAATATAATTCTTTGCATCTGGAACGTCGACTCCCTACAGATGACCATGGCCATATAAAAGAAAATAAATGCTCTTTGGGAAATTAATATGATATTTCTTCAATTACTTGGCCAAATCAGGGAGAGTGATGTCGCAGATATCATAATAGTCATTTCCAACAATGTTCATCATATCATCAATTCTCTTGCTAGCCAACTCTTCAGCCGATATAATTATTTTGGGAACCATTGTGTAACACCCCAAGATTTCATAGTGTGTTTTTTATTCAAAATAATTCAATAACATTCACTACACGCAACACCGAGTTCAATCACACCATGACTTACCAAAAAAAAAATCCATTCAAAAGTGGTTATGAATAGTATTAACTAAATTTTAAACTTTATATAATCCTTATAATTTTAGAATCCATATTATGAGTTTCTTACACATAATGCAAGAACAGATTCATTTTCAGTATTGCACTTTTATCAACGTTTAAGAGTGAAACCTTTTTAAATAAAATATTTTAATCTTTTTGACTAAATGGGGGACATCAAAAAATTTAAAATGAAACATCCCAAGATTCCAAGACATGCTTTCCTTTAAATAATACAGTAGCGTGTGTTGTACACAACTTCGAGTTCTAACACACCACAACCAATCAAACTAGCCGTTATGAATAGTAATACCTACCATTTAAAATTTTAGAAATTTTATCTCTCAAAATGGACTTCATTTTTGGATTCGGGGTATCGAATCTAGCCTAAGGTGAAATTTTGGTACTTTTCGGATAACTTTCATATTTTGATGAATAGTGAAAATTACTATATTTTAATTAAAAATAACTTTTTTAATCAAAATAATTAATAGTGATAAATTATGAATTTGAGTGGTTTTAAAGTATATTTAGAATATATTTTTACCATTTAATATAATATTGGTCATTGGACATAATTTTACAATTAAACCGAACATAAACAAGTGTCAATCTTTTGATAGTTATTATCTCTTAAAAACACGCTTTTTGTTTTGACAGCGGGAATTAATTTTAAATTAATTTCTGACACTTATGTGTTTTGAATTTAGAAAAATGGATTCCATATTTGGAATTAGTATTTTCATATTTTGTAAATAGGTAACTTTTATTTTTAGACATTTTGAATAATTACTGCAGTAAATATTTTATTTACCATGGTTAAGGGTAAGTCCGGTAAATAAGGGTTAAAAAATAATATTATAATAATACTAAATTACCCTAAAACGTGTCCTAGCATTATTGGTTGATACATTTTCGACCATAGGCATCTTTGGGTCGATTTTGGGACCCCATGGTGCCACTTGTATGTGATAGGGACACTTTATTTTAATTATGTTAAAATGAATACAAAAATGACACAAGGATATATCGTTTAGAAAAACAATTTTTACATAGGGTTATATATGTTGGATTTTAGATTATAAAGATTCATTAGAAAGATAAAAAGATTTCCTACATAATGATAGTTTATTTATAATTTTTAGAAATTAAATAATTTAATTTATATATGACACAATGATGATGAATTAATTACTATAATAGTGAAAAATTAAAATAATTGATATTATAAATACCCAAATAAATATAATATGAAACTTTTAATGAATTAAAATAATTTTATAGGATAATATGATATATTAGGATTGATGTAATTGACGTTTTTCGAAGTAATAAATCTGTTATAAGTTTCACAAAAATCAACTATTGAATAGTGTCAAAATTGACATAAAAGAGTTCTTAAAACAAATATTATATTATTAATTGATATTAAATTCCTAAAAATCTAAGGTTCGGCCAAGAGACTTATATCATGATAGGTTCATCATTAATGGACCAATTGAGGGTCTCTTGGATGTATATAGTAAGTTTATTAACCATATTATATAAAAATACAAAGAGACATTGTAAAAGTGAAACTAATTAACTTAGAGTTAATACTTAAAGATAAGGTTAATATAAGTAACCAAACCTGTCTAAATTCTATTGGTTGAGTTGTTTTAGACCCATACCCACCTTAACATTTAAATAATAAACTTTGGAGCCATTATAAACCGAATATGAATTTATTATAAACTAGTATTTCTAGCTTTTCCAAAGGTTCCCCTCACCCCTCTTATAAAAGGGAACTCCTCCTTCTCATTTATTCACACCTTCAAAACCTTTTGGTTCGGCAAAAATCTGCCCAAATACTCTCCCAACTTCCCTCAATACATCCTAGAGGCCTTAGTTTGATCAGAAAGCCAACCTATGGAGCCCTTTTGATCAAATCAAAAGGAAGAACCCGAAGAAGAGGAGGTTAACCTACCCCAACCAAGGAAAAGTACAAGGTAAGGGGTTTTCATCTCACTCCTTATTCCCGTGAGATTCATTCCATATTGCCACCATCACCTTTTGTGTGGTTTATGTACTGCCCATAATTATATTCTTTGTGTAATACACTCTAATTTATGTGTATTTACATATTCATTGTATGATACCTCTTTCATGGGTTGTATGTTTCATAAGTTACCAAATTGGTAAGGGTTATTTCACAATCTCTTCATTGTCCGAGGTTCTTTATACGTAATAATATACTGGGATCTCTTTATTATCCATATCCATATTTATTAATAAGGTATTTCAAAACATTTTTACTATTTACAAGAATATGGGTTAAAGTCATTTATACCCTTATGTATTTCGAAAGGAATCTTTCCATCGTTTTCCAAACAGGGCACTTTTAACCTTTTCGACAAATTTAAGGTAAGAATGTTTTTTTAACTTATACGGCGGGTGCGGCTATTTACCGCCATTATAAAATCGTTAAAGCTTCCCTTACAAGCTTATAAGAATATTTTCAAATTTAATGTATTATTTTATAATTATGTTACTTTTAAAATGATTTCAAAAAAAGATATATTTTTTTCTAAAATAGTTTTGATTTCATCTATGTCAACAAACTTTGATGGATTTTAAGCTTATGTGACGTTGATTTATTATGATACAAAACATCCCTATTTTATTGAAGGTTTTGTGATATTTTTGACTGTGGATAAGTTATTCTTATGTCACTCATGGTTTTTTGTTTTAAGTATTGACATTTTATATGTTATCTATAATCCGAATGTTTATGTTATATTACAACCTTTCATTGAGATGAATGTGTTAGAAAAGTATGTTCCGGGTTGGGGATCGGTAAAAGTAAGCCCTCCGGTTTGGTCTCCGGTTATTAGAGGAACTCCGGTTTGGTCTCCGGTTATTAGAGGCACTCTGGGCTGGTGTCCGGTTATTAGAGGCACTCCGGGTTGGTCTCCGGTTATTAGAGGCACTCCGGGTTGGGTTCCGGTTACAGTTAGCCCCTAGGACTTGGGACGAGGCCTTGACAATGAAATTAAAGTTCAGCATTATGCATTCCATCATTATGAAAGTGGTTATTGATTTTGCATGTGATTATTCGATTAGTAGAATATCTATGTGAATAAGTAAATGGCATTATTTCATTTTATTTATGCCATACCATGTTGAAAGTTCAAGTTTGAAAGACTTTTGTTTTAGTTATACATTGCCTTAAATTTTTATTCTTATTTATGAAAGTTTCCGCTATATTTTTATCCTTACTGAGCATTTGAGCTCACCCCTTTTATATGTTTTATTTTTCCCAGGAAGTGAAGAAGTAAATTATGAATGACCTGCAGGGATATTATGTGGGGATATGAGTGTGGATTATGGAGACAATATGTTGTTGTAGTAGTATTTCATTTTATGATGTAATGTAAGACTTATGAATATATCTAGTGTTTCCAAGGCTACTAAACCAATCGGTCTTTCGAGATTTGATCTTTCTTATGATCATGCCAATGATATGTAATAATGCACTGACTCTGGGTAACTAGGGGCGGGGCGTTACAGTTGGTATCAGAGGAAGTTTACTACAAACCTTGGAAGCTAGATTTTGATAAACTCTAATTAGAGCACGTAGACCTAAGATGAACTTTGAGGATTAGTATAGACGAACTTCCTAGAATTTATGTATTGTAGAGATTTTGTGAGTTTTCTAAGCAATACATCCCTGTCTGGATACGAGCAGGTAGAGGCGGCTCTGGCACAGATGTACCTAGGGGTAAAACCCGAAAACACCGCTTTGAGCTAGACTCGAATGGGAACTGGTGCACGACAATGGGCCTTGCTGCACTCTTGGTTATGACACTCCCGAGGGATATGCTTAGGATAATTCTCATTTTCTTTACAAACCATTATGAAGGGTTTATGTAGATTTACTTTCTCAAAGGATAAATTTTTATGATTATGGATTATATCCATAAACTATTTAATTTATGATATGTGTCTTACATGTTTGGGATTAGGTATTGTTATTCATAAACTAATCTAGTGTATTCCATTGTTTAGAAATGGCGCCCAGTAGAAGGAATGAGAACTCTAGCAATGCACATGATAAAAAGAGAAAGAAGGATCATATATTTCATGGTCTTAAGCCAGAATTTACAAGAGAAATAGTCTCGCATGTATAATCATCATATGAAGAAATAATATCATGTATTGTTAAGATAAGTAAAGAGTTTACTGAGTCCTATGGCTTTGAAGGGAAGCAAGAGAAGAAAAGGATGGAAGAGAGAAAGATGGATAAAGGGAAGAGGGAAAAGAAGAATTTTCCCATATGTGATAACTATGGAAAGAAACACCCTGGAACTTGCATAAAAGGAATGGGAGTTTGTTATAAGTGTGGAGGAAAAGGGCACAAAGTACGTGACAACAACGGTAATAAAATGGTTTCAAATGTACAATGCTTCATTTTCAAGGAGTTTGGACACTACTCAGACCTATGTCCCAGTCATCAAACCATGCCGCAAATGATGTTATTGGATAATAATCAAGTTATGATACTACCACAGATGAAGAGGAATGATTTGAGTTCTTATGTTGATTATGTCAATTGAGTGTTGTATCGACAATGTACTTGCTATAATAACTATGGAGTATATAAGGATTGTACTGCAATACTATTTCATTAAGGACTTGAGATTGTGTGGAACAAAGAAAAGTGACTCAATAGCATGATATCTTTTTGGAAAATATATGGTTGAGAGAATGATAAACCATAATATAGTTCTGATACTGAGGTAGTGATTTTGGAATAATACATGATTGTTTTGGATAAATTATATTGGATATTCTTGACTACCTTGGAACTGATTAATGATTTGTATATTCTATCATTGTTGGGGTTTAAAACATTTTTGGATTGATGAAGTTTATCCAGCATTCTATATGGAATAAGGGAGAATGAATGTAATCAATAAGGAATATGGTAATTCAGGATGTTTCAGTGTATTAAAAGAATACATGATGAAGGTATTCATATTCTATTACGGGGTAAAAAGGATCTACATTATGTGTACCTTCCTTATAAATGTTGGACTGTGAGTTTGGACAGAATTATTTTGGATAGTTCTATTTTGGATTATTTTGGATTTCCATAAAAGGACAACCCGGAGGTCGGGCGGCAACCCGTCGCGTCCGGCAAGGCTGCGAGACTTGAACCCGCAACCGAAGGGCGACAAGGGTGTATCACCTACCAATGGCCCACGAGATGTCCTGGATTAAATAATGTAGTTTTTTTTAAAAGATCTGGTAGATGAATTATAAATTCATTTATTTTGGAACCCTGTACAAATAGTATAAATAGATTTTTTTTTACGTTCTATTATCTTTTAGAGTGAAAGATGAGTTTGTGGTAGAAATTTATTAATGGATAAAACTCTAATTATAAAGTAAATATATCTCCTTATGATCTTAGCCAATCTCATAAATAAATTCCTCAACATTAATAAAAGGTACTTAGAACAAAAATGTTGTCCTAGATGGTATCTTAAATCATCACTAATTTATGGCTTTTGGATTGTTGGCCTTTTCATAGCCATGTTCTCTACCACTCTCCATCAGATAATTGATGGTTAGATTTCTCTTCCATATCCATATTTTCCTACATGGAACCCTAGTATGTGTTATTTTTTGTAATCTTCATACTTTCCACTCTTTATTTTAAATAGAGGCCTCATTAATTCATTTTTCGATGTGGTATTTCAACTAAGATATTTTGAAACGTCAAAAATGTGTTATCCCAATACCCTATGTTTTGTTGAACCGATGGTATTTCAAATCATCATAGATTGATGAGTTTATGGACCTCAATTTTATACTTGTTTGTGATTGATGACCTCAATCACTACATATAAATATTTACGTTTTTCCTCCAATTATATGTCTCTAATTTCCACCAATGTTCTCCTAATCGAGATCATAATTTGGTTGTGACCCTTTCATTTCTCTTTTCCTCATATTAAGACTAAATTTTAGTAACCCATTTTCCGATGTGGGTTTTCCCACAAATATATTTTCTATTTTCAACCATTTATTTTAGAAGAACAATTTCAAATTGCGAGGACACAATTTATTGAAGGAGGGGAGAATGTAACACCCCAAGATTTCATAGTGTGTTATTTCTTCAAAATAATTCAATAACTTGCACTACACGCAACACCGAGTTCAATCACACCATGAATTACCAAAAAAAATCCATTCAAAAGAGGTTATGAATAGTATTAACTAAATTTTAAACTTTATATAATCCTTATAATTTTAGAATCCATATTATAGGTTTCTTACATATAATGCAAGAACAGATTCATTTTCAGTATTGCACTTTTATCAACTTTTAATAGTGAAACCTTTTTAAATACAATATTTTAAACTTTTTGACTAAATGGGGGACATCAAAAAATTTAAAATGAAACATCCCAAACTTCCACGGTACGCTTTCCTTTGAATAATACAATAGCGTGTGTTGTACGCAACTTCGAGTTCTAACACACCACAACCAATCAAACTAGCCGTTATGAATAGTAATACCTACCATTTAAAATTTTAAAAATTTTATCTCTCAAAATGGACTTCATTTTTGGATTCGGAGTATCGAATTTATCCTATGGGGAAATTTTGGTACTTTTCGGATAACTTTCATATTTTGATGAATAGTGAAAATTACTAAATTTTAATTAAAAACAACTTTTTTAATCAAAATAATTAATAGTGATAAATTATAAATTTGAGTGGTTTTAAAGTATATTTAGAATATATTTTTAACATTTAATATAATGTTGGTCATTGGACATAATTTTACAATTAAACCGAACATAAACAAGTGTCAATCTTTTGATAGTTATTATCTCTTAAAAACACCCTTTTTGTTTTGACAGCGGGAGTTAATTTTAAATTAATTTCTGCCACTTATGTGTTTTGAATTTAGAAAAATGGATTCTATATTTGGAATCAGGATGTTAAAATTGTGTAAATAGGTAACTTATATTTTTAGACATATTGAATAATTACTGCGGTAAATATTTTATTTACCATGGTTAAGGGTAAATCCGGTAAATAAGGGTTATAAAATAATATTATAATAATATTAAATTACCCTAAAACGTGTCCTAGCCTTATTGGTTGATACATGTTCGACCATAGGCATCTTTGAGTCGATTTAGGGACCCCATGGTGCCACTTGTAGGTGATAGGGACACTTTATTTTAATTAAGTTAAAATGAATACAAAAATGACACAAGCATATAAATTTAGGAAAACAATTTTTACATAGGGTTATATATGTTGGATTTTAGATTATAAATATTAATTAGAAAGATAAAAAGATTTCCTACATAATTATATTTTATTTATAATTTTTAGACATTAAATAATTTAATTTATATATGACACAATGATGATGAATTAATTACTATAATAGTGAAAAATTAAAATAATTGATATTATAAATACCCAAATAAATATAATATAAAACTTTTAATCAATTAAACTAATTTTACAGGATAATATGATATATTAGGATTGATTTAATGGACTTTTTTCGAAGTAATAAATCTGTTATGAGTTTTACAAAAATCAACTATTGAATAGTGTCAAAATTGACATAAAAGAGTTCTTAAAACAAATATTATATTATTAATTGATATTAAATTCCTAAAAATCCAAGGTTCGGCCAAGAGACTTATATCATGATAGTTTCATCATTAATGGACCAATTGGGGGTCGCTTAGATGTATATAGTAAGTTTATTAACCATATTATATAAAAATACAAAGAGACATTGTAAAAGTGAAACTAATTAACTTAGAGTTAATACTTAAAGATAAGGTTAATATAAGAAACCAAACCTGTCTAAATTCTATTTGATGAGTTGTTTTCGACCCATACCCACCTTAACATTTAAATAATCAACTTTCGAGCAATTAGAAACCGAATATGAATTTATTATAAACTAGTATTTCTATCTTTTCCAAAGGTGCCCCTCACCCCTCTTATAAAAGGGCACTCCTCCTTCTCATTTCTTCACACCTTCAAAACCTTTTGGTTCGGAAAAACTCTGCCCAAATAATCTCCCAACTTCCCTCACTACAACCTAGAGGTTTTAGTTTGATCAGAAAGCCAACCTATGGAGTCCTTTTGATCAAATCAAAAGGAATAACCCGAAGAAGAGGAGGTTAACCTACCCCCACCAAGGAAAAGTACAAGGTAAGGGGTTTTCATCTCACTCCTTATTCCCGTGAGATTCATGACATATTGCCACCATCACCTTTTGTGTGGTTTATGTACTTCACATAATTATATTCTTTGTGTAATACACTCTAATTTATGTGTATTTACATAATCATTGTATGATACCTCTTTCATGGGTTGTATGTTTCATAAGTTACCAAATTGGTAAGGGTTATTTCACAATCTCTTCATTATCCGAGGTTGTTTATATGTAATAATATACTGGGATCTCTTTATTATCCATATCCATATTTCTTAATAAGTTATTTCAAAACATTTTTACTATTTACAAGAATATGGGTTAAAGTCATTTATACCCTTATGTATTTCGAAAGGAATCATTCCATGGTTTTCCAAACAAGGCACTTTTAAACTTTTCGACAAATTTAAGGTAATAATGTTTTTTTAACTTATACGGCGGGTGCAGCTATTTACCGCCATTATAAAATCGTCAAAGCTTCCCTTACAAGCTTATAAGAAGATTTTCAAATTTAATGTATTATTTTCTAATTATGTTACTTTTAAAATGATTTCAAAAAAAGATATATTTCTCTAAAATAGTTTTGATTTAATCTATGTCAACATCCTTTGATGTATTTTAAGCTTATTTGAAGTTGATTTATTATGATACAAAACATCCCTATTTTATTGAAGGTTTTGTGATATTTTTGACTGTGGATAAGTTATTCTTATTTCACTCATGGTTTTTTTTTAAAGTATTGACATTTTATAAGTTATCTATAATCCAAATGTTTATGTTATATTTCAACCTTTCATTTAGATGAATGTGTTAGAAAAGTATGTTCTGGGTTGGGGACCGGTAAAAGTAATCCCTCCGGTTCGGTCTCCGGTTATTTGAGGAACTCCGGTTTGGTCTCCGGTTATTAGAGGCACTCCGGGTTGGTGTCCGGTTATTAGAGGCACTCCGGGTTGGTGTCTGGTTATTAGAGGCAATCCGGGTTGGGTTCCGGTTACAGTTTGCCCCTAGGTCTTGGGACGAGGCCTTGGCAAAGAAATTAAAGTTCAGCATTATGCATTCCATCATTATGAAAGTTGATTTTTCATGTGATTATTCGATTAGTAGAATATCAATGGGAATAAGTAAATGGCATTATTTCATTTTATTTATGACATACCATGTTGAATGTTCAAGTTTGAAAGGCTTTTGTTTTAGTTATACATTGCCTTAAATGTTTATTCATATTTATGAAAGTTTCCGCTATATTGTTATCCTTACTGAGCATTTGAGCTCACCCCTTTTCTATGTTTTATTTTTCCCAGGAAGTGAAGAAGTAAATTATGTATGACCTGCAGGGATATTATGTGGGGATATGAGTGTGGATTATGGAGACAATATGTTGTTGTAGTAGTTTTTCATTTTATGATGTAATGTAAGACTTATGAATATATATAGTGTTTCCAAGGATACTAAACAAATCGGTCTTTCGAGATTTGATCTTTCTTGTGATCATGACAATGTTATCTAATAATGCACTGACTCTGGGTAACTAGGGTCGGGGCGTTACACATTGAATCTGCATAAAGATCTAATAGTTAAATTTTAAGTAAAGTATGTTTTTTATGAAATACTTGTGAAGAAAACAAAAACATGGACCTGGAATTAAGGTGTGCAAGTGTGGTCGCATAAGTGTTGCTGTGAAAGTATTTCCACGCAAGTTAAATCACGTAAGTCAAAATCGTACTACTGAAGCGCGACAAAAAAAGAGCGATCTACCGAGGAGATTTAGACACTTGAGCGATGAGAGCTCAAACACTTTGAAGGTATGATGGTTTGTGCGAAGTGACACCCATATATATAGGTAATCACACAAACATGCGCACCAAACATCTGCACGCAACCGAACCCTTGTTTCTTGTTTTCCTCAGAGTCAAATCCTCTTACATTTTTCAGATCCAACTCTGAGTGGAGACTTTTGTTGACTCTCATTTCTGTCATAGAGTCCAATGAATGGAAAAGGGGAATTCCTTAAGCACAACGGGAGTCATCCTTTTAGGGAAAAAAATTGACAAAGGTATGAACAAGGAACCCTTTAATAAGTAGACGCACAAGTTTCCTTCGGGTCGCACAAGTAACTTGCGGACCACATATGGGTCCCGTAAATCACTTGTGTGACCTATTATTTTTTTCCCCAAGGTTCCCATTGGCCTATAAATAGCCCCTGTGGGCCTCCCATTTCGAGGAAAAATTTTCCAAAACTCATATTCAAGCTCTCGTTACCCAAGTCTTTGTACGACGTCTTCCGAACACTTATAAGGTAATTCTTTACCTATAATGGAATCTTTAAAGAGGAAGAATAGGGCATAAGTTTTAGTACTCATCAATACTTGCGCACCTAAGTGTCCAACCCTTAAGGGAAGTGAAGACACTTTCACGCTGCCTTTCCCTCTCAAGGGAACTCGCACACCACCCTTTTGGAAGCCTCTAGTGATGATAATAAGGGCTTGAGTTCAAAGTCTCCCAAGTATTACCCTATAGATTCTTCATTTCCAAAGGTGTCTCATGTCGCACAGGTATACTTGTGCGACCAGGACTTGCGTACCAGAAAATTACTTGTGTGCCTCCTTCCTAGGCACCTCCTTTCCTCAAATCCACCTATCTTCTTCACGATATGGCCTTCAAATCCCTCTTCCAAGACATTTATGGCACGATTCCTTTGTAGGCTTCCTTATCTGAGAGGAATTAATTGGGCCTCCTTCTTAGGAGTTAGTCCCAAACCTAATTTCTTTTGATTTTGGCTTCCTTTTCAGGAATATAACCCAATCATAATTCCCTCTTAATTTGGGCTTCCTTTCCAGGAGTAAGTCCCAAGTTAAAATACCAAATCCCTATATAGTAAAAATACCTTTATGGACCCTACTCCTGGGCTTCTTTCCTTAACTAAGTCCCGATCTTCATTTAATTAAGCCGTCATACATACGTAACCCCCACATCATTTCTTATGACTGCATCATTCATTGCACAATCATCAAATTTATTGATATCTCTTGTTTCTCACACCGAGCATGACTCACGTGGTCTTAGAGTGTAAAAGTAATTATTAAATCTCTCTTCGGGCCATTAATCATGCCTAAATCTCATACCTTTACCTGGACTATGTGGACTTTGATCTATGCCTTAAAAGTTGAGTATGTAGGAATCCTTTATAAGGTTCAAGCCAATATTTCAATAATTCCTTGTCATCCAATATGACATTAAACTATATCCTTCCTATCGATCTTCGTGGGTTCTGATTCTTTTTCTAACAAGGATACGTAGGTAGCCCATCTATGAGTATAATCCCAACTCTGAAATAATCTCTATCTTTCTGAAGGATAAAAAACATATAGTGCCTCACTGAGTGGATTTAAAACCAGTGTGGTCATCATAATGACCAAGAGAATACTATATAATGTATTGAAGGATCCCATTGACTAGATATCTCTAATACATATGGATGATTCTCCATCGATGAAAAACCTCAAATACATATAAAAGATTCTCTAAATATCATACATATCAAGCATTGATTTTTAAATCTAAACATCATTTTTTATACATGGTGAATTAAAAAGGATTCATGAACCTAACTTAAATCTATAAGAGAGTCCTAGAGTATGTAATAATTACTCCCAAAAAGGTGTGATGAGCCTGACTTCCTATCCTCTCGACCAATGAAAATTTTTAAGCCTCCTTAGTCCACGACTAATGAGAACCTACCTTTGGAAAGTGGGTCCAAATGGATATAGAGTCATTGGATATTTCCTGTTCTATGAATAAACCCGTTAGAAACTAATTGGAAAGTTATAACCTTAAACAAATAAGTTCATCCCCATTTCCGGAAGAAACACCATAGTAATATCTGAAGCCAAATAGATTAATTGAATTTATAGAGTTCTATAAGGCCTAGTAGGTCTATTTTTATCATTTTAAGACATCTATTTACTAAATAGTTAGAAATGTCAATATAAAAAGGTAAACTACACTTACATATTCTGATTACAACCCTCAAGGGGTATATGTGTCTAGCATAACATGAAAAAAAAGACCTCAACCATCGAATGTCGAGGCAATAAACTAGTACCCTAGGGTCTAACATGGACCTGGGAACATTGTTCCTTTAGTTTATATGCATTGAATTTATTCAGAATAAATTTAATAATTCAAACAAGTTAAAAAAACATGTGTGGGAAGATAAAATATTCGAAATTTTAAAATTATAAATCATAATTAAATTTGGGTAATGATTATGGAACACCTACTCATCCAACAATCATTCCATTTTAAAAGCCAACTAAATCATCAATGATGAGGATTGTATAGGTATAAATGGCCATTATTAACCCAAAAGTGGCCCTAAATAATTCCTTGATATCAAAGTGAAATAATAAAAAATTTATAATTAATTAAATAATAATAAATTAATTTTTCCAAATTAATTCCATTAGGAATAAATTCTTAAAATCTTATCTAGAATGTTTTTTTCTAAAAAACAATAACCAAATTCATAATCATCCCATATAATTATGAAAATATCATATAGAAAAAATCCACATCAAATATCTCGAATTTAATTATAAATTATTTTAATTAAATCCAAAATCCAAATAAAATTTTGCACAGTGAAATATCATCAAAAAAATTGGAATGTAGTGAAGTGAAAACATCCTCTCAGTTGTCATATTAATATTATATTACAATTTCCTAGCACAATGGGATGAGTCCACCATGATCTTAGGGAATCTTCTCAAGAACAATAAAAAATCCTAGAATCAAGATGGTGCAAAAAGGGGAGTAATAGAAGATATTTCACTATAAAACCCAATGAAAAACCCTATAGAATATCCTTAAATTAGGGGAGATGATGGGAGTATTTGGAGGAGGATATCTTAGGACACACATAAATGTTAGTTGAAGGAGGATGGGATGAGAATTAAAAATACGAGGGAAAAAATAGTAAATTTACTATATTTAATGAAAATAAAAAAAGAAAAAAATTTTTGTATCAAAGATTTCCAAATAGTTCTCCACCTATGTTGTAGGAACCATACATGAAAAAAACTCCACCATATTTGGCCATATGGTTTTCCAATACAAGTACCAACCATAAAGATCACCTGTGCAAAAAAAAATTGTACTTCCGAAATGGTATTTCTCTATCGTATTTGAATGGTTAATCTTTACTAAATACTACTAATAAATATGGTGTTTCACTTAAGGTACCAACTCCTATTGTGGGTGATGTACTAATTGTTGGGAAATCTGATTCTCATGTATCCCACCCAGAAGGCAGGGAGTCATTGATAGATGCATCCCCAGAAAGGGATCGTAGTATTACTTCTAATACCCATGCTGATTTGGTCAGAAAGGTTACCTTAGTTGAGAATATATTCCTAGTATACTCTCAAGAATATTTTCCCTATCATAATGATTAACAATATCCAGTTCATTTCCATCATAAATTCTAGAAGTTTTTTCAATCATTTAAAATATTGGAGGCATGGAGGAACACTTTGAGGATGAAAGGGGGAACATACGTACCCCTATTCGGGTTTTTCACAGTGGTGGGTATTCCTCAAATTGGTATGCAATCTTAAGTGGAAAGATGAAGATGATTGATAGTGTGGGTTTCACCTCTACCCCCTCTAATATGACACAACACAAGTATTATTCTAATATTCATAGGAATATGTCTACAAGATAATCCTCTACGGTATTAAGGAATGTGGATGCTAATATCCTTTTGATTCTCAATTAGGAAAAATCTCAATCTATGTAAGAGTCTACTGGCGACTCAGATAATGGTAATTATATGCCCTATTTTGATATCAATTTTTTTTGTTAAGTGGATGAGTCCATTTATGATTGTTTCACACTATTCATGACTTTTATGTACATCTTATTTATTTTTAAAAAATATTCATGAGATTTTATTATTGTTTTAGTTTTCTGGATATATGATTATAGTTCCTTCCATTTTTTTGATTCATATACCCAAGGTTCTAGTCACAACCGATGGCTTAATAGTGTTGTTCTTCAGGGGTTATTATCCTCCATTCATCTATATATGTTTAGGTCATGTATCATTAGAGGGTGTTTTTTTCAGAAATGATATATATACACATAACCATTATATTTTCTCATACACATCGATTATAAAAAGTATTTCCTTAGTAATATACAAGATATAAAATCAAACCCACATCACTAGGAATAATTCTAGTGTAATGTTTAAAGAGAATGAGAATTTAAAGATGAATGAAAGAATTAAATTACATGGTTTAAATTACATCATTTAGAGTGATATAAATCATTAAATTATATAATTAATTTTGAATGGAGTTTATGAGATCATGGGGTCTCAAGTGATCCATAACATTAAATAGAACCATTATATTGACAATTACATCAAGATGGTGATTCAAATCTTCATTGATGTTATTGACCCCTATTTTTTTGGAATTGGAAGATCATGTGATACCAACTACGATAGGGTAAATAATATTATGGTAAAAAATAACCATAATTGATAATGTATTCACCCATTACCACTTTATCAGATCGACCTTACTGGTCTTTGCATTATTATGTTGAAATTGGTGAACCGACATTAGTGGGACCAGGAGTAGTGTAAGGGATGATGAGGAGAATACATTTAATTTTCTAATATTAGGTGTCTTCTCAAAGTCACTAGAAATATTATATTGATCATAATAATAGAATATTACAGTTCTAAGTATTATATCTATCACCCCTGATGGTTTTAATCTACTTGGTTGTAGATGGTTATAATATAGAGTTATGATTACAATGACTTATATACAATCGTTTGATATTATTGAAGGGAATCAAAGTTTTTCATATATACTTATATAACCACCAAAGATTGCATCAATTCAAAAAAATTATCATGTCATTAGATTTAAAATGTATCATCTTGATATCAATAATTTTTTAAATTGTGGTGAGTTTGAAGTAGATATTGTTGATTCTATATAGAATTAACAAAATTACTCTTTTGAATATTTATCAAAATTTGTACATGTAAAATAAATTACCCATATTAATATTCTATATAAATATATTAATTATCATAGTGAAACATAGGAGAATTAATCATAGATTATGGTGAAATGGATACACCATTTTTTTATTTATCGATCTTTTGTTGATATTCATAGGTTAGAATGTGCCATATTGAGTAGAATTTTGACACACAATATTTTACTATTATGTAATTGTTTGTATTATTTACTCATTTTAAAAATCTCGATAAACGAGGTTTAAAAAATTAGATACTTTGGTTATTTTTTTGAACGAACTGTTTTGGTAAATCATTTCCCAATCCATGAATATTGACCTATCAGAAAAAATTAAATTCCTTTCACCAACAAGATAGTTGGTTCATATTTTTGTGGATTATTTTCCCAAAACCCGAAACTCACATTAAATAAGAAATAAATTATATTTGACAATGTTTTTTAAAATAATCATATATTATTTTCTTCTCAATTTTTTGGGATCCTATCTTGTTGTCAATCCATTAGTTATCGTCGTACATCATTAAATTCATTAGAATTGATTCCCCAAATGAGCATCCTTACACAGTTTAAGTGATTAAAATTCATCACACATTTGAATATTCTTTATCATTATCTCATGATCATTCCCTTTTTTGGAAATAGAAGCATAAGGATGCACCATAAATTTTATTTAATGGGGTGGGGGGGTTACAATAAGTAAAATCAGTTATTCCACCTCTAAGGGCCTCCCACTATTTTGGTGGTATAACATTACACACCCTTAACATCATCTATTTAAATATATCATATTATAATAATCCATTCTATTATATAAAAATGGAATATTTATTTTGTGAAAGTGGTTTTTAGTAGAGTATTAACTATATTTCAGACATATAATGACATTGTGAGAAATGAAATACTGTTTATCTGGATTGTTTCTTGATATGTAATCAAGATTTCAAAAAATGTTCAAAATATATATTTATATTAATGTAGTACAAATTTTTTTGATGAAATATATATGTTATTTCTTTTATGAAATAATAGATATTTTTCAAAAAATTATATTTAATGAAACATTATGGATGAATTAAATGATTTATGTTATTTTCTTAAAAAAATTATTTTGAATCAGAATCAACAATTATTCTTTATGATCCACCACAATGTTATTATTTTACCCCTTTGTTGATATAATTATTCATATTTTGAAATTTTATTATGTGAATAGATTATTTGTGGAGAAAATACGAATGATGTTATTTTAATAATGGATGTTTGGAGGTGAGATTATTTTTTATTAAAAAACTAGTTTGATTTTTTTGATTATATTAATTTTTAAAACACGATAAGAATAATGTAAGGTTATATGTTGGAAAATTATGAGAAATATAAATTATTCTTTTAATTATACACGTTTATGCTTTTCCCCATATTGAGATTATTATCTTTATATAATATTCTAGTTTTTATTTTTTCATTTGTCTGTTCCCATTATATTTCTTCATTATTTAAGATTATATATTGGAAAGTGACTAAAATAGTAGTTTAATATTACAACCAATATAGTGTTTTATGCAAACAGTATTAGTGGATTTATATTTAGGATTTTATATTTCCTATAACATAATCCAGTATGTAGTCTTTCACATTTCATATAGAAACAGATTATGTGATGATTTGATTATAACTAAATTATATACAATTATTCATATCTCATAATTTAAATTTGGGAAAATTACTACCTTTATGAAAATGATATACATTTTTTACCATATATAACCAATTATAATATAAATAAAAATATTACTTGAAATTTATTACTATAAAGCATTTTGAAATGGTTTATCTTTTAATGGATTTGATTTTTACCTATGTGGTATACTATTGGAAATTTAATAACACACCCTAAATACAATATTAAATGTGGTTATTTACCTTTTTTATATTGATGTTTTTTAATTAATATAACCAAATTATGTTAGTATTTATGTATTATCGATTTTTAATTCTTTCGATATATGCAATGTCAATGTTGATCTATTGTCACATGAACATGGGTATCATTTTCAATCATTTTTTTATTAATTTTAATTCTTCAATTTTTTTGTTAGATAAGATTTCTATATCATTAATAATTTTATATTTTATATTTCTCATATATTATATTTTATTTTTATGTTTAATAAATAATGGTAATGTTTTATTTAACTTAACTTTTAATTGAGGTTAGTTAAATTTTCAATTTTTTATGAAGTTTTTTGTAATTAATTTTAAAAAATTATTTAATTTAAGAGTATGGAATATCGAATATATTAGATGGTCATTCCAGATTACTTTATGGAATTCATTATTTCATTTATTTTCATTATAATTTATCTTTGGGACTTGTGGAAGACTACCTTAGGAAAAAATATAATATTTCCTAAGTTAGTTTATTTCACACTATGTAATTGGCTAACTAGGATATTTTCGTGATTGAGGATTATACTCGTAAATTTAGGAACTCATGTATTCAACTACGATATGATACATGTTGTGGAATTAATATTCATCCAAAATCCACCATGATATTGAATATGCCTCAAAAAATTGATCCAAATAGTTTATGAATATGAAATTATCATTGGAATACCCTCCAAAAAGAATAGTCACATCATGGTAATTAATATTATTTATGAACTCACATGTTTTTCACCATAATGTTCAATTGGATTTTGCATATATAGAATTACATTCATTATATATTGGTAAATAATATATAGAATCTATACCTATTACTAATTTATGCTCATCATGACCATATGAATCCATTCAATAGTAATTCAAAGTCTATCCTTAGATGAGGGTGTCACTTAATAGATGTTTCAAATGAAAATATCACTCGGAATTATTTAAAGTCATATTATGGTCACAATATGAGTTTTATATATTAATTAGGGAGAAAAGTCATTTTATTTTTTTATATTTATTATAAATAGAAACATTAATTATTTATAAAAAAATTTATGGTGGTATATATTGATGATATACTCATTTTATACTAGAAAAAAAAAGGAAAGAGATGATAATTTTTTTGAGGGTTTAGTTATAAATTAATAGTACATAATTTATAGAAATATCAAAAATTTTAATTTTTCAATTCATGAGATTCTAATTTTGGGACATTGATTTTCATAGATTGGATTACTGATAAGATCAAAGATGTTTAATGCATTTGAAATTTAGGATCAACCCCTGAAAATATTTTATATTTGTGTTATTATAGAATTATTTTAATATAATTTGGAATTTTTCTTTATAAATTATTCAGGGATTACAAATGACATCTCTACCAGGAAGAAAATAATCATTAATATATATATATATATATATATATCATTAAAACCTAGTTAACCAAATATGAAATTAAAGGTATGTTGACCAGTATTATGGTATTGAGGAATTTTGATAACTTCTGAGAATATAAAATATTATATTTCATGGAAACTAAGGCTCCACAAGATGAATGATATGGACTATGATTGAAATATTATATATGTTGTATTTTAACAAATTACCTAGTTTTATTCATACATTATGAGTTATTTTTGATATATATTTACACTAGAATCATTGTTAAAATTTTAAAGAAAATTATATGAATAAATATTGGAGGATATATTTTCTGTAAGGATGAGGTATTTGATATTTAATAAAAAATTTAAAAGGTATATATGGTTGAAAATAATTTGGGTATGAAAATAATGAATAAATTAGTGAAATATATATCTTAAGATTAACCATGAATGACTAAATTAATAGATTTATGATTGAAGATGGATATATATGATTAGAAGACTTACTAAGGATCATTTATGGTGACCCCATACTATTTATCTTGTACAGAAATCCAAACCAAGTGATTTGTTAAATTTGTTTTAAGTAGATCAAATAAATATAGGATAGTATTTTGAAATATATCATAAATATAGAAACTATTAAATCATTTATAAGTTGGGATTGGTGGGGTCAACCAATCTATATAATGGGGTTTTAAGTGATTTCTACACTCCCCAACTAGTTATATATAATAGTGATTTATTGATACACACTAATTTTCTAATTAATTTTCTTTCTAATGAATATATAACAGTGTCTTTATGTTATTGGTGAGGGAACTTATCTCTTATAAATTTAATTTTCAGATCCCTTAGTTGAGTGGTATGAGTAAATGACTGAACATTAGATAAGGGAAGCAGGATAAAAAATTGATATATTTCACGGTTGACTCTGGCACACTGACCCTGATTTTTTTCATTGTTTTTTAATTTCATAGTATTTAATATTTTGGTTGATGTTTTGGTAGATATTTAGGTGAATGTTTTTGAGTTTTGGAGGTTACAGTTTTTTGGCCCTATGCATGGTTGATATGAATGTTATTTGGAGAAATTAGCATTGTGGGGATTTTGTAAAACAAATGGTTTCACCACCTTGTGTTTAACTCATTAGAGGATAGTTGGGTGGATTTTCATAGTGTTTTGGGAGTAAATTTGGGTTTTGGGACATATTTTAAGTCATAATGTTTGATAATGGTTTTTAGAAAATATAAATCATGAATCTTTGATTTTTTTAAAAATGATTCTATTATCATTCAAACGGTTTGTGCATGATTTTTAAAATATTATATCCATTTAAAAACTAAATAAGTTTTATTTTAAAAAAATTATTTTAGTGATTCAGCTTCCCATGACCCCCTATGAGTTTCTTATTAACTAGAATGTCCCCCCCTTTATTTTCCTTCATATTGGACCACAATTTGGGTGATTTATCAACAAATAATAATTATTCTTCATGATTTCTTAATGAAGTCATTATATTTAATCTTATCCTCTCTTAACCAATTGGTTTCATTCCTTCTTCCATATTTTCCACTAACCCTAATTTCAATGTGGTATGATTTTATGGTTATGTTTGTTTATAATTGAGGGTCTTGGTTTATAATGGTTGTGATCCTTCCTTTGAGTCACTTAACATAATATAGAATTGAAGGCGAGAAGTTTCTATCAATTTATGAAGGTGTTTCCATCCATTTACATTGCGTGACATAATATTTATTATTTTATCATTTATAATCATTTTTTAAATCTTTGATACATATTTTCTACGTGTTTGTTTAATTTTTATTATTTTTTCAATGTTGTAGATTTCATGAAAAGGAGTTTTCTAAGGACTTACATTGTTATTTATTTATGTATTTTTATACAGAGTGTTTTATACAATTCCAACTAGCATTTTAAAATAAAAATAATAACTTTGGATTGTGTATGGTCTTGGTTGAATTTTAATAATTTATTTTATGTATAAAATTGAGATTTTTGTGTGATTTTGGTGTTTTATTATATAATGGATGTTGTGTACAAACCCTTGTTTTTTGGTGTGATGATTATTCTACTACATTGATTGGAATCGTAGAAAATATTATGGTTATCCATTTTAATGTTTGTGAATGTTGGAATATCCATACATTATTGAGGTTCACATTTAAATATATACATGTTTTCAAATGGTAACTCCATAAAAAAATTTAAGTGACAAAATTGGTTTTCAAAAGGTCATTTCACATCTTTCATTATCTCTCCATATATCTCCACATTCTTCCAAATAGTTTTTATAATAAATCCTAATGTTTCCTGAATTGCTAGATGATTCCCAAATAAGTTCAAATATGGTTATAAATTTTTTTCCAAATCATGCACTGCTTCTCACATAGAAAATTAATTTGGTAACGAAATGACATAAAAGGCCTATTTTGATTTTTCTAAGAATAAATAGGTTATCATTTTGGGCATTGGAATTTTTTTTTGGATTGAGAAATTTTATGAAATGTTTGGTACCATTTGATGTTATGGAAATTTATTTTAAATTTTTATGAAATTTAATAATGTCTAGAACTTTTGGAATGATTATTTGTATACTGGGAACCCCAATTACTAACCTTTTGATTGTAGGTACTTCCCATAGTTGGGTTAATGGATTGGGAAAGGCATGAACGGTAGAATTAGTGAGTTAGGTTTAATGAAAAACATGTGATGACGTCATTATTATCATTTATTCCAATATAATTTGAGTCTAGGATATAATATATAGTTTCAAGTGATAGTTGATTTATATTATCGATTATATGGATTAGGAACCCCTACAATGTGGTTAAGCTAGGTGGGCATTGGAATTGGGGGGGAGTTTTGGGAAACCATGTTTGTTTGAAAATATAGGTGCACCATACATTGACAAGAGGGACTCAATTGAGTATATCTAGGGATTTGTTATAGGTATGTTTATAAAATATTCAAGATTACATATCTACATGTTCATGTTTCAGTATGAAACACTTTTTTTACATGTGTATTTAGTATTTTCTTGATTATACGTGTACGGTTCACTTTATTTCTTGATTTGTTTGTAGTACCCGAGGTTTTGTTTAGATTTATTTTACATTTACCTTGAAATTTCTTAATGTTCTATATCCTCTTTACATTTTGGTCCAATATTTTTAAAAAATCATGAGTTCATTCATTTAAATTTTTAAAAATAACACTTTCTCTAATTTTATTTTAAATTATCATTTATGGGCTATTTTTTAAAATGAAAGGAATGGATTTTGTGATGATAACCTAGAGATATATTTTATTCTAACACCCTAATAATTACACTCTGAGTTGGTAGACTTAATAAATTTCTTAGGTTTTTTTATTGATTTGATTTTTGGGGGATGAAGGATACTCTTATAGATGGTGGTGACCAAGAGGTCATAGGGTGATTGTGTCGATCCCAATGAGATCCAATTTTTTTTATTTTCTGTTTTTATCTGCTATCATTATGTCAAGTTATGTTTATATATTTATTTTGTTTATTTATTTTTGGATACACTTTATTTTATGTGTACTCATTCTTACTTCATTTTTATCTATTTTTTATGGGATAAATCGTTCCAATGTTCATGATATTTGATGCCTCACAATAATTTCTAGCCAGGGAGGATTAGGAATGCCTTTATGGACTTGTCCTAGGATATCATGGGTGACCGGTATGGGGTGGACCTGAGTTGGGTCCAGACATTGACTATCAACATTTAATTTAGTTTTGTGATTCTATTTGGATAATCATAAAATAAATCAAATTGACATATTTTTTACCATTTAAGAGTTTATATTATTATAAAAAGTAATTTTAATATAAATTGGTTAATTTTTTTAATATATAAAGATCTATCACAGTAAATGTCTATAATGAATTTGGGGATCACCACAGGATTGTGGTAGATATTATAGGTAGTGTCTGATATATTTCAATGTATGAATTCAATAATGTATCCTCAGATGGATGGGTAGATAGAGTGGAAACAATATAAATTATTTTAAATTATATAATCCTATATGTCAGACTGTGATAGAGATTTTGCATTTCTATTGAAATGATTTTATATAGAAATGGACAAAAATCCACTATTTTCATGTAACAACATAGTGAATTATTTTTAATTTTCTTTAATTAAACACTTTGTAAGTATTATATCTTAATTCTAATAGTCATTAAACCCTGTATAATTTAACAAAAAAATGATATTTTGAAAATAAATCAATATCATATGGGCATAGATTATAATTCCATGAATTTTAATCAAAATTATAGATTTATAACTTAGGGGTTTTATTTGGAAACAGATATATATTTATAAGGTTTTACAAGACCATATTTTTGGATAACTTATATGAGTAATATGTTTTTTCCCTTATATTTATCATGTTATCACGATTTAATTATCTCTTTATGAGGTGACCTACCACCAATAAGTTTCTTCACATATTAAAAAGGGAAAAATATATATTATGCATATCACAATTAAAAAGTGATGTTGATATACTTTTTAACATGAGATAATTTTTATAAGTCAATGTTGGGGTAGATATGAAATTTTTTGTATAGAAACAGATAAACCATATTGAATATAACCTATATCTGGGAAGAATGCCAGTAATAAGGTTCCTTTATATGCATGGATGGGTCTAAATGAGCACTGGTTTTTCAGAACATAAATACGTGACTTTTCACCCATCTAGAATAAATTATTATCAACATTTAAGGTTAAACCCCATGAAGGTGGATAAAATGACTTAAACTTTACCTTTATAATTTTTAATTCCTTTATTTTTATATCTTAATATACTAATTTTTCATATTACTGGTTTTATAGATTCATTAATGTTGATACATATATGTGTAATAAAAATAATATATTTTATTTTATAATATATAGTCCACAACATTTTATATTTTAATTAAAAATTGCATCATAATGGGAAATAATAAAATTTTTCAGATAAAAAATAACATATGAAAACTTTTAGAAATGTCAAAATTTAGAAAATTTTCTTATTTATTTGGTTAATATTTATTATAAGAAAAATATTCATATTGGAATATTAAATATCACATATTTATTCAATTTATTTAGTTCCAATAATATTTCATAAATTTAATTACCTAGTTACACTATAATATGATTTAATAATAAAAAAATTAAAATGAAAGTAAATTCTGAAAATAATAGGGGAAAGGTCAACCAAGAATATTAAAAAATATCTCTTTTAATTTTTAATTCATTTGTATGTCATGAGATATTTTATGATTAGTAAAAATAACCTAGAGTAAATCAAGAATCCATGAACATCCTTAATGGAATTTCATATTTATTCATGATAAATTTATTATAATCAAAACCAAAAATAAAAATTCATATATATTTTCCCTCAAAATCCAAGGATGTCAGGTGTATTTACAAGGAAAAAGGCACTCAAAATTTCAATTTACATGAATACATGGTCCCATATAAATCATCTAATAAAAATGGATGAATAAATTTTTTTTTTATTTCCTAAAAATAAATAATTTATAACATATATTAATGGTTTGGGATTATGTATTATGATTATTGGATTGGAAGAATAAAAAATCATTCATCACATAATATATCTTATAGATGTATATGTTATTTTTTCACATGATCACTTCCTAAATGTAACCAATAAATGTTTCGGTAAAAAAAAGAATAACAAGGATTTTAGAATAGAAAATTAATTTATTGTCATTTTAAAGGATAAGTAAAAATGTTTTAATTATGTTGTGATATGAAAAAATTTGATTTTCACATAATTTTAAATTTATCCATAGATTCAAAGTATTCATTTCATTGGAAATTGTATGGAGTACATGGTATATACACATAAACATATGGATTTCTTTTAATTAAGGGTTTTGTTTCAACTTAAAAACCAATAAATATTTTAACAAAACTAAAAAAATTAAAACCTTGATTATAGTATTAAATGATAAAATACAGAAAAAACTAAACATATGTATAAAACACCTCAAAAAATTAATTTTTCATTCTCTAGGAACTTGTTAAGGAGTAAATGAGAAACATCAATGAGGTTCTTTCAATAAAAGTTAATCCACTAAACTCATAAATAATTTTATATTAACAAAGTATTTCTATTTCCACCTAGTCATTATAGAACCTATATAAGTTAATGAGAAAGGGAGAGACATAATAAAAGAGATTATATCATATTTTCCTAAGTTTTTACAAGTCCACATCCTTATGCATCAAAAAATATTGAGTTTAAGTAAATAAATAATATTCTTTCACATTGAGGACCATTCTATGTTTATAGTTTTAGAGAAATAGCCATGAAACATAAATAAAAAAACCATAAAAGATAAAGTGGACACTTCCAAACATTATCCATTTCAAATAAACTAAAATAACTAAAATAATGCATGATATCTTTTATAAAAAATCTATGAGATTTTGAAAATGAGTTCTTCAAATTCCATACCGATCATTAAAACCTACGAAAATAAGGGATGATCATGAAAATAATAGTAAGGTTTAAAAATAGGGAAACCATTAGTGCACTTATAAGTAATAAAGCCCATGAAAAACCCTTTCATGATATCATAACATTTTACCCAAAAAATAAAATATCATTCTTTAATAAACACCATTTGTTTTACCTTTTTTAAAAACAAATGATTTCATTTAAAATAATTAAAAAATAAATAAAATTCGTGTAGTTACGTTGGTACATCATCACATTTTACCCTTATAAAACCCATACATATTGGATTAACCATATGACTAACTTCCAATACAATTATATAGAGAATATAATCATTACCCAATGCATTGGAGTTCTATCTAGGCATACACATAGTTTATATTATAAATGGATCACCAAGAAGTATATGGGCACAACAATCATTTATAATGTCCATGAACCACAAAATGAAAAACAAATCATCATTAAATTAACTATTTCAAACTCGTTGGTAGATTACTTTCAGATAAAAACATACTATTATTTTTACAAATCGTATTTTTAAAACAAAATAATATTTTCTTTTTAAAACCAATTTTCAATAAAAAAAATATCCAATAAAAAGTAAATATTTTATTTACTTTAATAAAACATTAAATATTAAACAGCTATCCAAAATGAAAATAATTTCCGCGATAGAGAAAATTTCAATGCCATTATGTACATTTAGAATAGAACATACTTTTTGTAATTTTCCAAATCATTTCATATAAAACACATATAAATAATAATTTATTAAAAAAATGAATGACATAAAAAATAAAAATAAATGTTCCTTTATAATCCTTTTACACAGATAAAATAGTTTCAAGAATATTTGCATGTTGATTTTTTTTAAAATTAAATTTCTAAACATTCAAAGTGACCCATACCACTTCGAACATTTTAATCATAAGACCAATGAAAGATTAAAATTCAATAAAACATTAAATAACATGATAATTGATAAATTATGGATACATAGTGTTATGGGGGTTGTATATACACCTTATAAAAGAATAAAGGTTCATATCGTAAATACATGCCTCAATGAAAGAAGATTGAGATGAAATCCCTTACATCTATGGTATCATATGAATTCAAAACCCTAAAAGTAATAATCATAAAAATAAAAAAATTTAGTACCATTAAGATAAAAAATGTTAATGATATAATATTCAAAAATGGTGTATTATATAAACCACAAAATGTATGTTAGTGGTTATTATGACATTTATCTCACAAATGTAAAACATGAGATGAATATCCCATACATTGAGTTAGACTTTCCATGTGTGTCTTTAACATTCAAAATAATAAATTTATGTTAATAATTTAATTTCTTCAGAACCTATTTAATGTTTATTTTTTAATTTATTTTATTATTTACAATTTTGTAAACAACTACTTAAACCACTAAGTTTACGTTAGTTATTTTGACAATAATCAGTTATTATGTCAAAACTGCCTTTGGTATGTGAAGTATTGTCAAAGGGTTTCTTATATAACAATATTCATTATAATAATTGTTAACTAATTATCATATTTATTCATCCATTAAATTTTTGAATCACATCATGGAATATTATTATGAAAAATTTAACAATGTTCAAATCATAGAGATAGTATACAATACATACGCATGGGTAACATTTCCATTTTTCAATGATCATTATGGAAATAAGGTGTGTAATATTTAACATTTAAGCATTAAATTTACATAAAATATAAAATATTATTTATTAATATATACTTATATATATAAGTAATTTTATCTAAAAGGAATCACATCTCTTCAGGGAGGAGGTAGTCCACCCGTCCACGAACGATGTTATCACATTTTTCAATGTGTGATTGTGTAATAATGAAAATGATATATTATATTTCCAGAATAGAAATTATGTCATGAATATTACTAAGATGTTATTTATATAAGATTTTATCAATTAATCCCTTCCATAATACATTCCATGTAATGATTGAGCATATCACATTTCTTTGAAGGTGCGTTAATCTTCACGTCTAATAACAATGTTATCATATTTACAAAAAAAAAATTAAATCATGAAAGTATGCATATATAATAATTATATATGTATTAATACATCCTAAATATCACACACACACAGAGAGAGATATATATATAATAAAAAAGTTCCACTAAAATTATTAATAATTAGCAGTGGTAAAGGGTAAAATGAATGACATCATTGTGTGAGGTGGTAATTATACGTAAATGAATGATAACATTGTCACAGTGTTTATGGAAGTATATGTATGTTTAGATAGATAAATTAACATAAATATAAATATAAATATATAATATTAATTTCATTATATTATAATCTAATAATAAGAAATTAATGGGTGAATAAATAAATAAAACATAAATTCACATTGAATAATGTTACAACTATTTCGGGTAACTCCATTTGGATTTCACCAAAGTACTTATTGGATTGATTAATTCCCAAGGAGATTAATCTAGGATTAATTGATGGATCTTTGGATATTATTTAGGTTGATTTTGGTTTAGATAAAGTGTCTTGATATGTGTGAGAAAATGGGAATGGTGGGTTTCTTTTTATAGTGGAGGGGGAGTGGCATTATTGTATATTATTTAAAATGGAATTCCACCAAGATTTTTCACTTGTAAAGTGGATCCAATAGTGATAAAAATTATAAAAAAGGGAGGATAGGATCCATATTTTACCATCATATTTCTTTCGAACATTTTTTCTAGGTTATTTAGGATCTTAAGGTAAAGGTTTAGTCTATTGTTAATCAAATATTCCTTTGAAGCACTAAAATTAATTTTGATTATATTCACTAATAATATTGTCCATCAACAATGTTGAAATTGTTGAAAACTATAAAACACGATGATTAAAAATATTCATTTCATTTTTACCAAATTTTTACCACAAATGTGGATAAAATTAATGTAAAATTATCCCTGCAAAATGGATGAAAACATGGGGTTTTATAGTAAATAATCTCAAAAGCATCCTAGGTTTTATATTCAAAATCAGTGTGAAATTGTTTCTAATGACATAAATTAGTGTAACAGATATAAAATTGATCTAAGTATACATTAAACCCTATTAAAATCATATTTTAACAATATTAATAAATGAAAAAAAGGTAGTTTTAAGGTAAAATTAAGTATCATTCATTATTCATCGAAATATTAAATTTTGTGTAAAAATACCAAAAATTTACAAAAGTCAATTTTTATATTTAAATATAAAAAATAATGTTTAAGTTTTCATAAAAAAATTATAAATGCTTCTAAATTTGATTTAAAATTGGATCTCCATTAAAAGGTGGTAAAACTAGATTTTGAAAATATATTTTTATATGCATACAGTTGGATTATTTCTTACCTTAAGCCAAAAAAATGTATTAGATGAATATAGAAACCTAAACTAGTAGTTTTAAAAATAAAATATGTATTCATTTTAATTCTTACTAATACAAAAATATAGATGATAACTACCACATAAAATAATAATGTTAACAATATAAATTTTTTCGGTAAAACTTTGTAATACATGAAACTAAGGATTTCAGATAAACTCATTATTTTGTGTAATGTACACAATTCCAAATAGCATCCCTATTTATAAAAAATTACTACTAATTACTAAATATTAAAACATATGAAAAATACTTATTAATTCATTACCTGGGATGTTACATCTTTCTCCCCTTTTGGAAATTTCATATTTACAATTTTATTCAACTATTAAATAAGGTATGATATGTCTCCCTCATATAATTTTCCATTTCCCATGTTTTCTCCCAGACAATATAATATTTCCATTATATAATAACATTTTGAATCACCTTATTATACAACACTTTAATTATATGGTCATGAACCAGGAATGGTTATCCCTCGTAAGAAATATTATCTTCTAGGTGAACTACATCAGGTATCAAAACATGAGGTGAATCTAGTACATACTTCTATAAAAATGACATGTGAAATACCTTCCGCAACATGGATAAAAACAGAGTTAAAAATAGTTTGTGGTAAAGTAATAAAAAATTCTCTAGGATTTTATATGGTCAGATGAACTATAGAATCATCTTCCCTTTTTACTAAAATGCATCAAACTTTTAAATTGAGAAACTTTTAAAAAGACTTGATCACCTACCAAGAAAGAAAGATATTTTCTATGGTTATACAAATAAATATTCTTCCCACTATGATCTATCCTCACGCATTGATGAATCAAATGATATTTCTCATTCGTTTACTCTACCAAAACTGGTCCCATGAACTTCATTTCTCGAATTTCATCCCATAAAGAAGGTTTCTAAAATCAATTTTCATATAATTCCTCAAAAGGTTTAAAAAATATACCGGAATGAAAACTGATATAATAAAAAAACTAAAAATATGAAATATTTCAATCCCTGCTTCTATGAAAATTGATAATTGTGTTCCGTACATATATTTTTGGGTTTTTAAATAAATGAATTTTTGTTTTTTATTTTTTTTCTTTCCAACTTGTGAGAGTTTTGACTTTTTTTTATTTTTTACTATCAGCATCATAGAATATTTGAAAAATCAATGAAGAGGGATTGTTTTTTATCATAAATTAACTTTTCACTATGGTTGAATTGATGCAGTGTGATGCTGAATTTTTTAATGGAAATGAATCTCAAAATTCCTGTGCAGAACTGGTACACATCATGTAATGAGACTACATGACATGTAGTTTCAGTTCATGATGTTCCAATGGACAAGTTGTGACATCAATACATATTGTGCATT
Source organism: Viscum album (assembly GCA_963277665.1). Lineage (NCBI taxonomy): Eukaryota > Viridiplantae > Streptophyta > Magnoliopsida > Santalales > Viscaceae > Viscum > Viscum album. Next base: position 1,516,911,308 of record OY728163.1, read on the forward strand.
GAAAGTACACATTATGTAATTCTAGAACATCATGTGATAGCAATAAACAATCAAATTTATGAATGATATTTGAAGAATATTATTATGGAAGTGGAGGAAAAAATAATAAGTACACGATGTGTATCCTAATTACACGTCATATAGGGTTTCAAATTTCAAAAAAAACACAGCTGAGATTCACTTACATGTCACACGGATTTAGAAAAAAGTAGATCCCATGTACAGAACATGTATCCAATGTACACTTCACGAGAGAGGTCAGGTAGAACCCAATTGAAGCCTATAAATAGAGGCATTGGATACTATATTAGGAATTCCAATTCGACTGTACAAAAATACTTAGAGAAAAGAAACTTTACCCAATCTGAGTTCTTTCATTATTTTCATTATTTTTATGTTTCTATCTCTCTTTTATTCTTTCATCACTAAGATGAGGGGTTAAAACCAGAATGTTCTTGGGAAATGTAATCGATGGGGGAAGTGTTGTTGGATTTAATTATATTTATAATTCATGTCTTTAGTTTTAATAATTTCATTTTTCAACATCATATCCATTATTTTTTTTCGTTTATCATGAAAATCAATATTAAAATAAAAATGGGGAATTTAAATTGTTCAACTAACTAAATAATGATGTCATAACCATTTTCAAAATTAGAGGAAATTATTTTTAAACTTTTTATCAAGATAAAATTAATTTCCCAACAATAGAATTTACTAGACCATGATAAATATGGTATTTACACATTAAAGAAGTGATACCATGATCATAGGATGTTACTCATCTCAACTCTGATAAAAATAATGAATTAATAATTCTATTTTCTCAAATCCAAATGCACATGAACCTGGAAATTAAAAAACCTCACCACGATTCTCAAAAATTGTTCTCAAGGCAACTAACCAATCTTCTTCACTTTATATTCTTCATTAATTTTAAAAATTCTAATAAAACCCATATTCTCTCATTTCTTTCCTCAATTAAACTTTTGTAAACACTAATTAAACTAAATTATCCATCTTTGCGGGTTCGATCTGAAACATTCATAGTACAACATTCCAATTAATCGAGTAGAATATTTATGGTTTCATAAATTTTATTTTTTTATTGTATTGTAGGGAACTAATGATTCCCTAAGGGGATATCAAATAGGCTATGTTACTCAGGATGGTATCCTTTATGTTTTTAAAATGATTTCAATTTTTAAATATAATTTTTTATTTTAATTCCACATTTTACACTAGGTATTTTGTGCTATTAGTTTGTAGGTTTTAAAATTATTACATGCAGAACTACTACATGCAATCAATGGAAAAAAGGAATCATTGATTCAACAAAAAATTATGAACCAATCCATGATTTTAAGGAAGAAATGTCAATAATAGGGAATGACCAACATCCGACTGATGATATTAAAAGAGACCAGGGGTTGTTGATGCTCATTGACTATGTGTGATAATCAAACACACTATTGTAACTGATCATCACATCGCCCCCATTATAGGAAACCATATAAAAATTAAACATGCACTCATCTAGAGGATGAAAAACACTGTGCTAATCATTAAACTTCTTCATGAAGATCGATCAAGAATTTGGGATATTTCCTTGAGATGTGTGATACATTTCAATTTTAAAATGTCTCAACTGATGTGGTAAGACATAATATTTTTCAATTATCATTATCATATCATGCCTGAAATTAGATTCAAAGCCTACATGAAGATTCCATCACTATATAGGATGAGCTGGATAATAATTTCTTCATCCTATTCTTTCCACCTTATATATCAATAGATATACATGTAAACATTTTATACCTTTTTCAATTTAATGATAATTCATTGTATTATACTTGATAATAGTATAAGTAAATGACTCATAAGTTCAATAATTATGGAATAGAACCATGTCTACTAATAAAAACATTTTATAAGTGATGGTCATAAGAAAACAGGTCAATTCCTATTCTTACAGATGGAGGATCCTTAATGAATAAATCAACTGAAGGAAGTTAAAATTTACTAGATGAGATGAAAAGAAACATATTCCAATGACAAGGATAATAGATACAGTGAAAAAGAATCAATAAAATCAATAATAATGACTAGATGGTAGTAAAACATGGTTCGCTGACCCAGAAGATGGGCATCGTGATGGGCCATTAGAAAAACCTCCAATTTACCATTGTAGAAGAGGTAAATTATGCTAATTTAAATCTGGGAAATAAATTTCAAGGCTGTAGAACACCACAAAAATGGAAAATATTTCAACATAGGTCACAAGGGTTACAACAGAATGCACATAAACGTCACACACTGATGAGACATGTCCATTCATTGGTGAAAATATTGGCAACATTCAGGACTTATTCAGGGGGTTCACTCAAGATAATAAAAGAAAAAGAATCAAACTAAAAGGTCACATTTTTAAATCTGTTGAATAACGTTGGCCAAATCCCTAAGACACATAGAGAAAAAAAAGAACATATTCCAAGATTACCTAAAGAATACCCACGTGGAGATTTGAATTCTATATAGCTTAAAAGTGGAAGGAAAATGAAAGGAAATGGAATATATTTTTTAAGTTGACAAAGAGAGGAAATAAGTGAATAGGATTATGATGCTGACAAAGGAAAATGTTTTTGAAGAAGAATAACCACGTCATTACATTCAAATTATGGATTTTCCAAATAGGATGGTGAAAAAAGAACAATATACAGAGAGGTAAGTTTCTTGAACATTTTAGAAAATTTCATATTAATATAATTTTTGGAGATTCTCTTAAGAACATTCAAATATATGAAAAATTCATGATAGAGATGGTATGAAATAAGAAGCTAGATGACATTGGTACCATCCCAATCACCGTAAAGTGTTCAAAAGTGGTATCAAATGACCTACCTAAGAGGAAAATAGACCTAAGTAGTTTTTCAATTACCAAAATTACCAGATATCAAAAATGTGGGAAATATTAGTGTGACTGAGGTGAGAGTGTTAATATCATTGCATCCAAGACATTCAAGAGTTTTGGACTCGATGGAATAATGAATAGAATAGTAATTATTCAATTAGAATATTCAACTTTGAAATCCCCAATAGGATTCACCGAAGAAATCCTGATCAAATTCGACCAATTCTTCTTCCTCACCGAATTTCAAGTGATTGATATGGATTAGAAAAGTAATACAAACTCTCTTAGAAGATTATTTTTAGCCATAAGGAATTCACTGATTGGTGTTTAGAATGAAGAACTATATCTGAGAGTTAGAAGTGACAAAGTTAGTCTCAACATCCACCGGGAAATGAAGAACTATGATTTGAAAGAGGAAAGTGGGTTTGGAGAAATAGAAGTAACTGAAGTTAGGTACGTCACTAATATTGAGAAGTTTCATGAGTTAGATGCTCTTATGATGGTTGATTTTCGTCCAAAGTGGAAATAGAATATGAAGTCCATAACCATTTAAATTCAAAGAGAGAAAGAATCAAAAACATTTGAGAAAGTTTAGAAGGTATGGATAAATAAAGAACATCCATATCGTTCACCATGATTGAGAAAGAAATAGTGTATCAGTCCAATGTAGATTAATTAATTACTATAATCTGGTAGAATTAATCTATTCAGAGTAGAGGGAAATAGGAAAACCTTTATGGATATGACACAACTGAGACCATTCATGGAACCTAAAGATACACACTATTTTAAATCAACCTTTCAATGAGATGATATTGAAGGATGTAAGGTTTATCCAGTGATGTTAATCAAAATAATTTTTGAAAGGAAACATACATTTTTTTCATATTTATTTCCCCTTTATAGAGGAATGAATGATATCAATCCTAATATTTGAAATTTCATTGATAAATAGACTTTTATTTCTCTTTTATATTTTAAATTTTTAGGACCATAAATACCCAAGGAAGCAAAAATCAACATGAATGAAAAGAAGTCGCATGCCAGAACCTCAACAACCATGATTGAAGAAAAATTTCAATGTGGGTAAAAGTTTCAATTCTGTATTTATCTATCATATTCCACACATTTTAAAATTATTTAGAGATTTAACATCTAATTGAATACACACACATGAGTCATTATTTAATCAACTGATCTAGGATACATACACTTCTTAGGAAAATTATCATGCCATGTATTTAAATTCCATTTTCAATAAATTTGAATGATAATAATTGAGAAAAAAAATTAGTATATATAACCATGTTGATTAGGACAAGAATAATCATGATCTCGGGGAGCATGATTATCATTGTAAATGAATTTTTTCATAGAGTTTCCAATGTTTTCAATTTTTCATGTTTTCATTAATTGATTTAATTATTTGTATGCATTTTCATGAGTTAATGACCCAACTATTCATCTCATTCCTAAGACATCAACTGATCCAACATTTTCCTTTCTTTATATTGTTTGTTTCTTGAGAAATAGAAGCATGTTTTCTTTTAGAATGTTATTTTCATCTTATTGAAGCCATGACTGAACAAAATTAATTTTAAAATGATTGAGGCATTATTTTTCTTATCCCTTATCCAGAGACACACCTTGAATTAACCATTTTAAGCCCTTACAATGCACAAATTTCGTTATTAAAGAAATGAGCCATGTTAAAAGCCTATTTTATCCATTCATGCCTTCCTATAAATGTTTTTAAAAATATATAAAACAATATGTGTGGGGGTGGAACATATTGGTTATACCATGATGTATTTTGTTGTTGATATCTTGTTGGGGGATTCTTGATTGTGATATGGGAAATTCGATGACATATTTCATTCTATTATACTATTCACCACTCATTCTGTAAAAAAGAAAAAAAATGTTTACAAAAATTGGGTTGTGTCTTTGGATGATGAAAAATAACTATTTTCTAGACTAATGATTTGTGGTCATAAATGGTTAGGTTATGGCTGTGATATTTTTCATGATCATAGATTTTAAAAAAGAAAAAAAGAGAGGTTGATTCCATTATTATACTTTCATGTTCTATGAGCCCACTTTGAGCTTTTTGGGGGGAAAGAAGAGATGACATTTGAAAAGGGAGAAAATAATTTAGTTTATCTATTGTTTTCATACAAAATTATTTAGAGTCAATAATTATTTATTAGATTTACTTTTTACACCATTTACCAAGGTACCCTGAAGCCTCAGAGTCATTTAAACCTTTACGGTGAATCCCTCATTATTAATTGTGATTTTTTTCCTTACATGGTGTTGATATTAGATGATTTACTGGCAGATGTTATGTTACATGTTCTTGAGGTATTTTCAGAATTATATTTATAATTTTACCCTTATGATGAGTGAAAAAATTAATGTGAGGTAAGTTACAAGTATCTCACATATGGATAATAAATTGAGAAAAGAAAAATAAGGAATAAAAATTCTTGTTTGTTTCAAATAAAGAAAAATAAAATACATGGTTAGCTTGTTTATTTGAAAAGTGTTCCATTAATGAATTTTCCTATATGATGATCGAAAATTTGATTTTCCATTTCATCAATTTCTTTTATTGAAATTGGAATTGAATAATGGTATGTTAAAAGAACTTTTTAGTTTGTTGAGATTCCATCCATGCGGACAAGGCTGAATAAATGTGTGTGTCTGGGGGGTATTTGGATAAGTGTATTCCACACACATATTTTTGAGTGTTTTAATAAATTATTTTTCTATTTAGTTGATTAAAATTTTCAATTTTTGAGAATTTTGACTTGTTTTATGTTTTATTGTAGGAAAAATTGAATATTTAAAAAAGGTACAAAAATAGATGGTTTTTGGATCTTGTGGATACTTTGTGTTGTGGACAAATCGAAGCAGAAAAATACCAAATTTTTGAGAGATAAGGAAGCTATAAATTCTTGAGAAAAACTAGTACAGGTTGTGTACTGAGAGTGCAAGACATGTAGTTTCTGTTCATTACATATTGCTCGACAAGTCCTGACATGTATACAAGATGTGAATGGCAAGTACACATAGTGTACCTTCAGTACACGATGTGACAAAAGTAAAACAACAAATTTATGAACAAGATTTGTGCAAGATTCTGATGGATATGGAGGCAACACAAGAATGGTTTACATGACATGAATACCAAGTAAATTTCATATAGGGGTTAAATTTAAAAAATATCATTTGATATCCACACAAACTTCACACACATTCACAAAAAGTAGATCACAATTACATGACGTGTAACCCTAGTACATGTTGTCATGGTGGTCAAGGTGAACCCTATTGAAAGAAATAAATAGAGGCAATGGATACTGCATTGGGGATTCCAATTTGAGTGGAGGAAAATATTTGGAGAAAATCCACTATAAAAAATCCATGTTCATTCATTCTCTTCATAATGTTATATTTTCTCTCTCCATTTTATTCTCACATCACTAGGATGAGGGGGAAAGTCAATCATGTTCTCAGGAAATGTAATCTACGGGGGATGGGGCATTATATATAATTATTTTTTTATAATTCATGCTTTTGGTTTTCAAAATTTCATTTTTCAATATCCAATACATTTTTTCTTTTATCATGACCATCAATATTAGAATCAAAAAGGAAAATTTAATGTGTTGAACTGAATACCCTAGATTTGGCATGACCATTTTTAAATTTAGTGGGAATTGGGTTTAAACTTGTTATCGAGATAAACCTGATGCGTTAACACCATAAATAATAAGACCAAAGGAAATATAGTATTTTCGCATTAAAGAGGAGATTCCATGATAGTTGGATATTGCTCATCTCGAATCTGACACTAATAATGAATGAATTAATCAATTTTCATAAATCTAATTGCACCAGAACTGAGAAATTAAAAAACCTCATCACACTTTTGGAAATTGTTTTCAAACCAACCAATATATCAACTACACATTTCATTCTTCATTATTTTCCCCAAATTCAAATCAAAACCATCATCTCTCATCTTTTTCCTCAATAAAGTCAATCTAAATTACAATTAAACTAAATTCACCATCTTTATGGGATCATTCCAAAACATCCCTAATACTACATTTCTATTAATTGAGTAGCATAGTTTGGGTTTTATAATTTTTTTTCATATAACTATTGGGAACTAAAAATGCCCTGTGGGGATATCAATGATCCATTAATCAATAACAAAGCATATCTTCAATGGTTGGATTAGTATGCTTAGACTATCTATAAAATTAATTAAAAAATCTGTACAAAAATTCCATTCATTAACCAATAAATATGAATTCAATTCCAAAAATTTGATTTTGACATGGTATAATGGTGTGATGAAATTGAGGAGCCACTACATGTAACCTGACGTCCTCTTTTAGATATAGTGAAGAAATATTACCTAATGACATTATCTTTTGAATGGGAATAAAATGTGGTGATATAGATAATTGATCAAAACTAAACCAAATAAAATTATTACCTTGATATATCTTTGGATATCCAACAAAAATCTATTGATATATTCTCTCATTTATAATATTGCAGTAGAAATGACTAAAAAACCATATTTTGTAAATTTCTTCATGATTCAACCACATGACAAGTAAAAAAATCATGATTTTATCAGAAATATCTATTTTCATTTCGTCTCACCATTAATATTTTCAAATATCTTTGTACATCTTAGTGATGAACAATAAATGGAGAATGAATAACTATGAGATTTAGTGAACAACTATTTCATCAATAGGGAATCAATAGGAACAAAAAATATTTGTTATAATCATAAAACACCTTCTTCATCAATACTAAATTTAGTAAAATTAAAATTTTTATCATATTCTACCTGTTAATGGAAGAATTGATCCTCCTTTGAAGCCCTCATAATTCATTCTAACAATGTCAGATGTGCTGAAACCTGAATCAAAACAAAGGATTTATATGATTCCAAAACATCTAGGATAGAATTCATCAAATCATTAACCGAATGGTAATATTTTATATTTAATATATTAATCAAAAAAGAACTTTTCCATCTCAAACAATTTTACATCCTGTTTACTTTTCTAGGATGTTGAGGAATCATGTAATCATAATTCTTGATTAGTTCCAGTCATATTCTTTATATCATGTTCAATTAATTCGTAGTTAATATACACTACAATATTTGTGGATAATTATATATTTCACACTTTAATCTATACAAATGATTCATTTGAATTTTTAAAGAAAAAACAACTTTATCTAATTACAAATCATGTGTAGGGTAATTCAACTCATGAGGTATCAACCAACATGAATAATAAGCATTTACCTAATCATTATTCACCAAGGAAAACCTTCTAATTAATTTCAATCATAAATGTAGATGAAAAATTAACCATTTAATGAATGAACTCCCAAAAAAGAATCATTCAAAAATATTCTTTACATTTTTTGAAAACAATAAGAACATTATTTTATCAAGATGAACTTAAATTATTTTCGAGTTAACTTAGTCAGGGGTCAAGATAACAGAGAATTTTTTTAAATAACTACCGATTGTGTCATAATAATCCAAAAAAAACCATGAATATTAGTGATATTTGTGGGTACAATACATTCTTATATAATATTAGTTTTATTTATATTACGATTTTTCCAAAATTTAGAAATAATTTAAAAAAATAATTAAATATATTGCTACAAATATTCAAACATATTGAAATTTCCATAATATTTTATTTTCTTTTATTGATTAAAAACAACCCATTGATACCTTTCACATTCCTATTTAATTTTACAAAATACTAAAATATCATCTCTAAATCATACCAATAACTTATCCAATAGTTTTTTTCTATCCTAAGTAGAACAACCAAAGGAAAATAATTAAAAAATTATCCCATTCGATGAAACATTCCATTTTAAATTCACTAATAATATTAAAAATTGAACAACACTAATATAATTCATCAAAAAATGATATATTAAAAGTTTACATTTTGGTGATTTGAAAAACCCATAACATCAAATATAAATTCCAAAGCATGGATCCATACTTTAGATACCTCTAGGTTAGATGATCCATTGAATTATGGGGGATGTTTATTCATGAAATGATCCACAATATACATGTTCCATTAGTGTTGATATGTTTCTTCCATATCATGGATAAGACAACCACTTATTTCTGGAGTTAGTTATTGAATCACTACTATAAATAGTTCTATTCCAATTCCAACCATCATGGAGTGTCTATTCAGAAAGATATTTTATACTATGTTCCTTCCCACTAATGTTTACTTATTTCCTCTATAGAAAACAATTTCCTAAAAAATATTTAGATAATGAAACATGAAAATATTTAAATTCTATATCATTTTAAACTAACCAAATTGTATAATCATTCTAGTGAATACTATTTACATTATACTAACCTATAAAGATGTTTAAACTGACCTACGATACCAAATATAAGGTCCCTTTTTTAAACATTAAATAATCCTGATTTTCAGTTGAGAAATTAACTTCTCTATAATTGAGGATCTTTTTTGGTATATAGTTTTAGAAAATTAGGCCATAATTCATACATAGAAAACCCATAAAATACAAAGTGGACACCTCCAATCAATATCCATTTTCCCCAAAAAATAAAACATTTAAAATAAATCATGATCACTATTTTTAAAAAGACATTATGTATTTTAACTTAACTTCATGCAATCCCTTAACCATCATTAAATCATATTAAAAACATTTTTTTTTGATTGAAATAAAAATATCAGTAAGGGATATAAAAATAAGGAAATATTTAGTCAATTTATTTACATTGAAATTCATGAAAAACAATTTCTTTAAAACATAAACTTTTACCCCAAAAGAGAAAAATAAGTATTTTAAAAATATTATTTTTTTACCTTTAAAAATATAAATATTTCATGAAAATTCAATACAAAATATAAAAAATTCAAGTTGGTACCTTGTGACAACATCACATTGTACCCATACAGAACCATTATAGGTTAGAATTACAACATGGTCAACTTCCAAAATAATTTTCTAGAGAATAAAATCATTACCAAATGCCTTATTATGATATCTACGAGCACCCATTATTTATGATATAACATTCTAACCAAAAATATTTTGGTACACCCATGATTTATAATTCCCATGGACCACAACATGAAATAAAACATTTCATAATTTTTAAAAATATCTTTTAAATTTGCATGAAAATCACTTTAAGATAAAAAATACCATTATTCTCAGAAATCCCATTTTAAGTAAAAAATTCACCATTATTTTTAAATTGAAATCTCAATACCAAAAAACACAAAAGGTATTTTTTTTCTTTTAAGAAATCACAAATCATTCAAAGTAAGAAAAAAATAAAATAATAACCATAGAGGTGGAAAAATAATTCTTTTAGTGTATATAATGAATAGAACATTGATTTTGTAATTTATAAAATAGTGATGTATAAGACATGAAAGAATATTTCTTTAGGATAAAAAATTGAATGAAATTAAAGTTAGAAATAAAATTTATTTTATAATATATTTATATATATAAAATAATATCAAGAATATTAACATCCATAAAAATATTTGAAAAACCAATATAATACATTGAATGTGTCTCACAACACTTTGAAGGCTTAAATTGTTATCCCCAGGAAGGATTCACATTTTAAAAAACATTAAATAAATTTATAATAGATAATACATGGATATATAATTTCAAGGGGGATTTATATATAACAAATAAAATAATAATGGTGTCTATCATCAAGAAATGCCACTATGAAAGGTGTTTGATACAAAATTCCTTACAAATATGGTAATATAAGAATCGGAACCAAAAAAGTAATAATCGTAAAATTGGAAATTTAAATACCATGATGATAAAATAATTATTGATTTAATACATAAAAATTATAAGTAGATATACCAAATAAAATATGTATATGGTGATTTTGACATTTATCTCACATATGTAAAAAATGAGATGAAAATCCATTTCGTTGAGTCTAAGTTGTCAGTTTTTTCTTTATATTCTAGAATAATAAACATATGTTAATTATTTAAATTCTTCATAACCTCTATAAATTTTATCATTAAATTAATTTAACTTATTAATATTTTGTAAACAAATATTTATACAACTATGATTAGGTTGGGTGATTTTACCATAGTCATTTTATGTGTCAAAAAATGACTCTGGAATGTCAAATGTGGTCAATGGGTAATTAAATAAAAATCTATAGAATAATAATAATAAATCAATATCATTTTTATCCATAAATTACAATTTTAAATAAAATCAGGAAACATGGTTATAAAAAATGAACCAACAATATAATAATGGAGATGTTAGGGCGTATATACACAGTAGTAACATTTCCATTTTCAATGATTCTTATAGATTTAAGGTAAAAAATATTAATATTTAAATAACAAAAATTATATAATATATACCATATTATATATTCATATATACATATATATAAAATTATTGTGATGTAAAAGGAATTTCATCCCATTGAGGAGGTAGTATTCCACATGTCATTGGATGACGTTATCACTTTTTCAATGTGCGAAAGGGTAATTCTAAAAATGATATATTATATTTCTAAAAAGATAATTATCTAACTAATATAATTTTTATTTTATGTATGTCAACTATTTTATTTATTATATCGACCTTTAATACATTCCATGTCATGTGTTAATGTATCATATGTCATTAAGGAGGCAGTAGTCCACACATCCAAAAATTATGTTATCTTATTTAAAAAAAATGTAAATCAAGAAGGAAAGAGTTTAAAAAAATTATATAAGTATGAATAAATAATTAATATAAAATATATATCATTTAAAAATATTTTTAAAATCATAATTCTCATCCACAAAGGGTGTTAAAGGAAATAAGAAATGACAACATTACGTGATTATGTAGTTCGTCGTACAGTAGTGGTAATTTCATTACCCATTTTATGGAAGTGTGGGTAGGTGTTGTTCAAGCATTTAACAAAAATCATATGTTTATTGAGAATATTGATTCTATTATATAATTACATAATAATAATAAACGAAGTGGTGAAGAAAGAAAAAAATAACAATTTCACATTGAATGGAGTTCACAACGATTGGGTGGACAAAAAAAAAGAATTAAAATATAATGAATGTTGAAAAATAAAGGAAAGTATAAAGTTCCATAGTTATCTATTCATAGATTTTTTATTTTGTGGGTTAATTTTCCTATTATAAAAACACATCATATCCTTTGTGAATCATCGATCATACCATGATGTAGTGGATGCTCAATTATTTCTTGTACATGGATGGAAAAGGAATTATAGGTCCAATATATATGGTTTATGGTTTGGATTGGTACTAATAAATTTAAAATGCATTATAATTAGATCCCATATTTTTTAGGATATTCCTTCTCTTTCCATAATCTGTTTCCAAATGGAATTTTAATATAGAATTAAAGGACTTTATTGGATATTTTTTTATTAAGATTCCCTTTATTCGTAAGTGAATAGTGGTAAGGTATGAGGCTAATTGGATTCATCAATGAGTATGTATATTTGTGCAATATTTGTGATATTATAATTAATTTTTGTTGACATATAATGAAACACTTTTTTTCCATTATGAATTACATATCTCACATATAAAATAAGTAAAATAAAATAAAAATACAAGAAATGGGAAATATTTTATTACCTCGATGTATAAAATCTAAAATATTGGATGAATAAACCCCATTAAATTAATATTAATATAATGTGTTAATAAAAATACACAAAACAAAATACTATAATTGTGAAATAGTCTTCCTTATGATCAAATAAAAGAATAATGGAACCGATTATAATTATTTCTATAATAGGGAACATTAAAAATATGGAAAATATAAATAAACGTAGACGATGAATGATTTTAAAAAATTGTTTATGGTTATTTATAGGATTTTAAAATAGGAAAATATTGGATTTAAATATTTAGTCGTTAGACATACATATAGTTTTTATGTATATTAATGATGATATCATTAAAGTGTAATATTTATATGGGAGGTTATTTTTTTTAAAATAAAATATATTACATATTTAAAAAAGGAACATAAATTTCATAATTATGGAATGATAATAAATAAAAATGTTACCGTTAATTGAAAATTAAATATTTTTTATCTAAAAAAGTATTATAAATATATATTATATATTTTTAACTAAAAACATAAATTATTCAAATTAATTTTTTAATTTGAGAAAATGGATTCAAATTTTTTTTCTTTATGTCAAAAAATATGGGAAGGAATATTTATAATTTTTAATAAAAAATACCATATTAAAATACTATTATGTTCAATATTTTTAAAAAGAATAAATATAAATTGTCATAAATATTGAATACATTTAATAATATTTACTAATTCAATAAAAAATTAAATTTTTTATATGTAAATTTTTATACTAAATAATGATTTCATCATAAATGTAATCTAACTACCATGAAATTCCATGTTCACCCTTAACCGCCTCAATTTTGTGAAGAGATGTCCCTCATTTTATTTATAAAAGATAAAAACATATACACATAAAAAGATATGTTGTTTCCTAAACATGTAATGCTAACATTAATTCCACTTGAATCCAATTCAATACTTTGGTTCCACATGTCTTAAGAAGAAGCACCGTGACTTCAAAACATAGTTGGATTCTAAGTGATGAATCAACCTCATCATACTATCAATCAACATAATAATATTCTTATTTATTTTTAAACAATTTCAACCAATTAAAAATTTATATTCATCACTATAATAAATAAAATTAACAAAAATATTATTCTATGATAATATATCGTATTTTATTTCTAGATGGTTTATAATAATTTTTTATTGGTAATATGTTTTTATTTGACTCGATTTAATCACCTATATGAATAAATAATTTTTATTTTCTTAATTATAATTATAAATGTTTAAATACTAATGAAAAATTAATATTTTTGTTTCATAATATGAATTCATGTTTTAATATGGTTATATAATAATAAATTTAAAAAAATATCTTGTTTATGTAACTACTCTAGCTTTGTAAAATTACAAGAATTTATAACATTATAGATTTCTTCATTTTGAATTACACATGTAACTTACATGGAGTTAAAAAAATTTATATCTCATTATTAAATCATTATTAGAGTAACATGATTATTTTTAATATCTTTAACCCATAAATTTGGAACACAGGCTGGTTTATTCACCCAAAAACATGATATGAATTGATTGAACTACTAAGATCTAATCCCAACTAAAGACCCTATCTAATTAAAAAAACAACTAATAGATGAATGATTGATCATCATAAACGTTTATTCATTTATGAAACTACTTGTTCCCATTATAAATAATTTATATTTAATTATACACAGGTTTAAATTATACTAGAGTTTGTATGTAGTAATGGAAAGGAGATTCTGATGTCAAAATTTTTTCTTTCTAAACATTATCTATGTTTCCCACATATTACATTTTAAATTTTTTATATAAAGAAACATTTACAACTTTTATTATCTTATTTATCTATTCAATGGATCATTCTTATAATTAATATATTCTCTTTTATTTAATATTAATTATTATATAACCAACGTTTTAATTGGATATTATTCTCAACACAATTTTTTTTGAATTATTCTATATATTGAAAATAATATATTTTATATGGTATAGATAATATCCAATTGAAAATTTTTATGAAATTTTTAATGTTATCAATTGTTTTTAAAACAAAATTTCATGTTATATCTTTCATTAATGTTTGATTCAGAGAATAACTAATCTATATGGGGTTTCATGAACCAATTTTAATTAATTAAATTTTTTTCTTATTTCATCTATAAAACACAATAAGAACAATGGTTTTATAATCTTGGTTACATATTTTGTCATTTATTATTTTTTAGGGAATTCTTATTGCACTTCATATAATTTTTTTAACCTATATATGTTTTAAAAAACATTGGAGTGAGATTTGGTCTTCCAACTCACGCTTTCAAACATTCTTGATTATTTCATCTATGATTTGTATACTCAACACATTATGAATATCAAAATGCATTTCATCTTATTTTTAAGAGTTCTTCATTCCCAATTGATAAGATTCATTTTGATTTATATTAAATAAAATATACCACAAAAAAGGGAAAAAATAAAATCATGATTTATTATATTTTACTTTTATATACATATTAATTATAATAAAAAATAAGTATTTATGAATATTTTTAAAGGAAATAATTTATTGTTTTCTAATCCACATATATCATTCATTAAATCATTTTTAATTTCAAATATATATAACAATCCATCAATTTGGTCGATATATAAACATTAATTAAATTCAAAAATATATTTCATTCAACTATCATACCATTTGTTGTCATCCAATATAAACTTTTTATAATATTCTATTATTTATAATACTAGTTCCTTTAATAGAATATATTATATATTAAAAACTATTTTTTGAATTATGTTTTGTACCTTTTAAAAATGATCTTACTTGTGACCTTTAACATTTTTATGATAAAATGTTCAATGTTTGTGAATTATATTTTTCAATTTCCCAACAATTTTCAATTATTTATCTATTTTTTATCATTAATAAAATTATATTACATTATAATAAACTCTTAATAAATGGAAAAATTCAATTAATAAATTTCAATTTATAATATCCAATACATCTATAATTATATTGATTGTTGTACACCTATATAATAACACCCCTAAATTTTCTAGGAATAAAAAAATAATCTATATAATAATTATTTCTACATATATAATATTTATTTCCTAGAGATGTTGATATTAGTCATTTATTAATGATGTCTAAGTGTTTCACCTTATGTAAATATATATCATTAGGTGGAATAATTAGACTTATTTTGTAATAGTTGTGATTATAATTATATATCCCCTATATAACATCATGAATCTAGTAACCCATATCTGGTGGTCATTTTACTATACTAACATGATATATAATTGACCACATCATAATGGATATAATATTTTCGTAGACATGGGATATTTAATACACACATGATTCTTTAATCAAACTCATTAAAATAGAATATATCTTAAATTTATTTTAAAATCCCTATTTCTTGTCATAAATACATGGTATTTGTTAGATATACAATCTTGGTTTCATGGGAAAATCAAAATATTACAATCTGTGAGGTTAGCAGTTTAGTAAGGGAAACAGGATGTTAAAAGATTTCATAGAATAAATAAAGCATGTATAAAATAAAAAAAACTATATATAAATATAAATTTCACATTACATATTTCATTAAAGTGGAATATATCTAGAAATTTCATAATAATAATGATGATCACTTTCATATCAATAAACAATTTCATAATGATAAAATACATAATGGGAACCATAATAATCCTCACACAAAGGCCTCTTACTTAGACTTAATACATAAATAGATAATGTGTAAACAAAATTGAAAAACAATTTTCTATCATTAGACCTTTTTAATGCATCAAGTGGATATAGTGGTCTATAAAATTGACTTAGTAATTCTAAAACATTCACTATTAGAATGGAATGAATTACAATTCAATGCATAATCAATATAAATATTCATATTGGAAAACAATAAAATTAAATATTAATACATTACAAATTAAATATAGACAAAAACATGACCGTAAGACTTCTATATAAATATTTTTTATGGTATATATAGTGTTTATACCTAGTAAAACGTAATATTCGTCAAAGTATTGTTACATAAATACAATTATTTCAAATGGCCACTCAAAAATTTAATTAGGAAAATAATATATTAATGATTATTTCACATATTTAAACTCTAAAAATTTCTTGAATATTATATAAATTTAATTTCATGAAGGAAAATATCAAAAAATATAAATTAATGATCAATGAATTAAATATTCATGATGGTTGGGAATACATTTTATGTGAAAAACATTTAAAAATTATTTTTTTCACTTCTTTGATAAAATAACGTTATTGATAAGATTTGAAGATCATTGTTTTCAATAATTTGTATGGGAATGAAATCGTGGGTAAATTACATTAATAAATAAAATTATATAATAGAAAAAAATTGAATTTTATTTAAATAAAATATAGACAATAAATAAAAAATTACAAACCAAATAGAAAAAAAATATTTTTTCATAAAAACAATTTAGATATTTGATTATATAGAGATATTTAATCTAAAATAGATCATGTAAAATCCACATATAATAATAAAATAATAAATGAAATTATGTTTAATTTATATAGAACATTTTATTCCCCCAGCAGAAGCTTAAACATGAACAATCCCAAATAAAGATGAAATTGCTATATAAAACCATACATTGGACGAAATTGGTATGTTGGTTGTTTTAACATCCAAAATAATAAATTTTAATGTATATTATGTCTATAATATAATTATATATAATTATAATAACATATATTATTCAATTTTTAAATTTAGCACGAATTTATTTATAACAATTTATTTAAAGCATCATTTCATGGTCTTCCATAAATTGTTTATCTTGAATGATTCAGTTCTGTAGTTTTAGTCCTCACATAATGAATAATTTTCCATATTCCATAGGAAATTAATCATTTAAAAAGTATCATATTTAATAAATATATTGTTTTATTACCATCAATTCAAATCATTTATAAAATACGAATTACATAACTTTGTGGAGATGATATATCATACATCTGAATGAGTTATGTTTCCACATTTCAATTGAAATAATTTAATAAATTTCATTTTTATTACTATATTATAGAGTTGTTATTAATAAATAAATAAAATATATACTCCTTAAATAAATACTTATTTATATTTATGTAATTTGTGAATGAAAAATGAATCTCGACACTTTATCGATGTTGTAGTTCACACATATTCATGAGCGAAATTATCATTTCCCAATGGATGTGAGAGAAATATGATAGATAAGGTCGACTAGAGTGCACATCGAGAAGAATAAAGGAGGATAACTGAATGCGGTTAAAAAATTAGGCAAGTAATTCCTTTATTAGGGCTTCCCTTGTTTTCCCATACTCTTCTTGGATACCATCTTTTATTTTCATTTAAAAAAATAGGCTTAGCCTCCATCATTATACAAAAATAGAAAAAATCAAAATAATGTACCTAAAGTTACAATTATGTAAAATGATTCATGGAAATATGTTGAGGCATTAGTTCTTATATATACATGAGCGATACATTTATTCACATTATATTAGGAGGAGGAAGAAAATTTTTGTACAGTTATTATTATAAAATATTAATTTATTTATGATAATGTATTTCTCATGTTAGGAATAATAAAATATATTTAGATTATATAGAAGGATAAATATACATTAAATGATTCAATAAAAAATATTACTGCCTTTTGAGATCCCACATTTGGATAATACCTTGTGTCATCCTATACTTGTATTAGGATAATATTAAAAGCTCAAAAATTAAGGTGAGTAATATATGAAGGTTAGTTGGTAGGTATTAGATGAGTTAGAGTGGGTAATATTTTTAAATAATGGAGGAGAATAGGTTCGCTTTAATATTTTAGTGGAGTCACACACATGGAATTATGCAATCGATTTAAATAACATAAAGACATTTTCTAGTTATTGTGGGATAAAATGTTCAAGAATTTAATTTATTGATAAGATTAGGTCAAAATACTTTCAAAAAAATATTATTTTAATTTTGGAGTTGAAATATTTACTCTTCTATCTTACATCAACCCTCTTGGTAATCTCTGTTTAACCCTAATCATGGTAATTTTTTTACAATTTATACAATTTATTATAACTAGAAATTATTTTCACCATATTAGATAATATTATATATTCTAATTGAAACTATGGAATCTAGTTTACATGATTCATTTTTTCAATACGTTATAAATTAATTTTAATATCAATGAACACAACTCAAATAAACAAAATTCAAAAAAATATTTTTTAATCCTATAAATGATTATACATGAAAACCGAATAACATTGATTGCATTATAATTAATTAAATTGTGATAAATGAGTTGAAATTCATTTTTATTTCAAACTATCCCAAAATTGAACATAACAATCTAAATAATCCATTATCTCGTAGTTCAACCCCTCCATATAATCTCCCATTAACCATAACCATGGTTAAATTTTTAACTGTTTATACAATTTAGTATGACTAAAAATTATTTTATCCATATTACATAATATTATTTATCCTAATTTATACTATGGAATAAAGTTTACCTGAATCATTTTTTCAATGTCGTAGAAATTTATTTTAATATCAATGCAAGGAACATAACTAAAAACATTAGCATAATTTTTTTTTTGTAATCCTAAAAATCATTTTACTCAATAAGAAATTTTAACGTTTAATTCATTGTAATAAATTAAATTGTGATAATTTAATTGATTTTTTTATATTTCAAACTATAACAAAAACAAATATAACAATTTAAATACCTAATTCCATCTTTAAAAATGAATAAAAATTATATGAATAAAAATAATTACATATATTTCTATAATAGGTGGTAGAGGATGCTCAGTTTTATCTTTTACAAGGATTAATATAGAATTATAAGTCTAATAAATAAGATATATGGTTTCTATAAGTACAAATATACTCTACATTCATTAGAAGTAGTTCCCATATTTTTTATAATATTGCCTCTATCCAAATAATTTGTCTCCTCATGGATTTCTAATGAGGTATTGTAGGATATTGATTGAAATTATTTTATTAAGTCTTTATTTATTCATATGTTTATAGTGGTAAGGTATGTGAATCAATTGATTCTTTAATGACTAGGGATATTTATGAAAAAACCCTTTATATTAGAATAGATTTTCTTTGGTGTAAAATTAAATAATTTTTCCCATTATAAATAACACAACTCACATATAAAATAAGTTCAATGAAATAGAAAACAAGAAATGGAACTTATTTTATTTCATTAATGTATAAAATTTAAAATGTTGGATGAATACATCCAGTAATATTAATATTAATATAAATTAATAATAAAAAAACATAAACAAAAATACTAAAATCATAAAATAGTGATCCCCAATACCTTCCACAAGAATCATAGAGACATGTATAATTAATTGAATAATACATAACATTACAAATATGGGAAAAATATAAGGATAATAAGAAGATGAATTATTTTAGAAACGTATGTATGGTTATATATTTGATTGTAAAATTAGAAATATGGAGTTTAAATATTTAGTCATTGGATATACATATAGTTTATATGTGTATTAATGATTATATAACTAAAATTTAATATATATTGGAGTTTCAAATTTCGTATAAATAAAATAAATTGCATATATAAAAAAAGAACTACACACTTCATAATTAATGTGTGATAATAAATAAAAGTTTTACCATTACTTGGAAATAAAATAATTTTAATCTTATGTAATATTATTATGATGTATTTTATATTTTATATAAAAAATTTAAATTTATTTTATTTAATTATTTAATTTCCAAAAAAGGATTAAAAATTTTTATTCTTCATTTCAAAAATTATAAAAATGAATATAAATCCTTTTTGATAAAAAAAATAAAGAGCATAGTAAAACTTTTATAAATGTAAAATATATTTAAAATGAATAAATATGAAATATCATGAATATTGAATAATTAAAATAATATTTACATATTCAATAATAAAATTTAATTGTGTTCTTATAATTTTTTTCCCTAAATAATCATATTTTTAGTACCCTCAGTTTGAGGTACGTGACCCTTGTTTCGGTTCGTTTGTGCTATTTGAAGTGGTTAGTTGATGTTTGGACAATTCTAGGAAAAAATTTTAATGTTATGGAGGTTGTGAATGGGTGCACGGTTGACGCACGGTCTGAAAAAACCATGTGGCTAAGCCAGGAAACCATGAACCCTTAACATTGGGCTCTGTACGGGAGGTGCACGGTTTGTCAGACTATTTGTGCAAGCCGTGCAAAATCCTAGTTGAGACAGTGGAAACCGCATGTTTGGCACCCAGTTTTCCAAACCCTGTGGGGTAACCGTGTGACCACCTAATGGTTGGGGTTTTAAGTCCTGATTCACATGGTATTTCCCATTTTTTCCCTCATTCTTCATCCCACTCATGGCTCACATGGGAGTTCTATTTTTCAGAGGTTGGGGGAGATCCTTATCTCGTTAAGGATTCAAATCGAAGGGGTTTCCTGGTGGATCGAAGGAAGATCTCCTCATGTAAGTCCCTCTTTGGGTTCTTTGAGGTTTTGGTTAGGGTTATCCCTTTCCCTCTCTTAGTTCCTTAGATATAAATGGGTTTCCTGTAGATCTAGAGTTGTGTTGCCTCTGTGTTTTAACGGTTGATCTTTTTTATGTTAAGGAAGGGTTTTGGGGGTGGTTTCAAGGAGGCGTTCACCCAGTATGGAGTGCGTTTTGGAGAAGGGTCTATTTCCACAAACCCTAAGAGGTAGATGGAATTTCTCTCAACTCCATTAGGTTGAAATGTGAAGCTTATTTAAAATTAAATTTGTTTCTTTAACTTAATTGTAGGCATGCCATGTGAATTTTGTTGGAAAATCAAATGGGTGATGATTTGGGGGGTTTGGCACGAAATTGGGGATGTGATGAATTGGATTCAACTGGTCAATATAAAATTGTAGATTTTAAAATGGTAATGATTGTGATCATGAGTTGTGATTTCAATAAATAAGTGATATTGAAATGTTTTTGGCATGGAAATGGTATTTGTTTGAATGGACAATAATGTACGATTATTATTGTTGCTGTTGTGGAAATTGGTGATATCGTTGGGTGGATGATGTTGGGACTTGGTGAAGTGGGCAGGTAGTCCCACTATAAAAAGGGTATGCATAGTGGATGGAAGGGCCACCATCAATAACAAGTGTGCTGGAAGTACCACTATAAAAATGGGATGGATAGTGGATGGTAGGGCACCCATCAATAGAAAGCAGGTGGGAAGTACCACTTGAGTGGATTGGTAATGAATGGGTTGGATGGGTAGTGCCTCCATGGTTTGTTGTGTGCTTTATTGGTTATGTTTTTAGTTGGTTCCTGTGAGTGAAATATAAAAATGGTAATCAGCTTGTGGCATGGTTGAATTGTCTTCCTTGAGTGGCATGGTTGATTTTGAATCCTTGTGTGGCCTGTTTGGATTTTGGCATGTTTGGATTATAAATAGTTGGTATCTTGGTTTTTCTTTATATAAAAGATTTTATATAAATGTGCTAATGGTTTTATCCTAGTAGCGTGTGTAGGGAAGTCAGTTGGGGAAATTTTACTGAGTAGTTTTACTCATCCATGCTTTAGTACTGTGGTGTCTTTATAGATTTCATGTATCGTGACATGGTCAATGGTAAGGGAACACCCTCCTTTAGTGGTGCATTGAGATTTTTTGGTGGAGCATAGATCTTAGATCATGGTGTGGAGCGGTGGTGGTGACATGGATCATGGTGTATTGTTGTTTAGTTTCCTCTTTGTACATTGATGTTTTTTAGACATATCTTGTTTAATGGTTTTGGGGTTTGTGATGGAATTGTTAGTATCCCATGGTTGGGTTTGAAAGTGCATGCACCGTTAGTCGTTGGTTGGTTGAGTTGGGTTATCTTCTTAATGGAAAATTGTTCCCCACTATTCCTTAAATCCCTTGGCATTTATTTCAAGCCTTTGGTTCCTTGGGAACGTCTCTTAAGGCCATGTAACCCTCACCAGCTCCTCAAGGAAATGATGTAGGGGTGAGGTGTTACAAGTAGTATCAACTTGTTTGGTGTTTTGGAGTTGACTCTCACATTTAGAGTTGAAATTTGTTGTCGTATATTCCTTGAGTCGGGATGGTATCAAGGCATAGAAATATCAGAACTTGGAATTTATAGCATAAAAGGATGTAGCTAACCCTTTTATGATGAACTTCAAGTTACAAGGGAGTTGGGTACATAAGTATTTTGGAGACACTTATAGGCATTGGAAATCTCATTTCCGTCGGTGTATCCAATGAGATATGCATGGAATATGTGTTAGAAATTACTTCCCTCTAGGAGGAATATTTCTTTGGGCATAATGATTTATGGGATGAATTGTGAAATTGTTTTTTATATGTGTGAAATTGTAATGAGAATAAATTCGGTAAGGGCTTGTTTTCAAAAATGGTGAAACATGAAAATTTTGAAAAGGTGTAAAGCCACATTGTGATAGTGTTGTGTAATGAAAATTGAAATGGGAATTATTGATTTCTATAGAAGTGAGACTCATGTTTGTTTGTTTTCTGTTTATAGAAATGGTATCGGGTAGGCGTCGTAGAGACCAACCGAAAGTGGCCGATGGAAACATGGTTGCACCAAAGCCCCAGGTGAACCAAAAATTAGTCTAGAGGATAGTGAAATATTTCTTATCTATGGGATGTGTGAATAGAGTATAAGAGTCCAATCATGTTGATTATGTGTCTAGGTTTCTAAATCAGGATCCACCCGTCTTTAAGGGTGATTCGGTCCCAGAAAGGGCAGAGGCCTGGCTGTCCAAAATGAATAGAATTTTAGAATTCTTGGAGATGATAGAAGAGGTGAAAGTAAAGATGGAAGCATATAAGATAGAGGATCTTGCTCTTCAATTTTGAGAGTTGGTAGTCCAAGAGGGGATGGACCGGGGTATGATGTGGGAAGTCATTGAGGAATTGTTCAATAAATAATTCTACCCACATTCGTTCAGAATGTAGCGCACAATAGATTTCTTCATCCTAAAGTAAGAGCATATGTCTGTGACGGAGTATGAATATCTATTTATGAGATTATTGTTGTTTTCCCTTGAGGTTGTGGGTAGCACATCATTGAGGGAATGTATCATAGGAGGGTGGTTAAGGTAAGAGATCCGTTCAAAAATAGGATTGCTATGTATCGGTGATTACCCAGAGATGGTGAATCGGGCATCAGTAGCTGAGTGTGATCTTTTGGGAGATCTTGGCGGGGAAAGCATGGTGGAACCCATGGGGAATAGTGGGAACTCTAACGCTCAGTTCAAACTGATGAGGGACACTTTTTCCCAGGGCGAGAGTATGGAACAAAATCTGATGGCAGGATTGGTAAATCTTTCTCCGACACCCCAGAGAAAACTAGGATGTTTTCAATGTGGCTTCATGGAACACATCAAATAGGATTGTACGACACAACCTTGAGCATGTCACAATTGCAAGGAGATGGGTCTCTTCAACACTATTGTAGTATTTCTCCAATGTTTGGTGCGTGTGACACTCCTCAGAGACCGCAGATGTTATATAATTTGACGGGACGGGGACAACAACATTCCCCTCATCGGTTGAGTGAAGTTAATTATGGTAATTCTTAGAACCCGAAAACTCTTTATCAGGGAAATAAATAGTATAGTGTGGGAACCAAGGCGTTATTAGTAGATGAGAAGTTTGTAGTGGATGGTCATTCAGGACCATCCATGGTGCGAGGTACTATTCTTTTAAATTCTACCTTGATGCAAGTAATATTTGATAAGGGTGATTCGCACTCCTTTTTTTCTGCACGTGTGGTTGAGTTGCTGGGTTTAAGGGTAGAAATGATGCCTTTAGTTTTGAAACATCAAACGCCTCTGGGTCAAAGAGAGTGTCGAGCCTTCTTTTGTAGAGCATGTTGTATCATTGTGGGCGAGGTTGAGCTAATGTGGAATTTCTCAGTAATTGAGATGGATGGGTATGATGTCATCCTGGTATTGGATTGGCTAGTGGAGTTTAAGGCCCACATAGACTGTAATGCACGAACATTTGCTTTTATGACACATGATGGCATTAGACATCTCTTTAAAGAGAGAGGCAAGAACAGCAAGGTACAACTGGTTTGTTGGCTCCAGCAACAGGCGCGTTATCATATCAGTTGGTAGTGTTGTAGTTGGAATTGGTAGAGGTTGTTGAGAAGAGTGTCCTCCCGGGAGTGGTGGATCAGTTCAATGATGTTTTTCCCGAATAATTCTTTGGGTTACATCCTTTAAGAGAAATTAATTTTACGATTGATTTCATTCTAGGGACCAGTCCTATCTCATTCCATCTTACGAATGACACGTACAAAATTGCAAGAATTGAAAGTCTTGTTGTAAGAGTTAGAAAACAAAGGGTTTATCTAGCATAGCATGTCTCCACTGGCAGTGCCAGTGTTTTTTTTCAAAAACACAAAAGGAAATTTGAGGCTCTGTATTGATTATCGTAGACTTAAGCAAAGTTTCTATAAAGAACAGATATCTACTTCCACAAACTGACGATTTGTTCGACCAGTTAAGGGGAGCCCAGTGGGTCTCCATGATCGACCTGAGGTAGGGATATCATCAATTGCGGGTTAGGAAGAATGATATTCTTAAAATAGATTTCAAAAGTAGATACCGCCATTATGAATATGTGGTTATTCCCTTTGGTCTAACGAATGCACTAGCGGTGTTCATGGCATTGATGAATCAGTTATTTCAGAGGTATATGGATTCATTTGTGGTGCTGTAAATTGATGAAGTACTGGTGTATTGAAAAACAAGTATAGATCATGAGCAGCACATGATGATCATGTCGGGGATCTTGAGGGATCATCAGTTGTATTACAAATTGTAAAAGTGTGACTTTTGGATACAGGAAGCCCGTTTTCTTGGCCATGTGATTTCTGAAAGGATTGTTTTAGTGGATCTAGAAAAGATAGAGGCTATTATCTTATGGTAACCTCCATAGAATGTTTTCTAGATACAGATATTCCTTGGTCTGGGCGGGTAATATCTACATTTAGTTCGTTATTTTTCATGATTAGCAATGTCGATGACAACTTTGACAAGGAATAATTTTCCATTTCAATGGGATAGGTAGTGTCGTAAATGTTTTTAAGATCTAAAGAGTCTCCTTACATCATCACCAATATTGGTTTTTCCAGAACCAAGAAAATGGTACGTGGTGTATTGTGATGCATGAGGGTTAGGGTTAGGGTGAATTCTTATGCAAGGGAACCATTTGGTTGCATATGGCTCCGAAAGTTGAGGGATCATGAGAATAACCACCCAAATCATGATTGGGAATTGATAAAAGTGTTCCATGATTTGAAAGTGTTGTGTCATTATCTCTTTGGTGAGAAATTCACGGTATATACAGATCATAAGATCTCGAAGAACATTTTATCACAATGGGATTCGAACGTGAGGAAAAAGAGATTGATGGAATATCTCTAGATGTTTGATTTTGACATGGTGTACACAATAGGTAAGGGAAATTTGGTGGTGGATGCATTAATTAGAAAATCATAGGCTCAGGTAGTGAAAAACGCATCAGACCAGTGGCAGTTGATTTCAGTTATAGCTGACATGCGGTTGAAATGTGAGAACTAGGGAAATAGAGTAGTATTCATTCTAGTGTTGTTGATTCTTGACATAGTTGGCTTGGTTAAAGAGGCACAAATATATGATTCGGTGTGTGTGACCATGAGGTTGAAACTCAATGGTGGGGAGACCATTGAGGGTTTGCAACTGAATGTAGATTTAGTTTTGTGTTATTAGAATGGGATGGTTGTACCAGTTACTTGTCAGGAGGAACTTAATAGGGTGTATCATCATTCTAGGTGGATTGTTCACCCTAGAATTCAGAAAATTTATAAATCATTGAAAACACAGTTCTGTTGGGATGGTATGAAATTAAGAGTGGCTGAGTTTGTTTTAAGATTATTGACTTCCCAGCAGGTCAAGGCAGAGCATAAAGGGCCAACAAGAATGGTGCAGTATTTACCAATCCTTATTAGGAAGTGGGAGCAAATAGCGATGTGTTATGTCATAGGTCTCCCAAGAACGATCAGAAAGAACAATTCCATTTTGGTGATAGTGGATCGGCTAACGAAGTTGACCCATTTCATTCAAATTCGTGAATCTCATATGGTAGAGGATCTGTCAAAAATATATATCCAGGAGGTGGTAAAGAGTCATAGTGTTCCAGTTTCGATCGTATCCAATAGAGATCTGAGGGTTACATCTCAAATTTTGGAATCCTTATTGAAAAACCTTTGAACTAATTTGACCATGAGTATGACGTATCACCCTTAGACGGATGGTCAATACAAGATGATGATACATATTTTGGAAGATTTGTTGTGGGCTTGTGTCATGGATTTTGGTGGCTCGTGGGAGTATCACATGTCATTTTTTGAGTTCTTTTATAATAATAGTTTTCAGGCATCCATACATATGTCTCCATTTGAAGGGTTGTATGGGCAGTTGTGTCGTTCTCCACTATGCTGGGTGGAAACAGGGGAGTCCTCGATGGTTGGACCGAGCCTTGTCCAAGAGACTACGAAGAAGATTAAGATAATCAAGAAGAGAATGGAAACGACCTAGAGTTGTCTGAAATCATATGCAGGTCAATGGGATTTTTGTTCAATTTGAGTGATCATGTTTTCCTAAGAATCTATCCTAGGTTGGGACATCGTTGGTTGGGGAAACTGAGATTGTTATCTTGGAAGTATATTGGAACTTTTGAGACTCTTGAGTAGGTTGGTGAGGTGTCTTATCATTTGTATTTTTCACCTAGGTTCAATGCGGTGCATAATGTGTTTCATGTGTCAAAATTGAAAATGTATCAGCCGGATCGGGGCCATGTTATTCGATGGGATGATGTTGAGCTAGAGCTGAATGCTTGGTTGGTGCACATGATAGTGCAGATTGTGGATAGTCAAGAGAAAATCATGTGAGGTAAAATCATCAGTCTGGTTTGGGTTTTGTGGAATCATGTCCAGATCCAAGAGTAGACTTGGTAGCAGGATAAAGTGATGGTCGTGTAATGGCCCGAGCTCTTTCGGAAAAGGGTGGGTTCACTACTTTCTGAGGACGGAAAGACCAATGGTGGGAAGAAAGTGGTACCCCCGATTTGAGGTATGCGACCCTTGTTTTGGTCCATTTGTGCTTTTTGAAGTGGTTGGTTTATGTTTGGACAATTCTGGGGAAAACATTTAATATTGAGGAGGTTGTGAAGGGGTGCACGTTTGGCACATTGTTTGAAAAAACCATGCGGATAACACAGGAAACTCTACACCTTTGACAGTGGGCTCCGCACGGCCGGTGCATGGTTTTTCCGACCATCCGTGAAAGGTGTGCGAAGTCCCTGAGTGAGACATTGGCAACCTCACGGTTGGTGCATGGTTTTCCAAACCATGTGGGGTAACTATGCGACCACATAAGGTTTGGGTTTTTATGTCCCATGCCACTCATGATTTCCCATTTTTCCCTCATTCTTCCTCTCACTCATGGATCATGTGGGAGTTCTGGTTTTCAGAGGTTGGGGGGAGCTCATTAGCTTGTTTTGGAGGAAAATCGAAGGGGTTTCTTGGTGGATCAAAGGAGGTTCTCCTTGGGTAAGTCCATATTTTGGTTCTTTAAGGTTTTGGTTAGGGTTATTCCACTCCATCTCTTGTTTTCCAAGATCTACAGGGGTTTCATATTTATCTAGTGTTGTGTTGCCTTTGTGTGTTAAAGGATGAGCTTGTTGATGTTAGGTAAGGTTTTTTGAGGTGGTTTTGAGGAGGTGTTCGCCCAGTTTAGAGTGTGTTTGGGAGAAGGGTCGATTTCACCAAACTCTAAGAGGTATGTTGATTCTTTGTCAACTCCACTAGGTTGAAATGTGATGTTAATTTTCAATTAAATTGTTTTCTTTAATATAATTGTAATCATGTCATGTTAATTTTGTTGGAAAATGAAATGGGTGATGATTTTGGGGGTTTTTGCATGAAATTGGGGTTTGGTTGAAATGGGGTCAATTGGTTAATTTCAAATTGGTGATTTTAGCACGGTAATTATTGTGACCATGAGTAGTTATTTCAATAAACAAGTGATATTGAAAGGTGTTTGGCTTGGAAATGGTATTTTTTGGTATTGAAAAAAATGTATGATTATTGTTGTAGCGTGTGTGGAAATGGGTGATATCATTGGGTGAGTGATGTTGGGATGTGGTGAAGTGGGTGGGAAGTACCACATTGAAAAGGGGATTTATAGTGAACAGAAGGGCCACCATCAATAGCAATTAGGTGGGAAGTACCACTTGAGTTGATTGGTAATGCATGGGTTGGACCAGAAATTACACCAGGGTTTGTTGTGTTCTTTGTTGGTGATGTTTATAGTTGGGTATTGTGAGTGAAATATGAAAAGGGTAATCGTCTTGTGGAATGGTTGAATTGGCTTCCTTTCGTCGCATGGTTGATTTGGTTTCCTTGTGTGGGTTGTTTGACTTATGACATGTTTGGATTATAAACAATTGGTATCTTGGTTTTTCTTTATATAAAATGTTTTATATAAATCTTCTAAGGGTGTTATCCTAGTGGCGTGTGTAGGGATATGACAACCCTACTTTTTCAATACAAACGTAAGCATGATTTTTTACATAAAACTTCACTTGATACAATAAAGAAGATCGAGAGGTTTAGTGTCTTTAGGTCATATGATCATTATATAAAAACAAGAAATATGAAATACAACATCATTATTGAAAACTTCCTTTACATGACCACTACATTCCCTCGTACATAGCATCGCATGGGATAACCTGAAGACATGCATAAGAAAAGGGTGAGCTATAAACCCCAGTAAGGAAATATACATGGAATATATGAGGAGTACAATACAAGTTATACAATAGGCATATCAATAGAGCACAAGAGAGACATGGACATAAAGGCATGATAAAGCATGATAATCATAACATGGAACTGTGGAAACAACAGTTAACATAGAATTTTCATGCGCCAAGGACCATTGCACATGAATCATGAGTATGTTCTCATTGCACATGATGCATGGGTGAACCCTCGTTTCACTTGAGTTAGAACGAGTAAATACTCATTACACATGATGTATCATGATAATATACTTTACATAATGCATTGGAGCGCTATAAGGGAACACCCTTCTTAAACATTTCATTTCATGCATAAATGTGCCATATGGATCAAAAAACATGGATTCATAAAACATAATAATTTATTCAATGATAAAGGAATGTGTAATTCATACATGAATCTTTATAATCAATAAGTAAATGTGCATAAAGTTGAATACCCTTGATGGGGAAATGGGCATGGTATTCACTACACAATGGCATTGGCTTAGAAAATCGGTGTGATTTCGTCAGCGTAACGACATGACATAACAATTCATAAAAATGGTTGATTAGAGAGAAATATGTTCTTCTTAATATTTACATTTAATGGATAGTAAGGAGTTCATATAGATACATGTCCCAACAATTGTAATGGATTTTAGATTCCTAATACAAAAGTATTGCTTGAATGTCAATGAGGAGAGAGAAGTTCATTTTGGAATTTCGGCATTGTAATGGGTGTACATGGGTGGCATTTAATGAGAGATAAAGGATCCCCCATCATTCAAAAATAAATAGGGAAGTATGAGGATTGTGCGAAACCATACCCGAAAATTCATAATTGAAATTAAAAGGGCAAAACAACTTAAAGAAAATTGGTCAAAAATGAGAAAGGAATAAAAAAACCCTTAATTGGAAGTGTGCATACAAAGGCTAGAGAGAGGCTTGAGAGAGGATTCTTGGGAGCTTGGGGCACCTTGGGAGGATTTTAGAGAGAGTAGGGAAGAGGTTGGACAAACTCCAAAGGCTTTGAGTGAGGAGGAAGTGGGAGCTTGGGTGGGTTTATAATGGAAAGGTGGGGGAATTCTTTATTATTTAGGTTTGGGACCCCTTATATTAAATTAATCCAAACCAAAAACCATCCCATGGTTTTTGGAAAAGGTAAGAGGAAAAAAATATTTTATAAGGCCAAATTCTGAACATCTTAAAATAATGGGCTTGCTTATGTGGAGGTGAGTCACACTCCCATGGAAAATAATTTAAAAAGACATGATGTTTAATATGTTTTGAGGGGTCCATTAATGCTTTTAAAAGTAATTCAAACAAACCCAAAATCACATTATTTTAATGGTAAAACATATATTGTCCGAACATAAGGATTATATAATTTTATTACATCACTGTTGGGACATTCTGATGTCAAAAAACACATTATATATTTAAATGGTATTTAATTTTTACCCAAATATTTGGCTATCTCAGAAAATTATGAAAAATTCACCGTTGGATAATTTCGACATCCCGATTCCCGAAATAACATTTATTTTATCAAAATAATTTTCTAAATATGTTAATTTTCACTTTTTTTTAAAAAACCCGACATTTATTGAAAATTCACGGGTTTTGACCGAAATGACTTTCAAATATTAATAAAAATTATAATTTCATTAAATTATAAGATCATTTATTTTTATTAAAAATTAATTTAATAATAATATTTTATTAAAATAATATTTAATTCAAAAATTCCTTAATTTAATAAAATATAATTATTAATTAAATAATAACTAAAAACCCTATTTGTACTTTATAAACTATTTACAATGTATCAATGATGACAAGAACATATATTCATTATTATATACAAAAAAATGTACATGAACATAGTACTAGTTATTTGTTACATAACCCTTTAAAACAACCACATAAGACCTAAGGGTAAGGTGTGTGATGGTGAAAGACTCATGGGGTGGCTCAGATAACGTCACTCGAGTGGTAATTTCTATCAACTTCCACTTTTACCGTAGATGGTCACGTTCGAGCTTGAAATGATGAAGCTCAGCTTGGGTTTGGTCAAGAGCAAAGCCCAAGGATGTGACATCTTTTCCGAGCTCCGATAAATGGGCTTCGTATGGAGAAATTCTACTGGATGAGGCCATCGCTTCCTTTGTCTAAGTAAATTGGGTTTGTTAAAGCCCTATATAAATACAAATCATGTGATCACTGTTCAATGGCTATAAAATCTATAGTCACAATTCTTATCATAAAACCAAAGAAGTTGACATTTTATATAAACATTTTACATGAAGAGACATTTAATTAGATCAAGAGGGATTTCCATTAATGAATCTTTAGGTCGTTACAATATTCACCCCTTAAGAAATTTCACCCTCGAAATTTCCTTTTCCCACACTAAAACAGTTGTGGGTAACTCAGCTTCATCATTTCCTCTGATTCCCAAGTCGCTTCTTCAAACAAGTGGTTTCTCCACAACACCATGACGAGGGGCATTGTCATATTTCGTAGAACTTTTTCTCTACTATCTATTATCTTCACTAGTTACTCATCATAAGAAAGATCATCCTACAACTATACCACCTCATAAGAGAGTACATGTGAAGGTTCCGGGGTGTACATCTTTAAGAGGGATACATGGAAGACATCACGTACTTTGGACATGGTAGGTGGAAGTGCTAGTCGATAGGCCACAGCCCCGTCACGATCAAGAATCTCAAAGGAGCCGATGTACCTTGGACTTAACTTCCCTTTCTTTCCAATCCTCATGACCGTATTCAATGGAGATATGCATAGAAAAATCATGTCTCCAACTTTAAACTCAAGGTCTCGTCGATGATTATCTGCATAACTCTTCTGTCAACTATGGGCTTCCTTGATATGCTTCTGAATGGCTTTCAACATCTCAACCATTTCTTCAACCATTTCTGGTCTAAGCAGCTTACATTCACCGACCTCATCCCAACATGCCGATGTTCTTCACCTTTTCCCATACATGGCTTCATATGGTTACATTTGGATGCTTGAGTGGAAACTGTTGTTGTATGAGAATTCAACTAGTGGAAGATGTTGATCTCATCCTCCTTTAAAGTCCACTGATCATGCTATCAAAATTTACTCAAGTTTTTGGATAGTCCACAAATATTGGCCTTCAGTTTGAGGATGATAAGCCGTACTGAAGTTTAGTTCAGTATTCAGAGCATGCTGGAGACTCTTCCAAAAAATAGAGGTGAATCTTGGATATCGGTCAAACACAATAGATAATGGTACTCCATGCAACCTTACCACTGCCCTGATATATATCTGTTCCAGTTGATCCAATGAGAAATCCTCCTGAATAGCAATGATGTGTGCTGTCTTTGTAAGACGATCCAAAATAACCCAGATTGCATTGTTGCCTTTGGATGTCCTTGGAAGTCCAGTGACAAAGTCCATGGTGAAGTTCTCTCATTTCCATTCTGGTATGGGCAATGGTAGCATCATCCCCTTAGACTTATGCCTCTCTGACTTCAATTGCTGACACACCAGGCACTTTGATGTATATTCAGTGATCTCCTTCTTCATATTATCCCACCAAAAGTTTTTTCGGTGATCTCGATACATCATTGTGCTCCCTTGATGAATAGAGAAATTTGAGCTATGTGCATCATCCAAAAGCTCCTTCTTTAGCTCAGGACTTGATGGAACACATATTTTTTTCCCAAACCACACAATTCTCATTCATTATCATTAAACTCTGAGGATTTCCCTTTTTCGATAGCTTCCACATTTTCATGAATTCGCACATCATCCTTTTGAGCATCCTTTACCCTTTCCAAAAGATATGGTTGATCAATCATTTGTGAAAGGATTGATGACGTTACCTTCATTATGATTCCCATTTCCATCTTCATTAAGTTTAATAAGATTGGATCCTTCTCAATTCTCATCATTAATAGAATCGATGGGTCCTCTCTACTTAGGGCATCTACCACCTTGTTCTTTTTCCCAGGGTGGTAATGTATTGAACAGTCATAATCCTTGATGATATCTATCCATCTTTTCTAAAGCATATTAATCTATTTCTGTGTGAATATATATTAAAGACTCTTGTGGTTAGTATATATCTCACATTTCTCCCCATAGAGATAATGCCTCCAGATTTTCAAGGCAAAGATCACCGCCGCTAACTCCAGATCATGCATTGGATAGTTTCTCTCATGGATTTTCAACTTCCTTGAGACATAGGATATCACTTTGTCATTATGCATCAGCACCCAGCCTAAGACCTTCTTTGAAGCATCACTAAATACCACAAAAGTTCCCCACTTGTGGGTAAAGTGAGCACGGGCACAGTGATAAGCCTCCTTTTCAACTCCTTGAATCTTTCTTTGCATTCATCACTCCAAGAAAAATTTACTCCCTTTCGAGTTATCTTGGTAAGAGGGTTGGACAATCATGATAATTTTCTCACAAATCGTCCATAATATCCAGCTAACCCCAAGACGCTACGAATATCTATTACAGATGTTGGCCTCGTCCATCCCACAATTGCATCTGTTTTGGAGGGATCCAAAGATATCCCATTGCTTGTGATGATATGGCCCAAAAATTAGACCTCCTTCAACCAGAACTCACACTTGACGTACTTTTCTTAGAGATTATCCTTGCGCAAAGTCTCTAGTAAAGTTCTTAAATGATCCTCATGAACCTCCTTGGTTTTCAATTATATTAAAATATCATCTATAAAGACAATCACACATTTGTCTAGGTAATCTCTAAAGACTATATTCATCAATTCCATAATGATTTATAGAGAATTGGTGAGTCCGAAAGGAATTACTATGAATTCATAGTGCCCATATCTTATACAAAAAGCTGTCTTGGGGACATCTTTCTTCGTCACACTTACTTGATAATATCCTGACCGCAAATATACCTTGGAGAAGTATTGTGCTCTATGCAGCTGATCAAACCAGTAATCGATCTGTGGCAGAGGATACTTGTTCTTTATCATGATTTTGTTAAGTTCACAATAATCGATGCAATGCCGCATTGATCCGTCCTTTTTCTTGACGAAAAGGATTGGTTCACCCCATGGTGAAGAATTTGGGCGTATAAACCCTTTATCCAAATTCTCCTATAGTTGTTTCTTCATCTCCTCAAGCTCTAAAACAACCATTCTATAGGGTGTCGTGGATATTGGTAACTCCCCGGGTATATGTTCAATTTAGAATTCAACATCTCTTCTAGGAGGAAGACCGGGCAGTTCCTCGGGAAAGACTTCCGTGAATTCCCTCACAATTAGAATATCATAATGTATGGTTTCTTCCTTGGACTCAATCATCTAAACTAGATATTCATTCTCATAGGGCAGTAATATTCATACTAGAGATGATGGAGCTAAAGGAGATTCATCTTCCTCCTTACACTTGTAATGAATCGGGGGTCGACTCTACATATGGAGTGTGATTTCCCTCTCCCGAAAATTTATGTTGGATCTTTATAAAGAATGCCAATCCATTCCAAGAATTGCATCAAATTCCACCATATGAAGTATGACGAGGTTCTATAGGAAATTCAAGCCACAAATTATAACTTCGGAGGACTTATATTCATGGGATGCAATGATTGCCCCATTTTCCGTACTCTCCGACATCTTCACTTCCATGATTTTTGGTGGTGCTGGGATTATTCTTCTAAACTTTTGTGATATAAAAGAATGCGTAGAACCTGAATCAAAGAGTATTTTCACTATTTTTGAATGAATAAATAGCGTACGTGTCACCACTTTGTTTTCAGGGTTCAATTCGGCAGAAGTGATTGAAAAAGCTCTTCCTTTTTGCCTTGGTGTTTGTTGGTTACCTCTGAAAACGCTTGGATTAGGGCACTGATTTGCAAAATGACCTGGTTCATTTCATTTGTAGAATTGATCATCACGTTGAGCTTAGAACGGAGCATTCCTCTCCTCTTTCACAGCCGCGGGTCTTTCTAACCGATAGTTACCAGCTAGGTGCCCTTCTATTCCACACCTGAAGCATTTCCTCGTCCCCTTAAGGCAATTTCCAGGGTGCTTCTTTCCGCACTTTTGGCAAGTGGGGTGTTGGATCTTTTTAGCCCTGTTGGATTTATCCATCGGACCACCAGCATTGAAGACCACCTTATGCTTCTTATCCCCATGATTCCCATGTGATTTTCCAATCTCCATTTCTACCTTGAGGGTACATCAGAAAATTTCGTCGTAGCTGTCGAAGTCACGGATCGCCAATTATTTCTGCAGGATAGGAATCAGCCCACCAAAGAAGCAGTCAACTTTTCATTCGAGGGTAACGACAAAGCCGGAATCATATCATGCAAGCCTTTTGAAGATTGCCTCATATGCTCCAACAGATTCATTGTCTTTTTTCTTGAGGGAAAGGAAGTCTCCTTCCATCTTAAGCCGGAGGGAGCGCGTAAAATATTTATCGAAAAACATATTTTGGAAATCCTTCCATTCCAATGCCTCGATCTCCTCCTCAGGATTTTTATTTTTGATCAATGTCCACCATTGATCAGCTTCACCCTCCATACGATAAGCCGCATGGAGAACCTTCTCTTGTTCAAAAAATTGAGGGATGTAGAAGATCTTTTCAATGGATTTGATCCATTGTTCAGCGATTGTGGGATCAGATGATCCACTAAGAGTATAAGGACTTTTTCTCATGAAACTCTCGATAGTGACCAGTTCCTTATTAGGGGGGTTTGGAAGTTCCTCTTGACCCATGTTTCTATTCAAAGCTTGAGTATGCTAAGAGAGAATCATGACAAAGTTCGCGATTCCCGCTCCCATTGGATTGGGCATCTCATTAGTGCAGTCATCACACTGATCTTCTCGTTGGTTGTTAGCTCGAGTCCTCATATTACCAGCCATTGGCTGGAATAAAAGGAAAGTTAGGGGTAACACATAAAGTGTAATCCAAATACAAAAGTTTATGGCTTATAAATAAACTTTTATTTCCTTAACTCCTGAGTCTATAGGCTTTAATCTAGTTTTTTCATGATCTACTTTCTAACATAAATTCTTTGGGGAATTTTTTTAATTCCCTTAATAAGGGTTCATACTAAGCTTGTGAATTTATCAAAACATATCTACCATGAGTTTCGTATCCAAGAGTGCAGCAAGGCCCGTTGTTGTGCACCAATTCCCATTTGAGTCTAGCTCAAAACGGTGTTTTCAGATTTCACCCCTAGGATACTTTTGTGCCAGAGCTGCCTCTACCTACTAATATCCAGACATGGATGTATTTTCTTGATAAAACACTTACTCAGTACTTACCAAAACTTAGGGATGTTTTTATTATACATAGACTTGCCTCTAAGGCTTTACTAGGGTTTTCAAATCTTAATCCCAAAAATAACTAAACCTATCCTCTGATACCAACTATGAAAACCCTCCTTTTTAATACAAACATAAAAATGATTTATTACATAAAAATTCACTTGATAAAACAAAGAAGATCGAGAGATTTAGTGTCTTTGGGGCATAGGATCATTACATGAAAACTTGAAATATGAAATACAACATCATTATTGAAAACATCCTTTACATAACCACTACATTCCCTCGTACCTAGCATTGCATGGG
This sequence comes from Viscum album, assembly GCA_963277665.1. Lineage (NCBI taxonomy): Eukaryota > Viridiplantae > Streptophyta > Magnoliopsida > Santalales > Viscaceae > Viscum > Viscum album. The sequence continues at coordinate 1,516,948,570 of OY728163.1, forward strand.
ATAAACTGAAGACATGCATAAGAAAAGGGTGAGCTATAAAGCCTAGTAAGGGAATAAACATGGAATACATGAGGAGTACAATACACGTTAGACAATAGTCATATCAATAGATCACAAGAGGAACATGGACAGAAAGAAATGATAAATCATGATAATCATAACGTGGAAATGTGGTAACAACACTTAACATGGAATTTGCACGAGCCAGGTCCCATTGCACATGAAGCATGAGCAAGTTCTCACTATACATGAAGCGCGAGTAAACACTCATTGAACATTATGTATCATGATACTATACTTTACTCAATGCATTGGAGGTTTATAAGGGCGCACCCTTCTTAAACATTTCATTTCATGCATAAGTGTTCCACATGGATCATAAAACATGGATTCATAAAACATAATCATTTATTCCACGATAAAGGAATGTGGAATTAATACATAAAGAATTATAATCAATATTTAAATTTGCATAAAGGTGAATACCCTTTATGGGGAAATGGGCATGGTATTCACTACACAATGGCATTGGCCTAGAAAATCAGTGCGATTTCAGCAGTGTAACTGCGTGGCATAATAATTCCTAAATACGGTTGATGAGAGAGAAAGGGGTTAATCATCATATTTACATGTAATGGACACTAAGGAGGTCATATAGATACATGTCCCAACAATTTTAATGGAATTTATATTTATGATACAAAATTATTACTTGAAATAAATTGGGGAGAGAGAAGTTCCTTTCAGAATTTCAACATAGTAACAGGTGTACATGGGAGGCATTTAATGAGAGAGAAATGGTCCCCCATCGTTAGAACCTTAATAGGGAAGTATTTGGGAGGTGATAAATCATCACCCAACAATTATAATTGAAATTAATAGGTCAAAACAACTTAATAAAAATTGGAAAAAATGAGAAAGGATGAAACAAATCCTTACTTGGAAGTGTGCTTCCAAAGGATAGAGAGAGGCTTGAGAGAGGATTCTTGGGAGCATGGGGCACCTTGGGAGGATTCTATATAGAGTAGGGAAGAGGTTCTATGAACTCCAATGACTTTGATTGAGGAGGATGTGGGAGCATGTGTGGGTTTATATAGGAAAGGTGAGGGAATTCATTATTATTTATGTTTGGGACCCCTTATATTAAATTAATCCAAACCACAAACCATCCCATGGTTTTGCCAATGTTTTTTGGAAAAGGGAAGAGGAAAACAATATTTTATAAGGCCAAAGTCCGAACTTCTTAAAATAATGGGCATGCTTATGTGGAAGTGAGTCACACTCCCATGGAAAATAATTTAAAAAGACAAGATGTTTAATAATTTTTGAGGGGTCCATTAATGTTTTGAAAAGTAAGTCAAACAAACCCAAAATCACATTATTCTAATGGTAAAACATATATTTTCCTAACATAAAGATTATAGAATTTTATTATATCACTATTCGGTCATTATGATGTCATAAAACACATTATATATTTAAACGGTATTTAATTTTTACCCAAAAATTTGTCTGTCTCAGAAAATTATGAAAAATCGAACGTTGGATAATATTGACATCATGATTCCAGAAATACCATTTATTTTCTCTAAATAATTTTCTAAATATGTTAATTTTAACTTTTAAAATAAAAACCGACATTTATAAAAAATTTACGGGTTTTGACAGAAATGGATTTCAAAACATATTAAAAATTATAATTTCATAAAATATTAAGATCATTTATATTTAATAAAAATTAATTTAATAATAATATTTTATTAAAATATTATTTAATTCAAAAATCCCTTAATTTTATAAAATAGAATTTTTAATTAAATAATAACTAAAAACACTATTTTTACATTAAAAACTATTTATAATGTATCAATGATGAAAAGAATGTATGTACATTATTATGTACAAAAAATAATGTACATGAACATAGTACTAGTGATTTGTTACATAACCCCTTAAAACAGCTGCATATGTCCTTAGGGTAAGGTGTGTGATGGTGACTGACTCTTAGCATGGCTCGGATAACATCACTTGAGTGGTAATTTCTATCAACTTCCACTTTTCCTATAGACGGTCATGTTCAAGCTTGACATGATGAAGCTCAGCTTGGGCTTGGTCAAGAGCGAAGCCCAAGGATTCCGCCTCTTTTCCATGAACCGACAAATGGGCTTCGTATGGAGAAATTCTACTGGATGAGGCCATCACATCCTTTGTTTGAGTAAATTGGGTTTGTTAAAGCCCTATGTTTATACTAATCATGTGATCACTTTTCAACAACTATAAAATCAATGGTCACAATTATTAACATAAAACAAAAGAAGTTGACATTTTATATAAACATTTTACATAAAGAGACATTTAATTAGATCAAGAGGGATTTCCATTAATAAAAATTTTGGTCGTTATAAGGGAAGTCAGATGGGGAAATCATATTGAGTAGTTGTACTCACCCCTTTCTTTGGAACTATTGTGTCTTTGCATATATCGTGTTCCATAATGTGGCAAAAGGTAAGGCATCACCCTCCTTTAGTGGTGCATTGTGATGTTTTTGTGGATCTTAGAGCTTGGATCATGGTGTGGAGAGGTAGTGGTACCATGGCTTGTGGTGTTTTGTTGTTTAGTTTCCGCTTTGTACTCTGATGTTTTGTAAACATGTCTAGTTGAATGGCTTTGGGGTTTTTTGATGGAATTGTTAGTATCGCATTGTTGTGTTTGAAAGTGCATGCATCTTTAATTGTTGGTTGGTTGAGTTGGGTTATCTTTTTAAGGGAAAAATGTTCCTCACTGTTCCCTGAAGCCCTCAACATTTATTTCATGTCTTTGGAACCTTGGGAACTTGTCTTAAGGCCAAGTAGCCCTCACCAACTCCTCAATTCAATGAGTTATGGGTGGGGTGTTACACATTACATCACATAACTCATTTAATTCCCATGTTATTCCAAGTTCACCATTCACTAGATCATTTTTTTGTATAAATGTCACTCATTTTATTTATAAAAGAGACTACCCTATACCCATAATAAGATATGTGATTTTCTCCCACATAAATTATAAAATTAATTTAAATAGAATCCATATGTATGTTTTGGTTCCCCCTGTATCAAGAAGAATCTCCATGACATCACATGTTACTTTATAACAAGTTAAGGTCTGATTCTGTTTAACCACCTATAAAAATGATGTTATCCTATTTTCATAAATTTAATTATTTAATGTGAAATAAAAATGGAAAATGGATATTTATTTAACTTAATATTAATTTATGTTTTTTATATTTTTCTATAATAATAAATATGAAACGAATTTTCCTAGTTAGGTAACTAATATAGGTTTGTAAAATTTCCAGAACTGAGCACCATATATATTTCATTATTGTGAATTATAAATGTAACATCTAAAGAGTGATATATATATATATAATTATAAAATAATTATTATTGTGATATGATTATTTTTGATATCATGAACTCCAGAATTTTATGCATAGACTGGTATCTCCACGCAAAAACATGATATGAATTGATTCATCTACTAATATATAATGGTAAATGAATACCTTATCTAATTAAAATTACCCAACAATGGATTAATATGCTATATTTATAAATATATATTAGTATACGAAAGAACTCATTGAGATTGTTAGAAAATTATATATTATTATACATGTTGTTAATGAATACTAGAGTGTATACATAGTAATGTTAAATACATTTCGATGTTAATATCGATTATTTTAAAAAAATTCTATGTTACATGCATATTTTATTTTATATGTATTATCTAATGAACCACCTATATGTTTTTAATCATATTTTTCTATTAAAAGGATTTAATATTCTAATAAACACTCAATCATTTATTTGATTTTAATTCATATATTAACAAAGTTGTAATGGGGTTCTAATCTCAATGTAATTCAGTTTGATGGTTTTCCCATAATTTCTATCAACTATATTTTATATGATATACATAACATCCAATTAATTTTTTTATTATAATTTAAATTGGATCAATTGTTTGTAAAACTCCATGTCATGTTATCTCTTTCATTAATATATGATTTATGGATTAACTAAGATATATGGGGTTTCTTAACCCAATTTTCATTAATTATTTATTTTTCATATTTCATATATAATACAAAATCATGAAAAAGGTTTAATAAAATCTGTTATATATTATTTCAATTATATTTTTTTCCTACAAGCTTATTTATAATTTTTTAATCATTATAAACCTTATATTATTTAAACATTTATTGTGGGGGGGGGGGGTTAATTTGGTCTTCCAACTCATGATTTGAGTTGTTTAATATTGTTTCAAATCTGTCATGTATATTCTAAAAATTATTAATGTCATAGTTTATATCATCTTATTTTAATGTGTTCACATTTCCATTCCATAATATTATTTTTGATTGTATTTTAATAAAATATATTTTAGAAAAAAGAAAAACATCAAATATCTATTTATTATATTTCACTTCCATATGCATATTGTTTTCAACTAAAAAAATATTTTTAAATATTTAAAAATTAAATAATATAATATGTTCTAATGCTAATATATTATTCATTAAATCATTTGAAATTCTAACTATATAAATTTTTTCATCAATTTATACTATTTTTAAACATTAATTTAATTCAAAAATATATATCATTCAACATTAATACCATTTATTTTCACTCTCTATAAATTTATAAAAAATTTAAATTATTTCCTTAATGGTTCCCTTAGTATATATTTTTTCTAAAATTATTTTAAAATTAATTTTTTTCATTTTAAAACTGACATTTTCAGTCGCCTATATCTTTTTTATGATAACATTTCAATGTTTATGAAGAATGTTTGTTGATTTTACTACCATTTTTGTTCATTTTCCTACATTTAATGATCACTAATGTTATTCTACCTTATCATAATCTATGAATAAATCGAAACATTCAATTAAAAAATTTATATTTTTAATATCAAATTGATATGTAATATTATTAAAATTTGTTCACATATATAGTAAACCCCTTAAATTTACTAGGTATGACATGATAATCAACATATTAATTATCTCAATAAATGTAATTATTTATTATATAGTAATCTTGATATAATTTGTTCCTTAAGGAACTCCAACTGTTTCATTTTTTTTGGAAATACATTTAATGTGGTGATAAAGTTTCACTTCTTATGGGATGGTTGTGGAAAATATTTATATAGCCCCTATATTACACTACAACTCTTGTAACCTATATTTGATGGTTAGTTTACTACACCCACACTAGTTATAATGGATCACATATGAATTGATCAAATATTTTAGTATCCATGTGTTATTGGATACACAGTTGATTCTTAAATTATACCCACTAACATGAAATATAACATGGAATTATTATAACAAACATTATTATGTGTTGTTGTATATCAATGATATCATTCATAGATTCATTCTTGGTTTCATGGGGAAATGAAAACATAGTGATTGACGTGGTTAGATGTTTAGTAAGGGATAAAGGTCTATAGAAGATATCATAGAATAAGTAAAGCATGAATAAAAACAAAAAGATAAGATATAAAAAGATATCTCATATAATGTATAACAAAAAAGTGTAATATATCCAAGGATTTCACTACAACATAGATAATCACCTGAATACTAATAACTAATTAAAAATTATATAATACATAATAGAAAACACCATAATCCTAACACAAAGGCCTCATGCTAAGACTTAATACATTAATAGAAAAGCTGTAAACAAAATTGAAAAACTATTTTTTCTCATGCAACCTTTTCAATGCCTTAAAGGGTATATGGTGTGATTAAAATTAATTTATTAATTTTAATCCAATCAATATTTGAATGAAATAAATAAAATTTCAATAAATTATAAGCATAAAATTCACATAGGAAAACTACCATATGAAATTTTAATATTTTCCCCAGTCAATATATACAACAACATGACCATAAGCCTTCCATATTAATATTTTAGATAGTATCCATATAATATATACCTTGTAAAACCAAATATTCATCAAATTATTTAGACATAAATAAAAATTATTTTAAATTATCACTAAAATATTTAATGAGTGAAAAACTATTTTCATTTTAATATCACTTATTTAAAATCTAAAAATGAAATGAATTTGTGGAAGAAAAATTAAAATATAACTTTCCAAACCTATAATGTAATTTTCAATTAACTAAAATTTCATGATCTTAGGAAAAACTTTTAACATGGAAAAAATTTAAAAAATTAAATTTTCACACCTTTGCTAAAAAATTCATCATTGATAAAATGAGAGGAAGATTGATATTAATTTTTTTATTAGAATAAAATCCAAGGTAAATGGAATTTATAAATAATTGTAGAATAGTATAAAACTTATTGAAAAAATTTTAGTGAAAATATAGACATTTTAGATAATATTTGTAACTACATAAAAAAAGTCGGTTGTCCTTAAAATCATTTATTTAGAAATTTGATCATATAGAGAGAGTAAATGTAAATGAAATCTGGTAAAATCCCTCTATAATAATAAAATAATAAATATATTCAGTTAAATTTATAAATATCATTTAATTATCCCAAATAGATGCATAAAGTTCAACAATATGGAATAAAGATATAATTTGTATATAAAACCTTACATTATGACTAAATTAGTATTTTTATTGTTTTAACATCATGCATAATAAATATTAAATTATTTAATGTCTATAATATAAACATACATATAATTATAATAACTATTGTGATGAACTTTTAAAATTTTAACACCCAGTTATTTATAATAATTTATTAAAATTGATATCTCTGGGTCTTTCATGTTTCATTTTTCTTGTATGTTACAGTTCTGTAGTTTTGGTAATTATAGTGTGACCATGGATCCATTTTCTATGTAAAATTAATCATTCCCTAAGTATCATATTTAAAAAATATAGATAATTTTATAACATTTTATTTATAGTATTGATGAAATATGAATTACATAACTTTATGGATATTATAGTTCGTACATATACATGAGTGATGTTTACTGTTTTCAATTGATGTAATTAAATAAATTTAAAAAATAGTAAAATTTTATGGAATCAATATTAAAAATTAATTAAAATGTATATTCCTTAAATCAGTACTTATTTCCAAATATATAAAGAGAGAATGAAAAATGAATCCCAGTGCTTTGTGGTTGTGGTAGTTCATAGATACACATGAGTGGTGTTATTATTTCCCAATGGACGGGGAGGTATGAACATATATAAGGCTATATAGTTCCAATAATATAATTATTCTATAAATTAGATATATTGAAATAAAATGAATCATAACATCCCGACTTTGATCAAGGTACATACCATTAATTTTTTATATCCAAATACATAAGAGAACCTAGGGCACACATATGTGGAACCCATTGGTGATCCCATGCAGTTATTTAAATAAATTTAATGATAGTGCAAGATTTACGAAAAATGATACATCATGCCTTAGTGCGGTTTTCAAGACTAAAATATTTAATTTAGGATTAAAAATAAATAAGAAAAGATTTAATAGAAATCAAAATAAATAAAGAATGGAAAAAATGATGTTTAAAAATAAAATAGAAAAGGGGTTACGGGAAAAGAAAAATTAATTAAAATAGAAAAATAACATATTTTATTATTTTTATCACCTTTATTTTTTTCATTATTTTTATTTTATTTTTATTCCCTTAATTGTTTTCCACTTCCTCTCCTCTCCCTCTCCTTGTGCGTTTCCCTGGTAAAGCCCCCCACTTTTTTAGTGTGCCTCATCCTCCATCATCCTTTTTTAGAAGACAGCTTCACCCCCATTTTTCATTCATTTTATTCACCATTAGGTGCACAGTGAACCTCAGGGTAATGCTAACCCAACACAATATTAATCGAACAAATATCATTCCAGATCAGTTGTGTGATATGTTGTAGAATAAGTTTACCCAAAATTGGGTATTTTTCCTAAAATAATATTTTTTTCTTCTATTTTAGGTCAAATAAAAGCCTACTTTATATCATATGATCATTTACTACCATAATGTAGGAAGACAAATGGATTTCCCTTTGTGTCATTCTGATTTATAAAAATGCATGATTTTTCTGCTCGTAAGTGCCTACCGTCTTTGTTCAATTTCACCCATTATTTTGAAAGTAATTGTTTCACTTAATGATTTTTGCCTTATTTATCATAAATTGAATTGTTCAAATTGTTGCAACATGGATGTAAACTTCTTTGGGTGTGCTGACATGGTCTGTATAAATATAGTTAGCCTCGAATTTTTTTTGTATGTGTTCCACACATTTTTTTAATTGTGTTTAAATTAAATAATCCTTTTAAAATAATTATAAAAAATGAAATTTTGGGTTTTTTTGTTTTTTTGTGGCAATATATGTATTAATTAAAATGTGTGTTTTTTGTATTCACTAATAAATATCCTAGGATATTACTACATTACTCAAATAATAATTTGTATGTGGATTTGTGTTGATATTATTATTTTATTGCAATTATAAATGCATATCCTATGATATCTGCATACCAAAAAATGAATTAAATTTACAGCAGTGAGACAATGTGAGTTCCAAATTAAGAACTACACAAAGACTCCCAATTCCTAACCAGGTACACATTACACTATGGGGATGATGTCTCAGGATCTTCTAGATGAGGGTTTCCCAGGGTTTCTAAAATACTAATGAGCGATACTAGTTCCCAAATGGGATATTCATGGATGGAAACATTCGAAAAGTGGATACACCATTCATTGGGTGATACATAAACCCTTTTGTCCGATAGCAGGACAGACTCATAATGAAAACATGCCCTGAGCGATACATGGTCTTCCAAAATAATTCCTTAGATGGGCTCTGTGATACTGGGTAATTTGAAGGTTCTACCGTAGTGATAACTTTGGGTTGATATCAATCTCCAACTCTCATCATGAATGAAATAATAATTATGCAAGAAAGGTTTTTATTAATTCTTATTTGAGTCTCTTTAAAATTTTGATGTGTTTCTAGATTCATGGAACTCACATTCCTGACACATAATTTAGACTCCAAGTTAAAGCCAAAGCTTTGGGTATGCCTCCTCCATTATTTTATATTTTTTATCCTAGGATTCAATATATGTGTACATCCAGATTTATAAATGTACTTTTTTTAGACTCCAAGCTAGACTGAAGTTGGTGATGTGATATGGGTACCAATAAAGATCATACCAAGTTATAATTATTTAGTTTTTATAATTAACTACATGAATTTGTTATTTAATGTTACAATGATTTTGTTTACTGCAAAAAATGGAAAGGTTTAGACACAGTGGGTGTCAGACTACTGGGATTTTATCTCAAACCCCTACTCGGGCATCATTGACACCCAATTATATTATATGATCACTAGTATTTACAAATGGCGTGCTACTTCTGATGCTTGATTGTTTCTTGCTGCTTAGTTTAAAGACTGGGGGAAAAGGACAAATCCTTACTCGTGATTCTGTTTTCATACATTGTGCATTTTCATTACAGTTTTGTATCATTCTTGTGTTCTTGTTTTCCATACATTGTTTTTTGAATAGATATCTTGCCATGACATTATTATGTATCTAGTTTATCTATAATATTCATCATTGGTCATTTATTCAGATGGATTATTCATATTTCATATGTTGTAGTTTGGTTATTATATGAATCCTCTATTGTTTTAAACCAGTTTTCTTCGTCTATATATTACTTACTACCTGTAAGGTCATTTTCTTTCTTTCAGACATGTTAAAAGGTCCCTTGCTGCTAGTTAGAAACTTCTGGAATTTGGGTAGATGTGTTTGAGGTTATGTGGCTAACCCAGCTCGAAGAAGCCTCCATGTGGATTTGGGGATGTGGACAATACAAAGTGGTATCAAATGATGTTTTTTCCTTTTTTATTACTATATGGGTTAGACCGGAGACTAAGATATTGGGATTTGGAACAAACAACATGATTGGATGTATCTAACCCGTGTACACGGGAAACCCAAATTCCTGGGTTGGGATTGTAGTTTTTGATTATGCTAATTATTGTTGATATGATTTCACCATTGGGTGAGAAACTTGTTTTACAATATTTTTGTTAATGTTATTATTGAGAAAAAGGTTTTTACCATTGCATCTTGATGATACATGGGTAATGCATTTACATGCACCATATTAGGCACCGTAGGATATAAAAATGACATGCATATTCCCTTTCCATATCTACTATTAGTGTTCATTTTCCTATTTTCATGTGAGTGTTATTGCTCTTAGTTGTAAATTATTGGAGTGGTTGTTTGTTAAATATAATGTTATGTTAGTTAATTATATGTTAACTTGAACATTCTTAAATATGGGATATAGACCTTGTTTAGTGAGCCCTCTCAGTCTTCTCTTCCTTATCCAGACCCATCTCTTGGAGCGGGCTACCTATTGTCTAGTACTAAGAGGATGGTTTTGTACCTACCCCCTTTATTAAACCATTACATATTTTCCCCATATTCATTACATTCTATCTAAAGTTTTGTGTTTCAATATTGTAGTCCAATTTTTCCACGACGTCTTCGTGTTGTGATTCAAGATAGAGAAAATGAGAACATCCCAGAGGTGTTGGGTCCCAAACCACTAGTGGGACCTCTTGTAGAATATCATGGGGTACTTCCACCTATATATTTTCTGATGGGCCTTAATTCTCAGTTTAGGGATAGTCTCCTTAGGTTTATGTAGTTAGTTTAGAATATTACTAGACCTACCCCCATCTATGGAAGAGCTCATGCAAGACTTAATGAAGAATAACCCTCCCACATTCTCGAGGAGTGGTGGAGGTCATGATGTATAATCATGGATAGAATCCATAAAGTCTATCATTGACCATATTGAGATGCTTCTAGAGTGGAGGGTCAAACATGATTTTTATATGCTTCATGACTCTTCAATGCATTGGTGGAATTTTATTTCTCAGGAGGAGCACACCAGGGACATGGTTTGGGCAGACATCCATTCAAATTTCTATGATCATGTCCTTCCACATACTCTGAGAGATGATTTTTCATGGGAATAATTACATATTCAGTAGGAATATATGAATTTGTTACAATATTCTACTCATTTCATATAGATCATGTTTTTTCTCCATCTCTAATAGGTGACCCACATACTACATCGTGATGTTTTGAGGATGGACATGACTATACCTCCACCTCGTAGGTGAATGCCATCCATTTGAAAACTATTTCAAAGATCCTAAACCACGTCCGGTTCTTGAAATGAAATTTCAGGGAAGCTAAACCAGTGATCCATGATGGTTTAGTTTTGAGACAAGGTGATGGATCTTCAGGTAGTAAGAAATTTCTTTTTAAAAGTGCACGTGGGTGAAATCCTAGCAGAACTGTACATTTTGATAGTTCTATCACCTATCATTAGTGTAGAAGATTTGTTCATAAGAAGCATCAGTACACGAGAGACTCGATGGAGTTACAATATTGTGGAATGATGTAACATATTTAGTGTTTATGCCATTCCTTCTTCTTAGAATATAGTGGAAGAGGATCTTTACCTACACCTCCATTAGGTATGGGATCGATGACTCCATTGCAGGCAGGAAGTTCTTTTTCCACTGGCTAATTCGGATAAGAAAATGGTGTAGTCCATGGTTGAGGAAATCAAATTACTAGTTATTAGTGTTAGTATAGTGGAACTACATAGTCTAGTTAAGAAGCATCTCATGGCCATGGTTTTGGTATTTTTTGTGCAGTGATACATGTACTGGAGGAGAAGTCTGTAGAACCATATACGATTAGAGGTACTATTCTAGTAACTTATACTTTTGTTTCTTCCTTTTTTGATACTGATGCATCACATTCTATTTTATTTTCTATTGTTTTTGGATTCCTTTGTATTACAATTGAGTATATTTTTTGTATTATGTCTCTCGACACTCCCATAGGGGTCAGAACATGCGGAATGCACTAGTTCCTAAAGTTCCCCCTTAAGTTAGGTGGGTACCAATTCCTTTGGAATTACTATATCCTCGAGATGAACATCCTGGATTTCATTATTGGTATGTAATGTCTTCTCCCTTATCATGCTCATGTGGATTGGTATATCTTTCGAGTGTGCTTCACATCTCTAGAGGGCGACCCATATCTGCATATGGTAGAATGGGATATCTAGGAAACTTGAGAAGGACGTAAACATGCAATATTGGGTAGAGTGAATGATCAAGTATCAAGACTCTTCACTAGTGATTAGAGAATGAAGCTAGTGAGTTTTCCTCCAATTGTGGATCATTTCAGGGATATATTTCATGATGAATTCACTATCTTACCTCACATGAGGGAAGTTGAGTTAACTATTGAGCTAGGTATTGGTGTGGCACTAGTGTATATTTCTATCTATAGTATGGAACCTACAAATCTACATGTTCTCAAAAAGTAGCATGAAGACCTTGCAGCTAAGGGTTTTATCAGACATAGAACATCACCATGGGGATCACTAGTTCTTTTCACTATGAAGGAAGATGGTACCCTCAGATTATGCTTCGGTTATCGTCGACTCAATTAGTTTTTGGTAAAGAATCGATATACATTGCCTCATATAGATGATCTCTACTAAAAAATCCAAGGAGATACTATTTTATCAAAGTTTGATATGAGTTTGGGATATCACTATGTGCATGTGAGACCACCTAACATACCACATATGACTTTCCAATGTAGATAAATATTCACGGCTATGATGAATCTAGTTTTTCTCTGATATCTTGATTAATTTTTGGTAGTTTTTTTTGATACCATCTTGGTGTATTATCACTCAATACATGACCACGAAATCCACATTGATATAATTCTTAGTATACTGAGAGAACACCAGCTATATAAAAATATCAAAAAATGTTACTTCTGGATTGATAATGTTAACTTCTTGGGTCATATCATATCGGAAGAAGGCGTTTCAATTTTACTAGAAAATGTGAGATCAATGGTTTCCTATGTGAATCCCAAGAATTTTTTTTTGATATTAGTAGTTTTTTGGAGATTACTGGCTATTACATGCATTTACTCTAGGATTTATCCTGCTTAGCAGTACCTCTTATAGCATTGACTAAGAAAGGTGTATTGTTAATCTGGTCAGAAGTTTGTGAAATATATTTTTAGGAGTTGAAAGGAAGATGAACCTCACCCAAAATCCTTATTCTTCCTGAGCCAGGTAGAAGCTATATTGTAAACTGTGATGCTTCAGGAATTAATCTAGGTGAAGTTTTCATGAAGGGTAACCGAGTCAGGGCTTATGGATCCTGCCAGGTGAGACCTCATTAGATGAAATATTCTATACACAACCTTGAGTTACCATATGTCGTTCATGATCTATGTTGTTAGAGACACTACTTTTGAGGGTAGAGGATCATTGTTTACACAGATCATAAAATTTTAAAATATATGTCCACTCAGTGAGACATGATCTTAAGGCAACATAGATGGGTCAAATTTGTGCATTGGTTTAAATTTGATATTGATTATACCTATATTAAGGGTAATTTTGTGGATGATTCTTCAAGAATCAATACCGAGACACAAGCTGTTCAAGAAGGAAATGTTGAGTGGTAGACAGTGGATTTATTTTCTATGATGCATCTGAAGGATTAGGAACATTGTTGGAAACCAATTTTAGTAGCTCTTACAGTGACATCATCTATTGTAGAGAGAGTCTTCATGTAACAGTTATCTGATCCGGAGGGGATCATTTTTATGGAATGTGTTACAGGAGATTACCCACCTCCAGGTTGGGTTATTGATGTAATTGAAACTATTTTTACCGTGGACGTGTACGAGTACCTTCAGATATACGGGAAGAGTTGATGAAGGAATCTCTCACCTCTGTTTAGGCAGTTTATCCTTGACTAATGAAGATGTACAGATACATATGTCAATAGTACTTGTTGCCTAATAAGAATAAACAGACAGCAATATTCCTTACATGGTGCACCACTTGTCAGTAGGTGAATGAAGAGCACCAAAAACCTACTATAATTCTGCAGCGTCAGTCCATTCATGAATGGAAATGGAATGAAATCACCAGGTCTTTTTTATAGGATTTTTGAGATATCCTCGAGCCATAGATTTAGTATTGGTTATTGTTGATTGGTTGAACAAGGTAGAACACTTCATATCATTCCTAGAGAACTTTACAATTGATGAGTGGGGAAGTCTGTATATCCAAGAGATAGTGAGACTTCATGGTACACCTTGTTCAATTGTCTCAAACATAGATTCCCTCTTTACTTCACAATTTTGGAAGGGGTTGTAGAAGGCACTGAGTTCAATGGAACTATCGAGTACTATATATAACCTTTATACTGATGGGTAGTCTGAGAGTTCTATAAGAGTGTTGGAGGTCATTATATGGGAATATATCCTTGATTTGGAATGTTTCCGAGTGAAACATATATCTTATTCTCATTTTACCTTTAATAACAAATTTCAGGTAACAATTCAAATGGATCCGTATGAGTCCCTCTATGATAGACAATGTCTTTCATCTTTATGATAGCTCGATGTGGGTGAGTCAACTCTGTTACCTCCTCATCTTATTGGGGATACAACTGAGTAGGTTCAGTTGATTTAGAAGAATATTAATACATAACACTCCAAAAAAAATCGTATACCAATCGTTACCTAAAACCTATTGAGTTTATGGTGGGATATGAAGTCTTTATGTGTGTTTCTATATGGATGGGTCACAGAGGGTTTAGTAGATAGGAGAAGTTATCACCGAGATACTTCAGGTTATTCGAGATAATGAAATGGGTTAGGATGGTGGGATATCGATTACTACTACCTAAGAGGTACTACTCCATGAACGACATCTTCCATTTTCTTAATTTAGACAATAACGCATTGACCCATATCACCATTTTGATCTTGAAATCAATGGGATCGAAGAGGATGAATTTTCTGAGGAGTGTCTTATTTGTATAGTCAACCATGGAAAACATTTTCTCAATGGAAGGTCAGTTTCTCAGGTCTGGGTGTTACAGAATCATACACATGTTCAGGATCAAATATGGGAGTGGGAGACTGATGTGCGTGCTTAATGGACAGAGCATTTTTCAAATGATGATCCACTAACCTAGAATGGGAAATTTGGGGATGCGTTCTCTTAAGGAGGGGATGTTGTAACTTCCCATCATTAGTAAAGGTACGAACCATTATGTTTCGATGTCCAAATCCTAAATAAGAACCCATGGCGCATGCCTCTACACCCCATTTCAGATCCAAAATAGCTAATTATATATTTTAAATGACTATGTGAAATTTATTAAAATGTAACATCATGACTTAGTGTAGTTTTCCAGAATAAAATAATTCATTAGGAATAAAAAAAATAAAAAAATACTTAATGGAATGTAAATGAAATCATGAAGGGATAAAGGGAAATTTATAAATAAAATAGATTGGGGTTATGTGAAATGTAAAAATAAATAAAATTGGTATAATTTTTTTTATCACTTATCTTTTTTACATCATTTTTATTTCCTTCCATTTATTTTCCTCTTTTCATTCCTTTTGTTTTTTTCGTTTTGTTTGTTTTTTAACTCCTTTCTTTTTTTCTACTTCCTCTCCACTCCCTCTCCTTGTGCATCACCCTTGTATCACCCCCATTAGGGGTTACCTCCTCCTCCATTCGACTCATTTGGAAGACCACTGCACCCTCGTTCATCATCTATTCTCTTCGCCATCAGGTGCATAGTAAACCACACGGTAAAGTAAACCACACGCATAAAGAATTGTGCTATCCCATTCCAAATTCATCATGAAATCTACTGTATAAGGAATTTACCCAAAATTGGGGTTTTAAAAAAAATATATTTTTTATTATATTTTAGGTCAAATCAAATCCTAACATAGATTATAGGATAATTTATGAACATAAGGTAGCGATTCTACTCACTTTCCCTCCATTTCATTGTGATTTAAAAAAAGGCATGGTTGTGCTGCTCGTCGGTGCCTACCGACATTGTTCAATTTCACCCAATATTTTTAAATTAGTTTTTTACCTTAATCATTATACCCTTATTTATCATAAGTAGAATTGTTCAAATTATTTGGACAAGGTCAGACACCTTTTTGGGTGTGCTGAAGTTGTCGGTATAAATACAATTAGCACCAAATATTAAATTTATTTAATTGTATATGATGAAAATATTTTTTAATTATGTTTATATTAAATAATAATTTACGAATAATTAAAAAACATGAATTTTTGGGGGTTTGAATGTTTTTTTACCGATTAATTAATTAATTAAAATGTGCATTTTTATGTATTCACTAATAAATTGCCTAGGCTATGACTACATGACTATAATGATCATTTGTATGTGGCGTTTCATTTCTCTTATTATGTTATTTCAATTATAAATACACATCATGTGATATATACTTCCATGTAAATGAAATAAATTTAGGGAGTGGAGACAATGTAATTTTCGTATTAAGGACTACATAAGGACTCCCTATTCCTAACCAGTTACACATTACTCTAGGGTGACGATGTATTAGGATCTTCCATATGAGGGTTTCCCTGGGTTTCTAAAATATTTACGAGTGATACTGGTTCCCTATAGGACATTCAGGGACTGACCTATTGGCAAAGTGGCTACGCCATGTCTCGAGTGATACATGAACCCTTCTGTTTGATATATAGATAGACACATGATTAAACCATTCCCTAAGCGATACTTTTTCTTTCGAAAGAATGCAATGGATGGGCTCATTGGAATTTGGTAATTTGAAGGATGTACCATAGAGGTACCTTTGGAAGGGTCTTAGACTCCAACTCTAAACTTGAACATATTAATGATGATGTACAGATGGGTTTTTATTAATTCTTCGTTGATTCTCTTGAGAATTGTGATGTTTTTATAGTGCCGTTGAAGACACATTATTGACACATAATTTACACTCCAAATTGAAACACAATATTGGTTTATGAGTCCTCCCTATTTTTACTTTGGTTATCCTAGGATTCTATATATGTGTATATCTCGCTTCCTGTACATACTTTATTCAGACTCCCGACTTAGGGAAAATAAGGCGATGCGATATGGGTACCGATGAAGATTGGACCCAATTACACTTATTTAGTTTTTCTACTTAACATCATTTATTTATTATATAGCAATCAATACATTTGTATATTGCATGAAATGGAATGGTTTACACACTATGGGGTTCTGCCTACTGGGATTTTATCTCACACCCCTACTCGGGTGTTGTTGGCATCTGAGTAGATTATATGATCACATGTATTGAGAAAGGAAAGGGTAATACTTCTAATGGTTGACTGTTTCTTTCTTTATAAGATATATAATGGGTGAAGAGGACTAAGCCTTGATCATGATTCAGTTTTCATACTTTGTGTATTTTCATTTCAGTTTTGTAGCATGCTTCTGTTGTTATTTTCTATACATTCCTTTTTGAACAGATATCAGGGCATGCCATTATTGGGTATCTTATTTATCTTCCATCTTCCACACTGGTCATTTATTCAATTGGATTATTCATATTTCCTCTGCAAAATTTTTATTATTTATATACTTATTCTATTATTATAAAATCATTTTCTTACGCTATATATTACTTATTACCTTTGAGGGAATAGAATTCCCCGAGGACACATTAAAAGGGACCTCACTACTAGTCAGTAGCATCTGGTGTGCGGGAAGATGTTCTTGAGGTTATGTGGCTAACCCTCCTTGAAGTACATTTCTTTTTGCTTACCTGATGTGTATTCTACATAAATCATAACAACGAACCACAAATTATAGTAATGGAAAGTGATTAATATCAATATTCGGAGGCGGTAGTGCTCATTTTAACATGAGCAATACATATTTTCACATTATATATGAAAGAGGTGTAAAATGGTTTTCCAATAATTATAATAATATATTAGTTTAATTTTGGTACATTATTTCATATGTTTGGATGAATACAACAGATTTAGAGGATTTATAAATATAAATAAACTTTAAAAGAGTCATTAATGTTTATTTCATTTTTTGATATCCCTCCTTTGTATTAAGAATTAAAACATCATATAATTGAATTAAGGTAAGATAAAAACCATAATAACTAATTTGAGTAATTTATGATGATTATTGGGTAGGTATTAGTTGAGTTATAGTGGTCAATATTTTTCAATAATGGAGGATAATTGTTTTCCTTTTATTATTGAGTCGAGGAGCACACATTGAATTAATTAATGGATTTAAAGAACATAATGGAATTTTGTAGTTCATGTGTGATAAAATGGTCATAAATTTGAGGAAAAGATAAGATGTGGGAAAAATATTTTCTACTAATATGATTTTGACTTCTTTAATTAGAATTGTTACCTTTATCTCTTAGTTCAACTCCTCTATGTAATCCCTATTTAACCCTAACCATGGTCAACTTCTATAAAAAATTTACAATTAACTATATCTAATTTTTTTTTACCATATTAAATAATATTTTTAATTATTATTTAATCTATGTAATCTAGTTTACATTTTTACATGCCTTACTTTTTAATTGTGGTTCAAATCTATTATCTATACCAAATTTTATAAATTTTCATCCACCTATCATCTTAATAACCAACCTCCCATATGTGTCTCTATCCCCTTCCATTACACTCACCCTCCCCACATAACATATTTATTTTATCTTTCTGCCTCATATAAACTTCTCCCCACCTCTCCTTGACCCCCTATTTTTGCATCTCCGCCTCCCACCTCCAACACCCCGCCACCCTGTCTTCCCATGATACGATGTCTCCACATCTGCACCTCTGCATCTCTCCCCAACTTGATGTCTCCCTGAACAAATCTATCCCTTGATACATTGTCACCTCACCTCCACATATATCTTTCTTACGTCAACCCCAAACCAGGCTCCTTATCTACATCCACTTCGTCACCTGCACCTCCTTCTCCCTGTACACTTCTCCTCCATCTCTTCTAACCACCTCTCCATCCACTCTACCACATCGTCCTCGCATAGGCTTCATTATCGCCTTTCAAAAAAACAATCAAATTATTCTTCCCCTATATCTAGAAAAATATATTTGGTTTGATATCATCACTCAACCCATGTAGATACGGGTTTAAGATGGCATATTGACAGAATTTCCATCACAGATCATAGATCAGACCTTGCAAAAGTGGCAGGGAGAAATACAAAAGTTGGGGGGTTTCATTTGTAGAGTCATATATGAAACTAGAAAGGGTTTGAAATAATTATCCTTTATTATACACACCATAAATGACATTGTCATGTGTTGAGAAGAGTCCCAGAAACACATGATACATGTTGGTGACTGTTCTCGGAAACTGCTCAGTTCATGGGGGGAATCTTGATCATGGAATGAATCCCACCTATCTCTAGATGAAAACAACCCTTCTTCACACCTCTAATATTGATCCATGTTACCTAATTCTCAAAGTTCAATTTTTATATGGTATCTATGATGTCCACCACTCTCTACTACCCCCAAAACCATGTTCGTATGTTGATTGAATTTCTATAGTTCTAACCATTCTACCAAAGGAAAATCTGATCTCATCTCACAATCAAAGTAATTTTTATCTTTATCAGTGGTAAATATGTAGGATTTTAGTATAGAAAGGATGTTTTTCTTTATGATATGGTATGTTTGAGTTTTAGCATGGGTATGAAATATTCTGCTTCATTGAGATGCAAAATTTAGATCTGGGAGGATAAATAATATAGAGAACATACTAGAAACAAGAAACTACAGATCAAAGATGATTCACTAGTTTGTGATGTTTGCTGCTTATTAGGGACCAAGACATGAAAGGGAAAAACATTCTTTAAATCCAAGTAAACTATCCCACAACTGCAACATGAGGTAAATATATGAGGCAAAAGTAAACCATTATGACTGGTAATTTTATAATAGTTAAATTAAGCATTTTATAACTCAATTGTTTATTTGAATTTAGGTTCGTTTCAACCTAGTATTGAATTATAGTAAGCGATGCATTGAATAATAAAATTAATTAATAAAAATTTATTATTGGAGTGTTTTTTAATGGATTTTTTTGTGCGACCCAGCTACAAAGTCCCAAAGAGTATCCTCAACTACTATTTTTTTTATTAAATACTTATTTCTGTATCTATATCAGGTTTTTTTTCATAATTGATTTTTAATTTGATGTATTTTCATATATGTTTTATAGTAAAGTTTATATGTGTTTAAATAGAAAAATAATAATTTTTGGTCTAGTAATATTGTTAAATACCCCATAAATATCTACTTTTAATGATTTTTCACATGTTTCCATATACATGGATTTTAATGGAATCATAAAACATAGAAAAGAGGTTAACTTTTTCATATGTAGGTTCATTTTCTCTATGAGATGCACTATTGTATTTGATAGTTTCTTTTCCTTCCTATGGTGTTTTAGTTACTAATTAATTGGGAAACAATATTCTCTCTTTAGTAATGATGCTTAATTCAGAATCTGATTTTCAATTTATTTTAAATCTATTTATGCAATATAAATCTTGAAATGTGTAATTTGAAATGACTTGGGTGGTCTGCACCATGATCTAGTTATAATGATAATTATCATGTGAAATTTTTTGTATCAAGTATGACCCCATGATAACTAGAGGCCATGCACCCATTTTAATTATTTGTGAAAATGTAATCAAATTTATTGACTATTTAAATCTCATTTAAAGATAATGTTTTGATTTTATTGGATTAATATTGAAGTGAAATTGGTTCTATTATTAGTTGTGTTGAAAAAATTATAATTTTTATATTTTGGGGCATTAAACTTCCATGGTTGTCAAATTGTTTATTCATTTACCTGTTTATGTTGATATTTTGAATGCTTAATACTACATAATTTGTACAATGTATCATTAAAATGATATTATTTTAATTAAAGATATGTTATACATTATGGTTTCTATCCATGGTGACTGAATATTTCATCGTGAATATGGTGATTGTGGTAGTGATTATTCAGGGATTGCAGCTGGTTTTGAGGGTGAATAATGTATTATTTTAAAAATTCATTGAATTTTTCATACCAATAATTTGGATGGTTTTGTAATTGAAAATATTATTCACTATACATAATGGTTTCAACACGCTATCAAAATTTATATTATTTAGTTACTTCTCAATAAATGAGTTCTGGTTTCACGTGGGGAATTCATGAATAGTAATTCATTATTAAAATTTTCCCCTACAATTTGTGATTTACGGGCCCTATGATGACATGATAGGGTCTATGTTTTGAGAATGTTACTAATAATACATGTTAATTGTAATGTATTTTAGTTGCATATTCTTAAATATTTTTGGATGGTTTGGTGTTGCAGATTAAAATGAAGTGTCTTGTCTGCTTCAATTTTGATGGTTTTCTTCCACCAGGCTCGACAATTTTTTCTCTGTAGTACGTATGTTGTGTTGAGATGTACAACATGATTTTTAAATGGTGGGTTATAAGTAATAAAAAAGTTAACAAATTACAGTTGTGTGGGGACTTTCATCATGAGGGTTAGCAAGTTGGTGGATCTTTTGTGAGTTATAGAAAGTATAAACATAATGTTATGTATTCTATATATTGTATATGATCAAAAAATTAGGTAATACAATTTTCTGTTCAAGATATTGGAATCAAAGAAGTATCTATTTTAATGGAATTAGATTTTTTTTCTGATTTTACATACACGAATCTATATTTTAAGATAAGAATTTTCCAATTCCGAATGTGATAGTAGATAAGAATGTTGTAACACATGAAAGAATATTAATCTTTTCCTTTGGTGGAATAAAATTAGTACATTCATGAGATCTTAAGAAACAACAACATCACTTATCTTCTAATTTGGGGAATTTAGCTAAACATTAGAAGGCTATTAGAGAGAGTGAAAAAACTGTAGTGCTTCTAAAGGTACTATTCATTTTCATCTCCTTAAATTACTTTGTTTACGATTTAGTACATACCATAGAATTCCTAATCCCTACAAATCCAATTTGTTTTTTTTGTGAGGCATCCATAGAAATAGTAGATAAGGGTATGACTTGATCATCAATGAGTCCATATACATCAAAAAGTTTACTATTGATTTCAGTGACATGTATGAAGGATTTATCCATTTACGACTCACCAAAGGTGGAACACACATGGGGTTTCTGGAATTTGAAGATGAATCACTACAAGTGGTATTGTAACAAATAGGGTATCTCTTATAATGAATCATATGATTTCTTATTAAAAATTTTCACTCATGATTATAGGAATTCAATAATAATATTCAACCCTGATATAACATTTCTATAGAAATTCCATTAATTCAACTATTTTAGTTCTATATTCATAGTTAAAATTTGTAAGAATCATATAACATGTACACTAATTTGTAGGACCTATCTTCAAATTTCATTATCTGACTTGTTGATTCATTTGATGAAACCACCGAAAAATTTGTTTCAAGTCCCAATAAAATGTTTTCTTCTTACCCAAGGGTATGAAATATTTAATTTCATGTCTTTTTAAATAATATATAGAGAACTTTTTTCATACAATTTTATGTTTTGTTAAAAAAGGTTTATATTTATTCATATTTTTCACACAAAATCATATCTTGAATATATACTATAGGCTATGTATTCTCCACCCATTTTTCACAACCAAATCCATCCTCCTTGAATGAAAAAATCACTATGTTTTCTATTATCCACCAAGTCACACATCCTATTATCTCTGCGTTACCTAATCTGTGTAAACCACAACTGCCTCCTCCACTACATCTTACTCTACCAAGGGATCTACCTCTAACTTTTCCACCCCATATAATTACACCTACATATCATCTGTGTTCCCCTTATCCACTTAAAACTCCAGCACTACCATAGTATACACCTCCATCTTTGTCCACATATATACATCTACATTCTAATTATCCACCTGATACTCCTCAGCCTAGATCTACACCTCCGCCTAGGTCTATACCTTTACCTCGGTCTACACCTCTACCTTAGCCTCCATATATGACTCCTCATTAGAATTCACCACCTATCCTCCTCCTTGTATACACATATGCCTTATCCTCCTTCTACACCTCCACCTCTAACTCCGTATACACCTCTACCTCTACCTCTATCTACACCTACGTACCCGCCTCAACAATTAAAACACATCGACACCCTTATCCTTCAATCACTTCTCCCCACCACACCTCCCCAACTCCTCTTCCAAATCCTCCAGCTACATTCCCCCTTTCCATCCCTAAAATATTTTTCTTAACTATTTACAATCCCTACATTTCAACAATTTGGATCACTCCTTCTAATCAGTTATGCTTTTCTCATTTCTTCATCTTCATCTAGATCTAACTCACTTCTTGTAACCCCAAGACCTTCTTTTGAGATGACTTGAATTCCCTTGATCCTTCTACCATGAACCCTAGCTTCCCCCAACAAATATTGTTGTTTGGTGTCTCAAAATTAAACATATGGCATGTTCTTCATTACAACATTATATATATTCTTATTCTTATTCCTCTTACATATTTATTCTGATTTATGAAATTATTTATCCCTCATCTTTAATAATCTAGGATATTACAACATCCCTAATAGTTTCCCTCTATGTATCACCGTCACGATTGTTTTCTTAATTGAGAACTCTGTTATCCATTTACTTCGATTTCTAATATAGACCTGAAAACATTAGTTATAGGTTTCATTATGAAAATAGTTTTTTTATTTAAAACCTCATAAATATTTAATATTAAATGTATCAATATTAGTGTGAATAATACAAATTTTATCCACCTTTTAGGATTCACATTATGCTTTTCATTTTTTTATAGTTTTTAGCACACATTACCATGTAAATATTGATAATTTTATAGTTTATTAATTTATAACATTAATAGAATCACATACCATTTCAATTCAATGTATAAACTCTTTATTAAAGATATTATATTATTTTTAGTTAAAAATTTATAATATAACTTAAAATTATCATATTTTCATGATACCCCTTATCATATCATTACAACTATGGAAAACATTCCTTTCAATAATAAAGAAAAATTTATGAAAGCTAGTTATTTTATCATCTTCTATAGATGAAATCATTTTTTAGAATTTACATTATTGGTTATGTCTATTTTTTTCTGATATTTCTTATATTGCTTAAATCATGATTTTTATATTTATATCTATCAAGTTTCATTAACTAAAATATGAATAGAATTAATTTTTCAAATTTCATATCCTACATCAAGAATTATGTGCACATCAATTAGAATTATTTTAGAGAGACATATTATAAGAAAATAATTTTTTCAATATTTTATAATGTAGCTGAAGAACTAAGTTATAAAATTAAATATATCAACGACAACTTCAACAAGAGTTATTGAATAACATAGTATATAAACTAATGGATAACTAATTTAAATAATTCATTCCTATATGTCTAATAATTTGAAAATTTAATTTCATTATATAGAAACATATTCCAAAAGTGTTTCTTTTTTTAGGTACATTTGTTTTAAATTTTCACCCATATTTAATTAGTATATAATTTTCATTCCCAAAAATTTTCTCTAACTTTTCTAGAGTAGGAAAATTTATTCATTCTTATTTATTAGCCTCATTCAATATGTATTATTTATTATCAATGCATTGTAGGAAACCGATCGTAGGATTACTTATTGTAGGGATATATTTTTTATATATACAACTATGCCTATTTATGTAAAATTCATTGTTCATATTTTATTTAAAGTTCTATTAAAATATTATAGGGCATTACATAGTCCAAAATCCAACTTGTCTATTTTGTTCTTGAAATATATACTATTATTCAATTTTAACTCTATTGATAATAGAAAATCATGTTTATATGAAATAACATATGGTCACATTAACTGATTAATAGATCCTGATGGGATGAATTTTTTTATTTCATTAACTGTTTCTCAAACATTATAACTTCATTCAAAGACTCAAATCCAAATTTTTTATTTTCAATTTATAGTTTATCAATATAAAAATTTATTTTTTTATAAATTCAGGAAATGAATAGAATTTGTGGTAATGATCTATGAAAATTTATTTTCATAATTTGAAACACCTTCCATTAAAGATATATTTTTTAAATAAAAGTTGTTTTTTATTTTTTTTCTCTTCTCATATTTAATTTATATATAATTTGTTTCCCACAAATTAAATATTCATCTCAACCAGATCATGTTTATTTCTTCATTCTTATCCATTCACCATTCATTTTATCCATCTTTAATCATGAATACCATCATCTATCTCATGAAACCATACTACAATCTCCACTTATGTTTCCATATTATCCTATATACATCATCTTACGTCCATATTCTACCTAATAATACCTCATACTATCTCTATTTTTCCATAATACATCTATTTTCCATGTAATGGTACCTAAAAATATTTTATTCTCTTTAAATTTATATCTATAAAACCCTATACGAATTTATCCTTCAAGTTTCCATTTTGTTTCATCATCTCCCCTTGTGGGACCAGTATTTCCATGACATAATATTCCAAATAGGACCTTAAATTTTCATAGAATCATACAACATAATATAAATATTGGTATTTTTGTTGATATCCATTCTACATCGACACATGTGTCTCATTATCATATATCTACCACCTACCTGTCTGACTAAAAAAATAGAGCAATATAAATTATTATTAACTCTAATGATTCATCCTATTTCTATATTATATTTGTCAAATGTGTTTGTTAATTATCCATAATATATCCTACTCATTGGGATTCATTGTTTCATTCATTTACGATTTCCTCAATCCCTTACAGTAGTCCCCCTCAGAGAGTGGAAGTAGTTACCATAGTTGAGACCATCTGTTTTTTACCTGACGAACACCTATGGTAATTTTATAGTTTAATTATTAATTAAATAACATATATCTAATTATCATAGTTTCATATTTAATGTTTATGAAATCAAATTTTATGAACACTATTCCTATAAAATTGAATGATAATCAATTCAACTATTTTTATATCTTCTAGTCGAGGCTTATAATGCTAAAAAATACAAGGAGCTTACATAAAAATACATTCTCTTATTAACCCGTAGTCTATTACACACAAGTAAGAGACCACAAGAAACCCTTAACCCTCTTATAAGAAAACATTAATGACAAATTACTATTACTTATAACTTGTGATGGTACAAGCAGTTAAATATTGTTAATGCGCACATCATTATCCCATTTATTTGGAAGGAATTGAAAACCATTAACATGTAATAATTTTCATTTTCGATTAATTAATATTTATATTACAGTTTAATTCTTAATTTATAACATCATAATATATTACCTTTTTAAAAATTTAAATATCAAAACTATGTTTCAAACCATACCAAATAATTGAAATGATTTCTGAAGTGAATTATTATTCCAAATTAACATATAAGGACAAGGGATAAATTCAACATCTATTACAGATAATAGGTTTTTTAACTCAATTACATTTATTCCATTTAATTTGATCTATAAAATATCCATTTTCACTATAATTATTTAAATGTAATGAGATTTAATTATTTATGATGAAGAAATCTTTTCACACTTATCAAGGTATGCACAGTAGAAGAGTTTATAATCATAGTTTTGACCATATTATTATTCAACTACTTATAATTGGGAATCAACTCTAATCCATGAATGTCATACTTTGTTATTATATGAAATTTGGTCCCCAAAAATTTTAGTGTAATAATAATTCAATTAATATTTTATAATTAAGATCAGTTGGAATGATTTATCATAAATATCATTCTTCTTTTATTATAATAATATTTTAATTTAGCCTCAATTTATTATTTTAAATGATTTAGTTGTATATATTTAATACATTTTTCCCATATAATAGGTATATCAAACTTTCATTAGCATATGTCTCCCATTTACCATTCACATATTTCCTTCCATCATGAAATAAATACACTGATAAAATTTTTATAGAAGCAAAGGGCGAGACATGCCATTGCAAGGGCCCAATTATTATATCCTCTAAGCCATACTCGATTCATGGATCTATGTAGTGAATAAATATATCAAATAGTCTCTAAATGATTTCCCTTTCACATATAAGGCTCATGAAAACTCTAAACAGCTAGACATAATATTCCATAAGACAACCCACAATGTGAAAATATATTAGGCCTCACAATGAAGAAATCCCTCTATTGATGGCTCTTCTGTTGTATTTCTATATAGAACTGGACAATATTGCAAGTGACTAGTAGAAAAATAAATAGAAATAGTAGGGTAAGAAGAATAAAGAGTAATCGGGAGGTCAATTTTATGGAAGATACAATTTTGACACACTCTAATGTGTATTCATGTTAGATAAACTTTATTTCCTCAATGTAATTAACTCCCACTCCTCTCATAATACATATATTATCAGCTGGAAGATTCTTCAAGTTTTTCTGAATTTCATTTTTCTACATTTCAAAATCACTCTATAATTATACGAATGACTTTTTTAAAAATTTTATTTACATTAAAATAATCAATTTTGACGACACTAAATACATATTGATGAATTTTTTCCCATATAATAGAAAATAGAAATGAAATAATAATTTCTATAATGTTTTTATCAGATACTCACTTGATTAGTGTTAATTAAGAATCACAGATCTTATATAATTCATGATGATCTCTTAAAAGATAAATACCCAAGAAATATCTTTTTATGTTTTGGAATCTTATTTAATAGACTACCTTAAATTTTGACTGTATATTTAAGACAACCTTGACTGTTTTCACCACTTGAAATAATTTTCTAATTCATTTATAACATGTATGGCATGGATTGACTTAAAATTTTATTTTCATGATGTAGTTAAAATAATATATTAATACATATTTACCAAAACCTCAACAATTCTGAACCCCAAAACAATCCAACAAATAAAAATCACTAATATATCTTTTTTTCTTCCATGTGAATAATGTCAACACTAATTCCCGCACTAACATGGTGATGGTTTCATCTATCTACTAAAATAAAATTTAACAAATCCCATGACAGTGGAATTGTCATGGACTAAAATTGGGACTATATTTATTTATCAATCTTTATGTATTTGATGTTTATGATTTTGAGATAATCATGTGTAGTTTCATTGTAGGATAAGTTTGGTTTAGGAATTATTTTCTTATTTTTTGCTCCATAACTCATTGCATGATAATGGGGTGTATACTAGGAAGAGATTAAGAAACATATCAACACACCAATAGATATGATTATCTCCCTCCCTCCCTTATAATATAGAACTATCTTGGTCTATGGATACAAATATATAGAGTTGTTTAAATTAAATGATTTGATATAATATGTAATAACTAATATATATAAAGGATAAAGTTATTGTAGTAGTTGAGTAGGTTAGTAATAGTAACACCCCAAGATTCCACGGTACGTTTCCCTTTGAGTAATGCAATGTCGTGTATTGTACATAACTTTGAGATTCTAACACACCACAACCAATCAAACTAGCCGTTATGAATAGTAATACCTACTTTTTGAAATTTTATAAATTCTATATCTCAAAATGGACTTCATTTTTGGATTCGGAATATTTAAATTAGCCTAGGATGAAATTTTGGTACTTTTTGGATAACTTTCATATTTTGATGAGTAGTTAAAATTACTAAATTTTAATTAAAAACAACTATTTTAATTGAAATAATTAATATTGATAAACTATGAATTTGAGTGGTTTTAAAGTATATTTAGAATATATTTTTACCATTTAATTCAATTTTCGTTATTGGACATAATTTCACAATTAATCCAGACATAAACAAGTTCCAATCTTTTGATAGTTATTATATCATAAAAACACGTTTTTTGTTTTGACAGCGAGAATTAATTTTAAATTAATTTCTGCCACTTCTGTTTTCGGAATTTGGAAAAATGGATTCCATATTTGGAATCAGGATGTTCAAATTGTCTAAATATGTAACTTTTATTTTTAGACATTTTGAATAATTACTTCGGTAAATATTTTATTTACCATGGTTAAAGGGTATATCCGGTAAATAAGGGTTAAAAAAATAATATTATAATAATAAACAATTACCCTAAAACGTGTCCTAACCTTATTGGTTGATACATGTCTGACCATTTACATATATGTTTCGATTTTGGGACCCCATGGTGCCACATGTAAGTGATAGGGACACTTTATTTTAATTAAGTTAAAATGAATACAAAAATGACACAAGCATTTATCTTTTAGAAAAAAAAATTTAATATAAGGTTATATATGTTCGATTTTCGACTATAAATATTAATTATAAATATAAAAAAATTTTATACATAATGAAATTTTATTTATAATTTTTAGACATTAAATAATTTAATTTATTTATGATAGAATAGTGATGCAGTAATTACAATAATAGTGAAAAATTAAAATGATTGATATTGTAGATACCCAAATAAATATAATTGGAGACTTTTTAGGAATTACACTAATTTTATAGGATAATATGACATGTTAGGAAGGATTTAATTAACTTTTTTCGAAGTAATCATTCTGTTATGAGTTTTACAAAAATCAATTATTGAATAGTGTCAAAATTGACATAAAAGTGTTTTTAAAACAAATATTATGTTATTAATTGATATTAAATTCTTAAAAATCTAAGTTTCGGCCAAAGTGACTTATATAATAATAGGTGTTTCATTAATGGACCACTTGGGGGTCTTTTTGATGTATATAGTATGTTTATTAACCATATAATATAAAAATACAAAGAGACATTGTAAAAGTGAAACTAATTAACTAAGAGTTAATACTTAATGATAAGGTTAATATACTGACCCAAACCTATCTAAATTATATTAGTTGAGTGTTTTCCGACCCATCCTCACCTTAACCTTTAAATAATCAACTTTTGAGCCGTTAGAAACTGAATATGAAATTATTATAAATTAATATTTCTAGCTTTTCCAAAGGTGCCCCTCACCCCTCTTATAAAAGGGCACTCCTCCGTCTCATTAATTCACACCTTCAATGCCTTTTGGCTCGGCCACACTCTGACCAAATACTCTCTCAACTTCCGTAACTTCATCCTAGAGGCCTTAATTCAGTAATAAATCCAACCTAAGAGCCCTCTTGATCAAATCAAAAGGAAGAACCCGAAGAAGAGGTAATGATTTCACAACACTTTTCCAAGTTCCTTTCTTCTTCCACTTCTTCCTTCTTTGTTATTACCATTATAAAATAATAATTCCAGTATCATATATATACTATGATGTTATTATAAATATGTTACAACCATATTCAGTATTCTATCCATCCAATGAATAACATGTCACCATAGGTGCGTACCTACGGCTTACCGTCTCCACGTCGTGGTGTAATTGTCATTCAATAAATTATTATTTGGATGGGTATAATAATGATGTGTAATTAATGTAAATAATAAATATAACATGATAATTATTATTTCTATATGGTATAACATCCAATTATATATTATTTTAAAATCAAAAGATTGATATTGTCACTCGTGCGTACGTACGAACTACCGTTTCCACGAACATGATGAGATTCATTCTCCATCATATCCATTCAAGTATAATTATCATTTTATTTTTTAAAAATAATATTAAGGACCTGATATCATTTGGATATGAATAAGATACAACCTATCCATGCCTAACATGGCTTAGGTAACAAAACATATAAAAGAAAACGAGTAAGTTAACACCGGAAAAAACGATAATACTAAGATATTATTAACAAATCAATGTTAAAAGATCATATATGATATCTTATTAATGTAAATGATTATTGTATAATTCAATAACAATTATTTCACCATTATAAAGGAAGGTAACCTACCATCGACCAAGGAAAAAGTTCAAATTAAGGGGTTTCTTATCTCACTTTTAATTCCGTGAGAATTCCATTGTTCACCACTTATTTATTGCATGTGGTGTGTATACTACCCATGATTGTATTCATTGTGTAATATACTTTAATTTATGGATATTTACATCATCATTGTATTATCCTTATTTCATGGATGTATGTTCCTTAAGTTACCAAATCAATAAGGGAATTTGAAAATTCAATTTCCATTTATTCGTCTTTACGCAAACTTCATTGATTATTTTACTCCGAGATTATGTGTGGAATCACTATTCCTTTTCTTATGTCATAATTTCCACTCCCCTTTTCAATGGATATACTTTTGATATACATAATCAGTCCATTGATAATTTCTCAATTCATCGATATGAATTTGATAAGAGTAATTTTAACTCATTCTCCATTTGTTGAGTTAAACATCAAATTCATTGGTGTTGTTTTTACAAGATTATGTGTGAATATCCTTTGATTGTTTAACAATGAATATCCTATAATATGTACTATATTTATATTTTTCACACATAACTATGTAGTTTATTTATCTTTAACCTAAGGATATGTACTTTATGAGAGATTTCATCTCAATTTACATTCAATTGAGACTTCTTTATTGTTATACACCAAATCACTTTTATGTGGTCTATATAATGTGCTTTGACATAGTATATCTTGAATCCCTTTATTCTCATGATATTAAAAAGTTTTTATTACCTCAAAAAAATTTATTCAAGTATCTCTCTTTTGGTTAGAAACTCTAACTTAAATACCATTTTTAAAAGCTATAAATACTTCTTATTCTAAATCTTGCTCATTAATGCCCATGTTTTAAAAATTGGTTTTATGTATTTATTTATATGGAAATTAATGTTTTATAATTAAAACTCCTTTTAAAATTTTTGAAGTGGTATGATACACATTAATTCAAAAATCTATTTTAAACGGCTTCTTGACAAATAGTGTGACTTTTAAATGTTTTCAAGAAAAGGGGGATATTTCTCTAAAATAGTTATGATGGTTATTTTCACCTATGTCAATACCGTTCATTATTATCGGTTGAGGTTAATATGATACAATAAAATATTCCATATTGTATCGAATGAGTTATGTTTGACTGGGGATGTGCAATTTTTATACCATTCATGGTTTGTGGTTAAAGTATTGACATTTCGTATGCTAGTTTTAATACGAATGTTTATGTTATGTTTAAACATGTTCATATGAGGAATGCATTGGACTTAGTAAGTGACGGGTGTATCTTGCTATAGCTCCTTGATGCATCGGTAGGTCTCATGAGACAAAATAGTGTCTTGGCACAAGGCCTTGACAAAATCATATTTGTAGTCTTGGCACGATGCCTTGGCTATGTGGTTATGATAGTTTGGCATTATGCATTCCATCATTATGAATGTGGTTATTGATATTTCATGTGATTATTAGATTAGTAGAATATCTATGTGAATAAGTAAATGGCATTATTTCATTTTACTTTTTCCATACTATGTTGAAGATCAAGTTTAAAAGGATTTTGTTTTAGTTATACATTACCTTCAATGTTTATTCTTATTTATGAATGTTTCGGCGATATTGTTATCCTTACTGGGCATTTGAGCTCACCCCTTTTCTATGTTTTATTTTTCCCAGGATATGAAGAAATAATTTTTGAATGACCTGTAGGGATAGTATGAGGGGATATGAAGACAAGATGTTGTCTTATTTTTTTACCTTATGATGTAATGTATGACTTATAAATATATCTACGGTTTCCAAGACTACTAAACTAATCGGCCTTTTGAGACTTGATACTTTGTGATCATTCCAATGTTATGTAATAATGTACCGACTCTGGGTAACTGGGGTCGGGGCGTTACAGTTGGTATGAGAGAAAGTTTAGTACAAACCTTGGAAGCTAGATTTAGATAATCTCTGATTAGAGCACGTAGACCTAAGATGAACTTTGAGGATCAGTATAGAAGAACTTCCTATAATATTGGTATTGTAGATATTTTGTGTGTTTTCTAAGAAATACATACCTGTCTAGATACGAGCTGGTAGAGGCGGCTCTGGCACAAATATACCTAGGGGTAAAACCCGAAAACACCGCTTTGAGCTAGACTTGAACGGGGACTGGTGCACGACAATGGGCCTTGCTGCACTCTTGGTTACGAAACTCCCGGGGGATATGCTTAGGATAATTTACATTTTCTTTAGAAACTGATTTGAAGTAGTATATATATAAGATGAGAGTAAATGACCTTGGTTAATCCTAATGTGTTTCAAATTTAGAATATGGTGACATGTTAATCTCTAAATGATTTTTTGACTACTGTTACTCACACAATGCTTTCTAGTATTAGTCAATGGCTGGATTACAAGGAAGTCATAGTGACTTTGAGAATGATGTACAAGGTTGAAACAGTGGTGGCAATGAGAAACAAAATGGAATTTTGATAGGCGTAAAAGATATCATCTTTATGCCAAATTAATTTTTTAAAAATATGATCAAAAATATATATATTAACCAATTCTCAAACTCAACAAATAAGAGAAAGGTGATGAATGATAAGAGCTTCAGCAGTGGAGACCATGGAGAAAGGAATCCTAAATTTCCATCATGCAAGAAATGTGGAAGGAGACACCTAGGAAAGTGTCTCAATGGGACAAATAAATGCTTTATGTACGGAAAGGAAGGACATAAAGTGAAGAATTGCCGAAGAAAAATGATGAGTACTATGGAAAAAGATAAAAATGGTCCCAAGATTCAATTTACAGTCATTTTCCATAAATGTAGGGGACCTGGCCATTACCTGAGTGAATGCCCTATTCTATAGGATATTTTCTTGGTCAAAGAAGAAGCTATGTGGAAATAAATGGTTGGAGAAATGTTTAAAAAGTATTAGTGCTCCTTTTTGATGGGTTTACTTTGGAATAATTTTCTCTTGTATTTTTAACCCTGTAGTTCTCCATGTGAGAATGATATTTGAGGATGAATTATCTTTTATCTTGTGTATATAGTTATAAATAACCATTTGGTTTAATATTATCGTTGGGTTTGAGGTAATTATAAGTTATTATAATTTGGGATGAAAATGTAAGGTATAAGATATGATTTGTGGTTAAATTATGTTATGGTTATTTTGAGGAATTTATCTCATTTTTTTAATGTTATAAAATATAGATTTTGAGAAAGGACAACACGCAGACCGTGTGACAACCCGTTGCATCAGACAAAGCTGTGTGAATCAAACCCACAACCAAAGTGCGATTGGGATTTATCTCCTACTACTGGACTACGTGAAGTCCATTATTAGTGTGACTATTATTTTTAGTTAAATGATTTTATTGATCAATAATAATTTGATTTGGGATCTTGTGTCCTATCAAATGAATACCCTTAGTATAGGAAAATGATTTTTTGATTAAGTGATAAATGTTATTTTGGAAGTTGTTCGCTTTGTTGTGAACACTATATGCCCAAGGAAAATATAATTTTATGGGATTTCATTTGAGGAGTAATAGTGGATTTTTATCTATGTTTTTATTGTGGATTTATAGTGATTTGGGTTATTTATGGAAATGATTAGGTTAATTACTTTTAATTATGCGACTTTAAGAGTAATTAATGTCATTTGGAGATATAATTTAACGTGGAAGACTACATTCTTATATGTTTTGGGTTTCAATATTAATTTCGATTATATTGAAGGATTTTAAGGAAAATTGACTATTGAATGGTATTTATTTAACTTTGGGGTATTTATGATTTAATTTTAGAAATTAAGATTAGTGTTTTTGTTCTAATGGAATATCCATTTGGGGGATCATCAGATATTATACTAAACATTTTGGTTTTGATTAATCTCTAAAGACAAGGTAAATATATAGTTTATCCTACATGTATCATGTATTTCTATAGATGTTTATTCTAGCTCTTCCATTGTGACCAAGCCTTCTTGAATACTCATTTTTCAGAAACAAATATGAGTTAGTGGTAAAAAGTTATTAAAGAATGAAACTCTACTTAAAAATTAAGTATATCTCTTTATGTACTTAGTCAATATCATAAATGAATTCCTTGTCCTTATGTAATGTAACTTGAAACAAAAAACTGTTGTCCGTTTACTTTTCCTACTGGGAGACTAAGGACCGTTTGTCCTAACCCAAGTTTGTGATTTTCTTATTGTTAATTTTTTCTTGATCATGTTTTCTATCCCTCTACATCAGAACTGAACACTTAGTTAATCATCCATATCCATTTTTTCTTACATGGAATCCTAGTATGGGTTACCTTGGGTGACCTTTATACCTCTCTTCCTTTCCATTAATGTGATAATTTTATTCACTATTTTTCCGATGTGGGACTTTCCATTATATTATCAAGCACAATTTTAAAAAAATTGTGAGGACACAATTTATTGAAAGAGGGGAGAATGTAACACCCCAATATTCCACGATACGTTTCCCTTTGAATAATGCAATGGCGTGCATTATACGCAACATTGAGATTCTAACACACCACAACCCATCAAACTAGCCGTTATGAACAGTAATACCTACTTTTTGAAATTTTATAAATTCTATCTCTCAAAATGGACTTTATTTTTGGATTCTTAATATCGAAATTATCCTAGGGTGAAATTTTGGTACTTTTTGGATAACTCTCGTATTTTGATGAATAGTGAAAATTACTAAATTTTAATTAAAAAGAACTTTTTTAATCAAAATAATTAATATTGATAAATTTTTAATCATAGTGGTTTTAATGTATATTCAGAATATATTTTTACCATTTAATTAAATTTTTGTCATTGGACATAATTTCTCAATTAAACCAGACATATACAAGTGCCAATCTTTTGATAGTTATTATCTTTTAAAAACATGTTTTTTATTTTGACAGCGGGAATTTATTTTAAATTAATTTCTGCCACTTCTGTGTTTCGAATTTGGAAAAATGGATTCCATATTTAGAATCAGGATGTTGAAAATGTTTAAATAGATAACATTTATTTTCAGACATTTTGAATAATTATTTCGGTAAATATTTTATTTACCATGGTTAAAGGGTAAATCCGGTAAATAAGGGTTAAAAAATAATATTATAATAATACAAAATTACCCTAAAAAGTGTTTTAACCTTATTGGTTGATATATTTCTTCCCTTGGTCATATTTGGGTCGATTTTGGGACCCCATGGTGCCACTTGTAAGTGATAGGGACACTTTATTTTAATTAAGTTAAAATGATTACAAAAATGACACAAGCATATATCTTTTAGAAAAACAATTTTCACATAGGTTTATATATGATGGATTTTAGACTATAAATATTAATTAGAAATCTAAAACTATTTCCTACATAATGATATTTTATTTATAATTTTTAGACATTAAATAATTTAATTTATTTATGACACAATAGTGATGCAGTAATTACCATAATAGTGAAAAAATAAAATGATTGATATTGTAGATACCCAAATAAATATAATTTGATTCTTTTTATGAATTACACTAATTTTATAGGTTAATATGACATGTTAGGAATGATTTTATTAACTTTTTTCGAAGTAATAATTGTGTTATGAGTTTTACAAAAAATCAATTATTGAATATTGTCAAAATTGACATAAAAGAGTTTTTAAAACAAATAATATATTATTAATTGATATTAAATTCCTAAAAATCTACGGTTAGGCCAAGAGACTTATATCATGATAGGTGTATCATTAATGGACCACTTGGGGGTCTCTTGGATGTATATAGTATGTTTATTAACCATAAAATATAAACATACAAAGAGACATTGTAAAAGTGAAACTAATTAACTAAGAGTTAATACAAAATGATAAGGTTAATATAGTAACCCAAACCTGTATAAATAATATTGGTAGAGTGATTTTCGACCCAAACCAACCTTACCCTTTAAATAATATACTTTGGAGCTATTTTAATCCGAATATGAATTTATTATAAAATAATATTTCTAGCTTTTCCAAAGGTTCCCCTCACCCCTCTTATAAAAGGGCACTCCTCCTCATTAATTCACACCTTCAAAGCCTTTTGGCTCGGCCAAAATATGCCCAAATACTCTCTAAACTCCCCACATTTCATCCTAGAGGCCTTTCTTTAGTCATAAATCCATCCTAAGAACCCTTTTGATCAAATAAATCGGAAGAACCTGAAGAAGAGGTAATAATTTCACCACCCTTTTCCAAGTTCATTTCTTCTTCCACTTCATCCTTCTTTGTTATTACCATTATAAAATAATAATTCAAGTATATTATATATAATTTGATGTTATTATAAATATGGTACAACCATATTCAGTATTCTATCCATCCTTTGAATAACATGTCACCATACGTGCATACTTACTGCTTACCGTCTCCACATCGTGGTGTAATTGTCATTCAATAAATTATTATTTGGATGGGTATAACAATGATGTGTAATTCATTTAAATAATAAATATAACATGATAATTATTAGTTCTATATGATATACCATCCCATTATATATTATTTATAACATCAAATGAATGATATTGTTTCTCGTGCGCACGTACGGGCTACCGTCTCCACGAACACGATGAGATTCATTCTCCATCGTATCCATTCAAGTATAATTATCATTTGATTATTTAAAAATAATTTTTGAGTACTTGATATCATTCTGTATATGAATAAGATACAACCTATCCATGAAAAACATGGCTTACGTAACAAAACATATAAAAGAAAACGAGTAAGTTAACACTTGAAACAATGATAAACTAAGATATTATTAACAAATAAATGTTAAAAAATAATATATGATATCATATTAATGTAAATTATTCTTGTATAATTAAATAAAAATTATTTCACCATTATATAGGAGGTTAACCTACCATCAAACAAGGAAAAAGTACAAAGTAAGGGGTTTCTTATTTCACTTTTAATTCCGTGAGAATTCTATTATTCACCACTTATTTATTGCATGTGGTCTGTGTAATGCCCATGATTGTATTAATTGTGTAATATAATTTAATTTATGGATATTTACATCATCATTGTATTATCCTTATTTCATGGGTGTATGTTTCGTATGTTACCAAATCAATAAGGGAATTTGAAATTTCAATTTCCATTTATTCGGCTTTATGCAAACTTCAATGATTATTTTACTCTGTGATTATGTGTGGAATCAATATTCATTTGCTTATGTCATAATTTCCACTCCCCTTTTATATGGATATACTTTTGATACACATAATCAGTCCATTGATCATTTCTGAAGTCTTTGATATGAATTTGATAAGAGTAATTTTAACTCATTCTCCATTTTTTGAGTTAAACATCCAATTCATTGGTGTTGTTTTTACAAGATTATGTGTGAATGTCCTTTGATTATTTTACACTTAATATCCAATCATATTTAGTGTATTTATATTTTTCATAAATAACTATGTCGTTGATTTATCCTTAACCTAAGGATACAACCTTTATGAGAGATTTCATCTCAATTTACATTCAATTGAGACTTATTTATTGTTATACACCAAAACACTTTTATGTGGTGTATATAATGTACATTGACATAGTATATCATGAATCAATTTATTCTCATGATATTACAATGTTTTTATTAACTCAATTGTTTGTATTGAAGTTTCTCTCTTTTGGTTATAAACTCTAACTAAAATACCATTTTTAAATGTTATAAAGACTTATTCTTCTAAATCTTGCTCATTAATGTCCATGTTTTATAAAATGGTTTTAAGAATTTATTTATATGGACATTAAAGTTTTAAAATTAAAAATACTTTTAAATGTTTCGAATCGGTATGGGACACTTTGATTCAAAAATCTATTTTTAAACTACTTCTTGACAAATAGGGTGACTTTTAAATGTTTTCAAGAAAAGGGCGATATTTCTCTCCAATAGTTTTGATGGTTATTTTCATCTATGTCAATATCATTCATTATTATCGATTGAGGTTAATATGATACAATACAATCTTCCATATCGTATCGAATGAGTTACGTTTGACTATGGATGTGCTATTTTTATACCATTCATGGTTTGTGGTTAAAGTATTGACATTTTGTATGCTAGTTTTAATAAGAATGTTTATGTTATGTTTAAACATGTTCATATGAGGAATGCATTGGACTTATTATGTGAAGAGTGGAGCCCGCTATAGCTCCTCGATGCATCGGTAGGTCTCATGAGACAAACTAGTGTCTTGGCACAAGGCCTTGATAAAATATTATTTGTAGTCTTGGCACGAGGCATTGGCTATGTGGTTATAATAGTCTGGCCTTAGGCATTCCACCACTATGAAAGTGGTTATTGATATTGCATGTGATTTTTCAATTAGAAGAATAACCATGTGAAAAAGTAAATGGAATTATTCCATTTTATTTTTTCCATACTATATTGAAGTTCAAGTTTAAAAGGATTTTGTTTTAGTTATACATTGCCTTCAATGTTTATTCTTATTTATGAATGTTTCCGCTATATTGTTATCCTCACTGGGCATTTGAGCTCACCCTTATTCTATGTTTTATTTTTCCCAGGATGTGAAGAAATAATTTATGAATGACCTGCAATGATAGTATGAGGGGATATGAAGACAAGATGTTGTTGTAGTTTTTTTACCTTATTATGTAATGTAAGACTTATGAAAATATCTAGTGTTTCCAAAACTACTAAACTATTCAGTCTTTCGAGACTTGATTCTTTGTGATCATACCAATGTTATGTAATAATGCACTGACTCTGGGTAACTGGGGTCGGGGAATTACAGTAATACTCTCTCTATTTACAATCAATCATCAAACTAACTATTTTATAAAATACATCTTCATTCCTAGATGAAATATTAGGGGCTTACAAATCTCATTATATTTGGATCCTTTAAAAATAAAATCATCAATTATGTACCTCATTCATAGTACGATGTTGATATATATCAAATCTTGTGTCCATATTTTTGAAGAGAATCACGTTTTTTTGAAAAATCCTTTAACTAGTATAAAAGGAACATTCGTGAGATTTGAAAAAATGATTATCAAAATAAAAAACAGACTTTAATAAATTTCTTATAGTTTTCTAAAACATTGTTTTTATTTTGAATTATGTTTTTCATCATGAAAAATAAAAAGGCCAGCATCATGACATGAAAAATATGACCATGAAATAATTTGTTTCCTATTTTTAGATGATTATAGAAATATAATACACTATAATAAATATGAAAAACAATGTCTCTTGAGTGATATAAAAAATATAATGTTGATATAGTTGATGTTATTGAATGATAATTATTGATAATTGTTTATTATGTTGACATTTTTATGTACAAAAATCTATGGATTCTCTCAGGGATCTTCAATGCACAGAGTGATAATTTCAGTTCATAGTTTTTTTAAATGAAAATTTATTGATGAAAGAACCCATCATATTTGAACTAGAATTATATTTATTATTTCAATCTAAATAAAGGTAAAAATAATTTATAGTATCAAAGGAATATATTAGTTTGATTTTATGCAATAGGGAACTAATGGTTTATTTTCCTTTATATGTTTACTTTATAAAATTTACATGATTATTGTTGACTGTTTTTATGATGATGATATTTTTAATTATAGAGTATTTATATCTCATTATAAAATTTTATCTTCTAATTCCTTTACCCTGAAGGTGAGGGGTTACCATAAAGCCTCAGTATCTCTAGGAGAAACATGGACCAATACTGGGAAAGAGAATCCTAACCTCAAAAGGTTCAATCTGGTCACATTTGAGAAAAACCATAAACCCAATTGTCGATGAGGAAATGATACGGGTAGGTACCCTAAGGACCACAAACTTAAAAAACATTTTACTCTTCTCCCTCTCATCTATCTGAAAATCATGAATGCTCATTCTTGGAGGGCATACAAACAGATATTGGGAGTACATCCACCACACTTGTGTTTTCATAGAAGTGGATAATAGTGTAATTCAATTATGGGATTTTAAAAATAAGGGTGGATGATTATGTGGGTGTATTAATAGTGGAGATGATATCTTGGATAATATATGGGAGGTACTTTACCCCAAGGATATTGTTTCTTAAAAAAATGAAGACCCTCATTGATTACAAAGTGTCCCCCACCATGCCCTCTAAAATTTCCTTAAAGAGGTAGAAATTTTTTATTCCCTATATTTAATAAATTAAAATTAAAATTGTGAATCACATATATTTATCATCAGAAATATACTTACCACATTGAGTAGGGAGTCATGGGAGCTATTCGGGGAAATCTATAACCTAATCATGGAACATTGAGGGGTCGCACTGAAGCACTCCCAGTAGGGGAGAATGACATATTGATTTATCTAACATGTTTTCTTATAAAATATTTTTTACTCCCTAAGAAAATTGGTGATATTATGAGTAGTGGAGATATTATTTTTCCATTTCCCCTATTTATGAATAGAAATATGCTTCTATAAATGATTATTTTCCATGAATTCTAATGTGATTCGATTATTGTATAGATCTCATATTGTGTAGTATCACCTGAACTACATTCCATTTACCTTATAACCCACACATATAGATCATCATATTTAGTAGATCTTGAAAATATCTTCACCTCTCTATTTTTTATTTCTAGTTTGTTTGTGATTTATTCATTTTCAATGGATGGTGTTAATTGAAAAAATTTGGCTAAAATTTTCAAATGTTTCCAAATAATTGATAAGCACATGTGTTTTTACAATTAAATATTTTTTACAGGTTGGTAAATTTATTTAAAAATTTTTTGGTGATTAAAGTTGAATATATTTATTGAAAATTTCAAACTCATTACGACCATTCTTGAATAATAGTAAGATTTTCAATGGACGAGGCAACCTTAATAGCTTTATAAATATCCATGGGAGAATATTCCGGAAAATGTGTTATATTGGATGAAAATATAACTATCTATTTGGATTTAAAAAAGTATTATCAAATAAAAATAATGACTAAATAACAACGATTCATCTATAGACGCTAATGATGAAACTTACATAAATTTTTTTCTATGTATCTACCAAAATAACATTCATTTTTGTAACTGTATTCTACCTTGATCAATTTGTAGATAACTATAAGAGTGAATTTTTTTGGGATTATGAGGATAAAAACATCTAAAATTCTGATATGTGATGTAGTATATGTATAATAGGATCAAGATGATTCTAATTATTTATATATATATCTATCATCTTCCCAAATCTCCAAGACCTCTTCATGTTCAATCAATGGATTAATCAAATGTGACCACCTTTTGGTATTGTTATTGTGTGGATATTTTGTGCTTTAATATCTAGTGGTATTCATGCATAAGGTATGTTATAAGTTATGGTGTACCTTATTTTCTCCATTTTTATTATTATTTTTATTATTATTATTATTATTTTGGAGACATATATCTATCAATTCATCATATTTCAACTACAAGATTCTTTGTTTCCTGTTTTATTTTAGTATAAATATGAAATAAAGCTTTTTTTGTAGTTTTTCAAAATAATATTTGTATTATATAATTAGACATTGTATATAATGTAGTTTCATACCAACTGGCCAATCCCCCCTATGCCCCCATTTTATGACATCAGTTTCTTTTCGGTTTTTTTATTTTATCTTTCCTTTATATATATTTATTTCCTCAAAAAATCTATAAATATGAAACCTACATTTCTTGATGCCTACCTAAACCTTGGAAATGTCTATAAGGAATACTATCGTCACTTTTTGTTTCTAAAATTGAATTATATTATACCTGATTGGGGAATTTTTTTATCCATTTACAGGCTCTAAGAATGCCAAGTGAGGCTATTTTGCGCTTCCAACATGATCTTGAAACATGAACAGAACTATGTATGATATTCTATTGATAATAAAAAGACGAAAAACTATTAGGAGAGTGTATTGTAGAGGCCTATATCCCCCATTTTATCCTAAACACATAAAATGATTATAGGGTGGTAAAATTTATTGGTGTGTAGGAAACTTGAGTGAGAAGAAACTCAAAGAACACACATGACTTTTTAAATCAATTACTCTATACTAATTTAATATTTTTTCATACATTTTAGTTTCAACGATGTTTGATTTCATTCTCTTAACATTCATAATTTATAATGAAGTTGAAATTTATATATCATGGATCACTAAAATCATAGGAAAACTTGACAAAAAAATTATCATTGGATAAACTAATATTTTAGATAGTAAGACCGCCCATGTATCACATAATCCCAAACTAATTTCCTTGGTTCTTCATCCAAATCATTCCCTATGACATAGTCTAATTTATTTTGTCTAAATAATTTAATAACTCAACATGAATGTGAGTTTGTATTTAAAATGATCATCCTAAGAAAATGAAAGGGTTGGGTACTAGTTAATTGTAATATAAATTCCCAAAACTCAACTAAAAACATTTTCATAAAAATGTTTTTTTTAATCATAAAAATGATTTTACTAATAAAGTCAAACATTTAATGAGTTATGATGAATTATATTATGTAAATTAATTTAAATTTATTGGTATATAAAACTAAAATATAATTGAAAAGAATATTTTTATTACATCATTAATCGATAAGATATAAAAAATCATATGAATAAAAATAATTACATAGAATTACTTATGTTATGAATATATTTATAAGTCCAATATTTTATTTTCATATCCAAAAAATTACATAATATATATATATATATATATATTTATGAAAAATGTTTAATAATTTAATAATTTATTTTAATATCATTAGGATGTAATAAAAGTGACAGTCTTTATAAAATCATTCTATTATTACAATTCAATTAATAAAAAACAACTATTTCTAAAAATTATGAAAAAAACACCATATATTAAATATGAAATGAATATTAAAATAATAGAGTCTTCTTTTTCAAATTTTATTTTTATTAATGGAGTAAATTAAATAATTTTTTTCACACATAAAACACATAATAACCATTACATGATAAATGTATTCTTAGGGAATCAAATGAATTTATTAACATATATTTCATTGAGTAAATATTATCCTATTGTGATTTCTCTATTTATTTCATTATTTTTCATTAAAATAATATATGTATATATATATATATGACACTATGTTTTTTACTATTCATACCAACTAAATTAACAATGAGGCTATAATAGACATATTTAAATAATATTTTTTTCATGGTTTCTTTCAGAATGTAGTTGCCTGTGGTGAACAATATATAAAAGAGTAATAATTTTACGGGAATAAAAAATATTTTGGAGTACACCCTCTTATCCATAAGAAAATTACTTATTCAGAATTTTAATTTATTTTCAGAATACCCCGACAGTTTAACTAATTTCATTTAGGTATTATATTTTTTTGGTTAAGACTAGGAAAATTATTATATCATAAATAAAAAATTTATTTTAATTTATAACAAATCCAATTGTGATAATAATTATAAAATTGTAACGTAATAATTATTTAATACATTCCATATGAAACATTATAGATTAATTTTACATTTCATGAGTTTGAGAATCTATTATAAAATATACAAAGGTTTGTT
This sequence comes from Viscum album, assembly GCA_963277665.1. Classification (NCBI taxonomy): domain Eukaryota; kingdom Viridiplantae; phylum Streptophyta; class Magnoliopsida; order Santalales; family Viscaceae; genus Viscum; species Viscum album. The sequence continues at coordinate 1,516,993,224 of OY728163.1, forward strand.
TTTTAAATTTCGTTGTAATCATTTCCCTATAATTAATATTTTAACAAATCAAAATTTTATATTCAAATAATTAATTCATTTTTGGAATTTTATAGGTCTGAATCATTAAAATAATCATTAAATGTATCATAACATCCCTAAAATATTGAATATTTATATCACTAATCTAAAAAAGTTTTTAAAAAAATATTATAAATTTTAATATGAATATAAAATCTTATGAATAAGTAACAAATAAATTATAATAATGTCCATAATACCACTTATAGAAAAGTTACAGTATTTTAACTTTAAAATTATAGTAACACTTGATTAATAAATAATATTTTATAATTTATTTACTAATTCCTAAATTTTAAAAACAAATTCAACCCCAAAAATAAGGAAAATGTCAATTAGAAACATATTTGTAATAAATATTTTTGAAATTGATGAAAATCAACTAATATAAATAGAAACCACTAAATACATTTTCATTGTAACAAGATTCTAACTTGGTGAATTGAATGAAAATTACATCCTCACTGTTTCATAAGATTATTCTATATCCATATAAAATAAATAAGAGTATATAGAAATATAATCAAATATTGAATCAATTTTTGAACATATTAATAGATATTAAAACATAAGGGATTTCATATTCATTAATTATAATTTCATAATCTTTATCTGACTACATTATCCCTCTCTTTATAAAATTTCAGTTATTCCTCAGGATTTATTTTCCTGGTGCTCCATATTCATATAGATGGAAAATATAATATTGGAAACATATTTATTTTTATTTAATTCATGGATCTTATTTAATTTTTATCCAAACATGTAGAAAATCCATATTTTCCAAAAGAATGTAATTGGGTTCTTATTTTCCTCAATTATCAATTTTGTGAAATTTGATCCTTCCATTATTTTCATCACATCATTTCATTTTTATCATATTTTAGTGATCCAATTATACAATTCAAATCTATTGAATATATTTGAGATGGATTATCTTTCCCTGTGTAGATGTAACTGGATATAATATCATATTATGATTCCAATGGTTGATAGGATAGTTATCTTTAGAATTTTGGATTATTCTCTTCAATGGTGTAATCAATCATAGGTTTTAGAATATGTATGTAGTAATAGAATACCTAGATAATTTTGAAAATTTTACCCTATATTCAATGACACATTCCTCTATATTCCATCTTATTTTGAGTAATTTCCTTTCTGTATGAGGTCATTTCTCAAGATGAATTTATTTTGGAATAATATATCCTTAAAAAGTATTCAATTTAATTATCATTATATCGTATTTATCCTTTGTATCATAAATCAATGACCACATATGATCGACATATTCCATTAAAGAAATAAACTATTATAATGGACTTCCCCCTTACATTATTTCAAAAAGAAAAATAAAATATTTTTAAGGGAAATTATATATAGATTATATATTAATGTATGATTAGTTCTATAAAATTATAGACAATTTCCATATGATGTGGTCCAATATCAATAAATCATACATTTATAAACATGATATTCCATATGATAAATTTATTTTTTCATAACTTATGTAAAATATAATTATATAGTAATTATATGTTCTTCACCAATAGTAGATATATTGTCTTTCTCAAGATTGAAATACCAACATTGATTGAGGGTGTCGACACATTTTACATTACATAAATTATGAAAAATTTATAAATAATGGGAAACACTATATTATCTCACGAAATTATTAATCACATTTTATAATTTAAATATCATGTACAATACCTATAATAACTTGAAAACTTATGCCTTAATTATAGCAAAATCCGCAACATAGTTTCCTTGAATCTAGTTCAACACCTATCAAACAATTCTCAATGGTTCATGATTATGTTTTTAATCTATAAAATAATACCCCATGATATTATTTAACAATTTGAGTATTCATAGTCCCACAAAGAATGTGCTAATAATGATGAATTTAATACCTAATCCCACCATTTAGATTTATTACCCCTGAGTGCATATATTCCACGATGTATCCAAATTATATGATGTATATATTTATTTATATTCTAGTAAACCAAAGATCATCTACCAAAACTAATTTTCAGGATATTATACCATAAATAGGATTATCCATATAATCTATTATAAGGTTATGTTTTTTAATATTTTTCTCCTAAATATATTTCATATGGTTCATACAAAACATACATTCATACCAAAGGTAACACCCCAAAAAAATTATCCCATAGATAGTGGATAATATATTATATTGAAAATAGAAACACATGATCACATATTAAAGGATAAAATAATTTATTATTCTTGTGATATGAGATATATATTGGATTCTAAAATTATACAGGAAACCATGAAATAAAAAATCTGATTATTGTGATGAATTTTTTATTTCTTCTATTATATCTATAACATTATTTATGGACTCCTTCTTTGAATCTTGTGGAATGAAAAACATAATAAGGGGTGGGATCAAAATCTCAGTAATGGAATGTTCAAAAAAAATTATATCATATAACAAATAATACCTAAATTTTTTTGAAGAAATAAAAACTTATAGAGTATTACCTATATCATGTATCATAAAAGTTTAATATATCGATTACATTCATCATAGTATAAATAATATTATAGGTAATAATTAGTTTTATAATACTAGATATCATCGTGATTGAAATCTTAATTTTATTACCAATACCTCATTCCAATATATCTTATATAAATATGTAAGGGTTACACCAAATACACAAACATGTTTGTCTAATTAGACCATCCAATTCACATAGGGCCTCTAATAGGACCTTCCCATCACATACTATTTCCATGTGAAAAAATTGAATAAAATGATTATAAGACAATAACATATATAATTTGGGGAATATTATTATAGATTATCTCTAGAAAAACATTTTATTCATAAAATATTATTGTTATAGATGAGAATAATTTGAATTGTTCACTGGGACATTTTTTTAGAAAAATACACTTTTCTTTTTGAAGCCACATATTTAATGTCTAAAATTTTATAGAATGTAAGGAATTTTTTTTCATGGAAATGAAAAGTGAAAAAATATAAATAAGGTAGAAAATAATTAAATTTTTGTGAATTTGGGAAAATATATTCATGAAATAAATGTCGTAAGAAGGATTTCTTTCACACTATTACTAAAAAAGTATCTTCTTTGGTCAATGACCAGAATATTCAATTAAAAAAAATTACTAGAATGTCAAACATGGGTAAAATGAATTTAATAAATCATTTATAAACATGAAAAACATTATTTTAAAATCTTTTATGATAATTTAAATAGGGGATAAAAACTATCTTGATGAAATATAAAAAGTGAATAAATTTTTCTATAAACACTTTCCGTCATGCTGTTGAGAACAAAAAGAGACAAAAAATAATGGAAATCCTATAAAAATAATTGATAACAAGATAATAAGTAATTATATGGAGTTTAAAGTTTAATTAACACATATTTTCCTCAATGTAATCTTAAATATATATAATCCTGAATTTGTAGATAATGTATTGGACTATTGGTAAGGTAGCCACAGAATACAACGTCACGGTAGGGTTCAAATCCTTCCAATCAGAAATAATTGGGATAAAAAAAATAAGGAATCAATTCTTTCTCTTATCTAGAGAAGAATTCATAGTTGAGGTGGTGTGTTAGTGGGGATTGAGTGCATGTAAGCTGCTTTCGGGGAGGGTGGTTTATACACTTAGGAGGAGGTAGATGCACACAGTGGAATGTGTGGGAACAAAAGTCGTGGTGTTTAATGTTGTATGATTATAATGAATTTTAGGGAGGCATATTTTTATGGAGACATTTTTATGTTCATTAGATAATTATTGAAAAATACTAAATCAGTGGCAAGTGAGGCGACAACCTCATCAACATGGTGGACTGCGGTATATGATGCGGAAAATGTATGCATGTGAGGTGGGGCTGTAATATGTGTTCTAGTAGAACATGATAACAAATTTCATTGTATTTAATGTGTGATAGTGGTTCACATGTAATGGAACATGATTTATAAGTAAGATTAGAATGATATCGAAAATTCCTCGAGGTCATGGGCCTTCTGGCCAGTTTACTAAAGGAAAATGAAATGTTATAATGGGATTTCAACCCTATTTGTCATATGGATCATCTAATGGGATCCATCTTCCAAAAAAATAGTTTTTTTAGTTTAATGAAAATTATAGTTTCCTCTATCCTACTTGTTAAAAAACAACCAATCCACAATATGGAATATACTATGAAAGAAACCATTAACTCAAGCCTAATATACATCATTAATGATTTTAACCTATATATTGAGAATTTTATTATTTATTATGCTTCTACAATAGATTCCTATACATACATATAGTCTCATTTATGATCAAATTATTACATTTCAACAAGTAATTATTAATATATCTTTATTAAAATCATAGTATCTAAGTGTTAAATGTATGGTTTTTCAGGTATGCTTTGGTACAGAAGTTTTGATCACTCTATCTTTATTTATATCCATCATATCTAGATACATAAAAATTTTATAAATATAATATTTATTAACTAAATAAACTTTTTTCCTCATCCATATAAATCAGTGATAAAAAAACTAATTACATCACCTCATAGAGATGGTAGTTTGTATTTACACAAGGGTGAAATTTTTATTCATTGATGGATGGAATGGAAGGTGGAAAATAATAATTAACATTTATATAATTATTATTATATCATAATAATTATATATATTCATTAAATATATCATTATTACCAGCCATGTAAATATGTAATGAAAAACGAATCAAATTTATTCGTGGTGGTGGTAGTCCAAACTCATCGTTGAGCGATGTTATAATTTAAAAAGGATATGAAGGTAAGAAGGTAGGAAAGAACATATAATTATTGAATCATAATTGTTTCACTAATATCATATATAAAAATTAAATTAATTATCATAGCCATCCCTTATTAATAGTGATGGAAAATCAATCATATCCCTTTTTGGAGGTTTTAGTGCACATATACACATGAGTGATTCTTTTATTTACCAATTAACAGAAAAGTTTTGGAAAAGAGTTTATAATAATCATAATTACATGTATATAGATTGATTAAATTATCTCTTTATATTATTATTTTGTAATTTTTTTATAAAAAGTAAAATATTAAAATATCATTGAAGAATCTTGTTAATAAAATTACATCTTATTTGAGATCCTTACATTACCTCATACAAATGACCTATTTAATAAGGAATATAAAAATTAAATGTTTCTCACTATTAGTGGGGAGGACTCTAGGTTAGTTTCTTGTAAAATTTATCTATGATACATTGCTGAATATTTGTGTTTATTGGTGGATTAGTGGTTCCCTTTTATAGCTGAGGGAAGGAACACACATTGAATCACATAAAATATTTAAATAATATAAGTAATTTTCTAAATAAAATGTAACCATGTGGGAAATAAATTTTTTTTCAAAAATCTATTAACTAAATTTATTCATATAATAATATCTATATTTTTAAAATGTAATTTTCTACCATTTCTCTTATATTAACCATTGATAAACCTATTTTAACCATACTCAAGTTATCATTTTTTATTTTTTTCAATATTCATTAGTTCCATGAATTAAGTACAAATTGTTACTTAATATTAATATATCTAAACTACAATATGGAATCTATATTAATAGATTCAATATGTTAAAATAGAATAAATTTATTTTAATATATTTTCATAAAACCCAATGAAAAGAACTTTTTCAAAAATGTATCTTTTATTAATAATAAAGTTTTTACATTAATATAAAGTATAATTTAGATTAAAATTGAATCAACTTCATTATTTTACCTCAAAATAGTATTATTTTTATTTTTAACTGTAGAAAATCCAATATTTACCCTATAAATACATGATTAATATAGAATGACAAAAAATTGTTTTAACTCTAATTAGAAACATAACATAGATTACCAAATGTTATGCATGTACTTATGTGTTCTAAATTATATTAATATTTGCAGTATTTTACATAATAAATACAAAATCATTCTTCAAATAATAGTTTAAAAACTTTCATCTTATTCTTATTTCATTATTCTCTCATGATTTTGGCAGTTTTTGAAAAACCTTTATTTTTCACCATTCACAAAGATATCAACTATTTCATAAAAATAAAAAAAATAAAACTAATGTAATTTTGAAAAGTTAATTTCAAAAATTATGTTCATTTAAATTATTTTTTTTAAAAAAATTATTAAAATTTAATCTATTTTTTAACTCACAATAGTCTTGAAAACCATTCATAGGAAGAATGTATTATTTTGGTGTAAAATATGTTTATTTTCATAATTTTCTTAATAAAAAATTAGACGAATTTAAAACAATTTTCAATTAAATAATTATTTTTATTAATTAAATAAATTCTATACATATTTTATAACATAGTTATTCTTATTCATACATAACAACATATTGACTGGGCTCTAACATTAATATATAAATTATATTATTTCATAGTTCATATAAGATCAAGGTTTTGTGTGGTTCATTATATTAAGTGAAGTATAAATTTTAATTGAAAGTAAAATGAAGGACTATTACACCACAAATTATTTCTATAGTGTTAGAGGACAATCTTTTATGTGATTTTTGAGAGTCATTTCCCTTCAATTAATATATCTTGGTAGTGAACCAAAAAAATTTTGTTTGGATGTAATACATTATCCATTCCATCATCTCGTGCAATATTATTTTTTTCAATGTAATTATTGATTTCCATTATCATATCATCCATACATATTTTCTACTTATTTTATAATTTTTTGGAATCATTTTACAATTTAAAAAAAAATTATTTTATAATATTTTACAATTAATCCCTCCATTTTTCTCACAATAAAATTTTTGCAGATTTTAATAAATTTTTGGTAATCCATTACAACTCATTCATAAATTGATTAACACTTAAATTATTTTTCATTACATAGGTTTCAAAATTTCCAAAATATTTTTATTCATATGACATCTAAATGGGATTCATGTTTAGAAACAATTATTGGATAAATATACATAGTGTTATGAAATATGAATTTTATATTGAATATCTTCAAATGAATGAAATATTTGGGTCTATGGATTGTGATTTATTATTTATATTATATATATAATGTTGAAGAAAGAGGTATATAGTATTTGTTCATCTCAATTTATATAATAATATGTACATAATATATGTATTTATAGCACAAGATTTTTAAGACTACATCTGTAGAATATTAATTAATATCATGATGAGGATTAGAATGTTTTGGAAATTAGGTTAATGAAGATAAGAAGATTAAACAATAAGTAACAATTCATAAAAAAGTGTGTTAGGTTGATCCAATAGTATCATAATTTGAACCAATGATATTATCATTTAAAATATCTTAGGACTAAATATATAAATTAATATGGTGGCTTTCATTTAATTTTAATGATATTACCCTTACACAAAAAAAACTAATTTGGTTTTACTCAATAGATTAATCTTGGAACAAATATGTGATCAATAATTTTTATAAATAATAAATATATCTTTGGAATTAAAAAAATTAATTGGATGATATATACCATTGAAAATATTATATTTATGTATGTTTACTTTTCATAGATTATGAATAATAATAGGAACAATGACCTACTATAAATTTACTAAATTAGGTGAATATCATTTTTGTGTCCATTATACAATGACATCCACCATTACTAATTAAATCCTAATATTTGTTAAGGGATAAAAAATTGATTAATAAGATATAGTGTGTATAATATTGATTATTAATGCATGGAAATAATTCAAATATTTCATATTATATTTTGAATTTAAAACGGATATATAATATACCCGAATATCAACATTAAAGTTTTAGATGTTTAATTTTTATTTAAAACACAATTGAAAGAAATTATTATGTCCCAAGTATATAAAACTCCTCCAATTGATATACATAAAAATATATTTCCTTCCAATGTATTCATCCTACCTTGGAAAATTATCACTCTAATATTGGGAATGGAATGACTTCATCACCTAATATGCAAAAAAACATTTTCAAGATGAGTATCGAAAGGGATGAAATCTTCATGGATAATTAGTAGTCTTCGAATTAATAAGTGAAAATATAACTTCCCAACACATTAAAATGATATCTAAATAATTTATCGATGTTATTTTAAAATATTTCATGAATGAATGATATATTGATATAAAATAAAAAAGGGAAATTTTAAATATTTATGCCTTTAAAAGAAACAAAATAAGGATACATCATAGTAAGAAAATGTGGAATTTTTTTATTACACTCAACATTTAATAGTTCTTAAATAACACCAGGATGTACTATAAGAAATAATAAAAAACTATCACCACATATGTATAAAACATTACAAGACTTTCAAGGAAACCCACAAAACTACCTTAGTAATGATTAACCTTTTTACATAATAAAAAATAATACTTGAAAGAAATAAATAAGACTAAAAATTATGTCAATATATTTTGATTATGTTTTAAATGAATAAATTATTATTATTAAGTATTATTGTCAATAATATTTATAGCTAAATTAATTAATAATTTATTCCTTCGACTATTTTCATTAGTAATAAAAAATACAAATTTAAACTCTGATATTTGACAGTTCAAGTAAAATATTGCACCCTAGATATTAGTACAAATTTTTTCCCTCAATAATGATATTGATTATTATTTCCTATATATTAAAACTAGTAATAAAATAATCGATGTCTAAAATATAATGGATTGATTATTTTTATATTTCATTAAACTAAAATAATTAAAATGTATGACGAATACTATTAATATGATTTTTATAAAAGTGATATGAAAATAAAAAGGATCTAAAAATTTACAATATATTGAAATACATATCCTAATGAAATTCCATGAAAATCATACTGCCTAGTATAATACGTTGAATGAATTTTGAAAAATATAAATATGTTAAACACTTTAATGAAGATAATATGATTAATTATTCTAAGGAAGTATGTATGCTTATATATATTATTAGAAAAAAATGGGAATGTTACCCTTATATATGTTGGGTGTGTTAAAGATTATATGACAAATATATAACCTTTATACAAAATTCATTAATTTATAATAAATAATATAATTCATATTTAAATAATATATCATTATCTATAAATAATGAGTGATTTATATGAAATTTAAAAATAACCATTCATTTGTAAATAAATTGTTTTATTATAAGAAATAAATATATCAATAATATTTATTTATATTTAATAATAAATTACACATCATTTATTTATATATAATATTTGTTAAAATCGATTCACAAATAGGGTGTATTATCATGGACCCAGATTTCACTAAATTGTGTCCCCAACCCCGTTTGGCCTCATGAACTCAAGTGCATATACCTGTATTCCATAGGATAGAAACAAGAAGTGGCGACCTATGTATCTATGGGGGGAGTCGATTCCCTCATCAATTCAGATTAGAACATACGAATTACAACATTAAATAAGTAGAATAAGTATTAAATCATTCGTAAATATGATAAAAGAACAAGATAAGAATATATATATCATACCATAAAGAATTTAATATATATATATATATATGATGATACATTTTATGTCTCTAATAAAAAACCAAATGAAGTATACCTGGAAGGGGTACAATACCTGCAACAAAAGTACAAAAATACCAAAAAAAATCAATCTAGCATCATGAGCCTCAGCTCATTCCCATGCTCCCTGACTCCAATAGAGAAATAAGGAACTTATATCAGGGAGGTTACCCTTTCCCCTACCCACAATAATATAGCCTGTTTGGGAACTTTCAACGACCAGAACAATGTTTGGGATATACTTCTAGTAGGAAACAACCCAGAAGTCTAGTTCAATTCCTTCATTGAATATATAATAATTATATTGAATAGGATATAATAGAGTATGTAAAAAATGTATTGAAATTAAACAACCTATAAAGGTCTAAGATCCCATAGACACTCATCTGTTGCAACTTTAATAAACCTAGCTAGTAATTTCTATGAATTATAGTTAGTACTATCTCAATTGATAATCTTGTTTATTTAATCAATTATGTAACAATTAATAATAATTATGGGGACCTATAATGTATCCTGGAACCCCCTATAATGGTATATAGTCACAATATTCCTAAACTGTCCATCAAAAAGTTATGAGACTCTTAAAAAATCATAGCTTCTACTTTATCATGGAAGAATTTTCATTTGAGAATCTCTATTAAATAATCATTTAAGAACATTAGACCATGTGTTTAATACCTACCATGAAATATAGGTTCCTCCAAATGTGTATCATGAACCATCACATTATAATCCCATACTAGGTATTCCTCACAAGAATCTTGTTATCACTATATGTGTAGTATAACATCAATTCCATTTGAGTTCTTCCTTGGTGGTCCATTAATGGATTCCATGTGTCATCCATGGAATATATGATCAACAAACTCTTGAGTTCATCCTTGGAAATCCAGATGGAGTCCATGTATCGCTTCTTCACACAATAGTCAACCCCCACGAGTCTATCCTTAGAAATCAATATAAGGAGTCCAAGTGTGAGTTGGGCATAAGTATGGTAGAACCCTAATGAGTCCATATATGGTGTTCATATAAGAACCCTTGTGTCAACAAATACATATATGTATTAAGTCAAAATCATGTAATTAAATAAAAGTTCGTCACCATATTAAATTCAATATAAATTCACCTCATATGTTGGATTAAGACCTGGATAATCATAAAATTACATCCTCTTAATTACGCATCTGTTCATTTCATTAAAAAATTGCAATTGAATATTGAAAAACCATTGACATGGAAAGGACCTATTGTCATGGTCATATCATTCAATTTCCATGATTAATTAATTTACCTTTCTATTAAAATACAATTCAATAATTAATATCCCTTGGAAAAGGCTACAAGACACCTCAATGGTAATTCATGATCAAGAGACCCATTATTGTCTGATTAATTAAAAACACACCCAAGGGTGGTTCCAATTCATGTTCTATGACTATTAATCAGCTATCAATGGTATAATCAGTTACACATGACTCACCTATTAATTTTAATCAAGGAAAAAATATCGATTTCAAGGGATTCTCTCCAAAAATAGGGAGTGTCTCAATGGAATATACATAAAAACATATAAATTATTGGAAAATAATGAGGCCACATTTCATAGGTTCATAGGAGATAAATATTCTAGTATCATCTTCTAATTCAATAGAGATCAGGAAAAAATTGATGAAATAATGAATAACATATAAATATGTCATATTATAATTAACCTAAATAGCATTGTCGAAACCAAAAAAAGAGGAATGGGGAAAAACTAAATGTCGATATTACCAAGATATATTCAATTAGATGAATGGATCTTGATTCTAAGAATAGATGGATATGATCCTTCAATTCCTAGAATAGATGTAAAAATGGGAAGGTCTCAAGCCACTGATAACTAATGATAGTGGAGTGAGGAAAAGTTTGGTTGTAAATATAATTAATTAAGGTAATATTTGAAATTTTTAAAAAATATTGAGGGTTTCATTGTTTGGTTGTATTCTTGAGAAAAAATTTTCTTCAATCATGCACCCTTTTTTATAGGGAAGGGTCACTTCATATGGTTTGATCACATGGTTTGGTTAACCATTCACAAACTACATCTCAATCCACAATCAAAAGTGCAGACATTATTGCATGTCTATATGACTCATATCACACTATTTATCTATACTTGTGTCATATATCTTCCCTCTTTCCATCCTCACAAGGTTATAATTATCCATGTATCATGTACCACATAATATCTACTAATGATGAATCAATCCCTTTTCACCCTAAAAGATGGGTTCATGGATCTATTAAAACCCCAGAAACCCTTTATACCATAATTATCTCAAGGGGAATTTACATTAGTCCATAAATAAGAAATTGAACATAGAATTATTGAATGTAAAATACTCTCTACCATAAGAAAGAATCGGGTTTTAACAAACTTTACCCCTTAAATAAATTCATCCACAAATATCCATTCCAAGGGTGATGAAGAAAAATCTATGAAAAACTTTGGATATTGTGATCATATAGTGGCATCCCTATCCCCGGTCTCATATTGTACACGATCATGATTCCATAACACATGTACTAGAGGAACTAATAAGTCTATGAGAACCCTCTTTCTATGACCCCCAATATGTATACGATTCTACTCAATGGAAAAATATACATATAAATCAACCTTCACTAGAAGAGAATAATGTGAAGGTTTTAAATGATATAGATAAAGCTAATATACAGGTAATGTGTATTTCATGTCTTGGTACCTCTAATGTAATTACAACTGATAGGGTACCAGACTAAAACTCTATTTAATCTAAAATGGACCAAAATAGCATGGTGAAATCATACCATACCTCTTGATCCTCATATTTCCCAGCCTTTGTGAGCTATGTAAAAAATAACAAATCACAGATAGTGACCTATTGAGGTCATCTATGAAAATCAATGTATGATTTCTTTCATGATTTTGTATAAGCGATAAATCAAATTAACCTGCTATGTTGTATCCGAAAAAAGATGTGGTCCATGCATAGCTACCTCTCCTACCTGTAACCAACATTGGAGTGATTAGAATGGCCAACTGTTCAATTCCTCATAAGGAACCATATAAATAGAAGCATGGATGTAATTTTTATAGGATAATTCATCATGTTATATATGACTATCCCATAATCCCTCAAAATCACGGATTCATGATCAAAGCATTTCCTTAAGCTCTTGTATCATGCACTCTGACTAGACATTTGTATGAGTGTTGTATATTGTGCTCAGAAGCACTTGTGTACCCAGTTCCCTTTATAACCCATTAAAGAACCTTGAATTAGGCCAGGAATAACTCTTTGAAATAGTTATATGGGGGACTCCAGGAAGTCTTACTATCTCATGTATATACAACCTTCCAATATAATCTACTAAAAATGTATCCATGATAGGTAGGAAATGAGTAACATTCGTGAGCCTGTCCAAAAAAACCCAATTAGAATATTAACTCATGGTGACCTTGGTAAACCTATTATGATTTACATTATGACATTATTACATTTGCACTCCAGAATGGAAATATTCTATATATGTCAAGTTGGTCCCTAGTATTATACCTTCACCTGATAAGGAGAGGAACACCTTAGAAAAAAAATCAAGAAACATCAATTTTCATACCCAGCCACCAATATATGCAATATATAACCTGATATATATTGGTGACTCCAGGATGAATTTCCTAGGATTATGTATGAAAATAACACATCATCTCATCGTAATGGTCTTCTAAGACCAATATACGACCTTGTACAATAAAATTTCATCCTCGCCTATGGTCCAACAAGGAGGTGGGTCCTTTCCATCCACACTCACCCATAGCAATAGAACCTCAGAATATAATATCTTACTCATCCATACACTATCCAATAGGTTAGGGTAACCACTAAGGGAGAAAGATATATTTTCCCCTAAGCATCCTTTACCTTTAAGTGCGTCTTAGAGAACAAAGCCCGAAGCTTCCACTCACTACATGAATGTTGAACTTCCAAGATCTAATTCATCCTATTCATTACATCATCTAATACATTCCCTTTTCTAGGAATATAGGCAAGATAAATTTTTAAATACTATATGTATTCAACCCAACTTCTCCACCTAATATTTATATCATAATATTTAAATATGTACTTAATTATTTTGAGGTCAGTGTAAAACGCAAAACGTATTCCTACTAAGTAATGAATCTAATAGAGAAATGAATGAAAAACATAATCTAACTCGAGATAATGGATTGGGTAATTCCTGTTGTGTGGAATCAACTTCCAGGACTTGTATTCCACAAATATATCCCTAATATAAAGACTTACCCTTGCCTGATACCAAACGCATCATAGTAAACAGTGTAACTGTAGCCTATCTCTAGAAAAATCAATATTGGCACTGATGTCAATACCACATTAAAATATTAAAATGCTGAATACAATTTTTCAGACCATAAAAATCCCACCGTTCATATTCAGTCCTATAATAAGTGATTCTTAGCTTGATAAGCACTGTTCAAAATTACTTTAATATTCAGCTAGCCCTGAGAAACTCTGTATCTCAAAGATATTCTTGGGATGCTCCTAGGAAACCACAACTCTAACTTTTTCGTGGTTAACTATTACTCCTATATCAGAGATAGTGTGACCCAATAAGTGAAAATTATACAAAAATGGAACTTTTTGTGCCTAGAAAAAACTAATTATCTCCCATTTTATTCAATATGATCTCATGATGATTCATAGGGTCTTGTCATGTGTGAGAATACACCATGATATCATCGACAATAACCAGTAAAAAATAATTCAGGTGAGGATGGAAAACATATTTTCTTAGCTTAATGAATACTATATTCATGTTCATGAGACTGAATAGAATAATAAAATATGTATATATACCTTTCCTTTTTGAAATTCTGTGTGAGTTATCTTTGATGGGATAACTCACACATAGTGATAATCGGATCTAAAACCAATTTATTCGAATACCTGAGCCCATTGTAGGAGATCAGAGAGATCATATATCCACTATAGAGGATACTAGTTCTTACTTTCAACTAGTTTAATATCTAGTAATCCCCACATATACTAAGTGTTTCATATTTCCTTTTTTCAAAATGGTTCGGTTAACCCCACAGATAAGTACTGAGTCTGATAATCCCCTATCCCTCGAAATTTTCTATCTTCCACTTATGCTCATGCATCTCAGTGGTAGCCATCATATAATGAGGAATGGATGATGGTGATGCTCCTAGCACTATCTCAATGTATAAATCCACCTCTCTCTTGAGATAAAATCATAAAAAGTTTCCCTCGAAAACACCCTGAAATGATCAACCATTGGAGGTAAATCTTCTTGAGGTTCTCCCCGATCATCCAAATAAAATATCACAATATAGGTTATCATCCCGCAGCATCCCATGATGCATGGGTCCAACTTGACTCACATGGACATCCCATTTACCCTTGTTAATAAACTCTCCATCCTCTTAAAATCGAAGGTCCCCCTCCAGTGATAGAAATCAATGCAATCATGAAAGTGAATGAACTAATCCATCTCAATAATGTATTAAAAACCATTATTCTTGATGTATAAGATGTATCATATTATGTTTAAATCTCCAAGATTAATGGGACACTCCATTCACTGATGTACATCATCCCTTTAAATCCCTAATAGATTGAAAAAAACAAAGCAATTAAAACATTGAAGACTAAGCCCAAGTCTCTCCGTAATAGGAATACATATAAATCTATTATAATAAAATATATCAAAAAGAGTAGACATTATCGTAGAGGATACTAGAATAGTACTTATCACTATAACATTTCTGGGATCTATCTCCTCATGTGTCTTTTGTAATGCATATATCTGGCACAGTTCAAGCCTAGTGATATTGCTAGGATAACTAGAGTAGATCCTCTCTTTTTTCACAGAATGAAAATAGTATTACTACCAAATCCACAACAACAAACTCAGCCTCATTGGAAGGATGTATTCAATATCCTTAATAGTAGATAAGATATTGACCCTTCTCTTAGATGTGTAGTTGGTGAATACCCTATATTTATGGTTTATGAAGTAAAATCTCAACAAAATCATTGTATACGACTCATCTTTCCACAAGAACAACACTTGATTGGGTCCCTCATGTACTGAGGCATCATATATGATGGTTTTCCTCATGGATGGAACCTCACCTGGATACCTAAGTATGTGATCTTACTACTAATATGACCACATGGAATCAATATATGACACATCTTACAGTCGGTTGATTGCGTACCAGATCTAGATACCAAACTACACGGACTGTCACCCCATGACACACTTAGGTTATAGTGTAGGAAAAGCACATGGTTGACTATTCTAGAAATGGTAGTCAGTGGAATTAATTTAACATATGTTTGGATGTCATTCCTAATACCATCCTTCAATCTCCTAGATTTTGATAACTCATCTCCCATCAGAATTGGTACAAAGTGGTGGAGCTCTGTAAAACAAGACAAATAATCCATAAAAAAATAATGCACCCTTCTCCATGTGCATAAATTCATGTTCTTTATCATCCATTAATGTATTAGTACCGATGAAATCATATAAGGATACATGACGATCCCTCAAATCAATATCATGATGAAGATAGAAATGAGTAATGAAATCCCTCTATCACTTGAAAGAATCACACAAAATATATGTAGTGATATTTACCCACCTCCCAAGAGGCCTCTATAGATGTAGAATGATAAATATCATGATATGTAGCCAAGAATCCACAACCTATGGTCATATATCCCCCAAAAATGTGGGCCAATGTTTCTGCTGGAACTCACACATCAACTCTTCCATAGTTGGGGCAAGTCGTATTACTCCTTGAACGGTCTGCAAAAATTGAATAAGGCCTTCATGTAACTATGAATAAAAACTAATGTCTATTAAAATAGTTTTTGTTTAATATACCACTAAATAAGGATCCACTAGTAGCCCATGGACCACCTCTTCTAGGTTGGTCGTTGCTACCCTCCTGGCGTATGACTAGAGGTCATCATGGTGACATGTCACTACAATCCCAAATACATAACTAATTTTATAGTATTATCAAAGTTCACATATAAAAGAGAAGTCACTATAATACTATAGGTAAGATATTGAATATATATGAACACACTCCTATTACTACTCCTAGATCCTAGTATGAGCTATTCAGAAATAATATTGAAGCAATAGATATTACCCAATACCCACTAATAAGGGAGTATCTTGGTAATGTTCTGTTCAACAAACTATTTTACTTTTCATTTTATTCTCACATTAAATAAAATTATATCAAAATTCAATTTTAAATAGCTTAAAAAAATGATCCACTAAACTCTAATCATTTGGGGCCTATCCTCCTCATGAATCAAAATATGGCATCCATCATATTCAAACCATAACAAATTCAAGTACATGAGACTCATGTTCTATGACTCAATGTGCCACAATTGTATGTTTAAGGTGTATGATATAGCATAATCAAGAAAAAAACTAATTTGGTTATGGAATTCACTATATATTACCACCTTGTTTCTCAAATTCCTTAATCCAAATATCTATCACATAGATGGTATATGTATCACTTAACCTGTCAAAACAACATGAAATAGAGCAATGATTCTGATATGGCATGGAATAATGTAACATATGTGAATTATAAAAGGTGGCTAAAATAATGTATGGGATCAAAAAACCTTTATCTTATTTTGTTAAAACAATATATTACCATAGATCATATAAATATATATATAAATATTCATTTCCACCACAAAATGGTGGAATAAATTCACTTATAATAGTAAAAATCAAGCAAAAAATATTTCATTTGAGGAAATTTGGCTTTTTCTTAAATATGGGTTTTTTATTCTAATGAAATAAATCATTACCAAATTCCAATCCTTCATAAAAAAATCAATTTTATAGAAATTTTAAATCAAAATAGAAAGAAATCACCTTTATAAAACATTTTTATGTTTAAAACACATATTCTACTAAAAGGATCCCTGAGCCTAGTTAGCCAATAGCCTCTTGTGCATCCTTCAAAATGATAGAGCCTTCCGACAAGTAGTGAGGTCCTTGGTGTGTCAGTTGGGAGACTATGCCATCATCACTAGATTGTACCACGTTATATTTAAAATATAATTAAGGTTTTGAATTAGTAAATCAATCAGAAATATAATAAATGAATAAGTCAGGAATATATAAATTATATGAGAATGAATCTCATATACAGGTGATGATGATACAAATCATGTATCTAATAAAATTTTCAAAACATACATACATGGATGGTGTACAGTACATGAAAAAAAGAAAAAAAAGAAAAAAAATTCCAACTATCATTACACGACTCAGCTTGGTCCCATTCTCCAATGCTACTATGAATCAATCAAGAACTATTGTGGGGTGATTTCCCTTATCCATACCTACAATCATATATTCTGTTCGGGTACCATTGGTGGCCCGAACATGCTGTGAGATAAAATCCCAGTAGGTAACCACCAAAAGTTATAGTTCCATATTTTTAGTGAATATATAATAATAACAGTGTTCAATAATAATAGAACATGTAAAGTATGAACTGAATGTAAATGACCTATAATGGTCTGGGTTCCCATAGACACCCATCCTATTCTATCTGCGTCAACGTAGCTAGTAATGTCTCTGAAATATAGTTAACCCTTTATCATTTAATAATAATGTTAATTTAATCATTTTATTTCATATTTAATAATAATTATTTGGACATAGCATGTATCCTTCAATCCCCCACAATGTTATAAAATCAAAATATACATAAACCATCCATCAATAACGTATAAGTCTCTGACTAAATCCAATATTGTTCTTTGAATTGGAAGACACATCATATGAACCATCTCATTAATAAGTGATTTAATAACCTTGGTACATACATAGTATTCCTAATTTGGAATACATGTATCACTTCATGTGTATCAAGAACCCACACTTTACAATGCCATCCTAGGAACTCCTCATGGGAAGGTGGGTAGCACTCTGGGTGTAGTGTAAATCAATTCCATTCATGCCCATCCTTAACTGTCCACTATGGGAGTCTATTTGTCACCTGTGGAATATATGATCAACATCCAAATGATTCTATCCTTGTAAATCCATAAGGGTTCCAAGTATCAATCTATAATTTAATAGTCAGACCCATGATTTCATCTATGGAAAATCCATATAAGGATTCCATGTTTTGCTCAGAAGTATTAAAGAATGAATCCAAATAATTTCATCCACGAAGATTATATATGAACCCATGTGTCACCCAAGAAATATAATAATTCAAAAAATATCATGAATTTAATCAACGGTCATCAAAATATTTAATTCAATTCGAATTTACCTCATAAGGTAGATCAAGACATGACAATGCTTAGAAGTCTCTCCTCTTAATTACTGACATGTGAATTTCATTGAAAAAGTGTATCTCAAGAAAAAATAACACATTACATGGAATGGAACTAGATTCATGGTCCTTACATACCCTTTACTTATCCAATTAAATTCAAATTAAAATTACAACTGATCTCTTTTAGAATTTAATAATTAACATCTTGTGGAAATGGGTAATGACATACCTCAATATAAAATTCAAGATCGTGAAAAACATGGTTGTATAATTAATTAACAACTCTCCCATGTAATGGTTCTTATTAATGTATCATAAAATTTAATCAAGTATTAATATACTCATCAATTGAATAGATCCCAACAATTTATTTTATTTTAGGATTAAAATCCATTTCAAGGGATTCAATCTAAAATTTTGTCACATGACACAACAACATCTATATAAACATTTTTTCATTAATTTAAATGTATGAGACAAAATAATATATGTTTTTAGTAGATGAATCATCCAATATTATCTCTTGATTTTTCTCAGATCTAGTGAAAATCGAAGAATGGATGAAGAACCAATAAATAGGGCATATTACGTAGCACATAAATAGTGCAACCAATATAAAACCAGACAAGTAACTGAAAAAAGAAATAAATATCGTACGAAGAAGGATACAATGAGATGAAAGACTATTGATTAAAATATCAGATGGAGAAAATCATTCTGTTCCGAGAATATACATCAAAATAGGGAGCTCTCAATCGCAGGCTATCCAGGGTGAGGGAAGTGAGAAAAAATCAGGTCAGGAATAAAATTAATTATGATTTTTTTTCAATTTCAAATGAATTTGATTGTTTCATAGTTTTTCATCAGGGTTAGAGAAATTGTGTTCCAACCATGCTACATTTTATATAGGAATGGGTCACTTCACAAAGTTTTCTCATAGGGTATGACTGGCCAGGTGAAAACTGGGTCACAATCGACTATCAAAATTTTAGACATTTTCGCACGGTTATTTGCCTCAAATTAAATTGTTTATCTCATCATGAGTCCTATACATTCCATATATCTAGCCTAACATGGATAGATATAACCATGAGGCCTTCCCCAAATGGTTTCTACTAACATTACAACATGCCTTTTTCAACCCATAAGTTGGGTTCCAGGCTCAGAACATGCAATATACACCGTTGATACAACAATTACCACAAAGGGTATCCACATTAGTCTGTAGTAATGAATTTAAAATGAGAATTGATGTAATGTAAAACATTCCATATCTTATGAAAGAACTAGGTTTGTACATACAAAATCTAATTCCAAAATTATGTAATATGGTGTGAGTTATATTTTTGGTAAAAAAGTAATTACCAAATTAAAAATTTAAAAAATTTAAATGAAGTACAATTAGTATATATGTAACATCACCAATTTTGATTATATAAAATTATATTTATAAATCTTATTTTTTTTATTTTATGGAATTTTATATATATAATACATTCTACCACCTAAATTCTTTATATGAAATGTGATTCTAAGTACTCCCATTAGATAACTGATGTATCCAAAATTTTCCCTCAATTTCACTATAAATGATTCAATCCACCACTAAATCTATATCAATTTGTTTTTAAACTTTATATGAAAAATATCATCCATTATAAAAATTTCACATAAATTTTAATCCCTATACTAAATTTGGTATTCCACCAACTCTAATATATATTTGTACATGAGGAACCAAACTATTTAATGTTGGTAACACTATCATGACATTGTTTTTTAATTTACATAATTCGTAATATATTACTAATTACGATGTTTCAAGATAGTAAAATAAATGTAAAATAAATATAATTATATATTAATTAAAAAAATTAAAATATTAATGGCTTTATAGTCATTCAATCATTGTAATAGATTCATGTATTGGTTACTTTATCCAATAACCAAAACGATGCTGCTCTATTCCATTGCAAAAAAAATATAGTGGGTTAAAAAAAGATAAAAATGTAAAATTTATATTATGAAAAATATATATTTTTTAAATATATATCATTAATATAAAATATCAAATGAATCTTAATTGTTAAATAATACATCAGTATTAGTAAAATTATATGATACAAGTACGTTATAGATCTATTATTTGAGAATTATTTACAAAACATCCATAAAATGTAAATAACAATTTTTTTCTCAATATGAAATTACGATTATGTTACATTGAAAAGATATAAATTAAAATAAATATATTAAATATGTGTTTAATAAATTTAATTTTATTAGATGGGGGCTTAGACCACATCCTAGAAAGGTCATAATAATGACAAGTGGATAGTAATAATAATATCCATTGTACAAGACATTTCTAAAATTCCACAATAATTTACATTTATATTATTTATATTCTACCCCATGTTTATATTTTATCATAATTTACATTTTATTAATTTTACTTTCAATTTAATTTCTTCTCGTCTCCTTCACTAATTTTTTTTAAACACTACCAATGTCGTAAGTGGATTCCCATCTCATATATGTTCTATTTCATCTATCAATTTAATTTTATATGGAGTATATAACACCCTAAACATATGATTGATCATAATTTAATTTTCATCCATACTATTTACTATTCCATTTTTTATTCCATATTTTATTTTATTTATATTTATATCTTTAAAAATATGAAATGGTTTTCATGAAATTATTTAATTTAATTGAGTTTTGTTGTACTATGTATTTAACATTTAGAATGTCAGATCCAATCAATATGGAATATTTTTATTTAACATGTACTCAAGTGTGTTAAAATTCATTATCATTATCTCATATTGACTGATTCAATCCCCATAATAAATTACACGGTCTCGGAAAAACTCACCTATTTTATTTGATATTTCACTTTTATATACATCTTATTTATCAACAAATATTAGTATTTATCTTATTTAAAAATATAAACATATATTTTTTGTGTAATACATGTATTTTCTATTGAAATTGTATATAATATCCACGTTTTAAATCTATTTTTATCATTATGGGTAATTTAAAAACATTATAAAAATGTTAAAAATTATATATTTCAACATTCGTATAACATCTAAACATCATCTCCATGATTCATATATATTATCATTATTTTTTTAATGGTTTGAGTATTGAGATATTTTAATATTATTATAATCATTTAAAATATGTCATTTTCATATATTGGAAATAATATTTAATGTGGGACACATAATTATATTGGCAACAATATCATTATAGTTTATGAATTTTCCATTAATTATTACACTTATATGTTCCCTTCTTACATTTAATGGATTCATTGTTATTTGTTTTCTTACCATCGAATTTGAAATAAAGATAATTTTTTTCCAATAAACTCTCATTTTCAAAACCCCATATTTCTTTTATTTTATTATATTTTATCCCTATAGATATCCATATCATCAGATTCACTAGGGAAACCTTGATAATCCATATATCTAATATTTTAAAATGTTTTTTAATTGACCATATACCCATGTTGAGAAATTTTTATTCTATAAAAAAATTTATTTTAATTTTATCATTGAGTACATAAATATTATATAGTGTTAAAATTATGTGAAAAGTTGTACCTAAAATTATATCACCCTCTAATGCATAAATATATAATTTGAAATAAAAACACCAGTTAAATTTTATCAAATCTTCCATTATTTATGATGTTTTAACACCAGAATTTGATGATAGTTTTTTCATTATTGATTTCCTTCATTAAATAAAATGGGATCATTTATTTCTATCCATGTTATTTTTTACCTAAGTTATTTTTAAGACGTGGATATATTATGCTATACAAAAAATTTGTCGGTATCATCTGACCGACATCACATTTTATTATTTCATGAAATTATTCAAGTAATCATTCCACTACACTCATTATCAAGTCTCCCACTTTTCATTATATGCTGATAAATCCTTTATGTCACATTATTATTATTTTATTAATCATTAAGCATTTGAGTTCACTCCATTCATAAATTTTGAAAGTATGTGTTTACAGAACCAAGTAAGGGAGTTATATTAATGGGAAATTCATATTATCATATTTGGATTCCATTATATTCCCCATTTTATATAAAATCATTATAAATATAGATGAATTTTTTATTAAATAATTCATGATAGATTTGTTTATTTTTTATTTAATTTAAAATATATTATATATAGACTTGTAATATTTTTTATATAGACTAGTTGTAGTACAATCATTACATAATATTTAATAAGTGGAAAATTTTTATTTTGGGTTTCAAATATTAATATACAAATGAAGTATCCTAAAATTTAATCCATTCAAGGATATTAGTTCACTATAAGAAAAAAATGATTATCGTTAACATGTTTTACTAACCTATCACATTGTATTCCAAATTTTATATCATAAGGAAAAATATTATATCCATCCTCAATAGCTACCAGTGATATGTTAATATCATTTAATATTACTACTTATACTAAAAGTGTATTGCACGCTCCTAAAAATAAAGTGTCATTGTAGTGAAACAATTTCTCTATAAAATGAAATTATATATAATTTTTTATGATTTCTAAATATTAAAATTGGGTTAGTTTGTTAATTTTATCTAAACAATACTTTAAATAATATATACTTTAATTCATATCATACTTTTATCATCATCCATGATAATGTGAAATAACAATGAAATAGAGTCACATATCAAACTTATAAATCCTATGTTCTATTTAGAATAAGTATATTTTCCTTTGAGCGAAACATTTTTTTATATTAAGGAATATATCAAGTGGTTTGATGATTTATGGGATTTAATATATGTAATAATAAGTAATTTATTTAATAATCTATACATTGTGTCCAAGAGGTGGCCTGTAATATTGACCTAAAAATGAAATGCCACATGGAAATGAATTTTTAGTCTAGATTATTTTTTGATGGATATATCTCTATAGATGGTTAATTAGATATTGTAGAAGGATTTATATAGTAATTTTATGTGGGGAATTTTTTGGAATTATTAGGGTAGATGTTTATGTTGGTAATACTTATTTACCTCTTCTATCTAATACATTCAATTTCAGGAATATTGTAAGAGGATTTTGACCTCCCAGTCCTTTTCCATTTGGATAATGTATTTGAAAACAATTAACATATTTCTCAACATATCTCTATGTATAATGGGGATCATTTTCTTGGGTAATTTGTGTTCGTCACAATAATTGAGAAACAAATACGAGGTTTATGATGTGGTCATCAATATTAAGGCACTCTTTAATGAGTCAAGATTCTTATTTATGGTTTCTCCCAATTGAACACAATAATAATATTTCACTTATTTATAAAAAAATCATTAATGGTTGACATTATAAAAATTTAAATTTTGATAATAATCATTTAACCTTAAATAATAATATTCAAATATATTTTTAATTAATACCCATGAAAATGGAATGCTTTTTTTATTATTAAAAAATTTATGATTGATTGTTTTCATTCCATTAATGGGTTATCAATGCCATGATAAGCGATATGTATTTAAGAAATATCTACATACATGATGTATTATATTTAATTATTTCTCCCATTATAAGAATAATTTATTTTTCGGATATCTCATAATTCATATTCTCTAATTATGTGATAAATATTTATTTAATTTATGAAGGGATAAACATGGGGATGATGAATCCTTATTTATTAGGTCAATAATATTATAAAATTTCCATTTTTTATTGATATTAATGTTTTTTTGAGATTACATTATCTTGAAATATATATATATATATATATATATTAATTATTTTTTTGATTCATGGGTTACATGTTTCCAATGTCTATTATTCCTATGGAAGTTACCTTTATGTATTATTAAAATGTTATCAACCTATTAATTCAAGATTCATCCCTGTGAATCTAAAATTGGGTTGTTTGGGATTCTATAAACCAACACATATCCCAAAAATAACTCCCATTTCCTATCAATTAAATTTGATATTGGCTATATGAACCCACTATACTGAATTATTATAGAAGTAATTGTTTTTATAGTTGTGAAAAATAATCAATGATGGATACATCAAATGGCCCCAGAGAGTCGGGGTGTTTGATGAAAAGACAAAGGGATATAGAAGTGGTCATAAGTGGATTTGAAGCTAGAGGAAGAGGTGGTTGTAGTATTCAATGTGCGATAATGATGCTTTTTGGATTCTCATAATTCTTTATAAAAGTCATGTAGTATATAGTTACACATTGTGTATTTCATCAACTAAATTATATGCATCATAAGAAATCTAATAAAACTAGTAACACCCCTCATAAATATAGCAGTGGGATTCAGACTCAATAATTTTAGGGTTATATACTATTTTAAGTATAACATGTTTTTTGATTATATGTAATACACCACTTATCTCATTAAATGAGGGTTTCTTCCTTTATCATATAAAATTTTATTAGTAGTAAAAGGATAACACATCATATACCTCTATTCACATTCAATTTCATGTGTACACAGACAAGTTTGATGATGATAGTACATGACCAAACTACCCAATGTGATCCAACACACTGCTTACTATACTGTGAGGTTACATGTATTTTGAAAGATTAAATACTAATTGAATCATTCCAAATAGGTGTTAGTTTTGGACAATTGTGCATTTCATTTGTAGAATTATTTCATATATATCAAAATGGTATGTATATTAGTATCATATATTATTTTTATTAGGCACGTTTAATTTTATTGAGTGTATTATCTTTTATAGAATATGATGACTAGTGTAGGTGGGTAACAAGAAGATCAATTGGTTCTATAACCATTTTGTATCATATAAATATCCTCATAATAGGTCCACCATATATCTAGTGGTGTTGGTAAACCTATATACAGATGAGGCATGTGGCCTTTAATAATGGAGTTGATAATCTTATGGATCAATTCACACCACACACAATGGGGAATGATTACACTATATGGGTAGATACTCCCTTAAATATTATGTCTTCCCAGGATGTGTGTTTCCACCATTATTGCGACTACTAATAAACTATATAAAAGTGATATATATGAGATATTTTATGTTATTATGGATTCGTGTTTATCTTGTAAATTTTAATATCCTTCTCATGAAAAACTGGATGAAGATGAGTTGTATAGAATATTGACCTTCTTGACCTTGATTTCATGTTACCTTAAATTCATAGTTGGGTTTATTCTATTGATGTTAATTTATATTATACTTTCTTATTATAATTTTTTGTACTTCATAATCAGTATATTTATAGTCACGTGATTTATATATTATGTACATATGATTTTTGTTTTTGAAAATATAATATAGATTGGTGTGGATGTTAATGGATGAAGAGTAGGTGGATGTTGTACAACGAATATATTCGAGGTGTTCATTTATAGATGTTTACTTGTTTGTTTCTACACGAAATTTCCCTCCGCATTACCATTTTTCATGTCCTGTATTTTTTTGTGAATTCTCGACCATATTCATTGATTTATTTATGGCCTTGGTTTGTATAGAAATAATATAATATTTTTGGGTCAAATTAATGATGAACTATAATTGATTAATTTATTAATTTATGGCTTTTTAGATATATTTTCTTATGGTAATGTATGAATTTCAACTATTTTATTTGATAAAGCATCATATATATTATATATGATTATTTTGTATTTATCCCTTATCTCTTGAATATTAGTCGCAGGATTAGGGGAAAACGTTAGCTTAATGCCATTCTTGGTGGGGATCATATGGGTTATGTCATGTTAGAAATGTAAAAACATTGTTTCAAAATTATTTATGTACCCTAGATCTTGTGGTTTTGTGAGTATTGGTAGGTGATACATATTTAAATGGTAATAAGGGTTCGTTTTCTTTTCTACAAAATTAGTTAACTCAGTGATTAGTGATAATGATAGGTGAATGTTATCACCAAGACTCTGATTACCTCTTAGTTGACACTTTATTCAAAGGAATCAGTTTAATGATTATTTGGGGGTAGTAAAAGAACTATGTTGCATGTTAGTTGTGCATTTATTCATATTTTTTTTCTAATAACTCATAGATATTTTTTCATAATATATGGGTTATCCTTTTAAAAACATTATCATACCCCATATACATGATGGTAATCCTCGGATGTACAATCACATTGGGTCCATGAAAATAAATAATCCTCCATTAATTGATGATATATATGTAGAGTTTTCTATATAGTTACCTTAGATGCTGGTATTTCTCCCACTAACAGAGCACATGGTTGATCCCCATGAGTTTACTGTAGACTGAACCCACCTAAAATTGTTGGTGGTGGTCCCCAAAGAGAAAGAGAATATTTCTTACCAAATGAGAGTATAACCAATGTTCCAGAGACATCAACCACCTATGATTCTTTGTGTTCTAAATTCGTTGGTTGTGAAGGGAAACATGGTGTCCATTTATTATGTTTTCCATATATTTAGGTAACCCATTGTTTAGAATATGTTTTATATGATCATTATTCTTTAAAAAAACAAGAGGTCTATAGTCATTTATTTTGTTCTCTCACAATGATGTTACCTTTACCTTGATGGTATTTAAGCTACTATCAGTGGATGATCATTACCATATGATGTTATAGATAATTCAAGTTTAGAAGATTCATCACCATTAATAGTGGTATCATAATACACAATATGGATATTGAACCTCATTAGATCTTTATAAGTGAAGAATCAGGAAATATAACTCAATAATTTTATTTGTGTACATGTATATAAATAGAATATTTGTGATATTACGGTAACATTATTAATTACCATATGTGGAAAATTATGAAGCATGCTGCAATGATAGATATTTATCAAGAATATTCATAGGCAAAAAAAGTATGAGTGTATTCAATTGTAAAGAATATTTATCAGCATCGATTAGGATCCCATCATAAACTATATCTAAACATCTCAATCTATACATCATAGGTTGGATATGGATGGTTCCCTTATCAGTTATACTATCCTAGATGTTAAATCCATATGTACATGTGAATGTAGGGGATATCTGATTCAAGATTTACACATTAGGATATCAATAGATAGTAGATATTGTGGAACAATCAATCAACCACTCTCGTATAGGTATATTATAGAAAATGGACCTCCCCATGGTGGAAAGGGAGTCTCTCAAAAATGTATCAATGAAAATAGAGTACCTATGGGTTAAAAATAATTTGATCAACAAACTCTGCCGCCGCTATGTGTCAACCAATTTATGAAATAGGTTTTATAGGATTGTGTCATTATATAATATTATAGATTGATGTATACTAGTTAGTGGAACCCATTATTTTTTGATATTTGTTTTTCACAATCTCTATATAATCACTCACACTAATCAATACTTGTGTGATCAATTCATTTCATTTAATTACATTTATTTTATGTGACTATGATCACAATAAGGATAAAATTCCAAAACATTTATATATTTACTTTTATTTGTGGTGATAATCTGTTATATTACATTTTATATGTGTATAATAATATTGATTACATAGAGAAGTATTCATGGGACATCATTATAATAATTAGGAAAGAATATGTTAGCATACTCTATATGAACTAGTTATTTGATATTTATTCTTAGGTAGAAATATATTAGGTCAATGTTTTATGTGATCATGTTGATGGGTCTATGTTTACATTATTTTGGGAATGGTTCCCCCCAAAAAGAAAAGTTTATCTAACCATATGATATTGTAGCTGATTACCCATCAACTATTAATACTCAATGTTTTATCCTTATATTTTATGAAGGAATATTTTACAAAAAAGGTTGATTAGTATAGATACATTTTCCGAGATGAAGTTTCTATTCATCCCGTTATTAAATGGTTGACTATAGTATCAAATTTTACCAAGGTAATATAGTGATATATATTAGAACTTATCAACTAAAACAAGCTAAATGTAGGAAGCCCAAACTATATATATAATTCAATATAGAGAAATTAATTATTTGATCTAGTGTGTCCCCCCTAGTAAAACATGTTCTATTTTATCATATGTCAGATGAGAGTTTGAGGATATGTACTGACTATCATCATATGAATATAGAGAGATTCTATTATAAATTCCATCTTCAAAGAGTTGATAATATTTATAATTAATTAAAATATGAAATATAGTTCCCATGGATTAGCCTTATCTCCAAGAATTAATATATTTAAATTCAAGAATATGAAATATCAAATATAACAATCATGTATTTAGATGGCCACTTTTAGATCTTACAGATGGTGTTATGTTTGAATGGAACCCCAACATTGTTTATGGGACTAATGGGCCATATATTTCCACTAATCATGGATAATTTATTGGTATAATTCATTAACAAAATATTTTTTATTCTCATTAATAGGGAATTTATGTGGCATATATATTGATTATTCTATACTATCAACATGTGAATTAGATATTTATAAATCTCTAGCAATTTCTATTTTGTATTAAATATAGTCATTTCATTGGGAATATCATTTTAGAGGGTGATGCATTAGTTGGCAATATAAATATGAGGTAGTGATGTATTGTAAGCTACCCATGATGGGGTTTGAGATAAAAAAATCCTATCACAAAATGGATGTTACTATTGATTCGAAGGGGATATTTCCAATACTTTAGCACTTTTCTAATCCTTTTCCAAAAAGGTGTATCCATTAATCTAATCAGAGCTATTCCAAGATGATATTTCACAGATGAAGAAACGATTTACTAATTCATAGGTAGTGTGGTTGTAATATTAATGTGTATTGTATTTAGTTTTTTATATGTCCACCTGGTATAATTTAGGATTTATATTAATGTATAGGTGAGTTATGATTTCTTATAGGTCTAGGAAGATGATACCCATAGTGTAAGATTGTGTTTCCCATGACATTAAACTTCTGGTTATTATGTTTTCCATTAATATATAGTGATATCATCTTCTCTATGTGAGGGTTTTGGTTTAAATAATTATAATAATACTCAAGTATGTATTTTAAATGGGAATATAAATTTATTAAATACATGATGTCTAGTGTTAAAAAAATATTATTTTTGTGATATTATACATTCTATAAAATAGAAAGGTTGTAGCTAATTATATTAGCACGAAATACCATATTCAATTTGAATAAGATTTTCCATAGTAATTGGATTTTATATGGATGGGTTATATAGTGTAAATAGATATAGAATATCTTCATTAAAATAATTTGGCTCAAACAATATTTCACTATGTTAAGTAATCAGAGTTGAGAGACAGAAATTTTGAGGATTGGAAATATCATATAATATTTTGAGATAAATTGGAGGGATTTATGGATTATAGGGAATATTTCATATACATATAATTGTATATTGAAATTTCTACATCAATGTGGGAGAATGATTTATAGGATTTTGATACATCTACATTTAATTGTACATATCACTTTGATAAATATGTT
Source organism: Viscum album (assembly GCA_963277665.1). Taxonomy (NCBI): domain Eukaryota; kingdom Viridiplantae; phylum Streptophyta; class Magnoliopsida; order Santalales; family Viscaceae; genus Viscum; species Viscum album. The sequence continues at coordinate 1,517,023,868 of OY728163.1, forward strand.
CTACGATTTTATTTTCCAGTTTTTGGTATCCATTGAATAAACTAGTGTTCTAATGAGTTTTTACAAATTTTCCTTAATCATTTACTAATGAATTCGAAATAGTATGTTCTATCAGGTTTTATCTAATATGTAAACATTTAAGGTGGAAGTAGGGAATTATATCGATGGATTTTAGTAGTGGACATCGAAAATCATTAAAGGGGTATGAAACTATCAATGTAATTGTTCACTGGCTGGAAAATTTGGATCACTTCCTTCTCCTTCATGATTTCAGATAGGTGGATATATTGTGGTGTATATACAAAGAAATTTTTTAATGAATATATGGGTCTTCCAAGATTATAGTCTCAAAATATGATTTGAGATTGAAATACTGAATCTGGAGTAGTTTATATGATACATTTGTGACGAAAAGGTGGTTGATTTCATTATTTTACCCTTATATTTATTGCCAGACAGAGTAGAATATCCTAGTTCATAGAGATATACTATGTTATTTCAATATAGATTTTTTATTATTTGGATTCATCACTTACCATTGCAGGAGTCCTTATACAATAATAGCTTGCACTGTACTATTGTTATATATCCTATCGAGCCTTTTTAGGATAACATTTAGGTCACCCCTTTGGTGCTTCGAGATTGATGATTCGTCTCATATGGTTCTCAATATCATATATTTGTTGTTGAATAATGGTCATGTGATCCATGAGAATATAATGATAGATCATAGAAAACCAATGTTCTATGAGGATTGAATATGATGTCTAAAAGAGTTTGGGGAGGGACACCATGTATTTATAATGGTATCATCATGATGTTCCTTGAGGTGGTTTGGACTGGGCTAAATGATATCCTTGGGATTCATAAGACCATTCCAATTTATAAATAGATTAGTTTGGAAGGGAATCACATAGAGATACCTCCATAGATTAAAAACATGAAAAATATTTTCCATTTTTTCCAACTGAGGTGTTATTTTCATAATCAATAAAAATTTATTTACTATGGATAAATAGATGTTTAGGTTGATACTAACATTATAGAGTTCATGGTGGCTATCCTGGATCACTCGGATAATATACTTAATTTTTGGTTGAATCTCTTAGAAATAGTTTTTTTTGTTATTCTGGAAATTTTAGGGAGACATAATAGGAATAGAAGAATTAAATTTTATCATAGTAACCTTTCTTCCTTGTGAGAGTCGTTATTTTCATGATAAAAATCATTAAATAAGGGGGAATTTATTATTTCTATATTTCTGTAAAAAAAATACCTTATATTTTTTATATAATATTTATAATATTTGTCATATAGTAAGTTCATTTATGTATACAATCAAGGTACTTTATAAAATAGAAAATATATAAATTATATTAGTATTATCCCTTTTGAATTGACAATTTAATAACATCTATATATAGTCCTAAAACAATATTATAAAAACAAAATTGTATTTGAAACATGGATTTTAAACCTAGGAGATGTATAATTATTTTAATTAGTCTTAAAATCCAAGGATGGATGATATGGAGACTAGAATCAAAATAAAGAAACATTATTATTTTAATTAACACTATTTCTCTAATTAGGATTTTATATTTCATCGTGACATGAAAATATAACTAAACATGAACATGAATAATCATGAATACTGATTTATGGGAAGACTTATATTTTTATATTGATGATCAACTCTTTTATAAGGATAAATTTCATGAAATTATAGTGGGAGTTAAGGAAATAAAAATTCATTTCCCCTCCACTCTAATTTATTGTATGATTTTAATTTTAAATAATAATTTATAAATCCCTCTCATCTTTTTCTAGAAGAAATAAAGATAAAAAAATATGTCACTCTCACTCTCTCCCTCTCTTCCTATCCTTAAACAAGTATGGATAATTTCATTTCATCATTCTTTTTCTTCATAGTGCATGAAAAAATGACACATGTTGTTCATGATGTGATCTTCTAGAAGCCGAAAATATAAAATAATTATAGACTTCATTTTAGAAATTTCAGCTCATTCCTAACGATAAAATGATTTTCTAATTTAAAAATTAACTAAGGAGGGACATGATAGAAATATTAAATGAGATCATAATTTAATAGTCAAAATTAGTAGTATTCAAATATATTACTTATTATATTCCTTGAAGCATGGAAGAAAAATTATTTTCATATTTCTATGATTAATTTTGAGGGTATCCATTTAATTTTGGGATTATGAGTGAAGTAAAAATAGAATATTGATTTTGGAAATAAATATATGTATGAAATATTATCATGGATTATTTATTTCATAATTATAACAATTTATTATAAAATATAAAATTTTTATTATTCAATAATAATAGATAATTTTTAATTTAATTTATCATTGAATTAATATAAAAAATGAAGCCTATATTCTTATCAAAGATTTTATTTTATGAAATTTTCATGGTTATTACAATGGTTTTATTAATTTTGTTCATGATCATATCTATAAATTTCTATTTATTTATTTATCATTAATAAAATTAGTAATAAATATATTAAAATATAACATGGTTTAGGAATCCCAAGGAAAATTCTTTCACATGTCATTAAAATTATATCACCCCATTAATTATATATTTTCCACTGAGAACATCTTCTATTGTGGTAGTGTATTATTACTAAAACCAAATACCCAAAAAATATTTTCACTGAACCATATCAATTAAATTTTTTCTGGTCCCCTTAGTGCAATAATGATGGATGATTTGAGAAACTCAAATTTAGTTATACAAAAATTAAAAGATGATGAAGGATACAAAAAAAATCTCCAAAGTGGGTGAATTGAAGAGCTTGTGGGAAAATAAGGAAGATTATAGTGGTGGAGAAGCTATAGGATAAAATGGAAGATACATTTATGATGAGATTATGATGTTTTTTCAAGGTATTTTATAACTACATGAAATTCAGTCTCCTATCAAAAATAATGTATTTAAGTAGAATATTTTAATTCATTGTTATAAATATTATATGATATGTATCCCATGAAAATATAATTGTGTGAATATATCTCAATGAATCCTAGGTTATATGTATTTTTAAATTTGTTACCATGTGTGACTTCTTGTCCCATGTTTTGAATGATAATAACAGAAGTTTCACATGTCGTACATGTACACACCTCATATACCGGGATGAATAACAAACCATGTACCTCAATAAAAATTTCTTGTAATATTTACACGCATATGTTGGTTGATGAAAATACATGTATAACCTAATTCAATGACACTACAAGCTGTGTACCCCACTACGACATGCGATGTGCTTGTCATAATCCTATAAAATTTATTTTTTTCATCCCATGTTTTTATTTTCCCATTTGAACTATGCAATATATATAGGTTTTCTCTTGAAAGTGATTGTATTTATATATTGATCATGTATTTTTTATATTCATGTCATTCAAGTTGAATCATTTTCTAATCTTCATAGAAATAAAGATGAGATGTGTGGATTAATGGCTGCAGTAGCCATAAAGCCATTAACTATATAAAGGGAATACATATCCAGTAAATAAGTCCATTATATACCAAGAGGAAAAGATAATCCACTATTTTTTATGGGGAATGGCTCCTCCACTATGGGATTCAGTAACCCAATTACATTTTTCTGATTATAAATTATTGGGAAGCGGTCCTTCATATAGGTTTCTCCAAACTGAGGTGTTTTATAGTGATTCCCATGTCAACCATTATTTCTACCAATTAGGGATGATTTATATGTGATATATCTGAGGAAAATAAATTTATTTGTGTTATAGGATTATAAATGTATTTTTAACTTCATTCTATTGGTATAAATTAGTGGAGTTGATTGTGGTCAAGGTTCAAATTTATAACCAATGTTTTTTTGTCCAAAATTTATATGAAGGGTTAATAAACTAAAATAACTGTAAATAAAACTTACATGTTTTTATTTATGGGATTAATATTTGTTATACTTTTATTAAACCATAAATATTACATATTATAATAAGTGTTTGGTTTATGAATTTGGTTCATATTTTGGTAGTTATTTTAGTGGACATAGAGTTGGTATATAGATATGTTTGGTGGGGTTCATTATTTGTTGTTCTCATCTTTGTGTGGACATGATGTTGATATTTTTTTTGGAATACATGTTAAGAGGGTTATTAAATTCCCATAACAATATCACACTTCTCAAAATGAATAATATATATGTATTAGATTAAAAATCTTTAAAAAAACAACATAGTCAGAAGAACTAACAATACAGGTTAATATAAAATCATTTGTGTGTTAATTTGATGCTAACAGAAGAAAACTAAGGCCTACTATGGTGGATAAAATAGTATTTAATTTATATATATATAATTATATTTTTTATAGTGAGTTATAATTTTTTCATTCAACTTCTTAACATACATACTGCAGTGGGGATATCATTTGATTTCACTTATTTTTGTAGATTATGAGGTTCGAAATGTTTTTTATCCTCATTAGATGTTGGGTTAGGGAATAATTTTTCATAATTACAAAAATATAAAAAATTAATGCATTGAAAATTACTAACCTATGTTACATTGAGAAGATTCTTTATCCAATATCGAAAATCCTAATCTTGATGAATAATTCTCCAATACTTGAAACACTTTCTTGTTCCTCTATGAAATTCGGTTGCATGATTCTTATAAAATTTTATACATGCAGGATGGTGAGTTTATATTAATCCTATTAGATACATGATATTTTAAGAATCACCACTCCTTTTTTATTTAGTGCATTTGGATTTATTGAAATAATGAAGTTATTATTCATAAATTGAGATATTATATGAGAATAAACATATGTATTATGATGTGATAACCTATCCTACATGGTTGATCAACTTTTTATTGTCAATCATGTCTATTATTATGTTGGTTTCCCATTTCTCCATTCATTTATAAAATCAAAAGTGTTAATCATTATTGATCAATATTTAAATATTATAGGATTTATGATAAACACCATATCAAAATACATTTCTATTTGAAACTATAAAATTATCATTCATTTCGACCTAAATAACCCTTTGTTTAATATAGGTTTATTTAGAATGGGGTTTCCCCTATTTCATATAAAACATTATTATCATAATAAATCCATTGTGGACATAATTTGACTGAATGAAGGATATCCCCCATGAGAGACAAACCATGTGTAATGTTAGGATTCATTATCATTCACCAAGTGATGATTGACAAAAAACTCAACAAGACCACTTCAATATTAATTCCCTTAGTTACATATGTTTTAGATCCTTTATTAAATTAAAATTTCAAGCCATGAATTTATTTCTAGTTAAAAGCATATACTCATGGAATTGTCCATATTTTACGATATTACCCAATACTCAGAGTCATCATCTATACATTTCCTTAGAATTTATATTAATTCCATTACAGTAATCTCCAAACATAACTAAAATAATCTACAGAAATTCCTAAACCACTCAATTCATAGAAACTATTGAAACTGAAGATTATAATATATAAATAATATATTGATACTGGGATTTATGTATTACATCTCCAAAATAGCTGTAAAACTTCATTATAGATAGTAATCATTTCATAAATATCATCTACAAAAAAATCCCATTTTACTACAATATAAAATTTTATTCAAAATATATTATCATTGAGACCCTTTTCAATATATCTCAAGTGAAATAAAAATCATCATAACCAAGGGATTAAATGAATAATAAAAGTGTTGATCTCAAAATCTCAGTAAGAGAAACAGTTATTATTGAGTAAATAATTTCTCTTAGAATTATATAAGAATGAATCAAAATAATTTCATTCTTGGAGTTCATATAAGAACCCTTGTGTCACTTTAGGAATATAATTATTGAAAAAATATCTTGAAATTAATCGAAGGTCATTACTATATTCAATTAAATTCAAATTTACCTCCTTTGGTAGATCAATACATGAAAATGATTATAAGTCTCTCCTCTTAATTACTCACAGGTGAATTTCATTGAAAAAATATTATATGAAGCATGAACAAGACCATTACAGGAACGAACTGGGTTTATGGTCATTCCGTCCCATTTCTTTGTCACATAAAATTGAAATTTAAATTACAATTGATTTCATTTATATTCTACAATTAACATCCCTTGGAAATGGGTAACGACGCACCTCAATGGAAATTAAAAACCAGGACAAAAATGGTGGTCTAATTAATTAACAACACTCCCAAGTTGTGGTTCTTATTCAAGTATCATGACCTTTAATAAGTTATCGATAGACTCGTCAGTTGAATAGATCCCAACAATTTATTTTAATCAAATATTAAAATCCATTTCATGGTATTTGATCTAAAAATTGGTCACACACAAAAGAACATCTATATAAACACTTATTCATTAATTTAAATTCATGTGACCACCTACTGTATATTTGTAGTGGATAAATCATCCAATTTTATCACTTCATTTGACTCAAATCTCATGAAAATTGATGAATTGATGTAGAAACAATACATAGTTCATATTACATGGCACATAAATAGCGCGACCGATACAAAACAAAACAAGTAACTAAAAAATGAATATCATACTAATAAGGATCCAAGGAGATGAACGAATCTCGATTATAATCTCAGATGGAGAAGATCCTTCAGTTCATTGAATATACTTTAAAAGAGGGATCTCTCAATCTAAAACTATCCAATTTTTGGGAAGTGATAAAAATTATTCCAGGAATTGAAATAATTAAGATAATAAGTTGTAATTTTCCATGAAATCAGGGGATGCAAATTTTTCTATCAGGCTGGGAGAAATTTTGTTATAACCTTGATACCATTTCTATAAGAATGGGCCACTTCACATAGTTTTCTCATAGGGTTTGAATGAACAAGTGAAAACAATGTTACATTCCACTATCAAAATTTGAGACATTCTCACACATATTTTTTCCTCAAATAGCATGGTTTACCTCATCGCACGTCCTGTATATTCCCTATATATATCATCACATGGTTAGATATGACCATGATGCAAACCCCACATTGTTTCAACTAACTTTACAACAAACCTATTTCAACCCATAAGTTGGGTTCTAGGATCATAACATTCAATAGACACACTCGATACCACAATGACCACAATGGGTATCCACATTAGTACAAAGTAATAAATTTAAAATGAGAGTTGATATAATGTAAAATATTCCATAACTAATGAAGGAACAAGGTTTGTACATTAGAAATCCAATTCCATAATTATGTAAGAAGGTGTGTATTATATTTTTTGGTAAAAAATTAATAACCATATTAATAGTTTTAAAAATTAAAATGAAGTACAATTGGTATATGTGAATCATCACCAATTTTGAATATGTAAAATTATATTTATAAATACTATTCTTTTAATGAAATTTAATTATATAATATATTATGTTACATAAATCCCCTATATGAAATGTGATTCTATTTACTCCCATTAGATATCTAATTTATCGAAATTTTTTCTTAATTTAACTATAAACGAGTATATCCACAACCCATTCAATATCATTATGTTTTTATCATTACTATGAAAAATTCTATCCACTATATGAATTTCAAATAGTTTTTAACCCATGTAATATATATATTGTCCCATAAACTCTGAAAGATACTGATACATGAGGAACCAAACTATATAATGTTGGTAACACTATAATGAAATTGATTTTTATTTTTCATAATTCATTATATATTACGAATTATGATGGTTCACAGTAGTAAAATAAATGTAACATAAATATAATTATATATTAATTAAATAAAATTAAAATATTAATGGATTTATAATATTTCAATCATTTTAATTGATTAATGTTTGGGTTACATTATACAACAACCTGAACGGTGCTTGTCAATTCCCTTGCTAAAAATTATAGTGGGTTAAAAAAGATAAAAATGTAATATTTATATTATGAAAAATATATATATTTTTAATTATATTTCATTAATATAAAATATAAAATGAATCTTCATTGTTAAATAACCAATCATTATTAGTAAAATTATTTCATATTAGTATGTTATGGATCCATTATTTGAGAATTATTCAAAAAACATCTATGAAACATAAATATTTTTTATTCTGAATATGAAATTATGATTACGTTACATTGAAAAGATATAAATAAAAATAAAAATATTAAATAAGTGTTTAATACATTTAATTTCATACATAGGGGGTTCCACCACATCCAAGAAATATTATAATAATAGAATGTGTATAGTCATCATAATTTCCCTTATTCAACACATTTTTAAAATTTCCCAATTATTTATATTTAAATAATGTATATTCTACACCATGTGTATATTTTATCATAATTTAAATTTTATAAATTATTATTTCATATTTATTTCGTCTCCTCTCCTTAATTAACATACATTGCAAACACTAAAAATGTCATAAGTGGATTCTCATCTAATCTATGTTCTATATAATCTAACAATTTAATTTTATATTGATTATATAACACCCTAAATATATCGCTGATCATAATTTAATTTTGATCCATATTATTTACTATTCCATTTCTTATTCTGTATTTTTTTAAATTTATATTTATATATTTCCAAATATGAAATGGTTTTATTGACATAATTTAATTTCATTGAGTTATAATAAATTATGTGTTTAACATTTGGATTTTTAGATCCATTCAGTATGTCATATTTTTATTTAACTTGTATTCAAGTGTATTAAAACTATTTTTCATTATCTCGTATTGATTGATTTTAACCTCACAAAAAATATCATGGTCTAGGAATGATGCAACTAATTTTTTTGGATATATCTCTTCTATATACATATTATTTCTCCCCATATATTAGTATTTAACTTATTCAGAATGATAAACATGTTTTTTATTGTGTAATACAAATAATTTACTTTCAAAATTATATATAATATCCTAGTTTTATATCTATTTTTATCATTATGTGTAATTTAAATACAATATCAAAATGTTAAAAAGTATATTTTTCAACATTAGTATAATATCTAAACATAATCTTGATGATTCAAATACATTATCATTATTTTCTATTAAGGTCTAATTATTGAGATATTTTAATATTGTTATAACTATTTTAAATTTTTCATTTTCATATTTTGGAAATAATATTGAATTTGAGACACATAATTATTTTTTGAAACAATATAATTATATTTTAGGAGTTTCCCATTAATGGTTACCCTTATATATTCTATTTTTACATTAAATGGATCCATTTTTATTTTTTCTTACCATTAAATTTCAAATAAATATATTTTTTTCATTAAATTATCTTTTTCAAAACACCACATTTCATTAATTACATTGAATTTTATCCATTTACATGTCCATAAAAATATATTTACTATAGTAACGATGATAATCAATATTTCTAATATTTTTAAATGTACATTAACTGATCATAGATCCATGTTGAGAAAATTGTTATTTTGTAAATAAATTTTATTTTATTTTTCACATTGAGTACATAATATATATATATAGTGAAAAAATTAAGTGACAAGTGGTACCACAAATTATATTACCCCTTGATGGGTCAATATATAATTTGAAACAAAAAAGTATTGTATAATAGGATCAACTTTTCCATTATTTATGATGTTTTGACTCTATAATTTAATGGTAGGGTTTTGATTATTGATTATTTTAATTTCATAATATTGAATCATTTATTTCTATCCATGTTATTGTTTATCTCCATTATATTTAATGAATGGATATATTATACTCATGAAAACATTTTTTTGGTATCATCTGAGAAACATAAAATATTATTATTTCATGATATTATTCATGTAATCATTTCACTACACTCATTATCACGCCTACAACTTTCCATTATATGCCGATAAATCCGTTATGTCTCGTTGTTACTATTTAATTCATCATTAAGCATTTTATTTCACTCCATTTATAAGTTTTCAAAGTATGTATTTACAGTACCTAGTATTGGATTTATATTAATGGGACATTCTTATCTTATTATTGGGATTCCATTATCTTCACTATTTCATAAAGAATCATTATAAATGAAGATGAAATTTTTTGTTAAATATTTCATGACAAGATTATTTAATTTTTATTTAATTTCAAATATTTTAAGATATAGACTTGTAATATTTGTTTTATAGATTAGTTGTAGTATAATCATTAAATAATATTTACTAATTGTTTAATATTTATTTTGGGTTTTAGATGTTAATATATAGATAAATTTGCCTAAAAATTAAATCCTTTTGAAAATATTAGTTCACTATATGAAAAAAAACACGATTACCGTTAATTTGTTCTACTAACCTATCATGTTGTATTACCAATTTGATTTTGTAAGTGGAAATATAATTTTCATCCTCAATAGACACCAGGGATTTGTTTATATCATAGAATATTACTACTTATATTGAAATTTTATGATAGGATCCTAAAAATAAAGTGTCATTGGAGTGAAAAAGTTCTCTATAAAATGAAATTATATATTTTAATTAATGATTTATAAATGTTACAATTAGGTTAGTTTGATAATTTTATCATAAAAATCCTTTAACTAATATATATTATAATTTATATAATAGTTTTATCAACAATAATGACAATGTGTAATAACTATGAAATGAAGTCGTGTATCAAACTTCTAAATCCAATATTATTTTTAGAATGTGTATATTTTTTTTGAGAGAAAAAATTTTTCATTTTAAGGAATCTATGTAGTGGTTCGATGATTTATGAGATTTAATCCATTTAATAATAAGTTATTTATTTATTATATTATACGTGGTGTCCAAGAGGTGGCATGTTACATTAACCTATAAATGAAATGCCACATGGAAATGAATTTTCATTCTAGATTATTTTTGAAGGATACCTATCTACCGAGGGTTGAGTTGATATAGTGGAAGGATTTATCTATTAATGTTATGAGGGGAATTTATTGGAATTTTTAGGGTAGATGTTAAAGATGTGAATACCTCTTTACCTCTCTTATTTAATATATTCAATTTTAGGAAGATTATAAAAGGATTTCGACTTCCCAGTCTATTTCCATTTGAATAATGTATTTGAAAACAATGAATATATTTCTCAACATATCCCTCTGTATAATGTAGAACATTTTCTTGGTTCATTTGGGTTCTTCACAACAACTGAGAAAAAAATATGAGGTTTTTGATGTGATCCTCAATCTTTAGGTAATCTCTAATGAGGTATGACATTTTATTTTTGATTTCTCCCAATTGAACACAATAATAATGTTTCACTTATTTTTTAAAAAATTCAGGAATGGTTAATATTATAGAAATTAAAATGAGGATAATAATTATTTAACAATAAAGAATAATATTCAGATATATTTATCATTAAAACCTATAAAAATGAAATGAATTTTTTTGTTATTAAAAAACTTTTTATTGGTATTTTTCATTCTGTTCATGGTTTATCAACGACATGATAATCGATATGTATTTAGAAAATATATACATATATGATGTGTTTTATTTAATTATTTCTCACATTATAAGAAGAATTTATTTATGGTTTTTTAGATTTATTTTCTTATGGTAATGTATGAATTTTAACTATTTTATTTGATAAATCATCATATATATTTCATATGATTATTTTTTATTTGTCCCTTATCTCTTGAATATTAGTTACAAGATTCGGGGAAAACGTTAGCTTAATATCATTCTTGTTGGGGTTATTATGGGTTATGTCATATTAGAAATGTAAAAATATTATTTTAATATTATGTATATATTCTAGATCTTGTGGTTTTGTGAGTATTGATAGGTGATAAATATATAGATGGTAATAAGGGTTCATGTGCTTTTCTATAAAATTAGTTAACTCCACAATTAGTGATAATGATAGGTGAATGTTTTCACCAAGACTCTGATTACATCTTAGTTTACACTTTACTCAATGGAATCAGTTTAAAGATTATTTGGGGGTAGTAAAAGAACTATTTGGCATGTTAGTTGTGAATTTATTCATATTTTTATGTAATAACTCATAGAGAGTTTTTCATAATTTATGGGTTATCTTTTTAAAATAATTATCATACCCTATATACACGATTTTAATCCTTGGATGTACAATCACATTGGGACCATGGAAATAATTAATCCAACATTAATTAATGATATATATGTAGTTTTTTCTATATAGTTACCTTAGATGATGGTATTTCTCCCACGAACAGAACACATGGTGGACCCCCATGAGTATACTGTAGACTTAACCCACCTAAAATTGTTGGTGGTGGTCCCCATAGAGTAAGAGAAGATTTATTACCAAATGATAGTATAACCAATGTTCTAGAGACATCAACCAACTATGATTCGTTGTGTTCTAAATTCTTTGGTTGTGAAGGAAAACATGGTTTCCATTTATTATGTTTTCCAAATATTTTGGTAACCCATTGTTTAGAATATATTTTATGTGATCATTTTTCTAAAAAAACAAGAGGTCTATAGTCATTTATTGTGTTGTCTCACAATGATGATACCTTTACCTTGATGGTATTTAAGCTACTATCAGTGCATGATCATTACCATCTGATGTTATAGCTAATTCTAGTTTATAAGATTCATAACTTTTTATAGTAGTATCTTAATACACAATATGGTTGTTGAACCTCATTAGATTTTTATAAGAGATGAATCAGGATATATTACTCACTAATTTTATTTTTGAACATGTATATAAATAGAATATTTGAGATAGGACAATAACATTATTAATTATCACATGTGGAAAATTATGAAGCACGTTACAATTATAGATAATTATCAACAATATTCATAGAAAAAATGTATGAGTGTATTCAATAGTAAATAATATTTATCAGCATCAAGTAGGATCCTATCATCAACTATACCAAAATATCACAATCCCAACTTCATAGGTAGGATATGGATGGTTCCCTTATCGGTTCAACTATCCTAGATGTCAAATCCATATGTACATGTGAATTTGGGGGATATCTGACTGAAGATTTACACATTAGGATATTAATAGATAGTATATATAATGGAACTATCAATCAACCACTCTCGTATGGGTATATTATAGAAAAGGGACCTCCCCATAGTGGAATGGGAGTCTCTCAAAAATGTATCCATGAAAATGGAGTAGCTATGGGTTACAAATGAATTGATCAACAATCTCTGCCACCACCGCGTGTCGACCACATTCTGAAAAACATTTTTTAGAATTATGGAATCGTCTAATATTATAGATTTATGTATACTAGTAGGTGGGACCCATTATTTTTTGATATATGATTTTCAAAATCTCTATATAATCACTCACAATCATCAATACTTGTGTGATAAATTCATTTAATTTAATTACATTTATTTCATGTGACTAAGATCACAATAAGGATAAAATACCAAAACATTTATATATTTAATTCTATTTGTGGTGATATTCCTATATATTAAATTTTATATGTGTATAAGAATATTGTTTACATTGAGAAGTATTCAGGGGACATCATTATAATAGATATGAAATAATATGTTAGCATACTCTATATGAACTAGTAATTTGATATTTATTCTTAGGTAGAAATATATTAGGTCAATGTTTTATCTTATCATTATGATGGATCTATGTTTACATTATTTTGGGAATGGTGCCCCACAAAATGAAAAGTTTACTTAACCATATTATATGGTAGCTTATTACCCATCAACTAGTAAGACATCGTGTTTTATCCTTATATTTTATGAAGGAATATTTTACAAAAAAGTTTGAGCGGTATAGATACAATTTCCTAGATAAAGATTCAATTTAACCCCTTATTAAATGGTTGACTATGGTATTGAATTTCACCAAGGTACTATTGTGATATATATTAGAACTTACCAGCTAAAACAAGATAAGCATAGGGAGCTCAAAGCATATATATTATTCCCTATAGAGAATTTAATTATTTTATCTAGTGTGTCCCGCCTAGTAAAACATGTTCTGTTTTATCATATGTCATATGAGAGTTTGAGGATATGTACTGACTGTCATCATATGAATATAGAGAGAGTCCATTATAAATTCCATCTTCAAAGAGTTGTTAATATTTATAATTAATTAAAAAATGAAATATATTTCCCATGGATTAGCCTTATATCCAAGAATTAATATATTTAAATTCATGAATATGAAATATCGAATATAACATTAATGTATTTATGTGGTCACTTTTAGATCTTACTGATGGTGTTATGTTTTAAAGGAACCCCAACATTGTTTATGGGACTAATGGGTGATATATTTCCACCAATCAAGGATAATTTATTGATTTATTTCATTAAGAAAATATTTTTTATTCTCATTAAAAGGGAATTCATTTGGCACATATATTGATTAGTCCATACTATGAACATGTTAACTAGATATTTATTAATATCTAATAGTTTTTATTTTGAATTAAATATAGTCATTTCATTGGGAACATCATTTTAGAGGGTGATGCCTTAAATGGCAATATAAATATGAGGTAGTGATGTATTGTAAGCTTCCCATGGTGGGGTTTGAGATACAAAAAATCCTATCACAATATGGATGTTAAAATAGATTCAAAGGGGACATTTCTAATACTTTATCACTTATATAATCCTTTACCAAAAAGGGGTATCCATTAATTTCATTAGAGCTATTCCGAGATGTTATTTCATAGATGATGAAAAGATTTACTAATTCATATGTATTGTGGTTTTAAGATTAAAGTCTGTTGTATTTAGTTTTTGATAATTCCACCTGGTAAAATATAGGATTTATATTAATGTATAGGCGAGTAAAGATTTCATATAGGTCTAGGAAGCCGATACCCATAGTGTGAAATTGTGTGTCCCATGACATTAAACATATGGTTATTATGTTTTCCATAAATATATAGTGATATCATATTCTATATGTGAGGTTTTGGGTTTACATAAATATAAAAATACTCAAGTACTTATTTTAATTGGGAAATATTTATTGAATACATGATATCTAGTGTTAAAAAAAATATTATTTTTGAGATATTATACTTTCTATAAAATGGAAAGGTTGTGTCTAATTCTACTAGGAGGAAATACCATATTAAATTTTTATACGAGTTGTCTTAGTAATTGGATATTATATGGATGGTTTGTATAGTGTAAATAGATATAAAATAACTTCAGTAATATTAGTTGGTTGAAACAAAATTTCACTATATTAAGGAATCAGGGTTGAGAGATAGAAATTTTGAAGATTAGAAATATCATATACTATTTCGAGATGAATTGAAGGGATTTATGGATTATAGGGAATATGTCATATACTTCTAATTGTATATTGTGATTTCCACATAAATGTGGGAAGATGTTTTATAGGATTTTGATACCTCCACATTTAATTGTGCATCACACTTTGATAAATATATTCTATGATTTTATTTTCTAGTTTTTGGTATCCATTGAATAAACTAGTGTTCTAATGAGTTTTTAAAAATTTTCCTAAACCATTTAATAATGAATTCCAATGAGTATGTTATATCAGGTTTTATCTAATATGTAAATATTTTAGAGTGAAAGTGGGGAATTATGTCGATGGATTTCTATAGTGGACATCGAAAACCAGTGAAGGGTTATGAAACTATCAATGTAATTATTCAATGACTAGATAATTGGGATCACATCCTTCTCCTTCATGAGTTGGATAGGTTTATATACTATGGTGTATATACAATGAAAATTGTTAAGGAATATATGGATCTCCAATGATTATAGTCCCAAAATACGATGTGATATTGAAATACGGAATGTGGAGTAGTTTATATGATACTTTCGTGACCAAAAGATGATTGATTTCATTATTTTACCTATGTATTTATTGCCAGAAAGAGTAGAATATCCTATTTCATAGTGATATACTATGTTATTTCAATATAGATTTTTTATTATTTGGGTTCATCACTTACCAGTGCAGGAGTCCTTATACAATAATAGCTTGCATTATACTGTAGTTCTATGTCCTATCGAGGCTTTTTTAGGATAACATTCTGGTCACCCCTTTGGTGCTTTGAGATTGTCGATTCACCTAATTTGGTTCTCAATCTCATATATTTGATCTTGAATATGGTTCATGTGATCTAGGAGAATATAAAGATAGATCATAGAAAATTGATGTTCTATGATGATTGAATATGATGTCCTAAATAGTTTGGGGGGGACACAATATATTTATAATGGTATCATCATGATGTTCCTTGAGGTGGTTTGGACTGGGATAAAAGATATCCATGGGGTTCATAAGACCATTCCAATTTATGAATAGTTTAGTTTGGAAGAGAATCACATAGATATACCAACATAGATTGAAAACATGAGAATATTTATCATTTTTTTCAACTGAGGTTTTGTTTCCATATTCTATAAAAATTTTCTTACTATGCCTAAATGTATGTTTAGGATGATACTGACTTTATCAAGTTCATGGTGGCAATCCTGGATCACCAGGATAATATACTCAATTTTTGGTGAATCTCTTAGAAAGAATTTTTTTGTTATTCCGGAAATTTTTGGGAGACAAAATAGAAACACAATAATTAAATGTGATCATAGTAACCTTTCCTCCTTGTGAGATTCATTATTTTCATGAAGAAAATCATTAAATATGGGGAGAATGTATTTTGTATATATTTTGGTATAAAAATTCCTTATATTTTTCATATAATATTTATAATATTTGTTATATAGTAAGTTCATTTATGTTTACTATCAGGGTTCTTTATATAATAGATAATATTTTAATTGTCTAGTTTTATCCCTTTTGAATCTACAATTTAATAACATCTATATATAGTCCTACGATAATATTATTAAAAAAATTTGTATTTGAAACATGGATTTTTATCCTAGGGGATGTATAATAATTTTAATTAGATTTAAAATCCTAGGATGGATTATATGGAGACTATAATAAAAATAAGGCTACATTATTATTTTAATTAACACAATTTCTTTAATTAATGTGTTATATTTCATCTTGGCTTGAAACTATAACAAAACATGGACATGAATACGCATTAATGGTTATTTATGAAACGATTTATATTTTTATATTGATGATCAACTATTTTATAAGGATACAATTCATGAAATTATAGTGGGAGTTAAGGAAATAAAAAATTCATTTCTCCTCCACTCTAATTTTTTGTATGATTTTAATTTTAGATAATAATTTATAAATCCCTCTCAGGTTTTTCTAGAAGAAATAAACATAAAAAAATCTGTCACTATCTCTCTCTCTCACTTCTTATCCCTAAACAAGTATGAATAATTTCATTACATCCTTCTTTTTCTTTATAGTTCATGAAATAAAGACAGATGTTGTTCATGATGTGATCATCTAGAAATCCATAATATAAAAAAATGATTGTCTTCAATTAAGAAATTTCCCCTCAATCCTAATGAAAAAATGTGTTTCTAATTAAAAAATTCACTAACGTGGGGCATGATAGAAATATTAAATGTGATGATATTTTAATTGTAAAAAATTAATAGTATTCAAATATATTATTTATTATATTCTTTGAAACATGGAAGAAAAATTATTTTCATATTTCTAAAATTATTTTTGAGGGTATCCATTCCATTTTGGGATTATCAGTGAAGTATAAAAGAATATTCATTTTGGAAATAAATATATGTATGAAATATTATCATGGAGTATTTCTTTCTTAATGTTAATAATTTATTATAAAATATAAATTTGCTATTATTCAATATTAAGAGATTTTTTTAAATTAATTTATCATTGAATGAATATAAAAATGAAGCCTATATTGTAATGCCCCGAAACCAGTTATCCAGAGTCGGTGCATTATTGTGTAACATTGGCATGATCACAGAAGATCAAGTCTCGAAAGACCGATTAGTTTAGTAGCCTTAGAAACACTTGATACATTCTTAAGTCTTAAATTACATCATAAAGTGAAAAAAACTAAAAAAAATCATGTCTTCATATCCCCTCATACTATCCCTGCATGTCATTCAGAATATACTTCATCACATCCTGGAAAAAATAAAAAAAATCAAATAGTTGAGCTCAGATGATCAATAAGGATAACAATATAATGGAGATTTCATAAATAAACAAAAACCTAGAAGGAAATGTATTACTAAAACAAAAGCCTTCTACACTTGAACTTCAACATAATATGGAAAATGTCAAATGAGATAATTCCATTTACTTATTCACAAGGATATTTTACTGGTCGAATAATCACATGCAATATCAATAACAAATTTCATGATGATGGAATGAATAATGCCAGACTATCATAACCATATAGACAAGACCCTGTGCCAATACTACAAATAATATTTTTTTCAAGGCCTCATGCCAAGACACTAGTTTCTCTCATGAGACCTGCTGATGCATCAAGGAGCTATAGCGGGCTCCACTCATCACTTATTAAGTCCAAATCATTCCTCATATGAATAGGTTTAAACATATCATAAACCATAACATAATCATATCACATAAAACATGGATAAAGGAAACTTAACATTTCCGCATTTCAATCATAAGATATAAATACAAAACATTGATATAAAAACACTTTCAAAACCGTTTTCAATACCAAAATAAAATAAAATTAAAACATTGTATTTATTTTTCATTTTAAAAAATTTATAGCTTGTAGAGGAAGCCGAAACACAAATAATGGTCATGGCGATGGAGAAATCATTTTCGCCGCATACGTATGACAAAAAACATTCCCTTTTGTAATTTAGTAAAATTCTTTGTATTAAAAATATTCCTTTTGAATAAACGTAATAGTCAAAGGGGTTTATACACTGTATAAACAAAATTTGTGTATAAAACAAAATAAGCCTCAATGAATGGTGATTGAGAGAAAGTCCCTTACAAAGATAATTTTTAAATAAAATAGATCTATTATGTGTATTCACTATAAGTACACATAAATAAAGTAAAAATACAATATAGGACATAATAATATCATGAAATAATTTGAAAGTAGGCGATTAACCCAAAGAACGGAAATTGGGTTAAGAATTTCCCTTAGCTCGTGTCTGACATGACTCGATCGTTCTTTAACCTCCTAGATAATAAAATAGAGTTAATTTATACTTGCTTAAGAACCTTTTACAAGTTCATTATTCCTCTTATATCACTTATTACCATGTTATGGACATTATGTAATTATTTATGTTAATAACGGTCGTTTTGTCGATCTTTGGTACTGGAGTCAAAAATAAATTTCTTATAATTACAAGTTTCTCATGTGGTAAAAAATTCATTACATCCAGAATTATATTCATGATTTTGATATCATATATATATCATATATATCCAGTATATACTTTACTTTATAATATTACATAACATTTAGAGGTAAGAAATGAAATGCACCGTTCATAGAGACGGTAAGTCGTACGTATGCATGAACGCTACTTTCATTTCTATTTCGTATTTAATGGAATTAAATAATAATGATATAAAGGTATATTATAATTTCAGTATAATATTATATATAATATCATTTACTCCATCCTTTATACATCCCACATATGGCATTAACGATTCAAATCACTTTGAGGGGGCGGTAGTCCGCACTTCCTAAAATGAAATAATTGCGTTTACCCATAATGGAAATCATAAAGGTATGCCATAAATGAAAAATACAGAATCATAAGAAAAAAAAATAATATATATCATATATGAAAATAGTGTCATCATAATGTCCACCATGAGAGGTGTTAAAAGAAGATTGAACAATCATCGTTTCGTGAGGCTGTAATTCACCTCCCACAGAAACAGTATGTTCATTAACCATTAGACGAAGGTGTGTGTAAGTGTAGCTAGAATCCTTATCAAAAAAACATCCTAGTATATTTAAGATACTTTTTTGTTACAAAATAAAGGAATTAAAAGAGTTTAAGGGGTTGGAGAAGCAAAATAAAACAAATGAACATAAGTGAAGACATTACCTTAGAATCAGGTAACTATTTTTGATTTGAGCCAAAGGCTTCCTTGGGAAGTCTTCTGCCCAACGTGAGGCTTCTAGGAGTAATATAGGGAAGTTGAGAGAGTATTTTTGTAGACTTTGGCCAAGACAAATGGTTTGGAAGGTGTGAATAAGGTGGTAGTGGTGGGGGCTTTTTATAAGAGGAGAGGAGGGGAACTCTTGGAAAGTCATGAAATGTTACTTTATTATATAATGAGTTTCGGATTTTAAAGGTCCCAAAGTTATATATTTCAAGGAAAAGGTGATAAGGGTTATAAATATACTCATCCAATAAGTTTTTTACAAGTGTATGTCCTAGATTATACATTATCATTTCATTTTATTTAAATCGCTAATTAATGAGGTAATCGCTACATCATCATGGTTTCATAAATAATTTAATTTATTTAATGTCTAAAAATTATAAAAAAAATTTCCATGATGTAGGAAATAGTTTTATCTTTCCAATGAATATTTATAGTCAAAATGATACCTTATATAACATCACGTAATAATTTATTTAGTAAAACAACACATCTTTGTGACAATTTTATTTTTACTTGAAATAAAAAGTTATTAATGTCATTTTCTTACCCAAGTGGATCCATGGGGTCCCCAAGTTGACCCATGGATTTTATTGGTCAGACATGACTCATCCAATATGGTTAGGACAAGTTTAAGGGTATTTTTCATATTTTTATAATATCATTTTTACCTTAAATTTCACTAATTACCTTTAATTGCGATTAATTAAACATAAAAGTTACTTTTCATCAAAATATTATTTTAATCCCATTAAACCACATTTTACTTCCTAATGACAACCATGTATGTTGGATTTTTGAAAATCAAATCACAGAAGTGTTAATGTTTTATTTAGAAAAAAAAATAAGTTTTTTAACTACCACTTAGTGCTTTCACTATTCATCAAAAATTGAAGTTTTTCAGAACAATGCCAAAATTTCACCCTAAGCTATAATTGATATTCTGAATGAAAAAATGATGTCTGTTTTAAAAAAATCCAAACATATAAGTTTCATTAATTAATTTTATAATTAATTCCTGTTGTCACAACAAATAGCCTGTTTTTAAGAAACAATATATATCAAAAGATTGACAATTGTTTATGTCCAATTTCAAAGTGAAATTAATTTTAATGACCACCATTGGATAAAATGGTAAAACTATATTCTAATTATAATTTAAAACCACTCAATAGTATAATTTATCACTATAAATTATTTTGATTAAAAAATTTGTTTTTATGTATTTTCTCTATTCATTGAAAATTGGATGTTCACAGAAAATTACAAAAAAATCAACTTAGGATAATTTCGATATTTCGAATACAAAAATGAAGTCGATTTTGAAACATAAAATTTATAAAATTTCAAAATGTGGGTATTACTATTCATAACTACTACTTTGATTGGTCGTAGTGTGTTAGAATCTCGAACTTGCGTACAATGCAAGCTATTGCATTATTGAAAGAGAAGCGTGTCATGAAAGCTCAGGGTGTTACATTCTCCCCTTCTTCAATAAATTGCGTCCTCGCAATTTTAAATTTTTCTTTGAAAATAAAAGGTTGAAAATAGAAAATACATTTTTGGAAAACCCACATCGAAAATAGGGTTAATAAAAATATAACATTAAAATAAATAAAGGGAGGTACAAATGTCACCCGACATAGCCCACACTAGGATTATATGAAAATATGGATATGGAGGAAAAAAACAATCAAGGTCTAATGGAGAGTTGTAGAAAATAGGATTAGGAGAATGTTAACCACAAGAAAATCACAGACTTGTGATTGGTTAAACGGTCATTGAGTCCCCAGTTAGAAAAGTTAACCGACAACGTTTTTGTTTTAAGTTACCTTTCATAAAGTTGAGGAATTTATTTAAGTGATTTAAAAAGAACGTATGGAAATATACTTACTTTTCATGTAGTCTTTCAATCTATAATAAATTTTTACCACAAACCCATCTTTCACTCTAAATGGTAACAGAACTCAAAAATATTCTATTTATCCTAATTGAAAAAGGTTCCAAATATTACCACATACCATTTAGATTAGGAAAACTATTTTGTTATAACTAGGGACATCCTGTAGGCTAGTGGTAGGTAATAAAGTCCTGTCGCACTATGGTTGTGGGTTCGATTCCTACAGCTTTATCTGACATGACGGGTTATCCCCTGACCTACAGGTTGTCCTTTTCCTAAAAATATAGTATTATAATATTCCAAATATAGTATTCAGAAATGTTTTTACCCTAAACAATATTATCCAAGGTTCAACTTAGTCCATTACAACCTTTATAGTTATCCAAAATACATCTGTCCAACTCACAGTCCAAATTTTATAAGGAAGGTAAACATAATGAAGATCCTTTTTATCCGTGTAATAACATGTGAACACCTTCATCATGTATTCTTTTAAAACACTGCAACATCTTGAATTACCATAAATCCTTATTTATTACATTCATCATCCCTTATTCCTTATATAATACTAGATATACTCCTTCTATCCAAAAATGAATACAAATCATTAATCAGTTTCAAGGAACTTAAAAATATCCAATATAATTTATCCAAATCAATCATGTATTATTCTAAAATCATTATCTCGGTATCAGAACCATATTATGGTTTATCATTCTCTCAGCCATATATTTTCCAAAAATTTAACCTCCTGTGGAGTAACTTTTCTTGGTTCCACACAATCTCATGTCTTTGATGAAATAGTACTGCAGTACAATCCTTATATACTCCATAATTATTATATCCATTACATCATTGATACAACACTCAAATGAAAAAATTCTTCAATAACAACATAATAACTCTAATAATTCCTCCTCATCTGTGGTAGTATCATAACTTGATTATTATCCAATAAAATCATTTGGGGCGTACTCTGATTATTTGGACATTGGTTTGCGTAGTTCCCCACTTCTTACAGTTGAATCATTGTACATTTGAAACCTTTTTCTTACCCTTGGAGTCACGCACTTTGTGTCCTTTTTCTCCACAATTATAACAAACTCACATTCCTTTCAGGCAAGTTCCAAGGTATTTCTTCCCAAAGTTATCACATATTGGAAAATTCCTCCTTCCCCCATCCCTTTATCAATCATTCTCTCTTCCATCCTTTTCTTCTCTTTCTTCCCTTTAAAGCCATAAGACTCAGAGAATTCTTTACTTATCTTATGAACACATGATAATATGTCTTCATATGTTGAGAAAACATGGGAGACTATTTCCCTTCTAAATGTTGGCTTAATACCGTGAATGATATGATCTTTCTTACTCTTTGGATCATACGTATTGAAGGAGTTCACATTCCTTCTACTGGGTGCCATTTCTATACAATGGCATAAACTAGGTTAGTTTATAAATTGAAATGAATAATTCCAAACTTGTAAAATACTTAATGTAAATTGAACGGTTTATGGATATAATCCATAATCATAAAAAAAATTCTTTGAGGAAGTATATACTCATAAACCCTTCATAATGGTTTGTAAAAAATGAGAATTATCCTAAGCATATCCCATGGGAGTGTCGTAACCAAGAGTGCAGCAAGGCCCATTGTCGTTCACCAGTTCCCGTTTGAGTCTAGCTCAAAGAGGTGTTTTCGGGTTTTACCCCTAGGTACATCTGTGCCAGAGCCACCTCTACCTGCTCGTATCCAGACAGGGATGTATTTCTCGGAAAACTCACAAAATCTCTATAATACCAAAATTCTAGGACGTTCTACTATACTAATCCTCAAAGTCTATCTTTGGGCTATGTTCTCTAATCAGAGTTTATCTAAATCTAGCTTCCAAGGTTAGTACAAAACTACCTCTAATACCAACTGTAACGCCCCGACCCAATTTACCCAGAGTCGGTGCATTATTGTGTAACATTGGAATGATCACAAAAGATCAAGTCTCGAAAGACCGGTTAGTTTAGTAGACTTAGAAACACTAGATACATTCATAAGTCAAACATTACATCATAAAGTGGGGAAAAAACTAAAAAAACATCATTTCTTCATATCCCCTCATTCTATCCCTGTATGTCATTCATAATATACTTCATCACATCCTGGAAAAATTAAAACATTGAAAGGGGTGAGCTCAAATGCTCAGTAAGGATAACAATATAGCAGAATCTTTAATAAATAAACAAAAACATTTAAGGCAATGTATTAATAAAACAAAAGCCTTTTAAACTTGAACTTCAACATAATATGGAAAAAGTAAAATGAGATAACTACATTTACTTATTCACATGGATATTCAACTGGTCGAATAATCACATGCAATATCAATAACCACATTCATAATGATGGAATGCAGAATGCCAGACTATCATAACCACGTAGCCAAAGCCTCTTGTCAAGACTACAAATAATATTTTGTCAATTCCTCATGCCAAGACACTAGTTTGTCTCATGAGACCAGCTGATGCATCGAGTAGCTATAGCGGGCTCCACCCGTCACTTATTAAGTCCAATGCATTTCTCATATGAACAGGTTTAAACATATCATAAACCATAACATAATCATATCACATAAAACATGCATAAAGGAAACATAAAATTTCCACATTTCAATCATAAGATATCAATACAACACATTGACATAAAAACACTTTCAAAACCATTTTCAATACCAAAATAAAAGAAAATTCGAAATTTGTATTTATTTTTCATTTTAAAAAATTTGTGGCTTGTTGAGGAAGCCGAAACACAAATAATGGTCACGGCGGTGGAGAAGTCATTGTCGCCACATACGTAAGAAAAAAAACATTCGCTTTTTTTATTTAGTAAAATTATTCGTATTAAAAATATTCCTTTTGAATAAACGTAAAAGTCAAAGGGGTTTATAAACAGTATAAATAAAAGTTGTGTATAAAACAAAATATGGCTCAATGAAAGGAGATTGAGGCAAAGTCCCTTACAAAGATCATTTTTAAATAAAATAGTTCTATTATGTGTATTCACTATAATTACACATAAAGAAAGTAAAAATACAAGATATTACATAATAATATCATGACATAATTTGAAAGTAGGCGATTAACCCAAAGAACGGAAATTGGGTTAAGAAGTTCCCTTACCTCATGCCCGGCTTGACTCGATCGTTCTTTAACCTACTGGATAATAAAATAGAGTTAATTTATAAATTATTAAGAACCTTTTTCAAGTTCATTATTCCTCTTATATCACTTATTACCATGTTATGAACATTATTTAATTATTGAAGTTCATAACGGTCATTTTTTCGATCTTTGGTACTTGAGTCAAAAATAAACTTCTTATAATTACAAGTTGCTCATGTGGTAAAATATCCATTACATCCAGAATTATATTCAGGATGTAGATATAATATATATCATATATATCCTGTATATACATGCCTTTATAATATTACATAACTTTTAGAGGTAAGAAATGAAATGCACCGTTCATGGAGACTATAAGCCGTATATACGCATGAAAGACACTTTCATTCCTATTTCGTATTTAATGGAATGAAATAATAATGACATAAAATTATATCATAATTCTAGTATAATATCATATATAATATCATTTACTCCATCCTTTATACATCCCACATATGGCATTAATGATCCATATCACTTTGAGTGGCGGTAGTCCGTACTTCCTAAAATGAAATTATCATGTTTACCCATAATGGAAATCATAAAGGTATGCCATAAATGAAAAATATAGAATAATATGAAAAAAAAAACATAATATATATCATATAAAAAATAGTGTCATCATAATTTCCACCATGAGAGGTGTTAAAAGAAGATCGAACAATCATCGTTTCGCGAGGCAGTAATTCGCCACCCACAGAAACAATATGTTTTTTAACCATTAGATGAAGGTGTGTGTAAGTGTAGCTCAAATAATTATCATAAAAACATCCTAGTATATTTAAGATACTGGATTTGTTACAAAATAAAGGAATAAAAAGATTTTTAGGGGTTGGAGAAGAAAAATAAGACAAAATAACATAAGAGAAGACATCACCTTAAAATCAGTTAACTCTTTTTGATTTGATCCAAAGGCTTCCTTGGGAAGACTTCTACCCAAATTGAGGCTTCTAGGAGTAAGATAGAGAAGTTTAGAAATTATTTGGGTAGAGGTTGGCCGAGCCAAATGGTTTGGAAGGTGTGAATAAGGTGGTAGTGGTGGGGGCCTTTTATAAGAGGAGAGGAGGGGTACTCTTGGAAAGTCAGGAAATGTTACTTTATTATATAATGAGTTTCAGATTTTAAAGTTACCACACTTATATATTTATAGGATACGGTGATAAGGGTTTGAAATCTACTCATCCAATAGGTTTTTGACAAGAGTAAGTCTTAGATTTTACATTATCTTTTCATTTTATTTAAATCATTAATTAATGAGGTAATCGATGCATCATCATGGTGTCACAAAAAAATTTAATTTATTTAATGTCTAAAAATTATGAAAAATTTACCATGATGTAGGAAATTTTTTTATATTTCCAATGAATATTTATAGTCAAAAATATAACTTATATAACCCCAAGTAATAATTGATTTAGTAAAACAACACATGTTTGTGACAATTTTATTTTTACTTTAAATAAAACGTTATTAATGTCATTTTTTTACCCAAGTGGCTCCATGGGGTCCCCAAGTTGACCAATGGATTGTCTTGGTCGGCCATGACTCATCCAATAAGGTTAGGATAAGTGTAAGGGTATTTTCATATTTTTATAATATCATTTTTACCTTAAATTTCACTAATTACCTTTAATCGCGATTAATTAAACTTAAAAGTTACTATTCATCATGAAATTATTTTAATCCAATTGGACCAAATTTTACATCCTAATGACAACCATGTATGTCGGATTTTTTAAAATCAAATAACATAAGTGGTAATGTTTCATTTAAACAAAAAATTCTTTTTTTAACTACCACTTAGTGGTTTCACTATTCATAAAAAATTGAAGTTTTTCAGAACAATGCCAAAATTTCACCCTAAGCTATAATTGATATTCTGAATTAAAAAATGATGTCTATTTTAAAAATTTCCAAACATCTATGTTTCATTAATTAATTTTATAATTAATTTTCCGCTGTCACAACAAATAGCATGTTTTTAAGAAACAATATATATCAAAAGATTGACAATTTTTTATGTCCAATTTCAAAGTGAAATTAATTCTAATGACCACCATTGGATAAAATGGTAAAAATATAATCTAATTATACTTTAAAACCACTCAATATTATAATTTTTCAATATAAATTATTTTTATTAAAAAGGTTTTTTAAAGTATTTTCTCTATTCATAGAAAATTGGAAGTTTTCAAAAAATTACAAAAAATTCAAATTATGATAATTTCGATATTCTGAATTCAAAAATGAAGTCCTTTTTGAAATATAAAATTTATAAAATTTCAAAAAGTGGGTATTACTATTCATAATTTCTACTTTGATTGGTTGCGGTGTGTTAGAATCTCGAACTTGCGTACAATGAAAGCTATTGCATTATTGAAGGAGAAGCGTATCGTGGAAGCTCGAGGTGTTACATATATTTTTATCAAAGATTTTATTTTATGAAATTTTCATTGTTATTACAATGGTTTATTATTATTTTTCATGATCATATCTATAAATTTTTATTTAATAATTTATCATGAATAAAATTAATAATAAATATATTAAAATATTACATTATTTAGGAATCCCAAGGAATATTCCATCATAGGTTATTAAAATTATATCACCCCATTAATTATATATTTTCCACTGAGAACAAATTCTACTGTGGTAGTATA
Source organism: Viscum album (assembly GCA_963277665.1). Classification (NCBI taxonomy): domain Eukaryota; kingdom Viridiplantae; phylum Streptophyta; class Magnoliopsida; order Santalales; family Viscaceae; genus Viscum; species Viscum album. The sequence continues at coordinate 1,517,051,770 of OY728163.1, forward strand.
TTCTTACTAAAACAAAATACCCAAAAAACATTTTCAACAATCCACATAAATTAAAATTTTTCAGGTCCCCTTAGTTCTATAATGAATGATGATTTAAGAAACTCAAATTTAGTTATACAAAAATTAAAAGATGATGAAGGATATCCAAAAAATCTCCAAAGTGGGTGAATTTATGATATTGTGGGAAAAGAAAGAAGATTATAGTGGTGGTGAAGTTATAGGTTGAAATGGAAGATACATTTATGATTAGAATATGATGTTTTTTTAAGGTATTTTCTAACAACATGAAATTCAGTCTCCTATCAAAAATCATGTATTTATGTAGAATATTTTTCCTTATTGTTATAAATATTATATTATATGTAAACCATGAAAATATAATTGTGTGAATCGATCTCAATGAATCCTTGGTTATATGTATTTTTTAATTTCATACCACGTGTGACTTCTTGTCCCATGTTTTGAATAATAATAATAGAAGTTTCACATGTTGTGCTTTTACACACCTAGTATACCGGGATGAATAACAAACCATGTACCTCAATAAAAATTTCTTGTAATATTTACACTCATAATTTTATTGATGACAATACATGTCTATCCTAATTCAGTGACACTACATACTGTGTACCCCACTTATACACGCAATGTGCTTGTCAGAATCCTATAAAATTTGTTTTTTTCATCCCATGTTTCTATTTTTCCCATTTGAACTATCCAATATATATAGTTTTTCTCATTGAAAGTGATTGTATTTATATATTTATCATGTAGTTTTTATATTCATGTAAATCAAGTTTAATCATTTTATAATCTTCATAGAGATAAAGATGAGATGTGATGATTAATGGATGGAGTAGCCATGAAGCAATTAACTATATAAATGGAATACATATCTAGTAAATAAGTCCATTATATACCTTTTGGAAAAGATAATCCACTAATTTTTTGGGGAATGGCTCCTCCTCTATGGGATTCAGTAACCCAATTATAAGTTTCTGATTATAAATTATGGGCAAGCAGTCCTTCATATAGGTTTCTCCGAACTCAGGTGTTTTATAGTGATTCCCATGTCACCCATTATTGCTAACCAATTTGGGATGATTTCTAAGTGATTTATGTGAGGAATCTAAAGTTATTTTGTTATAGTATTCTAAATGTCTTTTTAACTTCCTTCTATTGTTATAAATTAGTGGAGTTGATTGTGGTCAAGTTTGAAATTTATAACCAATGTTTTTTGTCCAAAATTCATATGAAGGATTAATAAACTACAATTACCATAAATACAACTTACATGTTTGTATTTATGGGATAAAATTTTTTTTATTTGTGTTAAACCATAAATAATACATATTATAATAGGTATTTTGTTTATGAAGTTGGTTCATATTTTGGTAGTTATTTCAGTGGACATAAAGTTGGTATACAGATATATTTTGTGGGGTTCATTGTTTGTGGTTCTCATCTTTGTGTGGACATGATGTTGATATTTTATTGTGTAATACATGTAAATAGGGTTATTAAATTACCATAATAATATCACATTATTGAAAATGAATAATATATATGTATTAGATTAAAATTTTTCAAAAAAACAACATAGTGAGAAGAACTAACAATACATGATATTATAAAATCATTTTTGTGATAATTTGATGCTAACAGAAAACATCTAAGGCCTACTAGGGTGGATAAAACTGTATTTAAATTATATTTATAATATTATATTTTATCTAGTGTGTTTAAATTTTTTCATTCCACTTCTTAACATACATTCTAAAGTAGGGATATCATTTTATTTCACTTATTTTTGTAGCTTATGAGGTTGGTAATGTTTGTTATCCTCGTTAGTTGTTAGGTTAGTGAATAATTTTTTATAATTAAGAAAATATAAAAAATTGATGCATTGGAAATTACTCACCTATGTTACATTGAGAACCTTCTTTATCCAATATTGAAAATCCTAATCTTGATGAATAATGCCCCCATACTCGAAACACTCTATTGTTCCTCTATGAAATTCGGTTGCATGATTCTTATGTATTTATTTATTTATTATTGATTTTTTTGATTCATGTGTTACATGTTTTCAATGTCTATCATTCAAAAGGAAGTTCCCTTTATGTACTATTATAATTATATCAACCAATTAATCCAATATTTATCACTGTCAATCTATAATTGGGGTGTTGGGGATTCTAGTAACCAAAAAATTTCCCAAAAACATCTCCCACTTCCTCTCACATAAATTAGATATTAGCCATATGAAACAATAATTTTTATTTTTTATAGAAATAATATTTTTATAGATGGAAAAAATAATCAATGATGGATGCATGAAATGAACCCAGAGATTGGAGGTGTTTGATGAAAAGACCTAGGGAGATAGAAGTGGTCAAAAGTAGATGTTAATCAAAAGGAAGAGGTGGACGTAGTATTCAATGTGTGATGATAAATCTTCTGGGATTCTCATAATTCGTTATACAAGTCATGTAGTATACATTTACACACTATTTATTTCATTATCTAAATTATATGTGTCACAATAATTTCATAAAAAAGTAACAGACCTCGTAAATATAACCTTGGGATTCAGAGTCATTATTTTTAGGGTTATATTCTTTTTTAAATATAACATGTTTTGTGATTATATGTAATAAAACATTTATCACAGTAAATTAAGGTTTATTACTTTGTCATGTACAAGACAAGTAGTTTTAAATATCACACATCATATACCTCTTTTCACATTCCATTTCATGTGTACAGACCCATGTTTGGTGATTTTAGTACATGGAAAAACTACCCAATGTGATCCAACACACTGGTTACTGTACTGGGAGATTCCATGTATTTTGAAAGATTAGATACTAATTGAATCGTTCCAAAAAAAAATTTAGTTTTTGAAACTAGTGCATTTAATTTTTAGAATTATTCCATATATATCAAATTGGTATGTATATCGGTATCATATATTATTTAATTAGGCACGTTTAATTATATTGAGTGTAGTATATTTTAGAGAATATGACGACTGATGTAGGTGGAAAATAGGGGAAAAATTGGTTCTGTAACCCATTAGGATCATATAATTATCCCAATAATAGGTCCACCATATATCCAGTGGTGTTGGTAAACCATTATATGGAAGATGCATGGGCCCTATAATAATGGATTCAATAATTCTATTGAGCAATTCACACCACACACAATGGGGAAGGATTACACTATATGGATATATAATCCTTTGACTACGATGTCTTCCCATGATGCGTGGTTCCCCCATTTCTACTACAACTAATGGACTATATAAAATTCATATATATGAGATATTTCATGTTATTATGGATTCATGGTTATCCAGTAATTTTTAATATCCTTCTCATGAAATACATCATGAAGATGAGTTGTATAGAATAATGACCTTCCTGACTGTGGTTTCTTGTTACCATAAAATCATATTTGGGATTTATTCTATTGAGGTTAATTTATTATATAATTACTTATTATGTTTTTGGTACATCATAATGGGTATATTTATACTCACCTAATTTATAAATTATATACATATGATTTGTGTTTGTGAAAATTTAATATAGATTTTTGTGGACGTTAGAGGATGATGAGTAGGTGGATATAGTAAATATAAGATATTATAGGTGTTCATTTATAAGGGTTTACATGTTTGTTTCTACATGAAATGTCCTTCCAAAATACCATTTTTCATGTCTTGTATTTTTCAGTGAATTTTAGACCATATTCATTGACTTATTTAAGGCCTTGGTTTATAAATAAATAATATGATATTTTTTAGTTCAAATTTTTGATGAACTACAATTTATTCATTTATTTATTTATGGTTTGTATTTTCAGATATATTTTATTATGGCAATCTATGAACATTAACTATTTTATTGGATAAAGCATCACATATATTACATATGAATTTTTTGTACTTATCCATTATCCATTTTATATTAGATGCGGGGTTATTGGGAATAGTTATCTTAATGCCATTCTAGGTGGGGTACCTATGGGTCATGTCATGTTATAAATATAAAAAAATTGTTTCAATCTTATATATGTATTCAAGATCTTGTCGTTTTGTGAGTATTGGTATGTGACACATATGGAAATGGTAATAAGGGTTCGTGTGTTTTTCTATCAAATTAGTTAACATAGAAATTTTTGATAATGATAAGTGAATATTTTCACTAAGACTCTAATTTCTACTTAGTTTACACTTTACTTAAAGGAATCGGTTAAAATATTATTTGGGTGATTCAAATGAACTATGTTCTATGTTAGTTCTGTATTTAATGATATTTTTATGTAATAAATCATAGATATTTTTTCATAATTTAGGGGTTATATTTTTAAAAACATTAACATCCTCCATATATATGATTGTAATTATTGGATGTACGATCACATTAGGACCATGAAAATAATTTATCCTCTATTCATTGAAGATTATATATGAGGAGGTTTCTATATAGTCACCTTAGATTCTGGTCTTTCTCCCACTAATAGAGCACATTGTTGATCCCCATGAGTTTCATATAGACTGAACGCACCCAAAATTGTTGGTGGTGTTCCCCAAAGTGTAAGAAAAAATTTCTTACCAAATGAGAATATATATTATGGTCCAGAGACATCAACCACATATGATTCTTGGGGTTCTAAATTTTTGGGTAGTGAAGGAAAACATAGTATCCATTTATTATGTTTTCTATATATTTAGGTAGCCCATTGATTAGATTATATTTTATGTAATCATTATTGTTAAAAAAATAAGAGTTCTGTTGTAATTTATTGCGTTGTATCAAATGAAGGTTACCTTTAACTTGATTTTATATAAGCTACTATTGGTGGATGATCATTACCTTTTGATGTCATAGCTTATTCTAGTTCAGAAGATTACTAACCTTTAATTAAGGTATCTTAATACACAATATGGTTCTTCAACCTAATTAGATATTTATATGAGATGAATCATGATATATAACTCACTAAATGTATTTTTGAACATTTAGTTGAATAGAAAATTTGATATGGGACATAACATTATTAATTATCACATGTGGATAATTATTAAGCACACTACAATGATAGATAACTATAAAGAAGATTCATTGAAAAATTTTCGAGTGTATTCAACAATGAATAATTTTTATCAGTATCAAATAGGATCACATCATCAACTACATCTAAAATTCACAATACCTCCTTCATAGGTAGGATATGTAGGGTTCCCTTATTAGTTCTACTATCCTATAAGCTAAATTCATATATACATACGGATATTGTGGATATCTAACCAATGATTTACACACTAGGATATCAATAGATAGTATCTATTGTGGCACTATCAATCAACCACTCTCGTATAGGTAGAGTATAGAAAAGGGACCTCCCCATGGTGGACTGGGTGTCTCTCAAAAATAAATCCATTAAAATAATGTAGCAATGTGTTATAAATGGTTTGATCAACTAATTATACCCCCACAACATGTTGACCACATTACGAAGGAGGTTTTGGAGGATAGTTTAATTGTCTAATATTATAAATAGATGGATACTAGTTGGTGGAACCCATTGTTGTTTCATATATGATTTTCACAATATCATTATAATCACTCACACTCATCAATACTTGTGTGAGAAATCCAATTCATTTAATTACTTTTATTTTATGTGACTAAAATCCCAATAGGGATCTAAGACTAAAAAATTTATTAATTTACTATTATTTGTGATGGTAATCCTCTATATTACCTCTTATATATTTATAAGAATATTTTTTACAAAGATAAGTATTCAGGGGACATCATTATAGTAGATATGAAATAATTTTTTATCATACTCTATATGAACTAGTTATTTGATATTTAGTCTTATGTAGAAATATTTTAGGTCAATGTTATATGTGATCATGTTGATGGGCCTATGTTTACATTATTTTTGGAATGGTGCCCCCCCCCCAAGAAAATTTTATCAAACCATATGATATTGTATCAGATTACTCATCAACTAGTAAGACTCAATGTTTTATACTTATATTTTATAATGTAATATTTTCCGACAAAGGTTGAGGAGTATATATTTATTTTCCAAAATTATGTTTCAATTCATCCCCTTGTTAAATGGTTGACTATGGTGTCAAATTACACCTAGGTACTATAGTGGTATATATTAGAACTTAAGAGATGAAACAAGCTAAACATAGAGAGCTAAAAGCATAGATATAATTCCATCTTGAGATATGAATTATTAGATCCGGTGTGTCCCCCCAGTAAAACATGTCATGTTTTATCATATGTAAGATGAGAGTTTCAGGATCTACACTGACTATCATCATATGAATATAGAGAGAGTTCATTATAAATTATATCTTCAAAAAGATTATAATATTTATAAATAATTATAATATGAAATATAGTTTCTTTGGATCTGTGTGATCTCCAAGCATAAATATCATTAAATTCATGTGTAGAAAATATCAAATATTACATTCATGTATTTATGTGGACATATTGAGATCTTACTGATGGAGTTATGTTTGAAAAGAACCCCAACATTGTTTATGAGACTAATGGTCCATATATTTCCACCAAACAAGGATAATTTCATGATTTATTTCACTGATGAAATATTTTTTATTCTCATTAACAAGGAATTCATGAGGCACATAAATTGATTATTCTAATCTATTAACAATTTTGTTAGCTATTTATAAATCTCTGAAAGTGTCTAGATTGTATTAAATATAGTCATTTCTTTAGTAACATCACTTTAGAGGGTGATGAATTAATTTGAAATAGAAATATGACGTAGTTATGTCTTGTAAACTACCAATGATGGGGTTTGACATACACATCATCCTATAAAAAAATCGATGTCACTCTAGACTCAAAGGGTTCATTTTCAATACATTAGCCCTTATGAATTCCCTTACCAAAAGGGGTATCTATTTATTTCATAAGAGCTATTCCAAGATTCTATTTTATAGATGAATAAAATATAGACTAATATATAGGTATTATTGTTATAGGATTAAATAATGTCATATTTAGTTTTTTATTAGTCCACCTGGTATAATATAGGATTTATTTTATTGTATAGGTGAGTTATGATTTCTTATAGATCTTGGAAGCTGACACCCCTAGTGTTAAATTGTGTGTCCCGTGACATTAATCATCTGGTTACTATGTTTTCCATAAATATATAGTGACATTATCTTCTCTCTGTGAGGTTTTGTGGTTAATTTAATATAAAAATACTCTCATGTATGTATTTTAAATGGGAACATAAATTTACTAAATATATGATGTATACTGTTAAAAAAATATTATTTTTGAGATACTATACATTCTAAAAAATTGAATGGTTGAAGCTATTTGTATTATCAAGGTGTACCATATTCAATTTGTATGGGTGGTGTCTTAGTAATTGGATTTAATATTTTTGGGTTATTTAGTGTAAATAGATATATAATAACTTTAGTAAAATTAGTTGTCTCAAAAAAATATTTCACTATGTTAAGGAATCAGAGTTGAGAGATAGAAATTTTGAGGATTGGAAATATCATATTCTATTTTGAGATGAATTTGGGGGAATTATCCACTATGGGGAACATGTCATCTACTTTTATTTGTATTTTTTTACATCAATGTGGGAGGAGGTTTTAAGGGTGTTTGATACCTCCAAATTTAATTTTAAATCCTACTTTGATAAATATGTTTTATGATTTTATGTACCCCTTTTTGGTATCAATTTTATATACTAGAGTTTCAATGAGTATTTACAAATTTTCCTTGGCCATTTAAAAGTGGATTTCAAATAGTATCTTCTATCAGTTTTTATCTAATGTGTAATGATTATAGAGTGGAAGTGGGAAATTAAATCGATGGATTTTATTAGTGGACATCCAATAGTAGTGAAGTGTCATGACATTATCAATTTAATTATTGAACAAATATAAATTTCGGATCACTTACTTCTCCTTCATAAGTTGAGATAGGTGGATATATTGTGGTGTATATATAATGATATATTTATAAGATCATATGGGTCACCCATGATGATAGTCCCAATCTATGATGTGAGATTAAAATACTGATTATAGTGTAGTTTATATGATAATTTTTAGATAAAAAATGTTTGATTTAATTATTTTACCTCTATATTGATGGCCAGATAGAGAAGAATATCCTGGTTCATAATGATATATTATGATATTTTAATATTTATTTTTTATGATTTGGGTTCATCACATACCACTACAGGAGTCCTTATACAATAATATCTTGCATTATACTATTGTTCTACATCCTATTGTGAATTTTTTAGGATAACATTCATGTCACTATTTTTTCTGTTCTAGATTAATGATTCATCACTTATGGTTCTCAATATCATATAGTTGATGGTGAATAAGGTTCATGTGATCCAGAATAATATGAAGATAGATCATAGAAAATTGATGTTGAATGAGGATTGAATATGAAGTCCAATAGAGTTTGGGGAGGGACACTGTGTATTTATAATGGTATCATCATGGTTTTCCATGAGGTGGATTGGATAGGGTTACTAGATATCCTTGGGATTCATAAGACCATTCCTATTTAGGAATATTGTAGTTTGGTAGAGAATCAAATAGTGATACCTCCATAGATTTACCACATGAAAAATATTTTCCATTTTTTTTCAACTCATGTGTATTTTTTATAATCTATAAAAATATATTTACTATGGATAAATGGATATTAAGGATGATACAAACATTATATAGTTAATGGGGGGCTATCCTGGAATGGTGGGATAATATACTTCATCATTGGGTGAATCAATTATATAGAGTTTGGTTTTATATTCTAGAAATTTTATGGATACATCATAGGAACACAAGAATTAAATGTGATCACATTAACCATTCCCCTTTGTGAGAGTTGTTCTTTTCATGATAAAAATCATTAAATATGTGGAGAATTTATCGATTGTATTTTTCTGTAATAAATTTCCATATTCTTTTTATATAATATTTATAATATTAGTCATATGGTAAATTATTTTATGTTTATAATCAATTTCCTTCATAAAATAGATAATATATAAATTATATTATTTTTACACCTTTTGAATCGACAATTTAATAACATCTATAGAGAGTCCTATAACAAAATCTTTATACAACATTATTATTTGAAAAATGGATTTTTATCCTATGAGATTTATAATTATTTTAATAAGTCTTAAAATCATAGGATGCTTCATATGCAGACTAAAATCAAAACATGGAAAATTTATTATTTTAATTGACACGATTTCATTAATTAGGCTATTATATTTCATTGTGACATGAGATAATAATTAAACATAGACATGAATGAGAATTAATGGTAATTTATGGGATGATTGATAATTTTATATTGATGATCACCTATTTTAGAAGTATAAAATTCAAGTAATTATAGTAGGAGTTATGGAAATAAATAATTAATTTCCCCTCCTCTCTAATATATTATAGCATTACAATTTTAGATAAAACTTTCTAAATCCCTCTCAATTTTTTCTGGTGTAAATAAACATAAAATAATCAATCACTCTTTATATTTTCCTATCCCTACACAAGTATGCATAATTTCAATTTTTTTCTTCTTGTTCTTAATAATGCATGAAATAAAGACACATGATTTTCATGATGTGATCATCTATAATTCCATAATATAAATCAATGGTAGTCTTTATATTATCAATTTCATCTCATTCCTAATGAGAAAAATACTTTTCTAATTAAAAATTCACTAATGAGGGGCATAATATAAATATTAAATGCAATGATAATTTAATAGTAAAAATTAGTCTTATTTAAATATATTATTCATTATATTCCTTTAAAATTGGAATAAAAATTACTTCCATATTTCAATGATTCTTTTTGAGTGTCTTTATTTCATTTTTTGATTATCAATGATGTAAAAAAAGAAATATATATTTTATAAATAAACATATGTATGAAATATTATCATGGATTAATTCATTATTCATGTGAATAATTTATGAGAAAATATAAATTTTTGATTATTTTTTATTTTATTTATCATTGTATGAAAATAAAAATGAAGCCCATATTATTATCAATGATTTTATTTTATGAAATTTTTATTGTTATTACATTGTTTTTATTATTTTTGTTCATGATCATATCTATATTTTTTTATTTATTTAATTTATTTAGTAAAATTAATAATAAATATATTAAAACATTTCATGGTTTATGAATCCCAAGTATTATTCCATCATAGGTTATTAAACCTATATCCCCTCATTAATTCTATATTCTCTACTAAGAAATAATTCTTGGGTGGTAGTGTATTCTAACAAAAATCAAATTACCATAAAATATTTTCACCGATCCATATAATGTGAATTTACTCATGTCCCCATAGTGATATAATATAGGATTACTAGAAAAACTCAAATTTAGTTATATGAAAATTTAAAGATGGGGAAGGATACCCAAAAAAATCGCCAAATTGGGTGAATTGATGAGCATTGGGGGAAAAGAAGCAAGATGATAGTGGTGGTGAAGCTATAGGTTGAAGTGGAAGGTACATTTATGATGATAAGATAAGGCTTTATTTTCAAGGTATTATCTAACTACATGATATTCATCCTCCAATAAGAAAAAATCATGTATTTCAGTAGAGTATATTTCGACATTGTTATAAATATTATATGATATGTAACCCATGTAAATATAATTTTGTGAATCTATCTCAATAAATAGTTTGTTATATTTATTTTTAAGTTTCTAACCATGTGTGACTTTTTATCCCATGTTTTGAATGATAATAATATGGGAATGAAATTTCAAACATGTACACACCTTGTATACAGGGATGAATAAAAAACCACATACCTCAATAAACATTTCTTGTAATATTTACACTCATATATTGGTCAATCACAATAAATGACTAGCCTAATTTAGTGACACTACATGTTGTGTACCCTACTAAGACATGCAGAGTTACTGTCAGAATCTGATGATATTTGTTTTTTTTCTCCCATGTTTTTGTTTTTCCAATTTAAACTATCCAATATATATAGGTTTTCTCTTTGAATGTGATTATATTTATATATTGATCGTATAGTTTTTATATTTATGTCATTCGAGTAGAATAATTTTATAATCTTCATTGAGATATGGATGACAGGTGTGGATCAATGGCTAGAGTATCCATGAATCCATTATCCACATGAAGGGAATGCATATCTCATTTATAAGTCAATTATTTACCTAGAGGAAAATATAATCCACTTATTTTTAAGGGGAATGGCTCCTCTGTTGTGGGATTCAGTAACTCACTTACAGGATTTTGATTATAAATTATGTGTAAGAGGTCCTTCATATTGGTTTCTATAAACTGAGGTGTCTTATAGTGATTCACATGTCACCCATAATTTCTACCAATTTTGTATGATTTATAAGTGATATAAGTTAGGAAACTATGGTTATTTATGTTCTATGATTCTAAAAGTATTCTTAACATCCTTCTATTGGTATAAATTAGTGGAGTTTATTTTTTACAATGTTGAAATTTATGACCAATTTTATTCCTAAATATATATGAAGGATTAATAAAATAAAATTACCATAAATTCCACTTACATATTTTTATTTTTGAGATTAAAATTAGTTATATTTTTATTCAACCTTAAATGTTACATATTCTGATAGGTGTTTTGTTTGTGAATATGGTTTATATTTTGGCAGTTATTTCGGTGGACACAGAGTTGGTATACATATATATATATGTGTGTGTTTGGTGGTGTTTATTGTTTTTGGTTCTAATCTTTGTGTGGACTTTATGTTGATATGTTTTTATGTGGACTAAATTTAAAAAAGTTTATTTAATTCCGATAATAATATTAAATTTCTCAAAATTAATAATTCATATGTTTTAGATTAAAAAGTTTCCAATAAACATCCTAGTGAGAAGAATTAACAATATAGGATAATATAAAATCATTAGGGTGTTGATTTTATGCAAATAGGAAACATCCAAGGCCTAGTAGGGGGGATAAAATTGTATTTCAATTGTATTTATAGTAATTTATTTTTGATAGTGAGATATAAATTTTTTCATTGCACTTCTTATCATAATTTTCACAGTGGGGATATCATTTGATTTCACTTTTTTTGTATCTTATGAGGGTGGTAATGTTTGTTATCCTCATTAGTTGTTGGTTTAGAGAATAATTTTTTCCCACTTACAAAACTCCAAAAAATCGATGCATTGGAAATTACTCACATATGATTCATTGAGAAGCTTCTTTATCCAATATTGATAATCATATATTTGATGAATAATGCTTCCATATGTAAAACACTTTCTTGTTTCTCTATGAAATTCTGTTGCGTGATTCTTATGACATTTTATAAATGTAGGATGGTGAATCCATATTCATCCGATTCGATACATGATATTATAAGAATCACCATACATTTTTTATTTAGTATAATTGGATTAATTGAAATAATCATATTATTCGTCATAAATTGAGATAGTATATGAGATTAAACACTTTTATTAGGATTTAATAACATATCCCACATGGTTGATCATTTTAATATTTTTTATCATGTCCATTATTAAGTGGGTTTCCCCTTTCTCCAACCATTTCTAAAATCAAGAGTTAATCCAGACTGATCAATATTTACATATTAATAGAATTATGATAAACACAACATCAAAATACATTACATTGTAACAATATAATTATCATTCATTTCAACCTAAATAAGCATTGGTTCAATCTTGGTTTATTTAGATTGGGGTTCCCATCATTCATATAAAAACTGAGTAACATAATAAATACATATTAATGTTTAATGGGCATAATTTGAATAAATTAAGAATCTCCCCCACGAGAGACAAACCATGTGTATAATTAGGATTTTTTATTATTCACCAGGTTATGATTGAGTAAATAACCAACAAGACCATGTCAATGCTAATTCCCATAGTTACATATGTTATTCATCCTTTATTATATTTAATTGTCTCACTATAGATTTCATTCATTGTAAAACCATATACTTAAATAATTTTCTATATTTATGATATTATCTAATACTCAGAGTCATCATTTATACATCTTCCTATAGTTTATATATATTTATTTATAGTAATATCAAAACCTAAATTAAATAATATACAAAAAAATTTAAACCATTCCATTCATAGATAAAATATAAACCCAATATTATAATGTATATGTAATATATTTATACTCATATTTATTTATTACATCCCCCAAATAGCTGTAAAACATTAGGATAGATAGTAATAATGTCATGTAGATCATCTATGAAGACATCTTATTTTACTACAGTAGAAAATTGTTTACAAAATATATTGTCATTGAGACCCTTTTCAATAAATCTCACATGAAATAATCATCATGATAATTAGGGGATTTGATTAATAATAAAAGTAGTGATCTCACACTCTGAGTAATAAAAACAATTATCATAGTGTAATAGACCAAAATAATATAGGAGTAAATTAATATGAAATGAACTTCATAAAAAATAACTTCTATGATAATAATAAAACATATTTTAGTAAAATAAGGTGATAAAAACATCATTAAAGATGAATAAAATCTATGACTAGGTTAAACACATCTCAATAATCATATAATATATGAGAATGAAATAGAGGTTTGGAATACTTAAGAAAATATGACATAATCATGAATTCATGTCATTTCATTGAAATTAAATACATGTTAAAATTTTAACATAATATTAAAAACAACATAGAAACAAGGTTAAACCATGAGGATAGGTAAATTGTAACAAAAAATATTAGTGAACCTTCTTTAGCTTGGGTAATCCACTAGAGTACTCTTAGAATTGGGATAAAACCTCTAATATACCCCATTTCCTTCTTGATAAATTCACAAATCAAGCCTTTTTATTTGGCTACAGGCTCACTTGAATCACATGGGATTTAAATAAATCCTCGTGTCTATGATTTGTATTGGGTTAATCCTCCCATGTTCCTCATTGGGTGGGGATAAATCATGCTATAAAACTATTTGGCGTTGGATAAATATTCCAGTGTACATTTTTGGATGGGATAATACATTTTATGTACCCCTTTGAGATCATGAGACATAAAGAAAAAGATGTATTATTGGGTGATATAGGACCCCACTTATCATTATATGTATGTACATGTTTCAAATGAAAAATCAATCATAAATAAATATAAATGTACCCATGGAAAAATAATCGATTGACTTAATTTCAAAATGAAGGTAATTGAATTTTTATGAAGTACCCATTAATATAATATGGGTTTCAAATATCATATATATGGAATAATAATAACTTATGAATTAAATCCTTTGAAATAGAAATCTCGATCAGTGAAAGTAATCACATAACATGAACTAAAAAAGCATCGGATTTTTAAAATCTCACTCTATAGAATAAATCACATCACAATAACATATTAAGGGTGCTCAAAACATCACTTTATAGACGATAAAATTTTTATTGTAAATATACATGAAAATATAATTTTTTTTAAAAAAAATAATACATAAAGTAAAATTATAATTTCAAAATAATTGTGATAGGAAAGAAATTTTTTTTGAAAACCATGATATAAAGAGTGCCAAATAAGATATACTTGAAAATAGGGAAAGGATTTAAAATTATGTAACTGAATATAGTATGAAATATATTTTATTGTAAAATAATAATTAATAATGTATACTTCAAAATAACAAAATGTGTTCCGAACAAGGTTGTTAAAATACTTTGATGTTATTAATTATGAAAAATAATCTTTAATACTGGAGAAATGATAAAACATTTTAATTAAAATAAGTGAAAATATATTTAATAATTATTTTTTATAATATAATACATTATAATAGATCATGGAAAATTTCATGAAAGTTAAAAAAATTATATGTTGTGTAGATTATGAAATATTTTTTTTGGATTGGATGCGAAATCAATTTTAACATTTCAGAATAATTTTATTAAAAACTATATTTTATAAAAGGATGATGAAAATTTTATTTTAAAAATATTAAAGGGATAAATATGACCATTGTAGAAAAAAATTGAGTTTCAATTTGATAAATGAGATCATTGTTCGGAAGTAAAAAGTGCAGATATTTATGAAAAACCATTAGTATAAATTATATATATATTTTAAAAAATATTCATTTTCCCAAATCAAGAAAATATTCAATGAATAATAATTCTATATGAAAAAATTATTTGGTAAAAAATTAGTTCAATATATTAACATAAATTCATCATAGAATATAATATATTTAAATCATATGAGAATAGTCCATAATGGTAACTATGACATAATGAAGAAATATGGTCACAAAAAAACAATTACAAATTGAGGAATATCTAAATGAAATACCCATGAAAGAGATATAATAAAATGAATCATAATTTAGAATTAATAAAATATAATTCTTTATGTAAGATATCAAATAAAAATTAAATAAAACAATAAATGTAATTATGTGCATAAAAGGAATTGTGTCTCAATGAAGGAAATTTTTACACGATCCCATTGTGAAATTGGTAAAAATTCAATTAAAACAATAAAAATGATAGAATGGAATTAAAATTTATATAACATTAAAAAAATATAATTCATGAATTTTTTTACCAATTAATTATTATTCACACAACTTAAATAATAAATTTTTTATTACTACCAACTATGTCTTAATAGAGGAAAATTGACATAAAACCCTTACCTTGTTCTAAATTCCATATTTTCACATAATATACATCCAGAATATCTAAATTAAGTATATTGGATATGTTATTAGGTCTATTATTTTATAATAATTAATTTATTATTCACTATTTATTATCTCATTAAATTTTCTAATTGTATAGTTTGTCGTTGTTTTTGTGTTAAAATTGAATTGGTGTCAGCTTATTTTTGTAGTTATAGATAAGGAAATGTAAAATTAATAACAAGGTAAACACATAGTATAATATATCTAGAGACATTTAATCGTAATTATTTCTCTAATATATGAGAATATAATAATTTTTATATTTTTACAGTCATCAATAATCATATTTTAATGCGTTGTTCATCTAGTAGGTGAGATCATCCAAAACACAAACACACTTTTACTCGATTGGGTTATATGATTAAAAAGGAATTTCATTGGAAATAAAGTAATTATAATATAAATATAATCATATATTATTTATTTATTTACCATAGTGAACAATATTAGAATATGATTTGATATTGTAAGAAAATATAGGTGAAACTCAAAAATCCATTCATCGTGGAGACGAGAGTTCTCACGTATGGAAGTATAATGTTCATGTTTCAAAATTATTGTGAGGGGGTTATGTAGGATACTAAATTAAAAATATATTACTTATAATTGGATATGAGAGAAAATATTTATTCTTTATTACTACTATTAATTACATCCATGATGGTTGATAGTAAATAAAAAACAAAATCGCTTTGTGGAGGGAGTAGTTTTAACTAAAAGACTAACAAAGTTCAATTGATTTTATATTTGTACTGATATGAATAAATAAGGGTTATACAATTAATATAAAAAAATATAACAATGATACAAATTTCATCATATAATTATGGTGATAAGATATTTTGAATGTTATGATTACGAAGAACAAGTTAATAGGGAAATAATACTTACACTAGAGACTGATATTTCCTTGGATGTTCCCCTGAAATTAATGTATATTGGATAACTATGACTGTTCAAAGTAATAGTTTTGTGGTATAGGGTGATATATATATTAAAACGGAAATATTTAATGTATTAGATCTAAAATTATTTGATTCTTTTATAGTAGAAAGTGATACCCTTTTATAAGATGGTAGAAATGTCACTTTGGGAAATATTCATCAATTTTCAGTAATTTAATAACACAATTCATGTGTTTATAACTCAAAATTAGAATAATTGTTGGTCTGGGGGAAGATAAATTCCAAAAACAATCATTTATTCATTTTTTGACACTGTAAGAGTTATATTTCGTTTTTTTTAATTCATTCTTTTACCGAAATGATCATTAACCTTGTAAATTATTATTTACCCTTGTTAATTAAAAATTAAAAAAATATATCCATTTCTAATATATGAAAAATATGATTATAAATTTAAAAATAATTTTAAATAATAAAATATCTAATGTTGTAAAATTTTATATTTAAATTAAACATACTCAATTGTTTAAATATTGTTTCATAAAAGATAACTTTTTAAGCATTAAATTAACATATATATGTTATAATAATCATTAATATAAATTTTAATGAAATATAGTTATTTATTATAAATAAAATAAAATTTAGGAGGAATTCAATGGATGTAAAAACCAAATTTCAGAATATAAACACTTAATTCAATAAAAAGACCAAAAAGAATTTTTAAATATAATGTAACCATTGAATTTGGGTTTGAAAAATAATAGGTAATGAATTGTAATTTGAAGGAATAATTAAAAATTTAAAATTATTTTCCTTAAATACATAACATATTACTTAATAGATTTTTCAATTTTATCAGATAAGATTACATAATGATAAAATCATAAAAATTTATATTTTTAGAAAAACGATATATTTCATCAAAAAATTAAATAATAGATAAGAAACAAAAAAACAATCATGTTGATTTATCTTTTATTTTATTTATTCAAAAATAAATTTTATTTCATAAAATTTTTAATCTATATTTTTTAATTTTTCATTCAAAATAATATAGGCGATACAATAAAAAAGGCATTTGTTAAAAATAAAATTTTTCTTGTAACAAATCATATTTATTATTACCCTATATAATGTTTACTGGTTGAACATATTACTATTAATTATAGAATTATTAAGAAATTTTTTGTTATTAAATTTTTTTGGTTATGTTTACTATAACGTGTGAATCAAGTTAATGAAAATAGTATGTATTTTAAAGGATCCAAAATTCCATGACATTACATTTTCTCTAAGATATTTAGATTCCTCACTCACAATTCTTATTGTCACTTACAAAAAAATATAGATAATGGTAGATTTAAAATATATATTACTAGTGTTAATTCAAAATGTCATATTAACCTTACTTATTCATGTGAGATTATGAAACTTATCTATTTTATCCTGGGAGGAATATACAAATATTGTTTTTCTATTTAACCATATAATTTAATCATCCATAAATATTAGGTATCATAAGCCCTATAATGTAAATAGTTTTTCAAGAGGTCTCATAGTCATATTTTTAATGATATATGGTCATGATATGATTTAAAATATTAATTATGGGTTTTTTATTGGGAAAATTTATGTGTAATATATGAAATTAATGTTATTGAATGCCCCAAATAACAGTATATTAACCTAAAAATGGAATTATTATGATTTAGATGAAAAATATTTCTATAAACATCATAATATGAAACAATAATAATTTATGATAAAATCAAATTATTAAGGTGTAAATTTGATTATCTTAGAAAACATATTAGGCCAAAATAGTGTTTATATAACTAGATTAAAATTGTATATCTACAATTCTATAGTGGTGGATGAGTTTAATTTTTTCCCTTCTTCTCATGGAATACTTTCAATTATTGGGAAAATATATAATTACCATTTTTTACTTAGTTTAGGAAGTTTTTGATGTCCTTTATTCTCATTTTATATTATGTTAGGGAAAATCTTAAATAATTAACAAACAAAAGACAATGAAATAATTAGAATTTATTCACATATGTTTCATTGATTATCCTATTCATACCATCTCGACAGACATGAGATCTATAGCACATACATCCACAATTGAAACACTTAATTTTTTTTGATTTCACATTCCCTTGGATTGTTATTCACACATTTTTCACATATATGATGTTAAATATAATTACCATCATCATGTTTGACAACTGATAATATATGAAACTCATTCCTTATTTTCAATTATGAGTTTATATATTTTTAATAATTCATTTTATTAATCATCGATAGAGATATTTAGGTGATAATAACCAGATGGTATTCAACATCAGTTTTTATCCTACTAAGATGTTCATCAACATATTATATTTCATTCCCATTATTAACTATAGTTCTACATTATAATAAAATTTAATAATCATATTTTTTTAATCATGTGTGATTAATATTAATATTGTAACATGTCTAGATTTTGAAAAATAGTTTTTTTCAAATTAATTTAATCTTTTTGATATTTTTTCATTTCACGCAACACAGAAAATAATTTATATATATATATATATATTAAATCACTATGTTTCAATTGTGTTATATGAAATTCCAAGTTAGTTATTAAATATAAACAATATAATGGTTATCTTCCCCTATACGGGACACTAAGGTAAGTTTATGTTAGAGGCAATAAATTCTTTCCTCGATGGCTTGCACAACATGATGTTTGAAGTTTACTAAAAAATAATATATTATAAAAATATGATTATTTAATTCAATAATATTTAATGTAGATGCTAAATTAGTGGTTATTAACAGTATTATGAAACATGTAAAAATATATAGATTATAAAAATATAATTTTATTTCATATGATTGAAATTAGTTAGAAATAAAAAATATAAGAAACAATTGAATATAAATGATATATTTATTTTTATTCTTACAAAGATATTTCATCCTAATAAATTAAATTAATAACAATTATTGAGTGAATTAAATCTAATAATATATATATATAGTAAAATATATTTAAAATTCATCTAATAGATTGTATAAGAAAAAGATAATAAAAAACCAAATTTTATACTAAAGACCATATATTTTTATAAAGGTTTTTTCCCCTTTTAGTGGTGATCACATATTAAATATAATTTTTAAATCTTTTATTTGTTGAATATAATAAAATAAAATTCTTCATTGTAAGGAATACAAAATAAATAGGATAGGATAATATTTTTGGAATTTTTCAATATGGGTTTGATTTTTTAATGAATAGTTAAAAAAATTGGATTTTAATTCAAAAATAATTTTTCATCTCTTTATTTATAAGGGTAAATTATATTTTAAATTATTTAAAGTTTAATAAGGTAATAATTTATAAATTAATACACTTTAGGACATTATAATAAAATTTAAATTCAAATAGAATTTCAAACATAGAAAAATTATAAATATTTTCACTTGAAAAACATTCATTGTCATCCTATATGTGGGATTTTATTTTATTGAATTTCATTCATTTAATTGATTGGAATTTGAAAAATTGGATTATATATTTTGAATCATAATAATTCATGCTATCTGATATGGTCAAGATAGTTTTTGACAAAAAAAATATATGTGAAAGTAATTAATATTTATTACAACCATTATGGTTAAATTAAGCTTAATAAGGGACTAAACCATAAATACAAAGACTACTACGACCAACACACTTGTACAAAATCCATTGGGTGGCCATATTTTGACCATATTCTCCCTTGGATGTAGTTTGGGACATTATTTAACCCAATCCAATTGAACAAATGAGGGTGGGGTTTCTTTCTTTTAAAATATTAAAAGAGTGACACCCCTCCTCTATTATAAAGGCCTCCTCCCCTCCCACTTCATCACACCTCTCAAGAAACTTTTTCCCAACCAAACACTGCAAAAAAAATCTCCCAAAGGAACCTCATTCCATCCTTGAGGCCACCATTGGGAATAAATCTTTCAATGGTACCCCTTTGGTTCACTCCCAAAGGAGTTACCTGATTAAGAGGTAGCACCCTCCCTCAAACTCCTTTATTTTATTTTATTTATCCCCTAAATCAAATATATATAATATATTATTGTATAAAACACCAGTATAATCAATATTATACAATTATTTTTATGAAAATGGTTATAACTACATTTACACACACATCCATTTATTGGGTACCAAACATATTGTTTAAGTGTAAGGAGGACTACCGCCTCACTAGACGATGATTGTTCATTTTTTCCATTAACACCTATCATATTAGAAATTATAATGGAAAATATATTTATATATGTTATATATAATATTTATTATTCTTTATGATCGTTTAATTATTTTAAAACACAAATCTTTATACTTTTTATTTGGTGTTAATATGATAATATCATTTGAGGAGGTGTGGAATACCTCCACCACAAATCGTGTGATTCATTCATACAATACAATGAATGTATTAAGGACTAATTTAGATAATATATATGATATATGTCATAAAATAAGAAACTATTATAATTATATATATATATATATATTTACATATTTGTACATATATGTCTTTTACTTTCTTTCAACACAAAAATTAAACGAAAATACCAATAATGCATATTTACAGATTACCCTCTCCCTAAATAATGTATTCCATTTCATAATTATATATTATATATATTATAACACCCGACATATACTAAATTTACAATAAATTTATGTTTTTTACATTATGGAAATAATTATATAAGGATAAGAACCAAAGATATAAAAAATTATGAATCATGAGAAAAACAAATAGAATATTACCTGAAGTGAAACTTTAACATTGAATTGTAAATGAGGGGTAATATAAATTCATAATAAAAACAAATATGGCATTAAATATAAGAATATTATTTTGTGATATATGTATAATATATTTGAATTTATTATACTGGAGGTTTGAATGAGTATGAAGAGTGTCAAGATGTAAGGTAAGAAAATTTCATCTCACTAAATATTTATATGAGATACATGACTAATTAACTACTTAATTATTTTTTGTGGTGTTTATACTACACATTAATGTGTTATATTACTCTTATAATTAAATATATGGGTATTTATAGGACAATTTTAGGATATTATTATCATGGTTTTTATGTTTTAAATTTTACCAAATCAGAAAATTAATATTTTCTCAATATTCATTTATTGAGACACATTTCATGTTATACACCTATATTTTTATATGATGTGTATACAATGAGTTTGAAATGTTATAAAATTAATCTCTTTATTCACATTATATTTTACAGCTCAACGTATTTTTGTTTTCATAAATGGGGATTATGATTCAATGTTACCATGTGGTAAGAGTTTAGTGAAACATTCTCACCATTTATCAAGGATATTTATGATCATATTTTCATTAATGAAATTGTACGATCCATCATTCAAGAACGCTAATGATTTTTTATATCATATGGTTTGTCTTTATGTAATCATGTATTAGTACCACTTTTCTAATCTTTGGTACTTAAGATAATAAAGAAATTGTTTTGATGAAAATATTACATTACCTCACTCTTCAGTCAAAAATATGGGATTCCTTCAAGACCATGTTTTCTAAAAAGTTTTACAAGAATATTCTAATATTCTCTATTTAAATTTAAATGAAATTTTAACTCTTTTTTCCTATTAAACAAAAAGTGTTTTTTGGGAAAAATATTCCTAATGTTTTTTGGTCGAGGCACAATTCTTTACTTTTTACCGTGAAATTGGAATAATATTTTTACCTCATATAGAACTACAAATTTACCAGCCGTAATTTATTTGAAGCATCCTCTACATGATTAAAAGGGTAATTTTTATGAAAATGTTTTTAAAGTCAATTTTCAATGAAATGTTTTTCAAATAATATTCAATATTCTTTCATATATTTCATGGAAAAATGGTTTTCAAATGGTTTTCAAGCACAAGAATATGTTATTAATGGAAAAAGGATTTAAATTTTTTGTAATGCTTTGTTTATAAGTTTTCAAGTTTATTTTAAAAGAAAATTGTTTTAAAAAGTTTATATATTTTAACAATAGTTTTTCAATGTGTAATTATATTTTACTCCAAAAATGTTTTAAAAAGATGTTTTATAATTATTTCCTATATAATACTACATCCATTGGTGTTACCCATTATTTTGTAAGGAAATGATTCATTGTTATGATTAATATTATTTTATTGATTGGATTATGTTTTTATGGAATGTTTTTATGATACACATTCTCCTTTCAATGATTTTATTCTTCTAGAACCAACTTTTTTGATGGGTTATGATTTTGATGAAATAATTATGAAAACTATTTTTTAAAATGTTATTATATGATTACATGTTTATGATACACATTTAATTACATGTATTGTTATATGATTAGTTATTATTTTGTGGCACAAGAACGCATGATTTCATTATGAGATGGGTAAGACCAATATCTCCTTCCAATGCATTGGGTAATGATAAATGATTGTGAGTCAAATGTTATGTGAGAGGATATACCAATCCCTAAATAAGAGGTAAAAAGGAAGGATATACCATAACCAAACTAGGAGGGTGAATTGGAGGATATCACAAGGCCGAAACAAGTTTGTAAAGAAGAGGATATTCCATGCATAAAACAAGAGCATGAACGGGAGGACATACCATTCTCAAAACAAGAGGGTTCATAAGAGGGCATATGATAACCAAAGAAGGCACACTTTGGATTAACTGAATCCTATATTGTTACAAATTATTTGGTGGGATACCTTGAAATATGTTTTTTATGTGTTTTCCATAATTTACAGTTTTATTCCCATGTTATTTTTTTAGGGATTATAATCTTTATTTACTTATGATTGATCTCTTATGAACAACCAATAATCTTTTTGATTGATGATATATAGGGTATAATATTTAATTGTTTTTGTTTAAGTCCCATAACCTTTTTTTCTTGTTATTCATACACATTCCCTTTAGTTACCTTTATAGAGTTTCTGAACTCACCACATTCTTATGTTTTCATTCCCTAGGTTATGAAGAAATGTTTTAGATAGAATTAATAAAGTTTAAGATCATTAAGGGAGACTTTGAACATACATTACTGGGAGAGAATTTTTTTTCCACATTTGCAAAGAGAGTAAACTATTATGGTCCTCAAGAGTTTATTTTTTTAGAGTACTTAATATTCATCTAAAATGTTGTAATATCCATGTATTTTTTGTCTGGGTCACAATATTAGGTATCAAAGTAAAAAAAAATCAACCTTTGAAAACTGTGATGATAAATATTTAGTGACATCCCTAGGTATATTTCATATAAATACATCCATATATAGACATTACATGTGGATGTGGCTATAGAACATATGTACAAAGGGATAACAACTTTGAAAAGACGTTATGGGCATGACTCGAGGTAATCTGGTCCATAACCGTCATGACCCGTCCCAGTAGAGGTCGTGTCACGACTCCCCAAGCCCACCTCCAATAGACCAGAGGCTGGAGACAAACACCATGTAATAATATCACTAAAATGAGAGGCCATTTCCATGTACCAATATAAATACACACATATCCAAGGCCATAAAAAGTTCAAATGTAAAAAATCACTAAGAAAACAATGCATATATACCACTATATCTCAACCAAAATAGTATGAAATGAAAGTAACGTAAAGTGAATGTGGGCCAAATACAAGCCCACCAAAAAAGCGTATATAAACCAAAATATCCAACCTATAAAAATATTTACTAGGAATGTTTTCTGTTGTTCTAGGAACACAGCTCAATATGTCTTATCTCACAAGCCGTGGTCTGGACTTTGTTCATCTTGGACTCTATTAAATGTTTGCCTATCTGTATATGAAATGACACATGTCGGGGAAGCCAATGTAGGGGTGAGTATAAAAATATTCAGTAGGACACCCTGAAACCACAAATAAATACACAAAGGAAAAAATAAAATCATATCTACATTGTATATGCCTACAAAACATATAAAATAGATAGCCATATATAATAAATCCAAGACACACAATCTAGAGGTATGTCCCAACTACAGCATACCAACACTAGGGACTCAGATTGAAGATTCAACAAATAACTAATCTGAGAGAACACACTCTTATGTTTGATAGCACTAATCAAGTCCAACCGAGATGTATTGTGCATCAAGAACCATCATGGTAGAGATAATGATATGCTGATAGATCTGAAGAGAAAATACTAAATCATGGATGATGATCACAACCCGGGCCATGGGGTGTTACCAACAAAACTATCTAGATTATCCATCTATATAGTGTATCAATACTGTATAAGCACTGTCACACCAAAACCAAAGACTCTATCTATAGAACAATGAATGAATAGAGATTCCTTCATCGACCCTCTTGGGGGATACCAATAACTCCATCCAATAAGTCCTGCTGAAGGGATCATAGTCATGTGATTAAGAAATGTTTCATACCTAAATATAATAAAGAGATATGGTAATGAAAACGAAAAAAAAATTTCCATTACACAGAGAAAAATATAATAAATCCATGTAGGAATTTATATGTGGTGTGTTGTAGGGTCACACACCATGTCCCTTGACCCTAGGCACTACCCGAGTACAATGAACCGTGTCATTCCAAACCATGTCATGTCAAATATGGGCACACAACATGTAGAAGAAGTATCATACCTTGTAATTCCATATTGGAATCACCCATATACAATGGCCATGTGATAGTATATGGTGTCAACCTGTGTTTTTCTTTTTGTGTACCAATAGATGGGGTAGTCTATGTACTTGTTCCTGGATCAGTCGTGTGGTGGTGTACACATCGTCTAGCCAGCCCATGTACTCTACCTAATGTCTCTGTGTATCATGAGACACAAATCAAGTAGTTTAACGATGAACACCTGTCGTGTATCCCATACTACATGCCTTGTGTTTGGGAATTTCTAGAATAGTCGAGTTCTTCCTCCCATGCCTGATCCTATCTCTTGGGTTCCACTCCAAGGGCCCATTCACCTCAAAACAATAGATCTGGGGTCACCTCACCACCAATAAATCAAATTAATGGGTGTCAAGCCTTCAATGGGCACTGGAATTTCATTATTTTTATCCCAATGCAAACTGATAGAAGAAAAATTTCTTCTTAATCACTATGTTTTTTAGTTTCCATCATTTCCACACACTTTTTTGGTCATTATAAGGCCATATAATCAATTTTGGATTGATTCACCAAGATAAAAAGGTGCAACAATCAATCTTTTAAAAACCCATTAAAGAACGAAGAACACATAGAAAATGGGGGAGAGAAAACAAAATGAGAAAACATGAGGAATGGACCTCAACTGTTGTTTATTCAAAATTCGTTCCATTTATGGGTGAATAATTAATAATTAAAATCAATTCTCAAATAATAAAACCTATATAGTCCAGTAATGTGTAACCAATCCCTCAAAGAAGGATCGAGCCGCAGATCAACATGTTTGTTGGTTGGTCCATGTTCATCGTTAAATTTATGAATAGGGAAATAAATTTAAAATAAAGAATCATACATGGAAATTGGTTGATCTGATGATGAAGACCAACATACACTGGATATATTGGACAAGAATGACACTTGTGGATCTTCAATCCGCAATTCTATCATCACCTCCTAGAAGAAATCTACAAGGTTTCCCTCTAGAGACTTTGCAGAATTTCTAAGGTTATTTTCCTAATAGTTGATCCCGGATTAAAGAATTACATAAATTAAGATGTGTATCTTCATTACTATTTTGATGAAACTGTAAAAAAATATTCAATTTATTTTATTCATTAAAAACACCTAGAACTAATTTTCAAAAATGACCCACTCTTTCAAATTTTAGGCCCAGCCTAGGGTAAATCCACTACTCTGAATGCAACAGTTCTCTCAAATTTCTTATATGGGCACCCATTTAGATGTTTCTTCACCATTTAATGAATAATTAATGTGCATGATATATAAAATTTTAATATGATTTGAACCTAAATTCAAGGAAAAACATGCCTTGGAATTGTACGTTGTCACGGCACATAGTCTCAAAGATTATCCATATAATATTTAATAATAATAAATAGAAAATCCTAGAAATTACATTCTCACCACCATGGGGCTTTACATCCCCAAAAATCCAAAACAATGGATACTCAAAAAAGATGAAGGAACTGAGCACGAATATGAGCCTCCCGATCCCAAGTTCTATCCTTGAAATTATTGTACTTCCACCAGGCTCACACCAATGGAATAAATCAATCGTGAAAGATCCTCTCCTGCCAATCTTTGATATACACTAGGTACTCCAAAAATGATGCTCCATAATCGATGTTCAGCTTTCCACAGTCAAGGATGTGCAATGGTTCATTCGTGTACCTCCTCAGCTGTGACATATGGAAGATCTCATTCCCTCAGTCCAACTAATAGGGAATATATAAATGGTACACCACCTCATCAAATCTTAATATTATCCAAAAAGGGCCAATAAACCTCATAGATAACATTCCAACCCATTCTAATCCCTATAATCTACATTAAGGTAAAACTAATATACATATATGGTATCCTTACTCAAACTCCAAAGGCCTCCACCACCAGCCAGTATAAGACTTTTCACAGCTCTGGGAGGTCTTCATCTACTTTTAGATGATCTTCAACTTCTCTGTAATAGCTCATAAAATGTCTAGGCCTATGAGTTCGGAATATACTAGGTCAGTCTAGCATAGTGGTGTCCTATAGTCTCACATGTAAAAATTCTCGAATGGTTTCATACCAATTGCAGAATATCAGTTGTTGTTTTTGAGAACTCCACCAGTGTTAAGTGATTCTCTCTACTATAGCTAAAGTCCAACCTACAATATCTAAGCATGTCCTTTAGGAAATCAATGTTCATCTATGTCTAGTCCACTACATATGAGTGAAATTCAATGGTCATCTGTAACTGGGTTCCAAATGTCTCAAGAAATCCCTTCTATAATAATGATGTAAAATGAGAATCATGATCTACAATAAATGTCGATTGAACTCCAGGGATTCAAACTATATCCATCATGTAGAGTCATCTCAATCTCTCTACTAAACACTTCCATCAGATATCAAGTATGTGGGCTGACATGGTGAGTATTTTAGTGATCACCTTGATGGAGTCATGTACCCTATATGAACTTGATAAACCCATCTTTAATTCCACCAATATTATATATGACTTTCACTCTAGAACCTTATGGGGTTAAGCTAAACCTACTAGAATGTGGTGTTCAACCTTAACTTGCTAAAAATTAAGTCACCGAGAAAGAAACTCCACAACGAATTTATTCATCCTTGGCCATCAAAAATGACATTGGAGGTCCATGTAAAAATTATACACACCTAAATGTACCACCAAATAGGATGTGTGAAATTTCATCATCACCTCCTCCCACAACACCACTAACACTACTGTGTGTCCTCTAAAAATAATGAAATGTTACCCACATTTTGAATATCCATCAGGGGTATTACCAGTTAACATCTAATCACGTAGGGTCTCATAGTCGGTATCCCTAAGTTGTGACACCTTGGCCCTCTATAAGTGTGAAGGGGTAAAAAACATCGATTGGATGTAAGCTTCTCCATCTTCACCTACCAAGGATAACTGGAATGAGGATAACTTCTCCAACACCTCAATCAGAAATAATGAACTAGATATACTTCTAAGAGAATATTCCACCATTTTTTAATTCCCATGTGTATAGAAAACAAAAAAGTCAGAGTTTGGGAGGAACTTTATCCCTAAAAATTATCTCATGTTCAGATGCTTCTGAGGGAAGATATACTTGAGAAACTTGTGATCAGATTAGATGATAAAATTATAACCCATCAACTAGTGTCACCATATCTTCAATGTGTAGACTAACACTACTAACTCAAGATAATTGGTCACATAGTTCTTATCATGTGGTCTCAACTAGTGAGAACAATAAGATATCACTACTTTCTTCTATATCAGGACATAACAAGGCCCGATCCCAAATTATTTGTAGAACATAATGTACTCGACATCCTCCTATGGATATCTCATGATTATAATTCTCATCAAACTATTCCTCACACGATAAACCCCCTTTTGAAACTCTTATATCCGCACCAATGGCTTCCCTTGTTGAGTCAAATATTCTATCAGTGATGATACCCTAGAGAAATAAGGAATCAATCTTTAAGAAAATCTTTATTGACAATGGAAACTCCCCACATATATCATCATCCTAGATGGCTCCCATAATAACACCACCTCAATCTCGTCCAAGTCCAATGAAACTCCATCCATTGAGATAATATTTCCTATAATATGGAACACATGAATCATGAACTGTAACATTGAGGGTTTCACATGATGTTGGTTCTCTCATAGTACATCTAGAATGATCCTTATGTGTCTCTCATGATCCTCATCAGAAGCTGAATATACAAGGATACCATCGATTGTGACCACCGTGAAGCTGTCTATTTAATGTTAAAAGATATGGTTCAAAAGTCCCATGAAAAAATCCCTGAATTTTTCCATAAAAATTGGGGATCACCAAGTACCCATGGTGACCATAGTGACATCTGAAAGTTGTATTCAATATATCCTCATACCATACTCATTGATGGGGATATCCTAATATGAGGTCATCATTCGAGAACCATTGTTACCCTATCAAATAATCAAAGAGGTAATAAATTATATGTAGTGGACAATTTTTATTCATAGTCTCATAGATTTTGAACCTTGAAACTCCCATGGAAATACATCCTTCATGAATTCCACTAGTAATCTCAATATTTTATTCAAACCAAGTGCCTCCCATGTAGGATAAATTTTTCATGTACAAAATGAAACGGAAAAATCCTCTATATAAAGGTAACCATAAACGTTGTGTAAATACAACCCTACAGAGTTCCTCAAACCATGTAAAAATTAAATAATCTTTTGATTTTCATCTGTATGGTTTACTAAACCATGTCGTGACCATGAAAAAATTTAAACATATGTATAAAATACCAAAATTATAAGATATCGACATGAAACTATTAGAAAACCAAAATTATGCCAAAATAATATAATATAATATAAAATAGTGACACGTGGTTTTAAAAAAATCATTTCACTATCACACTTTTTTCCCTAAAAATATTTAATAAATATAGCGGTGATTCAAGCTCAAAGACTCACGCCTCATTGAATGTGGTGGGAGAGGATATGGAAAACTCTCAATGGCCCTGTGGATAATAATACATCAAATAAAACCCATCCTATAAAAATCTATCAAAAGACTAAAAAATAAATAAAAAAACATTATAAATAATCTAATATGAATCATATAATAATAATATTTCACGGATTGGTGACCAACAAACTATCTCAACATAATTCAGGATTGATATAAATAGGTGAAGCAATGACAACCTATCTTACAATGAGATTATCATAGAAATAATTAAGACTCCATGATTCAATAAATAGATAATAAATAAATTACACCAACCCTGGAAATCCAAAAATGCTATCATAGATCCAAAAATGATGAAATATCTAAGAAACATTTGAAAAGTCAAAAACCCCAAAACATCCAAGGTAAGAAGATCAGGTCACCAAAACAAACTAAAATAATCATGTCCTAAAAAATATTTTACATGAAACCAATAAAATCATCCCTCAATAATAAAATGACAAAAAAATATCCATGGGTCAAAAATTTGAGAAAATAGGGTGATCTAGGACCTCATACTCTATTCACCATTACACGGAGAACCCAATAAGATCTAAACCAATACTAGACATTGCATAATCTCAACATGTGTTAGTTTACCCTATTCACCCAAAACACATGCCTGATGTTTTATTATACACAATTTAGTAATTAAAGTAACATTAATATCTCTAACTATAATATAGAAACACATTAAATATCCCTATAGGGAATAACAAGACTACAAGGCAAGGACCACCGAAAGAAACCACCACTGGTGTGGGATAAACCAAAAGAGAACCCAAAGCAGACATCCATATAAAGACACATTGAGCATGAAAATTACATGAACTCATCAAGCAAGAATCCCAAGATATTTTATCACACTAAAAATCCAAAGAAAATTCACAATCATTTTGACCATCCAAAAAAGTCTCACTGGTCAAGTATCCCAAAATAAATCAAGAAATCACACTTTACTGCACCACTATGAGGAAAAGACAGCACTTTCCACCTCATATGGTGTCTTGAAAAAAAATAAAAAATAGGAAAAGAAAATCCCCAATAGAAAACCACCCAACTTTTACTCAAGACCTTTCTGTGAGGAATCAACTTTCATGACACATATACCTACCCTAGTCATGCATCTCAAATAAAATAAAATAGTTCCTAAAGAGAACAAAAAAATTCCAATACTATATATTTAAAATAATTGACCCTTAATAAGAAGTATAAACACTCATTTAAGAGGTAAAATGTTTACAAAAAAAATACCTAACTTTTTATGATTTTTTATTTCAAAACACATTGTACTGCTAAATAAATAAATGAAATTTCGAATTATCTTTTTAAAAATAAAATCTATTTAAAAAAATATCCAAAAGAGATAAAATCGTATTTAAATAAATTATAATATATTTTAAAATAAAACACTTTCTTAAATTCATGATTAAATTTAAATTTTATAAAAATATTTGCTACCAACCAAATCAATTTTATAATCTGTCCACATGGCATTAATTTAAACAGAAAACATTCTCTGAAAATCCATCTTCTATACACAAAAAGAGTTCTAAAAAAACACTTATAAGAAAAACATAATAAAAATACTGTAAAACATTAATCCACATAATTAATTTATCTCTATGACTTTCTTGATTCATCACTAATTTTTGGTAATCCTTGAAGAGTATTCTAAAAAATAAGAAAAATGGGTTGTGGAACAATGCATGAATCATCCGTGTGGTTTAAATGATTATATGAATTTTTTAAAAAATTCCTTAAATCATTTAAAATATCAATATTTTAGTCACTACTCAATTTATTAGACAACAAAAACCAACTTCTCACTACTATTTCCTTTAGTTTTTACCCCAAAATCCAAAAAAACTCCCAAGGAAACTAATATAATTCTAACGAGGAACAAAAAACCATCAACATTAAATCAGGTGAAATCCTAAATTACAAGAATAAACTCCCAATTACCCATGTCAAATTAAGTGTCATTGTGGAAGGAGGTGATAAATAACTTACCCATAGTCAAGCTTAGGAGTCCTGATAAGAGTCTTAAACCAATCAAACCATGACAAACCCAAATAACAAGATAATTATTTTAAAAACAAGGCCTCAAAGGGGAAACCTAGGACCCTTTAAAAAACCTAGGTTTTAACTCCATTTGTAATGAACCATGGCTAACCTGATACATCACCTGACTTGGAATTCCACTACTCCTAAATGAAATTATTTATCCCCATGAGAGGAAAACTAGTTCATTATTATAAAGTATATACAGTAGAATATGATTTCATCCATAAATAAACAAATAAATAAAAGAATAAACTACCAAGAGTATAGAATTACCTATATAACTGATAGAATTACATGCATATAAAATAAGAATAAATAAAAAGGTAAAAAGAAAAATTGGGGATATTGAAATACACATCAATAAAAACATTTATATATTACTGAAATAAATAAAATGGAATAAAATAAAAACAACACATATAAAAAATATACAATTGTCTAAACTAGTTGATACAATATCCCAAACTAAAATTTGATCCAAGAAATCTCCCCCATCCCCAATATTAACACATAATAAATATTCATATACCAATAGACAATCAATAGACCACCCTGAACCTCAATGAATAAGAACAAAACTGGGAACCTAAAAGAGGAATAGGAAAAACTTCATACACTCCTATACATTGGTGGATATAAATAATGTGAGATAAATATTCCTAGTTGGACCTCACCAAAAAGTATATGAAATTAATTTCATAAACTAGTCTATAAAATTATAGTCTAATCATAAATTATAAAAAATAATTTCTCACATTTCAGTGAAAATAAAACCAATCATCACTATAATTACACTTTTTTAAAATAACCACCTCCTATTAAATAAAACACAGGTGATAAAACAATATTATTAAAAATTTTCAAAAACAATGAAATATATCCTTTATTTATGTGGAAAAATAAATCCATGTTCACATATTTCTCTCGATTTCAAATGTAATTCATCAAATCCAATTTTCATAAACCACTATACTTTTCCATTAAAACCCACACATTACAGACCATTATAGAAATCAATTTGAATGTAAATAAAAAACACTACAAAGGGGAATATAGTCAGAAAATGGAACCATGATATTAAAGGATCATAAAAAATATAACCACATCAAAAAATAGGTTCCATAAAATCAAAAACTAGGGGCACAAATAAATTATAGGATGGAATCCCCTTAAATGTTTGAAGATGTTCTTACGTATCATGGGGAACTCCCTATGACTCAATTCACAAGATCATAACTTAACACAGGAACCCAAAACAGAACTATAAGAAATTATCTATCTCGATTGTCCTTTTGAACTAATCAATCCCTATAACCATAAAAGGATCCCAAAGCTATAATGGGGAATATCCAATTGAGTGAACTCATCTCCCTAATTATTAATATAGATAAAACATAAGATAACAAGATTTTTCACTTATCCAGACCCATTTTTAAATACTTTGGATACAAATGACATATAATAATTTAGTCTTGAAATTAAGAAAATCATGGAGAATAGGTATAATTATTTTGAAATAATCTTCATCACACCACTTACACCCTCCCAAGAAATATATGATTTTTTCATATTGACACACAAGAGTTAAGAATATATATATTAATACAAAACTTCCATGAAGTGGTCTAAATAAAAAAATAAAAATAACAATTATATGTGGCTCAATTGAGGGTCTCGTAGGTTTTAGAAAACCTCTATCACCCAACCCATGCATTGTAACTATATAATTATTTAATTTAAAATTCAAGTACACATAATTTGGATTTTTTTCAAAAATGAATTTCTGGAAAATAATTGTTTACAAGAATGCAGAAATATAAATTCACTTATTTTCTATATAATTTATTACAGTTAATACATAGTGTAAAATTAGTTCATACATAAATTAATATAGTACTCACATCAAAATTGTTTTCAATATAAATGAAAACTGGTAATGCATACTTTAAAATAAGCGTATATTTGAAAATGTTTACTAAAAAATAAACGAAAATATTATTTATATAGATAATAAGTTAATATAGAATATGAAATCACATATAAGTTTATAATGAAATAAACTTAGTTTTTATAAGAATTTCTATTAAAATGAATACAAAAATATGTACATAATGAAATAGGATCATATTTTTACTTATTTTATATATGTGTAAAACATGAACTTATTTTCTATATAAAATATGGGATATTATTATAAAAATATTTTCATAAATAAATGTAATTATTTCCTCTATTGATTACCTATATGAATATTCATGGAAACATATAGAGAAATAATTATATATAGAAGTAAGTGTGTATGAAAAATAAGTGTATACCAAATATGCATTATGAAATAAGAGTATACTGAAATGAAATTCTTTTATTTTTGAATTGCAATGAATATAAAAATATTTTCATACATAAATAGGTTCTTATATGTACTTATTTATATATATATTGAAATATCAGATATTCATATTCTCCATGCACTTATTTATGTATGTAATTATTTTCAATATTCGGTAAATGTGTAATATTGTTTACTATAGTGATAATATAGAACATATATATGATTCTAGTGACTAATATAGAAAAAAATATAGTGATGATATATATAGATATAACATATTCAGAAAAAATATAACAGTATTGAAAAGTGTTTTAAACAATTGATACTATAATAAAGTATAAATTTTAATTCATTATTGAATATAAATCACACTTTTCAATTGATTCTGAATGAGTGAAACTATAAAAATGGTTCAAATATGTATCTTTATTATTTAATGTAATTTTTAACAGTAATATTCATTATTAAAATGTTGTACATTAATATAAAGTGATTGGAGAATAGAATACAGTTTCATAAAATG
Source organism: Viscum album (assembly GCA_963277665.1). Classification (NCBI taxonomy): domain Eukaryota; kingdom Viridiplantae; phylum Streptophyta; class Magnoliopsida; order Santalales; family Viscaceae; genus Viscum; species Viscum album. The sequence continues at coordinate 1,517,086,752 of OY728163.1, forward strand.
AAATATATAAATTTCACAAATTCAAACATGGAATAACAGTACTAAACATACTACTAAATGAATTATAGTGATCAAATGAAAATAAATTATTACAATCATAAATAATGAATGTTTCCAAATGATAATATAAATTGGAAAATTATAAGTAGAAGTCATAGTTTTCATTATGAAAATTGACTTTCTTTTATATGAATCATTATCAACACAAAAAATTCTAAATTGATGTCTTATAATTATAAGATAATTTTTTATTATCAGTTGCTTGGATAGTACTACACCTGTATTATAGATATCATGAGCACTCTATTGAGTCTCAATACTATCTATTCAAAAAATATAGCTTCCTCAAAGGGAAGTATTTCAAACATTTCTTGTTATTATTATCTAAAACCAGAGATACCTTGTAAAGAATATTCCATATAAAAACACATACAATGTTAATATAGATCAAACATTAACATAAATGAGTCATTAAATGTCATGTTTAACTTTATTGTGGACATTTACATCATTGTTAAATTTATCATTAAATCCATGAAAGAATATAAAATGTATTGAAAAATTATTAAAATGAAAAATGTAATTAATATGGTAACTATATTTATTACCTTAGAAGGAAACAAATCATTTCAATTATGATGTCCCAGGCCTGTTACAGTCAACATTAACAAAACAAGGTTGGACACATGGCCTCAAGTGTTCATCCCTAGACAGTAGAGGTTGCTGACTAGAATCAATGTTCCATGGTCAGATCGAGGAGAGACTACACACTCAAGATCAGAGTGTAGTATAGTTGTATATTCTTTATAATAAATAGAAAAAACATATGAAATAACTGAATAGATGAGGCATATGAATCCATCATATCAATATCCAACTAATAAAATCTATTATTTTCATATAAAAATGATTATCATGGCATGATATATAAAATATAGTAAATACATAAAAGCAGGAATTCAGTATAGTACATGTATCAAAAGTGAAAAAAGGCTAAAAAGAAACTACATTCATATAACATCATGCTCCATATCTCATACATGTTATCCCCTTCTCCTGTGAAATAGGTAATCCGGAAATGTCAAGTGGGAGCTTTCCCATATTCCTACCTTCATCCGTGAAGTCTATTTGGGTACCCAACGGTTGCCCAAACAGTGTGTGAGATAACACTCATTAGGCCACCACCAACATTTTCTATAATAATTCATGTATCTTTATAAAATGAAAATCAGTGTATAGATATTATATGAGTACAAGTAACCATAATAGAAGTTATACTATTCAGTCTATCAAGACTCATTGTATTCAAGAAACTATATCATAATGGGTAATTTAAAATCATGGAAAGCATCAATAATATTATAAAATATTTAATCAATCAATATGACAGCATGGTCCATGATCAAAAGAGTAAAAATAAATAAGGCATCCCAGTAAACAATATACCTGGATTATAAATTTCCATGGAATCCATGTATTTGAAGTAAAATAGGTAAATCAGATCCATGTAGTAGAAAAATCCATGGAATACTAGAAATTCAAGTAAATAAAGTAAATCTGATCCATGGAGTATTAATTTAAAAGGCATATTAATTGGTCATCATATCTGAGGAGTATAAATTTCCAATGAATCCATGAAAGTTATGTAAATTGGATCCAAGGTGTATAAATTTCCAAGGAATCATAACAGATCATCAGATCAAGGAGTATAAATGTGAATTTAATCTAAATTAATCAAGTAAATTGAATATATGTAGTAAAAATGTCCATGGAATGCATGTAAATTTGGTCTATGTAGTAGAATTCTCTAATTCATCCAAGTGGGTCATCGATGTCATACCACGAACCGTCTATTATAATCATAACCAAAACATTCACCATTCCTAAATTATTTCATTAATCATTTCGTCAATCCCTTCATAGTCATAAAAAATCCAAGGGATTGTCCTTTTCATACCATTCATATAAAAATTACAAGGTTTGTTGAGTTTCATACAATATTTAACAATATAGTTCATTATCAATTTTATCTTCCCATAAGAAATTCTAACTTGATTCACCCAAATGTTGACATAATCAAGGAAAAAGGAATAAAGTAACCCCATTGGTGGTTTAGGTTGATGGTAACAACCATTGACCCAAAATTAGGTTTTAATTATTTGTCTTAAACAATAATTTATTATTTAAATCAAGGGATTATTAATTTTTAAAACATTTCCTGGAAGGTCTGGTATAAGGCACAACAACTACAAGCTATAAACTACCAAACATTGAGGGAAAGGTATAGACCACCTACCTTAATCCCATAGAACACTCATATAGTCTCAATGTCTAATTTGATCCAGATCAGAAGAAAATAAAATAATATGTGAACACCTTGAAAATAGGGCATAATAACCTACAGTAAAATAGCATCATCAATTGTGAGATAAATAAAGGGAAGAAGGTAACAGTTTATATCTCTTAAAAATGGTAATAAAAATTTATAGGGAGAAGTAAAATTGAAGGTTGGATAATGAAACAAAGTAAAATATTATCTTAGGCTTGATGATATATACCAAATGTATTATAATATATACACTAGAGGATGAATAAAATAAAATGATGGATACAAGGTTGTAAGGTAAACAATGCTTTTTTCACTCATTTAAAACTGGGTCACGTGGTTTGGTCGCAAGGTTATCTAGACCATGTGCCACCTTTGTACCCAAAACTACTTCAAGACCCCCTTGCATGGTCATTCCACATGGTTAGACAAATCATGTGCTGATCAGGTTTTTTTCAACTATAAAAAATTCTATACTAATCACACGAGAATTAAACCTAGGTTACATAATTAGGAAATACTGTGTAGAACGCTATTGTGAATTGACACCCACACATGGTTTACTCTAGCTATGTGCACTGTGATGCATGGTTTCTACTAACTATGTATCCATGTTGTTTTTTCCATAGTCTTAGAACTCATGCTCTATAAAACCCCAAACACCCATTTTTCCTTTGCGAATCCACTAGGAACTCCTGTAAGGATAAAAATGATGAAAAAATAATGGAAATAAAATTGTTCCATACCTCATAGAAACGTGGTGTTCTTACAATCATCCCCCATAAAAGTTATTTTTCCATGAATTCCCCTTCCAAGGAGGTCCATGCATCATCTAAGAATATCTATGGTCACTGGGAATGTACATCCTCCTCCCACACCCAAGTCTCATCTTGTACACAGTAATGATACCATATCATCCATACTATAGGAAATAATAGATCATAGCGAACCTTCGTTACTTGATAAAAAATATAGATAAGACACTTCTTAAAGGATGAATCTACCTTCAACTCAACATCATCAAGTTGTAGAATATACGATGGATCAGAATGATATTAGTGATGTTTAGAGACAAGAAATATGTTGTGTGTGTCCCAATACCTCTAAGGTAACTGCCAAAAATATACTAATTAATCGACTCCCTTCATAATCTCAATGATCCTGACATAATGAGGTGATAGAGCCCCTTTTTTTAATCCATCTATGATCTATTATAGGAAAACCTCATATGAAAATATAACCTCCCACCTCATACTCAATTGTTATATGGAAATGATCTTCATATGAATTATATATATATTGGTCAAAATACATCCACCTCCTAATAAGTTGAACCTTATCAAAAGTATCTTGAATGAGATGAGGAACCAGTAGCACTACCTCTAATTCCTATAACTTGGATAGGGGTGAAAAGCATGGACAAACATATAGGTCCTCATAAGGATCTATCTGTATATTCACGTAGAATATGTTACTATACGTGAACATATAAATAGCTAATTTTTCTCCAAAGAACCTCCTAATTCAATGATGCATGGTTGAAAAATGTCCCTCAAAAATTCTATTGTCCACTCAGACTGACCGTCAGTCTGTGGGTAATGGTATGTACTTAGTAGTACATAGGAACTGAATTCCCTTTACACCCCCATTAGAATTGTGATTTTAATTGAGGGTATATATCTGATACAAAATAAATAGGAACATCATGGAGGTGTAATATAACATGAATATAGAACCTCCTAAGATCATCCATTGTTAAGGTCTCTCAAATAGGAAAGAAATGGGGAACCTTTGTCAACTAGTCTACAAGTATCCATACATCATCACTGCCCTAAGGTGATCTAGGAAATATCATCATGATATCCATGGTGATGTTATAACATTTCCACTCAAGAATAGGAAATGGAAGTAAAATCACCACTGGTCACTGGTTCAATGGATTCACCTACTAACATGTGTCACACTAAGAAATGAATCCACCTATATCCTTATTTATCCCCATATACAAGTGTTAGCGGTATAATTCATAACAGATCATTGTAATACAGATATCTATATCCCTTATTAATTCATGAGACTCTCACATTAAATCTAATTATAATTATGTAGGAACCAAGATGCATACATGAATTCAGAATATCTCATTCTCAAAAATGATCTAACCAAGAGGTGTGTCATCACCTACAATTCTATCCCATAAGAAAAATCCCTCAGAATATGATAACTGCATGAACTTCACTCTCAAAGAAAATAAAAATGTTTGATGAAAAAGATGAAATTATATAATATTTGTGATGGTACTAAACCTCAATGTGTATCTCAAAAATCTGGTCCATAAGTTTCCACTCAAACTTAGCCTCTGAACCACCTATGTTTATGTCCCTCATCTTAGATCATAGGTAAATACATTTCCCATTCTAGAAATATAATAAAGATCAGTTTCAAAGGAATATAGGTATTCAACCCACCTTCACTACTTTACATTCACGCCATATTTTATAAAGATATACATGAGGATTTTGTTGTCCATTTACACTACAAAACACTCTCCCAATAAATATTTCCTTAAACAGTGCAAGGCATGCACAACATCAGCTAAATCAAGGTCATGTTTTGTGTAGTTACATTCATGTGGTCTCTATGAATGAGACTCATATTCCATGACCAATTCCTCTTACATCATAAATAAACCTTTCCCGATACCTGATGCATCACAATAAATTGTATAGCTCCTTCATATCTCTCAAAGAATTGGGATTAGGGTTGAATTATTTCTCACCTTCCACTGCTAAAAGCTAGTCTCATAGGTTTCTAACCATGATAAATTGACACCCTTATTTGTCAAACATATAATTGGTGATTATAAAATTGATAATCATCAAATGAAGTTCCCTTAATAACTATTTATCCCCAAGAAAATCTATATAGAAGAAACATTATTTTTTTACCATGAAACTATAGTTATAACCTTCTCTATATTAATGGATACTTCTATATATAAGATAATATGACCCATAATCTGAATCTTATCCATTTAAAATTGGAAATCTGTTTGGTTAGAATATAATTGATGTTATCTTAGTGTATCTAATATGATTTCAATAATTTTTTCATGGTCTTGTTGAGTGTGAGAATGAATTAATATTTATTCTATTAATACCACCACAAATGAATCCAAATATGGCTAGAAAACATGGTTCATCAGTTCCATGAAAACTATTTGTAAATTCATGAGACCAAAATTCATGAACAAACACTCAAAAAATCCATATCTACTACGGAATGTTGTGCATGGTATATAAGAAGGTTTAACTTGCACCTGATGAAAAACGTATCTCATATCAATTTTATAGGACATCCTAGCTCCTCAGACCTGGTCAAAAAGATCATTTATCTAAGGAAAAGGATGTCATTTTTTTGCCGTGAATAGATTCAATTTACTATAATTTACACATAAATGAAAGTTTCTATCCACATTATTTTTTAAAAGGACTGAAAAAATCCATGTATTAGTATTGGAATATATAAAACCCTTTTATTCCATGTCATCTAGCTACCAGTAGAGCACCATCAAACCAATAGTATCTATCTTATAATGAGTAATTAAAACTGGGGTGGATTATGGAACCATCACAATGGATAACTCTACCTATCTCTCAGAATGTAGTCAAAGAAAATAAGCCAGAAAAAACTCCTTGAAATTATCAACCAGTAGATGTAAATAAACCCAACATGTTCTATAATCATCTAGATATAAGCTAGAAATCTGTGTTTTCATCCCACCCAACCCACTATGCTCAAGTCTGGATCGGATCACCTGGACATCCCATTCAGCCTTATCTCTATGTTGATGTGAAAGTCAGCCTTCAGTGATATAATTCAATGTAATAATTATAGTGAACCATAAAGACTATCCTGATAATGTTTTCAAACCCTATCATATTAATGAAAAAGTTTTAACATATGAATTGACACTCACCTATCTTGTGGGTGGACAACCTGCACTGGTGTACACTCTTCGAATAAATCCCTAATAGAGTATCATGTGTCATCATGCCATAGAAAAACTGAACATTGAGCCCAAGACTCTATATAATAGTCACACATGATAAGATATTATAAGAACCTACATAGAAAAGTGTAGATAATAACGTAGATGATATCATAATAGTATCTATTTTCATTGAAGGTCTGGAAATATACTACTTAGATATTTGTTACACTATATAAATATATCCTGATATGAATCATTGTGATATTTATTAAATACTCTGAGAAATTATACTCTATTGGAACGAAAAATCTAGTGTCTCTAAACCATTTATATGACCACCACCTCAGCCTAATCGGTTGGCCATACTCTAGCTACCTACCTGATGGGAGGCTTATGATCTCACTTCTAAATATGGAGTTGGTGCATACTATATCCCACTGGATGTCAAAGGAAAGGTCTTAAAAACCACTGTAAATGACTCTTCCTCCTAAAAGATCCACATTCTACTGGGTTTTAATTACACTATATCTTCATGTTACCCTACCCATCACACAAGTGATAGAAAATAGAACTGCCATCAGTCCTGCTTGGGATGGTATTCCCCTCATGAGTAGTGTCAAAGATCAACTTCCTTCCACTTGTTACTAATCTAGATGGTCCAGAAGCAGAACTAATCTGATCTTTTCCCCCATCTTCCCTCTGGTTTCTTTGTGTAATAAGAACCTAATTTACTATTTAAGATATAAAAAATTTTGAAATAAGTTCACCAGTGATTTGATATCAATCCTAAGACCAACCTCAAATCAACAAACATTAGAAAACTCATCATCTTTTTGAATAGTTTTGAAATGATATAACTCGGTATAATAGTCATAATAGTTAATGACTGATAATGTGCCCTACTCCATGTGCATAAACTCTCTAGTTCAATAGGCACTCAATGTCTTAGGATAAAATTAATCCTAGAAGATCATCTGAAAATCCCTCCAGGTTGAATCACAATGGAAGTCCAATGGAGTAATATCACCACACCATCTATTGGTATAATCTCATAACATTTACATGGTAATATTCACTCTCCTCTTGGGAGGTTTCTTGAGGTTCTATAAAATCAATAGGATGGACATTATCCAAGAATCTACAGCCTCTGGAATTTCATCTCTCAAAAACATGGGGGATTCTACTGCTGGAACTCACACATAAACTCTTCCATAGTCAGTGTAGACTATAGGGATACCTAAATGGTCTTTATAAAGTATAGGAACCCCTCTCAAAACTAATAGTCAGTGCCCATATCAGGTATAATATGTAGTCTCGCAAGAGGCACTACTGAAGATTCTACTAGTGACTTAGGGACCACAAACTATGAAGCACTGTCATCCCTATCCTCCTGGTGCACAACTATAGGCCTTCATGGTGGCATGTCTCTAACAATTCCAAACACATTCATTAATACAAGATTTGTTAACAACAAAATCAAATATATACAAGAAGGACAAGAATAAGTATTCTTAAACACACATCATAATCCTTTTCCTACTCTAAAATCCATGTTTGGGAATCATATAGATTATAAGGAAAGCAAGGTACACAACCTACTACCCACTACTATAGTTGGGTTAGGATCAATTTCTAAACTATAATATTGAGGTATTGGTATAAAGAGTGTCAATTTTAATTTATATAAGAAAACACAATTTAAATTGAAATTAGCATCACTATTTAAGAGAGGCCATTTCATTTTATAATTACATATCATTTAAATTTCATTCTCATTTATATAAAAATAATATTTAAAAAATATTAACTACATTGATCACCACTTAAAATTTATAAGGCCCCATACCCCTTAAAAATTGATGTTCAGAATCTATTTAATCACAACCACTCATTTATCAAGTCCCATATAAAATTTTTATCATAATTCTATGGACATACCTCTAATGTAACCTATCATGATGTAAAAACTATGAACATTAATTAAACAATGAATGTAATAATTCATGAAATATAAATCCTGAGTTCTTATGATGATTCACGGCGAAATATTTCTATATCATACCAAGAAAACGGTAAAATCAGTAATATAAAGGAACACAAACATAAAGTACCTCACACAATGGTTAAATAAAGGAAAATATAGTAATGAAAATCCATTATAACATGTCACATACCAAGTAATTTTCTTTTTGCTATACATGGGTAATATACTCCTAGGAACAAGATCATAAACAAATCCTAACGCATTCTTAATCACCTATTTAATATTCCCAAATTTTAAGACAATATATAAAAAAATTCTAAGATTCCACATACTATAATACAGAAACTAAATAATAAGGGATAACTATAAATCATGGTAAGCATCAAAGATCATTTCTATCTTGTAATCAAGAAATGGCCCTATAAGGGATAGGATCCAAAGAGTACAAATTTCCAAGGCATCCAAGTAAATAGGATCCATGGAGTATAAATTTTCATAGCATCCAATTATACTATGTAAAATTGGTAAACCATGTACAAGGAGTAAAAAATTACATGGAATTCTATCATGTTAATAAAATCAATTAAATCAGATCCAATGTGTAGAAATCTATAAGGCGTCCTAATAAGTCATCAAATCTTAGGTGTAGAAAAGTTCCAGGAATCCTAGAAAGTTATGTAAATATAATCCCATTAGTAGAAATGTACAATGCATTCTATTAGGTCATCATATCCGAGGAGTAGAATTTTCCAAGGCATGTTACGAATTCGTGTTAATCAGAGACAATTAGTAGGAATTTCCAAGGAATCCAATTAATCTGGATCCATAGAGTAGAAATGTCCAAGGCATCCAAGTTGGATATCAGTGCCATACCACAAACCATCCATTATAATCATAACAAAAACATTCACCATTACCAAACCATTTTAGTAATAAATATATGAATCCATTAATACTCATATATAGGCTAGGGGATTGTCTGTATCATAACATTCATATAAAAATGACTAGTTTCTTTAAGGTTCTTACAACCTTTAACAATCCAGATCATTTTCAATTTTAATTCCCCATAAGAATTACTAACTCAAATTAACCCAAATGTGACATAGTCATGATAAAAGGAAATAAATCACCCAATGGGTGGTTAAGGTTGAGTTCAATAACCACCAAACATATATAAGGGCTTCATGAAATGTCTTAAACATGAATTTATCATTTAACTGAAGGGATTCTTAATTTTTAAAGTAATACTTGTAAGGTTTGGTGTCAAACACAATGACAATAGGGTTTAAAATAAAAAACATTGAGGGAAAAGTTATAGACCACCTACATTAAACCCATATAAGAAAACTCATTCATTCTAAGCATCTGCTTCGGTTCAGATCATAAGAAAATGGAAGAATGGATGAATTCCCAAAAAAAGGAATAATAGCCTGTAATAAAATATCATCGTTGATGGAAATATAAACCATGGGGATAAGGTAACATACTAGATATCCTACAGGTGGTAATCCAACATTACATGTGGAAGTTTAATCAGAGTTCCAATGATAAAAGAACACTTAATCCTAGGTTAGTCTTGAAGAGAGATTCCAAATAGAGGAGAAGTTTTCCACTGTAGGAGGAAGAAAATAACATGGGGTTTATAAGGTGGTAAGGGAGAAATGATCTTTTCACCCATTTAAAATAGGGCCAGACAATTTTTCCTCATGATTATCCAAACTGTCTTCCAATAGTGGACCTTACACTTCCTAAAGACACCCCTACATGTTAATGTAACATGGTAAGACAAACCATGGTCAGATCGTTCCTTTTCCATTTGTTAAAAAATTTAAAAAAATTACACGTGCATGTAGCCTAGGATTTATAGTTTGGAAAAACCATGTGGCCTGGTTCTATGCAATGGACACCATCCATGGTTTACTCTAATCATGTGGACTAGGCAACATGGTTTCTAATAACCATTTGTCCAAGCTATTTTCTCCAAATTTTTGGGCTTCGATCTCTATATAATCCTCAAACACCACATTTCCTCTATGACCCCACTAGGAACTCCCATAAGGATAAAACTGAAGAAATAATTAATAAAAATTATATAATTTTATACCTCATAAAAAATATGGGTTATTACCTAAATCACTAAAAAAATAAAATTATGATAAAATTCAGGACAAGAAAAAAAAGATCACTTTTTTTTAAAGAAGTAAAATACTAAAATATAAGTACACACATAAAACAATAAGATGATATTATTTTTAAATTTCTATTGAATTAAACTTTTCCAACTAATCATAGTACTATATAATTAAAATCCTTCCCCTTAGTAGCATGAGATGAAACCAAATAGTATTATTATATGTATCTCAATATCCAACATAAATTGAATATCTCAACTTCAACAATTCCACTTTAAAAACATTTAACTTGGCATAAATGATAAGTGAGATAATTTAAATGATAAATGTGAATAGTTATAAATATTTCTTTAGAAATGAATTAAATAAAAAATATTATAAATCATAAATTAAATCTACGGTCAATGAAACTTCTCTACCTATGATTATTAATCATACAAAAGTGATTTTTCTTCTGATTAATTATTTGGGATAAAACACATGTATCCTTATTTTATTATTCATCAATATGTACTCATGTTTGATAGTTTAAAGTATTCCAAACATCCAATGATTAGATGGTGGAAAATAATTCTTTCAAACATTAAAAGATACAATGAAAATATGAAATGGTTTTATTAAAATTATTGATATAAAAAACATTAAAATGTATAAACAAAATCAATAGCATATTTCCTCATAAAAACGGATTTCTAGAGTGAAAATAACTACTTTTAAATTTGGTAGATAGGAAATATGAGTTGTAAATTATTATATATATATATATAAGATCCCATATTCTGTACCCCCTTCTGTAGGATATATTTATATGTTTTCATGTCATCTACCATAAAAATTCATGGTTAATGGCAACATGAAACTTTAAAGTCTTATGAGTTCGAAGAAATAGCTCTGTAAGGATTAACCTATAATAGATTCAAGGAAAATATATTCAACTCGGATTGTTGGTAATAGGTAATAATCATACATGACCATTATAAAAATTTATTCAAATCCTTTTAATATGGGTGGATAATAAAAATAATTAAACATTTAATATAAGGAATATACATATAAAATTAATATAAGTAATGAAAAAATGATAATAGTATCCCACTTAAAAAATGGAAATTGTGAGAAGATATATATTATTTGATATAAAAACGTTGTTTAGAAGAAAACATGGTGTATAAAAACCTATAAAACATCATATATTATTATTAATAATACCATAAATTAAACTATAAATAGATTTCTAATATGAGTTCCCCATAACCATCCATAAATAGTTATGTTGAGGTCATAGATTTATACTATTGCTTCTTGTAAATATTTAGAATTAATTAACATTATTTTAAGAGTAAAACACATTAATAAACCTAATATGATAAACTTCAAATAAAAAATATCATTAAAAATAAAAAACATGTTTCATTTTCATCTTAGTAATTAGACCATGAAATAGTACAAGAAAGTCAAAATAAAACATCACATATCTGATATATAAATTTAGTCATAGGTATTGAAATCATGTCCCCTCCATAAAATCTTGTATTTTATCTGAAAATTAATGAACATAGTCATGAAAGTGAAATGCATGTTCTAAAATGATAGTAAGAATATAATAATGATGGTCTCTATGTTTGGAAATGTGTTAAGAAATAAAAATATCAGGTTTCAACAAAAAATTAAATGTTATGGAGTACTTTTCTAAGATATTATTGTTTAATATTTCATGAATGAATTCATATAGGACATATTCATTGAGTGTGGCAGTAAAATATAGAGATTTATTTCAAACACATGTTGGATACATCATAAAGGAAAATAATTTAGAGGAATTTTTATTCAAAGCACGATGTTGACCTATAATGGATTGAACATGTAAACATAATGACCATATATATCAACAATTTCATATATCATCATATTTCCTGTTGTTTTAATCCTAGTATAATTACAATTTATTTCATTACATCTAAAACAAAAGAAAATAAAAATTGAATATTTTAGTAAAATATTAGTTTTCAGCAACTTATAGTGCCAAAATATTGATGAAGGGGATGAATGTTATAAATTAAAACAAGAATAAAGTGTTATATTTAAATTCTTAATGGATAGATATGCTTGAAAATGTTTTGAAACAAAATATTTTTTTTGTAGTATTATAAATGTGTATAAAATATGATTATGCAGAAAATTCGTCCATATTATACATAGAGTAAATGGGATAGTATGATCAGTCTGCATACAATATTATTATATAGGAAATAATTATAGATTATGAACAAATGGTATAATTACTGGTCCAATGTTGAAATGGAAATTATCACAGCAATCCAATTGTGAAGAAGAAATATTTTTTAATTTCCTCGATGAATATTGAACCCATTTTAGATCCAGATAATGACACTAAATGATCTAGACTATAAAAGTATAGAAAAGATGGGGTTGGTGAATGTTTTATCCATTATTGTACATATAATATGATCATAGATGAAATTCATATATATTATGAAAAAATTCAAAACTTACAAGTTTGGTGTTGAATGTGAACTAATATCACTAGGCCAATTATGAAGTATAAATGTTGTTTAATGGGATTAGTAAATATTGAATCCGTTGAAGAGATGACGGAAGAGATTGTAGGATCTCATCATTACAATAAATATAAAAAACATTAAAATTAATGTTCATTATACATGTATATAATATGAAAAATATTTAAACAATAATTTCATTAAAAATATACGGTAAAAGAGATAATCAAGAAAAGTATTTACATTCAAACATTGGAGTCATTTCATCAACATTGGTATTTTTTTAATAAGGACTACATCTAATAGATTAACATGAAATATAGGAGGTAATTTAAATGGGTATAACATCAAACTAGAAGTATTAATATTAATTTAATTTGAAAAAACATAAATAATATAATAAATGAATTCAGTCCAAACCTATAAATGATTTGTAGATAGTTGTTCCACCTTTTTCTTCGTATGAGAATTAGAGTGTAAAGTGATATAGTAGAGATAAATATCCAAGAATAATACTTGAATAATATTTTCCATATATTAGAGATCCAAATCAAATAATAATATTGAGTAACTAGTTCAAAACATTGAGTAAAAATTAGAAAGTAAACAATTATAATGTCACATTGAATAATAAATTATTAATTATAGTAAAAAAATTCAGAATCAACAAACAGTTGTGAAATTGAAATTTTTATAATATTGATAGTAACTAAATTATATTCTAATGTTGAGAAAAAATATATATATTAATAGTTAATGAAAAACATGATTTTTTCCTGGTACTATAAATATTGTTTCAAACATATAAATTTAAGTAGAACCTAAATATCAGGTCTTTTATAATAGACAACTAAATCCATGAAAAATATTGAGTAAAAAATTAAAAATATTGAATAAAAATATAAAAATTAATGAAATATTATGCAACAATATATTCCAATATTATATAGTTATGATATTATGATATTCTAATATATATTTAGAATATAATTATTGATATTAAAATATATTCTAAATATATATATTTGGAGATTGACATGAAAATTTAGAATATATATTCTATAATCATAATGTAATTTATAATAAAATATATTCAAATATGCATTAAATTATATTATAAAATAAAAGACCAAAAAAATCATGGAAAATATTAGAATAAGAAAAAACATATTTGATAATCAGGTTTTATTTTTTATTAATGAATATGAGATAATTAGGTTTTTAGGTAAAAAAAGAATTACTTCAATGATAAATATGTTTCTTTATTTATCTAACAAAAAATATTAAATTTCCATAGAAAAAAAGTCTTAAATGGGATGCATGTTCATTTCTATTTTTGAATAAAATGATTTCAATGTAATGAAAAACACTGAATAAGTTTGAATGGATTTTTGTTCCTTGTTAGGGACCATACATAATATTACTCTTCTTGATCAAGTGATGTGATATAATTTAGAATGAAAAGGTACTTGATATCTATGGATTTGGTATTACATGATTCCACATTGAACAACTTTGTGGCTTCGAGGTCAAAAATAGATACAACTAAATAACATTGAATAGAGTAGTGATAAAACATATTTCATTTGAAAAAATAACACAGGAAGAAGTAATGAAACACATTTAGGACTACAAAAAATACATCAGAAATCAAAAAATTAATGAAAATATTTTCAATATGAGAATACCATAATTTTATTTGGAAAAATAATATTTCAAGAAAAATTCATCTCATCAACAAACTTCCACCAAATATGATGGGTGAACTACATCCATAGACAATGGCTTGAATAAAACCCCCAAAAAATACAAATAGAAAATATAGGAGAGTGTAAATCAAGATCTACCAATTATATGTAATAATATGACTTGGTTTCATGGTATAAAGTTAAGAATTCAGGTGATACAGTGTATTGGGAATCCTTGAGAAACATTTAATCACTTTAGAGAAACTGATTCCAGTTCATAGTGATAGATCATATAATGGGATACAACCACAAAGAAATGATAGACCAAGATTTATGATGTAGTAGTAGATCATGATTAATGAAACTAATTTATGTCTAATTAATTCTTCATATTTGATCTAAGTGATCAATATTGATAGGAGGGGAGTGATTCAAAACTTATCATGAGTTTCTTTTCAGTCAAGACTCTAAAGTATCATGAAGGTTCTATATTCACTAATCATAGGGCGAGGATAAACTAGCGATTAGGGAAGGAGGATGAATAGAGGAGTTAGGGATACATAAAAGAGGTGGATAGGGTGTTTTTAAGGAGGAAATATATTTGTGGAGAGGTAGAGGATGAAGGAAAGGAATGTAGATGGTATTGATGGAAGCATTTGGTGCAGAGCTAGATCTGGGATTATAGGAGGAAGACTAAAATGAAGATTCCAAAATCGGGGGATGTGGAGCCATAACTGGTATTGGGGAGTATGTGGATAGTAATTTGGAGGGTTTTGGTAATAGTGGAGAGACAGGTACATAAAGGAAATAGTAGTGGCAGTGACACGAGGAAGCAATGTGACATGATTTATTATATAAAATATGTTTCATTGAAAGTTCCAACTACGATACAAAAAAAAACTCAAAATTTTCATCTGTAGTTAAACCTTTTAAAATACAATTTTAATCCCCCTGAGAAATCTATATATCAAAACAACTATGCAAGATCATTAGGAAACGCAACCATTTTCTAAAAAGACCTTTTAAAATAATAAAAATACTTCCATTAAAATCATTCAGTGGAAAGAAACCTTTTTTAAAACTCTAATACCATTATTGAAAATGAACCCAATTAACCCCCCCCCCCCTTAAAAATTCTTTAATTCCTTAAAAATAACCACATGACATGTTCACAAGCACTTATAATATACAAATTTCATTCCATGTGTTGAAACTCTTTGAAAATCATTTATACTGTGACAAAACGTAGTTCAAATGTATTATTTAATTTGACCTAGTTTTATCTCTTGTGATGTTCGATATGTTTTTGAGAGTGATGGTTGGAAATTTAGAGTTTTAGGAAAAAAAATCCAAACACACAGTTTAGGCCCATGATTTGTACTAACCATGTGGTATGTCATTATGAGGCTGAATGGATTTTTTCATGATGTGAACATAGTTTTTAAAACCGTGTGGGTCTTTAAAAACATTGCTAAATTTTTTGGGACTTTTTAAATGGTATATCACATGGCTTGATCATGGTTTTTCAAACTGTGTCACGCCCCTTAAGTAAGTGTACTCCCAGATTTGATCCAAATATAATTATAAATTTACCCAGATTCCATTTGTTATTTTTAAGACAATGTCTCTATTAATCTCTATTGAGATCAACCAAACCTCTCATTATGGTTCTATAGATCTCTCCCCCTAGATCTTTGGTTTTTTCCCAACATTATTTTGGATCTCTTCAAGGTACACTCTATTTTTTATTTGATGTCCTCTTCTCTTCCATGATCATCTATTTACCTCTCTTCTGCATATCTCGTTGGATCCTAGTTGGGTTGTGGGATTCATATCTAGAGGATTTAATGGGTTATTAAGGATTTTATTTTAGGTCTAGTCTTTTTAGGACTAGATCTCTTCAGTTTCAATCTTCTATATGGATTTTTACAATTTTTACTTAGTTAAAATAGTAGTTGTTTTTAATGAATGGTGATTACCCATGAATTACATAACGATCATATAAATTCATATGGTATGTTTTATAAAATTATTTTATTTGATATCAAGGATTAATTTTTCTTCTAAAATGCATCTTTTGTGGCATGAAGAAGGTATTTTAAAAGGGGGTTTCTTTAAAAATTATGTATTCACTTTATGTATTTAAAAAATACCTCAATGGTGATTTTGAATCAAAAATGTACTGTCAAGAAGGGGGAGTTGATGCTTTATTTGAAAATTATAATAAACTTAGGATCATTTTTATCAAATTTTATTGTATATAATAGTAAATTGGGAACATTAGGTGTATCAAATTATAGGAATATGAAAAAATTAATGAGTTTTTCACCAATGGGGTTTATTCTTGTGAAGTAGATAGATAATTATGGGACCCAATATTGATTGGATTCATGATGTGTGTGTCTTAGTGTTTCTTCATGTGTATGTGTATGTATTCACATAGTCTAGTTCCTAACTTTTTCATGGTTTTATGCATGATATTATTATATCATGTTTGATTTCGCAAATTTTTATCACATGGTATTTTATGGATGATTCTAATTATTCCCTCTATATTGAATTTCATGTACCTTTCATATACTTGGTTTATATGGATATGAATTTTTTTAATGTAAACCAAGGTATGTCTTATAAAATGGGTTTTATTTGAAATTTCATTATCAATATTTTTAAAAAAATTAAGAATAATATATTCATGGTGATATAAATTGTATATATTCATAGTGTAATCCTATTTATAATTTTCCAGACAGCTTAAATATTCCTTTTAGAATATACAAATCAGTTTTTGTTGGATATAAGAAAATGTAAGGGTTTCATGTATTTCATTGTCTTCTCATTGTCATTTAATGTTTCTTAGTGAGAAGGTTTTGTGGTGAAGGTTTGTTACATGGTGACAGAGCACTATTATTGTTTTGTTATTATTTTTTATTTACCCTTTTTGGATTCTCCTTGTGTTCCTTGTGGATGTGTACTTTCGTTCCACATGTTACTCTAATTATTTATCCCCTTTTAGTTAGTCATGGGACAAGTATGGATTCGTTTTTTAGTTCACCATATGGTGGTTCATCTCGAGTTATGTGTTATTTAAATCGTTTTGGTTCATTAAATATCGTATAAGAGTTGTACCCAACCATAAGCGTGATGAAACTTTTTTGGTTTTTTTCAGGTTCTTTGGTAGATTGGATTTAAGACATTCATAATTCAAATATAAAATATTTAAGGGTTTGTGGATAGCTCACTTTTGTTTTTGAACTCGAGTTACCATGGGTGGTTAGGGATTTTCCTCAATGTTGAGAATAGTTTTGTGGTTATTTAAAATAGAGTTATTTGGAGTTTATTTAGATGGAATAATTATTTTTCAATTTTTATTATTTCATTCATTGGATTTATTATTTCCTTAAATAATTATTTAAACGATTAAAAAATGATTCTTAGATTCATCTTATGATTCTGAGACATTCAGTTAATATAATTAGATGTTGTATTTTGTTTTTATAGGGAAATTACTCTTAGAATAGATCTTCTAATTTGGGATATAAATCATTGAGAAAATTTTCATGGTAAAATACTCCATTAAATGCTTTATTGGTCAAAGCAGTTATCCACATGATTCAGAATCTACTTCAGGCTGGTGTTGGAAACCAGAGAGGAGAAATGGATTATGGAAAATAATTTACCAAGTAAAATCTACATATCTTCCTTTTGGGACAAGGTATAATAGGAATCCAAATAGTGGATCATATAGATTGATAGGATCTTTAACATTTTGAAAACTCTAGAGGACGCTAAGGTGGTATTTTACATATATATTCTTAAAGGACTTAGAAAAAAATGGTAGGTATCCATCATATAAAGTAATTTTTATGAGGATCTTACTGAGACTTATTTAATGAAGGTATTCAAAAAATATTTTTATCCTAAAATTTTGTGCAATGAAAATAATAATAATAATTGAAATTTGATTAAGGGGGAGAATTTAGTTATAGAATATGAAACTGATTTCAATGATATGGGTTCGTTATGACCCTTTTTTTCTTATAACTACCAAAAATATTAAATGATCGAGATGAATTTGAGGGCTGATATTTCATTGATGTTGGTTATTTTATTCTAGACATATTTTTATAAGGTGTTTTATTATGCATTTATGGCTAAGGTAGACATAGCTATGAAAAAAATTAGGTTGAGATTTATTTATGGAGATGGTAGCCATGGTGTGTTATCTGTCTAGAAAAAGAAGAAAATAGGTTCTTGGTTTACATCATCCCTAATTTCTAGGATTTATTTGGGAAATAATTGGGTATTGTTTCAATATTTATGTAGTCTTGTTCATTCCAATACTATTTTTATAGAATCACCCATGGAATTTCACCATTATAAACAATCTGGTCATCTTTTTCATTTTTGTAGGTTAATGTCCCAAGGTAGAAAATTTGGATCCACTATTTCCAAATTCTATAATTTATATTATAATGCATCAAATTTTGGGGAATCTCATTCTCATTCCAAGTTGGATACTAATACATAGAATAAATATTATGTTGGAACTATGACCAGAGGCCTTTAGAAGAGTTTGAACAAAAAAAAATATAAAGAAGGGATGGCTATTATGAGACATATGATGTTAACATAATCCTTTATGGTATTTATTTGATTGATATAGGGGTGTATCATTATTTTATATCATCTAATATTATTTAATTGTAGGGAATACACTCAGTGCTTAAGTCATTTATGTTGGATCATTCCATGCCTTTGGGAAAGAGGAAGGAGTAAGGTTTTAAATGGATTATGTGTCAGGCGATGATTACTGACCTTGAGGTTTTATAGTAATTCCATGTTATTGAACTTGATTTATTTTAACTTATCATATTAATATATTAGATTATCCTTTTTATGTCCTATATTGACTATTATCATCATTGTGTTTAGTTTTTCTCTCCCAATGGGGTTCCTTAAGCCTTTCAGGGCAAGTAGGATTCTATATATGGGAGAGTGGGGTATGTTTTTTCATTATGATGGAGTGATCTCATGCTCATTTTCAAATTAGTTTCCTGATTTTATTTATCACTATTTGAGAAGTCCATTTCATATAGTGGTGAGTGTGTACCATAATGTTTATTATAATTCCTTTTCTAAGTTACCGACATAGATATAGATCGAGTTCACTATTTATCTACTCCTGACGATGATTCCCTTTTCTATGCCATCATATTTTATAGAACCTATTGGTTTTAAGGAGACATAAGATCATTTTGTGGATCTTGAGGACAATCGATTTATTCATCCTAGTGTTTCATCTTGGGCTTCACCAATTCTCTTTGTATAGAATACATATGAAAGCCTCAAAAACTATGTTCACTAAGGGGAGCTTAATTGGGTGATTGTTAAGAAAAAATATACCCATTTCCTATGATTTATGATCTCTTTTTTTCAAATCAAAGGTGTACAATATTTTTATTATATTGACCTATGATCATGGTACCATCGGTTGAGAGTCTAAGAAATAATATACTTAAGACAATGTTTAGGAGTCTGTATGTTCATTTTGAGTTTCTAGTTATTTCATTAAATCTCACAAATTATACTTTAGTATATATATATATATCTAATTAATTTTGTCTTTCATTAATTCTTGGACCCTTTATTTTTCATTTTTGTGGATTATATTTCTGTGTAGTTCAAGATAGAGGTCGAATATAGGGATCATTTAGAGATCATCCATAGAATCATGAAGGAACATCTTCTATTTAGAAAGATTTATAAATGTTAATTTTGAATCCAAGAAGGGATTTTTTTGGTCCACAATATATCTGATAGGATAATATCATTGGATCATGAAAATATTCAAATCATTATTCTTTGAGAGTAACCCAAAACTGGGTTTTAATTTTAGATCTTCTTGGGATTAGTTGTTTTTTTATGTAGTTTGTTCAGGATTTCTAAGATCATGCACTTATAATGATATAATTAACTTATAAAGGCATAATTTTTAATGGAATAATAAATATTAGATATCATTAGAAGAAATGAATATGATGTTGAATTTAGATCACGTTCTGATTCCATGAAAACTGGGTTTGAGGTATGATGATTTCTATGATGCCTTAGGTATGGGATTGGGATTTGTTCTGATATATGGGAAATAATTATTAGCTTGTGGATCACTCTAATTATTACCTCATGAGTTTGAATATCCTACCGATGGTCATGATTTCATAGCTATGATGCACAGTCTCAAGACCTAGCGCTACTATCTCTTTTGGGAGAGGTTTATAGTATATTTGGTTCATAAGATCCAGAATAATTTTTTAAATTAAAGGGTCTCTAACATGTGATATAGGCACTGGGTTGATTATATTTAGACTTTCTATTTTTATTGGTCTTATACTCCTAAAAATGTTAATGTTGTTACCAATGAATTAAATAGAATGTTATTGAGTCAATCCTATGAAGAATCAATGAAGGAAGGGTCATTTATTTTTTTGCTGATATAATTATGGGAGTGAAAGACACTGGTTATAGGTGATCTTAGATTATTTAAAGTTTGAATCATAATTTGATTATTTATTTCATCTAGAACATGTGACAAACATTTTTTTTTCTATGATTAACTAAAATACATAATGGTGTGGAGACCTCATGTGAATGGTCTCAGTCATATGTTAGTGCTTTGTGTTTTTAAGATGTGTTGTTATTCCGATATCTCTAAAGAATAAATTAATGGATAGTGGACACCGATATTGTTAGTCTATAAACAATAGTACTAAAAAGATATATCATGTTCTTAGATGTCGATATTGGTGTTTGAGGATGATGCGTTCAATTTCATATGTCAAGTAATGATACCTTACTTTCCATAAGATTAAGTAAGAGCACTAGAGACCCACTAGTTTTTTCTAACCATTACTCATTATAGTTTTAAATTGGGATGATATATTTATGAAATTATCCTCATATTACCACAGACTCTTAATGGGAATGATTTTATTTGGGTTATCACTGTTTCAATTATGATAAAATATCATTTTCGTCCAATTAATGAGATGAAGAAGGTGGAAGATCTTGGGCATCTTTATATCTAAGAAATCATGAAGATTCATGGGGATCCATCGATAATTTTTTTTTGAAAGGGACCCATGATTTATATATAATTTATATAAAGGTTTTGGAATAGGATTTGTGTACCCATTTAAAATTAATCACAATGTATCACACATAGACATATGGGAAAACTTAGTGATACATTTAGATTCTTGAGGATATACTTCAAGTGTGAATGATTTATTTTGGTGGTTCATGTAAAATAATTTGACTTTAATTTAATTTTCACAAAATATTGTTATCATTATTTAATTAATGTGTCTTATTTAAAATAGTTTTATGGGTGTCCATGTTTATATCCTTTTTTGTTTCATAAAATTGGAAGAATAGTTTTTATTTGGATAGATCCTTTTTCAAAAGATAATTGAAAAGGTACAGTTGATCTGGAAAAGGTTAAAAACAATTCATAGTTTTTATAAATCCAATGTGAACCATATTTGTTTCCTATTATTGTTTGAGGTTAGTGAAAATTTCTTTCTTATATTTTCACCTCACTACGGATATCATCTATTGGGTATGTAGGGTAAGATGGAACTAATGTTTATTGTCTATTTAAATATCATTAAATTTCATAGAAATGTGTTTTATTATTTGGACTTGTCATCTCACATGATATTGATTCTTAATTTGTTTAATATTTCTCATCTCTTAAAGTATCAACTAAACCCTTCCAATGAGCTTGAATCAGAAGATGTTGATAACGAGCCTAAAACATTTGTGGATAAATAGCTAGTATAGGTTGTTATAACCAATATATGGTATTGTGTGGTAAAACAATTCCCTTAGTACATATACTATGGAAATGTGGAAAATATATCCAGGATATGTGGGAGTGGTAGTCATTTATGTCGTAGAAGTGGTCTTAACTTTTTATGAGTAAAAGATCATGAGTGCTTTCTTGGGTGATAAATATTTTATGGTGGGAATAATTTTGGTAACTCCCCTAGGTCATAGGTATTCATTAATCTGATATTAGGTTATCTCACATGAATTTATAGATGTTATCAATATTTTCTGGTTGAAAATTTATAATTTCATGAAAATGAGGATAGACATATGGTTTAAGAACACAATTATTACTAACCATGTAGTGTGTCAATGTGCGGCCTTGGGGAATTTTTAATAGTTTGAGCATGATTTTTCAAATTGTTTATATATTCAAAAAAACATGTGGGTGTATGTGAGTTGTTTTAGTGGATGTCTCATGTCTGGAGCATGGTTTTTCCAATTGCGTGTCTACCCCAAGAAACCATGCACCCAAATATCAACTTCCTTGAATTGAAAATTTACCATAATTCTCATGTTAATTTTAATGTCTCATCATATCCCAATCTCTCTTTGTCTTAACCAAACCTATCCTTAACACTATATAGTATTATCTCCATAGATCCTTGGAGATTACAGTTTATTCTTGGTGGATCACTTCAAGGTACATTTCATTTATAATCTTTTATCCTCTCATATTCCTTGATATTCTCTTGATCACTCTTCCCCTTGTCTCATTGGAAACTTATTGGGAGAAGGTATCTAGATTTATAAGTTTTTATGGGGAATCAATTATATTTCTTATTGATCAAGAATTGTGAGGAAATAATCTCCTATTTCCAATATACATTATTCAAGGATGATAGTTTTATTCTCTTAGAGTGTTAAGTGTCTCTATAAATATTTTTTAACACATCAAATTCTTAATCCACTTAAAAATTAATTTGGTTTTTTTTAAATTTTTTTATTTGATATAAAGGATAATTTTTTTTAAATTAATATATTCTGTCATGAAAAATGGGTTTTCTTAGTTGGTTTTTATTTAAAAACATTTTTTTACTTTAATGATATGACTCAAATATGATTTTGACTAGAAAATGGATTTTCAAGAATAGGAGTGGTGATCCATTTCTTTGAAAAATTTTATAATGTTATGAGCATGGAACATTAAAAAAAATTTCTAAAAATGGAACATTGGGAACCTTGGGTTCATCGTATTGTGGACATATGTAATCCTTAGTGAGTGAGGAACAATTAGGGGATATTCTTGTGATTTTGATATATTTTGGTAAGACTCAATATTTGTAGAATTAATGTTATTACTAGCTTATTGTTCCTCCAATATTATAAGTACATATTACCATTTAATAAATCCCAACTTTTTATTAGTATTTTACATGATGGTATTGTTTCATGTTGGATTGTTCACTTGGTTATCGTGCGGTTTTCCCATGTATGATTCTTATTATGCCCCCATATTGAAATTTGTGCACTTATCATAATCTTATTTTATATGAATGTAAAATTCAATAAAGGAAACAAAGTAATATTTTACAACATTATTTTTTATTTTATATCTATTTATAAACATGTTTAGTTTTAAATATAGAACTCACAACTTCTTAGTGACAGATATTGTATAGATTCATGGAGGTATCTAACTGGGTATTTTCCTAACACCATGAATATTCCTTTAGGAATGTGAAGATATGGTTTTTTATAATATATGTAAATGGAATGATTTTATATATTTCATAATATTTTTTTGGTTTTCATTACCTTCTTAGTGAGATGAACTAGTGGTGATGGTTGGCCACATGGACGTAGAGATTTTTTTTTTATTTTTTTATACTTTTTGGTTTAGCCTTTTTGGATTTTCAATGTATGTCTCATGGATGTGTAAATTAATTATGTGTTGTACTATTATTATTTATCTCTTTTTATTTACTCTTGGGATATTTTTGTCTTCGGGTTGATCTTTACATTATGGTGGGTCATCTCTGGTGACATGTCATGTCGAATCATGTTTGTTCATTAGATATACACCTACTATGAGTATAAAATATAATTTTAATTTTATAATAAATAAATTTAAATCATTGAATCAATTTATAACATGAATTATAAGGTAATTACGTAGAAACACACACCTCATTCAAGAAGAAACTCATCTAAAACACATCTCCTTTGGCGATGAACTCATAACTAAAAAATAAGACTTCCTCCTCCATCCATGAAAATTCAAAACCCCAACATTAGAACCGTTGTATAGCCTAATTCCAACTCTAAAAATGGATAGGGTTCATCGAAGGGATAAAATATAATGGGTTAGTTTGGGGAGAAGAGAGGAAGAATAAAAGAAGATAAAAGAGAGCTTACAACTTGAAATTCTCCTAAAATCAATCAAGATGGATATAGATATAAATGGGGGATAATTTAAGGAGCACCCAATATATTATAAAGGCTGATGGAATGTGATAAGGGAGAACGAAGGGAATTTTTTCCTTAAAAACAAAGTAGGTTATAATAGTAATTTCAAATTTTGGTGAAATATGGTAGCTAACACAATGTGAACATACAGTTTAGTAGACCATGGGCTGAACATATAGGATACATTGGATAGTAACAACACAGATTAACAGTTTGGATTCATAGTTAGGAAATCCATGCACCAAAATTTCAAAAATTCCATATAAAACTACAGAACCACTTTTTATACCTTCCATAAAATTGGAATACTATTACATAAGCTCTGCACCCAAAAAACTCCCATCAAAAGGTATGCCACATGGTTTCCATTAGGAATCGCATGGTTTTTATCATACCATGTGTTTCACATATATAAAAAACCATATACATTTAAAATGAACTAGAAAAAAAATATATATAATGGTAACCATAATCTATATGTAAATTTAACCCTACACTATTCACCAAACCATGAATATCAGAAGTCTGCATGTTATGTTTATCTACCTTGTTTAATAAAACTAGTGGTGACTAGTAGGACACATTGTAAAAAATCAAAAATTGTGAGATTAACCCAAAATCCTCTAAAATATTCAATAACTCTTGAACATAATAATATAATATAATAAAATAAATAATAGTGACATGGGGGTGTCATAGAATAGATTCCAAAATACAATAAATTGTTTCTCCTTAAACATCTCAAAAACCAACTCTCCCATTATAGTGTGAATATATCATTTATGGTGTGGTCAATTATCTCTTATATTTTTGAGATGTACATAATTATTATACCCTTTTCATTAAGCAATGATCTAATTCTCCATGGAATAAAGTATTCATTCAGGGAATAACCCTAATTTTGATGATCTAATTGAAATTAATCACTCACTTTCCTTTTGGTGTGAATTTTATGTGTCCAGACATTAATGATATTCTCTCAAGATTGTGAGAACATAAAAACACAACATTTAGAATATAAAATTATATCTTATCATGAAGCACAATATTTAAAACAATATAATATTTAGACTTCAATTGGAGCATGAACATATTAATTACGGAGTGATTTTTTTATATTACATTACACTAAAATAGGAACATCATTCTTATGATGTGATCTTATATACAGTATAATAACACCACAAAGACCCTATATTCTTAGTTCTAAATAGCTTCATACTCTTCTAAACAATAAAAATTTCTTCAAATAGACTGAAGTGAATTTTTTTATATTATTTTTGATTTGATTCATTCATTGAACAATTTTATTGATGTGTTACAAATAAAATAAAACACTTATCACATCCAATTCATGTACACATCACTTTAAAAAAATTATTTTTACAAACACTTCACGGTTTTGGGATATATCTTCATCAATTCACCAAAAAACCATTCATTACTTTGGTGTAAACAATATCCATTATACTTGGTCTCAACAATATCCTCCTTTTAATTTTTGTATTGATCATATCATCCATAAAAATTGAACAAATTTCTTTTTATCCATTTAATGTAGATCACCTTCTCAATATAGTAATAAATAATCATTAAATAATTCTAAGGCAATGAGAGTGAAATCAGAGTAGGAAACAAGAACACTGGACAATAATATCAATGTTTTCCATTAGCTTATCTCAAATTAATTTCCTATATATGTCTTAATCCTTTACATCTAATTGTATCTGTCTCTTTAAAAATATTCTTGAGTGTCTCTAATAAAATAATTCTATATACATGATTAAAAAAACATTATAATAGCTCACATACTTAAAAAATACACACAAGCACATAGGCTTCATAGATTTATCATTTTAAAAACACTCCCAAAACATATTATCCACTTAATGAAGAAAACTAGTTTTTTAATCTTATGTTTTTATACTCCCCCTTGTAACACCTCGACCCAAACCACTGGGTCAGAATCAAGATTCCACACTACTACATATGCGCCTCACCAAATGCAAGAGATTTTTGACTAGTGATCCAGGAAAAAACAGCATCATGAGGAGACAATACCCTCGGTTCCAGGTAGAAATCATTGTCTAACAATGGAATGATAACAAATAAATTAAAAAATTATGAATAAATAAATAATGACCAAAGTATCAGCATGAAAAAATACTATCCCATGTTGTATCAAAATGGAATATCATGCATATATTCTAAAACCATTAAGGGATATCCCACAATTCGGTGGATCAAATTACGACATAAACTGTTAAATAAAAACAATATCCACTATCCATCCTAAGATCTATATTACAACACCCACATCCTACTACACAACTGTGTGAAATAGTTTCCATTCCCTTCACTGGATGCCATACAATGAAATCTAAAAGTACAATGAAATTCCCTAGTAGGGTGTGAGTACATTACTCAATAGGAAACCACCAATGAATATTAACATTAGTGAAAAAGATATGTTGGTGCATTATATGAAAGTAAATAGAGTATAGATAATACAAAATATATCACAAAAGAAAAAATATATGATTCATGTCCTCATAGACCAACTCTAACTACTTTTTCTCTATATGGAAAGAACATAGAATAGTTTCCTGGCACAACCCCCTCAATTGGATAATTCCAATCATGTTTGGTAGATCCCCCATGACTGGATAGTCCAATGAATTTTAAATTATCATTTGACACATTTGTATCATGTGATAGTCTATTAGGCTCAACTTGCTTGCTCAATTATAGAGGAAATAGGAATACAACATATGATATAAGAAATAATGATAGATCAAACATAACATCAAATCAAGAAGGTATCATAATCATTACACCCCAAATAAAAGAAACACAATAATAAGCCTCGGGGATACAATATCAAAACTCATAGCATAAATCATCAATCATAGGTCTCACATGGCTATACACTCATGATAAAATCATGCCAAGAACCAATATAACATGCTCTAAAGTTGAGGGCTTCCTACCATAGGTATAATGGTGATTGATTTCAAGGGTCACCGACTTAGTCCAAAAGCACCACAAGATCCTATAACAAAATGAAAATCAACTTGATTTACATCCTAGGATCAAGTTTAAAAAGAAACCACACCTTAAAGTCATATCAACGTCAAACATACCTTATAATATTGATTTTTAAAAATTCTCTAGGCTTTCTTTATACACATATTCCGAGTACATGAATTTAGGTGTTGATTCAACCAATGATTAATAAGCTCTTATTATATGAATCCAAAACACTTATATTTTATCAAAACATCTATGATTTAATTACTTTATTTTAAGGAGAATATAATTAGATTGATCTAAAATGATGAATAAATCATCATATCTACTATATAAGATTAAACCATTTCTTAAGGGTCAAACAGAAGTGTTGAAAGGGATGGTGAGTGACCAAAATTTCTAGTTGAGAGTTACAATGGTATTGGGGGTGATAGGGATTTATAGGATGAGATAATGTGAGTGTAGTATGGTTTTAAAAAACACTTATAAACGTTCC
Organism: Viscum album; assembly: GCA_963277665.1. NCBI lineage: Eukaryota > Viridiplantae > Streptophyta > Magnoliopsida > Santalales > Viscaceae > Viscum > Viscum album. The sequence continues at coordinate 1,517,115,226 of OY728163.1, forward strand.
ATGCCTCATGGGATCTAAAGGATTCCATTCGCTAGTTGATGGCCTCCACCTATTGGTCAGTGACTACTGGGTAAACCTAGTTCTACCCAATAACCCCAATAGTTATTCGGTGGTTTCCATTGGTTGTTCAGTTGTATTTACTGGTTGGATGGTGGCTTCTGGGTATAGTTCCCTCTTCCCGAAAACCATACCGGCAATTCAGTGGGACTATTATAACTTCAAAATCTATAGAATGCACACCAAAATCTACAACTTCCCTTTTTGTCCTCCGTAAAACCTCTATCAAATATAAAATCGCATTAAAACATCATAAAAAACTATTTAAAAGTAAAAAAAATTTACCTAAAATAAATGTTTCACATTTATCCCATATTATAACTTACTGTCCTTGAGAAGTATCCCTACACATTGCCTAAAGAACTCATGACACTATGCCTAAATGTCTATTTCATACTCCCATGTATCTTTAGGAACACACTTATACAACAACTAAACATAAAAAAGAGGAATACCTCCCCATATAACTCTATGTCACTTCATACCTTTATCTAAATAGGAATCTCCACATAAGATGGTTCTGGATCCATCTCAACATCCTCACAGTCAATCACATGCACATGATAGGGCTCGTACTTCTAAATATGAGACACTTAGAACACATTGATCATACTATGAAACCATTTAATAAGATTAAAATGGTATTACACCTCTTTGATGTATTCAATGATCATAAATATCCAAATATACCTCATTAGAAACATTCATTTTTTCATCAAATTCATATTCCCTATCCGAGGGGACACCTGCAAGAAAACCTTTCCACCCATAGTAAACTACATGGGTCATCTCCTTCAGTTAGCATAAAAAATCTACTTGTTCGGTGCTGGAACATTCTACTTCTAAATCAACTACCCACACTCTAATTTATCTAGCAACATACTCATCCTAACAATGGAATATTTACCCACCTCATGCCATCATAGTAGTGAATTACATGGTCACACTTACATATCCTATAGTGGATCCTTTGGAATTTAGGACTAAAAGATGTTATTTTAGTTAAATTATACCTAATATAATGTATCATCAAAAGCTCATTTGAAATTAAGAACACATATTTAAATAATATCCTCCAATGTATGGATCATTCTCTATGACCTATGTTTGTTTGAGGATAAATGGTCATACTCAATTAAAAATGAGCTTCGATAACCCTATAAAAACGTTTATAAAACTATAATGTAAACAAAGAATATCTATAGGATATCATGATTTAAGGAACTAAATGAATCAATATGATATCTCTAACAAAAACCTTTCCAATATCATCCACTAAGATAGTATCTTTGATCGGTATGAAGTGAGCCACCTTGGTTTGTTGATTCATAACAACCCAAATGGTATCCGGACCCCTCAACATCATAGGAATACCAATATTAAATGTTTTACTCACCTTATACCACTTAAAAAATACACTAGAAGTGAATGGTGTAACCTTCCATGTCTCTGATTCTCGGTCATGATCTTATTACATGTCCAAAAATGGGAGGAAAATCCTGGAATGTCTCTCTTCATTTGATGTCAGGAGAACTGTTGTTTGACAATGTGATACATCTCAGTAGATCATGGATAAAATAACAACTATGAATCATGTGATACTCTCATTGGATCATATCACTTGGAATAAGGAACCATCACCCTACCATGATGTTTAAGCATTCCATGTTTGTCCATATTCAAACCTAAAACATAACCATTTGTTGACAACGATTCATTAATTTAAAAACTCTCTGGATCAATCTATTGACTGGCCTTCACTCATTCCAATAATGATAATGTGGTCACAATGGTTTCATAATCCACTTTCCCCGGATCCTCAGCAGTATCCAATTTCATGTCATCCAAAAATGTGTTGATATTCCATTCCACTCTGACGGTCACTCCCTAACTTTCATCATCTTCCAACTTAACACCTCTGAAGCTACATTTCATTTCCCAGAAGAATATTCCATATCAATTTTCAATTTCTATAAGTACTATACCCAAAACCTATGATAAATATTCAGGTCATGTTCTGAGAAAATATACAATAATCCCCTGTGGATGTATACATGAAAAATATCTCACTGATGAGGTAGTGTCACCAGCATTTCAATTCATGAACCACTGCCTCTAACTATAATTCATGAGTAGGGTAGTTTGCCTAGTGGGGTCATAGTAGAAGGTGACCATAAGAAACAACCTTATCCTTATACAATAGAATAGCTCCTAGAATAATTCTAAATGTATCAGAATATAATACATAACCAATTCTAAGCTTAAGAAGATTCATGATCGAAGCTGACATTAACCTCTTATTCACTCTAATAGGGATTATTCACACTGTTCTATCTAAAAATACTTTACCTCCTTCTTATACATCATGTTCATGGGTGCGTCTAGTATAGAAAATTCATAAATGAACCTCCATTAATCACATCCCACCTGTGAAATCCCCAAAATCTCAAACACATTCCTTCTTCATTACCAAGAAATATCTACATCAACCTTCTCATGATCAACTCATATTCCTTCTTGAGAAACCACATGACCAATAAATCATGCATAATATATTGAAAAGTGACACTTTGAGTAATTAGTGTAATGATGATGTTCTCGAATCATACTCAATTAGGTCTCTATGTGTCTATAATTTGATTCTAATTTCATGGAATATATTATAATTTCATCAATTAAAACAACGATGAATGACCACAAGTATGGGTGAAATTCATTTTTCTTGATATCCATGAACATTTTTGAATCATCAGTTAGTAAAAAGGGCATAAAATATACTTATATAACTTCTATTTACACCTAAATGATGTATTTGGTATGTATTCATAAATGAACCATAGTTGATGGTATCATGAATGTTGATTAATCATTGAAAACCATTAGTCTCCCCTCAATTGATCAAACATATCATTAATTATTTTTAAAAGTTACCTATTCATTATTATGAACTAATTCAAATTTTTTAGTCTAATGAATAAATAAGACTACCACCCACATTATTAGAAAAAATCATTAGAGCACTCCAAGGCAGGTTTCTTGGTCTAATAAAACCTTTAGAATCAAGATCATCCAACTTCACATTGAGAACTTTCAACTCGGCTAGTTCTATGTGATATGGTGGAATCAATATGGTTCATGCAGTGGAAACAAAATTGAACTCAAACATAACTCTGATGTGTATAGGTAACCCTAATAAATCCTCTAAAACTATATCTTCTTATTGTTATACCATTGAAGGAAAATATGATGTAGTCATGACCTGACCCACTAAAAGGATTATACATAACCCCTGCATTAAAAATACTTCCCTCTAATGAGGTTCAGATCTCAATATACCGTCCTTCACATCCCATTCACTAGTCAACAAAACATTATTCCATTTTGGAGATGTAAAATTTATGCATATCTTATAGAAATTGATCTGTACATGGTAGATGGTCAATAAATCCCTGTTGTCACAACCCGTCCCCTGGGGCTCGTGTCGTGACTCTCCCAAGCCCACCTCCCAATGGACAGGGGTCGGTAACTAGTGTCGAAGGCGTCAACCTACAAATGGTAGGTATTTTACTGAATACCAGTACACACACATACAAACACATCCCAAAAACAAGAATGGTAAAACACGAATTATACTAAAAACCCACTGAGTAAAAGTAAAATTTGTAAGTAAAATGGTATAGAATACAAACTGAAGAAGAGAAAAACTGAAAAAACTAGAAAGTACATAATACCTCTAAAAACCCATCGAATGAAACCCCCACCTGATGGGTATGTATAGTGTAGCTGCGGGAAGATGAAGGAGTTTTCCCTGCCTACCTGAACTCACTAAGAACCACTGGGTCCTAGGCCACCAATTCCTTCATCAAGGAAGAATTCATCTTCAACAGACACTACATGTGCGGGAGAATCCCGTGTAGGGGTTAGTATCAAAATACTCAGTAGGGAACCCAAAACCACAAGAAAATACCACAAGTTAATCCACAAGAAAACTCGAAAGCATGATCATGAAGTAAGATAGCTCACACTAGGTATAATCTAATGTATGGGAATAAGACAATCAATTATATCACCAAACACATTGGGCTTCTGGGGTACTCTTCCCTGATGAATACTAGGGGTATTATGGGTCACACATAGATGCTCCCCCTAATGGGTCTGCCGGGTCATGCAGAGACGCTTCCCACTATCCTTCGACTACTATATTACTCATCCCTGATTAGTTCTATGGGTATGATGGGTCACATAGAGAAGTGCCCCATTGTGGGCATGCCAGGTCAATCAAGGCCACATCCCATTGTGGCCATTATACTAATGTAATCATCCCTTCTACGTATCAATGGTCCTCCAGGTCACACTAGTCTTCTACCCAATGTGGGCATGTAGGGTAACATAGAGCCACTTCCCACTGGGCCTTCTTATCTAATCTACACAAGGTCACTTGTCAACGGTCATTGGGTCTCAGTCAGCTATAGGGTTACCTCATGTAGTGCGATTTATTCCAGTAGAAACTGCTTCTCAAAACAGTCTTCATATTCAAACTTCCATGAATGTTGTAATAGAGTATTCCAAAAGATCCGACTCCCCGTGAGGGTTTCAATGCTGCAAAAAACTCATCAATCGAACACTCGATTTGAGATATATTGGAAATTTAGTAAACAGAGACCAGTTGCATCTAGGCCAGGTCCGAACCGGTCGGACCGACCAAACCAACTAGGCTCGGAGGCCCCACATGCCCCAGTTTGGTTTTTATAACTTGACCCATCCTCGTTCGGATCTGGGCCAGCCCGGTCCGACATGGCCAGCGGGCCATGCCTTGCTGGACATTGCCCGGTTCGGTTGGGTTTCCAGCCTGCTGGGGCTCCCGGTGACCGAGTCTCATCCAACCTAGCCCAAAACCAACATGCTATTTTGTTCCCTGCCCGTGCCTCTTAACAAAATTGTTTTATTTTTCCAGCCCAGCCCACAGAAGATGGCCAACTTTGATTCCGTCCAGGGCTGTATAACGATCTGGCTTGTGCGCCGCGGTTCAGCCTGCAACTAGCGGGTCGACCTCCCTCATCCCAGATGCCTAATGGAATCCAGTAGAGTGCATCACAACCAGCTAATCCGACCACATTTCTCTCTCTGAACATGGTCGCTAGACGGTGTGGTAGTGGAGAAAAATGGCCCGCGCAGTGGGATTCGTTCCCCAATGCGACCGAGGGGCCACTTCCCTGTCCGCCTGCCGTCGGCCCTTGCATCGGCACATCTTGCTTCTTCACCACAGCTCGAGATGGTGGCAGCTTCCACCCTAGGAACACCACCAGCATCCACTGTCCACCTTGAGTGCCTTCTTCAAACCACAGATACCTCTCTGGTTAACAAAAGGGATTAATTGTTTTTCATTATGGTGTAAATAAATAATCACTACAATAGGTACCAACCCCCTCCCCAATCACTCCAAAATTCACCCCTATATATGAATAGTTATTGGGAATAAAACAAATTTAAAAACTAAGAAAATAGAAGATAAAAATAAACAAAACATCATTTTGTGAACACATTAGCATAGCCATCACTATCTCCCTCTCTCTCTTTTATTGGAGGTGGAGACATGTTTTTCTAAAGAATAGGTGAAGAATAATTTCCCTCCATTTCTTTCCATAATGTTTGAATGAATTTTTATCCCACTATTCTATTTGATCTTGTTAGTTTTTCAACTATAAAATTGTTGTGAAACATTTTTTTATCCACCCTCAAAATTTGATAACCATGTGACACGTGTATGAAATGTTTCCATTTAATTTCTAGAGAACACTTTTTTTCAGAACTGTTGGTTCAAATTTATATACATTTATTAATTCCTAAAATTAATTATGAATCAAAATTTTCCATTATATTTAATTAAAATTTTAAAAAATAATTCCTATTTCATTTAGAAAAATAATCGTTTCACTAAGGGTTGTGAATCCTTAGTGATGAATTAAATAATGAAGGTTGGTCAATTTTATCTATAATTTTTTTTTCTATTTTTTTTAATTTATTTAGGCCCCATATTTCTTACCATATTATTTGTTCTAGTCCATTGAAATTCATCCCCCTAACCATGTAACCATTCAAAAAATAATTTTTCAATTTGGATCAGTTTGGGAAATTTTTTCACTAAAATATGAAAGTGATAAAAATAGTTAAAAAAACATAATTAATATATTTAAAAAATTAAGTTCAATATATCCCTAAAAACAAAAAATAATTACATCTAGAATAATATGATAGAATTATGGATATTAAATCCTTAAAATTAAATGATAAATAGATGAAAATATTACCTCTTTTAATTACCCAATAATTAATAAATTGACTCATAGACAAGTGTGAACCTAAAATAACACTAAATGAACTTCAAACCACAATCCAATGAGATCCAAAAATTTAGCACCACATAATAAAAAAGTATCATGACTCTTAAGTAACTATATTTTAAAATTATATAGTAAGTTTATTTAATTTATTCCCACGTCATTTTTCCTCCCATGTACATAAGAAAATTACATCATAAAAAAAATTTCTCCCTAGAAAAATTTCAAATTTCAACAAATATTTTCTCATCCAAACAAAGGAAAGGGTCCTCATAAGTTTGATAAGTTTTTAAATATCCACCTCGTATAATTCAGGGACTTATGTATATCTCGGTGATTTTTTAGGGATTTTTAGATGACTATGGTAGGAAGGTTTCATCTTTGAAAAACATTTCAACCATAATAATGAGAATTGGATCATTTTTTATCAAAAAAATGAATATAATTTACAAATAATAATGGTTCTTTAATAATACTATCAATAATAAATCATCTCTAACAACATAAAAAATTTCAAGGGATATTCTAGACATTTTATCATATTTTTACAAAAATTAATTTTATTTTTTATTTCATCATTTTATAACAGTGTTTTCAAGTACTGTTCAGATCTAAAATTCAACACAAATTTGAGACTTTTGGTAGAAAAGAGGAAACTTTGATCTTCATAACATAGTAAAAAATTCTTATATCTTATAAGAAATGATGATTATTTTTTATCTCCTAATAATTTATATATCTTTGATATTATAATAGATTTAGTAGAGTATAATTTTTAAAATAAATTATAGAATATTTTTCAGAAAAAAAATTGTATCATTTCAAAACAACTCCATATAAGATGCTTATATTTTTATTTTCCTGCAAAAATTGCCTAAAATATGATTTAAATGACAAAAATATCTCTTGTCATTTATGTTCAACTAGATTATTAAATTTCATTTCTAGAATAGATTGAATAGGTGAAACTGTCTTTTAATGTGGATATCTAACAAGGTTGTTCATATATTTTTAATGGTTATAGTGATTACATGTAAAGGTCGTCCAGAATGATAATTTCTCTTTGATAATTGGAATTTTAAAATAAATAAAATTCCTTAATAATATCAACACTAGTACCTTAATATCTCTTGTTTGAATGTAAAAAAATATAATTATAGTTTTTATGAGCATGGTAAGGTTCACACTAGAAGTGAGGTGATAATGAATAATGAGACAAAAAGAGTTTAAAAATATAACAATATGATGATTTTAAAATTTAGACAATGATTTAGGGAATGGGATTCAAAATTTAAATAACTTTTTCTGAAATTACAAAAAAATTGTTAATAAGGTTATTTCATAATTTATTTAAATATAGTTGCATGGGCTATATTTATTCACTCATTGTGATGGGTTTCAAAAATTTAAAAGGCTTACATTATAAACTAAACCGGTTTCAAAAACTATTTAAATTAAGAAATAAATAATTTTTTTAAAGGAGAAAAAAAATTAAAGATAGAAATTTATGAATCATCAACCACAGTAGTTATCACCACCCACACTAACATGATGTGGTTACAACAATGAATTCAATTATATTTAAAATATAATAATATTTTTAATTAACTCATAGTAATAAATTATATGTTGATGAGAGGTATAACTGAATTGATTTTATTGATAAATATGTTGGAGATGTGTGATCTTCTCTACAATTTTATGGGGAAAATTTATATGTAATTTTATTATCCTATGTCAAATAACAATAAATGGGTTTTCCTAACCTTATTATACTATCTCCCCAAGACCAAAATGATATACTTGAGTGAAAATAGGTTTAAATTCCCAACTAAAACAATGTTTTCCTAGAAACATCTAGAGTCCTAAATTGTATAACAACACTTTTGTATTTTGGATGTATGAATTTTTGTTGGATAATATTTTCATGATAGACTCTTGTTATATCTATATATATTCTATAGTTTTCAAAATATTCTCTAATTATTTTCTCCAATTCTTGAAGCTACAATCTTCCTTAATTTGGAACATTGTATGGGTCCAAATTCACATCTCTTGTATCCCAACATACCTTGTGTTCAAACTCCACATGTAGAAGAAAAGTATTTCCATATAATAATACATAACATATAATTAAAATTACTATTTTTTAATCTATAATATAATATAAAATAGGGTCTTCTAAATTTTAGATCCAATAATTTTAGTTTGGATTTAGAATTTTCTAAAAAAACATTTGATTTCCCTGTTATACTATTAATCATGGACATTGGTTTTTGGGAGAAAGGATGTTGATGTTTTATAATGAACTCCATATTTTCTCATTAAATTATATATACTTCTACTAAAAAATGGATCCCTTTATCTTGGATGATGCATATTGGAACTATGAACCTATAAAATTTGGAATCAATGACAAAAGAACACACAACATTAGCATCATCAATTATTGTGTATTTGGATTCCACCCACATTGAGATATAATAAACAGAATTTAATATATAATAATTTCCAAATAAAATTGGAAATAGTCCCATAAAATTTATTCCCCATAATTAAATTTTTTTACAAAAACCAATTTTTATTCATATAATTTCTGATAACCTTCAAATTTTTATAGTTAACAGACATTTCCAATTTTTATTAAAAATTGATTTGAATCTTCAAAAAAGGTTGTGTAATGAATTTTAAACACAAAAGAGAATATTTTTTATCTACTAAGGTCAAAAATTTCGTCCATAATATTATGTGTAAAAAACTTAAAAATATATTCATTCTCAAATATAAGGAAACATCTTCTAATAATTTAGTCATTAAATTTTTTATAGATATATTGATATTCCTAAATGTAAAATACATATTCATATTTAATTCCTTGAATTTGGAGGAGATTTATATGATATTAGAATAGATAAGTTACTATATAATTTACTATGATGGTATGTTTACATAATTATCCATCAATCAAGTACAAATTTTATCCTAGAAAGTCATCATCAAAATATTCCTTGGTCTGGAATTCCAACTTCAGTACTGTTGTGTATCCTACTCACGTGATTGGCCACTTGGTTATCAATTCCTTTATTGTATTTTATTTCCAATTTAATTTTTTATGTAATTACATATGTCTTACTATTTGTGGTTTAGCATTATCCTCATCCATTATGTTCATAAGAGCTACATGATTTGAAAAAATTGTGACTTTTTTTTAAAAGGAGGTAGATTGATTTATTTAAAGCAAGACAACAACTACAAAATCATTTTTGTGGTTTTTTAGTTAATATAGGGATAATATATGCTTCTAGAAGCATAATATATAAATTAATATTTTTCTTAAATATTTTAGGATAGAATTGTTTCAAAATATTTGTCAGAAGCATCGCAAAGTAGCGTAAAAGGATACACCCATTTTTTTAGAAGAATAACTGGTGGTGTGGTGAAGTTAATCTTTATTTTATCAAAGGATCAACTAAAATAAATATTTAAATCAAAATAAAATTATTTTGAAAACAATAAAAAAATAAAAAGTGAAATTTTACTTAAATTATTAACAAAATTTGTTTAGAAACCTCTATTTCCTAAGAAAGATATAATAGGTTTCACACAGTTATTGGTAAGGTTAAAAATTTGACACTAAAATTCTAAAATTATCCACCTTAATTATATTTTTCTAAATAACAATCCCAAAAAAAATCTTTTTCCAATATAAAATGAGGATTTTAAAAACTCAATTCAATATTATTTTTTCTATAATTTTTTAAACCTTTTCAATTTTTTTCAACCAATGATCCAAAAAATCTCCAAAAATAGTGAAATATTTTTAAAAACCATCCAGGATGTCTTTAATATGGTCAAAAATAAGAATTACCATACACCTCATAAATATAACTTGGGAATTATAAAATCTAAATGGAATCCTTTTGAAAGAAAAATTCACAGCAGAATAGGTAAATGTATTCTTATCTTAATCCTCATGATAAATGGGTACTTGAAAATAACCTAAAAATCCATATATGAAACAATAGTTTGTTCATCCATTTAATCTCTCTAATATATAATTAATGAATGGGATGGGTAATTTTTCCATCCTAGTAACATTATTTCTCTTCTTATAGTCCACATTGACCATCAACCTGTTTTTTTCATAGTTATCGACTCATTTAATGCCTTCATTTAAATGGTATGGTTAGCTTTCTTAGGAACTACATGGATGTGTATGACCCATTGTTAGTCAAATATTCAGTAACTACTATTAGTTTTTGATAAAAGTTTTATTTCTTTTTTACTACATCAATTATAGTGGGATTTATCCCCCTTTGGGAAATCTTAATAGGTTTTGAATATCACTCAAGAAGAATTTTATGTAAGCATATTGTTGGAATAATGTCTATAAATTCACATAAACTACATTATATATATTTAATATTATCTTTAAAAATATCAATCAAATTATTTTCATGATTTTTGGAAATATTATTAACAATGATCCCTAAAATCATTTCATCTTCAATTTAGGGTACATATTTCAAATCTATGGGTAGTGGTTTGAATTCCTGGTTTGGAGGTTATTCTAAAGATAAAATTAAATTGGGTTTCCTCGGTTATATATATCAAATATCATATCTATATGTTGACATATTATCTTCTTTATTAGGGAATAAAGAATCCAATCCATCAAAAAAATAAAAATTTATATTTTCCTCAAAACATTATACATATTGTTCATAATTCAAAAAGTATTAATTGTCCAATATATCATAAATTATTAAGTGGTTATATTAAGATATTTTTCCAATTAATATACCCATATAATCACTTGGTTCATTCTCTATAATATAGTAAAGGGTAGAAGTTAATTTTCATTAAAAGGATACCTAGTGGATTAAAAAATATTGTAGTTGAATTTTTTTCTCCAAGATGCATAGTGAGTTTTCCATCAAATTAATTGATGATATTATTTGTTTTCTTTAATAATGGTTTCTCTATAATAATTTATGATAGTTATAGTGGTCTTTACTTTTCCATATTGAGTATATGAAATTCATCTTGTATGTTTAGTCTTAAAACACTATCTAACACATTTTATTAAAATACTTATGAAAAAGTGGTGGAACTATTTTCATATTATACAAAAATTGTTATGGTATTTAATTAATCATTTTTAATGAAGTAAACAATGAGTGATGAATTGGATTTTTTGAAGCACCTAAATCACAAAACAAATCAGAGAAGTTCAGTGAACCAATAGTTTAATAGATATAAAAAATTTATGGATCTTGATTTTTTTTATGTTGTGTTGTATTCATATTTGATCTTATTATTCATAGGTTAAATATTTAAATTCCATGGATAAAACTCTTTTTAGTGAAATGTACCTTGGGTATTTTGTATTGCAGGGGGATTTTTTGTTATATTTAATAAGTGGTATATTGATATCCACATTTTGAAAATTTTATAAACTTTATCTATGAAGTGTTTCTAATTTAATGTTATTAATGGATCATCCTTGATGAAAATGGAATTGGTTGGTCTTTATTCTCACTTTACTTATTCTATAAGGTTACCATTAGTATTTTTTTCAAGACTTGTCCTCTACTACTTCCTTTAATTATTCATTGTTCTCTTATTTTTTAGGATTATTTTCATGAATCTATCTAGAACATCTAGATTAATCTTCTTCACTTCAAGGGGTATAATATTTAGTCTCAAGAATATATATTTATCACATTTCCTTATCCAATTTGGTTTTCATGATGAAAACATTTCCCTTGGGGTTAGGAAAATATTTCTATTACAACTTATCGGTATTTGTAAATAGGATTTTCATAAGACTACTAACTTTGTTTCTCAACTCTCATACTTCATTCCAATATTTATTTACATCTTGATCTTATTTATATTCCTTAATATGTGGTTAACTTATGAAATGTTGTTCAAGGTGCTTATTTAATTGGAATAGATGGGGTTTTTGGTATTCAAGTTTATTATAAGACTGTTTTTAATGTTGTTGATTTTGTTGTGATTTTTGGAATTGATGCCTGTTAGGTGGTTGTTATTGGTATGTATTTTGAAATGGTAGTACGGATTAGTTCTAATAAACCCTAAATCATTATTGGAATTGGTATTTATCTCTCCATACATTTTTGGTTTCTTGATACTAGTTTGGCTGAAATATTGCAATATGAATCTTTAACCTTGATCTTCATCACACTGTTCAATAAAATATGTAGGACACGAATGTACCCCAATTATCATGGTTAGATATTGATATTCATTGGTTTGTTTGAATCCATTAAATATCAAAATTGTGGTGATTTATTTATTTCTAAATTCTAATAAAGGTGATTAATAAAAATATTTCACCTCATAAATTTATATCAAACTGGTACCTATTGTTCCAAATTGCTATCAATTTTACAAAATTGTTTCAACTATTCCCTTGTATTATACTAGTGATTTATCTATTAGATATTCTATAGATGATACATACAACATGTTCCTAGGATTTAAAAGAAAACCATGTATGTCTTAATCAATTAAATATTGATTTAGGAAACTGGACCACTGATTTTTAACCCTCTCGCAAAACTCATAGTGAGTCTCTATAGAAGCTTTTATGGTGGCATAGAACTCCTTCCTAATGGTTGTTCTCCAAGATGTAGGGAATAATATTTTCAGGAATTTCATTTGTATGTCATACATGTAATGAATATATACTAGTTCATATATATATATATATATTAACTCCTTGTCTTCTCCATCTAGTGAAATGAGGAATGTCATCCACCTCACCAGCACCTTAACAACTACTCTAGTAATCAAAGTGGAACAAACCAAGTTAAATTAAATTATATATTTATGTGGGTTTCACCTTTAAAACCATGAATTTTTTCTAATAATGTATGTAAAATATTTTTCATATAAAAGAAATTATATAATGTAGGTATACCAATTTTAATTTTTTTTAAAAACTAATGTGTGTACACATATCTTAAGGTCTGGTTGGAATTGCCTACCGTGGTGAAAGGGTTCAGTTCGACACTTTTTATATACCTTGTGTATGTAAGAACAATATTCACATCATATAATTATGGAGTTTAGATCTTTTATCCTAGTTTTCAAGGATATTTATTTTTTTGGTTAAAAATAAAATAGTTGGTTATTATTGGTTCTAGTCATATAATGTAAAAGCTATATATTTTAAGAAAATTCATCCCCAAAAAAGGTGAAAATGTTTAATATGTTCCAATAATGGGTGTTGGAAAATAAATTATTTATCATGTGTTAAATATACTTATAGTGGTAAACCAATTCTATCTCTAGAGAGGAGTGCACCAAATCATTTATCACTTTTTGTGAATAAGATAAAGGAGGTGTTTTTTTGAAATTATTTTATTATAAAAAGTAATCAAGTAAGAAAAGTAAGAGAATGAATGTAATGATATGAGAAGGGTGATAAGGTCAGGTTTTGTTTTATTATTTAAATTATATCCTAGTATATTTATTTTAATAAGATAATTATCAGAGGATACACAATGTATTCAACTCTCACCCTTGGTTTAATGATGTGGGTACATATATTCCATACTAAAATATCATATTGATATATCCACCTTCTTATATATAAAAGAGTTACATAAAATTAAACCAATTGACTAAGGAAATAATTTATTGGTTCTTTTTCTTCCTAATAAATCAATAATGACCACTATCCCTTTGACACATACTAGTAATCACTGATTACTACATCATTAAACACTTTTCTATTCAACCATATATATACCTGATCAATGTTGAGGGTGTTGATGGATCAATATCCAAAGATGCAAATTATAGATAAAATTAAACCAAAAAAACACATATGGTAACATAATAATCTATAGAGTATTGAAAGTATTCCTCAAAAGAGAAATAGTTGTATTTATTATAGTGTAAATACTAAATAATTACAAAAGGAGAATAAATAATAATGGTTATGAAAAAGGAATTATATAAAACAATAAATATAAAATAAATATAAATATATATTCAAAATGTGAGCTTTCCTATATATCACACACTCTCTCCCTCTCTCACCTTTTAATATAGGCGGAGAAACATTTTTATAAATAACAAGTGAGGTTGAAATTCCATCCTTTTTTATCCAATGGGATTGAAGGAATTTTTATCCTAATTGGAGGTAAAATATCAATAAGTTGTGATTTGTAATGTTGTTAAAAAATTTAGTATATATCCTCAATAAAATTATATACATGTGGCACATTAAGAAAAATTTATCATTGAATTACCCAATAACATATTTATTATGAAACTAATTGTTCAATTCATCCAATTTCATGCATCCATAAATTTTCATAACGACTGAATTTTTTCATAATATTCAATGAAAATGTGTTCCATCAAGTCCTCTTTCATTTATAATTAGCATAATCTAATTTTGAGTTTTCAATCTTGATGTATGACTCAATTAATTATATTCATCATATCTATCACCCAATAAATTTTCTAATAATCATAATATATTTGTGATGTATATCGATTGATTTATCTTTGTGTCCAACTGAGTGAAATATAGACCACTAAACTTTGAACCATATAAATTTTTTTTTTCAGTTTAGATCAGTATGGAAAATAATATTAATAAAATATTAATGTTATAAAAATAATTCAAAATACAAAATTAAGCCATATTCCTAATTAAGCTCAAAATAACCCTTAAAAAGACTCAATTTAACATAATATAAGAAAATTGTGGGGATTAAATCATTTAAGTTCAAGTAAAATGTTATGAAAGTATAATTTTAAATGTGATATTCTAATACATTACATATGACGTAATATATAAATTAGGTTGTCATATACAATAACGTTTAATCTAAACCACAATTCAAAAAACTTTTATCTGAAATAAATGAGAAGTAACATGCTTTGATTACTAGTTTGGATCAATTTACACAAATATTACATTCTTTCTTTTATAAACACTTTTATTTTATGGAGTATGTGTTGTATATAATTCATGAAAAATTCCATGACTTTCAAGATATGCTTTAAATTTCCCACTTGAGTATTTAGTGTCATTGTCTGTCAACAACCCCTCTAATGAAAAACTACACTTTTTATATAGACAGATTTTTTTTAAAAAAAATAAAAAACTATAATGAGTATATATAATTACTCTTTAATATAGTTAATTTATTATGATTGAATTAATCATTAAATAAAATAAAAAACTTATCTTTATTGGTTAATCTTTTCCTCAGGGGCCCATAGTAATATTTATGAATGAGAACCAATGGTTGAGAATTTTGAATCTCTTTATTCATGTGTGAATAATGAACAATATTCATTTTTTAATATAGAGCGCATCCAATTTTTTTTTTCCTTAAACATTGACACGTGATGAAAATTAATTCCATGTATAAAAGATTTTTTATTTCATTGACTTATGTGGATAAATATTTGATGCCACAACATATTTTATTCATTTACGTTCAAGTTTCATGAATTTTCACTATCAAGAATATGAAATAATTGTACATATGTTCATTGACACATTATCATTACAAATCCCAATTTTATTTTTTTCAAAAAAAATTAACCCTTATATAAAAAAATTATTTTATTCATTATAAAGTTAAGACACTGTAAATATATTGTGTTTCAATCCATCCATAGAAATAATATTCTTTGAATCCATCATTTCATAAATAAGGACCACCAAACATAATCTTAATATATTTAATAACCCTTAATTTCAATGGATCTAAACTCCTTCCTTCCACTTAACAGTATCATTCATGATATTTAATTTTTATCCATACATAAATTGAATACATTATCCAAGATCCAAGGACATTCTTTTTGAGATACATTTTTTTCCACATCAATAAAAAATTCTTTCTCCTTTACATTAAATTTTTTTTTATGTATTTTAAGTTTAATTATTTAATATCAATTAGATTTATTTAATTGTGTGACAATATATATTGATGTTAAATAGCTAGTAAAATATTTTATAAACTGCTTATATTGATTGAGTTTTGTTTTCAACCTTTATTCCTTAATTTCCTAATTGTTTCTAAAGTTTTCTTCTTTTCTGTGTTTATATTACTAAACTATATTTTTCTAATTTCTTAAAGGTAATATAAAAATTTGTATTTGAACAAAAACTTCTTTTCCATAAAAAAATCTTATAAATATTTCAAATAGTTGTTAGGTCGGGATGTCTGTGACGAAGACCCAGAAGGGGGGGGGGTGAATTGTGTCCTTTTAAAAATATTGACTATATTAAAACATCCCTCTATAAATGATGTGATCATTTCCTTCTCTCTTAAAATCAAAAAAAATATTTAAAATTAATAATGGAAATCAACATAATCATTTATAGCATTTTGACGCATAGAACTCCCCCAGTCTAATCCACCAATTCTCTAATCCACAAGCTTGGTTATTTTCACCTGTTGGTCCTCTTATCATAAGACTGTCCACAACTAAGTATAGGTAGTTTACATCTTATAAGGATTTTACATGGCCTTTTGTTTCTTTTATATGGAACTAAAATATTCACATCTTAGTGTGAGAAGTGGACACTGCACCGTGACTAAGTCAGAGCATACGACACTAAAAAAGAAAATATATGATATGAAATTTGTTGTGAAATTGGTTTATCTCACAGTTTTAGCAGAAAAGTAAACATAAATGTCAAGCATGTTTCTTCATCATTAAATAACAGAAAATAGATCTAAAATTTTTTGCATAGGCTTCCTTCATCTTTACATAGAGAAAGAATATTAATATAAAGATTAATTTATATCTTCAAAAGCATCGAGATTTTGTTAGAATATTTTCATCTTCTTTTTAATAGAGTATTCACCTATCCTATTTTCTCCACTTTAAATTTTCTTCTTCTTCCATATATATATATATATATATATATATAATATCCAGTAGTTGTAATAGCATTCCTCATCCTTAGGATACTCAAAATAAATAGAATTAACAACCTTCATAAATATCCCCAATAATATCATACTATCGTTGCCTCTTTATTTAGGTAGAATAAATCACTAATAAATTCATTCAAAACAATATAAATAAATACTCAAATAATATCATCATAAAAATAGAATAATTTAACAATTTAAAACTCTTATTTAAATCCATTAAAACCAATATAAATAAAGTTGAAATAGTTCCTCAAAAATAGCCACACATTAAATCTTGAATATTTGAAATCCATTTATTTAAAGAGATTCATAACATCCCTTATAAAAAGGAAGGATGTAATTCATTTTGTGTGTTCCTTTTAACAGGTTGTAAAACATCTTTACAATGATATATACTTCCATCAAGAAGTTCGCAGAAATCACGAATAATATGTTCAAATAAAACTCCATAGTTGAAAAGTCAAACGTAGGTTTCTATCATGTAATGAAAAAATAAAAATCATAGGGTTCACCTACGTAATGTATGGTTCATTATCTAGACTTTCATCTACATGTAAAATAGGGATCAAAAAGTAACCTAGGAATGAAGATCCACACATTCATCATTGTCAACATAAAATCTTGAACGTAACATTGATTAACCATACATTTAACTTCTCAAATGTAGGGTTGAAAACAGTAAATCTAGACTCCAATATAGGGTTTCTGATCCATATGGTAATTATTTAGTATAGGGTTCATTCTTTACATTATGCTTATCAATGCAGGGAATGAACAATGTTTTCAGAGAATTTAATCAACTTAACTTCATACTTCACTAAATTGTTTTGAGCCCTTTAACATCATATTCAGTCTAATCCCGATGGACTTATTTTTATTAAATATTATATTCTTTCCAACAATTCTAGAATCAAATCAATATGACTTCAATATCACATGATAATTATGCCATAACTATTACATAAAAACTTGAATATTACATGTAGACAATTCTACCTAGTATCCATTTTTTTCATAAAATAAAAACTCTTGAAAAAAAGAGTCATGTCTAGTTCCAGGTTTTAGACAGCATTACTTTTCCTTGATCCCATCCTTGACCCTATTCATCTTTAGGTCCTGCGAAAACATTTCAAAACATGGGATGAGCATAAAAAACTCATTAATGGTTATAAAGAAAATAATGAAAACATTTGTTCATAAATATATACAAAACATGAACTCTTTTACATACCTCATAAAATCATAAGATTTATGAAAGAAACATAGAAATCATAAATCATAAAGGTAACTTGTGGCATCCATAACATACTTCCATTGTAGCTATCATAGCTACATAGGGAGTTACTTTGGAATACCCATCACAATATATTCCCTAAATCTATTAGGAAAAACATTCACGTTTACCTCAATCATGTTACCTAATGCATTGGAGATCTATCTCGGGCTCACCTACCCTAGGTTTATTATGGAACCACCCATATACATAAATAATTCCCAAGAACCATAATATGATCATAACACATAACATAAGAATAAAAGAAAGATAACATTTCCACATTGCAGTAAAAAAATATCATTTCAAGATATTAAATTAATAAATCTATTTCCAAAATCATTTTCAATACCAAAATAAAAAAAATTGTATATGGTATTTATTTTTCCTTTTAAAAACATTACGGCTTGTTAAGGAATCCAAAGATCAAATAATACTAATGGTGGCGGAAAGTTCATTGTCACCTCTTACATTTAAAAAACATTCCTTTTTGTCATTTAGTAAAACACTTCGTATATAAAGATTCCCTTTGAATGAAATGAAATGACAAAGGTTTTTATATAGAATATAAAACAAAATCATGTATTAAAACAAAATATGCCTCAATGAAAGGATATTGAGACGAAGTCCATTATAAAGATCATTTTGTAAATAAAATAGATCAATTATGTGTATTCACTATAAGGTCACATAAATAAAGTATATATACATGATAAGATATAAAAATTCATTTCTCACATAATCAAATAATGACATAAATAAGAAATATAAGTTCAACCCAAAGAATGGGAATTGTGTTAAGAAGTTCCCTTACCTTGTGTCTGATTTGACTTGATAGTTAATTAATATCATGAATAATAAACTAAATTTAATTTAAACATGCTTAAAAACATTTTTCAAGTTTATTATTCATTTTATATCACTCATTTCCATGTCATAATTATTATGTAATCATTTAAGTAAATAATGTCCAGTTTGTCGATATTTGGTACTTTAGTAAAAAATGAACACCTTATATTTACAAGTTGTCCATGTGGTAAACAGTTAATTATATCCAGAATAACATTAATCATTTAGATATCATATATATCATATATATCCAGTATAAACATGCATTTATAATAGTACATAACATTTGGAGGTAAGAAATGAAATGCACCGTTCATGGAGACAGCAAGCCATACATACTCATGAATGCTACTTTCATTTATATTTCTTATTTTAATGGAATTAAAACATAATTATACCTAAATATTTTATAATGACATTATAATATCATATATAATATCATTAACTATATCCTTTATACGTCCCACATAAGGCATTAATGAGTCACATCACTTTCAGGGGTGGTAGTCCGCACTTCCTTAAATGAGATTATTGTATTTACCCACTATGGAAACCATGAAGGGGTGCTATAAATGGAAAATACAAAATCATAAAGAAAACATAAACATAGTTTATATCATATATAAATACAGTGTCATTATAATGTCCACTATGAGAGGTGGTAAGAGATAATCGAACAATCATCGTTTCGTGAGGCGTTAGATTGCCATCCACAGAAACATTATGTTCTTCATTCATTTGATGGAGGTGTGTGTATATTTAGTTCAAATACTTCTCATAAAAACATCCTAGAATATTTAGGATACTGGTGTTGTTACAAAATAAAGGAAAAAAAGATTTTAGGGGTTGGATAAGTAAAATAAAAGAAAACAATTTAAGAGAAACAGTTACCTTTAAATTGGGTAACTCCCATTGGTTTAAACCAAAGGACTTCTTGAAGTGCCTTATGCCAAAGATAATGCTTGTAAGATAAGGATAGGGATGTAGGGAGATGAATTGGGTAGAGGTTGGACGATCCAAATGTCTTGAGAGGTGTGAGGAATTGGTTAGAAGTTGTCTCCTTTTATAAGAGGGTGGGTGGTTCTTTAGGAAAGTGTGAAACTATTATTTTATTATATAATAATATTTGGTTTCTAATGGTCCAGAATCAATAAAGATGAAAATAAGATGAATCATGGTTGAAATAAAATCATCCAACCAGAGTTGGACATGTTTTGGATAATATTTTAATCATTATAATCTTATTTATTTAAATCATTTATTAATGTGGTAAATATTGGATCATTGTTGTGTCAGGAATAATATAATTTATTTGGTGTCTAAAAATTATAAAAAAAACTACCATGATGTAGGGAATCTTTTTATATTTCCAATGAATATTTATAGTCAAAATTATTACTTATATAACACCATATAAAAATTAATTACTAAAATATTTTTGTTTATGTCTATTTTTCCATTAATTTAAATTAATTAATCTAAATATTCATTATCACTCCCAAGTGGCTCAATGGGGTCCCAAAATCGACCCAATGATGCCCATGGTCGTTAGTGACTCGACCAATAATCGTTGGAAAAGTGTTAAGGTTATTTTGAATTATTATAAATTTTTTTACCTTGAATTACCCTATTTACTATAACACCCCAAGCTTCCACGGTACGCTTCTCTTTGATTAATACAGTAGTGTGTGTTGTATGCAACTTCGAGTTCTAACACACACCACAACCAATCAAACTAGCCGTTATGAATATTAATACCCTATTTTTGAAATTTTATACAATTTATCATTAAAAATGGACTTCATTTTTGGATTTAGAATATCAAAATTAGCTTAGGGTGAATTTTTGGTATTTTTATGAAAACATTCAATTTTTTATGAATAGTGAAAAACACTAAGGTACAGTTTAAAACCGAATTTTTATTTAAATAATTTTTTATTTTATTTAAATTTATTTTAGGTCATAATAGATACATAATTCCTATATAAGTTCAATGTAATCAATTGGATTCAGTTTATAATAATTTTAGATATATAAAAATTTTATTGAACATTTCACCGTCTTTTACCCACATCCTAAGAGAATTTACAAATTCATATAAAACATAATTTTACAGCTTCTGTGAGTGGAATTTCAAAAATCTGAGAGACACAGTTAATATCAAGGTGTAAAATGTTGCTCAATGAGATAAAAATAATTTTAGGTGAATAGTAAATTTTTACTTTTATTTACCACGGTTAAAAGTAAATATGGTAATTAAGGGTAAGAATGATATTAATATTACCCTAACACATGTACTAATTATATTGGACAAATGTATCTCGACCAAAAACAAACATAGGAATAAAAAAATTATCATTTAGGTCCACTTTGATTAGATTAGGATATTTATTATTATTTAATTCAAAGAAGAGTTAAAACAGATAAAATCAATGTTAAATAAATAAGATATTTTTAATATAGGGTTATACATAAGATAAATTTGATTATAAATATTCATAAGAAAGATAAAACTATTCCCTACATAATGGAATTTTATTTATAATTTTTAGACATTAAATAATTTAATTTATTTATGACCCAATGATGATGCAGTAATTACTGCATTAATGAAATATTATGATAATTGATATTATAAATACCCGAATAAATGTAATTTGATACTTGTTATGAATTCCAATAATATTTTTGGTTAATATGAAATATGAGGATTGGTTATATGAAATTTTTTCGAATTAATAACGCTGTTATGAATTTATCAAAAACAAAATACCCAATAGTGTCAAAATTTACATAAAGGAGTTTTTAAAACAAATTTTATATTATTAATTGATATTCTATTCCTAAAAATCTCATGTTCGGAAAAAGACTTAAATAGTGATATGTGTATAATTAATGGACCACTTGAGGGTTGATTAGAAGTTTATATTATGTTTATTAACCATCTAATGTAAAAATACAAAGAGACATGGTAAATGTTAAAATAATTAACTAAGAGTTTAAATTAAATGATAAGGTTAATAAAGTGACCCAAACCTGTATAAAAGCTATTGGTTGAATGAATTTCAACCCAAATCCACCTAATAATTTAAATAAATCAATTTGGATCCATTATAACAGGAATATAAATTTATTATAAAATAATATTTTATGTTTTTCCTAAGGTGCCCCTCACCCCTCTTATAAAAGGGAACTCCCCCTTCTCTCAAATTCATACCTTCAACGCCTTTTGGCTCAGCCAACCCCAGCCCAAATATCATACCAACATCGCTCAGTTCAACCTAGAGGCCTTATCTTGATCATAAATCCAACATAAGGAGCCCTTTTGATCAAATCAAAAGAAATAACCCGAAGAAGAGGTAATGTTTTCACCACCCACTTTCAAGTTCCTTTCTTCTTCCACTTCTTCTTTCTTTGTTATTTCCATTCTAAAATAATATCTCCAGAATCATATATATAATTCAATTTTATTATAAATATGGTACAACCATATTTAGTATTCTATCCATCCTTTGAATGACATGTCACCATACGTGCTACGTACGGCTTACCGTCTCCACGTCGTGGTGTAATTGTTATTCAAAACATTATTATTTTGATGGGTATGATAATGATGTGTAATTGAAGAAAAACTAATAAATATAACAATATATGGTTCATGTATATATGATATTCCATCGATTATATATGATTTTAATATCAAAATAATTATATTGTCGCCCGTGTGTACGTACAGACTACAGTCTCCACAAATGCGATGAGATTCATTCCTCATTGTATCCATTCAAAAATAACTCTCATTTTATGATTAAAAATAATGTATAAGGACTTGATATCATTCTGGATATGAATAATATACAGCCTATGGATAACAAACACAGCTTATGTAACAAAAAATATATAAGAAAACGAGTAAGTGAACACCTAAAACGACGATAATACCAAAATATTATTAACGAAACAATATTAAAAGATCATATATGATATCATATTTATGTATATGATTATTGTATAATTTAATAACAATAATTTAACCTTAATATATGTTGTTAAACTACGCTCAACCAAGGAAACGTACAAGGTAAGGGTTTATTTAACAATCTCTTCATTATCCAAGGCTGTTAATACATAATTATCTACTGGGACCTCTTTATCATCCACATCCATGTTTCTTAAAAAATTATTTCAAAATTTTTTACTATTTTATAGAATATAGGTTAAATTAATTTATACCTTTGTTTGAAATTTTATAATATTTTTATAACGGAATCATTCCGTCATTTTCCAAAAAAGTACTTTTTAACATTTTCAACAGAATTAAGGTAAGAATGTTTTTTAACATATAAAATGGGTGCAGCTATTTTCAGCCACTATAAAATAGTTGAAGATTCCCTTACAAGTTTATAAGAATTTTTTTAAACTAAAAGTTTTCTTTATAATCAGGATTTCAAAATAAAAAGAGATATTTCTTTCAAAGGGGTTTTTATTTCATCTTTGTCAAGATCCATTGATGGATTTTATGTTTATTTGAAGTTGATTTGTTATGATACAAAACTTCCAAATTGTATTGAAGTTTTTTTGATATGTTTGACTGTGGATGTGATATTTTTTTACCATTCATGGTTTATGGTCAAAGTATTGACATTTTGTATGCTATTTTTAATACAAATGTTTATGATATGTTTAAACATTTTTATATGAGGAATGTATTGGACTAATTAAGTAATGGGTGGAGCCTCCTATATCTCCTCGATCCATTGGTAGGTCTCATGAGACAACTACATGTGTAATTGGCCAAGGCCCTTTCCCAATTTGATATATGGTTTTGGCCAAGGACTTAATCATTTTCAGACATCTTGTCCAAGGTCTTAACAAAATGTTTCAGAATGTCTGGAATTATAAATTACCTCATTATGGAAATAATATTGATCGTTCATGTGGTCATTCGACTAGAAGAATACCCAGGATTATGTTTTTTATGGCTTTATTTACACATCTCACATTCCTTCCATAAAAGTATTCATGTTTATTATTGGTAATGTCATGTGGTTTCAAGTATTCTCCATGCTTAATATTTATGTCATTTTCTGCTGTATTACTTACCCTACAAAGTAATTGAGCTCACCCCTTTCTTGTGTTTCATTTTCCCAGGATATGAATAAGTTAGTTATGAGTGACATGCAGGCATAATCCAGGTATCTTGGATGTTTCTAATGAAATATATTTGTATTGTATTTCTCTTCAAGCTATAAAGTTGAACTTATGTATGAATATTGTTTCCAATAATACTAAACTGATCGGTCTTTCGAGACATGATTTCCTTTTGATCATTCTAATGTTATGTAATAATGCACCGACTCTGGGTAACTAGGGTGGGGGCATTACAGTTGGTATCAGATGAAGTTTAGTAAAAACCTTGAAAACTATATTTAGATAATTCTGATTAGAGCACATAGCCCTAAGATAGAATTTGAGGATTATTATAGAATAATTTCCTAGAATTTTGGTATTGTAGAGATTTTGTGGGTTTTCAGAGAAATACATCCCAGTCTAGATACGATCAGGTAGAGGCGGCTCTAGCAAAGATGTACCTAGGTGTAAAACCTGAAAACATCGCTTTGAGAAAGACTGGAATAGAAACTGGTGCACGACAACGGGCCTTGCTGCACTCAAGGTTACGACACTTCCGGGGGAAATGCTTAGGATAATTCTCATTTTCATTACCAACCATTATTAAGGGATTATGAGTATATACTTCCTCAAAGAAAACATATTTATGATTATGGATTATATCCATAAACTGTTCAATTTATGTTATGTATTTTACATGTTTGTAATTATGTATTTTGATTCATAAAATAATCTAGTTTATGCCATTGTTTATAAATGGAACCTAGCGGAAGGAATGGGAACCGTATCAATGCATGTACTCCATGTAGGGATTTCCCTCCTGCTCAAGATAATTATAGTGGAGCTGGTGATGCAACTGGTGCTGATCAGCTAATCACCATACTAGGAAAACTCACTCAGGTTATGAATAATAATTGTACCCGTATGGAGCACCCTGATCCACAACGTGGAGGATCAATGTTAGATCGCTTCATGAGGAAACAACCACCAACATTCAATGGTATTACAAATCCATTAGTAGCTGAGCAATTGATAATTTCCCTAGAGAAAATATTTCAGGCTTTGGGGAGTAGTGAAAGGGAAAAAGTTGTCATGGCAGTTTATCGCCTCACTGGAGATGCTGATCAATGGTGGTCATTGATACAAAACACAAAGGACGATGATGAAGTATCAAATATATAATTTAGGGAATTCAAAGAGCTTTTGTTAGAAAAATAATTTCCTCGTTACCGTTGAGCAGATATGGAAAGGAAATTTTTGAGTCTGAGGAAAAAGGAGGATGAGAATGTCGGAAAGTATGAGGCTTACTTTACAAGGTTAGTGAGGCATACTATAGATTATATATTTAACTAAAGAAGTAATATTGATTATTTCTTTGATGGGTTAAAACCATTTCTACATTGAGCATTAGTATCACAATCTTTCTCATCATATGAAGATATTGCCTCGTGTGCTATCAAGACAAAAAAGGAGTTCTCTAAGTCTTATGAATTGAAATCATAGCAAGAGAAGTAGAGATCTTCTGAACACTCTGGGAAAGAAAACAAGGAAACATGGAAGAAGGGGAGAATTTAATTTCCTCCCTGTGATAATTGTGGATGGAAACACCCTTGTTCTTGTCTAAAAGGAAAAGTAGTATGCTACAAATGTGGACAGAAAGGCCATCTGGATGGTGATTGTAAGGGAAAGAAAGACACTACCAATGTTCAGTGCTACAGTTGTAGGGAAATGGGAAATTATGAAAATTATTTTCCTAAGAGTTAGGGGAACTTACCTCATAAAATACCAAGGGAAAAATGCCAATCATATGTTATCACTAATATTGAGGTAGAAGTTTCGAAAGACGTGGTGGCAGGTAATTTAATAGTTTCCTCAAGTTTAGAAAATGATTAATTTGATCTTGGATCATTGCATTGTTTCATATCATCCCAGTTTACTAAGAAAATTATATATTTTCAATTTGATTTAACAAGGGAGTTGGCAGTCAAAACTCTTAAGGGAAATATCATCGCAACAATGATTTGTGAATCCGTTTCCATTAGAGCATATAAATGTTATTTATCTGCTGATATCATCATCATACCCATTATTGAGTTTGATATAATCCTCGGTATGGATTGGCTTTCGGACCACGATGCGATGATTTATTATAAGAAGAAGGATGTTGCAATTTTTTGATGATGATGATAAGGAACACATTATCTTTAGAGCAGAATCTTCCCCACATAATTCTTATGTAGATCAACCCCCAGTAGCTCAATTAAATTCAATTATTGGGGAGGAAGTGAATGAAATTACTGTGGGTGAGGAAAGGAATGTTCAAATAGAGGATGTACCTATTGTGAAAGAATATGTTGATGTTTCCCAAAGGATTTACCTGGACATCCTCCAGAACGATAAATTGAGTTTTTAGTTGATTTAATTCTTGGTTTAAGGCTCATATCGAAGACCACATATAGATTGGCCACTATGGAATTAGTGGAACTAAAGAAACAACTAGAGAAACTGAGTAATAAGAGATTTATTCGCCTTAGTGTTTCTTCAAGGTTAGCCCCTGTTCTTTTTGTAAAGAAGAAAGATTGATCTATGAGGTTGTGCATTGACTACAGGGTGATCAATGCTATAACTATAAAGAACAAGTATCCCCTACCTCGCATTGATGATTTATTTGACCAACTGCATGGAGTTCAATACTTTTCAAAGATTGACCTTCTATCTGGATAACATCAGTTGTGTGTGATGATGGAAGACATTTTGAAGATAGAATTTCGAACCAGGTACAAGCATTATGAGTTTACAGTAATGCCTTTTGGATTAACTAATGCACCCTCTGTGTTCATGGATCTAATGAACAGAGTTTTCAAGGATTATTTCAACGATTTTATGGGTGTATTTATTGGTGATATCCGTGTATACTCCAAAATCTATAAAGATCATGAAAATTAGTTGCGCATTATCCTAAAGACTCTTAGAAGACATGAATTATATGGGAATTTTAGCAAGTGTGAATTATGGCTTCAAGAGATTTCATTTCTTGGATATATTTCTTCTAAGGATGGAATCTATGTTGGTCCTTTTAAGACCAAGGAAATCCACAAATGGCCACCACCAAAGAGTATAACTGAGGTACTCAGTTTTATTGGTATAGCAGGTTATTATCGCTATTTCATCCAGAACTTTGCACGATTGGATAACCCATTAACGAAGCACACATGTAAAGGGTTTAAATTTGTTTGGACAAAAGCGTGTGGATAATGTTTTGAAGAACTGATGATAAGATAATTCAATGCTCTTATATTGACTCTACCATCGATGAATGATGGGTTTTTTATTTATATTGATGCATCGAAGAATGCAATTGGTTGTGTCCTTATGCAGAATGATAGGGTTATTTCATACGCATCACGAAAACTGAAAATTCATGAGAAAAACTATCATAATCATGATCTTGAGTTAGCATATGTAATCTTTCCTTTGAAGATTTGGAGACACTACCTCTATGGTGAAAATTGTGATATTTATACTTATCACAAGAGTTTGTATTATATTTTCTCGCAGAAAGAACTCAACATGAGGCCAAGGTGATGGCTTGAACTAATCAAGGATTATAATTGCACAATACACTACCAACCAGGGAAGGAAAATAAGGTGGAAGATTCTTTGAGTAGAATGGATCATGGATTTTTGAACAAGATGAGAGTTTAAAAGGATCCTATATATATGGATCTAGTAAAGATGGATTTGGGAATAACCATGGAAGGCGAAACATAAATGCATTTTCAAATTATTGCCAAACCATCTTTACTAGAAAAGATAAAGAGTTATTAGACCAGTGATGATGAGTTTAAAAAGAATATTAAAGCTATGAATGATGGGAGATTGAGTGACATTGTGTATGAATATTGGGAAGAGTCTTTGTGTTCGTGATATACCTGGTCTAAAAAGGGAATTGTTGGATGATGCTCATAGTTCTAATTTCTCAATACACCATGGAAGCACCAAAAAGTATAGATATTTTAAGGAAAATTTTTGGAGGACAACATGAAGAGGGAGATTGCTGATTTGTGTCAAGTTGTATGGTTTTTCAACAAGTGAAAGCTGAAAGGCAACAACCTGGAGGATTCATGCAACTTCATCCCATACTTGAGTGGAAATGGGATAATATCATGATGGAGTTTGTCACGAGACTACCAAACAATCCTAGAAAGAACGATGCTATATGGTTCATTATTGATTGTCTTACCAAATCATCACATTTTCTTGCTATAAAAGATGATCTACCATTTTAACGTCTAGCAAGGATAAATATTAATGAATTTGTGAGACTTCATGGAGCACCCCTATCGATTTTTTCAGATCGTGATCCACTTTTTACTTCATGATTCTGGAAAAAGTTTTTAGAAATCCCTAGATACTGAACTTCGTTTGAGCACTGCCTACCACTCCCAAACTGATGGACAATCAGAACGGACTATTAAAACCTTATAAGACATGTAGAGATGTTTCTCACTTGACTCTCAGGGTATGTGGGATCAATTTTTACCTCTGGTGGAATTTTAATATAACAATATCTTCCATTCATGTTTTTGGATGGCACCATATGAAGCATTACACGGAAAGAGATGTTGCACACCAACCTGTTGGGATGACATTAGAGAGATAAAACTCGTAGGCCCAGAACTGGTGGAGGAAACGATGGAAAAAGTGAAGGTAATCAAAAACCACATCAAAGAAGCTCAAAGTAGGTAGAAGAGCTATGCTGATAACCGAAGGAAGGATTTGGAATTTCAGATAGGAGATCATGTTATCTTGAAGGTACCACCATGGAAGGGAGTTATACATTTCGGTAAGAAAGGTAAATTGAGTCCCAGGTACATCGGACCTTTCGAAATTCTAGAACGAATTGGGGATGTAGCTTACTGTTTGGTAATGCCGCCAAATATCTACAAAGTTTACAATGTGTTCCACGTATCACAGTTGAGAAAATACATGCATGGCCCAACGCATGTACTTACCTATGATGAATTATAACTGGAACTCGATCTATCTTATTGATAAGAGCCTTTCAGGATTCTTGATATGAGAGAACAAGTACTGAGAAACCGTATGACTCGTCTGGAAAAAGTTCTATGGAGAAACCATAAGATGGAAGAGGCAACGTGGGAACCCTGGGAACTTATGATGAAGAACCACCCATGTCTTTTCATGCGGTCGTATTCTAGAAATTTCGAGGATGAAATTATTTAGAGGGCAGAATGTAACACCCCAAGATTCCATGGTACGTTTTCTTTGATTAATGGAGTAGCGTGTGCTGTACGCAACTTCGAGTTCTAACACACACCAAAACCAATCAAATTAGCAGTTATGAATAGTAATACCCACTTTTTGAAATTTTATACATTTTATCGTTCAAAATGGACTTCATATTTTGATTCATAATATCATAATTAGCTTAGGGGTGAAATTTTGGTATTTTTCTGAAAACTTTCAATTTTTGATGAATAGTGAAAAACACTGAGTTATAGTTTAAAACCAAATTTTTAGTTAAATAATTATTTATTTTATTCATATTTATTTTAGGTTAAAATAGATACATAATACCTATATAAGTTCAATGTAATCCATTGGAGTCAGTTTATAATAATTTTAGATATATAAAAAATTTATTGGACTTTTCACCGTCATTTACCCACCTCCTAGGAGGATTTGTAAATTCACATAAAACATAATTTTACTGCTTCTATGAGTGAAATTTCAAAAATCCGAGAGAAACAGTTTATATCAAGGAGTAAAATGTGGTTCAATAAGATAAAAATAATTTTTGGTGAATAGTTACTTTTTTCTTTTATTTACCACATTTAAAAGTAAATAGAGTAATTAAGGGTAAAAATGATATTAATATTACCATGAAACATGTCCTAATTCTATTGGAAAAGTGTATCTCGACCAAAAACAACCATATGAATAAACTATTATCATTTAGGTCCACTTGGATTAGATTAGCACATTTATTATTATTTAATTCAATGAAGAGTTAAAAGAGATAAAATCAAAGTTAAATAACTGAAACATTTTTAATATAGGTTTATACATAAGATAAATTCAATTATAAATATTATTTATAAAGATAAAAATATTTCCTACATAATGGTATTTTATTTATAATTTTCAGACATTAAATAATTTAATTTATTTATGACACAATGATGATACATTAATTGCCGTATTAATGAAAGATTAAGATAATTGATATTATAAATACCCAAATAAATGTAATTTGAACCTTTTTATGGATTAAAATAATTTTATAGGTTAATATAACATATTATTATTGGTTATATGGATTTTATTTCAATTAATAATGCTGTTATGAATTTATCAAAAAAAACACCCAATAGTGTCAAAATTGACATAAATAAGTTATTAAAACAAATATTATATTATTAATTGATATTATATTCCTAAAAATCTATGTTTCATCCAAAAGACTTATATCATGATAGGTGTATCATTAATGGACAATTTGAGGGTTGATTGGATGTTTATGGTATGTTTATTAACCATATAATATAAAAATACAAAGAGACATGGTAAATGTCAAACTAATTAACTAAGAGTTAAAACTAAAAGATAAGGTTAATAACATGACCCAAACATATCCAAAACCTTATTGTTGAATTTATTTCTACACATCCCCACCATATCCTCGAAATAAACAAATTTTGAGCTATTATAAATTGAATATGAATTTATTATAAAATAATATTTTAAGTTTTTATTAAGGTTCCCCTCAACCCTCTTATAAAAGGGCACTCCCACTTATCTCAAATTAATACCTTAAACACCTTTTGGCTCGGCCAACCCCTACCCAAATATCTTCCCAACATCCCTCACTTCATCCTAGTGGACTTATATTGATCATAAATCCAACCTATTGATCCCTTTTGATCAAATCAAAAGGAATAACCTGAATAAGAGGCAATGTTTTCACCACCCTCTTTCATGTTCCTTTCTTCTTCCTCTTATTATTTCTTTGTTATTTACATTCTAAAATAATAACTCCAGTATCTTAAATATAGTGTGATGTTATTATAAATATGTTACAACCATATTCAGTATTCTATCCATCCTTTGAATGACATGTCACCATACGTGCGTAGGTACGTCTTACCATCTCCACGTCGTGGTGTAACTGCTATTCAAAACATTATTATTTGGATGGTTATGATAATGATGTGTAATTGAATGAAATAATAAATATAACATTATAATGATTTTTTATATATGATATATCATCCATTATATATGATTTTAATATCAAAACAATGATATTGACGCTCCTGCGTACGTACGGACTACCGTCTCCACGAACGCGATGAGATTCAGTCCCCATCGTATCCATTCAAGACTAATTATCATTTTATGATTATAAATAATGTTTACGGACTTGATATCATTATGGATATGAATAATATACAACCTATGGATAACAAAAACGGCTTATGTAACAAAATATATAAAATAAAATGAGTAAGTGAACACCCAAAACGACGATAAAACAAAAATATTATTAACGAAACAATATTACAAGATCATATATGATATCATATTTATGTATATGAATCTTTTATAATTTAATAACAAAGATTTAACTATTATAAACTAGGTTAACCTACCCTTGACCAAGGAAATGTACAAGATATGGGTTTATTTCACAATCTCTTCATTATCCGAGGTTGTTAATACGTAATTATCTACTAGGACCTCTTTATCATCCACTTCCATGTTTCTTAAAAATGTATTTAAAACATTCTTACTATTTTATATAATATGGTTTAAAGTCATTTATAACCTTGTTTTACTTTTTATAAGATGTTTATAATGGAATCGTTCTATTGTTTTCCAAAAAAAGTCCTTGTTAACCTTTTCAACAGAATTAAGGTAAGAATGTTTTTTTTCA
Organism: Viscum album; assembly: GCA_963277665.1. Lineage (NCBI taxonomy): Eukaryota > Viridiplantae > Streptophyta > Magnoliopsida > Santalales > Viscaceae > Viscum > Viscum album. The sequence goes on from OY728163.1 coordinate 1,517,147,782, forward strand.
TCTTATACGGCTGGTGTGATTATTTTCCGCCATTATAAAATCGTCGAAGCTTCCCTTACAAGATTATAAGAATATTTTTATACTAAATGTTTTCATTATAATCATTATTTCTAAATATAAAGAGATATTTCTCTAAATAGGATTTTGATTCCATCTATGTAAACATCCTTTGATGGATTTTTTGTTTATTTGAATTTTATTTATTATGATACAAAACATCCTTATTGTATTGAAGGTTTTGTGATATGTTTGACTATGGATGTTATATTTTTATACCATTTATGGATTATGGATAAAGTATTGACACTTCGTCTGTTAGTTTTAATATGAATGTTTATGATATGTTTAAACCTTTTCATATGAGGAATGTATTGGACTTAGTAAGTAACGAGTGGAGCCCGCTATAGCTCCTCAATTCATCGGTAGGTCTCATGAGACAACTAGACATGGAATTGTCCGAGGACCTTTCCCAATTTGATATATGGTTTTGGTCGAGGCATTAATCATTTTTAGACGTCTTGGCCAAGGACTTGACAAAATGTTTCAGAATTTCTAGCATTATACATTCCCTCATTATGGAAATAATATTGATGGTTCATGTGGTCCTTCGACTAGTGGAATACCCATGATTGTGTTTTATTTATGGAATTATTTACTCACCTCATATTCTTTCCATAAAAGTATTCTTGTTTATTATTGGTAATGGCATGTGGTTTCAAGTATACTCCATGCTTAATATTTATGTCATTTTCCATTGTATTACTTACTCTTACTGAGTGTTTGAGCTCACCCCTTTCTTATATTTCATTTTCCTAGGATATGACGAAGTTAGATATGAGTGACCTATAGACATAATCTAGGATGCTTGGATGTTTCTAATGAAATATATTTGTGTTGCATTTCTATTCAAGCTATAAAGTTGAACATATGTATAAATCTTATATCCAATAATACTAAACTGATCGGTCTTTTGAGACATGATTTCCTTGTGATCATGCCAATGTTATGTAATAATGCACAGAGTCTGGGTAACTGGGGTCGGGGCGTTACATTTACATTTAACCATGGTAAATAAAAGGCAAAAGTTACTATTCACCAAAAATTATTTTCATCTTATTGAATGACATTTTACTTTTTGATAACAATCATGTATGTCAGATTTTCGAAATTCAATTCACAGAAGTGGTAAAATTTTATTTTAATCAAAAATTCTGTTTTTACTACTACTAAGTGGTTTCACTATTCATAAAAAATGTTGTTTCTCAGAAAAATACCAAAAATTCAGCCTATGCTTTATTTGATAATCCGAATTCAAAATTGATTTTTATTTTTCCAAAATCAAAACATAAAAGTGTCATTAATTAATTTTAAAATTAATTCCTGTTGTTAAAAAAATAGCGTGTTTTTAAGAGACAATAACTATCAAAAGATCCACACTTGTTTATGTCCAATTTCAAAGTGAAATTAATTCCAATGACCAAAATTTGATTAAATGAAAAAAAATATATTCTAATTACACTTTAAAACAAATTAAAAAGATCATTTATCCATATAAATAAATTATATTAAAAGGAACTTTTGAATTAAAATACAATATTTTACACTATTCATAAAAAAATGAACTTTATCGGAAAAATTCCAAAAATTTACACAAAGTAAATTTTGATGTCCCCATTGTAAAGAAGGATTTTATTTAGTCATATAGAATGTATTAAAGTAACCAAAATTATCTTTATTGAGGGTTCTCCATTAAAAGGCGATAAATCGGCCTTTTAATATAAATAATGCTTAAAATTAGATTCACTCACATTTTAAGCCCCCTAACTTTTATTGGATAAATGTAAATAAATTTAACAAACATGTATAATTATATTTTAGTTTGTTTTTTTCATTCCATCCAATACAATGGCTAGGAGTTAACTTCGATTTAAAATAATAATATTTTTTTAATAGTGTGCGACGTACGATATTAAAGAAACCCATTGTTTTGTATCGGGTATGATATAGAACATAGAAACCTCTTTAAAGTAAAATTAATATTTAATTCACAAATATTAATAAATATAAAATATGTATTATTCTTCATTTACCTGGGATGTTACATCCTTCCCCACTTTTGGGAATTGTGTCCTTGCAATTTTTATTCACTTGTAGAAATAAGTCGGGGTATTTATCCATCTTTCATTTTCAGATTCCCACATTGCCTCTTCAACCATGTGGTTTTTCCACAAAACCATTACCTAGTGAATTGACTTATTCCGCAACACTAGCTCTCTACGGTCAAGAATCTTGACTTGTTGTTCTTCATAAGAGAGATTCTCTTCCAACTGAACTACCTCTGGGCTCAAAACATGAAATGGATCTGGCATATACATTCTCAACATTAAAACATCAAAACATTGTGTACCTGGGAGAAACTTGGAGGTAAAGCCACTTTGTACACAACTGATCCAACTTTCTCCAGAATTTCATAAGGACCAATGAACCCTAGACTCACCTTTCCCTTCTTACCAAAACACATCACACATATCCATGTAGAAACTTTGAGAAAGACATGATCACCTACCACAAAAGAAATATCCTTCCTCCAGTTATCTACATAACTTTTTTGTCGGCATTGAGCTGTTATCATATGCTTCTGAATGAACTGAACTTTCTCTGCCATCTCTTCTACCAATTATGGTCCCATCAGCTTCCTTTCACCTACTTCATCCCCAAAATCTGGAGTTTGACAATGCTTTCCATATAATGCCTCAAATGGAGCCATCTGTATACTAGAATGAAAGCTATTATTATAATAATATTTAACCAAAGAAGGATGTTGGTCCCATATTCCCAGATAATCCATCGAGCAAACACGTAACATATCCTCCAATGTATCAATTGTTTGTTCTGATTACCCATCTGATTGAGGATAAAAAGTTGTACTAAAATTTAATTCAGTACCCAACTACTTCTGAAGGCCTTTCCAAAAGTTAGAATTAAACCTGGGATCACGTTTAGATACAATGGAAAGGGGTACTCCATGTAACCTGACTATCTCTTTATCATACAACCGAGTAAGTTGATATGGAGATAATGTATCCCGAATAGGAAGGAAATGAAAAGATTTATTCAATCGATCAAAAATAACATAGATTATTTTATTACCTTGATATGTCTTTGGTAATACCACAAAAAAATCCATGGGTATATTTTACAATTTCCACTCTGGCTCCGGTAGAGGATGAAGCATTCATTTTGGTAACGGCCGCTCTGATTTAACTTGCTGACAAGTCAAACACTTCAAAGTAAAATCTGAAATATATCTTTTAATTCCATCCCACCAGTAATACTCACAAAAATCTCTACACATCTTAGTACTATCAAAGAAGAACCAAAAATAGAGAACTATGAGCTTCACATAACAACTCATTCTTCAACTGTGAATCACAAGGTACATATAATATCTTTAAAGACCTCAAAACACAATCATTATCAATGTTAAATTCGGGAAACATACCCTTCTGAACAAACTCTACCATTTTCTGTAACTCACAATCTTCTTTATGTGCTTGATTTATTCTGTCTGATAGAGTTGATCTCACTAATACCTGATACAAAATAGAAGAATATCTTGCTCCAACAACATCTATGCCAAAGTTAATCAAATCAAAAACTAAATGATCTCATCCCAAACATAACATGGTTAATGTAGCATTACTTTTTTGACTCAAAGCATCAGCCACAATATTTGCTTTCCCGGATGGCAATGGATCGTGAAATCATAATCCTTGATTAATTCTAGCCATCTCCTCTGTCTCATGATCAATTATTTTTGAGTGAATATATACTTTAAACTTTTTTGATCAGTATATATTTCATACTTCACTCCATACAAATGATGCCTCCAAATTTTTAATGCAAAAAACAATAGCAGCTAATTCCAAATCATGTGTAGGGTAATTTAACTCATGTGTTTTCAACGGATGTGATGAATAAGCAATTACCTGATCATTTTGTATTAGGACACAACCAAGTAATTTAAAAGATGCATCACTATAGATAACAAATTCACCATTTATAGAAGGCAGTGCCAAAACTGTAGTATTCACCAGTCTTCTTTTCAATTCCTGAAAACAATCATCACATTATTTTGTCCAAATTAACTTAACACCTTTTCGAGTTAACTTAGTCATTGTACTAGATATCCATGAAATTTTTTCAACTAACCTCCATTAATAACCTACCAAACCATGAAAACTATGAATCTCAGTTATATTTGTGGGTCTTGGCCATTCTTCAACAACTTTCGTTTTAGCAGAATCAATAGATATGCCATTTTTTTGAAACAATGTGACCAAGAAACGAAATTTGTTATAAGAAAAACTCACACTTGATGAATTTCCCATTAAGTTTCTTCTCTTTTAAGTATTTCAAGGCAAACATTAAATGACTTTCATGTTCCTATTTACTTTTGCAATAATCCAAAATATAATCAATAAACACAACTACAATTTATCACCTGAGTCAACTAATCCCTCACTGCAACAAACTGTTCAAATCTTATTCTGCCTTCTCAGGATGCTGATTTGGAATGTCATTTCCCTTAGTATGCCTTCCCAGAAAATATGTTCTGTTTACTCTACAAAAAAATATTCTTAACATATAAATATCATAGGCGAAGCAACATGGTAATTTGTAAATACTATATCATTTCAATTTTACCATAAATTAATTGAGGGATATTAATTTAAGACTACCATAACTCCTAATGTTATCTAAACCGACCTCTGATACCAACTATAAGGACATTTCCTTAAAAATTACATAATCTTTAATTAAATGAATAATTCACATTGGGTATCTTTTTAGGATTAGAGTTTTAGACAATTAGGCCATAACTATTACATAACAACTTGAATATTACATGTAGACAATTCTACCCAATATCCATTTTTTCATAAAATAAAAACTCTTGAAGAAAAGATTCATTTCTAGTTCCACATTTTAGACAGCATGACTTTTCCTTGATCCCATCCTTAACCCTATTCATATTTATGTCCTTTAAAACATTTCAAAACATGGGATGTGCATAAAAATCTCAGTAAGGGTTATAAAACAAAGAATGAAAACATTTGTTCATAAATACATACAAAACTTGATTTCTTTTACTTACCTCAGTAAATCATAAGATTTATGAAATAAACATAAAAATCATAAATCATAAAGGTAAATTGCGTAATCCATAACATATTTACATTATAGCTATCACAGTAACATATGGAGTTACTTTGGAATACCCATCAGAGTATATTTTCTAAATCTCTTAGGAGAAACATTCAAGTTTACCTTTGTCACGTTACCCAATGAATTGGAGAGCTATCTTAGGCTCACCCACCCTAGGATTATCACGGAACCACCCGTATACATAAATAATGCCAAAGAACCATAACATGATAATAACACATAACATAAGCATAAAATAAAGATAACATTTCTACATTGCAATAACAAAATATCATTTAAAGATATTGAAATAATAAAAGTATTCTCAAAATAATTTTCAATATAAAAATACGTAAAAAGTGTATATGGTATTTACTTTTCCTTTTAAAAACATTACAGCTTGTTAAGGAATCAAAAGATCAAATAATACTCACGGTGGTGGAAACGTCTTTTTCACCGCTTACATAAAAAACATTCCTTTTTGACGTTTAGTAAAACGATTTATAAAAAAATATCCCCTTTGAATGAAATGAAAAGTCAACGGTGTTTATACAGTGTATAAAAGAAAATCATGTATTTAAACAAAATATTCCTCAATGAAAGGAGATTGAGACGAAGTCCCTTACAAAGATCATTTTGTAAATAAAAAAGTTCACTTATGTGTATTCACTATAAGGTCAGATAAAGAAAGTGTAAATACATGAGAAGATATAAATAATCTTTTCTCACATAATCAAAGAGTGACATAAATAAGAAAGATAAGTTCAACCCAAAGAATGGGAATTGGGTTAAGAAGTTCCCTTACCTTGTGTCTGACATGACTCGGTCATTCTTTAATCTCATGAATAATAAACTAAAGTTAATTTATACTTTCTTAATAAACTTATTCAAGTTTATTATTCCTTTTATATAACTCATTTCCATGTTATAATTATTATGTAATCATTTAAGGTAATAACGTCCATTTTGTCGATATTTGGTACTTGAGTAAAAAATGAACACCTTATATTTACAAGTTGTCCATGTGGTCAATAGTTCAATATATACTGAATTAAATTCATCATTTATATATCATATATGTACTATATATCCAGTATATACATGTATTTATAATAGTACATAACGTTTGGATGTAAGAAATGAAATGCACCATTCAGGGAGATGATAAGCCCTACGTACGAATGAACGCTAATTTCATTTCTATTTCTTAGTTTAATGGAATTAAAACATAATTATACATAGATATATTAGAATTAATGTATAATATAATATATAATATCATTAACTTTATCATTTATACATCCAACATAAGGCATTAACGAGTCACGTCACTTTGAGGGGGCTGTAGTCTGCACTTCCTCAAATGAGATTATCGTATTTACCCACTATGGAAACCATAAATGCGTGTTATAAATGGAAAATAAAGAAGCATAAAGAAAACATAAAAATAATATATATCATATATAAATACAGTTCCATCATAATTTCCACCATGAGAGGTGGTAGGAGAAAATCAAATAATCATCGTTTCGTGAGGCGTTAATTTTCCATCCACGGAAACATTATATTATTCATCCATTTGATGGAGGTGTGTGTATGGGTAGTTCTAATCCTTCTCATAAAAACATCCTAGTATATTTAGGATACTGGTTTTGTTTCAAACAAAATAAATAAAAAAGATTTTAGGGGTTGGAGAAGTAAAATAAAAGGAAACAATTTAAGATAAGCTGTTAACTTTAAATTGGGTAACTCCCTTTGGTTTAGACTGAATGACTTTTTGAAGTGACTTATGCCTAAGGTAAGGCTTATCAGAGGAGGATATGGATGTAGGAGATGAATTTTGTAGAGTTTTGATGATCCAAATGTCTTGAGAGGTGTGAGGAATTGGTTAGAAGTGGTCTCCTTTTAGAAGGGGGGGGAGGGGCTCTTTAGGAAAGTGTGAAACTATTATTTTATTATATAATTATATTCGGTTCTTAATGGTTCAAAAATCATTAAAGATGAAGATAAGATGACTCATGTTCGATATAAAATCATCAAATACGAATTGGATATGTTTTGGATAATATTTTAATCATTATAATCTTATTTATTTAAATCATTTTTAACGAGGTAAATACTGCATCATTATTGTGTCATAAATAATTTAATTTATTTGATGTATAAAAATTATAAAAAATTTACCATGATGTAGGAAACATTTTTAAATTTAAAATGAATATTTATAGTCAAAATTATTACTTATATACAACCATAAAAAAATTTAATTACTAAAATGTTTTTGTTTATGCCTTTTTTTCCTTTACTTTAAATTAATTAATCTAAATTGTTATCATCACTCCCAAGTGGCTCAATGGCGTCCCAAAATCGTCCCAAAGATGAAAATGGTAAATAATGACTCAACCAATAAGGTTTGGACAAGTGTTAAGGTAATTTTGAATTATTATAATTTTATTTTTTTCCTTAAATTACCTTATTTACCTTTAACCGTGGTAAATAAAAGTCAAAAGTTACTATTCACCAAAAATTATTTTCATCTTATTTAACCATATTTTACTTTTTGATAACAAACATGTATATTGGATTTTTTAAATTAAATTTACAGATTTGGTAAAATTTTATTTAAATAAAAAAGTCAGTTTTTTAGTTACTACTAAGTGGTTTCGCTATTCATCAAAAATTGAGTTTTTCATAAAAATTCCAATAATTCAGCCTAATATTTATATGATATTCTGAATTAAAAAATGATGTTTATTTTTCAAAATTAAAATCATAAAATTTTCATTAATTAATTTAAAATTAATTCCCGTTGTTAAAACAAATAAACTGCTTTTAAGAAACAATAACTATCAAAAAATCAACACTTGTTTATGTCCAATTTCAAAGTGAAATTAATTAAAATGATAGACATTGGATTAAATGGTAAAAATATATTTTTATTAAACTTTAAAACCAATTAAAATTATCATCTAACCATATAAATAAATTAGATTAAAAGGCACTTCTGAATTAAAATACAATATTTTCCACTATTCATAAAAAATGAACTTTTTCCGAAAAATTCAAAAAAACTACAAAAAGTAAATTTTGATGTCCCCATTCTAAAAAAGGATTTTATTTTGGTCATATAGATTGTATTAAAGTAACCAAAACAAGATTTAATGAGGTTTCACCATTAAAAGGCGATAAATCGGCCTTTAAATGTAAATTACGCTTAAAATTAGATTCATTCACATTTTAAGCCTCCAACTTTCATTAGATAAATGTAAATACATTTAATAAACATGTATAATTATAAAGTAGTTAGTTTTTTTCATTATTTCCAATAAAATGGCTAGGAGTTAACTTCCATTTAAGATAATAGTATTTTATTATTAGTGTGCAACGTAAGATTTTAATGAAACCCGTTGTTGCGTATCGGGTACACTATAGAACATAGCAACCCATTTAAAGTAAAATTATTATTTAATTCGAAAATATTAAGAAGTATGAAATATGTATTATTCTTCACTTACCTAGGATGTTACAGGATGACTGCAGTAGGAAAAATGCATTCCCAGTCTTCAGATAATTTATTGTCTATCCAAAAGAAGTTTTTAGCCTTTGATGTAAACTGATGAAATAAAGATAAATTTGTTGGATTTCTATTTCCCCATGTTACAAAAGATTCAGATATTTGTAGAAGTTATGGAAAAATAAATAATATAGGTTTTCAAATATATTCATTGTATAGTAGAAAAACAACATTAAAATCATTGGTGATTTTTAAGAGTATCAAGACATCCTTTCAGACTTCCACATAAACTAATTTTTTGTATACTCTTTATCTATCCAATGGTATAATGCGCTCTCAAATCCGTTCCATATATCTTGATATATGATCATAATTTTGAATTGACATTAATTTGAAAACTGTAATATCACTTCAACAGCTTGTAACAGCTTCGGTGAATTTTTTCACTATTGAAATAGTTGAAATGGCTTTCGACATAAATAGTTGAAATGAAGATAATATTCTTATATTTGCAATGGAATAAACTCTATAAGAATCTGATCATTATTTATTCAAGTATAAAATACATACTCTGATGTAATAAATCTGAAAAACTTCAAAAATTTATTAGAAAACAAATATTGACAGGTTTAAGTAATTATCAAAACTAAATCAAAATGAGATTGGAAAGGATCCACTCAACAATCTTCCCTTTTTTGATAATTAAAAATCTCTAATTCACTACTAAATTTTTTCCCCATTTTTGTAAGGATAAAAAAGATATGATCTTGAGTAAACTAAATAATAAAATATATTTACCCTTTTTATAAAGAATTAAAATTTGAGATTTAAGAAAAAATAAAAATTGATAAAATAAAATAAAAATAAAAATAAAACTGAAAAAATAAAATTTCTTCCCCCATTTAAAAATATTTCAAACTTTAAAAAAATTAATATATTTAAAATTTGAGAAGAAAAAAAATTAAAAGTATTGAAAATTAAAAAAAATTAACATATATAAAATATGACAAATAATCTTGTTTTAGTTTTAAAATAAGAAAATTACATTTTTTAAATATTTTAAAAATTGAAAAATAATAATTTTTTAAGTTTAACTTTTCATAAATAATAAATTATTATGTTTAAAATTTGAAAATTAATAATTTTTTGAAGTATTAAAAATTTGAAAAATTATTTTCTTTATGAAAAACAAAAAAAAAATATTTAAAATTTTATAATTTTAAAATATATTTAATTTGAAATATATATTATTTGGTTATTATTTAAAAACTAAAAATATGAGTTATTTCTAAATATGTTTTAAATACATAGCACCAATATAAACTCCCCATTAATATATGCATCCTTCAAAAATATAAAATGATATAATCAAGGAGCCATGAAAACATATATAACATTATTTAATGAATAGAAGGGTTTGTAATAAAAATATTAAACCATTTAATTCAATCCATAATAATGAAACATTTAAACACATGGTAAATATTTAAAACTACTCCCCCTAAGACCAATAATAAATACGGATAATATTCAATGAATTTAAATAAATGTTTTTCAAGGAATTTATATAAAATATTTTAAATACATTAAAAATTAATAAATTATTTTGAAATAATTTGATTGAAATATTCTCAAATAATTCAATTAAAATATTATAAAATAATTTAATTTAAGAAAAAATCAATCAATTTAATTAAAAAATATGTTTTTCAAAAACAACCAAAACCTTTTCATATAATAATAGAATAATTTATCTCAAACAAGAAGAGAATAATTTATCACATTCAATTAATTTAAATATTCAAACACTAAATGCATGCTTACACGTAAGATAACCATTAATATAAAATATTAGTAGAACGTTTAATGATCATTAATTAGTAAAATAAATATAAAAATTAGTTCATTTGATAAAATAATAGTTTGAAAAAGACCTAATAGTTTAAGCATAAGAATAATTAAAAGTAGAGAAATAAAAGATAATGCAAAAAAAAATCTCCCCAATGTAAAAAAGTTATTGAATTTAAATTAAATATTAAAATTGAAAATAAAATACTTCCTATATTATATGTTCCATCTCTAATGAAGTTTCTATTTAATAGAATAATAAATAAGCATTTAATAAATTCCCATATTTTTCAAGAAGCCACTTGATTATATACCAATTACGTTCAATGGTGCATACCTGCAAAATATCAAATACATGTGTGTTTTGGAACCCATATACTTTATGGTCTGATAGTTTTAGAAATTCATATTTTGGGTAACCAAATATGTTTATTTTGATCAACAATGTTATAATTAAAGATAGATAATGATTTCAAATAATGAACATGATTTATACCACAAAATTGAGGTTTTTTAAAATAAAAGTCAACGTCATAATGACTATTAATAACACAATAAAAAAATTTAACAGTTGACATGCTTTTTTTCTTTAATCCATGAAAAAAATAATTCATATATAATTTTGGCTTTTCTATATTACTACCAATACCGAGTTTTCATTTTTGAATTTTATTTTTACCGTGAATTTGATTCAAATAAATCTCTCCCTTAATAAGAATAATCATTTTTTAAATTATCATCTTCATCCAATAATTCTTTAATGTTAGTTTCATATAGATCACAAGAAATTTTGGATGAGTTTTATCTTAAATGAATAATTTTTTTTGAGAAACATTCGTTCTTAGTTGAAATAGAATCATAATATATTCTATGAGTTTTATGAACTTTCTTTAATGAATAAAATTTATCTTGAATAATAAAACAAATATTATTAAGGTCAACATAAGAAAAATATTCACAATTATAAATTTTAGAGTAAATTTTTTTTACCTCATCTGCATGAGCCATAAGAAAAATATTTAACTTTAGATTTTCATGCCCAACTTCTGAGATTGTTGTATATTCAAAAAATAAATCTTTATATGCATTACTACTATCCTTTATGACTTTATTTTATTTTCATTTGTATTTATATTTCCATTGATATTTATGTAAAGGACAGTCGGGTCTGAAATGACCTTTCCTTTTAAACTCGAAGCATCTAACTTCTTTCTCTTAATTCAAAATCCATTTCTCTTTTCTCCTTTTATACAGATTGCTAAAAATTATTGCACGATTTGGTAGCTCATCATTTGAATCTGAATGGATAGAATCTGAATTATAAAATTCATTCATCAAAACATTAAGTGATGTTGCTTCTTTTTCGATAAAAATAAGATTTTCAGATTCTCTATGCATCTCTATTTCATACATAATCGAGGTTCTGATCAATTATTTCGTGTTTAATTATTTACCTAGTGTGAATTTTCAAATAGTAGCTGAAATTCCATTCCACTTAGAGGGTAAAATTATAAGTACCTTTAATACCTAATCTGGTTTTGGAATTGGAGTTCCCAAGGCAGTAACATCATTAACATCTTATGTTAATCTTCCATTCATCTGATTGATCCTCTTATATTCATGCATCCTGAATGTGTCAAATTTATGATTTTCAATATTGTAACTTAATTATATGACATTGTAATTTCATTCATATGTAACTTCAATAGTAATCCACATCTCATAGGCAGTGGCACCTTGAGAAACACAGTTAAATTCATCATGACCAAGACTGCATATAATTGTACTCATGGCTTTTGAATTAATATCATATTCTTCTTCCTTAGTAGAATACCTATTTTCTGGTTATCTAGGGATTTCATAAGGTTTGAAAATAATCATATAAACTTTAAAACTATAAATTTTCAAATAGATATTCATGAGTGCTTTGCATCATCCATAATTATCACCATTAAAATAAGGAGCACAGATCATCAACATACCTCCTTTGAAATTTTCCATTGAGATTTTTATTCTTCTAAATCATTAACTCGGTAATTCTAGAGCCAAAAGAAATCAATAGAGGCTTGTATTTGACACTAATTTTTAGGTCGGGTTGTCTATGAAAAATACACAAGATGGGGGTGAATTGTGTCCTTTTAAAAATCATGACAATATTAAAACGTCCCTCTGGAAATGAGGTGATCCTTCTCTTCTCTCTTAATTTTGATCAATCAGTGGAAATAAATAAATGAATAGAATATAACGATATATAGTGGTTCAGGGGAAAAGAATCCCCTAGTCCACTCCACCAACGTTCTACTCAATGAGTTTGGGGATTTTCACTTGTTGGTCCTTTTACCATAAGACCATCCAAAACTGAGTACATGTAGTTGACACCATAAAAGGCTTTTACAAGGCCTTTTTGTTCTTTTATAGGGAACAAAAATATCCACAACTTAGCCTGAGAAGTAGACACTCCATCAAGACTAATTCGGAGTAGCTGATACTCAAAAATAAAATAGATGAGTTGAAAATTTCTGTGAAATAGGTATATCTCATATTTGGAGCAGCAAAATAATATTCAATGTCGAGTAGTATTATTTATCTTTTAATAGAAGAAAATAGATCGGACAATATTTTCATAGGATTCCTTCATCTTTACGCTATGAGATAATATAAATTTACAAAGAATAATTTCTCCCTTTGAAAGCGTTTAGTTTTTGTATGAATATATTGAGCACCTTATTTTTAACAAAGTATTCACGTCTCCACTTTTCTTTGTTGGGTAGTTTCTTTTCTTGTTATAGAGAGATATCTGTAGAGAAAAAATATTCAACTATTGTAACAACATTCCTCTTCCGTAGGACACTCAAAATAAATATAATTAATATCCTTCATAAATATCCCCAATAATATCGTAGCATAATTTACTATTTATTCACATAGAATAAATCTCTAATAAATGCATTCAAAATAATTTGAATAAATCATTCAATAATATCTCTATAATAATTGCATAATTACACAATTTAAAACTCCATTATAAATCCATTCAGAACACTTTATGTAAAGTCTAAACTGTTCCTAAAAAATATCATCACAATAAATCATGAATATTTGAAATCCAGCAATTCCAAGTAATTCAAACCACCATTATAAATATGAATAATTTAATCTTCTACATGCGAGCCTTTTAATCAGTCATAAAATAGACTTGTAATGATATATACTTCAATCTTGATTGTATTTGAAATCATTGAAAATATATTAAAATAAAAATCTATCATTGAAAATTAAAATGTGGGGTTGCTTCTTGTAAAATAAAAATTCCAAACATAGGGTTCAACTACATAATATATGGTTCCTTATCCATACTTTCATATTTATATAACATAGAGATGATGATTCATACGTTCATCCTTATCAACATAAAATCTCGAATATAACATTGATTAACCATGTGTTCAACTTCCTCAATGTAGTGATGCAAACAATAAATCCAGACTCCAACATAGGTTTTCTGATCCATACGTGTTTTCTTTTGTGTAGGGTTCATTTCTTACGTTATGCCTATCAACGTAGGGTACGAATACTATTTCCAGCAAATGCAAACTGCATAACTTCATAATTCACTGTATTTTTTTAAACCCTTCAACATAAGGTTCATCTTTAGTCCAAAAAGACTAATTTTAATTAATTATCATGATATTTCCAATGATTCAAGAACTGAATCAATACGACATCAAAATCTCCAGATATCTTCGAAAAACTGTAGGAATAACTTTCTAGAAAACTGCAGCTGGAAACTGCATTCTGAATTTTTAGATAATTTAATAACCATCCAAACGAATTTTTTATCCTTTTATGTAAACTGATGTAATAAAGATAAACTTATTGGATTTTCATCGCCTCATTTTTTGAACGATTTTGACATTTGTAGAAGTTGCAGCAAATTAAATACTATAGGTTTTCAAATCTGTTCATTGTATGGTTGAAAAACTAATTTAGAAACTTGAATGAATTTTTTGAGTATCGTAACATCCTTTTAAAACTTTCACGAAAACTAATTATGTTTAGATAAAATCCTTATATATACCGATATATAATGTGCTCATGAATCTATTACATATAGCTTGAGATATCATAATAATTTTGAATTGACATTAATTTGAAAACTGCAACATCACTTGAACAGTTTGTAACAGCTTCGATGAATTTTTGCACCATTGAAAAAATTTAAATGGATTTTGACATAAATAAATGAAACGAATATAATATTCTTATCTTTCCAATGGAATAAATATCATAATAATATGATCATTATTTCTTCAATTATAAAATAAATACTTTAAATTAATAATTCTGAAACACTTAACAAATTTATTAGAAAAAAATATTGATGGGTTGAGGTTATTATCAATACTAAATCAAAAAGATATTGGAAAGGACCCACTCAAAAATCTCCTCCTTTTTTAATTACAAAACCCTAATTCAATACCAATTTTCTCCCCCTTTTTGTAATGATCAAAATGATATGTTCTTGAGTCCATTAAATAATAATATTTATATACCCTTTTATATAAAGAATCTGAATTTTAGATTTAAGTAAAAATAAAATAAAATAAAATTAAATTAAATTAAATTAAATTAAATTAAAATTTAAAAAACTAAATTTTATTCACCCTTTTAAATATATTTAAAACATAAAAAATAAATTTAACATATTTATAATTTGAGAAGAAAAAAATTAAAAATATTTAACACTAAAAAATTTAACATATTTAAAATTTGACGAATAATTTTTTAGTAGTTTGATATATTGAAAAATAAAATTTTTAATGTTTTAAATTTGAAAATAATAATTCTTTAAGTATTTAAAATTTGAAAAATAAATTTTATTATGAAAAATTTAAAACAAAATATTTAATATTTTAAAATATTAAAATATTTTTAATTTGAAATATATTTTTTTAATTTTTGTTTAAAATTTATAAAGATGAGTTATTTTAAAATATGTTTTAAATACAAACGAAAATATAAACTCCCCCTAAATTTATGTATACTTCAAAAATATAAAAAAAGATTATCAAGGAGCCAAGAAAACATATATAATATTATTAAATGATTAACAAGGGTTTACAATGAATGTATTAAACCATTTAATTAATTCCATAATAATGATACATTTAAACACATGCTAAATATTTTAATCGACTCCCCCTAAGACCAATAATAAATATTAATGATATTCAATGAATTTAAATAAATGATTATCAAGGAATTTAAATTATATATTTTAAATAAAAAAATAAATAATAAAAATAATAAAGGATTTTGATGGAATTTAATTACAATACTTTCAAAGAATTTAATTATAATATTTTCAAATAATTTAATTAAATAAAAATTAATTTAATTTAATTAAAGGATTTTTAGAGAATTTAATAAAAATATTTTTAAAGAATTTGAATAATGATAATTTCAATGAATTTAATTAGAAAAATTATGTATGTCATAAACGACCAAAACATTTTAATCAAATAATAGAATAATTTATCACAAATATCAATAGATTAATTTATCACATTCAATTAATTTAAATAGTCAAACATTAAAGACAAGCTTACACCCAAGATAACCATTTATAAGAAATATCAATAGAACATTTGATGGCCATTAATTAATATAATAAATCAACAAATTAATTTGTTTGATGAAATAATATTCTGAAAAAGACATAATTGTTTATGTATAAGAATAATAAAATGTTGAGGAATAAAAGATAAATCATAAAAAAATTCTCCCTTTGTATAAAAAAATTAGTGCATTTAAATTATATATTAAAATGGAAGATAAAATACTTCCTAGATTAAATGTTCAAGATCTAATGAAGTTTCTATTAAATAGGATAATAAATAAGAATATAATAAATTTACATAATTTTCAAGAATCAACTTGATGATATAACAGTTACGTTCAGTTGTGCATACCTGTAAAATATAAAATACAAGTGCCTTTTGTTACCCATATATGTTTGGGTCTCGTAGTGGTTACAATTAATGATTTAGGTTACCAAATAGGTTTATTTTGATCAATAATGTTATAATTAAAGTTTGATATTGCTTTTGAATAATGAACATGCTTGACAGCAAAAAATTGAGGTTTTCTAAAATAACATTCAATAGCATAATTTCTATTAATACCATAATAACAACATTTAACAGTTGACATTATTTTAATGTTTGAACCAGGAACAAAATAATTCTTATATAATTTTTTCTTTTCCCCATTAATACTAAAACTGAGTTTTCTTTTGTGAATTTTATTTTTAACAAGAATTTGATTCAAATAATTCCCCCCCTTAAAAAGCATACTTGACGCTTTCTTTAAATTATCAACATTATTCAACAATTATTTATTTTTTGTTTCATCTAGATCACCAGAAGTTTTTGATTAATTTGATCTTAAATCAGCAATCTATTTTGAAAAACTTTTATTATCAATTTAAATGTCATCATAAATTTTTTTATGATTTTATGGTATTTATTTTAGGAATAAAATTTATCTTGAATAATAAAACAAATATTGTTATGTTCATCATATGAAAAACTTTCATAATTAGAACTTTCAGAGTAAAAAAGATTGTACCTCATCAGTATGATCCATAAGTCATAGATTTACCTTTTGATTTTCACACTCAGCTTCTGAGTTTGTAGTTTATTCATAGCTTGAATATTTATATGAATCACTAGTGTCCTTTAAGAATTTATTTTATTTTCATTCATATTCAGCTTTCCTTTGAGCTTTAAGCAAAGGATAGTCAGGTCTTAAATGACATTTCTTTTTACACTCGTAGCATCTGGTTGCTTTCTCTTTATTTAACTTCAATTTCTATTTTCTCCTTTTATACAACATTCAAATTTTTTTCCATGATAAGGTAGATCCTCATTTGAATCAAAATGGATATATTCTTTATCATAAAATTTATCCATCAAAACATTAAGTGCAGTTGTTTCCTTTTTGATAGAAATATGATTTTCATCTTCAGCTTGAATCTATACATCTTACATCATCAAGGTTCTTATCAATCCATTCATCTATAATTCTTTAACTACTATGGATTTTCTAATAGTATCTGAAATTCCATTACACTTATAGGGTAAAACTCTAAGTACCTTTAATGTCTCAACTGGTTCTAGAATTGCAGTTCTCAAGTCAACAAAATCGTTAACATCTTCTATTTATCTTCTATTTATCTTAGTGATGCTCCCATATTCATGTATCCTGAATGTTTCAAATTTATTTTTTTTAGTATTTTACCTTGGTTTTATGATCTTGTCAGTTCCTTCATATGCAACCATAATAGCCTACGACATCTCATAGGTATTATCACATTGAGAAACACAATTAAATTCATCATTACCAAGATCGCATATAATTGCATTTATTGCTATTGAATTAACATTATATTCAGCTTCCTTAGAATCATACCTCTTTTCCAGTTCTCCAGTGATTTCATAATGTTTTATAATATTCATATAAACTTTAAAACCAATATTTTTCAAATACATAGTAATGAGTGCTTTCAAACATCCATAATTATCACCATTAAAATAAATATAATGGACCATCGACATACCTTCTCAGAAATTTTCTATTGAGATTTTTCATCATCTAAATATTTATCTAGGGATTGTTAGACCCATAAGAAATCAATATAGAACTACCTTTGATATCAACTGTTATGTTGGGATATGTTTTTAGAAGGCAAAGAGGGGGTGAATTGTGTCCTTTTAAAAATCTTGAAAATATTAAAATTTCCCTCTTGAAAAAAGCGATTCTTTCCTTCCATCTTAAAGTCTATCGAGTAGTTTAAATAAATAAAGAGAAAGAACACAATGATTTATAGTGGTTTGGAAACAAAAATAACAAATTC
This sequence comes from Viscum album, assembly GCA_963277665.1. Taxonomy (NCBI): domain Eukaryota; kingdom Viridiplantae; phylum Streptophyta; class Magnoliopsida; order Santalales; family Viscaceae; genus Viscum; species Viscum album. The sequence goes on from OY728163.1 coordinate 1,517,166,270, forward strand.
CAATCAACCAATGTTCTTCTCCATGAGCTTGGTGATTTTCACCAGTTGTTCCTATTATCATAAGACCGTCCACAACTGAGTACATGTAGTTGACACCTAACAAGGATTTTACAAGGCATTCTGGTTCATTTATAGAGAACCAAAATGTCCCAATATAAGTATGAGAAGCTGACACTCCACCACAACTGAGCCCGATCAGCTAATACTCAAAAATAATATAGATGAGATGAAATTTGTTGTGAAATATGTTTATCTCACAGTTGTAGTAGAGAAATTATCTTGAATGTCGAGTTGGATTCTTCATCTTTAAATAGGTGAAAATATATCAGACAATATTTGTGTATACTTCCTTCTTCTTTACATAGTGAGAGAATATGAAGTTATAATGAATAATTTCTCTCTTTGAAAACATTGAGCGTTTGTGTGAATATTTTCAGTGCATTATTTTTTAAGGAGTATTCATATCTCAACTTTTCTTCACTGTGTAATTTTTTTCTTGCCATATATATATAAATAAATAAATATATGTATATATATTATAAATATCCAGAAGTTTTAACAACATTACTCTTCCTTAGGATACTCAAAATAAATAGAATTAATATGTAAAGACCCATTAATTTCATGGGAAATTGTTTTTCTTAATTTCTTTGGGATTTTATGAGTACGCAGTTTCTAACAGCACCTGATTCCGAGGCCTGGTGTCCCCGGAATCAATTTTCGAAGTTTATCTCGGGTACGTTTAGTGAACGAAAGAGTGGGTTTTCCAAAATTTTTAACCGGTGCTCGGAATTGAAATCTGAGGGCACTGATGGAACCGTAGCGCCGGTAATTGCTTAGGATCACCTTATCTGAAGGTGTGTTTGGTCGGGTGGTGATGTTAAAAAAATGTGAGGAATAAAAATATAATTGTTTTATTTTTATTTCTTTACTAATAGGTTTAAGTGAAATTATGTTCTGTCACAACTTAATTTCTCTCTACTTCGTGGTTAACATCCATGTGATGGAGTTGGGGTGGGGCCCACACGAGCCCCCAACATTCAATTCTTTATTCCCCATTAATCACCCTATCACTTTTAATTTGTTTAACACACCCGCACCCCCTTTTAATGACTTGTCAACTCTCGAATTAAATTTGGTTTATTAAACGATCATCAATTATGTCAATTAATTGAATGTGAACTTTGAATTTCAAAAAGGGTTTGCATGAGTAATAAAACAAGGAAAAGCCTTATTTTATTATTTGGTTGAATCGTTGTGAGGAAGGAAGGGGAGGACTCTTCCTCTTTTGAGGAACATCTCCTTCCTCGTCGAAGAACGCGAAGAATGCCGAGTCTACAGCGAAGAACTCCATCACCGCAAGGGGAGATCGTCGTACCGCCATCTTCCCTATCCACAGCCGGTGAGAGGTGCCTTCTTTGAAGAACGACGATGAGCCGCATCCTTCATCTGTCGAACTCCGACGATGCTTACGGAGCCTCGATCCACGATGTCGTCTTCCGTGACACCGTCTTCCGCGACGCCGTCTTCCGCGACATATTTTTCCAGCGACAATCCTCGTTCGACGACTTCATCGAGGTCGGGATTGCATTTTTTTCGTGAATATTCTTTTCCATTCATCGTAAGTTTTTTGGGGCCGCTTTTTATCCATTTAACGGGAGGAGGTCGTACCACACAAACACAGCTGGCCCTCCTTCCTCATTTGTTGTTGTGTTCGTTACGGCTCGAACGAAGGTGGCGCGATGCAACGACACCGCGTGGAAACAAGGATAAATGCAGGGAAGAAGCGCGGCGTCGTCGCACCGCACCATTGAGGCCAAACGAAGCCACAGCTGGAGTTGGGCCGCGGCGAAGGGGCACGGCGCCTTCACGCCGCGCCAGAGAACCACTAAGAGGCCACTGCAGGAGCGGGGCCGCGGTGGTGTGGTGAGCTGCGGCCGGAACCGCCGGCTGCCGGCGCAAGGATGGTGGGACCCATGAGGGGGGGTCCCGCGGTGGCACACCGGCCGGCCAAACCGGCCGTCCAAACTGTTCAGTCGGTTTCTAAGAAACCTGGGGGTCGTAACCCCCGACTGGCAAAGGGCGGGCCCCCCCCTCCCTATCCCGCTCGGCTATTTGGCCGAGAGGACTGGATGCGCGGTCCGTGCCTGCGCCATGCCAACCGGCCGCGCCCAGGCCAGACCGGCCGCACCGGGCCGGGCCGCCCAGGCCGAGCCGGGTCGGTCTGGGCCCAAAACCCCGTAAAACCGGACAGGTTCGTTAAAATGACGTATCATGAGCTATGTGCCTCCTAGAGACGTACAATCAGTTGTGATGCGATTATTGGATCGAGACGGTCGTATCAGTGTATTACACACAAGGATTTGGAGACCATTGGGTATGGTTGGGTTGGTTCGAACACGAAACCAACCGGGAACTCGGAGTGGAAATGATTATAACCTGAGCTCTGGACGTCCGATTGATGTGCCGTCGAATTTGTTGGATTCCTCTTAGTGAGACGGACCTTTTGACTTACTCCACTCGAGGTTTGGATGTAGTTGGAGTACGGTCGGGTTGGTTTTGACATAAAAACCAACTGGTCCCCTAGAATGAAATAACTATTAACTCTAAGACCGGGCGCCCTATTGACACGTCGTCTGTCGCATTGTGTTCCTATTGACATGATGTAACATTGTGATACATCAACTCTGGTCTATGTGAAAATATATGTATCGACCTCTTGTCTCATGGAGTGGACCCTCCCAGAATGAGCGTGCTGTGTGCGGAAACCCTAGAGTTGGCTGATACTTGACGACTGATGATCGATCGACTCGGAGTGTTTCGATAGCCCAGTGGGGACCGCTTGGTTGTAGAGGCATACCCATGGAGGAGGAGCACTTGGTTGTATTGGCAGACCCATGGTACTCAGCAGAAGGAGTACCTCTGTAGGCTATGAGGGGGAGCGCTTGGTTGTAGAGGCAGACCCATGGTGGGAAGCTCTTGGTTGTAGCAACAGGCCCACAGTACTCGACAAGTGGAGTACTACAGCAGTCCAAGGTTAGTGGGAAGCACTTGGTTGTAGAAGTAGGCCCACTGTACTGGATATGGGAGGAGTTCCCCAGTAGCTATGGGTTCAACGGTGAAGACTTTCATATTGGAATCCTCTGTGGGTTTGATGGTATAGAATTTCGTACTGAAATCCATCGTGGGTTCGACGACGATGACAACCGTATTGGAATCCTCCGTGGGTTCGATGGTGAAGATTTTCCTACTGTAATCCTCAGTGGGTTCGACAATGACGAAAACCTTACCAGAATCCTCCTTGGGTTTGATGGTGATGACTATTATATTAGTATCCTATGTGGGTCCGATAGCGTAGCTGGTTTAGTATCCTACGTGGGTCCCAGCATAGATGAATCAGTGGCTACATCTGATCATCTCTATCACCTTAGAAAAAAGTATACCTGTGTGAGATGAGTCTTGAATTTCAATCTTTATCTTGAATATGATTTTCATGTTCTCCTGTGTGGTCTTTTGGTGTTCTCCTGTGGGGACTGTGTTGTGCACTCATTCGTGGATTTGCAGTTTTCTCTTGTGTGGACTGGGTTGTGCTCTCCTATGTGGATTTGTTGAGTTCTCTTGGGGGCTGAGTTGTGTTCTCCTGTGTGGACCAGGTTGTACATGGGATCTGGAGCTAGAGACAAACTGGATTTGATGGGCTAGGTATATGTATGGGCATATACCTAAGTTGAGTTTGTTGTTACTTTGTGATTGTATCTTTCCTCCGTGGATTATTCTTTGTCGATTCTAGGGGTCCTTCAGGGGTCTCAGGGTCCCTACTGAGTAGCGTATACTCACACCTGCATGGGTTATGCCCGCACAACATTGTGTTGGATGCCGATGACAGACAACGTTGATCGTGTTTGAGGCTTGTGGAGCAAGTCGGTACATTGAGGTGGATAAGTGGGTGAGATGTATACGGAGAGGATGGCTGGACCCGAGTAACTGAGGATGCTATCTGTACCCACCCATCAGGTGGTACTTCTAGTGGATGGCACGATGTTTCTGCTTTACTTTCAGTTGTTTTAGTTTCTTTCCACTTGTACTTTACTTTCAGTTTGGGTTTGTATTCTGGCCCATTTACTTTCCGTACTTACTTTTGTACTCAGTTTTACTTAGTGTTTAATTTTTCTAGTTTACTCTACAGTGTTTGTTTACATTATAAAGTCAATTCCTTCCCCTTTGTTGGGATTTACGCCTAGGTGCTAGTCTCCAGCCCCTGGCCTATGGAAGGCGGTCTTGGGGTAGTCACGGCACGGGTCCCAAGGACGAGTCTTAACAAATTGGTATTAGAAGAGTTCGGTCTACCGCAGAACTTCGGACATTGATATTTCTTCTATGTGAAGCAATAGTGTTAAGGATAATGAGTGTGGTTATCAGTCAATGGAGTCCAGTGTTGGTGCGGTGACCGACGTATCCGTACACCGGGACCCTGACTTCTGATTTCCGACTCATTGCACGAAAACAATGATTGCATGTGTGTTTCAAAAGTTTTATTTTTGTTTACATTGTGTCAGCTCACGAGGTATAACTTTTTTGACCACGACACACCTGTCTCTTTCCAGTATGTCCCCACGATGGCAGCCAGCTAGGGTTCAGAGCTTTTTGCGATATGAAGGCCCACCGAGCGATGAGGCCTCGGTGTAGGGCCCCATTACAGCGGAGGCACCGGCGATGCCTCTACCCGCCGAGCCACCGATGCCACCAGCCCCAGCCGCTGAGAGTGCACGTCTCCTTAGTGCACTGCATGAGTTTCAGCGTTAGAGACCGCCCAGGTTCCACGGGGAGACAGACCCTCAGGCAGTCGAGGATTGGCTGGAGGTTGTAGTTCGAGTTTTCTGGTTAGTGGGGACACTAGCTAACCTCATGGTGATCCTTACAGCGAGCCTCCTATACACGGCAGCAGGCAGATGGTGGAGCTTGATGCTCCAGGTGCACGATGAGGCATCCCGTTAGTGGGCAGAATTTGAGAGCCTGTTCGTGGCAGAGTTTGTACCATCCAACCTTCCAGCGGTGTGCATACAGGAGCCACTTCATCTTCAGTAGGGTAGCATGACAGTGGCATTGTATTAATTGAGGTTCACCGATATCTCTCGTTACTCTACAGATATGGTATAAGACCCGTTATTTAGAGCCTTAACCTTCAAAAAGGGGCTCAAGAAAGATATTAGAGCTTCAGTTGTTTCTCACAGTATCCTGATGTAGACAGGGGTGTTGGAGCGAGCCCTCTTAGTGGAGAGTTTCCTTGGTGAGCAGTCTCCAGCAGCAGGACCCACCACTAGACGACATGCGGCATAGTGTTCTGCAGCGGCCAGTAGATAGATTACGCAGAGGTCCAAGAGGACTAGACCTATAGGTGATCGACCGCATGACACCGGATCTGGTGTGCGAGGAACCAGGGGTGGAGAACGACTTACTAGGATCAGACAATGTTACTAATGCGACGGGGTTGGTAACATGGTATGTGACTGTTAGACCCGCCATACAGATGACCAATGGATAAATGAAGGACCTCCCAGGTAGAGGTAGAGGTTCGATCGGGGCGGATCTCAAGGAGCAGGAGACCGAGGCAGGGTGGCTGGTCGTGCAGCGGGTGGTGGACGACACATTGAGGCCCTACCACCACCACCACCTGGAAGACCACCCCAACCGCAGGGAACGGGTGGAAAGGGGAGAGCTCAGCTTCAGGCAGCTGAGGCCTATGATCATGGAGCTCCTGGAGCAGATGGATAGGAGCATGACTAGCTCCAGACATGGAGACTTTTGTTCATGTTGCTTCTAGCTTTGTTGATGTTTGTTGGTGGATGATTTGTGTCTTTGTACTTTGAGCTGCAGAAATAAAAGACACCTTCTTTGTGTAATTTACTTTCCGGTCGTCTCTTTATGTTGTTACTAAGAGATTCCGATTTAAATTTTTGACATGACCCTCACATTTTTGATTCCTACTGGAGGAAACCCAGTGACCACACACTGATGCCGACAGTGTGACTCAACCGTTGGAGGTGAGAGTAACGGTTGGATCTGTTGGTAGTAGCATCGAGGCCTTACGACGTCATCCTTGGTGTTGATTAGTATCATCCATGTTGGGATTGACTATATTAGGTGAAGAACATGGTTCATCCTGGGAATGATACCGAATTTCTCTTATCGAAAAAGATGAAATATTAGCAGCCCTTGGAGGACTAGAGAAGGTCCAAGTCATCCAAAAGTTGATGAGGATAGCTCAGAGATTACAAATGTCTTGTGCTGAAAGGAGGCGGAGACCACTGGACTTCGAGGATGGTGACCACGTTTTCCTACGGGTCTCACCTCGAAATGGATTACGGAGTTTTAGCCACGGCGGCAAGTTATCTCCGTGCTTTATCAGACCCTTCCAGGTTCTCAACAGGATATGTGGGGTGGGTTACCACCTGGCTCTACCACCTCAATTGCACCGTGTTCATGAAATCTTCAACATATATATGTTGAGGAGATACGTGATTGACCCGATGAATATCCTTGACGATGAGACGACTTTTTCAGAGGTGCCGGTGGAGATCGAGGATCGACAGGTGAGGGTCCTATGTAAGCGGTTGATTCCTTTAGTGCGTATCAGATGGCAGCACGAGAACCTCCAGGAGAGCACTTGGGAGCGGGAGGCTTAGATGCATGTTCAGTACCTTCATTTGTTCCCCTAGTTTGTGTTGTATTTTTATGGGGACGTAAAGCCCTGGGGTGTGAGTAATGTAAAGACCCGTGAATTTCAAGGGAATTTTTTTTCTTAATTTTATTTGGGATTTTAAGAGTACGCATTTTCTGACGACACCTGATTCCGAGGCCCGGTGTGCCTGGAATCAATTTTTGAAGTTTAGCTCGGGTTCGTTCAGTGAACGAACGAACGGGTTTTCCTAACTTTTGAAGCGGTGCTCGGAATCGAAATCTGAGGGCACCGATGGAACCACAACGCTGGTATTTTCTTTGGAACACCTTATCTGAAGGTGCGTTTTCTTGGGTGGTGATGTAAAAAAAAGTGAGGAAGGAAAATATAATTGTTTTATTTTTATTTCATTACGAAGCAGTTTAAGTGAAATTATGTTGTGTCACAACTTAATTTCTCTCTACATTGTGGTTAACATCCATGTGAGGGAGTTGGGTTGGGGCCCACACGAGCCCCCACCTTTCAATACTCTAACTCTCCATTAATCACCTTATCACATTTAATTTGTGTAACACACCCACACCCCCTTTTAATGACTTGTCAACTCTCGAATTAAATTTGGTTTATTAAATGCTCATCAGTTATGTCAATTAATTGAAAGTGAACATTGAATTTCAAAAAGGGTTTGCATGAATAATAAAATAAGGAGAAACCTTATTTTATTATTTGGTTGAATCATTGTGTGGAAGGAAGGGGAGGAATCTTCCGCTCTTGAGGAACATCTCCTTCCTTGTCGAAGAACGCGAAGAAAGCCGAGTTTACGATGAAGAAATCTGTCACCACAAGGGGAGATCGTCATAGCATCTTCTTCCCTCTCTACATCTGGTGAGAGACGCCTTCATCGAATAATGACGACGATCTGTATCCTTCATCGGGCGAACACCAACGACGCTTACGGTGTAACAGCCCAAGATTTTATAAAAAATATTCTTTTTAATTTTTTTTAATGTATTGTTTTGTACGCTACACCAAAAGGAGCTTGCACAACACGCATCCTTGACTTGCCTTGCATTACACGCAATCGCAACCTTCCTCGATAGCGTGTGTAGTACGCAATAACGAGTTTCACAAAACAGCGATATGCTATTAAAATGTTATTAAAACTAGCCGTTATGAATAGTAATAACCACTTTTTAAAATTCTGTAAATCTTATTTTTCAAAATGAACTTCATTTTTGGATTCGGAGTATCGAATTTAGCCTAAGGTGAAATTTTGGTACATTTCGGATAACTTTCATATTCTGATGAAAAGTGAAAATTACTAAATTATAATTAAAAAACAACTTTTTTAATCTAAATAATTAATAGTGATAAATTATTAATTGGAGTAGTTTTAAAGTATATTTAGAATATATTTTTACAATTTAATACAATGTTGGTCATTGGATGTAATTGCACATTTAAACCAGACATAAACAAGTGTCAATCTTTTGATAGATATTGTTTCTTAAAAACACGCTATTTGTTTTAACAGCGGGATTTAATTATAAAATTAATTAATGCAACTTCTATGTTATGAATTTGGTAAAATAGACTTCATTTTTGAATTCGGAATATGAAATATAGCTTAGGATGAAATTTTGGCATTTTTCGGAAAACCTTAATTTTTTGATAAATAGTGAAACTACTAAGTGGTAGTTAAAAAACTGAATTTTTCATAAAACTTAATTTTACCGATTCTGTGAATGGAATTCAAAAATACAAGAGACACGGTTGATGTCAGTAAGTAAAATGTGGTTCAATGAGATGAAAATAATTTTTGGTGAATAGTAACTTTTTACTTTTATTTACCACGGTTAAAATTAAATAGGGTAATTAAGGGTAAGAATGATATTAATATTACCCTAACACATGTCCTAATTCTATTGGACAAGTGTATCTCGACCAAAAACAACCTTAAGTGTAAAATATTATCATTTAGGCCCACATGGATTAGATTAGGACATTTATTATTATTTAATTCAAAGAAGAGTTAAAAGAGTTAAAATCAACGTTTATTCACTAAAACATTTTTAATATGGGGTTATACATAAGATAAATTCAACTATAAATATTCATTATAAAGATAAAACTATTTCCTACATAATGATATTTTATTTATAATTTTTAGACTTTAAATAAATTAATTTATTTATGACACAACGATGATGCAGTAATTACCCTTTTAAGGAAATATTAACATAATTGATGTTATAAATACTCAAATGAATGTAATTTGAGACTTTTTATGAATTCCACTAATTTTCTAAGTTACTATGATATATTAGTGTTGATTTATTCAACTTGGTTCGAACATATAATTCTGTTATGACTTTCACAAAAATCATATATCAAATAGTGTCAAAATTGACACAAAATAGTTTTTAAATAAAATATTATATTATTAATTGTTATTTTATTACTAAAAATCTAAGGTTCGGCCAAATGACTTAGATAAGGATATGTATATTAATAATAAACAATTTGGGGTTCGTTTGGAATGTTATAGTAAGTGTATTAACCATATAGTGAAAGAAAACAAAAAGACACGGTAAAAGTTAAATTATTTAACTTAGAGTTAAATCTAATTGATAAGGCTAAAATAAGAACCTAAACTTGTCTAAATCCTATTGGTTGATAGGATTTCGACCCATACCCACTTTAACTTCTAAATAAGACCCTTTGGAACCATTATAAACCGATTTTTACTTTAATATAAAATAATATTTTGAGATATTCCTAAGGTGCCCCTCTCCTCCCTTATAAAAGGGCACCTCCTCCCCCTCCTCCTCACAACAATTTGAGCACTCAAGCTCGTCCCACCCCTACCAAAATCTCTTCTCCACTTCCCTAGCAACATCCTAGAGGTTCTGGTCTTCCTCAAAGACCAATTTTAGTTCCCTAAGAGGAGGTCTCCAAAAGGCGCTTCAAAGAAGAGGTAATTACCGTTACCAATTCTTTCATCTTTATTTCTTCTTCCACTTCTTCTTCTTAGGTTGTTTGATTATGAAGTAATAACATCAGTATCACTCATATACTGATATGTTATTATAAGTATGAAACAAACCTATTTCACCATCTATCTATCCTACGGAAAAAGAAATCACCGCGCGTGCGTACGTACGGAATACCGTCTCCACGCCGTGGTGTACTCTATTTTCCACCACCACCTTACATGGATGGGTATAATGTTGTAAAGAATAACTATACATAGTTATTAAAACATCATATTGATTCTGATATATTTTATAATCCACTCCAATTCAATTCATTATTTATGGAAATGATATCATCGCTCGTGCGTACGTACGGACTACCGTCTCCACGACGCGATGAGATTCATTCTCCATGTTAACCATTTAAGAATGATTATAAAGAATATATAAGAAATAATAATGAAATATATGACATTATAAAGCTACTGGATTTATGTATATATATATATGTATGTCATCTACTTACTTCCATTCAAGACAATAGGGAAAGGAAAACAGCGTTCATGCGTACTTACGGACTACCGTCTCCATGAACGGTGTTCTTCATTTAATTTATCTATCTATTATATATATATATATACTGAATATATATGATATATAAATCATATTTTATATTCTGGAAGTAAGTAAATCATGATATAAGTAATAATAATGTCAATAACAACAAGTCAAAACACCTACGATAAATGAAACGATTTTACCCAAAACTCTTCTTTAACATCTGAATTTACAAAAGAACGGGTAATATAATGTCATAAGTGAACCATATATGATATCATAACAATGAATATGATTCTGGAATAAGTCAATAACATGATTTAAATCATTATACAGGAGGTTCGGACACTTACAAAGCAAGTCGGACATAAGGTAAGGGAAATATCACAATCTCATTTTTATCCGAGATTGTTTATTCGTAAGTATTTACTGGGGTGTATTTTATCATCCACATCCATGTTTCATCAATATGTAATATTATTTCCATCCACCTACAATTTTTTAAATCCATTTTTACCCTTCCGTGAGTTTTTAGTAAAAGAAATGAAAGGAATCTTTTGTCGTTTTTCGTACAAGGTACTTTTTGACTTTTCCGAAAAAAGTACGAGAAGAATGTTTTTTTATACGGCATGAATGGATTTCTAAAACATTATTTTCAAGAAGATTCATTTACAAGTTTTCAAGTTTATTTTTAATCAACTTCTTTTATTTTAAAGACGTATGACATGTTATGAATGGAAAAATGTTTTTTTTGAAGAAGAAAGGATATTTTCCTCAAGAATGGAGTTCAAGTGTTTTATCAAAATTATTTTCCATCTAAGATAATAAAGGGTTCTGTATTTATCCCTATTATTACATTGATTTGATCATGTTGTGATGGAATTATTTTTATGAATTCCTTTATCTTATATGAATTGATTTATGATGTCATGATGTTTCAAGAATCCCATTTTTGTTACATGTGTTATGCGATGATGTATGATTATGTGGCACACATAAGAAATGATTCATTATAAGATGGGTGGGACCTATATCTCCCTCAAATGCATTGGGTAAAGATTTTATATCTCATGAGATAGACAGGGCTGGAACGGTAGGTTATACCAGTTCAGTGAAACAGGACTGAAACGAGGGTTACTCGATTCAGAAAGGGACTTTGTCCACTAAGATAGTCTTGGAAATTAGTCTTGACTAACAAGAAATGATTCTCTATGATTATGTGTGTATGCCACAAAGTTTCATGTTTTAAGTTATGATTATTGGGATTACTTTTTCACTGCCATGATTTAACCCATGATTATGAAATTATGCTCTCTTTTGCAGGTTATGATTTCCAAAATGCTATGTTATTATGAATATGATGTGATTGATATTTATTTTGTTTACCCTTACTGAGCATTTGAGCTCACCCTTTTATGTTTTCTTTTCCCCAGGATATAAAGAAAGGTTTTAGGTAAAAAAAAAGAGGAAGATCTTTATGAGAGATTTTGAAGATCTTTCACCACGATTAGAAGATTATAGTCCGAGTTTCCAAAGACACTAAACTATTACGGTCCTTGTGTGTGTGTTTTTGTAATGTACTAAGTATTCCGCAAAAGTAATTTAATGTCAATGTACGTCAAGATACGGGTCTCTACAGTTGGTATCAGAGGAAAGGTTTAGTCAACCTTTGGAAACTAGGATGCGAAAACGTTAGTGAGATCCCTAGAGATATTTCTAAGGTATGTCTAGGGATGTCTCTAAGGTTAAGTATACGTATAGGTTATAGTCCTAGAATTTCTCTAACGATCTTAGAATTTAACCTATGATGTTAGATATTGAGGGTACTACCCCTTTATTATGTTGTTTTCCCTAGCATGATTTTTGCCTCCCACACTATTCTTTTGGGATTTTAGACGATGGCTGGAACCCGAAGGAACCGTGTTGATCAATGCAATAGACAATGCAATGATTATCCCCCTAAGCAACCAAACGATATGGGAGCTGGAATGAAAAATCTTGTAGCCATGCTCACACAACTTTCTCAAGCTATGAATCATGCAGGACTTCCAAACGAGCAAAGGAAGGAGCAAAATTCTGTTGAATCCTTCAGGAGGCAGCATCCGCCTTCTTTCAGTGGGTCTACTGATCCATTAGTTGCTGAACAACGGATTAGTACTACTCAAAAGATATTTTCAGTTCATCAATGTTCTGAACATGATAAAGTCATCTTAGCAGTATATCGTTTGGAAGGTGAAGCTGATCAATGGTGGAATCTTATCAAGAATACGAGGCAAAGAGATGAAATTGATTCCATGGAATGGGACGTGTTCAAGAACTTGTTTTTCAGTAAGTACTTCCCTCGTATTCTTCGAACGAAGATGGAGAAGGAGTTTCTTGAACTAAAGCAAAAGGATGATGAATCTGTTGGTATATACGAAGCGAATTTTACAAGACTTGCAAGGTATGCATCTGGCATTATCATCCAACCTGAAAGTAAAGTTGATCGATTTTTCCGTGGCTAAAAACCAAGTCTTCGAAGGGCATTAGCTATAAGAGACTTCAGTAGCTATGAAGAAATTGTGCGTTGTGCTATCAAGGTAGAAATGGAAGTTGGTGTTACATATCCATCTCATGGTTTTGACAAGAAACAAAAGATGGAGTTCAAGGAGAAATCTCAGAATAATGGTGAAAAGAATATGAATGTTTCCTTATGCACAAAGTGTGGAAAGAAGCATGGTGGAGATTGTCTTAAAGGGACTAGAAAATGTTTTAAGTGTGGAAAAGAAGGTCATCGAGCAGCTGAGTGTCGAAGTAATGGAAAAAGGGATTGTAATGAAGTGAATAAAGCAAACACTGCAGAGAACTCACAACCAACACTTCAATGCTTCAAGTGCAAGGAGATGGGACATTATGCCAATAAATTCCCTAATCCAATGGTTAGTGATGATCGACATGAGCAACCGCTTAAGGCAAAGGACAAAGGGAAGTCACATGTGATCACCATTAGCAATGTTGAATATGACAACGATGTGGAGGAATGATTAAGTTTTTATGTAATGGGATTCCAAAATAATGTTGTATCATGGAATATTGGAATATTTATTTATTGGTCTAATGTGGTATTCAAAGTGATTGAGATATTATGCGCATAATGAAGGGAAAACGAGAAAATGAAATGTTTAACAGTATTCATGAGCTCATGATGGATATAAGGACTAAGTGATATCATGGTTTGAGTATATAGAATTTTGAGGATTTTGGTATGTGGAAAGTGTTAACTTTTAACTGCATTCAAGTTTTCACTAAGGATCAATGGGTATTCAAGAGAGTACAAGATTAAGGCCTTTGAATGTTTGGAATGTGTCCAACAAGATATATCTTATGATATATGGGGATCAACGATGGTATTAAATCTCTGGTAATCGTTTTCACTATGTTATGAGAATGGACTGCAGTATTATGGATAGGACTAAAGATTGGAATGGATTATGTTGGACATAAGTTAGTATTGTTTAAGGATAGAAGTTTTTTCGATATTATTTATGGGATGTTATAGTAATATAGTTTTACAAAAAGGACAACCTGTAGGACGGGCGACAGCCCATCGCTTCGAACAAGGCTGTGGGAATCGAACCCACAACCGAAGTGCGACTGGCCTTTATCGCCTACCACTGGCCTACAGGAAGTCCCTGTTTAGTAGAAACTAGTTTTAAAGTATAAGTCCATTTTAGGAACTATATATGATTAATCTCACTATAGATCGACTTATGTATATAATTTTTGCTAACCTTTTGTTTGAGACAGATGGAATGACCCGTCATTCTATCACATGATCTGCTAACACTTCACGAATAACAAATTCAACTTCATTTAAGAGATGAAGTGGAAATTGTTCTTGGCACGAACAACAGTGACATTGTACCAAAATAAAGAAAGTATTTATTCCAATTCAAATTTTCAACTTTAGGGAAATGATCTTGAAAACCAAAAATGTTGTCCTAGTGATCTTATACCTGATGAATCGGATGGTACCTTAGATCGTCACAAATTTATGGATTTGTGATTATTGGCTTTTCCATAGCCATGTTCTCTACCACTCTCCATCAGAACATGATGGTTAGATTTCTCTTCCATATCGATATTTTCACCTATGTGGAAACCCAATGATTAGTTTATTTGGGTAACCGTTACGTTTCATACTTTTGTTTTTAAAGATTGGTTTTGATATTCCTTTTTACGATGTGCGTTTCTATTAAAGAAACATTCAAATAGTAAACCATTTATAACCCCGACGAATTTCGAGGGAGAAATTCATTTTAAGGGGGGTAGAATGTAACAGCCCAAGATTTCATAAAAAATATTCTTTTTAATTTTTTTTAATGTCTTGTGTTGTACGCTACACCAAAAGGAGCTTGCACAACACGCATCCTTGACTTTCCTTGCATTACACGCAATCGCGACCTTCCTCGATAGCGTGTGTAGTACGCAATAACGAGTTTCACTAAACAGTGATATGCTATTAAAATGTTATTAAAACTAGCCGTTATGAATAGTAATAACCACTTTTTAAAATTTTGTAAATCTTATTTTTCAAAATGAACTTCATTTTTGGATTCGGAGTATCGAATTTAGCCTAAGGTGAAATTTTGGTACATTTCGGATAACTTTCATATTCTGATGAAAAGTGAAAATTACTAAATTATAATTAAAAAACAACTTTTTTAATCGAAATAATTAATAGTCATAAATTATTAATTGGAGTAGTTTTAATGTATATTTAGAATATATTTTTACAATTTAATACAATGTTGGTCATTGGATGTAATTGCACATTTAAACCAGACATAAACAAGTGTCAATCTTTTGATAGATATTGTTTCTTAAAAACACGCTATTTGTTTTAACAGTGGGATTTAATTATAAAATTAATTAATGCAACTTCTATGTTATGAATTTGGCAAAATAGACTTCATTTATTAATTCGGAATATGAAATATAGCTTAGGATGAAATTTTGGCATTTTTCTGAAAACCTTCATTTTTTGATAAATAGTGAAACTACTAAGTGGTAGTTAAAAAACTGAATTTTTCATAAAACTTAATTTTACCGCTTCTGTGAATGGAATTTCAAAAATCCGAGAGACACGGTTGATGTCAGTAAGTAAAATGTGGTTCAATGAGATGAAAATAATTTTTGGTGAATAGTAACTTTTTACTTTTATTTACCACGGTTAAAAGTAAATAGGGTAATTAAGGGTAAGAATGATATTAATATTACCCTAACACATGTCCTAATTCTATTGGACAAGTTTATCTCGACCAAAAACAACCTTAAGTGTAAAATATTATCATTTAGGCCCACTTGGATTAGATTAGGACATTTATTATTATTTAATTCAAAGAAGAGTTAAAAGAGTTAAAATCAAAGTTTATTCACTAAAACATTTTTAATATGGGGTTATACATAAGATAAATTCGACTATAAATATTCATTAGAAATATAAAACGATTTCCTACATAATGATATTTTATTTATAATTTTTAGACTTTAAATAAATTAATTTATTTATGACACAACGATGATGCAGTAATTACCCTTTTAAAGAAAATATTAAAATAATTGATGTTATAAATACTCAAATGAATGTAATTTGAGACTTTTTATGAATTCCACTAATTTTCTAGGTTACTATGATATATTAGTGTTGATTTAATCAACTTGGTTCGAACATATAATTCTATTATGACTTTCACAAAAATCATATATCAAATAGTGTCAAAATTGACACAAAATAGTTTTTAAATAAAATAAAATATTATTAATTGTTATTTTATTCCTAAAAATCTAAGGTTCGGCCAAATGACTTAGATAAAGATATTTATATTAATAATAAACAATTTGGGGTTCGTTTGGCATGTTATAGTAAGTGTATTAACCATATAGTGAAAGAAAACAAAAAGACACGGTAAAAGTTAAATTATTTAACTTAGAGTTAAATCTAATTGATAAGGTCAAAATAAGAACCTAAACTTGTCTAAATCCTATTGGATGATAGGAGTTCGACCCATCCCCACTTTAGCTTCGAAATAAGACCCTTTGGAACCATTATAAACCGATTTTTACTTTAATATAAAATAATATTTTGAGATATTCCTAAGGTGCCCCTCTCCTCCCTTATAAAAGGGCACCTCCTCCCCCTCCTCCTCACACCAATTTGAGCACTGAAGCTCGGACAAACCCTGCCAAAATCTCTTCTCCACTTCCCTAGCAACATCCTAGAGGTTCTGGTCTTCCTCAAAGACCAATTTTAGTTCCCTCAGAGGAGGTCTCCAAAAGGCGCTTCAAAGAAGAGGTAATTACTGTTACCAATTCTTTCATCTTTATTTCTTCTTCCACTTCTTCTTCTTAGGTTGTTTCATTATGAAGTAATAACATCAGTATCACTCATATACTGATATGTTATTATAAGTATGAAACAACCCTATTTCACCATCTATCTATCCTACGGAAAAAGAAATCACCGCGCGTGCGTACGTACGGAATACCGTCTCCACGCCGTGGTGTACTCTATTTTCCACCACCACCTTACATGGATGGGTATAATGTTGTAAAGAATAACTATACATAGTTATTAAAACATCATATTGATTCTGATATATTTTATAATCCACTCCAATTCAATTCAATATTTATGGAAATGATATCATCGCTCGTGCGTACGTACGAACTACCGTCTCCACGACGCGATGAGATTCATTCTCCATGTTAACCATTTTAGAATGATTATAAAGTATATATAAGAAATAATAATGAAATATATGAAATTATAAAGCTACTGGATTTATGTATATATATATGTATGTCATCTACTTACTTCCATTCAAGACAATAGGGAAAGGAAAACAACGTTCATGCGTACGTACGGACTACCGTCTCCATGAACGGTGTTTTTCATTTCATTTATCTATCTATTATATATATATATATACTGAATATATATGATATATAAATCATATTTTATATTCTGGAAGTAAGTAAATCATGATATAAGTAATAATAATGTCAATAACAACAAGTCAAAACACCTACGATAAATGAAACGATTTTACCCAAAACGCTTCTTTAACATGGAATTTACAAAAGAACGGGTAATATAATGTCATAAGTGAACCATATATGATATCATAACAATGAATATGATTCTGGAATAAGTCAATAAGATGATTTAAATCATTATACAGGAGTTTCGGACACTTACAAAGCAAGTCGGACATAAGGTAAGGGAAATATCACAATCTCATTTTTATCCGAGATTGTTTATTCGTAAGTATTTACTGGGGTGTATTTTATCATCCACATCCATGTTTCATCAATATGTAATATTATTTCCATCCACCTACAATTGTTTAAATCCATTTTTACCCTTCGGTGAGTTTTTAGTAAAAGAAATGAAAGGAATCTTTTGTCGTTTTTCGTACAAGGTACTTTTTGTCTTTTCCGACAAAAGTACGAGAAGAATGTTTTTTTATACGGCATGAATGGATTTCTAAAAAATTATTTCCAAGAAGATTAATTTACAAGTTTTCAATTTTATTTTTAATCAACTTCTTTTATTTTAAAGACGTATGACATGTTATGAAAGGAAAAATGTTTTTTTTTGAAGAAGAAAGGATATTTTCCTCAAGAATGGAGTTCAAGTGTTTTATCAAAATTATTTTCCATCTAAGATAATAAAGGGTTCTGTTTTTATCCCTATTATTACATTGATTTGATCAAGTTGTGATGAAATTATTTTTATGAATTCCTTTATCTTATATGAATTGATTTATGATGTCATGATGTTTCAAGAATCCCATTTTTGTTACATGTGTTATGCGATGATGTATGATTATGTGGCACACATAAGAAAGGATTCATTATAAGATGGGTGGGACCTATATCTCCCTCCAATGCATTGGGTAAAGATTTTATATCTCATGAGATAGACAGGGCTGGAACGGTAGGTTATACCGGTTCAGTGAAACAGGACTGAAACGAGGGTTACTCGATTCAGAAAGGGACTTTGTCCACTAAGATAGTCTTGGCAATTAGTCTTGACTAACAAGAAATGATTCTCTATGATTATGTGTGTATGCCACAAAGTTTCATGTTTTATGTTTTTATTATTGGGATTACTTTTTCACTGCTATGATTTATCCCATGATTATGAAATTATGCTCTCTTTTGCAGGTTATGATTTCCAAAATGCTATGTTCTTATGAATATGATGTGATTGATATTTATTTTGTTTACCCTTACTGAGCATTTGAGCTCACCCTTTTATGTTTTCTTTTCCCCAGGATATAAATAATGGTTTTAGGTAAAAAAAAGAGGAAGATCTTTATGGGAGATTTTGAAGATCTTTCACCACGATTAGAAGATTATAGTCCGAGTTTCCAAAGACACTAAACTATTACGGTCCTTGTGTGTGTTTTTTTGTAATGTACTAAGTATTCCGCAAAAGTAATGTAATGTCAATGTACGTCAAGATACGGGTCTCTACAGTTGGTATCAGAGGAAAGGTTTAGTCAACCTTTGGAAACTAGGATGCGAAAACGTTAGTGAGATCCCTAGAGATATTTCTAAGGTATGTCTAGGGATGTCTCTAAGGTTAAGTATACGTATAGTTTATAGTCCTAGAATTGCTCTAATGATCTTAGAATTTAACCTAAGATGTTAGATATTGAGGGTACTACCCCTTTATTATGTTGTTTTCCCTAGCATGATTTTTGCCTCTCACACTATTCTTTTGGGATTTTAGACGATGGCTGGAACCCGAAGGAACCGTGTTGATCAATGCAATGGACAATGCAATGATTGTCCCCCTGAGCAACCAAACGATATGGGAGCTGGAATGCAAAACCTTGTAGCCATGCTCACACAACTTTCTCAAGCTATGAATCATGCAGGACTTCCAAACGAGCAAAGGAAGGAGCAAAATTCTGTTGAATCCTTCATGAGGCAGCGTCCGCCTTCTTTCAGTGGGTCTACTGATCCATTAGTTGCTGAACAATGGATTAGTACTACTGAAAAGATAGTTTCAGTTCTTCAATGTTCTGAACATGATAAAGTCATCTTAGCAGTATATCGTTTGGAAGGTGAAGCTGATCAATGGTGGAATCTTATCAAGAATACGAGGCAAAGAGATGAAATTGATTCCATGGAATGGGACGAGTTCAAGAACTTGTTTTTCAGTAAGTACTTCCCTCGTATTCTTCGAACGAAGATGGAGAAGGAGTTTCTTGAACTAAAGCAAAAGGATGATGAATCTGTTGGTATATACGAAGAGAATTTTACAAGACTTGCAAGGTATGCATCTGGCATTATCATCCAACCTGAAAGTAAAGTTGATCGATTTTTCATTGGCTTAAAACCAAGTCTTCGAAGGGCATTAGCTATAAGAGACTTCAGTAGATATGAAGAAATTGTGCGTTGTGCTATCAAGGTAGAAATAGAAGTTGGTGTTACATATCCATCTCATGGTTTTGACAAGAAACGAAAGATGGAGTTCAAGGAGAAATCTCAGAATAATGGTGAAAAGAAGATGAATGTTTCCTTATGCACAAAGTGTGGAAAGAAGCATGGTGGAGATTGTCTTAAAGGGAATAGAAAATGTTTTAAGTGTGGAAAAGAAGGTCATCGAGCAGCTGAGTGTCGAAGTAATGGAAAAGGGGATTCTAATGAAGTGAATAAAGCAAACACTGCAGAGAACGCACAACCAACACTTCAATGCTTCAAGTGCAAGGAGATGGGACATTATGCCAATAAATGACCTAATCCAAGGGTTAGTGATGATCGACATGAGCAACCGCTTAAGGCAAAGGACAAAGGGAAGTCACATGCGATCACTATTGGCAATGTTGAATATGACAACGATGTGGAGGAATGATTAAGTTTTTATGTAATGGGATTCCAAAATAATGTTGTATCATGGAATATTGGAATATTTATGTATTGGTCTAATGTGGTATTCAAAGTGATTGAGATATTATGCGCATAATGAAGGGAAAACGAGAAAATGAAATGTTTAACAGTATTCATGAGCTCGTGATTGATATAAGGACTAAGTGATATCATGGTTTGAGTATATAGAATTTTGAGGATTTTGGTATGTGGAAAGTGTTAACTTTTAACTGCATTCAAGTTTTCACTAAGGTTCAATGGGTATTCAAGAGAGTACAAGATTAAGGCCTTTGAATGTTTGGAATGTGTCCAACAAGATATATCTTATGATATATGGGGATCAACGATGGTATTAAATCTCTGGTAATCGTTTTCACTATGTTATGAGAATGGACTGCAGTATTATGGATAGGACTAAAGATTGGAATGGATTATGTTGGACATAAGTTAGTATTGTTTAAGGATAGAAGTTTTTTCGATATTATTTATGGGATGTTATAGTAATATAGTTTTAGAAAAAGGAAAACCTGTAGGATGGGCGACAACCCATCGCTTCGGACAAGGCTGTGGGAATCGAACCCACAACCGAAGTGCGACTGGCCTTTATCTCCTACCACTGGCCTACAGGAAGTCCCTGTTTAGTAGAAACTAGTTTTAAAGTATAAGTCCATTTTAGGAACTATATATGATTAATCTCACTATAGATCGACTTATGTATATAATTTTTGCTAACCTTTTGTTTGAGACAGATGGAATGACCCGTCATTCTATCACATGATCTGCTAACACTTCACGAATAACAAATTCAACTTCATTTAAGAGATGAAGTGGAAATTTTTCTAGGCACGAACAATAGTGAGATTGTACCAAAATAAAGAAAGTATTTATTCCAATTCAAATTATCAACTTTAGGGAAATGATCTTGAAAACCAAAAATGTTGTCCTAGTGATCTTATACCTGATGAATCAGATGGTACCTTAGATCGTCACAAATTTATGGATTTGTGATTATTGGCTTTTCCATAGTCATGTTCTCTACCACTCTCCATCAGAACATGATGGTTAGATTTCTCTTCCATATCCATATTTTCACCTATGTGGAAACCCAATGATTAGTTTATTTGGGTAACCGTTACGTTTCACACTTTTGTTTTTAAAGATTGGTTTTGATATTCCTTTTTACGATGTGGGTTTCTATTAAAGAAACTTTCAAATAGTAAACCATTTATAACCCCGACGAATTTCGAGGGTGAAATTCATTTTAAGGGGGGTAGAATGTAACAGCCCAAGATTTTATAAAAAATATTCTTTTTAATTTTTTTTAATGTCTTGTGTTGTACGCTACACCAAAAGGAGCTTGCACAACACGCATCCTTGACTTGCCTTGCATTACACGCAATCGCGACCTTCCTCGATAGCGTGTGTAGTACGCAATAACGAGTTTCACTAAACAGCGATATGCTATTAAAATGTTATTAAAACTAGCCGTTATGAATAGTAATAACCACTTTTTAAAATTCTGTAAATCTTGTTTTTCAAAATGAACTTCATTTTTGGATTCGGAGTATCGAATTTAGCCTAAGGTGAAATTTTGGTACATTTCGGATAACTTTCATATTCTGATGAAAAGTGAAAATTTCTAAATTATAATTAAAAAACAACTTTTTTAATAGAAATAATTAATAGTGATAAATTATTAATTGGAGTAGTTTTAAAGTATATTTAGAATACATTTTTACAATTTAATACAATGTTGGTCATTGTATGTAATTGCACATTTAAACCAGACATAAACAAGTGTCAATCTTTTGATAGATATTGTTTCTTAAAAACACGCTATTTGTTTTAACAGCAGGATTTAATTATAAAATTAATTAATGCAACTTCTATGTTATGAATTTGGTAAAATAGACTTCATTTTTGAATTCGGAATATGAAATATAGCTTAGGATGAAATTTTGGCATTTTTCTGAAAACCTTCATTTTTTGATAAATAGTGAAACTACTAAGTGGTAGTTAAAAAACTGAATTTTTCATAAAACTTAATTTTACCGCTTCTGTGAATGGAATTTTAAAAATCCGAGAGACACGGTTGATGTCAGTAAGTAAAATGTGGTTCAATGAGATGAAAATAATTTTTGGTGAATAGTAACTTTTTACTTTTATTTACCACGGTTAAAAGTAAATAGGGTAATTAAGGGTGAGAATGATATTAATATTACCCTAACACATGTCCTAATTCTATTGGACAAGTGTATCTAGACCAAAAACAACCTTAAGTGTAAAATATTATCATTTAGGCCCACTTGGATTAGATTATGACATTTATTATTATTTAATTCAAAGAAGAGTTAAAAGAGTTAAAATCAACGTTTATTCACTAAATCATTTTTAATATGGGGTTATACATAAGATAAATTCGACTATAAATATTCATTAGAAATCTAAAACGATTTCCTACATAATGATATTTTATTTATAATTTTTAGACTTTAAATAAATTAATTTATTTATGACACAACGATGATGCAGTAATTACCCTTTTAAAGAAAATATTAACATAATTGATGTTATAAATACTCAAATGAATGTAATTTGAGACTTTTTATGAATTCCACTAATTTTCTAGGTTAATATGATATATTAGTGTTGATTTAATCAACTTGGTTCGAACATATAATTCTGTTATGACTTTCACAAAAATCATATATCAAATAGTGTCAAAATTGACACAAAATAGTTTTTAAATCAAATATTATATTATTAATTGTTATTTTATTCCTAAAAATCTAAGTTTCGGCAAAATGACTTAGATAAGGATATGTATATTAATAATAAACAATTTGGGGTTCGTTTGGCATGTTATAGTAAGTGTATTAACCATATAGTGAAAGAAAACAAAAAGACACGGTAAAAGTTAAATTATTTAACTTAGAGTTAAATCTAATTGATAAGGTTAAAATAAGAACCTAAACTTGTCTAAATCCTATTGGTTGATAGTATTTCGACCCATCCCCACTTTAGCTTCGAAATAAGACCCTTTGGAACCATTATAAACCGATTTTTACTTTAATATAAAATAATATTTTGAGATATTCCTAAGGTGCCCCTCTCCTCCCTTATAAAAGGGCACCTCCTCCCCCTCCTCCTCACACCAATTTGAGCACTCAAGCTCGGCCAAACCCTGCCAAAATATCTTCTCCACTTCCCTAGCAACATCCTAGAGGTTCTGGTCTTCCTCAAAGACCAATTTTAGTTCCCTAAGAGGAGGTCTCCAAAAGGCGCTTCAAAGAAGAGGTAATTACCGTTACCAATTCTTTCATCTTTATTTCTTCTTCCACTTCTTCTTATTAGGTTGTTTCATTATGAAGTAATAACATCAGTATCACTCATATACGGATATGTTATTATAAGTATGAAACAACCCTATTTCACCATCTATCTATCCTACGGAAAAAGAAATCACCGCGCGTGCGTACGTACGGAATACCGTCTCCACGCCGTGGTGTAATCTATTTTCCACCACCACCTTACATGGATGGGTATAATGTTGTAAAGAATAACTATACATAGTTATTAAAACATCATATTGATTCTGATATATTTTATAATCCACTCCAATTCAATTCAATATTTATGGAAATGATATCATCGCTCGTGCGTACGTACGGACTACCGTCTCCACGACGCGATGAGATTCATTCTCCATGTTAACCATTTAAGAATGATTATAAAGTATATATAAGAAATAATAATGAAGTATATGACATTATAAATCTACTGGATTTATGTATATATATATATGTATGTCATCTACTTACTTCCATTCAAGACAATAGGGAAAGGAAAACAGCGTTCATGGTACGTACGGACTACCGTCTCCATGAACGGTGTTTTTCATTTCATTTATCTATCTATTATATATATATATACTGAATATATATGATATATAAATCATATTTTATATTCTGGAAGTAAGTAAATCATGATATAAGTAATAATAATGTCAATAACAACAAGTCAAAACACCTACGATAAATGAAACGATTTTACCCAAAACGCTTCTTTAACATGGAATTTACAAAAGAACGGGTAATATAATGTCATAAGTGAACCATATATGATATAATAACAATGAATATGATTCTGGAATAAGTCAATAACATGATTTAAATCATTATACAGGAGGTTCGGACACTTACAAAGCAAGTCGGACATAAGGTAAGGGAAATATCACAATCTCATTTTTATCCGAGATTGTTTATTCGTAAGTATTTACTGGGGTGTATTTTATCATCCACATCCATGTTTCATCAATATGTAATATTATTTCCATCCACCTACAATTGTTTAAATCCATTTTTACCCTTCGGTGAGTTTTTAGTAAAAGAAATGAAAGGAATCTTTTGTCGTTTTTCGTACAAGGTACTTTTTGACTTTTCCGACAAAAGTACGAGAAGAATGTTTTTTTATACGGAATGAATGGATTTCTAAAACATTATTTCCAAGAAGATTCATTTACAAGTTTTCAAGTTTATTTTTAATCAACTTCTTTTATTTTAAAGACGTATGACATGTTATGAAAGGAAAAGTGTTTTTTTTAAGAAGAAAGGATATTTTCCTCAAGAATGGAGTTCAAGTGTTTTATCAAAATTATTTTCCATCTAAGATAATAAAGGGTTCTGTTTTTATCCCTATTATTACATTGATTTGATCATGTTGTGATGGAATTATTTTTATGAATTCCTTTATCTTATATGAATTGATTTATGATGTCACGATGTTTCAAGAATCCCATTTTTGTTACATGTGTTATGCGATGATGTATGATTATGTGGAACACATAAGAAAGGATTCATTATAAGATGGGTGGGACCTATATCTCCCTCCAATGCATTGGATAAAGATTTTATATCTCATGAGATAGACAGGGCTGGAACGGTAGGTTATACCGGTTCAGTGAAACAGGACTGAAACGAGGGTTACTCGATTCAGAAAGGGACTTTGTCCACTAAGATAGTCTTGGCAATTAGTCTTGACTAACAAGAAATGATTCTCTATGATTATGTGTGTATGCCACAAAGTTTCATGTTTTAAGTTATGATTATTGGGATTACTTTTTCACTGCCATGATTTATCCCATGATTATGAAATTATGCTCTCTTTTGCAGGTTATGATTTCCAAAATGCTATGTTCTTATTAATATGATGTGATTGATATTTATTTTGTTTACCCTTACTGAGCATTTGAGCTCACCCTTTTATGTTTTCTTTTCCCCAGGATATAAAGAAAGGTTTTAGGTAAAAAAAAAGAGGAAGATCTTTATAGGAGATTTTGAAGATCTTTCACCACGATTAGAAGATTATAGTTCGAGTTTCCAAAGACACTAAACTATTACGGTCCTTGTGTGTGTGTTTTTGTAATGTACTAAGTATTCCGCAAAAGTAATGTAATGTCAATGTACGTCAAGATACGGGTCTCTACATACGGAGCCTCAATCCGTGACGCCGTCTTCGGCGATGCCGTCTTCCTCGACGTCGTTTTCCCATGACAATCCTCGTTCGACGACTTCATTGAGGTAGGGGTTTGATTTTATTCGTGAATATTCTTTGCCGTTCATGGTAAGATTCTTGGGGCCACTTTTTATCAATTTAACAGGAAGTGTTCAGACCACACGAACACGGCTGACCCTCCTCCCCCTTTTGTTGTTGTCTTCGTTACAGCTTGAACGAAGGTGGCGCGGTGCAACAGAACAACGCGGAAACAAGGAGAAATGTGGAGAAGAAATGTGGCTCTATCACACCATGCCGTTGAGGCCAAATGAAGCGGCGGCCGGAGTTGGGCCACGGTGAAGGGGCGCGGCGCCGTCGCGCCGCGCCAGTGAACCAGGAAGAGGCCGCGCCCGGAGCAAGGCCGCGGCGGAGGGGCGCGACGCCATCACGCCTCACCGGTCGTACAAAGCCGCAGCGGTGTGTGGAGTGGCGGCCGGAATTGCCGACCGGTGGCGCAAGGAGGGCGGGTCCCACGAGGGGGGTCCCGTAGTGGAACACCGGCTGGCCAAACCAGCCGGCCGGTTTATAAGAAATCCGGGGGTCGTAACACACGGCTGGAAAAGGGCGGGCCCACCATGAGGGGAGGGGGTGTTTCTCAATCAATGGGCGGGGATACGCCCCCCCCCCCCCCCTCCTCCGTATCTCGCTCGGCAAATTGGCAGAGCTGACTAGATGCGCGGGCCGCACCCGGGCCTGGCCAACCGGCCGCGCCCAGGCCGGACCGGCCGCACCGGGTCGTGACGCCCAGGCCGGGACGCGTCGGCGGGGCCGGGCCACGCCCATCGGGCCGAGTCGCGCCCTAATGGGCCGGACCCGGATCTGAGTCGGGTCGACCCGGTTCGGGCCAACCCAGGGGGTCTTGGGTTGGGTCAGTCCGGGCCCAAATCCCCCTAAAACCGGACAGGTTCGTTAAAATGACAGTATCATGGGCTACGAGCCTCAGATCGATGCACCGTCAGTTGTGATGAAATCCTTTGATCGAGACGGTCGTTTCGATATCATACAGTCAATGTTTCGAAGATCTTGGGGTACAGTCGGGTTGGTTTGAGCACGAAACCAACCAGGACCTCAGAGAGGAACCGCTTATAACATGAGTTTCGGACGTCCGGTTGACGTGCCTTCGACTTTGTTAGATTCCTCTTAGTTAGACGAACCTTTTGGATTAATCCGCATGAGGTTTTGATGCAGTTGGAGTATGTTCGGGTTGGTTTTGACATAAAAACCAACCGGGCCCTGGAATGAAAAAGCCATTAACTCTCAGACCGGGCGTCAGATTGACACGCCGTCTATCGCGTTGTGTTCCTATTGACATGACAGAACTTTTTGATACATCCACTATGGTCTAAATGACAGTTGATGTATCGACCTCTTGGCTCGTGGAGCGGACCCTCCCGGAATGAGCGTGCTGTGTGCGGAAACGCTAGAGCTGGCTGAGACAAGACGACTGCTGATCGATCGACTCAGAGTGTTTCGATAGCCCAGTGGGGAGTGCTTGGTTGTATCGGCCGACCCACGGCAGAGGAGTGCTTTGTTGTAGCGGTAGACCCATGGTACTCAATAGAAAGAGTACCTCTGTATGCTATAAGGGGGGAGCGCTTGGTTTTAGCGGCAGTCCCATGGTGGGAAGCGCATGGTTGTAGTAGTAGGCAAACAGTACTCGACAGGTGCAGTACTACAACAGCCCAAGGTTAGTGAGAATCGCTTGGTTGTAGTGGCAGGACCACTGTACTCGATAGAGGTGGAGTTCCCCAGCATCTATGGGTTCAACGGTGAAGATTATCATATTGGAATCCTTTGTGGGTTCGATAGTAAAGACATTAGTACTGGAATCCTATGTGGGTTCGACGACAATGAAAACCATATTGTAATCCTCCATGGGTTCTATGGTGAAGATTTTCGTACTGGAATACTAAGTGGGTTCGACAATGACGACAACCGTATGGGAATCCTCCATGGGTTTGGTGGTGACGACTACTATACTAGTATCCTATGTGGGTCCGACAGCTTAGCTGGTTTAGTATCCTATGTGGGTCCCGTCTTCGATGAATCCGTGGCTACATCTGATCATCTCAATCAACTTACGAAGAAGTATATCTGTGTGTGCTGAGTCTTGGCTTTTGATCTTTATCTTGAATATGGTTGTAATGTTTTCCTGTGTGGTCTTGTAGTTATCTCCTATGTGGACAGTGTTGTGCACTCCGTCGTCGACTTGCAGTGTTCTCCTGTGTGGACTGAGTTGTGCTCACCTATGTGGATTTGTTGAGTTCTCTTGTGGGATGAGTTGTGTTCTCCTATGTGGACCGGGTTGTACATGGGATTTGGAGCCAAAGACGAACTGGATTTTATGACTTAGGTATATGTATGGGAATATACCTAAGTAGAGTTGGTTTTTACTTCATCATTGTATCATTCCTTTTTGGATTATCCTTTGTAGATTCTAGGGGACCTTTGGGGGTCTCGGGGTCCCTACTGAGTAGTGTATAATCACCCCTACACGGTCTATGCCCGTACAACGTTGTGTTGGATGCAGACGATGGACAGTGCTGATCGTGGTTGAGGCTTGTGGAGCAAGTCGGTACCTGGAGGTGAACCACTGGGCGGGACATATACGGAGCGGGCGGCTGGACCCGAGGAGCTGAGGAGTATATCTGTACCCACCATTCAGGTGGTACTTCCAGTGGATGACACGACGTTGCTTCTTTACTTTCAGTTGATATACTTTCTTTCCAGTTGTACTTTACATTCAGTTTGGGTTTGTATTCTGGCCCATCTACTTTCCACACTTACATTTGTACCCATTTTTAAAAAGTGTTTACTTCTGCTGGTTTACTCTATGGTGTTTGTTTACTTTATAAAGGCAATATCTTCCCCTTTTTCGGGATTTACACCTTAGTGCTAGTCGCCATCCCATGGCCTATGGAAGGCGGGATTGGGGTATTCATTGAATGGGTCCTGAGGATGGGTCGTGACATAATAGCCCTAAAAAATATCCCCAATAATATTATATCGATGTTTCCTTTTTGTACATGTAGAATAAATCTATGATAAATGAATTAAAAATAATTTTAATAATCCTACAATAATATATAAATAATATTATTATTTTGAACAATTTAATAATCTTGTTTAAATCCATTCAAACCACTTTAAATAATGTCAAATAAATTCCTAAAAAAATTGACTCCCAATAAATCATGAATATTTGAAATCATTTTATTCAAAGCGATTCATAATGTCATGTATAAATAGGAATTATTTAATCTGTTTCATGTTATCCTTTTAATCAAATGTAAAAAAACATTATAATGATATATACTTCCATCGAGGTAGTCCCAGAAATCATGGATAATATATTTAAATAATACTTCGTCATTGAAATTCATACATAGGATTACTACATGTAACAAAAAAATACCAATCATAGGTATAAACTACGTAATGTATGGTTCCTTATCCATAATTTCATTTTCACGTAATGTAGGGATCAAAATTTAATATAGGGATAATGATCCATACATTCATCCTTGTCAGCATAAAATTAGAACGTGACATTGATTAACTAT
Organism: Viscum album; assembly: GCA_963277665.1. Lineage (NCBI taxonomy): Eukaryota > Viridiplantae > Streptophyta > Magnoliopsida > Santalales > Viscaceae > Viscum > Viscum album. The sequence continues at coordinate 1,517,195,519 of OY728163.1, forward strand.
ACGTTCAAATTCCATGACATAGGGATGCAAATTTTAAATCTGGAATCAAACATACGGTTTCTAATCTATACGATAATTCATTAGCATAGGTTTCAATCCTTATGTTTGACTTATCAATGTAGGGAATGAACAATGTTTCTAGAGAAAGTAATCAACTTAACTTCATACTTCACTAATTTCATTGAGCCCTTTAACATCGGATTCATCCCTAGTCCCACTGGACTTATTTTTATTAAATATAAATATATTTCCAATGATTCATGAGTCAAATAAATAAAACTTCAAAATCCCCCGATATCTTTGAAAAACAAAACCAATAATATTCTGTAAAACTATTACTGGAAAACTCCATTCCCAATATTTGGATAATTTCTTGACCATCCAAAAGACTTTTTTAGCATTTGATGTAATCTTATTAAATAAAGTTAAACTAATTTTTGTTTCATCTCCCATGTTCCAAACGATTCTAAAATCCATAGATGTTGCAGAAAAATAAATACTAATGGTTTTCAAATCTGTTCACTGAACCTTTGTAAAGAAACTATAGAATCTTTGGTGATTTTTTAGAGTATCCAAAAATCCATTTCATACTTCCAAATAAACTAATATTGTTTAGATAAACTTCTTATATATCCAACAGTATTATTCTCTTTGAAATCTATTCCATATAGCTTGAGATATCATCAATGTTCAAAATTTAATTTAATCTGAAAACATCAATTTCACATGAACATCATGGAACAAATTCGGTGAATTTTTTCACCATTGAAACAATTGAAATATCTTTTGACAAAAATAGATGAAATACATATAATATTATTATCTTTACAATGGAATAAACTTCATATGAATATGGTCATTATTTCATTATCTATAAAATAAATACTTTGATGTAATAAATCTGAAATACATGAAAAATTTATTAGAAATAAAATATGTATGGGTTGATGTAATTATCAAAACTATATCAAAATTATATTGGCAAGGTTACACTCATCAATAATCATATAATGAGTAAATTCCATTGAAAACATATTTTTCTTTAGAAATATACTCCAACTATCATTCCACCTTTTCACCATGGACCTTTGATCCATTGTCAAAACCAAAATTATAATAGATTAACAACCCCTTCTTATTCATTTAATTATTTATTCTTGTCCATTTCATTTCATCATATTTATAATATTTCTCACTAAATTTAATGTTACTAAAATTTTGATAATTATAAGACGTGTATTTATTTTCCATTACCTCAACATTATGCACATGAGTATTTGAATAAATCTCCTAAATATATTAATATGAGCCCTATCTTACTTCTGGAATATCATTTTGGATGTTATGTTTTAGGTTTTTCATTTTCCACTCTGTTTTAAATAATTTCTATGGAATAACTTCATACTCATTCACTAATTATTTAACCTTTTCTTATATCTCAATATTCAACTTCTTCTCTTCAATGAGAAAGCTAAAATTTCTTTCATGAACTTTGAAAACTTTTATCATGTAATTTTTCATATTTTATGACGATTGATCATTATTCATTATATTCTTATTCTCTTTTTTCTTGATTTGGAATATTTAATAGATATTCCCTGACATATCACTTAATAATTAACTATATTTGAGTTTCATCCATGCTTTCATCCCTTTTTCTCTCATCACTATTAAAATAGAAAATTTTCAACAATTTTATTGCACGTTTTAAATTCACATATATCCTCATCATCAAACATAGAAAATAAATATATCATTTAAAAAAATATCAACATTATATTTTGAAGAAAACATTGAAATGTATTGATTTGAATATTTAATATTTATAGGAACCCTTATATTCTAATTATAATCTTTACATTCATCATCTTTATTCATATTCCAAAAATTTACTTTGGAAAATCCAATAGCTCAATAATTGAAGCACTTATGTAGTATATTTCTCCATTACTTATATTTTTATCTTCTCAAAATTATTTAAATGAGTGAGATGGTTTTGTAAAATATCATTTCAATTTGTTCTTATTATTCATAATCCACTTCATCCACAAAAAATCCATCCTCACTATTCTCTTATTTCCATACATTGATTTATGTTTCTTTATTATCCACACTCTTCTTATAAAAAAAATTCCATTCCCCATTTCATAAGTACTTAAAATGTTATTGAATTCATCCAACAGAGGTGTGACAAAATAAGTGTATCTGTGGTATAAAAATTCATATAAAATCTTTATAGAAAGGTCTATAGAATCATTTTTACAACCATATAATCCTTAAAATTATTAGAACACCGAGTTATGGAGATCAGAATTTTATTTTCTCAAGTGATGAAATTATGAACTGTGTAATAATAATATATCTTAATATATTCTTATTTCAATATCCAAAATTTTAGTACTGGTTGATTTAGAATATCATTTCCATTAAAAATATTTTCTAAATTTATTTGAAATTCCCTTTTCTATTATAATTCCTTTTGCTTTAAGAGAGTTATTTTCTAAAAGGGGGAAAATATGGATTTCAAACCATGAACTTCATTCTTCAAAATCATTATATCAACAACATTCATCCAAAAAACTTCAGTATGAACTGAAAATATTTTTTTAATATCCTAAAAATCATCCAAGATAATTGATAAACATATGGTAGCATCCAATATTTCCGTATGAAATAATTTTTACCCTAAAATGTCTAAGTATCATTGTTATTCATTGTATTAATGTATTTTATATCAAATACATAAATTTAAAACATTAAAATTCAAAAATAAAGGAACTTATCTTCTCACTAAACTCAAAATAGGTGATTTTTTTAAATAAAAACTAGATACTCTAGTAACACATGAAAAATGGTTCTCTTGTAATGTATAATATATCGTAGAGGAGGTTTGAATTAGTGAATTTAATTGAATTTTTATTTTTCATTCAAATTTATTTTACATTAGTGGATGTTAATAAAAATATACTATATAAAACACACACAATCATTAATGAATACACATTTCTAGTAAAATGTATTTTTACAAGTTTTATTACACAAAACAAGTAGCTATATAATTTACAAGATCTGTAAGAAACATGATCATGCATTCTAATAGAATCACCATGTGGATAAAAAATGACCACATGTTATTATCCAATTCATGATACAAATTTTTTACCCTAAAATTTATAATTTTTTTCACCGAAATGAAAATTAAAAATATGAGATAAAAATTAGATTTTCTTCACCAAGAATAGACATCCATCAAGTTATTGTTGTATTTTGTTCCTCTTTTTTATTCTTATTCAGCCTCTTCTTCCTCTTCTCCCTATTTTTCTTATTTTTTACTAATTCAATACACTTACTTATCATCCAATCCACTTCTTTATATATTTATTTATATATTACAACTCAATCTAAATTAAAAATTTAAACATTAGTGGATGAATTCAACTTCATCCATTTCCAATTATCTTCTAACCATCATATCCTTCTAAGACTTCTAGACACCATTGGATATGATTGAGGGTTTAAAGGATCGAATTGGAGAATTCTTTTAAGTGAAAAGATTATCATATCAATAAAAACCTTGAGTTATATATTTTCCATGTATCATGGATTGCATCATTAAATTGTGGAATGGTTATCACAATCATAACATGTACAACTGTTTTCATGGTGTGGAAAAAATAGTTCTCCTTCAACTATTTACAAACAACATCATATATTGTGATTTTAATATATTCTCTATGTTATGGATACTTTTTCATTAAATTGTATATATGCACTTATTCTCACAAACTCATCAATATGGTGTGATCATATTCTTAATAGAATAATCTATCATTTCATAGTATAAACTTTCTTTTCTCGAACAACCTAAAATTTCTCACCTGTATTCTGTCTGACATGACTTCGGTATGTGAAGTAATAATATATTTTCATTGAAAATAGTTTAAACGTGAAAAATTGTGGCCTTTAACTTTTGTATTTCCATTAATTCATAAAGGAACTTATCTTAAACTATGTATCATTAATCATAAAATGAATACATAAACCCAATAGTTATGCTATAATTTTGTCAAACTTATGTAACATTGTATCAGGACCATCATATTTTTAGTGATATTCCTCTAAATTAGAAAAAAATCACTAGATCTATGTATTTCCAATTGTAAAATCCCCATTGATATTAGGAATATTCAAATCATCTTCACAAAAAATTAATCGATATTATTCAATTGATTTTGAATATGTTACATTCATTTAACAACTTATTGATATAGTAAAAATAAAATACTACACATATCATATATAATAGTATTTAAATTCACTTTTATAAACTACCCTATGAAAAATTCTTCAGTTCTCGAGGATATATCACCATTATCTCTGAAAATATAATTTTAACTCTCTAATCTCAAAAATACCAAATCTATTTGGTCTTAAAATGTGTTATTTTATGTTCATAAAATTTACAAGTGAATTTTATTATTATTTTTTTCCAAAATTCATCATTTTAATATGTTTTCCATATTTAGAAAAGCTAAAAATATGTATAAATAAATATTAAGGGATCATTAAGAACTTATTCATAAACATTCAATGTATTTTTTGATATTTTTTTTGTATTTATTCATATAATTTTTGAAGAACCATTTTTATAATTTGTCTTTAACAATGTTTTTGTATTTGTTAACAATGATCCTTTTTGTAAAATAATTTTTTATTATTTAAGAATCAAACATAATCCATCATAATGATATTTGTAAGAAAGTTTAATGTTTCTGAATGTTTGAATCCAAATATAAAGGGGGAGAAATGTTTTTTAAAATGAAAGATTGTTTTTAAAACTCAGAGTATCAGATCCGTCTACATAAGATTCATATCATTGAATCCAAATGATTTAGGGGTAGAAATTGTTATTTTCTCTAATTTTTTCATTTATTAATATGAGAACCAAATAATTTCTTGAGTTAGAAAGTCATAAGTTTATGTATAAATATTTTATAATGTCGATGAAGAGGTTTTTTGAAGAAACTAATGTTAAGAGTTATATCAAACTTTTTTGCTTTATTGGTCATAAATTTATGAAAAATCATGAAAACTATCATGATAAAATATTTTGAAGAAATTTTGTTGATGTTTAAATAATTTTATAGTTTCATTATGTGAATTCCATTGTAATGGTATTTCCATGGTCATGGGAAAATCCATCTTAATGGGAAGATCCATTGTAATGGAAAAATCCATTATAATTGAAATTCTATAGTAATGGGAATTCAATCGTAAGGAGATAAGAAGGAAATATAAATAGTAATGAGATGTGAAGGAAACATATTTATAATAAGATGATTACAAAGATGAATCAAAAATAAAATTCCAGAAATTATATGAAGAATTGAAGTGTTCAAACTTGAAATTCAATTTTGCATAAATATTAGACAAATCTAAGTATAATTTAAGAATTAAAAGTTGATGTTTATGCGTGAGGTATTTTCTGAGTTTTTAAATATGAGGAATTATGGAATGTTTTCATGTTTCTAGCTCCTAATTTTCTAATTCACCTGTAAATACTTTCTATGGTCAATCACTCATTAGTGACATTTCATTGAATTGGAGTAGGCAAAGTGCTTAAGAAATCAATTGAAATTCATTTCGAAATATAAATTGTGTGAGTAAGATCATATAACTAAATGTTTTTTTACCATAATGAGAATGTTTGTATTGAGAGGGGACATATTGAGAAGATCATATTTGGTCAATCAAATTGAGTCAAGCAGACTGAAGAAGAAAATATTAAGCATTAGAGAAGAGTTTGAGTTTCAAGTTTATAATGGGTTCATCATATTGAGTCCATCATATTGATAGAATCATATCAGTAATCCTCTTATTGATATAATTACTTCCGGAATCATCGTATTGATAAAATTTGATCCATCCAAATTGGACTAAGTATTTACAATAACAATTTTTTGAGCACTTTCACCAAATTATTTATTCCTTTGTTTGGATAATTTGTTTTAAAGAAAATTTTTAAGATAATGGAGTCCTTGAAATATTTTCTATTGGATGATATAATGTTTCTTATGGGATTTGGAACAAGTTGTATTAACATCTTCATAATAGTGGATTTACATATACCCATGGGAGTAGATATGGAAAGGATGTAGGTTCTGACACTGAGGCCAAACCTTATAAATCATGTGGTCTTTACTTTCTTTCCTACTTTTCCATACCTCATTAATTACTAAAATTTGATAAGAAAATAAATATTAACAGAGTTTAGGGGTTATGTTTAAAAAAATCTTATAAAAAAATGAACAATTGATTTAACCCCCCCCCCCCTTCTCAGTAGTTATTTGATCCATTAGAACTTTAATTGGAATTAGAGGGAAGGTTCCACTGTCAAATCCTTATCATAAAAAATCTAAATTATGTAAATAGTAGAGAAATTCATATATTTTTTGGGGAAAATTATTATGTGTGGAAAAATAGGATTATTCCTTATATCCTATCTCTTGGCCTAGAAGTTGTTGATGCTGCTACTATTAGTTTTACACCTATTTAGAAAGGCTATCCTATAATGTTTTCTACTAATATAAATATATAAGTAGGTGGGAAGTATTAAAATCCAATCCTTATTTTTTGTCGTTGAATGTTTATCAAATTTTGATACGTATCAATACATAAAAAAGTATGTGGGAAAATATGTAATGTGTTTTCAAAGGTAGTATTAATAATAAGGAATAAATGATTTAAATATAACGTAGTAAGTAGGAATACATCATTATGAGAGATAATGAAACTATTTATGAATACTTAACTAGATAAAATGAAAGTTTTTTCAACATGAGAGGATTTAATGATTTCTTGGAAGATTTTACAATTTTGAAGAAACTTATTTCAAACTACCCAGATAAGTTTGATTCTCAAATTTCGTCTATAGAATCTATGTATGATTTATCTCTTGATAAATTACATAACATTCTAGTGTCATATAAAATGATGAAACCTCCGATGTTTAAAAAGAGGATAAAAATTAAAATACATTATGAAGATATTAGAACGATGAAAATCCAATATATTGAAGAATATGATCCTTTTGGATCTGATGATAAGAAGGATGATGAGTTGAATAAATAAATATGGTCTCTTATATCCAAGAACTATCGAAGAGGAACTGAAAATTATTCAGGTAAACATCCTTTAAAATGTCTTGAGTGTGGTGGAATCAGAAACATTTTTATGAATTACTCTATGAATAAATTTGGAGAATGTTGAGATGATTCTAATGAATAACCTCAAGAAATAAATTAGAGTAATGAATAAATATTGTGAATAAGTTTCTAATGGAAGAAAATATTTTATAAAGTAGGAGGAAGAATAAATTCATGAAATCTTAAGTTACAAACATAGAATTGATGAATAAGAAACAAATGGTTGAATATATAAATATGAAGTTGGCTAAAAATGAATAATAAGTTAAGGAGTTTCAAAAAAACTTCTTAAGTCTAAAATTGCCTTGAGTATTACGAATGAAATTTTCAACAAAGATTCAAAAAAATATTATACTTCTAAGGTTGTTGAGAAAGCTCAATATAATGACCCAATGATGTCTTATCATACAAAAAATAATGTTTAATCTGATTCTTTTAAAATTTTAGGTTTTGGAAAAAGTATTGGGAAATATTTGGTGGATATAGTATATTAAAACCTATAAAATATACAAATGTAGAAAACTCACTTAAAATAAAATATAGTCCATGTCTCAAGTATGTCAGATCTAAAAGTATTTATCAACATCAATAATGATTCTATAGAGAATGATCGTTATTGAATATATAATAAAGATTTTATGGCTATTTTTAGTGTTATAAAATCTATGGGAATAGAAGTTATAATTGTTTTCAAAATTTATCTCTTCCTGGAATATGTTTTGAGAAAAGTGGAAGAAATAGAGATAGTAGAACGAGTAACTTTCCTATGTTACAAAAAGATAAAAAGGAGAATTGTCAAGATTTTAGAAAATTTTAACAGAAAATAAATTTTAATGTTTGGAATTTTTTGGAATTTGTTATTAAGATGGCCATCATGCTGGAAGATGTATGACACTCCTTTCAGAGCACATTTCGTATGATATAAAATAAAAGGAAGCTGAACATAAGAAAGTAGTGGAATGATCTTTTCATTTTGAGAATGATTTGAAAGTAAGTAAAAAGAACAATCCATGGATATGTGATAGTGTGTTTTTATCACACATTATAGGTGATATAAAAATCTTGAAACTTTTTGAATGTAATTATGGAAGAGAAGTCTCCTTTAGTAATAATAGTTCCTTAAAAATGAGTGGAATTCGAACAGTTGAGATTTAAGTATAAAATTTTAAATATAAAGAAGTTTTATTTTTTAATCGAAAAATCATAACTTACTTTTTGTAATTCAACATTCTGATGATTGAAAATAAGTTGTTTTTAGGAAATATTTTTGTATCATCAAAAGTATGAAAGATGTAATAGTTATTAAAAAAGGAGAAATAACCTGTGAGAATCTATTCAAAATAAGATAATTCAAAAATTCATGTTACTTGAGTGGGAATGATGAATAAAAATTGTGGCACCAAATATGTGAACACCATGGGTAGAAAAAAAAGAATAAAATTTCTAATGTTGATGTCATTTAGAATTTTTCTGAATTAAACAGATGAGATGATGTTTTTTGTATTGCTTTACAGAAAAGAAAAGATGACAAAAAAAATTCATAAGAGAACTGAGATTCAATCTACCAGGCCTATTGAACTTATTCATTTTGATTTATATGGGATAATGAAAATCACTCAACAAATAAAGATTTATACTTAATCTCTTTTATTAACGATTTCACTCAGTTAAAAAATATCATGTTTATGAAGCACAAGTAAGAGGATATTAAAATATTCAAATTATTTAGAAAATATATTGAGAATGAAATGGGTGTTTTCATAAAGAAGTTGAGAACATATAATGGTACCAAATTCACTAAAAACACTTTTGAAACTTATCAATGAAATCATAGTATCAAACATCAATATAGTTCTCTTTATACTCTATAATAAAATGGCTTTTCAGAAATAATGAATAGAAGTTTGGTGTAAATGGGAACAAATATGTTATAAGAATAAAAAATTTCAAAATTAAATTGGATATAAGCTATTATTACTTCTGTAAATGTTGAAAATAGATGTTTTTTGAGACCAAAAACCAATATGACTCCTCCTGAAATACGGTATAATAAAAAATCATTAAAATACTTTAATTTTTTTGAATTCTTTGTTTTCTCAAAATAAAAAAAAATTGTAAATTTTTATGAGAAAGAAGAGGAAGGAAATTTTATAGGTTATTTACAATATAAAAGAAGTTAGAGCTGTTGGAATAAATGTTTACAAAATTTGGTAGACTCATATATTGTGAATGTAATTGAAAATTAAAGTTCCTAAATTTTTTTTGAGAATGATGAGGATTAAAAACTAGATTTTTAGAAATATTTTAGAAGTAATTCAAAACAAACTTATTAAAATTAAAAATAATCGTGCAATGATAAAATTTCATCTAGGAAAGAAACTTATAAATATCTTACCTTAGAAAAACATGTTTAATACAAAAAAATTATTGGGAATCAGATGGATTTGGTTCAAACTAGAAAGATTTTGATATTAGAATATCAGAATTCACTTATCTCTATTGTTGAACCAAGGTCAATTTCAGAGGCTATTCAACAAAAATAATGGATGAATACTATGAATGAAGAGTTTTATTATATTTTTAAGAACAAAACATGGGAATTTTTTTCTTTTCCATCAAATAAAAATGATATCGGAACCCAATGGGTTTATAGAAAGATGTTAAATGAACGTGGAGAAGTCTCAAGAAACTAATTCAGGCTTATTTGTAATGTCTATATATAGGTGGAAGGTGTTTATTTTGAAGAACGTTTTTCCACGGTTGCAATATTAGAAACTATTATAATGTTTCTTTCAGTGTCCGCACATTATAATTACAAAGTTTATCCAATCGGTGTAAAATCAGCTTTCTTAAATAGTGAAATTGGGGAATAATTTTACATTGAAAAGTCTGGTGGATTTCTACTTAATGTGGATGATATCAAATTTTGTAAATTAAGGAAATATATTTATGGGATGAACCAATCTTAACATGATTGGTATTCAAAAATTATTATTTTTTAGAATGTTAAACTTGTATGATGTAAAAAGTGATAAAAAATTATATGTGAAATATTTTGACTTAGGAAATCTAATTATAATTATTTATAAGGATGATTTAATTTTTAATGGGGATAGAGATGATGGTTTTAAAATAAATTGGGGAAATGATGAAGAATTTTTAATTTTTTATGTTAGGATAATTATCTTTCTTCCTTAGATTACAAGTTTAACAAAAAGGAAAAATAAATTTTCTAATCTCAAGAAAAGTATTCCAGGGAATTGATAAATAATTTTTGGGATGGTAGAATAAAAATAAGTTGAAAATCTTATTTTGGTGAGGACAAATCTATGTAAATATAAATCTGTAATAATTGTGAATCAGAAAGACTTTCAAAATCTAGTATGAATTCATTTTTACCTTAGAGCCTCAAGTACTGATATTATTTATGTTGTAACATTTTATGCCAGGTATCAATTTATTTATAAGTATTTGCATATTTTGGAAGCAAATTGGATTAAAAGATATATTAAAGGAACAACTACGCATGGGTTTTTATATGAAAGTAATAGTTATATTAAGTTTCATGGTTATAATGATGCTAATTGGGCTGGAGATTGTAATGATTGAAAATCAACTTGAGGAAGAAAATTTTTCTTGGGTGAATGTTTTGTGAGTTGACATAGTAAAAAACAATGATCTGGAAGTTTAAGGAAAACTAAATTGGGATATGTTGCAACTACTCAGTATTGTACTTGAATATTGTGGATAAAATTTCATCTAGAAGATTTGAATGTAAAATTTTCTAAACCATTGATGATACTTTGTGATAATAAATGTGCAATTGATCATTCTAATAATATTTTCCATTATTAAAGATCAAAACACATTGATATAAAGTTTCACTTTATAAAAGGTAATGTTAATGATATATATGTTTTACTGTAATATATTTCAACAATTTATTAGATTACATATATCCTTACAAAAGAAATTCCAAAATAATGGTTTATGGAATTGAGGTTGAAACTTCATGTTCAGCCTCCTCCCATGTCTTCCTAGATCTCACAAGTAGGTTGTCCCACCATGATTCAGATTATGTTGACAAAGGGGGATAGAAAGTAACAACATTTTACTTTTTGAGATGTTTTTTACGTATCTTTATTAAATGATTATAATGATATGGTTATTATAAAATGTTGGAGAGAAAAATTAAAGTGAGAGAAAAATAAAATTAATACAGAAAATAAAAGTGAGAGAAAATAAAAACAAGTGATATTTTATCTTTACGTAACCGTAAAATTTTCTTTCCATTGAGTGAGGGAATTAATTCCAAAAATTACTTTATCTAGTAGTGTGGTGTTAGGACAATCCCTTTGTGAAAGGATATGTTTTGATAAAATTCAAAAACACGAGTTCTGAAAAAATTATAAGTGTTGGAAAAAGTTGTTAACAAGCATTGTCAACAAATAAAAAATGAATAGATTGAAGAACCCTGGTGATAATATTTTTGAACAAAGATTTTGTATTTATTGACAAATTACCTTTTTGAAAAATAATATATTTTTTATTTATGAATCGAACCCAGTCCATTATATTGATATTTGAATGAAAGTTAAAAATTGATGAGAGTTTGAATCAAAAGATAAAGGGGGATGCAATTTTCGTTTTAAAGAAATATTGTTTTTTAGACAAAGGGTATCTGGTCAATCAGCATTGGATTCAGATCATCATATCTAAAAGATTTAGTGGTAGAAATTTTTATTTTCTATAAGTTTTTCTTTTAGTAATTAGATAATGAATGAATTTTTTGATTTAGAACTTTATAATTTGATGTATGAATAAGTCATAATGATACTGAAGAGGTTTTTTGAAGAAAGTGAATTCAAGGGTAAGAATTTTATCAAACTTTATAAACAAAATTATATGATTCTTTACTAGTCATAAAGATGTCACAAATCATAAAACATTTCATGATAAATGATTTTGAAGAAATGGTGGAGAGGTTTGAATAATTTCATACTTTCATGAATTTAATTTCATCATAATGGAATTTATATCGTAATAGTAAAATCCATCATAATGGTATATCCACCGTAATGGGAAAATCCATCATAATGAGAAAATACATCATGATGGGAATTTCATCGTAATGGGAATTCCATAGTAATGAGATAAGAAGGTAACATATATCGTAATGATATGAGAATGAAATAGATTCATAATAAGATTATTATGAAGAATAATCATAAAATATTTATAGAAATTATATGAATAATTGAATTATTCAATCTTGAAATTCAATTTTTCATAAATCTCAATGAAATCTTATGAGTATTGAAAAGTAAAAGTAGATGTTTAAATGTGAGAGATCTGAGATGTTTTGAAATTTGAGGAAGCAGGGATGGTTTTAATTTTCCCACTCTTTATTTTCTGATTTTCCTATAATTACATTCTTATTTTATTCATTCATTAGTGACTTTTCACACAAGTAGTAAAGGCAGTGGACTGATGAAATAAAGTGAAATTTGTTACTGGCCAAAGATCATGTATGAAGGATTATATAGCTGAATTTTTTTTACTAGATTGAGAAATATCATTTTGAGAAATATCAGACTAAGAAGACCATATTCATTTAATCAGATTAATTAATTTATACTAAGGAATATCATTTTGAGAATTTTAGGGGAGTTTGTGTTTTGTATATTTTGAAAGGGTTAATCCCCTTAAGTCCATAAAATAAAGAGAATCAGATCAAGACTAATTTTATTGACAGAATTAGATCTAGACTCATTGGATTGATAAAATATGATCTAACCAAATCAGACTGAGGATTGAGACTGTGAAATTGTGAAGCAGTTTCAATAAAGTCATTTTTCTTTTGTTTGGCTCAATAGTTCTATAAGAAAACAATGTAAACTGAATAGAGTTAGTATAATATATCCTATTTAGGGATATAAGGTGTATAATGGGATTTTTCATAAGTTTTATTCAATTCTTTGTAATAGTGGAATTCTATAGATTCATGGGAGTGTCCTTGGTAAGGATGTAGCTTCTCACACTGAGACCAAACCACATAAATCTTATTTGATTTACTTGCTTTTCTAATTTTTCATGCATGAGTATTTAAAATTTTTTGATATGTATATATATATTAATAGTTTTAAAGGCATCAGTTTTAAATTTTTCTAAAGCTTATGAAAAATAAACAATTGATTCAACCCCCCCCCCCCCACAGACACACACTTCTCGGTTTTTATTCAATCCTTTGTAACATCAATTTTTTTTGAACAGATTATTAAACCTATAAAATAATTTGAAAAAACATCATCATAATATACCAAACTAGGGAAGTTGTGAAACACATTAATCCCATTGATAAATGGCCATTTTGAGTAGAATAAATACCATTAAAAAAGATAATTACATGGATATCCATAAAAATCCATAACCCCAATGCACTCTATTCAATAAGTTAAAAATCATATTTTCATAAAAAATAATATTAGTAAAATTTCATATTAAAATATTTTAATTTGGTTTTTTGAAGCTTTGAATTATTTTGAAACAAATAATTAATTATTTTAATATCTAACTAAGTGATCACATCAAAAAATACACATGTTCCTCGAGGGATTGACCCCATACCTTCAATATACACATAGAAGGAATTAGGAATGGGTTTAATTTTGGCTGCCCAAAATTTATGATTCAGTTAGGGAAATGAAAACTTATTGTATTATTTTTACAAAAATATCAAACAGTGTAATGGGGATAGATTCTAGGTTGATTGACACACTCAATTTCTATGCACATTTTACAAAAATCAATGGTTTTAAAATGAATTTTAAGTATAATTTTCCTTGAAATTCAATGTTTTATTAAATTATATAATATTAGGAATATAGAATTGAAATGGTTTAAAATTAATAAAATAATGTTTATTTTGGATTTGAAATCTTATATATGAAATTATGATGAATTTTGTTATGTGATCAGAATTATCTCTAACTATTTGAGGTGGTTACTTATTCGAAAAAAATAATTTATGCCAGCTTGACTTCAACCAACCAAACAAAGACACATAGCCATCGCTTCACAAGGTCAGCTGACCAAGGCCTAGTGTGAAGGCCAACTCAAGCAGAAGGGATGCATGAGGGCATTAGGCCCACACACAGGTGGCCCGTGGGTAGTGAATCCTATGGGGAGTAGATGTGTACTAAAGCCTGAGAAGGATGCATGTTGTGCAGCCCATATTTGCGTGTGTGAAGGTTTCATACAAGATCCCACCCTAGTGAAGTCTTATAAGCTGATCACCAAATGCATTTCTTTATATACGCACATCCTCAGCATTTCAGATTTGGTGTGTGATGAGTTTTCAGCCAAGATGATTTTCATTTTATACCAATACATTATTGTTTTCATCCCTCTCTAATGAATGTCACCTCATATACAAATCCCCACTTTTCTCCACTATTGTCCCTTACATCTTCAATGATGGACACCACAGATCCTCGCTAGAAGATGCCATTGAATCCCCTTCTGAATCTCTTGTTCGATCCAATCTTCATTATAGAGGCACTAGACCACCACAGATTCTTTCTGGACCATAGGATGGTTTCAATGAAGAAATTTGAAGGTTCCTTCAACCACATTAAAGGATATTGGAAGAAAAGGGTCATACTACCATGATAGGATCATTATGCCCCATAAAACCGATAAAATCCCTGATTACACGAATTTATGAATCACATTTCCCCATGTTGGTCTTCTAGTCCCTATCGCAATAGTAATAAGCCTAATATCTTTCCAATTTTAAATTTCAGACATGGGTCTCATGATGGTTTAAATAAATATCTAGGTATTCAAAACATTTATCAATATGAATGTAAAGATTCCCCCATGACCAAGGATTTTAAGAGGACCATTGTTATAGCTCCCCATTTCATATAAAATGAGTTCCATGCCCCCTATCAAAGGAGTGTTGTACACCCATTCTAGAAGAGATTCTGATGTTCTATTCCGGTTCCACTATCCACTTTTTTCATTATTTATATTTTTTTCCTTTTTATTTTTGTTTTAAATTTAATTTGTATGTAATTTCATTTTTTTCTTAATCAAATAAATCCATTGATTTTTCTTTTAATTTTTGGGTCTTCTTCCACCAATAATTTTATATTCTTTTCTTCTTTCCTTATTCTTCTTATTATTTTAATTTTCGTTTCTTTTCAATTTATTTTCTTTTATTCTACAATTTTACATTATTTTATTTTCTTCCTCTATCTCGATCATCTCTTATTTTTTTATTTTAGGATTTGATGTGTATATTTTATTTTTTTAATCCTAATTCAATTTTATTTTTATTTTTATTTTCTTTTTTCCATTCACAATGTAATATCTTACTCATAATAAGGGGAGGACGACCAGAGGCTTGGCTGGGGAGTTCAAGATGTTCCTGAATTCTTGCGTAATGTTTATTTTATGTTTGTGACTGATGAGTGAGACATGCACACGTGTGAAGACTATCCCTCATTCCATGCACTTAATTTTAAATATATTGTTTATTTAAAATTAATTTTCCTCTCTTCATTGATTAGCCCTTCACATGATGGAGTAGATCCAATCAATAGATGAAAAGACATTTGATTGAGCTGGGTCCTAGAAGATGCCACACCCTTTACCACGATATGTCATTAACCTGGATTATAATATGAGGTGGAAATTAGATTTCAAATAAGAATTTAATATTTAAATTATATAAATAAAAGGGTAGTAATTCATAATGATATTTCATGATTGGATCATAAAACTAGAATCAAAGAAATAATGGATAATAATGATTGAACCCAAAAAAAGAACCTCAAGACCAAGTTCTTTCTTTATAATTGCATTATTTTTATATTTTCATGTTAGTATAAGTTTTAATTTTCATATTTCAATTCATTTCAATATCGTAGAAATTAAAAAAAACCAAAACAATGATAATTTATTTGATGAATAATAGAAAACAAAAAAATTAAGTAATTTAGGTGAATTAGAATATGTAGATGAATAAAATGTGAAACTCTTCCAGTGTAATGTCCGGGTCATCCACTGTGTTATACTAGGAAAAATAATATTCTTTCACCATGCCTCACTATAGGTGTGCAAAAAAACAAGCATTGTTACTAGGGATCCAATAAATTAATTCTTATATTTTTCAATTTTCACATTATATATATATTTTTTACTGTTTTTTTAGAACACCATAAAAAATTATTTTCCCATGATGTATCCAAATTACAAATTTTTCAATATCTGGAAAAAATAACCACTATTTTAAGAAAAATAAATAGACTATAAGAGGAGACCTTCAATGAAGGAATGGTTCCCTTATGATATTGGCCAGCTAAAATCAAATAGGAATAAAGACATGCATATCAACTCAAGATTTTATGGTCATGGTTGATGAAATCTAAACTAACTTGAAAATATTTGAGCATAATAATTATGTGCCACTAGTTTTCCCCAATGTCACTAAAGACATCCAATAAGTTGTGGTCAATCAAAAGGAATATCTATAGCCCAACCATTTGAGAAACCAAATTGAGTATGATCATGATTAGGTATGTTGGATTAATAATTAGGAATACTTGATTGTTGATCTATGTGTGGGGGAACAAGAAGATCTAGATGACTTATGTAATAAGTAAGAGGTACAACTTGATCCCCTCAAGCCCTATAAATTAGATCAACCAGTTCAATTTCACTTCACTATAGATATGGAGGAAGAAACCACCCTTGTTTTATAATTTGAAGAAAATATGGAGGAACCCGACTACCATCCTCCACTTTCCACCATCTAACCCCAAGAGGTGCTCACCGCATAAGGATATATTATAGATAGACAAATTCAGGGAGTTGATCTTATCTAAAACTCTATTTAAGTTTATTTTATTCAATATGAATTGAGTATACATTCCCACTACTTTGAATTTTCAGATACAGAATTTTTTTTACCTTAGAGGAAGATGAGAAAATAACACATGCACCTATTGAGGATCAAATTGAGCTCCCTGATATCATTGAACATTCATTTGAGTAAGACCATAAATAAATCCATGTAGCTCAGGCTAAGAAAATCATGGAATAGTTTCTCTTATTGAAAGCAATAAAATTTCTATTTATTCAAATTTATATTTTTTTCAAATATAAATACATATTTACTCTCTATTTTACAAATAAATTCATGTGACTCAGGTTTATCCAGCACTAGAAAACTTGGATAAATTTCCAAAAATAGCAAGCAAGAAGGAGGGTAATATATATATAATCCTACCCCCACCATGAAAGATATAGCTAATTGTGATGGTTTAGTATCTGGTATAATTTATCTATGGATCATTCCTTACAACCAACAAAAAAGCACAATCTGGGAAAATCTACAGGTGGTCATTCAAGACTAAAAGATCCACCGACCATCAAATTATGGATAATAATTGGTACTAGAATTTGGAGGTAGTAAAACTTCAGGTCCCAATTAGGGGATTATACCAAGACATATCCCTTCACATTATTTATAGGACAATAAATTTCATTTCCTAGGACTAGACCAGAATTTATACCTGCTCCCTCTATATTTTTTATCCTAAATGACATGATCCTTGTATTTAATTGAGTAATTTGCTTTTAAAGGCCAATGATGGCACAAAGAATCCCCAAATCAGTCGATCAAAAGGATTCAAATTCATGCAAAATGGAGTTAAATTTTAGGATTATCTTTTAAACTCTCAATATATATTTTCCAAAACATTATTTTATTACTAAACTGTAAATTTCATCCCCATATATGAATTTATGATTTAATTGATTATCTAGGAGACATGAGTTTTTTAGGATTCTTATGATTCCATGTTTTATATTTTAATGTTAAATATATTGAATGAGTAAAATGGATTATTGGATTAATAAATTGATGAATGGGTACTATAATGAGGACTAGTGATTTAATAGAATTAGTTAATCCAAGTAAATGGAATATCCCAACAATTTTCAGACATTGAATTTAAAAATTTCATGTGAATTGTTTTGTTATTATTATCCATGGCATTAATGATTGTCCAAAATAAAGTATTACATTCTTTAGATGATTTCTTGACCATGTATTTCATGTTTTATCCTGATCATATTTCTTGAGTGATCCCGAGGCATGTCACCTACCAACACTTTCATTAAAACTTTTCAATGATATGAGTGTACAAAAACACATTTAAAATTATTGTTGCATATTTTTAAAATCCCTCATCCTTGAAAAGAACCACCTTTTCATTAATCATTATTTATACCTTAGAGGCCATGAATGGACTTATTATAAGTGATCCATGTTTAAATCCATTTTTACCCATTCCTACCTTACTATTAGTAATTTCATGATATTTTAATGTGGAAGAATGGGGGTGAAGGGATTCATGATGGAATGGATGATATAAATTGTAAGAAAGATGTGTGGGGTGATAAATATAGTAATTGGTTAAGGTTTAAATTCATTTTACTCTTTATTAATTTACCTCTTTAATAAAAACAAGAGAAAAGGGAAGAAAGAGGTAATGAAATAGTCCTGGTCCAAGAGAACAAAAAATAACCATTTCTAGACATATTATTTTTATCATATGTGGTTTGGTGGTGGATATGAGTTCTATTCTATGAAAAACAATCAAAACAAAAAAAAGATATTTGAAAAAGAAAAACAATATAAAAGTATAATAAAAATCTAGAGGGTGCACAAATCATTCATAATGTATTATTTGATCATAACCTTAACTTTGGGTTTTTGGGTAAGTTATAGTTTTCACATTTAAGGAAATAATGTCATTTCACTTTAACTTCTGATATCATCCATTATAATTTAATAGTTAGAACTCCTCCTTGAGCCTTAATTTTTAAACATGAATTCTTACCAACCATAAGGCTCATATTCATTTGAACCATTATTGTAAGTACTCATGATTTTATTTTCCTTTTATCTGTATTAAGTGTAGAAAATAGATCCTTTACAATCATATGGATTATGATAATGTTCTCATGATATGATCATAACTCTACTTGAATTGTATCATGAGTGATGAGTGAAAATATTCCAAGGTGACGTAATTCATGATTTGGAATGTTTAAAAATAATTAATTAAATATCATCAATAAATGAAAGATTATGTTTTTCTATTTTTTTCAAAATGGTGAAATTAAAATAACTGAGTTGATTGTTTATTTGAAAATTTTGAAAATTGACTTTATATTTAATTTGAATTTTAAATTTTTGATTCAAAATTAATAATCATTTAATTTTATTGCTTTGGAATTTTATTATTAGTAACATTGTTAGCCTATAATTTCCATTTCGATATATTAAACTTAAGGAAATTCATGGTTTAAGTGTATGGGTATCTAAAAAAAATATATTTTTTCTATTTTTAATCAAATTTCTATGGTTTTAAAATTAATTTCTGATCTAAATTCCCTTGAATTTCCATTTTTTATTAAAGTATGGGTGATTATGAATATTGAATGAAAATGATGTTAAATGGGTAAAATAATATTTATTTTGGATTTTAAAGCTTATATATGATTTTTTGATGATTTTTTTAGTGATCTAAATTTTATCTAACTATTTAGGTGTTTAATTATTCAAAAAAATAATGCCGGCTAGCTAGGCCTTGACTGACTAGACAAAGTCATATAGTCAGCACTTCACAGGGTCATCTGACCATGGCCTAGTGGGAAGTCTATATCAAGACACATTGGTGAACAATGTAATATGTACCACACATTTGTGGAACACGGGTGGTGAATCCCCAAGGGAGTAGAGGTGGTTGAATCCCAAGTGGGTCGTGTTTTGTGCATCCTGTATTTTGGTGGCTATATGTTTCATCTGGGAGACCACCTAGGTTCGGGTTTCTGAGTCGAGCACCAGGAGAATTTTCTTATATTGTCTCATCCCTACAATATTATTATTTAATGTGGGATGAGTTTTCCGCCAGTATACAACTCATTTTTTACCAATTAGGTGCCATTTTTCTCCAATTCCTAGGTGCCTCACCTCAGATACAAAGCCCCTGCATATGTTTGGGTTCAATCTACTCTACACTATTGAGGCACTCCACATCCATGGATCTAATATAGACATTAGTAATACCACTATGAAGACATCCAGAAGGATCATATTCCCACATTCATGATCTACGGAAGAGGAGTCCCCTACTTCCATGATAGGTTCCCCACACCCCACGCAGCCCATGTAAGCCCATATTACACGTTTCCCTGAAACATACTACCCGCACTGGTCTAAAAGTCCTTTCCGCAACAGTTGGAATCCTGATATCTTTGGGAGTTTTGAATTTCACATGTAGTTATCATGATGGTTTAAATAATGATTTGTATATTGAAATATTTGAGATAGATTATTTGGGAAGATTCCCCCATGACTGAGGCTTTAAAGAGGTCCATTGTCATGGCTCCTCCATTTCATATAAAAGGTGGTACATTCCCCTTGTATAAGGAGAGTTGGATACCCATGGTGGAGGAGAAGATGATCTATGAAGATGCTTCCCCTATCTATTTTTATTATTCATTTAATTTTGTTGTTTTATTTTTAATTCATATTTAATTCCAATTTTCATTTCTTACATAGTTAAATACATGCATAGTTATTTTAATTTTTTTGTCTTCTTCCAGCCATCATTTCTTATTAAATTCATCTTTTCTTCTTAATCTTATTCCTTTAATTTTATTTTATTTTCAATTTATTTTATTTTTGTTTCTCATTTTACTTTATTTTATTCGTCTATCTCTCTAATTTTCATCGATTTTTATTTTGAGATTTCATGGGTGTGTTTTCTTCTTCTTCATTTATCATCATTTTTCTATTTTGTTTTTATTATTATTATCTTCTTTCCATCCACTAAGTGATCACTTACTACCAGTAATGGGAGTCCAACATAACGCTTTTCCAAGGGGAGTTCAAGGTGTTCTTTAATTATTGACCAAAGTTTATGTTATGTTAGTGATATATGAGTGAGGCATGAATGGGTGTGGTGACTGTCCCCTAGGCCATGTAATAAAATACATTTTAATACTTTTTTTAATCTCAATTCTCTATCTTAATTGGTTATCTCATCACATGATGGAGTTGAGCCAATCAATTGATGAAACATCATTATATTGATCTAGTTCCTAGAAGATTTCATGCCCTCTACCAAGGGGTGAAATTAACCATATTTATAAGAGGTAGTGGAATTTAAATTGCACATTCAAGATTTCATAATTTATAACTAAAATCATATCTATTCATTGAGAGATTTTATGACTTGGTTATCAATCTATAATCAAACAAATAAATGTTAATAATGACTAAACCCAAAACTGAACCTCATGACCAAGTTCTTTCTTCCTAGTTTCATTCTGTTTAGCATTTCATGTTAGTATTAGTTTAAATTTTCATATTTAATATCATTTAAATAGATTATTAATTAAAAATAATAATTTTCATTTCATTAGTAAAAAATATAAAACAAAAAAAGTATTAGTTTGTGTGAATTCGAATAAGTAGGTGAACAAATAGAGAAACTCCTCAAGTGAGACAACCTTGGTCAGCCACGATATTGACCTAGGAAAAAAATTATTTTTACATGCCCCATGACAGGCATGCGTCATTGATTACTATATTAAAAATAAATTTATCTTAATATTGTTTCTATTGTTTCTTTTTTACCCATTATTGTTTATCAAGTTTTTTGGGTATATGCATGGCTCATTGTTCATGATTCGTTTCATAAATCATTCCTGATTTTTTGATGTTTTAGAAAAACTATCCTTTGATTGTGGGATCAAAATATTTTTGATAAGTTTATTTCGATCACTAAAAAGATAATTACCAAATATTTTTGGATTAGTAATAATTAATATTGATGGGGTTAGATAATATTTTACATAAGTAGGGGACAGAACCAACCCATAGATCAATTTTTAATGGGATATGTGAAAGAATAGACTCCAAATTGAATGTTAAAAATTCCTTATTTGTAATTTCCACTCTGATAATTTCTTATATATTATGTTATTCCAACTATACATAATGTGAAATTATGCATTTTATGGCCACATATTTAGGGAAAAAATATCAATATCAAACCATTCATCATGTAACATATATAGAACATATTTCAATATAGGTTTTTTATGTTTGAACTTAAATGTGCATCTCACTAATTTTATATTGTAATATAAAACCATCCATTATGATTTAATTTCTATAGAAATGTTAATTTTTATCTTGTTTTTTTCAATGAGGGATAATGAGAATGACTATATCAATAGGATACCGCAATAGTCTATTTCTATGTAGAAGGAAATTTCTCATGAATTATATGTGAAATATTTACCACATTCCAGGACCTTGAAATTAAGGAATGACATTCAATATAAAGAACAGTGTTATAATGAATCATTTTATGCCTCATGGGAGTTCTTAAAATTCTATTTCTGAACGTGAACACACCATGGACTATCATTATTTATGAAATTATAAAAATTATATAGAAAATTAATCTCATGGAAAATATCCTTTTTGGAGATAGATATAAGTTTTATAGTATTGGGAAAAACTCAAAAAGAGTTTTTAACTTACTAAAAGACATATTATTCAAAATCATTAAATGTAAATCATAGTGGGGAACTGAAGAGGAAGGTATGGACCACACTAAATAATCAAATTTTAATCCCATTTATAAATCTCATCCAAGAAAATTTATTATTTATAAACTAAAAAAACCACATTAGTAATAGAAATTCAATACTTAACATTTAGGGAGTTTTGAGATAACTAGTCCATATTAGAGTTTTCATGTACAAGTATCAGTTTCTTCCCTACTGAGTTAAAAAAATGTTTCTCAGAACCATTTCTGGAATATACTGATATATTATTAAGATATAATATGGAAATTAAATTCCAAATTTTAATAGGTTTAATATCATTAAAAATAACCAAAATTGAGGCCTCAACGTCATTTGAGTTATACTCAATATCCGTATTAAAATCATTATCTAGGACATTACTAAGGTAAATAATTATTACAGGGGTGGTACCAATAATTAGCGAATAAAATCTCTAATTATTATAATCCCCCACTCTAAAATTATGTTTTTCTACAATATTGAATGTTTTCAAATATTCAATATAATAAATAAGTATCATGTTAATCCCAGTTTCAAAAAGATAGTCCAATAATCAAGAGGTCATTATTAAAATAATTTAATAGAGTATTAGAAATATTTATAATAAATTATTAGTAATATAACATTTCAAAATTCTAGGAAACATCTAGAAAAAATACAACATGGGATGTTAATGTTGTAACATTATGGATTGTAAAATAACAACTCCAACCACTGTGGGTAAAAAAAAAAGAAAGTCAGAATTAAAAGATTGGATAATTTGAAAAATAATATTAAAGAATAAGTGAAACATAATTTATAAAAACCAGATAAAGGACAATCTATAGGAAATTTAGTGTCTTGGAAAAAAGTAAATGATATCGTAAAACCTTGACTACCTCTTTTTTCTTATTCATATTGAATGAAGCAATGGAAGATAAACCAATAATTTAGGAAAAATTTATATATGTTTTGAAAGATCCATATTAATATTTCCTTTATAGATGAATTATCCTAAATACACACATATTAATATTTTATAGAGTAAATTTAATTAAATAAAATAGAGATTAATGATTTGGGAACCATTTTCCTTAACATTGAGTTTTTTGTGGATATTCTATTGTAAACCTGGGTAGCCTATACACAAAATTATTAACACTTTTTTATTGTCATACTATATATATAGTGAGTTTTTCATGATTTAAACTCGCCATTTTAGTGTTGATATGTTTTAATATACTATTTAGTTACTAATTTCCATAGATTATTTTTCGTATCAAAATGATATAGAAGACCTCATGATATAATGAAAAACTCAAAATA
Organism: Viscum album; assembly: GCA_963277665.1. Taxonomy (NCBI): domain Eukaryota; kingdom Viridiplantae; phylum Streptophyta; class Magnoliopsida; order Santalales; family Viscaceae; genus Viscum; species Viscum album. The sequence continues at coordinate 1,517,219,713 of OY728163.1, forward strand.
CTATGACATTAATCATAAACATATGCCCAATTGTCTAGATACATCATATTGGATGGAAATATATGATTTCTAACTATCATGTGTTAGAAGATCATAATCATTGAGACTTCTTCTCATGAAGTTCTCACTTTGTGATCTCTAGTAGGTAAGATCATGGGGAAAGGCTCGTCAATTGGAACATGATATGTTTCGAGTGTCACTTATTTTCCCTATCTATGGACTTTTTAATTATTCTCCTGACTTGATATAATTATCAATGTGTGACATTTGATTTCATACTTTTACTGATGGTAAACACCCTAAAATTTAATTCGGGTGAGGTATCTCGTGTTGGGTATGTCAATGGTGGTATGGAATTGGTTGAGTGATCAGGATACAATTATTCACTTCTAAGTTGAGGAAGTGATATCTCATGACCATTTTATCATAATTGAAGAACCTTAATTAAATCAATGACCGTGGTAGAATAAGGTAATTCAATCTAGTAAATTCAATAAATAATAAATGGAAGGAAGGATGGTGGAAGAAGTGGAAATCATGCTTTATTAGATATCTTGAGACAAAGATATTATATTACATAGTTCATGTTCATATGAAGGTTTTTGATGATAGTATTTTCCATTATCCCTTTATGGGGCTTGACGGGCTACTATACTCTACTCCTATTCTATGAATACTATTAAATAATATCAAGATAAGGGTCTTGAGGGTCACAGGAAATAGTGTATATAAGAGTACACCCTATTCTGGTGAATAGGTATATAAGACATGGTGGGCCACACCATGGGGTTGAAGAGTTGTCCATTAATTAATGACCCCCAAATAATAAATAAAATTTTTATTAATAAATTACATAATAATTTGGTTAAATTTATTTATTAAATTTATTTACAAGTATTTAAGTTAACAAAAGGAAAATATTATTCAAATAAATATTATTTTTAATGTTGAATGGTCATTTACTATTTAAGGGAACATCCCTTCATGTTAATGGATCTCTAATAAAATTTAAGATATTTAATATATTTTATGTATGTGATAAAAATATAAATGAAATTATGACCAAGTTAGTTCATAATTAATCATTTATAGCTTACTTAGTGGGTATTGGATATATGGGGGCAGGGAATGCTTTTTGGGTATTTTACCTCCAATTATATAAGTAGAGAAGCGACACTCATTCCAATTACTATTCAATCATTTGGAATAGAGATCTTCTCACTCATAAAACGTACAATAGAGATAATTTTTTTTATCCAAGATCTCGATCCACATTCTCTTTCAGTGATCGAAGGGATGAGATCATTGTGCTTATCACGACATAGAAGAGATCATTAGAGCTCTGTGATAGCACCCATAATTTGAGTATAGATGTATGTGAAGAGTATTGAATAATATGTAGAAAATATATAGGGGTTTTATCTTAGATTCATTGAGAAACAATTAGTGGTGAGAATCTACAGTAAAATGTGCTTCCGAATCAAAGGAGGTAAAGATTTATTTATTTTTTGTTCTTAATAAATTCATTATAGATACATGGACCTACATTTGGGATCTAATTTTTAGAGACAATGAAGTTTCATCATTACAGTGATGAAAATTTTTAAATCCTTGGCTCACAGGATTCATCTGCATGGCCAAGTACCATTAATTGGTATCATAGTGAGGCTCCTTTAATTTTTTGATCCAAGAAAAAAAATAATTTGATTTAGATTCAGTATATGGACTTATTTCTATTCCAAAAAAAATAAAACATGTATCAATATGAATTATTAAAGATATCCTAGCCTTTAACACACTTCATTACATGATTTTAGCATATGTAAACATCAAATTACTATCCAAGGATAATAAAGTCTATTGTCTCGGAAGACTTGGTACATAAAACTGAAAACATGAGACTAAATAAAAAATTTATATATTTGTCATCCATTATGGGCTCAAAACATTCTTTGAGCCATTAAATTTATATAGGATAACATGTGGATAACATGAAAAATGGGATGATCTAAAATTCCTAAAAAGAGAATAAACATTAAAATAAATCTTATAATATGGGTTAGAAGGCATAACATAATGATATAAAAATTCATGGAACATGATTAAACATAAGGAATAATAAAATGGGATCATAAAATCAAGGATTAATAGTAGTATGAAAGAAACAAAAAATATGACTTTATCAAGAGTCAAGGATCTTTGCAAATAGATGAGCATGATTCATAGCTCGTTGCACATAGAGGAGCACATGTCAATTCTTTTTACACATAGTGGAGCACAAGTCAAGGCTAACCCCCAAGACCATTGCACATAACGTCTCATGTGACTAAACTTTACCCAATGAATTATATCTCTCTCTGGCCACACCCATCATAACATGTACATGAATATGTTTTCAATGTAAATAATCATACATAATATAATGGTTACCCGTGGAATGATCGGGGTATCATAATCATGTGAAAAAGCCTAATAAATGAGTTTATCATAAAATTGTCCATGAAGGAAAGTAATTAAATCATATATTGAAATTAGTAATGAAAAATAGGAATAAATCATTTTTAGTTATTTCAAACTGAATTTATAACATGATAGAAGAGTATTTAAGAAACATTAGTATAAAAACATTTTAGCACGGTTTAAGAAAAATATTAAAAAGAATTTAAAGCATAAAATGGGATAATATTTTATAAAAAACCATAAGTAAACTGTGAATGTTTTAATAATAAAATTATTTGTTTTATAATAATAATGGTGACTTAAAATTTATTATATAGTGCACTTAAAATTGGGTAAGAATTAAGGAAGTTTCTTTCAAACGGGTTTGCTTATCCGAAATAATTTAGTAGGGAATATTTTAATAACATTTGTATCCTAGAAAAATAATGATGAATGGATCATAATACATGATATTTGAACATATAAACATAATATAAAATATTTATATAAATGTAAATTTGGGTAAAAAGAGAGAAATAATAAACCAAATAAATAACTGATGTTTGGGTAGAATTTCGTAACTTAAGTTTGAAGGTGTTCTTCACTTGATATTAATGTACTGAATAACCAAATTAGATTCAACAATTAATAATTATAGAACCATTTATAAATTTATTATATTTATTATAGATTTTTTAAGATAATTTAAGGCCTTTGTATGGGTTAAGAAGTTCAATTTCATCATTTGAGAGAGCATTTTCCCCTTGGTTTTCATTGTTTACTTGTATACATGTTTTAATGGTTGTATAAAGTGGGGGTAATTATCCAAAATTGAACTTATCTATTATTAATGATACTAAAGGGTTTATATTGTTCTTATATATCATTTTTTATGTAATTAGAATTAATCATTACATAAATAGATAATGATAATCATTTGGGGTTATTTTGGCAGTTTTCAATGAAAACGAAATATTTTTTTAAAACATTAATATCATATTTACAAAATGATTTTAGAGAATTACATAATATATAATACATATATTATAATATAGTTCAACCAAAATAAAATTTTCATGTCCATTGTAGAAGAAGGCCACAAAAATTGAATACTTTGTTGCCCTTGAATGTGATAAATTAACACATCACATGAGATATTTTTTTGTATAAAAGGTGGGGGAAAGAGAGATAATGATGAATTATTCCATTAAAATAAATAATTGTAGTATATATAATATAGTTATAATACCATTTGTATGAGGGTATTTGAGTATAGAAAAATAAAAGAAAGGAACATGAAAAGGCAATTAATAGAAAGGGAAGAGAGTTTCACCTCTTGATTCCTTCTTCTAATGAACATCCTTAGGGGATCGGTTTTAGTATTTTAAAAATTCAAAAATATCTTGTACATGGGGTTTATTGGGAGGTAATTTGAGTAGAATTTGTTCTAGTCTCAAGAAATGATATTTTTTAGGAGAATAGGTGATGAGGGGTGGTATTTATAGTGGGGGAGTGGGGTGTTTTCTCATTCTTTAATTCAATAGTTTATTATTTTTCTCAAGACAAGCAATATTATTTATTCATTACACTAAATATATTAATTAGATAATTTTATTTTGAACCAATTTTGATTAAATAATCCATGAATAAATTAATATTTTAATTAACTTATAATATATATATATACTGTAAATTTATGTATGTTATTATTCACCAAAAATTCATGTATTTCAGAAAAATCCCAAAAAATTCACCCTAAACATTTTACAACATGTAGAATTTTAAAAAAACCACATTTTATAAAAAATATAAATTTGAGAATTTTATTTTTTATTTAAAATCATCGTTTACTTGGAAAATACAAATTTTAAAGATAAAACTATTTTTCTAACACTTTGAAAAAATAATTAAGGTATCATAAAATGATATTATAATAATAAGACAGTAGACATCATGGAATTTGTTCCATGAAATACTCTTCAAAATGTTCTCAACCGAGCTAAAAAATTTCATGGTGTGACTATGTATTTTTCATGGGGATTACTGACAGTAGTGAAGGCACTGGCCCGATTGGCTGGGAACATAGCGCAAAACAAATCCTGGGTATGGGTGTGGGGGTATATCCCCTACAATATGGAGCAATTGTTTTACAGAAGTCCATGTTGAAACTATGTTCCTTTACATGGATGAAAATGTGACAATGTAAAATTCCTTAGAAAAAGGAGGGGAAAACCTATAGAGAATTCCAATATTTGAACAGGATAAAAATTGAGCTTTCCCAAGGTAGCATGAATCACCAACGATGGGCAAGTACTACCCCCCCCCCACATCTGTGCCACCTCATCACTTACACACCTTGTCACCATCACATAGGGTATCATATTATCCTATAAATAGACCCTTGGGGCCTTCATTATTACAAAAGAATTTCCATGAAGCCCGATTACTTCTCTGATCACCCTAGTGATACACCCAGGTCCTCTGAAAACTCAAAGGTAGTTTCATAACAACTAAAGTGAGAGAATTAAAAGGGGTTGGGAGACTTAGGTTCTCCATGTGTTAAAAATTAACAACACATGTGTGAATCATTTACCCAACCCGCTTAATATGAAAACACTTACGTGACCACCCTTCCTCAAGAAGGAAGTTGTTTACCCCACATTCAAGAATACATGTGAAGACTCTTAAAGGCTTGAGTCAAGTCTCAATCCAGTTTAGTAATCTAGGTTTTTCTTCACATAAGGTGACATAATTTCTCCCAATACTATTTCCACTCTACATACCTCTGTGCCACTTACAAGATCACCCTTTTCTTGGTTCACTTCACCCCTTTAGCCTACTCGAGCCTTTCATGAACCTCCTTCAAATCAATTCATGGTAGGGCCTCTCCTTCATTGTCTCCCTTACATGAAATGGATTATGTTGAAACCTCCACCAAGAACTCCTAATTTACCAAATCATAAACAAAATTCACATATATAGGTCTCCCATTTGGATTTGGATATCCATGTTCAATGGTTTCCCCAACTTGTCCTACCAGATGGTAAGGGTTTTCCGGGTGTCTGTGGATTTGGATATCTATGGTCACATATACCCTTACCCTGGGGATAATGTTGAGTAGTACTTGTTCTTGGATTCTTGATATTGGAATTTTTCCTCCACTTATCATCTCTAAGTCTCAGAGCCTTCGGTCCATAGTATGGAGGGTAAGGTTCACACATACTATTCATTTTGACAAATGAAAAGTCTCCCACCCCACTACGGGACACATTTTAGGGCAGTCATCCATGTGTCATAGCCATGGTATCTTCTCTGGATCCCCTAGCCTCTTCTACTATAGTTCCAACCTCTTCTACCAGTAAAGGAGGAAACAATTCTGTGGTTTGTTGAATATTTCATATCCTCTTGTTTCTCACACCAATATTGACTCATGTGGGCTTTGATATTTGTAATGATCACATCATCCATATAATCCACCTGAAAGAATGAACTATGAGAACTCTGATTCCCACCACAACGTGGATATGTAGGATATCTTCTCAAGGCCCGAGCACCATGCCATCACATCCATGAAATCAGAAATCATTTCTCCCTTAGATGGGACTCCTCTTAGGTGTAATCCCAAAATGGAATGATTGATTAAAATTATGATTCCCACTATAATGTGAATACGTAGGAAGCCTTCACTTCTCGAGCTCACTGGACATCCTTATGAGGATTCCAACTTTAATTAGAATAATCTAGCCCAAATTTAAGCCCCCTAAAATTTTCTTGAGTCAATACGTCTCTCATGGACCCTGCTATAAGGGAATAATCTTTAGTTGTTAGCCCCAACCTATTTCTCTCTAAGGTCCATAATCCCCTAAGAGATTTACCGAACTATGTGGGATTTGACTCACATTAAAATGGGATATGTAGGAAGCCTCTATGTAGTTCAAACCCAACATTACAAATAAATGATGTTATCTTTGGTTCATATCCACGGTAGGGTATAAATAATCCTGGGAGCTCATATTCAGTATAAGTTCCTTGGGAATATTAGGCATAAGTATCGCACCTCTCATTGACTAGGAACCTTCCACCTAGATGTCCTTACCACATGACATTAAATTTTATGGTTGGGTCCTTATAACATAACCATTAAAGGTATTTCTCATAAAGAAACACTGAACTATTTGTGTTCTGATTCCTTTCATGAGGATATATAGGTATCACATCTATGGGTTTGATCCCAACATCAAAACAACTTCTTCCCCCTAGATGACGATAAAATCTAGATTAACCGCTATCTACCTGGATGACAAAAACTCTAGAGTATATTTCCACCTCCCTAGATGACGTTAAATACTAGAGTGACATGCATCTACCATGGTGACCATAAAATCTGGATTCCACCCACCCCCATCCCCATGTGGCTTAAAACCCACATTATTGTAATAATGTCCAAAGCATAGCTATGATGTATATGAAAGGATACCATTGATGGAGAACCTCAAATACATACAAATATATCCATTGATGAAGAACCTCAAATACATATGGATGATTCTGAATTCAACACATGCTAATAATTGATTGTCAATTTCTAGGGAAACCTATAATATTCTTGGTAAATTAATAAAGATTCATGAACATATCTTAAATCTATAAGAGAGTCTCAGAGTAGGAAATAATTCCCCTAAAAGGCTATGATGAACCTAGCCTCCTATCCTTTCGACCAATGTAAGATCATAAGTATTATTAGTCAAAAAACCTAATGAATTCATTCCTTTGTGAAGTAGTTTCCATTTGATACATAATCACTGTACGTTTCTAGTTCCATAATTAATTCCTTTGATAACCATATGGAAATATTGATTCATAACTAGAGCTCAAATTATGAAGGAAATAAAAAAAATGGTGAACCCAACATGAATCTTTAACCAAGATAATAGTATTACCCATCTATCAAGCCGATAACAATTGATAAAACATAGAAAAATAAGGAAATCAATCATGCATGTATTCATCCAAAAGATGATGATATTATAATTTCATTTTTTTATTTTATATATATATACATGAACTTCTTTACAAAAAATATCGTCATTCTAAATGGTTTCCTTAATGTTTTCACCTATTAATTCCCCAACTACTTCTCAATATAGATCCTTGTCCACTCAACGGATTACATGACCTACTCAAAATCATCAATTTTGGGTTTCTAATGCACAATTCTGAGTGTACTATCAACATAATGCCATTCCAACGATTGAGGCTTCCCGATAGGTCCTCCAGGTCAATAACAACCCCTGATTGTCTGGAAAACAATGATCGGTGGTCTAGAAGAAGATGGTTCCAACCCCTATCATCAACTATTTTAGGATCTTATAATTGGAACACATTCACCAATCCTTCCCCTATTATAAAGAGTTAGACTAAGTGGCCACCTAAGGCCTCTTCCCAAAGGAACAGGGTTCCTTCCTAAGGAACCCTTTCAACATTCAATGCCGCCAATGTTGCATGACAGCAAAACCTCAACATGATGAGGGTGTTATCTTCAGTTGTCGATCCCAAGTCCCTCAAAACCAGGCACACAAAATAAAACTTCAGGGAAATACAAAAAATAAGAAGTAGGTAACTACTATCTCTCCCTCTGAATAATTCCACCAACTAAGTTTGGTGGAAAATAGAGATCGGGCACATACACCCATCTACCTTAATTCCTACAGCCAGTAGACTCATCTAGAAGCACCCAACAAACCATGTCATCCAAATAAAATGGAATTATGTGGAAAGGAATATACACTTTCTTAAAATCTTCAAGTCATCTAGCTGACTCCTTTGGATACATTCAAATAATCCCACCAGTCAAATGCAGCGGAAATTTTCAAGCAGGATTATACACCTGCATGCACCCACCAAGACTACGATCAATCTCATATTAAAGAACATAAAGAAATGTACTATTCATGATTGGAACAAAATATCCATCCAGAATATACACATTCCATCATCCATCAATCCTACCAATATTCTCATTTAGAATCTACGAAAGAAGTCATTTGGAAAGATCTGACGACAAACCTAGGGCAGACTCAAATTTATGCCCCTATACATGAGTATTGTCGGTATCCATTGATAGAAAATAGAATCAAGTAGATAAACCTTCTCCAGTTACTGAATAGATGTATATTCTTATTTCTTCTTCTCACTAAACACATTTTGGAAATGGTGAATGGGCAGACACAAATTCTTACCCATATCCAAGATGCTTTGTAGAATATCATAACTTAATCATCAACTATACTAGACAGATGAAAAAATTATTTTTTCCACATACCTAGGACAAATCATCAGCATGCCATCCCTGAGCAGATACACACCTTTGTTCCAGTCCAAGAGGGTTATGGGGCACACTCCCCCATATCATACAGACAACCAGATTGGGCACATACACCCATTCCAATTGGACATAATCATCCTATTTTAATGGCCATCTTGGGGAGGAACATAAACCTACCCATGATAATATCTTCTCCCAATAATTATCCCCATCTACATTTAAGAAGGAATCTATGAAGAAGTCTCACAAATCACAGTTGAACAATCAAGAGTCAATTATCAATTTGGATCCTCTTAATTATAAAGTTCTTGAAGCCCACAAACATTTATCTTTTTCACCTCAAGATCCTACCCTTCCATTACCAAATTATTGGAGAATTAGTAATAACTCTAAAGGTCCTCATCGGACACTTCTTAATGAAGGCTTGCTTCATGACAATTCGGTCAATCTCAAGATCCTTTTTCTATATGAGAGCCATAGAAACTATCTTTGTGTCTAGAAGGCTAAAGAGTAAGAGGATTTATCCCTTACTATAATCGACCATGGTGTTCCTTCCCATGATGGAATTCGCTATGAATTATTTTTCCATAGCAGTGTTTTTCATTATCAAGAGACTTCTCTGACTGATAGTATAGTGACAAGAATTTCATTTTATCTTGAGGAACTTCAAAATATAAGTCTATTCATGTCTGATGCCTTGTTACTGGCATGTGAAATACTTTCTCAGCCAAAAGATATCCCAAGGCAACGGGAATTCTCTTAACCTCCCATAGGTCATTATATTTCTAATATAGTAGAGGAAACACCAACTAATCCCATTTCTTTTGGTAAAAAAATCAGTAAGCATCCACTCTAGTCGGACCATGTTGAGAAACCTCTATAAAAAGATGAAGAGGATATGTTGAACATGTCGAAACAACTATCTATGGGTTAAATACCGGTCTTGTTCTAGCCTTTGGAGACCTCTCAATAAAAATTTCCAAATATGTTGGTAGAAGATTATACTCATGATATTCGCCTCAACATAGAGAATACTCTCCATCATCTGAAAGACAATGTATTACCGTATGATGAATATAAAATTCATTTCAATGTAATAGAAGGGTTCCAATGCCAAATTGACTTGGAATCTCTCCATGTTTCTCGAAGTACAAATATCAAGAACCAATAGGAGGCTCTTCATTGTACATGCCACACAGCATTAATGGGGTTGTGAAAATTAAACACAAAAAACTTGTATGTTGTTCATATCACAAGATGGGGTGCACATGGGACATTGCATTTCATTGTGCTCCAAAACTAAAAAAGAATTTCGAAATTGGTCTCATGCAATTTTATTTCCCAAGGCCAGCTAAAACAAAAAAAAATTCTTGACCGAAGATATGATAAGCAAGAATAGGCCTAGATTGTATTCCAAACAAGTAAGGCCCAAAGAGAGAATGTTGTTGAGATACTATTTCATCAAGCATTTGATAATATCATGCAGACCTCCTTCTTAGAGGATTTCTGTCATCAGATTTCCTAAATGTATAATATATCACAACAGTCTTCTGAAACATGCAATTTATCTGAGTGAAGGATAATGCACCCAACCATAATTTGGACCATAATTCATAAAATAAAAATTAGAAGGTTCACTGATATCATCCATAGATTTTATAATCCACCCCATCTTACAGGGCTGGGGGTTTTAATAGAACCCACAAATCCAAAAAATATAACTCGAAGGGTTGAGAGTGAATAACAAGAATATCCCCATCCCATAAGGATGGGGGATTTTTTATATTCACAATCCCCTCCTCAGTAGAAGTTGGTTTTTCCAGATTAAGAATGAAGATGCAAAAAAGAACACACAACTGAATTAGCTGAGGATTATCTTTAGATTTTTTTCTATCAAACATTTCCTAGGGAACCATAAAATAAAAGTACAAGGTCACGTGGAGGATGAAGAAAAAAGAAATATCACCAATATACCGACAGGATGCCAAAAGTGAATTATGCATCAGTAAATGTCATTTATTCCTTCATGGAAGATCCTCTAAAAATGATTCATGTTTAGGGTAGTTTGAGGATGATGTTATTTTTTATAATACAGAAATAAAAAATCAAATTAAGGAGGTGTGCGTACTAGAAATTAGAGGCTTTCTCGGAATCAGTGTGTCCCATCAAATAATTAACTTACACCATTTTAAAAGGAACCTAACAGGGAAAAAGGAAAAGGTCCAACTACGTATCATCTTCTACCTAAAGAATACCAATCCCTTACCATTTAAGAAATATTTTCTCAATCATGGGAGAGGATGAAGGAGTTGAGAATAAATAATATAGAGTTACTCCAAAGAATCATTCCTTCCAAACATTCTCTCCATGTAGATCATTATCTTTTCCTTCCAGTAAGAGAACCTATGCATAGAGGGTTTGATGTAACTACTGATGTGGATATTGAATTTCTTTCAATGGGTACACCACTAGATCATGGATAGGGAAATTATTATAGGAATATCCTTAGGGATTATCCATGCCTAATACCACTAGCATGGCCATTAATGGTTTTTCTAGTCATCTCACTAGTTTAGGATCCATCTTCTATACTTTTATAGGTCCTAGATTAGCCAGATATTCCTTGAATTTAATTAAATAAAATGGAGATTAATGATTTGGGAACCATTTTCCTTAACATTAAGAATTTTTTGGATATTCTATTGTAAAACTGGGTACCCTATACCCAAATTTATTAATACTTTTTTATTATCATACTATATATATAGTGAGTTTCTCATGATTTAAACTCACCGTTTTAGTGTTGATATGTTTTAATATACTATTTAAATGCTAATTTCCATAGATTATTTTTTGTATAAAAATGATATAGAAGACCTCATGATATAATGAAAATCTCAAAATACTATGACATTAATCATAAACATATGCCCACTGGTCTAGATACATCCTATTTGTTGGAAATATATGATTTCTAACTATCATGTGTTAGAAGATCATAAGCATTTAGACTTCTTCTCATGAAGTTCGCACTTTGTGATCTCTAGTAGGTAAGATCATGGGGAAAGGCTCGTTAATTGGAACATGTTATGTTTCGAGTGTCACTTATTGTCCCTATCTATGGACTTTTTTATTATTCTACTGACTTGATATAATTATCAATGTGTGTCATTTGATTTCATACTTTTATTGAAGGTAAACACCATAAAATTTAATTCGGGTGAGGTATCTTGTGTTGGGTATGTCAATGGTGGTATGGAATTGGTTGAGTGATCAAGATACAATTATTCACTTCTAAGTTGAGGAAGTGATATCTCATGACCATTTAATCATAATTGATGAACATTAATTAAATCAATGACCGTGGTAGAATAAGGTAATTCAATCTAGTAAATTCAATAAATAATGAAAGGAAGGATGGATGGTGGAATAAGTGTAAATCATGCATTATTAGATATCTTGAGAAAAATATATTATATTACATAGTTCACGTTTATATGATGGTTTTTGATGATAGGATTTTCCATTATCCCATTAGGGGGCTTTACGAGCTACCATACTCTACTCCTATTCTATGAATACTATTAAATAATATCAAGATAAGGGTCTTGAGGGTCACAGACAATAGTGTATATAAGAGTACACCCTATTCTAGTGAATAGGTTTATAAGACATGGTGGGCCACACCATGGGGTTGAAGAGTTGTCCATTAATTAGTGACCCCCAAAGAATAAATAAATTTTTTATTATTAAATTATATAATAATTTGGTTAAATTTATTTATTAAATTTATTTACAAGTATTTATGTTAACACAAGGAATATATTATTCAAATAAATATTATTTCTAATGTTGAAGGGTCATTTACTATTTAATGGAACATCCCATCATGTTAATGGATCTCTAATAAAATGTAAGATATTTAATATATTATATGTATGTGATAAAAATATAAATGAAATTATGACCTAGTTAGTTCATAATTAATTATTTATAGCTTACTTAGTGGGTGTTGGATATATGGGGACAGGGAATGATTTTTGGGTATTTTACCTCCCATTATATAAGTAGAGAAGCGACACTCATTCCAATTACTATTCATTCATTTGGAATAGAGAGCTTCTCACTCATAAAACGTACAATAGAGATAAATTTTTTTATCCAAGATCTCGATCCACATTCTCTTTCAGTGATCGATGGGATGAGATCATTGTGCTTATCACGACATAGAAGAAATCATTAGAGCTCTGTGCTAGAACCCGTAATTTAAGAATAGATGTATGGGAAGACTATTGAATAATATGTAGAAAATATATAGGGGTTTTATCTTAGATTCATTGAGAAACAATTAGTGGCGAGAAGCAACAGTCAAATGCGCTTCCGAATCAGAGGAGGTAAAGAATTATTTATTTTATGTTCTTAATAAATTAATTAGAGATACATGGACCTACATTTGGGATCTAATTTTTAGTGACAATGAAGTTTCATCATTAAATTGATGACAATATTTAAATCCTTGGCTCACAAGATTCATCTGCATGGCCAAGTACCATTAATTGGTATCATAGTGAGGCTCCTTTAATTTTTTGATCCAAGAAAAAATTAATTTGATTTAGATTTAGTATATGGATTTATTTTTATTCCAAAAAACTAAACCATGTATCAATATGAATTATTAAAGATATCTTTGCCTTTAACACACTTCTTTACACGATTTTAGCATATGTAAAAATCACATTACTATCAAATGATAATAAAGTATATTGTCTTGGAAGACTAGGTACATAAAACTGAAAACATGAGACTAAATAAAAAAATTATATATTTATAATCCATTATGGGCTCAAAACATTCTTTGAGTCCTTACATTTATATAGGATAACATGTGGATAACCTGAACAAAGGGATGATCTAAAAATCCTAAAAAGAGAATAAACATTAAAATAAATGTTAGAATATTGGTTAGAAGGCATAACATAATGATATAAAAAGTCATGGAACACGATTAAACATAAGGAATAATAAAATGGGATCATAAAATCAAGGATTAATAGTAGTATGAAAGAAACAAAAAATATGACTTTAACAAGAGTCAAGGTTCTTTGCAGATAGATGAGCATGATTCATAGCTCGTTGCACATAGAGGAGCACATGTCAATTCTTGTTACACATAGTGGAGCACAAGTCAAGGATAACCCCCAAGACCATTGCACACAACGTCTCATGTGACTAAACGTTACCCAATGAATTATATCTCAATCTAGCCACACCCATCATAACATGTAAATGAATATGTTTTCAACATAAATAATCATACATAATATAATGGTTACCCATGGAATTATTGGGGTATCATAATCATGTGAAAAGCCTAATAAATGAGTTTATCATAAAAGTGTCCACGAAGGAAAGTAATTAAATCATATATTGAAATTAATAATGAAAAATAGGAATAAATAATTATTAGTGATTTCAAACAGAATTGATAACATGATAAAAGAGTATTTAAGAAACATTAGAATAAAAACATTTTAGCACGGTTTAAGAAAAATATTAAAAAGAATTTAAAGCATAAAAGGGGATAATATTTTATATAAAACCATAAGTAAACAATGAATGTTTTCATAATAAAATTTTATGTTTTATAATAATAATGGTGACTTAAAATTGATTATATAGTGCACTTGAAATTGGGTAAGAATTAAGGATGTTCCTTTAAATTGGGTTTGCTTATCTGAAAGAATTGAGTAGGGAATATTTTAAGAACATTTGTATCATAGAAAAATAATGATGAATGGATCATAATACATGATATTGGAACATATAAACATAATATAGAATATTTATATAAATGTAAATTTGGGTAAAAAGAGAGAAATAATAAACCAAATAAATAACGGATGTTTGGGTAGAATCTCAAAACTTAAGTTTGAAGGTGTTCTTCACTTGATATTAAAGTACAGAATAACCAAATTAGATTCAATAATTAATAATTATAGAACCATTTCTAAATTTATTATATTTATTATAGATTTATTAAGATAATTTAACGCCTTTTTATGGGTTAAGAGGTTTAATTTCATAATTTGAGAGAGCATTTTTCCATTGGTTTTCATTGTTTACTTGTATACATGTTTGAACGGTTGTATAAAGTGGGGGTAATTATCCAAAATTGAACTTTTCTGTTATTACTGATATTAAAGGGTTTATATTGTTCTCATATATCATTTTTTATGTAATTAGAATTAATCATTACATAAATAGATAATGATAATCATTTGGGTTTATTTTGGTAGTTTTCAATGAAAATGAAATATTGTTTAAAAAAATTAATTTCATATTTACAAAATGATTCTAGAAAATTACATTATATATAATACATATTTTATAATATAGTTCAACCAAAATAAAATTTTCATGTCTATTGTAGAAGAAGGCCATGAAAATTGAAAACATTGTTGTCCTTGAATGTGATAAATTAACACATCACATGCGATATTTTTTTTGTAAAAAAGTTGGTGGAAAGAGAGATAATGATGAATTATTCCATTAAAATAAATAATTGTAGTATATATACTATAGTTATAATACCATATGTATGAGGGTATTTGAGTAGAGAAAAATAAAAGAAAGGAACTTGAAAAGGCATTTAATAGAAAGGGAAGAGAGTTTCACCTCTTGATTCCTTCTTCTAATGAACATCCTTAGGGGATCGGTTTTGGTATTTTATAAAGTCAAAAATATCTTTTACATGGGGTTTATTGGGATGGAATTTGAGTAGAATTTGTTCTAGTCTCAAGAAATGAGATTTGTGAGGAGAATAGGTGATGAGGGGTGGTATTTATAGTGGGGGAGTGGGGTGTTTTCTCATTATTTAATTCATTAGTTTATTATTTTTCTAAATACAAGAAATATTATTGATTCATTACACTAAATATATTAATTAGATAATTTTATTTTGAACCAATTTTGATTACATAATCCATGAATTAATTAATATTATAATTAACTTATAATATATATATACTGTAAATTTATGTATGTTATTATTCACCAAAAATTCATGTATTTCAAAAAAATCCCCAAAAAATTACCCTAAACATTTTACAACATGTAGAATTTTAAAATAAACGACATTTTATAAAAAATATAAATTTGAGAATTTTATTTTTTATTTAAAATCATCGTTTACTTGGAAAATACAAATTTTAAAGATAAAACTATTTTTCTAACACTTTGAAAAAATAATTAAGGTATCATAAAATGATATTATAATAATAAGATAGTAGACATCATCAAATTTGTTCCATGAAATACTCTTAAAAATTTTCCCAACCGGGATAAAAAATTTCATGGTGTGACTATGTATTTTTCACGGGGATTACTGATGGTAGTGAAGGCACTGTCCCGACTGGCTGGGAACATAGCACAAAACAAATCCTGGGTATGGGTGTGGGGGTGTAGCCCCTACAATATGGAGCAATTGTTTTACATAAGTCCATGTTGAAACTATGTTCCTTTACATGGATGAAATGTGACAATGTAAAATTCCTTAGAAGATGGAGGGGAAAACCTATAGAGAATTTCAAGATTTGAATAGGATAAAAATTGAGCTTTCCCAAGGTAGCCTGAATCACCAATGATGGGAAAGTACTACCCCCCCCCCCCCCACTTCTGTGCACCTCATCACTTACACACCTTGTCACCATCACGTAGGGTATCATATTATCCTATAAATAGACCCTTGGGGCCTTCATTTTTACAGAAGAATTTCCATGAATCCTGATTACTTCTTTGATCACCCTAGTGATACACCCAGGTCCTCTGAAAACTCCAAGGTAGTTTCATAACAACTAAAGTGAGAGAATTAAAAGGGGTTGGGAGACTTAGGTTCTCCAAGTGTTAAAAATTAACAACACATTTTTGAATCATTTACCCAACCCGCTTAATATGAAAACACTTACGTGACCACCCTTCCTCAAGAAGGATGTTGTTTACCCCACATTCGAGAATACATGTGAATACTCTTAAAGGCTTGAGTCAAGTCTCAATCCAGTTTAGTAATTCAGGATTTTCTTCACATAAGGTGACATAATTTCTCCCAATACTACTTCCACTCTACATACCCCTGTGCCACTTACTTGATCACCCTTTCATGGTTCACTTCACCCCTTCAGCCTACTCGAGACTTTCATGAACCTCATTCAAATCCATTCATGGAAGGGCCTCTCCTTCATTGTCTCCCTTGCATGAAATGGATTATGTTGAAACCTCCACCAATACCTCCGAATTTACCAAATCATAAACAAAATTCACATATATATGTCTCCTATTTGGATTTGGATATATATTTCAAGGGTTTCCCCAACTTGTCCTACCAGAGTGTAAGGGTTTTCAGGGTGTCTGTGAATTTTGATATCTATGGTCACATATTCCCTTACCCTAGGGATAGTGTTGAGTAGTACTTGTTCTTATATTCTTGATATTGTAAGTTTTCCTCCACTTATCATCTCTAAGTCTCAGAGACTTCAGTCCATAGTATAGAGGGTAAGGTTCACACATACTATTCCTTTTGACAAATGAAAAGTCTCCCACCCCACTACGGGACACATTTTAGGGCAGTCATCCAAGTGTCATAGCCATGGTCTCATCCATGGATGCCCTAGCCTCTTCTACTATAGTTCCAACCTCTTCCACCAGTAAAGGAGGAAATGTTTCTGTGGTTTGTTGAATATTTCATATCGTCTTGTTTCTCACACCAATAATGACTCATGTGGGCTTAGATATTTGTAATGATCACAACATCAATATAATCCACCTGAAAGAATGAACTATGAGAACTCTGATTCCCACCATAACGTGGATATGTAGAATATCTTCTCAAGGCCCGATCACTATGCCATGACATCCATGAAATCAGAAATCATTTCTCCCTTAGATGGGCCTCCTCTTAGGTGTAATCCCAAAATGGAATGATTGATGAAAACTATGATTCCCACTATAATTTGAATACGTAGGACGCCTTCACTTCCCGAGCTCACTGGACATCCTTATGAGGATTCCAACTTTAATTCGAATAATCTAGCCCAAATTTAATACCCCTAAAATTTTCATGAGTCAATATGTCTCTCATGGAACCTGCTATAATGGAATCATCTTTAGTTGTTATCCCCAACCTATTTCTCTCTAAGGTCCATAATCCCCTAAGATATTTACCAAACTATGTGGGATTTGACTCACATTAAAATGGGATATATAGGAAGCCTCTATGAGGTTCAAACCCAACATTACAAATAAACGATGTTCTCTTTGGTTCATATCCCCAATAGGGTATAATTCATCTTTGTATCTCATATTCAGTATAAGTTCCTTGGGAATATTAGGAATAAGTATCGCACCAATCATTGACTAGGAACCTTCCACATAGATGTCCTTAGCACATGACATTAAATTTTATGGTTGGGTCCTTATAAAATAACCTTAAAGGGTATGTCTCATAATGAAACACTGAACTATGTGTGTTCTGATTCCTTTCATGAGGATATATGGGTATCCCATCTATGGGTTTGATCCCAACATCAAAACAACTTCTTCCCCCTAGATGACGATAAAATCAAGATTAACCTCTATCTACCTGGATGACAAAAACTCTAGAGTATATTTCCACCTCCCTAGATGACGTTAAATACTGGAGTGACATTCATCTACCAAGGTGACCATAAAATCTAGATTCCACCCCCCCCCCCCATGTGGCTTAAAACCCACATTATTATAATAACATCCAAAGCATAGCTATGTTGTATATGAGAGGATGCCATTGATGGAGAACCTCAAATACATACAAATATATCCATTGATGAAGAACCTCAAATACATATGGATGATTCTGAATTCAACACATGCTAATAATTGATTGTAAATATCTAGGTAAACCTATACTATTCTTGGTAAATTAATAAATATTCAGGAAAATATCTTAAATCTATAAGAGAGTCTCAGAGTAGGAAATAATTCCCCTAAAAGGCTATGATGAGCCCAGCCTCCTATCCTTTCGGCCAATGTAAGATCATAAGTATTGTTGGTAAACAAACCTAACGAATTCATTCCTTTGTGAAGTAGTTTCCATTTGATACATAATCACTATACGTTTCTAGTTCCATAATTAATTCTTTGGATAACCATATGGAAATAGTGATTCATAACTATAGCTCAAATTATAAAGGAAATAAAAAAATGGTGAACCCAACATGAATCCTTAACCAAGATAGTAGTGTTACACATCTATCAAGCCCATAACAATTGGTAAAAGAGAGAAAAATAAGGAAATAAATCATGAATGTATTCATAAAAAAGATGATGATTTTATAATTTCATTTTTTTATTATATATATATATATACAGGAACTTCTTTACAAAAAATCCTGTCATTCTAAATGGTTTCCTTAATTTTTTCACCTATGAATTCCCCAACTACTTCTCAATATAGATCCTTGTCCACTCAAAGGATTACATCACCGACTCAAAATCATCAATATTGGGTTTCTAATGCACTAGTATGAGTGTACTATCAACATAATGCCATTCCAACCATTGAGACTTCCCGATAGGTCCTCCAGGTCAATAACAGCCCCTGATTGTCTGGAAAACAACGATCGGTGGTCTAGAAGTAGATGTTCCAACTCCTATCATCAACTATTTTAGGATCTTATCATTGGAACACATTCACCAATCCTTCCCCTATTATAAAGAGTTAGACTAAGTGGCCACCTAAGGCCTCTTCCCAAAGGAACATGGTTCCTTCCTAAGGAACCCTTTCAACAGTCAATACCGCCAACGCTGCATGACAGCAAACCGTCAACATAATGTGGGTGCTATCATCAGTTGTCGATACCA
The DNA here is from genome assembly GCA_963277665.1 of Viscum album. NCBI lineage: Eukaryota > Viridiplantae > Streptophyta > Magnoliopsida > Santalales > Viscaceae > Viscum > Viscum album. The sequence goes on from OY728163.1 coordinate 1,517,239,370, forward strand.
AGTCCCTCAGAACCAGGCACACAAAATAAAACTTCAGGGAAATACAAAAAATAAGAAGTAGGTAACTACCTTCTCTCCCTCCGAATAATTCCACCAACTGAGTTTGGTGGAAGATAGAGATCGGGCACATACACCCATCTACCTTAATTCCTCCAGCCAGTAGACTCATATAGAAGCACCCAACCAACCATGTCATAAAAATATGATGGAATTATGTTGAAACGAACATACACTTTCTTAAAATCTTCAAGTCATCCAGCTGACTCCTTTGGCTACATTCAAATAATCCCACCAGTCAAATGCAGCGGCAATTTTCAAGCAGGAATATACACCTGCCTGCACCCACCAAGCCTACGATCAATCTCATATAAAATCACATAAATAAATGTACTGATCATGATTGGAACAAAATATCCATCCAGAATATACACATTCCATCATCCATCAAGCCTACCAACATTCTCATTTAGAATGTATTAAAAAGTCATTTGGAAAGCTCTGACGAAAAACCTAGGACAGAATCAACTTTATGCCCCTATACATGAGTATTGTCACTATCCATTGATAGAAAATGGAAAATAGAATCAAGCATATAAACCTTCTCCAGTTACTGAATAGATGTATATTCTTATTTCTTCTTCTCACTAAACACATTTTGGAAATGGTGAATGGGCAGACACCAATTCCTACCCATATCCAAGATGCTTTGTAGAATATCATAACTTAAACATCAACTATACTAGACGGATGAACAAATTATTTTTTCCACATACCTAGGACGAATCATCAGCATGTCATCCCTGAGCAGATACACACCTTTGTTCCAGTCCAAGAGGGTTATGGTTCACACTCCCCCATATCATACAGACAACCAGATTGGGCACATACACCCATTCCAATTGGACATAATCATCCTATTTTAATGGCCATATTGGGGAGGAACATAAACCTACCCATGATAACCTCTTATCCCAGTAATTATCCCCATCTACATGTAAGAAGGAATCTATGAATAAGTCTCACTAATCATAGTTGAACAATCAAGAGTCAATTATCAATTTGGATCCTCTTAATTATAAAGTTCTTGAATCCCACAGACATTTATCTTTTGCACCTCAAGATCCTACCCTTCCATTACCGAATTATGGGAGATGTATTAATAACTCTAAAGGTCCTCATCATACACTTCCTAATGAAGGCTTGCTTCATGACAATTCGGTTAATCTCAAGATCCTTTTTCTATATGAGATCCACAGAAACTATCTATGTGTCTAGAAGGCTAAAGATTATGAGTATTTATCCCTTACTATAATCGACCATGGTGTTCCTTCCCAAGATGGAATTCGCTATGAATTCTTTTTCCATAGCAGTGTTTTTTATTATCAAGAGACTTCTATAACTGATAGTATAGTGACAAGAATTTCATTTTATCTTGAGGAACTTAAAAATATAAGTCTATTCATTTTTGATGCCTTGTTATTGGCATGTGAAATACTTTCTCAGCCAAAAGATATCCCAAGGCAACGAGCATTCTCTTAACCTCACATAGGTCATTCTATTTCTAATATAGTAGAGGAAACACCAACTAATCCCATTTCTTTTGGTAAAAAAATCAGTAAACATCCACTCTAGTCGGACCATGTTCAGAAACCTCTATAAAAAGATGAAGAGGATATGTTGAAAATGTTGAAAAAAATATCTATGGGTTAAATAATTTTCATGTTCTAGCCTTTGGCGACCTCTCAATAAAAAATTCCAAATATGTTGGTAGAAGATTATACTCATGATATTCTCCTCAACATATAGAACACTCTCCATCATCTGAAAGACAATGTATTACCGTATGATGAATATAAAATTCATGTCAATGTAATAGAAGGGTTCCAATGCCAAATTGTCTTGGAATCTCTCCATGTTTCTCGAAGTCCAAATATCAAGAACCAATAGGAGGCTCTTCATTGTACATGCCACAATGCATTAATGAGGTTGTGAAAATTGAACACAAAAAACCTTTATGTTGTTCATATCACAAGATGGGGTGCACATGGGGCATTTCATTTCACTATGCTCCAAAACTAAAAAAGAATTTCGAAAGTGGTCTCATGAAATACTATTTCCCAAGGCCAGCTAAAACAAAAAAAAATTCTTGATCGAAGATATGCTAAGCAAGAATAGTCCTAGATTGTCTTCCAAACAAGTAAGGCCCAAAGAGAGAAAGCTTTTGAGATACTATTTCATCAAGCATTTGAAAATATCATGCATACCTCCATCTTAGGGGATTTCCGTCATCAGATTGCACAAATGTATAAAATATCACAACAGTCTTCTGAAACATGCAATTTATGTGAGTGAAGGATGATGCACCCAACCATAATTTGGACCATAATTCCTAAAATCAAAAATAGAAGGTTCACTGATATCATCCATAGCTTTTAGAATCCACCCCATCCTACAGGGCTGGGGGTTTTAATAGAACCCTCAAATCCAAAAAATATGACTCGAAGGGTTGAGAGTTAATAAACAGAATAGCCCCATCCCATAAGGCTGGGGTATTTTTTATATTCACAATCCCCTCCTCAGTAGAAGTTGGTTTTTCCAGATTAAGAATGAAGATGCAAAAATACACACAACTGAATTAGATGAGGATTATCTTTAGATTTTTTTCTATCAAACATTTCCTAGGGAACCATAAAATAAAATTACAAGGTCACGTGGAGGATGAAGAAAAAGGAAATATCACCAATATATTGACAGGATGCCAGAAGTGAATTATGCATCACTAAATGTCGTTTATTCCATCATGGAAGATCCTCTAAAAATGATTCATGTTTAGGGTAGTTTGAGGATGATGTTATTTTTTATAATACAGTACTAAAAAAATCAAATTAAGGAGGTGTGTGTACTAGAAATTAGAGGCTTACTTGGAATCAATGTGTCCCATCAAATAATTCACTGACACCATTTCAAAAGGAACCTAATAGGGAAAAAGGAAAAGGTCCAACTATGTATCATCTTATACCTAAATAATACCAATCCCTTCCCATTTAAGAAATATTTTCCCAGTAATGGGAGAAGATGAAGGAGTTGAGAATATATAATATAGAGTTACTCCAAAGAATCATTCCTTCCAGACATGCTCTACAAGTAGATCATTATCTTTTCCTTCCAGTAAGAGAACCTCTACATAGAGGGTTTGCTGCAACTAATGATGTGGATATTGAATTTCTTTCAATGGGTTCTCCACTAGATCAGGGATAGGGAAATTATTATAGGCCTATCCTTAGGGATTATCCATGTCAAATACCACTATCTGCATCATTAATGGTATTTCTAGTCATCTCACTAGTTTAGGATACAGCTGCTATACTTTTATAGGTCCTAGTTTAGCCAGATATTCCTTGAAGTATCATGAACACCATTGAGTAACAGTAGACATTATTGGAAGCTATGGAAGGATGGCACGAACCAATATGACCAAAAAGAAGGTGTATCTTGAATGGATGGATCCAACCCCTCCTCCACTAAATTTTTGTAATCCCGTATTTCCAATCTTGAATGGATCATGAGATATATAGAATCACATGACACATTTGGTCTCTCACTATGATCTTATTATGGGTACCCATGAGCAACAAGAAGTAGTGAAACTCAAAAGCTTCATACAGTCATTACAAGGGCCATCCACCATTTTGTATACATGATTGCAGTCTCCATCGATTACTGGATGGTAAGATCCCCATTAGAAATTCATTTTCCAATTTATTTCAACACTGTAGAAGATAATATTCAGTGATCTCACAAATTTCAAGCAATGGGATAATGAAATAGTTTTGTATTTCATTGTGTAACGACCCGAATCCGGAGCCACTCATGGTGCCCCGTAACCGGTTTGCCGCACGACGTAAAGCGCATTCCCCCAAACGCTAGAGGCTATCGACTAGCAGCGAGGGCCTTGGGTAAGGTAGTTGGGGGAACTATGCCATCATAGGTTATGAAAATAAAAGTAAGGAAACAATATATATAACAGCGGAAGCAGTAAACAACATTCTCATTAGAATTTAACTGCGGAAGACATTAGAATATAATAAATAACTGAAACTGAAGATATGATGCATGTCATGTTATAAGTCTAATAAAATAGCCAAACCATATAACAGGCTGGAAGAAATACATTAACAATGAAAAGGAAAAAAGAAGAAGCCAAAAGTCTCCTCAGCATCACAAGCCAAAGCATGGTACCATTCTCTCCTGCTCCAAGTAATCAAGAACCAGAAGTTGAAGGATGTTTTCCCTTGTCTATACCTGCAACAACATAGTCTGTTTGGGCCCAAAAGAATGAACCAAACAGGGAGTGAGACTAAATCTCAGTAGGCAATCCCCTGAAGATCTGTGCCAAATAGTTCGTGAGTATATGGCTGGTAAAAGTACAATAAACAGTAAACAGTAGCAATAAAGCAAGATGATACACAAAAAAAATCAATCCAAAAGATAGCAACAGCAGTGAAGCAATCAGCTAACAACAACAAGAATCTCTTTGAGAAGTACATGCAGCCATCCCCTCTGGTCCTATCCATGAAATACCAAAACCCTATGGGCAATGCACTCAGCCTAACCCCCCTGGTTTGGTCATACGAATTTATCAGACTCTCTGGGGAAGCTCACTCAGTCAATTACCCTTATAGTCTAGCGTAGTCAGGGACTCTCTGAGGGAGATCACACGGTCAACCCTCCTAGCCACAAGGTCTAGAGACTCTCTAGGGAAGAAATATTGGTCAATTACTCTTATATCCTCAGGTATTCCACAGACTCTCTAAGGAAGCTCACTCGATAAATTCCTCCTCTAGCCTAGGAATGATCATAAAGAGATTCAAACAAGGTAAGAATCTCAGAGGAAGCTAACTCGGTCTACCCTCCTGTAGTATATAATATACAGGACTCTATGGGAGCTCACTCGGTCCATACCTTATAGTCTATAATGTCCAAGGCTCTCTGAAGAAGTTATCTCGGTCTACCGTCCTGTAGTATATCATTTCTAAGACTCTCTGGGAAGCCCACTCGGTCAATCCCTTATAGTCTATTGCAACAAGTTCTCTCAGTCCCGTTCCAGTCTGTGCATAATAATGCTATAAGGCCAAAGTACACCTATAGAGATACATGGCTAACCAAAGTACACCTATAGAGCTACTTGGTCAAACATTCTATAGGGAAACAAACATGTTATGACTTTCACTTCAACCTATAATGACATGTCATGGAAACAGGTGTAACTGCCAAAGGCAAACGAGACCCCAAAGGTCATAAACAGATGATAGCATGGGAAAAACATCCAAGCACAACAATGTATCCTCTAACATGATCAATTTACCTCTATGAAAGCATACGAGCAAGGAAGGCAAACAACAAGGGAAAAACAGTAGACACGCAATACCCTTTTCACGGGTATTCGTTGAATTTGGGCATAAAAATCAATGATTTTGAACGGTAAGGCACAAACCACCTACCTTGAGGTGAGAAGGAAGATATACTCGGATGTTGGCTTTCAGTTTTCCCTAGGTGTGGACCCAGGTTAACACACATTGCTTTATCGGTCACTTAGTCGTACGTACTCGACTTTTATGTGAATATATATATATATATGCATATATATATATATACCTATACTCATACATGTGATGCGTATATATAACCTGCAATGTAAACATCAACATATTGCTAAAAAATAGAAACCAACGCAGGACCAGATAATTCAATTGGTGTAAAAAGAAATATAATGGTGTAAACACACTTTCATACCCAAACAACAATAAAACATAATTGCGCTCGTCCGCAGGTGTCAGAGCGTGGTCCAACAGTCCCGACACGTTTCCCGCATAACCTTGAATACAGAAGAACACAAGAATCTATCAAAACTTAATAAAGAGTTTCAAGTAATTTCAACCGGGCATCAAAACAACCCCAAACCGCAAAAGCGATAAAAGAAATATCAAGGACTTATATACCATTATGAATCGACCCAAACCGAAGAAGAAATCTGGGTGAATCGATGCGCAAAGGAGAATCAAGGAGGGGGTTGGTCGCGCGCCTCGGGTCTGCTCAGCCGTTGTGCTGCTGCAGGGAGTGTCCACCATGGGATCCTGTTCGGTTCACAGGAGAAAGAGAACCAGGGAAGAGAGGACTCACATTGTGGGGAGGAGAAAAATCAGGGCGTCATGCTATGGGCGCTGTCCAGACGGGAGTCAGCTGCTCGGGATCGCACCGTAGAGAAGCAGTGATCTGAGGTCGTTCCACAGCAGGTCCATCGCGCCAGGAGGAGCTATCCGGAGGGAGTTCTAGTTATTATGGAGGAAGGAAAACTTTCATTCTCTAAGGATTAGGAGGAGGTGCCTTTTGGGGGAGAGGTTAAGGGGAGGGGACAAATTTGTTTTTGAGGAAAAAAATAAATAAATAAAAGAGGGGCCGAACACTTCGAAGGAGGAGGAGTCCCACGTGATTGAAGAATAAAAAGGGCAGGGGGAGTCATTCCACCCTTTCCCAACGCCTCTTAAAAAAATATTCTCTTTTTTTATTACTCATATATATATTTATAACAATATATATATAAATATATAGTCAATTATATTATGTGAATCCTTCATTTTATTAAGTAAAATATTTAACCACATAAATTACCACTAATATTAATCATTATAACAATAATAACTATAAAATAATGGTAATTATTTTACTTATTAAATTATTATTATTCAACTATGATTAAAATTCAAGACCGCCAAATAAAACAAGCCATTATCAAAATAACGCATCCTTAATAAATTTAAATTCTTCATTTAAAGGTAACCCAATTAATCCATCATCATTATTATCCAAATTAATAATAATCAACACCAATATTTATATTTACATTTCTCATTTAATTATCCGCTCTTTATTTAATTAAATCCTTCACTGCGAACTCGTCGCAATAACACGTTATTAAAATAATGTTTCTTCATTAAACCACATCGTAAATTAAAATTTTCTTACCAACAATTTTAGTTTAAATTTATTGGTCAACTACAACATCACATTAAATGGTGTTTGACCACCACTTAAATAAACACGTCTGTGTAATATTTAATAATAATAATCATCCAAAATTATTATTAGTAAAACATCCACATTTAATCTCTTTTGACCATCTTTTTATTAAACGTGTTTTCACAGCATTTAATAATAATAATCTCTCACTATTATTTTTATTAAAACATCCATTAAATCAAATTAATTAGATAACACGTTTTGACAAACGTTTAGCTACGTGACTTGACCCGCAAGTTCTAACCGCCCATGCATAGCCCAATGTCACCGCTTGAATCCATTCGCGCACTCAGAACCTCATTCCGAAGCACAGTTTTAAAACTGACCCACCGATAAACAAAAATTAAAAAAAATCTCTTATTTTATCCGGTCTATGAACGCGGATTATTACAAACTACCCACCTTAAAAACTTCTATTTCCCGAGAAGCCTACAGGAAACAATGAAAACATCACCCGATCTACAAGGGTTGTTATGTTCCGTTCAGAAAGATCACATTTCGTTCCCAACGCCCAATGCATCCTTAAGCGTTACCTAAGAATACCGCACTTGAGCTTTTAAAACCCGATCCAACACCCACTTTAAGACTCAAACGTAAAAAATAATCTTTACATCTGAGGCCATTATAGGGACCTCTTCAACGAAAATGGCCAATCTCAATCAACCAACATAAAGTGGTTACACATGCTTCCTCAGGAGACATCACTGACCCAAAACCCACACTTGTCCTTTAACTGATGACGTGTCTTTAAAACCATTAGATTACCAATTGTGCATACACCGAAGTCCTGGACCGATCTTCATTGATGTTCTGAAGTCAAACCTACACAAGGTTATTGGAAATAACCATTCCTTAGCATGAATAAGGTAAAAGATTAAACAAAACACACATCATGTTAACAACTATGAAGGATATTTCAAGACAAGCCTATAGCTTTAAAACTTTAGTGTGGCGTATAACTGAGGCTATCCTAGTGCCTATAGCATGAGTTCAAGATGGGGGACATGCTCGTCGCATTCAAGAGAGCACACCAAGATCATCAAGAAGATCATTCGTGCTACTAAGTAAGCATCGACACATTTATGGAAAAAAAGCAACATTACCCACCTTAAAATTTTCCACATCGTCAAAAAAAGTGATTAGCCACTAACTAGCATGCTATATGAGAATATCTTAACCCATGTGTGATTTTCCAAGATCCTCGATCACCACGTGAACATATTACATGAAATATGGTAATTAAATCGGTCGGCATGTCAAAATACATGAGGCAAAAGTTCTCCTGAGCAGTGGGATAAAACTTATTCCTTAACGCACAGGTCACTCTACCACATAGGAAACTTGAAATCGTACTAAAAACACAAGAATGTTTACAGCAGGGTCGTGTTTCATCACATGATGATTGTCCCAGATGACGTCATAACAAGTCATCCCTTTAAGAAGAAGAAAAGGGATCCATGACCACCCATCCGAATGAGGATGTATTTATAAAATGAAAAAGTCCAACTAGTAACAACGTCACGAAAAGAACCAACATTAAAATTTCACAATCGAAACAAGTAATATCAGGCTTTAAGGGTGTTATCTACCATGGGCTAGCCCCTTACGATGCCCATGAGTTGACTCTATCTCTTGTTCATGCAAATCAATTTAAATATTAGGATCAAGATCCATTTTCATTTTAACCATTTATTTTTAATTCATCTAAAACCTTAAACATTTGAAAATAATTCTAGAAACACACAAGTATTGTTCACAACAAGTTCACTTGGTTTTAAATCAACACCCATGGAAAAACAGGAAAGTTAGAACAAACTTCCTCTTAACATTTAATCATTCAATGTTATTCAGACATTAGCATGAAATTTAGCATCTAAATTCTTTTTACCGAAAAGGCGGCCTCCGAGGGTCCGATTCATTTAATCCGGGTTCTTCAAAAAAGACACCCTAATATAGTTCATTTTAATTAAAATTCAAAAGTTTTATACTTATAACCATTTTAATACACAGATAGTTATAAAATCCTTAATCATATAGGTGGCCACATACCAATCGATAAGGCACTTATACACCTTACCGCTAACACTTGGCTCCCATTCAAGATCAATTCACTTTATGATTTACTTTAGAAACCTTTTTATAAGTTCAAATACACGAGTTTCCCGTTTTCCTATTTATAAGGCGCCCATACACCTTACAACTAAAAAAATTGATTCAGTCGTATTCGCATCCAATAACATTTATCCATAACAACCTATCATTTATCAGAAAGATACAATGTCACTAAAAATAACTATCACAACACAACATGTTTAAATCACCAAGACATGTTATAACATAAAATCATGGCATATAACAAGATACGTAGCATGGCATTTTACCACACAAGCATGTGAATTTTATCACAGAAACATGATATCTAATCAAGACGTACTGAATAAATCCAAGACATGTCAAATATTCAAGGCACACAATCAATATTTGTAGGCAAATTACTAATAAAACTACATGTCATGGCACATATGCATGCATATGAATCTCCAAGTGCCTAATATGATGCATGTAATGCAATTTTTCTTGCCATAACAGGACAAGGAAAATTTTCTTAAAACTTTTCATAATCAATAAGCAGCAGAAGGTACAAAATTCACCCAAGGTGAAATCATATCAACTGTAAGAGCAGCAAATATGAATATCAATCCCAACCCTGGTCACTTGGTCATTTCCCATACATGGGGTGATCAGTCCCAAGCACGGCTATTAACTCAAGCGCTGACACATTCCTAGTCTCCTATCTACCAACCCTGAAACAGTAAGACAAAAGGAAAATAAAGATCAACCCTGCTCTGATACCACTTGGTAACAACCCTTATCTGGAGCCACTCATGGTGCCCCATACCTGGTTCACCACATGACCTCAAGCGCATTCCCCCAAATGCCAGAGGCTGCCGACTAGTAGTGAGGGCCTTGGGTAATGTAGTTGGGGGAACTATGCCCTCATAGGTTATTAAAATAAAAGGAAGGAAACAATATATATAACAGTGGAAGAAGTGAACAACATTCTATTTAGAACTTAACAGCGGAAGACGTTATAAAATAATAAATAATTGAAATAGATGATATGATACATGGAATGTTATAAGTCTAATAAAACTGCCAAACCAAAAAACAGGCTAGAAAAAATACAGTAATAATGAAAAGGAAAAAAACAAAGCAGCTAAAAGTCTCCTCAGCATCGCAAGCCAAATCATGGTCCCATGCTCTCCTGCTCCAAGCAATCAAGTACCAGAAGTAGAAGGGAACTTTCCCTTGTCTATACCTGCAACAACATAGACTATATGGGACCAAAAGCATGACCCAAACAGGGTGTAAGACTAAATCCCAGTAGGCAATCACCCGAAGATCTATTCCTAACAGTTAGTGAGTATATGGCAGGTAAATGTACAATAAATATAAAATAATAGAAATAAAGCAAGATGATACACAACCGCAATCAATCCAGAAGATAGAAAAAACAGTGAAGCAATCAGCTACAAACAACAATAAACCCTCTGAGAAGTACACGCATCCATCCCCTCTGGTCCTATCCAAGAAATACCGAAACCCTCTGGGCAGTGCACTCAGCCTAACCCCTCTGGTTTGGTCATACGAATTTATCAGACTCTCTGGAGAAGCTTGCTCGGTCAATCCCCCTTATAGTCTAGGGTAGTCAGGGACTCTCTGAGGGAGATCACACGGTCAACCCTCCTAGCCCCAAGGTCTCTTGACCCTCTGAGTAATCTATCTCGGTCAATTCCTCCTATAGCCTCAGGTATATCACAGACTCTCTGAGGAAGCTCACTCAGTCAATTCCCTCTCTAGCCTGGGAAGGATCATAATGTGATTCAAACAAGGTAAGACTCTCTGAGGAAGCACACTCGGTCTACCCCCGTATAGGCTATAATATCCAAGACTCTCAGGGAGCTCACTCGGTCCATCCCCTATAGTCTATAATGTCCAAGACTCTCTGAGAATGCTCTCTAGGTCTACCCTCCTGAAGTCTATCGTATCTAAGACTCTCTGGGAAGCTCACTCGGTCTATCCCTTAGAGTCTAGAGCACCAGGTTCTCTAATTCCTGTGCCAGTCAGTGCATAATAATTCTATAAGGCCAAAGTAAACCTATAGAGCTACATTGCTAACCAATGTACACCAATAGAGATACTTGACTAAATAGTCTACAGGGAAACAAACATGTTTTGAATTTCACTCCAACCTATAATCACAAGGAATGGAAACAAGTGTAACAACCAAAGTCAAACGAGACCCCAAAGGCCGTAAACAGAAAAAATCATGGTCAAAACATCCAAGCACAACAAATTATCCTCTAACATGATCAATTTACCTCTACGCAAGAATACGAGCAATGCAGGAAAACATCAAGGGCAAGAAAGTAAACACGCAATACCCTGTTCATGGGTATTTGTGGAATTTGTGCATAAAACTCAAAGAATTTGAATGATAAGGCACAAACCACCTTCCTCGAGGTGAGAAGGATGATATACTCAGATGTTGGCTTTCGTTTTTCCCTCAGAGTGGACCCATGTCAACACACATTACTTTACCGGTCACGTAGTTGTACGTACTCGAATTTTATGTACATATATATACATATATATATATATGCATATATATATATATACCTATACAAATATATGTGATGCGTATATATAACCTGCAATGTAAACATCAACATATTGAAAAAACATCGAAACCAATGTAGGACCGGATAATTCAATTGGTGTAAAAAGAACTATAATGGTGTAAACACACATTCATACCGAAACGGCGATAAAACGAAATTGCGCTCATTTGCGGGTGTCTGAGCATGGTCCAACGATCCCGACACGTTGCTCGCACAACCTTGAATACAGAAGAACACAAGAATCTATCAAACCCTAATAAAGTGATTTAGGTAATTTCAACGGGGCATCGAAACAACCCCAAACCGCAAAAGCGATAAAAGAAATATCAAGGAATTATATACCTTGATGAATCGACCCAAACCAAAGAAGAAATATTGGTGAATCGATGCACGAAGGAGAAGCCAGGAAGTGGTTGTTCGCGCGCCTTATGTTTGTCCGGATGTTGTGCTGCTGCAGCGAGTGTCTGCCAAGGGAGCCTATTCAGGTTGAGGGAGAAAGAGAACTGGGGAAGAGAGGACTTGCGCCGTGGGGAGGAGCTGAAGCAGGGCGTCGCGCTATGGGCGCTAACCAGGTGGCAGTCGGCCTCTTGAGATCACACCGCAGAGAATCTGTGATCCGAGTTCACGCCATAGCAGGTCCTTCGCGCCAGGAGGAGCTATCCGGAGGGAGGTCTAGCGCTTATGGAGGATGGAAAACCTTCATGCGCCATGGTTTAGGAGGAGGCGTCGTTTGGGGGAGAGGTGAAGGGGAGGGCACAATTTTTTTTTGGTGGCGAAAAAATATATATATAAAAGAGGGACCATGAACATTGAAAGAGGAGGATCCCCACGTGATTGAAGAATAAAAAGGGCAGGGGGGAGTCACACCGCCCTTACCCAACGCCTCTTAAAAAAATATTCTCTTTTTTTATTACTCATATATATATATATATAGTCAATTATATTATGTGAATCCTTCATTGTATTATGTAAAATATTTAACCACATAAATTACCACTATTATTATTCATTATAACAATAATAACTCTACAATAATGGTAATTATTTTACTTATTACATTATTATTATTCAACTACAATTAAAATCAAAGACCGCCAACTAAAACAAAGCATCATCAAAATAACACATCATTAATAAATGGAAATTCTTCATTTAAAGCTAAACCAATTAATCCATCATTATTATTATCCAAATTAATAATAATCACCACCAATAATTATATTTACATTTCTCATTTAATCATACACTCTTTATTTAATTAAATCCTTCACTGCGAACTCGTTGCAATAACACGTTATTAAAATAACGCTTCTTCATTAAACAACATCGTAATTTAAAATCCTCTTACCGGTGATTTTAATTTAACGTTCTTGGTCATCTACAACAGCACATTAAATAGTGTATGACCACAACTTAAAAAAACACGTCTATGAAATATTTAATAATAATAATCTTCTGAAAATTATTATTATCAAAACATCCACATTTAATCTTGTTTAACCATCTTTTTATTAAACGCGTTTTCACAACATTTAATAATAATAATCTATCACTATTATTATTATTAAAACATCCATTAAATAAAATTAATTAGATAACACGTTTTGACAAACGGTCAACTGTGCGACTTGACCCTCATGGTCTAACTGCCAATGTGCAGCCTGATGTCACCACTTGAACTGGTTCATGCACTCGGAACCTCATTCCATAGTGCGATTTTATAATTGACCCACCGATAAACGAAAAAAAAAATCTTGTATTTAATCGAGTCTACGAACACGGGTTCATACACATTGTTCGTTCAAAAGGATTAACATACTTCTTGAATATACAACTCCCTCAAAAAGAGTTGTATCCCATTTTTTTAGAAAATCTATATGATGAGTTAGGAACACCATTAATCCCTTGGAAATACACCGGAGGGTTTAGGGATCTAGCTGTGATTTTTCAACAGGTGGAGAACCCCATAACAGATAATAGATCCAAATCCCATGTAATCCCATCAGCTCCAATATGAAGATAAGGAAAAGCATAGGCCACTACAGTCAAAATTTAGAATGCCCTTGTACACACATTTACTTCAAATCCCTCATCGTACCATAGGGATCCACCTCTTGAGTGTTAGAAGAAATTTCTACCTCGTCAAGATCATCAAAAAGATAAAAGGATGAGATATCATGAGCAGTTTAAAAACAATTTCTACTATTTTCAAAATGAAGAATTCCCTTGCTACTTTATCTCAATATTCGAAAACAAATTATTTTAGTTTCCAAGGCCAAAGAATCATAACAAATAAGGGGACTAAAACCTAATAAATTATTTAACCTTCCATAAAATCTAAGGGTGCCCCATCTAGGAATGTTTTCTTTTTAAGGACATCGTTTAAAATATAGTAGAACCCATGCAAGTGAAGCTGAAAATTTTACCAGACATGTTAGCATGTGTTACTGTTATCAATCCAGAGTAAGAAGGCGAGTGGTATGAAGCCAAAAGTAAAAATTTTCAGAAATTAGATGATTGGGTGGTCATAAAAAATCAACCAAACTCATTTCATTCTGAAAACACAATTGAAAAAATCAATTGTTCCTCCTACCACTTCTATTATAGAAAAGTCATCTTCATCAAAATCTTTGTCCTTTGAAGGCCAATCCACAAAGAAGCACCATAGATAAAAGGATAAGGAGGAAGAAGAAAAAGATGATTTTGTGTCAAGGAAAAAATAAAAATCGACTTTTTAGATAGAATCTTCATCAGATGAAGAGTTGATATTTAGTTATGTTAACGTTATTCACATCATGGATCCCTATGCAAATTATGATTCTGATTATGAACCTAAGTTCCACATACTTTATTTTTGAAATTGGGTAAGAGTTTATTAAGGATGAAGTATAGGGGAAGACATGATTATTCTAGAAGCCAATACTCCAACCGCACCCCTGCTTGAACTATTTATGTACCAGAAACTCATGGGAGGGAACTCCAGTGGGCTCAGAAAGAACAAGGGAATTATCCTATACATAACAGGGTCAACTCTAACATGATCATATTAGAAGATCAATTAGATGCTATACCACCACCTTATTAGTGAGTGGGAAGACCTAGCCAGCCCAATCCACCAAGAGAAGAAGCATTTATAGCTTCTTCCATGAAAAATCGTCCATCCACATTAGGAGAAACAACATCCAAGGTACCTACAAAACAGAATCTCTATACTGGAAAATACAGACCTTTGGATCAAAAGTATGATTTTTTAATGCAATTGGACTATGTAACATCCATGTTATCACTCGTGGATGCTCTGAATCTATCAAAAGATCTATGAGAATCACTTATTGATGCTTTTTCATTCTGTCAAGAGTTCAAAATAGAGATTGTGGCCGCATAGGTTTATCGTATAGAGAATGACCCAGTATAATCCTATGCAGTCATATCTTTCACAGACCATGATGAGGATAGTCTAGTACATAGACACATTAAACACTTTTATATATCTATCAATATCAATGATATTGATATTCGAGGATCCTTTATTGATAATGGATCAGGATTCAATCTCATTACCATTTTGACACTTCATTGATTGGTCCATTATGAATCCCACTTATCTCCTACCACTTGAATATTTCAATGTTATGATAATAATGATCAACAACCTCCCACCATGAATACACTCAAAACTCATTTTGGGGATCTCATATCTAATTCATAGTTCATGGTTTTCTAGTAGGACACATCTTTTAACATTTTGTTGGGGATAAATTGGCAACATCAACATGTGGTTATTACTTCATCTTACCACCAATGTCTCAAATATTGTGTCACTTTGTTAAATTGGGACACTGTGTAGTGATAAGGCCCCATTAAAATATAAATAATGTCACTAAATTTATGTGGATTTCTATCACATGAAGGAAAAAAAGTACATTGAAAATTATGTTACTAGAATCAATGCTCTGAATGGTCTAGAAAAGATCCCATATTATCCATTTAATAATCTTAGAGCATTTTACATGTTACACTTTAATCAAATTGAAATGGTTAGCCCAAATACAAGAACTCAATCAGTGGATTCCATAATGCGAGTCATGGAAATTGATCATGAAAGTATAGGATAAAACACTATTTCAACAAATAGTGATGAAAGCCTAGATAGAGATGTCTTCATTCCATATACTGAACTTCATCAATCCTCTGGTTCATAATTCAACCTAAAAGAAGTTATCTCACTAATGAAAAAAGAAAAGGATGACAATTCTCACCCCACCATCTTCCCTTCAGAACATAAAAAGACCCTTCATCATCAGTTGGGTTAGAGATAGTTGCATCCTCTTCAGGATGTCCAAATACTGACTCCTCCCCTAACTCTAAAAGTCTTGATTCATCACCTACCATTCATGAAGTTGAAAAATAAGCAACACATGAAGATGAAAAAGAGAATAAAGACCTTAGGGATGACCTTCCAGCATTTGAGGAAGGTGTCTCCACCTTTGTGGATGAACTCAAAGAAATAAATATGGGTATAGAGGAAGACCTACTCCCCACTCTGGTTAGTGTGTCCATGACTTCTAAATAGAAAGAGGTGTATTCTTCCTTTTTGAAGCAACATCGGGATGTGTGTTCCTGGAGTTACATAGAGATTCTAGGTCTTGAACCTGAGGTGGCCACCCATCATTTGGGCTTATCAAAAGATAATTAGGGATACAAGTAGTTTTCAAGAAGAACACACCCAACTCATGCAACCAAAATTATGGCTAAAATCGAAAAGCTTATCAAAGTCGACTTCATACGAGATTTGAAATATCCAAAGTGGTAAGACAACATTATCATAGTGAAAAATAATAATGGGATAATTATAGTATTCATTAACATCAAGGATCTCAACCGAAATTGTCCCAAATATGATTTCTTAGTTCAAATAACAGAACTCTCGATTGATGCAATAGATTGTTACGAATATCTCTCCTTAATGGATGGATACTTTTGGTATAACCAAATCTAGATGAACCCATATGATGAGGAAACTTTAGCCTTTTTATCCCTTCAAGGAGTATTTTTTTATTAAGTAATTTCCTTTTTCATGAAGAATGTCAGTGCAACATATGAACATGGAATGCACAACATTTTTAAAACCTTGTTGAAGATATTTATTGAATGCTATATTGATGATTTAGTAGTCAAATCCAGACAACAGTATGATCCCCTATCTAATTTCAAGAACATATTAAACAATATTTGAGAACATAATCTAAAGATGAACCCCTTGAAATGTGCTTTGAGGGTTTCCTCGAGAAAATATCTTGGATTTTTATATGCCATCATGGCATAATAGTCAATATTGAGAAGACTAAAGCAATCCTTGGCATGTCACCTCCTCAAAATGTGAAAGAGTTGAAAGGAATTCAAGTAAACATGGCCTACATCCGATGCTTCATATCCAATATATCAGGAAATTGTTTTCCCTACTCTAAATTGATGTAGAAGGGGGTTACATATCAATGGACCAATGACTTCCATGAAGAATTTGATACCCTCAAGAAATACCTCTTGATTTCAATTGTATTGATGCCACCAATTGACGGGAAACCACTCATTCTTTATGTAAAAATCTTTGAGAGATCAATGGGTTCCATACTTGCATTAATGAATGATATTGGGAATGAAAACAATATTTATTACCTTAGTAGAACCATTCCTGACACAGTGACTCAATATTAAAATATTGAAAAGATCTCCCTAATATTAATCTTTGTATTTTAAAAACCGAGGCACTAACTATAGTATCATGAGGTCCTCATGTTCTACCGCAATAACCCACTCAAATTTATCCTCAATCATCCTAAGATAACAGGACTTGTGGAATGGTGGGAAATTATTATACTGTAGTTTGATATACAGTTTTTTCCTCGGAATGAATTAATGTTCAAACCTTAGAAGACTTCCTTGATGAACACCCATTTACGGAAGAAAAATCATTGAATACTGAAATTCCTAATGAATAAATATTCTCTATCTAGGATTGTCCCCAAACATGGAAAATTTATTTTGATGGTTCTTCCAAAAGACCAAAGGGGAAGAGAATGGAAGGTCCTAAACACAATAAAGGTGGGTTAGGGATTGTACTTATCTAGCTAGAAAATGCAATGTTTCTATATTGTTTCTTATTGTCAGAATTTAGTACCAACAATGAGGAAGAATATCATGCTCTAATTATTGTCTTGCAATTAGCACTCTATGTACTAGTGTATCACCTGGATGTGAAGGGTGATTTAGAATTAGTAATCAAACAGATCAATATTGATTACCCCATCAAAAAAATAGAATTAAACACCCTCTGTGATTATGTTTGAGGGTTAATGATATAATTTCATTGATAAACAACACTGTCTTATGTCCCACATTCACAAAATAACCCTGCTAATGCATTGGAAAATATCAGGACAACCCTGGAAGATTTGAACTAATACATGATAGTAATTATCATTACTCATCATCGTGTGGTTTCAGCTTTTTTTGAATCCGAAAAGTGAAAATAAATGAAATTTGTCCCATTTCTGAGCCATATGGTCAGGTCACGAGATAGATGACACCCATCATAGAGTATCTCCAAGATGGTTTACTTCCACTAGATAGAGTTAGAAAAGAGAAGGTCTGGCGATGAGTAGTTAATTTCACTAATTACAATAACCCAAATCACTAGAAGATCCTCTATAGATGAGGCTTCAAAGGAATTCTCCTCATATGAATTGATAGTGAAAGAACAACAATTATTATAAAAGAAGTACATGTAGGATCCTATAGTGCCCACCAGTATGGGAAAAGTCTATCTGATCAATTATGAAGGCTTGGGTACTTATATCCCTCAATGATGCATGATTGCATAGATTTCACTAAGAAGATTCATCCCTTCCTTGTTCTTCACAACTTCATTCAACAACCCCTGGAGTTTCTACATTTAGCTAAATACTCTTAAACAATTTCTACATGGGTAATTCATATAGTGGGACATTATCTTCCAGCTATAATCCAGAAATTAAAGTACATACTTACTACTACCAATTTAATATCTAAATGATATAGGGTAATACCTTTTAATGATTTTAGATACACAATCATTGTTATATTTTTCAATGATAATATCGTTACCAGATTTTGTATCCCTCATACCATATTGATAGACAACAGCACCAATTTCTCTTCTTCTAAGGTAGGGAAGTAATATTTGGAATACAATATCAAGTCCAACCATTCATACCACTATCATGCATCTATAAAAGGATTGATAAATGATTTTAAATAATCCTTGTCCATCATACTTACGAAGATGGTGGATAAGGATAAAAAGTAATGTCCTAATAAACATCAGCATGCCTTATGGGATTAACAGACTACTAATCGTACTACCACATGGTCAACCCCTTACTTGTTGGTATATGGAACATAAACAGACTTATCCATTGAAGTTCAATTTCCTTCACTCCGAGTTGTAGTTTATGATCATCTATCTTTAGATGAGCAGTCTCAGAAGCAACTAAATGAGCCAGAGTGATTGGATGAAAATATATTTCATACCTTGAATTAGTTGGAAGTATATCAAAATCGAAAAACATGACATTTAAATAATAAATTTCTTTTCCGTTCATTTCTCCAAGTATAATTGGTATTGGTCCTTAGGACTCTAATGATACTAGGAAAGAAGCCTCCTAAACATGAACCAAAGTGGGACGTACATAACTCCATACATAAGGTCCATTATAATAAAGCTTATTCCTTAATCTAAATGGATTGATAACTCACTAAAACTCTATGTAATGTAAGGTTATTGATTAAATACTTTGTGTAAGCACAGAGAGTACATCCTAGTAGCATGATGTTAAAATGTGTAACAACCAACATCTTGGTTGAATGACATTAAATTAGATAGAACCATACATCCATGTTTTATGATATTAAACTACATAGTATCTTCTTCCTTATTGACTAATGTTAAACTACATGGCATAAGATCCTAATGGAATGACCTAAAACTATAAAATTTCATTTTTCCTCTGCACATGACATTGAAGTGTACGGTTAGCATCTCCTTTATTTGATGTTTATAAATATCCTAAAATATAACAAATGGAAATTCTTTTTGGGCCCTTAAAATATGAGTATATTTAATGAATAATAATTACTCATATCATTTCCACTCCATTGTGGCACATAAACCTCATTTTTTCCTATATATGAATTAGATCTTCATAGGGAACCATTTTCAAGAACTATATGTGTCTAGATTCTCATTCCATTGAGATAAGTAGTGACACCCAAATCTACTATCCTAGGCCCATCCACAACAATAAAAGAAATAATATACCCTTCCCATGTATATGAGTTAATTCTATACAAGGAATCCTTTGAGAAAACATGGCATGATTCTCATACCATCCTGTATTTTGGGCTCCACTAATATTTTTTTAAATTATTAAAGCCTCTGTTTCTCACATCAACATTAAATTAATGTGGGGACCCATACTCAAGAACTATGTGTGAGATGATTCTCATTCCAATTATATAAATAGTGAATCCTAGGTCATATCCCCTAGTCCAACAACACGATTTCCATCTTTCCACATCTGTTTATCATCATCCACACCGTATTATGTTAAAGTACATGGAACATTTCAAGAACTACATGGGGATTCATTATTTACACTGAAAGATAAATAGTTACACCAAAATCTCCTATTTCAGTTCCAGACACAATGTTGAAATAATACCTTCACCCCATCTGTTTACGAAACAAACCTAAACATGGAGCACTTTCCTGAACTATGTGTAGCTTGATTCATTCCTCAGTACGATATGTAGTGATTCCCATATCTATTATCTCAGGTCCAACAACAATTAATCATTAAGCCCTATGAATGAATCAGATCTACATAGGGAACATCCCAAGAACTGTGTCTGTCTTGATTATTTCCCAAGGTAAGATATGGAGTGATTCCTGGGTCATATTCCCTGGTCAAGACACAATATTTCTTTTACAACAAATCACCCACTTCCTTTCCACATGATGATAAACTACATTGAAATAAATATGTATTTCTTCATTCACATTCTAAAGATATATGTAGAGATGTCCAGATCATAAATCTTGGGCCCATCCAAGACTAAAAAAACCCCTTCCTCAAATCAAAATCTAATTGGTGTGGGGAATCACCTTCGAGAACTATATGTGGCTTGATTATCATCCCAATTAGATATGTAGTGATACCCAGATATTCTATCTCAGATCTATCCACAATTTTTTTTCATTCCCTGTGTGTATGAATCAAACCTGTACGGGGAACATTTCATGAAATATGTGTGTCTTGATTATCATCTAAATGAGATATTTAGTAATGCCTAGATCTTCAACTCTCGGCCCGACTACAATTTTAGAAGAGTAAACCCCCTTCATTTTCACCATACATGAACCAAATCTGTGTAGGGATATCTTCTAGGACTTTTTAATTTATTCTCATTACAATGAGATAAATGGTGATGCCTAAACTTCATGCTTTGGGCCCGACCATTATCTTGGGAATTATAAAAAACCCTCTTCCCATTTCAAAAGCTGATTGATATGGGAAAAAATTTCAAGAACTGATTGTGGCTTGATTCATTCTCTAGTAAGATTTATAGTGACACTTTCGTCTTATACCTTTTTTCTCGTCCACCATTTAATCATTATACCCCTATCATTTTTTGATGTTACCTTTTTATTGCAGAAGAAACCTTTATTGCTCCTTATTTCTCACATTGAGCATAACACACGTGGGCTTAGGAACTGGTTAAAGAGTTTATCTTAAAAAATAAGGTGTATCAATTTTTATTGGGGTTATCAATGGTCCTATTTGTAATAACTTAAAAGTCACGGTATTTGTCCACACCAAACGATGATAAATCGCATGGACCTTCATTTAAGGACTTTTTGTGGCTTGATATTCACCCATGTGAGATACATAGTGGCATCTAATTTTTTAATCTTGGGCCTGGCCACATCATAACTTGAAAATTCCTCTACTCTTTTGTGTATGTTTCAGATCAACATGATAAAATCCAATATGATTTCTCACTTTACACATGAAATCATATATGTTAGAACTATGCACTGCTTGATTCTTGCTCTGACAATATATGTAGTGATGCTTGGACCCTATTCTCTCATTTAGTAGCATTTTCTTTTGAAATTTCATGTCAATTCACCCAAGTCATTACCGAAAGTTATTAAACTTCATGGCTAATGTCATTACCATATGACATAAAACTACACAGATCCATCCTTTAATTTTATGGAGGGAAATTCACAGTCCTCACTGCATGTTAAAATGGACAATATTTAGAGAAATATGTATGGATTGATTCGCATCCTATTTAAGATATTTACTAAAAAACTAGGCCTCAAATGCTAGTCCCAGCCATGGTATAATTAAAGATTACCCCTCTCCTGTATGTGATCAAAATCTATACTAGATCTTTTATTTTGGTCCGTCTCCTTGGATAACTAATCAAGAAAACAAGAAATGTACCTTTTATATATATGAATCATATCTATGTAAGGGACTCCAAAATCATGGCCAGTATTAGTCCAAATACTCCCTTTATACATTGGATAATTCCCCTTTCATACTTCATACTCGTAATCATTAAATACATTCACATCTTCATAATATATCTTCAGATTCTAGTGATAGAATGTTTAATACCTGAGATCTATTTATTCTTGATTATACAGTGCATGCCCCTGTTGGAGTTGAATAAAATTCGCCTACATAGTGGTTCTGTCTACCTAAGGATTCCACTTTTTGGTTGTGCAGAACTTAACCCAGTTTCCCCTACATAATATATCCACCATAACGGGTTTTTCAAATAGTAGTAACATCACACTTGGGAGAAACCACTTCTATCCCTTAATGTTTTAATGACAGTGAGTTGGAACCTAAAATTTAATGTGGTCATCCTTTGTGTATTTATCTCATATCCATTCTCCCGACCTAAAAGTATCTAAAAATATGGTTTACATTTTCCATCCCCATATGTTCAAAGCATATTTGAATAAACATAGGCCATTCAACCCCATATCATATATTAATTCCATAATATTGTGGTACTGGTCATATGACCTAAAACTACAGGCACCATAATTCCTAAATTTGGGTAAACATTTATAGGGAGACTATTTTTCCGTTTATTTGGAAATCACAACTAGAAATACTCCATATGTACTCAATTAAGTTTCTCCATAAACCAGACTATGTACTTGGGATGATCGGAATCTCCATAAACATTCATTAGCTTTTAGCAAATATAATTTCATAATTCTTGAGAGATCATTTTCCTAACTATGTAGTAAGTTCTTCAGTTGGACTTACATAAAATTATCCTACATAATGAACCTTTTAGTCTAAGGATCTCATTTTTTGGCTGTGAAGAACATGCCCTTATTGTCCCCGCATAATACATCCCCAATAATAGATTTTTTAAATAGTGGTAACTTCATTATTTGAAGAGACCCCCTCTAAATTCCATTATCCATTTTCATATACCATTCTTAAGAATTAAGAAATTTTCAATTCAAATCTTATTATTCTCCCTTTACATACTTTAATATAGTATAACATTTCCTGAAAAATTATCAGGAATTGGAAAACTGTCATATATTTGGTCAAAGCTAAAGACCTTAAATAAAATACATTAATGTCCTTACTGCAATACTTTAAATTTCATGGATTAATGTCCTTATTTAATGAATTTATACTATAAATCCCTCCAATTTCCTTAAATCATGACTTTAAACTACATATCATATTATCAAAAAACCCTTAATATCCTTTATGCATGACTTGAAACTACATACCGCAATTTCTATACTGCATGACATTAAATTTCATAGTAAAATATCATAAAAATCCTTTAATTTATGGTTATTAACATCTTCATTGTATGATACATCATTCATGTGGTGTATGTTTCATATATTACCAAATCTGTAAGGTAACCTTTCACCTTTCTCTTTTAGTCAATGACATCTCTTAAGTTATGTCTTTAAATTTCAATTTTAAAATGTTTGGATATGTTCTTCTATATTCTTATTGCTATAAATTTTATGTCCATGTGATGAGATACCCTTTTCTCTCTCATTAACTCATTATCTATATTTTTATGTGATGTCTTTAGGCTGTCAAATTTGTTTAAGGGAACTCTATAACCCAATTTCCATTCATTGGGTTAAACATCTACTTCTTAATTATGTTGTGCTATGAATATAAGTAAATGAACTCTGATTACTTTACACTTCATATCAAATTTTATTTTATGTATTTATATTTTTCACACATAATTATTTATTTGATGTATCCATAATCTAATGGTACAACCTTTCTAAGGGTATTTGCCGCAATTTAAATTCCATTGAGACTTATTTGTTGTTATACACCAATTAACTTTTATATGGTGTATATACTGCCCTTTGACATATTATATCATGAATCTCCTTATTTACATGATATTATAAGCATTGATTAATTTTATTCCTCAATTATTTGTATTTAAGCATCTGCCATTTGGTTAGGAACTCTTTAACTAAAATATCATTATAAATGTTTCAATGATTTATTCTTCTTAATCTTTCACATTAATGTCCATGTTTTGAAAATGGTTTTAAGGATTTATTTATATGTACATGAATGGTATGAAATTAAAATTTCTTTTAAAAGCTTCAAAGTTGTCTTAGATACTTTGATTCCAAAATATATTTATTAAATGTTTTAAATGGTTTTGAAAATGGTTTGATAAAGCATTGATTATGTCAATATCATGAAATGATATATTGTTTTTCCAATGTGGAAATGTTATATTTTCTTTAATGATTGTTTTTATGATTTATTAATATGTTATGTTTATGGGGAATTTTGTATGTATATGGGTGGTTCCGTGATAAACATAGGGTGGGTGAGCCTGAGATATCTCTTCAATGCATTGGGTAACATGACAGAGGTAAACGTGAATTTTTCTCCTAAGAGAATTAGGGAATATAGTGTGATGGTTATTCCAAATTTAAATCCTTATGTAGATGTGAAATCTACAATGTAAGTATGATATGGATTCCACAAGTTACATTTATGATTTATGATTTGTATGTGTTATTCAAAAATCATATGATTTCATGAGGTATGTTAAAGAGACTATTTTTTGTATTTATTGATAAAATAATGTTTTCTTTTTTATTTTATAACCCTTACTGTTATTTTTAGGCTCATCACAATTTTTTTGAAATATTTTTCATAGGGTATAAGGCAGGGTAAAATAAATGAAGAACTCAAAAATATTTATATCAATAATAGAAATATTGTATTATTTTATGAATTTTTATTTTATAAAAAAATTGTTACAATGTAGAAGTGTCTAATTTGTAGTTTTTGAGATGTAATGTAATGGTTATGTCCAAATTCTCTAAACCTCTTAACGTGAAATTACCCTCAATGTGAATTCTTGATTTAACACATGATTATGTAATGTTTAAGGCTGGGGCCTTATATTTGGTATCAAAGGTTTGTTTATAAAACTTTCGGTATTATGAGTTTTTGTTAGACGCATGGTTAGTTTATATGTCTATTCATTAAGATAAATCCGTATTTTGTAACTTTTTCATATCAATGAATTCTTGTTACAAATGGTAGAATGAGGATCTCAAAAAACATTTCTCTCTCTTCTTGATGACTTGGTTGATGTAATTATTGAAAAGTCATGTCCAAATACTATGAAAAATTCTCTAACATACAACTCACTTGAAAGAAATTGTTTGAGATATGAAAAACCTATGTTATACCTAGATACCATTGTGGATCATGGGTTGTATTTAATGACATCTTATATTCTCAATATTCCCATATTTTTATGAAAGGTAAATATAATCAAGGAATTTTCATGTATTTTACCTTATCAATAGATTTTGAAGCGTATTATGATTTTAAAAAAGGTGATGAATAAGGAGACCCTTCTGTAACCTATTTATATTTTCTTTTAAATTATTTTATTTCAACACACACTAAAGGTACTTTAAAAGGACATTTGATTTAATGTTTTATCTCAAACTCGTCTAACTGTTTTATAAAAAGAACATTTTATCAAATGTTTTAAAAATATATGT
The DNA here is from genome assembly GCA_963277665.1 of Viscum album. NCBI lineage: Eukaryota > Viridiplantae > Streptophyta > Magnoliopsida > Santalales > Viscaceae > Viscum > Viscum album. The sequence continues at coordinate 1,517,265,302 of OY728163.1, forward strand.
CATACATGATTTTCTTCCAAAACAATTTTTTATGTGATCACCCATATGACCCAATATGTACAAGTTGTATTTGGATAAAGGAAGAAGAATATTTTGGAGGATCTCAAAATCATTATTTCATTGCATGGACCATCTATCTATGAGATCAAGATGCCGATGAAACTAGGTGGACACAATAATCAAGGTAAAATGTTCTTTTTTGGGAATAGTGTTATTTTATGGAGGTAAAAAATTGTCAATATATATATGACTTCATGAATTATCATATTGTGGTCATTATGAATTGGATGAAAATAAGTGGAATAAGACAACTATTGAGGTTAAATCATGTTATGATTATTTTTGAGGAGTTTGCCTCATTTTTGGGAGTCTTTTAAAATTGTATAGTTTTTGATAGGACAACATGCAGACTATGGGACAACCCATCACGTCGGATAATGCTTTGGGAATCGAACCCACAACCACAGTGTGATTTAGATTTATCACCTACCACTGGACTTTGTGAAATCCCTAGTTAGTATGACTTATTATTTTTAGTTAAATGGTTTTATTGATCAATAATAAGTTGATTAAAGAGCTTATGTTTTATCAAATAGATATCCTTAGTATAGGAAAATGATTTGGGGATTATGTAATACAGGTTATTTTGGAAGACGTTTTCTATTTTTGGGAAACTATAAGCCTAAGGAAAATAGAATACTTTGGGATTTAAATTGAGGATTAATGGTGGAATTTTATTTTAGAAGAATATACATTTTTATTATGGACATATGGAGATTTGGGTTATTTATGGAAATAATTAACCTATCATAGAGAATATGTGATTTGGTTAATTACACTTCAGTAATATACTTTAAGAGTAATTGATGTTATTTGAAGATAAATGTTAAGATTTATTGAGGAAGACTATGTGATTAAATCCTTCTGTGTTTTGGGTTTCAATATTATTTTGGGTTACATTGAAGAATTATAAGGGAATTTTTTTATTGGATGGTCATTTCTGAAAATTGGTTCTTGTTTTTCGAATTATAGGGATTAAGAGAATTATTTTATTTTTAAAAAGTATTATACTTTTTTTAGGATTATCTGATCATGTACTAAAATTTTTGGTTTTGGGTAATGTCTAAAGAAAAGGGAAATATATAGTTCATATTTTTTGGATTATTGGATTCTATATAAGTTGATTCTAGCAATTTAGGTGTGACCAAGTCATCTCAAACACTAATCATTTGGAGAAAAGAAGATTTTTTGGTAGAAACTTATTAAAGGATACTACTATACTTGAAAAGTAAGTATATTTCATTATGTACCTAGTCAATATCATAAATAAATTCTCCAACATTATTAAATGAATCTTTAAACAAAAACATTGTCTGCTAACATTTTATACTGGGAACCAAATGTCGTTTATCTTATCATAAGTTAGTGGTTTTCGGGTGGTTAACATTCTCCTGATCATTTTTTCTATCACTCTCCATCAGAAATTTACATTTAGTTGCTCTTTCATATCCATGTTTTCATGGAATCCTAATATGGTTTATCTCAAGTGACCTTTTAACTTTTCTTTATTTCTTTTAAATTAATAGTTTTATGAATCTTTTTCCAATTAGGGACATTTAATTATTTTTGTGTGCCCAATCTTAAAATTGCGAGGATGCAATTCCTAGAAGGGGGAAGGATGGTACATCCCAGGTAAATAGGGAATGTGGTATTTTTATGTTTATTAATATTTTTGAATAAAATATTAATTTTACTTTAACGGGGATTCCACATTCGATGGAATACCTAATATTAAAAAATGAGTTTCTTTGAAATCATACGCTAGACACAATGTTATGTAATACGGAAAAATAATAAAATAATATTATTATTTTAAATGGTTGTTAACGCATAACCAATATATCGGTGGGAATGAACAGGAAAAACTACAATATGATTATACATGTTAAATAATTTTTTTTAGATTTATCCAATAAAAATTATAAGCTTAAATTTTGAATGAATCCAATTTTAAGCATAAACACTAAAATATTCTTTAAAAGGCTGATTTACCGCCTTTTAATGGAGAACCCTTTTTAAATCTTGTTTTTTCCATTTTATATATTCTATTTGACAAAATATTGTTATTATTTATAATCGGGACATCAAAATTTACTTTGGATGAAATTTTTGAATTTTTCTGATAATGATCATTTTTTAATAAAAAGTGACAAATACTGCATTTGAATTCAAAACAACCTTTTAATCTAATTTATATATATTGTTATAATATTATTTTAATTTTTATTAAAGTGTAATTGGATTATATTTTTACTATTTAATCCAATTTTGGTCATTGGAAGTAATTTCATTCTTAAATTGAACATAAATTAGTGTCAATCTTTTGATAGATATTATTTCTTAAAAACACACATTTTGTTTTGACAACATGAATTAATTGTAAAATAATTTCTTTAAAATTTGTTTTTTTAATTTGGAAAAATGGCTTCTATATTTGTAATCACTAGGTCCAAATTTTTTTAAAAGTTAACTTTTATTTTTATAAATTATGAATATTTACTTCAGTATATATTTTATTTATCATGGTTAAAAGGTAAATCTAGTAAAACAGGGTAAAAAATATTATTATAATAATATTAAATCACCCTAACACATGTAATAATCCTATTTCATGATACATTTACATCCATGGGAGTCCTTGGGTAGATTTTCAGACCCCATGGAGCCACTTATTAGTGAAAATGAAACTTTATATTAATTAATTTAAAGTAACGTCAAAAATTACGTAAACATATATCTTTTAGTAAATATACTTTTACATGGGGTAATATAATTTATCTCTTAGACTATAAATATTTATTTGAAATATAATGATATATTCTACATCATAGTATTTTATTTATAATTAATATACATCAAATGAATAAAAATATTTATGACACAATGATGATGCAGTGATTACCTTATTAAGTAATTGATTTAAATAAATGAGATTATAAAATTTAAAAAACTATCCAAAACCAGTCCAATTTATATTAGATGGTTTTTTTGAACAATAATTGTCTTATATTATAATTTAAGTAGTTCTGGACCTTTTTAAACCGAAAATTAGTTTATGATAAAATAATGTTTTCAATATTTCCTAAAGAGCCCCTCCTCCCCCTTATAAAAAGACATCACATCTAACCCATTACTCACACTTATCAAGACCCTTTTATCTTCCAACCTCAACCCAATTAATCTCTATACATTCCTATCTTCCTCCTATAAGACTTATCTTAGGCAGAAGGCACTTCAAAGAAGCCTTTTGGTTCAAGCCAAAGGGAGTTACTCAATTTAAAGGTAACATCTTCTCTTAATTTCTTTTCTTTTATTTTACATCTCCAACCCCAAATACTCTCTTTATAATTTTAATTTATAACCAAATAAGTGTCCTCAATATACTAGGTTGTTTTTATAAGGATTATTTTAACAACAATTCCACACACCTCCATGTAATGGATACGAACATACTAGTTCTGTGCACGGTGACCTACTGCCTCACAAAACGATGATTGTTCAAATATATCAACCACCTCTCATGGTGGCCATTGTAACGCCCTGACCCTAGTTACCCAGAGTCAGTGCATTATTACGTAACATTGGCATGATCACAAAAGATCAAGTCTCGAATGACCGATTAGTTTATTAGTCTTGGAAACACTAGATACATTCACAAGTCTTACATTACAACATAAAGTAAACAAAACTAAAAAACCATCATGTCTTCATATCCCCTTATAATATCCCTGCAGGTCATTCATAATATACTTCATCACATCCTGGAAAAAATTAAAACATTGGAAGGCGTGAGCTCAGATGCTCAGTAAGGATACCAATATAGCATAAGCTTTCATAAATAAATATAAACATTTAATGAAATGTATAACTAAAACAAAAGCCTTTTAAACTTGAACTTTAGCATAATATGGAAAAAGTAAAATGTAATAATGTCATTTACTTATTCACATGGATATTCTACTGATCGAATTATCACATGCAATATCAATAACCACTTTCATAATGATGGAATGCATAATGTCAGACTATCATAACCATGTTGCCAAGGCCTCGTTCCAAGACCACAAATAAGATTTTGTCAAGGCCTCATGCCAAAACACTAGTTTTTTCATGAGACATGCCGATGCATCGAGGAGCTATAGCGGGCTCCACCCGTCACTTATTAAGTCCAATGCATTCCTTATATGAATAGGTTTAAACATAACATAAACCATAACATATTTGTATCACATAAAACATGCATAAAGGAAACATAACATTTTCACATTTCCATCACAAGATATCAATAAAACACATTTATATAATAAAAAAACTTTCAAAACCATTTTCAATACCAAAATAAAATAAAATTAAAAATTTGTATTTATTTTTCATTTAAAAAAAAGGTATGGCTTATAGAGGAAGCCAAAACTCAAATAATGGTCACAGCGGTGGAGAAGTCATTGTCGCCGCATACGTACGACAAAAAAAAATTCCATTTTTTCGTTTAGTAAAACTCTTTGTATAAAAATATTCCTTTTGAAAAAAACATAAAAGTCAAAGGGGTTTATACACCATATAAAATAAAGTTGTGTATAAAACAAAATATGACTCAATGAAAGGAGATTGACCCAAAGTCATTACCAAGATCTTTTATTTAAATAAAATATCCCTATTATGTGTATTCAATATAATTATACATAAAGAAAGTACAAATACAAGAGATGACATAATAATATCATGATATAATTTGAAAGTAGGAGACAACCCAAAGAATGGAAATTGGGTTAAGAAGTTCCCTTACCTCGTGTCCGACTTGACTCGACCGTTCTGTAACCTCCTGAATAATAAACTAGAGTTAATTTATAGTTTCTTAAGAACATTTTTCAAATTCATTATTACTTTTATATCACTTATTAACATTTTATAAACATTATGTAATTATTTAAGTTAATAACGGTCATTTTTGTCGATCTTTGGTACCTGAGTCAAAAATAAACTTCTTATAATTACATGTTGTTCATGTCATGAAATATCCATTATATCCATAATTATATTCATGATTTAGATATCATATATATCATATATATCTAGTATATACATGAATTTATAATATTAAAAAAATTAGAGGTAAGAAATGAAATACACTGTTCATGGAGACGGTAAGCCGTACATACGCATGGACGCTACTTTCATTTCTATTTCATATTTAATGGAATGAAATTATAATTATATAATGGTATACTATAATTCCAGTATAATATAATGTATAATACCATTTACTACATCGTTTATACATCCCACATATGGCATTAACGATTCAAATGACTTTGAGGGGGCTGTAGTCTGCACTTCCTAAAATGAAATTATCGCGTTTACCCATAATGGAAATCATAAAGGTATTCCGTAAATGAAAAATAAAGATTCATAAGAAATAAAAACATAATATATTTATTATATATAAAAATAGTGTCATTGTAATGGACACCACTAGAGGTGTTAAACGAATATTGAACAATCATCGTTTCGTGAGGCAGCATTTCGCCACCCACAGAAACCGTATGTTCTTTAACCATTAGACGAAGGTGTGTTTAAGTGTAAATAAAATCCTTATCATAAAAACATCCAAGTATATTTTGGATACTTGTTTTGTTACAAAATAATGTAATAAAAAGATTTTAGGGGGTTGTATAATCAAAATAAAACAAAAGAACACAAGAGAAGACATTAACTTAAAATTGGGTAACTCTTTTTTATTTGAGCCAAAGGCTTCCTTGGGACGTCTTCTGCCCAAAGTGAGGATTCTAGGAGTAATAGAAAGATTTTGGAAGAGTATTGGTGCAGTGGTTGGCCTAGAAAAATGTCTTGACGGTGTGAATAAGGTGGTAGAGGTGGGGGCCTTTTATAAGAGGAGTGGAGGGGCACTCTTGGAAATATTGAAATGTTACATTATTATGAAATGTGTTTTGGAATCTAAAGGTCCCACAATGATATATTTCAAGGATAAGGTGATAAGGGTTATAAATATGCTCATACAATCGGTTTTTTCAAGTGTAAGCCTATGATTTTACATTATCATTTCATTTTATTTAAATCGTTAATTAATGAGGTAATCATTGCATCATCACTGTGTCATAAACAATTTACTTTATTTAATGTCTAAAAATTATAAAAAAAAATATAATGATGTAGGAAATATTTTTATCATTCCAATTAATATTTATAGTTCAAATGATAACTTATATAACCCCATGTAATAATTGTTTTAGTAAAATAGAACATGTTTGTGACAATTTTATTTTGACTTTAAATAAAAAGTTATTAATGTCATTTTCTTACCCAAGTGGCTTCATGGGGTCCCAAGTTGACCCATAGATTTTATTGGCCAGAAATGACTCATCCAATATGTTTTGGACAAGTTTAATGGTATTTTCATATTTTTATAATATCATTTTTACCTTAAATTTCACTAATTACCTTTAATCGCGATTAATTAAACGTAAAAGTTACTATTCACCAAAATTATTTTAATCCAATTGAACCAAATTTTACTTCCTAATGACAACCATGTATGTCAGATTTTTTAAAATCAAATCAAAGAAGTGGTAATGTTTCATTTTAATGAAAAATCGGTTTTTTAACTACCACTTAGTGGTTTCACTATTCATCAAAAATTTTAGTTTTTCAGAACAATGCCAAAATATTACCCTAAGATATAATTGATATTACGAATTAAAAAATGATGTCTATTTTACAAAAGTCCAAACATATAAGTTTCATTATTTAATTTTATAATTAATTCTTGTTGTCACAACAAATAGCGTGTTTTTAAGAAACAATATATATCAAAAGATTGAGAATTGTTTATGTCAATTTTCAAAGTGAAGTTAATTCTAATGAAAACCGTTGGATAAAATGGTAAAAATATATTCTAATTATTCTTTAAAACCACCCAATAGTATAATTTATCAATATAAATTATTTTTATTAAAAAAGTTGTTTTTAAGTATTTTTCACTATTCAAAAAAAAAATGGATGTTCTCAGAAAAATACCAAAAATTCAACATAGGCTAATATCGATATTCTGAATCCACAAATTAAGACCATTTTGAAATATAATATATATATATAATTTCAAAAATTGGGTATTAATATTCATAATGGCTATTTTGAATGGTTGCGGTGCGTTAGAATCTCAAACATGCGTACAATGCAAGGTATTGCATTATTGAAAGAGAAGCGTATCGTGGAAGCTCGGGGTGTTACATTCTCCCCTACTTCAATAAATTACATCCTCGCAATTTGAAATTTTTCTTTGAAAATAAAAGGTTGAAAATAGAAAATACCTTTGTGGAAAACCCACATCGGGAATAGGGTTAATAAAAATATAACATTAAAAGAAAGAAAGAGATGTACAAAGGTCACCTGAGATAGCCCATACTAGGTTTATATGAAAATATGGATATGAAGGAAAAACAAACCATCAAGGTCTGATGCAGAGTTGTAGAAAACAGGATTAGGAGAAAGTTAACCACAAGAAAATCACAAACATCTGATTGGTTAAATGGTCATTGAATCCCCAATTGGAAAACTTAACCGACAATGTTTTTGTTTTAAGATACCATTCATAAAGATGAGGAATTTATTTAAGAGATTTACTAAGAACGTAAGTAAATATACTTACTTTTCATGTAGGCTTTCATTCTTTAATAAATTTTCACCACGAACCCATCTTTCACTCCAAATGGTAACAGAACTCAAAAATATTCTACTTATCCTAATTGTATAAGGTTCCAAATATTACCACATACAATTTACATTAGGAAAACTATTTTTTAATAACCAAGGACTTCCTGTAGGCTAGTGGTATGTAATAAAGGACTATCGCACTATGGTTATGGGTTCGATTCCTGCAGCTTTGTCCGACGTGATGGGTTATCCCCCAACCTACAGGTTGTCCTTTTCCTAAAACTATAGTATTATAATATTCCAAAAATAATCTTCATAAATTTTTTAAGCATAAACAATACATTCCAAAGTTCAACTTAATCCATTCCAACCTTTATATTTATCCAAAATACCTATATCTAGACTTTCTCTAAAAGGTATCTAAATTCCCAAATCAATTGTAACATCAAAATTCCCCAAACAATGTAATGTTTATCTTATTTTCACATACTAAAAATATGATTACCTTCATCATATTAAATCCTTAATGAAAATAACAAGTACTGTAGTAAAATCCTTATATATATATATATATATCACATTATCCTTATAACCATAATATAATCCTTGAGTCCAAAAGCACCAATACATTAATTATTCCTCTTCAACTCTAGTAACAGCATAAGATTGTCCTTGATCCCTTGGCCTTTTCTGAGATAAGTTTCCCTGACGCTTAGGACATTCATTTGCATAATGCCCCATTTCCCTACAATTGTAGCATTCAACTTTGATAGCCTCTTTATTTCCCTTGCAATCATGAGCCTGGTGACCTTTTTCTCCACATTTATAATAAACTCCCATTTCTTTTATGAAAGTACCGGGGTGATTCTTCCCACAATTATCGCATAATAGAAAATCCTTCTTTCCCTTTTTCCCTTTATCTGTCTCTTATTCCACCGTTCTCTTATTCTCTTGTTTTACTTTATTGTCATAAGATTTAGAGAATTCATTTTTTGTCTTTATAGAACACGAGACTATATCTTCGTACGTTGAGAAATATTGTGATTCTAAAGCTCAACGGAGAAATTGTTTTAACCCATCAAAGAAACGACCAATCTTACTTCATGGCTTATATATATAATCTGCAACATGTCTTGGAAACCTTGTAAAGTTGGCCTCATACTTTGCGACATTCTCATCCACCTTCTACCTCAGACTCAGAAATTTCCTTTCCATATCTTCTCGATGGTCATATGGAAAGTATTTTTCTGAGAAAAGCTCTTTGAACTCTCTCTGTTCCATACATGATACTTCTTCATCTTCCTTTGTGTTTTGAATCAGCGACCACCATTGATTGACATATCTAGTAAGGTGCTAAACTGCCATGACAACCTTCTCCCTTTCTCTACTCCCCAAGGCAGTGAATATTTTCTCTAAGGAGTTTATCCATTGATCAGCTACTAATGGATTTGTACCCCCATTAAATGTTATAGTTTTTTCCCCATGAAACGATCTAACATTGATCATCCACATTGCGGATTAGGGTGCTCCATACGAGTAAGGTTATTATTCATAACCTGAGTGAGTTGTCCCAGTATGGTAATAAGTTGATCATCACCAGTTGTATCTCCAGCTCTAAAATAATTATCTTGAGCATGAGGGTGATCCATACACAGAGTGCGTGCATTGATACGGTTTACATTCCTCCCACTATACGCCGTTTCTAAACAATTCCATAAACTAGATCAGTTTATAAATCAAAATACATAATTCCATACTTGTAAAATACCTAACATAAATTGAACTATTTATGTATATAATCCATAATCATAAAAATAAATGATTTATTTGACGAAGTATATACTCATAAACCATTCATAATGGTTTGTAACGAAAATGAGAATTATCCTAAGCATATCCCCCAGGAGTGTCGTAACCAAGAGTGCAGCAAGGCCCGTTGTCGTGCACTAGTTCCTGTTCGAGTCTAGCTCAAAGCGGTCTTTTGGGTTTTACACCAAGGTACATCTGTACCAGAGCAGCCTCTACCTGCTCGTATCCAGACAGGGATGTATTTCTCAGAAAACTCACAAAATATCTACAATAAAAAAATTCTAGGAAGTTCTTCTATACTAATCCTCAAGGTATATCTTTGGGCTATGTTCTCTAATCAGATTTTATCTAAATCTAGCTTCCGAAGTTATTACTAACCTGCCTCTGATACCAACTGTATCTCCCCGACCCCAGCTACCAAGAGTCGGTGCATTATTGCTTAACATTGGCATGATCACAAAAGATCGAGTCTAGAAAGAACGATTAGTTTAGTAGTCTTGGAAACACTAGATACATTCATAAGTCTTACATTACATCATAAAGTAAAAAAAACTAAAAAAACATCCTATCTTCATATCCCCTCATACTATACCTATAGGTCATTCATAATATACTTCATCACAACCTAGAAAAATTAAAAAATTGTAAGGGGTGAGTTTAGATGCTCAGTAAGGATAAAAATATAGCAGAAGCTTTCATAAATAAAGATAAACATTTAAGGAAATGTATAACTAAAACAAAAGCCATTTAAACTAGAACTTAAGCATAATATGGAAAAAGTAAAATGAAATAATGCCATTTACGTATTCACATGGATATTCTACTAGCTGAATAATCAAATGCAATATGAATAACCACTTTCATAAAGATGGAATGCATAATTCCAGACTATCATAACCACGTAGCCAAGGCCTCGTGCCAAGACCACAAATAAGATTTTGTCAAGGCCTCGTGCCAAGACACTAGTTTGTCTCATGATACCTGCCGATGCATCGATGAGCTATAGCGGACACCACCCATCACTTATTAAGTACAATGCATTCCTCATATGAATATGTTTAAACATATCATAATCCATAACATATTCGTATCACATAAAACATGCATAATGGAAACATTAAATTTACACATTTCAATCACAAGATATCAATAAAACACATTGACATAATAAAAACATTTTCAAAAACATTTTCAATACCAAAGTAAAAGAAAATTAAAACTTTGTATTTATTTTTCATTTTAAAAAAGTTATGGCTTGTAGAGGAAGCCGAAACTCAAATAATGGTCACGGAGGTGGAGAAGTCGTTGTATAACGACCCATACTTTACATACATTTTTAATACTTCAAAAATTGAAGCACACTTATTACAACATATGATAAAACTACAAAGGACCGTATAGGTATAGTGCCTTTAGAAACTGGGAAACATAAACAACTGGTTCATAAATCTTCTATAGTGTCTCCCATTTATTTCATCATATCTAGGGTCCCTTTTAGCATATTCGACTTAATATCCATCTTCCTGACCTGGGGAAAAGAAAACATAAAAGGGTGAGCTCAAATGCTCAGCAAGGGAAAATAAAGGAAATAAAAATCATATCATATCTTTTTGAAAATCAAAACCTGCAAAAGAGATCATAATATATTAACATGGAATAAATCATAGAAGTGAAAATGAGATCCCCAAAATCATAACATAAAACTTGAAACTTTGTGGCATGCACACATAATCATGGAAAATCATTTCTTGTTAGTCATGACTCATTGCCAAGACTATCTTAGTGGACAAAGTCCCTTTCTGAACCGAGTTCACTCCTCGTTTCAGTCCTGTATCACTGAACCGAAATAACCTTCCGTTCCAGCCATGTCTATCTCATGAGATATAAAATCTTTACCCAATGCATTGGAGGGAGATATAGGTCCCACCCATCTTATAATGAATCCTTTCTCATGTGTGCCACATAATCATAAAACATACATCATCGCATAACACATGTAACAAAAATGGGATTCTTGAAACATCATGACATCATAAATCAATTCATATAATATAAAGGAATTCATAAAAATAATTCCATCACAACATGATCAAATCAATTTAATAATATGGATAAAAACAGAACCCTTTATTATCTTAGATGGAAAATAATTTTGATAAAACACTTGAACTCCATTCTTGAGGAAAATATCCTTTCTTCTTCAAAAACATTTTTCCTTTCATAACATGTCATACAACTTTAAAATAAAAGAAGTTGATTAAAAATAAACTTGAAAACTTGTAAAGGATGTTTCTTGGAAATAATGTTTTAAAAATCCATTCATTCCGTATAAGTTAAAAAAAACATTCTTCGTACTTTTGTCGGAAAAGTCATAAAGTACCTCGTACGAAAAACGACAAAAGATTCCTTTCATATCTTTTACAAAAAAACTTACCGAAGGGTAAAATTGGATATAAAATATTGTATATGGATGGAAATAATATTACATATTGATGAAACATGGATGTGGATGATAAAATACACCCCAGTAAATACTTACGAATAAACAATCTCGGATAAAAATGAGATTGTGATATTTCCCTTACCTTAGGTCCGATTTGCTTTATACGTGTCCGAAGCTCCTGTATAATGGTTTAAATAATGTTATTGACTTATTCCGGAATCATACATATTGATATGATATCATATATGGTCATATTATTAGCTTCTTGTTAGTAATATTTCATTGTTACTTGTTAGTCGGGTCTTTATAACTTTTTGTTCTTATGCGTGTTTTGTCGAATAAATTCTTATTCTAATCTTTAGGTTATAGATAATTCATTTCCAGAATGGTATTAGTGTCGTATATACCATATTCATTCATTCAATTCATTTATATAATCATTATGAAATGAAGATCATGTAGAACGAGTCGCATCACATCGTGGAGACGGTATTCCGTACGTACGCACGAGTGATGATATCATTCCTATGATCGTGGAACTGTATTGGAGTATATATATATTATTTCAGTATCAATATTACTTTATAATAATCATTAATAGTTACTCATTACACCATTATACCCATCCTTGTAAGGTGGTGGTGGAAAATAGATTACACCACGGCATGGAGACGGTATTCCGTACGTACGCACGCGTGGTGATTTCATTTTTCCGTAGGATGGATAGAAGGTGAATTTGGGTTGTTTCATATTTATAATAACATATCAGTATGTAAGTAATACTGATGTTATTACTTTATCATGAAACAACTAAAGAAGAAGAAGTTGAAGAAGAAAGAAATTGAAAAGATCGGTAATGGATATTACCTCTTCTTTGGAACGCTTCTTTGAATCCTCCACTTAAGGAACTGAGATTGGTCTTTGGAGAAGACCAGGACCTCTAGGATTATTCTAGGGAAGTGTAGAGGAGAAAATGGCAGGGGTTGGCCGAGCTTGAGTGCTCAATTTGGTGTGAGGAGGAGGGGGAGGAGGTGCCCTTTTATAAGGGAGGAGAGGGGCACCTTAGGAATATCTCAAAATATTATTTTATATTAATGTCAAAATCGGTTTATAATGGTTCCAAAGGGTCTTATTTCGAAGATAAAGTGGGGATGGGTCGAAATCCTATCAACCAATAGGATTTAGACAAGTTTAGGGTATTATTTTAACCTTGTCAATTAGATTTAACTCTAAGTTAATTATTTTAACTTTTACCGTGTCTTTTTGTTTTCCTTCACTATATGGTTAATACACTTACTATAACATGCCAAACGAACCCCAAATTGTTTATTATTAATATATATATCCTTATCTAAGTCATTTGGCCGAACCTTAGATTTTTATGAATAAAATAACAATTAATAATATAATATTTGATTTAAAAACTATTTTGTGTCAATTTTGACACTATTTGATATATGATTTGTTTGAAAGTCATAACAGAATTATATGTTCTAACCAAGTTGATTAAATCAACACTAATATATCATAGTAACCTATAAAATTAGTGTAATTCATAAAAAGTCTCAAATTACATTTATTTTTGTGTTTATAACATCAATTATGTCAATATTTCATTAATAAGATAATTACTGCATCATCTTTGTGTCATAAATAAATTATATTATTTGATGTCTAAAAATTACAAATAAAATACCATCATGTAGGAAATCTTTTTAGCTTTCTAATGAATATTTACAATCGAATTTATCTTATGTATAACCCCATATTAAAAATGATTTACTTATTAAACTTTGATTTTAACTTTTTTTAACCCTTCTTTAAATAAATTAATAATAAATGTCCTAATCTAATCCAAGTGGGCCTAAATGGTCATATTTTATTCCTAAGATTGTTTTTGGTCGAATTACACTTGTCCAATAGAATTAGGACATGTGTTATGGTAATATTAATATCATATTTACCCTTAGTTACCCTATTTACTATTAACCGCGGTAAAAAAAAGTAAAAAGTTACTATTCACCAAAAAATTATTTTCATCTCATTGAACCACATTTTAGTCCTTGATATTAACCGTGTCTCTCGGATTTTCGAAATTCCAATCACAGAAGCGGTAAAATTAAGTTTTATGCAAAATTCAGTTTTTAACCTACCACTTAGTGGTTTCACTATTCATTAAAAATTGAAAGTTTTCAGAAAAATACCAAAATTTCACCCTAGGCTAATTTCGATATTCTGAGTCCAAAAAGAAGTCCATTTTGAAAAATAAAATTTATAAAATTCAAAAAAGTGGTTATTACTATTCATAACGGCTAGTTTTAATAGCATAATGTTGTTTAGTGAAACTCGGTATTGCGTACGACGCAAGCTATCGAGGAAGGTCGCGATTGTGTGTAAAGCAAGCCAAGCAAGTGTTGTGTAGAAAAAGATTCCATAAAAGTCTCGGGTGTTACATTCTACCCCCCTTAAAAAGAATTTCGCCCTCGAAATTCGTCACTTTGTAACAAACAGATGAGGATAATTCTCCCTCATCATATCCTCAAGCTCCCAAGTAGCTTCTTCAAGTTGGTGGTTCCTCCATAAAACCTTCACCAAGCGAGTGGTCTTGTTTCGTAGGACTTTTTCGCTACGATCCAGAATCTCTATCGGCTGTTCTTCATAAGAAAGATCTTTCTCCAGCGGTACAACTTCTGAGCTGAGTACATGTGAAGGATCTGGTATGTACTTTCTCAGGAGAGATACGTGGAACACATCGTGAACTTGAGAGAGATTCGGTGGAAGCGCCAATCGGTAAGCTACCTTCCCAACACGATCCAGTATTTCAAAAGGACCTATATATCTAGGGCTCAACTTCCCCTTCTTTCCAAATCTCATAACCCTCTTCCAGGGAGATATTCGTAAGAACACTTTATCACCCACTTCAAACTCTAGGTCTTTTCTTCGGTTGTCGGCATAGCTTTTCTATCGACTCTGAGCTGCTCTTATGTGTTGTTGAATAGATCTGACCTTTTCTGCCATTTCATCAACGAGATCAGGTCCTAATAGCTTTCTTTTCCCAACTTCATCCCAGCAAGTTGGAGTCCTGCATTTCTTTCCATAGAGAGCTTCATAAGGAGCCATCTGAATACTGGAGTGAAAGCTATTATTATAAGAAAATTCTACCAAAGGTAGGTGTTGATCCCAACCTCCTTTGAAATCCATAGAGCAAGCTCTCAACATATCTTCTAGGGTTTGAATTGTTCTCTCAGACTGACCGTCTGTCTGGGGATGATAAGCAGTGCTGAAACTCAACTCTGTATCCAGAGTATGCTGAAGACTTCGCCAGAACTTCGAGGTAAATCTCGGATCTCGATCAGATATAATAGAAAGTGGTACTCCATGCAATCTTACCACTTCCTTTACATATATCCTGGCAAGCTGATCTAGAGAGAAATCCTCTCTAATAGGAATGAAGTGTGCAGACTTTGTGAGACGATCAACTATGACCCAGATAGCATTATTACCTTTGGATGTTTTAGGAAGTCCTGTGACAAAGTCCATAGTGATGTTTTCCCATTTCCATTCGTGTATGGGTAATGGTTGTAACATCCCCTTAGACTTCTGTCTCTCAGCTTTAACTTGTTGACAAACCAAGCATCGAGAGACATATTCAGCAACAACTCTTTTCATTCCATCCCACCAGAAGTACTCTTTCAGGTCCCTATACATCTTCGTGCTTCCAGGATGAATAGAGAATGAAGAACTATGGGCCTCATCCAGCAGCTCTTTCTTTAATTCGGGGATGGGAGGAACACAAACCCGATTCCTGAACTTTATTATCCCATCACAATCAAGGTTGAATTCAGGAACATTTCTCACCTTCTTTTGTAACTCGACATCTTCTTTCTGTGCCTCTTTAATCTTCACATGTATAGATGGTTGAACATTCATTTGAGAAAGATACGATTTTTCCCCTTCCATTATAATTCCAAGATCCATCCTTTGTAAATCCATAAATATTGGATCTTTTGTGATCCTCATCATGGATAAACTAGCATGGTCTTGTCGACTTAATGCATCTGCCACCTTGTTTGCTTTCCCTGGGTGGTAATGGATTGAGCAGTCATAATCCTTAATCAGCTCCAACCATCTTCTTTGACGCATATTCAACTCCTTTTGTGAGAAAATATACTTTAAACTTTTATGATCAGTATAAATATCACACCTTTCACCATAAAGGTAATGCCTCCAAATCTTTAATGCAAAGATTACCGCAGCCAACTCCAAATCATGTGTTGGGTAATTTTGTTCATGGATTTTCAACTGTCGTGAGGCATAAGCTATCACCATATCATTTTGCATAAGAACACACCCCAATCCCTTCTTGGATGCATCACTGTAGATCACAAACCTTTCTCCACTACAAGGCAGTGTGAGCACAGGTGCACTGGATAACCTTCTTTTCAACTCCTTGAAATTCTCTTCACATTCCTCTGTCCAGACAAACTTAACTCCTTTTCGAGTCAACTTGGTGAGTGGATTAGATAATCGTGAAAAATCTTTTACAAAACGTCGATAATATCCAGCCAAACCAAGAAAACTTCGGATCTCAGTTACTGTTGTTGGTCTCGACTATCTTTCGATAACCTCTGTTTTTGCTGGATCCACAGATATCCCCTCTTTTGAGATTATATGACCCAAAAATGCAACTTTTTGAAGCCAAAATTCACACTTGGTAAATTTGGCATAAAGCTTCTCCTTTCTCAGGGTCTTCAATATAATTCTCAAGTGATCTTCATGTTCTTCCTTGCTCTTTGAATAGACAAGAATATCGTCTATAAAGACTACCACAAATTGATCAAGATAGTCTCTAAAGACTCTATTCATTAGATCCATGAAGATAGCAGGGGCATTAGTAAGACCAAATGGCATCACTATAAATTCATAGTGTCCATACCTTGTACGGAAAGCCGTCTTTGGTATATCCTCCCTTTTGACCCTTAATTGATGATACCCTGAACGAAGATAAATCTTGGAAAAGTATTGAGCTCCGCGTAGTTGGTCAAATAAGTCATCAATGCGTGGGAGAGGATATTTGTTCTTGATAGTGATCTTGTTAAGTTCTCGATAATCAATGCAGAGTCTCATTGATCCATCTTTCTTCTTAACAAATAGAACAGGTGCTCCCCAAGGTGACGCACTAGGGCGTATGAATCCCTTATCAAGATTCTCTTGGAGTTGCTTCTTCAATTCCTGCAACTCAATTGGGGCCATTCTATAAGGTGTCTTTGAAATAGGCAAAGCACCCGGTACGAGTTCTATTGAAAACTCAACTTCACGATTTGGTGGAAGACCTGGTAATTCCTCTGGAAAGACATCATCAAACTCCCTTACAATGGGCATATTCTTAATCGTGAGTTTCTCACCAACCATTTGAGATAAATAACCTTCATTTAGTGGAATCAATACCCATAAGATGGAAGAAATTTCCACTGGAAGGTTATGTTCATCCTTGCATTGATAGACGATCGTAGATTGATCTGGAATATGAAATGTGACTTCCCTTCTTTGGCAATTGATATGAGCTCCATGTAGAGAAAGCCAATCCATGCCAAGAATCACATCAAATTCCACTAAAGGAAGGATCACAAGATTTGCAGGAAGCACTTTCCCACAAACTTCGATCGGAGAAGAATTATAAACTTTTGATGTGATTGATGTGCCATTAGGTGTTGTCACAGCTAACTCAACATCTAATTGTTGAGGTAGTACGGTGATACCCTTAGAAAAGTCTTCAGAAATAAAAGAGTGGGTGGATCCAGAATCAAATAAAACATTTGCTACTTTAGAGTGGATGGTAAGTGTACCTTTCACCACATCGTTATCGTACTCCACATCGCTGATAGAAATTGCATGTGACTTTCCTTTGTCTTTAGCCTTAAGATTTTGTTGACGTCGACCATCATCATCAACCCTTGGATTTGGGCATTGATTGGCATAATGCCCCATCTCCTTGCACTTGAAACATTGAAGTGTTGTAGGTTCATTCTATGTATCCCTTCCTTTGTTTGCGTCATTAGACATCATCTTCCCATTATCACGGCATTCAAATGCCCGATGACCTTCCTTTCCACATTTAAAACATTTACATGTCCCTTTAAGACAACTCCCTCCATGTTTCTTTCCACACTTTGAGCATAAGGAAAAGTTCATCTTCTTTTCAGTGTGCTCTTTAGAGTTTCCTTTGAATTCCATCTTCCTCTTCTTATCAAACCCATGTGACTGATGGGTTACTCCAATCTCCATCTCGACTTTGAGAGCACATCGAACGATTTCCTCGTAGCTATTGAAGTCCCTTATGGCTAACGCCCTTCGAAGACTTGGTTTTAAGCCACTAAAGAATCGATCGATCTTACTCTCAGGTTGGATAATAATACCAGAAGTGTACCTTGCAAGTCTTGTAAAATTTGCTTCATAGGTACCAACAGATTCATCATCCCTTTGCTTCAGTTCAAGATACTCTTTCTCCATCTTTGTTCGGAGAATACGAGGGAAGTACTTATTGAAAAATAAGTTCTTGAACTCGTCCCATTCCATAGACTCAATTTCATCCCTTTGCCTCGTATTCTTAACAAGATTCCACCATTGATCAGCATCTCCTTCCAAACGATACACTGCTAGGATGACTTTATCATGTTCAGAACATTGAAGAACTGAAAATATCTTTTCAGTAGTACTAATCCATTGTTCAGCAACTAATGGATCAGTAGACCCGCTGAAAGAAGGTGGACGCTGCCTCATGAAGGATTCAACAGAATGTTGCTCCCTCCTTTGCTCGTTTGGAAATCCCGCATGATTCATAGCTTGAGAAAGTTGTGTGAGCATGGCTACAAGATTTTGCATTCCAGCTCCCATATCGTTTGGTTGCTCAGGAGGACAATCATTGCATTTCCCATCGCATTCCGCATTAACACGGTTCCTTCGGGTTTCAGCCATTGACTAAAACCAAGAAGAATAGTGTGAGCAACACTAATTATAATAGGAAACCACATAATTCAAGAATAAAATTTTCATGCTTATGGTCTTATCCTAGGTTATTCAAGGCCATTTCTAAAACACTAAGATTGTGTACTATTCTTAGACTTATCCTTAGGGTTCTTACTAAGGCTTTCACATCCTAGTTTCCAAAGGTTGACAATACCTTTCCTCTGATACCAACTATAACGACCCATACTTTACATACATTTTTAATACTTCAAAAATTGAAGCACACTTATTACAACATATGATAAAACTACAAAGGACCGTATAGGTATAGTGCCTTTAGAAACTGGGAAACATAAACAACTGGTTCATAAATCTTCTACAGTGTCTCCCATTTATTTTATCATATCTAGGGTCCCTTTTAGCATATTCTACTTAATATCCATCTTCCTGACCTGGGGAAAAGAAAACATAAAAGGGTGAGCTCAAATGCTCAGCAAGGGCAAATAAAGGAAATAAAAATCATATCATATCTTTTTGAAAATCAAAACCTGAAAAAGAGATCATAATATCTTAACATGGAATAAATCATAGAAGTGAAAATGAGATCCCCAAAATCATAACATAAAACTTGAAACTTTGTGGCATGCACACATAATCATGGAAAATCATTTCTTGTTAGTCATGACTCATTGCCAAGACTATCTTAGTGGACAAAGTCCCTTTCTGAACCGAGTTCACTCCTCGTTTCAGTCCTGTATCACTGAACTGAAATAACCATCCGTTCCAGCCATGTCTATCTCATGAGATATAAAATCTTTACCCAATGCATTGGAGGGAGATATAGGTCCCACCCATCTTATAATGAATCCTTTCTCATGTGTGCCACATAATCATAAAACATACATCATCGCATAACACATGTAACAAAAATGGGATTCTTGAAACATCATGACATCATAAATCAATTCATATAAGATAAAGGAATTCATAAAAATAATTCCATCACAACATGATCAAATCAATTTAATAATAGGGATAAAAACAGAACCCTTTATTATCTTAGATGGAAAATAATTTTGATAAAACACTTGAACTCCATTCTTGAGGAAAATATCCTTTCTTCTTCAAAAACATTTTTCCTTTCATAACATGTCATACAACTTTAAAATAAAAGAAGTTGATTAAAAATAAACTTGAAAACTTGTAAAGGAAGTTTCTTGGAAATAATGTTTTAAAAATCCATTCATTCCGTATAAGTTAAAAAAACATTCTTCGTACTTTTGTCGGAAAAGTCATAAAGTACCTCGTACGAAAAACGACAAATGATTCCTTTCATATCTTTTACAAAAAAACTTACCGAAGGGTAAAATTGGATATAAAATATTGTATATGGATGGAAATAATATTACATATTGATGAAACATGGATGTGGATGATAAAATACACCCCAGTAAATACTTACGAATAAACAATCTCGGATAAAAATGAGATTGTGATATTTCCCTTACCTTAGGTCCGATTTGCTTTATACGTGTCCGAAGCTCCTGTATAATGGTTTAAATAATGTTATTGACTTATTCCAGAATCATACATATTGATATGATATCATATATGGTCATATTATTAGCTTCTTGTTAGTAATATTTCATTGTTACTTGTTACTCGGGTCTTTATAACTTTTTGTTCTTATGCGTGTTTTGTCGAATAAATTCTTATTCTTATCTTTAGGTTATAGATAATTCATTTCCAGAATGGTATTAGTGTAGTATATACCATATTAATTCATTCAATTCATTTATATAATCATTATGAAATGAAGATCATGTAGAACGAGTCGCATCACATCGTGGAGACGGTATTCCGTACGTACGCACGAGTGATGATATCGTTCCTATGATCGTGGAACTGTATTGGAGTATATATATATTATTTCAGTATCAATATTACTTTATAATAATCATTAATAGTTACTCATTACACCATTATACCCATCCTTGTAAGGAGGTGGTGGAAAATAGATTACACCACGGCGTGGAGACGGTATTCCGTACGTACGCACGCGTGGTGATTTCATTTTTCCGTAGGATGGATAGAAGGTGAATTAGGGTTGTTTCATATTTATAATAACATATCAGTATGTAAGTAATACTGATGTTATTACTTTATCATGAAACAACTAAAGAAGAAGAAGTTGAAGAAGAAAGAAATTGAAAAGATCGGTAATGGATATTACCTCTTCTTTGGAACGCTTCTTTGAATCCTCCACTTAAGGAACTAAGATTGGTCTTTGGAGAAGACCAGGACCTCTAGGATTATTCTGGGGAAGTGGAGAGGAGAAAATGGCAGGGGTTGGCCGAGCTTGAGTGCTCAATTTGGTGTGAGGAGGAGGGGGAGGAGGTGCCCTTTTATAAGGGAGGAGAGGGGCACCTTAGGAATATCTCAAAATATTATTTTATATTAAAGTCAAAATCGGTTTATAATGGTTCCAAAGGGTCTTATTTCGAAGATAAAGTGGGGATGGGTCGAAATCCTATCAACCAATAGGATTTAGACAAGTTTAGGGTATTATTTTAACCTTATCAATTAGATTTAACTCTAAGTTAATTATTTTAACTTTTACCGTGTCTTTTTGTTTTCCTTCACTATATGGTTAATACACTTACTATAACATGCCAAAAGAACCCCAAATTGTTTATTATTAATATATATATCCTTATCTAAGTCATTTGGCCGAAACTTAGATTTTTAGGAATAAAATAACAATTAATAATATAATATTTGATTCAAAAACTATTTTGTGTCAACACTATTTGATATATGATTTGTTTGAAAGTCATAACAGAATTATATGTTCGAACCAAGTTGATTAAATCAACACTAATATATCATAGTAACCTAGAAAATTAGTGTAATTCATAAAAAGTCTCAAATTACATTTATTTTGGTGTTTATAACATCAATTATTTCAATATTTCATTAATAAGATAATTACTGCATCATCTTTGTGTCATAAATAAATTATATTATTTGATGTCTAAAAATTACAAATAAAATACCATCATGTAGGAAATCTTTTTAGCTTTCTAATGAATATTTACAATCGAATTTATCTTATGTATAACCCCATATTAAAAATGATTTACTTATTAAACTTTGATTTTAACTTTTTTTAACCCTTCTTTAAATAAATTAATAATAAATGTCCTAATCTAATCCAAGTGGGCCTAAATGGTCATATTTTATTCCTAAGATTGTTTTTGGTCGAATTACACTTGTCCAATAGAATTATGACATGTGTTATGGTAATATTAATATCATATTTACCCTTAGTTACCCTATTTACTATTAACCGCGGTAAAAAAAAGTTAAAAGTTACTATTCACCAAAAAATTATTTTCATCTCATTGAACCACATTTTAGTCCTTGATATTAACCGTGTCTCTCGGATTTTCGAAATTCCAATCACAGAAGCGGTAAAATTAAGTTTTATGCAAAATTCAGTTTTTAACCTACCACTTAGTGGTTTCACTATTCATCAAAAATTGAAAGTTTTCAGAAAAATACCAAAATTTCACCCTAGGCTAATTTCGATATTCTGAGTCCAAAAAAGAAGTCCATTTTGAAAAATAAAATTTATAAAATTCCAAAAAGTTGCTATTACTATTCATAACGGCTAGTTTTAATAGCATAATGTTGTTTAGTGAAAATCGGTATTGCGTACGACGTAAGCTATCGAGGAAGGTCGCGATTGTGTGTAAAGCAAGCCAAGCAAGTGTTGTGTAGAAAAAGATTCCATAAAAGTCTCGGGTGTTACACGTTGTCTCCGCATACGTACGACAAAAATAACATTCCATTTTTTAATTTTGTAAAACACTTCGTATAAAAATATTCCGTTTGAAAAAAACATAAAAGTCAAAGGGGTTTATACACCGTATAAAAGAAAGTTGTGTATAAAACAAAATATGCCTCAATGAATGGAGATTGAGACGAAGTCATTACCAAGATAATTTTTTTAAATAAAATAGATCTATTATGTGTATTCAATATAAGTACACATAATTAAAGTAAAAATAGAAGATAGGACATAATAATATCATGACATAATGGAAAGTAGGAAATTAACCCAAAGAATGGAGATTGGGTTAAGAAGTTCCCTTACCTCATGTCCGACTTGACTCGACCATTCTTTAACCTCCTTAATAATAAACTAGTGTTAATTTATAGTTTCATAAGAACCTTTTTCAGTTTCATTATTCCTTTTATATCACTTATTACCATTTATGGAAATTATGTAAATATTTAAGTTAATAACGGTCATTTTTGTCGATCTTTGGTACTTGAGTCAAAAATAAACTTCTTATAATTACAATATGTTCATGTGGTGAAATATCCATTATATCCAGAATTATATTCATGATTTAGATATAATATATATCATATATATCCAGTATATACATGAATTTATAATATTACATAACATTTAGAGGTAAGAAATGAAATGCACTGTTCATGGAGACGGTAAGCAGTACGTACGCATGAACAATACTTTCATTTCTATTTCATATTTAATGGAATGAAATTATAATTATATAGAGGTATACTACAATTCCAGTATAATATATTGTATAATACCATTTACTCCGTCCTTTATACATCCCACATATGGCATTAACGATTCATATCACTTTGAGGGGGCGGTAGTCTGCACTTCCTAAAATGAAATTATCGCGTTTACCCATAATGGAAATCATAAAGATATTCCATAAATGAAAAATATAGAATCATAAGGAAAACAAAAACATAATATATATATATATCATATATAAAAATATTGTCATCATGATGGCCACCATTAGAGGTGTTAAAAGAATATTGAACAATTATCATTTCGTGAGGCAGTATTTTTCCACCCACAGAAACAGTATGTTCTTTAACCATTACACGAAGGTGTGTGTAAGTGTAAATAAAATCCTTATCATAAAAACATCCTAGTATATTTATAATACTGTTTTGGTTACAAAATAACATAATAAAAATATTTTTGGGGGTTGGAGAATCAAATTAAAACAAAATAACACAAGAGAAGACATTACCTTAAAATCGGGTAACTCTTTTTGATTTGAGCCAAAGGATTCCTTGGGAAGACTTATGCCAAAAGTGATTCTTCTAGGATTAAGAGAGGGAACTTGGGAGAGTATATGGGAAGAGTTTTTCTGAGGAAAATGTCTTGATGGTTTGAATAAGGTGGTAGAGGTGGGGGCTTTTTATAAGAGGAGAGGAGGGGTACTCTTGGAAAGATTGAAATGTTACATTATTATGAAATGATTTTCAGATTCTAAAGGTCCCACAATGATATATTTAGAGGATAAGGTGATAATGGTTTTATATATTCTCATCCAATAGGTTTTGGACAAGTGTAAGCCTTATATGTTACATTATCTTTTCATTTTATTTAAATCGTTAATTAATGAGGTAATCACTACATCATCATTGTGTCATAATGAATTTAATTTATCTAATGTCTAAAAATTATAAAAAAAATATCATGATGTAGGAAATATATTTATATTTCCAAGGAATATTTATAGTCGAAATTTTAACTTATATAACCCCATCTTATAATTGTTTTACTAAAACAACATATGTTTGTGACAATTTTATTTTTACTTTAAATAAGAAGTTATTAATGTCATTTTCTTATCCAAGTGGCTCCATGGGGTCCCCAAGTTGACCCATGGATTTTCTTGGTCGTCCATGACTCATCCAATAAAGGGTAGGACAGGTTTAAGGGTATTTTCATATATTTATAATATCATTTTTACCTTAAATTTCACTAATTACCTTTAATCGTGATTAATTAAACTTAAAAGTTACTATTCACCAAAAAATTATTTTAATCCCATTGAACCAAATTTTACTTCCTAATGAAAACCATGTATGTCATATTTTTCAAAATAAAATCACAGAAGTGCTAATGTTTCATTTAAACGAAAAATTAGTTTTTTAACTACCACTTAGTGGTTTCACTATTCATCGAAAATTGAAGTTTTTCAGAACAATACCAAAATTTCACCTTAAGATATAATTGATATTATTAATTAAAAAATGATTTATATTTTACAAAATTCAAAAAATATAAGTTTCATTAATTAATTTTATAATTAATTCCCGCTGTCATAACAAATAGCGTGTTTTTATGAAACAATATATATCAAAATATTGACAATTGTTTATGTCCAATTACAAAGTGAAATTAATTATAATGAACACCATTAGATAAAATGGTAAAAATATATTCTAATTATTCTTCATAACCACCCAATAGTATAATTTATCACTATAAATTATTTTGATTAAAAAAGTTGTATTTAAGTATTTTTCACTATTCAAAAAAATTGGAAGTTCTCAGAAAAATACAAAAAAATCAACATAGGCTAATTTCGATATTCCGAATCCACAAATGAAGTCCATTTTGAAATATAATATATATATATAATTTCAAAATGTGGGTATTAAAATTTATAATGGCTATTTTGATTGGTCGCGGTGCGATAGAATCTCGAACTTGCGTACAATGAAAACTATTGCATTATTGAAAGAGAAGCATATCATGGAATCTCGGGGTGTTACAACCATTATAATGGCACTGTAATTTTATATGATTTATATTGTGTTTATTTTTTTTCTATTATTCAGTATTTTTTATTTATAGTATAATTTTATATTTTCCATAATGGGAAAATTCAATAATTTCATTTGAGGAAGTGTGGAGTACCACCCCTTCAAAGTGATATGACTCATTCATATCATACATGGAATGTATAAAGGATGGTGTTAGTTAACATAAGTAACATATATAAAATATTATATTATAATTAACTAAAAATATACCTATGTATAATTTGGTTTTCATTCCTTTTAAAATGAAAAAAAATGAAATGGAAGTAGCGTTCATGCGTACGTACGGTTTACAGTCTCCATGAACAGTGCATTTTATTTTCATATATCCAAATGATATAAGTTTTTCTAAATAAATATATACTGGATATATATGATATATATGATATATAAATCATGAATATTATTCTAGATATAATGTAATTTCGACTACATAGAAAATTTATAATTATGACAGGTTCATTTTTAACTCAAGTTTCGAACATCGACAACATGTTTAATACAAACTCAAATAATTAACTAATAGTTATAGTAAGGTAGTAAGTGATATAAAAGGAATAATAAAATTTAAAAATGTTCTTAATCAATAATAAATTATCTTTTGTTTATTATTTAGGAAGAACACGGAACATATGAGTCAGTTCAGACATGAGGTAAGGGGTTTTCATCTCACTTTTTATTCTTGTGAGATTAATGCTATATTTTACACTATTTCCTTTTGTGTGGTGTATGTACTGAACATGATTTTATTCATAGTGTAATAAAATTTAATTTATGGGTATTTACATCTTCTTTGTATGACCCTTCTTTCATGTGGTGTATGTTTCATAAGTTTGCGAATCAGTAAGGGAACCTTTCACGCTTCTCTTTTAGTCAAAGATATCTCTTATGTTATGTCTTTAAATTAAAAATTTTCAATTTTTGGGATATGTTATTTAATATCCTTGTTTCTGTAAATTTTATGTTCATATGATGAGATACCCTTTTCTCTCTCATCAACTCATTTTCTGAATTTTTAAGTGATGTCATCAGGCTGTCTAGTTTTTCTAAGAGAACTCCTTAACCCAATTTCCAATTGTTGGGTAAAATTTCTACTTCTTGATTACGTCATGCTATGAATATGTGTTAAAAAACTCTGATTTTTTACACATAATATCCACATATATTGGGTGTATTTATATTTATCACACATAATTATGTACTTGATGTATCCATAATCTAATTGTATAATATTTGTAAGGGACTTTGCTTCAATCTACATTCTCCTGAGAATTATTTGTTGTTATACCCCAATTCACTTTTATATGGTGTATATACTACCATTTTACATATGATATCATGAATCTTATTATTCTCATGTTATTAAAATATTTAATTAATGTCATTTCTCAATTATTTGTATTCAGGCATCTGTCATTTGGTTAGGAACTCTTTAAATAAATTATCGTTTTAAATGATTCAAAGATTTATGCCTCTTAATCTTTCACATTAATGTACTTGTTTTAGAAATGGATTTGAGGATGAATTTATATGGAAATTAATGTTCTTAAATTAAAATTTCTTTTAAAACCTTCAAAGTGGTATCAGACACAAATATTGAAAAATCTATTTATTAGATGTTTTAAATGGTTATGATATGGATTGATAAAGAATTGACTATATCAATATCATGAAGTGATATATTGTGGTTACAATGTGGAAATGCTATCTTTACTTTATGCTTGTATTTATTTGTTATGAATATGTTATGGTTATTGGGAAATGTGTACGTATACGGGTGGTTTTGTGATAAACATAGGGTGGGTGAGCCCGAGATAGCTCCCCAATGCATGGGGTAACGTGCTGGAGGTAAACGTGAATTTTTCTCCTATGAGATTTGGGGAATATACTGTGATGGGTATTCCAAATGTAACCCCTTATGTAGATGTTAATGACACAATTTGGGTATGATATGGATGATATAAGTTACCATTATGATTTATTATTTCTATGTGTTATTCATAAATATTATGATTTCACGAGTTATGTTTAAGAGCTTATTTTTTGTATGTATTGATGAAATGATGTTTTATTTATTAATTTTATAAACCTTACTAAATTTCTTATGCTCATACCATGTTTTTGAAATGTGTTTCATTGGGTATAAGGCTACGTATGAGAATGGAAGATCTCAAGAATATTTATATAAAGAAAAGAATTATTTTTTCCTTTTAATAATTTATATTTTATAATAAAATAGATACTGAGTAGAATAGTCTATTTTTAAGTTTTTCAAATATAATGGAATTGTTATGGCCTAATTCTCTAAAGATGTAATCCTTAAAATATTATTAACGTGAAATATTGTTTTAAATCAATATTATTTAATGGTTATAGTTGGGGCTGTATAATTATATAAATTTATATGATAGAAAACTCATTGTCAAGTGGTGGACTACATTTCTTGAAAAGGGTGCACATCTATATTTGTGATAGTGGGAGAATTATTAACATGGATTTAGTAAATGATGGAAGTTCACAATAGTTGGCATATTATCAAGTTCTATAAGTTCTTGTAGAAAAGTATGTTCCATAGACACATACTGTGTATGAAGGTTAAAACCATGGTAATGGTTTTGTATTCACCACAATCACTGATACTTTATTCATTGAGGGTAATGAATCCTACAAGTAAGAATTAGTTAAAAAATATAAGATTGAAAAGATAAATTTAAATTCAATTATGTAATCCATGTATCAAAGAATAGGGGTTTATTATAATGATTAATGTGGTGGGTATTAAATTAAAACTATATATAGATTGTACAAGAGTGGTATTAAGAAGGCATGATTGGTAACACAAATTAATTATTCCTAAATCCATATGTATTTTACTTTTTATAGATAATTAATATGATCATTTTATTAGTAATTGGATTTCATGACCACCAATCATGGAGGGTGTCTATACAGTACAACTAAAAAGGTTTGGTGACACAAAAGAATTACAATAAGGTATGCAAGTTTGTGAAATATCATTGAGGATTAATGTATTAAAATAGATCGTATAATATTTATTTGGAATGAATTTGTTTTGTGTGACTATAAGTGGTTAGTGGGAACTCTGCTATTTTTCATTTAAAATATGTTTGGTAACATATGAAAATTGATAATGTTCTTATAGTTAGTTATGGTCGGGATAAAAATAACTCTCTAGAGATTGAATTAAGGTAGAAACCTATGTTTTAGGGAATATTTTCTACAGAGGTGTTTCTAATTGTTTCTTAGACCAAGCCAGTGGAACATATACTAACAATGTATTGATAAAATACGAGCTAGAAAAATTATGGGGATAATTTATATAAATTTCACATGAAAAATTTCTATCTAATAAAAATTTTATTGTAAATAGGAGGAGAATAATGTAGTGATTTGAATAACATACACTTCAATGATGGATCAATCACATATTCCCTGATATGCATAAGAAATGATATTTATAACAAATACTCCATGGTAGGAAAATATAATTTATTTCTAGGAGAACTGTTAGGGATGCAGTCAGAACTATCCAATTGTACTAGTGGGAGTATAAATGATATATACCTGGTATGTGTAGAGGAAGGGATACTAGATATAAAGGGACATAATCTATACTTATTTCAGATTGATATGATAAAATATTATATTCATGCTAAGTTAATGAGGATGAGAAGATAATTCAATCCAATGGAATCCATATCTAAAAATACCGAGTTTGTTGCAGCTTCTAATATAGATTAAGAAGATATATATAATATTTAATGATTTTCTCCAGTTCTTGGAAACATACATAGTAAGTAAACTTTTTTCATGATGATAATTATTATACTAGATATAAAAGATGTCAATTTTAGATAGTGGAAAAAAGGATATATACTTAAGGTTTATATCTCTTGAGGAGTCCTACATAAGGGGGTGAAGTCACAGATAGAAGAGTTTCCACACATTGGAAACATGGTAGGCCCATTAATAAATTCATAACTTAGTAGAAACATGATCTTATAATGTGATATATAACAAGATTGGTTATCAGGTTGGATTTAGTGCAAGGGGGGGTGTTGTAAAAGTGGTTTACATAGCCCAAACATCATCATTAATTTTTTATTACCATACCATGTATACTGTGAGTTATACATGGTGTACACATAACATTATTTTGTTGATATTTCTATATATTATATCTAAATGGTAATATACCTGGAATATTTTTAATATCAAAGGGTTATTGCAGTTCTCAGGCAATAATGAGAACCTTAATGTAATATGACATTAATCTTAAGAATATTGACTATGGTCTAGATACATTATACTGACAATACATAGATTTTTGGGTTTTTAGAGTATAAAATGGATACAATAGGGGGTTAATTATAGTTTAGATATTCAAAATAAGGCAAAACACAAAACCTCGTTAGTTAAAAAGATTTCACTCAAAATTCATTAGATGATCAGAGTGATTAAGTTGGATCTAGAAATCATCTAATATATCACAGTATTATTTTTCTCACATAAATAACAATAAAACTATTATTATAAAGATAATTAAATACTAACATTATTATTTATATGAACATCAGAAAATAGTACTTATAGAAACAAGTAAAACAAGAGCTTATAATAGTATGAATGATTTACAAGATTTATAAAAGTTAATTATACTCTTTAACCGTAAAATTTAAAGAATTCAAAAATCATGACTTAAGATATTCATAGTTTAAATACCTACTTTAATGATTTTTTTCCTTCACCTAAAATACCTCAATACAATGATTGGAATTTATCCATCTTCCAATACCCTAGAATAGATTGATCCAACATATTGGTATAGCTTTGTTTTATGGAACATAAGTCCCAAAGGAACCCTGGTGATCCTTATTTTATACATGATAAGGCTGAGTCACTATCTTTTTAAATTCAAACAATAGATGAATTAATGGAGGCCAATAAATTAAATAAACCAAATAAAATATTAGCATATATAAGTGTTATAGAGAGTTTGATAAAGGGATTTTAACAAGAATCGTGAAATCAGCCAATATCAATCCCTCTCTTATCTTCACTCAAAACAACTCAAGGGCATGAATCTACCCCTCTTTTAGATCAAAAACAAACTTAATGATGCTTTATATTTTAATAAAACCTCAGTAATTCATTCAATTTTTCCATAAGTTGATGATAAATGAAAAGGAAGAGATTTTATAGAAGAATATTTTTTTTGAAGTGAGGTTGAAAAAATAGTTCAACAATAATAACCACAATCAAGTAAGAAATCAGTGAAGAATAAGAAAGCAAAATTATTTAAGAATGTTGGGAAATGTGTTACATGAACTTCAAGGTAGTTGGAGCAACAAATTATTTAATAAGAAGAAGAATAAATAGAGGCTGAATAATAATCAAAGGAAGAAGCGCGTTCTTTGGAGTCATCCTCTAAGTTAACTCATTTATCATCTCAACCATACAATAATACATATATAGAAGTTTTTTTAGAAGTAAATAAATCATCTAAAGATGAATTTTAAGAACAGAATTCACAAAAAAAACTATCAAGAAAGGTAGAAACCAATAATGATTTTAGTTTTATAAAATGTTCATAAGAAGTATAAAACATCGAAAATAATGAAAAATCATGTATTGGTCCATCTAAACCATATGTTTGAGAGGTTATATCACATTCATTGACTCATTATCCATAGAGGAAAAAAATAATATTAATTATATTTTATAATCAATGAATATATTAAATGATTTGATCAACTTCCTACCAAACATTAAAGCTATGTGTCTACATATTCAGAACTCTTTGAATGAGAAATTAAAATCATTAAATATGTTAATTGAGAAAGTTATTTGGAATCATGAAAAATTAAAAACCTTCAAATCTAAATCAATGGAACACGAAATATGTTTTAACCAGATGGTAATATAGTCTAGATAATTTGATACAAATTTGAAGGATCATGATAATCAAATTATATATATGAATAAATATTCACATATCTTTGTTGAATCATTTGACATGTTATTAATAGATGTATTATAAAGAGTAGAAATTTTTGAGTAGTTCATAGAAATGATTGAAAATAGGGATGAAAATGTCAGATTTATCAAAGTAAAGGTTTAAAATTTGCAAGTAAAAATTGCAGGCTCTGAACTTGTGACGATGCGTTGTTATTTGTAAA
Source organism: Viscum album (assembly GCA_963277665.1). Lineage (NCBI taxonomy): Eukaryota > Viridiplantae > Streptophyta > Magnoliopsida > Santalales > Viscaceae > Viscum > Viscum album. The sequence continues at coordinate 1,517,297,126 of OY728163.1, forward strand.
TTATTAAAATAAGAAAACTGGTGAGATGGTTGAGAAGTTGGAGAAATAAAATTAGATACTATCTTTTATGGTGATGATGGTACTGATACTTGAATCATCAGTTCAAGAAGTCGGGAAAAATCATGAAGATGTCAAGAAACTGAAGTATATAGTCAATTAGACATATAAAAAATGATTTCTTTGTATCTGAACTGTTGATGTAATGATAAAATTTGAAGTAAATTGTTTCGAATGAGTTTTTCCCCAAATATCATTCGTATAAATGTTTCCCAATATCACTTGAATAAATATTCATTATATTTTCTTATATGAACAATTATTCAAATATAATTGTTTCTTATTTTATGTTTCTATATCTTTTCAATAAATTAAAATTCATTCGTTATACATTTTTTTATATTAAAAATTGGGAGAGGTTGTATAATTTCTATGATATTTTGGGATAATTTCGTGGGATTTTTTTTGAAGAAATAGTTTCTTAAAAATAAAGTAACAGTTCTAAGGGGTATTTTTTCTAAAAGTAAAAATATTTATAAGGAATAATTTTTATGAATATGGGTGAATTCGGTCCATCATATCGAGGTATTATGAGGCTAGGAATATATAGTTGATCTTCCTATCGGGGGATTTATTGTTTAAGAAAGCCAGATATGTACTAATATATCCTATTATGGGATTACAATTGATTGATAGATAGAGAAATTATGATCATTGAATCAAGGTATTTCCTAGTAAGGAAAGATATAACTTTGCACTAGGTATTGAAACTTTGGATATCTTAAGTTATAGTTTTTGACTTCCTTAACTCTTAAGGTTAAAGAGTTTAATTATCTTTTATAAAGCTTGTAAATCATTCTTACTATTATAATATTTTTTACTTGTTTATACAAGTTATATTTTATGTTTTTTATATACATTATAAAGTTATTGTTTAATTTTTCGGATAATAATAGTTTTATAAGACAATTTTTGAGACTAATAACACCCTGATATATTGAAGGCTTTATTGATTTGATTTAATCACTCTGATTATTAGATGACTTCAATGTATGGTCTTATTAACTAAATAGGTTTTTTTCTTAGTTTGAATTATTAAACTAGAATTCATCCCACCCACTTGTTATTGACATTGTATACTTATATGATCCAACATAGATTATTTATGACTATCTGGTGTTGGGGGATTAAAAGAATTGAGACTAATTCTCATTAATATTTTAATTAGTGGTCTCTAGTAAGTGAGATCATAAAGAAAGACCCACCAATAGGAACACCACATATTTGAGGTGTCAGTGGTTATTCCTATATATGGACATTTGTATTTGTTTCTTAACTTGAGATCATTATAAATATGTGTCATTTGATTAAATACATTAATATAAGGAAAAAACCAGGTCATTTAATTTATGCTGAGGTATCTTTTTGGGGTGTATCATTGGTGGTATGGAATTGGTTATATGATCAAGAATGTATTTTTCACTTTTTTGTTGAGGAATTGATATCCAAGTCCCTCTCTAATATGATGGTATTGGCTTTATTAAATCCATGATAATGGTAGAAGAAGGTAATTCTATCTAGTAAGCTCAAAAAATAAAAAAAATATGTAAGGATTGTGATATAAGTGTGAATCCTACTTTATAAGATATCACAATGCAAAGAGGTTATATTACACAGTGTGTGTTCATAGGAAGCTTGTAATTTATTTGACTATTATATATCTCTTTAAGGGCCTTGTTAGGTAACTAGACTCCACTATTGTTCTCGGAATATTATTCACTATTATTAAGATAATTTCCTAGAGGGTCACACACAATAACACATTATTCAACCTCTTAATCAAAGATAAAAAGGGTATATTGAAAGATTTATTAGTGAAGGTGGGAAAATTATTTTCCACCTATCAATATTATTCTTCATATGGAAGAAGGTTTCATGGTAACGTTAATTATTGGGAGACCATACCTTGAAGTTGGTACATTGTTCATTAATGTTCATCAAAGTGGCCATGTATTTAGAGTGGGTGATAAAAAGGAGGAATACAATGTTCTGAATAATATTTAACGATCTTATATTATATATTCTAAGATCTAATACTCAATTAAATATATATAGAATTACTAGGGAAATAAAGAAAATAATGTGGAATATTACATATCGGTTGAATAGGTAGTCAATGAATAATTCTTACAAGGTTAGGTTCATGAAGAACTATAGTTTATATTTGGATAGGGTGATTGTTATTGGTTACGATAGGTGGTCCTAGAAATCCTAGAAACTGAAAAGAAAGGACAATTATTACCTTGGGTATTTAAGTGACCTTAACATTAGTTAAATTATCTCACTTTATCGTTGATATATTTTGTAACACCCCAAGATTTCATAGTACATTATTTCTTCAAAATAATTCAATAACTTGCACTACACGCAACACTGAGTTCAATCGCACCACGACTTACCAAACTAGCCGTTCAAAAGCGGTTATGAATAATATTAACTGAATTTTGAACATTATATGATACATATAATTTTATAATCCATATTATGAGTTTCTTCGATATAATTTAAGAACAAATTCATTTTTTCAGATAAAAGAATTATTTTTAAAAAAATGTTATTTTACCACCTTTTAATGGAGAACCCCTTTTAAATATAATATTTGAAACTCTTATATATTAAATTTGACCAAATAAACATCTTATTTAGAATCCGGACATAAGAATTTAGTTTTAATAAATTTTTAGTACTTTTCGGATAACTTTCATATTTTGATGAATAGTAAAAATTACTAAATTTTAATTAAAAACAGCTTTTTTAATCGAAATAATTAATACTGATATATTATTACTTTGAGTTTTTTAAAGTATAATTAGATTATATCATTACCATATAGTCCAATTTTTTTAATTGGACATAATTTCACATTAAATTGGACTTATGAAAGTGTTAATCTTTTGATAGTTATTATTTCTTAAAAAGACGCTTTTTGTTTTGACAACGGGAATTAATTTTAAATTAATTTCTACCACTTATATGCTTCGAATTCAGAAAAATGGATTCCATATTTATAATCAGGATTCCAAAATTGTGTAAATAGGTAAATTTTATTTTTAGACATTTTGAATAATTACTTCGGTAAATATTTTATTTACCATGGTTAAAGGGTAAATCCGGTAAATAAGGGTGAAAAAATAATATTATAATTATATTAAATTATAGTAATATGTATCCTAACCCTATTGGATAATAAATTTCCGACCATGGTATCTTTGGGTATATTTTGGGAGCCCATGGAGCCACTTGTAAATGATAATGACACTTTATATTATTTAAGTTAATATAAATACAAAAATGACATAAGAAAATATAATTTAGTAAAACAATATTTACATAGGGTTATACATGTTATCACTTCGACTATAAATATTATTTAGAAAGATAGAAAGATTTAATAAATAATTTTATTTTATTTTTAATTTTTATACATTGAATAATTAAATTTATTTATGACACAATGACGATGCAATATTTTCCTTATTAATGAAATAATCAAATAAATGATATTATAAATACTAAAATAAATATAATTTGAAAGTTTTGATGACATCCACAAATTTTTTTGGTTCATATAAAATGTTAGGTATGATTAAAGGGATTTATTTTTTAGTAATAATGTTTTTATGATTTTAACAAAAATAAATTATTAAATAATCTCAAATTTGACATAAATGAGTTTTTAAATAAAATACAATATTATTGGTTGATATAATATTTATAAAAATATAAGGTTAATCCAAAAGGCCTAAATAATATTTTATGTGACATTAATAAACCTATTGGGGTTCTCTTGGAAGTTTATAGTAAGTCTATAAACCATATAATATAAAAATACAAAGAGATATGGTAAATGTAAAACTATTTAACTAAGTGTTAATTCTAAAAGATATGGTTAATATTGTGACCCAAATCTGTCTAAAACCTATTTTTTGAGTGGTTTTATACCCATAACCACCTTATACTTTAATTAATACATTTTAGAGCCATTGTAAACCGAAAATTATTTTATTATAAAAAAATATATCTAGCTTTTCTTAAGGTGCCCCTCACTCCTCTTATAAAAGGACACTCTCCTTTCTCTCAAATTCACACCTTCAAAGACCTTTGGATAGCCTAAACCCTTCCCAAATACCATATAAACTATCCTCCCTTTATCCTAGATTACCACCATTAGTCAGAAAGCCAACCTAAGGAGCCCTTTTTATCAAATCAAAAGGAAGAACCCGAAGAAGAGATAATAATTTCATCACCCTCATTCAAGTTCTTTTTTTCTTCCACTTCTCATTTATTTGTTGTTTACATTATAAAATCATAACTCTAATATCTTATATATAATTTTATGTAATTATAAATATGGTACAACAAAATTAATTATTCTATCCATCCTTTGAATGACATGTCACCATACGTGCGTACGTACGGCTTACCCTTTCTATGTCGTGGTGCGATTGTTATTCAATACATTATTATTTGGATTGGTATAAAAATGATGTTTAATTGATGTAAATAATAATTATAACATGATAATGATTATGTATATATGATATAAAATCCAATTATATATTATTTTAATATCAAAATAATGATATTTTCGCTCGTGCGTACGTACAAATTACCGTCTCCACGAACACGATGAGATTCATTCCCCATCGTATCCGTTCAAGACTAATTTTATTTTGATGATTAAATTTAATTTTAAAAGACTTGATATAATTATGGATATTAATAATATACATCCCATCCATATAAAAAATTACTCACAAAACAAATAATATAATGGAAAATGAATCTTTTAACACCCGAAACAGCGATAATACTAAGATATTATTAACGAAGCAATGTTAAAAGATCATATATGATATCATATAAATATATATGATTCTTTTATATTTTAATAACAATTATTTTGCCATTATAAAGGAGGTTAATATACCCCTGACCAAGGAAAAGTACAGGGTACAGGTTTATTTCACAATCACTTTATTATCTGATGTTGTTTTTACGTAAGTATTTACTGGGACCTATTTATCATCCACATCCATGTTTCTTAAAAATGTATTTCAAAAAACTATAAATATTTTATTGAAAATGGTTTAAAGTAATTTATACCCTTGTTTTACTTTTTATAATATTTTTATAAAGTAATCATTCTGTTGTTTTCCAAACAAGGTCCTTTTTAACCTTTTCGTCAAAATTAATGTAAGGATGTCATTTTTGTAACTTATATGGTGGGTGAGGCTATTTTCCTCCGTTATACAAATCATAAAAGCTTCCATTACAAACTTATAAGAATATTTTCAAGGTATATGTTTTCTTTTATAATTATGTGACTTTTAAACGATTTCAAAAAATGAGATATTTCTCACAAATAGTTTTGATTTCATCTATATCAATATACTTTGATGAATTTTAAGATTATTTGATGTTGATTTATGATGATGCAAAACATACATATTGTATTGAAGGTTTTGTGATATTTTTGATTGTGGATATGTTATATTTATACCATTCATGGTTTATGGATAATTTATTTACATTTCGTATACTAGTTTTAATACGAATGTTTATGTTATGTTTAAACCTATTCATATGAGGAATGAACTAGACATAGTAAGTGATCGGTGGAGCCCGCTATAGCTCCTAGATGCATCGGTAGGTCTCATGGGGCAAACTAGTGTCTTGGAACAAGGCCTTAAAAAAATATTATTTGTAGTCTTGGCACAAGGCCTTGACTATTTGGTTATGATAGTCTGGAATTATGCATTCCTTCATAATAAATGTGGTTATTGATATTGCATTTTATTATTCGACTAGTATAATATCAATGTGAATATGTAAATGGAATTATTTGATTTTATTTTTTCCATATTATGATGAATTTCAAGTTTAAAAGGATTTTGTTTTAGTTATACATTGCCTTAAATGTTTATACTTATTTATGAAAGTTTCCACTATATTGTTATCCTTACTGAGTATCTCAAATCACCCCTTTCTATGTTTTATTTTTCCCAGGAGTTGAAGAGGTATTTTATGAATAACCTACAGGGATAGTCTTAGGGGATATGAGTGTGGAATATGGAGACTATGTTGTTGTGTTTTTCACTTTATCATGTAATTTAAGACTTATGAATGTATCTAGTGTTTCTAAAGCTCCTAAACTAATCGGTCTTTCTAGACTTGATCTTTTGTGATCATGCCCAAGTTGTGTAATAATGCACCGAATCTAGGTAACTGGGGTCAGGGTGTTATAGTTGGTATCAGAGAAAGTTTAGTAAAAATCTTGGAAGCTAGATTTAGATAAACTCTGATTAGAGCACATTGATCTAAGATGGACATTGAAGATTATTATTGAAGAACTTCCTAGAATTTTGGTATTGTACAGATTTTGTGAGTTTTCTGAGCAATACATACCTGTCTATATACGAGAAGGTAGAGGCAGCTCTGGAACAGATGTACCTAGGGGTAAAACTCATAAACACTGCTTTGAACTAGACTCGAATGGGTACTGGTGCACGACAACAGGCCTTGTTGTACTTTTGGTTACGACACTCCAGGGGGAAATGCTGAGGATAATTCTAATTTTCATTACAAACCATTATGAAGGGTTTATGAGTATATACTTGCTCAAAAAACATTTATATGATTATGGATTATATCCAAAGAATTTTAAATTTACATTAGGTATTTTACAAGTTTGGAATTATTCATTGAAAATCATAAGCTGAACTAGTGTATGTCATTGTATAGAAATGACACCCAGTAGAAGGAATGTGAACTCCAGCATTACGTATGATCCAATGAGTAAGAAGGATATTATATTTCACGGTATTAAGCCAACATTTAAAAGGGAAATAGTCTCCCATGTATTCTCAACATATTAATAAATATTATCATGTGATAATAAGATAACTAAAGAATTCTTTCAGTCCTATGGCTTTGAAGGGAAGAAAGAGAAGAAAAGTATGGAAGAGATAAATATGGATAAAGGGAAGAGGGAAAAGAAATATTTTCCCATATGTGATAAATGTGGGGAAAACCCTGGAACTTGCCTAAAGGTAATGGGAATGGGATTTTTTTATAAGTGTGGAAAAAAAGGACACCATGTATGTGACTACAAGGGTAAGAAAAATGTTTCTAGTGCAAAATGATTTATATGCAAGGAGTTGAGACACTATGAAAACCAATGTCCAAATCATCATAGTATGCCACAAATGATGCTATTGGATAATAATCATCTTATTATACTACCACAGATGAGGATGAATGATTAGAGTTCTTATGTTGTTATTAAATAATTATGTTACTTGACTGTTGTATCAATGATGTAATGGTTATAATAATTATGGAGTATATAAGGATTGTACTGCAGTACTATTTCATTAAGGACTTGAGATTCTATTGATCCAAGAAGACTGACTCAATATCAGGTTAAAGTTTTGGAAAATATATGGATTAGAGAAAGATAAACCATATTATGGTTCTGATACTGAGGTAGTGATTTTGGAATAATACATGTTTGATTTGGATAAATTATATTGGATATTTTTTTTCTACCTTTAAACTGATTAATTATTTGTATATTCTATCATTTTTGGAGTTTATAACATTTTTGGATGGAAGAAGTATATCCACATTATATAAAGAATAAGGGAGGATGAATGTAACCAATAAGGTTTTATGGCAATTCATAGTGTTACCATGTTTTAAAATATTACATGATAAAGGTGTTCACATGTTATTATGTGGAAAAAGGGATCTTAATTATGTTTAACTTCTCAAAAATTTGGGACTGTGATTTTGGATGGAAGTATATTGGATAATTCTAGTTTGATATTATTTTTGGATTTCCATAAAAAGGACAACCTGGAGGTTGGGCGGCAACCCGTCACGTCTGGCAAGACCAGGAGACTTGAACCCGGAACCAAAGGGCGACAAGGGTGTATCACCTACCAGTGTCCCACGTGATGTATTGGATTGAATAATGAAGTTTTTTTTTATGTTCTGGTAAATTAATTATAAATTCATTTTTTTGGAACCCTATATGAATAGGATAAATAAACTATTTTTTATGTTTTATTATCTTTTAGAGTGAAAGATGAGTTTGTGGTAGAAATTAGTTAAACAATGGAACTCTACTTGTTAAGTATATATTTTTTTACTTCTTATATTAATGAATGAAGAAATGAATTCTTAAACATTAGGTAAGGTATCTTAAAACTAAAAATTTGTTATCCTAATATCTTATGTTTTATTGAACCGATGATATTTTAAATCATCATAGATTGATGGCTTTGAGGCACTCAATTCTAAAATTATTTGTGATTGATGACCTCAATAAATCCCTATAAATATTTATGTTTTTCCTCTAATTATTTGTCTCTAATTCCCACCAATTTTATCCTAATCGAGATCATAATTTGGTGGTGACCATTTCATTCCCATTTTCCTCTTATTAAGACAAAATTTTATTAACCCCATTTCTGATGTGGTTTCTCCCACAAAGGTATTTTCTATTTTCAAACATTTATATTCAAAGAACAATTTGAAATTGTGAGGATGTAATTTATTGAAGTTGGGAAGAATGTAACACCCCAAGATTACAAAGTACATTATTTCTTCAAATTAATTCAATAACATGCACTACATGCAACACAGAGTTCAAGTGCACCACGACATACCAAACTATCCGTTCAAAAGTGGTTATGAAAAGTATTAACTGAATTTTGAACTTTATATAATACTTATAACTTTAGAATCCATATTATTAGTTTCTTAGACATAATGTAATAACAAATTAATTTTTTCAGATAAAAGATTTATTTTTAAAAAAATGAAATTTTACCGCCTTTTAATGGAGAACCCTTTTTAAATCCAATAATTGAATATTTTTTATATTAAATTTTACAAAATTAACTTATTTGTTAGAATCGGGACATAAGAATTTAGTTTCAATCATTTTTTTGGTACTTTTCTGATAACTTTCATATTTTGATGAATAGTGAAAATTACTAAATTTTAATTAAAAGATTTCTTTAATCAATATAATTAATAGTGATAAATTATGAATTTGAGTGGTTTCAAAGTATAATTAGATTATATTTTTACAATTTAGTCCAATTTTGTTCATTGGACATAATTTTACATTTAAACTGGACATAAGAAAGTGTCAATCTTTTGATAGTTATTATTTCTTAAAACACGCTTTTTTTGACAACATGAATTATTTTTAATTCAATTTCTGTCAATTATGTGTTTTGAATTTATAAAAATAGATTCCATATTTAGAATAAATAGTTCCAAATTGTATAAATAGGTATCTTTTATTTTTAGAAATTTTGAATAATTACTTCTGTAAATATTTTATTCAGCATCGTTAAAGGGTAAATCTGGTATGTAAAGGTGAAACAATAATATTATAATAATATTTAATTACCCTAACACGTGTCCTAACCCTATTTTATGATATATTTCTGACCATGGGTTTCTTTGGGTCTATTTGAGGACCCCACAGAGCCACTTGTAAGTGATAATGACACTTTATATTAATTATGTTAAAGTAAATACAAAAATGACATAATCATATATCTTATAATAAAACAATTTTTACATAGGGTTATACATGTTATATCTTAGACTATATATATTCATTACAAATAAAAAAATATTTCCTACATAATTTTATTTTATTTATAATTTTTAGACATTTTATAATTTAATTTTTTTATGACACAATGATGATGCAGTATTTTCCTTATTATTGAAATAATCAAATAAATGATATTATAAATACTAAAATAAATATAATATGAAAGTTTTGATGCCATAAAAAATTTTATAGGTCACTATGACAGGATAGGGTTGATTAAAGGTATTTAGTGTGAAGTAATAATGTTTTTAGGACTTTATCAAAAATAAATTATTAAAGAATCTCAAAATTGACATAAATGAGTTTTTAAAACAAATACCATATTATTGGATGATATAATATTCCTAACAGTATAAGGTTAGTCAAAAGGGCATAAATATATTATATGTGACATTAATGAACCTAGTAGGGTTCTCTTGGATGTTTATAGTATGATTATTAACCATATAATATAAAATTACAAAGAGACATGGTAAATGTCAATCTATTTAACATAGAGTTAAATCCAAAAGATAAGGTTTATATAGTGACCAAAACCTGTATAAAACCTATTGGTTGAGTATTTTTTGACCCATACCCACCTTATCTTTTAAATAATTCATTTTTGTGCCATTAGATACCGAAAATTATTTGATTATTAAATAATATTTCTATCTTTTCCTAAGGTGACCCTCACTCCTCTTATTAAAGGACACTACCCCTTCTCTCTAATTCACACCTTCAAAGCCATTTGGATTGGACATCCCATGACAAAATAACCTCTCAAATATCCTCCATTCATTCTATAGTCCCTACCATAGTCATAAATCCAACCTATGGAGCCCTTTTGATCAAATCAAAAGGAAGAACCCGAAGAAGAGGTAATAATTTCACCACCCTCTTTCAAGTTCTTTTATTCTTCCGGTTCTCCATTATTTTTTGTCTCCTTTCTAAATTAATAACTCTAGTGTATTATATATAATTTTATGTTATTATAAATATTTTAAAGCAATATTCATTATTCTATCCATCATTTTAATGACATTTCACAATACGTGCATACGTACGGCTTACCGTCTCCACGTCCGGGTGTAATTGTTATTCAATACATTATTCTTTGGATGGGTATAATAATGATGTGTAATTGATGTAAATAATAAATATAACACGATAAATATTCTGTATATACTACATACCATCAAATTATATATTATTTTAATATCAAAATAATGATATTGTCACTCGTGCGTATGTACGGATTACCGTCTCCGCGAACACGATGAGATTAATTCCCCATCGTATCTATTCAAGACTAATTTTAATTTGATGATTAAATTTAATATTTAAATACATGATATCATTCTGGATATGAATAATATACATCCCATCTATAACAAATATGACTCACAAAACAAAGAATATAAAGGAAAATGAATCTGTAAACACCCAAAACAATGATAATACTAAGATATTATTAACTAAGCAATGATAAAAGATTATATATGATATCATATTAATGTATCTGATTATTTTATAATTTAATAACAATTATTTCACCATTATACAGGAGGTTAAACTAACCTTGACCAAGAAAAAGTTCAAGGTAAGGTTTAATTTCACAATCTCTTTATTATCTGAGGTTGTTTTTACGTAAGTATCTACTGGGACCTCTTTATCATCCACATCCATGTTTCTTAAAAAAGAATTTCAAATCATTCTAACTATTTTATAGACTATAGGATAATTTCATTTATACCCATTTTTAAATTTTTATAAGATGTTTATAAAGGAATATTTCTGTCATTTTCCAAACAAGGTCATTTTTAACCTTTTTGACAAAATTAAGGTAAGAATGTATTTTTTTTAACATATACGGTGGGTGCCGCTATTTTCTGCCATTATAAAAATCATCAAAGCTTCCCTTAAAAGCTTATAAAAATAAATTTAAAGTAAATTTTATCTTTTATAAATATGTGAATTTTAAATGATATAAAAAAAGAGACATTTCTCTCAAATAGTTTTGATTTCATCTATATCAACACCCATTGATGGATATTAAGCTTATTTAAAGTTGATTTATTATGATACAAAACATTCCTATTTTATTGAAGGTTTTGTGATATGTTTTACTGTGGATGTCTTATTTTTATACCATTCATTATTTATGGAGAAATTATTGACATTTCATATGCTTGTTTTAATACGAATTCTTATGTTATGTTTAAACATGTTCATATGATGAATGCATTCGACTTAGTAAGTGACGGGTGGAGCCCGCTATAGCTCCTCACTGAATCAGTAGGTCTCATGAGAGAATCTAGTGTCTTGGAACAAGTCCTTGACAAAATCTTATTTTTATTCTTGGGACAATGCCTTGACAATGTGGTTATGACCGTCTAACAATATGCATTCCTTCATTATGAAAGTGGTTATTGATATTGCATGTGATTATTAGACTAGTAGAATATTAATGTGAATAAGTAAATGGAATTATTTCATTTTATTTTTCACATATTATGATGAAGTCCATGTTTAGAAGGATTTTTTTAGTTATGCATTCATTTAAATTTTTATGCTTATTTATGAAAGTTTCTGCTATATTGTTATCCTTACTGAGCATCTGAGCTCACCCCTTTCTATGTTTTATTTTTCCTAGGATGTGAACAAGTTTTTTATGAATGACCTATAGGGATAGTCTGGGGGGATATGAGTTTGGTCTATGGAGACTATATAGTTTAATTTTTTCACATTATCATGTAATGTCAGACTTATGAATGTATCTAGTGTTTCCAAGAATAATAAACTAATTGGTCTTTCCAGACATGATCTTTTGTGATCATGCCAAGGTTTTGTAATAATGCACCAACTCTAGGAAACTGGGGTCAGCGCGTTACATTTGGGAACCTAGGGAAGGGTTTTACATTATTAGTAATCCTAAACTCTTACCTCGTGGTTTATAAAAAAATATAACTATTACAAGAGTTAATAAGGAGGAATAAATCTATTGATTTCACCATCATTGACAATAAGTGAATCATCTTGAGTGTTTTTACCCACAAAATAATCTTAGAGGTAGTATTACAACCATATATTCATCCATAAAAATAGTATTAATGCTCTAATAAGTATAGTGTTCAAGAAGGTTGTGATTAATATTCTTGGTACAAATATAATTTATCCAATATTTGAAACTTAATTAGTTATTCCCTAACACATGGTTCCCAAAAAGAGTGTTGTAGGGTTATCAATAAGGAAAATAATTATTGGATACTCATTAGAAATATCATGGGATAAAATGTTTATATTTATTACCACCAGAGGAATAATTTCACATGTTAAGATGATTTCCCATTTCCACTCATATATCTAATTTGAATCATTTGTAAGGACATGACTATTAATTATTCTTAGATAATTACTTAGGATATGAAAACATATATATTTTCTTTGATACCAAAGAGCATGTACCCATATGGTAAAGGCTCTTACATAGAATCCAAAAACCTAAGATCGATTCTGGGTAGGGAATGAATTCCCCAAGTACTGTAGCACAGTGTAGCAGGGAACTATTGCAGTACTATAGTAATGGTGAAACTGTAGTAGGAACTATAGTGGTGGTGGTATTGTAGCAGGTACTATAGCAGCTCGGGTACTATAGAAGCACTATTCACTATATGGCTCTTTATGCCATAGAATAGGGATTTCCTGCCCCTAGGACTTCGGCCTATGTAATGGGTCTCCCCCTACCCAAAAAAATCAGTCTTTTATTTTATTTAATAATAAAATGAGGATTCAGTCCCAAACTTTATATATATATATATATATATAAATATTTCCTTTGATGATTAGGATAAGTGGTCATTTATTTTCCCCAATATTACATTCTATAACAATAATATTTCATTTGGAATGTGAAATGATCTATCCACTTATGAATGATTCATGTTTTCTATATTCCATGTCATGGTAGAGTTTATCATATATATCTTTAGGGAAGAATTTTTTGTGTAGGGAAAGTAAGTTGGACCTTACTGAATGAATTTATATAATTTCATGGAATTGTGTGAACAATTTAATTTTGTCCTTGAGTTGGAAAAATACAACCATATGGTTCAACATTTCATTGTATTGAGACATAAACTATTTTGGAAAGGGAACGAGTTCAATCTAATAATGATTTATGTTTTTGGTAAATTACTTATAAAAAAGTTTGTTCATGAAACCAAAAAAAATTCAATATATAGGATTATATCAAAGTATTAAAATATATTTATCTAAAATTTCACTATAATTAATGAATCTTCTGAAAAATAATGCCATATTTTAATTTGGTGTGACTTATGCAAAGGAATTTTGGTTTCTTAATAAAAATTTTAAGGAACCCTGAATCATTATTTATCAATATAGGAATGATCCATTATATTTTATTGATTATTACATGGGATTTATTCATTGGTAATGCAACAAATTCATATTTAAACCAATATATTATGTGATTAAATTATTTTATCAAGCCTAGATTAATAGAATGACAAAAAAATAAATTTTTTATATTGTGTTTCCCTTTAATATATTACTATCATATTTGGTTCCTTCAAAGGTTATTTTTATACTGGATCATTCAACCCTTAAGTAACTCAAAATAAAAAGTATTTGAAGCTATTTTTGGTTCGTTTCTTCCACTTCAAGTGATTAATTTTGAAAATACATGACAAATTTGGTAGTGAAAATCATGCAATGGATCATATCTCAAGATTAATGCTACCACACATTGGAAGGGAAGATGATTAAGACATCTGGGTGGACTTTACAAAGAATATTTATTCTATGCAAAATTCAATCCTCGACCTTGGTATTAATAATTTAAAATCACATTTCCATAGGATCACTTCATATTTGTCTACCCTCTAAATAGTGAAAAATATTTTTATATGGGGAAGTGTGTTATTTTTAGGAGGATCAACTTTTTATTTCAATGTTATGGATAAAATATTATATTAAGGTGTATTCCAAAAAAATAAGTTAGAGGTGCCCCTCAATAATTTCATTTATCCCCATCCTAGAGACAATATGGGTTTAATTGTATGGTACAAAAAAATTCTATAATCTAGATTCTGGTGTACTATGATACATTGACAGACTCAAAGATATATCATGTAATTTTATACATTCAAATGAATTGAAATTATTTCAAATCATGTTGAAATCCCCTAAAATCCCATATTTGTGGTGAAATTATTCAATTTGTGGGGGATAATTTCAATTATCCATACCCTCCATCTTTTGGAAATGTTTATATTCTAGTTTGTGTATACTATGTGCCCAAAATAGTAGAGGTAGTCTAAATGATATAATTAACATCCAAATAATTTATTTCATTATTCAAACTAAATTTTAAACCTTTTTTGGGTTTTCTAATTTCTATCAAATAATCATGTTACCAAATTTAAAAATTTATTATGAAGAAACATATTAAAAAAATATAGAGTGACGTATAATATAAGAACCCCTTACCATAAAAAAATAGGGCCAAAATTAAGTGTTAGAAATATATTTTTTTAAAATACAAATATAATATGGTGTATTTGTGGAAAAAAATTATGAAATTAGATGATGCCTTTTAGACATATTTTATAGTGTATAACACTTCATCGGTTATGCCTCTATTCTTGTTATTATATATAAAGAAGAAGAAAATTCATGTTATTATGATCACATGAAGGACCATTCAAAGTAGAGATAAGGCTTTTAGTTTTAATAAATGGTTGAAATTATCCCTTTATAAATTAAATATTTGGGGGAAAAACCCCATTCATAATAATTAATTCTTCCCACAATGGTCTATTAGAAATTAAAGAAGAATATAGACCAAGATTCATAGTTAATTGGAAAATATTAAAGCCATACATGCAAGTGAAATACATGGTTTTATTGATAGCTATAGTATATTTGTTATAAAATGGTTCCTATGTATGTCTATCTTATGATTTAAAATATAGAACTCATTTCTATGTAACAAAACATTTCTAAAAAAACATATGTGATTCATTAATTTTGTGGGTTTGGTGTGATTTTAAAAATCATGATAGTGTGTTTCAATTTTAAGGTATTACATGTTTTAGTTATTTCATATATATGAAGTAATGATTTATAGTTGAATTTTTTTCATGTTTGTCTTAAATTACTCCCTATCATGGCCTAGTTTTATTTCAAAACTAGTGGTTAATGAAATCTCACATGCACATGAGATGTAAATGATTTCAAAACAATAAATGTATAAAAACTAATTTCTAGAGAGGATTATTTCATTATAATAAAATTTTTATACCATACACCTAAACTGTGTTACATGTGTTTTTAGTGGAAATACCAATGTGTGACTATTGTGATGTTTTGAGTCAATGAGGATTAAAATTCCAATGTTTGGAAGGCAGTGTGACATTACCAATGACACCTTGGAATGTGTGTTGGTTGAGAGGATGAAATTTTAAGTGAATATTTACCCATTATAGGTGGAGATATTACCTACTCCAAGACTCTCTATATATTGAATTCATATTCAGAAATCTTTCCCAGATCCCCATATGTGACTACTTACCTCTATGATAATAATTATATCGATACCATGTGTTGATGTGAACATATGTATTAATTAAAAGTTATATGTTGGTGGAATCATTTATATGTATTAAAATTTCTCATTCAATAGGACCTACTTACATATATTAGGGGTTCTATATCATTCCATTATTAGTTGTTTGATTGCATTGTGGTTTGAACACATATAGATTTTTTATTTACAGAGGTGGTAGTGGTTGTTATTTTGGGATTGGGCCTATAATAATGTCTTTATATATATCCTCATAAATGTAATTAGAACATATACTGTTTTATGCCACTTAATGATATAGGTCACACATTTTATGTTCATTTGACAAGAACCAATATGGTTCCTTTAAAGTAGTGAAGTTATGACCAGGGGAAGTTCTTTTTAATTTCTTGATTCCATGAAATATTCCAAGAATTTTAATGTTATGTATAGTGTATAAATAGGTGAAAGGTTTCTTGAAATTGTTAATGTGGTACTTATTCATGGTAGACCCTTTTTTCTCCTGATAGTTAATATTGCGAATTGATTTAGGTTTGTAGGAATATAGCCCAGTGAGGGTATGTCTTCCCAAGGTATATGGATCTAGTGAAATTGGAAGCATATCATTACGAATATGTCTTAATAAGAGTCTGATTATAGTACTCCAAGGGAATATGGACTAAGGTGGGGGATATTCACTGAATGTATGGCCCAATGAAGGATGGTATGAGTTTTTAATAATGAATATGATCAGGTAACATGAAGTTTTTAATGTTTGGATTAGACCTCAAAGAGGCATATTATGTATCCTAGTTAAAAAGAATCAAAGTCAACAAAGTTCAAGTGAATTTATTTAAGGTCATCTGAAAAGAAATCACCAGGAATTTTAATTTCATACAACAAGGATGTTGTTGTGTAGTTTTATTTCATGTGACTAGGACATCAATGTTTTGGAAGGAGAGAAAACAAAGGATTGAGAGGAGTTTATGTTTAAGGTTTACTCAATCTATTTAAAAATGAATATGTACCTTGTGAAGAGGGGATCAAGGAGAATATAACCCTTTAAGAGTATGAGTTGGGTATTACACCTAATAAGGAGTCCTATATTTGGATTTCCACAAATCATTGATGATTCATGGTTAGAAAAAAAAATCAATGGGAACATTATTGAGACTTCCACTTTATGAGGAAGCCCATGACATCATGTATCATTGATTGGAATCAGGTTTCCCTACCATAAACATTGATATAGATTATGAGAATATTGATCCAAGTTAGACCCGTTTTATTTTCCCTCGATAGATACCCCCATTATCTAGGTCATACATGGTTATGTTCACCCTAAGGATTCAATTTACATAGGAGGAAAATTCTTGGGATCCTTTTATCAAGGGAATATATAATTGAAGGAGGCTATTATGGAATGATTAAAAACATAATCATGTATTTCATATGATTTTGTAGAAGGTTTTGACTAGGAATATTCAGATATTTGTCCTTATAGAAAAAAAAAACTACGATAGTTTTTTAGATTATTTTAACACAGCTAAGGGATCAAGGTGGATGGAATGATGTAAGTGAGTTATTTTAACAACTATTTTAGTTCTTCATGAAGTGACTATGATTGTATGAGAATCTATATGGTTTATTGTTACTAATAGGAGGACCATGAATACCCTAACAGGACTCCATCTCATATAAGGGATTTTATATGTGAAATGGAAGAGCTCAGGAAGATACCAAATTTATAAACCTCAGTAAAGGGGACTCACAAGATCGTCATTCATGAAGGGGAAAGTAGTCATTTCAATATATAAGGATCTCATAGGCCTATGGTTTACTATACCACTCATTTTTTAAGGGGTTTATGAGGATCTTATTTTTGAATAATCCCATGAGTGGTTTTCCTCTTTTTTATCTTTTCATTCCCCCATGTTACCTATAGATTACTTCATGAATGGAAAAATAGATCCCCCTAGCCTTTCTTGAAGTGATAAGACCCTCTATGGATTCATTTAACATTATATTGTGTCTAATCTAAGTTATTTGTAGGATATTTATATGCATGTATTCATATATTCTTTCCTAAAATGGGTATATACATAGAGAGTGCATGATTTCATACTACACTCACTATATAATTGAAAATGATGCACACTCGGGAAGGAAAAATGTAGATATCTAGGATCATTGACTTCAATAAGTAAATAACATTAGTTCATGAAGATGTGAGGTTATATAAAACATTCTAGATCATTAATGATTAACTTCATCTGTAATAGAGTGGCGTTTCATTAAGAATATGAATTTTATGTAAAATATATACATTTTCAATATTTATGTATTTCCATTTTTAAACTCTTAATCAACATTTCAATATTATCAAATCAGTCCAATTTTAATGATTTTCACATCATAATGACTCAATGATCATTAAATCCCCCCCTTAGAATTATGACTGATCAGGATGAATAATATATGATTCTATGAACGTGAAATAGATCATTGATATTTTATAATGGTTACCATAGAGATGGAACCCTGTGAAAATGGATCCATGGCCCCTAATTTGTTGTAATACACTAGAGATACTTGAAGAAGGTTCAAGTTCATAAAACATTAATTTCTCTTCTCAATGGAGGTCTTTTTCATATTTTTCACCTTAAAAAATCATTATATATCCACTATGAAAAGGAATCAAAAGTTGATATATTCCCTATAAAAACCCATCTATAATCAAATAATATTTATTTCTCATAACAAATATTCTATCATAGTTCCTCTGCCTTGCTATGGAGAAGAATAATTCCATTATAAAAAGTGTTAAATCTTACAAGATATATTTTGTTTCATATGTATCTTCACTTTTTATTAATATTTGTATGTCCACTAATTATAGTTATCTAGTTTCTAACATACTGTAATTTTTTTGGATTTAGGCTTCTGGCTGATGTTCCCATCCCCACACATCATCCTAGAAATCCATAAGTTACCAGGATCAGTATCCATAAGGAAAATTTCTAATAAAAAATTTCATGAAAATCTATTTCATCGTGGAAGATGATGATTCTGATGAATATATCATTGGTTATAGTCTTTCGATGACCAAAGAAGAATGGTGGGTGCTCAACCCATACATTCATATTTATGGCTCTATATTAAATAATTATATAACTTATTATAAGTGGGGATGATCATTGAGTTGGGATACTCACTGTAGGGGATCTATCAAAATATATTGGGGGTGTTTATTTTGGGTGTGGAATAGCTGAAAAGAGTTAAACCATGTACATAGGCCCATATGAAATAACAAATTCATTTGGGTCTTAGAGTCATTCTTACACCACAAAATACACCTCATATCATATATGTTTACTAGGTGGATTCTAGACATAATTAAATTTCAACCATTTTATAGATACATTGGTATCAATATCCAAGATGTACACATAACCACAAGGGTGTTGATCATATGAGATATATATGATGAGTTTATCCCTCTATCTATAAGGAAGGACACAAACATGAATCATTTTATAATGATAGAGTTACTTAAAAAGGTGATTATTTTCATATAATAATAGCCTCATTACGAATATTATATTCCATTTAGCACCTATGATCGAATATTTATCATGCTAGATAGTCAAGATCTATAAGTGAAGAGGCCAATGACTTATCCAAAAATTAGTTCCCCTATATTTCTTGATGGGTATTGGAAGATTCTAGAAAAATGGATATTGCACCAAATTGGGATGGGAGATATCCCTTTGGGTTAGTTGGTCAGTGTGGTCAAAATCCTTCATAGACATGTTCTTGAGAAGATACTTCCTGACAATTCATGAGTCTCACACCAGGTTCGGGTTTACAACATTCGTAATGGTGGTCCATCTAGAGACCATAAATCATATCAATCAAGTGTTTTCAATGTATGGAAAAATATTACCACCTATTAAAATATATCGACAATGGTAATCCTTCATTAAGAATTTGTTAGACCATTCTAAATCCTCTAGGTTTGAATCAAAGCTCAAATAGAGGGGCTATGGTATTATAAATTACAAACCAACCCCTTAGACACATATTAGATCATATATCTAATGCATAAGTGGAGTCAATATGTTGATGATGAATGAATGGTATGTGAAGAGTGTGTTGAATTAACACAACCTCAATGTTTATATGCCATATACCCCTCCATCTGATGTCATAACAGATCACTCACCTACTATTATTGGAGATATAAGGTATCTCATTTCATTAAGATAAATCATATTTGTTTATTGGATCTAAGGGGAGATTATCTACGAGGGGAATTCACCTTATTGATTTGGGTGAAAATACTTTGTTTCTAGAAAAGATACCATGATTTCTCCCATTATGTACAAGGAGAAAATCATATGATAGTCATGTGATAATTCTTGATTATGTTTATGTAATATGAGAATGACATTTGGTTAGTCATTATTACTATTAAATAAAAGTTTTTTATTTCCACAAACATTGTTAATGCATGGATTCGGTCATTCCCATATTGGAAATTGAGTGAAATAGTTCCACAAATCAAAGGTCATCGAAAAATAAAAGGAGAAGAGGATTAACCATTTCGAGCAGAATAGAATATTCCCCTCAAAAGGCATACTCTTAGAAACTTAAAAATCCCACAAATACCAGTAAATAAAATTAGGTGGGTGGATTTTTCTCCTCTTTTAATTTGGATGCCTATTAATCAATCAATTATTATTAACACTTTATTCTTAATTTCATGAATGTAATGGGAAACTTGGAAGAGTATACACATTACTTAGGATGTCTGTTGAATACATACTATGAAAAATAGCAGATTAGAGGTGGTTTTTTAGAAGGGGTTTTAAAAAATCCCATCAAAATTCATTTTAGATGGGGTTATACACAACCCCTTTTCATTGTCAAATTTAGACGGGGTTCAAAACCCCCTATAAAATTTTTAGCATGTTTTATTTATAAAATTTTATTGGATTTTAGAGGTAGTTGTGCCAGAACTATCGCAAATTTAATAATTTGTGGATCTATATGTTTGGTTGGATTTTAGAGGTGATATATATATATATTATTCATTTGGATATATATTAGAGGCTATATATATTACGTGGAAAGTTTTTTTAAATAAAATAGTGTGGGTTTACAACCCCATATAATATCTTAAATTAGAGGGGTTTCATGAACTATCCTTAATCCCTTAGATTTGAGGGGGTTTTGAACCCCTTCTAATTTAAGAAATTATAGGGGGTTGTGAACCCCCTCTAATTTAAGATATTAAGGGGGTTGTGAACCCCCTCTAATTTATGACATTAGAGAGGGTTTTCAACCACCACTAATTCATGAAATTAGAGGGGGTTCATGAACCACATCAAATCCCTTTGATTATAGGGGTTTCATAAACCCTCTATTAATTTTTATTTATTTTCTAAATTAAATCTCATATAAATTCAAAAAATTTAATATATATGTGGGTTCTCAGGTGGGTGTACACACACACCCATATATATATATATATATATTTATTATATAAAAACATTATGTAAATGTATTTAAATGCATTGTAAATATATATATATATATATATATATATATATTATAAATACTTTAAATAAATTCTTATACATAAAAACAAAAATGAATATATATATATATATATATATATTGGCATACATAATATAAATGAAATTATAAATATATTTATCCAAATTTATAAAATTTAGATATGGTTTTATAAATACCATAAATTTATATTATGATATATATTATATATATTATATTCAATAAATATTTGTTTTTTATTTATGGATAAATATGTTTATATTTTATTTGTATACAAATAAATATAATATAGACAAAATTAAATATAAATATAAATATTATATATTATATATATTATATATTATATATTATATTAAAAATATTTTATTATATATATATATATTATATAATTATTTTATATATATTTTAGTATACCATATTAGATATAAATTGATTTAGTAAATATATATATATATCATTTATTTATTTTATATATTTCCAATTATATGATTGGATTTTATTTTATTTATATGTATACATAAATATAATTTATAATTGTAGGTACATTTAAATACATTTATTTTTATAAATTGTATTTCATATGATATTAATTATATATAAAATAAAATCATATATATATTATATAAATATATATATATATATCTGTGTGTATATATATATTATTTAAAAAATAAATCATATAAAAAACCAAGCATGTAGTATTTATAATTTATATTTCAATAATAAAGAATATATTTGTAAAAAATATATTTATGAAAATATATTATATATAATTAATAATATATTATTTAAATTTTATAAAAATAAATATATATTAATGTACACAATATTATACAACTATATTTATTGAAATACATATATATTCATGTACATAATATTATACTTTTATATTTATTGAAATAAATATATATTAATATGCATAATAGTAAATATATGTATTGAAATACATTATATATATACTTTTATAAATTGTACTTAATGTAATATAAATTATATATTTGAATAAATTGTATTTCATATAACATTATATAAATATCTGTATAAATTTTATTTCATATACAATATTTGTCTAAATTGTATTTCATGTATTATTAATTACTTATAACATAATAAAATTTATACAAATAAATATATTTTAATTTAAATAAAAATATATATTTATTGAAATGAATTATATAAATATATTAAATATTTACATATATATATATATATATATTAATATATAAATAAACATGCGCATAATATAAAAATATGTATTTAAGTATATAAATAATTTACATAAATATATTTATAATTATATAAATATATGTGTATATACATAACATGAATATAATTATAAAATATATACTAAAAATATGAAAATATAAATACACAATATATAGTTTATATAAATGTATAAATTTAATATAATATAAAAGTATTATAATATATTCACATAAATTTATAATTTTAAAAAGTAAATATTTATTTAAACAATGATATATGTATTTAAATATTTTTTAAAATAATATTTATTTTAATTAGTTAGTAATATATACAAATACATATACTATTGTTAATGTGTAATGAAAATCCAGTAACAATAGCGGTATAGCTACAATGTGTTTAAGGAGGTGGTCTGGGATTTGAATCCAAATTGGTGTTAATATTAAAATTTAAAAGCTTCTGGGGTGGGTCGTGGGTTAGCAAGTGAACGGGAGTGGGAAGGGATGGGCCACGCGGGTGTGTGGAAATGAATGAGGGTTCACGCGCGGTGTTGTGGCATCGTATGTAGGGGCCACGATGGGGTCTTGAAATGCAGGGCGGGCAGCCTGTGTGAACTTGTGGTGATGGGTTGGGTGGGGTGTGAAATGGAGTGGGGAGGGGAATTGGAGGGAGTGGGGGGGATGGGGGGGGATGGGATTTTAAAAAATATTTATATATTATTTAGAGGCAGTTCATTTACCACCACTAATAATGTTTATTTATAGGGTGTTTTAACCCCCACTAAATGTGTATTAAATAGAGGTAGTTCTAACAACCGCTTCTATTATGGAACATATAGCTCAACAAGCATCAGTTTCTAACCACCTCTAGATTGATCAATAATATATAAGGTTTAAAACCACATCTAAACTAAGATTTATTAGTGAAATTAGAGGGGGGGTTTAACAACCTCTAAATGAACTGCCTCAAAGTTTTACATTATTTTACAAGTGGTTATCCAAAACCACCTCTATTAGGAGTAGGCGGGCACATTAGGAGTGGTTCCTCATAACTGCTGATAATGTGTTTTGAAGGGGTTATAACCCCTTTTAACCAGGTAGTTTTTTTAGTTACTAAAGGAAGGGTATATTATATTAAAAGATTTTAGTTTCATGAGTATTCCCCAAAAAATATCATTTAAAGACCATTCTAATGAGGTAAAAATTTACTTAGTGAACTTGAGGCCTTGATCCATTCTCATAAATTTAGGAGCTTTTATATAGATCAGTACATTTGGATGATGAATTCTTGGGTGATCATGATTGATCGGGAGGAAAACACTTAAATGGGATATGTAATATAGTTTTTCCCCGCTCACATTTTTTTCTAAAATTTGATGCGATCTTCTAATTTCATCACTTGAATTTTTATGAAGATGAAGAATAAAAGTTCAATAAAATCCCTTTAGAGTTTTTAACTGGAGGGATACTATTTAATCTAGGCACTCCTGTGGTGGAATGAGTTAAATATGGAGGATCTATTTCCGTAGTGGAGAATATGCAAGAAATGATTTTCAAACCTAAAGTATATCTCCCACCTCTATCATTGCCAGTTTCTCCACCCATAAGATAATCATTGTGGGAGTCTACAATGTGGTGGCATAAAATACCTATGATGACATCTCATTTTTCAGGGAAAGCGAGTAAGTATTATATTTGTTTCACTCATCTATTGAATTATTCATTCTTCATAACTTTTGTCTTATAATATCCTTATATGGGTCTAAGTGCCTCATTCACAAGGGTAAGAACTACCTAAGATAATTATACACCTATTCTCCTGAAAGGGGCACCCACAAATGTGGCAGTATGGAATATAAAAGGGGGATTGGGTCCAACAAAAGATTTATCTACATCATTAATCACCTATATAGATCCAATACCAGTTGATAAAACTATAGTTTTTCTTCATATGGTAGGTATAGACTTCTTAAGGACATATAGCTTCTAGGGATCAAGAAGGAGACTCTATTGGAGCATTGACAAGTGAAGCTCAGTAGGGATAAAACCCAATCACACCAACCTTTATTCCTATAGATCTAATGTTGGTGGATGATTTCATAGAGGACTGGACTTGAGAGTATTGAATCCATAGGAATAAGTGACCCTGTAGAAAAAAATACTTCAATTGTTCCTCTCCGTATGTTTTGGGTGTGATTTTGTTTGTTGAAAAATCTAGATGACCCCGAATGAGTACAGTTGGTGTTTCCCGAAAACAGGTTTTTAAGGTTGTGTAGTTTATCAGTGTAAGCCAACTTTTTGGGCCTCAAAATTAAGATTTTTTTATTGGTAGGGTATGGATTTCATTATAGGAGTAAATGGTGTGATAAATAGAAAAACGAAATCAGTAAAGGAAGAGAAATTTGGACCTCAAAACATGGACTGCATACCATGTTTGGGAATGGTCTGTGACTACATACCAAGAAGTGAGAGTGGTACGTGGAAGCGGTTCATGGAACTAAAAATAGCTCGTGGTAGAAGGATTTTTGGTATGCAGGATGGATTATTGCATTTAGAAGTGATTATATGTAGAGGAGAAAAGAAGTACGTAGAATGTGTGTGGAAAATGGTTCTCGATAAGGCTTGCAGTTCACAGTGGAATATATAGTACTCGGTGAAGGCGGTGCTGAATCAATGATTTGGTAAATCTAGATTTAGTGGATTAAGTGAATATCATGGATTATATAAGGATAACTAATCCAACCTATTAGAGTGAGAGTGGATATGATAAGAGAACATCTCTTTGCACAAGGAATTTGGTGAAGTATAAAGGGAGTTCATGTGGATTAAATCCTAGAAAATGATTTTAAGAGGTGCTGAAGTCCAGAAAGGGAGAAGTGGTTCAAAAAGGATGATTTTATGAAGGGAAGTGGTTCGCATGGAAGTAATTCCACAAAAGGATTTTTGGGAAACTATTTCCCGAAAAGGATGTGGTATGCGGAGGAGGCATCATTGTTATGTGAAAGAAGGATGTCCGCAGGTGGTTCACAAAGGCATAGGTAGTCCGCAGAGAGAGAATAGTCCACATATAGAGGAATGTTTGCAGAGACTATTTGTAGAATTGGTTCATATAGGTGGTTCACGAAGTTATTACCTAGAGGTGGAACGTGACAGTGAAGGTGGAGGCAATCCGCGAATAGAGGGTAGTTTGTGGAATCGGTAGTGGTACGTGGAATGGGAAGTACTTATATGAAACCTACTAGAAAATACGTGGAAGGATAAATTGGTTTACAAAACACTCAAGGTACATTTAAAAATCTTTTAATCAGTTTTAAAAAGTATTTTTCTGGAATTTTATAATACACAAGAAGGTAGACATCATCTACAGGTGAAAAAGGGACTTCAACATTGTATCTATCTATAGTTGAGGATACAGTAATTCATAAAAATAATGGGACATACATGTCCATAAACTGTGTTTGACCTAAAATAATATAAACTATGAGTGGATTACTTTCCATGAGATATGAGGGAAGAAAGAGGAAGACGATGACCCTTTACACTGGCATTGAGCCACAGAAAGAGGCATACGTATTGACCATTGGGAATGTAGTGAGCAGACCCTAAACATTGTAAAGATAGTGAGCCTAGGTATAGAATATATTTCTAGAACCATGTAATCATTATTGTTAGTGAGACTTAGTGAATTTGGTACATCATCACATTGTCATTGTATGCTCCTTGGATGTATCCCAGTGAGGGTGAACCAAGTAAAAATCATTGTGTCCTTGTTCTTTCTTTACTTCTTTACATTCAGTGCATTATCATTAGAAAAAATTGGAAAATATATTAACATTAGAGAGAATAACAAGTTACCCATGTAATAAATAGGTCAAGATAAATTATAGAAAAATGAATTTTGAAGAGAATATACATACCACGATTCACCCCCCCCCCCCTCTCTGGGTATCTAGGTCCTTTTTGGACATAACAATTGTTATTAGAGAAAATGATTATTTTATTAATATGTGTGTCCCATGACTTAGCTCTTAAACGAGTCTACCATGGGAATGAGAATAATTATAAAGAAGAATCAGAAGTTAGGTTGTATTTCTTAGTGTGGATGTTTTTATAGAAAAAGTGTGATTGCATTTAAAGAATCAAATAGTTTACTAAAAAGTCTTGGATGCATCAGATAGGGAAAATATAGACTCACTCAATGATGCTATAGGAATTGGCGAAGAACTTGACATACTAAGTGATTATGAAACTACTAATGATGAAGAAAATCAAAGAAGTATAAAAGATGAATCACTCCATGAAAAAAAGGAATTACATTATAAAATTGGTGAATAAATTAAATCTAACTATATCCTGATCCAAGCAGATGAGATTGAGATCAATAAGATAAGAGGATTAAATCAACAGATTATTGACGTGGATACTGATCTCTGAAAGAAGAATGATTTTCAAGGTGAAGAGTTATAAAAGTTTTCTACAAAGATATAAAAACACAAAGATGATGACAAGGGAAATAATATGAACTTATAAGAAATTTATAATCTGAAATCCAAAAATGATGATCTTTCTATATAGCTATCTGAACTAGTTTAGGAAAAGAAAAGGCTATAAAAGGATAATGCATGTTTTTTTGATTCTGTTGCTCAAAAAAAATCAATGTAAAATATAAATGGGACATGGTGGATAATCTCACATTCAAATTGGAAGATGTGATTAGTAGTGGGAAGAATCATAAAATATAACTTAATTCTCATGTTGAATCAAAGGATATGAAGATTCAAAAATTTTAAGAAGAGTTAGAATTAGTGAAGAAAGAAGTGGAGAGATCCAATGTCAAATGAAATCCTACAATAAAGGATGCCTTGCACTTAATATTTGATTACCCTTCGAGATGTGATGAGGAAAGGAAAATAATATATGTAATTTATTAATATAAACAAGAACATATATTATCATCCCAAAGGCCATACAGTTTTGGAAAAACAGGAATTGGATTTGATAAATCTCCTTCCACATAGGAAGAATTCATTGAAAAGATACAAAGATAAGAAAAATCCAATATGTTCTAGAGACACACCTAAAAATGGTTTTATAGGAAGAAATGATATCATTTTCTATTTTTGTGGAATGAATGGTCATACTTCAAGACTTTTTTTGAGGAATTGGAATATATTTCATGTAGTGAAGATAGAAATATTTCTAAATCCTAGAATAAAAAAAGCATCTTGAGAAATCTAAAAGAAGTGTCTCTCAAATCAGAGTATCAATAAAGTTCTTTTATTGTGGAAGAATGGGACACACCATGAGTGTGATTCAAGAATCTCAGGGGCCAAATGTTAGAATAAGAACTCAACATGCATCAACATCTTATCTATGAAATGATAAAATGAGGTATGCATTTGATGAAAGATGTTTTATATGTTCTGATCATGGAAATTTGGAAGGGAATTGGAGTAAGAATAAAGAAAGGAAAGAAAAGGAACCCATAATGAGATCCCTAGCACAGGAAATATATAATAAAAAATCCTATACTGGAAGACAACATGGTGAGCCTAAAAATAAGTATCCAGTTGTAGGATAATCACAAGGATCTCAAAAAAGGTATATCAATCACCTCCTCTGTTACAAAAAATGGATATCTTGGAATGAATGTGAACAAACCTATAAGATCAAGGGGAGATCTACTCTAGTTGTGAGTAAGAAGAATGTAAAATCAGTGTAAGAATCATGCTAAAAAATAAAGGGTGTTATGACTCAAAAAAATGATAAAACAAATGAATATATAACATCTTGAAAAATACACATGTCATGCCACATGCTGAGAAGGGAATGCAACAGAATGATCCCTCCAACGGAAGAATAATATAGAGCAGATATCTTGTGGATACATTCATACATGGAGAAATAATCATGAGAAATTGAATGTTAGTGGAACATCAATAACGAAAATGTGTACTAGTTGGTATGAACCACAAATTTTGAACAAAGATAATCATTCAGAATCTATATATCATAAAAAGTATCAATATGTGGGTAATGAATTTCTAGTCATATGGTTAAAACAGTTTATGTTTTCTAGGAAGTTGGATCAATTAAAGAAATAGTACAATTTGTTGTAAGATAGTACAAAAGATTTAATCCATCGGGGTCGTCCAAAATCATATCCATGAGGATTACTGTGGATTCCCCTCTCCCTATATGTATAAACACTATTATCTTTTGTTCATGTGATTCATTTATAAAGGGAGATAGGATCCAAGAAGAAGTCACATTAGAAGATAAAAAGTGGTAATGTAATGAGCTCAGGAATGAAAATTGATTCAAATTAGCAACAAAAATTTAGGAGTCAATCTGGAATAATTACTAGAAAGGAGTTCATTGTTTATGGTTGGATGATATGTATGGAAATGATTGTGAGAAATGGATTGTGATGATTTTATTATCTGTATCTATTGTTTCATACATTGAGTTCCAAAATAGTAGGCTTAGAGGTTTTTTGATTGATCATTACAATGTGTCACTTGTGAAGGATATTAATGAGGGGAAGAAGAAATTCAATTCTAAATCATCACAAAAGGGGATTATTCGAGTTGGAATTGACTGATAAAAAAATCCCTAGAGATCAGCTAGTATTAGTGCAGACAAGGGAGATGAAGACTCTATAGAAAGCATTATACTTATCAAAGGTAGATCCTAAATTATTTGATGAAGCACCTGGATATGTGAATTGGGTTCAAGTGATGAAGGAATAGCTTGACCAAATTGGGAAAATCAGACTTGGGAGATTGTTTTGAGGCCACGGAATAAGAACGTACTAGGGAAAAAATTGGTATTTTGTAAAAAAATGAATGAAGATGGTGTTGTGATTTGAAAAAAAACACGTCTGGTGTGAAAATGGTACTCCCAAATAGAGGGAATTAATATTGATGAAACATTTTCACCCATTGAAATTCAAGAGACAATTATATTATTCATGGTCATAGTAGTGCAAAGGAAGTTCAAGGTAGTCCAGATAGATGTGAAATCATCATTTTTAAATGGGGTTCTGGAAGAAGAAATATACATTGAGTAGATAGATGGTTTATCATTCATGAACATAAGACAAAAATTTTTATTTGAAGAATACTTAATGTGGTTTGAAGCAAGAACCAATAGTATGGTATTCAAGGCTTGATCCGATTTTGAAGAAGCTTGGATTTAGGAATGGTGGAGTCGATTGAAATCTATATGTAAATAATGACAGTAATCAAAGTATGAGGGATATAGTGTACTTATATGACATAATCTTTGGTGGATCAGATGAAGCACAATGCACACAGTTTTCTGAATTAATGAAAACTGATGTTTAAATGTTAATGATGGTGAACTGATGTTTTTCCTTGGTCTATAGGTTGCACAAAGAAATAATGGAACATTAATGTATCAATCTAGATATTCCAATAAATTTTTGATAATATTTGGAATGGATAATTCCAAGGAGATGAAAACTCTTATTGTTACCCAGATGAAACTATCAAAAGATGATTTCAGCAAGGCAGTTAATATCACATAATACAGGAAAATCATTGGATGTATACTGTACTTGACAGAAACAGGATATGATAATTTTTCCCCACATTCCAAGTAGTGACATATCAAAATAATCCCAAAAAAATCCACATGATTGCAGTGAATAGAATACTTAGGTATATCAAAAGAATAATGGATTTCAGTTTGATGTACAATAAAAAAATAACAATAATGGTTATTGGGATATAAAAATGAAAATTGAGCTGGTTCAGAAGATAATAGGAAATCAACATCTTGAGGTGTATTTTATCTAGTTGAATTGTGTATTTCTTGGTGAAGTAAGAAACAAGATTTTATTTCTTTGAGAATTGCAGAAGATGAATATATTGTGGCTGCTCAAGCTTGCACACAACTATTGTGGATGAAGTAATAGCTTGATGGTATGGAAGTTGAAGTGAAATCTCTAATCAGAGTCCATTGTGACCATTCATGTTATATAAATCCTAGAAAAAATCCAATCACTAAATCAAGGATAGTGCACATTGAAATCAAATACTGTTTTATCAAGGAGAAGGTGGAAAATTGGCTTGTGCAGTTGGATTATGTGCCTAGAGAATAAGGAGTTGTAGATATTCTTACAAAGGCACTACACAAAGAAGAATTTGAAAGTCAGGGACAAGATATGGGAGTCTATTCAACTCCCTTCACTTGAAAATTTGTGGATTTGTAACCCCTATCTCCCAACGGTATAGTGTGTCTTTCCCTAATATACTGATTTTTGTTCTTTACCCTATTTTTGACAACCTTGAAATTCCCTTCGGATTCAATGAAAAAGGGGGAGAAAACATGTAACTATTCTTGGGGAGAAATGACAAGGGGGGAAGTTGTTAGGTGGAGAAGAAATATAGGGGGTTAAATTTGATCTAAAGATGTTTGGAGAAGATATTATGTAGGGTGAGTATTAAATTTGACGATTAAAGAAGTGATCAATGAAAGATTATATATCATGAAATGTGGGGTTTGTGTTGAAAGTAATTGATTGGTTTCAAAATTTTGTGTTAGGAATGAAGTGATTCATTGATGAACTTTTAATTATACTATTATTTCCCACACTGAGAATGGATCATGTGGTCTTATAGTATGGGTTGAGTAAATTTGTGATCATTATCTTAATTTGATGAAGATAATGCTAGTTAAATAAGGATGGATCCTTAACAATGTATCAAAATGTGATGAATTTTTTTGAGAGGAGTTTTCAACAAACCCAATGTGGAGATTGTTGGAAAAAATACCTCAATGTGTCTACTTGGTATGTTTTGGGTGTCATTGAGTTTATTGAAAAATCTAGATGATCACGAAATAGTATGGTTGGTGTTTGCTGAATGTAGGTTTTTAAGGAAATGTAGTTTCCCTGTGTTTTTCAAATTTTTGGGTCTCAAAATCAATAATTTTTGTTTTGAAAAGTAAGGTTTCTTCGTAGAAGTTAATGGTGTGTGAAATTCTTATTGATATTGAAAAAGAAATAGAAATTAGAAGCATAGGACATGGACCACGTACCATGTCTGAAAATGGTCTGTCGCTGTATACCAGGCAGCGAGAATGGTATACAGAAGCATTTTGCAGAACACAAAACAGTTCATGGTGGAAGTCATTGTGGTACATGGGATCTCTTTTTGTCTACAGAAGTGATTATTAGTAGAGGAAAAAGGTAATATATGGAAAATTTATGGGAAATGGTTCTTGGGAAGGCTTTCGGTTCATGGTGAAAGAAGTTGTACGCGGTTAAGGCAGTGTTGAATCAAATATTAGGTACATATAGATTTAGCGGATTAAGTGGATATCTTTTCCTATATAAAGATCACTAATCACATTGATTAATGTGAGAGAGTATATCATTATAGTACATCTCTTTTCATTGGGAATTTGATAAATTTCGAAGTTAGTTTACACATATGAAATTCTGGTGAAGGATTTTGGAAGGTGCCAAAGCCCTCAATGGGGGAAGTGGTTCGTGGAGGATGATTTCATGAAGAGAATTGGTTTGCGTGGAAGTAATTATGCCAAAGGTTTTTGCAGGAAACTATATCCAATTAAGGACATGGTATGTATAGGAAGAATCTTTGGTATATGAAAGAAGGAAGTTCACAAGTGGTTCATGGAGGAATGGGTAGTCCATAGAAGGAGAACAATTTGTGGATAAGGGATAGTTTGTATAGACTATTTGCAGAAGCGGTTTGTATAGGAGGTTCATAAAGTCCGTGCATTGAGGTTTTATGTGATAGTGAAGGTGGAGGAAATCAAAAAATGGAGGTTGGTTCACTGAAGCAGAAGTGGTACGTGAAAGAGGCAGTCTGCATAGGAAACATGCTAGATAGTATGCGGGAGGAGAAAGTGGTTAGTGAAACAATAATGGGAACTTGAAAAAACATCAAATCAGTTTCAGAAAGTATTTTTTGGTATGTAATAGTACCTGGGTAGGTGTAAATCATCTACGAGTGAAAAAGGAACTTCAACAGAGCATCTATCTATAGTTGAGGATAAAGGAATTCATGTAAATGAAGGGACCTACATGTCCATAACCTGTATTAGACCTACAAGTATATAAACAGTGAGTATATTCCTTTATATTAGTATTGATTGAAAGAAGAGGAACATGGAGACCCTTTACACTGGTAGTGGGCCAGAGAAAGAGGTATAGGGAGTGACCCTTGGGAATACAGTGAGCCTAGGCATAAAAGATCTTTCCTGAACATTGTAATCATTGTTGGTAGTGATCCTTAGTGAATTTCATACATCGAAATATAGTTTTTTATGATCCTTGGACATATCACAGGGAGGTTGAACCATGTAAAAATCTATGTTTCCTTGTGCTTGTTTTAATGATTTACATTTAGTGCATCATCATTAGATAAAATTGGAAAACAAATATTAACATTAGGGAGCATAAAAAGTGACCCATGTAATAAACATTTCAATATCTAATGGGTGAAAATTAATTTTTAAAATATTATCCATAACCAGATTCACCCCCCCCCCCTCAGGGTATCTAGGCACATTTTGGACTTAAGATACCCATAAAATTTAATAAGGAAGTTCTGTAGGAACGAAAATGGAGATCAAATATCATGAGGAATAAAAACTAGAATTTTACCTAGAGGCATGGGACATCATCCTTATGTATCCAAGTATTATAGATATACCTATAGAGATCCTAGAACATAATGACTATTCCACTATATAACATGATTTTATAAAGGCATAAATACAAGAAGGTTAGTATCCTTAATACTTGTAATTTCCATTTTAAATTTTGATAAACCATGTTATCTTTCAGGTTCCAACATAGATAACAGAAACTCCAAAATTCATATATAAGATATTCCCTCATGGTTGGTCACCTCTATGGAGGGTGTGGTGTGTGTAAAAAATTAATGCAGCATCCTCATGCGATGTGTGGGAATTATAGCTTGAGGACAAACATGTTGCTCCTACCAATGGGGAAACAATTGTTAAGGTAACCTACTTCCTAACATATAATATTGAGTATTCTAATATCTGATTACATATATTATTTACCTAATAATAAATAATTATACTCAATGTTTTTATATGAAATATCATAGGAAAGGACACTAAAATACAAAATTTCAACTCTTTTTCATCTCATCCAAGGATCGTTGTATAAACATCAACTAGTTTGGGTTCATCTCACTCAGTGGTTCTTGATACTAAACCATTAAATAGTTTCATGGTCCTTGAATACATTTATCCTTTTTAAAGTGATCTCTAACTCTACTAGGAGGCTATTAATTATGTGTATATCTTCTATATGTATATATGGAAATATAAATTGGGGTAGATTTTATTAACACCAATATGATACTTTTCAGTGAAGCTATACAATATTCATTATATTTTCATGATGTTTGGGTAAGAAAATATTGATTACTATTAACTTAACAAATAAATTGAAGTAAATAATCACTACTCTAAAGAAAGTTGGCATGATCATGTTAGATCTCTTATATTTATAGGATTCATCTCAATCTATCAATATTCTGGCCAAAAAAATTCATGTTTTATTTCCAATGTACTATAGTGATTGTCAGTTTCCAACAATGCATCAATGTGGGAAGGTTCCTAAAAAATAAAATTCACCAAGATGTAGATCAACTTTAGTGATGAATTTATATCGCTATAAAAGAAATAGTGTGACATTGGTGATATGTTAAGGAATCTTATAAGATGTGGATGGATTCCAATGTAATGGGAAAATGTGTTGTTGTCTGAAATGGTGGAGTAATCTTCTATGATATCAAGACTATGCCAAGATGTCAGTTATTCAAAACAAGAAATAGTTAAACATTGATAATCTTATAATAATTCCCTATATTAATAATATCATTTGTACCTTTATTTTTATATATTTTGGATATACTATAAATAATTTATTTTTTTCATTTTATACAATCAATGAGTTGTAAAACATATATTCTGAAGATTTTCAATTATTTAAACTTCTATATAATTATTATTGTCAATTTATGGAAATATATGAAGATAAAAAAGAGTAATAAAGTAGTAAATTAATCCATTCAAAAATTTAATGTAAATTAAACAACGTTAATCATGATTATCAATAGCTTTGTCCAATGATAATTTTCCCCAGGGCATCTGATCATGTATGGATTAGGCAGAAACATAATCATCATAAACTTATTTTAGTCCATTAAGATATATAATGTGGTTGAATTCGTAAAATATTAATCATGAAGGGGGATTTGGAAATTGCTATTTTGATGTTTAAAATAGATCATACACCCTAGAATAGCCCTTTTATGAGTTTTACATGAATTTCTAAATGAGTACATTTGGAACATAGGAATGATATTTGTTTTCTAAAATCTAGAGAGATAGAGATCATGACATGAAATTTTATAAGGTTCTGTGATGAACCTTGAAAGACTTTAACCTATTTTATTTCATTTTTTATTTCTCTAAAATTTTCTTAAGTCTTATATAGGGAAGACCTAGTGGATAGTAATTTGGTCTTTTGCTCAAGATTCCATTTATTGGTTTTTGAGGTAATGTTTTTTATAAATTTATTTATTTTTATCAAATGATCAATTTTTTCAAAGTCACAAGAGTTCATACCCAAGTATTAGAGTCTTGAATTTATCCTAGGGTATTCTATATGTTTTTTCAACCTAGTGAGTTTTGCATCACTTATCTTGCATAGTTTGAGATCTAGAAAACTAAAACAATTTGGATAGTGTTTATGGTAAAATAAACATGACCAAAAGCTAAGGTGTTCTGAGTAGAATAATGGGAGAGAAAACCCCAAATTGAATGTGAGAGTAATGATACTAGTGTATAAATATTCATGGATGAGTGAATATAGTTTTGGGTAAGGATTCGTGGACCATCATGTCATGTAGTTTAGTGTCACCTGATGAGGACAATTAATGGTTTGAGAAAATTGGATTCCATACTCATTATTTGAAAATGGGTAGGGTACATGAATGTGTAAAATCAATGGAATTTAATTCCTTGAATAGTTGGACTATGGAATGTTTAAATCACATCTCATATAATTTGAATTGGGAAATAATTTTATAGGTTAGAATGTAAGGGATGATAAAAAACTCTATTCATATAATGAATTTAACTCTGATGTTATCATTGTATAGCGATATTAGAAGAAATATAATTTAGGATTAATATGAATCTATTTATTAGTGTTGAATATTATATAATTGATGATGATTGACCAATATATGTTTCCTATAGAGTTATATGTACTCATTGTCAATTTTCATGCAAGGCGTGTGATGATTCAAATAGCAAAGAAATAATTTGAGATAATGGAGGGAAGGGTATTCAAGGAGGGTTTGGTCACAATACAATGTTACTCCGCCATATATGGAATAAAAGTTTGTGTTAAAGAGATATGACATGAAATCACTCAAAATATCATGGACTAGTGTGTATAGTGACAGTAGAATATATTTTTCTTGGTCCACATGATGGACTCTAAAATATTAATTCATTTTTTCTATTTTCACTATAATTGTTATTATTAATTTTTTATGTGAAATGATATTGGGAGGACTAATAAGAAAAGAATTGAATTTTTCTCAGGATGAAATTTATGGGATTTTAACATGATAAGTTTTTATCTCATTCACATATAGTTTAAGGTATTTTTATTTTATCTATTGACGACTAGAGTTGAAGGTATCTTTTAATTGAAAAACCGTGGATGAATTTTTATGTAGTAGAGTTTTGACCATCCAAAGTAAGATTTCCTTACCAACAAGAGAAAATAACTAATAATGGGAATAAAATTATTATTTTCGGTAATATAAAAATTCTTTAGCGATGTCTCATAATGTTTATGTAATTGATCCTTGGACATAGGTGTTAGGGATAAAATATAGTAACCTGGAAATTTTTTAAGAATAAAGAGTTCTCTGACACCATTGAGTGGGGAATATAAGTGGTATAAATTATTGCCTTAGAAATTTAAATTAGTACTTTTAGAAAGGGATAGTAGGTTAAGGATAACCTCTAGAAAATATTCAAATAATGTTTTTGATGTAATTTTTATAAAAGGATTACAAATATTAGAGGACCTTTTCCTTTTTACAAATATATCTTTGGTTGGTAGGGAAAAATATAGTGAAACTGATGATCATTACCAAATATAAGTGTCCCATGGAGATTAATATAATCATTACTAATAGTTGTAAAATGTTTATAGTGACTCAAAAACTTAATTCCTGACTTGTGACTAGTGGGTAAATAATACTCAACAAATGGTGAAGGAATTACCATTAGGAATTGATTGTAGTTAGGTTATAATGTTCCTTTGAAAATGAGTATAAATGGATGATGATCTATG
Source organism: Viscum album (assembly GCA_963277665.1). NCBI lineage: Eukaryota > Viridiplantae > Streptophyta > Magnoliopsida > Santalales > Viscaceae > Viscum > Viscum album. The sequence continues at coordinate 1,517,334,592 of OY728163.1, forward strand.
TGTAGGTATAAAATATTATTTTAGGACTATATATCCCAAAAGTATTGGAATTAATCATGTAATAATTATTATATAGGTTATATAATATATTTATATGGCCCAAATTTCAAGAAAGGTGATTTTATTCCCAACATATATTGGAACTAAATGAATCCTGAACATTGTTCCCAGGGAAAAGAATTGTTTCATGGTCAAATATGATAATGGGAAACACTAGATGTTTTTGGGGAAATGGGGAATTACATTTTGGTTTTGGGTTATATATGTCAAAATCCTTACCTATGTTTGGATCCTATATAGGGATGTTGGGTTATATAGAATGAGATTCTCTAAAAAGTTAAAGGACATGTAGGGTGGACCAGATCTTGTGTAGTTTAACATCATTAAATATGGATAAATACATTTTGTAATTTAAATTCATATAATGATGTCCTTTGTATAGGTTGATTTGTGAAAAAAATTAATTTTTAAAGAATTATTTATCTCACGTCTGTGTTTTATTTACAAAGGTAAACCAATCTCAAACTAGTAGACCAAAAACATTTGTAAAATCCTTATAAGTAGGGTTGTTTATTTTTTTCATTTAAATTTGGTTTCCAAGACATGGTGGGATTTGATTGAAATCTATTAGTATGCCCAAAATAGGATATAAAATCATTATAATCTATCCTATAATAATAGGAGTCAAGAAATGTTGAGTTTTTATATGTCTCTATATATATCTTACATTTGTGAAGGGAAAGATTTTGTGGTTTCACTTTGGTTATAGGTGATCATAAAAAACCTAATGTAAATTTGTAAAGACATTATCACCAGACATAAATCAAAAAATATGTTTGGATGATCCTGGGATGAGAAATATAAGGATCACTATATATCCAAAAAAAGGTAATTAAGAAACACATATAAATTATTAATTCCTAATATAAGAGGATATTGGTAAATACTAGAAATCAATAAAAAGGACTCAAACACTATGATTGGGAATTTTTATGTTCATAGGTTAAGTAAACCATGAAATCAATAAAAGGTAATAAAATAATAGATACATAATCTCTATAAAGGTGAATGTATGGATGGAAACACTTTAATAATGGATTCATGGATGAAAAATTCTATGTTGAAAGATCATATATGAATTTGGGTCATACATAGAAAAAGGGGAACTTTTTTTGAACCATGTAATCAGAGATAGGGATCCAAATGTTATCAAGATTCTAACATAGATCTGGATCTCATTCAAGGATATTAAAAAATTAAATAAAGTCCACTCTATGTAGTTTATGGTCTTATAAAATAGACCACTTGATGTGTGGTTTATCTTCATTGAACAATGAATTTGTGTTATATGGTTTATACTTATAAAGCTAGTAATTGAATATCATATAGTTTAATTTCAGAGGAATGTGATTGGATAAATTGGGGACATTTGATATATAAATAGGTTAATGGATTCAAAACAACATTTCTGTGGTTTTTTAATCATCTGACTCATTTCACAGGAAAATATATATCTATCTTATCACAGGTACGATTAAGAGAAACCCAATGTGAACGATGAGACCATACACTGAGAGGTTATTGTATATTGTAATCATTTATATATGGTATTTAGATATGGATATAGGAGTCAATACATATCCTATATTAATAGGAATCAATCCATATATAGTTATAATATATATTGAGCCATTTTATCGTAATGAGGATTGATTGATGCACTAAGAGTTTTATATGGATTTGGATCTCATGTAAGAGGAATAAGTCTATAAAAGAGACCAAACCAAATGGTTTTCTATGTTTTTTAGGGTGGATTTTATTTCACCTGTTTTAATATCATCTGATGAGAATAATGGTGTTTTTCAGTTTAGGGTTATTCAACAAGGACCTTGACTATGAAACTTGACATATTATATTGGGGAAGAAAATTATATGGGGGAATTTCATCCAAAATAAATACTATCCAATGTAGATAAAATAAATATCATGAACTTATACATGGATATGAATCTTGTGTAAAGAGGAATGGTATGAATGTGATGGAGATTCATGGATGAGCCCAACATATGGGATTTGGGTGTCGCTGCATATCCTAAATGACTAGGAATCATGACACATGTGTTCTTAACTAATCCCTATGTAGATAAATCTCTTTCATATAGATGGGAGTTTTCATTATTGTGTGATAATGGAAATAAAAAACAATAGACCAAGAATCCATACATATATCATGTTCTCATGTAGGAGGGATGAGGCTAAAGATTGTGGGCCACTATGAGTAGTTTTAAGTAATAAAGGATAAAATAAATGTTATCAAATTTATAATCATACATCAAGGAATTGGATTCTTATTCATGAATATGATGAATTTTTATCATACATATGGAATCAATCAACAGAAACTTATGAGATCATGTTATTTATGGTCAATGTGAGAAATGAGAGGTAATTATTGGGAAACTCAAATACTTTGAGAGAAAATTCTAACATCTTGGATCAGGATCCACTAAGACGGTGCCATGATCCAGTGGGTCCCATGGCCTAAAAAAAATATCCCTATATACTAGAGGTTGTTGACTAGTAGTAAGGGTATAAGGGTGGTATAGTTAGGGTATTATACCCTCATATATGAGTGGAACATTAGATATAATAAATAATCACACAATAGTGTAATTATATGTAAATAGATAACACATAGGAATGAATAAAATAATTAACATCAGAAGAATAAATAACCCAGAAAAAAAATATCATAAACCCATAAGGTTGAGTCATATATAATGATCTCATGGAATGTGGATAATACAAAAAGGGAAACAAGGAATAAGCATAAAAAACATGCATTCAAAAAGTAAAAAAAGGTCCAAAAGACTGCTCAAATTGAATCATGAGCATATGATCGGTCCCATAATCCCGTGATCTATGCTATAATAAAAACAAATGTGCATTTATAATAGAGACCATTCCCTTTTCCATGCATGTGGACATGAGATTTACTTGCGTACCAAAGGCGTTACAATTTGAATGTGAGATAAACTCAGTAATTCAACACCAACGGTGTCTAGAAATAGTCCCAGTAATGTGAATAGCTTAAAATTGTGTAGATATAAATGAATAATACATGTTGTTATACAAATAAATATCAACTGGTTCAGGTTCATACAAGACACATGGCTGGTTCTATATACTTCAGCATAGGCCAGTGTAAGGGTTTTATCTATAACCATATATATAGGTAAAATTATATATATAGTTATATACTATAAACATTTATATTCACTATGTTTTTGGGGACAAAAATATGCATATACATAGATACTAGGTGCTTTGTAGACCCGGGGCATAACTCAAGCACCCATAACTAGTCTAATGTGATATATACTCAATAAAGGGTGAATTAACAGAATCTCATAGTAAATGTGATACATCATGCTCAACACCCAAGATTGGTGGGGTTAGAAGTCATACCCAACAGTCTATGTAAGGGAACATGGAGCATCATTCCCATCATCCAAATACAAATATAATGGTTAGAGATGTCATTCTCAACACCCAATGTTATGGAGAGTGAAACGCCATGCCCAAAAATTCCCTTAACCATCATTCCACAGCCTATAATAATGGTATAATAATAATAATAATAACATGATTTATCACCCATAATGCATCATAATCATCAATCCCCAGTACAACGAAGGGTGTCACAGTTCATATAATCCATGAATACAATCATGCATCAAATAGAATGATCTTATCACCCATTATAATTTATTAGAATCAACCCATTTATTTAATTAAGAAATGAACTTCAATTTAGGGTTAAGATAAATAGTTAGACAATGTTTAGTCCATTGAAAATTTATATAAAAGAGGGAAATTACATTTCCAATCCAAGTATAACACTTAGGCAGTGTTTAGTCATTTAAAAAATTTGAGATAAAGATGTAATTTCATTAAACACACCAAAATGGGTGGTTATAATTGAGTTTGAAATTCTATAAGAATGTATAAAGGGTTCGTGGGAGTATAAAAACATTTATATAATTATTTAGAATGGAAGAATGTATTTTATGGTGATGTGTTGAAATGTTCGGCATGCCACATAGTGGAGAAATCTATGAAATACTGAAACTTATGGGAAAGAAATATATACCACCTAACTTAGGGCCATAGATGTCTAATCATCCAATATCAGCTTCATATTTCAATTGTAACAAAATAATTTGGTCAAACCGACCGATTCGCTAAAAATAGGGTGTATGATATCACACCAAAATAGTTAAAGAGATGGGAAGATAAACATAGAATAGAATAAAGCGGATTCTAGAGATTACCTCCATCTATCCAACACATCTAATGACATTAAATTTAGAGTTTGGCTGATGGGGAGTCCCTGATCCGTAGCATGGGAGGAGGAAGAACTGACAAGAGAAGAGGATGAGACTTCATCCACTATAAATGAAGGGAAAAAGGATGGTGATGTATCTTGAGATCATTAAGTGTAAAAATTTAAAATCACTTTGTCGCATGATTTGGCTACATGGTTGGACAAACTGCTAGCCAATCATGTGCTAGGAACAACTTAATGTGGGGCCCCACATGATATAGGTTCATTATTTGACTAATCATGTACAAGCCATACGAAATACACTATCAATATTTTTGAAATTTCTGCACAGGTGTACACCTCAGCTTGCATGGTTATAGACAAATTGGGTTGCTCCTACTTCCCGTTCTGTTTCCAGTATAGTTAAGTCGCACGGTTAATACGAACCATTTGATAACCATGAATCCCACTCTCTTTGACCATTTTCTGAAACTCTATGCTTTGAACTGGCCCTAGATACTCTTTAAACATTCCTTAGGCCATAAGAAATGTTCTCCATGAGAAATCAATGGAATTAAACTGGGAAACAAATATTTCATACCTTTAAGAAAAGTAAGGTCATTAGATGAATAATAGAGGTGAATGTTAACCATTCCATTTAATATCATATATTGAGTACATGTCATGAAATTTTAATTCATACGATAAATACATTATTGGGTATGTTTACATCTTATGATAAGGATGTTAGAGTTATGTATATTATCATCATTCAACATAGAGAGTGTGAACCCAACATGAAATTATATAAAGTAGTAATTTAAATAACTTTAATCTTGGGATATAGTGATATGTTTCACATCCAATGTGATTAACGAATAGGCTTCATTTGAATAGATTTTTTTGGGTGTAAGTTCCTTACCATTTTGGTTTTAATTTCAGAGGATTATTTCCCAATATCATCAAATTTCGAAGAGATAGAAAAAATTATTTTTGAGGGAAAAACTAGTGGTGAACTCTCTTATTAAATTCATGTGAAAATTGATTCTAATGGATTATTTGTCTATGTAGTGTGTGAAATATATTCTCATCAAGTATCTTCATTTAAAACAATAATTTCTAGGACAATTAATCCTCATACAAATAGTATTAGATAGAAACAAAAAGTGAGATTAGGTGAATTGTAATGGGTTAAGCATCCATTATCTCATATAAAAGTAGATATAGGGACACATATTATGTAGTATCAGTGGTGATGCTTTAATCCTATAATGCGTGGAGTATTTTATCAAGTAAATATTTCTTATCTCTTTCCACCATCTTTCTATGGATGTTAGATAGGGTTTTCTAAAAATACTCGATTTCTCTTTTATTGTTATATTGTAGTGGGATGAGTGGTTGGACTGAATGTTTTATTAGTAATATATTCATTCCAATTAGGATGAGAAAATTTAGGTGTTTTTTTCCATAAATATTATGTGATGGACACAAATTATAGTAATGGTGTTAGACTTCATAATATTTTTGGTAGCCTTTTTCCCACCATCCTTGAGGGATATTGCCTTGTCTTATTTAGATAATAGATAGTATATGTGAATATATAATTATACTTCTTAGATAATTCTAAGATATATGGAACCATGATACATATTCCCTAGATGGTGATTTATCAAGATGATTTGATAGTATGTAGTATCTCTTAGGGTTGATGGATGAAATTGTCATGTGTCTAGAAATCATGGAATCTCTTGGAGAACTCTAAAAAATTTTCATCATTGATATCCAAATTTATCCAAGGTTATTGATTCAATCGGATTTTTTGGTTCTTAAATGATAATAATCATAGGTTCCAATATATAATTACTATATAATAGTTAGGATCTCCCATCATTCAACCTATATGAGGGGGGACTCTATTAAAGACTCATTTATAGAGGACATTCTAAGAATTCAGACCATTATAGATGGTTGTAGTACCTTTGGAGTTTATGATGAATTTATTATTGGTTTTTAATTTTTTATGCTTGTTTGAAGAGGTTACTGAGCTTCATCAATGTTTTGGAGATGATTATATCATGTTCAAGATGATTCTGTAGAAAATTTATGCTTACATTGATCATTGTAAAAAATTGGATTTAGTCATACAGTCAATCATCTGGTCATGTGTATGATCATACAGTCATACAGTTGATCTAATACTTTTTTGAAAAAATGTAGAATATATCATAAGGTTTCTTGATCTTAGTCATGCTATCAATTAGTTAGTTATATGGTCAATTCAGCACATATAAAAATGGAGAATTATTCATTTAGGCTCTTCAGTTTAGTCATGTGTTTGATAAAATGGTTGTATAATAAATTTAAGTGTGGTTAAAATCACTAGAAATGTTCATTAATTTGATTTTATTTAATATATATTCATTCAATTATAACGTGGGGATGGTATGTCCTTCTTTTCATTGCTTGGTTATACCGTGTGGTTGATAGGCACAACATTTGGTCACTCAGTTACAACATGTGAATGATGTACATTTTAAATTAAAATATATAGTGGATTCACACAGTTTATCAACCTCATGTTCAACCCATATATAGGATGTTTTTCAAGTGGGTATCCTGGGTGAAAATGAGAATTTTTAGACATTGTGTTTTTTTGTAGAAACCAATCCTGACAATGCTAAATATGATCTTCAATGTGTAAAAAATTACATCAAAAATGAGATCCATAATATTTCTTGTAATATTTTTAATATGGTGGTTATTTCTTATATATAAATATATATTGTTCTATGATGTTATATTTTGAAATATATTAGTTTAACACAAGGAAGATGTTTGTCATGAAGAATCACCAGATGTTAGATCAATGGTCTTTATGTGATGATGTTGTGCTATTCTTCATATCAAATATTCTCTAGAATTATATTATTTAGTGATACATACTGTGAATAAATGTTCAAGATACTAATATATAATGTTTTATACATAGATAAAATTATAATGATCATAAAATGTATAAATAAGAAATAGTCCAAGTTTGATTATGTGAGTATAAAGACATGTGTATTTGTGGAATTCAAAAAATCCCCGTTTTTTTAATTATTCTTTAAATTAAGTGAGTATGGAGAAGATTATGGAATTGGGTTTCATTGAGATGACGATAAATAATACTATTAGATGTGGTATTTTACTATAGAAATGAAATTATTAAAGTTGAATACTATTTGGGAGATTTTGGTTTAGAGCCTAACTAAATGATGAAATAATGGTGATTGTGTTATATGATTTTGTTTGGAGATGGTTCTAGAATAATAATATAGAAAATTTATTACTTGAATTACAATAATTAATATAATATTTATATCCCTAATATTGATATTTTATGAATAATGATGTTAGTGAAATTAAAATATATCACAAAAACCTGAAAACAGAGTTTGAGATAAAATCAATAATCTAAAGATGAAGCATTGTGATCATCATCATCAAATAATGAAGCTCATGTAATTAGTAAAATTATCTAATAGTGAGAATAAGTTCTAAATACAGTCCTTGTGAAGTAAATAGTTTTCATTAATATATCTAAACTCTCATCAAGGGAGACCTACTTCGATATTTTTCATGAAACATTTATTTCAAGAAAGTTTATCTTATATTGATTAAATATTCTATAAGAAGGCACTTCAAAACTGTATTGTTCAGTGTGACATTATTTGGGAATAGTTAAACTATATTCCATCACTATAATATTATAATCATTTCTTCTAATAGTTAATAATTCATGGCTAGGGGAGCAACCAACCATGATAAAGAGTAGGTTACCGAGGAAGGGGTCGAACCATGTAAAACTCATATTGTTAATTATCAATATATTTTCTATATAAACAAGTGAGGTCGAGACACTAATTGATGTAATCAATTCTTATAAGTCAATAGGGAAAATTTTATTTAAAAATTAATTATAAAAACTGGCCTCCACTGATTTATCCCCCCTCTCAATAGAGAAATTTGATCCTAGGCACTTAAACTAGTATCATAGAGTTGTCTCTTATATTTTAATCATTTAAAATATTATAATGGATAATATGAATTCGGTGAATAACAGGGGTGTTCCACAATTTGATAGAAAAAACAGTTATAGTTAGAATAACCAAAGGTTGTGATATCTTTTATCCCTTATATTGTGTTTATAGATACTGTTGTCTTTGGTTTTACATCCATTAAGGGAAAGTATCTAATGAATATGGTACATAAATATATATATATATATATAATAATGGAAAAATACAAAATGTTATTCTTATTTACTTGTCATAAAAATTCTATATTAGAGTGATGTGACTTCAATCATCAAAAAAATATAGGGTAATCATGAAATTAGCTTCAAATAAAATGTGGATGTCAAAGAAGATAAATTAAAAATCCATAGAAAAAAGATTGCTGACATCAAGTTTGTTGAATAATATTACATTAATGTCTATTTCATAATGTAAAATGTAGTTATTGGTTTTATTTTAAGGTTTGGTTAAAAAAATTATGAATCTACAGTTGTTAAGAATCTTATATGAAATTTTATGATCGGTTTGATACAAATATATCTCCTCTATAATATAGGAACGGTATTTCTCTGAAGGAATTTCATAAAATTACTATAGATTATAAAATAAAAAAAATCTATCATTTAAGAAAAATGAAAATATGAAAGGTCTTTTTATTCATGAGAAATTTAAAATTTAATGTAATTGTTGACAATATATATTCAATTTATTCTAAAAATGAAGAGGAAGAAAGATACTATAAAATAACCATTTATATTATTTCTAAGATAATCAATAAGGGAAATAACAAGCACAAAGGAAATTATACTATAATATTTTACAAAAGAAAATTCATTGGGAAATTTTCCCTTAATTGTCCTAATAAGAAGGAAGCAGATTCTGAAAATCAAGGTGATGAGAAACATTAAAAAAATATTTAGGATACAATTTTAAAATAATCATCAAATATTGAAGAATAAAATTTATTTTTTCAGTGTTAATAGAATAAGTTTTATGGTTATAGAGGATGAAACTATCCACCCATCGAGTAGTGAATTTTAAAGAGAGTTTGGTGAGAAATTGACCAATTTCAAGGCCCATATTGAACAAATATTTGACACTTAAATTAGTGATGAAAATTATTCAAACCCAAATTATTTGGAACACATGTTTAAGAATGAAATTTAATCATATCTTGAGAAGAATACCATGATCAAGAAAGAAATAAAATTTTAGTGCATGATAAAAATAATCTCATTAAATAAAAAATGAGTTTGAAAATAATGATGAACACCTTATTTATAAAGTTAAAAAATCCGGGCTCAAATCTATTAAATATGAAAAGATAATAATATATCTTGAATAAAATTTTGATTTGGTTGATGAAGAACTATATAAGACACTATATAAGAATAATTATTCCAAAAAGGACTTGAATAAGTTAAATTAGGATTTCAAAAATTCTATTGTAGTCAAAATTGAATCCTCTAAATCAACTGAGTGGACTTGTGTAAAAGAAAATGTTAAATTTGTACCTAAAAATATATTTTTAATTCATTTTACACTAATAATTTAGGTTATAACTAAAATTTGGGCAATCATGGAGCCAAGAAAATGGGTAGAATCCATCCTACATCTCAGTATAAGAAAATAGGTACTTTAGAAGCTCTTTATCTCCTAATGAATAAAATCCATACCGAATATGTATTGTAAGAACAAAATTTGTGACAGATCTACTGGTATAATTTTTAGGAACTAATATGATTCATGTTACAAGGGTACTTATAGTTTTTTGGAGTTTTCGAGAATAAAACCTACACTTGATGGTTCACCATGTCATTAAATAGAATGCGGTATAACGTTAGTTAGAGCCATTCTGATGATATAAAAATGAATTTTAAGATATGGTTAGATGAAATGTAAAACATTTTAGGCACACATACTAAAAAAATGTTTTCAATTCTTGAGGATATTTTCGGAAGGTGTGAGAAATAGGTACATTTTATAGAAAAATATATGACAATATTTTCTAAGAACAGTACTTATATTGATAAAATAAAGGAAAATTTGAAACTAATGGAAGAGATATCATGCATCGTTTAGGTTTCATCGAAGGCGTGTAATAAAATAAAATCATATATTATTGATATTGAATTATCCACCCACATGGTTCGTGATAGTGGGATTTTTATGATTATAGAAAATTGTGAGGGTGTATTAGTTACTTTTGGTAATGATTTCACCTTAACAAATAGTGTATTTAAATTCCAGATTAAACCTCAAAACAAGAAATCAAATAATATTTTATATATGGAAGGGTTGAATAATATACTATTAAGTGTTATTACACTATGTGATGGTGATATTGAAATTGATTTCAATAATGACACTTATTTCATTAAATGATTGATGTATGGAAGGATCATTTCTCAAGTAAGAATAATGGAAGGATATTTTATTTTGGAAAGGGTATCCTAGAAATTCTTATTGCATGAGTGAAAAAGATGACATTTTTTCTTCAATAAAATTAATTTTTTTTATTACTATGTATTTTAAGTATAATTTTGAAGCATGAGGTTCTGATAGATCTTACCAAGTTAAAAAGAAAATAATATTATGTGTGTTAAACATTCCTAAATGGAAATTTGACGTAGAAAACTCATAAGAAGATAAATATTCTCTTTATCAAGACATTATAGCGTATAAAACTAATTTATGAGTTCCTATTAGAAAATTTTTTATAAGGGGTGATATATATCTCATAAAATTTATAGATTATTTCATCCAATAATGTAATTTTCCTCAATAAAAAATTATATATAGTTGATATGATCAATGTTTTATAAAGAAAATCTTAAAAATAGTTAAGACGTTACATTAATAAATTAAGATTTGTTCATTGGAATAACTTTATAGGTGATAAATTTGAAATTTCTCTTAGTAAAAAAGTAATAAAACATAAATTCAGAACACCTTATACTCCTCAATGGAATGGGGACACACAAAGAAAGAATAAGAGTGTTGTGGAGATGGGCAGGGCAGGGCTTTATAGAAATAAAATGTCTTACTATTTTTTAAGATAGTTCATTTCTACTATTGTGTATATACATTAAATTTTTATTTTGAGTCCCAATACCCATCTCAAACCTTATGACATGTAGTAACCAACTACCATGTACTTTATAATGTTTTTAAGCCCATTCTTTACAAAGACTAATGATAGAAAACTCTGAAATTTTAAAGAATACACTAATTAAACGATTTTTATGAGGTACATATCGGATGGTTGTGGATGCATTTTTTGCAAAAAAAAATTCACAAGATAGTGTATATTTCGATGTCAATATTGTTAAAAATCAAAGAAAACATTGTCAATCTTCTCAAGAAGAATATGAGAATTCAGATGAAAATAACATGATGATTTCAAAGAAGCATGGTGAAAAAGGAAATTCAGATCAAAACTTTTTTTAATGTGGTTGATTATGAACATACTGATGATGAATAATAGGTTTTTAATGTGAAAAATAGAAATATATTGGTTTAAAAGGTATGTTTATACTGAGAACATTATTGGATAGCAAGGATACCCTATTAAAATTAGAAGAAGGGTGATAGTGGGAAATCATATAGCACTAATTTCACATGTTGAACAAAAAAAGTGTTCAATGTTTTAGGGAATGTTGAATGGTTGTAAGCTTTGAATGATAAATTGTATCATATTGAGAAAAAATTAACATGGGACCTTGTGTTAAGACCAAAACAAAAGAACTTCATTTGCACTAAATGGTTGTTTATAAATGAATTGAATAAAAATAAAGCAATGATAAGGAATAGTTATAGGTTGGTATGTAAATAATATACTCAAATGGAAGGAATATAATTTAAAGAATCATTTTCTCTATGAGTAATTCTTGAAATAATTATGATGTTTTCATGTGTGGCTATATACAAGAACAATAGAGTATATCAAATGAATGTGAACTCTGCATTTTTAAATGGTGGCATTATAGAAGAAGTATTTATTAGAAAAACCCATGATTTTATTCTTGATATTGATGGTAGTGAGGCATGTATGCTGAGAAAATAATTATAAGTCTTGAAACAAGATCTTATATCCTGGTACGTAAAACATTTTTTGTTCCTGAAGGAAATGGGTTTCACCGAAGTCAAATTTGAAAACATTTTGTATGTTTGAGATTTTTCCACAGGTACACTACTTTTCATATTATATTTTAATGATATAATTTTTATAGTGACCAAGAGTACATTAGTGAGGATTTTTCTAATAAAATTAACGAACAATTTGATATTTCCATGTTTGGAAAATTGAAATGTTTTTGGGTAATATGTATTATGATGAATCAATATTTCATATTTTCTTCAGAATAAAAATATACTGAAGAGTTGTTGGAAATTTTTAGAATGGAATAATCAAGATAAGTATCATCAACAATTTTAGGTGGACCCAAATTGTGTGATGATAATCATAACAAAAAGGTTGACCAAAATAATTTAGAAGACTCATTGGAAGTATTTTATATTTGATAGCTTCAAGACCAAACAAAGCCTTTTCTATGATACCTGTGTTAAATTTCAATGTAACCCAATGGAGTCATACATTCTTATATGAAGGAGGATATAAATATAGAAAATTTCACAATGAATTATGGTATGGTATAATAATGTAATACAGATTTGAAGTTACATATCTACATTGGTGTAGGCTGGTGAGGTGATTATATAGATATAAAACTCACATCAAGTGGGACTCTCTTCATTGGTGAGTTTTCTATAAGTTAGTACCAAAAGAAGAAAAATTAAGTGACACCTTTCACAACTGATAAAGAATATTTGGCATCCACTCATGTCTGAATATGGATATCATGGATGTTTTTATAGTTATTAGACATGAACGTTGAAACTGAGAATCTATTAATGATTTTGTATGAAAATAAAAGTGAAATAAATCTATCAAATAACCCTATAAAACACTCTAGATCTAAAAATATCGACATTGTGGGATATTTCATTAAATAAAGAGTGAGAAATGGAGATATCCATATTGAATACATTTCTACTCCAAACAAAGGTGTTGAAATCATCTAAATATCAATTCCAAGAGATAGGTTCTCTATGTTGAGGTTGAAATACCATGTTGATCCCTCTCCTCTCACTTAATGAAAATTTGAACTAATCCCCCACACGGGACATGGATTGTGTTGATAAAGGGGGAGAATATGTTAAAAAACTCTTTTACATAGTGGAAGAGATTTATTATTAAAAAGAGGAGAGATCATTTCCTTATCATCTGAATCTGTAGATAATGTTTCATGGGGGATTTTTTTCATAAGTGATATTTAATGTATAATTATAGGGAGAGTTCATATATGTAATTTGGATAAAGTTTCCTAACACCAATGGGTAAAATTCTATCAAAAAATTAACATTATACTTTGTGTGTTGAATGATACTTCTCATATATGATAGGTTGTGATGTGATGATTCTCATATTGCTTTTAAAAGTATGAATATATTTTTTTTAATATGAATAATTGGAAGATTATTCCAATAAATCCATAATGGGGAGATTAAATTTACTTTGGAGTTACTGATGATGTGATTATTGATTTTCATTTGTTTTAAACTTTTATGAAGATGTTTAGAATGTTGATGAATGTTTCAGAGAATATTATAGGTGGCTCAATGTGGGTCTAAATTATTTTTGTGCTTAATTTCCTCTTTTTATAATTTTTCTTGAGTTCAGTCATTTGGATGATCAATTTGTTGTGTGGTTGATAAAATAGTAATATGGTCTATCAAAATTTTTGTAAAAAAATGATGAATGCTTCAAGTGGACATATGATCTAAGTCATGTGGTAGACCAGTTTCTCATACGATTGCTTCAATACTTGGTAAAAAATGGAGAATTATTTATGTGGTTTATTGAGTTTCGTCATGTAGTTGATTATATGGTCATGTGGTTGATGGAATTGTGAGAATAGTCACTTAAACACTTTATTTAGTTGATTGGATTTAAATCATGGTTAGTAAATTATAATGTGTGTTCGATAGGTCTTTCATGTTGTCACTTGGTTATAGAATATGGTTAATAGGATCTTCATGTAGTCACTCAATTACAATGTGTGGTTGTTGTACATGATCAATTATTATGTGAAGTATATTCGTATAGTTGATCTAACTCATAGTTGATCTCTAAAATAGAAATTTTAAAGTGAGTTTTCTAGGTTAAAATGATAGTTTTCGGACTTTGTTTTTTCAAAATAATGGTATCCTGATGATGCTAAAAATTATAATCAAGGAGTAAAACATCACATAAAAAATTTAGTCCAATATTTTTAATATAAGATTTTGAATATGGTAGTTATATCTTTTATCAATTTTTTTTGTTCTCACCTATTTAATTTGAAAATATGATGGTGTGTCTCAATGAGGAATTTTCCCGTGAATAATCTTCCAATGTTAGTTCATGAATGTTTATGTGATGATATTATGTTATTCTTAATATCAAAAAATAACATGCATTAGATATTTTAAATATTATTTTATAGGATTATTAATCAAGATATCAATTTATTACATGTTTTATTGAGATACATGTCTTATGGTCAAGAACTATTTGAAGAATAATTATTTCATTCAAAATTTGGTATTGATTAAGACACAATATTTGTGGAACTCATAAATTCACCATTTTTTAATTATTTTTTATTAAGTGAGGATAGAGAAAATTTTACAATTGGTTTTCAACGAGATAATGGGAAACAAGAAGTTTATATGTACTATTTCACTATAGGTATGTAGTTATTAAAGGTGAATATTTTTTGGGAAATCATGGACCATGTTTCTAAACATAATTGAATGAGTAAATAAAAAATATCATGTTGAAAGATTACATTAAGATATTATTTGAGAATTTTGAGCTAAAAATTTACTACACTACTGGAATATTACCCTTTACCAATGGTTTAGAACCATTGGTAAAGGCCTGGAAACCATTGGTATATAGTATACCAATGGTTCCCTAAACCGTGGGAAAGTAATGTGTGATAATAGGCCTATTCCAACGGTTCTATGAAAACCTTTGGTATAAGTGTCAAAATAGGAGGTATACCAATGGTTTGTACAAACCATTGGTATATGTGTGTGACACCTCTACCAATGGTTTATAACCGTTGGTATACAGGGTATATACCAACCCACAAGGCTATACCAACAGTTTGGTTTTAACCATTTGTATAAACCTATACCAATGGTTATAACAAACCGTTGTTATAGCTTATGTAATAGTATCTATACCAAAATTTACAGAACCGTTGGTATAGCCTTATATAATATTATATATTCCAGTGGTTGCAGAACTGTTGGTATAAAATTTTACAGCTCCACAGTAGCAAGCCCCTCATAGCTCCACAACAGTAGGCCCCACTCCCCTCTCTAGACCTGTAACAACACAGAAACCCCTCTCCACACCTATAACAACATAGAAACCCCTCTCCACACCTGTAATAACACCAATACAGAATCCCCATCCAAAGTATTCAAAATTTAGAATTCATTCCAGAATTTAGATATTTAGAAATTCAAATTCAATAACACCCATAAGAGAAAACGCCTACATCTTATAGGAAATGCAATAACACTCATAAGTGTATTCCAAATTTAGAATTTATTCCTCACTCAAACCACAACACCAACACACATAAGAGTTTTAAAATTTTAGATTTCATTCATCACTCAAACCACAACACCAATACACACAAGAGTAAAAACCTACAAGATATAGGAAGCACATGGGATGTTTATTCATGGTCTTGGGGTGGGAACCTTAAAAAAAATAGAAAAAAATTGGTAGTGTGGAAAGGATCACGATACCCATAAGATAGAAAATGGCAGTGCTCATGTTCTTAGACATAGGATGAGTTATAGGAAGTGCATGAGATGTTTATATTCCTCTAATGATTATGTATCCATGTAAAAATGGTTCCTAAGGTGTTAGTGGGAAACACTGGCCATTCTCGACATATGAGATGGGTTACCAGAATAGCCTACATGTTTTTCATAGATTTTTCAGTTAGAATAAGGGGGTATGTGGATAAATGTAATTTTCTATACTGGGTGTGATGTGAGATGAATCCCCATCATGGGTAGTGGGTATGAATATTCAATTAAGTCTTTGGTATTGGGTTCCCAAATGGACTTTGTCTTGGTCCTAGAACCCACTATTTTAGGATGGGATTTATGTGATCTATGGGGCTATGGTGTCACCATATGTATTCCTCACCATTGGGGTATTATTATGATACTTTGAAACTTATTTTTCAAGAATCGATGTGTAACCTTATTGACCAATTTGTTATATGGTATGCTTGAGTGTTCATTGGTTTCATATGAATTCACTATATGATATGTATTTGTTGTATGTTATTGTATATAATGAATGACTCGTGATTGTGAATTAGAACATGAGTGTTGGTGCATGTTCATGATGGGATGTTGAGACTCATTCATAATATAATTCATGTTTTTCTATATATACTATGACCCATTGGGTTTCAATATTTCCCTTGTGAATATTTTCTTCTAATAACATATGACCAATAAACCATATTTTATTTGTTATCCCTTAATTTCAAGAATCTATGTGTAGCCTTGTGAAGATTTTCCGTATGTCAGTTGTTGTTTTCACATAAAATGTTATCCGTTTTAAACAAAAGTGTGACACTTTGAGTGATACCAGTCACGCAGTGCCTTGTATTGAGGTGGGGTTGACTCATACCTGTCACAAATGATCCATGGAACGTTGGGTGGTGGGGATGTCTGGGGGGGGTTCTGGTGGGTGGGGGGCTGTCCGAGGTGCGGGGGCTGTCTAGGGGGTGTGGGGGGCTCTCCGAGGGTGAGGGGGGGCTGTCTGGGGGGTGGTACGGAGTGCGTTTTCGGCCAGCGCGGTCACATGACAAACTCTAATTAATGTGTCGTCCGGCCGACAATTTCAAAATTCACCCACCCTTTGATGTCGTCTGATTTCATGGAATTCTGAGGTCGGTCGGCCAGTTTTGACCACCCCACGCACGCTTTTCAAGCGCGCCTAACAACTAAAAAACACATATTCAGCTGTGCCGCACAAACCGTGCATCCAAATGATGATCCGTCTCCTAGTACACCTCACGAATAATCATTAGAGTGTTTTCATGTCATTTTAAGTCATTCCAATGTCGTTCGGCATGCATTTGACCGTAAAACCCATGTTTTGGCCATTTAGGACACGCAGAGTGCGTTTTCAGCCAATGCGGTCACACGACACCTACGATTGATGTACCGTTTGGACAATAATTTCACAATTCACCCACCATTGTTGTCATCCAATTTCATGGAATTCTGAGGTCGTTTGGCCGGTTTCGACCACCCCATGCACGCTTTTCAAGCATGCCTAACACCTAAAAAACACATATTCAGTCATGTCAAGAAAACTGCATGCCTGAATGATGTGTTTTCTCTTCATACACCTCAAGAATAATAATTAGGGTGTTTTCATTTTATTTCAATTCATTCTGATGTCGTTTGGCATGTATTTGACTGAAAACCCCATGTTTTGGCTATTTACGACAAGCCGGGTGTGTTTTCGGCCAGCGCGGTCACACAACACCTTTGATTGACATGCCGTCTACCTGAAAATTTCACAAATCATCCAAACTTTGTTTTTATATGATTTCATGGAATTCAAAGGTCATTCAGCCAGTTTCGACCACATCACGCATTCTTTTCAAGCTTGTCAAACACCTAAGAAACGCATATTCAGCTGTACCGCAAAAACTACAAGTCTGAATGACGTTCCGTCTCCTCATACTCCTCAAAAATAATAATTAGAGTGTTTTCCTGTGATTTGAAGTCATTCTGATGTCGTTCGGCATGCATTGGATTTAAAACCCATGTTTTGGCCATTTACGACACGTTGAGTGCGTTTTCAGCCAGCGCGGTCACATGACACCTCCGATTGATGTGTCGTATGGCCGAAAATCTCACTAATAACCCACCCTTTGTTGTCATCCGATTTCATGGCATTCCAAGGTTGTTCAGCCAGTTTCGACCACCCCACACACGCTTTTTAAGTGCGCCGAAAACCTAAAAAACACATATTCAGCCGTGCCATGAAAACCACTCGTCCAAATGACGTGTCGTCTCATCGTACACCTCACGAATAAGAATTGGGATGTTTTCGTATTATTTCAAGTCATTTTGATGTCGTTCGGAATGCTTTTGACCGTAAAACCCATGTTTTGGCCTTTTATGATACGCAGAGTGCGTTTTCGGCCAGCGCGGTCACACGACACCTCCGATTAAGATGCCTTATGGTCGACAATTTCACAATTCACCCACCCTTTTCTGTTGTCAGATTTCGTAGAATTCTGAGGTCATTCGGCCAGTTTCGACCACCCCACGCACGCTTCTCAAGCACACCTAACACCTAAAAAACACATATTCAGCCTTTCCATGCAAACCGCATGTCCGAATGATGTGTCGTCTCCTTGTACACAACAAAAATAATAAATAGGGTGTTTTCGTGTGATTTGAAGTCAATCTGATTTTCGTTCGGCATGCATTTGACCGTAAAACCCATGTTTTGGCCACTTACGACATGTCGACTGCATTTTTGGCCAGCGCGGTCACACCACACCTCCGATTGACGTTTCGTCTTATCCAAAATTTCAAAAATCACCCACCATTTGTTGTCATCTGATTTCATGGAATTCTGAGGTCATTCGGTCGTTTTCGACCACCCCATGCACGCTATTCAAGCGTGCTGAACACCTAAAAAACACATATTCAGCCGTGCAGCACAAACCACGCATACGAATGACGTTCTGTCTTTTCGTAAACCACACGAATAATAACTAGGGTCATTTCGTTTGATTTAAAGTCATTCTGATGTTGTTCGACATGCATTTGACCGCAAAACCCATGTTTTGTCCATTTAAGACACGCCAAATGCGTATTTCGCCAGTGCGGTCACACAACACCTCCGATTGACGTGCCATCTAGCAGAAAATTTTTACAATTCACCCACCCTTTGTTGGCGCCTAATTTCATGGTATTCCGAGGTACTTCAGCCGATTTCGACCACCCCACGCACGCTTTTCAAACGCGCCAAACACCTAAGAAACGCATATTCAGTCATTCTGCACAAACCGCATGTTCGAATGACATTCCGTCTCTTAATACACCTCACAAATAATAACTATGGTGTTTTTGTATGATTTCAATTCATTCCAATGTCGTTCGGCATGCATTTGATCGTAAAGCCCATGTTTTGTCCATTTATGACATGCCGAGTGAATTTTAGGCTAGCGCGGTCACACGACACCTCCGATTGATGTGTCGTCTGGCTAAATTTTTTTCAATTCACCCACCCATTGTTTTCATCTGATTTCATGGAATTTTGGGGTCGTTCAGCTAATTTCGACCACCCCACGCATGCTTTTCAAGTGTGCTGAACACCTACAAAACACATATTCATACGTGTCGTGCAAATCGCGCATCTAAATGATGTGATGTCTCCTCTTACACCTCACGAATAATAAATACAGTGTTTTTGGGTGATTTCAAGTCATTCTGATGTTGTTCAGCATGCATTTGACCGTAAAACCCTTGTTTTGGCCATTTACGACACGCCAAGTGCGTTTTTGGCCAGCACTGTCACACGACACCTCTGATTGATGTGTCGTCTAGCTGAAAATTTTACAAATCACCCATCCTTTGTTTTCGTCTGATTCCATGGCATTCCAAGGTTGTTCAGCCAGTTTCGACCACCCCACACACGCTTTTCAAGCGCGCCAAACACCTTAAAAACACATATTCAGTTTTTTCGCGCAAACCATATGTCTGAATGACGTTCCGTCTCCTCGTACACATCAAGAATAATAATTAGGGTGTTTTGTGTAAATTAATGTCATTCTGATATCATTCGGCATGCATTTTACCTCAAATCCCATGTTTTGGCCTTTTATGACATGCCGAGTGCATTTTCAGCCAGTGCGGTCACACGAGACCTCCGATTGATGTGCCATCTGGCCTATAATTTAAAAAATCACCCACCCTTTGTTTTCATTCGATTTCATGGCATTCCAAGGTCGTTTGGCCAGTTTCAACCACCCAACGCACACTTTTAAAGCGCGCCGAACACCTAAAAAACACATATTGAGCCGTGCCGCGCAAACCACCTATCCGAATGACATGTCATCTCCTTGTACACCTCACGAATAATAACTAAGGTTTTTTTGTGTGATTTAAAGTCATTTCTATGTCATTCGACATGCATTTTACCGTAAAACCCATGTTTTGGCCATTTACGACAAGCGAAGTGCGTTTTCGGCCATCGTGGTCACATGACACCTCCGATTGACGTGTGGTCTGGCAGAGAATTTCACAATTCACCCAATCTTTGTTGTTGTCCGATCTCATGGAACTTTGAGGTCATTTGGCCACTTTCGACCACCCCATGCAGACTTTTCAAGTGCACCGAACACCTAAAAAACAAAATTTCTGTCACGCCGCACAAACCACGCATCCAAATGACGTGCCTTCTCCTGGTACATCTCATGAATAATAATTAGGGTGTTTTCGTGTGATTTCAAGTCATTCTGATTTTGTTTAGTATGCATTAGACCGTAAAACCCATGTTTTGGACATTCAGGACACATCAAGTGTGTTTTCGTTCAGCACGGTCACATTACACCTTCGATTGTCATGCTGTTTAGCCGACAATTTCACAAATCACCCACCCTTTGTTTTTGTGTGATTTTATGGAATTCCGAGGTTGTTCAGCCAATTTTGACCACCCCACACATGCTTTTCAAGCACGCAGAACACCTAAAAAATACATATTCAGCTGTGTCACACAAACCGCGCATCCTAATGACTTATCGTCTCCTCACACACCTCAAAAATAATAACTAGGGTGTTTTTTTGTGATTCCAAGTCATTCCGATGTCATTCAGCATGCATTTGACCGCAAAACCCATGTTTTGGCCATTTACGACATGCAGAGTGCGTTTTCATCCAGAGCGGTCCACGACACCTCTGATTGACGTGCCTTTTTGCCGAAAATTTCACAATTCACTCACCCTTTGTTGTAGTCTGATTTCATGGAATTCTGAGGTCGTTCGGCCAGTTTTGACCACCCCCCACATGCTTTTCAAACGCGCCGAACACCTAAACAACACATATTCAGCCGTGCCATGCAAATTTCACGTCTGAATGACATTCTGTCTCCTCGTACACCTCACGAATAATAATTAGGGTGTTTTGTGTGATTTTGAGTCATTCTGATGTCGTTCGACATGCATTTGACCGTAAAACCCATGTTTTGGCCATTTATGACACGCCGAGTGCGTTTTCGGCCACCATAGTCACACGAAACCTATGATTGACGTGCTATCTGGCTGAAAATTTCATAAATCACCCCCTTTGTTGTTGTCCAATTTCATGGAATTACGAAGTCATTTGGCTAGTTTCGACCACCCCAGGCACGCTTTTCAAGCGCGTCGAACACCTAAATCACACATATTCAGTCATGCCGTGCAAACCGTGCGTACGAATGATGTGTCGTCTCCTCGTACACCTCACAAATAATAATTAGGGTTTTTTCATGTGATATCAAGTCATTTCGATGTAGTTCGGCATGCATTTGACTGTAAAACCCATGTTTTGGCAATTTACGACATGCCGAGTGCGTTTTCGGCCATCGCGGTCATACGACACCTCCGATTGATGTGCTGTTAGCCGAAAATTTTACAATTCACCCACCCTTTATTTTCGTCTGGTTTCATGGCATTCCAAGGACGTTCGGCCAGTTTCGACCAGCCCATGCATGCTTTTCAAGCGCGTCGAACCCCTAAAAAATACATATTAAGTCGTGCTGCGCAAACTGCGTGTCCGAATGACATGACGTCTCCTTGTACACCTCACGAATAATAAATTGGGTGTTTTCGTGTGATTTCAAGTCATTCTGATATTGTTCGGCATGCATTTGACCGTAAAACCCATGTTTTGGTCATTTACGACATGCCGAGAGAATTTTCGGCCAGCGTGGTCAAACGACACGTCTGATTGACCTGTCGTCTAGATAAAAATTTCACAATTCACCCACCCTTTTTTGTTGTCCGATTTCATGGAATTCCGAGGCCGTTTATCCGGTTTCAACCACCCCATGGACGCTTTTCAAGTTTGTCGAACACTTAAAAACACATATTCAGTCGTGCCGTGAAAATCGCACTTCCGAATGACATGTCGTGCAAACCACACGTCCGAATGACGTTCCGTCTCCTCTTACAGCTCAAAAATAATAAATAGGGTGTTTTCAAGTGATTTCAAAACATTATGATGTCATTCAGCATTCATTTGAATGAAAAACCCATGTTTTGGCCATTTACGACACGCCGAGTGCATTTTCGGCCAGTGCGGTCACACGTCACATCTGATTGATGTGTCGTCTGGCCAAAAATTTCACAATTCCCCAACCCTTTGTTGTAATCCTATTTCATGGCATTCCAAGTCCGTTCGGATTGTTTCGACCACCCCACACATGATTTTCAAGCACGCTGATCACCTAAAACACACATATTCAGCCATGTTGTGCAAACCACACGTCCGAATGTCGTGTCGTCTCCTCGTACACCTCACGAATAATAATTACAGTTTTATCATGTGATTTGAATTCATTCTGATGTTTTTTGGCATGCATTTAACCATTAAATGCATGTTTTGGCCATTTACGACACATGGAGTGCGTTTTCGGCTATCGAGGTCCCACAACACCTCCGATTGACATGTCATCAAGCTGAAAATTTCACAATTCTCCCACCCATTGTTTCCATCCAATTTCATGGCATTCCAAGGTCGTTCGACTGGTTTCGATCACCCCACGGATGCTTTTCAAGCGCGTTGGACACCTAAAAAATACATATTCAGCCGTGTCATGCATATCGTGCATTCTAATGACGTATTGTCTCATTGTACACCTCACGAATAATAACAAGGGTATTTTTGTGTGATTTCAAGTAATTCTGATATCGTTCGGCATGTATTTGACCGTTAAACGAATGTTTTGGCCATTTATGACACACAGAGTGCATTTTCGGCCCCTGCGGTCAAACGACACCTCCGATTGACGTGTCGTCTAGCTGACCATTTCACAATTCACCCACCCTTTGTTGTCGTTCTATTTCATGGAATTGTGAGGTTTTTTGGCTGGTATCGACCACCCCACACACGTTTTTCAAGCGTTCCAAACACCTAAAAAACACATATTCAGATGTGCCATGCAAAACGCACGTCCGAATGACGTTCCATCTCCTCATACACCTCACGAATAATAATTAGATCATTTCCTAAAGTATTTACACAATTCGAATGTGTTTGGTTGGTTTTCCATATGCCGGATGTTGTTTTCACTTAAAATGTTGTCCATTTCAAAAAAAAAAGTGAGACACTTTGAGTGGTGTCGGCCACACCGCGCCTCAGATTGAGGCGGGGTTGACTCGTACACGTCAAAAATGACTCATGGATCATTTTCCTAAGGTTTAAACAGAATCCCAATGCGTTTTGTCAGTTTTAAGTATGTAAGTTGTTGTTTTCACTTAAAATCATGTCCATTTCAAATAAAAGTGAGACACATTGAGTGGTTTCGGCAACACCGCCCCTCGGATTGAGGCGGGGTTGACTCGTACAAGTCAATAATGACCCATGGATCGTTTTCCTAATGTATTAACATGATCCAAATTCGTTTGGTCATTTTTTCATATGCTAGTTGTTTTTACTTAAAAGAGTATCCATTTTAAACCAAAGAAAGACACTTTGTGTGGTAACAGCCACATCGTGCCTCAGATTGAGGTGGGTGGGGGGCTGTCCGGGGTCTAAGGAGGTGGGTGGGGGGCTGTCTGGGTCTAGGATGGTGGGTGGGTGATGTATCTAAAACTCTATCTAGGTATCATACATCTAATTCTGGAAGGACTGCAAACCATCGTGCAGTGTCGTCCTGGAGCAGGGCCAAATCCCGGCATTACCACGGCGTGACCGTAGCGTGATTACGGCGTTACCGTGGTGTGACTGCGGTGTCTTGGCCTGGTCCAACGACATCCGCGGGGCAGTATCTTCCATCCATGATCTTATGTTATAAAAAACAAACTATTGATTCGGGATTATGGTATGATAATGATATATATATTATTTTCCCTGTTTTTAAAAGTGGTAATACGTAGTTGAATCTAATAATTGAGAGTCAAATTATCACACCCTAAACTATCACTATGAGTTTTCATAGACAGCACACATCCATTGGAGGGGTTTTAGTATAAAAACATGACTTCATTTATCAAATGAAACAATTATATTAAAGAAAACTTATTCAATATATGAAATTCAATGTAATTAAACAGAATTAAGAATGAAACTAAATTCAATTCAAGGCATTCTTAAATTAAAGAGGCTTCCATATTTGGTCAAAAATAATGAGATATAATGAATTCAAAAATATTCATACCAGAGTTAAAAACCAGGTTCGAAAATAAAGAGTTATACAGAATTCAAAAATGTAATGGATTAATCTGCCCCTGATCACCATCACCATCACCACTTTCATCATCATCCTCATCCTCGCCTCCATCTCTGTCCTCTTCATCATCCTTGTCATCATCCTGATCCTCGCCCTCGGCGCCATCCCCTCCCTTGGCCCCATCCTCACCCTCGGCCCCATCCTCTCCCTCGTCCTCATCCTCATCCTCTCCCTCGTCCTCTTGAGCGTCCTCATCATCACCAGGAACGTAATCATCTCAACCACTACTATAACTACCACTTGGTGCATTGGATAATGCACCCATCGATGACATATATGTCTAACAAGCCACGTTGGCCTCTAGTGGAAGTGATGAAGATAAATATTTGATCAGTTTCATAAATTCTTTCTCCCTCATTTGAACATGTTCTTCCAACTATGTGACCCTTTTATCAGATTTTAATGCATGCTCCTTGACCTGTTCCAACTCGGTGGTACGAGAATGGATACCTGGAGAAGACCAATACCTTGTTGGAACTATATTTTTACCGGGTTGGCAGCTTACTCGACTAGAGTTCTCATCTCCCAAAACCTGATATAAATTACCATGTGGCCCAAAATTTTCAGGCTCCTGGGCATCAATAGCCTCTATTCTAGACTGTTAAAAATATTAATAGATTATTAAATTTCAAAAATAGATATTAAACAATGAAATAAACAAATTATAACTTACAATATTTTCTTGTGTCGGTTCATTAACCACAGTTCCATCTTTTTTCCTTCTACTCGAGCAAAACAATTTTTCTCGAGGGATACGTCCTTAAATATTCAATTTGTTCTTCTGTAATGACGTTGAAACAATATAATGTGCAAGTATAATCATATATTAAATATTAAATAAATCACATAATTTAATTAGGAAACAATAAAAAGGGAAAGTCTTAAAGAAAAATTATAAACAACTGTATCATACCAGCTATCTCTCATGATCTGACATTGTTGTGCACCCCAATGTGAGGAGGTATTGATTTGAATCAATGTTTTTTTGGTTTTTTCAGAAGATTCCTAAATAATGTTTAATAATAAATAAGATAATATTAATAAAAAATATGAAAACTGTCATTTAAATAACTCAAATGGGATTAATACCATAAATTTGATAATCGCCCAATGGGTAATAATTTGGCAATATTTCTCTATCGGGCATTCATCCACAATAGGTAATGTCTTCAACTCTATCTTGAATCTATCAGACCATCCAAAATACAGCTCATGCTTATAAGCTCTCCAAATCTCTCCTAGCTCCTTTAAACATGCTGCTCATGCACCTTCGCCATTAGGGAAGTTAAAATGAAGCTGACACTCAATAGATTAATTCATATAAATAAAAAAAATACTACATTAAATCCAATAGATTTTTTATCCAGATTTTTTCCCACGCATTATCCCTGACTTCGTGTGGCAGATTTCTCCAACAGAGAGGGCTGACCAGAATGATGTCGGAGTATTTGTCTCACGTCGCCAGAAAACCCTGACATTCCTGCCCAAATTTATCAATAATCTGTCCATCATCATTGTATTCAACCATCAATTTTGTCTAGTAGTTCCATACCACACGCAAGCGAGTACGCCCCCTCCCCCGCCTCATATCAGTATATGAATATTTTATTAATGAAAAAAATATTAGTATAAGTTATAATAAAAATAAATATTGGTATACATTTTTTAGAGTTATATAAATATACATGTGGTAGTCGGATCAATGGGCATCACTGGATGTGAAGATGCTGAAGGAATATCTTATACAGGTGGAGTGTCCCTCAGTGTATGCTCCTCAGCCACATACTATGTCAGAGCAGGAGTCGATGAAGGGGGAATATAATAGCTCCGATATAATGAACCAGAAGAAAAAGATGATGGAACAGATGTATGGAAAACTGGTAGTGTAAACATCAATGGCCTAAATATCTTGTGCGTCCCTAAAGACACACCAGGATAATAATGGGGCGTAGAAGATACATCTTTGGTAGGGGAATAGTCCAATTGGGTACGACCAGTGGATCGTCTAACTCTCACACCACGAGCCCTCGTAACACCAGCCTCAGTACCGGGACCACCAGATGATCGTCTAACTCTGACACCACCCCCCTCCTACCACCATCCTCTGTATTGGGAGAAATATCAGTCTTCTCGTCGAATATATCTCATCTAGGGGGTGGATACTGAAAAATTGTTTAACAAAATAGTACACACATGATTTTATAAGTCATTGAAATATATATATTTGGAATAAAATACTCACAACAGGGATGAGTGGAAGAATGCCCATCATTGTCACGTGACGATTATTTTCTGTCATCTTTTTCCACCGCCTCTCTTCAATGGGTGTCATTTCCTATAATGAAAACAAATATGGAAGTAATTAGAAACAATTTCTTATGAGCTCATGAAATAAATTGAATAAAGGAGTGATTTTCATGAAATACTATGAATAAATATTACAAACAATTTCTTATTTGTTCATATACATGAAGCTCTAATATTTGAAGCATTGATATTAAAAAAAATATGAATATTTAAAATTAGAACACAATAAAGATACATCATGCCCTTATAAATGTATATGTGTAATGAAAATATTAATTGGAAAATGTATATTCCGATGTAGTGATTTGAGTACACAATTCATGGAGTAGTGAATAATAAATTTTTTTCAAAATCCCTAGAAATAGGGAATAATGATATCCTTGAGAATAGAGGGATATACTTGAGACGAGGTGGAAGGATATCCTTGAGAAGAGGTGGAAGGAGTATAACCTGGAAGTTGATCTGATGGAAGAGGTGCACCTGTGCTGGGGCTTCTCAAGGGCTTCTCAGTGTCATGCAGTGCTTCTGGAGTTTTGGCTTCTGGAATCGTGGTCTGCTTCTAGAATTGAGGTGGATGTCGCCTTCTTTGTCGAATTTGGGGGAAAATTTTCCCAATGGTTGTTAAAATCTGTTGGGAAAACTCCATATTTCTCAATAGTTTCATCAAACCGTTCGAAAGACTCAATTTTTACCCATGTTTCCCAATGGTTTCATCAAACCATTGGGGAAACTCAATTTTTATGCATCTTTCCCAACAGTTTCATCAAACCATTGGGAAAACTCAATTTTACCCATATTTACCAACGATTTTCATAAACCGTTGGTAAATAACACCTATACCAAATGTTCAAAAGAACTGTTGGTATACATGTTTTGGGAAAATCATGATTTATAGTAGTGGTACTAGAATTAAATTAATTATATTAATTATTTATTTACATATTATTAGGTGTTTACAAAGAAAAAACAGATCAGGTTTCCTATATATAATGAAAAGGAGATAAAAATAGAGTATAAGATAAAATAGAGAATCTGAATCCAAATCATTGTGATCTTTATCCTTATCTGATTAATCTTAAGTATTCAGAAATATTTTTTGAGTGTGATAATTAGGTCTACATAAAATCTTTATTAATTGAATAATCGTGTTCTAATATTCGTAATGTATCATCAAGGGAGATATACTTTCATAGTTTATGAAGAAACTGATCATTCTATAAGTTCTATCAAATCATTATAACATATTTTGTATGAGGGAAGTGTGAAAATAAATTATATGATTTATCTATATATATTAATAGTGAGACTATATACCACCATTGTAAAATTTTAATTAGTTGTTCTTATAGTGAATAATGTTTGGTTGGTGGGATCAACATACTATGATAAGAAGTAGGTTAATCATGAAGGGGTTGAACCTTGTAAAAATCCTCTTATTTATTTTCTATATATTTTATGAATAAATGAGGTAGGTTGAGTATCTAATTGATTGAATAAAATCATAAAATATTATAAGTTTTTATTAATTTAAAAATAAATTTTCAAAAAAAATCTCCATTGATTCATCCCGCCCTCTCAATGGGTAATCCGATCTTAGGCACTTTATGAGAAAAAATTGTTTTCCACTATCAAATACTCTATTAATTATCAATAACCAATAGAATAATTATACTTTACATATATCACATTATGGTGAATATGCATATAATGGTTGTATGAGTCAAGGAGGATATTGTCTCACCTTGATCCAAGGTGTTGTTGACCACATTAATTCATTCTGTGTTACTAATAATGAATGGAGAGACCACTATGTGGTGTACAGTGTGAATGAATATTTCTTTATAGATAGTATCTTTCTAGGATATTATATAATTAGTTAATGCGGTGGTATGGGTTTCCGATGAATTTGGTATGTGAGATAGTGTCTATTCAGAGGATAATTATACCATTCACAATTATATATAGTCATGAATGAATTTTAATTCTTCCTTCTTGAAGAAATATTTTATGACAATATACTTAATCACTAACTCCAAATCACCTTTGATATCCATGTGGGATATTAGTATCCATAGGAAAATCTATAGGAATTCAATAAGGGCCTATTATTCCAATTCATTCTTAGTGAAACCCTCTGATAATAATAAGGTATATAGAAGAACAACTTTTTCAAGAGAAATAATAATAATTCTTAAGAAACTCTATTATGATTTTGGTTAACCATTCTCATTCATGTTAGGCTTTTATAGGAACTATATAAAAATATCCCTTAGATCTGGTGACGGTCATGAATAGGTAAAACCCCTCACTAGTGATCTCTACATTTAATAGTGTGTTATCTAGAGTAGGATGTTTTGAATGAAGTTTAACATAGCCAATATTTTAATTACCTTTTGAGATAGAAATTGAATATCAAATTATTATAGGATAACTACCCACAATGAAATACATCTAGTTATCATTGAACAAGTGAGGATATGTTTGAGTGGGTTAATAAAAGAGACAAAAAAGGATTATACATCAAATAGTATCTCAATTTTTCATCATGAATATCTGTGAAATCCATTTTTTATCAATGTCAGAGTATTGAGTCCCAGTATCTAGCATTTTTTTAACTTTGATAATAGAGACTAGTCTCATTCCCTACATCATTATTTTATTCAATAAAGAAACTAGGTGATCAGTCTATAGTTTCAATGTAGAAAATTATTAGTATTTCCTCTATTAGTGTAAAGGTAGTGTTTTAGATCATTAGTGACTTCATGAAAATATTTATCCTATTGATAGGTGACTCCCATTTTCATCAACTTTTTGAAGTGTATAAACTTTCTGAAAATATTTTCTATGAATTGTCTCATTTAGAAGATATTTCCCTGGATACCTCTCAACTCTTTAAGTCTTCAAGGAGGTGGCATATCAAGGATCACCTTGGTCTTCTCAAGGAGAACTTAGATACCACGATGGTAAACCAATAAGTTAATATATTCCTTTAATATATCCCTAGGGGAACATTTAAAGGGATTAATCTTCAATCTATATTGTATTAGTTTATTATAAATAGTCTCAAGATAAATAATATAAACACAATATTTTTTATATTTAACTAATAAATCAATAATAAAACCTTCCATGGTTTTTTTCTAGAAATTTATTTAAGATGTGATTCAATACATGTAGATATATGGTTCCAATATTCTTAAAGACAAAGGGAATTACATGATAGAATTATACATCTTGGTGTTTTCTATAAGTGGTGGATTCCTCATATTCAATATCTATATGAATTAGGATAAACCTTGAATACCCATCCATAAATTAAAGGTTATAAAAACAAGTTACAACATCAATTCATTGCTTCATAATTAGTATCATAAAATCATCTTTCTGGTATTGTTGGTTGATATCTTTGATGTTAAGGAAAAATATAATATTCATATTATTATTCTTGATGGGGATAATATTGGAAATCTATTTTGGGTAATGTAATTCCCAAATTATTTCATAATTGATAAGATTATCAACATCAACTTCAAACGTTGTGGCATGGGTTGTTTTCATTATTCTGGACATCTGATTGAAATTATAGTGGTTGTCTGGAAAACCCAAATGATGGGTAGCTACACAAGGATCAAGTCTTTGAATATTTATATAGTTCCATGTGAAAAAATCCTAACATATTTTAAAAATTGAGATAAATTCGCATTACTCATGGGGAGTCTTAGAGACGTTGATCAATAAAGTCCAAAAGCCTTTGATTTACCCAAATTTCCCTACCAAATTTCATTGATAGTAGTAGAGAGAACTTCCTCACATGTTGGAGGGGAGTCTCGGAGATCCCCTTCCTCTCCTTCTATTTTAATACAGTCAGATATAAGAGAAAATGAGAATTTTGGGATTTAAATGATAATGGGAAGAAATTCTTATCTTATATAAGTGATGAAGATGTGTATTAACATATTGAGGGTGATAATGTGAGGGAAACATTATCAAGGGAATTTTTATCCTTCCCTCATTACTATTATAAGGTGTAGAATATATACCGACATTTTTATAATCATGAGATGATGAATGGGAATTATATATTTATATTCATAAGGAGTAAGTATCTTTGGATCCTAAAAATGATGGTGTTGGGGATCCATTGTTTCCAAAATATAGAAGTTCATCTTTACCTACGATATGATTTACTTTTTCATTATTATACCAATCTCCCAAATGGAAACATTTTTCTGATGTAAAAAATATCATGAGGACTGGGGGAAATTTCCAAGACTTGTTCCCACCTTATTCTTTAAGGTCTTATTTTTATCTAATTGAAATTTTTTTATTATGTAGTCTAAATATCAGTTATACTAGCCCTTGTGTAGATGAATTTGAGATTGATATTGATTGGCATAGGTAAAATGGTGTCCTTTTTCATCCTAGATGATCGATTCTCTATGGGATCATATGGATTATGATGATATGATAGTAAAGTGATCATATGATTTGAACCTTAAAATATGAAATATTTTCCCCTATGTATTCCAAAGCCTAGGGTAATTTATTTCAATATATTGATCGAAAAAATATATTTTTGGACTAGTTTATTAAATAGGTGAACATGAACTATTTCAATATCATTTAGGGTGGTGATTGAGATAGAACATTCTATCACATATTTCATACCTTATCCCTTATATAATATTTTTACTATGAATAAAAATTTGTAGGAATTAAAGGGATCATTTTCCCCATTTTCACTCTAACAATCCAATTTAACTAAATACTTTTGGTGGTGATGGTATGATGAGGGAACTGGTACTTGTATATAAATCCAAAAAACTCATATAAAATCCTATAAATATTTTTAATGGTGGATTAAAATGAATTTATAGTTGTAGAAAAGGACTTTTAACTAGGTTCCAATCTTAACTTTTCCACGACTATTTTACTCTCTCTGATCGTATCCTTGGATAATTATACTAGAAGGGGATATCTCAGTCATATTTTATCCTAATATCCATAGATTCTATATCAGTTTGATATTGATCATAGTTCCATTATTAATTAAAAACCAATATATGTTGAAATTACCAAGATTTCGAGACACATTCAAGTGTTTTATATATACCTAAATAGTTGTTTCATTATCATGATATCTGAATAAGCTGACTGCATTATATTAATTAGGGTCAGTGACTATATTATAAATATCATCTACTAGGACTTAATTATTGAACTATTGACGTCATTATAGGGCCTTAATTAATGCTTCTCAAGTCTCTTTTGAAAGACTAAGTATATCCAAAATTAAGATCTTACATTGAATGATAAGACTGTTTCAAAATTTCATAATTCTAGACTATTTTCTATGTTTACGAACATGATTTTGATTCATGGACTAAGGTTTTAAGGTTGAGACTACTTGAGATAATGGTTGTTTACAATAACTATAATTTATGGTCATTTTTATTTTCTTCTTTTTAAGTGGATTTGGTTATCCAAAATTTTTATTTGGACCATAAAATTGCACATTCTCAAGTTAATATCACATTATAATTGGATCTGGTTGGGGTCTTGATGATCTAGATGTAAATTTATAATACTTTTAATCATATTTAACCATATATCCTAAAGTTTTGGAAGAATATATATCCTCATTAGAGACAAAACTTGAATTTAAGGATACATATCAACCCCATAATCCTTAACCTCCTCATACATTGTGACGTGTTCCCTAGGTATTAGTGGGTAAATCTTGTTTATTAGAATATTCTTCATTAGATAATAGATTCTCTAAATGAATCACAGTGGCAAGAACTATATTCTGTATAGTTATTTGATGAAAATATTTTTTGAAGGGGTGGTACTCATCCTCCCATTGATGGGGGTAGAATGTCCTGAAGAGCCTGAATTATAATTGTCACTAATATATGTTATTTATCCCATTCCATTTTCTTTCAGTTCCAATTATTACAGTTCTTAAAGGAAAACAATACTAATGAAACCGGTTTGATTTTCTCAAAAGGGAAATGGGGTCTCGATAAGTTTATTCAGTTGTTCCATGAGGTTAATGTAACAACCTAGACTCCAGTAACTCGATGTGAGTGTCTACATTATTATATTGAAACTAGATACAATGGAAAACATCTATAAGTATCAATCAATTTAGTAGTGTTTAAGAACCATATACATATATAATTCCCATTTTACATTAGAAATATAACATAATACATAACAGAAAAAAATGATCATCATCCTTGAAACTACTTAAAATATTTATTCATTATAACCTAGAGGAAAGGAAACAAAATAAGGGTGAGCACAAATCTTGGTATGGGTTACATACAGTGGAATATATGATGGGTAAATAATGAATAATAAATATAGAAAATAAAATAACTGACCATACATTCCATTTAATCAATAACATGATAATTCCATTTAATAAATAATTTGTCCATAATCAATATGGAGAGATAAATAATTTAACAAACATGTCCTTTAATCAATAAAATACTAATTAAATGAACCTAGAGATAATATCAATGAAAAAATATTATGAATAATAATAATAAATGAATTCTAATTAAATTAAACTCATAATAATTATATATCATGATCTCAGACATCATAATACCTCTACTATAAAGACATTCCACATTAAAATTTAAAAAATAGTATAAAAAAGCCATTTATTTTGGCCAACTAATTTGTCTTCTGTGTTTTGTCGATGCATTGATGGGCTATATAATTCTAAGCCCCAACCATCACATTGCATGTAAAATGCAGTCCTTGTATATTTAATGACCAATTTAAATTATGAACAATATTCATTATCAAAAAATATTCACAATGAGTAAATAATATGAATTTACAAATATATCTGCAGTTAATCAAATAATTTTAAAGGTAAAAAACATATGTAGGAATGTTAAAAGGTTTAATAAATAAGAATATCTGTGATAATTAATGGATTTTACAAGGAAATTTAATGTTCAATAATCTTTTGAAAGTGAATGTTTCATGAGAATGTAAATAACTACATAATAAATGATATATGGCTTTCTATTCATAATAATTATCGGTTTTGTGGTAAAATAACGTATTTTGGAAAATGTAAGGAAATATAACCATTCAATATAAAAATAAGACCATATTTTCTTTTAATTATTATTCTTTAATGAATAACCTTATTTTAATAATAAATCATCACAAATAAGTATATATTTAGGTTACATACCTCAAAGGGGCAGTATATAAACCATATACAAATAAATCATGCATAAGATATTGATAAATAATCCCAATAATGATATTAATATTATAAATAACATATTTAATCATTAGAATCATGTTTATAATATTTATTTAAGGTTGTACATGGAAAATTAATTGCATTACTTTGTTGAGAAAGTAGGTCATACGTACACATGAGCGACGATATCATTCCCCTGGCGATGGAAAGGGTGAGGAAATTAATGATAAATTAATTTTACAAAATTTATATCAGGTCATATTAATCATATATATTCATTTATATATCCTCATTACCCTCATATTAAATATTAAGTGAAAAATGATCCACATTACCTCTTGAGGCGTTAGTCATCCATACACACGAGCGATGTTATCATATTTTAAATGTAATGGAAAGTAAGAAGGTATGCACGATGTTATAATTATATAATTATTATTATATATTAAATATTATATATATATATTAAATCCATCATTATATCCAAAAAAGAAAATTATCAATAGAAAACTATTAACATCAATTCGTAAGGCGGTAGTCCACAGTACACACGATCAAAGATTTTGTATCCTATTTGACGAAAGAGGATACGAATCATGGTAATTTCATTAATATAATAACATCTCATTATCTTTTATATACCTTTTTATTTTATTTAATGTTTTAATATATAATTTATTGTGATAAAATGAGAAATAAAGAGAAAGAGTTTTGTAACACCCCAAGCTTCCATGGTACGCTTCTCTTTGAATAATAGAGCAGCGTGTGTTGTACGCAACATCGAGATTCTAACACACCACAACCAATCAAAGTAGTTGTTATAAATAGTAATACCCAATTTTTAAATTTATATAAATTTTATATTTCAAAATGGAATTTATTTTTGTATGCGGAATATCGAAATTATCCTAAGTTGAATATTTTATAATTTTCTGAGAACTTCCAATTATCTATGAATAGAAAAAATACTTAAAAACAACGTTTTTAATCAAAATAATTTATAGTGATAAATTATACTATTTAGTGGTTTTAAATTATAATTATAATATATTTTTACCATTTTATCCAATGGTTGTCATTAGAAATATTTTCACTTTGAAATTGGATATAAACAATTGTCAATCTTTTGATATATATTGTTTCTTAAAAACACACTATTTGTTGTGACATCGAGAATTAATTATAAAATTAATTAATGAAACTTAAATTTTTTTAATTTTGTAAAATAGATACCATTTTTGAATTCATAATATTGATTATATCATAGGGTGAAGATTTGGTATTTTTATGAAAAACATCAATTTTTGATGAATAGTGAAACCACTAAGTGGTAGTTTAAAAACAAATTTTTCATGTAAATGAATCATTAACACTTCTGTGATTTTATTTTCAAAAATCTGAAATACATGGTTGTCATTAGGAAGAAAAATGTGGTTCAATGGGATTAAAGTAATTTTTTTTTGAATAGTAATGATTAAGTTTTATTAATTGTGATTAAAGGAAATTAGTGAAATTTAAGGTTAAATGATATTCTAAAAATATGAAAATATCTTGACACTTTTCCTACCCTTTTTGGATGATTCATGGCCGACCCAGACAATCTGTGGGTCAAATTGGGGACCCCATGGAGCCACATGGGTAAGTAAATGACATTAATAAATTTTTATTTAATGTAAAAATAAAATTGTCACAAACATGTGTTGTTTTACTAAAACAATTATTACATGGGGTTATATAAGTTAAATTTTCGACAATAAATATTCATTGGAAAGATAAAAATATTTACTACATCATGGTAATTTATTTCTAATTTTTAGACATTATATAAATAAATTTATTTATCACACCATGATGATGGAGCAATTAACTCATTAATTAACGATTTAATTAAATTGAAACGATACTGTATAATCTAAGACTTACACTTGTCAAAAACCTATTGGATGAGTACATTTCGAACCCCTATCACATTATCTTCGAAATATATAATTTTTGGACCTTTGAAATCCGAAAAGCATTTCATAATATGGCAATATTTCATGACTTTCCAAGAGTTCCCCTCCTTTCCTCTTATAAAAGGCCCCCACCTCTACCACCTTATGCACACCATAAAATCCATTTAGCTCGGCCAACATCTGCCCAAACACTCCCTCAAATTACTTCTATTACTCCTTAAAGCCTCACATTGGGGAGTAGTCTTCCCACGGAAGCCTTTGGCTCTAATCAAAAAGAGTTACCTGATTTTAAGTTATTGTCTTCTATTATGTTCTTTTGTTTTATTTTTCTTCTACAACCCCTTAAACTCTTTTTATTCAGTTATTTTGTAACATAAACAGTATATTCAATATAATAGGATGTTTTTAGAAGAAGAATTTGATTTACACTTACACACACCTTCGTCTAATGGTTAAAGAACATACTGTTTCTGTGGGTGGCGAATTACTGCCTCATGAAATGATGATTGTACAATCATCTTTTAACACCTCTCATGGTGGCCATTATGATGACACTATTTTCATATGTGATATATATATATTATTTTTATGTTTTCTTTGTGCTTCTGTATTTCTCATTTATGGAATACCTTTTTGATTTCCATTATGGGTAAATGTGATAATTTCATTTTAGGAAATGCGGACTACCGCCCCATCAAAGTGATTTGAATTTTTAATGCCACATGTGGGACGTATAAAGGATGGATTAAATGATATTATATATGACATTATACTGGAATTATAATATAACTTTATATCATTATAATTCCATTCTATTAAATACGAACTACTGTACATGTGTACATACGGCTTACCGTCTCCATGAACGGTGCATTTCATTTCTTACCTCTAAATGTAACGTAATATTATGAATGAATGTATATACTGGATATATATGATATATAAGATATCTACATCATGAATATAATTATGGATATAGTGGATATTTACCACATGAACAACTTGTAGTTATAAGATGTTTATTTTTCACTCAAGTACAAAAGATTGACAAAACGACCGTTATTAACAAAAATAATTACATAATGTTCATAACATGGTAATATGTGATATAAAAGGAATAATAAACATGAAAAAGGTTCTTAATCAATTATAAATTAACTCTAGTTTATTATTCAGGATGTTAATGACTGGTTTAGTCAAGTCGGACATGAGGTAAGAGAACTTCTTAACCCAATTTTCATTCTTCGGGTTAATTTCGTACTTTCAAATTATGTCATGATATTATTATGTCCTATCTTGTATTTTTACATTCTCAATGTGTTATTATAGTGAATACCCATAAAATATCTATTTTATTTAAAAAAATGATCTTTCTAATGGACTTCTTCTCAATCATCTTTCATTGGGGCATATTTTTTTTTATACACAACATTAT
The DNA here is from genome assembly GCA_963277665.1 of Viscum album. Taxonomy (NCBI): domain Eukaryota; kingdom Viridiplantae; phylum Streptophyta; class Magnoliopsida; order Santalales; family Viscaceae; genus Viscum; species Viscum album. The sequence continues at coordinate 1,517,372,520 of OY728163.1, forward strand.
TTTATACGGTGTATAAACCCCTTTGACTTTTACATTTATTCAAAAGAAATATTTTTTTACAAATAATTTTAATAAACTAATAAAGGGAATTTTTTTGTCGTACGTATGTGGAGACAATGACTACTCCGCCACCATGACCATTATTTGAATTTCACCTTCCTCTACTAGCCAGAACTTTTTTTGAAATGAAAAATAAATACCAAGTTTTACTTTTCTTTTATTTTGGTATTGAAAATGGTATTATTATTTCAATGTGTTGTATTGATATCTTGTGATTGAAATGTGGAAATGTTATGTTTCCTTTATGCATGTTTTATGTGATACAATTATGTTATGGTTTATGATATGTTTAAATCTTTTCATATAAGGAATGTGTTGGAATTAATAAGTGATGGGTGGAGCCCGCTATAGCTCCTCGATACATCGGCAGGTCTCTTGAGACAAACTACTGTCTTGGCACGAGGCCTTGAAAAAATCTTATTTGTAGTCTTATCATGAGGACTTGGCTACGTGGTTATGATAGTCTGGTATTCTGCATTCAATCACTATGAAAGTGGTTATTGATATTGCATGTGATTATTCGAGTAGTAGAATATCCATTGAATAAGTAAATGTAATTATTTAATTTTTTTGTTTCCATGTTATGATGAAGTTCATGTTTAAAAGGATTTTGTTTTAGTTATACATTTCCTTAAATGTTTATGTTTATTTATGAATGTTTCTGTTGTACTGTTATCCTTACTGAGCATCTGATCTCACCCCTTTCAATGTTTTAATTTTTTCCAAGATGTGAAAAATATTTTATGACTGACCTGCAGGGATAGTCTGAAGGGGATAATATTGTGGACAATGGAGACTATGTTATAGTGATTTTTCACTTTATGATGTAATGTAACATTTATGAATGTATCTAGTGTTTCCAAGGCTACTAAAATAATTGGTCTTTCGAGACTTGATATTTTGGGATCATGACAATGTTACACAATAATGCACCGACTCTGGGTATCTGGGGTCGGGGTGTTATAGATGGTATCATAGGAAGTTTAGTACTAACCTTGGAAGCTAGATTTAGAAAAAAACTGATTATAGCACATAGCCCTAAGACAGACATTGAGGATATAATAGAAGAACTTCCTAGAATTTTTTTATTATAGAGATTTTTCCAAGAAATACATCCATGTCTGGATATGAGCAGGTAGAGGCGGATCTGGCACAAATTACCTAGGGGTAAAACCCAAAAAAAAACTGCTTTGATCTATACTCGAACCAGAACTGGTGAACGACAATGGGCCTTGCTGCACTCTTGGTTATGAAACACCTGGGGGATATGCTTAGGATAATTCTCAATTTCTTTAAAAAACATTATGAAGGGTTTATGAGTATATACATCCTTAAAGAAAACATTTTTATGATTATGGATTATATCCATAAACTGTTCAATTTATGTTAAGTGTTTTACAAGTATGAAATTATGTATTTCGATTCATAAACTAATCTAGTTTATGACATTGTTTAGAAATGTAGCCTAGTTGATGGAATGGAAGCCATATCAATGAACGCACTCCATATAGGGATTTCCCTCTTACTCAAGATAATTATAGTGGAGCTCAAGATACAACTGCTGCTGATCAACTTTTCACAATACTGGGACAACTCACTTAGGTTATGAATAATAACCTTACTCATATGAAGCACCCTGATCCGCAATGTGGGGGATCAATGTTAGACCGCTTCATGAGGCAACAACTGACAACATTTAATGGGGGTACAAATCCATTAGTAGTTGAGCGACGGATAATATCCTTAGAGAAAATATTCCACACATTGGGGAGTAGCATAAGGGAGAAGGTTGTCATGGCAGTTTACCACCTCAATGGAGATGTCGATCAATGGTGGTTGCTGATTCCAAACACAAATGAAGATGAATATGTATCTAGTATAGAATGGAGGGAGTTAAAGGAAATTTTCATAGAAAAATCTTCCACATGACTGTCGAGTAGATATGGAAAGGCAATTCTTGAGTCTAAGGCAAAAGGAGGGAGAGAATGTTGCAAAGTATGAGTCTATCATTCCAAGGTTAGAGAGGCATGTTGTAGATTATATATTTAACCCAAGAAGTAAGATTGATCATTTCATTGATGGGTTAAAACCATTTCACCGTCGAGCATTGTTCTTGCAATACTTCTCGTTATATGAAGACATTGTCTCATGTGTTATTAAGATGGAAAAGGAATTCTCTAAGTCTTACAACTTTAATGAAAAGCAAGAGAAGAAGATAATGGTGGAACAAGATATAGATAAAGGGAAAAAGGGAATGAAGGATTTTCCATTATGCGATAATTGTGGGAAGAATCACCCCAGTACTTTCCTAAAAGGAATGGGAGTTTTTTATAAATGTGGAGAAAAAGGTCATCAGGCTTGTGATTGCAAGGGAAAAAAGAGGCTTTCAATGTTGAATGCTAAAATTGTAGGGAAATGGGGAATTATGAAAATTAATGTTCTAAGAGTCAGGGAAACTTACCTCAGAAAAGGCCAAGGGATCAAGGCCAATCTTATGTTGTTACTACAGTTGAAGTGGGATAATTAATGTATTGGTGCATTTGGACTCAAGGATTATATTCTCGTTATAATAATAATGTGATATATATAATGATTGTACTGCAGTACTTTTTGTTTTCATTAATGTTTTAATATGATAAAGGTAATCATATTTTTAGTATGTGACAATAAGAGAAACTTTACATTATTTGGGGAATCTGATGTTTCAATTGATTTTGTAATTTAGAGACCTTTTAGAGAAAGTATGGAAAGATGTATTTTGGATAATTATAAAGGTTGGAATGTATTAAGTTGAAAATTGGATAGTATTGTTTAAAGTTAAAACATTTCTGAAGATTATTTTTAGAATATTATAATAATATAGTTTTAGGAAAAGGACATCCTATAGGTTGGGCGATAACCCGTCGCATCAAACAAAGCTGCAGGAATCAAACCCACAACCATAGTGAGACATGCCTTTATTACCTACCACAAGCCTACATGAAGTCCCTGGTTATTATAGAATATTTTTCCTTATCTACAAGGTATGTGTTAATATTTGGAACCTTGTACGATTAGGATAAATATAATATTTTTGAGTTATATTATCTTTTTGAGTGAAATATGGGATTGTGGTAAAAATTTATTAAAGAATGAAAGTATACATGACAACTATGCATATTTCCTTACGTTCTTAGTAAATCTCATAAATAAATTCCTCAACTATATTAAAGGTAACTTAAAACAGAAATCTCGTTGGTTATCTTTTCCTACTGGGGAATCAATGATCGTTTAACCAATCACAAGTTTGTGGTTTTTTTGTAGTTAACTTCCTCCTAATACTATTTTCTACAACTCTCCATCAGACCTTGATGGTTTGTTTTTCCTCCACATCCATGTTTTCATATAATCCTAGTATGGGCTATCAAAGGTGACCTTTGTACTTCTCTTTCTTTCTTTTAAAGTTATATTTTTATTAACCGTATTTCCAATTTGTGTTTTCCACAACTGTATTTTCTATTTTCAACCTTTTATTTTCAAAGAAAATTTTTAAATTGCGAGGACGCAATTTAATGAAGTAGGGGAGAATGTAACACCCCATGTTTTCATGGTACGCTTCTCTTTGAATAATAGAAGAACATGTGTTGTATGCAACTTAGAGATTCTAACACACTACGACCAATCAAAGTAGTAGTTATGAATATTAATACCCACTTTTTTAAATTATATAAATTTTATATTTCAAAATGGACTTCATTTTTTTATTCGGAATATCAAAATTATCCTAAGTTGAATTTTTTGTAATTTTCTGAGAACTTCCAATTTTCTTTGAATAGAAAAAATACTTAAAAACGTCCTTTTTAATCAAAAAAATTTATAGTGATAAATTATAATATTTATTGGTTTTAAAGTATAATTAGAATATATTTTTACCATTTTATCCAATGGTGGTCATTAGAATTAATTTCACTTTGAAATTGGACATAAATAATTGTCAATCTTTTGATATATATTGTTTCTTAAAAATACTCTATTTGTTGTGACAGTGGGAATTAATTATAAAATTAATTAATGCAACTTATATTTTTTGAATTTTTTAAAATAGACACCATTTTTGAATTCATAATATCAATTATAGCTTTGGGTGAATTTTTGGTATTTTTCTGAAAAACATCAATATTTTATGAATACTGAAATCACTAAGTGGTAGTTTAAAAACTAATTTTTTGTGCAAATGAAACATTACCACTTCTGTGATTTGATTTTAAATAATTTGAAATACATGGTTTTCATTAGGAAGAAAATTTTGGTTCAATGGAATTAAAATAAATTTTGTTGAATAGTAACTTTTATGTTTTATTATTAGCGATTAATGTTAATTAGTGAAATTTAAGGTAAAAATGATATTATAAAAATATGAAAATATCTTGAAACTTGTCCTACCCTTATTGTATGAGTCATGGCCGACCACGACAATCCATGGGTCAACTTGGGGACCCCATGGAGCCACTTGGGTAAGAGAATGACATTAATAACTTTTCATTTAAAGTAAAAATAAAATTATCACAAACATGTGTTGTTTTACTAAAACAATTACTACATGCGGTTAAATAAGTTAAAAATTAAACTATAAATATTCATTGGAATGATAATAATATCTAATACATCATGGTAATTGTTTTATAATTTTTATACCTTAAATAAATAAATTTATTTATCACACCATGATGATTCAGCGATTACCACATTAATTATCGATTTAAATAAAATGAAAAGATAATGTAAAATCTAAGACATAAACTTGTCAAAAACATATTGTATGAGTCTATTTAGAACCCTTAGCACCATATATTTGAAATATATAATTTTGGGACCTTTGAAATATGAAAATCATTTCATAATAATGCATCATTTCTTGACTTTCCAAGAGGTCCCCTCCTCTCCTCTTATAAAGGGCCCCCACCTCTACCACCTCATTCACACCATCAAAGCCATTTTGCTTGGCCAAACTCTGACCAAATACTCTCTAAACTGCCCTATCTTACTCCTAGAAGCCTCACATTTGGCAGAAGTCTTCCGAAGGAAGCCTTTGGCTCAAATCAAAAAAAGTTACCCGGTTTTAAGGTAATCTCTTCTCTTGTGTTCTTTTGTTTTATTTTGCTTCTCCAACCCCTTAAACTATTTTTATTCCTTTATTTTGTAATAAAACCAGTATATTAAATATACTAGGATGTGTTTAGGAAAAGTATTTTATTTACACTTACACACACCTTCGTCTAATGGTTAAAGAACATACTGTTTCTGTGGGTGGCGAATTACTGCCTCACGAAACGAGGATTGTAAAATCTTCTTTTAACACCTCTCATGGTGGCCATTATGATGAAAATATTTTCATTATGATATATATATTATTTTTAAGTTTTCATTATGCTTCTGTATTTCTCATTTATGGCATACCTTTATGATTTCCATTATGGGTAAACGCGATAATTTCATTTTAGGAAGGGCGGACTACCGCCCCCTCAAAGTGATATGAATCGTTAATGCCATATGTGGAGAATATAAAGGATGGAGTAAATGATATTATATATTATATTATACTGGAATTATAATATACATTTATATCATTATGATTCTATTCCATTAAATATAAAATAGAAATTAAAGTAGCGTTCATGTGTACGTACGACTTACCGTCTCCATGAACGGTGCATTTCATTTCTTACCTCTAAATGTTACATAATATTATGATTGAATGTATATACTAGATATATATGATATATATCATATCTACATCCTGAATATATTTATGGATATAATGGATATTTTACCACATGAACAACATGTAATTATAAGAAGTTTATTTTTGACTCAAGCACCAAAGATCAACAAAACGACCATTACTAACAAAAAGTATTACATATTGTTCATAACATGGTAATAAGTGATATAAAAGTAATAATAAACTTGAAAAAGGATCTTAAAAAATTATAAATTAACTCTAGTTTATTATTTAGGAGTTTAAAGAACAGTCGAGTCAAGTCGGACACGAGGTAAGGGAACTTCTTACCCCAATTTTCGTTCTTTGGGTTAATCTCCTACTTTCAAATTATGTCATGATATTATTATGTCCTATCTTGTATTTTTACATTATCTATGTGTAATTATAGTGAATACACATAATATATCTATTTTATTTAAAAATTGATCTTTTTAAGGAACTTTGTCTCAATCTTCTTTCATTGAGGCATATTTTGTTTTATATGCAACCTTCTTTCATACGGTGTATAAACCCCTTTTAATTTTACGTTTATTCAAAAGGAATCTTTTTTATACAAAGAATTTTACTAAATGACAAAAGGGAATGTTTTTTTGTCGTACGTATGCGGCGACAACAACTTCTCCGCCGCCGTGACCATTATTTGAGTTTCAGCTTCCTCCACAAGCCATAACTTTTTTTAAAATGAAAAATAAATACCAAGTTTGACTTTTCTTTTATTTTGGTATTGAAAATAGTTTTATTATATCAATGTGTTTTATTGATATCTTGTGATTGAAATGTGGAAATGTTATGTTTCCCTTATCCATGTTTTTTGTGATACGATTATGTTATGGTTTATGAAATGTTTAAAACATTTCATATAAGGAATTATTTGGACTCAATAAGTGACGGGTGGAGCCCACTATTGCTCCTCGATGCATCGGTAGGTCTCATGAGACAAACTAGTTTCTTGGCACGAGGCCTTGACAAAATCATTTTTTTGTCTTTCCCGAGGCCTTGAATATGTGGTTATGAGAGTCTGGAATTATTCATTCCATCACTATGAAAGTGGTTATTGATATTGCATGTTATTATTCGACTATTAGAATATCCATGTGAATAAGTAAATGTCATTATTTCATTTTATTGTTTCCATATTATGCTGAAGTTCAAGTTTAAAAGGCTTTTGTTTTAGTTATAAATTTCCTTAAATGTTTATTTTTATTTATGAATGTTTTTTCTGTATTGTTATCCTTACTGAGCATATGAGCTCATCCCTTTCAATGTTTTAATTTTTCCCAAGATGTGAAGAAATATTTTATGACTGACCTACAGGGATAGTCTGAAGGGGATAAGAGTGTGGACTATGGAGACTATGTTATTGTAATTTTTCACTTTACGATGTGATGTAACATTTAAGAATGTATCTAGTGTTTCCAGGGCTACAAAACTAATCGGTATTTTGAGACTTGATCTTTTGTGATCATGCAAATGTTATGCAATAATGCACCGACTCTGGGCAACTGGGGTCGAGGCGTTACAAGTTTCATTAAGACGATTACCTTCTCATAGAGAAACCTCTATTACATCTCCTATTAAGGAACCTAGGTTTAGTATATTTGGAATTAAAAATATATAATGTGTCAAATGAGGTTGATGAGATATTGTTTGTATTTTTTCGAGCCAAAGGGCTTGATATCTATGAATAAGTGAGGGGAATGAGTTCCCTTTTATAATTCAGAAGTGGCATTTTTTGTAAATACTCTAAATAATTCAATAATAGGAAGTCACTCTCACCCAAAGTGACCCAAAAATTGATAAATAATGTATTACTGTTAATTGTTTTCCATTCCTCCAACACATAAAAATAAACATTCTTTAAAAAAAATTCCCTCTATCCTCAAAGTTTACTTACTTTTACCATTTTATTTTTCACCATGGTAACTATTTTTTTAACCTAAGTAATTTATCCAATAAGAATAAAATAAAATGATCCTTATTATATAATATGTACCCTACTATTCTAAATATTAAATAAACTTTATTAAATAAAAATTATATGTTTTTGGGAAATTAATTTTAATACAAGCGTATATAAAGAAGAAAACCTCATTCCAAACTTAACCGCATTAAATAATTTGTTACTAATTTCTCTAATAATAATGAGAAAAAATTAAGTTAACCTTATTGAATAATATTTATTATTACAATAAAAAATATTTAATTCATTTTACCGAATTCAATTAAAAAAGTGTAAACTTTTATTTTAAAGATAAAACCTAAAATTGTGTAAAAAATATTCTTTCATGAAATGCATTTTTTCAAGCATAAATGATATTATATTAACTCAATGTCTAATAATCATTATTATACGGTTTTAAATTAATTCATTAGGATATATAATGTATATATTTAAATTAAATTATTCTTAATTAAATTTGATTTTAATTAATTAAAACGTTCATACATTATTTTGATCAAGTATGTTCAAAAATTGATATTCATCATATGAAATTAGAATTTTTGTGATACGGAATATTAAAATTTTTATCGTATTATAGTATTATTATAATGTATGGTTTTCTTACTATAATTGAGGAATGGGTATTTCATGCTTTTAAAGAGATTGATTTTATTTAAATGAAAAAATATCATTAAGTATTATGATGTTAATTATTCCCTCCTAATAAAATTCCTCATAATTTCATGAATATTATATTATAAAAAATAGTTTATTTATTATTCATAACATCCATTAGTTCCCACATTTCTTCTTCCATTTTATGATTTCTCAAAATTTATTTTATCAGTCAATTCATCTAATTCCTCAATACATGCTATCTGTTATTAAGAATATCAATGGGATCTTCATAGTAATCTAGATCATTGTTGGCGCCAAAATATTGCACGAAAGGAAGGGACGAAAAAGAAGGTCGGCCCACTGCCTCGCGAAGCACCGACGCGAAGCACCCCGAGCATCGCGTTCTCGCGAAGCTCTGGAGGCGGTAACCCTCCGCGAACACATTTGATGATCGTGAGCCCTCCGTGAAGCTCGGGAGGCAGTAACTCTCCGCGAACTCATTTGACGTTCGTGAGACCGCCGCGAATCTCGGGAGGTGGTAACTCTCCGCGAACGACGCTGACGTTCGCGAGCACACCACGAAGCACCTGAGGCGGCACGCAAGTTCTACTTCATGGCGCCCCTTGCCTATAAATATTGGGCTCCCCCTGCGTCCCAAGGATGGAAAATCCGACCTTTCGGCTTCTCCTCTCCCAAATCGCGAAGAACCCTTTGCCCCCAGGAATCATGAGCTTTGTGAGGTACTTCTACTTCGCCTGACGCCTTCGCTTTGTCTTGTTTTGAGCCCCTCTTCCGAGAGGGATGCCCTTCGTGAAGCTCAAGAGCATTCGCGAAGGAGGGGGATTCCCAAGGGAACCCGGGCAGTCGTGGAGCGTTTATGCTTCGCGAAACACCCAACCTGTACAAGTGATCCCTATGCTAAGGAATGATCACTACACATCGCGAAGCACACTGTTTCGCAGCACCCTTCATCGTGAGGAACCTCTTCTTCATGAGGCAGTGCTCCGCGAATACTTTTCAACTTCGCGAAGAACCCTCCACTCACACCTATACCCCATGCTAAGGCCGAGGAACTTTGCTTCGCGAAGCACACTCCTTTGATTGGAAATTCCTCTTCCCGTGCGACCCTCCAGGTTTGCACGATGTGATTTCAAAGTCCCACGGACAATACCACTCGTAGCATTGCTTCTCCTAATGGTTCTTCGCATAGGCACACTAACGGATGTTGCTTCTTAGCATAGTCATGCTAACGTGGACCCCTCGATGGTTCTCTCCACAACCCCCCTTGACCATGGCCTTACTGGTACCTTCCCTCCCCCAAGGAGAAAAGGGTACCAGTTATGTATGTCCTAGGGGTGTGGAGTGAACCCACCTCATCTGAGCCACAGGATGTTAAACTGCAAAGCACTACGTCCTCAACACATGACGTTAAACTATGACCCGACCTCGTGCCTCTCACGAAGGGTCCCCCAGCTCGAACATTTTTTACGACACTCGTCTCCACGGGAGTGGAATCATCCATCCACAAGGGATGATATCCTCCTTATTGGAGTGGCGTATGTTCTCAGGAGAAGGGCATCCCTAGTTCCCCAACGGATGGCTGCACCCCTGCATCTCCGTACTTCCCCACTACCATGGTCAATGGAGGGCGTGATAGGGAAAGAGGCACCTCCCATTATTGGTCCCAAATCCCTCTTTCGCTACGCTTTGTCGCACTTCGGGCATCCATCCTGGAGTAAGTCCCAGCACCATGGGCCGCCTAACGCGTAAGCCCCTCTTCACTTCACACGGACACACCCTTCACAGCGTGATCGTCAGGTCCTTGCTGTCTCTTGTTTCTCACACCGAGCATGACTCACGTGGGCTTAGAGTTGGCATTGTCCATGACAATACCTCGTCTAGCATGACGTTAAACTGCATGCCCTCATCCAGCATGACGTTAAACTGAATGCCCTCATCCAGCATGACGTTAAACTGCATTCCTTCATCCAGCATGACGTTAAACTGTATGCCCATGTCCCTCATGACATTAAATTGCACATCCATTTGAACTACGAGGTCTTTGATCCATGTCAAGGCATGGTACGTAGGAAGCCTCCACGAGGTTCAAGCCCACCCGTCATCCAATTCACGTCGAGTTCTACCTTTGTCCATCATGACGTTAAACTGCCTTCTAGTCCGACGAAAAGCCATTGTGACCACCCTTTAAACTACAAGGACATTGATCCATGTTAAGGCATGGTACGTAGGAAGCCTCCTAGAGGTTCAACCCCCTCTCCCATCAGACCAAGGTCCCTCATTTACGTCGGTTCGCCGACACCCACTGCCATCCCGAACTACGGGGACTTTGATCCATGCTAAGGCATGGTACATAGGAATCCTCCATGAGGTTCAAGCCCACCGCCCGTCATTTATTCACGTTAGGGTTCACTCTCGTTCAACATGACGTTAAACTGTATTCCAATCCGATGGCAAGCCGTTGTGACCAATCCTAACTACGAGGACTTTGATCCATGTCAAGGCATGGTGCGTCGGAAGCCTTCACGAGGATCAAGCCCACCACTAGTGGACCCCTGAGTCTACTCTCACGTCGGTTCACCAATGAAACCCTTTTAACTACGAGGTCTTTAACCCATGTCAAGGCATGGTACGTAGGAAGCCTCCCTGAGGTTCAAGCCCATCTCCCATTGGACCAACGTCCACCTTAACGTCGGTTCGCTGACGAATTCCATCATCTGAACTACGAGGACTTTGATCCATGACAAGGCATGGTACCAAGGAAGCCTTCCAGAGGGTCAATCCCACCACCCGTCGGATCAAGGTCCAACTTCACGTCAGTTTGCCGATGAGGCCCCTCTGAACTACGCGGTCTTTGATCCATGTCACAACATGGTATGTAGGAAGTCACCATGAGGTCCAACCCCACCACCACAAGGACCCTCCTGGTCCTCCCCATTCACATCATTTCGCTGATGATGCCCATCGGACCAAGGTCCACCCTCATGCCGGTTCACTGGCACCATCCCAAACTATGCGGACTTTGATTCCCTGCCACGGGGATACGTAGGAAGCCCCTTCAAGGCTCAAGCCCAACTTCACTATTTCCTTTGCGATTGTCCCTTTCCATTCCCCCCTCCACTTCATTCGTCTATCCATCATCCACCCTAATTCTCGCCCGCACCGTCATATCCCGATGAGACCATGTCGGTACGCTCCTCTTCATAGCCGCCCATGGGATGGTCCCGGTATCGGCACCCCTTCAAGGGAAATCCCTCAATACGATCCATTATAGCTAATGCTCTGATCGGCCTGATCGTTATCCGCTAGACATTAAACTCGTGGCATGCCCTGTGTTAAACATAGGAAGCTGAGGAAAACCTCAGATATGTGTCTATGGGATATAATTCCCCGTGCTCGATGTGGGATGCCTCGGGCTTCCATGCCCTCGAGAGGCCCTATGACCAGGGATAATAGACATACATGCCGGTTCCCCAGCATCCAGACACGCTACTGATGTCTCAACGTGACTACTCCCCCGACTGAAGGTTGCTGCCCTGACCGGACCCTTTGGAATGTCCTGATAGAAGCAGTGTAATTAACCAGCGTCCATGGAAACATGGCACTGGGAAAAGTTTCATGAACAGCGTATTAAATCTATGAGGGAGACCCGGACTAGGTGACGAGTTCTGAGGAGGAATCCCCAGAAGGAAGAACCGACATCCCATCATCCTGTTTCGATCAATGAGAAGACATCCCTGAATAAGGAGCGAATGTCGCCCGCCTTTGGAAAGCGGGAATGCGGGGAAACAGTGCAGCGCGTCCTCCTCCACAGACGGATGGATGCGCGCGCCCTGGCGAAAGCACCGGAAACAGAAATGGTGAACCCGACGTGATATTCTTCTCCTCAATGTGGAGATTAGTAGAGTTCGATACACCAGTATATTGACATGTCACCGGATCCAGATATCCGGCACCTGGTCCCGCCAAGAAAATAGCGGTCCTATCGTGAAACTCACCGGAAGTTGGGGCAGTAGAACGTGGGGCACTCCGTTCTACAACGTGTTGGCGTGGATCCTTCTTACAGGCGTGGAGAATAGAAGGACACTGGGGCACTGGTTTTCAATCCTTTTCCTTGTAGTACTGACGAGTTGATCCCTTCGTTTATCAAGAACCATGTTGCTGTTACAGATACACGATCAACGCCCACTCGCCTACGCAGGGGCATGGGAAACACCGCCACAGCCACCCCACCTGGCGCCGCTACCGCCATGATGGACGCCACATCGCGGAATACGGGGCACCCACGTCCCCTTTCCCCATCAGAGGACATCCAGCGAAGGGTGATAAACAACCTCGTACGCAGGTATGAGGAGGAAGGGGTCATCCCAACTCGGGATATGGCCCGCCTTGACCTAGAGGCATCCAGGTCCCGCTGTCAACACCGCCTTAACAGGCTGCGCAGGGAGCCCATGCTCCCCACCCCAACGTTCAACCGTTTCGGGAGCCTATCCCCGGAACTCCTTGACGACTCCTCGCCTTATGCTGATGAGGCGTGCGCCGTCCGGATGCATCAGCGCTGCCGTCCAACTCCGCAAGAAGAGGAGGCAGGCCATGCCCCTGCACCACCTACGCCAGCTCGTCTGACCCGACATCAGCACTGGGCCCAGGCTGAGGGCGCTCACCCAGGTTCGTCGACGTCAACAGCTACAGCGGCCCTAGCCACTGCCGACGTGCATCATGGAGTCCCTCCATACACTGAGCAGGGGCACTCCTTCACCCAACTAGGATCAAGACCCCAACGGCCCCACGGGCAGGCTGGGTTGACTCTCTGGGTTGCAGGCTCGAGTGGTGATCGCCGCGAACTAACTTGCGGTGATGTCCCACCGTACGAAGGCCCTCCCCGTACCATTTTTCCACAGAGCGTGGGCCTTCCCCGCTCTGAAGCTTGTTATGGAGGAATGCCTCATGCTACCCCCATCCCGAATGAAGACCTGCCCCGCGGTAGTGACGCTCGGCGCGGAAACCTTTCCCGCACCCACAATACAGGTTATGGAGTCCATCCTCCTGCCCCCGACCGCCGATCTAAAGGCACTATCCATCCGGTCCCTCTCCAACATGGGGGTCCTCCCTACGTCCTCTCTGCAATGGGCAAAGGTCCTCCTCGCCCGGGCAACATGGGGAGTGAAGGTCAGCCTCGCTCCGCCCGCATCGACCATGGAGGTCCTCCCCATGCTCTTGACAATTCCAACAGAGGGTCCGCCCACATGGGTGTTATACATGGAGGTCCTCCCCATGTACCCTTCAACATTTTTCCTAGTTCCCCTCACACCTCGGCTATCTCGAGCTAGGGACCTCTCTGCCACAACGCCATCGCCGCCCCAAGGCTACCTATTAGGGATCAACCTTGTCTCGAAGATCCACCCAGGGGTAGGAGAGCGGGTCGTCGCCACCACAAGAAGAGTCCTGGGAAGGCCTGGGAGGAGATCAAACCGGCTCATTTCTCAGATTCTGAAGCGGAATGCGAGTCAGCGATGGAAGCTTCTCCCCGCTCCTCCATATTAAGGAATGGGGCAGGAACCAGACGTGTTAGCCTCATTCTCCCGGAATGTGAGGTCCACCAGATTCCCACCTCTCTACGCAGGTACATCCAGGAGGAAGAAATCTTGGTAAGTCCGCAGGTCTCGACCGTACAATCACCACCATTGTCACCAGAGGCGTCCTCTACCTCTACCAGAGATAACAGAGAGCTATTTTGGGGGCCAACGGCGGTAGAGCGACGACATGACCTATCACCGGTATCCGCGACTCCTGTGCCGGAAGCTGTGGCTATCAGCCCAATGTATTTTGACATTATGGCCAGGTCACCTTACTCTTCAAAGGATGGCCCGGAATTTGGTGGGTAGTCAGATCGTTCGCTGTATTCTCCACCGTCGAGTTTACTATCCCAGAGGTCCGCCTCGGTACCTCTACCGGTCCCTCAGCCGCTCCCTGTTGACGAGTGGGGAAATACAGGGCCAGACCCCGAGTCTGAACCCAGGAGCTTATGGAGCATTCTCGCAACAGATTACTTCCCGGAGAAGTTATAGACAACGGCGGCGCTGAACTTTCACGCACCAGAGTCCCTTACCCCTGAAGAAGTGGGGTGATTTTGTCGAACCCTATAGGCGACACACTTCCTCTTTCATTACGAGCGGGTGGTGTACCCCAGAAGTCGAGAGCACATTGAAGAAATTCGCGAGCAATGCTGCCTGATCGATTCGGCCGCACTCCTTGTGGCCTAGCACCCTGAGTCGCCAGGCCGTCAGAGCACCCTTCAACGGAAATGTGTTCAGAGTTTCAATGTACTCCGAAGAGTCGTCAGGGAGGCTACCCCCCATGTGCATGTCTGTGGTTGGGGACACTATGCCGCTCTCCTCTTCGACACTATCCGACAGCAACTCGATTCTCTATGAAACATTGAGGACATACCCTCGAGAGGGGTCGCGGTCCACATGGCTGACGTAGTGGGCAAGGAAGATGATCATGAATTTCTTGATGGAGACTTACCCCCCGAGGGCGTACCGCCACTGCTGGACCCATCAGGGAGGGTTACCCATCAGCAGAGGAACCTGCTAGGCCTCCCTGTACCCACCGAGTCGCTGGTACTCGGTCGAAATACCGGCAAGAGAAAGGAGCACGTCGGAACTATCAAGCACTCTGACCCATCTACCTCTGTGCAGAAAACAGACGACGATCCTGAGAAGGCCACGTTACGCCAGTAGCTTGCTGAGTAGAAGAGGCTGGTTGACGAACTCTTGGCTGAGCGCACTGCAGAGTGGCGACCCAGCTATGGTAATCCAAGGCCGGGGAAGTAGGGGCAGGAACAATTTCCCCCCGGTGAGATGCCTCCTGGTAACCCTGATCATGCTACTTCCGCAGACAGGGCAGAAGCTGGAACTTACGGCAAGAGGGCACGATACGTCTCGCCAACCCCCCCCCCCCCCCCCCCCCGAACGACGGGGCAATCTGAAGAATCCAGTCCGGGTTCCCCCAGTCGCCCCACAGGTCGTTCTGCCAGTTGATCCACGAGCTTTTGAAGCCATCTACTGTGTTGAAGAACCTGGAAACGCACTTGT
The DNA here is from genome assembly GCA_963277665.1 of Viscum album. Classification (NCBI taxonomy): domain Eukaryota; kingdom Viridiplantae; phylum Streptophyta; class Magnoliopsida; order Santalales; family Viscaceae; genus Viscum; species Viscum album. The sequence goes on from OY728163.1 coordinate 1,517,388,016, forward strand.
GATTAGGGATCCCCGTCAAGACAGGGACCCCCACCCGGATGATCTTATAGCGGCACTCACAGCCCACCTCGAAGCATTAAAAACGTGGCAGGTGGCGGTTCTACCAGATGGCAATCTGTATCCCGCGTGGGTGGATGATATGCCCATGCCCCCGGGTTTTGGGAACCCCACATTCTCACCCATCAACGGGACAGGGGACCCACCACAGCACATGGCTCATTTTTCTTCCAGGTGTGGCCCCATGCTGGGGACCCCGACCCAGCAAGAAGCCGCCAAGCTCCGATGTTTCGTAAAAACATTGGAAGGTCCCACATTCGTCTGGTACAGCCAGAACCCTATCAAATCAGTGACCGGTAGGGAGGATCTCCGCCGGCAGTTCCTATACCAGTTCAGCTCCACCACGCGGAAGACCAGCATTGCACACCTCTTCAAGTGCATGCAAAGGCCTGATGAGCGAGTCACAGATTTCATCGCCCGGTGGAAGGGACTTACGTATTCCCTCGATATTCCACTGACTCAGAAGAAATTACAGACGATGTGTGTGGGGAACATCAAAACGGAGCTGGTACCCTCCCTAATTACCCAGAACTACCCTGGATGGTTCAGAGATTTCTCATATAAGGCTCAGCGCCTTGAGGAGGCTCTGCAACAGTCTAGTCAGGAACGTTCGTTGCCCCCTATGATCCCAGCCAGGAGGACCGCCAGTGCCGAACCCACTGCGGTGGCCCAAATAGAATCCCCTAGGCAGCTGGAATTACTGCCAGCGAAACCATCCCCGCAACCCCACAGAAGTCCTCCACCTCAAGCACAGGCTCCCTCCTAGCAGCGACCGCCTCAGAACTGATAGTTTCCCCCACGCAATGCGCCACCTCCACCTAGTCGAGACAATCAGGCGCCGCCTCCTCGGCAGGCCCCTCCGGCCCCCCATCAGGGCCAGTCCCCCAGGGCCCCCTATCCGAAAATAAGTCACCAGACTTATTCGTTCGATGAAATCAGGTCCCTGGCTACTTCCGATGTGCTCTAGAGTAAGGGATTGTGTGCCTGCCCAAGTACAGAAGGCCGATAGAGGAAAATCTCACCGATCACCCCAACTACTGTCCTTATCATCAGATTATGGGGCACACCCTCATGCAATGCTATGTGTTTAAGGACTGGCTTTAAGACCAGGTCAACAACAACATAGTCAGGTTGGGCCTGACACCAGCACATGTGGCGGGTGTCTTTGCAGGGTCAGAGATCGACAGCGACAGCGAAGGCGAGTGGCAGCAGGTTCCCAGCCGTGGATCCCGGAAATACGATGACTGGATGGCTCAAAAAACTGTCGTCCATGCCCATGGTATCTTCCGGGCATGCCTGAAGCAGCCGGAACCTTCAGAAGAAGTATCCAGTACCTCTACATCACCTTCAAATCCAACCACTTCCCAAAAGGGCAAGAAACGATGGTGCAAGAAGAAGCAATGCGCTCCGCCGGTGTCGTCGTCATCCCGCACACTTGGAGACTTTATTCCCCCCTAAAATGGGGATTCCTCCTAGAATCCGCCCGGTGGTGGATGAATCGTCGAGCGAAAGCCAGTGGTACGCTTCGGTTAACACCGTGGAGCTGGTAAAGACCTATATGACTCCAGATGAGGGGGAACGCCAGGCGAACCTCCCCAACATTTCCAACCGACGTCAACGTCAGTGGAATCGCAACCACTCCAGTCATAGAGGTACGTCAGCATGCAATTTCTGTTGTGCCGTGCATGCTACTGAGACCAGACAGTAGGCTCAGCGCAGAGCTCAGCACGCACAACCCCATATAATGCCCTCAGCTCTACATCCACCGTCGTTTGTGCTATTAGATCAGGGAGAGCTTCCTCGTTCGTATCACAGTCAGTCTTTCCTGGCTACAGGCCAGCCTCCACCATCTGATCCTAGTCCGACGACTACTCTCCAGGCTTCAACTAGTTGGCAGTAGGATGTACCCAGTACTAGTCGATCGCCGGTTCAACCGGCAGGACCCACTATGACTCCAAATGCCGAACGACCTCCTGTAGGAAGAGGTTCGTGTTTGGCACGAAAGTATGATGTCCTAAATCATCTGGCCGGTATTCTGGCAAGGATTTCTATCCTTGAGGCCCTTCGCCTGTCATCTAAAATGTGCGAGGCACTTGCCGAGGCCCTATGGAGCCCCCTCCAGTTTGAGACAAAGGTAGCAGCTTCAGAAGCCTTCCATACCGAGACAATTGAGAATGTCGATTGTCAGGCGGTTATCTCATTCTCCGGTGAAGATGAGGACCCTCCTATACAGGGGCATATTCACCCTCTGTACATCACTAGCCACTTCAATGGTGTGGACGTCTGTCGCTGCCTCGTTGACACGGGTTCTGGAATCAATCTAATTCCGACTCGGACGTTGCAAAAGATGGGTCTGTCTGAAGGTGATTTAACTCCCTCTGACCTCAGAATCCAGGGGTAGGACAGGACTGAGAAAACCCCAGTCGGCAAGATCCTCCTGAAGACTCAGTTCGGTGGCTTAATTACCAGCATCGAGTTCATGGTCGTCTCTCAGGACACCGCCTACAACGCGTTGATGGGTAGGCCATGGCTCCATCTGCATGCAGCGGTCCCTTCGTCGTATCACCAGTGCCTCAAATACTCACTCAACGGCCGAGTAGGCGTGCTCCAAGGAGATGTGTCTCCTTTCGCCTCTTGTGGGGCCCGCTATCTGGATGCTTCTTATTACAAAAGTAAGGATAAGAAAATCCTAGTAAGTGAGGATGAACCTGCCCCGGTCACAGGTGATCCATGGCCAAGCATGGATGATGCCTACATCCTCCCGATCCACCGATTGGAGGTCATGACCCCCGACATGGGGCAATGTTTTGTTTTTTCGGGTACATAAGGAAGGCATGTTCTCGTGTCCAAGCGACTACAGAAAATCACCTCGTACTCCTACATAAACCAGGCTCAGGTTATCTCGGAACCTCCTACCCCTGTACGGTACCCGAATGTCAAGCTTATAACAATAGAGGTACGCCATACGTGTCTCTTCCGCCAGGCTGGAATCCACCGACTCAGGCCGACACGTCACCACTTCTTTGATATCATCAAACGTGGCCCCTTAGGTCGAAAGCCAGATGGGATAGGGTCGACTACCTTCATTTCTATGGTCTCAATGGCGAGTGAGTCTCCTAATATGATAACCACTGCTGCCCAAGCCGTCACCAGCTTCCCCTCAGGCTTTGATAGCCCAGAAGTATCTCCTGTCGCGGGAAACCCCCCCACGGGTGGGGAGTAAGACCTGGAGGATGCTCCCCCTGCCTTTGAGGAAGGCGTCTCTACCACAGTTGATGAAATGGTATAGGTGAACCTTGGTACCAAGTCAGATCCAAAACCCACATTGATCAGTGCATCCATGTCCCCCGAGGAGCGGCAGCAGTACATAGACTTTCTCAAACGACACCGTGACGTGTTTGCCTGGAGTTACAACGAGATGCCAGGACTAGATCCCCAGGTAGCCGTTCACCGTCTCGGCCTCCCGGCAAACCATCATGGGTTTAAGTAGCCTCCCTGGAAGATGCACCCTTCTCATGGTGCTATGGTTGAGGCCAAAGTTGACAAGATTATCAAAGACAACTTCGTTAAGGATGTCTAGTGCCCCAAGTGGCTTGCCAACATTATGCTAGTCAGGAAGAAGAATGGGCAGATAAGAGTCCGCATCGGCTTCCGCGACCTTAATCCCCACTGCCCAAAGGATGACTTCCCACTCCCGGTGACGGAGTTATTGATTGATGCCACGTCCGGGTTCCAAGCTCTCTCTTTCATGGATGGGTATTCCGGGTACAACCAGATCCGGATGGCCCCGGAGGACGAGGAGTCCACTGCCTTCAGGGCTCCCCAAGGTACCTTTTGCTACCAGGTTATGCCATTCGGCTTGAAAAATGCAGGTGCCACTTATCCGAGGGCCATGCACCGCATATTCAAGCTGACTCTCGGGACGCTGGTGGAATGCTACGTAGATGACCTAGTGGTCAAATCATGTCAGCACCAGGACTTTCTCAAAGACCTCAAGAAGGTGTTCGGTTTCCTCCGTTCCCGTCACCTGAAGATGAAACCGTTGAAGTGTGCCTTCGGGGTCACCTCTGGGAAGTTTATGTTCTTTTTTGTTAGATACCAAGGTATTAAGATCTACCTAGAGAAGATCAAGGCCATCAGCCAAATGCCTAGCCCGAGCAACATTCGGGAACTTCGAGGCCTCCAAGGCCACTTAGCCTATATACGTCGATTCATCGCGAATCTGGCCGACAAGTGTAAGCCCTTTTCCCGGCTCATGAAGAAGGGCGCCGCCAAAAAATGGGATGAGGAGTGTCGGACCGCCTTGAAGGAAATCATGCTGTATCTGCTTCAACCTCTAGTTTTGATGCCACCCGTCTCCAGAAAGCTGTTGGTCCTTTACGTGACCGCCCTTGAAAGATCCCTTGGTGCACTGCTCACCCAGAAGAATAATGAGGGTACTGAGAACAGTCTCTACTATCTCAGCCGCATGCTTCTCGATACGGACGTCAGATACTCCCCTATCGAAAAGAGCTGCCTTTCGTTCGTCTTCGCCGTACAGAAGTTGCGGCATTACCTGCAGCACCATGAGGTGCAATTGGTCTCCCGGGTAGACCCGCTGAAGTACATCCTGAACCGCCCTATGCTGACTGGCCGACTAGCACGGTGGGCGGTGATTCTACAGCAGTTTGATATCATGTTCGTACCTCAGAAGGCCATTAAGGGACAGGCATTGGAAGAATTTTTAGCTGCCCATCCAACCTCCGTGGATCAATCCCTGGACCTAGTTTTTCCGGATGAGACTATCCTCTCAGTCGATCATGCCATCCCGTGTTGGAAAATGCATTTCAACGGTGCCTCCCGGAGCCCCACCGGTAGACGGCTCAATGATCCTATGCTCAACAGAGTGGGCCTGGGTATTGTCTTCATTACCCCGACACAAGTCGTCCTGCCATACTCATTCCTATTGTCAGAAGGTTGTACGAACAACGAGGCAGAGTACCAGGATCTCATCACTGGTCTCGAGTTGGCCCTTGAGATCAATGTTCCCCGTCTACATGTGAAAGGAGATTCCGAGCTGGTAATCAAACAGGTTAATGGAGACTACATCGTCAGGAAGCTGGAGCTTGTGCCATTGTTGGAGTACACCATATGACTAATGGCCCAGTTCTCTTCTCGACCAGAGATTAACCATGTCCCACGGTCACAGAACGGTCAAGTAGACGCCTTGGATGGCATAGCCGCGTTGCTCTCAGAACCCGAGCAAGATGATTTGATCATACATGTGGCACACCGGAGAGTCATTTCCCCCATCACCCAAGAGGACAATGATGGCCTGCAGGTTTGTCATCTCACTGCCAGACCCTCTACGTCAGGGGTCCCGGGTTCGTCAGACACAGTGGTTGAATCCACTCCCAACTAGAGGGAACCTTTTGTTGAGTATCTCCAAAATGGTCGCCTCCCGGACGACCGGGCTGAGCGCGAGCGAATCCGACGCCGTGCGCTGCAATTTACCCTCCAGAGCGGCCCCAGTCTTGAACAGATACTTTATAAGTGGAGATTCGATGGCGTCCTCCTCCATTGCATTCAAGGAGTATAGATTCCTCAAGTTATACAAGAGGTTCATGCCAGTTCCTGTGGCACCCATCAAGCTGGACCGATGCTGTCCCATCAAATCCGGAGGTTGGGGTATTCTGGCCCTCTATGATCCGAGATTGTATTGGGTATGCCAAGAGATACCACGTGTGCCAAGTTCACGCCAACTTCCTGTATCGGCCACCGACGCCCCTCCACCACACCAAGTACTCTTGGCCATTTGCGATATGGGGACTTGATGTAGTGGGACCCTATCCACCAGGAACAGCTCGCCAGTATAGGTTCATCCTGACTGCTACAGATTTCTTCTCCAAGTGGGCTGAGGCAGTTCCACTGAAAGAGGTCAAGGCCTGTTCCATCGTCGACTTTGTGAGCTCCAATATTATCCACCAGTTTGGGGTCTGTCACGCCGTCCTCACCGATAACGACACCAACTTTCGATCGGCTGAACTGAAGAAATTGTTCACCAAGTACGACATCCGTTCGAACCATACCTCCCGCTACCACGTGCAGGAAAATGGACAGATCGAGGCGTTCAACAAAACCCTCTCTATCATTATGCATAAGATGGTTGGTCAGAACAAGAAAAGTTGGTCGGACAAGCTCCCCAACGCCCTCTGGGCTTATCGGACGATGACTCACAACTCAACCTAGGTGACCCCATATTCCCTGGTGTTTGGAGCTGAGGCCATCCTACCCATTTAGATCCAGCTGCCATCGTTACGCACTGCAGTCTATGATCACCAGACATCAGATGAGGTAGCCAAAATCCATCTAGATGAATTAGAAGCATTGGACGAGAACCGGCTTCATGCCCTGCACAATCTAGAAAGGCATCAGGATAAGATAGTGAGGGCCTTCAACAAGAAGGTTCGTCTCCGCTCTTTTCTACAGGGAGACCTAGTACTGTCCCTTCGAGCACCAATGATTCCCGGTAGGAAACCTCCCATGTTAGAACCCAAATGGGAAGGGCCTTATATCACCCATAAGGATTACCCCAATGGGGCGTACTCCTTGGTGACCATGGATGGAGAGCGCATAACCCCTCCCACCAATGCCAGGTTCCTCAAGCGGTACTTCTTTTGATCCTAGATGGTCCCGCATGACCTTAAACTGCATGTTATGGTCCAACACGAACTTAAACTGTAGGGTCCTGCACGACCTTAAACTGAATCTTCGTCCTGCAAGATGATAAACTGCAAAATGATCCGAGCTCAATGACCATAAACTAAGATCTCCCCGCTTCCTTACTGCAAGACGTTAAACTGCAAGCCAGTCAGGCCATCCTGACCGAGGCTCAGCCTCAATCCCCTTGGCCTCCTCGGGCCCACGGTCCCCGTCTTCACTGCAAGACGTTAAACCGCAAGCTGGTCAGGTCTCCCTGACCACGGCCCGACCTCAAGCCCCTAGGTTTTTCCTGACTTACCCTCTTATGGGATTATACGGTATGGTGTGGGACTACGTCCTCATTCATGTTGGGTTACTTATTGTACCTTACATATCCCCAAATGAGATGCATCCTCGTCCCGCATGACGTTAAACTGCATCTCAAGAACTATGTGTGGCTTGATTCCCATCTTAATGGGATACGTAGGAACGTCGGGATGCCTCATCGTGAGCCCAGCCCCAATAGTTTCTCTTCCACTATCCCCCCTGGGAATATTTTCCTTGCAGGATCCTTGTGCAGTAAGGGGTTGGCTTTCTTATCCCCGCTCATACAACCCCGCTCATACAAGAATTGTAAGGGTCACACCATGTGACCACTCCCGTTCTTCTATCCTCCCACGTCCTCAACGCATGACGCTAAACTGCATGGCCTTCAAGAACTACATATGGATTGATTCTCATCCTAATGGGATACGTAGGAACGCCCAGACATTTTGTCTGTTGGCCCAGCCCAAAAGCCAAAATCTACCCCTCGGGTCAAGACATATAGTAGGGTGCACACTTTTTCCCCAACTCACATCGAGCAAGCCTCGACCCGGCTGCACATCCCCCCTGGATATGTTTGCCTCTTTCGTGGATGGATACAGCTATGCATCACCCACTCCACGACTGGGATTCCATCTTTTTTTTCACACCCGGAGGGACCCCCAAGAATGACCTAGATACTACGCCCAAGGGCTCTCCTACCGATACGGGCCAATGCCCCTGAGGGTTTTCAAACAACAAGCCGATACAAGTCCCGCGTGGCAAATTTGGTCAACGGTCGACGCTCATTTGTTTCTCCCATATCAGATCACCATAGGAACTCTGTGTTTCGAACATGGTCAACAGTTTCCTGGATCTTTGGGTCCACCCCGATATGTCCCAAACATCGAGTGCAGTGATTCGTTCTACCCCATCCCAAAGTGACAAACTTCCCTCCGGGTGGTGCTAGCGGTCGGGCACACGGCCCTGATTCCCCTATAAGGAATGTACGGCGTGGTGTAGGATTACGTCCTCATCCAAGTTAGGTTACTTGCCATGCCATACACACCCTCGGATTAGATACAGTTATCTCTTTCCTCATCCTCATGTAAGATGTTAAACTGCAAACCAGTCAGGCCTTCCTGACTGATGCCTGACCTTAGGCCCCTTGGCCATCTCGGGCCCCTTGGCCATCTCGGGCCCCTCCACCCAACCTCTTACCCGGGGAGTATGGTGTGGTGTGGGACTATGTCCTCGTTCACATTGAGATCTTGTACCATGTCGTACGCCTTCCCTCACGAGGCCCACCCTCAGGCCCCTTGGCCTCCTCGGGTCCCCGGCCCTCGTCCTCACTACAAGACGATAAACTGCAAGCAGGTCAGGCCTTCCTGACCAATGCCTAACCATCAGGCCCCTTGGTCTTTTCGGGCCCCGGCCAAAGTCCTCTCTTATAGGAGTGTATGGTATGATATGAGATTCTTCTTCTCATTCACGTCAGTTTAATCGACGTACCGTACACCTCCCTTGTTTGGCGGTATATTACTCCCCCCTCGTCCCGTATGACATTAAAATACATTTAGAGAACTATGTATGGCTTGATTCCCATCCTCATGGGATATGTAGGACCACCTGAATGTCTAGGATTCGGTTCCAGCCCCATCTCTTGAAAATATTCATCCCATCATGCCCCCTTGGCCTACCCTTCCTCCATGAGAGGATTATATGGTGTGGTGTCAGATTATGTCCTCATTCCCATTAGTCTCGTAATTACCACGCCATGTAACTCTCCCTCCCGAGTTGTTTTGTCAACCCCTTTTCGGCGGTTCACCAATGTGCCTAAGAGTACTCTGGTTTATTACCTGGAATGCCAAACTTTACTCAGACACGTCCGCACCCACTTTCCAGGCTTTGCATATCCCCGCATCAGGGCTTCCATCATCTTTCACACCTAGAGGGTCCCCCAAGAAAGGCCTGGATACTACGCCCAAGGGCTCTCCTACCATTATGGGCTAACGTCCCCGAGGGTTTCAGACAACAAATCGATAAAATCCCACATTGAGACTATGGTCTACGCTCGATGCTCGTTTGTTGTTCCCACCTCAGGCTAACGCAATATGGACGCTGTGTTTCCACCATGGTTAACAGTTTTCCTCTATCGCCACGCCAAACCATTATGCCCAAAATGTCGGGTACACAATTCACACCCTTCATCACATCATCGTTTCCAAGTAGAGTCTCAGAACACTTGGTACTTTTCCTCCGTGCATGTCTTCATGTTGGGGAAACAAGCCGTGTTAAAGGTGCCCTTCGGGGCTCTCTACCAACTCCCCTCTGATGGACACCCCAAGTATTGCGATGAGGATTCCCCCCTTGTTTCCCACACCAAGTTTAACTCACGTGGGATTAGGGATCAGGTTGACGTCTGCACTAACATGGGATGTTGTTACCATTCATGGTCCAAGCTCTAAGACCATAAACTAAGATCCATCTGGAACTATGTTCAGCTTGATTTCTATCCTCATGGGATACGTAGGACCACCCGGACACCTTGTATTCAGGTCCAACCAATTTAGGGAGCTAGTCTCTCCCCCACGTTTCACCTATTACATATATATAGGCCCCTCAGCCTAAGGTCTCCCTCTCCAAGTGGCATACAATGTGATGTGGGATGATGTCTCCATCAATTGTGTTTTATAACACCACGCACATTCCCCGCCTAGAATCCCCTCTGCTACATCTGCGCTGCATGACGATAAAATTCATGCTTGGTCCTATCACACGACCCTAAACTGTGACATTATCGTCCTGGTCGCACGACGAAAAATGGCACTTCATTGTGATGAACTCGTTAGAGAGGACATAACATTGGTTATTGATCACGTGCCATGCCATTTTTAAATGCCTATCACGGATTGATTCTTGTGGCGACACCACTGCCTACTACTTTAGGCCTGTCGCTTCACAAAAAAAACCACTCACCTTAAATAAAAAACAAGATTTATCAAATTCCGGTTCTTTTAGTGCAAGGGCCACACCTGCGCTCCCCTTTCCCCCTGGAACTAGTATCTTACCATGTCACCCTTCAGAACTACGTATGGCTTGATTCTAATCCTCGTGAGATACGTAGGAGCGCCTGAGCACTTCCCCGCGGGCCCAGCCTAACCTTTGTGTTCGGTCCCTCGACTCAAGCATTTCCCCAGAGAATGCATGGTAAGTAGGGATTAGGTCCTCATTAACGTCGGGTTTTTTTGCCATGTGTTCCCTGCTCCTTTTACCAATCCACGGTCCGAATTCTATGACCTTAAACTGAGATCTCCCTATGGGAAAAGACTCTTCTCCCCCTATCTAATACGTCTCGTTCTCGTATTCAGATGTGTTTCGAAAAAGATCCCGAAGTGTGGGATTTCCATACAGACATTCCCCTCGTCCCATGACCAAGCTTCGTGAGCTCTCTATTTGGATCCTCATCCTCTTCGACATCCAAAAGGACCGTCGGACGACATGGATACTAGGCTTAAGGGCTCTCCATGAATACTGGACCTAAGGGCCCTCCAATAGTTTCGGGACAACGTCCCTACGGATATCTAACAACATTTGTGACATGGTCCTGTGTTTCGAACATGGTCAACGGGTGACCCTCATTTGTCTGTCCCCATTCTAGGCTAATGCAATATGGATGTTGGGTTTCCGCCACAGTCAATAGTTTTCCTCCATCGTCACGCCACCATCATCGTGATCTGAATCTAGAGCGCCATGATTCCCACATTTCCACTTCCTCATGTTCAAGTGGAATTCCACCATACTCGGCTCTTTCTCTTCGCGCATCTAAGTGCGCTAAATGATCATGTTAGTGTCATTGGGCCGGTATTCACCGAGCGTCCCTTTTCCCTAACCTTTCCCTTTTTGTGTCGAGAAATTCCCACCACTACTTCTTGTTTCCCACACCGAGCATGACTCACGTGGGCTTAGTAGTTTTGGTGGGATGTGTACCAACACGACCAGGCTTCACATCGTCCCGCATGACGTTAATCTGCGCTTTCAGAACTACGTGTGGCTTGATTACCATCCTCATGGGGTACGTAGGAATGCCCGACCACTCTGCTTCGGGCCCAGCCTAATCCTCACTCTTGGTCCCTCGACATGAAGAGCCTACCCCGGGGGTATGTGGTGTAATTTGGACTCCAAGTCCTCATTCACTGTCACGACCCGCCCTCGGGGTCCGTGCCGTGACTACCCCAAGCCCGCCTTCCATAGGCCAGGGGCTGGCGACTAGCACCAAGGCGTAATTCCCGGTAAAAAGGGAAGGCATTGCCTTTGAAAAGTAAACACACACCACAGAGTAAATAAGCGGAAAGTAAACACTAAGCAAACAGAGTACGACTGAAAGTGCGGAAAAGTAAATGGGCCAGAATACAAACCCAAACTGAAAGTAAAGTACAACTCGAAAAGGGAAAAACAGCAACTGAAAAGTAAAGGCCGCAACTCCGAGCTGTCCACTGGAAATCCCACCTGAAGGGTGGGTACAGATAGCTCCTCTGCTACACGGGTCCCGTCGTCCGCTCCGAGCACGTCCCGCCCAGTGGTCCACCTCCGGGTACCGTCCCGCTCTGCAAGCCTCAGCTAAGGTCAACGCTGTCCGTCGTCTGCAACCAACACAACGAAGTGCGGGCAAAGCCCGTGCAGGGGTGAGTATAAGCTACTCAGTAGGGACCCCGAGACCCCTGAAGGTCTCTCAAATCCACAAAGGATAAATCACGAAGAAAAGTACAATCACGAAGTAACAACCGACACTGCTTAGGTATATGCCCATACATATACCTAAGTCATCAATTCAAATACACTCCAACCTCCGAGCCCAAGTACAACTCAGTCCACGCAGGAAAGTATACGTATTCCACATAGGAAAGCAAAATATAATCCACACAGGATTGCACAACACAATCCACACAGGAAAACAACAGGATTCAGCTCACACAGGTATACTTCTTCAAGGACGATAAAGATGATCACTGATCCATCTAAGTCGTCGGACCCACGAAGGATCGATAGGTAACTAACCCCCGCAGAAGACCCACACAGGATCGGGCTCACACAGAACCTGTAGGCGCTGGCTCACACAGAACCGCTGAGCGCAAGGACCCACAAAGGATCGGGCTCACACAGAACCTGTAGCACTGATCCACGTAGGATCGCTGAGTGCTGTAGTCGTCGTCGTCGAATCCACACAGGATCTCTGTACTGTCGTCGTCCAATCCACACAGGATCTCTGTACTGTCGTCGTCGCAGTCACAGTAGCAGTCGTAGCAGTAGAACAGTCGCAGCCAGCTCTAGGGTTCCCGCACACAGCAAGCTCGTACGGAGGATCCGCTTCACGAGCCGAGAGGCTGATACATCAACTGTCACGAAGACCGAAGTTGATGTATCCAAAAGTTCCGTATCGTCAACAGGAACTCAACGCAACAGACGGCGCGTCGATCGGACGCCCGGTCTGAGAGTTATTGGCATTTTCGTCTCCGGGGCCCGGTTGGTTTTTAAGGTAAAACCAACCCGACCGTACTCCACCTGCGTCCAAACCTCGGGCGGAGTATGCCAAAAGATCCGTCTCACTAAGAGGAACATTACGCGACTGACGGCACGTCAATCGGACGTCCGTAGCTCAAGATATGAGCGTTTTCGCTCCGAAGGCCCGGTTGGTTTCGTGAACGAACCAACCCGGCCGAACTCAAAGTAAACCGAAACCTTGAGTGCGATATACCGAAACGACCGTCTCGATCCAAGGATCGCGTTGCCGCAGACGGTTCGTCATTCGGAGGTCCGAGGCTCAAGTTATGAGCGAAAAACCAAAACTGGTCCGAAACGGGGGGTCCGGGTCCGGAACGACCCGGCCCGACCCCCCCCCTTGGGTGGCGCGGCGGCCGGCGGCGGCGGCCGGCGGCGGCGGACGGCGGCGGCGGGCCACGTGGCGGCGGCGGGCCGCGTGGCGGCGGCGGCCGCGTGGCGCGGCGGCGGCGGGCCACGTGGCGGCGGCGGGCCGCGTGGCGGCGGCGGCTGGCGGACCGCGTGGCGGCGGCGGCTGGCGGACCGCGTGGCGGCGGCGGCTGACGGACCGCGTGGCGGCGGCGGCTGGCGGACCGCGCTGGCGGCGGCGGCTGGCGGACCGCGCTGGCGGCGGCGGCTGGCGGACCGCGCTGGCGGCGGGGTGCCGCGGCGCACGCGGGGGGCTAAGCCCCCGCCCTTCCGAAGGCGGCGCGGCTTTGCCGCGCCGTTTGAGACAAAACGGCCCCCGCAAATGGGGGCCGGTTGAGTAAAACCGGGGGGGCTTTGCCCCCCCCTCCTTAAAAGAACCGCCCCCTCATTAAGAGGGGGTCTTGATGGGCCGGCCGGGGGTTTTAACCCCCGGTTTTTATGACATCCGGCCGGCCTGCTGGCCGGCCGGTTTTTACCAACGGGACCGGAATTTCCGGTCCCGCCCTCGACTCCCGACGCCGGCGGCCCGGCCGCCGGTCTTTCCTTCCGCCGCGGCCCGGAACCGGCCGCGGTCTCCTCGTCTCACCGCGGCCCGGAACCGGCCGCGGTGTTCGTCGTCCGGCACGGTGCGACGGCACCGCACCCCTTTCGCCGTGCCAAGAATTCTCCCAACGCGGCGCGACGGCGTCGCGTTCTTGAAATCTCTCCTCGGCGAAGCGCGACGGGGTTGCGGAAAAATCATAAGCATGTTCATCCGCGTGGTGCGACGGCACCACGCCTCTTGCTTCCACCCGCATGAATCAACATGAACGAAGGAGGGGGTTTCGGCCGTGTTCGTGCGGTCCGACTCCCCTCGCGTTAACAAATAACATAACTAAAAAGTCTCACGTTTAGTCATGCTAAAATCCACGATTCAGGAATGGAATAAAATAATTAATAAAAACATCCCCTACCTCGGGTTTGAGATTCAAAGAAATCCTCTACGTTCCGCGGAAGACGGCGTCGCGGAATTCAGGCGTCGCGGTCGTCGTTCGTCAAATCCGTTGACGAAGATTTACGTCCGATGCGACACGTTGTTGTCGGATCTTCGTTTGCCGACGAAGAAGGCCCGAGGAGGATGCGGCGTTCCCTCTTGTTGACACCGAGGACGAAGAAGAGAGGCGTCGTTCTTCGTCGGAGTTTGAGCGTTCTTCGTCAAGATGAACGTTCTTCGTCAAGAAGAAGAAGGTGGAGGAGGAGCTCTCAAAAGCTCTCAAGGGAACAAACGACAACCCTTAAACAAATAAGATTGCATCTTATTTTATTAACACACAACTCAAAAGAATTTCAAATGTTTGAAATTCAAAAGAGTTTAACTTCCCAAAAAATTAAATTAAGGGTAACTTAAGCCATTAAAAGAGGGGTTATGTATGTTGAGAGAAAAAGAAAAGACTTAGGGGTTCGTGTGGGCCCCACCACACTTAATCCTCCCAAGGGAGGTTAAGTGGGTGTGGGTCCCACTTCCAACCCCCCTTAGATAGGTTTTTAAATAAATTAAAAATAAAATTTGTATTACACAAATTTTATTTAACTTAACTGAAAAACCCCAAAACGTAACTCTCAACCCGCAACAAACGCAACTCCCGAAAAGGTCACATTAAGCGAATATCGGCGCTGCGAGTTCATCGGTGCCCTCGGATTTCATTTCCGAGCACCGGATCAAAAGTTAGGAAATCCCGCTCGTTCGTTCACTGAACGTACCCGAGCCAAACTTCGGAACTTAATTCCGGGCACTCCGGGCCTCGGAATCAGGTGCCGTCTGAAACCGCGTTCTTGTAAAATTCTAAAGAAAATTAAGAAAAAATTTTCCTTGAATTTTACGGGTCTTTACATTACTCCCACCTCAGGGCTTTACGTCCCCGTAAAGCTACATCAAAAACTAGGGGAAACCAAAAGAGAGTACTGAGCACGCATCTGAGCCTCCCGCTCCCATGTGCTCTCCTGGAGATTCCCGTGCCGCCATCTGATGCGCACAAGAGGAATCGATCGCCCACGCAGGACCCGCTCCTGTCGATCCTCTATCTCCACCGGGACCTCCGTAAAAGTCGCCCCATCGTCAACGTCAAGCTCCCCATGGTCAATGATGTGCGTCGGGTCATGCACGTATCTCCTCAGCTGGGATACGTGAAAGACGTCGTGCACCCGGTGCAACTGAGGTGATAGAGCCAGGCGATAAGCCACCTCGCCAATCCTGCTGAGAATCTGGAAAGGTCCGATGAAGCGCGGAGATAACTTGCCACCTCGGCCAAAACTCCGAATACCACGTCGAGGTGAGACCCGCAAGAAGACGTGGTCTCCATCCTCGAACTCCAGTGGCCTCCGCCTCCTATCAGCGTATGTCTTCCGCCGGCTCTGAGCTGTCCTCATCCGCTCCTGGATGACCTGGACCTTCACTGTCGTGGCCTGGACCATCTCCGGTCCCATCAGAGCTGCAAGATTTCTCCTTTGCCGAAAAGAGAAATCTGGTCTCATCCCCTGGATGAACCACATTCTTTGCCTAAAACAGTCAATCCTAACATGGATGATACTAATCCATACTAAGGATGACGTCGTAAGGCCTCGACGCTACTACTAAGAGATTCAACCGTTACTCTCGCCTCCAAGGGTTGTGTCACACTGTCGGCATCAGTGTGTGGTAACTGGGCCTCCTCCAGTAGATGTCTCACAAGTGAGGGTCAAGTCAACAGCCAAAACTGGAACCTCTTAGTAACATTACGATAGAGGACAGGAACGAAAACATCACAAGGTATGCGTCTTTTATTATTGCAGCTCGTAAAACAAGACGCTACACAAAAGCAACAAGGAACCAGAAGTACAAAGGATGTATCCACTAGTTCTGCTCCTGTCCATCGGCTCCCAGAGCTCCATGATCGAAGGCCTCGGCTGCCTGAAGCTGAGCTCTCCCCTGCGGTCGGGGTGGACCTCCTGGTGGTGGTGGTGGTAGAGCCTCAAAGCGTCGGCCACCACCAGCTACTCGTCCAGCTCCCCTGCCTCGTCCGCCTTCTCCCTGCGGACCGCCACGGTCGAACCTCTGCCTCTGCCTAGGTGGTTCCTCAACCGTCTGCTGCTCCTCCGCATGGCGGGTCGGGCAGTCACGAGCCATGTGGCCTCGCCCGCCGCACGCATAGCACTGTCTTCCACTCGAAAGACTGGCCCCGCGTTGTGTGCCCTGCACTGCTGAGCCAGTGCCCTGAGGTCTGGTCTGTCTGGACCCCTGAGTCATTCGTCGACTGCCTGCTGCAGATGACTCTGCCACGTGCCGCCCTGCGGTGGGTCTCTGTGCTGGTGTAGACTCAGCAAGGAAGCTCTCGATCAGAAGAGCCCGCTCCAGCACTCCTGTCTGAGTCGGTATGCTGAGGGAGATCAGCGATGCCCTGATCTCGTGTCTCAAACCCTGCTCGAAGGTTCGGGCCCGGAAGAATGGGTCCCGTACCATGTCAGTCGAGTAGCGCGAGAGATCGGTAAATCTCGCCGAGTACTGAGCGACCGTCATGCTGCCCTGCCGCAGCTGTAGAAGCTCCTGGATACGCACCGCACGAAGGGTGGCTGGGACGAACTCCGAGCGGAAGATGCTCTCAAAGTCCGTCCAAAGAAGAGATGCCTCATCGTGCACCTGGAGCATCAAGCTCCACCATCGTCCAGCTGCTGCGTGTAGTAGGCTCGCAGCGAGGATCACCATGAGGTCTGCTGGTGTCCTCACTAGCCTAAACACTCGAACCACTGCCTCCAGCCAGTCCTCTGCTGCCTGGGGATCCGTCTCCCCGCGAAACCTGGGCGGTCGCTGGTGCTGAAACTCATGCAGTGCGCTGAGGCGACGTGCATCGTCAGCGGCTGCTGCTGGAAGCATCGGGGGCTCGGCGGGTAAAGCTACCGCCGGTGCCACTACTGGCAAAGGGCCCTGCACCGAAGCCTCGTCGCTCGGTGGGCTGTCGTCTCGCTCGACTCTCGGAACCCTAGCTGGCTGCCGTCGTGGGGCCATCCTGAAAAGGAAACAGGTGCGCCACGGTTAGAACAGTATACCTGGTGAGCTGATATAAGTAATCACAAAGAAAACATGAGACTTTCATTAAGCAGATCAGTATACCCGGTGAGCTGGCACAAGTAATCACAAAGAAAACTTTGAAACACACACGCAATCAATGTTTTCGTGCATTAAGTCGGAAATCAGAAGTCAGGGTCCTGGTGTACGGATACGTCGGCCGCCGCACCAACACTGGACTCCCTGGACTGATAACCACACTCAATACGCTAAACATTATTGCTTCACATAGAAAAGATCAGAGTTCGCGGTAGAACCGAACTCCTCTGATACCAATTTGTCACGACCCGCCCTCGGGGTCCGTGCCGTGACTACCCCAAGCCCGCCTTCCATAGGCCAGGGGCTGGCGACTAGCACCAAGGCGTAATTCCCGGTAAAAAGGGAAGGCATTGCCTTTGAAAAGTAAACACACACCACAGAGTAAATAAGCGGAAAGTAAACACTAAGCAAACAGAGTACGACTGAAAGTGCGGAAAAGTAAATGGGCCAGAATACAAACCCAAACTGAAAGTAAAGTACAACTCGAAAAGGGAAAAACAGCAACTGAAAAGTAAAGGCCGCAACTCCGAGCTGTCCACTGGAAATCCCACCTGAAGGGTGGGTACAGATAGCTCCTCTGCTACACGGGTCCCGTCGTCCGCTCCGAGCACGTCCCGCCCAGTGGTCCACCTCCGGGTACCGTCCCGCTCTGCAAGCCTCAGCTAAGGTCAACGCTGTCCGTCGTCTGCAACCAACACAACGAAGTGCGGGCAAAGCCCGTGCAGGGGTGAGTATAAGCTACTCAGTAGGGACCCCGAGACCCCTGAAGGTCTCTCAAATCCACAAAGGATAAATCACGAAGAAAAGTACAATCACGAAGTAACAACCGACACTGCTTAGGTATATGCCCATACATATACCTAAGTCATCAATTCAAATACACTCCAACCTCCGAGCCCAAGTACAACTCAGTCCACGCAGGAAAGTATACGTATTCCACATAGGAAAGCAAAATATAATCCACACAGGATTGCACAACACAATCCACACAGGAAAACAACAGGATTCAGCTCACACAGGTATACTTCTTCAAGGACGATAAAGATGATCACTGATCCATCTAAGTCGTCGGACCCACGAAGGATCGATAGGTAACTAACCCCCGCAGAAGACCCACACAGGATCGGGCTCACACAGAACCTGTAGGCGCTGGCTCACACAGAACCGCTGAGCGCAAGGACCCACAAAGGATCGGGCTCACACAGAACCTGTAGCACTGATCCACGTAGGATCGCTGAGTGCTGTAGTCGTCGTCGTCGAATCCACACAGGATCTCTGTACTGTCGTCGTCCAATCCACACAGGATCTCTGTACTGTCGTCGTCGCAGTCACAGTAGCAGTCGTAGCAGTAGAACAGTCGCAGCCAGCTCTAGGGTTCCCGCACACAGCAAGCTCGTACGGAGGATCCGCTTCACGAGCCGAGAGGCTGATACATCAACTGTCACGAAGACCGAAGTTGATGTATCCAAAAGTTCCGTATCGTCAACAGGAACTCAACGCAACAGACGGCGCGTCGATCGGACGCCCGGTCTGAGAGTTATTGGCATTTTCGTCTCCGGGGCCCGGTTGGTTTTTAAGGTAAAACCAACCCGACCGTACTCCACCTGCGTCCAAACCTCGGGCGGAGTATGCCAAAAGATCCGTCTCACTAAGAGGAACATTACGCGACTGACGGCACGTCAATCGGACGTCCGTAGCTCAAGATATGAGCGTTTTCGCTCCGAAGGCCCGGTTGGTTTCGTGAACGAACCAACCCGGCCGAACTCAAAGTAAACCGAAACCTTGAGTGCGATATACCGAAACGACCGTCTCGATCCAAGGATCGCGTTGCCGCAGACGGTTCGTCATTCGGAGGTCCGAGGCTCAAGTTATGAGCGAAAAACCAAAACTGGTCCGAAACGGGGGGTCCGGGTCCGGAACGACCCGGCCCGACCCCCCCCCTTGGGTGGCGCGGCGGCCGGCGGCGGCGGCCGGCGGCGGCGGACGGCGGCGGCGGGCCACGTGGCGGCGGCGGGCCGCGTGGCGGCGGCGGCCGCGTGGCGCGGCGGCGGCGGGCCACGTGGCGGCGGCGGGCCGCGTGGCGGCGGCGGCTGGCGGACCGCGTGGCGGCGGCGGCTGGCGGACCGCGTGGCGGCGGCGGCTGACGGACCGCGTGGCGGCGGCGGCTGGCGGACCGCGCTGGCGGCGGCGGCTGGCGGACCGCGCTGGCGGCGGCGGCTGGCGGACCGCGCTGGCGGCGGGGTGCCGCGGCGCACGCGGGGGGCTAAGCCCCCGCCCTTCCGAAGGCGGCGCGGCTTTGCCGCGCCGTTTGAGACAAAACGGCCCCCGCAAATGGGGGCCGGTTGAGTAAAACCGGGGGGGCTTTGCCCCCCCCTCCTTAAAAGAACCGCCCCCTCATTAAGAGGGGGTCTTGATGGGCCGGCCGGGGGTTTTAACCCCCGGTTTTTATGACATCCGGCCGGCCTGCTGGCCGGCCGGTTTTTACCAACGGGACCGGAATTTCCGGTCCCGCCCTCGACTCCCGACGCCGGCGGCCCGGCCGCCGGTCTTTCCTTCCGCCGCGGCCCGGAACCGGCCGCGGTCTCCTCGTCTCACCGCGGCCCGGAACCGGCCGCGGTGTTCGTCGTCCGGCACGGTGCGACGGCACCGCACCCCTTTCGCCGTGCCAAGAATTCTCCCAACGCGGCGCGACGGCGTCGCGTTCTTGAAATCTCTCCTCGGCGAAGCGCGACGGGGTTGCGGAAAAATCATAAGCATGTTCATCCGCGTGGTGCGACGGCACCACGCCTCTTGCTTCCACCCGCATGAATCAACATGAACGAAGGAGGGGGTTTCGGCCGTGTTCGTGCGGTCCGACTCCCCTCGCGTTAACAAATAACATAACTAAAAAGTCTCACGTTTAGTCATGCTAAAATCCACGATTCAGGAATGGAATAAAATAATTAATAAAAACATCCCCTACCTCGGGTTTGAGATTCAAAGAAATCCTCTACGTTCCGCGGAAGACGGCGTCGCGGAATTCAGGCGTCGCGGTCGTCGTTCGTCAAATCCGTTGACGAAGATTTACGTCCGATGCGACACGTTGTTGTCGGATCTTCGTTTGCCGACGAAGAAGGCCCGAGGAGGATGCGGCGTTCCCTCTTGTTGACACCGAGGACGAAGAAGAGAGGCGTCGTTCTTCGTCGGAGTTTGAGCGTTCTTCGTCAAGATGAACGTTCTTCGTCAAGAAGAAGAAGGTGGAGGAGGAGCTCTCAAAAGCTCTCAAGGGAACAAACGACAACCCTTAAACAAATAAGATTGCATCTTATTTTATTAACACACAACTCAAAAGAATTTCAAATGTTTGAAATTCAAAAGAGTTTAACTTCCCAAAAAATTAAATTAAGGGTAACTTAAGCCATTAAAAGAGGGGTTATGTATGTTGAGAGAAAAAGAAAAGACTTAGGGGTTCGTGTGGGCCCCACCACACTTAATCCTCCCAAGGGAGGTTAAGTGGGTGTGGGTCCCACTTCCAACCCCCCTTAGATAGGTTTTTAAATAAATTAAAAATAAAATTTGTATTACACAAATTTTATTTAACTTAACTGAAAAACCCCAAAACGTAACTCTCAACCCGCAACAAACGCAACTCCCGAAAAGGTCACATTAAGCGAATATCGGCGCTGCGAGTTCATCGGTGCCCTCGGATTTCATTTCCGAGCACCGGATCAAAAGTTAGGAAATCCCGCTCGTTCGTTCACTGAACGTACCCGAGCCAAACTTCGGAACTTAATTCCGGGCACTCCGGGCCTCGGAATCAGGTGCCGTCTGAAACCGCGTTCTTGTAAAATTCTAAAGAAAATTAAGAAAAAATTTTCCTTGAATTTTACGGGTCTTTACATTCACGTCGGTTTCATATCTACCGCACCACACGCTCCCTGGATGCCCGGAGCATGGTATCCACTCTTATGTTAGGTGGGACGAGAAGAAAACTATCTCTTGTTTCTCACGTCGGGCTCGACCCATGTGGGCTTGGGGAATTATCGTCGAACGTCCTGCAAACATTGTAGGGATGTAACGAGGTGATTAAAACAGTGGAAATTGTGCACGCTATGGAATTCAAAACAAAGAAAGAAGAAATTGAAGCACAAAAGTACCAATAAATTTTTTTTTGGTTTGTTACAATACCCGGGGGTCGACTCCCCCCATGGATGGGTTGACCCTGTCAAAAGAGCGTTGCAGCTCCTCCACCCGTTGGCTTGTGGAGTCCAAGGCTTGCTGCCGCTGACTCATCTCCCGATCCTACTCAGAAGTGGCGGGGCACAGTTTGTCAGCCTTGGCTCTGGCCCTCTCCACCTCAGCCTGAATGGAAACCATCTTTCCAGAAGCATGCCTCATAAGCTCCTATGCCTCTGCCAGATGGGCCTTCAGCCGAGAGATCATCTCAGATTGTGCATTAAGAGAGGCTGGGTGCTCATTCGCCTGGGTCTGCAGCTATTGGACCTTGCTTTCAACCTCATAGAGCTTCTTGATGTTTGTCGCCTTCCTCCGCTCCCAGCCCACGCTGAGCCCACGATCATGCTCCTGTATCTTCTCAGCCATAAGATCTCGGATGAGTGCATTAGGACGTTGGGCATCCACTCCCCCAGCGCACAGTTCACGCAACCGCGAGCGGAATCTGTCCATTTCGGCTAGCCATTGCGGTTGGGGGTGTCCTCGATGAAGAGCGTGATTAGCTTCCACGACCGGAGGCAGACTATGCTGTTGTCTTCCTCGTCGGAGGCCATTTCGTCCAGTCTGCGCGATTGGCAGGCTTGTACATGAGATACGCCCACAATAAATCATCGGCATTATCTATATCTGGTGTTCATTCTAGTACGACATCTGGCACCGAAGCAGGCACGACTGGACTGGGACCGGCCTGTTGGTCCTCTTCATCGGAGTCCACCTCAATGACTTCGGGCACGACCCTGCTGGTGGTCCCTCCAGTGATGATGTGTGTTGCGGCTTGAAGAGATGGGGGGACTATCGGCCCCATCACTAGCATGCCCCTAAGAGGGACGCCACCAGACATCCCGACTAGTCATGCCGCAGCAGCCCACGCCAGTCGGAGAAATGTATGACAGAGGGGGACATAAACGTTAGTTGTCATAATCTACATATGACGACAAGGAAACCGGTAGAGGGAACTTAGAGAGATCGACCTCCTTGTGCTGCTCTTGAGCCGATACTGAGGGGACCCCAAGGCGAGGCCCTCGATATACTGTTGGAAGGTATGGAGATTCCGGAGGAGCCACCTCGGGTGCTCTGGTCCCACCAGACGCGGAACTGTATGCAGCCATAGGTGCAGGTTTTGAAGGTCCCGCATCATCACCCGCCGAGGGGCGAGAACGAGGCTTGCGAACAAGTTCCTCCTGAATGGCTCAAACATCGGTGAGAAGTCTATAGTGGCCCGAGAACGGTCCATAAGGAAAGAATTTCAGAATGCTACCTTGAGAGCCTCTGTGAAATCGTCAGAACCTGAGTCTTGATCTCTGACCTCTACCTCCTCCAACGGGCTCCCTCCTCCAGCCACATCCTCCCGAGAGGAGTCCCCTAATTCTTCCGGCAAGGGGAATCACTCCCTCATATTGGAAGCCAATAACTGTGGGGGGAAAGTTCGATTCAGCAGTACCCTCACCCGGTCTGTCATTGGGAGAGGGACACCACTGGAGTGAACGTAATCCTCTAGCTCGTCCAGGTATTGCTCTGCCTCCGTCGGAGACACCATGAAACCAGCCCAGACTGGGCCTATGCCCGGTAATTCCATCCCAAGGTGATTTAGGTGGGCCCACATCTCGGGTGGGCTGAGGAATTGCCGATTGACAACCCAAATGTCCCAGGCTTCCGGGAAGATAACATTCTCTTCCATGTCGATATGACATAGCCAATTCCCCGGATCCTGAGTGGATATCCTACGAAATACCCTCGGTGGCTGCCCCTCTGGATGGGCCTGCTCTTCCGGAATCACCGGATCCGCTGCTGCTGCCACACCCTCGGCCGGTGCGGGTCTCACTGCCATGGAAGCCCCGCTACCACGAGAGGCCCTAGCTGCCCTCCGTCCCCGACCTCGAGATAGAGGAGGCTCGCCGTCACCAACCCAAATAGTTGGCTGCTTCAGCATCTCCCCTGGGTAAGCAGCCTCCCAATTAATGGCATACTCCCTCAACAATCCGAAAGCGGCAGTGGATGGAGGAAATCCAATTCGCATCTTCTCATCTTCCCGTGTGAACATGAGCCACAACTGCCTCATCACACACGGGTTCTCCTCGTGACGTGCCTCCCAGTAGACCTGCGGGGTCAGCCGCTGGAGGCACCGGAACTGCCTCGCAAACCGATGCGGGGTGTACGGTTCACAGAGTGGCTCACGATCTACTCGTTCCACCAAAACTCCACCTCGAAAGTCCAGGAGGTAAGCCCGATGTTCTTCTGTTCCCCACCCGTCGTCAGTATGTATCCCTGTCGGCAATGAGAAGGGGTAGAAATTAAACTCATTCTCCCTCCACACCCGATTCATCAACATCGGCATGACTAGTTTGAACGGGAAGATCTCGACCGCATTCAGGATAGAGGGGTGGAAGTTTGATCCCAGCGGCGAAATAGGGTTTGGATACACATAGATCCCCCTGATGTGTGCTGCGATCCACCCATACAGGAGGTGGTAGGGCCCACATATCCTTGGTGGCTTCTTTCCCTCACTAATGTGCCGCAGCATTCTGTAAAGTTTGGCGAGCATTGGAATACCTAGATTGATCTGCTACCCCATGGCCAACATGGACGCCATAATAAACGAGCTGGGCCGCACCCCCATGCTTGTATCCCTCACCGGGAGAATCCAACCGCAAATGAGAGCCGCGATGAATGCCACCAGCCAGACTATCGGCTGTTGGTATGTGCTGACACTGAAACCCCAAGTCTTCCATTGGGTGTCCTCTAAGACACGCCAATACAAGTGCCCCTTACCCCATTGGGCCGCCCTCAGACAAGTTCGAGGCCTCGAAAGGAACTCTCGATTCTCTGGGAAATTCAGGAAGCACATGAACCATCTCTTAAAGTGGACATCCCTCACTACCTTTTTATCCTATCCAAGGACGAGTGCCATCAACACTGACCCCAGTCGCGGCATTTTCTCTGTATCCTCCCACGCGCTCATAATGGGGAGGAACTCATCATACATGGCCCCCAAGATCGGAACCACAGAAATCTGGTGGACATCCCACAAGCTGATGCCCACCTCCCCGTGATGCAGGTGAAAGGTATTGGTCCTAGACGACCATCTTCTCAGCAATTCCGACATCAGTTGCTTCGGTTGGTAAATGTGGAATTGGGAGGCCCATGCCGCCTCATATAAACCCACTCTCCTCATCTCGACCCCAAACTCCTCGCATGAGGCACCTACCCAGTAGGCCCATGCCCAGTCATCAGTAACGTTGCTGCCCTGGTGTAGGTCCAACTCATCTGACCATCCCTTCTTTGAATCCTGCAAAGCCGCCTTCAGCATGGTACGATAGAGAGGAGGGGACGTATCTGGTTACAGTGGCTTCCCGTCAATATCGTTCACATGGTTGTAGAGACAGTCAGTGGTGATGGGTGTGATGTCCTCCCGCGCATGACCATCAGCCGCCCTGAACCATTGGTGCTGACATGGTGTGCTCCTGAACCAGCAAGCTGGTTCGTCCCTACTCACCTCAGGGATGAAGACGTCATCCATCAACCCGAAGCCGTACAATGGAAGCATCTTACACTATGGATAATTCTTCTGACACTCTGATAGCAGATCTTTCAAAGAAGCATGGTCCGAGTGGCTGCGGACCATCTCCCCAAGGCCTGGACAGTTGGACATCTCATCCCAACGGGTGGTGTCTACAAGCACCCCCAATACAGCTTCTCAATGGGCCATTTCAGTTCCGGCACTCGAAAAGATTTTTTTTCAGAATGGATCGCGAAGCTGGATCGTGAAGACGGATCGCCAAGGACAGTCATGAGACCAAGCCGCGGAGTCTGTCCTAGGCCGGTAAAAATGAGTTCGCTTGGCGTGGTCGTGGAGTCAGAGACCTGCGTTTCGCCGCGAAGCTCGATACGCAGAGAGCAGGCGCGGAGTACGCGGAGCTTCATGAAATCTAGAGAACAAAAAGACAAGGAATTCGCGTGAAGACAAAAGTGGTCGACCCCCCTATCTATAGGCGGCGACCTCGGAGCATCGCGGCGCGCCTCACCCGCGCGGAGCAACACGGCGCGTCCAGATCCGTTGCCCCAGTCAGCACCGCGGGCCCTTTTCGCGAAGCCGCATCGCGAACCGCCGACGATTTTGGCGATTTTTCCTCAGACATCGACCCTTCACCCTCCGCGGCTCCAAGTCTGAGGGTGGGAATTTTATGGCGCCAAAATATTGCATGAAAGGAATGGACGGAAAAGAAGGCCGGCCCACTGCCTCGCGAAGCACCGACGGGAAGCACCCCGAGCATCGTGGTCTCGCGAAGCTCTAGTGGCAGTAACTCTCCGCGAACGCATTTGAAGTTCGCGAGCCCGTCGCGAATCTCGGGAGGCGGTAACTCTCTGCGAACGCATTTGACATTCGCGAGCCTACCGTGATGCTTGGGAGGCGGTAACTCTCCGCGAACGACGCTGACGTTCGCGAGCGCGCCGCGAAGAACCTGAGGCGGCGCACGAGTTCTGCTTCACCGCACCCCTTGCCTATAAATACTAGGCTCCCCCTGAGTCCCAAGGATGGACAATATGACCTTTCGACTTCTACTCTCCCGAATCGCAAAGCACCCTTTTCCCCCATGAATCATGAGCTCCGTGAGGTACTTCTACTTCGCGTGACGCCTTCGCTTTGTCTCGTTTTGAGCCCCTCTTCCGAGAGGGATGCCCTTCGCGAAGAACAAGGGCATTCGCGAAGGAGGGGGATTCCCAAGGGAACCTGGGAAGCCGTGGAGCGTTTATGCTTCGCGAAACACCCAACCTGTACTAGTGATCCCTATGCTAAGGCGGGATCGCTACACATCGCGAAGCACACTGCTTCGCAGTACCCTGTTTCGCGAGGAACCACTTCTTCACGAGGCAGTGCTCCGCGAATACTATTATACATTTTGAAGCACCCTCCACTCACACCTATGCCCCATGCTAAGGCCAAGGCACTTCGCTTCGCGAAGCACACTCCTTTTCTTGGTAATTCCTTTTCCCGTGCGACCCTCCAGGTTTGCACGATGTGATTTCAAAGTCCCACGGACAATACCACTCATAGCGTTGCTTCGCCTAATGCTTCTTCTCATAGGCACGCTAAGGGATATTGCTTCTTCACATAGCCACGCTAATGTGGACCCCTCAATGGTTCGCTCCACAACCCCCCATGACCATGGCCTTACTGGTACCTTCCCTCCCCCAAGGAGCAAAGGGTACCCATTATGTAAGTCCTAGGGGAGTGGAGTGAACCCACCTCGTCTGAGATGTAGGACGTTAAACTGCCAAGCACCACGTCCTCAACACAGGACGTTAAACTGTGACCCGACCTCGTGCCTCTCACGAAGGGTCCCCCCAGCTCAAACATTTTTTATGCCACTCGCCTCCACAGGAGTGGAATCACCCATCCACAAGGGATGATATCCTCCTTATTGGAGTGGCGTATGTTCTCAGGAGAAGGGCCACCCTAGTTCCCCAACGGATGGCTGCACCCCTGCATCTCTGTACTTCCCCACTACCAAGGTTAGTGGAGGGTGTGATAGGGAACGAGGCACCTCCCATCATTGGTCCCAAATCCCTCTTTCACTGCGCTTTGTCGCACTTCGGGCCTCCATCTTGGAGTAAGTCCCAGCACCATGGGTCGCCTAACGCGTAAGCCCCTCTTCGCTTCACATGGACGCACCCTTCACGGCGTGATCATCAGGTCCTTGCTGTCTCTTGTTTCTCACACCGACCATGACTAACATGGGCTTAGAGTTGGAATTGGCCATGATAATACCTCATCCATCATGACGTTAAACTGCATGCCCTCATCTGACATGATGTTAAACTGCATGCCCTCATGTAGCATGACGTTAAACTGCATGCCCTCATCTAGCATGACGTTAAACTGTATGCCCTTGTCCTGCATGACATTAAACTGCACACCCATTTGAACTACGAGGTCTTTGATTCATGTCAAGGCATGGTACGTAGGAAGCCTCCATGAGGTTCAAGCCCACCCGTCATCTAATTCACATCGAGTTCTACCTTTGTCCAGCATGACGTTAAACTGCATTCCAGTCCGACGACAAGCCGTTGTGACCACCCTTTGAACTATGAGGACTTTTATCCATGTCATGGCATGGTACGTAGGAAGCCTCCCAGAGGTTCAAGCCCATCTCCCATCTGACCAAGGTCCCTCATTTACGTCGGTTCGCCGACACCCACTGCCATCCCGAACTACGAGGACTTTGATCGATGCCAAGGCATGGTACGTAGGAAGCGTCCCCGAGGTTCAAGCCCACTGCCCATCATTTATTCATGTCAGGGTTCACTCTCGTCCAGCAGGACGTTAACCTGTATTTTTGTCCGACGGCAAGCCTTTGCGACCAATATGAACTACGAGGACTTTGATCCATGTCAAGGCATGGTGCATAGGAAGCCTTCACGAGGTTCAAGCCCACCAGTAGTGGAGCCCTGGGTCTACTATCACGTCGGTTCATCGATGAAACCCTTTGAATTATGATATCATTGATCCATGTCAAGGCATGGTACGTAGGATTCCTCCCTGAGGTTCAAGCCCATCTCTCATTGGACCACGGTCCACATTCACGTCGGTTCGCTGACGAATTCCATCATCCTAACTATGAGGACTTTGATCCATGCCAAGGCATGGTACGTAGGAATCCTTCTAGAGGGTTAAGACCACCACCCGTCGGACCAAGGTCCACCTTCATGTCGGTTCGCCGACGAGGCCCCTCTGAACTACGTGGTCTTTGATCCATGTCACGACATGGTACATAGGAAGCCTCCACGAGGTCCAAGCCCACCACCACTAGGACCCTCCTGGTCCTCCCCATTCATGTCAGTTCGCTTATGATGCCCATCAGACCAAGGTCCACCCTCATGTCGGTTCACAGGCACCATCCCAAACTACGCGGACTTTGATTCCCTGCCATGGGGATACGTAGGAAGCCCCTTCAAGGCTCAAGCCCAACTTCACTGTTGCCCTTGCGATGGTCCCTTGCCATTCCCCCCTCCACTTCATTCGTCTATCCATCAACCACCCTAATTCTCCCCCGGACCGTCATATCCTGGTGAGACCATGTCGGTACGCTCCTCTTCACAGCCGCCCATGGGCTGGTCCGGTATCAGCACCCCTTCAAGGGAAATCCCTCAATCCGATCCATTATAGCAAATGCTCTGATCGGCCTGATCTGTATCCGCTGGATGTTAAACACGCAGCGTGACCTGTGTTAAACACAGGAAGCTGAGGAAAACCTCAGATATGTGTCTTTGGCATATAATTCCCCGCGCTCGATGTGGGATGCCTCGGGATTCCACGCCCTCGAGAAGCCCTATGACCAGGGATAATAGACAGACATGCCAGTTCCCCAGCATCCAGACATGCTACTGATGTCTCAACATGACTACTCTCCCAACTGAAGGTTTCTACCCTGAACGGAACCTTTGGAATGTCCTGACAGAAGCAGTGTAATTAACCAGCGTCCATGGAAACATGGCACTGGGAAGAGTTTCACGAACAACGAATTAAATCGATGAGGGAGACCCGGACTAGGTGACGAGTTCTGAGGAGGAATCCATAGAAGAAAGAACCAACATCCCATCATCCCGTTTCGATCAAGGAGCAGACGTCCCTAAATAAGGAGTGAATGCCGCCTGCATTTGGAAAGCCGGAATGCGGGGCAACAGTTTAGTGCATCCTCCTCCGCGGACATACGGATGCGCGCGCCCCGGCGAAAGCGTCGGAAACAATCATGTTCCAATTATATCTCATTATAGGTGGTAAAATTAATTTCTTTTTACATTTACATACTTAAAAATGATATATGGAACACATCTGGTACTTTAGAAAGTCGTGGTTTCATTTCTAATTGATAATCCAAAACTCTAATTCATTACAGAATTTAAAAGGGCCCAATGTGCTGAGGGATCAAAATTCCCTTCCTACCAAACCTTATGACACCCTTCCATGTTGGAGTATGACATCTATTTCTATTTAATGTTTCATATAATTCCATTTTAATACTTGAATGGAAACTATTGTTATAGGAAAACACTATCATAGGTAAATATTGATCCCACATACCTTGAAATTCATGTGAGAATGACCTCAAAATGTCTTCAAAATTATAAATTATCCTTCTGAAATGTCCATCAGTTTGATGATGGTAGGTGGTTCCCAAATGAATCTCAGTATAAAGATACATTTTAAGAATCTTCCAGATTTTTTTTATAAAATGGTGACCATGATTAGACATAATCAAAATAGCTGAGCCACGAATTATTA
The DNA here is from genome assembly GCA_963277665.1 of Viscum album. Classification (NCBI taxonomy): domain Eukaryota; kingdom Viridiplantae; phylum Streptophyta; class Magnoliopsida; order Santalales; family Viscaceae; genus Viscum; species Viscum album. The sequence continues at coordinate 1,517,417,634 of OY728163.1, forward strand.
AAACTTCATTAATATAGAGCCTTGTGAGACACTCAATAATTAAATATTCTATTATAGAAAGGAAGTTTATAGAGTGTGATGATTTGGAATGGTGATAAAAAATTACCCATTTTGCATAATTATTCATTGGTGCCTTTGAAAAACCAGTGAATAATTATACAGTAATTTCATCCCAATTACACATAGGAATAACTAGAGGTTCCATGAATCCTATAGGATGTCATCTATCAACATTCAGTTATTGAAAAACCAAACATATGGACACATGATCATAAATTTTCCCACTTCATGTTATACCACCAAAAATTTTCTTTCAAATATCTATACATATTGATGTACTATAGTGTATAGAGAAATTTTAGAAATGACTGTTATCTAATAAATCAATTTTTATCTCAGGTATATATGGAACACAGAATATATTTTTAAATTTTATAACACCATCCACATAAATGATGTCTGCTAATTTCCCGTCATACATGGATTTAATTTTCTTCTTAAATTCACATCATTATATTAATAAGTTTTTATCTTTTCTTCTAAATATGGTTTTTATCAAATTTGAAAAGGGATTAATGTATCCCCTTCTTTAATAATTCTAATATCCATATTTAATAAATCCATGAACTTGGGATCATTGTAAATCCTCATTTAGTTCATTACCACTTAAAAAATTAAATACCTTATTTTCCTACTCTATGTGGTAGTGTATTGAGTAATCATAATCTTTGAGTAGCTCAAGCCATCACATTTGGATCATATGGAGATCATTATATGAAAATATAAACTTTAGGATTTTATGATATGTGTATATATCATGTATTTCACTATAGAGATAATGTATTTATATATTCAATGAAAATATTGTAGCTTCTAACTCAAGATCATGGGTTGGATAGTTCTGTTTGTGATTCTTTAATTGCCTTGATGCATATTCAATAACGTTATCATTTTTCATAATGAAATAACCATGTACCTTCTTCAATTCATCAATATATTTCAAAAACCAATCATTTATTAATGGTAGAGTCAAAATTTGAGTTTTAACCAATATCATTTTTAATTCTTCCAAACATTCCTCATATTTCTTTGTCCATATGAACGTAAGCGCTTTACTTGTAATCTTAGTTAATGGGTTATCCAATGGGACAAAATTTTAGATAAATAGTTAATAGTAACCTTCCAAACCAATGAAATAATATACCTAAGTTATTTTTTCAATTTAGTCCATTATTTTACTATCTTTTTCCTTACAAGATGAACTAAGATTCAATCTTCGAAGACAATACGTCCAAGAGATGAATCTTCTCAAAGCAAGAAATCACACATTCAAAATTTCACATACAATTTTTTTTAAGATTCTTAAGAATGATCTAAATGAGATTCTTATGATCTTTATAGATTTTAGAATTCACCAAGTAATCATCAATAAAGACCAAAATAATTATCATGATATTACATAAAAACTCTATTCATTTGATCCATAAAAAAGGGTGAATTATTCAATCAAAATGAAATTATGTAAACATGTATTGTCTTTATCATGTTAAAAATGTTGTCTTAGGATATATTCCTTAATTACTCTTAATTTATGATACCTATAATGAAGTTCAATATTGAAAAAAATATATCTCTATGAACTTTATTGAATAATTAACCAATGCGTGGAAGATGAAATTTATTATTTATCATAATATTTTTGATTTCCCTATAATTAACTCACAGCTTCAGGGATCCATATTTTGTATTAACTAAGGGAACATGGGATCCCCTTGGTAAAAAACTAGTTCAAATAAATACCTTATCACATAATTCCTCTATTTTTTTTATTAAAATCCACTAATTCCATAGTGTCGATCCTATAGGGATTCTATTATATTGGTCTCGTGTCAGGGATTAAATCAATGGAAAACTCAAAATCATGATCTGGAGGAAATCTAAGTAATTTCTATAGTATTACATCAATGTATTCCTATACAATAATAAAATAATCAATTTTAATAATAAATTCTCCATTCATAAATTTTTCATTCAATTATTCCCAAAGAATCTCATTTGGAAGATCTATGGGGGGTGGATCTAGACAAGATTTAGATGATGAAGTATCCTTTCTAAAGATAAAAAATTTCACAACTTCATCAAAGATCATAATTTTATTCTTCTTGTAATAAATATTTTTATCATATTTTAAAATCCAATCCATACCAAATATTATATCAAATTCAACCATATGTATGATAATAAAGTTATCAAATAGATTATGTTTATGTGTATTAATGGGGATTAACTAACACATCCTTCTTGCAATGAGACATCTAATATGAATTTTTACTAACAATTACATTCTTAACGTTCTAGGTAGATATCTAATTTTCTTAGAAAACATTGGAGTTATAAAATATTGAATATATACAAAACCAAATAATGAATTATCTAAATTTGAGACTGTAATTAAAGTATCTAGCACTACATCATTGGGTACTTCCTCCTCAGTTGTAGTTTTCACATAAGCTTGGCCTTATCCTTTTTTCCTCTTATATAGTAGATTCCCTTGGCACATATAACATTAGTTTGAATAATTACTTATTTCATTGTACCTTATGAATTGGATAAAAATGATTTATTTTTTATTTTTCATTTTTTACCTTATGACCCTTATCTATACACTTATAAAAAACTATAATTCCCTTTATTAATTTCCTAAGATGATTCTTTCCACATTTTTCAAAAGATGGAAAATTTTTCATTCTCTTATTCTTCATGGATGTATTCCCTTTTCCATAGTGCTCATTTAACATTATATTTTCTTAATTTACATTGAACATATAGGATATAGAAAATTAATTCTCTATTTTTATGGAATAGAAATCTATTTCATCATATGAAAAAAAATGTTTTCGAGACCAATTCCCTATAGAGGTTTGGATGACTACATCCAAAGAAATAGTCGATCAAGTAATCCATATTGCATATGTAATTTTTATCATACCCATATAGTCTTGAAAAGGTATCATCATTCTCCACAAAAGTTTATTATTCATTTTTTTTAATATAAAGAACTTTATTTTCATTTCATTTAATTTATCATGAGGGAAATAGTTTTTAATAAATATTTATTTAAAATCACTCTATTCCATGTGTTATATTTCCTTTTACTCTCAAGTATTCTGAATCAATGACCACCATTGATCAACATATCTTTGGAGAAAATACACTAAAAGTGTAACATTTTCATTTTCATCACATCCCAGGGCTATAAATATATTCTCAATGGAAATAATTCATTTCTCAACTACCATTCGATTAATATTCCTACTAAATTATGGTAGATTATATTGCATGTAGCGATCAAACATAGTAGAATCACACATTGGAATAATTGGTTTCTCCATTTGGTTGAGGTTATTTTTTATAACTTGATTAAGTTATCCTAATATATCCATGATCTTCTCAGTTATTAAACCAATTGCATTGGATTTCTCAACAGGTAAATATCTACATTGTCCGTGACTATTTATACCCTTCATTCTTCCCAGATCAATTTCTATACAATGGAATAAACTAGATTATCTCATAATATTATGAATTTTAAATCATAATGTATAATTCTAAATATTGTGTAAAATTGAAAATAAATTGAAAATTTATTTATTTTTAATTATGGAATCATAAAAATTGTTTCATTGGTAATAATATCATATCTTAAAAACTAGTTCATAAATAAAATTTAAATTAACCACAGTATATCCCCAAAGAGTGTCAAACTAGGTGAATAGTAAGGCCTATTTTCACATACTAGGCAACGCTCGAGTCAATCCTGACATGCCTTTTTTTGAGTGATTACCCCTACATACTTCTATGTCAGAACCATGTCCACTAATAGTGTCTAGATAGTGATGTATTTTTTAGAAAACCACATAATCTATTCCATACCAAAACATTCATAATATTTTACTATAATTAGATTTATTCTGAAAGTCTATCATAGTGACGTGTACCCTACTCTCTATTTTACCAAATCTAATTCCTAATTTTTTTCTAAACCTTTCTCTGATACCAATTGTAATGAATCCAACTCCAGTAACCTAGAGTTTATTTCTACTTTATTACATTGGTACTAAATACTAGGGATCACATAGAAAATTATCAATCAGTTTAGTAGTATTAAATAACCAGATACATATATGATTCCCATATTACATTGAAAATAAATCATATTGCATAAAAACTAAAATGATCTATATCCTTTAAAATCATTCAAATATTTCTTATTAATAAACTTTTGAATGGAAAAAAAATAAGGCTGAGATCGAATTCTCAGTAAGAGATACATGCAACATAATTTATCATGAGTAAAGAAATCAAAAAAATTATGTAAAGGTAAATAACTGAACAAACTTGTGATTTTATCAATAACTTGATCATTAAATAAAGAATAATCAATATGGAAAGCTAAATAAAAAACACACATTCCATTTAATCAATAAAATAATAATGAAATATATCTAGAGATAATATCAATGTGAAAATATCCTAGATAATAATAATTACTTAATTCTCAATTAATTAAATTATTAATTTTTGGATTTCATGATCTCATAGATAATGATAACTCTAATGAAAAGACATTTCACAAGATGGTTTTAAAATATGGGTAAAACCCTATTTAATTAGATCAAATAATTTGTCACGTGAGACCTTTTGATGCATTGTGGGCCTATATAATTCTGTTCCTCACCCATCACTACATGTCCAATGCATTCCTCGTATATCGAATGATCAGATTAATTCATCATCTATATTCCTTATCAAAAAATTATTCATATTGATTAAATAATATGAATTTATAAACATTTCCCCAGTTAATCAAATAATTTTTTATGTAAACACCATATATAGGAATGGTATATGATGTAAACAATAAGTATATAAAAGATAAATAATAGATATTTAAGGGAAATTAACTGTCTAATGATCCTAATAAAGTGAATCTATCAATAGAAAGTAAATAACCTCAAACTAAATTATAAATAACTTTTCATTAATCATAACAATAGGTTTTTTGGAAATGTTAAATATTTTGGTAAATTAAAGAAGATATAATTGATGGAAAGATATATAAGAACTGATTTAATTTTAAATATTAATCTTTAAATAATAACATTAATTTGATAATAAATCATCATGAATACGTATATATTCATGAAAAATAGCCAAAATTGTTAGTATATACATCGCATAAAAATAAATAGGTTCATAATTTCAAATTAGTCTTAATGGGGTGGAAATTGATATGAAATCCCTTACCTCATGCTTCCATTTGGTTGAAAATGATTTATCCTCTTGTATAATGGTTTTAATCAGGTTATTAATTTATACTAGAAACATATTCATATTAATAATATCATATATGATCATATTAAATAATTTTACCAGAAATATTTTAATAATACTAGTACTCACTTGTGTATAAACATGACATATTGGATTAATGGTTTTTATTTGAAAATAGAATGATTTTTGTTAAAGTTACTAACTAATAGTAATGTTTTGTAAATTTATAGTCATAATGTACTGGTATATTAAAATAGAATAAGAGTGGATAAATTATAAACACACCAATAAAATACTTGAATAAATAAATGAAATATAAAAATTAATTCTTGATTTTGGAGGGCGATTTCAAATCATTTTAAAAAGAATTCAAGTCATGATTTTTTCCATAGTGGGTTAGGAGTATAAAATACACACCATTAGAGGAATCATCTAACCCAAAATGCAAACATGATCTATAAAAATAGTAATTCATGTATTGTTATTCAAAATAAAAGAAATGATCATTGTAGAGGTAGTTGTAATAACAAAAAATGTGAACTAGGAAGAGGATTCATTTGAATACATAATGAAAAAACCAATATTTAATTGCACACTGGTTTATGGAGTTAATGTTTGTAGATGTTTCTTGGCTAAATGAAGTTGAAAAGTCTTTAAGAACAAAGTGTTGTTGCAATAAGTCTTCAACTTCATCATCATCCCAGAAAATCATCCTGCAGGTGAAAATAAAATTATTTAGATTAATAAATAATAATGAATATTTAAATATGAAAATCCAACCTAACTACTAAACAGAAAGTGGAAGTAGTAATAGAAATGTATGTTCTAGAAATGGATAGTATAAAGATCAGAGGATCACAAAATATTATGACCTATTTTATCACTGGACAGTATAACAAGATATAAAAAATTCAAACATTTTGTTTCAATAAAATTGACTATTATGGAATTCTTGTACTGTATAAAAATATATAATTTTTTTAAAATATATAAAATTGGAATCATAAATGAAAAGTGGTATAAAACATGTCGTGTTTTTATAGTATGGAAAAATAGGCAATGTAAAAAAGAAGGTAGATAACATGAAATATAAATTTCACCTATTTGATACATACAATAAATAAAAATGAACTTTGGCACATGTCATTAGAAAAGTATTTGATACATCCTAACAATTAAACATAACATTGGACCATGATTTGTTACATTATAACAGTGAACTAATACATTGTATGTCTATTAAAACTAATTGTTCTATATTTTCACAGTCCATCGAACATAGGATAGGAAGATATTGTGACCTATTACATCAGTACATTGTTTTACAAACTATTACCATTGAAACATTGTGGTCTAATAAAATTGAATAATCTGGGGGGGTTTATTACATACAAAGAGGGTGTTTTTTCACATTATACAAACAAAAAAAAAGAAATGAAATGAGGTATAAAACATATCATTTTTTTAAAGTATACACAATTAGGAAATATAAATTGAACAGGTATAAAATATGAAATATACATGGGTAAATTGTTTCTACAATGAAAAATGATATATTAATCATATTAAAAAAAACTAAGGATCTGAACCAATTTAAAATAAAGTGTATGTACGGAATATAGTGTAATACACATTTCACAAAAAATGGTAATTCAAAAAACAAAAATGAAAACTAATTAAATAGTGAAATTTATGTTTACCATTTGTTTTTAGCATCATATTTCAGTCTGTTTTTTCAGTTTGTCTATTTATATTTCCCTTCATTATTGTATGTAATTATATAGATTGACACGTTGTAGTTGTGGTTTCTGGACATGTATGGACATTATCTTCAAGACCATCATCATTATCAATATAAAATGACAATTTTTTCTACATAGAGATTATTTGTAGAATAATTTGAAGCTAGAAACTATAGTTGTTGAAATCATTGAAACAGATATCAATGATTTAACAGTAGACTATTATTTAACAGTACACAGTTATATATTGAAAAAACTATTTTTTTTAAATATTTAAAATACAAAATATCGATGTAATTATATAATGTGTTCATATAATGATGAAAATAATTTATAATTTAGTAAATATAACAGTTACATACCTGAGTAGAACACATGATTGGGGTTGAAGTATAAAATCTGGTGCCAATGTTTAATGTCTGAGGAGAAGACATAATAGTTTGATGGTCCTATCATGATATGTTAAAAGGAATACATCAGTAAAAAGATATTAATTTTTTAAAAAAACTTATTAAACAAATTGAAATATATTGTAACTAGATATAATCGACGCCACTACTTACTCCTGAAGACCCACTTCTTTGATCTACCGATATAGTAATGATGAAAACTGTATTGTTTTTTGATTTTTACTTTTCAAATAAAATCAGTAATAATTACACAGTTACTAGATTATGATTTAAGGTTTCAGTTAATACGTTGAATTACTTGTCATTATCATTGATAAAAACCACGTTGTGGTTGTTTTTTTCTGAATAATGATGACAGTTCTGAATATTGTAGTTTGTTACATCAATTGCTAAAAAAGTATCCATTAATTTGAAGTAATTCAATTTTGGAGGGAAACTGAACTCGTCAACATCCTAATTACAAAATGATATGAAATGTTAGTTGAAATATTTTAAAAATATATGTTGACATGATATATGAAGTTGTATTTACTTGTATCAAAGAAGCTCTCAGTTGTGCAGCTATTTTATGTATATATTCCATTACTTGTTTTTCAAATAAGATAACCGAAAATGAGTCAGTATTGTTGGTTACCATTATTTAAACTATAAATATATCTTAATTAATATTATGATCACAATATCAGTCTTATAGACTATTTCTCATAAATAGTTAGAAAGTAGCAGAGAGATAATAACTAATTTAAAAATAAAAAATATATATTATAACCTTGGAGTAATGCTAGTAGGAAAAAAATTATAGGACTGGCACCAAATGATTCAATATAAAATATACAGTTTCTTCATGAAGGAGTTTCATGATTCATAGATCCATCTATGGGTGCTTTGAATTATATGAATTGTAGCCATAATTAAACACCTTTTAGGCTATAGTAGATTGATTACATACTGCTATATAAATTATTTTAGGATAGAAATGAGCAGTTAATAACATTTCATAATGAAATCTAAAAAATAAGGATATATTGTTGACTTGTTAATAGTTTTTCACATCTTAAATGGATTTATTTTAATTGAAATATAGTATTCCTATTTTGGATCTGGTATTTTTTGGTGATGGATTATGTAACTGTAATGATATTATCAACCCAAGACTAATGAATGTAGAATAACATACATGGAAATAAATAGTAACAATATGCGGTTAGTACATTTTTTACATACAGATAGCTAAATAGTATAACTACACAAGTTTTAGTTGTTATAATGACACTTTTTTATGAAGGTGTCAACTACTGGAATATCTTGTTTGTAAAGAATTTTTTTGCAATAACAGTTTTTGTGATAATAACAAAGGCCAAAACGAGTTTCAAGTCATTATTGGAGAATGTACTATTGAAGTATAATATTCAAATAACATAGTAGAAAGATAAACAACAGTAAATGTAGATAGAAACCATACTGGCCAATCTTTTCACCGGAATGAGTTGTAATATCAAAATGGTAAATGGGACATTGTTATTTTCTACGTAACGTGACATTTCATTTGCAAATTCACCACCTAAATTGTAGCTAACTTGAAACCCTTTATGAGGAAATAAACTAATACAATGGGTAAATGGTTTTTTATAGTCTCGTAATGTATTAAGGCAACATAAATGACCTTTCATCTTCTAGCGTAATCGGTATCTTATGGTTATAATTATCCATAGATTGTAGTGGATGTGTGTATCATAGAACTCTAATTAGTTCTAAAACATAGAATACATATAGAAAGTTAATTTGAATAATATAAGGTTAAATAAAAATACATTATACACAGTAATTTACTATAATTCAGTATAAATAACTATAACTTTGAAGTAGTATTCAAATGTACCTATTAGATTTTCTTCTAGAAATGTTTGATAAATGATGTTATCAAATGAAGTAAAATGAAAACTAAAAAGAGGTAGTTGTAATTCACATGGATGAAAAAACATCTTTGATGTGAACATGATTCTACATGGATGTCTAGTTTCCAAGTAACTTCTTTGGTTTGAAGCTATTTATAATTTTTGTATAAGATAGCAGAGTCCTTCACCCAATAGTTGTTTGTACTTGGGGATAAGCTGAATGTTTGTAATCGTACATTAAATCTTGGTTCCCTGCAGATACTATTTTAAAATGTTTGATAGTATGCAAAGAAAATATATAATAGACAACTAATATAGTATATATATATATATATATATATAATTCAACTTGTACACAACATAGTTCATCATTAACGAAATAAAACACTCAGAATTTTTTCCCTACAGATTGTATGTGAAAATTTTTTAAAATAGAAAATGAAAACAATTGATAGATTATATAGATAGTGTATTTTTATATATACAATAACATGTATAGAACAAAGTTGATCAATAATGTAAAAAACTCAAAATTTGTTCCCTGCAGACAGTATGTTAATAATCCACTATATATACTAAGACTGGGTTCCTCCAGGCTGATGTGTCGCCTCCTCAATCTTCCACGTCCCCCATCTCACTTTTCCATTCCGGATTTACCCCCGTACGATCGCGTCCCTCCTCCAAACCTTACCCCACTCCGCCCGCGATTTGGATTTCACCGCTCCACCGAACCCTCTTTCTCCTCCTACGATTAGGGTTTTATCTCACCCCATTTCCCGACATCGCCTCGCGCATACCATCGCCGACCTCGACAAGCTCATCGGAATCTCTATTCTCCTCTCCAGCCGTGCTTCCATCTTCGGCTACTCTGACTACAGCTCCTCCGCTCGCGACTTCTCCACAACCGGCGACTCCTCCATCGGCTCTTGCACATCCAGGTCCTCCGCTCCACCTACGGTTCCCTTTCCATATAGTTCGCAGTGAGTAACCCCAGGTATAAACATTACTCCGACCGCAGTCGGCAGTTCGTCCACGAGCTTCATCCTTCCACCACGCATCCAAAATTTGTCGACGAGGCTTACGGTATCATTTTTCTTTCGGTAGGTTTTTCAATCAGCTACTCTTACAAAGATTTTTCTTCACATCTCTCTTATTGTATCTGTGCATCGGTAAGCATCTTCGAGTCCACTATCTATTTTTCTGCATCTAAATGTCTGCATTTTTTCAATCTCTCTGATCCCATTGGACCAACCTCCTCACCTTTATTGTGGCATGATTCGGCAACACGCACATACAATTTCCAACTCTTCATTCCCTGACCGCTGAGTGCTTCTGCTCGTCGGAAGTTCATAGACTATATATCTCCCGGTGTTCTACTGCTGAAGCTAACTGTCAAATTATCTCCATCGATTACAAAACCAACTAAGGTTTAACACCATGATACTACCCTATCTCGCACAAATACTTCTACGGTTGTATGAAAATACTACCATAAACCAGCACCTCAATTTTTCTCCACCTCACCCTCCTCCATTCTCCTGAAAAAAAACCCAAGGTTGGATTATTCTTTGAAAAATCCAACTCAGAAAAGGTAATATTGGTGATTCAAAACTCTGGTTCTGTATGAAATCAACTCATACAGAGAACTTCAGCTTATTTTTTCCTAATCCTTCATATTTCTCATGAAATATGAAGGATGTAGATTGATTTCGCTTTCAACAGAGACTGACTCTTATCCATTGTCAATTTTCTCTCAGAAGATATGGGCGACCTCCACCACTATTAACTTTGTTCGTGATTTTTAGTGTAAAAGCATCTGTCAACATACCAAGAATTTAACCCTTTTTCTGGTTTCTGATACTTTCTTTATTTGTGAGTGAACTAGGTTTTCCATGAAAGATTTCATGGTTTCAGATGCAGGTTGTGGAGTTGTGCTTGGTTGATTTAAATCGGGTTCACAAGATATAGGTAATCGCTAATTTATTTAATGCAATTGGCTTATTTAATTCAAAGTGTGTTGGTGCAGGTTATAATTGTTCAATTAGATGGTAAATTTTTGTATGTGATGGAAAAGTTTCACTATTTTTCTTATGCTGGAATAATTGAATTATTTCATTTAAAATCTTGACTCTTTGTGCACATGCATGGTTTCAGATGCAGGCTGTGGAGTTGTTCTTTCCGGATTTAATTCGGGTTCACACGATATAGGTCATCGCTGATTTAAATAATGCAGTTGGCTTATTTAATTCAAAGTGTATTGGTGCAGGTTGTCAAGGTTCAGTTTGATGGTTTCGAGCGCCTCAATGTGATTTAATTCAATTCATATTCCTACCTTCTAATTTGCATTGGATTTAATTCAATTCATATTTTTTTTAATTTTACTATGTGGCAGCAGATTTCTGAATGTTTGGGATACATTGTATATATCATTTGTGATACAATTTATAAATTGTATTTAAATTTACTTATTGTAGTGTATTGATTTCATCATTTTTAATAATGTCAAATTGTGCCCTATCAATATGCTTGGTCAAACATTAATGAGATGTTTGTTGTGTTTTTTCCAATATTAACTTATTTTCATTGGTACATGTTTCTAATTCCAATTGGGTAGGGGCATGAGGCTGAAGAAATACTTCTTTGGTACCACAACATGGTATGAAATTAAAATCATTGGAACACTTTTTATGATAAATAGTTTTTCTAGCATCAAAACATATGATATATTATTTTCTATTAGAAGAATTCTAAATGATTCATATTTAATTTGTAAATTCATGTTTTAATAATGACAGAAAAATGGTCATTGGAAGATGTTTTTTTCCATTCAACGTTAATAATTCAATAATCAAGGCAATGTTTCCTCCCATTGCAGAACCATACTTGACTAGACTTCTCATTGGATTTTACCCATTCATGGGGTCGACAATGGAGTTATCCCATCAAACACAAGCTGTGATGATTGTATTCATATAGTAATGATATTTATTGAATTTTTTAATATGTATTCCCTTACGTGTCATTGAATATTCTACATGCACTTATTATTTACAGAGCTTCGAAGTTGAATAGAATGGTGACATTTATTCTCATGCTATCCCAGTATTCAATATGTCCTCATATATATTTTTTAATTCAATATCATGTTTTCAGGTCTTCTAAAGTGGTTGAGAGATCCCTTTCAAATCTGGGAATTGGTGAATGTCTCAATTCAGTGGAAAAAAATCTTGAATCACCTCTGCTTATCCATTACTTTTCACTATTCAGGTGAGCTTTAAAACCAACAGTACATCACTCTAGACATTGCGTTAAGAAACATCAACATTCAATCTATCTTTATCAATTTTTTTCACTTTCATGTTGTCAGGTCTTTTAATGTGGATGAGGGCTCTCTGTTGATGCAACTTCACATGGGTGAATGTCTCCATTCAGGGAAATGATATCTGTCTACCCCTCTGCTTACCCAGGATTGGTCTGTGTTCATGTAAGTTGTAAAAACAGTAACCTAGGTAGGTGTTTTTTTTCACTGCCTTCTATTTTCATTACATCTTTGGATTAGACAATGTTGTTTTTTGCAGTATCAATTTCATTATATCATTTAAACACAATTCATTTTTTTGCATACAATTGACAATTTGTGAACATCAAATTACTGATTAAATAATTACAGTGGTAAGTATTTTTTGTAAATTATTGATTTAATTCATCTCTTAATGTACAAAAAACTGTTGATAGAGTTTTATGATGACGATGTAGGGCAATAGATAGATACAATGAATCCTGACAATGCAACATCCACAAGCCATGCCAATGAACTACATCCTCATTTAAAAGAAAACATAAAATAGAATACTTTATTAGGATATTGACATTATGTGGTGCATATGAAAGGTATCAGAAGAACATTATAGAACCTGTTCTTTTTCAAATTAGCTTATACTTTTTTATATCAAATTTTAACTCTACTTTTATTATAGGATAGAGGAATGTTGTTGTAACACATATAACACACACGATTATCCTTTCTCATCATTATAGGTTGTATATTGTTCATTTTTCCATGTTTCTTTCTTTTTTCTAGCATATAGACAGATTTTCTAGCATATAGACAGAATTTCCAAATCAGTTTCTGTTATAATTTTCACATTTCCGAAATCAATTTCAGTTAATTTTCTAGCATATAGGCAGGGGCTGGGTAGGTTGGAGGGGGAGGGTGGGGGGGAGGGGAGGGGAGGGGAGGGGAGGGGCATGGGCTGGGCAGAGGCTGGGAAGGTTGGAGGGGAGGGGAGGGGAGGGTGATGGCAGGGGGGAGGGGGCTGCTAGGGGAAATGGTTGGGCAGGGGGGGAGGGGAGGGGAGGTGAGGTGAGGGGCTGGGCAGGTTGGAGGGGAGGGGAGGGGAGAGGAGGATGGTGGCAGGGGGGAGGGGGTGCTGGGGGAATAAAGTTGGGCAGGGGGAGGGGGGGGAGAGGAGGGGAGGGGAGGATGAGGCCAGGGGGGAGGGGGCTGCTAAGGGAACATGTTGGGCAGGGGGGGAGGGAGGAGAGGGTAGGGGAGGGGAGGGGGGAGGGGGCTGCTTTATATGATACCGCCCAACCTATGTGCTACTTTGAATGTTATTATCATTCATGTCCATTTATATATTATGATGTATATACTTCTGTTGTGTGCTTAATGTCCATTTGAATGTTCTTTTTAACTTGGATATTTCATTTATGTCCATTTCTCTGACTAATTTTTCTGTAACCAATTTTCCTATTGAGTACCATTTGGTTTTATAAAAAAAGGACCATAGAAATTGGAGGATATCAAAATAAGAGGCCCAAGCATTCTTTCTATTTATGCACCAAGAGTTTTACATTTGGTAATTCTATGGGTGGCCATATTATGCACCACATGATGTATGGGTAATGCTGTTATTTTTTGACTCAGCAGTGAACTATCCAATGCTTTTATTGTTTCAAAATATATGAACAGTATTGGAATTCCCCCGTATTTTTATAGCTAAAACATTTTGATTGAACTATTCTTCGCAACTGGGGATCCTGACAAAGGATTTTGCTTAATTGTAGATAATATTTCAGAGTAGTGTGTCGTTTTATTTTGATGCACGTGCTACCTAATTAGATGTTATACATGGTTTGTTTATTGTTTTTATGTTTCTTGATCATTTTAATGTCACCCAATGTAATTACATGTCTTCTTTAATTAAGTTTTTTTATCACCATCTCAGGTATGTAACATGCAATCATCATGTTTTTAAGGTGCAACATCAATAATGACTAACTATTGTGGCTAAAGGATTTGATGTCTTCTCAAAGGTATGGTTGAATCCTTCTAAGACTTGTGATTGGTAATAATTTATTATGTTTTTCACTACATTATATATACACTGCAGTACCTGTTATGCCCAAATTTGAGATTTGTTATCTGAAAAACAATTTTTTCCCTCCCCCACTATCCCTCCCTATACTATATATACTTACATATATACATATATATGTTTTCATGCATGCATGTATTTATTCCAACCTTCCATGCCAATATATTTGAATTTTTAGTACAGATAGAGAAGTATGAAAAGGAATTCAAGGAACCCAAATTGGCTGACTTGGAAAACAAGAACATTGAAGAAAGTTCCATTCCTAGAGGTACCCACAATCATTCTCTACTCTTTATTGGAGAATATTCCTCCAATTCAAATGCACACAAATATTTGGGCTGTTCAGAGTTTTTTTCATTTCTCTATGACAACTACCACTACGATTTGGTCCCATTTATTTATAACATTCTGGATTCGTTAGTTTTGGTGGCTTCTGATGTGCACTAATCTCTTAGAACTAAAAAAATAGTCTTCCATGTCATCACTGTCAATAAAACAGATGTTGGCATGTATGAATGGTTTATGCTGAACCATATTACTCCTACAACAGTTTAAGTAAAAGTAATCTAATGTAACATTAAATGAAATTTAAACATTTCATTCCATACCAAACATTGAAAGGTTATTATAATTTCATTATTTAAATTCAACGTGCCCAACAACCATGAAAGCAGTTGTGTAGGTTGAGAGAATTTTCATAGCATGAAAAGGTTAATTTTTTTGTTGATATCATTTGAGATTTCAATAAAATTGTTAGTATTTATATTTTTAATGTGGATTATGTTGGTTGGGTGGGTTGGTTGGGTGGGTGTGTTCATTTTCATGCGGTTTTGTTACTTAGTTTCTTCCCCCTATAATAGTTTTCTGTACATTTATTTTCCTTTTGATTCCTCATTTATAATTTGATGATAAATTATGATCTGAAGTGTTATCTATACATTTTTTTCTATCATCATTTCACTTTTCATGTGAGGTTTAGTTTTTTAAATGTGACCAATATGTTTATGTGAATTTAATTTTAGTTTTTTTAGTGTAGAATTTTACTAACTACTGTGTTGTTGAACAGATTTTCTGAGCCTTGTCAAGGTGGTATTTTTAGAAGATTATGTTGGGATTCAGTGGGATTTTTCAACCTTATGAGATATTGATCTCAGGGGAAAACATGGAGCTGTTGAATAAATTCCAAAGTGTGGATAGGGGTGATATCTAAAGTGATATTAGACATACTTAAATTTTTTTCATCCCTGCATAGACAAGATTTAGTATTGATCAATTTTTTAAATGTCAACAATATGTTTATATGAATTTAATTTTAGTTTTTTTAGTGTAGAATTTTACTAACTACAGTTTTGTTGAACAGATTTTCCAGGCCTTGTCAAGGTGGTATTTTTAGAAGATTATGTTGGGATTCAGCGGGATTTCTCAACACTATGAGATATTGATTTCAGGGGAAAACATCGAGCTGTCGAAAAGATGCAAAAGTGTAGATAGTGGGTGATATCTAAAGAGATATTGGACATACTTCAATTCTTCTCATCCCTGCATAGACAAGATTTAGTATTGATCAATTTGCTTGGGATTATGGGATGAATGTATTTGATTTATATACATGGAGGACAAACATAATATGCGGCAATCACCTGATTTTAATTTTGATGATTATATTAACATGTGGCATGGTTAAAAATTATTTCATTGTTTTTTAAAAAATAGAATAGATATATATATAAATATAACATATTAATTGTGTTTACTTTAATATATATAGTTTTTCAACATTATTTTGGTGATCAAAACCTCAATTGTTATCAAGGGTATGCAAAATAACTTCCATATTGATGAATAGTCTAATCCATATTTCTCTTTAGATACTAATTATCTTTCAATGACACAACATGGAATGCATTAATGTTTCCTACTGATCCGCATATATGCATCGTTGCAAGCCCATAGAATCCAGTTAACCCTGGGAACATGAACATCTCTCTATTTTGCATTCCACAATTTATCTCAATCTCACCTCTTGCCTCCATCTCAGTCTCCACCTTCATCTTTCATTTCATTTCTGTCTTTGATTCCCATCTCTCCGATTGCATCATGTTCCATCTCTTCAAGCATTAGTCTTCAATCCATTTCCATTTGTCACATTAATTCCACTCACTTCATAGAATACCACTCATTTTTTGTTTTAAACATTTCTAATTTTAATATGATTTATTATGTTTCAAAATTAGTATTCCATTATTGATAATATGATTTTTTTAGAGTGTCGTGCAAATGCACGGGCGGAGTACTAGTTTGGATAATATTCAAGGAATAGAGATGATAGATGACATACAATATATATATATATATGTATATATATATATATATTGACACATGTATAGTACATATTTGAAAAATAATGAAAGAAACACTCATAATTTGTTCCCTGGAGGTATTTTGTTAAAATATTGGATAATACTCAAATAAAATAGATCACAAATGACATAGATTCTATATATATATATATATTATAACATGTATAGAAAAAAGTGGAGCAATAAATGAAGAAAACACTAAAAAATTGTTCAATGAAGATAGTATGTTAGAATGTTTGATAATATGCAAACAAATTTCACAGACAACATAGAAAGTATATATATATAAATATAATCTAACATGTATAGACAATAGTTAAGGAATATTGAAAAAAACATTAAGAAATTTTTGTTTTAACATAATCCCACATTAACATATACTCTAACATGTACAGACCATAGGATGAGCACATGAGGAAAGTCAAAATTTTGAAACTCAATGGTTTGAACGACTACATTGGAAGAATAGGGTTATAGTTAGTAAAGGATGATAAAATTTTAAAGAATATGGTAAACAATATTAGTAATAACTACCAATATTGTTACCTTCCCTTGAAATTACAATGAAACAACCTTCTCTTAAATACTTAATTAAATGATCAACCATAATATTGAACACTCAAGATAATATTTGAGGGGAGTCTACTGGATGAAGATTCTTATTTCTAAGATACTGATTAATATTATGCTATGTAGGGTTACATGTAATGGTCAAAAAAATCTATATATCCTACCTAATTATAAATAGGCATTGCATCGTGGTAATTATAGATCATATACCCTGTACCACCAATAAATTTTGAAGGTAAAATGATGCACTTCTTTTAGGAATACCCTTCTCGGTCACCTATAATAAATTCTTCTTACAACCCATTGTAGAGATATATCATCATTCACTTTTTTTTGAAGAGAATGAATGATAGTCGTTGAGACTCAATCATTGTATAAGCATTAACAATAAACAGTTTAAAAAGTCCTCTTGAATGTAGTAAATTTTAGGAATCATTTTCACGGAATTGCAAGTGAAAAAATAAGTTCTCTCACATTGTAACCTCCCTTAGTTTAGAACTTGTTGAAAAAGGAGTTGGGTGATGCAATATGGTTTGAACATATCCATCACTTCGACCTATTAAAATCAGGGGATTTATTAATGGAAGATACGATGGGTGTATCTCATCAATTCGTTATAGGTCACTAGTTTTGGTTTGTATGATTATATCCCTCTCTTGGTTGAGATCTTTGATATCACTGAACATAATCATTTCAATATCAGGATTATTTGGTATGTTATATGTTGCATCATTTGTTTCTCTTCTTTTAGGAAGATTTAGTTTTAAATTTGTCACTTTTTGATGATCAAGAACATCTCTTTCACTTCTGAATTGTTGAGCTAAATCATTGTTTTATGAATCATTTTTTTGTAGGTTCTCAACTATGTTGTAGTCAATATTTGATTTTACATTATGGTCATCTGAGCTCCTAGTAGTAGCTATGTTAATAAAATTTTTGGAATGGTCTAATAATGACGCCCATAGCTATTAAATTTAGAGATACCTAAATTCGTGAACCCTATTTTGATAGTCATGTGCGGTGTCATACTTGTATAGTTGTGAGAACCTTGGTGATTTTCCATTTGGTGGGCATAAACTACCTATGCGATGGTAGTTCTGTCCATCCAATCTGAATATACATGGAGCTAGACCCCTATTGAATGACTTATCGACCCTCCCACCCATTGATGTGAAAGAAAACATAAAATTGTAAATATGCATATGTTCATGGAATTTTCTGGCCTCGATAGAAGTTGGATTGAAGAGAATAATTTTTAGGTACTGGGAACACGATGGTAGTAAGTTCAATTAAATCTCTCTAATAATGTAACCTGTATAAAAATATGGGTTTTGTATGTTGCTACATTTCATATTTCTCTCATCGAACCAACTTAATGCATGAAAATATTGACAGACGTTAGAAGGGTCTCCAATATATGAATATACTAAGTGAACATTAAAAAACATAGAAGAAATTATTTATGAACCATAGTTAGTTTTTTGTAGTTTTTTCCTTTTTTTGTAGCATTAATGGGAATTCAATAACTACACTAACATGTGTTATCTGCAAATTTTTTTGTACTAAGATACCTATAGTATCCAACCAAATGTAACTTTATAATGCCAAAAAAAATAATACAGAAGTGACTAATGTCTGTATTTAAACATCTACATCAACATACCTGTATTGTATTATGTATGATGTATGACACCATTTAGGTACTCATGTGTTTCTGAATTCTAAAAATTTGATGTTTCATGAGAAAATGATTGTTTTCTAGCATATGTAAGTATTTTTATAAAACAATTTAGTATTCTATATTATATATATATATATATATATTAAACTGTCTATGTGTGATGTTTTATGGTTTTGTTAAATTTGACAGCATGCCTGTACATGATAAATTACTATAGTCCACATGAATAGTATGAGTAAATATATCTCAGTTGGTAGAGGAAATTTTAAGAAATGAAACTTTATTAATGACCATGGAAATATGTAAAATAATGAGCCACGCATACATTTTCAAGGCGGATGGTGATGAATCCAATATATTGTTTTCTCCAGTCACGACAACTACTAAAATTATCATGGAAATTATTAGATGATGATTAGCTCAGTTATGAGACCTACATTTTGTTCAGAGTATAACAGTGACATCATATATACATTAAGAAATTCTTGATTTTTTGAAGGCATTAGACCTTTTATTTTGCTAGTTCACTCTTCCATTAAATGTTTCCCTAGTTTCATATTGTTGATCCAATGTAGAAGAAGGAGTTAAGAACCACTACTTTTTGTTAGTCTATATTGTAGTTAGAAGTAAAGGGTTTTAGACAGAAAAATTTAAAAGGAACTGACCATTTATAGATTATGGTTTTAATGGAATTTGTATGACTCCGTCTGCTCCACCATTTGAGGACTGTGGTTCACTTATTGGAGTACCAGACAAATTTTTAGATTTCATCAATGAATTTATAATAGATGTAGACATTTTTATTGTGGTGATAAGAAGTTATACAATTTCTGAAACAATGTTAACAAATAAGAAATTTTAAACTGAACATAATAGTAAACTCACACTTTTTGTCATTCCATCATTAGTAGTCTCCTTTGAAACCATAAATCTCAAGAGTTTGATGGTCAATTCAAGTTTGGATTGGATTTCTTTATATATAAATGTCAAGGTGTGCAATGAAATCATTTTATGCAAATTGGACAGTGAAGGCATTGTAATATACATTGTGAAGGCAAACACCAAACTGGATAAAGATGTAATTTCATAGCATTATAATACTATTATAATGTGATAAATGAATTCAGAACCTATGAAATTGTGTAACATGAAACTAAGAAATAGTGGAAGTTATGTATTTAATAATATAAGATAGGCATACCCAGGTTGTATGACATGATATGGTGTATTAGAAACCTGAAAGTTCTATAATTGCAAGATGTTATGTAAGCAGTGATATTAGAGTTCAATGATGTTGTATTGGTCATAGTAGTACCAATTTACTAGAATATATATGGTAACCTAAAATTACATAACTATTGATGATGAATACATTATTTTAAAAACAATCCTCTAATAGGCAATTAAAAATTAGACTGCCTAAATGAAGGAATAGTTTTGTCATAAAATATAATTGAATGAATAATTGATCCTGAATTCCCTAAGAAGTAGTTTCCCCAGAGAAGAATATGATCCGTTATAAAGAGAAATGGGTCATGAAGATCTTGGTAACTGTAATATGCAAAGACATTTGACTATTGTGCGTTACAAAGTTTTGATGATAGTAAAAGTAATGTTACCGTTGCGGAGAGATGACCCGGTGCTAGTATGTAGTTGAACGAACATGGAAAGGAATGGAGGATAGTGCCTGAGTTTGTAGCACCATTTCACCCACATCAGTCATAGGATTAGTTTTGGGTTTCTGGATTTGGAATACAGAGTTGTAGTAGTTAAGGTTTCTTGAAGCCGATTCTGAGTGATGACCACAGCGACCCGAAGGTTGTTAAAGATTTATAGAAAATGGAAAAGCCATGGAATGTAAATGTTTTCAATTTTGATGGAGTAGTTGAAGAAAAATAATATATTTAATTTTCAGACATACTGGTAAACATTGGTAGATTAGAAAATATGGTAGTAGTGGATGGCTGGAGGTGGACGATGCGTAGTAACCATAGTATGGTAAGGGTAGAAGATGGAGATCGAAGGGGGTGAATAAAGATGGATAAAATGAATGGTTATAGATAAATAAAGGAAACCTAATGTAAAAAACCTATTGGGGAAGTAAAAAACTTGAATTTCTAGGTAATCGTGGGATTGTCGGGTAGAAGATGGAGATGGAAGCGGGTGGATGAAGATGGATGCAAGGAAACCTAATGACGATGACAGATCAGGGGGGAGAAAAACAGTAATTTGAAATCGGAGGGCTCTGTGAGATCAGGAAAGGCTGTAATATGAGTCTTCTAGCTCTATGGTTTTGACACATCAACATGGATACACCCAGCTATATAAAATATAATAAATTTCAATGTTTTCATTGTTTTGGGTGTCAATTGACTTACTTTCTTATGTGTGTTTTATTATGAATGTTACAATTATTATAAATATGATATAGATGAATCATATCCCAAATCATATTTATGTTATTAATATTATATTTTCTCATTATATTAATTTTTTTAATAATTCTTGAAGGTTTCACATGTATAATGGATCACATCACTTTGTGGAGATAATAGGTCGTATGTACACATGAGAAACTAAATCATTCCATTAGGGTAAGGAATTTGTTGATATATTAATTTTTTATAATTTATATCATGACATATTTATCATATATATTCATTGAATTTATCCTTATTACCTTCCATGTCAATTGTAAGGGAAAAAGGAATCACATCGCTTCGCGAGGTCGTAGTCTGTCGTACACCTAAGCGACGTTATCATATTTTAAACATAAATTAAATTAAAAAGGTATATGTAAAAATATAATACTATAAGTATAATTATATTTTAAATATTATAAATATATATATAATAAATACATAATTATATCTAATCGTGAGATGTGTTTATGGAAAATGGGTTACATCGTTTCACAAGGTGGTTGTCCACCATACATATGATCAATGATTTTCTTTCCCATTTAATGGAAGAGGATATGGATCTATGATATTACATTAACATGATATCATCTAATTATATGTTATATTATTTAATTATTATATTATATTTTTTAGATATTATTTAATATGGTAAAATAATAATGAAAATGAAAGATCTTCGTTAAGACATTTACTTTATCTTAGAGAAACCTCATTTGGATCACCTCTTAAGGACCATGTGGTTGGTATTTTGGAAATACAAAACCTATATAATATGTATAATGATGTTTGGGAGAGATTTTATTAGGGTTTGGTTCATTAAAATGGCTTTATAGTTGTGAATAAGTGAGGGGAGTGAGTGCAATTTTATTATTGAGGAGTGACATTTTGTAAATATCCAAAACTACTCAATAATGGGAAGCCACTCTCACCCAAATTTCCTTTGAAATTTACAAATAATGGAGTGGAGGTAATTTATGTCTAATCCATACTTCCACTATATAAAATTAGGCTTCTTTTATACAAGTTATTTCCTTATCCTCTAAGAGTACTTACTTTAATAATTTTAGTTTTTGCCAGGGTAACTAGTATTTTTACCTTGGTAATTTGTCAATTAAGTATAAAATAAAATGATAAATATTAGATAATTTGCGACCATTTATTATAAATATTAAATAAAATTTATCAAATAAAAATTATATATGTGTGGAAAATAAATTTTAACATAAGCGCACAGAATGCACTAAACCTCATTTCAGCCTTAATTTTGTTGATTAATTTGTTACTATTATTACTAATCGTTATGGACAAACATTAAGTTGAAAATATTACCTAATATTAATTATTTTGATTCAAACTATTTAATTAATTTTACCCAATTCATTTTATATAAGTGTAAAATTTCAATTTAAAGATAAACCCACAAATAGTGTCGAAAAACAGTTTTTCTAGAAAAGCATTTTTCAAGAAAAAGATGATACTATATTTACTATATAACTAGTTATCATAATTTGATGGTTTTCAGTTCATATAGTTAAATATATAATCTATAAATTTCAACTAATTCATTCATAATTAATTCTTATTTTAATTAATTAAAAATGATATATATTATCCTTTTTTTTACAAAAACTGTTTCTTAAAACTAATCACTCTTCTAAAAAATTTCTTTTTAACTGAAAATGTTCTTATATATATTTCTATAAAATGTATATTTAATAATTTTTTACTTACATATATTATAATACAATATTATATATAAAATTTAGAAATTTTAAATACTAAATTTTCAATTTTTCATAAAATTTTATTTCTAAAGGAAATTTTCAAATATTTATTCTAGAATTATTTTGATCAAGTAAGTTTAAAATTGATAATAATCCTAAAAAGATATATTTTTTGTTCCATTAAATATTAAAATATGAGTTTTATTATAGTTTTATTTAAATGGAATGTTCACTAACTATAGTTGAGGCTCGAGGTTCGTGTATTGCATGTTATCAAAGAGAATGGATTTACTTAAAAGAAAAAATATGGTAAAGTCTAGGGGTGTAACAGATAACATGTGAATGGATGCAAAATTTCCAAGTCATTAATTCATCAAAATTATACATTCCTTTTCTCTATAATTCATGTCATTCCCTTCATTCTTATTGTAGTATGGTGGAGATACATGTTGCCTATGATATTGGAATGCCCAATTTTTCCTCCCTAGAATCAAACATCTTCTAGAGGATGATTTTGTAGGAAAATAACTCCATGATATTATTCCATAGAATCTGATGATTGGGGTAATAATCAGTGTGTTCATTGAAACCAATTTCGTTGGGTCTCTTGATTTTTGAAAATTTGAGCTAGTTTTTCTCTATAATGAAAATAAAGTTCTCTATGAATTTTAATTTTTATATGGAATAATGTTTATTTTTATAGTATTAAATATATATATGTCCCAATTATTTAATTCCCCCTGAAGATTATGTTGTTGTTTTTTTATTGAGTATGAGTAAACCTTTGATAATATATTGGTTTAGGGGTTGACATGGGAGCTATTTTGACTGTGATGGTTGTGGTTTCTATTTTTTCGATGGTCCTTCCATGAGTTGATAGCATCAGTTGGTATTTTTCCTCAGATAATCAGATAACATACTCCGTTGTTTTTTCAATTACCACATATTCCCAGAACCCACCAACGTATTTCAATGAAATAAATTTTTTCTATAACACATCATGTATATTTTCTATGCATATCTCGAGTAACTGTTCCTATAGGAGTTTCATATTTAGAGAGTAAGTCATGAACGTCCATCTGGTAATGACATCTCATACCCTCTTTTTTATATTTTCTTATTTTATGGACCATGGATCATTTTCTCCTTTTATATGAAGCTAAATTTATAGAAAAAACTAGCAACGTATTTCCTCTCAACATGTAATGGACCAAGCATGTAAATTGTTTTTCTATATATATATCGGTCCCTCTAAAGTCAGAATAAAGCATCTATTTTTGTTAATTGTTATTATTTTTGAGTTCCCATCATGGATTCACATAACAAAATAAATTGAATAATATACTTCAATATTTATCCAGTTCCATTAATGATTGGGAAAGTAGGACTACAAAATTTTGTAAGAGGGGTAGTTATTTCCTCTCCCTTAGAATGTAGTTTCCCATCTCGATGAATTGTCTTATGATGCCTATAAATATATATTATTTTATTATGCACGGAATTAATGGATTAAAAAAATAAATAAAAGGTATTTAGGGTATGTTGATTATTAGTTTGAGGTAATGGGTAGAGTCTGATATAGTCGGATAACTTTTATCAGCTACTGATATCTAATATGGGTTGGCCAATGATATCTTTACAAAAAGTATCTAGAAGTTTCCTCAGTGGAGGGTATTATTGATTTCTCTCAACTCTCTATTTTAGGTATGCATGTTTTATAAACTAGATCTTTTTGGATGATTAGACTTTTCCATCATAATTTTGGCAATTCTCTATGGCTGGGAATTATATTTCATGGGAGAAATATTGGTCTTTAATGGGAAATTATACTATGTTGGGATATTTTCCATGAGCAAATCAATTTTAATTTTCCTTAATTCCTCGCACTCAGTCTCATATTGGTCCATCTTTTCTTCAAATGTGGGAGTCTCACATTTCCTAGGTAATGGGTAGGATGCATCCATGCCATTTCCTTTTTCTTTAGAAGAATCTCACTTAGGATGTGGTGGTTGAGTGTTTAATGGAGACACTATATTTTGAGTCTACCACTAACATTGGGTACACGCACCTTCTTCAAGTATCTTATTTTGGACCATATTTTAAAATTAGGTTTCTTTCTATTAATCCACTATATTTTTATTGTGATCTATGTTATCTATGATACCAATTCCGATGACATTTATCAATTCATAGCAGACCATGTAGATCAAATCATCCTTATAATTGTAAGGAGATCCATAAGATTCTAAATATCTTTTATGGGATATGTGTCAATATTTCTCAATATTTTCCTTTTTAGTGGTACATTTTTTATTATGACCACTGTGGGCATTTACTTTCCCCTACCAATGCTTCCCCAAAATGATTTATGAAGGGTGATACAGAGAAAATTCACAATGATCATTACTAAATGTATTAATTATGATAAAGATGGATCGTGCATTAGGAGGAATTGTGAGGACTTATCTGGTGAATATTGTTCCAATCTAGATAGTAAATTTTTCAATAAGGTAAGAGGAAATGGTGGTATAAATTCCACCATACCTAGAGGACATAGTTTCCTTGTCTCTACTATCATATCATTCTTGATCCACTAGATATTTGGTGATCTTATAGGGGGTAGAAATGGTAAAAATACCTCTAGTCCTATGGTCTATGATTTCTCACATATTTTCATTATGATGGATAATACTAATAAATTCATAATTATACTGAATTTAGTCTACTCATGATCCAAATACATTGTATTCTCCAAATGTGGGATAATTTCTAGTGAGTTTTTATCTATAATTTAATAGTATTCCTTCTTTAGAATAGGATAAAGTTCAAACTTCATAGTATCTTTGTGTAAGAGCCTATTGATGTCCCATACTCATTATTTCTATTGGTTTTTATCTTTTTAAAGGATATGATAAAATTGAATCAATCAATTATCATATGCATATCATGGGCCTAGGACATGGCCTTAGGTGATAACATTTTATGTCACCACTCTTAGTAGACTCTACAACCTATATAGTGATATAAAATAAAATGTACTAATTTTAACCCATCTTCAGTTGCATACATCATATTGAGAATTTTTGATCAACTGGTGTATGGACATCAAACTATTAAGGCACACAAGTACTGAAAATCATAGTGTTGTCTTTCTAACTTTGGATTTCATGAAACTAAAAGGGAATCTATGTAAATTTTATGGTAGAGGACACTTATATCATTAACATAGTTAGAATACTCCCCATTTCACAAATATTTATTCCTAAGATGATGAAGAGTTATCCATGTATTTAGGTACAAATGATTTATGCAATCTCGCTAAACATTATCAAAATTTAAAACTATAGTGTGGTTATGGGTTAGAACATTTCTGGTATATTTTTTTAGCTAGTTACTTCCACATAACCATGTTATACACTTCTTAACTTTAGAGGTATTCCTATAACTTATCTAACCAGATTAGTCATTCCCTTAGTTTCATATCATGGGGGGTGGGATTTATTAGAATCTCATCTTTTACATAAATGAAAAAATGGTTAATGGGATGGGTAGATAATGTCTATTACCCTAGAATATCTCTTATCTTGGATGGGATTTCACTATTAATTGATGGGGATCTTAGTGTGTATATACTTTAACCCTCATATTCCTCTTTATATAATGGAATATTCTCTGTAATTTATGTATCAACATAATCCTTATGTTGAGATGAAGTGTCGTAATGGGGAGGACCTTTTCAATGGGAACCATAGAGATGACCTCTATGGTTTCCATCACATTTTCCATTATAAAGAATGTTTCCATTCTATAATGATGTTCGGCTATAGGGAGGACAATTTGAGTATATTCCTTGTAGAGGTCCTCTAGGGTAGATAACCTAGTATCCCTAAGGAGGAACATTGTATCCCTCAGTACATGATATATTTTCATGGGGAGGACTATCTTTACGATTGATCTTTCATATTTGAGGAGGATTTTCATATATCACACCATGAGAAATGTTCTCTTGATCAATATCTATGTTTCCACATGGATGACCTTTGTGGTAGAGACCCTAGGGAGGACCTTTAGGGATGGTATTATAGTACAATAGTTAAGACCTTCATGAATATGGTTGCTTCCTCTTTCTAATGATAAATAAATAGATTCTTGGGCTTCTATCAATATATGTCCAAGGGCCTCAATAAAACTATCATTGATCAGGGTATTAATATAATCCTTCTCTTGTATTGTATACCTACATTAGTGAGATTTCCTCTAGGATGTTCTCTGTTGGGTGGTTGGGTTGTAAAATGGGCATAACAACCAGGATAGGTGGGATCCATCCTAGGTGAAACCCATGTTTCTGTCGAAATAAGATGATTGGATTCTTGAGATTATGAAAGAATATGACCATTCCCTTTACTAGACACTAGAATATATCAGTGTGTTTCCCCAAAATAGGTAGGAGTATAAGTTTTCCTCTTGGTTATTGCTTGTATATTCTAATGATCTTCCTTGGACTGAAGGGAATCAAGAATATATTCCTAATTATAAGCTTCTATTAGTATATCTTGTAAAGTCCCTATATGTTTAGTAGAGATATCAGTCAGACCCGAAGTAGCTAATAATATATGTTAGTGAAATCTAGTTCGAAAGAGAATATATTGCCGGTCTTGTTCTTTATTCTTCACCAATCCATGTCAATGATCCTACTGAATGGGAGTGATTATATGAGTCTACATCTAAGTAGCTGTAATGGTGATCTTATGAGATTCCCAAACGATGGGAATAGGAATATAAGAATTCCACTTGTTGGTCATTAGAATATTCTAACAGTGTTATTCTATAATTTCCAAAATTCCCCTATTAACTCTATAAAATGTGGGTTGGGATATAAGTATTCACTTATATTACTTTCATTATATGATGATAGGAATCCTCAATAGGAAAATGAATATAAAATTTATCTTTAGTGGAAATGGGGATATATGACCACACCTTTCCTCTAATTATCATCACTTTATGTCAATGAGAATTTTATATATGAGAAAAAATATGGGCTTACTCTCTATTTACAATTGGAATATAGTGAAATGTGCCTCTTGACGCATCAAAAATATGTTGGTGGGAGTTTTTTAAATGGAGGAAATATCGTCATGCCCTTTGGATATCACCAGAGTATGATGATGAAATTATTTTTTTAGAATGGTTATATGATCCCAATATTTTCCTTTAGAAATTTACATCCCATGGAATGATCTCTTAGATGATTCATATGTGAGGGTTGCTATAGATGAGATTTATAGGGTAAGATTATCAATAGATTTCTGAGGATTTTTAGCTATGTTTTTTTGAAACGGTTGACGGTCATGACCTCTTTATTGAACCAAAGAGAAACAACCTCCTTACAGAAATGGGAGAGGAGGAAACCCAGTACATGAAAATGGCATAGAAGCCTGAATAAAAAGGACCTGAATACCTACAAAAGGATCAGTAAGTCAAAAGGGAAGAAAACATGAAAACAAACATCATAAATAACTGGGTCACCCCCTACAAGACCATTAAATGTGAGTTCCATCGAAGGATATTCCTCGCCCCCTTCCAAGAAGTTCTGTCGTGTAGGAAACACAACATGGCAGAGAACTCCTCCAGCCCACCCCAAGGTGCGGATGGAAGACCGGATGATAGGTACTAGCAAACCTGTCTCTCTTTCGAGTTGCCCGCCTGACAGCGCATGCGAAAAAATACAGAACTGTCCACCTGATACAAGATAAATCCAAATAGAAAACCCAATGCAGAAGATCAAGCATGGTGCCCATCACTCCAAATAGACAAATGGAAGATTATGGGTGTCATCACACCCATCCCCCTTTTGAGTTTTCCCAACAACGTCCACTAAAAATGTAGCAATGCCAACCAAATGCAAAAAGGGTGAAGCTAATGCTCGCAAATCCATCAACAACCAATTTGACATACAAATACGTATGTGAAACAATCCAACACAGCACAAATCAAAAAAACATCCTGTATCCAAATGAAATCAGAACTGAACAGTGAGAGGTAACATCCATAAATGAACATCATCATCTCAATCTTTTGATCCCAGACCAGATCCACACCATGTTCCTGTTCAAACCCACCAATTTCAATCAAATTAGTCATCAGTGTGCTAAACCAAATACAGCCCCAAACTGATTAAGCTAGATGACATATAAGAAAAACAATGGTATAGTGAAGCGCATTACGTGATGAACCGGAGTATCCAAATACGCGACACAAAAGGCTTCAGTGTAGCCGAAAGGAAAACCACAAATCACCAGTATAGCCAAAAGGCGCATCACTGCATCAGGGATCAGAGAGAGGTGAATCAGCCACCATGAATCCATCGTCCTTGAATGAGTAACTCCGAGTGACTATGTGAGGGGACAAGTTCAAAGGAGTGGATCAAGAGAAATGGATAGAAAATACACCACCAAAGATGTTCGAGAAAAGACATGAATCTCTTGTCACCAAGTCGATCGACATCACAATATCAGAGAAGAAGATATTCAAAGTGGAACGAACAATAAGCGAGGACAAGCTTGACAACTGAGGGAGGGAATACCTGGATGTGGATGGGAATCTAGGGAAGAGATGAAAAACTCCATGATCTGGATAAATAGCCAACCTCTAAAGCCCAATATGATGAGCAAGATAGGAGGATTGAAGAAATTTTCATAGAGGCACCCGTGGAGAGAAAGTAAACCTCAGCGCATCACCAGGTGATTATGGAGACATCTCTATTTGTAGCTATGTGGTGATAGTGGTAATAGTAGTCTGCAGGATCCCTCTTATGAATCACCTAGGTAGTGGTGAGTTCATTGTCAACCACCTATTTCATATCCCTTAGGTAAGGCATGCACATATATTCTGGTTTAGGGGAGAGAATATCAATGCAATTTGAGGTATAAAAATGTAACATTAGCATAATGATAGTCTCCCTCTACGGGTGTGGAAATATATGGGGATTCATAGTCTAGGGGATCTCTATTGGGGCCTCTGGGGTGGGCATGGTACCATTTCGGAGGTACTCCCTCACAAGCACAATGGTGACATGTGGTTAAAGACGCTACATTGGTGACAATACCCTCTTATTAAATTACAATGGATATGGAATATGTTTAATTATTAAATGATTCCATATCCTTTTATAATAAAGGGATAAATATTTTTAGAAGTATATAAAAAATTAACAAAAACAAACATAAAAACATATCAATGCTGCATCACAAGTAAGATCATATTTGATTGGACAGTTTCACATT
This sequence comes from Viscum album, assembly GCA_963277665.1. Lineage (NCBI taxonomy): Eukaryota > Viridiplantae > Streptophyta > Magnoliopsida > Santalales > Viscaceae > Viscum > Viscum album. The sequence continues at coordinate 1,517,448,440 of OY728163.1, forward strand.
TAAATTATTCCTATTAGGTTTTCCATTTTTTTGATATAAACCTCAACATATATCTTCCAGGATAGTTTTATCTAATAATGGAATACTTTTAAAAGTATGTTGGTCACTAAGACGTTACCACTGACACCTTGTAATGTTCATTGGTTGACAGGATAAGAATTCATGCTCATCTACACCCTTTAGTGGGGGAACTATTACTTACTCTAGGAATCTCTTATAGATTTAATTCATATTCCTAAAAAATTCATAGATCCTAGTGTGGTATGGGTTACACTTGGGATAAAAATCGGATCAAGAAAATGTGATTATGTGAACAACTATATGATTTAAAGGTTCATTATTGATATAATCATTTCTACATGTTAGAGGTTATCCATCAATGGGACCTATTTACATATATAAGGGGTTCTCAATATTACATTTATTAATTTTTTCATTATATTGTGGTTTGAAACTATATAGATATGATCTCAATAATTTATGGTCATTCAAGTAGGTGTAAGGTATTTTTGAGTTGGGATCTAGTTTATAATTAGTTTTTTCTATATATCCTTGTAAATTGAATTTCAACCTACATACATAAGTGACACATAATAAGACACATCATACATTTAAAATTGTGTGATAAGGACTAATATAGCCATCCATGATCAAGATAAGTTCCTTTTATGGTCATGTATCCAATACTTATCCAAATTAGTTTAAAGTAATGCAGAGTGGAATAATATAGGAATAGTTTCTAGCAAGGGTTTATTTGAGAGTTATGTATGGGTGGCACTTTCAGGTTATTCTCATAGGGAATATATCCCAATGAGGTATGTTCATGAGAATATAACCCAGTGAGGATATGATCTCCTAATGTATATGGAAATAGTGATGATAAAAGGGGCTCATTAGGAATGTGTTCTAATGAGAAATTTATTATAGTACTCAAAGAGGGTATGGACTGATGAGAGGGATATTCATAGAGAGTATGGCTTTAGGAAGTAAGGAATTAGGTTTTAAAAGGTAATAAAAATTAGTGTATATGAAGTTTTGGATATTGGTATTAGTCTAAAAAGATGCATCCAATGTATCTTAATAAATAGGAATAATGGTCCACAAAGTTTGAGTGGCATAATTTAAGGTCATGTGAGAAGACTACACCATGAAATTTAATGCCACATGATAAGATAGTTTGCATGAAATTTTATGCCATGTGACTAGGATGTACATGTTTTGAATGGATAAATAATATAGGATTGAGTAGGGATTTTACATTATGGAATCCCAATTTATTTCATAGGGAATGTAGTCATTTGAAAGAGTTGATTGTGGATAATATGACTCATTGTTAATATGATTTGGGGATTACACATAAGGATAAAGCCCATTTATGGATGTACCTATCTTGTTGATTATTTAAGGTGGTTAAATCATCAATGGGAACAAAATTCGGGATTACAGCTTGTGAGTAATCCAATTCCATCATGGATCATTGATTGAAATTATGTCATTTTACTAGAAACTTTAGGAATCTGGATGATCATTTTAATCTAGGAGAGGCTGGTCTAGTTTCCTCTTAATAGAGACACTCATTATCAATGGGATACATATATTTGATCACCATGAGGATTATATTTAACAAGGAGTATGATTAGAGATAACATTTTATCAATGGATTATAATATCTAAAGAGGAAAATATGTTGTGTCTGGAAACCATATGATGTATGTATGGGATTTTAGAGAAGATATTGGCCTCTTTTTTTCTAGGATTCAACCATTTTTAAAGGAATCTACATAGTTCATTTCAATTTCTTCAACATTATTAGGAGATCTACCCAGAGTCTCGAATTTAGGAAAGGACTATTTTCTGACTATTTTAACAGTTTTTCAAAGGAGTTGTGAGGGGATCAGATACATTGTGGATGTCTGATATTAAGAAGATGTCAATAAGTGCGCTAGGAGTCCACCATATAACATAGGGTATTTTTTACATGAAATAGTTGATATCTCATATGTACTGAATTCAATATACTTCATACTGTGGCCTTATAGGATTCCCATTTATGAAGGGGGAAAATAGGCCTTTCATTCACAAAGTAGATTGAAGGATTATGCATAATGGGACCTCTCAATCATGAATGGATTCACTGGGTTCTTATTCATAAAGTATTTTTCAATCAATTTCCATATTTTGTTTTCTCTATTTAAGTCACACTGTTACCTAAAAATTTATTTGTGAACTAAAAAGGTGGATATTCACAATGTTTCTTAATGTTATAAGACTTTCTCTATGGATTTTTTTGTCATCTCATTGTATCTACTTTGAGATAGGTATAGGGTAATTATTGTTTGTTTTTAATAGTGGATTTTTGGTAATGGGTGGTCATGTGGGGAGCAGATGACCACATAATGTATTCATCTTGTAACCACAAACGATGTACACAAGTAAAGGAACATTGAAAGGGATAATGTCACCACATATGTGCAGAAAACTGCTGGTCACAGTAGATTACTCAAGATGGGGGGTGAATTGAGTATCACTAAAAAAATTGTTAAATTGTTTTTTAAAAAAGGATCCCCAAAAAAATTTAATACATCCTAGTTAATCAAGGTAATACGGTTATGAAAGCCTGGATGTTCCAATAAATTCTCATAAGATTGATTAATTCTAAGTAATCTCAAGATGATTTACTGATATTACATTTGAATCTATTATAATAAGGTAAGACAATTATAACTTCTATCCAAGATTAACTATCATAGTAAATCTGTTGACTTATGAATTACATAGTTTAATAGAGAAAAACTAAATTAAACAACACAACGAATAAAATAAGTGGTTTAGTCTTAAGACAAGACCTAATCCACTCCACCAGGTGATCACCTACAACCAATAAGTTTATATTAATAAACTTGATCCACACCCAGGAACGGGGTAACAATAGTGCATAGGAATGTCCAGGTCACACGACCTCTTCCACAATTCTTCATGGGTAAAAACTATCAGGTCACACAAGGACATCTTCCACAATGAGTTGTGGGAGTAAAAAAGTGTAAAAATATATTATAGTAAGGATATATTGTATCCTTCAGTTTAGTGTAGGAGAGAGTGTTTATATTTAATACAGACACACACACACTGCTCGAAAGCTAAAAAGAAAACACAACATAACAAATATGATGATATAGTTTTATAAGGGATATATGTGTTATTATATGCATCTCTAGACTTCTAGAATGTATAAGGTGCAAGGATCTAGTCCTCTTATGAGAAATAGAGTATTTCAAGTTCGGTTCACTGGTTTACAGTTAGATCTAGCTCGTGTTCTTCATGGAGTTGGTATTGTGAAGATGATATGTCTTTGTTCTATGGTATTGCTACTTTTTGATTTTAGAATGATTCTTGTGTTCTTTAGATGTTTCTTGGTGCATGTATCGGTCCACTTATCAGGAATGCTCACGCTTCTTCTACACACTACTAATCATTATGTTGTTTCATGGCCATTATTTTATTTTTTTTCATGGAGTGCATGTGTTGGAGCAGACATTACCCTTGTATCTTGTACCTCATAACTCATACTATGAGGTGACATGTCTAAAAAGAAATATTAATTATGTTTGTGCATTTAAGAGACTCAAATATGACTGTTAGAAATTTAATTAAAAATGACAACACATATTAATGAATGGTGTCACAATCTATATATAAATGGTGTCACTTGGAAATAGTGTCACCATGAAACGTTGTCTTCTTCTTTGACATATAGTAGTGAGACAGTCATGATGGCATAGTTGTACTATAATCAGCAACCGATAGCACAAATTAGGTGTTAGGATCACGGTGTCTAGTCCTTCTCTTAAATTTTAATGGTATCTTAGCAAGGAACTAGTATCACAGACTTCATGAGATCTGAAATTGGTTATGGTGTCTAGTCACAATATTTGGGTTATAGTGTCGGGGTCATGGTGTCTGGTCATAGTGTCTGGTCACAGTGTCTGGTCATGGTGACAGGTTATGGTGGTTGGGACACTGTGTATGGGTCCTTTTCCAAAAAACCAAAACTAGTGGCAGACTCACGGTTTCTCAGACTTAACCCAATATCTATATGCAGACTTAAGAAGTAATATTCACCAAATGAATTAGACTTAATCATTCATAAAATAAATCATTATAGACCAAAGTTAAATATAGTTTTCAATAATCATTCATGATTTATAGGAATCAAGAACTTGAGAAAATTTATTTGAAGAATAAAGAAACAAATAATTTCTACATAGGATATGAGATAGATTAAACATGAGTAATAATTTTCAATCATTAAAACATGATTAAAACATGAGGAGTCCAACAACATCCCCCTTTTGGATGTTCACAAATCATATGAGTGAGATATCTATTCTTGTTGTATATTATCCCCCTTAGTGTACGTGTCTCTCCACCTTTTGGGATTATCAAAAAGAGTACACATGTAAATAAGAGAATAGACAATAAGATTTCATAGTGCATAAGATGTAGAAATCTGTGTCATTACAAGAGATTAGTGAAGAAAATACCATATATCCCAATAAAAAGATAGTGTTCACTTTTATTCAGCACTGGCTATCTTCTATTTTCCCATGGCAGTAGCATCATGAGGAGCGACAAGAGAAGAGGTAGAAATTAATGAAGGGAGTGAACCAATTTTCAGAGAAGGAAGAGGGAGCCCATAAAAACAGAGGGTCCCAAGGTAGGTTTGGTGGAAGATGTAGGTAATTGTTGGTCAAGGATAATAGGTATTATTTGACTCATTACTTGAGATATAGACATAGAGGTAGAGGAAAAGGTTGTGGGAGAGGAAGGTGGGAAACCAGGCCGCAATGGTGTAGAAGTAGGAGCCACAATAGCAGTGTTCTGCACATGAATATAAGGCCTAAATAACATGATGAAGTCAACAATAATATCACCACCATACTGCATCACTTTCTCAAAATTTTCTTTGATATCCATGAACTTTTCCAATAAAGGAGTTAAATAATTCATTTGTTCAACTTGTGTTTTGAAAACTTGAGGGATGAGAGGAATTTTCAAATTCTCTATAAGGTACATGAAATGGTTTGTCATATCATTCTTAGAGAAAATCCAATTGAAGTAAAAATCCACCTTCATAGTAATTTCTTCTTAAGCATCCTTTGCAATCATTTAATGAATCCTTATTTAATCATTGACTATGTTACTATTTTTGACAACCATAGATTGACTCTCTTTGTCAAATCCACTTCGAACCGATTGAAGTTCCTCCATAACAACTGTTCTAAGCATATCACTATCAAAGGGTTGAGATGACTATCCAAAGGTATTTGAGGCTGCAATATCTATAGAGAGTGAATTAATATGATTTAGAACATTCCATAGACATCCCATTCCTTTATCTATCAATTTTTTGAGACTAATAACAAGTTCACACATTTCTTGAACTATCTTCTTATTTATCTTAGCCACCCTGTCAACTAAGGAAGTTAGGATTGGTTGAATCAGAGAGGTAACTTCCTATGGAATCTGACCACTAACATCCTCAACATGATGGGATATAAGATCTGGTCCCGATTTCAACAATTTCTGCATGTCTTCATCCATAGCTCTGAGATACTTCACTTCATCACTCAGCTGTTTGTTCTCAATTCCAAACTCTTGAATTTCATGAAGCATTTTGGGATGAATCTTCCATATGAACTTTTCTAATGGTAGTGAATCATCTCTGTCACATAGGTTTGTTACAGGAGTAGGTTTAGAGTTCATGATATTTTCAACTCCAGCCAATAATGTAGCTCTATTGGATTTCAGATCATTCTATCTCAAAAAAGTAGGAGGTTCTTGTGAAGGTTTGGGAACATGAGTTGAGACAGGCCCATATTCTATTGTAGATATTACTTCAAGAGAAGATACTTGTATCAATTGAAACACATTGGATATGTCTAAGACATTAACTAAGTCTTCTTGGGTATCATTCACATCAAAGTATCTATGAAACATGTTCTAACTGACCAAAATTCTTTGATCAACATGGTTAGGAATTTCAATGCTTTCTAGACTACGGTGTTGCTCCCCCTCAACAAGTGCATCTCTCATTGGACTAAGAGATTAATTTCTTTCATCTATTTCCAAAATTTCATCCCCTATAGATTCACCTTGGTCTTTTCTATCCAACTGAAAGTATTTTTCCATTCGTTACTTATCAGATAGTATAATCTCAGGATCATATTGTTCCTCTAGGTATTCCTAAAAAGCATATTCTTTCTCAATAGAAATTTATTCTTCTAGATACTCTTTTAGAATATCCTTTTCTTTTACATTAACAACAGAATATTTTCTATAAGTAATTTTATTCTTCCAAATTAACAATTTCTTTAGGAACATGTACTTCCTTCTCAACTATGTCTTGAAAAACAGGTCCACTTTCTTCCCTGTCTAAGACAGTCTCCCCTATAGGTGAAATTTCCTCTTCTTTTTATCCTTCAACAGGATAGTGAAAAATTTCATATGGTTCCAAACTAGGATTAGATATGTCCTTAGATTTTGAAGAATGCTCAACCAGATTAAACTTTTCATACAACCTTTTATTATCCTCCCGCCAAGCCTTTTTCCACATATTTCAACTAATTTTCATTCTTTTGAATATAACATTTGAGATATATAATTCACAGTACTTGATTACATCTTCATTTGGTCTAACCATTCCTGTAGCATATATAATATTAGATATTAACCATGAGTAGAACAAGGAGGTAGAGTTTGTGGTTGCCTTAATCAACTTACACATATGAAGTGTAACATACTTTCACAGGTTAATCTTATGTTCATTATTCATAATATGTCTCAATAATATATCTTGATATTTGAGGGTAGAAAAATATCCTTTTCATAGACTAATAAGATTAAGACTAAACTTAAACAACAATCTTGTTTCACCATCCAACTCAGCAGCAATACATATTCTCTTTGTTTTATTACAATTCATGCTTCCCAAGGATTATTCTAAAAAAAGATATCACTAGGAGGAGGAGGACCTCTCTGATAGTTTGTAAAAATTCCTTCATGATGTATCCCTAGGAAATAATCCCTTAACCTCGAAGGAAAGGTACATCTCTAGCCATTGATCCATCTTCTTAAAAAAAATATTTTTTATATTGAAAGAGAATTGAAAAATCTGAAAGAACCGAGCAACTAGCTATGGGTAAATCGGCATTTTCTCTTTTGTAAACCAGGCTAGTCATACCCTCTCTTTCAGTACATTCAACACTAAATACATACCCTACTACAAAAACTTAGAGAATATTTCCTTTTCCAGTTTGACTATTCTATCAACTATGTTTGGATTCAAAGGAAATTTGGGTGCTATCTTCAGTGCTCTTTTAATTAATGTCATTGATCTACGCTTCTCAGGATTTGATGAAGAGGGGAATTTTATTATGGGAGTTCAATGAAGGTTTGATAGAGAGAGATATATAACTGAATCGTTGAAGAGGACTTATGGTTTGAGATAAGATATCTCCAGTGAATAAAAGAGTGAAACCTCTTTCGTTTTTATCATTTAGGGATATCAAGAATCACAAATTAAAAAGTGCGGGAAAGGAAAGGAATAAAATAATAAATCATAGTGATACGGGTTATAATATGTAAATAAAATGAAAAAGTGTAATTATGATGAGACTGGAATAGACTTTCATAGAGAGACTATAATAGGTTTTCACGGTGAGACCGTAACAGGTTTTCACGGTGTTATCTCTACTATATGACTTTAAAATGGTGTGACTGTATTTTTTGAGATAGTATTTTCAAAAAGGTAACTGAGAGATAGTAATGGTGAGACTGTAAACATGTGATAGAAACTTTAAGACTGTAACTTGTAGAACTATGAGAGTGAGACGATACTTCTAATATATTGAATCGTGAAACCGTAAACTATGAAACAATAAGTTTTGAAATAGTAATTTGTATACTTAATATTTATAATTCCTAATAAATGTATATTGTAATCTATTAATTACTAATTTAATATTTTAGTGAATATATCATTAAGATAATGTTCAGTTCCAATGAATTCCAAAGTGATATCACCTTTTTGATAATGCTCTCTAAAAAATTGAGGACTTAAATAGATATGTTTTGTCCTAGAGTGTAAAATGGGGGTTTTTGATATGTTAATAGAACTTATATTGTCACAATTTATAGGTACATTCCTTAATTGAAATCCATAATCTAGTCATGTGTGTTTCATTCACAAAAGTTTTTCACAACAACTACCTGAAACTATGTATTCAACTTATATAGTATATAATGGAACAAAGTTTGGTTTCATACTGAACCATGATACTAGAGACTTGCATAAAAGGTGAATTGATCCAAAGGTTCTTTTTCTATAGAATTTACAACCACCAAAATTAGCATCATAATAACTAACTATCTCAAATGATTATCGTCTGGGATAGAACAGACCTAGATTGGGTGTAGGTTTGAGGTATTTGAAAATACTTTTGACAACATTTACATGATATTCCTTAGGGTTTTCTTGAAAATGATCACACATACATAAACATAACATAATATTATTCCAGATATTAGTTAAATATAGTAAGCTTCCAATCATTCCTCTATAAGTGGTTTGATCAACATATTTTCCATCTCCATTAAGATCCAACTTACAAGTAGTACTCATTAGATTGTCAGTAATTTTAGTGCTATCAAAGCCAAAACTTTTTAGAATTTATTTAGTATATTTTCATTGATTTAAAATAATACAGTAATTATTTTGAAATATTTGAAATCTAAGAAATAATTTTAGTTCACCCATTTGAATCATTTCAAATTTAATTTTCATCATTATAAAAAATTCAATTCATAAAGATTTTTTGAAGTTCCAGAGATTATATCATCTATATAGAGTTTATCTATTAAAACATCATTGGAAATTTGTTTTATAAAAAGGGTATGAACAACTATTCCTTTTGTAAAACCTTTGGGAATAAGAAATATACTTAATATATCATACCAAGCTCTTGGAGCTTGATTTAAACCATAAAAAGCATATTATAATTTAAAAACATGATTTGGAAAGTGTGAAATTGTAAAACCAGGGGGTTACAAAACAAAGAAATCATCAACTATATACCCATTTAGGAATGCAGTATTAATATCCATTTGATATAGTTTGAAATTCAAATGAGCAGTACAAGCAGGCATAATTTTGATGGCTTCAAGTCTAGCTAAGGGTGCAAAGTTTTCGTCATAGTTGATTCTTTATTCTTGTCTATATACCTGTATAACCAATCTAGCCTTATTTCTATCTATGATACCTGCTTTATATACCTTATTTCTAAACACCCACTTAGTGCCTATGGTAAAGGTGTCTTTAGGTTTTTCATTAAGTTTTTAAACTTTGTTCCTTTCAAACAGATTATGTTCTTCTTACATATCCATCACACAAAATTCATCATTGAACGCATCATTAATGTTATTAGGTTCATGTTGTGGCAAGAAAGCTTGATTCTCAACATGATTTATAAGAGAAGCTCTAGTTTGAGTTCCTGTATCTAAATATCCTACAAGAGCAACTAAAGGATTGTTATTATGGGTTCAAACAGCTTTTAAAAAATAGGTTCTATTGACTTTAGGTTCATTAGTAAGTTCGTGTTCATTATGACTTGAATCTGGAGAATTTCCAAAACTGGGAGATATAATAGATTCTTTTATAGGATGGTTAGAGGATTTTTAATTAATTTCTAGATTTGACATATCATTCTCCTGGTTCTCTAGAGTGGTCTTAGGTTCATGTGAATCTAACGCATCAAACTAGACATGGACAGATTCTTCCACACATTTAGTTCTTCTGTTAAACACTCTATTGGATTTACTAGAGATTGAATATCCTAAAAAAATTCATTAAATACTCATGGATGAAAACTTTTCAATATTTTCCATAGTATTAAGGAAATAGACATTGCATCCAAAAATCGTGTAGTAGATTACTTTGTGTTTTCTATTGTTTCAAAATTCATTTGGAGTTATTTTAAGAATAGGTCTAATCAACACTCAATTAATAATATGGAATGTTGTATTTACAGCATCAACCAAAAAATAAATAGGTAAGTTGTATTCACTAAGCATGGTTCTAGCAATCTCTTGCACGGTTCAATTTATTCTTTCTAGAACTCCATTTTGTTGAGGTGTTCTAGGGGTAGAGAAATTATGACTATAGCCCTTTTGTGAACAAAAGGATTCAAAATATTGATTTTCAAACTCAATTCCATGATCACTGCTTATGGATTTACTTCTAATTACACTAATATTTTCTACATTTTTAGCATATTTAGTGAAATGAGAGTAGCCTTTACCTCTATGAACCAAACATACAGTCCAAGAATATCTAGAAAAGTCCAATACTAGAACATGGACATAGTGCATCCCATTTAAACTAGAAAATCTATTTAGTTCAAACAAATCCATGTAAACCAATTCGAGAAGTTGAGAAGTTGACACATCATTCTTTGGTATGAAGGAAATTTTGTGTTGCTTTCCCTTCTGACAATGATTACAGACTTTATCATTTGGAATCTCAGGTTTGGGTAGGTCGTTGACCAAAATATTTCTAGTTAGATTTATAAGGGAGTGAATATTATAGTTTCCTAGTCTCCTATGCCAAAGCCAAGACTCGTTGTGAAATACACTTAAACATGAGGAATTTTGAGAAACTAAAGAATCTAAGTTAACAGAGTATACATTTTCATTTCTCAATGTATAAAACAATAATTCACTTTTAGAATTAATAACATTACAAGCATAATTCTCAAATTTAACTTGACAATCCATCTTCACATAGTTGTGAAATACTATGCATATTATATTTCAATCCATCAAAAAAAAGTACTAAGGAAATTAAAATTGTGTTAGAGTTATTGATTTGGACAAGGACAATGATTTTTCCTTTCGCATTGTCACCAAAAGTGACATGTCCACCATCTATTTTTATTATGTTATTGAATCATGAATATTCTCTTGTCATGTGTCTTGAACAACCAATGTCCATGTACCATAAGCATTTACAGGATACCTTTAAACAATTTTGTAACATTCTGTTACTTTTTCTAGTATTCCTAAACATTCACAAGTTAAATTATTATTATGTTAATTGAGAAAAAATAGTTTATTTGAAAAAGTAGTGTTTTTGTAAACACGTTGTAAAATGGTAAAACGCACAATTAATGCTCTGGAATATTCAATTAAAAAAATTTTAAGAAAAAAATTGTGTATGTTTGAGTTTTTGAGGTATGAAAAGTCTCAAAGAGGATGGAATAAATATATTAAATATATTATTTAAAGCATGATCAATTTATTCAAAAATAATTGAATAACTCTAAAACGGTCAGTCATATGAGATATTTGAGACCACTCTTATATCCAAAATATGTTTTTTACCCTACGAGGTGTATAAAATTATAAGGTGGTGAACATTTAGATGCCTCGCTCGTGAGATAAAGTTATTAAATAATATTTAATATATTCTTTATTAAAGGTAATTAAATATCTTCCAAATAGTGCGATGTATGGGAAATCTGAGTCATTCAATGGGTCCTAAATTAGGGGTTTACCCTAAACGGTGTATAACTTTTGTATACGACGGGATTTTGGATGCCTCACGCACAAAAATAAAGTGTTTTATTTTACCTAATTAATTATTCCGATTTTGAATTAATAAATCATTAATATCATTCAAACGGTGCGTGCTATTTGAAATCTGAGACAATCATTGGGTCCGGAATGAGCTTTTTACCCTATATGAGGTATAAATTCAATTCTCAATAAATTTTTGTTTTCATGTAATGTTTATATTAAATAATTAAAAAATTAATTATAAAAAAATGGAACACTGTTAACTCACCGCTACAAAGATGTTGGAACATGCTGGACACCATTTTTAACGATGAATGTTTTCAAAACCTTCATTTTCAATCTATTTTAAACCATTTCAAACATAAATTATATTAATGAATGAAATAAATCACTCCATCCTCAAGATTCGTTTGAAATGATGGATTAATTAGGTGGTTTCAAATTTTATCAATGGAATGCTGCATGGGTAGTTTAAAAAACCCAATCCTTTGGTTTTAAAGTAGTTTTGATTAAGAATATCCATTACATTCTAATGATTGAAGGTAAATTTGTGTTCTACATTGGGTTTGATTATCACTCTTCCAGTTTCATGATGTCTATGTTTTCTCCACTAGTGTGGTTCCTAGGTGATCATCACAATTTACTTTTCTATCTATTTATTTTATCTAGTTTATTCCATCATTTCCTAAACTCCAAAATTTTAGAAATAATTGGTGGAATTTAAATAAAATAATGAAATAGGAATCATCAAGGAATAATTCTTAAGGATATTTATCCAAGTATTGGTACATGAATTATTAGTTGTTGGGTGATAATTATATCAAATTGTGAGGGGATTATTCCACGGTTATAAAAAACTAATTATTCAAAAAATTTCAAAAGGATAATTACCCAAATTATTCAATTATACTTACAAAAAATGGTTGAATAACAATATAATGAATCTCATATTATAAATGAATAACTATATAAAATATCAACTAATTATTATCAAAATTTGGTTTCTGAAATTGTTGAGAAATATGTGAATAATTATCTGCGATAATTTTAAATTATTATCCCATGATAATTGGATCAATAATTTATTTTTTGAATATAATCTTTGTAAAATAAAGGATAATCCCAAATAATTATCAAATTATTGAATGGATAATTGTTTGAAATTATCAAGAAATAATTATTTGGATTATCAAAAGATAATAAATTATCAACAGATTTTTATGTATAGTTAGAAATATATATATATATTTATTGATAATTAATTTTGGAAGTTACGGATTATTTTATCAACCTGTAATTGCATGAAATATTGATGTATATTTTCAAACACATGAGTTGACATAAAATGATAATCTAGAGATTATCCAAGAGAGATAAACTGTAATCTCATGTAATATTTTATTTCCTTGTGAAATAAAATAGAGGGATATATGTATCGAAGGAGGTTTATATTTATTTTTGAGGATACATATTGCGATTTCATGCATTAACATAAAACTATAATCTGAAGATTATCCAGGAGAGAGAAAATGTAACTGCATGTAATATCATTATTCCTTGTGAAATAAAATAAATGTTTTTGTTATAGGAACCCATGATGAATGTAAACCATTGTTGTGTCAACGATTCTGATATTAAGGTCATGATAAGGCGTATTAAACCACATAGGGTTGTTTATCCTTTTCGTTGACATCGACGACCGTAAGGTATGTGGTTCCGTTCCTATTAGACAAATTGATTATCCTTGTATTGCTTGATTTATTTCAATTTTTGATTTGAATTCAATTGCTCAAAAGTGATTTTAATTAAATTTATAAAAACCTGAGTCAAATGAATCATGATATTTGAACTGATTTTGGAATGTAAATTTAAAAAACCCCCCAATTCCATTGAATTGGGCGTGTTTATGGAAATGGGATGATTCAAATTGTTTAATTTTAATTGTGGATTTGATGGAAATGAATTAAATTAAATTGTTCAATTTAATTGTGTAAATAAATTGTGTAATGATAGTATTGGTTTTGAATAGATTTCAAACTAGTGAAAATGGATTAAAATGATTTGATAGAAACCCAGTAGATTTATCTTGTGAAAAAATGAATGTTTTTTAATAACACCTTTTTTTATTTTAAATGGAATGAAATTGACATTTTTAAAATGGAAGAATGAGATTGATTGTATTTTTAAGTAGCCTTAAAATAGTTCACCCATAATGTAAGATAACATGAATGCCATAGGTAGTTAGTGAGTTATTTGGATACACTTTACCCTACGACAACGTTTCTAAAACATACTTGTGGAGGGTCGCATCTTCAATGTGTTGTTGATGAGTCTCCTATGCACTGAGTCAAAGGGACATGTGTATATACATTTTTCTGAGTTCCCATAGAGAGTGTAGAATCCTAAAGCTGTTTAATACTATCATACATTTTGGATGATGACCGTGTTGCTCACTTTTTTTTTTTTTGAGATATAAATGTATGCCAATTTTTTTGAACTGATTTACATGCCTTCTGAATTTATATAAATTGTTTTATATAATTGTTTAATTTAAGACATTATTTTAGAAATATTCCATCCTTTTTAAAATTAATTCTTAAATATTTATTTCCATAATTTGAAAATGTATAACATGTTTTGTATAAATATTCTTTTGAATTGCCAAACCTGTTTACATTGAAATTGAAAGCTTTTCTTTAGATAATATATATTTGGAATTTCTTCTGGAATCTTTGGTGGTATCCTACTAGGATTATGCTCAAACCAAAAATTTTCCTTTCGGTGTTTGTAGACTTTCTTCTCCCAGGTTCGAGGAAAGGGAAGAGATCTCTTATAGGTAGATCCAGCTATTGAGATTTGGCCTAGGTGAGTTGTGTCCTTAGGGACCTTGGGGTTGTTTTTTCCTTTTTATTACATGGGCTTCAGTACTTTGGGATTTTTATGACATTTTGTATTCTGGTACATCACTCCCAATCGAGTTTATTTTTTATGAATACTGATTTGTTTCTTTTTCTTCCACATTATTTAGGAAAAATTGTTCCTACTTGTATGTTGTACGATGCCAGGTGCTAGACACCGACCCATGGGGATCAGAAACGCCCTTCAGGCTATGACAGGGTCGGCTCGGTTATCGATTTACCAGGGTAATGAAGTTGGTTTGTGATAAAATGGTATCAAAGGGAGGTTAATAATATTTATTTGATGACATTTTTCATTTGAGTATTCTTTTCTTGACTTTGGAGGTAGTTTTTATTGTGTGTCTATCCAGATCTCACCACAATGAACCTTAAGTCACTATGGGTGGTTAGGGAAATATGTCTTGTGGTATAGTTCCAGTTTTTTCCCTGTTGTAATTTTGATAGAGTGAAATCCATATCTTTTTTTATCCTTCTATTGAGAATTTTTTCTCTCATTCCTTGTCTAAGTTTCAATCTGATATCTTCTTTGTTGTCTACTGATGTTGTTGTAACATCATGACTCCAAGAAGACGTGTGAATTGGATCTTGGAATGGTCCACTGCTGCACAACAACGAGTGAATCCTCCAGTAGCCCCGAGCCTAGTTGATATGTTTGTGTGCACTATCTAAGCTATGGGATAGGCACCACCTCTAGTCCCCATTAAGTCTCCAGTTGAGGAACCTGGGGGGGTGCTCTTCAAAAGAATTCCCAAGATCTCTCTCACCAGAACCCACTAGTTTTCATAGTATCCACTAATATTCAACATGATGAGGAATGGTTGGGTAGGATAGAAGATCTATTTGAGTTCATGGAGACATCAGATTAGATCAAGGTGAAGTGTTCCTCCTTCATGTTGAAGGGAATAAGAAGAGACGGTGGGACATGATAGTGATGACAAAGAAACATGGGGGCTTAAAGTTGAAGTAATTCGAGGTACTTTTCACCAAATAGTTCTATCCAGAGTCAATGGTGTTTTCCAGAGTTGATGAGTTTTTCAAACTTGTGTTGGTTGAAAGAACAGTGGCTCTTTCGAACGTTTAGGCAGATTCTAGAAGTTCTTCCACAACCTTTCCACTTCACACAATTACATAAGATCATCAACACCTTAAAAAACTGTGGGTAAATCAAATGCTTCACATACAAAAGGGTTCCAGCCATAGGCATCTGGAATGAATATTCTTCACATAGTGGAAGTGTCTCCAGGTTAATTAGATACCGGTTCGATGACCGTGAGTGGTACCATTACTATATATTTGTTGTTAGTGAGTACCCTTTTTTATACTGGTGCATCTCAATCACTTATTTCAACCCATACTATTAATCTAATTAATCTTCTTATGGAGATTTTATCTAGTGAAATGGATATTACAAAACCCGTTGGTATAAAGAGAGAGCAGGGTCTCTATAATCACTCTTGTGTCTTGTCTCTATCAGTTGTCAAACAATCATGGATTTTTATTTACTCGACTTGAAATATATTAACATCATATTCAGGATGGATTGACTCATTACCAGTAAATCCTAGATTTATTATTATCTTCGACGAGTCTACATTACTACACCCAGTGGTGTGAATCTTTTCCTTCGAGAAGATTGTGACCTAAGGCCGAGAAGAGCCATACCCTCTTATCCATAGTTGGGGAAAGTGATATCAGTGTTCACTTTTTATTTTAAGTGAGATTCAATGAGTGGTGATCTCCCTCTAGTCATCATTGGGTTTCTGATATGTTTCCTTCTGAATTCTCTATTTTTCTACCGGTAAGGGGGGTTGAGTTTTCTATTGACTTAATTTCTGGTACTCAACCATTTCTTTTCAATCATACCAAAGGGATCCATTTGAACTAAAATAACAAATGTCCCAGTTGGATGATCTTCTTGAGAATGAAATTATTCACCAATCTGTGTCACCTTGGGCGATATTGATTCTCTCTACCAAGAATGTCAATGGGTCCCTGACATCTTCTCTTCATGAGATAAATATTCAATAATAGAATATTGTTGACAAATTCAGTACGCATTAGAGACACCCTTTATGTTGGGGAGACAAATTCCCAATGGTCATTCTCCATAGAGGGTGTTCTATGTTACCAGAACTGTTATGTTTCACTGTTAGCATCAAAGAAGTATATAATTCTGGATTTCTATAATATTCAATGGGTTATACACCCATAAAGAACTGAGATGTTCTAATACTTGAAGCATCGGTTTTGGTGACCTTGTATTCTTAAAGGCATCACCCCGATTGGGTCACTGATGGCTTGGGAGGCAAGGGAATATTTCTCCTTCTTTTGTGGGATCTTTTGAGGTTGTTGATCAGCTAGATAAACTTTCATACAATCTATCTCTACCATTATAGCTGACTTCAATACATAACATGTTTCATGTATCACAGCTGTGAAAATATCTCTCTGATCCATCTCACATTTTGAGTTGTAGTGATCTTGAGATAAAACCATATTTATTTGAGACTTAACGACCTGTCAATGTTTTTTATTCTGAGACCAAGGTACTTCATGTCAAGATGATACCTCGAGTCCTTGTACTATATAGCATGATTCTGATTCTCATGAGACGTGGGAAAGGGAAACGCTGATGAGAGAGTAGTGGCCTCATCTTTTTGTGGCGAAGGATTCTTCGTAGGATTTTTGGGGACAGAAAGTTCCTATAAAGGAGAGGTTGTAACATTCCTTTACATTTTCCGGTATTTCTAAACATTATTATATTAAATTATTATTATTTTAATTGGGGAAAAATAGTTTATCAGTAAAAAGTTACATTTTTGTTAAAAATATCATAGAATGGTAAAACAGTCTATTAATGACCTGGAATATTGAATTATAAATTTTCTAAGTAAAACATTGTGTATGTATGAGTTTTTAAAGTCTGCAAAGTCTCGAAGGGGATGGAATAAAAATATTAAATATATAATTTTAAGCATATGATATTTCGTAAAACTAATGGAATAACTCCAAAACAGCCTGTTGAATGAGAAATTTGATACCACAGTTATGTCCAAAATATGTTTTTTACCCTAGGAGGGGTATCACATTCGAAGGAACTGGACAATTAGATTTCTCACTCGTGAGATAAAGTAATTAAATAATATTTAATATATTATTTATTAATGATAACTAAATATTTTCCAAACGTTGTGACGTATGGGAAATCTGAGACCACTGATGGGTCCGAAATGGGGGGGTTATCCAAAAAAGAGGTATAAATTTTTTAAGTGACAGGCGTTTAGACACCTCAGTCACAAAAATAACAATTTTTATTTTAAATAATTATTTATTCTGATTTTTAATTAATAAATCATTAATATCTACGAAACGGTGCATCCTGTGAGAAATATGAGACCACCGTTGGGTCCAGGACAAGGTGTTTACCCTAGAAGAGGTATAAATTTAATTCACAGCGGTTGTTTGGTTTCATTTAATTTTTATATTATATAATTAAAATATTAATTTTTAAAAAATGGAACACTGTTCACTCACCCCTAAAAAGGTGTTGGATCATGCTGAACACCATTTTTAATGATTAAAGTTTTCAAAACCTTCCTTTTCCATCCATTATAAACTGTTTCAAACATCAATGATATTAATTAATGAAATAAATCACTCCATCATCAAGATTCATCTGAAAAAACAGATTAAATAGGGGGTTTCCAAAGTGATCAGTGGAATGATACATGAGTAGTTTAAAATAACCGATCCTTTGGTTTTTATGGAAGTTGTGATTTAGAATATCCCTTGTGATCCAATAATCATTGGAAAATTTGCATTATGCTATGGGTTTGATTATCTCTCTTCTAGTTCCATGATCTCTACGTCTTCTCCATTGTTTCATCTCCCTGGTGATCTTCACATTTTATTTTTCTATTTATTTAGTTTATCTAATTTATTCCATCCTTTCCTAAACTCTAAAATTTTGGAAATAATTGGTGGAATTTAAATTAAATAATGAAACATGAATCGTCAAGGAATATTTCCTAAACAGATTTCTCAAAGTATTGTTACATGAATTATTAGTTATTGGATTATGATTATATCATATTGTGAGTGGATTATTTCACAGTTATAACAAAATTTTAAAAATTATCAAAATAATAACTACCCAAATTATTCAATGAATCATAAAAAAATTGAATAACATTATGATGAAACTCATTTTACGAATGAATAACTCTGTGAAATATCAACTAATTATTATCAAAATTTGGTTTCACAAAATTGTTGAGAAATTTTTGAATAATTATCTGAGATAATTATAAATAATTATACGATGACAATTAGATCAATAATTTATTTTAATAATATAATCTTGTTAAAATAAAGGATAATCGAAAATAAGTATCAAGCTATTGAATGGATATTTATTTAAAATTATCAAGCATTAATTATTTGGACTATCAAAATATAATGAATTATCAAAAGATTTAAATACATAGTTATATATATATATTGATAATTAACTGTGTAAGTTAAGGTTAATTTTGTCAACATGTAATTTCATGAAATATTGATGTATATTTTCAAACACATGTGTTGACATAAAATGATAATCTAGAGATTATTCAGGAGAGATAAAATGTAATCGTATGTCATATTTTATTTCCTTGTGAAATAAAATAGAGGGATATAAGTATCAACAGAGGTTTAAAATTATTCTTATGGATATTTATTGCTATTTCATGCGTTAACATAAATGATAATCTGGAGATTATCCGGGAGAGAGAAAGTATAACCGCATGTAATATTTTTATTACTTGTGAAATAAAATTGATGTTTTGGATCTAAGAACCTTTGATGAACTTCAACCATTGGTGTGTCGATGATTATGATATTAAGGTCATGAGGTGGCGTATTGAACCATATAGGGTTGTTTATCCTTTTCATTGACACCGGTGACCTTGAGGTAGGTGGTTCTATTCTGACTAGCCAAATCGATTATCCTTGTATTGCTTGATTTATTTGAACTGTTGATTTAAATTCAATTTATCAAATTTCCTTTCATTTAAATTGATAAAAAAATGATTCCAATGAATCGAGATATTTGAAATTATTTTGGAATTGAAATTTAGGGAACACCCAATTCCATAGAATTGGGTCTGTTTATGGAAATTGGCTGATTTAAATTGTTTAATTTAAATTGTGGATTTGATGGAAATGAATTCAATTAAATTGTTTAATTTAATTTTGGAAATGATATTTTGTAATGTTGGAATTTGTTTTCAATAAATTTCAATCTCGTGAAAATGTCTTAAAATGATTTGATTGAAACCCAGTGGTTTTATCCTATGAAAAAGGCATGTTTTTGAATAAAACCTATTTTGGTTTTAAATGGAAAGAAATTGACATTTTTAAAATGGAAGAATGGGATTGATTGTATTTTTAAATAGTTTTAAAATAGTTCACCCATCTTGTAAGATCACCTGCAATCCTTAGGTAGTTATTGAGTCATTTGGATACACTCTATGCAACGACAACATTATAAAACATACTTGCGGCGGGTCACATCCCCAACAGGGTGGTGATGAGTCTCCTTTAGCTAATGTAATAGGGACATGTGAGTACACATTTTGATGAGTTCACATAGAGATTACAGATTCCTATAGTTGGTTAATACTATTGTACCTTTTGACATATGACCATATTGCTCGCTTGTTTATTTATATTTGAGATATAAATGTATTTCAATGTTTTTGAACTTCTTTACATGCCATTTGAATTTATATAAATTGTTTTATATAAATGTTTTATTTAAGCCAGTTTTTTAGAAATATTTCATCATTTGTAAAATCGTTTCATAAAAGTATTATTTCCATCATTTGAAAATGTATTGGAAGCATTGTTTAAATATGCTTTTGAATTTCCAAACCCGTTTACATTGAAATTGAATGCTTTTATTTGGGTAATATATATTGGAATATATAATGGAATATTTGGTGGTTTCCTACTAGGATTAGGATCACACCCTACTTTTTTCCTTTCGGTTTTTGTATACTTTCTTCTTCTAGGTTCGAGCAAAGGGAATAGATCTCTTAGAGGTGGATCCATCTGTTGAGATTTGTTACTGGTGAGTTGTATTCTTAGGGACCTTGGGGTTGTTTTTCCCATTTTAGAAATTGGGTTGTAGTACTTTGGGATTTTATGCCATATTGTATTTTGGTACATCACTCCGAGTGGATTTTCTTTTGTTATGCATACGGCTTTATTTTCTTTTGCTTCTGCATTCTTGTGGAAAAATCATTCTCACTTGTATGTTGTACGATGTCAGGTGCTAGTCATAGACCAAGGGGGTCAGGAACGCTCTTCGGGATATGTTAGGGCCAACTCGATTATCATGTTACCAGGGTACCCGATTTTGTTCGTGACTATTTTCCTACAAAATAGTCAAATAAAAACAGACTTTGGTACCCATATTTTTTTGGGTCTATTAATATTAATGACCACTTCTTTAGGAACCCACCTATGCCTCATAGGTTTCCTATAAGAATTATGTAAAGTACATGAAAATAAACTCTATTTGGTCCAAAAAAGTTTGAAATAGTAGAGAGTGTATCTTAATTTGAACTAGCATAATGTTTTCCTGAACTAGGAGTGAAACTATATGTTTTGGATTTAGAAACAATGTTATTTTTTCAAAAAATTCTTTTATCAGGTTGATTTCAAATACCACTAGTTTTTTAGGAGAAATCTGTTTTCCTAGAATTTTTACCAATGTATATTTACCATTTTAAACCTTTCAAGGTCCTTTTTCAATTGCTCATTAGATAGCTTTAGTTCATTATTGTCTATGATTTTTTAAAAATATTTCTCTCTTTTTATAGTAAGTTTAGATTTAATAGTTGAGGTAAGAGCATGATGTTTTTTAAAGACTTGTATTTATATTTTAGTTCATTACATGTCTCTTCAGGAATATTTCAATACTCAAGCATTTCTTCATCAGACTTATTTTTATAAAATCATTCATCTCTCGAATAATATTAATTTTGTATAAGATATGTTATGGTTACCTCATATGTGTTTTTCAAGACAATCATATTGGCTTTGTCAGTCTATTCATTATGTGAAGACTCTAAGTCATTTAAACTATCCTTAGAAGCACTCCAAGTTGATTTCATTGCCTATTTATACTTTCTTTCTTTGTCCTCATATTTCTTTTTATACTTTATCTTGGGATAGTCAGTCTTTACATGTCTATTTCACTTACATTCATATCATGCCATTTCATCAAACTTTCCATTTCTTTTCTAGTCTTTCTTCCAACTTTCCTTTTGATCATATCTTCCGTTGAAGTGAGGATTTCTGAAAAATTTCTTCTTCTTGTAAAATTTCATAAACCTTTTAGCTAATTGAGCCATCTCGTATTCACTATTAGGTGGTGTTTTTTCAGTGTTGTAACATTCTACATACACTTCCAATTTCCCTTTTTGGTTTTTATAGGTGGTGGTATTAAATGAAATAAATTTTATTTTGGGTTCATCCTTATCTTCTGTGTTGACATTCAACTCCGCTTCATACATCATTAGTTTACCAATGAGTTATTTTCTTGGTAACTTGTTAATGTCACATGAAACTCTAATAGAGATATAGGTTCCTCTCCACTTGTCAGGTAGGCATATGAGAATCATCATGATCTGATCTTTGGCAGTAACTTCTCTTCCAAGAGAAATCATTGTGTTGACAATTTCATCGAACCTGAGATACATTTCATAAATAGGCACATCAAGTTTTTTTTAATGTTATAATATTTAATAGTATAAGTATTAAGTAGCATTTCTTTAAAACTATAATTTTGTTCATGTGAAATAGACATTGTAACGCAAATTTCATGGGTATTTTTACATACAGAAATTCTGTTAAATTCCACATCTCCTAAAGAGAAATATAAAGCCTTCATGGCTTTGTAATTGTTATTGTAATCAGTCTTGGTTGGGTCATCCCACGTAATTCTATCAGTAGCAGTAATCTTATACTCATCTATAATTGAAGACCAAATTTCAAAACCCATACATTCTAGATGCATTTTAATTTTAATATTCCATTATACATAATTAGTTCCATTAAAGAATTGTGGTCTATTTTTTACATCCTCTTCCAGACTATAATCCATAATTAGGAAATACTTTTAATGATCAAGAAATTTATAATTAACAGAAATTTACAGGACGTAAAAGTACAACTAAAATCATAGTTGAATAGCATAAACAACAAAGTCTTAATAAATTCCTTTGATACAAAATGTTGGTTGGAGTAGATTACTCAATAAGGGGTGAGTTTAGTATCTATATAAATTTCTCTGAAAAACTTCTCTTAAAAGGGTTCCACAAAAAATTGACTACATCCCAGTTAATCAAGGTAATATGGTTAGGAAAGTTTGACTGATCAAATAACATCTCATAAGATTTATTAATTCTCAGTATTCTCAATATGAGTTAGTGATATTACTTTTGAAGATATTATAATAAGGCTGAAAAATTACAACTTCTATCCAAGAATAACTATCAATGTAAATCTAGTGATTTCTGAATTAAATAGTAAAATAGAGAAAAACTAAATTAAAAAATATAGTAGATAAAATAAGTGTTTCAGTATAAAGACAATACATAATCCACTCCACTTGGTGATCACCTGCCACCATGCAGTTTATATTAATAATCTTGATCCACACCCTTAACCATGGTAAAAAATAGTGCACAAGACTGTCCAGTTCACATGACCTCTTCCATCGTTCTTCGTGGGTAAAAACTATTAGGCCACACAATAAGCTCTTCCAAACTTATCTATGGGAGTAAACAAGTGTAAAAATATATTATATGAAGGAAATATTGTATTATTCAGTTTAGTGCAGGAGACAA
Source organism: Viscum album (assembly GCA_963277665.1). NCBI lineage: Eukaryota > Viridiplantae > Streptophyta > Magnoliopsida > Santalales > Viscaceae > Viscum > Viscum album. The sequence goes on from OY728163.1 coordinate 1,517,471,889, forward strand.
TGTGTGTATTTAATACACACACACACACTTCTCAAAAGATAAAAACAAAACACAATAGAGACAAGATGATGATATTGGGTTAGAAGTGATCTGAGTGTTATTCTATGCATCTCTGAACTTCTAAGATGAAGCAAATGCAAGTTTCGAGTCATGTTGCAATAAATAGTGTATCACAAGTTTAGTGCTCTAGTTTCCAATTAGATGTATCTCATGTTCTTCATGGATTCGGTATGGCGAAGATGATTTGGATCTAATCTATGAAATTCTAGCTTTTGGATTTGAGGATTCTTCATGTGTTCTTAATAAGTGTCTTGGTGCATGTATATGTCCACTTTTCAAGAATTCTCACACTTCTTCTACACACTACTACATGTCATCTTGTTTTAGGGCCACACTTTTCCTTTTATTCTTGGAATGCATGTTTTGGAGCTAAAAGGATGCATGTATCCTGCACCTTGTACCATTTACTGTCAATTTAAATGTCTACAATGAAATATTAATTATGTCAGTGCATTTAGAAACTCAAATATGACCATTAAAATTAAATTGAAAACAAAAAAAAAATAGGTTAAAGAATTGTGTCACAGTCTGTCTCGAAATGGTGTAACTTCGAAATGGTGTCACCATGAAACAATTTCTTCTTCTTTTCCTTTGATCAGTGAGCCAATCATGATGGAATACTTCTTTTTAGATCAGGAACTGGTAGCATCGAGGTGGTGTTAGGATCGTGGTGTCTGGTCCTTTTCCAAACTTCAAACAGTGTCTTATCAAGGAACTAATATCACAATCATCATGAGATCAGAAATTGGTTATGGTGTCTGGGTCACGGTGTTTGGGTCACCATGTCTGGTCACAGTGTCTGGTCACAGTGTCTGGTCACAGTGTTTGGGTCACAGAGTCTAGGTCGTGGGGTCTGGGTCCTTTTCCAGAAAACCAAAACTGATGGCAGACTCATGGTTTCTCAGACCAATCTAAATATCTATATATATACTTAAGAAGTAATATTCAAAAAATTAGTTAGAATTAATCATTCATAAAATAAATAATTATAGACTAAAGTTAAATACGGTTTACAATAATCAGTCATGATTTATAGGAATCATGATCTTGAGAAAATGTAGTTTAATCATAAAGAAGCGACGAATATATACATAGCATATGAGATATATTAAACAGGAGTAACCGTTTGGGATCATTAAAACATGATTAAAACATTAGGAGTCTAATAAATACAACTTGGGTTCACGAATCAGAGAGGTTATTCATGAATTTTCAGTTTCATTTATGAGTTACTTCTTTATGAATAGAGAGGAAATTCATGATGAATTACTTTGAAAAATCCAACCTTCATTAATTTCATGGAATATATTACCTTATGTGCCCATTATCCTTTTCAATATTATCAAACTAACATATGATCAATGTTTTTGAAATATTATCTACTCAATTATTATTTATAGTGTTTCATCAAATTTCCAAAATCAAACACATGTTTATTGAATGGTTTACAAAACCTTGAAGACTAACCATGTTTGATTATAAAAAGTCCCAAATTTTCTATATTAAAACACAAAAATTAATTTTTAAAACTATCCAATCAATACCCCAGATATTCACCCTAGTCCACACCCCCTCAGTAATTATATCACCCCACTTCCCCTCTTCATCTCCAATTTTGATTCTTCACCCATCTATTACAAGATTTTGGTAAACAACCTTAAGTTAATTTCTTACTCTCTTAATTTTATATTGTTGAATTATGTTACCCCTATCTTCACTTCCTATCAATTATTTATATATTTTCATTTTTTTTCATTGTATTTTCTCAATTTATTATTTTTAACTTTCATTAAACACTTTTTTAAAACCTGTTAATTATTAATATCAATGGAATCATGATTCAATATATTTAATTTGAAATATATATTGCTTAATTATATTATAGATAATTTATTTTATATATTTTTTAAATTTTGATTGTGTTGATTTATAAAGGATCCCCAACTCCATTCTAGATACATAATTCCACCATGTAAAACACTCATTCTAAGAGGTCAAAAGCTTTAGGTTCCCAATCTCGACCTTATAACCTCTCCAGTACACACCTCTGTTTTAAAAAAAACATGTGTTTTTAAATGTTTCCCACATAGATAGTGTATCCCCATATATTTTTCAATCCAAAATTCCTAACTCAATTTGGTATTGAATATGACTTATGAAACTTCATTGAGATGGGACAATTTAGTAATACCAATTCAGTCACACAAACCACTTTCAAATAACTTGTAATTTATTTTACATTGGAATTTCATTGTAACGAGTAGTACCCATTTGATGATGTGATAGGGTAAAAATAGGTGGATGTCTCATTCCACCTTATCAAATGAAAATATAATACGACTCTTTCCCAATTTGGGGTCCCTATTTATATTTTTTAAAATTAGTATATTGAGAATGAAATATATCAATAATACAATTTGATTTGGGAACTCAATATCGCCCAATAATTATCTCACGCAATTTTTCATACTTAATACCGCCTATAATCTCCAAATTAATAAAGAATCCAAACTTTGAAATAGAACCCATTATATCCTCCAAAGGGTGTTTTCATTTTGTATCACCCCATAACATGATAGTGAGGGTGTTGTTAACCTTTATGATTTGTTCCTGTATCAATTTATTATTAGTGTTTAGTGGGTGAATATAAATTTTCCCTTCACCTAAAATCTCCTCTATATGTTCAATGAGAAAAAAAGGATTTTTTTCGGTTAAACATTATAATCATGGCCTGGAACTTGATATTTCATTTTTATATCGATTCTTTTACAAAAATTGAGACCCTTAAATTTGAAAACCACATAGGGTAGCATATGAAAATGATTACTTATGATGGAAAATAATATTTCTTCTATGGTTACTATGATTTGGAGGAAGTAGAGGCTGAAGAAGCATGTGTCCTACATGAGTAATACCCAACAACCAAAGAGATCTCTTTCCCACAAAATAAACCCACTAATTCCCTAACCCAACCAACCATGATCCCCTTACATTCATTCCACCACCCTACCTCCATTGTCCATTACCTTGGTACTTACAGGGAACCCCCTATGAAAAGAATAACCTCACATACTCACTCTACCAAGATCACTACACCATTTTCACTAGAAAGTTGAGAAAATATATAATATGTTGGATAACAATAAACTATATTACATCAATCTCCAAGATAATCATAGCTCATCACCACCCCATCTTCCATCCTTGTTATTCCTTAGATGTTCCAATTCATTCTAGGGTTGGTGACACATGTACCTGATTTAATGATGGTGATTTTGTAATCGACATAAAAAGGATATAATTCTATATAATATGTAGTGTCAATAATAGTTATACAAGGGATTCCGATATGAGTAGTGACACCTACAAAGTTACACTTATACCTATTTCAATCACCATGGTACCTAATCAAACAACATGGTTCCTGATGTAGGAAAGTTAATTGAAGATTTGAAGGATTTTTTACTTTGATAATTGGTTTGGATTCTGGATATAGGGCTTGGAAAGTACGTGGAACTATTTTTGTGTATCTATCATATATTTTTCATGTTTTGGATAGTGGTGTGTATGATATACCTGAGAGATATCCTATTATTAGTTTTATGACATGTATAACATGTATAATAGATCATTTTTCTATACATTGATATTTTTTGTTAATTTTGGATGAACCTTATCTGAATTTTTTATCTTTGAATATTTGTGATATGGGGATTATTAATATTGATATTTCTTTCACTATTATTTATGTTTTTCATTACTATAGATGGTGTAGTATATAAAAATTTTATAAAGAACATAACCACTAATCTGTAATGCCTCGACCTCAGTTACCCAGAGTCAGTGCATTATTTTAATACATTGGTATGATTACAAGGAATCAAGTCCCAAAGGACCGATCATTTTAGTAGTCTTGGAAAATAGATTACATACATGAATATTACATTACACTTTATAACAAAAAAACAACATAAATAATCCTTTATGAAAACCATTAATCCCTTGGATTAAACCTTATATATCAATCACAATACACTTCATGGGATCATGGGAAAAAATAAAACATAGAAAGGGGTGATCTCAGATGATCATTAAGGATAACAATACATCGGAAACTATCATAAATAAGCATAAACATTTAAGGAAATGTATAAATAAAACAAAATCCTTTTAAACATGAACTTTAGAATAATATGGAAAAAATAAAATGAAGTAATGTCATTTTATTATTCACATTGACATTCTAATAGTCGAATACTCACATGAAATATCAGTAACCACATTCATAATATTGGAATGCATAATGCCAGACAATCATAACCACATAGTCAAGGCCTTGTGCCAAGACTACAAGTAATATTTTGTCAAGGCCTTGTTCCAAGATACTAGTTTGTCTCATGAGACCTACTGATGGATCGAGGAGCTATAGCAGGCTCCACCCGTCACTTACTAAGTATAATTCATTCCTCATATGAAAAGGTTTAAACATAACATAAACATTCATATTAAAACTGGCATATGAAATGTCAATACTTTACCCATAAAACATGAATGGTATAAAAATAATACATCCACATTCAAACATATTGCAAAACCTTAAATACAATACGGAATATTTGTATCATAATAAATCAACTTCAAAAAAGTTTAAAATCCATTAAAGGATTTTGACATAGATGAAAATGATTTGTAACACTCATTGTGAGAAATATCCCTTTTTCTTGAAAACATTTAAATGTAACAAAATTTAGAAAAGAAGACATTTAAATATATTTTTGAATCAATGTTTCCCATACAACTTTGAAACTTTTTAAAGTGATTAACATTTTAAAACATTCATGTCCATTTAAATAAATCCTTAATACCATTTTGAAAACATGGACATTAATGAGAATGGTTTAGAAGAATAAATCTTTAAAACATTTAAAATGATGTTTTATTAAAAATTACCTTAAAATAATCCCTATGAAATCTATTTTATGAAACATGGACTTGGATAATAAATATGTCCCAGTAGATACTTACGTAAAAACAACTTCGGATAACAAAGAGATTGTGAAATTAACCCTTACCAATTTGGTAACTTACGAAACACCCACCCCATGAAAGATGTATCATACAATGAATATGTAAATACACATAAATTAAAGTTTATTACACAAATAATACAATTATGGTCAGTACATACACCACACAAAAGGTAATAGTGGCAATATGGTACGAGTCTCACGGGAATAAGAAGTGAGATGAAAACCCCTTACCATGCACTTCCCTTTAGAAGAGGGTATGTTTAACCTCTTGTATGAAGACTATAGTATGTTATTGAATTATACTAGAACCATATTAATATTTATGATATCATTATTTATTTATTTATGGCTTTATACTACCCATTTAATAATAATTTCCATGTTATATTAATATTTCTGATAACAATCACTTTCTTTATCGTACGTGTTTTAACTTGTTACTCTTGATTGTATCACTTAGATGATGATTTAAATAATTGCAGAATATAAAAAATGATTTATATATCATGTATATTTAGAATATAAATATGTATAATATACATATATATGAAATGGAAAACACCGTTTCTGGAGACGGTAGTCCGTACGTACGCATAAACAATGTTTCTGTTCTCATAAAGTATTGAACAGAAGTAAGTGAATAAGATATATATAAGTACATTAATACTTATAAATATAAATATATACATCTCCAGTATCATTATTATGTCATATATTACATACTTATTAGTAATATATATTTTTATAATCATCGATGAATGGTGAATTTGGAAATGAATCTAATCGCATCGTGGAGACGATAATCTGTACGTATGCATTAGCGACAATATCATTTTCTGATATAAAAGTAATATATAATTGGATGGTGTATCATATATAAAGAATAAGTATCATGTTATATTTATTATTGACATGAATTACACATCATTATTTTACCCATCCAAATAATAATGTATTGAATAACAATTACACCACGATGTGGAGATGGTAAGTCGTACGTATGCACGTATGGTGACATATCATCCTAGGGATAGATATAATACTGAATATGGTTGTACCATATTTATAATAACATCACATTATTTAGAAGATACTGGATTTATTAATTTATAATGGAAATAACAATGAAGTAAGAAGTGGAAGAAGAAAGGAACTTGAAAGAGGGTGGGGAAAACAATACCTCTTCTTCAGGTTCTTCCTTTTGATTTGATCAAACGCTCTCCTTAGGTTAGATTTATGATCAAAATAAGGCCTCTATGATTAATTGAGGGAAGTCGAGAGGATATTTGGGTAGGGTTTGGACGAACCAAAAGGCTTTGAAGGTATGAAGAACTGGTTAGAAGCGGCGTCCTTTTATAAGGGGGAGGAGGGGCTCTTTAGAAAAAACTCAATGTATTATTTTCTAATAAATTCATATTCAGATTCTAATGGTTCCAAACTAGATTATTTAAAGTCTACGGTGGGTATGGGTCGAAAACAACTCAACCTATAGGTTTTAGACAACTTTGGGTCACTATTTTACCATTATCATTTTTATTTCACTCTTAGTTAAATAGATTGATATTTACCATGTCCCTTTGTATTTTTATATTATACGGTTAATAAACTTACTATAAAATGCCAAGAGAACCCCAAGTGGTTCATTAATTACATACCTATCATCATATACGTCCTCTGGATGAGCCTTAAATTTTTTACAATATTATATCAATTAATAATATAATATTTGTTTTAAAAACTCCTTTTTGTAAATTTTGACACTATTTAATAATTGATTTTTGATAAAGTCTTAATAAATTTATTAATTCGAAAAAAATTCATTTAATCAGTCCTAAAATGTCATATTAACCAGTAAAATTCGTGTAATTCATTAAAAGTATCAAATTATATTTATTTGGGTATTTATAATATCATTTATTTTAATATTTAACTAATAAGATAATTACTGCATCATCATTGTGTCATAAATAAATAAAATTATTTAGTGTCTAAAATTTATAAATAAAATACCATTATGTTGGAAATATTTTTAACTTTCTAATGAATATTTATAATCTAATTTATCTTATGTATAACTCTATATTAAAAATGTTTTAGTTATTAAACTTGGTTTTTAACTCTTTTAACTCTTCTTTGAATTAAATAATAATAAGTGTCCTAATCTAATCCATGTGGACCAAATAGGTTCATATTCTATTCCTAAGATTTTTTTTGGTCGAATCTTACTTATCAAATAGAATTAGGACACGTGTTTGGGTAATAATAATATCATTTTTACCCTTAATTACATTTTTTACTTTTTACCGTGGTAAATAAAAGTAAAAAGTTACTATTCACCAAAAAAATATTATTATCTTATTAAAAAAAATTTTACTCCTTGATATTAACCATGTTTCTCTGATTTTCTAAATTCTACTCACAGAAGCATTAAAATTATGTTTTATGTGAATTTTTTAATTCTCTTATGAGGTGGGTAAAAGATGGTGAAAAGTTCAATAAAATATTAATATATCTAAAATTACTATAAACTGACTCTAATTAATATCATTGGACTTATATAGGTATTATGTATCAATTTTAAACTAAACTAAATTAAAAATAAATAAAATATTATTTAAATAAAAAATTGGTTTTAAACTATAAATCAGTGTTTTTCACTATTCATCAAATATTAAGAGTTTTATGAAAAATACGAAAAATTTACCCTAAAATAATTTTTATATTCCGAATTAAATAATGAATTTTATTTAACAAAATTAAAAACATAGAAGTTGCATTTATTAAATTAAAATTAATTCCCTCTGCCAAAACCAAAAGGCGTATTTTTAAGAAATAATAACTATCCAAAGTTTGACATTTGTTTAGGTCCAATTTCAAAGTGAAATTACCTACAATGAACATCATTGGATTAAATGGTAAAAATATAATCTATTTATATTTCCAAACCATTAAAATTTATAAATTAACACTATAAATTATTTTGATTAAAAATGTTGTTTTCAGTTAAAATATAGTATTTTTCACTATTCACCCAAATATGAAAGTTATCAGAAAAACAAAAAAACATTATTGAAAATAAATTCTTATGTCCTGATTAAAAAGTAGAATTTTATTTTGTCAAATTGAATATGTAAAAGTTTCAAATATTGGATTTAAGAAGGCTTCTCTATTAAATGGTAGTAAAATTGAAATTTTTGACAAATGGTTCTTTTATCTGGAAAAAATTTATTTTTTCATACATTATGTCTAAGAAACTCATAATATGGATTCTAAAATTATAAGGATTATATAAAGTTCAAAATTCCATTAATACCATTCATAACAACTTTTGAACAGCTTGTTTGGTAAGTCATGGTGTGCTAGAACTCAGTGTTGCATGTAGTGAATGTTATTGAATTGCTTTGAAGAAATTACATACTATGAAATCTTGGGGTGTTACATTCATCCCTCATTCAATAAATTGTGTCCTCACAATTTGAAATTATTTTTGAAAAATAAAAGGTTGAAAATAGAAATTACCTTTGGGAAAACCCACATTAGAAATTAGGTTAATAAAATTTATTCTTAATAAGAGGAAAAGGGAAATGAAAGAGTCACCAGAAAATTAAGATCTCGATTAAGAGAACATTGGTGGAAATTAGAGACATATAATTGGAGGAAAAACGTAAATATTTATAGGTAGTGATAGAGTTCATCAATCACAAACAACTATAAAATTGAGGGCCTTACATTCATCAATCTATGATGATTTAAAATACCATCGGTTCAACAAAACATATGGTCTTAGGATAACGCATTTTTTGTATTAAGATCCATTCACTAAAGTATTTGCATTAATATTTTCATTGAATAAGATAAGAAGAAAAATATATACTTGACATGTAGAGTCCTATCCTTTAACTAATTTCTACCACAAACTCATCTTTCACTCTAAAAGATAATAGAACATAAAAATAATATTCTATTTATCCTATTTGTATAGGGTTCCAAAAAATGAATTTATAATTCATCTACTAGAATTTTTTTTTTAAAAAGAATACATTATTCATCCCACGACATCACTTGGGCCAGTGGTAGGTGATACACCCTTGTAGCCCATCGGTTGCGGGTTCAAGTCTCGCGGCCTTGCCGGATGCGACGGGTTTCCGCCCGACCTCCGGGTTGTCCTATTATAGAAATCCAAAAATAATCTCCAACTAGAATTATCCAAAATACTTTAATCCAAATTCATATCAAAAAATTTATAAGGAAGGTAAACACAATGAAGATCATTTTTTCCACGTAATAAATGTGAACACCTTCATCATGTATTCTTTTAAAACACTACAACATCCTGAATTACCATAAAAACTTATTGATTACATTCATGATCCCTTATTTCTTATAGAATACTGGATATAATCCTATCCAAAAATGTTTTAAACTCCAACAATGATGGAATATACAAATATTTAATCAATTTCAAGGTAGTCAAGAATATAATTTATCCAAATCAATCATGTATTAATCCAAAATCACTACCTCGGTACCAGAACAATATTATTGTTTATCTTTCTCTCAAAAATATATTTTCCAAAAAATGAATCCTGCTATTGAGTCACTTTTCTTGGTTCCACTCAATCTTATGTCCTTAATGAAATAGTACTGCAGAACAATCCTTATTTACTTCATAATTATTATTACCAGTAAATTGTTGATACAACACTCAAATGACATAATTTTCTAATAATAACATAAGAACTCTAATCATTCCTCATCATTTGTGGTGTATTATAACATGATTATTATCCAATAGGATCATTTGGGGCATACTCTAATTATTTGGACGTTGGTTTGCATAGTGTCCCAACTCCTTGCAGATGAAGCATTTTACATTTGAAACCTTTTTCTTACCCTTACAGTCACATACATGGTGTCCTTTTTCTCCACTCTTATAACAAACTCCCATTCCTTTCAGGAAAGTTACAGGGTGTTTTTTACCACAGTTATCACATATGGGAAAATTCTTCATTTCCCTCTTTCCTTTATTCATCTTTCACTCTTCCATCCTTTTCTTCTCATGCTTCCCTTCAAAGCCATAGGACTCAGAGAATTATCAACTTATATTATTAACACATGATACTATTTATTCATATTTTGAGAATACATGGGAGACTATTCCCCTTATAAATTTCGGCTTAATACCATGAAAGATATGATCATTATTACTCTTTGGATCATAGGTATTACTGCAGTTCTCATTCCTTCTACTGGGCGTCATTTCTATACAATTGCATTAACTAGGTCAATTTATGAATTTCCATGAATAATTCCAAACTTGTAAAATACCTAACATAAATTGAACGGTTTATGGATATAATCCATAATCATAATGATGTTTTCATTGAGAAATTATATACTCATAAACCCTTTATAACGATTTGTAAATAAAATGAGAATTATCCTAAGCAAATCCACACAGAGTGTCGTAACCAAGAGTACAGAAAGGCCCATTGTCGTGCACCAGTTCCTATTCGAGTCTAGATCAAATTAGTGTTTTCATGTTTTACCCCTAGGTATATCTGTTCCGGAGCCACCTCTACATGCTTGTATTCAGACAGAGATATATTTTCTTGGAAAACACACAAAATATCGACATTGCCAAAATTCATGGAAGTTCATCTATACTAATCTTCAAAGACAACCTTACGGTAATGTTCTCTAATCAGTGTTTATCTAAATCTACTTTCCAAGTTTATTGATAAAATTCTTATGATACCAACTATAACACCCCGACCCCAGTTACCCAAAGTCGGTTCATTTTTTTAATATATTTGTATGATTACAAGGAATCAGGTCCTGATGGACCGATCAGTTTAGCAGTCTTGGAAAATAGATTATATACATGAATGTTCAATTACACATTATAACACACAAAACCACTTAAATAATAAATTATGAACGCCATTATTCCATTTCCTTAACCCTACATATCAATCACAACACACTTCTTGGAATCTTGGTAAAAATAAAACATATAAAGGGGTGAGCTCAGATGCTCAGTAAGGATAACAATACAGCTGAAACATTAATAAATAACCATAAACATTTAAGGAAATGTATAACTAAAACAAAATAATTTTAAACTTGAAATTTAGCATAATATGGCCAAAATAAAATGAATTAATTCCACTTAGTTATTCACGTGGATGTTCTACTAGTCGAATAATCACATGCAATATCATTAACCACTTTCATAATAATGGAATGCATAATGCCAGACTATCAAAACCACATAGTCAAGGCCTTATTCCATGAATACAAATAAAATTTTTTGAAGACCTTGTTCCAAAACACTAGTTTGTCTCATGAGACCTACAGATGCATCGAGGAGCTATAGTGGGCTCCACCTGTCACTTACTATGTCCATTGCATTCTTTATATGAAAAGGCTTAAACATAACATAAAAATTTGTATTAAAACTGGCATATGAAAGGTCAATACGTTACTCATAATCCATGAATGGTATAAAAATAACACATCCACAGTCAAACATATCATAAAACCTTCAATACAATACAGAGGATTTGTATCATAATAAATCAACATCAAACAAGTTTAAAATCCATTATAGGATTTTTACATAGATAAAACTAATTTGTAAAAATCTTTGAGAGAAATATCCCTGTTTCATGAAAACATTTAAATTCACACAATTTAAAAAAAAAGCCATTCAAATATATTTTTTAATCAAAGTTTCCCATACCACATTGAAATTTTTTAATGTATATAACATTTTAAAACATTCATGTCAATTTAAATAAATCCTTAAAACCATTTTGAAAACACGGACATTAATGAAAATGGTTTAGAAGAATAAATCTCTAAAAAATTTAAAATTAAGTTTTAGTAAACATTACCTTAAAATAATCCCTTTTAAAACTATTTTATGAAACATGGACATGGATAATAAATATTTCTCTGTATAAACTGATGTAAAAACAACCTATAATAATAAAGAGATTGTGAAATTAACCCTTACCAATTTGGTAACATACGAAACATACACCCCATGAAAAAGGTATCATACAATGAATATGTAAATATCCATAAATTAAAGTGTATTACACAAATAATACAATTATGGGAAGTACATACACCACACAAAAGGTAATAGTGTCAATATGGTACGAATCTCACGGGAATAAGGTTTGAGGTGAAAACCCCTTACCTTGCACTTTCCTTCAGTCGAGGGTACGTTTAACATCTTGTATGAAGACTATAGTATGTTATTAAATTATACCATAACCATATTAATATTTTTGATATCATAAATTATTCATTTATGATGTTATAATACCTATTTAATAATAATTTCCATGTTATATTAATATTTCGGGTAATAAACGCTTTTTTTATTGTACATGTTTTAACTTGTTACTCTTGATTGTATCACTTAGATAATGATTTAAATAATCCAGAATATAAAACATGATTTATATATCATATATATTTAGAATATAAATATGTATAACAGACATATATATTAAATGGAAAACATCATTTATGGACACGGTAGTCCGTACGTATGCATAAACGTTGTTTCCGTTTTCATATAGTATTGAATAGAAATAACTGAATAAGATATATGTATGTAAATAAATACTTATATATATATATATAAATATATATATCTCCATTAGAATTATTATTTCATATATTACATAATTATTAGTAATATTTATTTTTATAGTCTCCGATGAATGATGAACTTGGAAATGAATCTCATCGCGTCGTGGAGATGGTAATCCGTACGTACGCACGAGCGACAATATCATTATTTTGATATTAAAATAATATATAATTGGATGTTTTATCATATATACAGAATAAGTATCATGTAATATTTATTATTTACATGAATTACACATCAATATTACACACATCATAACAATAATGTTTTTAATAACAATTACACCACGACGTGGAGATGGTAAGTCGTACGTATGCGCGTATGGTGACATGTCATCATGGGGATGGATAGAATACTGAATATGGTTGTAACATATTTATAATAACATCCCATTATATAGAATATATAGGTTTATTCTTTTAGAATGGAAATAACAATGAAAGAAGAAGTGGAATAAGAAAGGAACTTGGAAGAGTGTGGTGAAAACATTACCTCTTCTTCGGTTTCTTCCTTTTAATTTGATCAAAAGGGTTCCATAAGTTGGCTTTCTGATAAACCAAGTCCTCTAGGTTAAATTTAGAGATGTTTAGAGGATATATGGGCAGGTTTTAGGCGAACCAAAAGGCTTTTAAGGTATGAAAAATTGGTTAGAAGTGGTGTCCTTTTATAAGGAGGTGGAGGGGCGCTTTAGAAAAAAACTTAAAGAATTATTTTATAATAAATTCATAATCGGTTTTTAATGGCTCCAAACTAGATTATATAATGTCTAAGGTGGGGATGGGTAGAACACCGCTAAACCAATAGGTTTTAGACAAGTTTGGGTCACAATTGTACCCTTAACTTTTAGATTAAACTCTTAGTTATATTTTTTGACATTTACCATGTCTCTTTGTATTTTTATATTATATGGTTCATAAACATACTATAAACTTCCAAGAGAACCCCAAGTGTTTAATTAATTAAATAAATATAATCCTATAAGTCCTTGAGCCGAACCATATATTTTTAACCATATTATATCAATTAATAATATAATATTTGTTTCAAAAACTCGTTTATGTCAATTTTGACACTATTTAATAATTTAGTTCTTTAAAGTCTTAATAACTTTATTAATTAAAACCAAATTCATTTAATCAATCCTAACATATCATATTGAACAAAAAAATTCTTGGAATTCATTAAAAGTCTCAAATTATTTTTATTTGGGTATTTATAATATCAATTATTTTAATATTTCACTAATAAGATAATTACTGCATCACGATTGTGTCATAAATAAATTAAATTATTTACTGTATAAAAATTATAAATAAAATATAATAATTTAGGAAATATTTTTATCTTTTTAATGAGTATTTATAATCGAACTTATCTTCTGTATTACCCTATATTAAAAAGGTTTTAGTTATTAAACTTTGATTTTAACTCTTTTAACTCTTCTTTGAATTAAATAATAATAAATGTCCTAATCTAATCCATGTGGAACAAAGAGGTTCATATTTTATTCCTAAGGTTGTTTTTGGTCGAATTATGTTTAGCCAATAGAAATAGGACATGTGTTAGGGTAATAATAATATCAGTTTTCACTTAATTACTCTATTTACTTTTTACCGTGGTAAATAAAAGTAAAATGATACTATTCACAAAAAAATATTTTTGTCTTATTAAACCAAATTTTACTCCTTGATATTAACTGTTTCTCTCAGATTTTCGAAATTCCACTCACAGAAGTGGTAAAATTATGTTTTACGTGAATTTGCAAATTCTCCTAAGAGGTGGGTAAAAGACGCTGAAAAGTTCAATAAAATTTTTATATATCTAAAATTACTATAAACAGACTCTAATGATTTAAATTGGACATATATAGGTATTATGTATCTATTTTGACCTAAAATAAATTTTAATTAATTAAATAATTATGTAAAAAAAATTTGGTTTTTAATTATTACCTAGTGTTCTTCAGTATTCATCAAAAATTAAAATTTTTCAGAAAAATACCAAAAATTAACCCTAATATAATTTAGATATTCTTAATTCATTAATGAAGTCTGTTTTACCACATTCAAAACATAGAAGTATCATTTATTAAATTCAAATTAATTCCTGCTGTCAAAACCAAAAGGCGTATTTTGATGAAATAATAACTATCTAGTGTTTGACACTTGTTTTTGTTCAATTTCAAAGTGAAATGACATAAAATGACTTTAATTGGATTAAATGGTAAAAATATTATCTATTTATACTTCCAAACCATTAAAATTTATAAATTAACACTAAAAATAATTTGGATTAAAAAAGTTGTTTTCAGTTAAAATATAGTATATTTCACTATTCACCCAAATATGAAAGTTATCAGAAAAAAGAAAAACTTTATTGAATCTAAATTCTTCTATCCAGATTATAAAGAAGAATTTTATTTTTTTCAAATTGAATATGTAAAAGTTTCAAATATTGGACTTAAAAAGGCTTTGCTATTAAAAGGCTGGAAAATTACAATTTTTGAAAAATAGTTCTTCAATCTGAAAAAAATTATTTGTTATTAAATTATGTATAAGAAACTCATAATATGGATTCTAGAATTATAATGATTATATAAAGTTCAAAATTCAGTTAATACTATTCATAGCCAATTTTGAACGGCTTGTTTGGTAAGTCAGGGTGCGCTAGAACTCGGTGTTGCGTGTAGTGAATGTTATTTAAATAATTTGAAGAAATAATGTATAATGAAATCTTGGGTTGTTACATAATATATATCCTTTGGAATATGGGGATTAAAACATGAGGTATGTAGATCCCAGTTCAATCACGATGGAGGTGATTTTGGATGATGATGTTACCATGTGGTATGAGAGACTATCTTATTTTTTATTTTACTATTTGTGTTATGGTAGAAAGGATATATGATATTATCAGGGATTGAAATGGGATTTATTTCTGGGAGTACCTAACACATGTATAAGAGAATCCTAGGTTATAATGGATGTATTTCATATTATTTTTTTTAATATTTATGGTTAAGATGTTCTCAATGGAAATTATTTGTAATTTATAGTTTATTGATTTTACTATTGGAATGGGGTGGAAAGATAGCATGTGTTCATACATCATACTAAATATGTATGTCTCACATGACGTATCTATATTTTTATATGTTTGATATACTTTTTTTGATGTGGGTATTGGTTATTTAAAGATTCAATAACAACATATATTGTGATTTCCATTATAATTAATTGGTGCCACTCTATATAACCAACTAATGTATTTTGATTTTTCCAATAATATATGATGATTTTTCGTGTAAACATGTGTGAGATCATACATAAATCAAGAGTTGGCAGGTTAATCTAATCATGATATGACATAGTTGAGACCCTTATATCATTTTTTATACATTTGTATTAGTATCACATCTTTTTTACATAATTTATTAAATTATGATATCTGGAACAATTATATAATTTTTTTATGATTTGTGTGATTGACATTGTTGTGACATGCCACATTAGGGACCTCCCATAGAGTATAGGGAGGGTGTGGAAAAGAATTAATTACTACTATTGGAGTTTCAGACAATTGTTTCACTTAATAATCCTATATATCAACATATTTAAGTGAATTTTCTTTAGGTGTTACACTTAATGGTTCATGGAGAACAATGGTTTGGGTCAACAATATTATACCTAACAATATGATTCAAGATAGATCATCCAACACTCATTATGGTTGAGAATGAACTATAGGATGCTATGTTTTTTATAGATTTTATGCATACCATATTTGATCAACTTTAGGAACCCCTTTAGAGGATGGTGATTCATAGAGAATACATGTTTTTAGGACCCATGAAGCACTAGTGAAATATTCAAGTATTGAAGGATTTTCATGTATGGATAGCATGGAAGGATTTTTATATTATATTATTTGAGTATGTGTTTATAGAACCTATAAGGATTTATAGGGTTGTTATTTTTTTTAATAATTATTAGGGGGATTGTTACTGATGGATTATGCCACTCTCTTTACCAATCCATTTCATTTTCACCTACACTTGATAGTGATGAGACTATTCGGGTTATGAAAATTTATGATGACCTAAGGCACTCTATTCGATTATTGGTGAATATATTATAGTTATAATAATTTCTTGAGGTCATAAATTTGGTCTTTATTATGCAGAAACCCCATTTGGATAGTAGATTCTCTATGCATTATGCTTCTTCGATCGACAATGGGAGTATTCCTTTTGGAAATAGGAAGTCGAGGCATAAGAAGTATTATAGGTGTGAAGATAGGCGAGGTAGCTAGGGTATGAGTTTACTAAATCAACTAAGAGAGAATGTCTTGGTTAAGTTCTACCAGTTTGGATAGTCGGGGATTATTTTTCATGGTTATGAAAAGTAGATAAAGGAGTTCGACATTATAATGATTTGGGGACACTAAACAGGTTTTGTGCAATAGTTTCACATTTTCCTTGAGGGTATGTGTCTAGTTAAAGTCATGGTTTAGAAGTAAGACTAGGATCTCTATATAATTATGGAAATTTGGGTTCCTTTAACCATTATGAATGTATAGGTGGTTCCAGTACCTAGGGATTGGAGTAGAACTACCAACTAGGTGATGCCCCTTAGATAATTCAGTCGATGAGAGCTCAAGGTTATGGTTTAGGCTTAATTTGGGCTATCATGTATACTCTTAATAATTTGGTTGCAGCTCTTTAAACATTTTGATGTATTATTCTTATAAAATAGAACCTATTTTTAGTTTTATTTGATATAGGAATGTCAAACTTTTTTATATCTTCTTAGTTCACCATTTATCTGGATCTTTTTATATATCACTAATATGAAGTAATGTTGATTAATATATCCTTGGGGTTATGATATAATGGTATACAAAGGTGAATATAGTATATTATAGTGATTGGTGAATGTAGGATTCCTTCATATTTCCTCATGTTATAGATGTATAGTTTTTATGTGATCCTTCGGATGGATTGGTGGACTTAGTAACAAGAACACATCGATTATTATCAATGATCAGTGTATTTCACATCCTTATAGGGTGATAAACATTCCCATATCAATTATTGGGATCTATCAGAAGGATATTAAGGGCTGGATCATAGGAATATGTGGCAGATATCAGCTCAACTTCATAGCATCATTCTTTAGGATGAGGAGACACATTTCCATTTTACACTATTTTTTATATGTTTTAGGATGTTTTCCTTGATGATTTATTAGGATTGAAACCCAAGAGAGTCATTGTGTTCATGATCAAAATAATTCTAGAATGGAGCCAATATCAATTCTACCTGATATGATGGATTATGTAGACATTAGAGAGTTAAAGTTACAACTATCAAATTTATAGGTGAAGGGGTATATTCACCAAATTTCGTCTCCTCGTAGTTCTCCTATACTTCTCACAAAGAAAGTAGATTAATCATTGAATTTATATGTGGATTACTAGAGGATTAACCAAGTGGTGGTTATAAAAAATATAATCTTCCCCATATTAATGAACTAATTTATTATTTGTGAGGGGCTAATTGGTTCTTTATGATAGACTTGGGGTCAGGTTGTCATAATTGGGAGTGGGGCCATATAATATTATATATTTTACAATCAGTATCATGTACAACATATATGAGTATCATAATATTTCATTTAGGTTGAAAAAAAAATCATTTGGGTTCAAAGACTTAATGAATAGGGTATTTCCTCTATATTTTGATTAATTTGTGGTTGTATTGAGAAATGAAAATCTAGTTTACTCTCCATCTCATGAGGACCATGATCAATATTTGGATATCATCTTGAGAACACTAATGGTGCATCAAATATATTCTAAGCTATATATGTGAAAATTCTAGATTTGTGAGGTGCACTTCTCATGGAATGTGATATCTGAAGTAGGAATATCAATATACCCAAAAAAATTGGATGATATGGTTTCTTAGAAGTGATGAGAAAACATCTTCATTGTTCTTGGATTCCTTTCAATTGAAGGATACTACTTAAGGTTTATTCAAGATTTATCCCATTTTACAGTGCCAAATATATCCCTATCCAATAAGGGAGTTATGTTAATGTCTTCTAATTCCTATGAAAAATCCTTTCAAAAGTTGAAAGGGATATTA
This sequence comes from Viscum album, assembly GCA_963277665.1. Classification (NCBI taxonomy): domain Eukaryota; kingdom Viridiplantae; phylum Streptophyta; class Magnoliopsida; order Santalales; family Viscaceae; genus Viscum; species Viscum album. The sequence goes on from OY728163.1 coordinate 1,517,490,799, forward strand.
ACATCTCTGCAAGTTCAGAACATACCCAATCCTTATAAGGAGTATATTCAGTTTTTTTTATTTTTTCAGTAGTAGGGGAGGGGTTTGTTTTAATATAGTACATGTAATACCTTTTACTAGAAGACTAAATAGTAAATTTAAAAGATATAATCTTGACCTCATTCACACCTTCTCATGCATTAAAGGCTACCAAATAGTAGTGATGATCTATAGTGGTGTGGTGGGGAAACTATACCCTCTTATATGAGTGATAAAATCGTAAAAATAACTAAAATCACATACATCTATATATATAAAAGACCATACATCATTGAATGTTCCAATAAAACACATAACTCATGAGATACCAAAATAAGGGTATATACATTGTAGAAAATTTCATACACACAAGGTAGGTAAAATGACCCAATATCCCAAAAATGGAAAAAAGAAAAAAATGGTAAATATTATAAAAATAGAATTGATTATTCATCTAGCCCATATCTTATACTCTACACCAGTTAATAAATTAATACATGTTCAAAGGGTTCTTTCACTTTTCTTGTACTACAACCGTGGAGTCTTATCAGGTACCAATGTTGGTCTGAGAAGGGTGTGAGTATAACTCAGTAGGTCCCAACTAAAAGCATTAATAATCATATCCATTAATAGATAAATTATATAATAAATAAATGAAAATAAAATAAATAAAATACCTTTGATGTTTGAGTTTTAATGTGGATCTTCTATTGAATATAAATACTTTTTCCATTACTCGATGTCTCTAAACATGATTCAAAATTTATAAGGGGGAACTAATCCTGTCACGACCCGTCCTCGGGGCCCGTGCCGTGACTACCCCAAACCCGCCTTCCATAGGCCAGGGGCTGGTGACTAGCACCAAGGCGTAAATCCCAGTAAAAAGGGAAGGCATTGCCTTTGAAAAGTAAACAAGCACCACAAAGTAAGCAAGAGGAAAAGTAAACACTAAGCAAAAACTGTACAAGATGTGCTGAAAGTAAAAGGGGCTGGAAATACAAGTCCAACTGTAAAGTACAACTGAAAGGGAAAAACAGCAACTGAAAGAAAAGCCACAGCGTCAAACCATCCTCTGAAGGTCCCACCTGAAGGGTGGGTACAAATAGCCTCCACAGCTCCTCCGTCCAGCCGTCCACTCCGAGTATGTCCCGCCCAGTGGTCCACCTCTAGGTACCGTCCTGCTCCGCAAGCCTCCACCACAATCAGTGTTGTCCGTCGTCTGCAACCAACACAACGAAGTGCGGGCATAGCCCATGAACGGGTGAGTATAAGCTACTCACTAGGTACCTCGAGACCCCCGAGGGACTCCCGAAATCCACAAACGATAATCTACAAAGGAAAGATACAATCACGAAGTAACAACCGACACTGCTTAGGTATATGCCCATACATATACCTAAGTCATCAATTCTCGTTCGGCTCCAACGTCCGAGCCCAAGCACTACCCAGTCCACACAGGAAAGTAAACAGTAATCCACACAGGATAGCTCAACACAATCCACAACGGAGAGTAAACAGTAAACCCTCACAAGATAGCTCAACACAATCCACAAAGTAGAGTAAACCGTAAATCCACACAGGATAGCTCAACACATTCCACAAAGGAGAGTAACACAGGATTCAGCTCACACAAGTATACTTCTTCGGATGACTATAAATATGATCACTAATCCATCTAAGTCGTCGGACCCACAAAGTATCGATAGGTAAATAACCCCCGCAATGACCCACTCAGGATCGTGCCCACACAGGACCTGTAGGCGCTGTAACACACAGAACCGCTGAGCGCTGACCCACACAGGATCGGACCCACACAGGATCGGGCCCACACATGACCTATAGCACTGATCCACGTAGGATCGCTGAGTGCAGTAGTCATCGCAGTCCACTGAGGATATCTTCACAGTTGTCATCGCAGTCCACTAAGGATCTCTGCACAGCTGTCGTCACAGTCAACTAAGGATCTCTGCACGGTCGTCGTCGCAGTAGCAGTCGCAGCCAGCTCTAGGGTTCCCGCACATAGCAAGCTCATTCGGGAGGGTCTGCTCCACGAGTCGAGAGGCCGATACATCAACTGACACAATGTCAGAAGTTGATGTACCCAAAAGTTCTGTATCGTCAACAGGAACTCAACGTCGTAGACGGCGCGTCAATCAGACGCCCGGTCTGAGAGTTATTGGCTTTTTCGTCCTTGGGGCTCAGTTGGTTGTTAAGGAAAAACCTACCCGACCGTACTCCACCTACATCCAAACCTCGGGCAGAGTATTCCAAAAGATCCGTCTCACATAGAGAATTCAACAATGTCGACGGTACGTCAATCGGACGTCCAAAGCTCAAGATATGAGCGTTTCCGCTCCGAGGGCCCGGTTGGTTTCGTGTACGAACCAACCCGGACATACTCAATGTATTCCGAAACCTTGAGTGCGGTATACCTAAACTACCATCTCAATCCAAGGATCGCGTTGCTGCTGACGGCGCATCGTTTGGAGGCCCGTAGCTCATGTTATGGGCATTTGACCGAAAATGGTCCGAAGACGGGGGGTCCGGGCCCGGGCCGACCCGGCCCGACCCCCCCCCCCCCCCGTGCAGCCGAACCGGGTCGACCCGACCCGGTCGGACCGGCCTTGCTTGGTTCGGCCGAGCGGTCGAACGGCCGTGCACCGCGGGGCGCTGCCCCCGCGGTCTGGAGGTGTCGCGGCCCACCGCGTGGGGCCGCGCTGGATCAAAGGACGCGGCTTTGCCTCACTCGAGTGCACTGGACCCACGTGGCCGCGGGTCCGTGGGCGCTGCCACCCCCGGCTGCCGCCCCCGGCTGCCAGCGCCGCCGTGCCGACGGCCCGAGTCGCAGGCGTCTTCCGCGGGCCACCGAAGTCGCTCTGGTGGTCCGATTCTATTCCCGTCTGCGTCGCTGCTCCTCCAGGGACTCTCTCTTCAATGCGGAATCATCAAATTTCCATTGCAGCATGTACTGTCATCGCCCGTCAAATCTGAATAACAACGAAGAACGGCGGAGGGTTGTCGGGCCGTGTTGGTTTGGCCCGCACCCTCCATGTTAGATAAAAAACGAGAGAAGAATAATTTAACACATGAAACAACAATTTTAATATATTAAAATTGTTCAATTGCAACAGGTTCTGTAATTTTAAAGGAACATTCACGGAGAAATGGCATTCCAAAACATAATCCCTACCTCGACAAGTCGTCGCGCGTGAGCTTTCTTCGCAGAATTGCTTGTCGCGGAAGGAGGGGTTCGTCGTGTCGCAGAAGGCGTCACGTCGTCGCGGAATCCGTCGTCGCGTCGACGAACTCAACGGACCAAGAGACAACAGATTTAATTGTAAATAATTAAATCTGTGTGTTGTTATAAACCACAAGGATGTTTAAAAAGAAACCCGAGATCTCTTACATCAAGCAGTTGGTGATCGGAGATCGGGGCAGGGAAGAATGTCTTAGATGAAGCGTCGTCAAACTCCGAGGGTGATGGCGTTCTTCACGTTCTTCGCGTTCTTCGCGAAGGAGGATGAAGGCTCAAGAACTCTGTCAAAACCTCTCTACATGTAATCCTCCAAATTTTGTGTTGGTCTTATTTTATTATTACGCCAACAGACAAAAAGAGGTAAGTAACGAACCATTAATTCGTAGAATTAATTCAACGAAAGAAACTGCCCATTTAATTCAAGAAATAAACCGCCCAATTAAATGGTGCATTAAGAATTTAATAAAACGCGTCAGTTTACTTTCGTAATGATGGGTTTTCGCGGGTGCGTTACTTAGCGGAAAAGAAACGGCGGGGCTCGTGTGGGCCCCACCTCCCAAAAATCTTATCAAGAGGGTAGGATATTTTTGGATAGTATCCTATCCGCTTCAACTCAGTTTAAGTGGCTTTCAAGTGGCTTCAAGTGGCTTAAGTGAAATAAAATAAAGTCTGTCGAACATTTTATTTTATTTCCTAACTTTAAGCCCAAAAATTAAAAACTACAACCGAGCAAACGCAACTCCGGAAGAGGCGTTTCTAAGAAAATACCGATGCTGCGATTTCATTGGTGCCCTCAGAATTCGATTCCGGGAACCGGTTCAAAAGTTAGAAAAACACGCTCGTCTGTTCACTGAACGTACCCAAGCCAAACATCGGAAAATGATTCCGGGCACACCGGGCCTCGGAATCAGGTGCCGTCAGAAACTAAGCTCTTGTAAAATTACAAAGAAAATTAAGAAAAAAAATTTCCTTGAAATTTACGGGTCTTTACATTACTCCCACCTCAGAGATTTACGTCCCCTTAAAGATACATCAAAAACTAGGGAAACAAATGTGGGTACTGAGCACGCATCTGAGCCTCCCTCTCCCATGTGCTCTCCTGGAGGCTCCCGTGCTGCCATCTGATGCGCACAAGAGGAATCGATCACCCATGTAGGACCCGCTCCTGTCGATCCTCTATCTCCACTAGGACCTCCGCAAAAGTCGCCCCATCATCCACGTCTAGCTCCCCATAGTCAATGATGTGCATCGGGTCATGCACGTATCTCCTCAGCTGAGATATGTGGAAGATGTTGTGCACTCGGTGCAACTGAGGTGGTAGAGCCAGAAGATAAGCCACCTCGCCAATCCTGCTGAGCACCGGGAAAGGTCCGATGAAGCGTGGAGACGCCTCGGCCAAATCTCTGCAAACCACGTCGAGGTGAGACACGCAAGAAGACCTGGTCGCCATCCTCGAACTCTAGTGGCCTCCGCCTCCTGTCAGCATATGACTTCTGCCGGCTCTGAGCTGTCCTCATCCGCTCCTGGATGACCTGGACCTTCTCTGTCGTGGCCCGGACCATCTCTGGTCCCACAAGTGCTGACTCCCCAAGGTCTGTCCAGCACAGAGGAGATCTGCAAGGCCTGCCGTACAACACTTCGTACTGTGCCATCCCGATTGTGGAGTGGTAGCTGTTGTTGTACGCAAACTCCACCAAGGGTAGGTGGTCCTCCCAGCTATGACCAAAGTCGAGGACACATGCGCGGAGCATGTCCTCGAGAGTCTGAATGGTCCTCTCCGTCTGACCATCCTTCTGAGGGTGAAAGGCCGTGCTCAGACGTAGCTGCGTCCCGAACGCCTCCTGTAATCTCTTCCAAAGCTGGGAAGTAAAACGAGCTTCCCGATCGGAGACGATAGTCGATGGCACACCGTGAAGCTGTAAAATCTCCTGAACGTAGAGACGCCCCATGCTCTCCACTGAGCCCTGCTCTCTGATGGGGACTTGGTGAGTCAGTCCACAATCACCCAAATGGAGTCGTCACCTCTGGAAGTGCGTGGAAGTCCAGTCACGAAGTCCATAGATATCCCGTCCTACTTCCACTCCGGGACCACCAAGGGCTGTACCAAGCCTACTGGTACCTGATTCTCTGCATTTACCTGCTGGCAGGTGAGGCATCGTGAAACGAACTCTGCCACAGCCTTCTTCATGCCCGGCCACTAGTGCTGTCGTCTGAGATCCTGGTACATCTTCGCCACTCCAGGATGTACCACCAAAGGAGAAGTTTGAAACTCTCTCAGCACCTCCTCCCGTAAAGCGACTGGCACCATGGTACGTCCTCTAAAAAGGACGTCGTGCTCTGCTCCAAGGGAGAAACCATCAGGTGCCTGTCCTGAGGATATCTGTGCACGCCGCGTCTCACAGTCATCATACTCACGTTGTGCCTCTCTGACCCGCTTTAAGAGTGGAGGAGAGACTGTGAGAGACTGAAGGAAGGCTGCTCTGTCCCTATCCACGAAGGATATCTGCAAGGCGGATAGCTGCTCTATCGCCTCCTCAAGTAGCTGAATTCCCGTCCTCCTGCTGAGGGCATCGGCTACTACGTTCCCTTTACCAGGAGTATAGACTATCTCAAAGTCATAGTCCTGGAGGAACTCGAGCCATCGCCGCTGTCTCAGGTTTAGGTCCTTCTGAGAAAAGATGTACATGAGACTCTGGTGGTTAGAAAAGACTGTAAAGCGCTCGCCCATCAGATAGTGTCGCCATGTCTTCAGAGCGAAGACCACTGCTGTTAACTCCAGGTCATGGGTAGCGTAGTTCTGCTCATGCGGCCTCAACTGACATGATCCATAGGCGATCACTGCCCGATCCTTCATCAGAACACATCCGAGTCCGGTCCCTGATGCATTGCAGTAAACTACGTATCCAACTCCCTCCTCAGGCAACCTCAAGATAGGTGTGCTGTTCAATCTCTGTCTCAGCTCCTGAAAGCTCTGCTGACATCTGTCTGGCCACAAAAAGGGTTTCCCCTTCTTCGTCAAATCTGAGAGTGTCGCCGCAACTCTGGAGAAGTCTGGCAAAAATCTCCGATAGTATCCGGCTAGACCCAAGAAACTCCGCACCTCCGTCACGCTCCTGGGTGGCTCCCAAGCTAGCACTGCCACAATCTTCGCGGGATCCACTACAACTCCTGCCTCAGAAATGACGTGCCCCAAGAAGTGGACCTCACGTAACCAGAACTGGCACTTCGAGAGCTTTCCATAATGATGGTTCTCTCGGAGTGTGTCAAGTACAACCCGCAAGTGGTAGGCGTGCTCCTCCTCCGTGGTCGAGTACTCCAAAATGTCGTCGATGAAGACCAGGACAAATCGACCGAGGTATGGCTGGAAGATCCTGTTCATGAGGCTCATGAACACTACTGGAGCGTTGGTTACGCCGAAGGGCATAACCAAGAACTCACAGTGGCCATACCGACACATGAAGGCCGTCTTCTGCATGTCCTCGTCTCGAACTCTGAGCTGATGATAGCCTGATCTGAGGTCTATCTTCGAGAACCACCATGCTCCCTTGAGCTGATCGAAGAGTTCATCAATCCATGGTAGCGGATACTTGTTCCTCACTGTCACCTGGTTCAGGTGATGATAATCGACACACAGTCGCAAGCTCCTGTCCGCCTTCTTGGCGAACAAAATCGGGGAAGCCCAGGGTGAAATGCTAGGTCGGATGAACCCCTTGCCCTGCAAGTCCTCCAACTGTACCCGCAGCTCTCGAAGCTCAGAGGGGGTCATCCGATATGCTGGAGTGGATATCGGGGATGTGTCGGGGTATAGGTCAATATAAAAGTCTACCTCTCTATGAAGAGGTAGCCCTAGAACGTCGTCGGGGAAGACGTCTGCATACTAATCCACCACTGCATAAAAACTAGGACTCCGCACGTCAACTGCTCCAAGGATAAGGCTAGCCAACTAATGAGTGATGTGTTGTCCCCTCCTCTGCGAGATTCCATCATGTGCTTCAAAGGCTCCCTTCTCACCGGTGAAGGTGAACCTGCTCCCGTCGGTGCAAACACATCACACCTTGCGCCTAATGCAGTCAATCTGTGCATGGACCGTAGATAACCAATCCATGCCCAAGATGACGTCGTAAGGCCTCGACGCCGCTACAAGAAGATCCCAGTCGATGCTCTCGCCTCCTAGAGTAATCTCACACTACAGGCACCAGTGCGTAATCATCGAGTCTGGTCCTGTAGGATTCTCTAGCCGTAAGGATCGAGCCAACGACTCTATCGTAATCTCCGAACTCCGAACAAGGGCAGTGGCTATGAAAGAGTGACTCGCTCCAGTGTGTATAAGAACTGCAACAAGGTTGGAATAGACACAGATCGTACCTCGAATCATCTCTGGCGCGCCGTGGTCGTAGGCCTCTGCTGCCTGGAGTTGTGCCTGTCTCTGCCCGCCAGCTCCCTGTGGTCGGGGCGGACCGTCTGGTGGTGGTGGTGGCAGAGCTTTAAAGCGTCGCCCACCACCTGCTGCTCGGCCAGCTCCTCTGCCTCGTCCGCCTCCTCCCTGCGGACCGCCACGGTTGACCCTCTGCCTCTGCCTGGGTGGTCCCTCCACCATCTGCTGCTCCTCGGTACGGCGGGTCGGGCAGTCACGAGCCATGTGGCCCTGCCCGCCGCACGCATAGCACTGCCTGCCTCTCAGAGGACTGGCTCCACGCTGTGTGCCCCGCACTGCTGAGCCAGTGTCCCGAGGCCGTCTGCCGGAAGGTCTGGTCTGCCTGGAACCCTGAGTCATCCGTCGGCTACCTGCTGCCGAAGACTCCGCTATCTGCCGCCCTGCGGTAGGTCTCGCTATGGACTCTGCCAGAAAGCTCTCGATCAGAAGGGCTCGCTCTAGCACCCCTGCCTGGGTCGGGATGCTGAGGGAGATCAGTGATGCCCTGATCTCGTGTCTCAAACCCTACGCAAAGGTCCGGGCTCGGAAGAAGGGATCTCGTACCATGTCTGTCGAGTAGCGAGAAAGGTCGGTAAACCTCGCCGCGTACTGGGCGACCATCAAGCTGCCCTGCTGCAGCTGAAGAAGCTCTTGAATGCGCACTGCATGGAGGGTGGTCAGGAAGAACTCTGAGCGGAAGAGGCTCTCGAAGTCTGTCCAGATGAGAGAGGCCTCATCGTGCACCTGGAGCATCAGGATCCACCATCGTCCTGCTGCTGCGTGCAGTAGGCTCGTCGCGAGGATCACCATGATGTCTGCTGGTGTCCTCACTAGCCTGAAAACTCGAACGACCACCTCCATCCAGTCCTCAGCGGCCTGGGGGTCCGTCTCCCCACGAAAACTGGGTGGTCGCTGGCACTGGAACTCATGTAGAGCTCCGAGGTGATGTGCATCGTCTGCGGTCGGTGCTGGAAGCATCGGGGGCTCGGCGGGTAAAGGTACCGCCGGTGCCCCGCTGTCAACGGGCCATGTACCGAGGCCTCGTCGCTCAGCGGGCTGTCGTCACACTCTACTCTCGGAACCCTAGCTGGCTGCTGTCGTGGGGCCATCCTGAAAAGGAAACAAGTGCGCCATAGTCAGAACAGTATACCTGGTGAGCTGACACAAGTAATCACAATGAAAACTTTAAACACACACGCAATCAATGTTTTCGTGCATTAAGTTGGAAATCAGAAGTCAGGGTCCTGGTGTATGGATACGTCGGCCGCCGCACCAACACTGGACTCCCTGGACTGATAACCACACTCAATACGCTAAACACTATTCCTTCATATAGAAGAAAGATCAGATTCTGCAGTAGAACCGACCACCTCTAATACCAATTTGTCACGACCCATCGTTGGGGCCCGTATCGTGACTACCCCAAGCCTGCCTTCCATAGGCCAGGGGCTGCCGACTAGCACCAAGGCGTAAATCCTAGTAAAAAGGGAAGGCATTGCCTTTGAAAAGTAAACAAGCAAAACAGAGTAAGCAAGCGGAAAAGTAAACACTAAGAAAAAACTGTACAAGCTGTGCTGAAAGTAAAAGGGGTCGGAAATACAAGCCCAACTGTAAAGTACAACTGAAAGGGAAAAATAGCAACTGAAAGAAAAGCCGCAGCATCGAGCCGTCCTCTGAAGGTCCCACCTGAAGGGTGGGTACAGATATCCTCCACAGCTCCTCGGTCCATCCGTCCGCTTTGAGTACGTCCCACCCAGTGGTCCACCTCCAGGTATCGTCCTGCTCCGCAAGCCTCCACCACGATCAGTGCTGTCCGTCGTCTGCAACCAACACAACGAAGTGCGGGCATAGCCCGTGTAGGGGTGAGTATAAGCTACTCAGTAGGGATCCCGAGACCCCCGAGGGTCTCCCTAAATCCACAAAGGATAATCCACAAAGGAAAGATACAATCACGAAGTAACAACCGACACTGCTTACGTATATGCCCATACATATACCTAAGTCATCAATTCCCGTTCGGCTCCAACGTCCGAGCCCAAGCACAACCCAGTCCACACAGGAAAGTAAATAGTAATACACACAGGATAGCTCAACACAATCCACAAAGGAGAGTAAACAGTAAACCCTCACAAGATAGCTCAACACAATCCACAAAGGAGAGTAAACAGTAAATCCACACAGGATAGCTCAACACAATCCACAAAGGAGAGTAACACAGGATTCCGCTCACACAGGTATACTTCTTCGGATGACGATAAAGATGATCACTGATCCATATAAGTCATCGGACCCACAAAGGATCGATAGGTAACAAACCCCCGCAAATACCCACGCAGGATCAGGCCCACACAGGACCTGTAGGCGCTGGCTCACACAGAACCGCTGAGCGCTGACCCACACAGGATCGGACACACACATGATCGGGCCCACACAGGACCTGTAGCACTGATCCACGTAGGAGCACTGAGTGCAGTAGTCATCGCAGTCTACTGAGGATCTATGCACAGCCGTCGTCGCAGTCCACTGAGGATCTCTGCACAGCCGTCGTCGCAGTCCACTGAGGATCTCTGCAGGGTCGTCGTCGCAGTAGCAGTCGCAGCCAGCACTAGGGTTCCCGCACACAGCAAGCTCGTTCGGGAGGGTCCGCTCCACGAGCCGAGAGGCCGATACATCAACTGACACAAAGTCCGAAGTTGATGTATCCAAAAGTTTTGTATCGTCAATAGGAACTCAACGTCGCAGAGGGCACGTCAATCGGATGCCCGGTCTGAGAGTTATTGGCTTTTTCGTCCCAGGGGCCCGGTTGGTTTTTAAGGAGAAACCAACCCGACTGTACTCCACCTGCATCCAAACCTCGGGCGGAGTATGCCAAAAGATCCGTCTCACATAGAGGAATTCAATGAAGTCGACGGTACGTCAATCGGACGTCCGAAGCTCAAGATTTGAGTGTTTCCGCTCTGAGGGCCCGGTTGGTTTTGTGTACGAACTAACCCAGCCGAACTCAAAGTATTCCGAAACCTTGAGTGCGATATACCGAAACGGCCGTCTCGATCCAAGGATCGCATAGCCAGTGACTGCACGTCTTTTGGAGGCCCGTAGCTCAAGTTACGAGCATTTGACCGAAAATGGTCTGAAGACGGGGGGTTCGGGCCCGGGCCGACCCCGCCGGACCCCCCCTGGGTCGGCCGACCCGGTTCGACCCGACCCGGTCCGACCCGACCCGGTCCGACCCGGTCCGGTCCGGCCAGGGTGCGGCCAGACCGGTCGGACCGGCCTGGCTCGGTTCGTCCGAGCGGCCGAACGGCCGTGCGCCGCGGGGCGCTGCCCCCGTGGTCTGGAGGTGTCGCGGCCCCCCGTGTGGGGCCGTGCTGGATCAAAGGACGCGGCTTTGCCGCGTCCGAGTGCGCCGTACCCGCACGGTCGCGGGTCCGCGGGCCACCGGAGTCGCTCCGGTGGTCCGATTCTCTTCCCGTCTGCGCCGCTGCTCCTCTCGGGACTCGCTCTTCACTACGGAATCATCAAATTTCCGTTGCGGCATGTACCGTCATCGCCCATCAATTTCGCACAACAACGAAGAACGGCGGAGGGTTGTCGGGCCGTGTTTGTTTGGCCCGCACCCTCCGCATTAGATAAAAACAACGGGAGAAGAATAATTCAACAGATGAAACAACAATTTTAATAAATTAAAAGTGTTCAATTGCAACCGGTTCTTTAATTTTAAAGGAACGTTCACAGAAAAAGGGCATTCCAAAACATAATCCCTACCTCGATTAGTCGTCGCACGTGAGCGTTCTTCGCGGAATTGCTCTTCACGGAAGGAGGGGTTCGTCGTGTCGCGGAAGGCGTCGCATCGTCGCGGAAGGGCGTCGCGTCGTCGCGGAATCTGGCGTTGCGTCGACGAATTCAACGGACCAAGAGACAACATATTTAATTGTAAATAATTAAATCTGTGTGTTGTTATAAACCACGAGGATGTTTAAAAAGAAACCTGAGATATCTTACCTCAAGAAGTTGGTGATCGGAGATCGGGGCGGGGAAGAACATCTCGGATGAAGCGTTGTCAAACTCCGAGGGTGACGGCGTTGTTCGCGTTATTCACGTTCTTCGCGTTCTTCGCGAAGGAGGATGAAGGCTCAAGAACTCTGTCAAAACCTCTCTACGTGTAATCCTCCAAATGTTGTGTTGGTCTTATTTTATTATTACGCCAAAAAACGAAAAGAGGTAAGTAACGACCCATTAATTCGTAGAATTAATTCAACGAAAGAAACTGCCCATTTAATTCACGAAATAAACCGCCCAATTAAATGGTGCGTTAAGAATTTAAGAAAACGTGTCAGTTGACTTTCATAATGACGGGTTTTCGCGGGTGCATTACTTAACAGAAAAGAAACGGCGGGGCACGTGCGGGCTCCACCTCGCAAATATCCTACCAAGAGGGTAGGATATTTTTGGATAGTATCCTATCCGCTTCAACTCAGTTTAAGTGGTTTTCAAGTGGCTGTAAGTGGCTTAAGTGAAATAAAATAAAGTTTGTCAAACAATTTATTTTATTTCTTAACTTTAAGCCCAAAAATTAAAAACCACAACCGAGCAAACGCAACTCTGGAAGAGGCGTTTCTAAGCAAATACCAGCGCTGCAATTTCATCGGTGCCCTCAGAATTCGATTCCGGGCACCTGTTCAAAAGTTAGAAAAACCCGCTCGTCCGTTCACTGAACGTACCTGAGCCAAACTTCGGAAAATTATTCCGGGCACACCGGGCCTCGGAATCAGGTGCTGTCAGAAATTGCGCTCTTGTAAAATTCCAAAGAAAATTAAGAAAAAAAATCCTTGAAATTTACGGGTCTTTACAAATCCTACCTTGGAACAATGTAATAACCACAAAGGTGGAAACTAATCCTACCCCATAATCATATAAGAGACACATGAGGGGAACTCATTCTTCTCGGATACCATACAAAACACACCCAAGGGGAAACTCATATTACCTTATAACCATAAAAGAACCACATAGTGGGAAACTCATCTTACACTGGAACCATATTTTCATTATTCATAAAATATTTCTCATTACATGGTATTTAGTTCTGAGCCAAAAAAAATTTAATATTCAAAAAATATTATCTCAATCACATTCCTTGTTTTAACAGTTAATAAATTTTAATAAGATGGTCTCACAACTACCTCAATTTGAATCTAGAAGTCATCTTAGTAAATTAAATTTATTTTACCAAACATTATAAGATAATGAATCCACATAAAACCCCATTAATTATTTCCATTTGTTCTAATGAAATAGCCACACCACTATGAGTATAAAATGTCTACTCTACTAGTCATTCATGGGCCAATGTAGATTAAATAGCATAATAGTTTCTAGTATGGGAACATATTTTTTCAACCAATTTCATTAGGTCCAGTGTGTCATCCATCATTGAACAATAATCACAAACACATAAAATTAGAAAAACCTTAAGGGATGGATTAAGGACCACCCAACTTAGTTTTATAAAATCCCACTCACCAATTATCGACCACTAATTTAAGCCCCAATAGATAAAACTGAAAAGGTATATTAAAAACCATGAACTCTGGAATACCATAAGAAACTAGGATGATCATAATAGAAAATGAAAGAACCAAATAAAGAGAATAGATAGAAGGATACACTCACCAATATATTTTAATAGGTTGTAAAATAGGTGATTTTTACATGGAAAAGAAGATAAAACCCTAATGAAAACGGATCAGAAGGTGGAGGGGTAATATTTGAGGTGTTGGATGAACAAAGGGAGAAATATGGGATTATGGTTATTTAAATCGATAGAGTAAAATCATAATTTCACATGTATTTAGAAGATAGGAAAACCACATAGTTGGGCCTTGAAGTTTTCTAAAATGTGTGCCAACCATTTGGTGAACACTATTTAAGGAACCACAACTCAAATTATTGTCCCACACTATTGGGTAAACCATGCACCGTATGATTTGAACTTCACCTCCACATTTTTTAGGAACTATGTGCCAAATATTTTCCCTTCTGTATGGATGTGTGCATGGTCAGATATAATGTTTTTTCAACCATGATCCAAGATTGAAATAACCATTTTTCAACATTTTTGGGCCTCTAACACCAAAAGTAGTTCAAATACCACTCTAAATCCCCATAATAAAATCTATATAACAACAATAAATGAAAAAAAAATATTTGAAAACCCAATTATCAATATTATAATTTAAAAATTCTATGGTTTTACAACCTAAAACCATTTATCAGTTCATCCTCAAGATATATAACCTAATATCATCGACCCTCATTAGGGAATAAGTCCAGCAACAGATCCTGCATGTCAGACTTTTTCTCTCATATCTCGTCATGGAAATAATATTTATTCCATCGTACTTATACAAGAGGAACCATATTTCCACGATGATTATCATCTCTATGATACACTATAAGACCAAAATTATTCTCAAAATTCACATCATCCTCAAGCTCAGTCTTATCAGTTTTGATCATGTGATATAGATTGGGGTAGTTCTATCGATGTTGTGATATGCAGAACACCTCATGCATGGAACTGAAATACTAATAGATATTCAATTGGTATTTCATTTTACTAAACCTATATTATATCTAAAATATCCCCACATACCTTGGTTCTATGTTCCCCTTACTCCACACAATAGGATTTCCCAAACATGGTAAAACCACCTGAATACCTTGTCACCAATATCAAACTCAAGAGGACATCACTGCTGATCAACCTATAACCTTTTTCTATACTTCACGGTTGAAAACCATATCAAGGTAAACTATATATTCTACGATATTCCATGTACAATGATTTTTAAAAACAAAGACACATGAGCCTATATCCAATGCAAAAGTGAATAATGAGGCCATTTGTACATTTTTTAAACAGATCCATCTGAATCAAATCCTAAAATATTTTATTGCTAGATATATCATCTAAGGATAAGTGGTTATCCTAGTAACAACCAAAATCTAGGAATATTACTCTCAATATTTTTTCTATGTTCCATATAGTACACTCAGATAGTCCATTAGTCTGTAGACGATAGGTTGTGATCAGATTCACCAATGTACAAATCACTTTTTGGAATACTCCTTAATACCCTATGGAATTCCATTTAATAAAATTATCTTTTGAATATAGAGAATACCCAAAAAATGCATTTCAAGGGGCTCCCATATCCGTATAAAGTGATCCACTTTAGTTGGTTGATCTGCAGTCACCCACACGACATCACTACCTCATGGTTTCCTGGGAAACTCTTTCACAAAATAAATAGTAACCATATCCCATTTGAACTTAGTAATGAGTAATTAATGTAAAAGACCAATGGGTCACTGGTTCTCATCCTTTATCTTCACACAAGTGAGGCACCATATGATTAATCCCATTGTGCCCCTCTTCATCCCCAACCCCTAGTACTACCTGTACAAGTATAAATACAACCCAGTTGGACTTGGGTTTACTACCCACTCTGAGGCATGAGAGTGCCACATAATTCATCCCATATTATTATAGGAACCACTTCTTGACCTTTGACATAAATAATCTTGATGGAATATAAAGAACCCTCTAATGGTGGATCCCCACCATATTTATTTTCTCTCATAATTAGAAAATCAGAATTATGTAGTTGGATCCTCTTCACCCTACTAAGAAGTAATGGAATAATAGATTAAGATATAAGGTTTGCTTGTCCTTTCTACTCTTTAACATCATGATGAACCATATAGAAAAGGGTCATCAAGTGCCAGTCACTGCTAGATTTATGAAGTATATGGGCATGTATCTTCTAACTTAGTGCATCTACAATAATGTTACCGTTCATAGTGGTGCAATATTGATCCAAGTCCAAAGACTATAGATTCTTGAACAAACATCATAGTCAAATATTCATGTCCTACTGTGATAATATATATTTTAGGCTCTTATGTTTAGTATACACTATGAACCACTAACTTAACAGGTAATGAAACCAACATCTTAATCCATATACTACTACTAGCTCCATGTCAAGTGTTGAATAGTTCCACTCATGTAGCCTCAACTGCATGAATACATAATTGACCACAAGATTGTACTATATCAAGACTTCCCACAACCTGACCCTTGATAAATCATAGAACATGGTTTACTCTTTTCCTAACTCAAGTATGGTAAAAAAATGACGATGAATTCAATATATCCTTTACCTTCTATAAATTTATCGCATAGGTTTATGTCCAACCAAACATCACTCCTTTCATGTAAAGGATCATAATTAGTTCTATAAAATGGAAGATGTCCTAAATAGACCTCCAATAATAACCAATTAAGCCCAAAAGGTTTTTCTTTAGAAAATGTTCATAATTTACTCCAAATAAAACACATATCTTGCATTTTTAGGTTCCCATGACTCTCTAGACATAAATATGATATGGCACAATAATCATAACCAGTCAATCCAAAATTGGAACATTGAGAGATTAATATATTTTTTATTCCCTCATAGTTTTACTAAAACAATTTCCACATGTCATGTTTTCTCATCCCTTGGATTACTGACTAAAAATTTTATTTTTTATTTTAAAATAATTTATTTGAGGATAACCAGTAACCACAAAAATTAAGAGGGATACCAAAATACATGATTCAGACTGAATATTAAATTCAAAAAGGGGCACCCAAGCCGAGGTTCCCACATGCCATGTGACATATGCGGTAGTCGAAGTCTTTTCACCTACATCAACTATCATCATCCTATTGAACCACTATCATCCTCAACTCCATCCATCACCATGAGAGCAAGAGACTAGAGAAAATGAAACCATATATCCATTCAATTCAAATTGGAAAACTACAATAAAGACCACTAATATCATTTTCCACCATAAACACCATCTTCGTCACCATCCAAACACCACTCAACTGTGGGCGTCGTAGCACATCAAACAGATAAACCTGAACAGAACCCAACTAGAAACGAAACAGAACTGAAAAAGCACCAAACCTTTCAGTGGTGATAGAAATAAAAAAAACAAATCCAAAGTCGATGTTGTAATCTCCAACGAGAATCCTTCAGACTAACAAACCAGAACCATCCACATATAAGATCAATGAAGACCACCTCATCTCAGATCGAGTGCTGGAATCGCCTCCTGGAACACCATGACCATATGAGTGCACATTTTAGAGCCACCTTGAAACCATCACAGTAGTCTGACATTAATAGTGGTGAATCCAGATGATGCCAGAGTAGTGATTAATTTTCCATGGCCTCGATAGGGAATCATCATCACCAAGACCTCCATCCCAAAATTTAGTACCACTTGTTTGAGTTATGTGACCCTTTTATTGGTTTGTTTGTTCTTTTTGAAGTGGTTGGTTAAATTTTGGGAAATTCTAGGAAAAACATTTAATGTTGTGGAGGCCGTGAAAGGGCGCAAGGTCTGAACAAACCGTGCGACCAGCCAAGGAAACCGTGCACCCCTGATAGTGGGCTCTGCATGGGTGGTGCACAGTTTTTCAAACCATGCGGTAATATCGTGCGAAGTCCCTGGTGAGACAGTGGTAACCACACGGTTAGCACATGGTTTTCCAAACCATGAGGGGTAACCGTGCGGCCACATAATGTTTGGGTTTTTAAGTCTCGGGCCACTCAGTATTTCTCTTTCCTTCCCACATTTTTCTTCCCACTTGTGGATCACATGGGAGTTTTGGTTTTTAGAGGTTGTATGAGATTTTTAGCTCATTTTGGAGGCAAATTGAATGGTATTATTTGTGGATAGAAGGTGGTTTTCTTTAGGTAAGTCCCTATTTTGGTTCTCTGATGTTTTGGTTAGCGTTATCCCTCCACCTCTATTAGTTTCCTAGATCTACAAGGGTTGCTTATATATCTATGGTTTTGTTTCCTTTTTGTGTTAAAGGTTTAGTTTTATTATGTTATTTAAGGGTTTTTGAGGTGGTTTCGAGGATCTTTTCACACGGTTTGGAGTGCGTTTGGACGTAGGGTTGATTTCACAAATCACTAAGAGGTATGTGGCTTCTCTCTCAACTTCACTAGGTTGAAATGTTAAGTTCATTTACAATTAAATTGGTCGATTTAACTTAATTGTAAGCATGTCATGTTAATTATGTTGTAAAATTAAATGGGTGATGATTTGGGGGGTTTTGGCATGGAATTGGCATTTTGTTGAAATGGGCTCAATTGGTATGTTTTTAATTGGTGATTTTAAAATGGTAATGATTGTGAGCATGAGTAGTGATTTAAATAAATCGGTGATATTTAAATCAATTTGGCATGGAAATGGTATTTTTTGGTATTGAAAATAACGCATGTTTATTGTTGTTTCTTGTGTGGAAATGGATGATATCATTGGGTGGATGATGTTGGGACATTGTGAAGTGGTAATAGAGTACCACTATAAAAAGGGGATGGGTATTGGATGGAAGGGTCATCATCAATAGCAAGTGGGTGGGAAGTACCACTATAAAAAGGGGATGGATAGTGGATGGAAGGTTCACTATCAATAGAAAGTGGGAGGGAAGTACCACTTGAGTGGATTGGTAATGAATGGATTCGACGGGAAGTACCACTATGGGTTGTTGTGTGCTTTGTTGGTGATGTTTGTAGATGGGGATTGTGAGAGAAATATGAAAATGGTAATCATCTTGTGGTATTGTTGAGTTGGATTCATTGTGTGGCATGGTTGATTTATCCTCCTTGTGTGGCATTTTTGGCTTCTGGCAAGTTTGGATTATCAACAATTGGTAGCTAGTTTTTTTTCATATAAAATGTTTTATATAAATGTGCTAAGGATATTATTCTAGTGTCATGTATAGGAAAGTCAGTTGGGTAAATCATACTAAGTAGTTATAATCACCCCCTGCTTTGGAACTTTGGTGTCTTTTCAGATGTCGTGTACCATGATGTGGGCAGATGTAAGGAATCACCCTCCTTTAGTGGTGCATTGTGATTTTTTGGTGCATCCTAGATCTTGGAGATTGGTGTGGAGCAATGATGGTGTCATGGCTCATGGTGTTTTGTTATTTATTTTTTTGCATTATACTCTGGTGTTTTTTGGACATGTCTAGTTGAATGGTTTTTGGGTTTGTGATGGAATTGTTAGTATCACATGGTTAGGTTTAGAAGTGCATGCATCTTTAGTTGTTGGTTGGTTGAGTTGGGTTATCTTCTTAAGGTAAAATTGATCCCCACTATTCCTTGAAGCCCTTGGAATTTATTTCCAGTATTTGGCTCCTTAGGAACATCACTTAAGGCCAACTAACCCTCACTGCCTCCTCAGGCCAATGAGGTATGGGTTGGGTGTTACGAGTTGTATCATCTTGTTCGGTCCTTTAGAGGTGATTCTCAAATTTGTATTTGACATTTGTTGTGGTATATTCCCTGAGTCGATATAGTAGAAAGGTGTAGGAATGTCGGAACTAGGATTATATATCATAAAAGGATGTAGGTAACCCTTTTATGTTGAACTACATGTTACTAGGTAGTTGGGTACATAAGTGTTTTGGAGAGATTTATAGGCATTGGAAATCTTATTGTTTTAGGTGTAGCCAATGAGATGTGCCTGGCTTATATGGTAGAAATGATTACCCTCTAGGATGCATATTTCATTGGGCATAATGATTTATTGGATGAATTGAAAAATGGTTTTTCAAATGTGTGAAATTGTAATGTGAATAAATGTGGTATTTTGAAAATGGTTTCCTTTTCAAAAATGGTGAAACATGGAAAATGTGGAAATGTGGAAATCCTCATTGTGATAGTGTTCCAGAATGCAATTTGAAATGGGAATTCCTGATGTATATGGAAGTGAGACTCATGGTAATTTGTATTATGTTTATAGAATGGAACCGGGTAGGAATTGTAGAGAACAACCAGAAGTGGCCGATGAGAACGAGGTTTCACCTGAGCCTCAGATGAACCATCTGTTAGTCCAGAGCATAGTGAAAGATTTCCATGTTGTGGGAAGTCTGAATAGAGTGTAAGAGACAAAGAATGTTGATTATGCAGCTCAGTTTCAAAAGCAGTATCCACCCGTCATTAGGGGTGATTTGTACCTAGAAAGGGTAGAGGCGTGGCTGTCTAGAATGAACAGAATTTACAAATTCATGGGGATGCCTGTAGAGCTGAAAGTAAATCTAGAAATGTATAAGCTAGAGGATCTTTCTCTTCAATGGTTGGAGTTAGTAGTCCAAGAGGGGACAGACCAGGGGATGTCATGGGAAGGTTTTGAGGAATTTTTTAACAAACAATTCTACCCATATACAATAAAAATTCTGCACACAACTGATTTCTTCATTCTGAAGAAAGAGAATATGTCTGTAATGCAGTATGCAGCTAATTTTATGAGCTTAGTTTGGTTTTCACCCAAGGTGGAAGGTAGAATGTCGTCAATGCCAAGGATCTTTGAAGCGGGGTTAAGGGAAGAGATTTATTAAAAAATAGTAGTGTTGTGTATATTTGATTACACAGAGATGGTGAATTGAGAATCGTTGGGTGGGCGGGATCTGTTTGGAGCTTCAGATGGAAGAAGCATGGTGGTACCCATGGGGAATAGTGAGAACTATAATTCTGGGTTCAAGCAGAGGAGAGACACTTATTCCTAAGGTGGGATTCTAGTACATAATCTGATGGCATGATCGGTAAATCTTCCTCTAAATCCCTAGAGAAAACCAGGATGTTTTCAGTGCGGCTCTATTGAACAAATCAAGAGGGGTTGTACAACACAACCTCTAGAATGTCACAATTTCAAGAAGATGGGGCATCGTTAGCACTATTGTAGTAATTATCTATGGTTGGGTGCGTGTGACACTCCTCAGGAATCGCAGACGTTGTATGCTTCGACGGGACAGGGACAACTGCATACCCCTCATCAGCAAAGAAAAGTCAGTCATGGTGATTCTCGAAACACCAGAACTCCTCAGTAGGGCAATAAAGAGCAAAGTATGGCAACCACGACATTGTTTGGGGCTGAAAAGGTTGTGGTGGATGATCTGTCAGGACCATCCACGGTTCGAGGTACTATTCTTCTAAATTCTACCTTGATGCAAGTGTGGTTTGAAATGGGTGCTTCCCACTCTTTTATTTCTGCATGTGTGGTTGGGTTTATGCGATTAACGGTAGAAATGATGCCTTCAGTGTTGAAACATCAAACTCTTCTAGGTCAAAGAGAGTGTCAAGCCTTCTTGTGTAGAGCATGTTGCATCGTTGTGGGTGAGGTTAAGCTAATGTGGAATTTCTCAGTGCTTGAGATAGATGGTTATGATGTAATCCTAGGAATGTATTGGATTGTGGCGTGTAAGGCCCACATAAATTTGAATGCATGAAAATTGTATTTTATAACAAACAATGGCGTCAGAAATCTCTTTAGAGGAGAGAGGCATGAAAGGCGGGGTGAAACGAGTTTGTTGGAACCAGTAGTGGGCACGTTATCGTATCAGTTGACAGTGTTTTCATTGGAATCAGTAGAGGATATTGGGAAGAGTGTTCTTCTGGAAGTGGTGGATCAGTTCATGGATGTTTTTTAAGAAGAATTCACTGGGTTACCATCTGTAAGTGAAGTGGAGATTACGATTGATCCCTTTCTGGGGACCAGTCCTATCTCACTTTTTTCTTACGGAATGGAACCTACTGAATTTAGGGAATTGAAATTACAGTTGTAATAGTTAGAAAAAAGTGACTATCTAGCCTATAACTTATGTGATGTACAGGTGTTTGTGAAAATGGAGGATGGATCTTTGAGGCTCTATGTTGATTATCATAGACATAACCAAGTTACGATAAAGAAAAGATATCCACTTCCTTAAATTGATGATTTTTTCAACCAGTTGTGGGGAGCCCAATGGTTCTCCATGATTGACCTTAGGTTAGGATATCATCGATTGTGGGTGAGGAAGGACGATATTCCTAAAACATCTTTCAGAAGTAGGTATGGCCATTATGAATATGAGGTTATGCCCTTTGGTCTAACTAAAGCACCAACAATGTTCATGGAATTGATGAATCAAATATTTAAAAAAATTCTGGATTCATTTGTGGTGGTGTTTGTAGATGACATTCTGGTGTATTCAGATACAAGGTTGGAGCATGAGTACCACATGGTGATTGTGATGGGGATCATGAGGGATCATAGTTTGTATGCCAAATTTTCAAAGTGTGACTTTTGGATAGCAGAAGTCCATTTTCTTGTCCACATGATTTATAAAAGGGGTGTTTCAGTGGATTCAGAAAATATATAGACTTTTATCTCGTGGAAGCCAAAAAATTATGTATTTGAGGTACGGAGTTTCCTCAGTCTAGCTGGGTATTATCGGAGTTTTGTTAATGATTTTTCACCTTTGGCTTCACCAATGACAACTTTGACAATAATTAATGATCCATTACAGTGGAATGAATAGATTCATTAGTGTTCAAAGAGATAAAGGGTCACCATACATTAGAACCAAGTTTTGTTTTTCCAGAACCAGGAAAATGGTGCGTGGTGTATTGTGATGCATCGGGATCAGGGTTGGGGTGCGTTCTCAAGAAAGGGAATCATGTGGTTATGTATGGATCATGACAGTTGAGGGTGCATGAGAAGAACTGCCCAAATCATGATTTGGAATTGGGAGCATTGGTCCATGCTTGGAAAGTGTGGATTCATAATCTCTTCGGTGAGAAATTCACAGTATATACAGATCATAAGAGCTTGAAGCACATTTTCTCAGAAAGGGATTTGAACATGAAGAAAACGAGATGGATGGAATATCTCTAGATGTTTGATTTTGACTTGATGTGCACACCGGGTAAGGTAATTTAAGTGGAAGTTGCACTAAGTATAAAATCATTTTCTCAAGTGGTGAAACAAGCATCAGAACAATGGTAGTTTATGTCAGTTATAGATGACATGCAGTTGGAATGTGAGGACCAGGGTGATAGGGCGGTCTTCTTTTCGGTTATGTTGATTCCTGACTTAGTTGACCTGGTAAAAGGGGCACAGATATCTGATTCTGAGTGTGTGACCATGTGGTCGAAACTCAATGACAGGGAGACCATTGAGTGTTGGCAACTGGATGGAGATTCAGTTTTTTGTTTTTGAAATCATATGGTTGTACCAGTTTCTTTTCATGAGGATCTTCTCAGGGCATATATTCATTCCAGATGGGGTTTTCATCCTGGAATTTAGAAAATGTATAAATCATTGGAAGCACAGTTCTAGTGGGCTGGTATGAAAAGAAGAGTGGCTGAATTTGTTTAGACATTCTTAACATGCCAGCAGGTCAAGGCAGAGCATCAGAGTCCAGAGGAAATGTTGTATTTTTTACCAATACCTTTTTGGAAGTGGGAGAAAATACAAATGGATTTTTTCACAATAATCCCATGAATGGGCAGAACACACGATGCCATTTCGGTGATAGTGGATCGGCTAAATAAGTCGTCCAATTTCATTCCATTTTGAGAATCTCATACGGTGGAGGATCTATCAAAAATCTATATCCATGAGGTAGTAAAGAGGCATGGTGTTCTAGTTTTTATTGTATCCAATCAAGATCCTAGGTTTACATATCGTTTGTAGAAATCATTAAAACAAAACCTTGGAACTATGTTGAACATGAGTACGGCATATCACCCTCAGACGACTAGTCAATTCAAGAGAATAATACAAACTTTGAAGGATATGTTGAGGGCTTGTGTCATGGATTCTGGTGGCTCGTGGGAGGATCACCTGTCATTGGTTGAGTTCTCATACAATAACAATTATCATACATCCATACATATGGCTCCATTTGAAGCGTTGTATGGGAGACCATGTCATTCTCCACTATACTGGGTGGAAATGGGTGAGTCCTTGATGGTTGGACTGAGCCTTGTCCAGGACAATACGGAGAAGGTCATGTTAATTAGGAAGAGAAAGGAGACGACTCAGAGTCATCAGAAGCAATATGCAGATCATCATCAATGACAGTTGTCGTTCGAGGTGAGTGATCATGTTTTCATTAGGATCTCTCCTAGGATGGGACATCATCAGTTTGGGAAGTAGAGAAAGTTATCTTTGAGGTATTGTTGACGCCGAAAAAAAACCCGTAACTCTCGGAGGAAGTTTTGAAATGACGAAGCGAAGTCATATTCGGAATCAGAGGCCCGATCCGGAAGCCCGGGATGTGGTGCGCAAAATAAAAGAGGATCCGCGCGAAAAAAATTTCTGCGCGTGTAGAGTCACCGGGTTTCACAGAATTGAGCCGATGAGGCTCACAATCTTTGCGCGCCCTGGTTCTGCACGATGCGTTTTTGCACACCGGCTACGCTCGGCGTGAAGAATTTCACGCGCCTCCTGGATTTCGCGCCGGAGGTCACCTATAAATAGAAGGTGACCCCGAACGGTTTGGGGGTTGAGGAATCTGAAGCGCCTCCCGTGCGCGCAATTCGGCTCCCCCGCGCGCAAGATGACTTTCAGGTAAAACCCTCATTTCGCGAAACCTTGCCCCGGGGTTCGCCTTTGCGCGCAACTCCACTGGCTTCAGTGAATTTGCCCCCTTCCCTGGGTACCAGTCCTGCGTTCAATTCGTGTCTTGTGCGTGCAAAACCATGTGCGTAATTCCCTCTCCGCGTGCAATTCCCTTTCTCCAATTGCACGACATCCCGGAGTTTTGCGCGCAAACCTTCCCTTTTGTGCACAAATCCCAGGACCCCTTACCTTGACGCCCCTTGGCGGCCCCCTGCACCGGCACCTGATGACTCCCCTGCCGGGCATGCGCGCCATGCGTTGTTTTTCCGTACGGCCTTCCAGGATCGTGCGAAGTAACCTCAAGTTTCATTGGGCCATGTTTCCCATTGCGTTGCTTTGCCTTATGATTCTCCCCATAGGCATGCTAACGACTATTGATTCTTCACATAGCCATGCTAACGTGGACCCCCATATGGTTTTCCCCGCGACCCCCCTTCACCATGGCCTTGCCGATGCCTTCCCTCCCACAAGGGGTAGAGGGCGTTGGGCATGTCATCCCTAGGGGTGTGGAGCAAACCCACCTTGTACAAGCTGCAGGACGTTAAACTCCTAAGAACCCCGTCCTTAACACAAGATATTAAACTGTGGTCTGACCCTGTGCTTCGCACACAGGGTCCCCCCAGCTCGGAAATTTGTTTTACGCCACTCGTCTCAACGGGAATGGACTCTTCCTCTCATGGAATGAGATCCTCCTTGTCGGAGCGGCGTTTGTCTGTGGGGGAAGAGCCTCCATAGAGCGTAAGCCCCTAGCCTTTATTGTGGATGATTGCACCCATGAATCTCCGTACTTCCCCCTACCAAGGCCAGTGGAGACCTTTTCCCACGGCGCTTTGTCACACCACGGGCCTCCACCCTGGAGTGAGCACCGGCACCAAGGGCCTCTAACCATGCGTAAGCCACTGTTTCCTCTTTGGGCCGCTCAACGCATAAGCCCCATTCCACTTCTCACAGACGCACCCTTCGCGACGTGATCGTCTGGTCCCTGCTGCCTCTTGTTTCCCACACCGAGCATGGCTCACGTGGGCTTAGAGCGCTCATCGACCATGACATCCTCCTATGGGCCGCCCCAGAGTGTAAGCCCCATCCCAGCGAACTACGTGGACTTTGATCCGTGATAACACACGGTACGTAGGAAGCCTCCACGAGGTTCAAGCCCACCACACGGTCGTCCCGACCTCTTCATGTCGGTTCTCCGACCGCCTTGGGCCGCCTCAGAGCGTAAGCCCCAAACCACCCGTCCAGCATGACAGTAAACTGTATTCCGTCCCGCATGACATTAAACTGTATTCCGTCCCGCATGACGTTAAACTGTATCCCCCCCCCCTCTTGGGCCATCTCAGAACGTAAGCCCCATGTCTCACTCCACCACCCATCATGATCTTTACCCGGGCCGCCACATCCCAGTGAGGTCATGCCACCCCATCCCACTCCATGAAACCCGGGAAGCCGCCCACGTGCTGGCCCCAACATCGGTGTCCCCCCTAGGGATCCTTCAACCCGATCCGTCTCCGCAAGACGTTATACTTGTGACATACCCCGTGTTAAACATGGGAAGCTGATGAAAACCTCAAATGGTACACATTCCCCGTGTTCGATGTGGGATGCCTCGGGCTTCCGCGCCCTTGAGAAGCCCTGTGATGAGGGACCAAAGACAGACATGCTGACGACACCCCTACGTGACCATTCTCCTCACCGTAGGTTGCTGCCCCGACAAGACCCCTTGGAGCGTCTTGACGGAAGAAGCGTAATTAACTGGCGTCCATGTAGATATGGCTCCAGGAATGAGCATCACGAACCCGTCTTAAATCTATGAGGGAGACCCAGACTAGGTAATCAGCTCTGAGGAGGAATCCACGGAGGGAAGAACCGACATCCCATCATCCCAGTTTTGATCAAGGAGCAGACGTCCCTGAACAAGGAACGGATGGCGCCCATCTTTGGAAAGCGGGAATGCGGGGCAACAAGCAGCGCGTCCTCCTCTACAGACGGATGTGTGCGCCCCGGCGAAAGCGTCGGAAACAAAAAATGGTGAACCCGACGTGAAGATATTCCCCTCAACACGGGGAATGGTAGCCATTGGGGCGTCAGAAAGAACAACATGTCACCAGGTCCGGGTAAACCTCACCGAGACATAAACCTGCTAGGGGTCGAGGGCGTCAGGACGTTGACTACTCCGTTCTGTGATGTCATCAGCATGGATCCCTCTCGCCGACCATGGAAGACAGAATGACACTGGGACTTAGTTGTTTATCTCATTTCCTGTTGATACTAATGGGTTCATCTCCTTGTTTCCAGGAATTAGATCACTACATTCGGAGCTTGATCGCCACCTGCCCACCGTTGCAGGGGCAGGGGCAGTACCGACACGTCTACCCCGTGCGGTCCCACCTATTCCAAGGTTGCCCTGACTTCGACCGCCGTTGCAGCCGGGCAAGTGCACCCCCTCTCCCCATCATAAATCATCCAGCGGAGGGTGATCAATAACCAGGTTCGTAGGTATGACGAGGAAGGGGTCATCCCCACCAGGGGCATGGCCCACTTGGATCTAGAGGCGGCCGCGCCTCACCACCATCACCACCCTCGAGGGCCACGCAGGGAGCCGCCGCTCCCCACGCCGACGTTCAACTACTTCAAGAGCCTATCCTCGGAGCTCTTTGACACATCCCTCCCCTACTCCAATGAGGTGGGGGATGTCCAGGTCCACCCGATCGACGATCCATCTCAGGGGTTAACGGCAAGAACCCCTGCCAGGCTGCATCGACGCCGCCGCCCGACTCCCCGAGACGAGGAGCTGGCAATCTTCATGCTCGCACCACCAGTTCCGGCCCATCTGACTCGACACCAGCGTCGGGCGCGAGTCGGAGAGAATGCCCGTCCTGGGGAACCAGCATCAGCAACCACTGTGGCCCGAGACACTGCTCACTCCTGTTACCAGATCCATGCACACATTGAGCAGGGGCAGCCAAGTGCCCGACTAGGATCGAAACCCCGACCGCCCTGCAGGCAAGTTGGGTCGAATCTCCCGGTCGCGGACACTGGAAATGGCCACTGTGGGCCAATCCACAGTAGTGCTGCTCACCATGAAGGCTCATGTCGTGCCACCGATCTGGGAAGCCGAAAGCTTCTTCGCGACAGCTATGCTATGGATATGACTCCTTCCAGTGCCCACTGCATAGGGTATGAGGTCACTCCCCCTACTACCGGCCACGACCAAGGAGACGTTGTGTATCCAGTCTCTCACTCACATGGAGGTCCTCCCCATGTCCCTTTTGTCATCTGTCCCGGTGCTCCTCGCACCGCGGCCTTCAGTCCCCTCTGCCCCATCTCTATGGTGGGCGGGGGACCCCATGATGGAAATTTTCCTTACCCTGAGGAGATACCCAGGGGCAGGAAGGCCAGGCGTCGTCTCCATAGGAAGAATGTCAGGGGAGTCCGGACGGAAATCAGACTAGTCTGTTTCTCGGATTCTGAGGCAGAGTACGACTCGACGACGGAACCCTCCCCCCAACTAGGGAAGCGGAGCGTCAGTCTTGTACTCCCTGAATGCGAGATATATATGATTCCCTCTTGCCTTCGAAGGTATATCCAGGAGGACGAGTACTTGTCATAACGCCAGGGGTCAAGACCGAAGTTTCCAATGGCCTCCTCAGAAGCACCTCCCACCCCTGTTGGGGAGGGTGAGGAACCTTTCTGGGGACCGACGGGAGAATTTAGAGACGATACACCCTCGGAAAGCACCGATGTTGTGACAGGAGGCTCATTCACCGGCCCATCCTATCGTGACGTGCCAGTCAGGGCACTGCAACCCCTAGAGGATGACCCGGGGATCAGTGGCCAATCGGCATGTTCGCCGTATTCCCCGCCGGCCAGCCCACCACCCTGATGGCCTGCCTCGGCCACATTGCCAATTCCCCGACTTTCCTCGGTGGACGAGCAGGGGAAGCTAGTTCCGGGCCCCGAAACTGAGCCGTGGAGCTTCTGGACCATTCTTGCATTGGGCCACTTCCCTGAGAAGTTTTGGCCGATCACAGAATCTGATTTTGATGTTCCAGAGTCACTCACCCCGTGAGAGTTTGAATGCTTCCGCCAGATTCTTCAGGAGACTCACTCCCGCCTCCTATATCAACTAGCACCTTATCCCGGGAGCCAAGCGTATCTCGAGGAGATTGGGGAGCAGTGCCGCCGGGTCGACCTAGCAGCACTCCCAGCGGTCCGGCACCCCGAGTCGCTGGACCACCACGAGGCCCTTCACCAACAATGCGTCCAGAGTTTTAAAGTACTCCGCAGAGTTATTGAGGAGGCCACCCCCCATGCGCACGTCTGCGGGTGGGGACAGTACACTGGTCTCCTCTTCTGTGCGATCCGCCGACAGCCCAATCCACTGGGCGGTCCTGAGGGAGCATCGCCAAGGGAAGTGGCAGTCAAAATGGCTGACCTTTGAAATGAGGGAAACATTGTGAAGCCCCTTGATGGGGACTCACCCCCCGAGGACAGGCCACTAATGGACCCATCTGGGAGGATTACTCGCCAACATAGGAGCCTCCTAGGTCTTCCTGTACCCACGGAGGCACTGGCGCAGGGCCGAAACATCGGCAAGGGTAAAGAGCCCTCCGGGTCTGTCAAACTCGCCGACCTGTCTGCCTCAGTGCAGAAGGTAGAGGAAGATCCCGAGAAGGCCACACTGCGCCAATAGCTAGCCGATAAAAAGGGGCTGGTAGATGAGCTTCTGGCTGAACGCATTGCAGAGCAGCGGCCTGATTACGGCAACCCTAGACCAGGACAACAGGGGAAGGAGCATCTACCCCTTGCTGAGATCCCCCCTAGAAACTGTGACTGTGTTGTGTTCGCCGAAAGGGGAGAGACTAGAGACCCTGGAAAGAGGGCGTGATATGTTTCGCCAAGCCCTCCCGCGCGGCGAGACAACCTGGGGGACCCTGCTCGGTTTCCTCTCGACACTCTGAGAGTCGCTCCGCCAGCTACACCGTGAGCCGCTGAGCGCGACTATCGTATCGAGGAGCCTGGAAATGCGCTTGTGGTTAGAGATCCCTGTCAGGATATGAATCCGCATTTGGATGATCTGATGGATGTACTCATCGCTCGCTTGTAGGCCCTGGAAACTAGGCAGGTGGCAATCCCACCGGATGGAAAGTCATACCCCGCATGGGTGGATGACATGCCGGCCCCGCCGGGATTTGAGAACCCCACTTTTTCACCCATTAACGGGACCAGAGACCCGCCACAACACTTGGACCACTTCAAATCGATGTGTGGGCCTATGTTAGGGACTCCGGCGCAGCATGAGGCTGCCAAGCTCCGATGCTTCATCCAGACATTGGAAGGACCATCATTCGTCTGGTACAGCCAGCTCCCTGTTGGATCTGTGACTAGCTGGGAGGACCTTCGCTGGAAATGCCTCTACCAGTTCAGTTCCACAACCCGGAAGATGAACATTTCAGACCTCTTCAAGTGCAAGCAAAGGCCCGATGAGAGAGTCGCGGATTTCGTCGCCCGGTGGAAGGGGCTCACGTACTCCCTTGACATGCCACTGACTTAGGAGAAATTACTGACGATGTGTGTAGGGAACGTCAAGGCGGAGTTGGTTCCTTCCCTGATCATGCAGAATTACCCTGGAGGGTTCCAGGACTTCTTGGACAAGGCTAAGAACCTCTAAGAATCCCTGCAACAGGCCAGTCAGGTGCGCCCACTACCTCCTGTAATCTCTGCAAGGAGAGCCGCCAGAGCAGAGCCCGCATCTGTGGCGCAGATAGAGGCCCCCAGACAGCTAGAGTTGCTGCCAGTGAGGCCAGCCCAGCAGGATCATAGGGGTCCACCCCCACATCCTCCGGCCCAGCAGCGACCGCCTCAAAATCAGCAGGCGCCTTCGCGTAACACACCGCCACCACCTAGGCGAGGTAATCCGGCTCCACCTACTCGGCCTTCTCCTTCGGCCCCTGGCCATGGTCATTCCCCAAGAGTACCCTTTATAGGAAGAAGGAATTGGGCTTACTCGTTTGGTGAGGCCCAGGTCCCGGGTTATTTATGTAGCCCCTTGGAGCATAGGATCATGCGACTGCCTGAGTGCCGGAAGCCAAAATAGGCGTGTCTCACGGATCACCCTAACTACGGACCTTATCACCGGATCCTGGGACACACCATCCAGCAATGCAATGTGTTCAAGGACTGGCTCCAAGACTAGATTGAAAACAACATAGTCAGGATGGGCCCAGATCCGGCACATGTGGCAGGTGTCTTCGTGGGTTCAGATGGCAGTAGTGACAATGGGGATGGGTGGGAGCAGGTTTCCGACCATGGGTCCCAGAAGTATAATGACTGTATGGCCCGAAGAATGGTCACTCGTGCCCATGGCATCATCCATGCCCGCCTGGATCAGCCAGAGCCCTCGGAGTCTGCGAGCGCCGCTTTGGCATCGTCGTCCCAGCCTACTTCTTCCCAGAAGAGCAGGCGGCGGCGCAAGAAGAAAGAACGCGCCCTGTCATTTTCGTCATCTTCTCGCATGCTTGGCGATTTCATGCCCCCGGAAATGGGGATCCCTCCGAGACCTCGTCCGGTAGTGGATGACACCTCGAGTGAGAGCCCGGGGTATGCTTCGGTTAACACCGTAGAGTTGGTAAATCCCTTTTTGTCTTCCGACAATGAGGAGCGCTAAGTGGACCTCCCCGAGAGCCCGAAGTACGCTTCCGTTAACACCATAGAGTTGGTAAATATCTTTTTGGCTCCCAAAGATGAGGAGCGCCAGGTGGAACTCCCCGAGATCCCGGGGTACACTTCGGTTAACACCGTAGACTTGGTAAATCAATTTTTGGCCTCCGACGATGAGGAGCGCCAGGTGGACCTCCCTGAGAGCCCGGGGTATGCTTCGGTTAACACCTTATAGTTGGTAAATCTCTTTTTGGCTCCCGACGATGAGGAGTGCTAGGTGGACCTCCCCAATGTCCCCAGTCGTCGCCAACGTCGTCAGAGCCACAGCTACGTGAATCGCCGGGCCACGACATTTGTCACCTCCAGTCAGGTCGTGCATGCTACTGAGACTAGGCAGCAGGACTGGTATAGAGAGCAGCACTCGCGTCTCCCTCACTCGGTGACAACAGGTTTGCTTCCACCACCGTTTGTGTTGCTGGATCGGGTGGAACCACCTTGCCCGCGTCGCAACAAGCCCAGCCCTGCCACTGGCTGACTACGGCCTCCCGGTCCTAGCGTGACGACCACCTCCCAAGCTTTAGCTGGTGAACAGCGGGACTTGCCTAGTACCAGTCAGTCACCGGTCCAGCCAGCCGGGCCCATCATGCCCCCAATCACATAGCGACCTCCTGTAAGCATAAGCTCGCATTTGGCACGAAAGTATGATGTCCTGAAGCATCTGGCCGGCATTCTGGAAAGTCTTTCCATCCTTGAGGCCCTTCGCCTGTCGTCTGGAATGCGTGAGGCGCTCGTCGAGGCTCTAAGGATCCCCCTCCAGTTTGAAGCATAGGTCGCGGCCGCAGAAGCCTTCCACACCGAGGTGATTGAGGATGTCAAATGTCAGGAGGCTATCACATTCTCCGGTGAAGATGAAGACTCTCCCATACAAGGGCACATCCGCCTGCTGTACATCACCGGCCAGTTCAACGGCGTAGAGATCCATTGCTGACTTGTCGACACCGGTTCTGGGATTAACTTGATCCCAACTCGGACACTGCGAAAACTGGGGTTGTCCGAGGATGATTTAACTCCCTCCGACCTCAGAATCCAAGGGTATGACAGGACCGAGCAAACTCCGCTCAGCAAGATTCGTCTGAAGACCCAGTTTGGCTGCTTAATTGCCAATACTGAATTCATGGTTGTC
Organism: Viscum album; assembly: GCA_963277665.1. Lineage (NCBI taxonomy): Eukaryota > Viridiplantae > Streptophyta > Magnoliopsida > Santalales > Viscaceae > Viscum > Viscum album. The sequence continues at coordinate 1,517,522,854 of OY728163.1, forward strand.
TCTTAGGACACTGCCTACAACGCATTGATGGGTAGGTTGTGGCTCCATCTTCACGCAGTGGTTCCCTCATCATACCATCAGTGCCTCAAATACTCCCTTAATGGTCGAGTAGGTGTGCTCCGAGGAGATGCATCTTCGTTTTCCTCTTGTGAAGATCGTTACCTGGATGCTGACTATTACAAGAGAAAGGAAAAGAAAATCCTGGCAGGTGAGGTTGATCCCGCCGCTGTTGTGAGTGATCCCTGGGCAAGTTTGGATGACACATATGTCTTCCCAATCCATCGGTTGGAAGCCACGACACCCGATATGGGAGAGTGGTTTGTTGTCTTGGGTACCAGAGGAATGTATATTTCCGGGTCTAAGCAACGGCGGGAAATCCCCTCGTACTCTTACACCAACCAGGCTAAGGTGAACCCCAAGCCTCCTACTCTTGTACGGTATTGAGACGTTGGGCTCATGGCAACAGCAGTACGTCATACGTGACTGTTTTGCCAAGCCGGGATCGACTGGCTCAAGCCAACATGTCACCACTTCTTCGATGTCGTAAAGCATGGCCCCTTGGGCCACAGTCCAGATGGGATTGGGTCAACTACATCCGTCGCCATGGTCTCCGCGGTGCATGAGTATCCCGTCGTGACGACCTCTGCCGCCCAAGCTGGTGTCAGCTCCCCATCAGGGTCGAGCATCCCCGAAACGGCTCCCCCCATGGTCGAACCTTCCAAAAGAGGAGAAGAAGACATGGAAGATGCTCCTCCTGCCTTAGAGGAGGGCGTCTCCGCCACGGACGACGAGCTAGTACAGGTGATCCTCAGTAGTGAGGCGGACCCGAGACCCACCTTGGTCAGTGCCGCTATGCCTCTCGAGGAACAGAAACAGTACATAGACTTCCTCAGACAGCACAATGATGTGTTTTCCTAGAGTTATGACGAGATGCCGGGACTAGATCCCCAAGTAGCCATCCACTGCCTCGGCCTCCCGGCAAACCATCGCGGTTTCAAGCAGCCTCCCAGAAAAATGCACCCCTTTCATGGTTCCATGGTTGAGGCCGAAGGTGATAAGATCATTAAGTACAACTTTTTCAAGGAAGTCTAGTAACCTAGGTGTCTATCCAACATTGTGCCCGTCAGGAAGAAGAACGGGCAGATCAGGGTCTGCATCGACTTCCGCGATCTTAATCGCCACTGTCCGAAGGATGACATTCCCCTTCCCGTGACAGAGCTTTTGATCGACGCAATGGCCGGGTTCCAAGCCCTCTCCTTCATGGATGGGTACTCCGGGTACAACCAGATCTGGATGGCCCCCCGAGGACGAAGAGTTCACTGCCTTCAGGGCCCCCTAGGGAACTTTCTACTATCGTGTTATGCCCTTAGGCCTGAAGAACGCGAGTTCCACCTATCAACGGGCTATGCATCGCATATTCAAGACGATCCTCAGGACGCTGGTGGAGTGCTACGTAGATGACCCGGTGGTTAAATCTCGTCAGCGCCGGGACTATCTCAAAGTCCTTGAGAAAGTGTTCGGTTTGCTCCGTTCTCGCCACTTGAAGATGAACCCGTTGAAGTGTGCCTTCGGGGTCACCTCCGGAATGTTTCTTGGCTTCATATTCAGGTATCGAGGTATCGAGATCGACCCCGAGAAGATCAAGTCCATCAGTTATATGCCTCCCCCAAATAATATTCGGGAGCTTCGAGGCCTCTAAGGCCACATAGCCTATATACGCTGATTCATTGCGAATCTGGCCGGCATGTGTAAGCCCTTTTCTCGGCTCATGAAGAAAGGCGCAGCCTATAGGTGGGATTAAGAGTGTTAGACCACTTTTTAGGAAATCAAGTAGTAGCTGCTTCAGCCTCCGGTCCGGATGCCACCCGTTCCCGGAAAGCCGCTGGTCCTTTACGTGACCTCCCTAGAGCGGTCCCTCGGTGCCCTTCTCGCCCAGAAGAACAACGAGGGAATTGAGAATAGCCTCTACTACCTTAGCTGCATGCTCCTCGACGCGGAAATTAGATATTCTCCCATCGAGAAAAGCTACCTGGCGCTCGTATTCGCCGTACAGAAACTGCGGCACTACTTGCAGCACCACGAGGTACATCTGGTCTCTCAGGTAGACCCGTGGAAATACATCCTGAGACGGCCTATGTTGACCGGCAGATTGGCATGTTGGGCGGTAATCCTCCACCAGTTCGACATTATGTTCGTACCTCAGAAGGCCGTCAAAGGATAGGCGTTGGAAGACTTCTTAGCTTCCCACCCAACCTCTGCGGACCAGCCACAAGATTTGGTCTTTCCTGATGAGCCAATCCTCTCAGTCGATCACGCCACCCCATACTGGCAGATGCACTTTGATGGCAACTCCCTAAGCCCTACCGGTAGAAGGCTCAACGATCCTAGGCTTAACAGAGTGGGCCTGGATATCGTCTTCATCACCCCAGAGCAAGCCGTTCTTCCATATTCTTTCTAGTTTTCAGAAGGCTGCACCAACAATGAGGCAGAATATCATGCCCTCATCACTGGCCTCGATTTGGCTCAGGAGGTTAACGTACCCCACCTGTATGTAAAAGGGGACTCGGAGCTAGTCATCAAGCAGGTTAACGGTGACTACGCTGTCAGGAATCCAAAACTCATGCCGTTGCTGGAGTGCACCCTCCATTTAATGGCTAAGTTCCCCTCCCGACCAGATGTCGTTCACATTCCCCGGTCGCAGAACAGTCGAGCAGATGCTTTGGCCAGCCTTTCCGCATCACTCGCGGAGCCCGAACGGGATGACCTAATCATCCACGTGGCACACCGAAGAGTCATTGCTCCTATTATCCCGGAGGACGGTCGTGGCCCACGAGTGATCCATCTCACCGCTGGTTCCCCCGCGTCAGGACCCCCCCGGGGCTTCAGTCGTGGTGATCATGACAGTTCCTGACTGGAGGACACCCTTGGTTGAATATCTCTGGCACGACAATCTTCCGATGGACCAAGAAGAGAGGGAACGAATCCGGCACCGCGCGCCGCTGTTCACACTTCAGAGCGGTCCCAGACGTGAGAAGCTCCTTTACAGGCGTGGGTTTGACGGTGTTCTCCTCCGTTGTCTTCAAGGAGTGGAGATCCCATAGGTCATGCAGGAAGTGCACGCTGGTTTCTCTGGCGCCCACCAGGCCGGGTCGAAGTTTTCCCACCAGATTCGGAGACTGGGATACATCTGGCCCTCCATGATCCACGACTACATCGAGTACGCCAAGAGGTGTCATGCATTCCAAGTTCATGCTAACTTTGTGAATCGGCCACCGGAGCCTCTCCATACTACCAAGTATTCTTGGCCCTTTGCAGTCTGGGGGTTGGATGTCGTAGGGCCTTAACCGCCAGCGACGACCTGCCAGGGCCGGTTCATCTTAACCGCCACAGATTTCTTCTCAAAGTGGGCAGAGGCAGCCCTGATCAGGGAATTCAAGGCTGGTTCTATCGCCGACTTCGTGAGCTCCAATATCATACATCGGTTTGGACTACCTCATGCAATCCTCACAGATAACAGAACCAACTTATGAGCGGCCGAGCTAAAGAGATTGTACGCCAAGTACAACATTCTCTCTAACCACACCTCCCGCTATCATGCGCAGGAGAATGGAAAGATTGAGGCGTTTAAAAAACCCTCTCTAACATTCTGAAAAAAATGGTTGGTCAGAACAAGAAAAGTTGGCCGGAAAATCTCCCCAACGCCCTCTGGGCTTATAGGAAGACGACTCGTAATTACACCCAGGTGACTCTGAATTACCTGGTATACGGAGCTGAGGTCGTCCTTCCCATCGAGGTTCAGCTGCCCTCATTGCGCACGGCGGTCTATGGCCAGCAAGCGCCGGACAGAGTTGTCGAGATCCGTCTAGCCGAACTGGAAGTGCTAGACGGAAGTAGGCTTTGTGCTTTACATAACTTGGAAAGGCATCAGAGCAGGATGGCTCTAGCTTTCGATAAGAAGGTTCGCCTCCGCTCCTTCCTGCAAGGTGACATGGTGCTGTCTCTTAGAGCACCAATGATTCCCGGCAGGAAACCACCCACGTTGGAGCCCAAGTGGGAGGGGCCTTTTGTTGTCCACAAGGTCTATCCCAATGGGGCGTACTCCCTGGTGACTATGGATGGTGAGCGTATCACTCCTCCCACCAACGCCAGGTTCCTCAAGAAGTACTTTTCCTATCTTGTTGTTGGTCCTGCATTACCTTAAACTCTATGGTCCTGCATAACCTTAAACTGTATGGTCCAACATGACCTTAAACTACACTTTTACCTACATTTGGGCTTCATGGTCTGAGTTCTAAGACCTAAAACTAAGATACTCATGGTCCGAGTTCTAAGACCTAAAACTAAGATTATCATAGTCCGAGCTCTAAGACGTAAAACTAATATCCTCATGGTCTGAGTTCTAAGTCCTAAAACTAAGATCCTCATGGTCTAAGTTCTAAGACCTAAAACTAAGATCCTCATGGTCTGAGCTCTAAGACCTAAAACTAAGATCCTCATGGTCCGAGTTCTATGACCTAAAACTAAGATCCATATTGCATCCTACATGACGTTAAACTATATTTCCAGAACCACGTCTAGCTTGATTCCCATCCTAATGGGATACGAAGGAATGCCCTGACCATTCGTCTTTATGTCCAGCTTGAGGTCCGCTGTCATGTCTGTTTCACCTTTGGGACCTTGACCACAGGATCACATGGCGTGATGTGAGATTATGTCCCCATTCACGTCGGGTTTGCGATAGCTCCACCACGCGCACCCTGTCCTCAGGATTTATCCCTCCTATGTCCAATGGCATTAGAAGACGCTTTCAAGAACTACGTGTGGCTTGATTCCCATCATTATGGGATAAATAGGACCGCATGAACACCTAGATTTCAGGTCCATCCCCATATTTTAGGAGATACCATGATCTCCCGGTTCCCAGGGTGTTTGGCATTACGCCCCCTCTTTTGCCTGGGATCTGCCATCTTTTGGCTGCTCTCGGACTGAGCCCTCTAACCCTTTGCAGTGGTCTGCTGATGTTCTCAAGGCACTCTGGTCTAGAACTTGGAGTGCGAGATTCGACTTAGGCAAGTTCCATTCACTTTCCAAGCTTCGTGTCCCCCTTCATTCGGGCCCCCATCATCCTTCACACCCGGAGGGACCCCCAAGAATGGCCTGGATACAACGCCCAAGGGCTCTCCTACCGTCACGAGCCAACGCCCCCGAGGGTTTTCGAACAACAAATTGATACAAATCCTATGTTGCGAACATGGTCACCGGTTGATGCTAATTTGTCGGTCCCCATGGGTGACACGACAGGATGTTGTGTTACGAACATGGTCAACAGTACTCCTCAGTCGTCACGCCGGTTCCCCGGGCCCTGAATGTTGGTGGCATGGTTCACATCATGTTCTGCCCCACCGTGTCAAGGTTGAATCTTAACACTCCTGGTACTAACCCTCAGTACACCCCCGCACATCAGAAAGACCGAGCTGCGTATCAGTGTCTCTCGGGGCTCACGCGATCTGAGCGCTAGAGTATGTGCTTGGGTCTCTTCTTTACAGGTTGTGCGTAGCTTGACCCTCATCCCAATGGGAAGCGAGGAGTCACCCGGACATTGCATTTCGGGCCCAGCACAGCTGGGAGCTAGCATATCCTGTCCCTCTCCTTATTGTTGAACCCTCGTAGGCCTCTTTGGCATGAGGCTCCTCTCTCGGATGGTCCAAACCATATGAGCTTAAACTGTGTTGTTGGTCCAAACCATATGACCTTAAACTCTGTTGTTGGTCCAAACCATATGACCTTAAACTGTGTTGATGGTCCAAACCATATGACCTTAAACAGTGTTGTTGGTCCATACCATATGACCTTAAACTGTGTTGTTGGTCCAAACCATATGACCATAAGCTGTGTTGTTGGTCCAAACCATATGACCTTAAACTGTGTTGATGGTCCAAACTATATGACATTAAACTGTGTTGTTGGTCCAAACCATATGACTTAAACAGTATTGATGGTCCAAACCATATGACCTTAAACTGTTTTGTTGGTCCAAACCATATGACCTTAAACTGTGTTGATGGTCCAAACCATATGAACTTAAACTGTGTTGTTGGTCCAAACCATATGACCTTAAACTGGGTTGTTGGTCCAAACCATTATACCTTAAACTGTGTTGATGGTCCAAACCATATAAACTTAAACTGTGTTGTTAGTCCAAACCATATGACCTTAAACTGTGTTGTTGGTCAAAACCATATGACCTTAAACTGTGTTGTTGGTCCAAACCATACGACCGTAAACTGGGTTGTTGGTCCAAACCATACGACCTTAAACTATGTTGCTGGTCCTATCACACGACCCTAAACTGTGACATTATCGTCCTGGTCGTAAGACGGAAAACGACACTGCATTGTGATGACCTCGTTGTAGAGGACATCACGTTGGGTATTGGTCTTATTCCATGCCATTTTTTTCAATGCCTATCACGTCTTGATTCATGTGGAGACACCACGACCTACTACTTTAGGCATGTCTCTTCACAACAAAAAAACCACTCACCTTAAAGGATAAACAAGATTTATCAAATTCCAGTTCTTTTAGTGCAAGGGCCACGCCCGCACTCCCCTGGAACTGGTATCTTACCATGTCACATTTCAGAACTACGTATGGCTTGATTCATATCCTTATGAGATACGTAGGAACACCTGGGGCACTCCCCCGCAGGTCCAGCCTACCTTCGTGTTCGGTCCCTTGACTCGAGCATTTCCCCGGAGAGTACATGGTAAGTAGGGCTTAGGTCCTCATTCACGTCGGGTTGTGTAACTGCCTTTCCATGTGTCTGTTTCTCCCTTCTCCCACCTCATGGTCCGAGCTCTAAGACCTAAAACTACGATCCTCATGGTCCGAGATCTAAGACATAAAACTAAGATCCTTATGGTCTGAGTTCTATGACCTAAAACTAAGATCCGTATTCCATCCCGCATGACGTTAAACTGTATTTCGTCATGCGTGACATTAAACTGTATTTCGTCCCGCATGATGTTAAACTATATTTCGTCCAACATGACATTAAACTGTGTTTCAAGAACTACGTGTGTCTTGATTCTCATCCTAATGAGATACGTACGACCGACCGGACACTTCGTCTTGGGTCCAGCCCCAGGGATTACTGAACCTCGTCCTTCCTTATTGTCGGCCCCTCGGCTCGACTCCATGGGAAGTGGTGTAATCGGGACATCTACCCTGAGCAGGTCCAGGATTCCCCATGATAACAATGGGAAGCGGCAGTTCTCTCGCCAGAGAGGTCCTACCTGGAAATTGGGATGACCGTGATCAGGTCGGTGTGTCCGCCTAATGCGCCGTCGCCATGGTGGCGCAATTTGAAGATTGTTGGACTCTGTTCGAACAAACCACCACTCCACATTCCACGCTTTGCATCCCCCTTATTCGGATCCTCATTTCCTTTCATGTTTGATGGTACCCCCTAACAGTATGGATGCTCGACCTATGGCCCGCCTGCTGTCTTGGGCCAACGTTCTGAAGAACTGGTCTTGTTTGACGGGACCCCCTAACAGTATGGATACTCGACCTATGATCCGCCTACTATCCTGGGACAACATTCCGGAGAACTGGTCATGTTTGACGGGACCCCCTAACAGTATGGATGCTGGAACTATGGTCATCCTACTGTCCTGGGCCAACGTTCCGGAGAACTGGTCATGTTTGACGGGACCCCCTAATAGAATGGATGATAGACCTATGGTCCGCCTATTGTCTTGGTCCAAAATTCTGGGAAACAGACCGAAGATATTTGAGTTAGGCCCCGTGTTGCGAACATGGTCAGCGGTCAGCCCTCGTTTGTTGTCCCCATTCTGGGCCAACATGATATGGATGTTGTGTTTCCGCCACGGTTGACAGTTATCCTCCATCGTTCTGCCTCATTGTGTTTCGAATTTGGGCAGTGTGATTCTCCCTTCCCCTCCATCGCCTTGTGTTCGGATGGATTTCAATGCCCCCGGCATCACCCCACTCGTTTTCTAGAGCACATTGAGGTGTCGACACATCAATCGGCCCGGTGTCTCCTCAGAAGTCCAGGCCCAATTTTGGACGCCTGAAGCTTGTTCAATGCCCCACAGTTGAACGAAATGATGGTACGAGCATCTTATGCTTCTTGCGTTGGCCACAACCCACAGGAGCCTATGGATGAGTTGTTATTCGTTTCGAAACTATGGTTGAGCGCATTAAACCAAGGGTACGAATGAGTGGATTTGGCCATATATTGGATTGAGATGATGAGAAGTACAAGCAGAAATTTCATGAGATGGCCAAAACAAGCCCTTAGGGATCAGCGTGCTGAAGCAATCTTTCTAGCGCTGCTACCCTCTGGCTGGTAGCCTCCAGGACCGCTTCTCGCTCCTTGAAGACTCTCTCTTCGTTGGCCACCGTAGAGCAAAGCTCTCCAGCCCTAGCTTGTGCCTGTGCCCACTCAGGTTCAAGTACGGTCATCTGGTGACTCGCCTCCACCAGTTTTTCCTGCGCGTCAGCCAGCTGGGCCATCAGTTTCCCCATGAGATCAGAGCATGTTGCGGTAAAGGCATCCTTATCTGCCGCCTGCCCTTCGAGGTTTAGAGCTTCCTACTCTGCCTTCAGAAACGCTTGAGTGCTCGCCGAACCTTCCCAGCACTGGGAAATGTCGGTGCGCCGGCTGCTCTCACGTATATTCTCGGATATGTAGTCACATACCGTCAGATGAAGGCGCTGAGTGTCAGCCCCTCCGGCACACAGGAAGCGCAGCCAGGTCTGAAGTGATACCATTCGCCTCATCCAATCTGGCTGGGGATTCCTGAGGAAGCGCTGGATACACTTCCACCCTTTGCGCCGTGTCATCCCGCTCTCCTCGGTGACCTCTGAGTCTGATTCATCTATCTCCTTAGGGTCAGCAGGTCGGTATATGGGAAAGGCCGCCAGAAGATCGGCAGCAGGATCCGCCCCAGGGATTTCTTCGTGAGGAATAAAATCCTCGACGTCCGGGCGACCTTCTCTCGCCCCAGCGGCAATGATGCGTCCACCAGCTTCCGACCTCGTTTCAGGAACAACGCCGCTGATGTCCGCCGCCCCATGTTCATCAATTGTCGGGGCCGACTCAGTGCAGAGAGCATGTTCCGAGCGAGGTGGTATGTCCGCCGCTGGTCCACTCGCGGATGGCCTGGGCTCCGCAGCCTGACATGCCTACAGTGTTGAGATCACTGCGCAAGGCATACATTGGTCAGACGGGGTCTTTTAACACCAAGCACCAGCAGTGAAGCGTGAGACTTATAGGAATCCAAAGCGTCAGTCCCCAGTGTTTCGGTCGCTGCAGGAGCCGCCGTAATGGGAGACACCTCTGCACTGGTTAATTCAATGATGGGTGTCGGATCCCCATCATGTCCCACTAGTTCCTCTCTTCCCTCCTCTGGTGGGGACGCCCATCCAACGCTCATCTTCTCCTGAGTAGGATGGGGATGTGAGTTAGAAGTTGGAAAGTAGAATGGATGAATGAGGGAAACAAATGAAGACAGAGACAAACCTCGAGAATCTCGGTTATGTCGAGATCAGAGTCGACAATCTCGCCGCTCTCTCAGAGACTCCATTGGTAGGTCGCCCCTTGCCATCCCTCAACTTCGGGATCCTCTTCTTCATCTTCTCCCTCACATTCTTCCTCTCCGGTTTCCTCTTCCCCCTCCGGCTCCTCGTCACTATCGCCTTCTCCCGGCGACATTGCTTCCGGATCATGCTCCTGGCCGAGCATCACTTTCACTAGGAAAGGTGGCTCCGCACGCCGCCCCCTTTGGCATGCGTATGGATCCATGGCCATCAGATAAGCATGCCGCCGATGGATGTTTACTCGGTCGGTAATTCGAACGAGCCTGACCTCTAGCAGTTGGATCCCGTTTTGCATTATCTTCTGCCAGATGGCTTCGACGCTCAGCGATTGTCATAGGGTCATACAGGCAGACCACAGTACCGGGAGAATTTCGTATTGGGAAGGTTTGTGTAGATATCTTATCTTCTTCCCGGGCAGTTCCCTGGCCACCTGATGTGACCCCCATACGGGTAACGAGGACGTGGCAGCACCATGTGATGTTCCCGCTGCCGAAGTCCCGACCTACACAGGCCTCGCTTCCTGAAGCGTCCCTAGTTCCCCCTTCCGACAGCGCCATTCCTTCTTTCCCATCAACCGGTTTCCGCACGAGTAACTTCGAGTTGCCGGACGCGCTTGCGTAATAGCCCCTCAGGGTACGCAATGGTCCAGTGTTCAGCGTACTTTGTTGCTAGGCCGGCATCGACCCCGGTGGGAGGAAGAGTAACGACATCACCAGAGCCGAAGGTGGTAAACATCAACCACATCTGGCGTAGGATTCATGGATTCTTCTCCTGCCAGACAGCCGTGAATACCTTCTTCGGCATTCGTTGGAGGCACCTGAACTGCCTGGCGAATCGGGATGGCACACAAGGCTCGCAGATCACCTTCCCGTCGATCCGAGCCACGAGCACCCCACCCCGAATGATCTGGAAGTATTCCTGCTGTTCTAGAGAGCCTCGTCTGTTGTCCACCATCTACCTGACTGGGGTGGGAAACGGGCTGAAGTTGAAGTTGGCATGGTTGCCGATGCGGATCCTCACGCCCTTCTCATTGAGCATCAGTGGTGCCACCCCAACGATGTTTAGTAAGGACGGTTGCAAGCCATTGCCCGGAGGACGGATCACGTTTGGGAAAGTATACCCGCCAAGATGAGCCGCCACCCAGCCATGGAAGATCTGGAAGGGACCACATACTCTCTAAGGCGACCCCCCTCGTGAGATACGCCCCATGATGGTATACAGCTTGGCCAGCACGAGGACGCCCATGTTGAACCGTTTGTTGGCGGCCATGGAGCCCACCATCACCAAAGTCGCCGGACGAACGCCCATCCTCGCGTCCCGCACCGGCAGGAGCCACCTGCTCAAGAAGGCGGCAAGGAACCCGGCATACCGGACGTTCGGGTCTTGGGCCTCAATGACATGGTAGCCCCATGATTGGTATTTCCCCACCTCTAGGGTCTTCTAGTATGACCCGTCCTTACTCCTCTGAGTCGCGGTTGGGCACCGTTAGCCCCGTCTCGGCATCTTGACGACAGGATCCCTCTCAGGGAACAGGATGAACCAGCCCTTGTAGGCGATGTCCTTCAGGAAGTCCTTGACCCCCAGCCTCTCCTTGTCCAGCTGCAGTAGGTGCCACGTCATCATAGGTGTCTGTGACCTGTCTCCCAAGGTGTTATTTGGAGGAACGAACTCGTCGTATTGGTAACCCTCCAGTGGGATACCTCAGATGCAGTGAACGTCCCAGAGACTGATGTCGACTTCCCCATGATGAAGGTGGAACGTGTTGGTGTCAGGAGACCACCAGGTGACTAGCTCTGGTCCAAGTTCAGGCTGGAGGTGGAAATGGAACTGTGATGTCCATACCGCCTCGAACATGCCGATATACCGCAGTTCGTCCCCGAACTGGTCACAGGTATGGCGAACCCAGAACGCCCAGGCCCATTCGCTGGTGATTTTTCCCCCGGACCGCAGCTCCCAATCCTTCAGCCAGCCCTTCGTGTCATCTGTGACGCTCTGACGGAAAGTGCTCACGTATAGGGCCGGAGAATCCTCTGCCACAGGCTCGTCCCCGGTAATGGTCCTAGTCCTCGGGTTCAGGACGTAAACATCCATATGTCTAGTTTCCCTGGAAGGATGGCCGTTGTTGGTGATGTTGCAGCGAGGAAGTTCGTCCTCCCGAGTCACCCAAGACTGCAGAGTGTCCACTTCAAAGCCCGGCAGTGGCACCTCTTCCATGATGCCAAAATTACAGAGCAGGAGGTTTTCAGAAAAGGGATACGTCTTCTGAGCTGGAGTTAGCAGATTGAACAAGGTCAGATTGTTGGAGACAATCACCATGGCGCCGTAAACCTCCTCGTTCGCCGCCATTTCTGTCCTACGGGCAGTGGCTTCCCCCTCATCAACTCGGTTTGCAGACATCTCAACTCTTTCGGGACTTGGGTGAAATCGGAATGTAGGGTGTGGAATCTGAGAGTTCGGCGCGAAATCTGAAGGAGTTGCACGAAATCATGGAGATGAGCGCGCAATCGGCACGCGAAGCGCGGAAAAGCCCGAACAAGGGTGAAATACCGGCCAAATTTCGGATGGAATTCCACGCTTCTAGTGCGGTATTACGCGCAGCCGTGGAAGCAATTTCACACACGAGAGCGATGAGCTTATCGCACGGAAAAGGCGGAAGTACGGATTTGGGACAGAGCGCCCCTTTTTATAGGTGAGGCCTGGGTCCGCGTTGCGTAGAAAGAGGATTCCGCGCACGTCCGTAGAAATTGCACGCCCATCCGAATTGTGCGCGCACCTTGACCAGGAGGCTCAGCACTTCGGTGTTTCGGCATTTCCCTTGGGTTCTGATCATTGCGACCTCTCGCCGATCCAATTCCAAGGGGGGAATTTGTTGACGCCGAAAAAAAGACCGTAACTCTCGGAGGAAGTTTTGAAATGATGAAGTGAAGTCATATTTGGAATCAGAGGCCCGATCTAGAAGCACGAGATGTGGTGCGCGAAATAAAGGAGGATCTGCGCGAAAAATTGTTTTGTGCGCATAGAATCACCAGGTTTCGCGGAATTGAGCCGATGAGGCCCGAAATCATTGCGCGCCCCGGTTCTGCGCAGTGAGTTTTTTCGCGTCGACTACGCACGGCACGAAGAATTTCGCGCGCTGCCTTGATTCCGTGCCGGAGGTCGCCTATAAATAGAAGGTGACCCCAAACGGTTTGGGGGTTGAGGAATCTAAAGCCACTCCCGTGCGCGCAATTCGGCTCCCCCTGCGTGAAAGATGACTTCCAGGTAAAACCCTCATTTCGCGCAACCTTTCCTCGGGGTTCGCCTTTGCACGCAACTCCACCGGCTGTAGTGAATTTTCCCCCTTCCCCGGGTACCAGTCCTGTGCGCAATTCGTGTCTCATGCGCACAAAACCCTACGGGTAATTCCCTCTCCGCGCGCAATTCTCTTGCTCCAATTGTGCGCCATACTGGAGTTTTGTGCGCAAACCTTCCCTTTTGCGTGCAAATCCCAAGACCCCTTACCTTGACGCCCCTTGGCTGCCCCCTACATCGGCACCTGATATCTCCCCTGCCGGGCATGCGCGCCATGCGTTGTTTTCCTGTACGGCCTTCCAAGCTCGTGCGAAGTAACCTCAAGGTCCCTTGGGCCATGTTTCCCGTTGCGTTGCTTTTCTTTATGCTTCTCCGCATAGGCACGCTAACGGCTATTGCTTCTTCGCATAGCCACGCTAACGTGGCCCCCCCGGTGGTTTGCCCTACGGCCCCCTTCACCATGGCCTTGCCGATTCCTTCCCTCCCACAAGGGGTAGAGGGCGTTGGGCATGTAAGCCCTAGGGGTGTGGAAAAAACCCACCTCGTCCAAGCTGCAGGACATTAAACTGCTAAGCACCTCGTCCTTAACACAAGACGTTAAAATGTGGTCTGATCCCGTGCTTCGCACGCAGGGTCCCCCTAGCTCGGACATTTTTTTACGCCACTCATCTCCACGAGAATGGACTCTTCCTCACATGGAATGAGATCCTCCTTGTCAGAGAAGCGTTTGTCCGCGGGGGAAGGACCGCTTCAGAGCGTAAGCCCATATCCTTTCTTGCGGATGATTGTACCCATGCATCTCCGAACTTCCCCCCTGCCAAGGCCAGTTGAGTCCTTTTCCCACTGCACTTTGTCGCACCACGAGCCTCCACCCTGGAGTATGCCCCGACACCAAGGGACGCTAACCACGCGTAAGCCCCTGTTTCCTCTTTGGGCCGCTCAACGTGTAAGACCCATTCCGCTTCTCACGGATGCACCCTTAGCGACGTGATCGTCTGGTCCCTACTGCCTCTTGTTTCCCACACCGAGCATGACTCACGTGGGCTTACAGCGTGCATCGACCATGACATCCTCATATGGGCATCCCCAGAGCATAAGCCCCATCCAAACGAACTATGTGGACTTTGATACGTGCTAACGTACGGTACATAGGAAGCCTCCACGAGGTTTAAGCCCACCACCCGGTCGTCCTGACCTCTCCATGTCGGTTCTCCGACCGCCTTGGGCCACCTCAGAGCGTAAGCCCCAAAACACCCATCCTGCATGACGTTAAAATGTATTCCATCCCGCATGACGTTAAACTGTATTCCATCCCGCATGATGTTAAACTGTATTCCATCCCGCATGATGTTAAACTATATCCCCCCCTCTTGGGCCATCTTAGAACGTAATCCCCGTGTCTCACTCCACCACCCATCCTGATCTTTACCCAGGCCGCCACAACCCGGTGAGGTCATGCCACCCCATCCCACTCCATGGAACCTGGGAAGCCGCCCACGTGATGGCCCCAACATCAGTGTCCCCCCTGGGGATCCTTCAACCCGATCTGTCTCCGCAAGACGTTAAACTCGCGACATACCCCGTGTTAAACATGGGAAGCTGAGGAAAACCTCTGATGGTACACATTCCCCACGTTCGATGTGGGATTCCTTGGGATTCTGCGCCCTCGAGAAGCCCTGTGATGAGGGACCAAAGACAGACATGCCGACGACGCCCCTACGTGACCATTCTCCTCACCAAAGGTTGCTGCCCCGACAAGACCCCTTGGAGCGTCTTGACGAAAGCAGCGTAATTAACTGGCGTCCATGTAGATATGGCACCGAGAATGAGCTTCACGAACCTGTCTTAAATCCATGAGGGAGACCCAGACTAGGTAATGAGATCCGAGGAGGAATCCGCGAAGGGAAGAACCGACATCCCATCATCTCGGTTTCGATCAAGGAGCAGACGTCCCTGAACAAGGAACGGATGCCGCCCGCCTTTGGATTGCGGGAATGTAGGGCAACAAGCAGCGCGTCCTCTTCCAAAGATGGATGCGCGCACCCCGGAGAAATCATCGAAAACAGGTATATTAGAGCTCTTGAGATTATTGAGCAGGTTAGCGAGGTGGCTTATTATTTGGCTTTTCCACCTAGGTTCACTGTGGTTCACAATGTGTTTCATGTGTTGCAGTTGAAAATGTATCAGCCAGATTTGATCCATGTTATTAGATGGGCTAATGTTGAGTTAGAGAAAGATGCTTCATTGGTGCACATTCTAATGTAGGTTTTGGATAGGCAAGAGAATGTCTGGTGGGGTAAAGTTATCGGTCTGGTTCGGGTTTTGTGGCAGCATGGCCAGATCCAAGAGGAGACTTGGGAGAGGGAGAAAGAGATGGTGTAACAATGGCCCGAGCTCTTTTGGAAAAGGGCGGGTTCACTACATTCCAAGGATGGAAAGACAAATGGTGGGGAGAATTTATTTCCCCCAATTTGAGTTATGTGACCCTTGTTTCGGTTCGTTTTTTCTTTTTGAAGTGATTAGTTGAAGTTTGGACAATTCTGGGAAAGACTTTTAAAGTTGTGTAGGTTGTGAAGGGGCACACAGTTGGAGAATGGTTTGAACAAACCGTGTGGCTAGAATAGGAAGCCATGCACCCTTGAATGTGGGCTCCACATGGGTGGTGCACGGTTTGTCAGACTATGTTGGAAATTTATGCGAAGTCCCCGGGTGAGACAGTGGCAAGTGCACAGCTGGTTCACGGTTTGCCAAACCGGGCGGGGTAACCGTGCGACCACTTAATGTTTGGGTGTTAATAACTCTAGCCACTCAAGATTTCCTTTTTCCACTCATTCTTCCTCCCACTCTTAGATCACACAGGAGTTCTGATTTTCAGAGGTTAGGGGAGCTCCTGAGCTCATATTCCAGGAAAATCAAAGTGGTTTCTTTGTGGATCGTAGGTGGTTCTCCTTGGTTAAGTCCCTATTTTGGTTCTTTGAGGTGTTGGTTAGGGTTATTCCTATCCCTCTTTTAGTTTCCTATATCTATAAGGGTTACATGTAGATATATGGTTTTGTTTCCTTTGTGTGTTAAAGTCTGAGCTTTTCGATCTTAGGGAAGGGTTTTTTAGGTGCTTTTGAGGAGGATTCACCCGGTTTGGAGTGCATTTGGGCGAAGGGTCAATTTCTCTAAACCCTAAGAGGTAGGTGGATTCTCTCTCAACTCTACTAGGTTGAAATGTGAAGTTCATTTAAAATTAAATTGTTTACTTTTATTTAATTATAAGCATGTCGTGTGAATTTTTTTGGAAAATCAAATGGGTGATGATTTGGGGTTTTGGCATGAGATTGGGGTTTTGTTGAAATGGTATCAATTGGTTAACATTAAATTGGTGATTTTAAAATGGTAATGATTGTGAGAATGAGTAGTGATTTCAATAAACAGATGATAATGAAAGTTATTTGGCATGGAAATGGTATTTGTTGGTATTGTCAAAAATGCATCATTATTGTTGGGTATTGTGTGGATATGTGTGATATCATAGGGTGGATGATGTCGGGACATGGTGAATTGGGTGGGATGTACCGATATAAAAAGGGTATGGATATTGGATGGAATGGCCACCATAGATAGCAAGTGGGTGGGATGTGACACTGTAAAAAGGGGATGGATATTGGATGGAAGGTCGACCATCAATATCAAGTGGGTGGGAAGTTCCATTTGGGTGGATTGGTAATGAATGGGTTGGATGGGAAGTCCCACCATGGTTTGTTGTGTGATTTGATATTGATTTTTGAAGTTGGGGCTTGTGAGTGAAATATGAAAATGGTAATTGGATTATGGCATAATTGAATTGGATTCCTTGTGTGGAAGTGTTGATTTGGCTTCATTGTGTGGCATGTTTGGCTTATGGCAGGTTTGGATTATAAATAATTGGTAGATTGGTTTTTCTTTATATAAAATGTTTTATATAAATGTGCTAACAGTTTTATCTTATTTGTGTCTGTAGAGAAGTTAGTTGGGGAAATCCTACTGAGTAGTTATACTCACCCCCGGCTTTAGCACTTTTGTGTCTTTGCATATATTGTGTACCATGACGTGGGAAAAGGCATGACATCACCCTACTTTAGTGGTGCATTGTGTTGTTTTGGTGGAGCATGGATCTTGGAGCTTGGTGTGGAATATTGGTGGTGTCAGGGCTTGTGGTGTTTTTTGGTTTAGTTTTTGCTTTATACTCTGATGTTTTATAGACATATCTGGTAGAATGGTTTTGGGGTTTGTGATGGAATTGTTTGTATCACATGGTTGGGTTTGGAAGCGCATGCATCTTTAGTTGTTGGTTAGTTGAGTTGGTTTATCTTCTTAAGGGAAAATCCTTCCCCACTATTCCTTGAATCCCTCATCATTTATTTCCAGCCATTGGCACATTGGGAACGTCACTTAAGGACAAGTAACCATCATCGCCTCCTCAAGCCAATGAGGTATGGGTGGGGTGTTACATGAACCCTAGAATCCACCACTACCAGCCGAAAAAGCACACCTAAAACATAATTGAAAAAGAAACAACCACCAAGAGATGGAGCACCAAGAAAGATGATGCTAGACAGAATCCATGGAACTAGGAAATCCATTAGACTTTGACCCACACATCCTAATATTTCCTGATAATAACCAACGAATCAGGCTATAGTGGGGTCAATAAACATGGCCAACCAAGAGGGTGGATTAGGTGAAGAGCTGATGAGGGCTCCATCAGGGGCTAATGCCGCCAATGGGATAATAAGGGAGAAAAGAGAGGGAAAACAGGAAAAGGGAGTAATGTGGGGAGAAGTAAGGGAAGATGAAATGATTTAGGGAGAATGAAGAAGAGGGATGTAGGGGGAGAGGATGTTAGAGACGGCGCACAGGCCACCCCCCTGAAATTGACCCAAGGAACCCTAGTAGGAGTTCAGGGAGACGAAGCCGCTCAGAGGCCTCATCAAATACAATTGTAAAAACCTCCACTTGGATTATATTATATGATAATATCATCAAAAAATCAACCATGAAGGTGTCCAAATAATGGTGAAAAAATATATTCATCAAATCCATAAACACCACTTGTGTGTTCATCAAACCAAATGACGTCACTAAGTACTTATACAAACCATACCTTCTCCTAATGGAATTAGAAGGTATATATGAAGATATCACCCCCAGTATGTGATAACAAAATTTCCATTCAATCTTAGAGAAGACTCGAGCACCTCTATGATGATTTATGATGTTTTCGATTCATAGGGTTGGATATCAATTTTAACCATCGCTTCATTCATCTCTCAATAATCATCAAAGAACCATCTAACTTCATAGAGAATAAGACTATATAACCCTGTGGAGAAGAATTCATCCATATGAATCCATTGATCTTGAAGTCCTCTAATTGATCCTTTAACTCACAAACCTCCCCCAGATCCATACTGTATGAAGGAATATATTCAGTCATGGCAATAGGCATGATCTCGATAGTAAACTCTTTCTCGTTATCTCTCAGGTAGAATCCATGATAAATTATTGGGAAAGACATCCATTAATTTATATCCATAAGTGTAAAAACACTATATAATGTTTCTACATCATAAAATATAGGTCTGGTAACATGGGTTGTGATTCCACCCAATTGTTGATGATATAGTCTTGCACAACCTTTATATAAGTCAGGTTCTCTAGAATGGGCATAACTATAACCCTCTGGTAACATGAATGATATCTATTTATGGTATTAGTTGTTATGTTTGTGATATGGTATTATCCAATCCATTCCATGTATCAAATCAAATATGATCATCTCTAGTATAAAAATATCATAGAGGAATCTATGACCACCGGTCATAAGGGAAGATTCCATGCACTGTTGAATGACCTCAAATCACACCCATAATGGTGTGCTAATGGATATATCCCCAAATATGTAATCTATATAAAACCCCAATCCATCTAAAAAAAGGAGTTGATATGAACGATAGATATTCCCTTGTATCAAATAGGGAACATACTAATTTATAAGACACAAATATCATACCTTATATGGTTAATGTTTTATCATTTTGATTATGTGGGAATTTGATGAATGACCTGAAACTAGACTATGCCTTTCCCCTGGGAACCTACCTACATCCACTATGATGTAAAACCCTTCTAGAAATACTACTCCTATCCTAGGGTACAACATCCTCCACCCCATCCTAAGCAGCCAGTGGAAGTCTAGCTACCTTCCTGTCACAGATTAGCTAGTATGATTGTAGATCCATACACCTATCTCGATCCTCCAAAATGAGGTTCCTGCTAATACTTCCAATAAAACTGGTGTGATTATCTCATCCTACCAAAAAATAATCGCTCAAATGTTCATAATATGAATTGGGGATAGAAATGGCCTCACTCTCCACATTGATATCACTATATAGAATAGTCTCATTATATAGGAAAATCCATCCCATTTTCCTGGTTTTTTTTAAAAGTTTCACCTTGGTTTGACTCCTTGAAATAGATTTTTATACTTCCAAAATATTCACTATAGGTTCCTATGGTGGACGATGATTTCCTTAAGCATCTACCCTCTCCAAGGTTCATCTATAAAATCAAGGCTTTATTAATGAACACTACAAATGATAAAAGGAGGAATACATTATCCAAGATTTGTATCTCATAACTCAGATCATCCTCATAATTCCTGGACCAAGATATATTATGCCACACTAAAATATAGATGATATTATATAGACAATTAAAATTTTAATCATATTCCATAATGAAAATACCTCTATACAATAATGTATAAAATGTTAGGATCTTTCTACCCTAAAAGTATCTGAATAGAATAATAAAATAACATATTTTAGAAGTCCTTCTAGGATAACCCCACTTTCTAGTCTTCATAGACTAAGATGTCCCACCAGTGATTCATTGTTACCCACAATATATTGTTTACAAGCTTCACCCTCCTCAAAATGGGTGTCTCCAAATGGTAAAAAATCATCTCGACATACTCTAACAAGAAATCTATTACATGGCGTGGATGACCTCCCTAGCAAACAATAGTTGGTACTATAGCTGAAACACCATGCTCAGCTCATAAATCATAGGTGTAGCCTATATATCCTATCTCTCCATTTCATGCATGAGTCACTAAAGGCACTATAAAAGTTGAACATCTACTGCCTTCCATAGTTCCATAAGAGGCTCTGGTCTAACTATTTATAGGTTGTACTCCCTGCCACCGTCCTGGAACTCTGTCAGAGGCCAATATGGAGGCATATGTCTATAATTAAAAACCCATTCCTATGAACACCTTAGTATAACACATATTTATATCATTGTTTAGGTGAAGCAATAATAGGTGGGGTATCTCACTATTCCTTACACCTTGCACAGTAGGAATCATACAACTTGAGTGCTCTCTCTCTCACACACTATCCCCATATACCCAGACAGAAGGATAATATAAAGTTAAAATCGGATATAAATCACTATACTTTTCCTTCATTTCACTTTAACCATATGTTTCATAACCGATACTCAGTTAAATGAAATTCCAATTAAATGTTGTAAATGAATACACATTATAAGTTATATTTCTAATTTTATTTAACTAATACCATAGAAAAATCATAATTACACATCTTAAAATTTAAATTCCAACTAATTAAATATTGGTTTAGATGATATTCAACAATCATGTTTTATAGTAACCCACTATATATTCAGAACCTAGTTTCAAAGAAATGCAGCCAATCACATGAAAGCATAAAAATGAAATATAAACCCTACATTCTTGACATAATTCATAAATATATGTTTTATTCCCATTATAGGAAAAGTGTAAAAATACGCTACATAATAACCCCAAAATCATGTGCGTCACACGTGGTTAAGTAGGATGATAGTAAATTCAGAAACAAAAATAGTAATATCGTTCCTTTAAATGCGTACTTCCCTAAAAAATTAGTTAGTTACTCTTAGGCATGAGTTTTTTACAATGTTTTGAAAATTTCTTATCTCTTATCTACCTTTCCAAAATAGTCATAAAAAGAAAATATTCTGACACCACTTCTTCATGTCCCATCCTAGATCACCACACAATAACTTGATCAGAGAAAAACATGACCTGAAGTGTTACTCCTCATAAAAAAGATGCTACGTGACATATAAAAAAGGATAAAACCATATATATACTCATGGAAGATAAAAAAATTTAAACAGGTCTCACCCATAATGTTTTCCCCAATATTCATCTTGAGAATTCAAGGTAACACTCATCTAGGGGAACTTTCTCCATGAGTCATTCTATCACTAATGGAAGTCAATATTTCAAGATCATTGGGAATTTCTAAAGAATAAGTACTCACTATAACTCAAAATAGATTGATACACGGATAGGGAATCACACCCAAGAATCATGGGGAACATCGCAAACCTAATATATAATAACTCACTAAGTAGGGTATTATTCACCCATGTATGTTGGCCATAATTATTTCTCAAACCCCATATAGATAAAAAGATATGATAGAGGATCCCACCATAGGCCTCACAGAGGGATCCATGAAAACCCTATCCAAGTTTAATCCTATAGAGGGGATCATAATCCTAATCTCATGATGTAATACCTCACTATGAATTAATAAATATTGACCAAAGTAATTCACCCAACTAATACTAGTCCAAACTGAAGAGATTGTGGGACTCAAATTTCCCTTGAAAAATTACAAGCTGTGTACTAGTAGTACACGACATCAATCCTGTCCTGGATCTTCCTGTTTCTCACCATCTCACATGGCATGTCTTACCCCATGTAAATGGATTTTCCACATAGGATGCATAGAGTGTAGGTGTTGGGATGGAACCTGGCATGCTACCAACCCATTTACATGTACTTATGGGTGCTCCCATGTACATTGAGTCAGGATCATGTACTGTGGTCATGCCAATATATCTAGCCATGTCCGAGTACTGGTTCATGCTCATGTGCTTCATCCTTGACCATGTACCTAGTAATGACTATTCATATGTACCCATAGGGTAAAAATCTAGTTAATATCTATAGGGCACACAAAATGTGACATGTATCACATAGTGTGTAATATTTTTCTTTGCACATAAACCCCAAAATCACATAAGGGGACAACACGACATGTTTTTTTAGACAAAATTCTATGTAGTTGGGTATATCATAGAAATTTCAGACTATTACATGTGTCTTATGACACCAATATCACCATTTACTTCCTATCGGTATCCACTGATAATCATTTATCTGGGATTAACTAATCTTTTTCATCATCCTGGATCAAATTTCGACTACTGATTCTCCCAGAAATAATCACATGTCATTTAGTCGTGCCAAGATTCTGGGACCTTTACACTGGGGATCTCCAAATCAAAATTTAAATATTATTCATCGCTAATAACTAAAAACATATTATAATTATTTATCTTTAACCCATGG
Source organism: Viscum album (assembly GCA_963277665.1). Taxonomy (NCBI): domain Eukaryota; kingdom Viridiplantae; phylum Streptophyta; class Magnoliopsida; order Santalales; family Viscaceae; genus Viscum; species Viscum album. Next base: position 1,517,545,238 of record OY728163.1, read on the forward strand.
TAATGAATATTTTGTTCCAAGGATCAATTGTACAATGATCATTCATCCGGTATTTATCGAATCATCAACAAAAATGAAATAATGATGTTGATCACATATAAAACACAGAGATAAATGAATAAAACATAAAAAGGAGGAGAAAATGATAGTAAATGTTAATTTTGGACTTGATCCATTGTTATAGGAATGAAAAATTAAGAGTAATAATAAAGAAAAAGCTATAACAAGATTATAGTAAAACAAAAACTTCAACCATAAATCATCTTTTGACCCGTGAATCGAACTATTTAAATAATTGATTAACGTTTGATATAGGATAATTAAAAATGGAAAAAAAATAACAACCTTCCTTGGGTTTGGATCAATCATTTATGAACAATAGTTCTCTTTCATTATCATTGGTTGAATCCACAAATTCTCTTGGGGAAGATCTCCCTTTAGAAATTGATCACGACCCTCAATCCATTGTCATTCTCCAATATCTCCACCATGGATCTCATATAAATCCCTTGGATTATGTGAATAACCCTATAGACTTTCCATAATATGTATTATATAATTATAGGATTAGTTCACTATATTAAAATAAAAAATAATTAATTAATTAAATTAATTTTATTTTTCGCCTCCATGACTGAATGTTTACAGAATTTCCAATTTCAACGAAGTTTATGTCATGCCTAGGGTAAAACCCATGTTATGGATTGAATTGAAGACTCATATTTATGATCTAATACTCTATTTATTATTTATTCCATTATTTTAGAAAAACTATATTTGTGAGATATAATATATTTTATATTTTTATTATAGTAACTCTGTGGCTCACTAGACCTCTGAATCTCACACCATGTCAGTTCTTGGATCTATAAATATTACTTAGTGATTACCAGATTTGGTTGGTGACAATCCCAACAATGACCAAAGTCCACCATGAAAGCATACAACATTTCTTCTTGAACCTAAATGGTCTACTAATTCTCCCATTAGGTTAGGGGTGAAACACCATGCTGAAATGCAACTAAGTACTAAAGGCCTCCAACAATCCTATCCATAATCATGATGTGAAGAAAGATTCACAATCTAAAATGATTTTTGAGGGAAATAAATGAATCTAGAATATCACTTTCATGTAGAAGAATCTCATTCTATCTATTGAAATATTCTCTCGGATATCTAGAAATTGGAATGACATAGTGATTCTGTCTATGATTACCCAGATATCATCATGTACACTAAAAGATCATGGGAACCCCACTAGAAATTCCATGTATGTACCATCCCACTTCCACTCTATCACCTCAAGGGGATGAGCTAAACCTAATGGAACTTAGTGTTTATCCTTAACCTATAGAGAATTGAGGCATCTAGAGACAAAGACTATTACACCCTTCTTCATTCCGAGCATTTAGAAAAGATATCGAAGGACTTGATACATTTCTTTCACATTAGGATGCACCTCCTCGGTTGATGTAAAAAAATCTATAAAAACCTCATCATGCAATGTCATTGGATCCATTATCTATCATCTAAAAAGGATGACATTCTACCTACCTTTATAGAATACATCAAGCATAACTGCAGTGGATATTTGTGTACATAAGATCTCATGTTGAGAACGTATTCCACCAAGTTCCCCTTCTCAGGAGTACAAACTATCTTACAGTCATAATCCTGGATAAACTTTAACCATCACCTCTATCTCTTGTTATGATCCTTCTATGGGAATATATAATTGAGACTTTTGTGGTCATAATAGATGATAAACCACTCATCCAAAAGGTAGTGTCACTATATCGTTAGGGAAAAGACCAACACTACCATCTTTAGATAGTGGGTTGCATATTTGTGCTCATGAGGTCTCAGTCAATGGAACAAATGGGAAATCATTTCATAAATCTACGTTAGGACACATCCTAACCCAATCCTAGATGAATTTCAGAACAATACAAAGTCAACACCATCCTTTGGAAGTTTCATGATGGGAGCACTCATCAACCTCTACAATATCTCCCGAAAATCCTCATAGTACCTCTATGTCCATATGAAAGGATTCCCATCTCATGTCAAAATATTCAAGGGTGCTAACATTATTGAGAAATTAGACATGAATATTCTATAATATCCTACCAACCCAATGAAGATTAACACCACTAACATTATCTTGGGTGGTAACCAAGATAAAAATGTCTCACCATTCATTTGGTCCACTGTCACACAATCAAGTTCCCTAAAATCTTGAGAATCAAGGGAATTTGAAATGGAAGTGGTATGCTAGGGAAACTAACCCTAATAGTTTTCGGTAAATGACTCTAGTTTTACTATATGAGAATAAGAATCACACAATCAAGTTCCCTAGAATCTTGAGAATAAAAGGATCTTGAAATGGAAGTGGTACTCTAGGGAAACTAACCCCGATAGAAATTGAAGGACCACTGGAAAAAGGAAAAACAAAACCTCTTGAAGCTAAAATAAAGTCATCATAATCTATGAAGTGAATCAAAAAATGTTAAGGATCTAGAAGATCAATGACTGAAATCTCCCAAAACCCATGAATCAGAGACGAATTTGATGAAAACATCAACCAAACGTCAGTGCTGACCAAAGTGTGCCACAAGAGAGAGGTTGTAGAGCGTTGATGCTCCCTTAAACTCTGAAGTAGGATAATGAAGATTTAGGATAGACATGTGGAGGGACGTTACGGCATATAGAACACCGGGGTAAAGACAGGGGAGAGAGAGAGGTCCAGCTAAAGGGATAAAATTCCAAGGGAAAACACATCCCACCTTTTGGAGGGGTGATCCAAATCAGTGGCCCTAAACATCTATGCCATGGTTGACCTAGGAAAACACCACCAGCACTCAAAAATCCACAACGCATGTATTCTCTTTTTGTTCAAAAAAGTGATTTACATTTATTAATTAATAATTATTTTAATAATAAATAGTAATTAATAATTAAAAATATATTACTAATAATTAATAAGTAAAATTAATTAGCATTTTAAATTTTAAATAATAAATAATTATTAATTGATAATTGATAATTGATCATTAATTATCCATAATTCATAATTCATAAATAATAATTAACAATATATTAATTATAAATAATAAATAATTAATGATTGATACTAGTATTAATATTTAATATTTAATAATTATTAATTTATATATAATAATTAACTATTAATTAAAATTTTAAATAAAAAAAATAATGATTAATAATAAATAATTATTTACTTTAATATATTCCATGGTGGTTTTATAAGTGGTTGATGAAGAAAATAAAAGGAAAAATAATAAGAAAATATTAATCCTTGTGTTGGAGGGTTGATTCTTATTGTAAGGACCACCATTCAAATCGAGGGTTTGGAAATCCGTTTCCAGGCCAAGGGCTTCCAAATATGGGAGAGGATGGTGGGAAAGAAAATTATAGAAGTGGTTCACTTGAAAACATACTGAGCGGTGTGTGTTCATGTAGGTAGAGGATATGTCATTTTATAGATTTGTTTCGGTAAAAGTTTTACAAATACCCATGTTTAGTGATATTATATTACTTTTCCTCTAATTTTAGCATTTTACCCTACTTTACTATTTACTGCGGAAACTTACATTTAACTTGATATCTTATTTTTTTTACAAAATATGGAATTGATATTATGACTTAATTTTGACATGCTGATTTTAAATATAAAATCAGGTTTGTTTAATTAGTTTTCTAAATGTGATCAAAACTGATTTTAAAACAAAAATCCATAACACATAAAAATCAATTTTTAGAAAAATATACTTTTAACCATGAAAATGACTTTATTCTTATTGCTTATCAAGTAATAATCATTAAAAGATTGTTAATTCATATTATTGTATATATAAACAATATATTTCATTAAAATAATTCCATCGTAGTGATTAATTTAGTTTATTAACAAAAAATACAAAACACATAGAAAAAAAATTCCTTGAAAAAGTATATCCCATTTTAACAATAAATGAGTTCGAAACTATATAATTAAATTTTTTTCTTATTTATTAAGACATCAATCAATCCATTTATATAAAAAAATATTTTTTCTATTTTTATAAATATATTGAATTAGAATAACTCATTAAAAAAATAAATCTAATAAAAATGGAGATTTTATACAGAATTACACATAATAATACTAATAATAATAATTCATTTAATTATAATATTTTATATGAAATTAATAATAATATTTATATATAATCCTATATTCAATATAAAAAACCCCTCAATACAACTACATAAGACATAATAGTGAGATAAAATTTTTTGGTAATTGAGGGTAGTGATTTTTCTATCATGATTCTCATACTAATTTACACTAGCTTGAACTTATAATACAGATGATTTTATTAATTTCATACTTGTTAAAGACCATATTGGGCTTGGTTTTAATAGCTTAGGTATTCGTTCGATGTAATCTGGGTTGGATTTTGACCTGATCATGTATAGTTGGTGGTGTTTAAGGTGTCTTTGGGGCAGTTGAATACCTGTGGGTTGACATTAGAAAAATAGTCAAGGTGTCAAGTGTAACAACTTGAGATTTTTCAAGTGTGTTAAGATTTAATTTTAAACTTTATTCAATCTTTTTTAAACTATGAATCGTTTTGGATGAGTTTTGGGGGGTTTTTAGTTGGTTTTAAGAGAATTTAGATTTATTCTTGGAGGTGCATGGATAGAGAATGTTTTTTCCATACCATGTTGATCCTCTAAGAAACTGTGATCTTAATAGAAAAATCACCTAATATAGAGCACTATTAAGGCACACGGTTTATCAAATCATGTTTCTTAACATAAAAAATATTGGATTATTCTTCGGTTTCTAAGATAATTGTGGATGCATGTTTTAGAAATCCATGATACGAAACCATGTGGGTGACCATGAGAGACAAAACATCTGGAATGATTGGTGCATAGTTCGACAATTGTGTGACCAAACCATGTGCACATGTTTTAATTATCAGAAAATGACTTTTAATGGCCAATAATCACCAATTTTGACACGTTCTTCCTCCTATATCTACCCCTCTCGAATCTAGAGACTTGTCACCCCTTACATGGAGATTTTATTCCATTCCAAGCTTGAATATTATGGATCCAGGGTTTTTGATGATCATGAATTAAGTTATGTGATCCAAAAACATCTATTATTTGGGTTTCCTCTAGATCTACCTCTCTTCACTTGAGATGAACATAGATCTACCTTTTCCTTGAAATATCTATTGATTTTGATTCCATATAATGATGAAATATTGTATCATTGCTAGAATATGGAATATATAGTGTGTTGATGATCTTCCTTTGACCAATCTCAATTATAATGACATTGGAAAATCCAGAGAGGTGTGTGGGTGCTGATCTTATTCCTTGAACTTAGAATCTTCTTAAATATTGTTCTTTAACCTTGATATGTTTGAGTTAGAATCACTTCATAGGATTCATTATGTGCAGGCTTGATCTGGTAAGAGATCAGTGTGACTTAGGTATCACATCTCATCAAGATTTTGATTTTTTCATCAACATGACAAAGGTAAGTAGTTCCTTACCATTAAGGTCCCTTATATAATCTTGATTCTATGATACGATACTTATCCTGGTAGATATTGTTTAACCATGCATAATAATTATCACATGTCTGTATCCCATTAGACCATATATGATGGTTGATTTTGTGATAATACTAGCGTATCATGTGAGATCATTTTGATGATTGATCACATGTTTATGTATGTTTCTACAAATTCACATGATGGAATGTTATGTTATGGATTATTTTAATCTATTATGTTATCTGTAATTTACCTGCCTTTGGAGGTATTTCTTTTTGTACTCGAAACTATTGGACCATTTTGGTATGGATATCCCATAGAGGGGGAGTGCACATCTCTTGCGACGATGATGATGATAGGCCCAAACACAAGGTAGGGGAACGATGGCCTTGAGGATAGAACCCATGAAGTGGCATAAGTCGTTATGATAGACTTGTGGCCTAGTCTAAGGCACAGACCAGATACGAAGGCTTTAAGGCCTGACCTGTGACCGGTGATAGAGTTGCAATACTACAAAAGAGGCCTTTAATAGTGATAGAATAGACCTTTATCAACACTAACAACGCGATGACTACCACAGTGCAGTTAAAAGGCCTAGGATTTCATCAGCACTGATAAAGGGGTTCTTTCATAGTTCTAAAAATGTTCTGATAAATCACCCTTTTATCAACTCTTTTAAAAGAACGGATAAAATAATCCATTTATCAGTGTAGTTATTTAACACTGATAAAGGTGAATACTGTAGGGGGATGTTACATACACTCTCGCTCCAAGTATATGGAATGTAGTGCATTGTAAAAACACACTCAAACACCAAAAATAACACCATAAACAACACCATAAATTAGCAAAATTGGATATAAATATATTATATAAATTAAATAGAATTTCCAAAACAAATACAATAAAAAACACTATTATATAAAAAAAGAACACACCAATATAAAATAACAAGACACCCTGATTGAGAAAAAGAAGAAAAAATATATTAGAAAAAAAATTTCATGATAGTAATAATATAAATAAATAAATTAAATAGAAAGTGTAAATTTTAAACTAAACTTTGGGTCACACCTGGAACATTGTGTATCAGATAGCATTGCTATTGATTTTCACACGTCAAATGCCATTTATTGTTCATATTCATGAATTATCTCTATAAAGAATGACTAAATAAGTAAAAGATAAAAATGATAAGTAAATTAATTATTTAATAGCAGATAAAGAGATTAGAAAACAATCTAGGCTCATTTTCTCGGTTTTGGCGATGTGATAAGTGTCTTAATCTAAAATGACCCTTCTATATTGAAAAAATAAACTTAGAGTCACACCTATCACACCATATGTTGGATAAAGGTGAATATAATTTCTTCATGTCCTAAATAACTTATGGATCAATGTATGGAAGTATCAAAAAATTCAAATTTGTTTCCTCGGTTTTGAGTACACCACTTGTGTTTTTTACTAAAATGTAATTTTAAACTGGAAACACACAATTTTACTCATAAACATTGCATCTTGTGTTGGTTTTATGTGATACTGATTCCTACACAACAAAAATCAATTATTTATCACAGTACTAAATTATCAAGAAAATATGAGTGTGTTTTCTCAATTTTTAGTGGGTGACACATTTTGGTATTAAAATGTCAATTTTAAACTGATAACAGACACTTTAAGTAGTAACGGGTATATCATGTATCAAATTGAGGTGGGGATGATTCAAACATGTCAAAAGTTACTTATGGATCATTTTCTTAAATCAAAAAAACAATATGAATGTGTTTTCTTGATTTTGAGCATGTCAACTATCATTTTTTACAAAATATTAATGTCGATTTGGAATAAAAAGAGGAACTTGGATTCATATCGGTCACATCGTGCATTATATTGAGGTGATTATTATTCTTACATGTTCCAAATGACTTATGAATAATTTTACTAAAGTATATAAACAATCCTAATGTGTTTCCATGATTTTGAGTATGCCACTTGTGTTTTTTACTAAAATGTCATTTTAAATTGGAAACAAGCACTTTGAGTCATACAAGTTGCATCATGTGTGGGATTGATGTGAGATTTATCCCTAGACATCATAAATGAATTATGAATAATTTCCTAAATTATCAAAATAATAAAAGTGTGTTTTATCAGTTTTCATTAAGTGATATTTCTTGTATTAGAATGTCAACTTTAAACTGATAAAAGACACTTTTAGTCACACAAGGTACATCGTGCATCATATTGAGGTGAGGATAATTCCTACACATAAAAAATGATGTATAGATCATTTTAATATATTACTAAAAAATATGAATGAATTTTATTGATTTTGAGAATGTTAGTTGTCTTTTTCACTAAAATTAATTATAATTTTGCATAAAAAGACTCACTTCGGGTCATACCGGTCACACCGTGTGTCAGATTGAGGTGTGGATAAATTTTACATAGAAAAAATGACTTATGGATCATTTTCCTAACGTATAAAATTTATATAAATTTGTTTCATTATTTTTGATTATGCCGCTTTTTTTAATACAAAAATGTCAGTTTAAACTGGAAACACGCACTTTGATTCTCACATTCTATTTTTATGTGTTGGTTTACATAAGACTGATTCCTACACATAAAATATGAATTATGAAACATTTTCTTAAATTATCAATATAATATGAGTGTTTTTGATCATTTTTCAATGAGTGGAATTTATTTGAATTAAAATGTCAATTTTAAACTCATAATGGACACTTTGAGTCATACAAGGCATATCGTACAATGTATTGAGGTGAGGATGATTATTATATGTCAAAAATGACTTATAGATCATTATATTAAAGTAAAAAATAATATTAATGTTTTTTCATAGTTGTGAGTGTATTTGTAGTCTTTTTTCCTAAAATTAATGTCAATTTTGAATAAGAAGTTGCAATTGGAGTCACACTGGTCACATTATGCATCAGATTAAGGTGATACAGATTCTTACATGTCCCAAATGACTTATGGATCATTTTACTAAAATATAGAATTTAGTGATCCTAAGCTTTACATACATAGATATTATATTACTTTTGCGGAATACATAATACATAATAAAAACAGACACACAAGGACCGTAATAGTTTAGTGTCTTTGGAAACTTGGAACGTAATCTTCTAATCGTGGTGAAAGATCTTCAACATCTCCCATAAAGATATTCCACTTTTTGTTTCCTTACCTAAAACATTTCTTTTAATCCTGGGGGGAAATAGAACATAAAAAGGGTGAGCTCAAATGCTCAGTAAGGGTAAACAAAATAAATATCAATCACATCATATTAATAAGAACATAACATTTTGGAAATCATAACCTCCAAAGGAGATCATAATTTCATAAAAATGGATAAATCATAGTAGTGAAACGTAATCCCAATAATCATAACCTAAAACATGAAGCTTTGTGGCATACACACATAATCATAGAGAATCATTTCTTATTAGTCAAGACTCATTGCCAAGAATATCTTAGTGGACAAAGTCCATTTCTGAACCGAGTTCATTCCTCATTTCAGTCCTGTTTCACTGAACCGGTTTAACCTACCATTCTAGCAATGTCTATCTCATGATATGTAAAATCATTACCCAATTTATTTGGGGGATATATAGGTCCCACCCATCTCATAATGATACCATTCTTATGTGTTCCACAAAATCAAAAATCATACATCATTGCATAACCAATGTAATAAAAATGGGAATCTTAGACATCATGCCAACATAACATAATCCATATAAGATAAATGGAAATCATAAAAATAATTCCATCATAACATAATCAAATAAATGTAAAAATAAGGATAGAAACATAACCCTATATTATCATAGATAGAAAATAATTTTGATAAAACACTTGAACTCCATTCTTGAGGAAAATATCATTTCTACTTCAAATTATTTTCCCTTTCATAACATGTCATAACATCTAAAAGATGTTGATTAAAAATAAATAGGAAAACATGTAAAGGATGATTCTTGGAAATAATGTTTTAAAAATCCATTCATTCCGTATAAGTTAAAAAAGCATTTTTCTCGTACTTTTGTCGGAAAAGTCACAAAGTACCTCGTACAAAAAACGATAAAAGATACCATTCATATCTTTTATTAATAACTCAAAGAAGGGAAAAATTGGATATAAACTATTTTATAAGGATATAAAAATTTCATATTTAGGAAACATGGATGTGGATGATAAATATTCCCCCGTAAATTCTAAAGTATAAACAATCTCAGATAAAAATTGAGATTGTGAGATTTTCCCTTACCAGAGTTCCGATTTTCTTCCTAAGTGTCCGAACCTCCTGTATATGATTTAAATAATATCATTGACATATTATAGAATCATACTCATTGTTATGATATCATACATGGTCATATTCTTAGCTTCTTATAAGTAATATTTCATTATTACTTGTTATTCGGGTGTTTATTGCTTTTTGTTCTTATGCGTGTTTTGACGAATAAATTCGTATTCTTCTTTTAGATTATAGATACCTCATTTACAGAATGCTATTAGTGTAATATATATCATATTCATTCATTAAATTAATTTATATAATCATTATTCAATGAATATCATGTACAACGAGTCGCATCACATCGTGGAGATGGTAGGTCGTACGTACGCACAAGCGATGATATCATTCCCATGATCATGTAATTGTATTGGAGTGTATGTATAATATTTCAGAATCAATATCACTTTAAAATAATCATATATAGTCATTATATACAACATTATACCCATCAAAGTAAGGTGGAGGTGGAAAATAGATTACACCACGGCGTGGAGACGGTATTATGTACGTACACACGCGCGGTGATTTCATTTTCCGTAGGATGGATAGATGGTGAAATATGGTTGTTTCATAATTATAATAACATATCAGTATATTATTGATACTGATGTTATTACTTCATAATGAAACAACTAAAGAAGAAGAAGTGGAAGAAGAAATAAAGTTGAAAGAATCGGTAACAGACATTACCTCTTCTTTGAAGCGCCTCTTTGAGACCTCCTTTTAGGGCACTAAAATTGGTATTTGAAGAAGACCAGGACCTCTAGGATGTTTCTAGAGAATTGGAGAGTTTAAATTGGAAGGTTTTGGGTATGCTTGAAGGCTCAATGTGGTGTGAGGAAGAGAGGGAGGTGGTGCCCTTTTATAAGGGAGGAGAGGGGCACCTTTGGAAAACTAAAAATATTATTTTATTATAAAGTCATATTCGGTTTTAAATAGCTCCAAATTGATTAATTTCGAAGATAAGGTGGGTATGGGTAGAAATCAACTAATCCAATAGAATTTATACAAGTTTATGTTCCTATTTTAACCTTATCATTTAGATTTAACTTTAAGTTAAATAATTTTATTTTTACCGTGTCTTCTTGTTTTTTTACACTATAAGGTTAATAAACTTACTATAACAAGACAAACGATCCCCAATTTGTTTATTATTAATATATATAAACTTATATAAGTCATTTTTCTAATCCTTAGATTTTTAGGAATAAAATAACAATTAATAATATAATATTTGTTTTAAAAACTATTTTATGTCAATTTTGATACTATTTTGTAATTGATTTTTGTGAAAATCTTAACAGAAATATTAGTTCTAAAAAGGTGAATTAAATCAATAATAACATGTCATATTAACATAAATTTTTTTGGAATTCATAAAAAGTCTCAAATTACATTTATTTGGGTATTTATAACATCAATTATGTCAATATTTCATTAATAAAATAATTACTGCATCATCATTGTGTTATAAATAAATTAAATTATTTAATGTCTAAAAATTTAAAATTAAATATCATTATGTAGGACATCTTTGTATTTTTCTAATGAATATTTATAGTCGAATTTATCTTATGTATAACCCTATATTAAAAATGATTTACTTATTAAACTTTGATTTTAACAATTTTAACCCTTCTTTAAATAAATTAATAATAAATGTCCTAATATAATCCATGTAGGCCTAAATGGTCATATTTTATTCCTAAGGTTGATTTTGGTCAAATTACACTTGTCCAATAGAATTAGTACATGTGTTAGGGTAATAATAATATCATCTTTTCCCTTAATTACCCTATTTTCATTTTACCGTGGTAAAAAAAGTAAAAAGTCACTATTCACCAAAACTTATTTTCATCTCATTGAACCACATTTTAATTACTGACATCAACTGTGTCTCTCGGATTTTTGAAATTCCACTCACTGAAGCGGTAAAATTTAGTTTTATGAAAAATTCATTTTTTTAACTTCCACATAGTGGTTTCACTATTCATCAAAAAATGAAAGTTTCAAAAAAATACCAAAAATTTGGCCTATGCTATATTTGATATTATGAAATCAAAAATGATGTCTATTTTACCAATTTCAAAAAATATCAGTTTGATTAATTAATTTAAAAATTAATTCATGTCGTCAAAACAAATAGCGTGTTCTTAAGAGATAATAACTATCAAAAGATTGACACTTGTTTATGTTTGGTTTAAATGTGAAATTACATCCAATGACCAACATTGTATTAAATTGTAAAAATTTATTCTAAAGATAATTTAAAACCACTCAAATTAATAATTTATCACTATTAATTATTTCTATTAAAAATGTTGTTTTTAATTAAAATTTAGTAATTTTCACTATTCATCAGAAAATGAAAGTTATCCGAAAAGTACAAAAATTTCACCCTAAGCTAATTTTGATATTCCGAATCCAAAAAATGAAGACCATTTTAAAAGATAAAATTTATAAAATTTCAAAAAGTGGGTATTACTATTCATGATGGCTAGTTCATAATAATATTATAATAATATCTCGTTTAGTGAAACTCAGTATTGCGTACTACACACGCTATCGAGAAAGGTCGTGATTGCATGTAATGCAAGGCAAGTCAAGGATGTGTGTTGTGCAAGCTCCTTTTGGTGTAGCGTACAACACAATAAATTAATGAAATTAAAAAGAATATTTTTCATAAAATCTCGGGGTGTTACATTCTACCCCCCTTAAAATGAATTTCTCCTTTGAAATTCGTCGGGGTTGTAAATGGTTTACGACTCAAAAGTTTCTTTAATAGAAACCCACATCGTAAAAAGGAATACCAAAATTGTCTATAAAAAATAAATTATGAAACATAATGGTTACCCAAATTAACTCATCACTGGGTTTCCATGTAGGAGAACATAGGTGAAAATATGGATATGGAAGAAAAATCTAACCATCAAGTTATGATGGAGAGTGGTATAGAACATGGCTATGAAAAATACAATAATCACAAAGCCATAAATTTGTGAAGATCTAAGGTACCATCTGATTCATCGGATATAAGAGCACTAGGACACCATTTTTGGTTTTCATGATCAATTCCCTAAAGTTGATGAAATTGGAATTAGAAGAAATACTTTCGTGATTTTGGTACAGTCTCACCGTTGGCCGTTCTTTGCACAATTTCCACTTCATCTCTTAATAAAATGAAGTTGAATTTGTCATTTGTGATGTGTTAGCAGATCATGTGATAGAATGATGGGTCATTCCATCTGTCTCAAACAAAAGGTTAGAAAAGTTATCAAAAAAATACATAAGTCCATATATAGTGAGATTAATCATATATGGTTCCTAAAATGGACTTATAATTCATATATCATACTGCTTAATATAATAAAAATAGTTTCTACTAAACAGGGACTTCCTGTAGGCCAGTGGTAGGCGATAAAGGCCAGTCGCACTTCGGTTTTGGGTTCAATTCCCACAGCTTTGTCCGATGCGATGGGCTATCGCCCATCCTGCAGGTTGTCCTTTTTCTAAAACTACATTACAATAACATCCCATAAATAATATCGAAATAACTTCTATCCTTAAACAATACTAACTTATGTCCAATATAATCCATTCCAATCTTTAGGCTTATCCAAAATACTGTTGTCCAATATCATATTATAGTGAAAACAATTACCAAAGAGTTCATACAACTAGCATGTTAATACCATCGTTTATTCCCATATATCATGAGATATGTCTTGTTGTTCACATTCCAGACATTCGAAGGCCTTAATCATGTATTCTATTGAAAAAAATGAATACCCATTGAATCTTAGTGAAACATGAGTTCTGTCAAAAGATAACTCTTTTCACATACCAAAACCTCAAAACATGATAACTATTTCTTTATATCAGTCATGAGCTCATGAATACTGTCAAACATTTCATTTTCTCGTTTTCCCTTCATTATGCGCATATCATATTTTTTTTCCAAAAATATCTCAATCACTTTCCATGGTTACCGGTACCATAAAATTATTGAAAACCATAACAAACCAATACATAAATATTCCAATATTCCATGATACTATATACAACATTAGTTTGGAATCCCATTACATAAACACATAATCATTCCACCACATCGTTGTCATATTCAACATCACCAATAGTGATCGCATGTGACATACCTTTGTCATTTTCCTCAAGTGGTTTCTCATGTCGATCATCACTAACCCTTGGATTAGGGAATTTATTAGCATAATTCCCCATTTCCTTGCACTTGAAGCATTGAAGTGTTGGTGGTGCATTCTCTGCAGTCTTTCTTTATTCATATCATCAGAAACCCTTTTTCCATTACTTTTACACTCAGCTGCTTGATGACATTCTTTTCCTCACTTAAAACATTTTCTAGTCCCTTTAAGACAATCTCTACCAGGCTTCTTTCCACACATTGATCATAAGGAAACATTCATCTTCTTTTCACCATTATTCTGAGATTTCTCCTTGAACTCCATCTTTAGTTTCTTGTCAAAACTATGTGATGGATAAGTAACACCAACTTCTATTTCTACCTTGATAGCACAACAAACAATTTCTTCATAGCTACTGAAGTCTCTTATATCTAATTCCCTTCGAAGATTTGGTTTTCAGCTACTAAAGAATCGATCGATCTTACTCTCAGGTTAGATAATAATACCAGAAGCATACCTTGCAAGTCTTGTAAAATTTGCTTCATAGGTACCAACAGATTCATCGCCCTTTTGCTTTAGTACAAGAAACTCCTTCTCCATATTTGTTCGGATAATACGAGGGAAGTAATTATTGAAAAATAAGTTCTTGAACTCGTCCCATTCCATGGACTCAATTTCAACTCTTTTCCTCGTACTCTTGATAAGATTCCACCATTGATCAGCTTCACCTTCCAAACAATATACTGCTAAGATGACTTTATCATGTTCAAAACATTGAAGAACTGGAAATATCTTTTCAGTGGTACTGATCCATTGTTTAGCAACAAGTGGATCAGAAGACCCACTGAAAGAAGGTGGGTGTTGCCTCATGAAGGACTCAATAGAATATTGTTCCCTTCTCTGCTCATTTGGAAGTCCAGAATGATTCATAGCTTGTGTAATTATAGCAATAAGATTTTGCACACCATATCCCATAACAATTTTTTGTTCAAGAGGGCAATCATTGCATTGTCCATTGCATTGATCCACACAGTTCCTTCGGGTTCCAGCCATCATCTAAAACCCAAAAAGAATTTTGTGAGAGGCAAAAATCATGCTAGGGAAAATAACATAATAAAGGGGGAGTACCTTAAATATCTAACATCATAGGTTTAATTCTATGATCCTTACCTTAATTATAGGACTATAACCTATACTTATATTTAACCTTAGGGACATCCAAGACATACCTTATAAATATCTCTAGGGATCCCACTAATGTTTTCGCATCCTAGTTTCCAAAGGTTGACTAAACCATTCCTATGATACCAACTGTAGAGACCCGAATCTTGACATACATAGATATTATATTAATTTTGTGGAATACATAATACATAACAAAAACAGACACACAAGGACCGTAATAGTTTAGTGTCTTTGGAAACTTGGAACGTAATCTTCTAATCGTGGTGAATGATCATCAAAATATCCCATAATGATCTTCCACTTTTTGTTTCCTTACCTAAAACCTTTCTTTTAAACCTGGGGGAAAATAAAACATAAAAAAGGGTGAGCTCAAATGCTCAGTAAGGGTAAACAAAAGAAATATTAATCACATCATATTCATAAGAACATAACATTTTGGAAATCTTAACCTGCACAAGAGATCATAATTTCATAACATGGGATAAATCATAGTAGTGAAATGTAATCCCAATAATCATAAAATAAAACATGATGCTTTGTGGCATACACACATAATCATAGAGAATCATTTCTTATTAGTCAAGACACATTGGAAAGACTATCTTAGTGGACAAAGTCCATTTCTGAACCGAGTTCATTCCTCGTTTTAGTCTTGTTTCACTAAACCGGTTTAACCTGCCGTTCTAGCCATGTATATATCATGAGATATAAAATCTTTACCCAATGCATTGGAGGAATTTATAAGTCCCATCCATCTCATAATGATACCATTCTTATGTGTGTCACAAAATCAAAAAACATACATCATTTTATAACCCATGTAATAAAAATAGGAATCATAAACATCATTCCATCATAACATAATCCATATAAGATAAAAGGACATAATAAAAATAATTCTATAATAACATAATCAAATCAATGTAAAAATAGGGATATAAACAGAACCCTATATTATCTTTGATGGAAAATTATTTTGATAAAACACTTGCACTCCATTCTTGAGGAAAATATTCTTTCTACTTCAAAAACATTTTTCCTTTCTTAACATGTCATACGATTTTAAACTAAAATAAGTTGATTAAAAATAAATGTGAAAACTTGTAAAGGAAGCTTCTTGGAAATAATGTTTTAAAAATCCATTCATTCCATATAAGTTAAAAAAACATTCTTCTCGTACTTTTGTCGGAAAAGTAAAAAAGTACCTCGTACGAAAAACAACAAAAGATTCCTTTCATATCATTTATTAAAAACAAACCGAAGGGTAAAATTGGATATAAACTATTGTATAATGATATAAAAATTACATATTGAGGAATCATGGATGTGGATGATAAATATTCCCCAGTAAATTCTGAAGTATAAACAATCTCGGATAAAAATTGAGATTGCGAGATTTTCGCTTACCTTAGGTCCGATTTGCTTCGTAAGTGTTCGAACCTCCTGACTAATGATTTAAATAATGTCATTTACTTATTCCAGAATCATACTCATTGTTATGATATCATATATTTTCATATTCTTAGCTTCTTGTTATTAATATTTCATTGTTACTTGTTATTCGGTTGTTTATTGCTTTTTGTTCTTATGCATGTTTTGTTGAATGAATTCTTATTCTTATTTTAGGTTATATATACCTCATTTCCAGAATGGTATTAGTGTAATATATATCATATTAATTCATTCAATTCATTTATATAATCATTATGAAATGATGATCATGTAGAACATGTCGCATCACATCGTGGAGACGGTAGGTCGTACGTACGCACGAGTGATGATATCGTTCCCATGATCGTGTAATTGTATTGGAGTGTATGTATACTATTTTAGAATCCATATAACTTTACAATAATAATATATAGTCATTATTTACACCATTATACCCATACAATTAAGGTGGTGGTGGAAAATAGATTACACCACGGCGTGGAGACGGTATTCCGTACGTACGCACGCGCGGTGATTTCGTTTTCCGTAGGATGGATAGATGGTGAAATAGGGTTGTTTCATACATATAATAACATATCAGTATATGAGTGATACTGATGTTATTACTTCATAATTAAACAACTAAATAAGAATAAGTGGAAGAATAAATAAAGTTGAAAGAATTGGTAACAGACATTACCTCTTCTTTGAAGCAGCTCTTTGAGACCTCCTTTTAGGGCACTAAAATTGGTCTTGGAAGAAGAACAGGACCTCTAGGATGTTTCTAGGGACGTGGATAGGAGAAATTGGCAGGGGTTGGCCGATCATGAAGGCTCAAAGTGGTGTGAGGAAGAGAGGGAGGAGGTGCCCTTTTATAAGGGAGGAGAGGGGCACCTTTGGAAAACTAAAAATATTATTTTATAATAAAGTCATATTCGGTTTTAAATAGCTCCAAATTGATTTATTTCGAAGCTAAGGTAGGGATGGGTCGAAATAATCTCATAAAATAGAATTTAGACAAGTTTAGGTTCCTATTTTAACCTTATCATTTAGATTTAACTTTAAGTTAAATAATTTTAATTTTACCGTGTCTTCTTATTTCCATACACTATAAGGTTAATAAACTTACTATAACAAGACAAACGAACCCCAAGTTGTTTATAATTAATATATATAAACTTATCTAAGTCAATTAGATGAAACTTAGATTTTTAGGAATAAAATAACAGTTAATAATATAATATTTGTTTTAAAAACAATTTTATGTCAATTTTCATACTATTTGGTAATTGATTTTTGTGAAAATCATAACAGAAAGATTATTTCGAAAAAAGTTAATTAAATCAATACTAACATTTCATATTAACATATAAATTTTTTGGAATTCATAAAAAGTCTCAAATTACATTTATTTGGGTATTTATAACATCAATTATGTCAATATTTCATTAATAGAATAATTACTGCATCATCATTGTGTCATAAATAAATTATATTATTTAATGTCTAAAAATTACATATTAAATATCATTATGTAGGAAATATTTTTATATTTCTAATGAATATTTATAGTTGAACTTATCTTATGTATAACCCTATATTAAAACTGATTTACTTATTAAACATTGAATTTAACTATTTTAACCCTTCTTTAAATAAATTAATAATAAATGTCCTAATCTAATCCAAGTGGGCCTAAATGGTCATATTTTATTCCTAAGGTTGTTTTCATTCGAATTAAACTTATCCAATAGAATTAGGACCTATGTTAGGGTAATAATAATATCATTTTTACCCGTAATTTCCCTATTTACATTTAACCGTGGTAAAAAAAAGTAAAAAGTTACTATTCACCAAAAATTATTTTCTTCTCATTGAACCACATTTTACTTACTGACATCAACTGTTTCTCTCGGATTTTTGAAATTCCACTCACCGAAGCGGTAAAATTATGTTTTATGAAAAATTCATTTTTTTAACTACCACTTAGTGGTTTCACTATTCATCAAAAAATGAAAGTTTCCAGAAAAATACCAAAAATTAGGCCTAAGACATATTTGATATTATGAACTCAAAAATGATGTCTATTTTACCAAATTCAAAACATATCAGTTGAATAAATTAATTTAAAAATTATTTCCCGTCGTCAAAACAAATAGCGTGTTCTTAAGAGATAATAACTATCAAAAGATTGACACTTGTTTATGTCTGGTTTAAATGTGAAATTACATCCAATGACCAACATTGTATTTAATTGTAAAAATATATTCTAAATATACTTTAAAACCACTAAAATTAATAATTTATCACTATTAATTATTTCGATTAAAAAGGTTTTTTTTAATTAAAATTTTGTAATTTTATCTATTCATCAGAAAATGAAAGTTATCCGAAAAGTACCAAAATTTCACCCTAAGCTAATTTCGATATTCCGAATCCAAAAAATGAAGTCCATTTTAAAAGATAAAATTTATAAAAATTAAAAAAGTGGGTATTACTATTCATAACGGTTAGTTCATAATAATATTATAATAATATCTTGTTTAGTGAAACTCGGTATTACATACTACACACGCTATCGAGGAAGGTCGATATTGCCTGTAATGCAAGGAAAGTCAAGGATGCGTGTTGTGCAAGCTCCTTTTGATTTAGTTTACAACACAAGACATTAATGATATTAAAAAGAATATTTTTTCATAAAATCTCGGGGTGTTACACAGAATACCATCCGAATGTGTTTCCTTAGATTTGAGTACGTCACTTTTCTTTACTAAAATGTCATTTTAAACTAAAACACACACTTTGAGTCATATAGGTCATATCATGTGTGGGTGTTTCATTAGACAAATTCTTATGCATCAAAGATTAATTATGAATCATTTTCCTAAATTATCAAGACAATCCTAGTGTGTTAGATCATTTTTTAGTGAGTGACACTTTTTTGTACTAAAATATCAATTTTAATCTGATAATAGACACTTTGAGTCATACTAGGCACATCATTTGTCAAACTAAGATGAAGATGATTCCTAAATGTAAAAAATGACTTATATATCATTTTAATAAAATAAAAAACAATCTGAAATCATTTTGTTGGTTTTGATTATGTCACTCATTTTTTACTAAAATTAATGTCAATTTTGAATAAAAAGATGCACATGGAGTCATACCAGTCACACCATGATGTGGATTGAGGTTAGGATGATTTTTACATGTGTCAAATGACTTATGGATAGTCATACTAAAATATCAAAAAAATATGAATACATTTACTTAGTTTTAAGTATGCTACTTTTTTTACTAAAATGAAATTTCAAACTGAAAACAAGCACATTGAGTCATACAGGTCGCATCGTGTGTGGGTTTTATGTGAGAATGATTCCTACACCTCAAAAATTAATTATAAATTGTTTTCCTAAATTATCAAGGAAATCTGGGCATGTTTTCATTGTTTTATATGAGTGACACATTTTTGTATTAAAATGTCATTTTTAAACTAATAACGAACACTTTGAGTCATACCAATCACACCGTACATCAGATTAATGTATAGAAAATTCCTACACAACAAAAATGAATTATAGACCTTTTTATATAGTAAACAACTATCTGAATTTGTTTTCAGGGTTTAGAGTACGTCAATTGTCTTTTTTACTAAAATTAGTATCAATTTTGAATAAAAATATGCACTTGGAGTCATACTGGCCACACTATGCATTGGATTTAGGTAATAATGACTTCTACATATCTCAAATGAATTATGGATCCTTTGAATAAATTATCAAAACAATTCAAATGTGTTTCCTTGGTTTTGAGTATTTCACTTGTGTTTTTTACTAAAATGTCATTTTGAACTCAAAACATGCACTTTGGCTCATTCAGGTCGCATTGTGTGTGGGATTTATTTGAGACTAATTCCCACACATAAAAAATGAATTAGGAATCATCTTTATAAATTATCAATAAAATATAAGTGTCATTTCTGTGTTTTTAGTGAGTGATACTTTTTGTATTAAAATGTCAATTTTAAACTGATAATGGACACTTTGAGTCATACTGGGCACATCATGCATCAGATTGCGGTACGGTTGATTCCTATACATCAAAAATTACTTATGGATTGTTTTTCTAAAGTACCAAAACAATCTAAATGTGTTTGATCAGTTTTGATTATGTCAGTTGTCTTTTTTACTAAAATTTATGAAAATTTTGAATAAAAAGACACACTTGGGGTCATATCAGTTACAAAATGCATCGAATTGAGGTGAAGATGATTCATATATGTCCAAAATGACTTATGTATCATTTTCCTAAAGTATCAAAACAATAGAAATTCATTACCCTGGTTTTGAGTATGCCACTTGTGTTTTTTATTAAAATTTCATTTCAAACTAGAAATATACAATTTGAGTCATACATGTCCCATCGTGTGTGGGTCTTATGTGAGACTTATTTATACACATAAAAAATGAATTATGAATCTTTTTCTTAAATTATCATGAAAATCTGAGTGTGTTTTCTCAATTTTGGGTGGGTGGCACTTTTTTGTAATAAAATGTCAATTTTAAATTGATAATAGACACTTTGAGTCATACCTGTCACACCATGTGTCAAATTGAGGTATACATGATTACTACATGTCCAAAATGACTTATGGATAGTTTTCCTAAAATAACAAAACAATATGAATGTGTTTTCCTGGTTTTGATTTGGTCAATTGTATTTTTTATTAAAATTAATGACAATTTTGAATAAAAATGCACACTTAGAGACACACGAGTCACACCGTGTGTTATCTTGTGGTGAAGGTGATTCATAAACAACCCAAATGACATATGGGTAATTTTAATAAATTATCAAAACAATATGAATGATTTTTCATGGTTTTGAGTATGCTACGACTATTTTTTAATAAAATTTAATTTTAAACTGGAAAAATGCACTTTGACTCATTTAGGTAACATAATGTGTGAGTTTGACATAATACTGATTCATACACATCACAAATGAATTATGAATCATTTTACAAAATTGGAATATCCCTATTCTCATGTTTTTTAGATAATTATGATGAGTTTTTTTATTAATGGTCTTGTGAACATGTATCATTTTACATAATGAATGTGAAGATTCATGATGAATGTTACTTATATAGATCTCATAAGATTTTTTGATATTATATCATTCTTCAAATTTATGATCTAATATCCCAAATAATTACACCACCCACTAATGTGAAATTGTAGCATATGATAATCATTTAAAAAAAAATAAGTGGTGTTTTTTTTTGTTTCTGAAAAAAATTCTTCCACTTAAATTAATGTATAAAATCACATAAACAAGTGGTAAAAATAATTTTTAAAACAATACACCTGAAACACTTTCACAGTGGATTTTCTCTTAATTGACAGTATTATTCACAATTTTCAATAATTTTTCTCAAACAAATTCTTGGTATGATCCCAATTCTACTCCATTTCCCAAAAAAAATTATTGTTTGCAATATAGTGATTCATCTACTCCTTTTCCTCGTTCTCCTCCTCAACCTCCACCTAGGTCTCTGCCCTTGAATCCTCCTCCACCTGGTCCTCAGAATCTATCTATAACTCTATATCTGAATCGACCTTTGAAATTTCCCAAAATTTTTATTGTTTACCGGTCAGTGGTTCTAAACAATTTGATTTTCTCCATTATACTTCTCCTTGAGAAAAAATCAAAAATAATATATGAGAATTATGGCACTAATATTTGAAAACCCAAATATATGTCTAAGTCCATAAATCAAACTATATCACAAACATAGTTGGCAATCACATAAATTTGTTGTCGACATGAATTATGATAATAAGTTCATTACCCACTCATCTCTAAACAAATTTATTTCTTATTTTGAGTAAAAATGTTGTTGGTAATCTTGATAATACTGAGAAAATATAGACAATCAAATGATTATGAAATATATTCAATGAAATTGTAATCACCTTCAAAAATTACCTATTGGGTTTCATTATTGTTGATCTCTCTCAAAAATTTGAAAACAAAATATTCATTTTCGATGTTATTATCTTGCATGAAACACTGCAGAAACATTGACCAATATAAGTAAATTGTTTTGATAGATAAAATATTTCTATATATACCCTAATTTTTTTTCCATGTGTACTAATCTATAGGATGTGTCTCTTCAAAATATAACCTCATTCCATGATTTCTCTAGTATTTAGAAACCTTCATATCATAAAAAAATTATTGTTAAAGAAAAAAATAAAACATATAATTAGAATTTTATCTATAAAATATTGATTACAGTGTATTACATATTCAAAAAACACATAATGTGTGGTCATTTGGTTAGATATACATGCATTGGGTCTAAAAACTATATATTTGAATTATCCAGATTGACTGTGACCAACATCTAGTGTTTCCTAAAAAACAAAAACAAATAAGTAATAAAAAAATTAAATATATATATTTATGTGATTATTGGGTAGAGTTCTACCTCTAAATTTTAGGCATAAAAAAGAGTCTATCATTTGATGTTTTTTTATTGAACACTTTGAGTAACTTATATTTTTTATTCTCAATTTATTTTTATCCAATGTATGTTTTTTCATAGAAATGATATAGGGATTAATGAATCCAAATCATGATTCCTACAATCCTCCAATTATATATTTTTAATATAAACACATATAGAAAATATGATTAGATATTAACTTTAATAAAAATATTATCTCACTATTTTTAAAGATGAATTGTGGAAATTTACAATATATATGTATTCACAACTGAGGCTCCCGACCATTAATGCTTGAGAATATTAGTTATATTCTCGAGAGAAATTGTGACTATCATGGAAATTCAATATATTTCTTATTCAAATAGAATGTAAGACATATTTTTATCTTTAAATGTGGTCTCTTTATGCAGTTTTAATGATAATAAGTTTTTCTCTAGAACTAACGGGGAGAAGGTACTCCAAGAATGTCATTTTGATTTCTTGGTCGATTCACTAGATTTTTTGTGATTTTACCATCTGTTTCCCTACTATTTTATCAATTTGTAATATCATACCTCACTTGAATACTTTTATCACCAACCATTATAGTTTTTGCATATGATTTTTTGTAGACATACCTCATTTATCATTATAAGATTATATGACCATGCTATGAAATCTCTAATAGCATCATGAAGCATTGTAATATCTACATCATTATGTATAATAGGAAACTCAACATTTAGCTTAGGAGATACCTCAATCTCCATTCTCAAATGATATTTTTGGAGGTCAATATGGTGTATCTTGTATCTCGGTATATTATACATTGTACCCATCACAACACAATGATGTGTTGGTGTTAACGGATACAAATCACATACAACTATGCCCTATTTAGTTTTAGTAATACAATGTTTTCCAAAGTTGTTTGATTCTAATTTATGCTAAAGAGTAATGAAAAAATTGATTACCATGGATAAGGTTTGTGGTTGGGGGGAATGACTAGCCTCAAATCTAGTGAGATAATTTAGATTATGTGCTGTTCTTTTCTCCACCGCCAGTTCACTTTGATCTTTTCTCATACAATGGTCTACCAAACCATACCGAACAATAATATCTTTTGGAGATTCTATTTATCTCTACAATAATCTCACCATATTAAATATATCTTCATGTTGTTTTATCTTCATGAAATATTTTTAAGGAGAGACTCTGAAACATAATCCTCTATCATGACCATATTGTTTCAGCCACTTCTAAGATACCAAAATTAACTTTTCTTATATTATGATAAGTAAAGATTCATGCATATAAATCATATAAAAATATGAACATAAATAGATATTTTTATATAATAATGTTATAAAGAATAAATAATTTCATTTATGTCATAATTACACATTTTTCCCATTATATTTTTTTATTTTCATCAACTAGTTTACCCTCCTTATTTACACGAGCCTCCTTCCATAGCACATAACATGGAATCGAAGTGGATTCATATTTTGATTCATCAATCTCTATAAAAATAAAGGAACATAGGTTATTTCATATCACATAATTAAAAAATTATTTTTTTATTTGAAATACATACCAATTTCTTATCTAATGAAGAGTACCCCATTCTTGCTTTGTGATAATGGTACATTGGTTTAGATGTGCATTATTTATTTTCAACACTATTTTGTTGTTTCATAAATTAATCCTTTTGAATAAAGTTAGATAAAATAAATAATTTCCGATAATATGTGATCCATTTCAATGCAACTGAAATGATTTCTTATTGTGAGGATTTATGAAAACTGTAACACCCCAAAGCCAATTACCAAGATATTTCATTAATTTAATACAATTGCATGATTACAACGAATTATGTCCCGAATAATTGATCAGTTTAGCAGTCTTGTAAAATAGATTACATACATGAAAATTACATTACAAATTCTAACAAAAAATGCAACATATATAATCCTTTTAGAATGCCATTATTCCCCTAGCTTACCCCCGCATATCAATCATAAAACATTTCATGGAATCCTGGGAAAATAAAACATAACAAAGGGATGAGCTTAGATGCATAGTAAGGATAAAGAATATAATAGAATTTTTCAAAAATAAGAATAAACATTTAAGTCAAGGTACAAAACAAAAACACAGGACCTTTAAAACATTATCTTCAGCATAATATGGAAATAATAAATAAAATAATTTCATATAAATATTCATATGGATAATATATTAGTCAAATAATCTCCTGAAAAATCAATAAGAAATCTCATAACGAGGCAATTCATAATGTCGGACATCATAACCACAAAATCAAGGCCTCATGCCAAGACAATGCACAAATATTATGTCATGGCATTATGCCATGATACTAGATTGTCTCATGAAACCTACTGATGCATCAAGGGGCTATAGAGGG
This sequence comes from Viscum album, assembly GCA_963277665.1. NCBI lineage: Eukaryota > Viridiplantae > Streptophyta > Magnoliopsida > Santalales > Viscaceae > Viscum > Viscum album. Next base: position 1,517,570,853 of record OY728163.1, read on the forward strand.
CAGCACCCATCAATTAATATGTCTAATTCATTCCTCATATGAAATGTTTAAAACATAACATAAACATTCATATTAAAACTAGCATACATAATGTTAATAAGTTAACCGTAAACCATGAATGGTATAAAAATAACACATCAACATTCAAACATATCAAAAACCCTACAATACAATATGGAAGATTGTATCATAATAAATCAACTTCAAACACGAATAAAATCTATCAAAGGATGTTGAAATAGGTGAAAATAATTTAATAAAATCATTAAATCTTTTTGGGGGAAATATCCCTTTTTACTTTAAAGCATTTAAAAGTAATGTAATTCTAAAAAAAACATTTATTTTGAAAATAACCGTGTAAGATTGTAAGGTAATATTAAAAATTATAAGGTTACATAATGGAAGAAAATATCCACTCACGTCGTATAATTTAAAAAAACATACTTTCCTTAATTTGATGAAAAGTTCAAAAAGTACCTCGTTTGGAAAATAACCGAAATAATCTTTTCAAAACATTTTATAAAAAGTCAAACATAGGTAAAAATACCATTAAAAATAAATAGGGTAATATTAAAATATTTTATGAAAACATGTTTAGAACCATGGGCATAGATCATAAATATGTCCTAGTATATAATTATGTATCAACAACCTCGTATAACAATGAGATTGTGAAAATAACCCATATCTTATACTTTAATTTAGTTGAGGGTGAGTTATCATCCTATATAACAATTAAAAGATATTATTAAATTATACCAAGACCATATCCATATTTATGATATCATATATGATTCATTTATGACTTAATATTACATGTTTATTAAGAATTTCTATGTTAAAGAAACTTTTCGAGTAGTAATTACTTTCTTTATCATACTTGTTTTGACCTTTTATTTTTTATCATAATACATAAATAGTAATTTAGTTACATAAATAATGTAAAACATAATTTATATATCATATATACATTTTATATATATATAATTGATAAATAAATAAAATGCGGCACACCATTCGTAGAGATGGTAGGTCGTACGTATGCATAAATGCTATTTCCATTATCTTACCGTATTGAATATAAATAAGTGAATGAAATATATGTCTATATATATATCATCCAATTTTCATTATTATGACATATGTTTTATAATTAATAATAATATTTATTCTTATAATTATTCTTGGATTGTGAACGTGGAAGATGAGTCTCATCCCATCGTAGAGGCGGTAAGCCGTACGTATGCACGTGTGGCAATATAACTTTATTTAGGGATAAATGGTATGAAATTGGATGGAATATGAATTTAAAAGAAATAATATCAAGTTATATTTATTATTTACATCTATTATAATCATCTTTATACCCATATAAATAAATTGTACATGGAAAACAATTTACACCACAACGTAGAGACGATAATATGCATGCATGCACACATAGATATATTGTTTTTTTTATAGGATGAGTAAAATAAGGAACATGGTTTTCCAATAACATATAAATATATGGAAGATACTTTAGTTATTAATTTATTATGGAAACAATAGATAAAGTGACGTAGAATGAGAAAAGAACATGGAAAGAGGTGATAAAAAAATTACTCTTTTCAAGTGTCTCCTTTTTATTTTCACAAATGGACTCCTTTGGATGAATTTATACATAAATTATAGAATCCAAGATGATATGAGGGACGTTGAGAGAGGAAATAGGCAGATTTTGGACGAGACAAAGGGTTTTGGAGGTGTTAATTAAAAAAAAGAATAAGTGTCCTTTTATAAGAGGGGTGAGAGGCACTTTTGGAATATCTTAAAATATTAATTTATTATTAATTTAGTTTTGGATTCTAATAAATAAAAAGGTATTTAAATAGAGGATAAGATGTTTATGGGTGAAAATCCTCTCAACCAATAGAATTTAGACAATTTTAGGTCACAAATTTAACCTTATCTTTCAGATTTAAACCTTAGTTAAATAGTTTAACTCTTAACATGTCTACTTGTATTTTTACACCACATGGTTAAATCTATTTTGGATTTTTATATCATTTAATAAAAGAGTATTTATTTTAAAATATCATTTATGTCTATTTTGACACTATTTATACTTGATTTTTTGATAAAGTCATAAAAACATGATTCCTTCAAAAAAAATGAATTAAATAAAATATAAAATGTCATATTAATCAATAAAATTATTTTTTGACATAAAAAATTTCAAATTACATTTGTTTTAATATTTATAATATCAATTATTTAAATATTTAATAAATAAGGTAATAATTGCATCATCATTTTTTCAAAAATAAATATATTTATTTACTGTCTAAAATTTATTAATAAAATACCATGATGTAGGAAATATTTATACCTTTATAATTACTATTTATAGTCAAAGTGATTACTTATATAACCCCATGTTAAAATTGTTTTACTTATAAGATTGATGTTTATGATATTTTTACCTTTACTTAAAATTAAATGTTATAAATTTATTAATCACACCCAAGTAGATCCCAATGTTCAAATATGTGTCCCAAGGGTTTTTTTTGGCCGTCCATTACTCATAAAATAAGTTTAGGACAAATGTTAGGGTAATTCTATATTATTATAATATTATTTTTACCTTTAATTACCCTATTTAACATTGACTGTGGTATATACTATTCAAATGTTACTATTCACTAAAAAATATTTTCATCACATAATACCACATTTTTATCTCAATTACAAACATGTATGTTATATTTTTTAAATTCAATTCACAGAAGTGGTGAAATTACGTTTAATGTTAATCTTCTAATGTAGCTAAAAGGCGGGTAAAAAAGACGTTAAAAATGTTCAATGAATATTTAAATATTATTACATTAATAAAATGATTTCAATGACTTAAATTGTAATAATATATGTATTATGTATATATTGTGAATTTAAAATAAATTAAAATTAAAAAAATTATTTAAATGAAAAATTCATTGTTATCCACAATTTAGTGTTTTTTTACTATTGGACAAAGACTGAATGATTTCAGAAAATACCAAAAATTCACCTTAAGCTAATTTTGACATTAAAAATTCAAAAATGAAGTCTATTTTGAAAAATAAAATTTAAAAAATTTCAAATTGTGTTTAATAATATTCATAATTTCTTTTTAAATGGCTAGTTTGATAGTTCATGGTGTGATCAAAATCGATGTTGCGTACAACGTAGGCTATTGAATTACATAAAAGGAACTGTACTATGGAATTTTTGGGTGTTTCACTATCCCCTAATTCAATAAATTGTGTCCTCTCAATTTAAACTCAGGATTGAAAACTAGGGGTCTGACATTTTAAAATATATTAATCGAAATCCCGCATCGAAAAATGGATTAATGAGACCTCTATTTTAAAATAAAGAAATGGTAGTATGAAGGTAACTAGAAATAATACATACTAGGGTTCCATGTAAAAAAATGATGTTTAATAAAAATCTAACCATCATATTCTGATGGAGAGTGATAGAGAACATGATCGGGAAAAATTTAACAATCACAAATCTATAGATCTATGATGATCTAAGGGGACTTTTGATTCATATTAAATTGTAATTGGATATAAGTTTTGGGTTTTAATATCCTTTCCCCAATGTTGAAGAATTAATTTACTTCATATACTATGAACATAAGGATGCATACTTAATTGATTTGTAGAGTTTCATCCTTTAACAAATTTCTACCACAAACCCATCTTTCTTTTCAAAAGATAATAAATTCCAAAAATATTATATTTCTCTTAATCGTATAAGGTTAAAAATATAAAAATATACCATTTAAATAAATAAAACATTGTTATAACAACTAGGGACATTCTATAGGCCGCTGGTAGCTGATAAGGCCTTATCGTACTTTGGTTGTGGGTTCGATTCCTGCAGCCTTGTCCGACGTGATGGGTTGTCGCCTCACATGTGGGTTGTACTTTTTCTAAAAATATAGTATTATAATGTTCTAAAAATAATCGTAAGAAATATTTTAACAATAAACAATAAAATCCAATGTTCAATTTAATCCATTCTATCCTTTAGAGTTATCCATAATACGTTTTTCCAAACTCATTCTAAAAGGTCTCTAAAATTCCAAAACCAATTGTGACATTACATTCCCCGAACAACGTAATGTCTCACTTATTGTAACATACTAAATATATGACTACCTTCATAATATTATAACCTTAACGAAATAAAATTAATATAATACAATCCTTATATATATCACATTCTACTTATAACCATAATATAATTCTTGAATCCAAAAAACCAAATACATTAATTATTCCACTTCGACTGTAGTAACAACATAAGATTGACCTTGATCAATTATCTTATTTTGAGATATATTTTGTTGATGCTTTGTATAATAATTTTCATAATGTCCCCTATCTTTACAATTATAAAATTTCACAACTTATTTCATTCCCTTATAATCAAAATCCTTGTGACTATTTTATCCACATTTGTAAAAAACTCTCATTCCTTTTAGGCAAGTACCAAGGTGTTTCTTCCCATAATTATCACATAATTTAAAACCCTTCTTTAATTTTTTACCTTTATCTATCTCTTGTTCCCCCATTATCTTATTCTATTTCTTTACATTAATTTTATAAGACTTAGAGAATTCTTTTTCCATCTTGATAGCACATGAGACTATATCATTTTACGATGAGAATGATTTTGATGCCAATGATAGTTAGAGGAATGATTTCAAACTATCAAAGAATCGATCAATAATACTTATTAGGGTATATATATAGTCCGCAACATGAATTTATAACCTTGTGATGTTATCCTCATACTTTGCATCAATCTCATCCTCCTTTCCCTCAGACTCAGATATTTCATTTCCTTATCCACTTGTATATCATGAAGAAATTATTTTTCTAGGAAGAGTTATTTAAATTACCTCCATTCCATATTTTCAACCTATTCATCCCACTTCATGTTTTGAATCAATTACCCCCATTAATTTGTATCTTCTGAAATATGATAAACTACCATAAAATCTTTTTCCCTTTCATTAATCCTCTATGAAAGAAATGTTTTCTCTATAGAACTTATTCACTGCTCATCTAAAAAGGGATTTGAAGTCTCATTGAATTTTGTAGGTATTTGTAACATTAAATGGTATAACATTGATCCCACCACGTTGTGGATCATGCGGCACTATATGGGTAAGGTTATTATTATTAACCTGAGTTAGTTGTCCTAGAATGGTTATAATTCATTCAGCACCAGTTATATCACCAACTCCATTATCATTATCTTTTATATAAATGCAATCCCTACCTGGATTACATGAATTATTATGATTTCCATTTTATCCATAATGTTCCATTTCTAAACAATGGAATACACTAGATTATGTTATGAACCCTAATGCATAATTTCAAACTAGTAACATACATATCAAAAGTTAAAAATTTTATTCATATCTAATCTGTAATAATAAACATGGTTTCTTTGAGGACATAGTTAATAATAAATCCTTCATAATGGTTTGTAAAGAAAATATTAATTATACTAATCATATCCCCCAGGAGTGTCAAACCATGTGTGCAGTAAGGACTATTGTCGTGTACCAGGTTACCCCGAGTCAAGCTCGGAACACCTTTCCAATGCTTTCACCCCAAGGTACATCTATTCCAGAACCAAATCCACTTCTAGTATCTATATAGGGATGCATTTTCTTGGAATATCCTTGCAATCTCTACTTTACCAAAATTATATGGGGTTCTTTTATACTTATCCTCAAAGTTTATCTTAGGGTTATGATCCCTAGTCAAATTTTTCTAAATATATATCCAAGGTTATTGCTAAACTTCCTTTGATACGAACTGTAATTCCCTAACCCCAGTTACCCAAATCCAGTATATTATTTTAATACATCTGCATGATTACAAGGAATTAAGCCCTGAAGGACCGATCAGTTTATCATTCTTGGAAAATAGATTAAATAAATGAACATCACATTATAAATTCTAGCATAAAATACAACATAGATTACCCTTTGATAACACCATTATTACCCTAAACTAACCCTTCATATCAATCATAAAACACTTCTTAGCATCCTGGGAAAATAAAAAATAAGTAAGTGGTGAGCTCAGATTCATAGTAAGGATAAACAATATAGAGGAAGCTATTATAAATAAGCATAAACATTTTAGGAAAAGTAAAAAACTAAAACACAATCCTTTTAACGCATTATCTTCAGCATAATATAGAAAGAATAATTCAAATATTGTCATTTTAACAATCACATGAATATTATACTAGTCAAATAATCACTTGTAAAATCAATAAATAATATTATAATGGGGGAATGCATAATGTCGTACATCATAACCACAAATTCAAGGCCTCGTACCAAGACCATTCACAAATATTTTGTCAAGGCCTTGTTCAAAATCACTAGTTTGTCTTATGAGACCTACCAATGAATCTAGGGGATATATTGGGCCCCTCTTATCACCTACTATGTCCAATGCATTCCTCATATGAAAAGTATGAAACATAACATAAACATTCATATTAAAACAAGCATACAAAATGTTAATAGTATTACTGTAAATCATGAATTCTATAAAAATAGCACATCCGCAGTCAAACCTATCAAAAAACCTGAAATAAAATATGGTAAATTGTATCATAATAAATAAACTTAAAAAAATTATAAAATCTAACATAGGATGTTGATATAGATGAAAATAATTTAATAAATTCATTAAACTTTTTTGAGGGAAATATCGCTTTTTTTACTTTAAATCATTTAAAAGTCATGAAATTTTAAATTAAAATTTTTCTTTTGAAAATAACATTGTAATAATGTAATGGAAGCTTAAAAATATTGAAGAGACATAATGGCATAAAATATCCACTCATGCCGTATAAGTTAAAAACAGTTCGTTCCTTAATTTGTCGAAAAAGTCATAAAGTACCTCATTTGGAAAATGATTGAAAGATTCCATTGAAAACAATTTATAAAAAGTAAAACATGGGTAAAATGACTTTAAAAATCCATCGGATAATCTTAAAACATTTAATGAATTTTTTAGAAACATGAAAAAGGATGATAAAGATGTCCTAGTAGATACTTACGTATCAACAACCTCCAATAATAATGAGATTGTGAAATTAACCCTTACCTTATACTTTCCTATAGTTGAGGGCGAGTTAGCCTTTTGTATAATGTATAAAAAAGTATTATTAAATCATACCAGTACCACATATATATTTATGATATAAAATGTGATTCAGTTATGACTTTATATTACATATTTATTAATAATTTCCATGTTAAAGTAACATTTTAGATAATAATCAATTTCATTATCATATGTGTTTTGACATGTTATTTTTGAACATATTACTTAGATAATAATTTTCTTAACTATAGAATATAAAAAATTATTTGTATATAATATATATTCTGTATAAATATATATATATAATAGATAGATAAATAAAATGGAACACACAGTTCATAGAGACGGTATGCCATACATACGTATGAACAATGTTTCGGTTTTCTAATTGTATGGAATGGAAGTAAGTGGATGAAATATATATATATATATATATATATATATATATATATATATATCATCCTAGTTGAATTATTATTCCATATATTTCATACTTATTAATAATATTTATTATTATAATCATTCTTGGATGGTGAATGTGGATGACGAGTCTCATCACGTCGTGGAGATGGTAAACTGTACGTATGCATGAGTGAACAAATAATTTTATTAATGGTTAAATGGTATAATAATGGATGTAATATAAATTATACAGAAACAATATCATGTTACATTTATTATTTACATCCATTATATTCATCTTTATACCCAAAGAAATAAACTGTACATGAAAAACAATTTACACCACGATGTGGAGACCGTAAGCCGTACGCACGCATGCATGGTGATATTGTTTTTTCATAGGATGTGTAAAAGTGTAAATATGGTTGTCTAATAAAATTTCATAATTTATAAGGTAATAGAGTTATTATTTTATTATGGAAACAATAGATAAAGATAAAGTATAAGAAGAAAATAACATTGAAAGAGGTGATAAAACAATTTTCTCTTTTAGGGTGTCACCTTTTGATTTGAACAAAAAGACTCCATAGGATGGATGTATACCTAATTTTTAGACTATATGATGATATGATGGACGTTGGGTGAGTAAATAGATAGGTTTTGGCCTACAAAAAGAGTTTTTTATGTGTGAATTAAAGGGCAAGATAAGTGTCATTTTATAAGAGGGGTGAGGGGCACTTTTGAAAGATCTTAAAATATTAATTTATTATAAATTTATTTTTGGTTTCTATTATCTATAATGTGATTTAATTCGTGGATAAGAAGATTATTGGTTCAAATCCTCTCAACTAATAGTTTTTAGACAAGTTTAGGTCACAAATTTAACCTTATAATTTAGATTTAACCCTTAGTAAAATAGTTTAACTCTTATCATGTCTTCTTGTATTTTTAAACAAAATGGTAATTATAGTTACAATGAAATTACAATAGAACTTAAAGTGGATCAATATTGACATTTTTATCACTATCCATGATATTTTTCTGATCTTTAGATTTTTAGGATTTTTATATCATTTAGTAAAATAGTATTTAGTTTAAAATCTCATTTATCTCAATTTTGACACCATTTAATACATGATTTTTTGTTAGACTAATAACAAATTGATTCCTTAAAAAATGAATTAAATCAAAGATAAAATGTCATAATAATCCAAAAAAATTGTGGATGAAATCAAAATTTTCAACTTACATTTATTTTATTATTTATAATATCATTTATTTGAATATTTCAAAAATAAGGTAATCACTACATCATCATTATGTCAAAAATAATATATATATATTTAATTTATAAAAATTATGAATAAAATATCATGATTTAGGAAATATTTTTATTTTTATAATTACTATTTATAGTCTCGGATATTACTTATAGAACCCCATATTAAAAATGTTTTAGTAATAAGAGTATTGATTGTGATATTTTTACCTTTACTTAAAATTATATATTATAAATGTAATAATCATACCCAAGTGGCATCCAAAGGCCAAATATGTATGCCAAGGGTTTTATTGGATGTAAATTACTCATTCAATAATGTTAGTACAAGTGGTAGGGTGATTTTATATTATTATAATATTATTTTTACATTTAATTACACTATTTACCTTTAACCGTGTTAAATAAAATTCAAAAATTACTATTCACAAAAAATTATTTTGATTCTATTAGACAAACTTTTTTATCTTTATTAAAACCATTTATGTCATATTTTTAATATTCAACTCACAGAAATGGTAAAATTATGTTTAATGCTAATCTTTCAATGCGGCTAGAAGGTGGGTAAAAAGACGTTATAAATGTTCAATGTATTTTTATAACTAATTCTATTATAAAAACTATTTAAATGGATTAAATTGGACTAATATATGTATTATTTATATATTTTAACTATATAAATAAATTTAATTTAAAATAATTATTTAAATGAAAAATTCGGTTTTTATCCACAATGTAGTGTTTTCCACTATTCATCAAAAATTTATTGCTTTCAAAAAAATTCCAAAAAATCGAGCTAAAATAATTTTGACATTACGAATTTAAAAATGAAGTCTATTTTGAAAAATTAAATTTTAAAAATTTTCAAAATTTGGTTAATACTGTTCATATTCATTTATAAATGCCTAGTTTGATAGGTCATAGTGCGCTCAATGTTGGTGTTGTGTACATCATACACTATTGAATTATTTAAAAGGTAGTGTAACAAGGAAGCTTGGGGTGTTACAAAAATATTCAATGTTTCATGTTTTATAATGTGTTACTAACTAATTGGTGGGTGGGGCTTTAATTTCCCCTCAACATCCCTAAGATGCAACTTTATAAGAAGAGTTCAGAATCGTCTTTGGGTTTTTCCAACGACCATCAAAAAAATTTTATTATAGAAATAATCCAAAATAAATGAACTCTACAAATAATAATTGTAATTAAATAAATGTTACATTATATAATTTTTTTTAAAATAGGGGAAGTATATCTTAATTTTTCTCCCATAGGAGACTTTTGGCCCACTTCAATAGTATTAATGGTTTTAATAATCAAAAATAAATAATCATGGATAATCATTTAAATCATGTTTGTTTAAGTTTCAATATGTATAATTATGATTATATATGATAAAATATAAGTTTAAAACATTATCTTAATATTTATGTTGTAAGATAGCCCAAATATAAATATTTTCAATGTGTGACAGACTGAAACTGAAAGAATAGATGAGATACTAATTGTTCAATAGAGTCACTGACAGTGCAATCGAAACACCGACAGACCAACTTTCCCTCCGATAGATGACATACCAATTCAAAGGACCTACCGATACAAAGTAACTACCGACATAAAGGACCTACCGAGGAAAGGACACACTATCAGTTCAAATGAGTCCCCAATGCATGGTGATAACATTAAAAGGAATCACCTTCAATGCAATTGAGTCACTGATTCATTGAGTCACTAACGCATTAACTCACTGATGCATTGAGTCACCGATTTGTTAAGTCAACAATGTAATGAGCCACTAATTCATGGAAATACAGACAGAATGAACCACTGATGGAATGAGTCACCAATAGAAAGAGATACCGACAGAAGACTCACTAATAGACTATTTAAAAAAAATTATTTAATATTAGTTCTAACAGTCATATTTTGAGTCTTTTAATATGAATGATTAATTGAAAATCTTTTTGGCAGAGTTATTATTTGGTGATGTCAGATGTACGAGGTACAACACCTACAATAAAACATGAAAATTTTTAGGATAAAAATATATATATACAAAGAGGATCACATGAATTAAAAATAGATACACACAAGAACATATATGCAGACATAGTACCAAAGAAACCACACAAGAAACATACAGAAATGATGAACAGACAATGAATTGTTTATTCCTACATGGTGTGAACCATAAAACTATTATAAATCAAAGCTCCATCATCTATGGAATGTTAAACTAACCCTAAAAAAAGAACATTTTTACCCTCCTAGATGATAGAACACAGTTCTCCACAACACTTTGTTTTAGAGTTTTTTTCTAGAAGAGGACATCAGATTCAAATCAGATACATCAAAGTGTCTGGAGATGAAATGAATAACACACATAGCCTTTTAAAATCTATCTAATTCTTATTATTTTTTTGTGTATATTTTAATTACATTTTTTAGAATTTTGTGAATATGTATGTAAAATATACACTGTCTCCTACACTAAACTCAAGGATACTAGATATCCTGAAACAACTGTCTTTTTACGTTTGTTCATCCTAGAAGAACTGTGGAAGAGGTCCTATGTGACCTGGTTGTTTCTGTTCCCACGTAGAACTGTGGTAGATGTCTTGTGACCTAGACAGTCTGGTGTACTATTGTCAACCCTGATCCAAGGTGTGGATCAAAGATATATATATATATATATATATATATATATATATTACTTAGATGCATGTAATCACCAAGTGGATTCGATTATCTCTCATCTTGAGATTTAACCACTTGTATTATCTATTGTGTTTCCAAATAAAATTCTCTCTTGTTATTCATATTTAAAAAAACAAAACATTTCTTTGATAATAAGTCCTGGATAACAGTTATAATTGTTTTTACTTATTAGAGTAGTTTCAAATGTGGTGTCAATATCTCATATTATAATAACTGAGAATTAATCAATCTTCTGAGAAACTATTTAAATAGTCAAGATATTATAATTTCACGCCATGATTAACTATCCAGTTTTATTTTAAATTGGGGGAATCATTAAAATGTCATTTTTAACAAAAATATTTATAGGTAGTCAATTCCCCCCACCTCTTGAGTGTCCTACTCTGACAAACATTTGGTATAAAAGGTTTTTTTTCAAGTTGTGGTTTTCAAAATTTTAAATTTGTTTTAAAATATTTTTCAACTGTGATTTATTTGTGTTTTAAAGATGATTAAATTTCTGTTAGTTGTAAATTTATAGTTCATTAAAAGCCTATTTCATTATCCTGGATAATATATTGGAATGTATTGCTACCAATAGACCTCCATTATTTAATAGAACAAATTGTGCACAATGGAAAATTTAAATGAAAATGCACATACAAATTATGGGTTTTGAGATTTGGTCTTCAATTATAGATGAATATAAAATTCATGCTACTGATACGAATACTTGGGATGACCCAACAAATTCTTATATTAATAATTGAAAATACATGAATTCCATATACAATTCCATAGAAGATTAGTAGTTTAATAGAATTTCTATATGTAAAACAACCCATGAAATTTGGGACACATTATTTTATTCACATGAAGGAAACTCTATTTTTAAGGAAATTATACTTAACACATATAATATTAAATATGATTACTTTTATATAAATTGTGATGATCATATTTCTTACATGTATCTCAGGATTAATTAAATTGTGAATACTATGATCTATTTGGTAAGGGATGTTACAGCCAAGGAGACAATCATGAGAATACATAGATGCATACCAGATATATGGACAAGTATTTCTGTATTAATTAAAGAATATTGTGACATCAACAAGTATCCAGTAAATGAGCTAATAGAAAAGTTGATGATATATGAAGAAGAACTAAAATTCAACAAAGAATAGTACGATGAACCGAAAAAGAAATATATTTATTTAAAATATACTACCTATAAGAAGAAGGAAAAGTTTAAGATGAAACTAAAAGTCCATGTGATGAACAATCATCAAAAGATAGTGATGAAGGGATGGATCAAATAGCCCAAAGATTTAAGAAATTTTATAGAAATAAGAAATTATTTAGAATCCCCAATTACAAAGGTATGTATGATCACAAAGGCCAGTGGAAAAAGGATTGGAAGAAATTTGATACGTATAATGAAATAATCTTTTATGAATGTAAGAGAAAGATACATGTAATTGCTGACTGTCCCAAGCTAAAGTACAAGAAGATGTATGATGATAAGGATATAAAGTATAAAAGTCCATGAAGGAAACATGGAATGCTTATAAGTACAGATCATGTGACTCATAATCCCCTCATAATGGAAAGGCTAATAAGGAAAATATATGTTTTATGACAAACACATCTAAGTTAATACAAAACTCTCCTGCATATAATTCTTATTATTCTGGAGATGAAAGTGATTATGAAACTATGACCAATGAGGAAATGTTTGAATATTAAAAAAATGATGTAAGATACATGTAATGAACTAAAATATAAATAAAAATCATTAAAGAATCAATATGTTTTGACTACCACATCTAAAAGTGAACTTGCTGTAGAAAAAGAAAAAAATTCTAAACTACTTAAGGAAAATAAAGTGCTTAAATTGGAAAATGAGTAATTCAAAAAAGGATCTAGAAATATTTACCAATGGAAAGGAAATCATATCTCAAATTCTTGGTAATTAAGTATCATCTATGTATACTATTGGAATAGGATACATACCATGAAAAAGTAACACAATAAAAACTCATTTTGTATCAAAATTTAGAAAATCTAGTTTTATGCCCAGTTCTAGAAAATTATCTACACATTCAAGCTATGAAACACCTTCTTCTATTTAATTTTTTTAACCAAATAATGTATATTTTTTAAATACTTTACATACTTCTTATCGTAAACTCATGAATCAAATGAGGGTTCTTAAAGATCTTATTACTAATGTTATGGGACCCAAACAAATCATGGTACCAAAATCAATAATTATCTAGTCTATTTTTTAGGAAAACTATTTAAAGAGCTACTATAAAAGCTTATAGTACCTGGATGGTGGATGTTCAAGACACATTATAGGATAATTCTCATGCTTCAATAACATGATAAATATTGATGGCAGGCATATAACCTTTGGTGACAATGATAAAAGAAAAAATCATTACCCTTAGCCGAATTGGTAAATATAACTCAATTTTAATTTCTAAATTAATTTTTGTTTGTGGATTAAAATACAATATACATTATATCAATTAGTTGTTTTATTATGGTTTTAATGTAAAATTTGAAAATGATACATCTAATGTTTTAAATTCTAAAAAAATGATAGTATTTTCTACTTTTAGATATGAAAATGTTTATGTTGTTGATTTAGATTTTTTAATTTCTCAAAATGATTCTTGTTTGGGCACTTTAAATAAAGTGTCTTGGATTTGGAATGGGATATTAGGACACTACAATATACACTAACTTAGAAATATTACTAGAAAAGTATTAGTCAAGGATCAACCCAAACTTGAGTTTCTAAATGATAAAGTCTTTAATCCTTATCAAAAGGGTAAACAACACAAAATCTATTTCAAACTAAATAATGAAGTTTAAACTTCTCAAACTCTCTAATTTTTTCACATGGACTTATTTTAAGCTTATAGAGTTTTATGTCCAAGTGTGAAGCATTATGTTTATGTTATTATAGGTGACTTCTCTGGATATAATTGGACCTTCTTCTTGGTTAACAAAAGTGAATCATTCTCTCATTTCACCAAGTATGTTATGACTTTAGAAAATATCAATGGTCCTAAAATGAAAACCCTAAGAAGTTAACATGGTTGTAAGTTTGAGAACAAATATTTTGAATACTTTTTTCTCAAAAAATGGATATATTCATAAATTATTCACTCCTAGGATAACCCACCAAAATGGAGATGTAGAAATAAGAAAGAGAACCTTGAATGAAATAACTAGAACCATTCGTAGTGAGTATGAACAACCTATATACATTTGCGGATAAGATGTCAATACAATATACTATATAATCAGTAACGTCTTTATTAGTCATATACTTAAAAAATCATTCTATGTTGTGGAATAATAGAAAACCCATGGTTAACTACTTAAAATTATTTGGTTGCAAAGTCTATATTCTTAACACTAAGGATTATATGTACAAATTTTCGTCTAAGAGTGATGAAGGAATTTTTATAGGTTATTCAATTTCTAGTAAATCTTATAGAGTCTTCGATAAGTGAACCAAATGTGTGGAAGAATCTGTACATCTCAAGTTTTATGAAATAGATCCAAATGATCCCAATACCTCTTTAGAGAATCTTGATGATGATATGTCAAATATGGACATAAATATTAAATTTTTTGACCATCCTATGAAGAAATATATTAAAACCTATAGTTATAGAAATTCTCAAGAATCTAGATATGATGAACCTGAATCTATAGAAGAACCTGAAGTGATTAGTCGTTATTTTATTAGATCTGTTAAAACTCTCAATAACCATACTTTAGATTCTATAGTCGGAGATTTAGACAAATGAACACAGACATGATATTCTTTAAGAAATCAGGTTGAACATCAAGATTTTCTATCACAACATGAACCTAATATCATCAATGATTCTATCAATGATGAATTGTGGGTGATGGATATGAATGAAGTGTTAAATCATCTTAAAAGAAACAATGTTTGGAAACTTGTAGATAGACCCAAAAAAACCTTGACTATAGGAACTAAATGGGTATTTAGGAATAATGAAGATGAATCAGGTAACATAGTTAGAAAAAACTCTATATTGGTTGCACAAGGTTATAGTCATGATGAAGGGATTGACATTGAAGAAACCTTTTCATAGATATATAGACTTGAGGCCATTATAATTCTGCTTTCCTATGCAGCACAATTAGATTTCAAACATTATCAAATGGAGGTGAAGAGTGAATTCTTAAATGATTAGATAGTTGAGGATGTTTTTTTAAACAACACATTGATATTAAAAATAACAAATTTCCAAATCATGTTTTTAAATTAACTAAAGATTTGTATTGTTTAAATCAATATCTAAGAGCATGGTATGATTAGGTAAAGACTTTTTTATTTCAAAAGGTTTCAAAAAAGGTATTACTGATCCTCCCCTTTTTATACGATGAATTTCCAAAGATGTTTTGGTAGTAAAAATTTATGCGGATGATATTATTATTGGATCTTCAAACAATACTTTATGTGTTAATTTTTCAAACATAATGCAAAGTGAATTTGAAATGAGATTAATTCGTGAACTCAAATTCTTTCTTAGGTTTCAAATACTTCAAAATAAAGATGGTATTGTTTTAAATAAATTTAAATATACTATGTATCTTTTAAAAAAATTATTTCATTAATAGCATTAAGAGTAGTGACACTCCAATGAGTACCATACGTATGATAGACTTTGATTAAGATGGTAAATCTATTGATAAAACCACTTATAGAGGAATGATTGGAAGTTTACTTTATTTGACTACTTGTAGGCTAGATATTATATTTACTGTGTACATGTGTGCACATTTTCAAGAAAACCCAATAGAATCTCATCTTCTTGCTCTTAAAATAATTTTAAAATACCTCAAACATAATAAAAACTTTGGAATGTTCTAACTTAGAGGAAAACCATATTATTTGGTGAGTTATTTAGATACTGATTTTGGTGGCTGTAAGTTAGATAGAAAACTCACCTCTGGTACATGTCACTTTTTGAGAAAGTCTGTAGTTTCATGGTGAAGTAATAAACAATTTTTGTTTGCATCATCTACTACTGAATGTGAATACATAGCTTTTGGTAGTTATTGTGCATAAATTTTGTGGATAAAAAATGCATTACTAGACTATGGATGTCAATTCAGACATGTTCCTATAAATTTTGATAACGCAAGTGCTATCAATATTTCTAAGAATCCTCTTTCACATTCTAGGACAAAACACATTGATGTAAGACATCTCTTTTTTAGAGACCATTATAAAAAAGGTTATATAACTTTAGAATTCATTGGCACTGAACACCATCTTGCTGACATTTTTACTAAGCCATTTAACACTGAAAGAATGAACTACATTAGAAATGAGTTAGGAATGATCAATCTATATGACCTTATTTTTTCGTTCCTTTTATAATTTTATGTCAAGTTGTTATACCAACATTGGAAACGTCAAATAGATAGTGTCATGTAGACACTGACAGTATGAAGCTGAAAATGTCATACTGACACTGATAACATTGTCATACCAATATAGTTGTCATGCCGACACCGACACCTTTTCATGCTAACACTGATGCTTTTTATACCAATACTCTATCATTCTGACGCCTATTCCTTGTCAAGATGACACCAATAGTGTTATGAAAAATATTTTATGCCAATAATCGGTCATACTGACACTGATGACTCACTATTTTTATCTATTTTATGTTTTTACCAAAACGAAACTATTTCATTGATTTTGTGGAAACAGGTTCATGATTTAATGATTTTCTAATTCCAAAACCCCTAAATGATATAAATTTTAATTGATCCTCTCTAATATTTTACCCTTACACTCACTTACTCATTTCTCTCTCTACCCCCAACCTTTCACCTTTCTACCTTCAAAATGATCTATTGTAATGGCATGTGTAAAGAAAGCTCTTGAAGGTGGAGAGTCTTGTGTAGGTAAGAAACAAAGAGGGGAATTGAGAAAATCTTCTGGACTTGTGAATAATTCTCTGGTGAACCATGTAGTAACTCCAAAAATAGAGGATCTTTTGGAATGGTTGTTAGAAAGAAAGTATTTTCTACTTAGGGTGCAATAGGATAAGGGAAGGCTTGAGTGGTTCTTAAACAATGAAAGACCCTTCTACTTGAAGCTAGATCAAAAGTTTTATATGAATGTGGAGTTCCTACAAGAAGGAAGTGACATTTATTAGATCAAGTCCATAGTGAAAAGAAAGAGATTTTTTTGCATCAATACAATGAGATGAATGTATTTAGGTACCCCATGAGGCTGTGTTTGATTATTATTATGGTATTTCTCCACTTGAGAGTGATATTTTCTTCGTTGAGAAAGCTCTGAAGGAGCTTACTAATAATGATGAGCACCAGAGAACCATAACTACAGAGTTAGGTGGAGACTGTATAATATTATTCAAATTTATTTGACATCAAATCTATTTTATAAAAGGGAACTTTTTATCTCTAAATTATCAATATGTCTACTTGTTTTATATTTTAAGAAAAGATATTAAGGTAAATCTATGTATATATCTTACTTTACACATGAATTAAATGATCAAGCCTTCTTGAAAAACCAATTACCTATTCTATATAAGGTTAATATCATCTATGTTAAGGGATAAATATTATGTTAATGAAGCAGAATAAGTTGTTTTAGAGTGTAGTGAGATCTACCTAAATAATGAGGTTTGTAAAAGGATGAAGAAAAACTGGAACCCATGGAAGAAAGAATGGGTTGGAGATGAAGATAAGATTTATGATAAGTTCAATCTAGTGGAACATCCAACTAGGACTCAAAATATGGATGATCTTGGTTTGGGAATACATGAGGAAGTTTTTTACTTTTATAAGAGGAAGAAGATCCTGCCACACTAGTCAGAGATGAAGGGTCACCAATCGATGATAGGATTGATCCTGACACCACTGAAGTTCACAAATGTTTTTCTTTTGGGCCTCCTAGTCCCCCACTTTCCTTACCCTCTGATGATCCCACACTTGAGAAAAATGGGGATGAGGATACAGAAGTCTCAATCAGTGTGGAATATATAAGTATATCTAGTGGCTCTAAAGTAGAAGAAGGAAGTGAATTTGATGAAAGCGGTAGTGGTAGTGGAGAGGGAGAAGGTGAAGAAATTGTTGACAGAAATAGAAATGAAGATAATGTAACTGGACATGATGATTATGAAAGAAGTGAAAGTGATGATGACCATTACAAAGATGATCAAGGTAGATATGTTGAAATAGTTCAAGCTGTGGATCAGGAATGGTTGGAATAACCTCTTGAATCTGTTATTGATTTAAGAGAAATTTTTGAAGTTCATGATAAAGTGGACGATTCAGAAATTCATATACCTCATTTAGTAAATAAAATAAGGTGAACTCATGATGAAGGTGAGAAACTAGTGAGGAGTTCTAAATTGATGGGGGCATCAAGAAAGGGGAGATAAATATGACGAAGATAAATAACATAAGAAGTGTAACTCATGAAACTATCACTCCTCTAGATGATAATGTAATGTTTTAGTGGGCAAGAAATCCTAGGTATGTATCACTGGGTTTAGATTTTGATGTCTCGGATGATGAAGTCTTTGTACATGTTACCAAAGAACAAGTGGATACCCTTCCTAGTGACTTTGTCACTAAAGGAAACTTTTAATGATTTAAGGGAGAAGTTTGTTCAGCTATAAGTGTCTCAGTTCATTCTCATATGGTCAATGAAATTCAACAAGCCTGAAGGGAAAACACTAAGCAAGGTGATTAATTAAATTCTATCAGATCATCAATAGTAGAATTGATGCATTTTGGTAAATATATTTCTATTCTTAGTCAGATAGTGGGTATGAGTGCGGCTTATTCATCTAATGTTGCAAAGATAATGGAAGAAGAGATTCAACCAAACCTAATCACTATTGCTGAGAAATTTTTTGCAAATACTAACAAGTTGAGAAAAGATATGTCTGGGATTATTTTTGCAATAAACAAATTGACCATAGAGTATAAAGTCTATTTGGTGACTCATCTTATGGCCTTGAAGACACATACCTTAGTTCCTACTGATGTTCCTTCTACCTCTAGTTAGTCTTCTCGGACCCTAGACTTCGTGGCAGTTCAAACTGTTGTTAAGAAAGAGCTTCAAGCTCTATTTGACACTTTTGGTTTGTCCAACATTTCAATGATTGAAAAAAATATTGACCATGTTCATGATATGATTAGACTATATTCCAAGATTTTTGATACTGTAAATGTTCAAATTACAGAAAAGGTGGATTATTATTTCAAGAAAATAATTACAAAATATCAGTTAACCCGTCTCTTTAAGTATTTGAATGAGAGCCTATCTTTGCATCCAGTATTTAAAGATCATGTACATAAGTTGAATGACTTAAACCCTATTTTGGAAAAATTTGTGGAGAATAAAGATTAATTTGAGAAAGAAATGAAGTATGGTGGTGAAATCATTGAGGATTTCATCAAGATGATAAATACATATCTTCATGTGCAAAGAGAATCCATTGTAGTTCCAAATGCTTCTCCTGTTGGACCTGATGAGTCAGTGCCTCCACCTTGGATGTCAGTTGCTCTGGACTTGACTCAAATTTTTGTAGTGAATAAAGAATAGATTCAACCTCTTGTGTTGTCCGAACACATATTGAGCCTTATACCTAATGTTCTAGAAGTAGTGATCCAACCTCCTCGGAATTTTTTTAGACTCTCTAGTTTCTCGTCCAACACCTACTGGAACCTCTATTGATCCATTTGAGAAGGGGAAGGATCCTCTTAATCAATATCCATAGTGCGGATCATTTTCTTGATAGGGTTGTTTGGTTGTCTTTTGTAGTCTTTTCCTGATGTTTTTAACACACTGTACTTCTTTGATTAATGAAATTTTGTGCTATTGTCTTTCATCTATCTGTCTTCAATTTTTTACTCTCTGCTCTATCTTATTACCTTACTTCCATTTCATTTATGGTTTTATTTTTTTGATACCCTTCTAAATTTTTTTAATCCCAAAAGGGGGGAGTAGTGTTTGGTATTATCCTCATTAAATTTACCTTTGATATCACTATTTTTTAGTTTATTTTTCTTTGATAACATTATGATTTATTTTACCTCTGAACTATATCTATAAATTGAGAATAGTCATAAATAACGGGATATAATAAGTAGAATGATTATATTCCATATCAAATGAGTGTAATAAATAATTCCATGATTTGTGATCATCAAAAATGGGTGATATTGTTGGCCCATAGGATACTGTTGGCCACCATAAAGTATTAATGGTTTAAATAATAATAAATCATTAATTATGCATAGTCATTTGAATCATCATTTTTTAAGTTTCCATATATATAATTATGATTATCTATGATTACATATAATTTTAACACATTATGTTAATATATATGTTTTAAGCTATCCCAAATAGAAATATTTTCTATGTATGAAAGACTAACAATGAAAGAAGATATGAGATACTGACAGTTCAACTGAGTCACCGACAGTGCAATCGACAGATCAACATACCAACCGTCTAATCGAGAGATTTCCTAGTGATGTAAAGGACATACAATCACATAGGACCTACCAATGTAAAGGAACTACTGACATAAAGCACCTACCGATTCAAGGACTCACTTTTAGTTCAAATGAGGCACCGATGCATGGTGATACCGATGTAAGGAATCACCATCAATGCAATTGAGTTACTAATTCGTTGAGTCACTAACGTATTGAGTCACCAACGCATTGAGTCACTAATGCATTGAGTCATCTATGCATTGAGTCACCGACACATTGAGTCACCGACACATTAAGTCACTAATGAAATGTATCACTGGTGCATGGAAAGACAGAAAACATGACACACTTATGTAATGAGTCAACGAAAAAAGGAGATACTGAAAGAAGACTCACCTATTGACTATTTAAAATTTATTTTATTTAAAATTACTTGTAATGGTTATATTTTGAGTATTTTAATGTGACTAATTAATTTAATACTTTTTTTGCATACATATTAAATGTGGATGTCAGATGTATGAGGCACAACATCTACCTTAAAATATGAACATTTTTAGCACAAAAGAATATATATATATAAAAATATGAGAACATGAATGAAAAACAGATATACACAAGAAGATACAAATAGACATGGTAGAAATGAAACCACACAAGAAACATATAGAATGAACGAACACAAAAGGAATTATTCATTTCTTCTTGGTTTGAATCGTATGACTACTGTTCTTCAAAGATCCTTCATCTCTGTAGCATATTTCTGAACCTAAGGAGAAGAAAATTTTTACCATATTGGAATACAGAACACAATGCTTCACAAAACATTGTTTTTAGTGTTTGTTTATAAAAGATGACTTGAGCATCAACTCTGATACATCAAAGATTCCATAGCTGAACTATATAACACATAGAGCCTTATAAACTCTATAAAATTCATATTTCATTATTGTGTATCTTTTAATTATATTTTAGAGTAGTGTGTACATCTACATATAAAACACACACTATCTCTTTCACTAAACATAAGGATACTAGATATCCTAAAAATTGTCTTTTTATACTTATTCACAACATGAAGAACTGTGGAAGTGGTCCAGTGTGACCTGGTTGTTTCTATTCCCATGTAGAACTATGGTAGAGGTCTTGTGACCTAGAAATTCTGGTGTAATATTGTTAACCTTGATCTGGGGTGTGGATAATTGCTTTATATATATGTATATTTCTTGGTGGAAGGTAATCACCAAGTGGAGTGGATTATATCTCTTCTTGAGACTGAACCACTTATTTTATTCACTATGTTTTCAAATTTTGTTTTCTCTATTGTTATTCATATTTTATAAAATTATATTTAACTTTGATAGTTATTATTAGATAGTAGTTATAACTATTTTTCCTTATTTGAGTAGTTTCAAAAGTTGAATCAATATCTCATATTTTCATATTTGAGAATTAATCAATCATTTGAGAAACAATTTGAATAGTCAATATATTATAATTTCACTACCTTGATTAATTGGACATTTTTATTTTAAATTAGGGGAATCTTTTAAAAAAATTAAACATAAATTTTTATAGGAACTCAGTTCACCCCCATCTAGAGTGTCCTACTATAACCAATAGTAGCATTACCATTATATATTTCCAAATGATTTCTTTCATTACATATTGGACATGGCAGCATGATTCAATAACAATTGGTAAATTCATTATAACTATAACCCTAATATAACTTATGAATGTTGACTTTTTGGGGTTGATAGGTTGGTCATGTTGATTCCAACCAACCTCAAATTTTATACCATGATTCTTTCCTTGATAATTTTATTCAACCCTATGATGTTTAATCATTGTTGTTTATTTCCTTCAACATGTTGTTGATCCCCTAATAATTATTCGGTTTCATCATCAATAGTCTATTCTTGCTCATGATTTGAAAATTACTCATGTGAAGAATATATTATATGAATGATTATTCAAACATTTTATTTGTATTGAATAGAAACAACATAAACATAGATAAATGATTCTAGAAGGGTCATATTCATACTCTATTGAAAACTTGATGAAGTTTTTTACCCCAACTTCACAATATATTTTCAAATGATTAGCATGGATCCATTTGGAAGAAATGGGTAGTTGAATTTATGAAAAGAATTAGCCCACTATGGTAGGTGTTATAGTATAAATTAATCTAAAGGTGAAAGTCATATACAACCATCATCCTCATCATCTTCATCTCTCAAATGTTTATTATTGAATTTTTTTCTTGATACTCGTCCCCCATATCTTGTGACATCCACCGTTGTTTCTTGAACCACATTAACCAAAATTCATACCACAACATGTATTGGTGATCATTTTGGATGACTAATGTTGAGAGTATTTCAAACAACATATAATGTGTTGGGGATGAGTTTCAGGAAACAAAATTAAATAATAACTGTTTAGAAGATGAAGCTGGTGAGGATGATAGTTTCATCCTTAAAAATTTTTAAATTACCACATCTTAGTTTAAAATTTCAAATATCATATAAAAATTCTAAAAGTTCATTGAAACTTCCATGAGAATGTCAACTCATCCCTACACCAACTCTAATCTATGTTACTGGTCCTTTTACCCGACCTGTATCTCAAATATAAGAGCTCTATATCCACTGAGATTCAAGTGTAGCATGTGTGTATAAAAATAAACAAGAAAATTCTAACATAGGACCTAAAATATACAATGCATATATTTTATTATATGTTCAAAGTAGTAATACTCAAAATACACATGTAATTCATGTCATTGTGTACTAACTAGGACACCATGATAATTAAATGTAACAAATTCATTTCATACTAGTGAATTATAATAATCATACCATAATTTTATACCATAGTTGTTCTCTGAAATTCAAATCATTTCACTAATTGGTTCTCTTAGGAAAGAACCATGAAATGGGTTCCACAACAAATTAGTTAAACCAAAGCTTTTAAAAAATCATAAAGAAGAAAAAATAACAACAAAAATATCACATCATCCTCACCTTATCCCTCGATGAATCACTAAAATATCTATAATAACTCACATTAGAACATACCATACCTAATATTCACATAAAACCTTTCACTTATTATTTTTTTAAATATGTTTATCCCATGTATACTCTAAACACGCTCATATTCAAAAATAACCTAAATGCAATTTTAATTAGGGATTCTAACATATAACATTTCAAAAATGAATGAATGAACATTAAAATCCAAATTGAAATAAATCATGATCCCATTAATATATATAATTAGTTATTCCCTAATGAGTTCATTTTTTAAAATAACTATTTTCCCCCAAACATTGCCTCAATTCTAGATTCTATTAGCCTTTTCGACAACCTTGTTCACTGTAATTAGTATCTTTAGAGAAAAAGAAAGCTGATGAAAATGTATTCATATTTATTTTTCTCCAAAGACTCCAATTGTAGTGAAGATTAAGCTAAATGTAGGGCCAGGGAGATTTGATTTTTTTGGGTGGAATTTCTTCGAGGGATAGATTTTCACAGTTATAAATTTATCAAGGTTGAAGGGGAAGAGGGTCAAAATGTGATTTCCCATGTTTATTTTTCACAAACAATTCACAACACGAGTATTTTAAGGAGGTCACCCATCGTAGTAGTATTCTCTTCCAATTATGCCTAAATGAGGAATTTTAATAAGATACAATGTGATTGCACCTTGATTAAAAGTTTTTATTGATTAAGTGTTGTCGCAATTAACTGAGTGACTTCCATAGGAAAATTCATATCAAGAAACCAAAAGAATAATTAATTATGTTTTCATAAATTTTAAAGTGTCATTTTTTTGTTCTCGTGAAGTTGTAAATGTAGATGATGAAAGGATGAATGAATTGAGGAATGGGTTGGGGGATGCGGTATTCATATCCAGTGAACTGCCTTTGATTGAGATTAATGAATAAAATATGAGTGGTAGGTATTTCATCAATAAACATTGGAACCATAATGATGGGAGGAATGCTAGTATAAAATAGGGATTCCAATGCATCACCAAGATATGGAAGGAAATCATGTATCTAAGGATGGATTAAATAAAATAAATGAAGGTTATTTGTTTTATAGTATTGAAGTATTAACAATGATAAGCAGTTCTTAATCCATAATCATAATCAAATAAAATATCAAAAAATACAACATTGTTACTCACATTGTGACGGTTGTATGATCTCCATCAAAAATATAATTCACTTTCCATCACAACATACCACCAACAACAATGTAATCCCAAAGAAAACTTTTTCATTTATCTATCTTTAATTTATCAATTCATTTATAGTAAAAATTATTGCAATCAAAAATATAATATATTAGTGCTAAAAAGATAAATTTAATTATATTTTACACATGTTTAACTTAACACCTTCAGTAATTCCTACATGTAGTATATTATCATCTCGTTATTCAATATTATATTCATCATGTGGAATTATATTCTGATTTATATTCAAATTGTTTCTGAACAATAGAAAATAATCAAATGAAATAAAATATGCAGGAACAAATATAATTAATATATCATTTTATGATATAGGAACAAACTTCATTTATTCATTATACTACATCACCTATGTGACACTAATAATCAAATATTAATTAAGTGAAAATCTAGACCTATCATTCTATGAAATTTTATAAAAATGATTTGCTCAATATATACACATATGTTCACGATTCTTCTTATTCTCTATTTTTTTTTCATTTTTGTGTGCATGCCATGCTGTGTAAACAAAATTAAAACAAAGAAAATCCACAACATCTAAAAGGTAAATGAAATATTATGATGGAAACATTATGAAAATCACCCTCAGTTTCAACAGTGGATGGAGACGTAGTTCACAATGGTCTTTTATGATGATGGAATGAGTTTATAGAGTAGGGTCGATGTTGTGTAGGCATAGGTAAGTGAGTGACAGGGAGAGACAATTGAAATATAGGGTTCTTCATTGTTAAGAACAACATAAAAACTCAAACCGCAAAACAAAAAAATTCAAACAACGAGAGGAAAAGGAGAAAATCACATACCTTGGATTCTAGCCTTGATTCAACCAAGAGAATGCAGAGGGGTAGCGTCAATAGAAATAGAGTTCCACAAGATCTTTAGAATCGTGAATGAATGATTCCAGGTTATGGGTTTTTAAATAAATTAGGGACCCTTTTATAAGTAAAAAACTGATAAGCGCAGATAAAAATCATCTTTATCAGTGCTGAAAAAGCTATGACAAAAGTAATATCTATCAGTGATAACAATTTAGTATTGATAAAAGATTTATAATTATAATTATAAATAAAAAATTGTAAAAATATTTATATAATAATATATATGTTTTTATTATATTTTTATAATTATTTAAATAAATAATTATTTATTTATAATTACATTAACACATTTTTAAAATATTATATTTTTTTATTTAAAATTATAAATATATAATTTTATAAATATAGTAAATACACATTTATAAATATATTTAGAATTATTTATTTATAATTATAAATATATTTAGTTCATTATATATAATTATATAATTATATATAAATATATATATAATATATATATTCATTATTTAAATATATGTATATAATTATATCCATTATATAAATATATTTATTATAATTTTATAATTTTATCATTATATAATTATTTATTTATAAAGAAATGAATAATATTTTTTTTGAATAGTATATATATATATATTTATAATTATATATATATATATATGTATACTATTATGTAAAAAAGAATACATATTGAAAATACCAAAACATTGCAAATAAATATATATAAACAAATAATAATGAATGATTACATTCAAAAATAAAATAATAAACTATATTAAAAATGAATAAATAATACATAACTATAATAATATTAAAATTAAATACATAAAATTGACTGATTAAAAGCATAATATATTAAATGTATCATGTTGTAAGGTGTATGTGTTTTTATATAAGATTCCAATAATTTCATATATATTTATGTGTGTGCTTTATATATAAAAATTCATTAATTTCGCCTATATACGGGAAAGAAACGTAACACACTTTTGATATTCGTTAAATAAAAAAATAAAAAAACATTACAGTTCAATAAGACATTAATATGTTTTAAATTATTACGCTTTATTCATTTTCTATATATTTAAATAAAATATATATCATTAATTACTATTTATAATATATATATATATATATATTTTACATATTCATTTTAATTATTAATTGATACATCAATAATTTTTTAAATAATTTTATAATTTATTCATTTTTATTTTTTTGATTAATTATTACAATTTTTTCATTTTTAATTTTTCTATTTAATTATTACAATTTATTAATTATATATATATATATATTTTTTATAGATTTCATTTATTGATATTTATAATATATATATTAAATATATTCATTTTTATAAAAAATTATTTAATAAATAATTTTTTTAATATTTTTCTTCATTTACTCTTTTTAAATTTTTATTTTATTTTTAATTTCATTAATTTTACATATCTACATATTTAATGTCTACTATTTATTAATTTTTATAATTTATATATATGTATATTCAATTTATTTATTTTTATCAACAGTTATTTAATAAATAAAATGTTTAATATTTTTCTTAATTTACTATTTTTAAAATTTTATTTGTTTATTTCATTTTATTCATTTTACATGTATATATATTTAATAGATTCTATTTATTATTTTTTTATAATTTATATATATGTATATTCATTTTATTAATTTTTATCAATAATTATTTAATTAATAAAATTGTTAATATTTATATAAGTTTTTTTTAATTATTTCATTTAATTGTGGATCTTTACCAGTGCTAAAAATGTGTTGATAAAGTCTACTATTTAGCAGTGCTAAAAATAAAGGGTTGATAAAGGGTACCCTTTATCAGCGCTAATATATGTGACCTTTATCAGTGCCTTTTTCTAGCACTGATAAAGATCAACATTGTTAAATGTCTGTTTTGTAATAGTGTTGGATGGTCTTAAGGTGTGACCCATAATGGAGTTAGGATGCAATGACTTTGTGGCTCAATCTGACTTGATGACTAGTGATCACAGAGAGACATGTTATCCAACCTTATGGATAGTTCTTGATCACTTTCGATATTTCTATGATTACCCTTCTGGATTTGAACTAAAGTAGGTACGACCAAGAATCATGATGGCTTGGTCAGCACATGAGTGCTAAATATATAATTATTTATGGTTTCTTGTGTATTTACTTATATCACGGAATCCACTTTTTATACCTATGAAAACATGTTTAATGATGCATTGGTGGTTTCCTGCTGTGTTTTATTACTCATACCCTGCATGGGAATTCAGATGCATGTGTAGACTTTACAATTAGGGATCCATGAAAGGGAAAAGGGATTGTGTATGATAGTTGAGCTACAGAGTTTAGATGAGTTAAAAGTTAAGGGACATACTCTAGAGGAATTCTGTAGTGTTTTCTTTATTTATATGTTTATACCATTCATATACTAGTTTCAATTTACACATAGGGATTTCGTTTTACTTATACATATTCCATGGGTGATTTTGTTGATATATTTTGTTACTTTATCTTCAACTTCATATTATGGGTATTTGTCTTTATTTATGTTTATTGTGTACGACTACGATTATTGAGGGTATGGTCTCCCCACTGCATTTTTAGAACGTCACCATTAGTCAATAACCTCTCGCATATGTGGAAGAATGCATGAGGTCTTGTGGTACTTCATCTTGAACCAGGTTGTTCTGGTCAAGGAATTACAAATTCTTATTAGATATGAGTTTTGTTTCTTTTCTTCTTATTTATTATTGGGCATGGTAGAAAAGAGATAGGTCGTGTGAAACTCGGGTAGGGGAGTTTCTATGTTCTTATCCAACTCATGTGTAAAGGAACTTCAAGTTACTATTTATGGGAATTCTATAATAGTTTTATGGGATTTGGGTGTGTTAATGCATCATGATTTGGCACCAATGATCACATACCATATATACACCGATTGTATACTGCATACTAGTTCTTTAATTTAATGCCATAATTTAGGTTATCTGTTTAGAATAGACTTGTATTATCTATTGAGTGATATACCCATGTTACCTGTTGTAATGATATGTCTCTTGGAATTAAATATATTAACATGATCATAATGTTATGTTTTTTATATATAATGTTTGTGAATAACATGGATGTACAAATATCTGTGTATAATTCTAGTTGTGTTGGGCCTTCTTGTTGTGGGATGGCTCCTATGATTGGTTCCCATAGAAATCCATTAACTGTTCCTTATAATTTCTGATGTTTTTCCTATAAGAATTTTTTTATATGTTCTCTAAACATTCATTTGACATTTTAGAAAAAAATCACCTTTGAGATGCCTAAATTCTCTAGCTTGGGAGGATGCATCGATTGTACCTCAAGGTATGTAGAAGGATACACCTGAGCATGCTTCTAAACCTTCTCAAGTAGTTTAGGCATTGATGAAACTCTACCCAAGAGTCATTCATATTATATCTTCCCATGGTGGAGGATTACATATAACCATGGGTGACTTTGACAAGGAATTCCAACTCTAGCATCCACCAGTCTTCCAGGGAACTGGGGGACTATAGGATTTCGAGGACTAGATAAACATCATTAAGGTGATATTTGAATTGATTGAGTCATCAGAGGAATGATATGTCAATCTACTGGTTTTAATGCTTCAAGTACCATCCAGGAAATAGTAGGGTGTCATGGGGAAAGTATGTAGGCATGATGGTTTTTCCCATGAGGCCTTGAAGAACCTGTTATTCAAGGAATTCATTCCTAACCCACTAAAGCTAGATTGTACCCCAAAATTCATGTAGTTTCAGCAGATATCTATGATGGCATCTACAAACTCTACTCATTTTATCAAATGACTTTATTTGTATCCCATTTTAGATAAAAATAAATCAACAAAGTCCATGATGTTTGGGACTAGTCTATATCCTGATATCATATGAAAGTTTTGGAGTATTGAACTAATGATATACCTGAATTTTCTATACAATACCGTGACTATTGACAAGGTTCTAGAGGAGGATCGAGTAATTGGTCTTCTTCCTACCTTTAGTAATTATAAGGGTGAACCTCTTACTACTGTAGTGAGAATCTCTTCTAGTAACAGGAAGAGGAAGGCTATAGTACCCCTGGTTTCGAGTACATGACCCCTTTCCCCATGTTTTTTTAATTGGTGTGCATAAAATAGAGAGTTTCCATAAAATCGGGAGTTTACATAAAATAGATAGTTTCCATAATATATAGAGTTTCTATTAAGTTGGGAGTTTCCATAATGTTGGTTGTTTCATAAATTTGGTTGTTTCCATAAAGTGGGGTGTTTACATAAAGTGGGTTGTTTCCATAAAGTGGGATGATTTCATAAAAATGGTAAAGGTGAAGTATGGGAGAAATTGGGGGTTTTATAAGGAATTTTAGGACCAATAGAAAGGTCACACGATCCATACACAGTTGGCCCAAAACCAGTGGTCAAACCTTGCGCAGATGTCTAATCTAGATCATGTTTTCTAGGATATTACACATTTTTTCACTATATAATTCGTTTCAGCAACAAAAATGCCTCTATGTCGAGATTACTCCCCCTAGAAGACTGGAGAACCCTCCCCACACGAGTTGGACCCATCCTAGAGCCTTCCCTTTGTGATTTCGAGTCCGGTTCTTGAAGTATGTCACCTTTCTTTCCAAATTTGTCATGTTTTCTTAGATCTACTTAGATATATTTCTCTGATCTCCATTATTTCTCAGATCTAACCCTAATGTGGGTAAATCTACATTTTTTGATGCCAAATAATTGCATATTGATTTGTGATCTTTCTAGGATAAGAGAAATAAGTCCATTCTTGGAGAATCGACCCGCTTTCTTGTGCGTTCTTCATATGTTGTCAAAGATTCCTCAATACCTTCAAGGTAGGAGGCTTCTATCTCATCTCATCTTTCTAGAAATGATTATCTTATATTCAAATTGTATTATTGATTTTGAAATACATGGAAATAATCATTTGTGATGATTTATGGTTTTTGTGAAATTGCATGATCTTGGTTAATAATTGTGCATAAGGGTTTAGTTTCATGAATTTAAAATGGTGACTTTAAATTATGGATTACCTATAATTGCTAAATGTTAGATGAAAAATGTGTTTTCAAAAGAAATGGGTTTCAATAAAAATGGATTTTTATTGAGATGGTTTGTAATTGGAATAGTTTTTCATTGAAATGGTTTTGACGGAAATTCTTTTCAATAAAAAGTTGTTTTTATTAAAAGGATTGTTTTGGCATGATCTTTGGGAATATGTGGTGTGTTTTCATATAGCATATATGAGGTTTGGTTGAAATATGACATTGTTCTCGGTGCCAAAGTGTTAATGGAACATGTGAAACAATTACGTTGTGACGACTTGGTAGATCAACGATAAACCACTCATGAGGCTGGAACTGTCGTAACGTAGCATGCATGGTTAGGTGCATGGGTTTGAGGAATGGTTGGGTATGATGATAAAGGGATATTGTGAAATCATTATTAATATTGTTTAGTTTTCTTCTTGGAAAAATATCTTGCTGGGAAAATTGGTTTCAATAGCACTTGTATGATTTTGGTAATTAATGGTCTAAGAAATTTATTTATATTTAGTTATAAACAATTTTTGAGAAATTATTTTATATAAACTATTTTATATAATTCTGGATAACTCTTCTATCCTAGAGGTGTGAGTAGAGAAGTCGTTGGGGGAAAACCTACTATGTTTTATACTCAACCCTACTTCGGCACTTTGGTGGTTTTACAAATGTTATCTTCCAGGACAAGGGAAAAATAAATGTTGCACATGTGTTTACCACTACCTCAAGGTGTATGGGTTGTTCAAGGATTGTGGATCTTGTATCCTGTGGATCATAGAGTCTAGGGGTCTTTGGAGAGTCTTTTTTGGTTTATCTTTTGTGTACTTTGATACTTTGTTATTCTTCCATTGTTTCTTACTTTGATGTGGTTGTGAGATACATGATGTTGTTGAGTTGTCTTTCATTTGTTCATACATCATATAGTAATTGTTTGGTAGTGGTTGGTAGGTTTATTGGTTTATTTCTTAAAGGGTAAATCATCCCCCAATTGTATTTGACACCCTTCGACATTTATTTCCAGACTTTGGCATCTGGGGTATGTCGCTTAAGGCCTAATAATGACTCATTGTACTCTCTAGACAATGATAATTGGTGGGTCGTTACAATGACCGTGGACATGTGTCGGTATAGTGGTAAAAAAGGTGGATCATAGTATGGATTCTTCTTCCCCTTGGGAATTATTCAACTATGTAAAGGTCAGACTTAATTGTAGGTTATGTAAAACACCACCTAGAATGTGTCAATATTGTGGAAAGATGTTTGTCTCTAGAATTTTTGTTCCAAAGATTTGAGGCCAAGTTTTAATATGGGCGCATGATATGCAAAATATTTAACAGAGGGATCCATCATGGATCTGGTAGCAGACTTATCTCTTGTAGTAGAATTAGATGTTGGGTCCTCTTCTTTTCCTCATGTTGTTGATCTCTATCAAGTTGTCTTTACAGATGACTTCTTAGGTATTCCTCATGACCAAGATATAGATTTAATGATAGAAATCATTATAGAAGAATAGTCCTTTTCGATTCCTCCATATTTTATGGAACAAGATGATTAAGCGAGATAATGATTCATCTTACAGACATGTAGATAAAGTGATTCATCAGACCGCACACATCTCTATGGGGTGCTCCATATTGTTCACCAAGAAATTAGATGGTAGTATAAAACGCTTTTTGGACTACTAGAAGATGAATCAGGTGATTATAAAAAACATAAATCATTTTCCCAAGACAGATGACCTATTAAATCAGTTACATGGATCTCGGTGGTTATCCGTGACTGAAATTCATTCGTGCTACTATCAATTGTGGTTCATAGATGAGGATATCCTTAAGATGACTTTCAAAAGTAGATATGGAATGTATGTGTACCTTTTCATGACTTTTGGACTAATGAATTTCCCAGAAGTAATCATGGATCTAATGAACAAGATCTTCCACCCATATATCAAATCATTCATTCTAGTATTTATTAATTCTATCCTTATTTATTCAAGAACTTCTTATTTTCAAGCCAGAAATCTTGATTATATGTTGAGTATAGTCTATATGAATCATCTTAATTCCATGATTTCTAAGGGTTACATTAGGATTTGGTAGGTATTTTTCCTTGATTATGTTATCTATATGATAGTAATTATCCTGGACTTAGAGAAGGTGAATGCAATGATGTCTTGGGCTCTCCCTCATAATGTTTTTGAGATTAGTAGTTTCCTCAGGTTAGTTAGGGAGAATGTAAAGACTTTATTTTTACTGTGTAAGACTTTGGAATATTTAAATAGTTATGTGTAGAGTCAGTGCATAAATTATGGAGCCTGAAGAGCCTTGGTGAGGTGATAATAAAAATATTAAATATATAATTTCATGCATGTGTGTTTTTTCAAAAACAATAATGGAATAACACCTCAACGATGCATTGAATAAAAAATTTGAGACTTCCATTATATCTAGAATGAAGGTTTTAACCTAGATGTGATATAAAGTTGGTGATGCCATGCATTTGGTGAAGGGGGACCATTGGTGGACACACTAGCAAATTAAATGTTTAATTAATTAATAAATGGTAGAATACTACCCTTACCTTTAGTTTCCAAGGAAATGAGAGGGATAAAGTTCTCTCTTGCACAACGAATGGACCTAGGGAGAGAGAAAGCCTCACCAGACATTATCCTTGAGGTCGATTAAGACCTGATCATGGTGCAACAGCTTAAGGGAGTGTATTTGGACACGAAGCTTCAATGTTTCTCCATGAGGTAGGTATATTTATTAATTTCATGTCCTAATCCTCATATATGAATTACTTAAATGTTTTAAATCCATTTTATGACTAACAAGTAACCCTTTGAGGCTAGTATATTCATAATTAGGAGAAATGGGGGTTTCAAGAGGTTCATAGGTATTTCTATTTGGAAATCCAAAATGCATGGTGTGTACTATAGGATCACAAACGTTGTGTGCTTCCTATTGGGGGACTAATGGGTTTTCGGAACTACACACCATGTATTGGGAGTACAAGTTGAGTAGTGGGACTTGAAAATGTGAACGCGTACATGGTCAAACAAGTCATGTTAAGTGTACATATCCATGTAGTAGTACATAGCCATACCAAACACAATCACAATCGTCTACTCAAACATGGTTAGGGTACCTAAACATGGAAAGATACACAGGCATAGGGTGAAATACATGGGCATGGGCTAATGTACATAAGCATAGTTCGATATAAATAAGAATGGGCCAGATGACATAAACATATGCCCAAGCTTCCAAACATGTTATGTATTTTCACATGGCCATCCAGGTCATGTGTAGGTGATGACACACCAAGTTATACAAAAAATGGTGCACACCATGCCGCCACATGTGCACATTGTGTACATTCCTTATACATATTGAGTGTTGTAAGGGGACTTATCCAAGGTTCTTCATTATGATACATGTCATGTACCCTAGGAGGACACATCATGTACTCCTCTCAGAGACTTCTTCCTTGAATATGTTCTTATTGGTGACTTTGATTGGGGCCCATGAGTATCCTATCCTGAGTGTTTTTTCACATAGATTTTAATAGTGGCCTTTTTCTAGAACTAGAGACAAGATTCCTGGTGATGTTAGTAGATTCCATTTTCAGTGATTCATAGACCCCTATAAGTTGGGTGTATTCCCTTCGTCCATCCCCATGATGGTACAATGAGGAATCACATCCTAAAAATAATGTGTTATCCCCCCTATGGGATTAGTATAGATAGAGTTTAGGTTTCCCTCCATGTGACATGGGGTGTGATCCTCTACCCTTTCATCTACTTCTATAAGATGGGTTTGATGAATCATCATTACCAATTTATTTTGGAATATGATCCCTTACATAGTAGGTTATTATAGGTAGTGTATAGTATACCTTAGAGGCCTAGCATGGGATCCCCTATCCGAGTATCGATATCTTTAGAGTTCTATTTAGGTTCAGGTATACCCCATAGATTCTAGGTGGGATCCTCTATCTATGCATTAACATCTATTATCTTA
Source organism: Viscum album (assembly GCA_963277665.1). Taxonomy (NCBI): domain Eukaryota; kingdom Viridiplantae; phylum Streptophyta; class Magnoliopsida; order Santalales; family Viscaceae; genus Viscum; species Viscum album. The sequence goes on from OY728163.1 coordinate 1,517,606,221, forward strand.
TGATGAGGTGTATGTAGATTGAGTTTCTATCATGGATGATCCATCTGAGTTTACTTTATGCATCTTCATGGTATAACGAATGAGCATAACTCCTCAATTGATAACCATCAATGATTTCATGGATTAGGGAGAGATTTCTCCATGATGAACCTTACCACGAAGCATTGATCATAATCCTAGGTCTAACAATATGGTTGTGAATTCTTTGATACATGGTTAATATCAAGAGTATATCATTTTTTTGTAGTTTTTATATATCATACTCTTGATTAATATACCTTGATAATAATGATATGAATCATTAATCTTAGTTGAAAAGAGGAGATCACATGGTTTTTCTATACCCACTTGCTTCTGGGTTGAGATGATTATTTATATTTATCCCTTTTTGGGTTATCTGGTAACCACCTAGGTATGAAAATCCCCCCATCATGGGATATCCCACACATGTCATACCTTTTGTATAAAATAGGCATTTTGATGGAGTCTAAGGAATACCAGGAAAGAGTGGAGTATATTTGAGCTATAAAGAACATGGTTTGTACCAAGTGTTTCATTTTATAGTAGTCCCCTCCTTCTTAGGAGGCTAGTCACTTTTATCAGTTACAGTGGGATTGTATTTGGTCCTTTTATGATTCCCAGTGCGTTTTTAATACTCTTTTGTGGGATATAGATGTATGTATACATTTTTTTATTATTTTTTACTTTACCTTTTAAGCATTGTATGGGTATTTGGATATATGTGTGTAAATGTAATTTAGGCTGAAGAATCTCATATGCGTTGTGTTTCTACTTGGAACTAGTTTCTAGATGTTTGCCTTTTGGAGACAAGCTTGGGAGTCACACTCAGCTTACAAGTATCTAGGTGATCCCTGGTGGGTATGGTTGTTAAAAACATACACTTGGGAATGATTTCACCAAATAATAAACAAATAATCAAGTGTTTGAATCTTCCAAGAATCCATAATGAACTATCCAGATATTTCACATCCATATTTATTAAATAAGAAAAAATGAAAATGATGAACAAAAAATATGGAATATTGAAATATTCATTTATCAAAAAATATGTATAAAATAGAAAAAAAATTATGGAAGGAGATGCAACCAATAAAGAAAACATCAACACAATAGGATGAACAAGGCAATAAAATATACCAAAATTAATATGAAACTAGAACATATCTATCACCACAAGTGACCCACATGCACCCACCACTACCCAAATTACCATCAATAGAGAAACATGATCCTAAATGGATATAAATAGAATTAAAAACCTTAATGTGAAACATGGAAAACTAAATAAACTCTTGCAGACTGATGTATATATAGGGTGTGAGTTAGACATGCCCAGTAGGATATCACAAAGGATTCTATGAAATTAACTTCAAAAGGTAGTCTATAAAATTATAGTTTTAACACAATATAGGAAAATCAATTTTTTCACATGTGATTATAATGAAAACCAATAGAATGAATGATACCACTTTCCTAAAATAACCACCCCTTTTTATACAAATTAAGGGTGTACAGACACTTTGGTTAATGATTTTCAAATCAATGGAAATAGTGCCTTGAAAATTATGTATAATGAATCCAATTCCACACATTTTCCCTGTATGAAAATATTTCATAAGATACTATTTTCATAGACCACTATAATTTCCCTTTAAAACTACACTTTCTAAACCACTTTAGAAATTAGTTTGAATATAAACTAAAAACACACCCATGGTGAAATAATGTCAAAAAATGATATCATATATCAATTTCGCATAAAAAGATAAACTAAACCTAGAATATGTGAAATACAAAGAAAACAGGAGGGTATAAATAAGGTATAGGATATTAACCCCTAAAATAATCTTATAAGGAAAAAAGTATCATGGTAAAATATATATGACTAGTGTAACATGATATGAATTGGAGAAACAAACCATAGGCTACCATAAAAGTTCCTCACTATCTAAGTAGTCATATTAAACTTTTATAGTCCCTATAACCATCCAAGGTTCCTCAAGCTACCATGGGATACAACCACATAAGTTAACTCAACTACCTATTTCTAACTCTATCTAGAACACAGGATAATGATAGTGTCCACTTTTATGGACCCCAATGTAAATACCTAGGATCCCAATTACATGCAACAATGGAGGTGAGAAATTAAGAAAATAATGAATAAAAAGTATAAGGATTTTCAAATAAAACTCATATCACCTCCTACACCCTCATGAGAAACAAATCATTTTTCCATATCAATGATGAAACGTCATAAAGATATATATCAATATAAAAAATCCCCCAAGGGGTTAAAATACATAATGGGAATCAAAATCATACAATTCTCAACTACGGATCTCACATATTTTAAAAAACAATTTCTTTTAAAGTTATATCTAGGATTTTAAAAAGAATATTGGAATCCAAAAACTTTTTATACATTTAAAAATATCATTTGAAACCCATTTGGAAATACATCTATCAAAATAAACTTGGAATCATGTTCCGTTTTGAAACAAAACTATTTTCCCTAAAATCAATTTACAAATAATAAACCATTTACACTAAAAATAGTTAGTAGAAAGATTACTTTTTTTTTTCTAAAAATATTATCACTTTTTAGAAAATGGAGTTAGTGTCCAGCCCACTTTCAAATCCATTTAATTCATTTAAAATATCTAAACAACATATTCATATGAATTTTTCATGAAATAAGTCTATGCTATGTGTTGAAACCATTTTGAAAACATCTATACACCCACATTGGGAATATCATATACTTTTAGTTTCAATATAAAGTAATTTAAATCATTAATGAAATTTATAACCAGAATTACAAGTTAATTCACTAAAAATCCCAACGTCCTTCAAGTAGTTTCACATCTGAAACACATTTTTTTAGTGGATAACACATCACTGAGAAATAATCCATTCTTTTAAACCCTATCCAACCTAAAAAATCGACATTAGAACCACCGTAAACCATATTATCATACCAAATTGTGGTTGGTTTTACCTAAGGAGTATAAGAAAAGGAAAAGTGAAAGGGAAGACAGAAGAAGATGAATAGAGGAGAAATAATGGATTTACTATTTAAAACCAGTTGAAATATATTGAGAGAGAGTTTTAAATAAAAATAAAAATAATGGAAGGATCTCCTATGAACTCCCAAGAATTTTAGAATGAGAGAAGAGATAAATGAGGTCATTTGGACATAAATTAAAAAATATGTATAATAATAATTTCAAATAATAGTGAAACTATGAATCTTTCACTATTTTAGTTCCATGGTTATGTAAATAGTGTTCCAAACATGTGTTATCAAGTAGATGAGTGTAACATAGTCATACGGGTTGGTTTTATTTTTAAGAAAACCATTCACAAACCATGTAAAATCACACAACCAAAACTGAAAACTCTTTTTATGCACTTTTTACATGGTTTGAATATGTTTTCTTAGGTTACGAACAATGAAACTCCCATAAAAATGTAACCTTTAGTAATTCCACTAGGAATCATATGATTTTCCTTGAATCATATTCCTCCCAAGTGGGATATAATTTTTATGTCCAAAATGAAATGGTAAATCCCTCTATATAAATTTAACCATAATCTTTGTGTAAATACAACCCTACATAGTTCCACAAACCATGTGAAAAATAAATACTCATGTGAAGGTCATATATAACAATTACTAAATCATGTGGTGACCATGAAAAAACTATAAATATATGGAAAAAATAAAGAAATTATAAGATATCAGCATGAAACCATCAAAAACATGAATTATTCTAAAATAATATAAAATAATATAAAATAATATTATAGTGACACAGGGTTGTCAAAAATCCTTTCAACATTCCACTTTTTACCCAAAAATTCTTTAGTGAAATTAAAGACTATAAAATTTCAAAGACTCCACACCTCAATGAATGTGGTAGGAGGGGTCAATGAAAACTCTAAATGACCATATGACTAATAAATCATTAACTAAAACCCGTCCTTTAGAATACAATGAAAATACTAAAAAATATATCAAAAAAACTTTTATAAATAATCCAATATCAATTATCTAATGATAATATTTGAAGGATTGGTGACAGAAAAACTATCTCCCCACCATTTAAGATTGATTTAAATATGTTAAGAAATAACAACCTCTATTATAATGAGATTATCATAGAAATAATTAAGTCTTCATGATTCAATAAATTAATCAAAAATAGATTCAACCAACCATGGAACTAAAATTTCTATCTCGGATCAAAAAAGGAAGCAATATCTAAGAAACATATGAAAAACCAAAAAAAAAATAAATACCTCTAAGGATACAAGATCAGGTCAGAAAAATGAATTAAAACAATTATTTCCCAAAACATATTGGAGATGAAACAAATAAAATCATCCATCAACAATAAAATGACATAGAAAAAATCCATGGGTCATAAATTTGAGAAAATATGGTGATCATGGACCTCAAACTTTATTCACCCTCATATGGAGAACCCAACAAGATCTAATATAACACTAGACATTGTATAATATCAACAAGTGTTAGTTTATCCCAGTCACCCAAAACACATGCACAATGTTTTCCTATACAAAATTTATTAATTTAAATAACATTCATCTCTCTAACTATAATATTGAACCAGATAAAATATTCCAACAAGGAATGAAAATACAACAAGGAAAGGACATCATAAAGAAACCACTGCTCAAGTAGTAGTTACCCAAAGAGAAACCAAATAACACTTAATTACAAAGAGACATCGTGAATAATCATTACCTAAAATAATCAAGCATGAATCCAAAGATATTTAACCACCTTAAAAACACAAAATTATTTTTCCCATTATTTCAACCATCTAACCAAGTCTCAGTAGTCTAGTCTCCTAAACTAAATCAATAAATCATACCATACCCCACCACAATAAGTTAAAGACAGCACATTACACCTCAATTGGAGTCTAGGAAAAAATAAATATAAAGAACAGAACTGACCCTATAGATTACTAGCCATCTTTTACTAAAGACCTTTCTCGGAGGCATCAACTATCATGACACATGAACCTAACCTAGTCATGCATCTCAAATAAAATCAAATGGTTCCTAAATAAAACCAAGGGTAAAATCCCTAAACTATCATTTTTAAATAATTACCCCTTACCAAGAAGTATTAAGAATCATTTAAAGGGTAATTTTTTTTACAAAAAAACATACCAATATTTTAAAGTTTTTTTATTTCAAAACACATTGTACCGAAAAAAAAAAATCAAATGTGCTTTCAAATTTTCATCTTAAAACTAAAATCTCTTGAAAACTAACTCTAAAAGAGATAAAACCATTTTTAAATAAATTATAAACGATATTTAAACTAATAAAATTTCCCTAATTCATAATTAAATATAATTTTCTGAAAATATTTCCTATGAACCTAATCCAATTTATAATCAATCCACACAACCTTAATTTAAGCTAAAACTATTTCTAGAAAACCCATCTTTCATACACAAAAACCTATTCTAAAATACAATTATAAGAAAAACATAATAAAAATTCTGAATTTTTTTTAATCCACACAATTAATGTATCTCTATGAATCCCTTTATTCATCACTAATTTTTCTGAATCCTTGAAGATCATTCCAAAAAATAAGAAAAATGGGATGTGGAACAATTATTGAATCATCCACGTGGTTTAATGGTTCATGTGAAATTCATGAAAACATCCTTGAGGCTTTTAAATGATCCTGATTTTAGTCACTACACGATTTATAAGGCTATAGAAACCAACTTTACACTACTATTACCATTATGTTGTTACCCTAAAATCAAAAAAAAACTCCTAAGGAAACTAATATAATTCTATCTAGGATCAAAAAATCATCAATGTTAAATCATGTAAAATCCTAAATTTCAAGAATAAACCCCCAACTACCCATGTAAAATCAAGCATCATTGAGGAAGGTGGTGGTCAATAAGCAACCAATAATCAACCTCCTAGGTCCTGATAAGAGTATTAAACCAATCCTACCATGACACACCCAAATAACAATATAGTTCTTTCAAAAACAAGGCTTGTAATGAGAAACCAAGGCCCCTATAAAAAACCTTGGTTCTAAGGCCATTTATAATAAACTAAGTCTAACCTGACACATCACCTGACCTGGAATGCCACTAGTCATGAATGGAATACTTTATCCTCATGATAAAGAAACTAATTTATTTTTATCATGTACGTACACTTGGGTATTATTTCACCCAAAAATAAACAAAAAAAAAATCAGAAACTACCAAGAGTCTAGCATGACCTATACAAGTGATGGAATTACTTTCATAAAAAATAATAAGAAATAAAAAAGATAAAAATAATAATTGGTTATATTGAAATACACATCAATCCAAAAATATATATATAACTGAAATAAATATAAAATGAAAAAAACATATATTAAAAATAGAAAATATTCTAAACTAGTCGATAATATATCTTAAAATGAAAATGGAACCTAGACGGATTCATCATTCCCAATAGAAACACACAATCACTCATCATATACCAATAGACCATCGACATACCTCCGTAAACCTCAATGAATAAGAAAAAATGGGCACCTAAAATAGGAATAGTAAAAACTTTATACACACTTATTCATTGGTGCATATGCATACTGTGAGATAGACATGCCTAGTAGGGCCTCACCAAGAAGTATATGAAATTAACTTCACAAACTAGTATATAAAATTATAGTTTAAACATAAATTATAAAAATTCATTTCTCACATGTTAGTAATAAGGAAACCAATCTCCATTATAATTCCACTTTCTGAAAATAACCTCCCCTTCTAAAATAAAACATGGGCGGTAAAAAACTAATATTATTTTTTCTCAAAAAAAATTAATATATCCATTATTTCTATAGAAAAATAAATCCAATTCCACCTATTTCACTCTCGTTCCAAAATATTTCATCAAATCCCATTTTCATAAAACACTATACTTTTCCTTTATACATTACAAAAAAATTTAGAAATCAATTTGAAAGTAAATAAAAAACACACTCAAGTAGAATATATTCACAAAATGGATTTAGGGTATCAAAGATGAATAAAAAAGATAACCATATCAAATAATTAGTTCTATAAAATCAAAAACTAGGGGACAAAAATAAATTACAGTATGTAATCCACTAAAATGTCGTAAAAGGTTCATGTGTATCATGGGGAACTCACTATGAATCAAGTAACATGATCAAATCTTAACACATGAACCCCAAGAAAAACTATAAGAAATTGATTGTTTCAAAAGTCCTATTGAACTATTTAATCCCTAGGACCATCCTAGGAACCCAAAGCTATAATGTGCAATAATCAATTTGGGTGCACCCATCTCCCTAATTCTTAATATATCTAGAACATAATATAACAACAATTTTAACTTATACAGACACATATTTAAATAACTAGGATTCATATTACATACAACAATAGAGGTGTAAAATCATGAAAATAATGGAGAACATGTATAATTATTTTTTAAAAAAACCTCATCCTTACCTCCTACACCATCCCAAGAAATAACCACTTTTTTCATATTTATGCACACAAATTATGAATATATATATTAATATAAAAATTCCATGAATATGTCTCAATAAATAATGGAAATAAAAATTATATGATTCTCAATTGAGGGTCTCACATGTTTTAGAAAACAATTTCCACACAACCCGTGCATTTTCACGACATAATTATTTAATTTAAAATTAAATTACACATAATTTGTATTTTTTTTCAAAAATGGATTTCTAGAAAATAAGTGTATAAAATAATGAACTAATATAAATGCAATTATTTTTTATATAAGTTCATAGAGATAATTAATTTGGGAAAAATCAACGTATACATGAATTCATACAGCAGTAACGTCATAATTATTTTCTATATAAGTGAAAATTGGTAGTACATACTTTAAAATAAGATCATATTTGAATATGTATACTAAATAATAAAAAAATATGAAGCTATAAAGACAATAAGTGCATATAGAATGTGAAAACACGCATATGTTCATACTGAAATTCACTTTGTTTTTATATACATTTTCATCGAAATAAATACAAAAATATGTATATAAAGAAATATATTCATATTTGTACTTATTTTCTATATGGGTACAAGAATGCACTTATTTTATATATAAAATATTGGATATTTTTATAAAAATATGTTCATAAATAAATGTATTTATTTTCTATATTGATTACCAATATGCATTTCTCTGGAAATGTATAGAGTGATAACTATAAATTGAAATAAGTTCATATGGAAAATAATTGTATACAAAATATGCATTAAGAAATAAGTGAAAACTAAAATAGACTTATTTTTTATATGAATTACATTGCATATAGAAATATATTCATACATAAATAGGTTAATATATGTATTTATTTTTACTTATATAAAAATATCATATTTGCATATTCTCTATGCATTTATATATATTTGCAGTTATTTTCAATATAAGGTAAATATGTAATGTTGTTTATTATAGTGAAAATATAGAATATATATATGTTTCTAGTGAATAATATAAAATATATAGTGGTGATATATATAAATCTACCACATTAAAAAAATTATAACAGTATTGAAAAATGTTTTAAACTATTGATACTATAAAAAGTGTAAATTTTAATTCATTACTGAATATAAATGACACTATTCAACTGATATAGAAAGAGTGAAACTATGAAAGTTGTTAAATTTTTTGACTATTTATTTAATGTAATCTTTAATATTAATATTCAGAATGAAATTTTTTCAGATTCATATATTGTGACTGAATAATAGAATACCATTTATTAAAATGAAATATATTGATTTCACAAATTCAAATATGTAGTAATAGTACTGAACAACTCCTATTGAATAAACTATATTGACTAAATGAGAAAATATTATTTCAATCATAAAATAATGAAATTATCCAAATGATACTATAAAAAGGAAACTTCTATGCAGTAGACCTAGTTTTCATTAAGGAAACCAGCTTTCATTTATATGAAACATTGTCAACACAATGAAAATCATAAAATAATGGCTTATAATTCAATGTTTTTTTCTTATTATTAGTTTTTTGGATAGTACTACACCAGTCTTACAGATATATTGCGAATTATATTGAGTCTTGGTACTCACTATTCAAAAAATATAGCTTCCTCAAAGGGAACTATTTCAAACATGTCTTGTTATCATTAACTGAAACCAGAGATTTCATGTGAAGAATATCCCATATAAAATAAAATAAAATTTTAATATTGAAGAAACATTTACATAAATGAGTCATGAGAAGTCAATTTTAACTCTATAATAGACATTTACAACATAGATACATTTATCATTAAATCTAAGAAAGAACATAAAAGGTCTTACACAATTATTAAAATAAAAAATGTAATTAATATGGTAACTAGTTTTATTAATCGAGAAGACAAATAATCATTTCAATTATGATGTCCCAATCCTAAGTTAGTCAATAGTAACTAAACACAGTTAGACACACAACCTAAAGTGTTCCACCCCATACACTAGAGGATGCCAACTAGCATCAAGGTTCTATGGTCAGATAGTGGAGAGACTATACCCTCCTGATCAGAGTGTAGTACAATGGTATATTAATTTCAATAAATATAATAAACATATTAAATAACTGAATAGATAAAGCATAAACATCCATCATATCAATAACCAAGTAATCTCCTCCATCATTTTTATATAAAAATGATGATCATGGCATGATATACAAAATATAGAAAATACATGGAAGCATGCATTCAGCATAATACATGTATCAAAAGTGAAAAAAATACAAAAATGAAACTATCTTTAGATATCATAGTGGTCTATATCTCATCAATATTCTCCCCTTCTCCTATGAAATAGTCAGTAAAGAAATATCAAGCGGGATTTTCCCTTATCCCTACCTTCATCTATGAAGTCTATCCAGGTACACAACGGTGGATCGAACTGTGTTTGAGATAAAAATCAGTATGCCACCACCAACATTGACTATAATAATTCATGTCTCTTCTTATAAACTAAATCATTGTGTAGATATAATAGGATTACAAGTAATCATAATAGAAGTGATATTATCCAGTCAATCAAGACTCATTGTAATCAAGAAACTACATCATAAGGGATAATTTTAAAGCATGATAAGCATCTATAATGTTATACACCGTATAATCAAGCAAAAGGACATCATGGGGAAAGATAAAGGGAGTACAAATGTATAATGTGTCCATGTAAACAATATCCATGGATTATAAATTTCTATGGCATCCAATTATTCTAAGTAAATTAGGTATATTGATCCAAGTAGTAGAAAAGACCAAGGTATCATAGTAATTCTAGTAATTCAAGTAAATCATGTAAATCTGATCCAAGGAGTAGAAATGTCAAAGGCATCCTAATTGGTCATTGGATCAAAATATTATAAATGTTCAAGGAATCTTATAAAGTTAAGTAAATCGTATCTAATGTTTAGAAATTTCCAATGCAACCTAATAGTTCATCGGATCTAAATAGTATAAATGTCAATGTAATCATACAAAACCAAGTAAACTGGATCCAAGGAGTAGAAATGTCCAAGGAGTCCATATAAGCCAGGTCCTTGGAGTATAATCCTCCAAGTAATCTAAGTGGATCATTGATGCCATACCACAAACCCTCCATTATCATCTTAATAAAAAAGTCACATGTCCTAAACAATTTCATTAATCATTTGATCATTCCCTTCATAGTTATATACAATACAATGTATTACCCCTTTCATAACATTCATATACAAATGAAAAGATTCATTACAGTACATAAAACCTTTCACAATCTAGTTAATTATCACTTTTAACTCCACATAATAAAATCGAACTAAACTCACCCCAAAGGTGATATAATTATTTAAAAAGTAATGAACACACTCAATGGGTGATTTAGTTTTATGTTTACTACCTTTGACCATATATAAGGGTGTAACAGTTTGTATTAAATGTGAATTTATCATTTAAATCAAGGGATCATTAATTTTAAAAGCATCACGTGGATGGTCTAGCATTAGGAACAACAACAACAAGGTATAAACTACCAAAATTTGAGGGAAAAGGTAAAGACCACCTACCTTAATACCATAGAACACTCATCTAGTCTGAGCCCCCAATTGGTCCAAATTAGGAGAAAATAGATGAATATGTGAACACCCTGAAAATAGGTCACAATATCATACACCAAAATAGCATCGTCGATGGTGATATAAATTAAGGGAAGATGAAATCATATTAGATCTCTTTCCAATGAAAATAAAAAATGATAAGGTGAAGTCAAATCAGTGGTTGGATAATTATATAAAGTAAAATTTTAGCTTACGATTGAAAAGATATTCCAAATGGAGTAGAAAATATCCCCTAGAGGATGAAGAAAGTAAAATCAAGGTTATAAAGTTATAAGGGTAAATTGGGTTTTTCCCTCCTTTAAAACTATGTCACATGGTTTGGTAGCATAGTTAGACAAACATTGTTCCAAAGTTTCACCCATAACCACCTCAAGAGCCCCCTAGCATGGTCATTCTAAATAATAAGACAAATTACATGTATATCATGTGTTTTTTACTTAGTAAAAAAGTCTATACTAATCACATGAGCATTCACCATAGGTTATAGAGTTAGGAAAGACTGTGCAACACACTGTTGTGCATTTAAAACCCTGCACGGTTTACTACAGCTATGTGGACCATGATTAATGGTTTCTAATAGCTATGTGGACTATTATATTTTCTCTAAAGTCTCAGTCCTCGGGATCTATATAATCCCTAGACACCCATGATTGTTTTTTGAACCCACTAGGAACTCCCATAAGGATAAAACTGAAGAAAAAATAATAGAAATAAAATTGATCCATAACACCTATAAGAGATGGGTTCTTACAATATTCCCCCCTTAAAGTGATTTTCCTTAAATTTACCTTCCAAGGGTGTTCATTCATCATCTTAGAATAACTATGGTTATCAGTCATGTACATCGGCCTCCCACTCCCAAGTCATATCTTGTACACAACCATGTTTCCATAATATTCCTACTATAAGAACTAACTGGTGATAAGGAACCTTCATGTCTCGATAAAAAATACATATAGCATGATCCTTAAAGAATTAATCTGCCTCTAAATAAACCTCATCAGGATTTAGAATATATGATGAATAATAATGATATTAGTGTAGTTGATATTCATTGAATATGTTGTGTATGTTCTAATATCACTGAGGTAACTGCAACGGATATACTACCAGATCAAATCCCTCCATAATATCAAAGGGCCCAATATAATGAGGTAACATTTTCCCCCATTTTTGAATTCATCTATAACCCAGTCTAGAGAAAATTCATAAGAAAATATAACCTCCCACTACAAACTCTAGTGTTTGATGGAAATGATATTCATATGAATTCTATCTAGAGTGGTCTATAGACAACTACTTCCTAATAAGTTGAAACCTCTCTAATGTATCTTGAATGAGATGAGGACCTAGTAGTAGTACCTTTCAATCCTCTAACTAGCACAAGGGTGAACAAAATGGAATATCTTATAGGGCCTCATATGGATCCATATTTATGATCACTAAGAAGATATTAATATATGTTAACATGGAAATAGGAAATTGTTTCTCCCAAAAACCTCTGAAGTAAATGATTCATGGTTGAAGAACATCCCACAAAACCTATATTGTCCATTCAGACATACTGTCGGTCTATGGGTGATAGGATGTACTTATTAGTACCTATGAACCCAATTACCTTGGAAACCCCTATCAGAACCAAGATGTGAATCAATAATATCTATCTGATACGAAAGAAATTGAATCCCCATATTGGTGTAATATCACATGAATGTAGTACCTCTCGAGTTCATCCACTAATAAGTTCTCTCTAATAGGTATGAAATGTGCAACCTTTTTCAACTGGTCTACAATGATCCACACAATGTCACATCCCTAAGGTGACCTAGGAAATCTGATCAATAAATCCATGGTGATTTCATCCCATTTCCAATCAAGAATAAGAAATGGTAGTAAAATCCCCACTAGTCACCAGTGTTAAGAATTAACCTACCGACATGTATCACACCAAGAAACAAATCCACATATATCCCTTCTCGTCCCCATATACAAGTACTAGAAACATAAGTCATGCTAAATCTTGTAAAGGATGATTTTCACAACCCTTATCGATGCATGAGAAACTCTCATAAAATCCAACCAGACTTATATTGGAACCCAGATGCATCCATGAATGTACAAGATATCATTTTCATCAATGATCCAACCTGGAGGTGGATCATCACCTAGAATTCTCTCCGAAAGGAAAAAAGGCCTGAGAATATGTTAGCTTCCTCATCTTCACTTTCATCAGAAGTAAAGAGTTTTCTAATAAAGAGGTAATTATAGAATATTTGTGATGTTCATGAACCACTCTTTGTATCTCAAAAAATTGGTTGATAAGATTCCACTCAATACTGTCATCTGAAACACCTGTGTTTGAGTCCCTCATCTTAGATCATTGGCAACTACATTTTCATTTATAGGAATATAAGGAAGCTCAAAGAAAAAGGATTGTAGGTATTCAACCCACCTTTACTAATTTATATTCAAGCCATGTTTTGTAAATATATTCTTGAGAATTGTTTTGTCTGCTTACACCACAAAATAATCTCCCAATAAATATAACCTCAAATAGTGTAAGGAATGTACAAAATAAGCTATCATGTGGTCATTTTTTATTTAGTTACATTCACGTGGCATCTACTAATGAGACTCATATTCCATGACCCATTCCCCCTTCTTCAAAACTACTCCTAGCTAGATACTTGATGCATCATAGTAAATATAATAGCTCCTTCCAAGCCCTAGAATAATTAGGATCATCGTTGAATTCAATATTACTTTCCACTCATAATTTTTAGTCTTTTATGCTTCTAACCATGAGAAAATTTCACCCTTATGTTTTCAATACAATAATAGGTACTTCTAAGAGTGATAATCCCCATATGAAGTTCCAGTAATATCTAGCTTTCCCCAAGAAACTCTTTATATAATAAACATTATTTTCATTCTCCCATGAAACTGTAGCTCTCACCTTCTCTATGTCAATTGATACTCCTACCAATAAGATAATATGACCTAGAAAGTGAATCATATCCATTTAAAAGTGTGACATCATTTTGTTAGAATATAAATGATTATATCTTGGAGTATCTAATATGATATCAATATTTTTTCATGGTTGTGTCGAGTGTGAGAATACATTAAAATGTATTCCACGAATACCACCACAAATGAATTTATATATGGCTAAAAAAATGGTTCATCAGTTCCATGAAAATTGATAGCGCATTCGTGAGACCGAACATCATGACCAAATACTCATATAATCCATATCTACTATGAAATGTTGTTCGTGGTAAATTATATGTTCTAACATGCACATGATGACAACCTCATCTCATATCAATTTTTGAGAACAACCGAGATCCTTAGACATAGTCAAAAAGATCAATTATCTAAGGCAAATGATATCAGTTATTGATAGCAAATGATTCAATTTTCTATAACCCACATATAAATGAAGGTTTATATAAAAATTATTTTTGAAAAAATCATAACACACAATGTATAAGTATTGTGATTTACAAAACCCTTTTATTCAATGTCCTCTAGCAGCCACATGATCTCCATCAACTCAGTAGTATCCATCCTACAAGGAGTAATGGATACTTGGGTGCATCATGAAATTATCTCAATGGAGAACTCTTATAACGACCCAAAGTTTTTCAATGGAGAATTCCCTTCTTATATCTATGTCATAAAAACACAAAGTAATAAACTACTAAGTGAGAAGTGACCTTTAAACATAATTTTGTCACCCCTATGTTTGGAATTTTAAAAATCCAACATTCACGGTTGTGTTCAAGATAGTTTTTGGAGTCCAATGAAAAAAAATAATTTTTGGTGAATAGTAACCTACCCTTATGAATAGTAAACTACCCTTATGAATAGTAATATGACCCTTATAAATATTAAATACGAGTATCATTACCTATGAATAATAAAATAAAATTTAGACATCTTAGAAAGTGACAATTTGACCTTAGTAAACATTTTTGGTATTTTATAAGTCATACATAATTAATTATAATTAATTAATTAATTTAAAAGAATATTTATTTTCCTGAAAGATATTCACAAATTATTGAATCAAAGTCTAATAGTTTTTAGATTATTTTATAAGACCCTAAGTAATTTTTGAAAGAACTGCAAAATCAGTTTTAATTTTAAAAACTGTTTTTAAGTAAATTATGATTTTAATTAAATATTAAATTAATAATATTTAGGAAATTATTTTTGAAAAATGGAATTCATTTTTGGATTCTACATGTTGAAAATGTTTGGGGTAAAATTTTGGGATTTTTCTAAGATACTTGAATTTTTGATGAATAGTAGAATACATTAATTTATCATATAAATACATTTTAATTAAAACCCACTATTCCTGACATCACAAGAGATGTAAGCACCCAAATCCCGAATTCAAAAGTCTTATTTACTATTATTAGTCATCCATGACTCACTATTCCTTGTCTTATGTGAAATTAATAAACTAATCAATTTTATATTAAGGAAACCCCTCTCCCCTCCACTATAAAAGCCACCCTTCACTCCCTCTTTTCCTCACACCTCTCAAGCTCCAAGACTTCTCTAAACTCTGCCCAAAAACCTTCCCTATCCCCTCCCCCACTTCCAAGAGCTTCTGGTCTCATCAAAATACCAAGCTTAGGCATTTAAGGAGGTTCTTAAGAGGAGGATTCTAAAGGTAATTTCTCTCCCTCTTTTCCTTTAATTTCCTTTCAAGTTCAAGTTCCTTTCTTGATCTCTCCCTACGTATCTTCATCAAAATTGTTTTGTAACTCCAGTATTATACATATAATGTAATATTATTATTCTAATGTTATATTATATCACCCCACACCCATTCCCTCTTCCTTTTATTTTATTAAAGAGAACGTTGTTCATGTGGTGATAATTTCTCACCTTCAAAAAGCAACATGCGCTCTTCTTCCATTTATACCTTCAATCTGGTCATGAAACCATTTTTATGGTTGAACCAGAATTTTTTATATGTATTATGTTCTATTTTATGTTATGGAAATAACCTATGGCCATACTACTATGTGAAAAGTTAAAATGAGTTGGTTGTGATCCAAAAACCGCTCAAATTAGCCCAAATAATCTTCAATTAAATATTATCTAATGATTCGGGCACATGGATCTAATATAACTCATTATAAAATCATTCAAGATTTTTTCATATAATTAATTGCATGTAACATCAGTTCTGTATGTTTACCCATGATCTACCCAAACATCAAATTAAGAATACTAGTGGACCGCTCAAGAAAACAATGAAAACGAACATCCCCGATCAATGTTTTTAAACTCTATAAGTCATCCAAAGGAACATAATATGAAATAATTAAACCAGAATGAACCCTATTAATGTATAAAAGGTTCTGGAATTTCTAATTAGTGAATATAATGTCATTATACAGGACATTAAATAGAAGGAGGCAATCGAGTACAAGGTAAGGGGAAATCTTGAACCCAATTTTCTTCCTTCGGGTTCTCCCTCTTTCACTCCATTTTTTATATGGTTACTCCTCAAAGGTCTTTTGTTCATCATTTAATTTACTTTTCTGGGATATACATGTTTTTCATTGGTTTTTAAGTTCATCAAAATGTTTTCCAAAATAACTCTTCTTTCAAGATCTCACCTTTTACGTCTCATTCAAGGTTGATGGTTCTTATATCAAGAATGTTGTTCCCTCTTTCTTTTTGGAACCCAAAGCTTATGAATGTTTTATTATGAGATGAAACCCATTACTTTACATGGGTTATTTATATACATGTTTGATATGTGTTCTATGTGGCAAGCATGATAATGATAATGTTATGATGTGACGGGTGCGCCCGGAATTGTATAACGCAATATGAATGTTTAAATGTGATGGGTGCGCCCGGAATTATATAGCGCTCCAATGCATTGGGTAAAGTGATGAATCTCATTAGTAAATGTGAAATGATGCATGAAAATGATGCTAGCTTTGTTCACAAGTATGTGTGGTAGTTAACCACTAAGACATGATGTTTCATTTTTATGCTTTGCCACATTTCAAGTTTATTGTTTATGCTCCTCTCATGTTCAAGACCTTCTCCATGATTATTCTCACCCCATGCTATATTGTTCTTATCTATCTTCTTACTGGGATTTTAGCTCACCCCTTTTGATGTATATCCTCAGGTGGATACATGTACTAAGGAGAGGACAAGTGCTACTAAGAAGCTATAGAAGAAGAGCTTAAATGAATTTTTATGATTGATGTTGTAATTGTTATGTGTAGTCCTAGTTTTCCCATGACACTAAACCCCTGGATCCTCCATGTGTAATACTATTATGTTTTTTATCTTTTAAATGATGTAATAGTAATGTAAGAAAAGGTCGGGTCGCTATAGTTGGTATCAGAGGAAAGGTTTAGTTAATTTGGGAATTAGGATTAGTGAACCCTAAAGAAAACCTCTAGCATGAGACTAAGTACAAATATGCACAAAAGGATATTTACCTAGGGATCCCATATGTTATGTTTTTGGTATAATTGTTTAAAATGATAAGTTATTCATTAATTGTTTACTTATGTTTTGTTATAACCTTTTCTATTTTAGAAAATGGTGGGAACCAGGAGAAATCAGGCCAACAACTCTTGCGAATGCCAATGCAACGATTGCCCGAACGACATCCCCAATGATTTCGGAGGTGGAGTTCAAAACTTCATGGAGATGCTTACCCAATTATCCCGGGTTATGAATAATAACCATAATAATGGGGAACGTCCTCCTTCACCAAAGAGGGGGCAGCTAGCTATCGAATGTTTTATGCGGCAACGACCACCGACGTTTTGTGGATCTTCTGATCCACTAGTTGCGGAATAGTGGGTCACCTCCATGGAGAAGATCTTTTCTGTTCTTCACTATTCCGAGACAGAGAAGGTGACTCTAGTCGTTTATCTTCTTGATGGAGAAGTTGATCAATGGTGGGCTTTGATTAAGAACACCAAGCCAAGGGAGGAAATTGAAGAGATGGAATGGGAAGTCATTAAGATAATGTTTCTTAATAAGTACTTCCCAAGAACTCTTCACACGAAGATGGAGAGAGAATTCATAGAGCTCAAGCAAAAAGAAGGAGAATCTGTCACAACCTATGAAGCAAATTTCACAAGGCTCGCAAGGTATTCTTCGGGTTTTGTTATCAACAATGATAACAAAATTGATAGATTCTTTAGTGGATTAAAACCACATCTTCGAAAGGCACTTGCAATTCGAGACTTTGGGAGTTATGAATAAGTTGTTCGGTGTGCTCTCAAAGTGGAGATGGAGTTTGGAGAATGGTCCCATGTCTATGGTGATAAGAAAAGAAATATGGAGTTTCAAGCTAGTGGATCTAGTGATAAAGATGGGAAGAAAACACAACAACCCACATGCCAAAAATGTGGGAAGTTTCACAATGGGAACTGCCTCAAAGGGATGGGTAAATGCTTCAAGTGTGGGAAAGAAGGACACCTAGCTCACGAGTGTCGAAGAGACATGAAAAAGAAGGATAATGTAGCCGATTAAAGGAGAGAACCACTCGTGGTTCAATGCACCAATTGTAAGGAGCTAGGGAACTATTCAAACCAGTGCACTCAACCTCGAGCTCTCGAGGGTAATCAGCGCCAACAACCACCAAAGCCAAAGGAACAAGGGAAGGCTTATGCCATCAGTACTGCGGAGGTGGAACATGATAATGAAGTCGTACAAGGTACACTTTCTATTCACTCAAGAATGTCAAAATTCTTATTTGATTCTGGTTCTACGCATTCCTTTATATCTTGCAAGTTCACTAGAACTATAGAATCGAAGCCTCGAAACCTTGAAATAGAGATATCTGTAAAAGCACCAAGTGGTGTAATCATTGCAACCCAAGTGTTTGATTCTTCTCCTGTTGAAGTATGTGGGAAGATTCTTCCGGAAAATCTCGTAATACTTCCCTTGGTGGAATTCAACGCTATAATGGGAATGGATTGGCTCTCGTTATATAGAGCACATATCAACTCTCAGGAAAAGGAAATATATTTTCATATTCCGAACCATCCCATGCTCCTCTAAAAATGCAAGGAAGATCATGATTATCCTTTGAAAAATCGTTCAATGGTGTGGGTGATGATTCCCTATGAAGAAGCATACCTCCCCCAAATGTTTGAGTCAAAGGAAAGTTCCAACCTTGAGGAAATTCCCATCGTAAGGGAATACGACGATGTATTTCCCAAAGAGTTACCCGGAATTCCCTCGGATCGTGAGGTAGAGTTCTCAATTGAACTCATACCCAGAGCTACTCCTATCTCGAAGTGCCCCTATAGGATGCCTCCTATCGAACTGGAGGAGTTAAAGAAGCAATTGCAAGATCATCTGGACAAAGGGTTCATACGCCCTAGTGCATCACCTTGGGGTGCGCCAGTGCTCTTTGTGAAGAAGAAGGATGGAACCATGCGGATGTGTATCGATTACCAGGAACTCAACAAGATCACCATAAAGAACAAGTATCCTCTCCCAAGGATTGATGACTTGTTTGATCAGTTAAGAGGAGCTCAATACTTCTCAAAGGTGGATCTTCATTCTGGATATCATCAAGTAAAGGTGAAGAAGGAAGATATTCAGAAGACTGCCTTCCGTACAAGGTATGGGCACTATGAGTTTTTGGTGATTCCCTTCGGACATACTAATGCCCCTGAAATCTTCATGGATTTGATGAATATAGTCTTTAGACATTACCTCGACAAATTTCTGGTAGTGTTTATCAATGATATTCTCATCTACTCCAAGAGCAAGGAGGAACATGAAGAACATCTAAGACTTGTGTTGGCGACACTGAGAAAGGAGAAGTTGTAAGCCATGTTCAGAAAGTGTGACTTTTGGATGAATCAAGTCACATTCTTGGGACATGTGATCACAAGCGAGGGAATTTCTGTGGACCCTTCAATGACAAAGGCGATTGACGAATGGACCAGGCCCTCTAGTGTCACAGAAATTAGTATTTTTCTTGGATTATCTGGGTACTACTGACGTTTTGTGAGAAACTTCTCACGATTGTCAAGCCCGCTAACTAAGTTTACAAGGAAAGGGGTAAAGTATGTATGGACAGAAGAATGTGAGGGAAGCTTCAAGGAGCTAAAGAGAAGGCTGATCACTGCACCTGTACTCACACTACTGAAAAGTGGAGAAAGTTTTGTGATATACAGTGATCCTTCAATGAAAGGCTTGGGATGTGTACTCATGAAAAATGATAATGTGATAGCCTACGCCTCACGACAGTTGAAGATCCATGAGCAGAACTACCCGACGAATTATCTAGAGCTGGCAGCCGTGATTTTTACCTTGAAAATCTAGTGGCATTACCATTATGGTGAGAAGTGTGAAATATACACCGACCACAAGAGCCTAAAGTATATATTCACACAAAAGGAGCTCAACATGCGTCCAAAGAGATGGGTAGAGCTAATCAAGGATTACGATTGCTCTATTCACTATCATCCTGGAAAGGCGAACAAGGTAGCGGATGCTCTAAGCAGGAAAGAACCTTCTACTCTATCCATGTTGAGTATTGAGAAAGACCCTATCTTCATTGATATGCAAAGGATGGATTTGGGAATTGTAAGGGCAGGGGATACATACTACCTTTCCCAAATGATTGTGCAACCATCCATCCAACAGAATATTAAGGAAGCACAAAGGGATGATGTAGAGATACAAAAGAGGGTGAATTCAGTAAAGGAAGGGAAGCTGCAAGAGTTCCATATCGATGATGATGGTGTGATTCGGTTTGGAAGGCGGCTTTGTGTGCCTTCATCACCCAGAGTAAAGAAGGAGCTATTGGATAATGCACATAGCTCAACTTTCTCTATTCATCCTGGAAGTACCAAGATGTATCGTGATCTCCGAGAACACTTCTGGTGGGATAACATGAAGAAGGAGATTGCGGAATATATATCATGGTTCTTGGTATGTCAGCAAGTTAAAGCTGAGCGGAAAAAGTCCAAAGGTATGATGCAGCCATTGCCTATACCCATGTGGAAATGGGAAAATGTTACTATGGACTTTGTCACAGGTCTCCCGAAGACGTCAAGAGGAAATAATGCGATATGGGTTGTGGTTGATCGACTCACCAAGACTTCCCATTTTATCGCTATTCGGGAAGACCTCTCACTTGAACAACTTGAAAGGATATATGTGAAAGAATTAGTGAGATTGCACGGTGTTCCACTCTCGATTGTCTCTGCCCGTGATCCAAGGTTCACTTCTAAATTCTGGAGGATCCTTCAACATGCTTTGAGTGCTAAATTAAATCTTAGCACTGCCTATCACGCACAAAATGATGGCTAGTCTGAAAGGACTATCCAGACACTTGAAGATATGCTAAGATCCTGCTCTCATGAATTCAAAGGTGGTTGGGATCAACATCTCCCATTGGTTGAGTTCTCATATAACAATAGCTTCCACTCGAGTATTCAGATGGCTCCATAGGAAGATCTTTATGGGAAGTGATGTAGAACTCCAACCTGTTGGGATGAAGTTGGAGAATGAAAGCTACATGGTCCCAATCTTGTTCAAGAGATGACAGAGAAGGTTCAAGTCATCCAGAAACATATCAAAGCTGCTCAAATTCAGCAAAAGAGCTATACTGACAATCATCGAAGGGTCTTGTAGTTCAACGTTGGAGATAAAGTCTTCCTTCGAATATCTCCATGGAAGAGAGTCATGCGATTCAGGAAGAAAGGGAAGCTAAGCCCAAGGTACATTGGCCCCTTTGAGATCCTTGATCGTATAGGAGTCGTGGCCCATCGTCTGGCACTTCCACCGAATATGGCTCAAGTTCATGATGTGTTTCACGTATCACTACTGAGGAAGTACATTTCAGACCCCTCAAATGTACTAAACTCAGAGGTGGTACAGCTGGAAGATGATCTCTCCTATGAGGAGCAGCTGTTAAAAATTATGGACCGAAGGGATAAGGTTCTACGCAACAAGACAACCTGCCTTGTCAAAGTGTTGTGGAGGAACCAAAAGTTCGAGGAAGCAACCTGGGAACTGGAAGAGGCAATGAAGTAGAAGTACCCTCACCTGTTTGTGTAATGTGAAATTTCCGGGGCGAAATTTCCTAAGGGGGGAAGAATGTAACGACCCAAAGTTTTTCAATGGAAAATTCCCTTCTTATATCTATTTCATAAAAACACAAAGTAATGAACTACTAAGTGATAAGTGACCTTTAAACATAATTTTGTCACCCCAATGTTTGGAATTTTAAAAATCCAACATTCACGGTTGTGTTCAAGATAGTTTTTGGAGTCCAATGAAACAAAAATAATTTTTGGTGAATAGTAACCTACCCTTATGAATAGTAATATGAACCTTATAAATATTAAATAAGAGTATCATTACCTATGAATAATAAAATAAAATTTAGACATCTTAGAAAGTGACAATTTGACCTTAGTAAACATTTTTTGTATTTTATAAGTCATAAATAATTAATTATAATTAATTAATTAATTTAAAAGAATATTTATTTTCCAGAAATATATTCATAAATTATTGAATCAATGTCTAATAGTTTTTAGATAATTTTATAAGACCCTAAGTAATTTTTGAAAGAACTGCAAAATTAGTTTTAATTTTAAAAATTGTTTTTTAAGTAAATTATGATTTTAATTAAATATTAAATTAACAATATATAAAAAATTATTTTTGAAAAATGGACTTCATTTTTGGATTCTACACGTCGAAAAATGGTTGGGTGAAAATTTTGGGATTTTTCTGAGATACTTGAATTTTTTATGAATAGTAGAATACATTAATTTTTCATATAAATACATTTTAATTAAACCGACTATTCCTGACATCACAAGTGATGTAAGCACCCAAATCCCGAATTCAAAATTCTTATTTACTATTCTTAGTCATCCAAGACTCACTATTCCTTGACTTTGGTGAAATTAATAAACTAATCAATTTTATATTAAGGAAACCCCTCTCCCCTCCACTATAAAAGCCACCCTTCACTCACTCTTTTCCTCACACCTCTCAAGCTCCAAGTCTTCTCTAAACTCTGACAAAACACCTTCCCTATCCCCT
Organism: Viscum album; assembly: GCA_963277665.1. Classification (NCBI taxonomy): domain Eukaryota; kingdom Viridiplantae; phylum Streptophyta; class Magnoliopsida; order Santalales; family Viscaceae; genus Viscum; species Viscum album. Next base: position 1,517,629,558 of record OY728163.1, read on the forward strand.
CCCCCACGTCCAAGAGCTTATTGTATCATCAAAATACCAAGCTTAGGCCTTTAAAGAGGTTCTTAAGAGGAGGATTCTAAAGGTAATTTCTCTCCCTCTTCTCCTCTAATTTCCTTTCAAGTTCAAGTTCCTTTCTTGATCTCTCCCTACATATCTTCATCAAAATTGTTTTGTAACTCCAGTATTATACATATAATGTAATCTTATTATTCTAATGTTATATTATATCACCCCACACCCTTTCCCTCTTCCTTTTATTTTATTAAAGAGAATGTTGTTCTTGTGGTGATAATTTATCACCTTCAAAAAACAACATGCGCTCTTCTTCCATTTATACCTTAAATATGGTCATGAAACCATTTTTATGGTTGATCCAGAATTTTTTATATGTATTATGTTCTATTTTAAATTCTGGAAATAACTTATGGCCATACTACTAAGTTAAAAGTTAAAATGAGTTAGTTGTGATCCAAAAACCGCTCAAATTAGCCCAATTCATCTTCATTTAATTCTTATATAATGATTCGGCCACATGGATCTAATATAAATCACTATAAAATCATTCAAGCTTCTTTAATATCATTAATTACATGTAATATCAATTCTGGATGTTTACCCATGATCTACCCAAACATCAAATTAAGAATACAAGTGGACCGCTCAAGAAAACCATGAAAACGAACATCCCCGATCAATGTTTTTAAACTCTATAAGTCATCCAAAGGAACATAATATGAAATAATGAAACCAGAATGAACGCTATTAATGTATAAAAGGTTCTGGAATTTATAATTAATGAATATAATTTCATTATACAGGACATTAAATAGAAGGAGGCATTCGAGTACAAGGTAAGGGGAAATCTCAAACCCAATTTTCTTCCTTCGGGTTCTCCCTCTTTCATTCCATTTTTGATATGGTTACACCTAAAAGGTATTTTTTTCATCATTTCCTTTACATTTCTGGGATATACATGTTTTTCATTGGTTTTTATGTTCATCAAAATGTTTTCCAAAATGACTCTTCTTTCAAGATCTCACCTTTTACGTCTCATTCAAGGTTGATGGTTCTTATATCAAGTATGTTGTTCCCTATTTCTTTTGGGAACCCAAAGATTATGAATGTGTTATTATGAGATGAAACCCATTCCTTTCCATGGGTTATTTATGTACATGTTTGATATGTGTTCTATGTGTAAAGCATGATAATGATAATATTATGATGTGATGGGTGCGCCCGGAATTATATAGCGCAATATGAATGTTTAAATTTGATGGGTGAAACCAAAATTATATAGCGCTCCAATGCATTGGGTAAAGTGATGAATCTCATGAGTAAATGTGAAATGATGCATTAACATGATGCTAGATTTTTTCACAAGTATGTGTGGTAGTTAACCACTAAGACATGATGTTTCATTTTTATGCTTTGCCACATTTCATGTTTATTGTTTATGCTCCCCTCATGTTCAAGATCTTCTCCATGATTATACTCACCCATGATATATTGTTCTTATCTATCCTCTTACTGGGCTTTTATCTCACCCCTTTTGATGTATATCCTCAGGTGGCTACATGTACTAGGGTGAGGAAAAGTGCTACTAAGAAGCTATAGAAGAAGAGCTTAAATGAATTTTTATGATTGATGTTGTAATTGTTATGTGTAGTCCTAGTTTTCCCAAGACACTAAACCCATGGATCCACTATGTTTAATACTATTATGTTGTTTATCTTTAAAATGATGTAATATTAATGTAAGAAAAGTTCGGGTCTCTATAACTCTACCTCTCTCTCAGAAGGTGACCCTAAAAATTAACCGAGAAAATGTCTCTAAAATAATCAACTAGTATAGGTAAATCCACTCAACATGTCCCTTATTCATCTAGATATAAGATACCAATCTGAGTTGTCATCCTGCCCAGCCCACGATGCTCAAGTCTAGATCGGATCACATGGAATTCACTTTCACCTTTATCCCTATGGTGATGTAAAAGTCACCCTTCAAGGATAGAATTAAATGTAAGAATGATAGTGAACCAAAAAGTCCATCTTAATAATATTTTCAATCTCTATCATCTCAAGGAAAAAGTTGTACCATATAAATCGAAACCCACCTATCTCAAGGGGGAACTCCCTACACTGGTGCACACTCTTCAATCAAATCACTAATAGAGTATCAAGTGTCATCATCCCAAAGGAAAACTGAACATTAAGGGCCAGAATCTCCACAATAGGCACATATGAGAAGGACTGAGAAGCACCTGTATCGAAAGGAGTAAAATCTAACATAAATTCTACCAAAACATTACATATCATCATAGATGGTTTGGCACTACAATCCTTATATATTGTTTGTACTGTAGAAATCAACCTTGATCTATGTCCCTTAGATATTTCTTGAATACTCTAAAAAAGTACACTCGATTAGCACTAAAAATCCAGTGTCCCTATACCTAAACAATGACCACTACCTCAGCTTGATCAGTTGGACATACTCTAGCTCCTTTCCCAATGAGAAGCTTCTGATCCCACTCTTGAATATAGAGTCAGTGCAAACTATCTCTCACTAGATGTTGGTGGAAAGGTCCTAACAAACCACTATAAATAACTCTTCCTACTACAAGATCCACACTCTACTGGGTTTTTATCACACATTCACTTCATTTTACCCTTCCTCCCACACTATTGATAGAAAATAGAACTATGACCAGTCATGCTTGGGTAGGTATTCCCCTAAGGAGTGGCATGAAAGTGCCATTTCCTTCCACATGATATTTAACCACATCATCTAGAATCCATACTACTCTAATATTTTCCCCCATCATTTCTCAAGTTCAATTCAATAATAAGAACTTGATTTAATATTTAAGATATAGTGAATAGTTGAATGATATTCACCAGTGATTCGATGTCAAACCGAATACCAACCTCAAATCAACAAACTTGAGATAACTCATCACTTTTATAGACAGTTTTGAAATGATGGAGCTCTATAGAACATGCATAATAGTAAATGAAAGATAATGTGATCAACACTAATTTCATAACATACCTAGTGCTATAGGACCTCAATGTCTTGGGATAACAAGTCATAGATGATCATTTGAAAATACCTCTAGGCAATATCACGATGGAAATCCATCTGAGTAACAACACCACACCATCCTGTAGTATAATCTCATAACATATACATAGAGAGACTCACTCTCCTCTTGGGAGGTTCCTCGAGGATCTCTAAAATCAATAGGATGGACTCTATCCATGACTCTACAATATATAGTCTTTCATCCCTCAGAAGCTTGGGAGGATGCTACTGCTAGAACTCACTTGTTAACTCTTTCATAATCGATGCTGGTTTGAGGGCTCCCTAAATGGTCAATATAATGTGTTGGATACCATCTAGAAACATTGAATTATTTCCCATATCAGGTATAATAATCAGTGCCGCAAGAGGCACTACTTGAGATTTTACTAGTGACCCAAGGCACACCACCTCTAGAGCATGGTAATCTCTATCCTCCGGGTGCACAACTAGAGGCATTCATTGTGGAATGTCTCTAGAAATTCCAAACACGTGCATTAATACAAGATTTGGTAACAAAAATATTACATATATACAAGAAGGATAGGCATAAAACTTCTTAAACATAGGTCACAATCCTCTTCATACTCCAAAATCATGGTTTGGACAACATACAGATTATAAGGAAATCAAGATACACTACCTACTACCCAATACTAAGGTAAGGTTAGGGTCAATTTCAAAACTATAATATTGAGGTCTTGGTATATATAGTGTCAATTTTAATTTATATATGAAAACAAAATTTAAATTGATATTGTAATCCCTAGTTAACAGTGGCCATTTAATTTTTGATTTCAATTTCATTTAAATTTCATTCTAGTTTATATAGAAATTATATTAACAGTTTTTGAAAAATATGAATCACCACTTACAATTCATAAGGCCCCATACAGCTTATAAATTTATGTCTTTTAACCACTTAATCACAACCACTTATTTATCAAGTCCCTTCTAAAAATGATAGCATAATTCCATGGATATAAAACCAAAAGAACCTAAAATTCACTAAGAAATATGAACATTAAGTAAACATGGAATGTCATAATGCATGAAATATAAATACAAAGTGCTTATGATGATGAATGATGTAATATTTCCAAGTCATACCAATAAAAGTGTAAAAATAAATAATAAAAAGGAACATCATACATAAAGTACCTCACACAATGGTGAAATCAAGGAAACAATAGTAAGGACAATCCATAATAACATGTTCCATCCAAGGTAATTTTTATTTTCACTATACATGGGTAATATACTTCTAAGAATAAGATCACAACCAAATCCTGAAACATTCTTAATAACCTATTTAAAATTCCCAATGTTTAGGACAAAATAAAATAAATTTATATGACACCACTTTCTATAATCAAGATACTAAATAACAAGGGCTAACTGTAAAGCATGATAACCATCAAAAATAATTTCTTCCTTGTAATCAAGCAGCAAGCCTACGTTAGCCTAGATCTAAGGAGTATAAATGTCCAAGGCATCCAAGTAAACATGATCCATGGATTAGAAATTTTCATATCATCGAAGTATCCTAAGTAAAACAGGTAAACCATATCCAAGGAGTAGAAAATTACAAGGCATTATAATATGTTAATTATGTCAATTAAATATGATAAAATGAGTATAAATATCTAAAGAATCCTAATAGGTCATTAGATATTATAAGTATTAAAGTTCCTGGAATACTAGAAAGTCAATTAAATCAGATATCAAGGGTAGAAATGTCCATGGAATCTTAATAGGTCATCGTATTTGAGGAGTATAATTTTCCAAGACATCCTACCAATTTATGTAAATTATATCCAATGAGTATGAATGTTCATGGAATTTGATTAATCATGATCCCTAGTGTAGAAATGTCAATGTCATCGATGTTGGGTTTCAGTGCCATACCATAAACCATCAATTATAACCATAACAAATACATTCACCATTCCAAAACCATTTCAGTAATCAATTCATTAATCCCTTCATAATCCTATACAGGCTAGGTGATTATCCTTATCACACATTTCATATAAAAATGATAAGGTTCTTTAAGGTGCTTGGAACATTTAACAATCCAGTTCATTTTCACTTTTAATTCCCCATAATAATAACTAACTCAACTCTCCCAAAAGGTGACAAACTCATGGAAAAAGGAAATAAATCACGTCATGGGTGGTTCATGTTGAGTTAAACAACCAACAAACATATATAATGGTTTCATGACATGTCTTAAACATACATTTGTCATTTAACTCGAGGGATCATTAATATAAAAAGAAACACGTATAAGGATTGTCATGAAACACAACAAAAATACTGTTTAAACTACCAAAATTTGAGGGAAATGGTATATACCACCTAGCTTAAACTTGTATAAGAAAACTCACCCACTCATAGCCTCCGATTTTGTTCAAATCAGTGGAAAATAAAAGAATAGACGAATTACTAGAAAAAAAGGGCATAAGATTCTATGCTAAAATATCATCATTGACAGAAATATAAACTAAAGGATTAAGGTAACAAATTAGATCTCTTACTAGTGGAAATCCATCATGACATGTGGATGTTGAATCAGAGTTCATATGACAAAACAACACCAAATCCTAGGTTATTCTTGAGGAGATATTCTAAATAGTGAATAATTTGTCCATTTTAGGAGGAAGAAGTGAAAATGGGTGTTATAAGGTGGTAAGGGAGAAATGGTGTTTCCTCCCCTTTAAAATAGGGTCAAATAGTATTGCCTCATGATTGGCCAAACCATGTGCCAACAATGAACCTAACACTACCTCAAGACCCACTTGCAAGGTCATGAAAAATGGTTAGACAAACCATTGGTCAATCATGCATTTTCCCTTTGTTAAAAATTTTAGAAGAATAACATGTGCATAATGTCTGGGATTTATAGTTTGGAAAACTATGTGGCCTGATGCTATTCATTGAACACCCTCTATGGTTTACTCTAATCATGTGTACTGGGTAGTATGTTTTCTAATAACCATGTTTCTAAGATATGTTTCTCCAATGTTTTGGGATTTAATCTCTATATAATCCCTGAACACCCACATTTCCTCTATGACATCATTAGGAACTCCCATAAGGATAACATTGAAAAATAATTAACAAAAATAAAATAATTACATACCTCGTTGAAAATATGGGTTATTACATTAATCACTAAAAATAATTCAATTAATATAAAATTCAGGACTAGTGAAAAAATTTATCACTTTGTTTTATAGAAGTACCTTATTAAAATATATGTACACACATAAAACCTTTAGATGATATTATTTTTTAAATTTCAAGTGAATTCAATATTTAAAACTACTTTCAATATATTACCATTAAAATCCTAACCCCTTAGTAGCATGGTATGAAACCAAATTGGATGATTATATGTATCTTGATATCCAATCTAAATTTAATATGCTAGTTTCCACAATTCCACATTCAAAAATTTTAATGTGGTATTAATGATAATTGAAATTGTTTAGAAGATAAAAATGAATGGTTATAAATCTTTCCTTGGAAATAAAAGAAATAAATAATAATATAAATAAAAATTTAAATCCATTCTCAAATAAAATTATCTACCCATGATGATGAATCATACATATGTGCTTTTTCTTTTGATTAATTATTTGGACTAATGCCTCCATATCATTATTTTCTCATTAATAAATATCTTCTCTTGTTTGATGTTTTTACTATTCCAAAAATCTAATGATATGGTGGTGAAAAATCATTCCTCAATGCATTCAATGATATAATGAAAATATGAAATTGTTTTTTGAAAATTTTTGATATAAAAAACATTCAAATATACAAAAAAATCAGTATAACTTTACATCATAAAAAAGGATTCCTAATGTGAAAATAATTGTTTTTAATATGATAGATGGGAAATATGAGTTGTGAATTTTTATATATATAAGATTCCATCATCTGTACCCCCGTCTAAAGGATATATTTGTCATTTTTCATGTCTTCTACCATAAAAAACCATGTATAATTTCCACATGAAATTTTAAAGTCTTATGAGTTCAAATAAATGGTTATGTAAGGATTAAACTATAGTATATTTTATGACAATAGATTTAACTAGGGTTGTTGGAAACTAGTACTGATTAGACATATCCATTATAAAAATGTATTCAAATCCTTTTAATATGGGTAGATAATAAAAAAAATTAAACATTTAATATAATAAATTTAAATATAAATTTAATATAAGTAATGAAAAAATTATAATAGTTTCCCACTTAAAAAAGGAAAATTATGAGAGGATAGAAATTATTTTATGTAAAAATTTTATTTTAGAAAGAAACATTTAGTATAAAAACCTATATCAACATAATCAAATATGCAATAAGAATACCCTACAACTAACTTTAAATAGATTTATAATAATAGTTCCCTATAACAAACCCTGAATTGTTATACAGAGGTCATAGATTTATACTATTATTTATTGTAAATAATTAAAAGTAATTTAAATTTTATTAAGAGACAAACATGTTGATAAAACTAATATTTTAAATTTCAAATAAAATAATATCATAAAAATAAAAAATATCCCTCATTTTCATTCTAGTAATAATACCATTAACAAGCACAAGATAGTCAAAATCACATATCTCATGTCTAATATAGGAATTTAGTTATAGGTATTGTTATCTTGTCCCCTCAGTAAAATCCCACATTCCATCACAACATTGATGAACATAGTCATGAAAGTGAAATGAATGTTCTGAAATGATAGTAACAATGTTGAAAAGAAGGTCTCTATGTTTGTAAAGGTGTCAGGAAATAAATGTATCAGGTTTTACCAAAAAAATAAATATTATAGAGTACTTTTCTAAGATGTGATGATTTAATATTTCATTAATGAATTCATATAGGACATCTTCATTTAGGGTGGGAGTAAAAAATAGAACATTATTTCAAATACATGTTGGATACACCAAGAAGAAAAATAATTTAGAGGAATTTTTTTAAAGAATGATATTTCCCTGTAAGGGATATAATATGTAAATATAATGACAGTAAATATTAAAAAATTTAGAAATCATCATATTTCTTATTTATTAAACCTAGGATAATTAAAATTTATTGTAATACATATAAAACACAAGAAAATTATAATTGAATAAAAATTGTAAACTATTAGATTTCAGAAACATATAGTTCTAAAATATGGATGAAATGGATGAACTCAATGAATTAAAATGTGCATCAAGTATGATATTTAAATTCAAAATGGATATATATTCTTTAAAAAAGATGAAACCAATAATGTTTTTGTAGTACGATAAATTTTTATAAAATATGATTATGTTGAAAATTCATATATATTATACAAAATGTAAATGGGATATAATGATCAGTTTTTATATAAAAAGAATATATTTTTAATGCATATAGATTATGCACAGATGGAATAGTTACTTGTCCAATAATGAAAGAGAACTTATCACAACAATACAATTGCGAGGTATAAATGTTTTTTAGTAGCCATTGTGAATATGGAACCAATTTTAGAGCAAAATAAAGAGACTATAAGATCATATATATTATAAAAATTTGAAAAAATGGGGGTAGGGGAATATTGAATCCATTAGTGTGTATATAATATGATCATAGAGGAAATTCAAATTGATTATTCACAAATTGAAAAGTTTCCAGTTCGGTGATGAATGGAAACTATTATTACTCGACCAATTATGAAGTATAAATGTTTTTTAATGGGGTCAGTGAATGTTGAATCCACTGAAGAGATGATTAAAGATACTTTAAGATCTCATCATTACTACAAACATAAACGGCATTAAACTGAAAGTGAATTATAAATTTATATAATCTAAAAATTATTTAAACTATAAATTCATTACAAATATACGGTAAAAGAGAGAATAAAGAATATTATTTACTTTAAAACATTGGATTCATTACATCAACATTGGGTATTTTGTTAATAAGGACTGCATCCAATAGATGAACATAAAATACGGGAGAAAATTTAAATGAATATAAAATAAAGCTAGAAACATAAAAATTAATTGTATTTGAATAAACATAAATGATATAAAAAATGAATTCAGTCCAAACCTGTATTTGATTGGTTGAAAGTTGTTCCATGTTTGTCTTCATATGATAAGGAGAGTGTAATGTGATATAATAGAGATCCATAGCCAAGAATAATACTTGAATAGGATTCCTCATAAAGTTGATATCCAAATCGAATAATAAGACTAAGTAACTAATTCAAAACATTGAGTAAAAAATTATAAAAGTAAATAATTATCAAGACACATTAAATAGTAAATAACGAATTACAATAGAAAACTTCAAAATCAATAAATACATAAGAAATTGAAATTATTATAATAGTTATAGTAATTAAATTTTAGTCTAATGCAGATGAAAAACACAGTTATGAATAGTTCATGAAAAACCTTATTTTTCCTAGTACTATAAATATAGTTTCAAATAGCTAAATTTAAGTAGAACCTAAATATCATGGCTTTTACAATAGAAAACTGAAACCATGAATAGTACTGAGTAAGCAATTCAAAATATTCAATAAAAAATTAGAAATTAAACAACTATCATGTAACAATATATTTTTATATTATGTAATAATGATATTCTAATATTCTAATATATATTTAGAATATAATTATATATATTGAAATATATTCTGAAGATATATATTCTGAGTTTGACATGAAAATTTAGAATTTATATTCTATAATCAGAATGTATTTTAGAATAAATTATATTCAAATATGACAAAATATATATCATAATATAAAAGAAAAAAATCATGTAAAATATTAAAAAAAAAATTTGATAATAAGGTTTTCATTCTGATAATGATTTTGAGATAATTATGTTTTGAGGTAAATAAAATAATTTGCTCAATGATAAATATGTTTCTTTGTTTATCTAAAAAATATATAAAATTTCATTAGAGAAAAATAAAAAATGTCATAAATGGGATGTATGTTCTTCTCTATTTTTGAAAATCCATAAAAAATATTTCAAATAAATGAAAATAAATTGAATAACATTGAATGGATTTTTGTTCCTTTTTAGGGACCATACATAACATTACTCTTCAGGATCAAGTGATGTGATAGAATATAGAAATAAAAGGCGCCTGATGTCAAAGATCTATGATTACATTATGCCACATTGAAAAACATGATTCCTTAATATTCAAATTTAGATAAAACTAAACAACATTTAATAGAGTAGTAATAAAACATACTTTATTTGAAAAGATCACACATCAGCAAGTAATAAAACATATTTAGGAACATAAAACAGACATCATAAATCCAAAATTTAATGAAAATATATTCGATATCAAAAGGCCATAATTTTATATGGAAACAAATATTTCAAGAACCTTTTATCTCATTTAGAAACTTTTACTAAATATGTTAGATGAACTACATCCATAGAGAGTGACTAGAAGAAATACCCCCAAAAAACATAAAAAAAGTTCTAGAAGAATTTAAATCAAGATCTACCAATCCAATGTAATAATATGACTTTGTTTTGAGTTATTGAGGTAATAATTTAGGTGAAACCATGAATTGGGATTCTTAGAGAAACATCTAATCTCTTTAGAGAAGACTGATTCCAGTTCACTGTGATAGATCAGTGATAGGGAGAGAATAAAATGGAACTGATAACATAAGATTTATTATCCAGTAGTAGATCATGATTCATGAAACTAATTTATTACAAATTAATTCACTATATTTTATCCAATCGGTATATATTTATCGGAGGAGAGTGATTAAAAACATACCATGAGTTCAATTTCGATTGAGAATCTAAAGTTTCTAGATGGTTCTAGATTCACTTATCTTAGGGGAAGGACAAACCATAGATTAGGGAAGAAAAATGAAAAGAGGAGTCATAGATAAATTATAGAAGTGGGAAGGGTGTGTTTTAGGAGGAAATAGGGAATAGAAGAGGTAAGGGATGGAGGAAAGGGCGGTATATGGGATTGATGGAAGCATTTGGTATTACAACCCTGCTTTTATTACAAACATTAACATGATTTATTACATAAAAAATCCCTTGATACAACAAAGAAGATTGAGAGGTTTAGTGTCTTTGGGGATTAGGATCGTTACATTAAAACTTAAAACATGAAATACAACACCTTTATTGAAAACTTCATTTACATGACCACTACATTCCTTCGTACTTAGCATTTTATGGGATAACCTGAGGACATGCATAAGAAAAAGGTGAGCTATAAAGCCCAGTAAGGGAGTACACACGGAATAACATGAGGAGTACAATACATGTTAGACAATAGGCCTATCAATAGAGTATAAGAAAAACATTAACATAAAGTCATGATAAAGCATGATAACCATAACATGTAAATGTGGCAACAACACTTAACATGGAATTAGCATGAGACAAGGCTCATTGCACATGGAGAATGAGTAAATCCTCATTGCACATAAATCACAAGTAAACCCTAATTTCACTTTAATTAGCATCAGTCAACACTCATTGCACATGACGTATCATGATATTATACTTTACCCAATGCATTGGATAATTATAAGGGTGCACCCTTCTTAAACATTTCATTTCATGCATAAGTGTGCCACATGGATCATAAAACATTGATTCATAAAACATAATAATTTATTCCACGATAAAGGAATGTGGAATTCATACATGAAACTTTATGATAAATAAGTAATTGGGCATAAAGGTGAATACCCGTTATGGTGAAACGGGCATGGTATTCACTACACAATGGCATTGGCTTAGAAAATCAATGTGATTTCGGCAGCATAACGGCGTGACATAAGAATTCATAAAAATAGTTGATAAGAGAGAAAGGGGTTCCTCATCATATTTACATGTAATTGACAGTAAGGAGGTCATATAGATACATGTTCCAACAATTGTAATGTAATTTAGATTCCTGATACAAAATTATTGCTTCAATGTAAAAGAGGAGAGAGAAGTTCCTTTCGGAATTTCTGCATAGTAACGGGTGTACATGGGAGGCATTTAATGAGAGATAAAGGGTCTCCCATCATTCAAACATAAAGAGGTAAGTATGAGGGAGGTGAAAACCATAATCCAACATTCATAAATGAAATTAAAAGGTAAAAACAACTTAAAGAAAATTGGACAAAAATGAGAAAGGATGAAAAAAACCCTTACTTGGAAGTGTGCTTCCAATGGCTAGAGAGAGGCTTGTGGGAGGCTTCTTGGGAGCTTGGGGCACCTTGGGAGGATTATAGAGAGAGTAGGGCAGAGTTTGGACGAATTCCAAAGGCTTTGAGTGAGGAGGAAGTGGGAGCTTGGGCGGGTTTATATAGGAAAGGTGAGGGAATTCTTTATTATTAAGGTTTGGGACCCCATATATTATATTAATCAAAACCACAAACCATCCCCTGGTTTTTCCCAATGGTTTTTGGATAATGGAAGAGGAAAAAAATATTTTATAAGGCCAAAGTCCTAACTTCTTAAAATAATAGGGATGCTTATGTGGAGGTGAGTCACACTCACATGGAAAATAATTTAAAAAGACAAGGTGTTTAATAAGTCTTGAGGGGTCCATTAATGCTTTTAAAAGTACTCCAAAGAAACCCAAAATTACATTATTTTAATTGTAAAACATCTATTGGCCGATCATAAAGATTATATTTTTCTATTTCATCACTATTGGGTCATTATGATGACATAAAACACATTATATATTTAAATAGTATTTAATTTTTACTCAAAAATTTGATTTTCTCAGAAAATTATGAAAAATTCACCATTGGACAATTTTGACATCCTGATTCTCAAAATAATATTTATTTTATCTAAATAATTTTCTAAATATTTTAATTTTCACTTTTAAAATAAAAACCTATATTTGTCGAAAATTCACGGGTTTTGACAAAAATGGCTTTCAAACATTAATAAATATTATAATTGCATTCATACAATTATATGATCATTTATATATAATAAAATTAGTCTAATAATAATAATAATATTTTATTAAAATATTAATTAATTCAAAAATCCCTTAATTTAATAAAATAGATTTCATAATTAAATAATAACTAAAAACACCATTTGTACTTTAAAAACTATTTACAATGTATTAATAATGAAAATAAATTATATTCATTATTATATACAAAAATAATGTACATGAACATAGTACTATCGATTAGTTACATAACCCCTTAAAACAGCCGCATAAGACCTAAGGGTGAGGTGTGTGATGGTGACAGACTCTTGGGGTGGCTCAGATAACATCGCTCGAGTGGTAATTTCTATCAACTTCCACATTTCCTGTAGATGATCCCGTTCGAGCTTGACATGATGAAGCTCAGCTTGGGCTTGGTCAAGAGAAAATCCCAAGGATGCCACCTCTTTTCTGAGCTCCGACAAATGGGATTCATATAGAGCAATTCTAATGGATGAGGCCATCACTTATTTTGTCTGAGTAAATATGGATTTGTTAAGGCCCTGTATTTATACTAATCATGTGATCACTATTCAACAACTATATTAGCAACGGTAATAATTATTAACATAAAACCAATGAAGTTGAAATTTTACATAAACATAAAAAGACATTTAATTAGATCAAGATGGATTTCCATTAATGAAATTTTGGGTCGTTACAATATTCCCCCATTAAGAAATTTCTCCCTAGAAATTTTCCTTTTCCCACACTAAAACAGATGTGGGAAACTCAGATTCATCCCTTCCTCTGATTCCCAAGTCGCTTCTTCAATCTTGTGGTTTCTCCACAACACCTTGATGAGGGGCATTGTCTTATTTTGTAGAACTTTGTCTCCATGATCTATGATCTTCACTGGTTTATCCTCATAATAAAGATCATCTTCCCATTGTACCTCCTCAGAAGAGTGTACTTGTGAAGGGTCCGGTATGTACTTCCTTAAGAGGGATACATGAAAGACATCATGTACTTTGGCCATAGTAGGCGGAAGTTCTAGTCAATAGGCCACCACCCCGACATGATCAAGAATCTCGAAGGGGCCGATGTACCTTGGACTTAACTTCCCTTTCATTCCAAACCTCATGACTTTCTTCCATGGAGATATGCGTAGAAAAACCATGTCTCTACCTTTAAACTCAATGTATCATCGACGATTATCTACATAACACTTCTGTCGACTTTGGGCTGCCTTGATATGCTACTGAATGGTTTTCACCTTCTCTACCATTTCCTTGACCATTTCTGGTCCACGCAGCTTACAATCACCAACCTCATCCCAACATGCCGGTGTTCTGCACCTTTTCCCATACAGGGCTTCATATGGTGCCATTTGGATGCTCGAGTGGAAACTGTTATTATATGAGAACCCGACCAGAGGAAGATATTGATCCCATACTCCTTTAAAGTCCATTGAGCATGCTCTCAACATATCCTCAAGTGTTTGGATAGTCTTCTCGGATTGGCCATCAGTTTGAGGATGATAGGCCATACTAAAGTCCAGTTCAGTATTCAGAGCATGTTGAAGACTCTTCCAAAACTTATAGGTGACTCTTGGATCTCGGTCAGACACAATAGATAGTGGTACTCCATGCAACCTTTACACTTCTCTGATATATATATGTTCCAATTGATCCAATGAGAAATCCTCCTGAATAGCAATGAAGTGTGCAGTCTTTGTAAGACGATCCACAACAACCCAGATCGCATTGTTGCCTTTGGATGTCCTCGGAAGTCCGGTGACAAAGTCCATGGTGATGTTCTACCTTTTCCATTCTGGTATAGGAAATGGTTGCATCATCCCCTTAGACTTCTGCCCCTCTGCCTTCACTTGCTGGCACACCAGGCACTTTGATGTATATTTAGTGATCTCATTCATCATATTATCCCACCAAAAGTTTTCTCAGAGATCTTGATACATCATTGTGATCCCTGGGTTAATAGAGAAATTTCAACTATGTGCATCATCCAAAAGTTCCTTCTTCTGCTCCAGACTTGATGGAACATATAGTCTTTTCTCAAACCACACAATTCCTTATTCATTATCATTAAACTCTGAGGATTTCCCTTTTTCGATAGCTTCCACTTTTTCTTGAATTCCAACATCATCCTTTTGAGCATCCTTTAACATTTCCAAAAGATACGGTTGAGCAATTATTTGTTAATGGATTTATTATTTTCCCTTCTCTATGATTCCCATTCCCATTTCATCATGTCTAAGAAGATTGGATCCTTCTCAATTCTCATAATTGATAGAATCGATGGATCCTTTCTACATAGGGCATCTTCCACCTTGTTTGTTTTCCCAGGGTGGTAATGGATTGAACAGTATTAATACATAATGAGCTCTATCCATATTCTCTGGTGCTTATTAATCTCTTTCTGTGTGAATATATATTTAAGACTCTTGTGGTCAGTATGTATCTCACATTTCTCCCCATAGATATAATGCTGCCAGATTTTCATGGTATAGATCACCGCTGCCAACTCCAGATCATGCGTTGGATAGTTTCGCTCATGGATTTTCAACGGCCTTGAGGCATAGGATATCACTTTATCATTTTTCATCAGAACACAGCCTAATCCTTTCTTTGAAGCATCACTGAATACCGCAAAAACTTCTCCACTTGTGGGTAAAGTGAGCAAGGGCGCAGTGATAAGCCTTCTTTTCAACTCCTTGAAGCATTATTCGCATTCATCACTCCAATAAAACTTTACTCCCATTCGTGTTATCTTGGTAAGAGGGTTGGACAGTCATGAGAAATTTCTCACAAATCATCGATAATGTCCAGCTAACCCCAAGAAGCTACGGATATCCATTACCGATGATGGCCTTGGCCATCCTTCAATTGCATCTGTTTTAGAGGGATCCACCTATATCTCATTGCTTGTGATGACATGGCCCATGAATGAGACCTCCTTCAACCAGAACTCACACTTGCTGCACTTTTCATAGAGCTTATCCTTGCGCAAAGTCTCCAGTATAAATCTTAAATTCTCCTCATGATCCTCCTTGGTTTTGGAGTATATTAGAATATCATCTATAAATACTACCACAAATTTGTTTATGTAATCTATAAAGACTCTATTCATAAAGTCCATGATGATTTCTGGAGCATTAGTGAGTCCAAAAGGAATTACTATGAATTCATAGTGCCCGTATCTTATACGAAAAGTAGTCTTGGGGATATCTTCCTTCTTCACCCTTAATTGATAATATCCCGACCGCAAATCTACATTAGAGAAGTATGGTGCTCCACGCAGCTGATCGAACAAGTCATCAATTCTTGTCAGAGGATACTTGTCCTTTATCGTGATTTTGTTAAGTTCACGATTATTGATGCAAAGACACATTGACCCATCCTTATTCTTGACAAAGAGGACTGGTTCACCCCATGGTGAAGCACTTGGGCATATAAACCCTTTATCTAGATTCTCCTGTAGTTGTTTCTTCAGCACTTCAATCTCTACAATAGCCATTCTATATGGAGTCTTGGATATTTGTAATGCCCCAAGTATAAGTTCAATTGAGAATTCAACATCTCTTCTATGAGTAAGACCAGGCAGTTCCTTGGGAAACACTTCATCAAATTCCCTCAAAATAGGCATTTCCTCAAGGATGGTTTCTTCGTTGGGCTCAATCATCTCAGCCAGATACGCGTGCTCATAAGGTAGTAATATCTATTCTTGAGATGATTGAGCTAAAGGAGGTTCATCTTCCTCCTTACAGTTGTAAAGAATTGGGGGTCGATTCTCCATATGGAGTGTTATTTCCCTCTCCTGACAATTTATGTTTGCTCTATATAAGGAAATCCAATCCATGCCAAGAATTGCATCAAATTCCACCATAGGGAGTATGACGAGGTGTTCCGGGAAATTCAATCCACATATTATAACAGGGGAGGACTTATATTCATGGGATGCAATGATTTCCCTATTTTTCATAGTCACCGACATCTTCACTTCCAAGATTTGTGGTGGTGCTGGGATTGTTCTGCTAAACTTTCGAGATATAAAATAATGCATATAATGAGAATCAAAAAAGTTTGTTCCCTATTATTGAATTAATAACTAGCATACTTTTCACCACATCGTTTTCGGGGTTCACTTCGGTAGAAGTGATGGAAAAAGCTCTTCCTTGCTTCCTTGGAGGCTGTTGGTTGTCTCCAAAAACCCTTGGATTAGGGCACTGATTTGAAAAATGACCTGGTTATTTGCATTTGTATCATTGAACAACGCATTGAGGTTTGAACAGAGTGTTTCTCTCCTCTGTCGCAGACGCGGGTCTTTCTTGCCGACAGTTAATAGCTAGATTCCCTTCTCTTCCACACCTAAATAACTTCCTCGTCCCCTTAAGGAAATTTCCAGGGTGCTTCTTTCTGCACATCTGGAAAGTGGGGTGATGGATCTTCTTAGCACCGTTGGATTTATCCATCGGAATGCTAGTATTGAATTCAACCTTACACTTCTTGTCCCCATGATACCCCTGTGATTCTCCGATCTCCATTTCAACCTTGAGGGCACATCATACAATTTCCTCATAGCTTTCGAAATCACGGATCACTAATGCTTTCCGCAGGCTAGGCTTCATTCCACCATAGAAGCGGTCAACCAAGCATTCAGGGGTAACGACAAAGCCAGAAGCGTATCGTGCAAGCCTTGTGATGTTTGCCTCATACGCCCCAACATATTCTTCGTCTTTTTTCTTGAGGGAAGGGAAGTCCCTTTCCATCTTAAGCTGGAGGGTGCGCGGAAAATATTTATCGAAAAACATATTCTGGAAATCCTTCAATTCCAATTCCTCGATCTCCTCCTTAGGCTTCGTATTTTTTATCAACGTCCACCATTGATCAACTTCACCCTCTATACGATAAGCCGCCATGGTAACCTTATCTTTTTCATAACATTGAAGGAAGGAGAAGATATTTTCATTGGAGTTGATCCATTGTTCAGTGATTGTGGGATCAGATGATCCACTAAACGTAGGAGGCCTTTTTCTCATGAAGCTCTTGATAGAGACTTGTTTTTTATTAGGGGGGTTTGAACGTTCCTCTTGACCCATGTTTCTATTCAGAACATGGTTTATCAAAGAGATAAGCATGAAAAAGTTCGTGATTCCTGTACCCATTGGATTGGGAATCTCATTAGTACAGTCATCACACTAATCTTCACAACGGTTGTTAGCCTGAGTCCTCCTATTACCAGCCATTGGCTGGAATAAAAGGAAAGTTAGGGGTAACACATAATGGGTAATCCAAAGACAATAGTTGATGACTTATAAATAAACGTTCATTTCCTTAACTCATTAGTCTATAGGCTTCAATCTATGTTTTTCATGATCTACTTTCTAACATATATTCTAAGTGGAATTTTTTTAATTCCCTTAATAAGGGTTCATACTAAGATTATGAATTTATCAAAACATATCCCCTGGGAGTGTCATAACTTATAGTGTAGTACGGCCCGTTGTCGTGAACCAGTTCCCGTTCGAGTCTAGCTCAAAGTGGTGTTTTCAGGTTTTACCCCTAGGATACATTTGTGCCAGAGCCGCCTCTACCTGATCGTATCCAGACAACGATTTATTTGTTTAATAATCCACATAAATAGTACTTACCAAAACATAGGGAAGTTTTTATTATACGTAGTCTTGTCTCTAAGTCTTTACTAGGGTTTTCTAATCTTAATCCCAAAAATAACTAAACCTATCCTCTGATACCAACTATGACAACCCTGCTTTTATTACAAACTTAAACATGATTTATTACATAAAACTTCCCTTGATACAACAAAGAAGACCAAGAGGTTTAGTGTCTTTGGGGATTAGGATCATTACATAAAAACTTAAAACATGAAATACAACATATTTATTGAAAACTTCCTTTAAATGACCACTACATTCCTTCGTACTTAGCATTGCATGGGATAACCTGAGGACATTCATAAGAAAAGGATGAGCTATAAAACCCAGTAAGGGAGTACAATGGAATAACATGAGGAGTACAATACATGTTAGACAATAGGTATATCAATAGAGAATAAGAAAAATATGAACATAAATTCATGATAAATCATGATAATCATAACATGGAAATGTGGCAACAACACTTAACATGGAATTAGCATGAGCCAAGGCTCATTGCACATGGAGCATGAGTAAATCCTCATTGCACATAAAGCACGAGTAAACCCTCGTTTCACATGAATTATCATGATTCATCACTCATTGCACATGACCTATCAGGACACTATACTTTACCCAATTCATTGGAGCGCTATAAGGGCGTACCCTTCCTAAACATTTCATTTCATGCATAAGTGTGCCACATGGATCATAAAACAGTGATTCATAAAACATAATCATTTATTCCATGATAAAGGAATGTGGAATTCATAAATGAAACTTTATAATAAATAAGTAAATTTTTATAATGGTGAATACCCTTAATGGAGAAATGGGAATGGTATTTACTACACAATGGCATTGGCTAAGAAAATCGATGCGATTTCGACAACGTAACGGCGTGACATAAGAATTCATAAAAATGGTTGATGGGAGAGAAAGAGGTTCCTAGTCATATTAACATTTTATGGACAGTAAGGAGGTAATATATATACATTTCCCAACAATTGTAATGGAATTTAGATTCATTATACAAAATTATTGTTTGAATATAAAAGAGGAGAGAGAAGTTCCTTTCAGAATTTCGATAGAGTAACAGATGTACATGGGAGGCATTTAATGAGAGAGAAAGGGTCTCCCATCATTCAAACATAAAGAGGGAAGTATGAGGGAGTTGCGAAACCATACCCCAACATTCATTATTGAAATTAAAAGGGTAAAACAACTTAAAGAAAATTGGAAAAAATGAGAAAGGAAGAAAAAAAACCCTTACTTGGAAGTGTGATTCCAAAGGCTAGAGAGAGGCTTGTGAGAGGCTTCTTGGGAGCTTGGGGAACATTTGGAGGATTCTAGAGAGAGTAGGGGATAGTTTGGATGAACTCCAAAGGCTTTGAGTGAGGAGGAAGTGGGAGCTTGGGTGGGTTTATATAGGAAAGGTGAGGGAATTCATTATTATTTAGGTTCGAGACCCCTTATATTAAATTAATCCAAACCACAAAACATCCCAAGGTTTTTTCCCATGGTTTTTGGAAAAGGGAATAGGAAAATAGTATTTTATAAGGTCAAAGTCCGAACTTATTAAAATAATAGGGTTTCTTATGTGGAGGTGAGTCACACTCCCATGGACAATAATTTAAAAAGACAAGGTCTTTAATAAGTCTTGAGGGGTCCATTAATGCTTTGAAAAGTTAGAAAAATAAACCCAAAATCACATTATTTTAATGTTAAAACATATATTGGGAGAACATAAAGATTATAGTATTTTATTACATCACTATTGGGTCATTAAGATGTCATAAATCACATTATATATTTAAACAGTATTAAATTTTTACTCAAATATTTGACTGTCTCAGAAAATTATGAAAAATTCACCGTTGGATAATTTCGACGTCCTGATTCAAAAAATAGCATTTATTTTATCTAAATAATTTTTTAAATATGTTAATTTTCACATTAAGAAAAATCGATATTTGTCGAAAATTCACGGGTTTTGACAAAAATGGCTTTCAAACTTTAATAAAAATTATAATTGCATTCATAAAATTATATGATCATTTATATATAAGAAAATTAATCTAATAATAATAATAATAATATTTTATTAAATTATGATTTAATTCAAAAATCACTGAATTTAATAAAATAGATTTCTTAATTAAATAATAACTAAAAACACCATTTGTACTTTAAAAACTATTTACAATGTATCAATAATGGCAAGAAATTATATTCATTATTATATAAAAAATAATTTAAATGAACATAATAATATCGATTAGTTATATAACCCCTTAAAATAGCCGCATAAGACATAAGGGTAAGGTGTGCGATGGTGACAGACTCTTGGGGTGGCTCAGATAACATCGCTTGAGTGGTAATTTCTATCAACTTCCACTTTTCCCATAGACGATCATGTTCGAGCTTGACATGATGAAGCTCAGCTTGGGCTTGGCCAAGAGCAATTGCCAGGGGCGCCACCTCTTTTCTGAGCTCTGATAAATGGGCTTATAATGGGGCAATTCTACTGGATGAGGCCATCGCTTCTTTTGTCTGAGTAAATTTGGATTTATTAAGGCCCTATATTTATACTAATCATGTGATCACTGTTCAAGAGCTATATTAGCAACGGTTAAAATTCATAACACAAAACCAATGAAGTTGAAATTTTATATAATCATAAAGAGAAATTTAATTAGATCAAGAGGGATTTCCATTAATGAAGTTTTGGGTCGTTACATTTGGTGCAGATCTAGATCTGGAATTATTGGAGTCTTAATAATTTGAAGATGTAGGTATAGGGAGATGCAGATCCATAACTGGTACTGGGGAGGAGGAGGATAGTAATTTTGAGGGGTTTGGTAATAGTGGAGAGACATGGACATAAAAGAAATAGTTGTGGTGGTGAAACATGTAAGCAATGGGACATGATTTAGTATACATAATGGATTTCTTTGAATGTTCCAAAAAAGATATCAAAAAGAAACTCAACATTGTAAGCTTTAATTACACCTTTAAAAAAAATTAAAACCACTAATAAATATATCTATCAATAGAACCTTGATATATCATTAGGAAACAGAACCATTTTCCAAAAAAATTATAATTAATAAAACTATTTCCATTAAAATCATTCAGTTGCAAGAAACATTTTTTTTTCAAAACTCTAATTATATTTTTAAAAATTAATCTAATGAACCCCCATAAAAAAATGCATTAATTCCTTCAAAATTCCCACCTGAAATTTTAAAAATCACTTAGAATATAAAAATTTCATTTCAAGTGCTGAAACTATTTGAAAAGAATTTATACTGTGACACCACTCGGGTAACATGAACTCTTTAATTTGAGCATGGTTTATCCCTTGTGGAGTTCTAAAGGTTCATGGTAGTCATGGTTGAAATGTTATAGTTTTAGGAAAAAAATCCAAACACATAGTTTAGGAACATAGTTCGAACTAACAATGTGGTATTTCATTACGATGCCTAGTGGATTTTTTCATGGTTTGAACATAGTTATTTGAACTAAGAAGCTCTTAAAAAAAGTCAGTGTTTTTAGAAGTTACTCAATGGTATGTAACATGGCTTGAGAATGGTTTTTCAAACTGTGTCTCACCCCCTAGGTAAGTGTACAACCAGATTTTATCCTATTATAATTATAAATTTACCATGATTACCTTTATTATTTTTAAGAAAACACCTCTCTTACTCTCCATTAGGCTCAAAAAACCTCTTCATATGGCTCTAGAGATCTCTACCCTTGGATCCTTGGTGATTGCCCTACATTTTTTCGATCTCTTCATGGTACATTTTTTATTTGATCTTCTCTCATCTTCCATGATATTCTCTTGACCTCTCCCCCCCTAACATCATTGAAACATAATTGGGTTGTGGTTGTTGGATCTAGAGGCTTTAATGGGTAATTAATGATGTTTCTTATGCTTCTAGTATTTTTAGGACTATATCTCTTCATTTTCAATCATCCTTCTCAAATTTGAATTTTTTTACATAGTTGGAATACTATATATCTTTAAAGAATGGTGGTAACCATTTAATTACATAATGATCTTATGAATTCATTTTTTTGGTTTATAAAATTATTTTATTTGATATCAAGGATGAGTTTTTTTCTAAAATGAATATTGGTTGGCATGAAGGATGTTTTTTTAAATGTGTTTTCATTAAAAATAGTTTATTCACTTTATATATTTGATAAAATACCTCAATGGTGATTTTTACTCAAAAATTCATTTTCATTAATGGGTTCGTTGATGCTTTCTGTGAAAATTCTTATAAACTTGTGAGCATTTTTTTCAAATGAATTTTTTGAAATCATAGGACATTGGTAAACTTAGTTGTATCTGATTACAAACATATGAAAAAATTAGATAGTTTCTCAGCACTGTGGTTTTTTCCTGTGAAATAAATTAACTATGAGGGGACTCTGTATAGATTGGATTCATGATATGTGTGTCTTAGTGTTTGTTTATGTTTGTGAGTATGTATTCACATAGGCTAGTGCCTAACTTTTTTTTAGTTTTATACATGATTGTATAATCTCATGATTGATTAATCAGATGGTTATTATATGGTTTTTCTATAGATGATTCTAATTATTACCTCCATATTTAATTTCATGTAATTTTTATATTCTTCTTTTATATGAATATGAAATTATTTAATGGAAACCAATGTATGTCATAAAAAAAGGTTTTGATTTGAAATTTATTTATAAACATGTTTTTTTAAAAAAAAATTAGGAATAATATCTTCATTGTGGAATAAATTGTATAGATTCATAGAGTAATCCTACAGGGAATTTTCCTCACACCTTACATGTGCCTTTAGGCATATGCAGATTTGGTTTTATAGGATATAGGAAAAGGGAAGGGTTTCATGTAGTTCATTGTATTCTCATGGTTGTTTTTTCTTTCATAGTGAGATGGTTTGTTGGTGAAGGTTGGTTACATGGTGACAGAGCATTGTTATTGTTTTGTTATTCTTTTGGGTTTACCCTTTTTTATTCTCCGTGTATGCCTTGTGTATATTTACTTTACTTCCACATTTTACTCTAATTATTTTTCCATTTTCAGTTTCCCATGAAATTTGTTTGGATTCAATTTTTTTACTTTACCATATGGTGGGTCATCTTGAGTGATGTGTCATTTGAATCAAGTTTGTTCATTAAAAATTGTATAAGAGTTTTACCCAGTCATATGTGTGATGAAACTTATAGGTTTTTTGTTTAGGTTATTTTGGTAAATAGGAGTTATGAATCTCATAATTCAAGTAGAAAATGTTGAAAGTTTCCTGGCTACCTCATTTCATTTTTTGAACTTGAGTTACCATGTGTGGATAGGTATTTTCTTCAATCTTGAGCTTTGTTTTTTAGGTTATTTATATTATATTTATTTGGATTTTATTTATATGAATATATTATTTTTCAATTTTTAGTATTTAATTCATTGAATTTTTTATTTATTTAGAAAAATTATTTAAAAGATTAAAAAATGATTCTTGGATTCATTTTATAATGCTGACACTTTCACTAAAGTTAACTAGTTATTGTATTTTTTTATTAGAATTTTACCCTTAGAATAGATAATCCAATATAGGATATAAATCATTGAGAAAATTTTCATGGGAAAATCCTCCATTAAACACTTTATTGGTCGAATCATTTATCCACATGATTCAAACTCTCTGTTAGGCAGGTGTTGGAAACCAGGGAAGAGCAATGGATTATGGGTAAGAATTTACGAAGTATAATATTCCAATCTTCCTTGGTGATAATGTATCTTGGGAATCCAAATAGTAGATCAATCATATTGATATGATCTTTAACTTTTTTAAAACACTAGATGACTCTAAGGTGGTATTTTACATCCATATTCTAAAAGGACTGGATATAAAATAGTGGGCCCCATCATATAAGCAAATTTATATGAACATCTTACTCATACTTCTTTTAAAATGGTATTCAACAAATAATTTTTACCCTAAAATGTTCTTCATGGAAAATAATTAAAAATTAATAAAATTGGATTAAGGGGATCATTTAGTTTTGAAATATGAAACGCATTTCAATGAGTTGGTTTACAAATGACCGAAGTTTTTTTATTATAACTACAAAAAATATTAAAGGTTATAGATAGATTTGAGGGCTGATATTTCTTTGATTTTTATTCTTTTATACCAAAAAAGTTTTTATAAGGTATTTGATTAAGCATTTATGGCAGAGGAAGATATAGTTGGGAAAAAAATTTAGGTTGAACTTCCGTTATGGAGGTGTATCCACGGTTTGTCATCTATCTAGAAAAGGATGTATACAGGTGCTTGGTTTACATTTGGCATAATTTCTAGGACTTTTATGGGATATAATATGGTATTTCTCCATCATTGTGGTAGGCATGTTCATGTCAATACTAATTTTATAGAATCACCTAAGAAATTTTTCTATTATAAACAATCTCGTCATCTTCATTATTTTGTAGCTTAATATCCCAAGTTACAAAAAGTTATATACTCTATTATCAAATTATTTCATTTTTATTCTTATACATCAATGTTCGGTTCATCTCATTCTCATTACCAGTTAGATACTCACACATATACGAAAAAATAGGGTGGAACTAAGACTGGACATATTTAAAAGACTATGAACCAAAATAATCTAAAGAAGGGCTGGCTACTTTGAGAGGTACAATGTTAAATTCATCATATATGGTATTGAATTTGATTTATGTAGGGTCATATCATTATTTTATATCATAAAAGTTTATTTAATTGTTGCGATTACGCTTAGTGTTCATGTCATTTAGTTTAGATCATTCCTTGCCCTTGGGAAAGAGGAAGGAATAAGGTTTCAAATATCTTGTTTTTCAGGTGATGATTGATGACCTTAAGGTTTTACATGAATTACAAGTTATTTAACATGATTTATTTTAATTTATCATTTTCATTTATTATATTAACAATTTTAATCCCTATATTTACTCTTATCATCATTGAGTTTAGTTTCTCTCTTTATGGGGTTCCTCAAGTCCTTCTGGGTGAGTAGGACTCTATATCATGGAGAGTGGGGTATGTTGTTCTTTATGATGGAGTGATATCATGCTACATTTCAGAGGTGTTTCCAAATGTCATTGATCAATGTTCGAGTAATACATTTATTATATTGTTTTGTGATTACAATATGGCCTTTTCTAATTATTTTTTTGGGTTACCGCCCCAGGTATAGGTCAAGTTCACTATTAATCTACTCCTCATGATGATTCCCATTTCTATGCTATCATATCTTATGAAACCTAATGAGTTAATGGTGATTTATGATCATGTTGTGGATTTTGAGGACAGTAGATTTATTCATCATAGTGTTTCACATTTGGCTTCACCATTTCTCTTTGTATAGAAGAGAGATGAAGGCCTCGGGCTATATGTTAATATGGGAAGCATAATCGGGTGATTGTTATGAAAAAATACCTATTAATTTGAATTAAAGATTTCTTTTTTCAAATCAAACATTTCCATTGGTTTTATTAAATTGACATATGATCATGGTACCCTCAGTTGAGAGTCTGAGAAAAAATATACCTAAGAGAAATTTTTGAAGTCGGTAAGGACATTTTTTAGTTTCTAGTTATTCCACTAAATCTCAGTAATTATCCTTTAGTATACATATAATTAATGAATTGGGTCTTTCATCACTTCTTGGACCCTTTCTCTATAATTTTTGTGAATGATATTTTTGTGTAGATCAAGTTAGAGGAGAAACATAGGGATCATTTAGAGATCATCCATAGAATCTTGAAGAAACATATTCTGTATAAAAATATTTCTAAATGCTAATTTTGAATCCATAAAATAATTGTTTGGTCCAAATTATATCTAATAGTGGAATATAATTGGATCTTGAAAATATTCAAATCATGATACCATGGGAGTAACCCAAAAATGTGTTTGAATTTTAGATCTTCTTAGGATTAGTTGGTTTTTATAGTTAATTTGTTTAGGATTTCATTGAGCTTACACCTTAAATGATATAATTAACCCATAAGGGTATAATTCTGAAAGGAATGTTAAATATTTAATATAATTAGAGGAAATGAAGATGAGGTTGAATTTATATCTAGTTCGGATTCATTGAGAACTGGGTTTGGGATATGATTTTTTCTATGCTGCCTAATGCACAAGATTGGGATTTGTTATGATGGAGGGGAAATATGTATTAGACTATTAATCACTCCAATTATTATCTCATGATTAGAAATATCATTCCCATGACCATGATTTCGTAGCTATGATTCACACTCTCAAGACCTAGCACCACTATCTCTTTTTGGAGAGGTTTGTAGTTTATTCAGATCAAAAGATCCATAAAAAAATTTTTAATCAAAGGGGAAAAAATATGATAGAGTCAATGGGTTGAGTATATTTAGACATTATATTTTGATATTTATTATACTCCAGAAAAAGCGAATGTGGTTACCAATGAATTAAATAGAATTTTACTAACTCAATTCTTGGAGAATCAATGAAGGAGTGGCCCTTGATGATTTATTTGAAGATATATTCTTGGGAGTGGAAGAGGTTGGTAGAATTGTTTTATAATATTATTTAAAGGTTGAATCATAATTTAATTATTGTATTTGTATAGAATAGGTGACAAACATTATTTGTCTATTTTTAGCTAAAATCTTTAATGGTGCGGATACCTCCGGTGATCGGTCTCGATCTTCTATTGGTGATTTGTGCTTCTAAGATATGTTGGTTATTCTGATATCTCTAAGGAAGGGATTGCTGTATTTTGGACACTGATATTGTTAGTATATACACCCTTGTACTACCAAGATATATCATGATCTGAGACATCGATATTGGTGGCCGAGGATGAGGCGTTCAATTGAAAACATCTTATCTTGATACATCAGTTTCCATAATATTGTGGTAGAGCACTAGAGAACCACTTGTATTTTTGAACATTTACCAATTCTAGTATGAAATCATGATAAGATGTTTATGAACTTTATCACCATCCTACAACAGTATCCTAATTGGAAAATTTTTATTTGGTATATCATTGTTTCACTTATGAAAAATTATCATTTCCATCCAATTAAGGAGACAAAGAATGTGAATGATCTTGGGAACTGGTATATCTGAGAGATCATGAATATTCATGATGATCCTTCTACAATTGTTTTTGAAAGGGACCCATGGTTTACATACAATTTTTAGAGAGGTTTGAAATGGGTTTTATGTACCCATTTAAAATTAATGATAATGTACCACCCTTAAAAAGATGGGAAAACTAAGAAATCCATTTTGATTTTTTTGGATATACATCTTGTGTGAGTCCTTAATTTTAGTGGTTCATAGGAAATCATATGTATTTGATTTAATTTTCAAAAAAAATAGTTATAATGATATAATTAAAGTGTATTATGTCAAATAATTATATGGTTGACCATGTTGATACCTTGATGTTGCATGAAATTGGAAGAATAGTTTTTAGTCGGGTCGAGCCTTGTTCAAAAGATAATGTAAATGGTATAGTTGATCTCGAAAAGGATATAAACTACTAAAAGTTTTTATAAATTCAATCTGAACAATATTTGATTCATATTTGAGTTTGAGGTTAGTGAATAGGTTTTTTATAGTTTCACCTGACTACAGACAACATCGATTGGGTATGTAGGGTAAGTTGGCACTAAGTATTAATTTCCATTCAAATAATATTAAAAGTCTTATAAAGTGTTCTTAATATTTGGACTTGTCATCTCACATGATGTCGATTCATGATGTGTTTTATATTCTCATATATAAAGGTATCAACTAAACCCTTCCTGTGTGATCGAATTAGAAGATGTTAATCCTGAGCCAAAAACTTCTACGATTAAATAGACAATATAGATTTTTTATCACCAAGATAAGTTATTGTGGGGTAAAATAATTCCCGTAGTCCATTTATTATGGAAGTGTGGAATAGATAACCATGATATGTGGGAGTGGTAACCATTGATGTGGTATAATTGACCTTCTATTTTTATGAGTATAAGATCCTGAGTTCTTTCTTGGGTCAGAAATATTTTATGGTTGGAATAAATTTTGATACACCCTTGGTCACATGTATTATTTAATCTGAGTTTAGTTTATCTCTTGTGAATTTATAGGGGTTTTCAATTATTTGGGGTTAAAAATATATAATTTCCAAAAAATGAGGACAGGCATATGGTATAAATTTTTTACTTACTATGTAGTGTGTCAATGTGAGGCCAAGTGGCATTTTTCATAGTTTCGTCATGGTTTTTCAAATTGATCCAATATTCAAAAAAAAACATTTGGGTTTCTATGAGTTGTTTTAGGGGTTGTCTCATGTCTTGAGAATGGTTTTTCCAATTTTGTGTCTCCACCTAGCAACCATGAACCCAAATCTCAACTTATTTTAATTGAAAATTTACCCAAATTCTCTTGTTAATTTTTATGTGTAATAATATCCTAATCTCCCTCTGTCTTAACAAAAACTATCCCCAACACACTATAGAGTAATCTCTTTAGATCCTTGAAGATTACATTTTTTTCATGGTGGATCATTTCAATGTACATTTAGTTTTTTATCTAATATCATCTCCTCTTATTATATATTCTATGGACCACTATTCCTCTTGTATCATTGGAAACATATTGGGAAAAGGATTCTATATTTATATTTTTTATGTGGAATTAATGATGTTTCTTATAGATCATGTCTTGAGAGTACTTAAAATCCTCCATTCCAATCATCATTCTCGAAGGAGGCTAGTTTTCCTCTATTGGTGAAGAAAGTGACTCTATACACATTTTCTAACCCATTAATTACTTAATCAACTTGTAAATTACTTTGGTTTGGTTTGTGAAATTGTTTTACTTGTTATCAAGGATGAATTATTTTATGAAATTTATATATTGTATCATGAAAAATGGGGTTTTAATGGGTTTTTCTTTAAATAAAACTTTATGTACTTTAATGTTATCCCTCAAAGATGATTTTGACTAGAAAATGGATTTCCAAGAATGATAGTGGAGATTATTTTCTTTTAAAATTTATATAAAATTCTGAGCATGGATCTTCAATTTTTTTAGTAAACATAGAACATTGGGAACCATAGGTTCATCATATTGTGGACATATGAAAACCTTAGTCAGTTAGAAACCATTAGGGGTTATTCTTGTGATATAGATATATTTAATAATATTAAATATTTATAGGATTGATGGTATTGTTGGCTTATTGTTCCTCTATGTTTATGAGTACATATTCCCAAAAAATAATTCCGAACTTGTGATTCGTATTGTACATGATAGTATTGTTTCATATTTTATTATTCACTTGGATATCATGTGGTTTTTCCATGTATGATTCCGATTATGACCACATATTGAATTTTGTGTGCTTATCATATTCTGAGTTTATATGAATGTAATAAAATTTAATGTAAACCAAGGGATATTTTACAAAATTGTGTTCATTGAAATTGATTTAAAATATTGATTTTTCTTAAATTTAGAACTAAAAACTTCTTGGTGATGGACATTCTATAGATTCATATAGGTATCTGACTGGTTGTTTTCCTCACACCCTGAATATTACATTAGTCATATGTTGATATGGTTTTTTATGATAAATGTAAAACGAAGGGTTTTATATAATTAATAGGCTTCTCATGGTTGTCTTCTCCATATTAGTGAGATGGACTAGTGGTGATGTTCAGTCCCATGGAGATGGAGATTTGTTCTTTTTTATACATTATGGTTTAGACTTTTTGGAATTTCAATGAATGTATCGTGGATTTGTAAATTCATCTTATGCTATACTCTTATTATTTTTCTCATTTGATTTACTCATGGGAAATTTTTGGCATCGGGTTGATCTTTACCTTGTGGTGGGTTGTTTCAGGTGACGTGTCATGTTGACTCACGATTGTTCATTAAATATACACCCACTATGGGTATAACATATACTTTTAATTTCATAAAAAAATTCAAAACATTGAATAAATTTATAACATGAATTATAAGGTATGTCCATAGAAACCCCTACCTCATTTAAGAATAAACTCATCCAAAACACATCTCCTTTAGTGATAGACACATAATTGAGCAAGAAGACATCCTCCTCCATGTAATAAAATTCAACAACCCACCATCATAACCATCGTAAACCATAGTCCCATCTCAAACAATTTTTAGGGTTCATGGAAGGGATGAAATCAAATGGGATAGTAGGGGAGAAGTGAGGAAGAATTAATTATGATAAAGGAGATATTACCTCAAAAAATTTCTTGAAATCAATCGCGAGGGAGATTGAAATAAATGGGGTAATAATGTAGGTAGATCCTAATATATGCCCAAGGATGACTGAATTTGATAAGAGAGAATGGAGGGGCATTGGCCATAAGAAAAAAAAGGTTATAAGAGTAATTTAAAATTTTGATGAAAATGGGTAGCTAACACAGTGTAAACATATTGTTTAGTAAACCATGGGCCAACTTTACATGATAAATTGGATGGGCATAGCACACATTCTCTATTTTCCTTCATGGTTAGGAAAACCATGCACCAACATTTAAAAAATTTCCTATAAAACTAAAGAACCTCTTTTCATACATGTTGTAAAATTGTAATAATATTACATAAATTGTGCACCAAAAAAACTCCCATCAAAATGTAAGCCCCATGGTTTCTAGTACTCGCATGGTTTCTCTCATACCAAGTGTTTACCATACAGACCAGACCATATACATTTAAAATTAACTATAAAAAATCCATATGTAATGGAAACCTTAATATTTATGTAAAGGTAACTCTACACTATTCACCAAACCGTGTATAGAATAAGTCATCATGTAATGATTATCTTCAATATTTAATAAACCTAGTGGTGACTATTAGGAAACCTTTAATAGAAGGAATAAATTAAAAAATTATTAGATATCATAGCAATACTCTCTAAAAATTTAAATTACTATAGAATAATATATCATGATATAATATAATAAGAAATAGTGACATGTGGGTGTCACAAAATAAATTTCACAACGCAAAAAAATTGATCATCTTCAAATTCTCAAATACCAACTCTTAAATTTTAGATATGTACATAATTCTTACAACCTGGTCCTTGAGGCGTGATCTAATTCTCCATGGTATAAACTATTATTTCAGAAAATAACCACCATTTTCATGACCCACTAGAAATTACTTGCTCACATTCCTTATAGTGTGACTTCTATTTGTCCTAACATTAATGATATTCTATCAAGAGAGTGAGAACATGAAAAATTAAAACATCTATAATCTAAAATTATATCTTTTCATAAAGGAAACTATTTAAAATATTATAATATTTAGACTCAAATTGTAGAGTGAACCCACTAATTATGGGGTGATTTTTTATTTCATACAGTACACTACAACATAAACATCATCCTTATTATGTGATCTTCAATAGAGTATAAAAACAGCACCAAGACTCCATATTCTTAGCTCTAAATAGCTCCATACTCTTTTAAACAATAAAATAATCATCAAATATAATGAATTGAATTGGTTCATATGAGTTTAGATTTGATTCATTTATTGAACAATTGTATCTATATGTTTACAATAAAACACAATACTTATCACATCCACTTCATGTACACTTCACTATAACAAAATTTCAATTTTACAAACGCTTCACGGTTTAGGGATCCATCTTCATCAATTTAAAAAAAAATCATTCAACACTTTGGTCTAAACAATATTCATTATACATAGTCTCAACAATATCCTCCTTTAAAGTTTTGTATAGATCATATCATCCATATAAATTAAACAATTTTTTTCATTCATTGAATATAGACACCATTTAATCTTAGTAATAAATCCTCTTTCAAAAATTATATGACAATGAGAGTGGAATCAGTGAAGAAAACAAAAACTTTAGATAATAAAATAATTTTTTTCCATTTTTTATTCTCACATTAATTTCCTAGATATCTCTTGAACCTAGATTTCTTATTCTAACCATTTCTTAAAAAAATTTCTTGAGTGTTTCTAACAGAAAAATTTTATATACATGATTAAAAAAGTATTATAATTGCGCAAATAATTCAAAAATACACACACATGCACGGAATTCATAGCTTTCCCTTTTTAAAAATTCTACCTAAAAAATTACCCACTTAATAAAGAGAAAATTTTCTTTAATGTTATTTTGTTATACTCCCCCTTGTAACACCTTGACCCAAACCACTAGTTCTGAGCTAGGATTCCACACAACTGCATATTCAACTCCCCATATGTAAGTGGTTTTTGACAAGTGATTAATCTCAAAGGAGCATTTTGAGGAGACTATACCCTAGGTACTAGGAAAACATCATAGTATATGAATGGAATGATAACAAATATATCAAAAAATAATGAATAATTAAATAATGATCAAAGTATCATCATAAAAAATAATATTAACCCATGTAGAATCAATATGGAATGTCATGCATATAAACTAAAACCAATAAAGGAGATCCACAAAGGTTGAGGATCAAATTGCGATGTAAGATATTATATATAAATAACACCTACTATCCATCATGAGGTCCATATTACAACACCCACATCCTCCTACTCAACCATGTACTATACTATCCTTTCCCTTCACTGGATGCCTGACCATGAAATCTAAAAAGTGAACTGAAATTCCCTGGTAGAGTGTGATTACAAGACTCAATAGGATACCACTAAGGGATGTTAACATTAGTGAAAAAGATATACATGTGAATTATATGAAAGTAAATATAATATAGATAAGAAAAAATATATCAAAAAAGAAAAGATATATGATTCTGCTCCACAAAGACCAACTCTAATAACTTTATACCCATATGAAAATAACATCGACCAATTTCCCATCATACCCCCCTAAATTGGATAGTTCCAAACATGTCTGATAGATCATCCTTGAAAGGATAGTCCAATGAATTTTAAACTATCATATAACACATCCATCTCATGTGATAGGCTTTTTGGATCAACCCGCATGATCAATTATAGAATAAATAAGAATAGAACATATGATATACGAGGCCAATGATAGATCAAACATCACATCGAATCATTCAAGTATCATAATGATCACAACCCACATGAAAGAAACATAATAATAGGTCTCGGGGCTACAATATCACACCATAAGGGATAAATCATATAACATAGGTCTCACATGTATATACACTCATTCCAAAAAAATTCTATGAACCAATATAACATGTGCTATAGCCAAGGTCTTCCTACCTCATGTATAATGGTGATCGATTTCAAGGTTCACCTCCTATGTCCAAAAGGACAACAATATCCAATAACAAAATGAAAATCAATGTGATTTAGATCCTAGGATCAATTTGAGAAGAAACCAAACCATAAAGGTATATAAATTTCAAATATACTTATAATATTTGTTTTCATAAAATTATCTAGGTCTAATTGATAAACAGACTGCATGTTCTTGAATCTGGGTGTTGATTATATCAATGATTAATAATCCCCTGTTATATGAATCCAAAACACCTTGATTTGATCAAAACATCGAAGATATACCTATTTTTTATTAATTATAAGAGAAGTAGATCAATCTAAAATGAAGAATAACTCATCATATCTAGAACAAAATATTAAACCATTGTTCAACTGTTGAATTGAAGATTTAAAAGGGAGGGTGAGAGACCAAAATTTCTAATTTATAGTTAGAAGGTTATTTGGGGTGAATAGGGATTTATAGGATGAGATAAAGTTAGTGTAGTATGGTTTTTAAAGAAACACTTATAATCTTGGCATGCCTCGTGGGCTTTGAAGGATGCCACTGGCTTACTAGTGGCCTCCACCTAGAGGTCGGTGATCGTTGGGTAGAATTAGTTCTACCCAAGAACCCCACTAGTTATTCAATTTTTTCCATTGGTTTCCCAGTGTCTCCACAAATTGTATGGTGGATACAAGGTATAATCCCCTCTTCCGAAAAACCATACCAGCCAGTTGGTGGGACTGTTGTAGCTTTAAAATCTATATAAAGTCATCCAGGAACACCAAATTCTGTTTTTTACCTC
Organism: Viscum album; assembly: GCA_963277665.1. Taxonomy (NCBI): domain Eukaryota; kingdom Viridiplantae; phylum Streptophyta; class Magnoliopsida; order Santalales; family Viscaceae; genus Viscum; species Viscum album. Next base: position 1,517,664,394 of record OY728163.1, read on the forward strand.
CATAACACCCCTATAACATATCAAATAACATTAAAACATTATAAAAACTATATATAAGTCAAAAATAGGATTTCCTAAAATAAAGTTTTTACAATTATCCCTTATTATGACTTATTGTCTTTGATAAGTATCCCTAGACTTTTCATAAAGAACTCCAACCAGTATGCCTTGATGTCTATTTCCCAATCCCAAGTATCTTCAAGAAGACACCTATACTACCACTAAACAACAACAAGAGGAATAGTTACCCCCCTAAAACCATCTCACTTTAGTCCTTTATCTGTGTAGGTCATTCCACATAAGATGCTTCTAGATTCATCTCAACTTCCTCACAGTCAAGCACATGCATAGGATCAGGACCATAATTCTAAATATGAGACACTTGAAACATATTTTTCTTATCATTAAACCGTGTAGGAAGATTAAAATTGTAGTACACCTCCTTGATGTATTCAATAATCTTAAATAGCCAAACATACCTCATTACCAACTTTTCTTTCATCATCAAATTCATATTCTCTAAAAAAGGGGACACCTGCAAGAAAATCATACCACTGATAGTGAAATCTAAGGGTCATCTCCTCAGTCACCAAAAATCATCTACTTGTTATATGCTAGAACTATATATTTCTAAATCAACTACACCGACTCCTTAGTATCTTGCTACATACGCATCGAAATAATGGAATATTAACCCACCTCATTCCATAATAGTGGTGAATATCATGGTCACCCTTATATAACCTCTAGTGGAACCATCAGAATCGCGGACTAGAAGTTGTTATTGTAGTTGAACTCTACTAGGTCCAATTTATCATCCAAAGAATCTTGGAAATTAATAACACATGATCAAATAATATCCTCCAATGTATATATCATTCTCTATGACTTTTTGTTAGTTTGAGGTTGAAAGGTCATACTAAATTTCAAATGATTTCCCATCACCCTCTACAATCCTTTCGAAAATTATAATTTAAACCAATAATCTCTATCAGATATCATTCTTAAAGGAAATACATGAATCTATATGATCTATCGAACATAGACCTTTCCAATCTCATCCACTGAGTTAGTATCTTGGATCGTTATGATGTGAGCCACCTTGGTTAGTAGATCCATAACAAACCAAATGGTATCAAGACCCATCAAGGTCATATGAAGCCCTATCATTAAGGTTTTAATCACCTCATAACACTTAAAAAATCCACTAGAAGTAGTTGCTTTAACCCTCTAGGTTTTTGATTCTCGGTCATGATCTTCTTACAAGCTAGACAATGGGAGAAAGGGCCAACAATGTTTTACTTCATTTCATGTTAGTATAACTATTGTTTTACATCGTGCTAGATCTTGGTCGATACTGGGTGAAGTAACCACTATGAATCATCTGATACTCTCATTTGATCATCTCTCATGGAACAAGTAACCATCAACCTACTATGAAATTAAATCATGCCATGTTTGACCAAATTGAAACCTGAAATAGAACAATTTGTTTTCAACCCCTCATGAATTGAAAAACACTCTAGATAAATCTAATAACTGGGCTTTACTCATCGAAACAATTAGTATGTGATCACTATGGTTTCATAATCTACTTCCTCCTGATCCTCAGCAGCATCCACTTTCTAGTTAGCCAACAATACAATAAGATTCCATTATACTTTTGACATTCACTCCCTATCTTTCAACATATTACAACTTAGCGCATATAAAACTAAATATTTTTTCCTAGAAGCATAATCCATCTCAATATTGAATTTCTACAAGTATTATACCAAACACCTATGATAAATATTCAGGTCACGTTGTGAGAAAATATACAATAATCCCTTGTGGATTTATACATAACAAATCTCTCACTAAGGAGGTAGTATCACCTACATTTCAATTCATGAACCACCTCCACCTACTCTAAGTAATGAGTAGGGTAGTACCGCTAGTGGGTTTACAGTTGAAGATAAACATAAGAAACCATCATATCCTTCTACATCAGAATATATCCAAGGATAATGGTAAATTCATCACAATATACTACATAACAAACTCTAAGATTGATAATAATATGGATCATAGATAACATAAACCTCTTCTTCAGCTCTATGAAGGATTAATCACACTGTTTTATCTATAAATATTTTACCTCCTTCTTAGATATCATGTTCATGGGTGCTGATTGATAAGAATAGTCATAAATGTACTCATTTAATCCCATCCAACCCGTGAAAGATCTGAATCTAGAACACATTCCTTCATCATTACCCAGACAGATCTGCAAAAACCTTCTCTAGATCAATTCATATTCCTTCTTGAGAAACAATGTGACCAATAAATCACACATAATATATTCAAAATTGACCATTTGATTAATCAGTGTAAAGATGATGCGCTCGATGCATACTCAATATGGTATCTAGGTGTCTAGCATCTAATTCTGATTTCAAGTAATATATTATAATGACATCGATTAACAAAATGATGACGGATCTCAAGAATAGATGAAATTCCTTTTGCACGAGATCCATGAACATTTTTTGAGCATTAGTTAGTTCAAATGGAATAACAAGATACTTATATATCTTTTATTTCCTCCTAATTGATGTATTTGATATTTATTCATCCATGAACAAAATCTGATTCTATCTTGAATGTAGATAAATCTTTGAAAACCATTTATCTACCATCAATTTATCAAACATATCCTTAATTATTTTCAATGATTACCTATTCTTTAACATGAACTAATACAAATTTTGTTAGTCTAAAAAATGAAGAAGACTACCATCCACCTTATTGAAAAAAATATTATAGCACTCCAATAAGAGTTTAATAATGTAATCAGACATTCAGACTCAAGATAATACATCTTTACATTGAACTCTTTCAACTCATCTAGTTCTATGTGATATGGTGGAATCGATATGGTTCATGCGCTGGAAATAAAATTAAACTCTAAATTAACTCTAATGTGTAGTGGTAACCCTAATAAATCCTCTAGAAATATATCTTGGTATATTTCTACCATTGAAAGGAAAATATGAATGAGTCACAACCTAATACACTATAAGTATTATTCATGAAACCTACACTAAAAATAATTATCTCTAATGTGGTTTTGATCTCACTCTACCCTCCTTGAAATCTCATTCACCAGTCAACATAACATCATCCCATTTTGGAGATGTGAATGTTAATAATATTTGATAAAAATTGATGTGTATATGGTAGATGGTCAATCAATCCCTGTCAATGATCATGTCGTAACCTACCTACTCCTTTATTTGGAAATTCCACACATGATCAGAACTAACAACTATCATAGGACTCTCTTGACATATATGAATATGATGTACTATCCTTCCCAGAGGTGTATCAATAAAAAATATCCCAAAATAGAATAAAACTATAAAATCCAACCCAACCACCACTTGATTAGATAAGAACAAATTTGATTCTCCTATGTCAAAAAAAGAAATAGATTGTTTATAAGAAATCAAGGCTATAACTTGAACTATGGAGTATATATCTCTATCGTTAGCTGAATCCTAATCAACCATATATTCCCATCCCTCAAGCACTTCATGATTCAATATGGGATCCTAAGTCACCTAATTTTTTTAACCCTTATAGGGTATAAACCTTCTACAGAGGTCTTGTTCCTTCCATTATTATGCAAATATAGAAATCCCTATTATAGAACCTATTCACATGCCTAGTTTTCAAAAAATTGTGAAAAGTCTTGAAATAAAATGTAGAATCCATAAGAAATTGTACATTGCTCCAAGAGTTATAACACATAGTAGTTTCATCTCCTGTAGACAGAATCAATAAACCTATACTCTTTTTTAACTACTGAACTTTTTCATAGATTCTACCTTTTTACTACCTCTTCTTATTTTTATAATAAATGAATAGTACTACATGGAATGGGATAGTACTTTAATTGTTTATATCTGCACGAGTTTCATGTAATGTGGGGTTTTTTGCTTGATTCCATGTGAGGTGGCGGATCTTTTAGGCAAGTTCGTAGACCAGTATGGGAGTCATTACACCCCCATTTGAAAAAATATAAATAAAATAAGATATTTGAATTAATATCTATTCCTTATCCTTGAATATATTTATTTTTAACCCCTATAATATACTTTTTTTCTAAAATTATTCCTTCTAAAATAGCTTAATGAACACATGTACAATTTGTACCTTAGTTAGAATAAACACAAACATAATAATTACTTCCAAAACTAACTATTTGATAAATTGGTACTTGATATAAATCTACTTAAATAAATAATAGTGAACTATATTTTATGATATATTTAAAAAAAATATTGATTATAACTTCCCATGAGTAATTAAAACCTTAACTCCAATTTTTGATCATCCAATTGAGTCCCCATTCATATCCATTGGGTTGTAATTAGTGTTGTAGAAACATATTCTACCCAAAAATTACACATGGTCACTAAACTCTACTTATTTTTGTGCCATTACACACACTTATATCTAGAAAATAAAACTCCACTATATGAAATCTTCTATAATAAAAAATTTAAGCCTAAAAAAATCTAGAAATCCAAAGATATTGATACTTCTTTTGTAGACAACAAAAATATATAATTCCATTGATATATCTATGAAACCTCTTTATATCAAAATGATATTTTTTTGTGTACTTTGAGATCTATAAAAAGTTTAACAGAATAAAAAATATCCAATTTGAAGTATTCAAGTACATAAAACTCCCAATAACTCTTATAAAATGTATTAAATCAACTTACATAACGTTTGTATAATTTTATTGTAACACCCCAAGATTCCATGATACGTTTCCCTTTGAATAATGCAATGGCGTGCACTATACACAACTTTGAGATTCTACCACACCACAACCAATCAAACTAGCCATTATGTATAGTAATACCTACATTTTGAAATTTTTTAAATTCTATCTCTCAAAATGGACTTCATTTTTGGATTTGGAATATCAAAATTAGCCTAGGGTGAAATTTTGGTACTTTTTGGATAACTTTCATATTTTGATGAATAGTGAAAATTACTAAATTTTTATTAAAAACAACTTTTTAAATTGAAATAATTAATATTGATAAATTATGAGTTTTAGTGGTTTTAAAGTTTATTTAGAATATATTTTTACAATTTAATTCATTTTTTGTCATTAGACATAATTTCACAATTAAACCAGACATAAACAAGTGCCAATCTTTTGATAGTTATTATCTCTTAAAAACACGCTTTTTGTTTTGACAGCGGGAATTAATTTTAAATTAATTTCTACAACTTCTGTGTTTGGAATTTGGAAAAATGGATTCCATATTTGGAATAAGGGTGTTCAAATTGTTTAAATTGGTAACTTTTATTTTTAGACATTTTGAATAATTACTTCGGTAAATATTTTATTTACCATGGTTAAAAGGTAAATCCAGTAAATAAGAGTTAAAAAATAATATTATAATAATAAAAAATTACCTTAAAAAGTTTCCTAACCATATTTGTTGATACATGTCTGACCATGGGAATATTTGGGTCGATTTTGGGACCCCATGGTTCCACTTGTAAGTGATAGGGACACTTTATTTTAATTAAGTTAAAATGAATACAAAAATGACACAAGCATATTTCTTTTAAAAAACAATTTTTACATAGGGTTATATATATTGGATGTTCTATTATAAATATTCATTATAAATATAAAAATATTTCCTACATAATTAAAATATATTTATAATTTTTAGACATTATATAGTTTAATTTATTTATGACACAATAGTAATGCATTAATTACCATAATAGTGAAAAATTAAAATGGATGATATTGTAGATACCCAAATAAATATAATTTGAGACTTTTTATGAATTACACTAATTTTATTGGTTAGTATGACATGTTAGTAAAGAGTTAATTTACTTTGTTAGAATTAATCATTCTGTTATGATTTTTACAAAAATCAATTATTAAATAGTGTCGAAATTGACATAAAATAGTTTTTAAAATTAATATTATATTATTAATTGATATTAAAGTCCTAAAAATCTAAGGTTCGGCCAAGAGACTTATATCATGATAGGTGTATCATTAATGGACCACTTGGGGGTCTCTTGTAAGTATATAGTATGTTTATTTACAATATAATATAAAAATACAAAGAGACATTGTAAAAGTGAAACTAATTAACTAAGAGTTAATACTTAATGATAAGGTTAATATAATAACCCAAACCTGTCTAAATTCTATTGGTTGAGTGGTTTTCGACCCATCCCCACCTTAAACATTAAATAATCCACTTTAGAGCCATTAGAAACCGAATATTAATTTATTATAAAAAAATATTTCTAGCTTTTCCAAAGGTTCCCCTCACCCCTCTTATAAAAAGGCACTCCTACTTCTCATTAATTCACACCATCAAAGCATTTTCACTCGGCCAAACTCTGCCCAAATACTCTTTCAACTTCCCTCACCTCATGATATATGCCTTTATTTAGTCATAATGCCAAACTAATAGCCCTTTTTATCAAATCAGAAGGAAGAACCCGAAGAAGAGGTAATGATTTCACCACCCTTTTCCAAGATCCTTTCTTCTTCCACTTCTTCCTTCTTTGTTATTACCATTATAAAATAATAATTCCAGTATCTTATATATACTGTGATGTTATTATAAATACGATACAACCATATTCAGTATTCTTTCCATCCTTTGAATAACATGTCACCGTACGTGCGTTTGTACGGCTTACCGTCTCCACGTCCTGGTGTAATTTTCATTCAATAAATTATTATTTGGATGGGTATAATAATGATGTGTAATTCATGTAAATAATTAATATAACATGATTATTATTCTTTATATATGGTATACCATCCAATTATATATTATTTTAACATCAAAAGAAAGATATTTTCTCTCGTGCATACGTACGGACTACCGTCTCCACGAACACGATGAGATTCATTCTCCATCGTATCCATTCAAGTATAATTTTCATTTGATTATTTAAAAATAATTTTTAAGGACTTGATATCATTATGGATATGAATAAGATGAAATATATCCATGACAAACATGGCTTATGTAACAAAACATATAAAAGAAAACGAGTAAGTTAACACCAGAAACAACGATAATAATATGATATTATTAACAAATCAATGTTAAAAGATCATTTATGATATCATATTAATGTAAATGATTCTTTTATAATTAAATAACAATTATTTCACCATTATAAAGGAGGTTAACCTACCATCGACCTGGGAAAAAGTACAATGTAAGGGGTTTCTTATCTCACTTTTAATTCCGTGAGAATTCCATTGTTCACCACTTATTTATATCATGTGGTGTGTGTACTGCCCATGATTGTATTCATTGCATAATATACTTTAATTTATGGGTATTTACATCATCTCTGTATTATCCTTCTTTCATGGGTCTATGTTTCGTATGTTACCAAATCAATAAGGGAATTTGAAATTTCAATTTCCATTTATTCGGCTTTAGGCAAACTTCATTGATTATTTTACTCAGAGATTATGTGTGGAATCACTATTCATATGCTTATGTCATAATTTCCACTCCCCTTTTCTATGGATATACTTTTGATACACATAATCAGTCCATTGATAATTTCTCAAGTCATCGATATGAATTTGATAAGAGTAATTTTAACTCATTCTCCATTTGTTGAGTTAAACATCCAATTCATTGGTGTTGTTTTTAAAAGATTATGTGTGAATGTCATTTGATTGTTTTACACTAAATATCCAATCATATATAGTGTATTTATATTTTTCACACATAACTATGTCATTGATTTATCCTTAACCTATGGATACGGCCTTTATGGGAGATTTCATCTTAATTTACATTCAATTGAGACTTCTTTATTGTTATACACTAAATCACTTTTATGTGGTGTATATAATGTACTTTGACATAGTAAATCATGAATCCCTTTATTGTCATGATATTATAATGTATTGATTACCTCAATTATTTTTATTCATGTGTCTCTCTTTTGGATATAAACTCTAACTAAAATACCATTTTTAAATGTTATAAAGACTTATTCTTCTAAATCTTGCTCATTAATGTCCATGTTTTAAAAAATGGTTTAATAATTTTTTTATATGGACATTAAAGTTTTAAAATTAAAACTCCTTTTAAAAGTTTCAAAGTGGTATGGGACACTTTGATTCAAAAATCTATTTTTAAACGGCTTCTTGACAAATAGTGTTATTTTTAAATGTTTTCAAGAAAAGGGGGATATTTCTCTCAAATAGTTTTAATGGTTATTTTCATCTATGTCAATATCATTCATTATTATCGATTGAGGTTAATATGATACAATACAATCTTCCATATTGTATCAAATAAATTATGTTTGACTGTGGATGTGCTATTTTTATACCATTCATGGTTTGTGGTTAAAGTATTGACATTTCGTATGCTAGTTTTAATACGAATGTTTATGTTATGTTTAAACATGTTCATATAATGAATGCATTGGACTTAGTAAGTGACAGGTGGATCCCGCTATAGCTCCTCGATGCATCGGTAGGTCTCATGAGACAAACTACTGTCTTGGAACAAGGCCTTGACAAAATCTTATTTGTAGTCTTGTCACGAGGCCTTGGCTATGTGGATATGATAGTATGGAATTATGCATTCCATCATTATGAAAGTGGTTATTGATATTTCATGTGATTATTCGATTAGTAGAATATCCATGTGAATAAGTAAATGGAATTATTTCATTTTATTTTTTCCATACTATGTTGAAGTTCAAGTTTAAAAAGCTTTTGTTTTAGTTATACATTGCCTTCAATGTTTATTATTATTTATGAATGTTTCTGCTATATTGTTATCCTTACTGGTCATTTGCAGTCACCCCTTTTCTATGTTTTATTTTTCCCAGGATGTGAAGAAATAATTTATAAATGACCCGCAGGGATAGTATGAGGGGATATTAAGACAAGATGTTGTTGTAGTTTTTTTTCCTTATGATGTAATGTAAGACTTATGAATATATCTAGTGTTTCCAAGACTACTAAACTAATCGGTCATTCGAGACTTGATCCTTTGTGATCATGCCAATGTTATGTAATAATGCACTGAATCTGGGTAACTGGGGTCGGGTCATTACAGTTGGTATCAGAGGAAGTTTAGTACAAACCTTGAAGCTATATTTGGATAAACTCTGATTAGAACACGTAGACCTAAGATGAATTTTGAGGATTAGTATAGAAGAACTTCCTAGAATTTTGGTATTGTAGAGATTTTGTGAGTTTTCTGAGAAGTACATCCATGTCTGGATACAAGCAGGTAGAGGAGGCTCTGGCACATATGTACCTAGGGGTAAAACCCGAAAACACCGCTTTGAGCTCGACTCGAACGGGAATTGGTGCACGACAACGGCTCTTGCTGCACTCTTGGTTACGACTCTCCCGGGGGATATACTTAGGATAATTTACATTTTCATTACAAACCGATTTGAAGTATTATATATATAAGATGAGAGTAAATGACCTTGGTTAATACTAATGTGTTTCAAATTGAGAATATGGTGAAATGTTATTCTCAAAATGATTTTTTGACAACTGTTACTCACACAATGCTTTCTGGTTTTAGACAATTTCTGGATTTCAAGGAAGTCATAGTGACTTTGAGAATGATGTACAAGGTGGGAATGATGGTGGAAATGAGAAACAAAATGGAATTTTGATAGGAGTAAAAGATATCGTCTTTATGACAAATCAATTTTCAAAAAATATGATCAAAAATATATATATTAACCAATTCCCAGACTCAACAAAGAAGAGAAAGGTGATGAATGATAAGAGATCCAGCTGTGGAGACCATGAAGAAAGGAATCCTGAATTTCCATCATGCAGGAAATGTGGAAGGAGGCACCCAGGAAAGTGTCTCAATGGGACAAAGAAATGCTTTACGTGCGGGAAGGAAGGACATAATGTGAACAATTGCTGAAGAAAATTGAAGAGTACTATGGATGAAGATAAAAATGGTCCCAAGAGTCCATTTACAGTCATTTTCCGTAAATATAGGGGACCTAGCCATTACCCGAGTGAATGCCCTATTCTATAGGATATTTTCTTTGTCAAAGAAGAAGCTATGTAGAAATAAATGGTTGGAGAAATGTTTAAAAAGTATTAGTGCTCCTTATTGATGGGTTTACTTTGGAATAATTTTCTTATGTATTTTTAACCCTGCAGTTTTCCATGTGAGAATGATATTTGAGGAAGACTTATCTTTTCTCTTGTGGATATAGTTATAAATAACCATTTTCTTTTATATCATCGTTGGGTTTGAGGCAATTATATGTTATTATAATTTGGGATGAAAATGCAAGGTATGCGATAAGATTTGTGGTTAAATTATGTTATGGTTATTTTGAGGAATTTATCTCATTTTGTCAATGTTATAAAATATTGTTTTTGAAAAAGGACAACACGTAGACCGTGTAACAACCCATCGCGTCGGAAAAAGCTGTGGGAATCGAACCCACAACCAAAGTGCGATTGGGATTTATCACCTACCACTGGACTACATGAAGTCCCTGGTTAGTGTGACTATTATTTTTAGTTCAATGATTTTATTGATCAATAAAAATTTGATTTGGGATCTTGTGTCTTATCAAATGAATACCCTTAGTATAGGAAATTTATTTGGTGATTAAGTGATAAATGTTATTTTGGAAGTTGTTCACTTTGTTGTGAACACTATATGCCCAAGGAAAATATAATATTATGGGGTTTCATTTGAGGAGTGATGGTGGATTTTTATCTATGTTTTTATTGTGGATTTATAGTGATTTGGGTTATTTATGGAAATGATTGGGTTAATTAATTTTAATTATGTGACTTTAAGAGTAATTAATGTCATTTGGAGATACAATTTAATGTGTAAGACTACATTCTTATAAGTTTTGGGTTTCAATATTAGTTTGGATTATATTCAAGGATTTTAAGGAAAATTGATTATTGAATGGTATTTATTTAACTTTGAGGTATTGATGGTTTAATTTTAGAAATTAAGATTACTGTTTTTGTCTCTAATGGAATATCCATTTGGGGGATCATCAAATATTATACTAAATATTTTGGTTTTATTAATCTCTAAAGACAAGGTAAATATATAGTTTATCCTATGTGGATCATGTATTTCTATAGATGTTTATTCTAGCTCTTCCATTGCGACCTAGTCTTCTTGAATAATCAATTTTCAAATAAAATGAGTTAGTGGTAAAAACCTATTAAATAATGAAACTATACTTAAAAAGTAAGTATATCTCATTATGTTCTTAGTCTATATAATAAATGAATTCTTTGACCTTATGTAATGTAACTTAAAACAAATTTTTTTTGTCTGTTTACTTTTCCTACTGGGAGACTACGGACCGTTTCTCCCAACAGAAGTTTCTGATTTTCTTATTGTTAGCTTTCTCATGATCATATTTTCTATACCTCTCCATCATAACAGAGCACTTAGTTTATTATCCATATCCATGTTTTCCTACATGGAATCCTAGTATGGGTAATCATGGGTGACCTTTATACCTCTCCTCCTTTCTATTAAAGTGATAGATTTATTAACTCTTTTTTCAATGTGGGACTTTCCATTATATTATCAAGCCCAATTTTATAGAAATTGCGAGGATTCAATTTATTGAAGTAGGGGAGAATGTAACACCCAAATATTTCATGGTATGTTTCCCTTTGAATAATGCAATAGCGTGCATTGTACGCAACTTTGAGATTCTAACACACCACAACCAATCAAACTAGACGTTATGAATAGTAATACCAAATTTTTGAAATTTTATAAATCTTATCTCTCAAAATGGAATCCATTTTTGGATTCGGAATATCAAAATTAGCCTAGTGTAAAATTTTCATACTTTTCAGATAACATTTATATTTTGATGAATAGTGAAAATTACTAAATTTTAATTAAAAACAAATTTTTTAATCGAAATAATTAATATTGATAAATTATGAATTTGATTGGTTTTATAGTATATTTAGAATATCTTTTTACCATTTAATTCAATTTTTTTCATTGGACATAATTTCACAATTAAACCAGACATAAACAAGTGACAATCTTTTGATAGTCATTATCTCTTAAAAACATGCTTTTTGTTTTGACAGCAGGAATTAATTATAAATTAATTTCTGCCACTTCTGTGTTTGAAATATGGAAAAATTTATACCATATTTGGAATCAGGATGTTAAAATTGTGTAAATAGGTAACTTTTATTTTTAGACATTTTGAATAATTACTTCTGTAAATATTTTATTTACCATGGTTAAAGGGTAAATCCGGTAAATAAGGGTTAACAAATAATATTATAATAAAACAAAATTACCCTAAAACGTGTCTTAACCTTATTGGTTGATACATGAATGACCATGGGAATATTTGGATCGATTTTGGGACCCCATGGTGCCAGTTGTAAGTGATAGGGACACTTAATTTTAATTAAGTTAAAATGAATACAAAAATGACACAAGCATATATCTTTTTGAAAAACAATTTTTATAGGGTTTTATATGTTTTATTTTCGACTATAAATATTAAATAGAAATATAAAAGGATTTCCTACATAATTATATTTTATTTATAATTTTTAGACACTAAATAATTTAATTTATATATGACACAATAGTTATGGAGTAATTACCATAATAGTGAAAAATTAAAATGATTGATATTGTAGATACCCAAATAAAAATAATTTGATACTTATTATGAATTACACTATTTTTATAGGTTAATATGACATGTTAGGAATGATTTAATTAAATTTTTTCGAAGTAATCATTCTGTTATGATTTTTTAAAGAATCAATTATTGAATAGTGTCAAAATTGACATAAAAGAGTTTTTAAAACAAATATTATATTATTAATTGATATCAAATTCCTAAAAATCTAAGGTTAGTAAAAGATAATTATATCATCATATCTGTATAATTAATGGACCTCTTGGGGGTCTCTTGGATGTATATAGTAAGTTTATTAAACGTATAATATAAAAATACAAAGAGACATTGTAAAAGTGAAACTAATTAACTAAGAGTTAATACTTAATGATAAGGTTAATATAGTAATCAAAACCTGTCTAAATTCTATTAGTTGAGTGGTTTTAGACCCATCCCCACCTTAAACTTTAAATAATCCACTCTAGATCCATTAGAAACCGAATATTAATTTATTATAAAATAATATTTCTATCTTTTCCAAAGGTGCCCCTCACCCCTCTTATAAAAGGGCACTCATCCTTCTCATTAATTCACACCATCAAAGCCTTTTGACTCGGCCAAAATCTGCCCAAATACACTTTAAACTTCCCTGAATTCATCCTAGAGGCCTTACCTTAGTCAGAAAGCCAACCTAAGATCCCTTTTGATCAAATCAAAATGAAGAACCCGAAGAAGAGGTAATGATTTCATCACCCTTTTCCAAGTTACTTTATTCTTCTACTTCTTAATTCTTTGTTATTACCATTCTAAAATAATAATTCCAGTATATTATATATATTTTTATGTTATTATAAATATGGTAAAACCATATTCAGTATTCTATCTATCCGTTGAATAACATGTCACCATATGTGCGTACGTAAGGCTTACCGTCTCCACGTCATGGTCTAATTGTCATTCAATAAATTATTATTTTGATGGGTATAATAATGATGAGTAATTCATGTAAATAATAAATATAACATGACACTTATTTTGTATATATGGTATACCATCCAATTATATATTATTTTAACATTAAAAGAATGATATTATCGCTCGTGCATACGTACGGACTACCGTCTCCACGAACACGATGAGATTCATTCTCCATCGTATCCATTCAAGTATAATTATCATTTTATTATTTAAAAATAATGTTTAAGGACTTGACTTAATTCTGGATATGAATAAGATACAACCTATCCATGAAAAACATGGCTTACATAACAAAACATATAAAAGAAAACTAGTAAGTTAACACCCGAAACAATGATAATACTATGATATTATCAACAAATCAATGTTAAAAGATCATATATGATATCATATTAATGTAAATTATTATTGTATAATTAAATAACAATTATTTCACCATTATAAAGGAGGTTAAACTACCATCGACCAAGGAAAAATTACAAAGTAAGGGGTTTCTTATCTCACTTTTAATTCCGTGAGAATTCCATTCTTCACCACTTATTTATTGCATGTGGTGTGTGTACTACCAATGATTGTATTCATTGTGTAATATAACTTAATTTATGGATATTTATATAATCATTGTACTATCCTTCTTTCATGGGTGTATGTTTCGTAAGTTACCAAATCAATAAGGGAATTTTAAATTTCAATTTCCATTTATTCGGCTTTACACAAACATCATCGATTATTTTACTCCGAGATTATGTGTGGAATCACTATTAATTTTCTTATGTCATAATTACCACTCCCCTTTTCAATGGATATGCTTTTGACACACATAATCAGTCCATTGATAATTTCTCAAGTCATCGATATGAATTTGATAAGGGTTATTTTAACTCATTCTCCATTTGTTGAGTTAAACATCCAATTCATTGGTGTTGTTTTTACAAGATTGTGTGTGAATGTACTTTGATTGTTTTACACTGAATATACAATCATATTTAGTGTATTTATATTTTTCACGCATAACTATGTCGTCGATTTATCGTTAACCTAAGGATACATCCTTTATAAGATATTTCATCTCAATTTAAATTTAATTGAGACTTCATTATTGTTATACACCAAATCACTTTTATGTGGTGAATATAAGGTACTTTTAAATAGTATATCATGAATCCCTTTATTCTCATGATATTACAATGTTTTGATCACCTTAATTATTTGTATTCAAGTGTCTCTCTTTTGGTTAGAAACTCTAACTAAAATACCATTTTTAAATGTTAAAAACAATTATTCTTCTAAATATTGCTCGTTAATGTCCGTGATTTAAAAATGGTTTTAATATTTTATTTATATGGTCATTAAAGTTTTAAAATTAAAACTCATTTTAAAAGTTTCGAAGTGGTATGAGACACTTTGATTCAAAAATCTATTTTTAAACGGCTTCTTGACAAATATTGTGACTTTTAGATGTATTCAAGAAAAGGGGGATATTTCTCTCAAATAGTTTTGATGGTTATTTTCATCTATGTCAATAACATTCATTATTATTGATTGAGGTTAATATTATACAATACAATCTTCTATATTGTATCGAATGAGTTATGTTTGACTGTGGATGTGCTATTTTTATACCATTCATGGTTTGTGGTTAAAGTATTGACATTTCTTATGCTAGTTTTAATACGAATGATTATGTTATTTTAAACATGTTCATATGAGGAATGAATTGGACTTAGTAAGTGACGGGTGGAGCCCTCTATAGCTCTTCGATGCATCGGTAGGTCTCTTGAGACAAACTAGTGTCTTGGAACAAGGCCTTGACAAAATCTTATTTGTAGTCTTGGCACCAGGCCTTGGCTATGTGGTTATGATAGTCTGACATTATGCATTCCATCATTATGAAAGTGGTTATTGACATTGCATGTGATTATTCGATTAGTAGAATATCAATGTGAATAAGTAAATGGAATTCTTTCATTTTATTTTTTCTATACTACGTTGAAGTTCAAGTTTAAAAGGATTTTGTTTTAGTTATACATTTCCTTCAATGGTTATTCTTATTTATGAATGTTTCCACTATATTTTTATCCTTATTTGTAATTTGAGCTCACCCCATTTCTATGTTTTATATTTCCCAGGATGTGAAGAAATAATTTATGAATGACCTGCATGGATAGTATGATGGGATATGAAGACAAGATGTTGTTGTAGTTTTTTTACCTTATGATGTAATGTAAGACTTATGAATATATATAGTGTTTCCAAGACTACTAAAATAATCGGTCTATCGAGACTTGATCCTTTGTGATCATGCCAATGATATGTAATAATGCACCGACTCTGGGTAACTGGGGTCGGGGCGTTACATTGATAGCTTTGTTACCAAAGAGAATATGGTAGAAATATTCTTTTAATTACCTATTTAGAATATTTTCAACAGTTCATGGGCATACTTATCTTGAAAAATAAAACATTTGATAATTCTATTAAGTAATTTGAAAACCCAAGAAATAATTCATATATCCATCTAAAGAAATCTCAAATATCATATTCATGTAAAAAAATCCTTATAAATATATTAATTATTTCTAAAATTTATAATATTAAATACTATGTAAATAGTAATAAACAATGCCTCTATACATTTTATAATGTAAATATTTCAATCTACTCTTCCCTACCTAAATCTCAAAAACATAAAGTATGTGTCTAACATGGAATAACATGCTCATAAGGCTTCTGTAAATCTATATTGAGCTATCTATAACTTGAAATTAGGTCTTTTATATTCTCTATAAAAAATACATTTTGTTTCTCTATGTACAATTCGTCATAAAACTCTCTATTGAGGAATGTTAAATTGACATCCTTTTAAAAAATCATATATCATCTCTATACAATGATATAACAAAATTTCATAATGATCTCAAGCCTATAAAATAGTGTGAAAATCTAAATAAAATAAAATTTTCAACTTATAAATAACCATTCTACATTATTTTTTCTTTTCTTCTCATCACCTCTCCTTTTTATTCATTTTTTTATTGAACACCCTCTATTTTATGATAATATGATTATTGTCTATCTTGAGAATAAATTTAAAAATATAATTATTTTCAATATGATCCAAATCCTTGTTCATAGTATTGATTCACTCTTTATTCACTAAACCTTCTTCAAAATATTTTGGTTCAACCTATGAAAATAACGAGGTGTGTGTTATTGTCCTCAATGTTCTCTTTGTTTCAATCCAATTTCCTTGATCCCCAATGATATCATAGACATCCACCAAATTTATTAGTCGTTGATGAGTTTTAGATGATTATTAATATTCACTATAAATAACTAAATAATTACCTTCAAATATTTATTCATATTACAAATTCTAATCATTTTCTGAAACATCATCCTACTTCATGGAAAATTATGCATCATCAACTTCACTTATAATACTTCATTATTAATATGTGGCCCCATTATTTGAGTGTTTCATCACATTCGCTTCATCAATATCCATATTATTTCATTTTTTATAATAATGATAACAAATTTTATTTTTTGGACAAAAAAATGATAGATCCAGTTCCTCATTGTTTGAATTTCTCTAAATTTTAACCTTTAAAGATAATAATAAAAGGGTTTTAGAATAACCTAAAATATTTTAATATTGGGGTAAGTGACATGATATTATGACATGGTGTCACAATTTTTTTTCTATTAGTATAGATGTATTTATAATGGTAACCCGAGGTTTTCTCAAGAGAATAGTTCACAAAATCAATTCTCACTTTCTGTAGAGTTATGGAAAGAGGATGTTTTTTTAAAATGGGGTGATTTAGAAAAAAAATAAAGAAATGAAGAAAGAGATTAAACACTATTATATATGAAGGGTGATCATTTCAATTTTGGTTTTCTAGTTGAAATACTATCCTAGTATCTGTTTTGTTCAACAATTTCTTTTATTAATTGACATGTTAGAGGATGAATGGTCACTTACCCTCTCACCAATGGTTGAATTTTGTGGGTGGGTATTCTATAATAAAATATCATCTTGTTCTACCCTCCTTTATATTTATGAGATAATTTTAGATAATCGCACCCAATTGACTTAGGAAATACCAAATAAAGTCATATTCTTCCTAAAAAATCAATATTTTATAGTAAGCCATACACACATACTAGTAATCTCCATGTACATCACTACTTAGTCTTAGTCTATTCAATTTTACATAGAAAAAAACAAAGTGGAGGGAGATGATAAAAAATTAATCAATTCCATAAATGATTAATAGAACTAAAAAACAAATGTAATTTGATAATAATAAATTCAATATATTATTCAAACTGGTTAACAAAAGGGAGAAATTTTTATTCATTAAGGTGCAATGAAATAATCACTACCAAAAAACCCCCTCCAAAATCACTCAAAATTTTAACCCTCTATATGAATATTAATATAGAATAAAAGGAATTAAAAAACTATGAAAATAGAGGATAAAAATAAACAAAACTTCATTGTGTGAACTCTCTAGTATATTCATCAATATCTCCCTCTCTCACGTTTCAATGGAGGTAGAGACATGTTTTTCTAAAGAAAAGGTGAAGCAGAATTTCCACCCATTTATATCCATCAATTTTGAATGAATTTTTATCCTATTTTTGTATTTAATCTTTATAGTTTTTAAACTATAAATTTGTTGTTAAATTTTTTTTATCCACCTAAAAAATTTGAGATCTCTGTGACATGTGTCAAAAATGATTCCTATAAATTACAAAAGAACACTTTTTTCCAAACTAACAGTTCAATTTTCTCTACATAAATTCATTAATAAAATTAATTAGTAACCAAATATTTCCATGATATTTAATTAAAATATTTAAAAATGAGTATTATTTTATTAGAATAACAATTGTTTCATTTAGAATTGTGTATCCCGAGTTATGACTCAGATAATGAACGTTGGTCAATTCTATGAAATGTTTTTTTTCCAATTTTTATAATTTATTTAGGCCATATATTTCTTACCTTATATATTATTCTAGTTCATTTAAATTAATCCCCCTAACCATGAAACCCTTAAAAATGTTTTCTTAATTTGGATTTGTATGGGAAATGTTTTTTTAGAAATATCAAAGCGATAAAAAATAGTTAAAAATCAAGAATTAATATATTTTAAAAATTATATTTAATAAATCCCTAAAAATAAAAAATGATTCAATATAAAATAATATTACACAATTATGGAGATTAAATATTTGAAATTTAATGATAAATATTTTAAACTGTTACCTTTTTTAATTACCCTTCAATTAAGGATTTGACTCATAAACAAGTGTTAATCTAAAATAACAATGAATAAATTTCAAAGAACAATCCCATCAGATCCAATAAATTATCACCAAAGAATAAAAATATCATGAATCTTCAATAACCATTTTTTTAGAATTCTCTATTGAGTTCATCTAATTTATTCCCACTTCATTTTTCCTCCCATGTACACAATATAATTAACTCATAAATTTTTTTTATCACCATAAAATTTTGAAATTTCATCCAATCTCTTCCCATTCAAAAAATGAAAGGGTCACAAAATGTTTGATAATTTTTTAAATATACAGCTGATATTATTCAAGGAAATATGTATATCCTATGAATTTTTTAGGGTTTTTAGATGACTATGGTTGGTATGTTTTATATTTGAAAAATATTTAAAGCATAATAAGGAGGGTTGGCACTTATTTTATCAAAAATTAATCAATACAATTTACAGAGAAGAATGGTTCCTCCTTACTCCTATCAATAATAAATCGTATCCCACAACTTAAAAAGGTTAAAATACATTCTAAAAATTTTATCATGTATCTAAAAACATGACTTTTAATCCCACTTCTCTCATTTTATAACAGTGTTTTCTAGTATTGTTCAGATCTAAAATTCAACACAAATTTGAATATTTGGGGAGTAAAGAGGAAATTTTGATCTTAAAAGCACAATGTGAAATTCCTATATATTTTTTGAAATAATTATTCTTATTTTTATAACCTAAATAATTGTTTTTATTTAATATTATAATATCTTTAGAAGAGTAAATTTTTTTACAATAATTATATATATTTTTTCAAAATATATAGAATAGTATTATTTCAATACAACTCCTTATAAAATTGTAATATTTTTATTTTCCTCCATAAATAGCCTAAAAATTTGCATGAAATCACAAAAAAACATCCCCTATCATTTATGTTCTACTATATTATAACAATTTAATTTCTAGAGTAGTTTGAATAGGAAAAACTGGCATGTAATTTGGAAATCTAGAAAGGTTGTTCATGTATTTCGAAAGTTTAAAATGATTAAATGTAAAGGTATTCATGATGGAGAGGTTTTATTTTAAAATTAGTATTTTAAAATAAATTAAATGCCTCAATAATCTAAAAATCAATACCTTAATATCCCACGTTTTGATATAAACAAAGCTAATTATAGTTATTATAAGAATGGTAATGTTCACACAAGAAGTGAGGTTATAGTTAATAATATGACAAAAAGAGTTTAAAAATTTCACAAGAAGATTATTTTAAAATTTAGACAAAGATTAATGGAATGGGATTCAAAATTTAAATAATTTTTTTAGAAATTCCCAAAAAAATAATCTTTAATAAGGTTATTTCATCATTTATTTAATTCTAATTGCATGGGTTAAATTTATTCAATAATTAGAATGGATTTTAAAATTTTCAAAGTGTTGATTTATAAACTAAACAGGTTTCAAAGACTTTATAAATTGGAAAAGAAACATACAAAAATTTTAAAAATAGAAAAACAATTAAAGATAGAAATTTCTGAATCATCAACCATAATGGTTCTCACGACCCACACATACATGATATGGTTTCATAAATTAATTAAAGCATATTTAACATATAATAATATATTAAATTAAATGATAGTAATAAAGTACGTGTTGAGGATAGGTACAACCTAATTGATTTTATTGAAAAATGGGTTTGAGAAGTGAAATCTCCTCTATATGTTTATGTGGTAAATTTACATGTAATTTTATTCACTTGTGCCAATTAATAATTAATGGTATTTCCAAATCATCTTATAAAATCTCTGCAACACCAAAATGATATACTTGAGTGAAAATTGGTTGAACTTCCTATATATACAAAATCATTCCTAGAAACATTTTGAGTCTTAAATTGTATAACAAAACTTTTATATAATGGATGTATGTATTTATGTTGGATAATATTTTAATGATTCACTCTTGTTATCTATTTATAAATTATATAATTTTCAAAAGATTCTCTACTTATTTTATCCAATACTTAATGCTATAATAATCTTTCATTTATAACTCTATTTGGGTCCAAATTAACTTATCTCATATCCCAATATACTTTGTGTTCTAACATCACATGAAGATAAAAACTATTTCCATAGACAAATAAATGACTTATAATTGAAATTACTATTTTTTAAACTATATTATAATCCCAAAAGGTGTCCTCTAACTTTACGATCAAATAATTTTGGTTTGGATTAGTAGTTTCCTAAAAAATTCATTCCATTTCCATGTTAGACAATTCATCTTGGCCATTAGTTTTTGGGTGATAGGGTGTTGATGTATTATAAGGCACTCTATATTTTCTCATTAAATTCTCTACACTAGAAATGAAAAAATGGATCCCTTTATCTTGGATGATAGATCTCGGAACTCCAAACCTACAAAATTTGGCATCTATAACAAAAGAACACACGACATTGGTATCATTATTTGTTGTGTCTTTGAATTGCACACATATTGAGACATAATAAACAGTATTAAAGATCTAATAATTTCTAGATAATATAGAAAATAGTACCATAAAATTTATTCCCCATACTTTAGATTTTTTGAAAAATCAATTTTCATTTATATAATTTCTTATATCTTTGAAATTTTTCTTGTGAATTTCCATTTCTCATATTTATTACCAAATTGGTGTGAATATTCAAAAAAATTAGTCTAATAAATTTTAGTCATAAATTTTGTATTTCTATTTACAGAGGTTCAAAATGTCCTGCATAATATCACTTGTAAAAAAATAAAAAACATATTCATTATCACATTCAGGGAAACATATTCTAATCATTTGGACATTAAATTTTTTTAGAGATATTAATATTTATAAATGTAAAATAAAGATTCAAATTTAATTCACTGAATATGGTGGATATTTATATGATATGGTACCTGATATGTTACTAGATAATTTATCATGCCAATATTTTTAGATAAATATCCTTCAATCAAGTATAAATGATCACCTAGAAATTCATCATTTAATATTTCATAGTCTAGAATTTCATCTTCAGTATTGTTTGGTAGCCTACTCAGGTGATTGGACACTTAGTTCTCAATTAATTTGTTGTATTTCATTTCCAAATTAAATTGTTAATGTAATTACATATGTCTTACCAGACTCGGTTTAATTTATCCTCATCCATTATGTACCTAAGAACTACATGATAAGAAAAAATTATGTGTTTGTTTTTAAAAAGGTGGAATATTAACTTTTTTAATGTAATAAAACAACTATAAAATAATTTTTTTTGGGGTTGTAGTTAATATGGGGAGAATCTAGGGTTATAGAATCATAAAATATGGATTGATATTTAAATTAAATATTTTAGGATAAAACTATTCCAAAATCATTGTTAAAAGTGTCACAAAGTAGCATAAAAGGTTTCTCCCATTTGGTTGTACGTACCACTAATAGTGTTATTAAGTTAATCTTTATATTATCACAAGATCCACTAAAATAAATATTTAAATCAAAATAAACAAATATTAAACAAAATTAATGAAATAGGATGATAATTTTTTCTGAAATTATTAATAATCCTTATGTTAAAACCTGAATGTCCTTGGAAGGATCTAATATGTTTCACACAGGATGGGTAAGGTGAATAATTTAAAATAATTTTTTTAAAATTATCCACCTCAATTCTATTTTTTTAAATAACTCACCTAATAAAATTATTATTTCCAACATAAAATTAAACTTTTAAAAATTCAATGCAATTTTCTTTTTTCAATATTTTTTTAACTATTTCATGATTTTAAAACCAATGATAAAAAAATCTCCAAAAATAGTGAAATATTTTTAAAAACACCCTACAAGTATTCGATTTGGTCAAAAAATAATAATTTCAATGCACCTTGTAAATTCATCTTGGGAATTATGAATTCCAAATGGAATCATTTTGACATAAACAGTCCCATAGGTATAGGTAAATGTATTCTTATCCTAATCCTCATGATAATTGGTTACTTGAAAATATCATAAAAATCCATATAGAAAATATTAGTTTAATCTTCCATCCTAGTAACATGATTTCTCTTCTTATAGTCCATACTGACCGTCAAACAATTTTTTATTCTCATAGTTATAAACTCATTTAATTCCTTCTTTACAATGGTATAGTAACTTTTCATGGGAACTACATGGATGTTTTTGACCCATTATGAGTCAAATATGGGGTAAATGATATTGGTTGTAGAAAATTTTGTATATATTTTTTACTACATCCATTATAGTTGGATTTATTCCCTTTTGTGTCATCCTAATGGGTTTGGAATATCACTCAAGAATAATTTTATGAGAGAATATTTTTTTTCTTAATGTCTTCAAATTCTCATAAAATTCATTATATATGTTTAATATTCTCACTTAAAATCTCAATCAAATTATTTTCTTGATTTGTGGAAATATTATTAGCAATGGTCACTATAATAATTTCTTCTTCAATTCTGGATACATATTTCAAATCCATGGGTAATGGTTTCAATTCCTTATTTGGAGGTTGTTCTAAATAAGAAATAAAATTTTGGTTCCTCACATAACAATATTAAATATCATATACATATGTTGATATATCAGATTTTTTATTATGTAATAAATAATTCAATACATCAAAATACTCAGAATTTACATTTTCCTCCAAAATTTAAAAATATTTTCTATAATTATTGAAGTCTTAATTATACAAGGTATCTAAAATTATTAAGTGGTCACCTAAAGATAAATTTTCAATGAATATACTCAGGTCATCTCTTCATTCATTCTTAACAATATGAAAAATGGTTAGACATTAATTTTCATTAAATGGTTTCCTCGTAGATTAGAGAAATATTAATATGGAAGTTTTTTCTCCAATATCCATAGTTAGTTTTCATTCATAAACATTGATGATAGTCTTTATTTTCTTTAAGAAGGGACTCTATAGAATAATTGATGAGTGGGATAGTATTCTTTCTTCTGCTATGTTGAGTATATAAAATTGATCTGGTAAATTAGGTTTTGAACTCTAACTAACACATTTTATAAAACTACTTATGAAAATGTAGTGGATCTATCTGAAATTTATACCACCACTATTAAGGTACTTAAGTCCACATATGTAAATATGTAAACACAGAGTGATAAACTATATTTATTGAAGCACCTAAATCACATAAAGATTCAGATAAGTTTAGTGAACAAATAGTGAAATGGAAATAAAAATTCCATGGATCTTGAGATTTTTTGGATGTTGTGTTATATTAAATGTTGATATGCTTCTTCCTAGGTTAAAACTTTAATTTTTTTTTAATAAAACTCTTTTTGGTGAAAATTTCATTGAGATTTTTAGAAGATATGTGTATATTTTATGAGATTCATGAAGTTGTATATTGATAACCACATTTTTAAAATTTTATAAAATTTATTTATGAAGTGTTTCAAATTGAATATTTTTGTATTGGATCATCCTTGATGAAAATTGAATTGGTTGGTCTTTATTCTCCCTTTACTTCTTCTATAAGGGTATCATTAGTGTTTTATTTTTTCTTTCTATACTTCTCCTCCACTATGTCCTTTTATTCTTAATTTTTATTTTCTTTTTGCGGATTATTTTCAATAATATATATAAAACTTATAGATTCATTTTCTTATATTATGGGGGTATTATATTTAGTCTCGAGAATATATATTCCTTACGTTTCCTTTACTATTCTCGTTATAATCATGATAACATTTTTTGGGGTTAGAAAATGATTTGGATTATAAATTTGAATTATTTGTAAATATGAATTTTATAAGACTACTAACATTGTTTCTCAACTCTCATTCTTCATTCCTATATTTATTAATATCTGGTTCATATTAATATTGTTTAATAAAAAGTTCACTTATTAAAAGATGTTCAAGGGTATTATATAATTTTATTATATTGGGTAGTTGTTATTCAAGTTTATTATAATACTATTTGTAAGGTTATTGAAATAGTGGTGAGTTTTGGAATTGATGTTGGTTAGGTGGTTGTTATTTGTATGGATTTTGAAAATAATGTATGGAATGTTTCTACTAATCTCTAAATCTATATTGGAATTGTGAGTAATCTATCCATCTTTTTTGGGTTGTTGATACTATCTTGGTTGAAATATTGCAATATGAATATTTATACCTCGAGATTCATCACACTATTCAATTAAATAGGTAGGACATGAATGTAACAATGTTTCCTTGGTTGGTTATTAATATTCATTTTTTTGCTTTAATTCATTAATTATCACAATGACCATGATTTATTTATGTCTAAATTTTATAAAAGTTGATGAGTCCAAATATCTCACCTCATAAATTTATATGGTACTTGTACCTTTTGTTCCAACTTACTATCAATTTTGGGAAACTGTTTTAATGATTCCCATGGATTATGCTAGTTATTTTTTTATGACAAATTCTCTAAATGATACATCCAACATGTTCCTATGATTTTAAATAAAACCATTTAAGTGTTCATCCTTGATAGATTGATGTATGAAACTTGAACACCGATTTTTAATCCACTCCCAAAACTCATATAGAGTCTCTATATAATCTTTTATGGTGGCATATAGCTCTTTCCTAATAGTAGTTAACCTCGATGTAGGGAATAATTTTTTCAAGAAATTTCATTGTATATCATAAATGTCATGAATATCTAGAAGTTATAAGCTATATATCAACTCCTTGGCTGCTCCTTCTACTGAAATTTGGGATGTCTTCCACTTCACCTACTCCTCAACAAATTCCCTAGTAAGAAAAGTGGAAAAAACCAAGGAAAATTCAATGACATATTTATTTGGGTTTTACATTAAAATACATTAATTTTAACTAATAATTTATGTAATCTATTTTTCATATAAAATTCATTATATAAAGTTGTTATACCAATTTTGTTTTGTTTCATAGAAAACTAAGGTGTGTACATGTCTCTTACAATCTGGTTGGGATTCCCTACAATGGTTATAGGCCTTAGTTAAACACTTATTGTTTACCTTGATTCTTCGTGAATAATATTCTTAGAATATAATTATGGGTTTTGATCACATATCCATGTTTTCAAGGTTGTTTATTTTTCTGGGTCAAAATAAAATAGTTGGTTATTATTGGTTACAGTCATGTAATGTAAAAGTTTGATTTTTTATAGAAATTCTTCCCAAAAAATGGTTATAATGATTAACATGAGCCTATCATGGGTATTCGAAAATAAATTATTTATCCTCGGTTAAATATACTTATATTTTTAACCCAATTTTGTTCTATAGATACGAGTTCTCTAAATCATTTATCACATTTATTTTGAATAAGCAAAAGGAGGTGTTTTTTAGAAATTATATGATTCTAAAAAGTAAAGAAGGAAACAAAGAAATATATTTAAAATAATGATATGAGAAGGGTGATAAGGTCAAGGTTGGTTTTTGTATTTAAATTATATCTTAGTATCATGATTTTATTAACAAAATTGTGAGAGGATCCACAATTTCGTCAACTCTCACCCTTGGTTTCATGATTTGGGTAAGGATATTTCTTAAAAAATTAACATATTGATATACCCACCTTCTTATATATAAAAGTGTTACATAAAATCACCCATATTGACTTAATAAATGCTTTATTGGGTTTTTTTCTTCCTAATCAATCAAGAATGGCCACTACCCCTTTCACATATACTAATATTCATTGTATACATCACCATTTTACCCTTTAATATTCCATCATATATATACCTGATCAATGTTGAGGGTGGTGATGGATCATTAAACAATGTAAAAAATTATAAAAATAATTAAACCAATAAAATCACATATGATAATATAAAATTATACAGAGTATTTAAAATAGTCACCAAAATATAGAGAATTGTATTCATTATAGTTTAAAGAGTCAAGAATTACAAAAGTAAAATAGATAATATTGGTGAAGAAAAAAGACATTATATAACAAAATAAATATAAAAAATAAATAGAAATTAAGTATGTGAAATATCCTACATATCCCAATCTATATCCCTTTCACACCTTTTAATGGTGGTGGAGAAACATTTTTATAAATAATAAGTGAGGTATAAATTTCATCAATTTTCATCCAATGTGGTTGAATGAGTTTTTATCCTAATAGGAGGTCAAATATCAAAATTTTGTGATCTATAATGTTGTTAAAAAATTTATTATATATCCTCCCAAAAAAATTAATATCCCTGTGACGCATTTAGAAAAATTTATCATTGAATTACTAGGTAACATATTTTTTTGTGGAACAAACTTTTCAATTTATTCCAATTACATGCATCCATAAATTTTTTTAATAACCGATTTTTTCCATAATATTTTAGTAAAATGTGTTACATCAATTAATATTTCATTTTAAATAGTAATAATATCCTTTTGAGTTTTTAATATTGATTTATGACTCAATAAATGATTTTTCATTGAATCTATCACCCAATAAATATTATAATAATCATAATTTATTTCGGATGTATATGGATCGATTCAGAATTGGGTTTAGTTGAGTGACATATAGACCACTAACCATTGAATTCCATAAAAAATTATATTTTCAATTTTGATCGGTATGGAAAATGATATGATTGAAATATCAATGTGATAAAAAAAATTAAAAATAAAAAATTAAGCCATTTTCATAATTAGTCTCAACACAGCCCTCAAAAAATCATTTGATTTATATTAATATAAGAAAATTTTGGGGATTAAATAATTTAAATTCAAGGAAGACGTTATAATAATATTATCTTTATATTTAATATTCTAATACATCACATATTCCATAATATCTAAATTAGGTAGGTATAAACAATCATTTTTAATCTAAACCACTATTTGGAAAAAAAATCAAGAAACCTTTAGGAGTACCACGCTCAGATTACATGGTATGATCCATTCACATTAATATTAAATTCTTCCTTTCAGAAAAACATTTATTTTATGGGGTATATGTGTTATATAATTCATAAAAAATTCCATGATTTTCAAGATATGTTTTAAATTTCCCACTTGAGTATTTAGCGTCGTTGTCTGTCAAAAACTCATGTGAGGAGAAAATACACTCATTATCTACACCTATTTTAAAAATTTTAAATAGGTTCGAGGAGTATATATAATTATTATTTAATATAATTAATTTATTATGATTTTATTAATCAATAAATTAAATAAAACACTTATATTTAATGGTTAATTTTTTCCTCATGGGCCCATAGTAATATAAATGAATGAGAACCAATGGATGAGAATTTTTAATCTCTTTATTCTTGTGTGAAGAATTGAAAATATTCCTTTTTTCTTATAGAGTGAATAAAATTTATTTATCCCTTAAACATTGACACATTATGGAAATTAATTTCATGCATAGTTTTTTTATTTTTCTTTGACTTATGTGGATAAATATTTTATGCCGCAACATATTTTATTCCTTTTTGTTTATGTTTATTAAATTTTAATTATCACTAACATGAAAGAAGTTTACCTATGTTCATTGATGAATTATCAATAAACATCCATATTTTAACATTTTCAAAAAAACATTAACCCTTCTATAAAACCGATTTTTTCCTTCATTATAATGTTAACAAACAAAAAATATATTTTCTTTCAATCCATCCTTAAATAAAATGTTCTTTGAATTCATTATTTCTTATAAAATGACCCCCGAACCAAATACTCTTTTATTTATTGGCCATTAATTTTCAAGGATCTCAAATCCTTCCTTACACTTAATAATAACTTTCAAGATATTCAAATTTTTGTTCATATGTAAATAGAATGCATTATCCAATATCTATAGACATTATTTTTTAGATGCATTAGGTGCCACATCAATAAACAATTCTTATTCATTTCCTTTTATTTTATTATTTTATGTCTTTTAAGTTTAATTATTCAATATAAATCATAGTGATATAATTGTTTGACAATATTTATTAAAATTAAATAGATCTTCAAATATTTTATAAACTTATTCCATTGATTCAGTGTTGTTTTTATCCTTTAGTCCAAAATTTTCTAATTGTTTTTAAATATTTATTCTTTGAGTAGGTTAATTATCCTAAAATTTATACTACTCATATATTATAGGATAATATAAAATTTTTTATTTGTAAAAAATATCATTTCCATGTGACCCATGCCTCTAAAATGTTATAAATAGTCGTATAATGAGTACATTCCACTGAAAACTTATTTATATTTAGAAATAGACTCCAACTATAATTCCCCATTTTCACCATGAACCTTGGATCCATTTTAGAAACCAAAATTATGGTACATTAACAACACTTTATTATTCATTTTATTCTTTCTTCTTGTTCATTTCATGTCATATTTTTCGAATATTTCTCATTAAATTTAGTATTACTATAATTTTGATATTTCTAAGAGATGAATTTTATTCCATAACCTCAACATTATCCACCTATGTATTTTAATTGACCTCTTAAATATAATAATTTTAGATCTATGTAACTTCTTGAATATAATTTTGGATGTTATGTTTTAGGTTTTTCAGTTTCTACTCCATTTTCATTAATTTATATGGAATAAAATCAAGGTCATTCACTTATTATTTAACCTTCTCTTCTATTCCAATATTATACTTCGTCTATTCATTGAGAAAGGTAATATTTTATTTATAAACATTGAAAACTTTTATTATATAATTTTTTATATTTTATGATGATTGATCATTATTTGTTATATTCTTATTCCCTTTTTCCTGATTTGATATATTTAAAATATATTACTTGATTTATCACATAAGCATAAATTCCATTTGAGCTTCATCCATGATTTCATCACTTTTTCTCTCATCACTATTAAATTCATCCTCATTCAATATTAAAATTAGAAAATTTTCAACAATTTTATTGTATGTATCAAATTCACATTATATTCATCTTCAAACATAGAAAATAAGTATATATTTCTTAATCATACCATTAACCTTTGAAGAAAACATTGACATGTATTTTTTTATGTTTTAATATTAATCGGAATACTTATTTTCTCATTCTGATCTTTACAATCATCATCTTTATTCATATTCATAATATTTACTTTGGAAAATCCAATAACTTAGTAATTTAAGCAGTTATGGGGTATCATATCCCATTACTTTTATTTTCAACTTCTCAAAATTCATGAAAGGAATGAGATGGTTTTGTAAAATATCAATTCAATACATTATTATTTTTCACAATCCACTTCATACACAACAAATTATTTCCCACACTTCTCTTATTTCAAAACAGTTAAATATGTTTCCTTATCATCCACACTCTTCTTATTAAAAACACACCCTTACCCATTTCATAAGTAGTTAAAATGTTATTGAATGCGTCCAATAGAGGTGTAACCAAATCATTGTATTTAAGGTATACAATATATATATAAAACCAATATGTAAGGGTATATATAATCATTTTTTCAACCATATAATAATTAAAATTAACATAAAATTTGGTGATGGTGATCATTATTTCATTTTCTCAAGTGATGAATTCATGCACATGTAAATAATAATATATCTTAATATATTCATATTTCAATATCCAAAATTATTGTAAGGATTGATTTAGATTATCATTTACTTTATAAATATTTTCTAAATATTTCTAAAATTACCCTTTTTATTGTACTTCCATAAAATTTATGAGATTTATTTTCTAATAGAAGAAAAAATATGGATTTATAACCATGAAAATGATTCTTAAAATTCATTACATCAATATAATTCATCAAAACAACTTTAGTATAAATTTTAAATATTTTGGTAGTAGCTTGAAAATAATACAAGATGATTGATAAATATATTACAGCATCCAATAATTACATAAGAAATAATTTTCCCTATAAAATATCAAAGTCTCATTGTTCATAACTATATTAATGTGATCTATATCCAATGCATAAATTTAAAACATGAAAAATTCAAAAATAAAGGTACTTATCTTCTCACTAAACTAAAAATATGTGATTTTTTATAATAAAAACTATATACTCTAGTAACACAAGAAAAATGGTTCTCATGTAAATTGTAATATCATTGAGAGGGGTTCTGAATTAGTGAATCCAATTTCATTTACATTTTTCATTAAAACAACATTTGACACTAGTGATTGTTTATAAAAATATTATTATATAAAATACACACAAAATTTAATGAATGAAAATTTATTGTAAAATGGATTTTTTTAAGTTTTATTACTAATAACAAGTAAGTATATAATTTATATTATCTGATAAGATTCATTATCACACATTCTAATAGAATCAACATGTGGATTGAAATGACCACGTATTATTCTTTAAAAAAATCACTAGATCTACATCTTTCCAAATATAAAATCACCAATGCTCTTATATATATCCAAACTAGCTCCACCTAAATTGAATCAACATTATGCACTTGATTTTAATATAATAAATTAATTTAACAATATTTTGATATATTAGTAATAAAATACTAAAAATATCATATATAATAATATTTAAATTCACTTTAATAAACTAACTTGTGAAAACGCTGCAGTGCTTAGGGATGTATCTTCATTAACTCTAAAAATAGTATTTTAACTCTATAATATCAATAATATTACATCTATTTGGTCTTAATAATGTGTTATTTTTTGTTCATGAAATTTACATGTGAATTTTATAATTCATTTGTGCTAAAATTATTTATTTTAACATGTTCTACAAATTAGGAAAAGCTAAAAAATATAAAAATAACTCTAGAGTGATCATTCTGAAACCATTCATAACCATTCAATGTGTTTGTTTATAATTTTTGGGGTTTATTCATATAATTTTTGAAGAACCTTTTTGATAATTTTTTAACAATAATTTTTTTATTTTTTGACAACTATCCTTTTTATGAATGAATTTTTTTGTTATTCAGTAATCAGACCCAGTCTATCATAATGATATTTGTATGAAATTTGAATTTTTGTGAATGTTTGAATCAAATAATAATGGGGGAGATTTTTTTAATGAAAGATTGTTTTTCCAGATTCTGAGTGTCAAATCCATCTACATAATATTCTGATCAGCAGATCCAAATGAATCTGGGGTAAAAATTGTTATTTTATGGAATTTTTTCTTTTATTAATCAGAGAAATAATGGAGTTGTTGAGTTAGAAAGTCAGAAATAATTTATGAATATTTTTAATAATTTTGATGAGGTTTTTTTA
Organism: Viscum album; assembly: GCA_963277665.1. NCBI lineage: Eukaryota > Viridiplantae > Streptophyta > Magnoliopsida > Santalales > Viscaceae > Viscum > Viscum album. Next base: position 1,517,696,666 of record OY728163.1, read on the forward strand.
AGAAAGTTAAGTTTTGAGTTACATCAAACTTTTGATACAAAATTAGATTATTCTTTATTGGCATAATGTTCAAAAATATCATGAAAACTATCATGAAAATATCTTTTGAATAAATTTTGGTGAGGATTAATGAATTTTAGAGTTTCATAATGCGAATCCCATTATAATGGGATTTATATTGAAATAGAAAAATCCATTGTAATGAGAAAATCAGTTGTAATTGGAATTCTATAGTAATGGGAATCAAATCGTAATTAAATGAGAAGGAAATATAAATAGTAGTGAGATAAGAATGAAACAAATTCAAAATAATTTGATTACAAAGAAGAATCAAAAGAAAATCCCAGAAATTATATGAATAATTGAAGAGTTCAAACATGAAATTAAATTTTTCATAAATCTCAGACAAATCTAAGGAGTATTGAAGAACTCAAATTTGAGAGTTAAATGTGACAGATTTGTAGAGTTTTCAAATATGAGGAAGTATAGAATGTTTTCAAGTTTCTTTCCCAAGATTTTCTGAGTCGCCTATAAATAATAGCTTAGATCCTTTACTCATTAGTGACTTTTCACACAAGAAGAAAAGTCATAGTGATGAATAAATCATGTGAAAGTAATTTAATGATAGAGATCACATGAGGAGTATTATATAGATAAATGTTTTTTTACTACAATGAGCAAGATTGTATTAAGAAATTCCATATTGAGAAGAACGTATTCTGTCAATCAGAGTTAGTAAATTAGACTGAAGAAGATCATATTGAGAATTAGAAAAGAGTTTGAGTTTTCATATTTATAATTGGTCCATTATATTGATTCCATTCTATTGATAGAATCATATCCATACTCATTGTATTGATATAATCAGATCTGGACTCATCGTATTGAGAAAATTAGATCTAGCCAAATCAGACTGAAGATTTGGACTATCCATTTGTGGATTAGTTTCAAAAAATTATTTGTTACTTTATTTCTCCCAATTGTTTTAATGATTTTTTTTAAAATTAATGGATTAATTATAATATTTATTATTAGAATATAGGATATGTCTAATGGGAGTTGGCAAAAATTGTATTGAAATCTTCATAATAGTGGATTTACATAAACCCACAAGAGTGGATTTGGAAAGGATGTAGCTTCTCAATATGTGGATAAACCTTATAAATCTTGTGAGATTTACTTTATTTCCAACTTTTTCATGCATGATTATTTACTAATGTTTGTTAAAGAAATAAACCTTACCATGTTACAGGTTTTATGTTTCAAAAAAATTGAAACTTACAAAAATTGAACAAGTAATTCACCCCCACCATTCCTAGTTTTTATTTGATCCTATAGAAAATTAAATGGTATTATAAGGATTGTTACATTGTCTAATCCTTATCATGAAAATTTTAAATTATATAAATAGTACTGGAATTCCTTCATTTTATGGATAATTTTATTTCGCATGGAAAAATATGATAATTCCTTATCACATATCTCTTATAATGGGAGTTGTTTATGTGACTACTATTGGTTTTACACTTATTGATAAATATTCTCCAATGAGGTTTTCTGAAAAGAGAAATATAGAATTTGGTGGTGAGGAAAAAAATAAAATCCTTATGTATTTATTAGAGAATGTTTATAAGAATTCGATGGGTCTTAATAGTTTAAAAAGTATGTGGGACAAGTTGGAATGTGTTTTCATAGGGAATACTATAGTTAAGGAATAAAAGATTCAAATATGGTGTAGTAAGTATGAATAAAACATGATGAGAGATGAAAAAACTATTGATGAATACTTCACTAAATTAAGTGTTTTATTTAATATATGAGGATTCAGAGATGTACTAAAAGATTCTATAATTGTAATGAAAATTATTAGAAACTTCCTGAACAAGTATGATTCTAAAATTTATTCATTATAAGATAAAGTTAATTTAACTCTTGAGAAATTTCATAACTTTCTTGATTCGTATTAAATGAGAAAATATCCAATGTTTAAAAAGAAGATAAAATATAAAACTTTATATTGAAGATATAAGAAAGATGAGAATACAATATATTAAAGAATATTATCCTTATGGGTATGAAGATAAAGAGGATGGTGAGTTGAATGAAAAAATAATTTCTCTTATATACAAGAACTATTGAAGAGGATGAATAAAGTATGGAGGTAAACTTCCTCTGAAATGTTTTGAGGGTGGTGGAATCAGAATATTTGCTTTTAATTTCCCCAATAATAATGTAAGAGAATATCAAGATGTTTCTGATAAATAACCTCAATGGATGAACTGGAACAAAAATAATAAATAAGAAAATACATACAACAAATAAAAGAGTTTACTAGAAAAAAAAATAACATTTTTGATTAAGAAATTTGAATCAAACTAAATTGACAACAATTCATATGGATTTTAACGTTCATAAAAATTCATAAAATTAATTTATAATGTTGAGAAAACCAACGATTCATCATAGAGTGAAGATAGTGGTGTATAATATTATAGAGTGTATCAGCTCCGAATAAGACATTTTTTCATTTTTTTAGAAAATAAAAGTCTCCATTAATAAATTAGAGTAATGAAGAAAGATTGTGAAGATGTTTTGGATGGAAGAAAATATTATATCATTTAAGAGGAATAATGTATTTAGGAGATCCTAAGTTGACAACAAAGAATTGTTGAATAAGGAAAAATGATTGAAGCTATAAATACAATGTTGTATACTAAGGAAAAATAAGTTAAAGAGATTCAGTAAAAACTTCTTATGCCTGAAATTACCTTGAAGAATATGAATGAAAATTTAAACAAAGATTCAGAATTAAAATACGAGACTTCAAAAGCTGTTATGAAAGCTTATTATGAGAATTTGGTGAAATATTATCTCACCAAAAATAGTATTTCATCTGATTCATTTAACATTTACATTTCATAAGTATTATTATGAAATATTGGGTGGATAAAGGATGTGAAAACCCAATCAAATCAACAAAAGTATAAAGCTCACTCAAAAGAAATATACACCACATTCTGAGTGTGTTAGAGATAAAATATGTTATTAACCTCAACAAAGTTTCTATGTAGATATATCTATATTGAATATAAAATAAATATTATATGGATATTTTTGGTGTTTTAGAATCTATGGGCATAAAACTTATAATTGCTTATAAAAATTATAACTACCTATAATAATGTTTGAGAAAAATTGAAGAAATAGTGAAAGTATAATGAGTAACATTCCTAACATAAAAAAGTTGAAAAGGTGAATTCTCAAGATTTAAGAAACATTATAACAAAAGATAAATTTGAAAGTTTGAAATAATTTTGTGGAATATGTGATCAAGATGGTCATCATGCCGAAATATGTATGACACTCCTTTCAAAACAAGTTTCATATAATAGAAAATAAAATGAATCTTAAAAGAAGAAAGCTAAGGAAATATTTTGTTATTGAGACAAATTTGAAAGTAAGTAAATGAAACAAACAATATATACTTGATAGTGGTTGTTCATCACATGTGAAAGGTAGTATAAAAATTTTGAAACTTGTTGAATGTTTTTATGGGGGAGTTGTTTTATTTGGTAATGATAGTTCCATAAAAACGAGAGGAACTATAACGGTTGAGATTGAAGAGGAAAATTTGAAATTTAAGGAAGTTTTATTTGTTTATGGGATAAAACATAACTTACTTTGTTTAAGTCAACTTTTTGATGATGGAAAAGATGTTGTTTTTAAAAAATTGATTTCTTCCATCAATAGTGCGAAAGATATAAATGTTATCACACAAGGAGAATGAAGTAGTGAGAATATCTTCTAAATAAGATAACTAAAAAAATCTTGTTACATGAGTGTGGAAGATGAGAAAAATTGTGGCATTGAAGACTTGGCCACCTTGGGTATAAAAACATGAATACATATTATAATATTGATGTCATTCAAAATTTTCTAGAATTTAATATAAGCGAGGAAGATTTTTGTATTACTTTACAAAAAGAAAAGATGACTAAAAAAATTTATAAAAAAATTGAGATTCCATCTAACATGACTCTTGATATTATTCATTTTTATTTAAACATTAATCAAAAAAGTAATATTTATACTTTATCACTATTATTGATGATTTCACTAAGATGAAAAACATCATGTTTATGAAGCACAAATCAGTGGATATTGAAATATTCAAATTATTTAGAAAATATTTTGAGAAAAAATGGGGGATTCCATAAAGAAGTTGAGAATATATAATGGTAGAAAATTCACAAACAATAATTTTGAAACTAATCCAAGAATTCATGGTATCAAATATCAGTATAGTTCTTCCTATACTCCACAAAAAAATGGATTAGCAGAAATAAAGAATATAAGTTTGGTGGAAATGGGAAGAAATATTTTAGAATAATAATAAAATTCAAAATTCTATTAAAGAGAAGCTCTTAGTACTATTGTACATGTTCAAAATAGATGTTTTTTGAGAGAAAAAACCAATATGACTCCTTATGAAATGTGGTATAACAAAAAAATCATTGAAATACCTCAATGTTTTTGGAATTCTATGTTCTCTCAAAATCATAAATCAAAATCTTGTAATGTTTGATAAGAAAGAAGAGGAAGAAACTTTTATGGGTTATACACCAAATAAAGGACGTTATAATTGTTGGAAATAATGTTTACAAAATTTGGTGGACTCGTATGATGTGAAAGTAATTGAAAATAAAATTTACATAACAAAAGTTGTTGAGAATGATGAGAAGGGTAAACTAAATATTTCCAAATATAGTAAAGTAATTCAAAACATATTTATCAACATTCAAAAGAATCATGTGATGAAGAAATTTAAGTTGGGAAAGAAACATTGAGATTTCCTACCTTACAAAAACATGTTGAATTCAGAAAAAATATTGGGAATCAGAAGTCTCTATTTCAGACATAAAATAATCCTAAGGAGGAAATTTTTTCTTTGGGGAATGTTGTGTGAGTTTTAATAGTAATAAACAAAGTTCGGTATCTTTATGCACAACTCTAAATATATTTCAACTAATCAGGATTTTAATTGAATTTTGTGGATAAAATTTCAGAAAGAATATTTGGAATCAAAATTTTCTAACCCATTGAAGATACATTGTGATAATCAAAGTGTAATTGATATTTCTAAGAATCTTGTACAACATTCAAGATCAAAATATATTGATATAAAGTTTCAATTTATGAAAGTTAAAGTTGACGTTGGGATGTATTGCTGGAATACATTTAAGAAAATTATAAGTTGTTCGATATATTTACAATATAAATTCCAAAATAATGGTTTGTGGAATTGAGGAAACAATTTCATGTTCAGACCCCTCCCATTTCTTCCTAAATCTCATAAGGAAGTTATACCACCATGATTCAGATTATTCTGAAAAAAGGGGAGAGGAAGTAACAACTATTTTACATTGCAAGATATTTTTTACATATATTTATTAAATGAATATGAAGATGTGGTCATCATAAAATAGTGAGATTAAAATAAAAGTGAGGGACGAATTAAAGTGATAGAAAAATCAAAGTGAGAGAAAAATAAAAGTAATAGATTGTTTATCTTTACATAGCTGGAAAATTTTCATTCCATCGAGGGATGTAATTACTTAAAAAACATTATTTATCTAGTAGTGTCTTTTCATGACACTCTCTTTTGTGAAATGATATGATCTAATAATATTAAAAAACATGAGTTGTGAAAAAACATTGAGGGTTGGAAAAAGTTATTAACTAGGGTTGTCAACAAATCCAATGTGGGAGATTGAAGAACCTCGGTGATAATATTTTTTATCAAAGTTTTTTTATTTGTTAAAAACTAACCATTTTGAAAACAGAATGTTTTTTTATTATTGAATTGGATCCAGACCATCATAATGATCTTTATAATAATGTAGAATGTTTTTAAAAGTTTGAATCCAAAGATAAAGGGGGATAAAATTTATTTTAAATAATGATTATTTTTCCAGACTCATAGTATCAAATCCATCTACATCAGATTTAGATCACCAGATATAAAATAATCAGAGGAAGAAATTTTTATTTTATGGATTTTTTTCTTTTAGTAATCAGCGAAAGAAATAAGTTTCTATGTTAGAAATTATTAATTTTACGTACGATGAAGTCATAATTATGATGAAGTGGTTTATTGATGAAAGTGAATTCAGGAGTTACAAATTTCTCAAACTTTCTAAACAAAATAATAAAATGCTTTGCTGGTTATAAGTCTATCACAAATCATAAGAAATATCAAGATATAAGCTTTTGAATAAATGTTGGATAAGTTTGAATAATTTCATAATTGCATAAAGAAAATTTCATCATAATGGGATTTCCATTGTAATGGGATAATCCATCATAATGGGATTTCAACCATAATTGGAATATCCCTAATAACGCAAAACTCCATCATAATGGGAATTACAGTATAATGTGATGAGAAAGAAAATGATAAAATAATGAACTGAGAAGGAAATAGATTCGTAATAATATAATTATGAAGGAGACTCAGAAAGAAAATTCTATAAATTATATTAATAATTGAAGATGTCAAATATGAAATTCAATTTTTCATAAATATTGAAGAAATATAAGGAGTATTGAAGAAGACAAAGATGAAGATTAAATGCACGATGTTTGTGATGTTTTGAAATTTGATGAAGAAGTGAATGTTTTCACGTTTCCCGCTCTTTCCTTTCTGAGTTGACTATAAATAATTTCACTGATCATTTATACGTTAATGACTTATCATGAAAGCAGAGAAGACGGTGCAGTGAAGAAATAATGTGAAACACATTACCGGACAAAGATCATATGAGGATGATTAGATAGATAAATTTTTGTTTATCAGATTGAGAAGGATCATATTTGTAACGCCCTGACCCTAGTTACCCAGAGTCGGTGCATTATTACATAACATTGGCATGATCAAAAAGGATAAAATATTGAAAGACCGATTAGTTTAGTAGCCTTGGAAGCACTAGATATATTCATAAGTCTTACATTACATCATAAGGTAAAAAACTACAACAACATCTTGCCTTCATATCCCCTCATATTATCCCTGCAGGTCATTCATAAATTATTTATTCACATCCTGGGAAAAACAAAACTTAGAAAAGGGGTGAGCTCAAATTCCCAGTAAGGATAACAATATATCACAAGCATTCATAAATAATAATAAACATTGAAGGGAATGTATAACTAAATCAAAATCCTTTTAAACTTGAACTTCAACATAGTATGGAAAAAATAAAATGAAATAATGTCGTTTACTTATTCACATGGATATTCTATTAATCAATTAATCACATGAAATATCAATAACCACTTTCATAATGATGGAATTCATAATGCTAGACTATCATACCCACATAGACAAGGCCTCGTGCCAAGACTACAAATAAGATTTTGTCAAGGCCTTATTCCAAGACACTAGTTTGTCTCATGAGACCTACCGATGCATCGAAGAGTTATAGCGGGCTCCACCTGTCACTTACTAAGTCCAATGCATTCCTCATATGAAAATGATTAAACATTACATAAACATTCATATTAAAACTAGCATACAAAATGTCAATACTTTAACCATAAACAATGAATGGTATAAAAATAGCACATCCACAGTCAAACATAACTCATTCGATACAATATGGAAGATTTTATTGTATTATATTAACCACAATCGATAATAATGAATGATATTGACATAGATGAAAATAACCATCAAAACTATTTGGGAGAAATATCCCCCTTTTCTTGAAAACATTTAAAAGTCACACTATTTGTCAAGAAGCCGTTTAAAAATAGATTTTTGAATCAAAGTGTCCCATACCACTTCGAAACTTTTAAAAGGAGTTTTAATTTTAAAACTTTAATGTCCATATAAATAAATTCTTAAAACCGTTTTTTAAAACATGGACATTAATGAGCAAGATTTAGAAGAATAAGTCTTTATAACATTTAAAAATGGTATTTTAGTTAGATTTTCTATCCAAAAGAGAGACACTTGAATACAAATAATTGAGGTAATCAAAACTATGTAATATCCTGAGAATAAAGGGATTCATTATATACTATGTCAAAGTACATTATATACACCACATAAAAGTTATTTGGTGTATAACAAAAAAAAGCCTCAATTGAATGTAAATTGAGATGAAATCTCTCACAAAGGTCGTATCAATGGTTAAGGATAAATAAACGACATAGTTATGTGTGAAAAATATAAATACACTAAATATGATTGGATATTCAGTGTAATGTAATCAAAGGAAATTCACACATAATCTTGTAAAAACAACACCAATGAATTGGATGTTTAGCTCAACAAATGGAGAATGAGTTAAAATTACTCTTATCAAATTCATATCGATGACTTGAGAAATTATCAATGGACAGATTATGTGTATCAAAAGTATATCCATAGAAAAAGGGAGTGGAAATTATGACATAAGCAAATGAATAGTGATTCCACACATAATCTTAGAGTAAAATAATCAATGATGTTTGCGTAAATCCAAATAACTAGAAATTGAAATTTCAAATTCCCTTATTGATTTGGTAACATAAGAAACATACACCCATGAAAGAAGGATAATACAATGATGATGTCAATATATATAAATTAAATTATATTACACAATGAATACAATCATGTTCAGTACACACACCACATGCAATAAATAAGTGGTGAACAATGGAATTCTCACGGAATTAAAAGTGAGATAAGAAACCCCTTACTTTGTACTTTTTCCTTGGTCGACGGTAGGATAACCTCTTGTATAATGGTGAAATAATTTTTATTTAATTATACAATAATAATTTACATTAATATGATATCATATATGGTCTTTTAACATTGATTTGTTAATAATATCTTAGTATTATCGTTGTTTCGGGTGTTAACTTACTCATTTTATTTTATATGTTTTGTTACGTAAGCCATGTTTTTTCATGGATAGGTTGAATATTATTCATATCCAGAATGATATAAAGTCTTTAAGCATTATTTTTAAATAATCAAATGATAATTATACTTGAATGGATACGATGGAGAATGAATCTCATCGTGTTCGTGGAGACGGTAGTCCGTACGTATGCACGAGCAACAATATCATTCTTTTGATGTTAAAATAATATATAATTGGATGTTATACCATATAGACAGAAAAATTATCATGTTAAATTTATTATTTACATGAATTACACATCATTATTATACCCATCCAAATAATAATTTATTGAATGACAATTACACCATGACGTGGAGACGGTAAGCCGTACGTACGCACGTATGGTGACATGTTATTCAAAGGGTGGATAGAATACTGAATATGGTTGTACCAAATTTTTAATAACATCACAGTATATATATGATACAGGAATTATTATTTTAGAATGGTAATAACAAAGAAGGAAGAAGTGGAAGAAGAAAGGAACTTGGAAAAGGGTGGTGAAATCATTACCTCTTCTTCGGGTTCTTCCTTTTGATTTGATCAAAATGGCTCTTAGGATGGCTTTATGACTAAAGGAAGGCCTCTAGGATGAATTGGGAGAAGTTTAGAGAGTATTTGGGCAGATGTTGGCTGAGCCAAAAGGCTTTGAAGGTGTTAATTAATGAGGAGGAGTGCCCTTTTAAAAGAGGGGTGAGGGGCACCTTTGGAAAAGCTAGAAATATTATTTTATAATAAATTCATATTCGGTTTCTAATGGCTCCTAAGTAGATTATTTAATGTTTATGGTGGGGATGGGTTGAAAAACACTCAACCAATAGAATTTATATAGGTTTAGGTTACTATATAAACCTTATCATTAAGTATTAACTCTTAGTTAATTAGTTTCACTTTTACAATGTCTATGTGTATTTTTATATTATATGGTTAATAAACAAAATATATATATCCAAGAGACCCCCAAGTTGTACATTAATGATACAAATATCATGATAGAAGTCTCTTTTCCAAAACATAGATTTTTAAGAATTTAATATCAATTAATAATATAATATTTGTTTTAAAAACTCTTTTATGTCAATTTTGACACTATTCAATAATTGATTTCTTTAAAAATCATAGGAGTATTATTACTTTAAAAAAAGATAATTAACGCATTCATAACAAGTCATATTAACCTATAAAATTAGTTTAATTCATTAGAATTCTAAAATTATATTTATTTGGGTATCTACAATATCAATCATTTTAATTTTTCACAATTATGGTAATTACTGCATCACTATTGTGTCATAGATAAATTAAATTATTTAATGTCTAAAAATTATAAATAAAATATCATTATGTAGGGAATCTTTTTTAATTTCTAATTAATATTTATAGTCGAATATTCAACAGAAATAACCCTATGTAAAAATTGTTTTTCTAAAAGATATATGCTTGTGTCATTTTTGTATTCATTTTAACTTAATTAAAATAAAGTGTCCCTGTCACTTAAAAGTGGCACCATGGTGTCCCAAAATCGACCCAAATATGACCATGGTCAGACATGTATCAAACAATAAGGTTAGGACTCGTTTTAGGGTAATTTCTTATTATTATAATATTATTTTTTAACCCTTATTTACCGGATTTACCCTTTAACCATGGTAAATAAAATATTTACCGAAGTAATTATTCAAAATTTCTAAAAATAAAAGAGACCTATTTATTCAATTTGAACATCCTAATTCCAAATATGGAATCCATTTTTTCAAATTCCAAACACAGAAGTGGCAGAAATTAATTTAAAATTAATTCCCGCTTTCAAAACAAAAAGCCTGTTTTTAAGAGATAATAACTATCAAAAGATTGTCACTTGTTTATATCTGGTTTAATTTTGAAATTATGTCCAATGAAAAAAATTGAATTAAATGGTAAAAATATATTCTAAATAAACTTTAAAACCACTCAAATTCATAATTTATCAATATTATTTATTTCGATTATAAAAGTTGTTTTTAATTAAAATTTAGTAATTTTCACTATTCATCAAAATATAAAAGTTATCTGAAAAGTACCAAAATTTCACCATAGGATAATTTTGATATACTGAATCCAAAAATTAAATCTATTTTGACAGATATAATTTATAATATTTCAAAAATTAGGTATTACTATTCATAACGGCTAGTTTGATTGGTTGTGGTGTGTTATAATCTCAAAGTTGCGTACAATGCACGCCATTGAATTATTCAAAGGGAAACGTACCGTAGAATCTTGGGGTGTTATAGTATGGAGAAAAACTGTATTAATAAGATCGTATTAAGTCAACTAGATTAAGTCATTTAGATTGTGGAAGATTGTATTGAGAATTTCAGAAGAGTTTGAGTTTTCCAGATTTTTAATTGGTTCATTTTATTGAGTCTGTCATATTGACAGAATCAAATCCAAACCCATTGTATTGATAGAATCAGATACAGACTCATCATATTGAAAAAATATGATCTATCCAAATTGGATTGAGGATTCAAATAGAGTAATTGTGGAGTATTTTCAATAAATTCTTTATCATTTTGTTTGGCTAAATAGTTTTTTAAGAAAAAATTGCAATCTAAAGGGAGCCTGTATAATATTTCCTATCAGGATATAAAAGGCATCTAATATGAGTTAGCACAAGTTTTATTAACTTATTCATAATAGTTTATTTCCATAGACCCAAGGGAGTGGTTATGGCAAGGATGTTGGTTCTCACAGTGAGACCAAACCTTATAAATCTTGTGTTATTTACATGATTTCCTAATTTTTCATTCATGAGTATTTTCTAAATTTGATAAATAAATAAATCTTAAAAGGATGTAGGGTTATGTTTCAAAAAGTTTTGAAACATATAAAAAAGGAACAATTTATTCAACCCCCTCCCTTTCTTAGTTTTTATTCAATCCTTTGTAACTTTAATGTTTTTTAGAACATGTTATTAAACGTAAAAAAAGATTTGAAACAACATCATCATAATATACCAAACCCAGGAGGTTGTGACAATCTTTAATCCTGGTGATAAATGGTCATTTTGATTAGAATAAATACCACTTAAAAGATAATTACATGTATATCCATAAAAATTCATAACCCCGATGCACTCCACTCTAAAAGCTAAAAATCATATTTTCATAAAAAAATATTCATAGTGAAATTTCATATTAAAAGATTTGAATTTGGGTTTTTGAATCCTTTACTAGTTTTGAAATAAATAATTTAAAATTTTAGTATATAATTAAGTAACCACATCAAAAAATACACATGTTCCCCAAGGGATCGACTCCATACCTCTAATATACACATTGTGGAATTAGGCTTGAATTTAATTTTGACCACCTAAAATTTATGATTCAAGTGGAACAACAAAATATTATTGTATTATTTTTTGGGAAATAACAAATGGTTTAATGATGATATATTCTAGGTTGATTGAACACTCAATTTATATACACATTTAAAAAAATAAATGGTTTTAATGTTAATTTTGGATATATATGCCCTTAAATTGAAATATTATATTAAATTATAAAAGGCAGTGAATATAGAATTTAAATGGTTTTAAATAAATAAAAGAATGTTTATTTTGGATTTGGAATCTTATATAGGATTTTTTGATGAATTTTGTGAAGTGGTGTAAATTTTATCTAACTATTTGATGTGTTTACTTATTCAAAAAAATATTATAGGCTAGCATTACCTCAACTAGAAAAACCGAGTAACATAACCATCCCTTCATAAGGTTAGATGACCATGGATTAGTGTGAAGGCCATCTCAAGTAGAAGGGGTGGCTGAGGGTTTCATGTTCACGCATAGGTGGCCCATAGGTAGTGAATCCTATGGGTAGTAGATGTAGGTTAAACCCCGAGTAGGATGCATGTTGTGCTGCCCACATTTTCATTTGAACAGGTGCCATCCTAGATCCCACCCTAGTGAAGGTTTCTATGATGACCATCAGGTGGATTTGCTTATATACACTCATCCCCATCACTTCTTATTCGATGTGTGATGAGTTTTCAGTTGAGATACTATTAATTTCTTACCAATATAGTTTTGTTTCGATCACGCTACCATGTGCCCCACCTTAGATAACAAGCCCCATTTTTCATCACCAATGCCGCTTCCATCTTCAATGATTGATGTCACCTCTCCTCGCCAAAATAATCCATTGAAGCCCCTTCTGAATCTCAGGTTTGATCAAATATTCATTATTGAGACACTAAATCACTACAAATCATATTTGGACCTCATAATGGTTTCATGAAGACAATTTGAATTCCCTTATAGCCACGTTGATGGCTATAGTAAGAGGAGTTCCCTACTACCATGACAGGTTCATTTCACCCCATGCAACTCATTAAATCCATCTTTCCATGTCTCCATGAATTTCATTTCCCCACATTGGTCTTCCAATCCCCACCACAAGAGTATGAAGCCTAATATCTTCAGTAGTTTTAAATTTCACATGTGGATCTCATAGTGGTTTAAAGAAATATTTGGGTATTCAAAAGTTTTAAGGGGAGGATTTTTAAAGGTCCACTAATGACTAAGGATTTAAGGATGACTATTGTAGTGTCTCATATTACTTATAAAATTATGTCCATTACCCCTATCAAAAGAGGGTTGGACACCCATACTATGTGAGAGTCTGATGTTCTATTCTGGTGCCCCTATCCACTTTTGTTCATCATTTAATTTTATTTCCATTTACTTTTTGGTTTAGTTTTAATTTATATATAATTTCAATTTTCATTTCTAAAAAAATTAAATCCAGTCATTGTATTTTGAATTTTGTTGTCTTCTTCCACCCATTATTTCATTTTCTATTCTTCTATTCATCTTATTCTTATAATTTTATTTTTATTTTCTTTTCAATTTATTTTCTTTTATTTTGACCATTTTACTTTATTTTATTTTATTCTTCCTTCTCTATTATCTCCTACTATTTTTATTTTCTGATTTCATGTGCATGTTTTCATCTTCTTTTCTCATCTTCATTATATTTTATTTTTATTTTTCTTATCTTATGTCCATTAAAAAAGTGATATCTTACTCATAATAATGGTAGGATGACCCAAGGATTAGCCCGGGGGATTTTAAGATATTCTTGAATTCTTGCTTATAGTTTATTTTATGTTTGTGATAGATGAGAGTGATATGCATTGGTGTGGATATTGTCCCTTAGACCATGCACATAAATTTTTTTATATAATTTTGTTTAATGTATTTTCCCTCTCTTCATTGGTTAGCTATTCAAATTATGGAGTTGATCCAATCAATGGATGAAAAGACTTTTGATTGAGTTGGGTCCTAGAACATGCAACACCCTTGACCATATTGTGTCATTAACCATGATTATAGTATGAGGTTGAATTTATATTTCTTATTGGAATTTGAGATTTTACCATTTCTAAATAAAAGGATAGTATTTTATCAGGATATTTCATAATTGGACTGTCAATCTATAATAAAAAAATAAAGGATATTAATGATTAAACCCAAAACTGAACCTCAAGACCAAATCCTTTCTCTCTAATTACATTCTTTTTATCATTTCATGTTAGTATGTGTTTAAATTTTTTATATTTCATTTCATTTCAATATCTTAAAAGTTAAAAAAACCAAAAAAATTAATTAATTGGATGAATAAAAGAAGACAACAAAAATAAGTCATTTTGATGAATTAGAATAAGTAGATGAATAAACTGAGAAACTCCTCAATGAGATTCCCTTGTCAGCCACTGTGTTTCACTAGGAAAAATAATTTTCATTAACCATGACCTGCTACATGTGTACATCAAAAACAACATCGTTACTAGGGATCCGATCAATGTTTACTTATCTTTTTTTATTTTCACACTGTAGATATATTTTTCATTGTTTTTATTTTATAAAAAACCATAAAAAATTAATTTCCCATGATGTTTTCAAATTTTCATTTTTTTCAATTTAGAACCTCCAATGAAGGGATTATTCTCTTATAATAATGGTCAAGTAAAATAAAAGAGGAATAGAGACATGCCTCACAAAGAAATATTTTATGGTCATGGTTGATGAACTCTAAACTAACATGAAAATATTTGAGTCTAAGAAGGAAGTGCCACTATTTTTCCCCAATGTCATTGAAGACATCCAATAATTTGGGGGCAAAATTAAGTAATAACTATAGCCAAACCATTTGAGGAACCAGGTTAATTATGAACATGATGGGATATAGTGGATTAATAATTAAGACGACTTGTTTGCTATGATAAGTGTGGGAGATCAATAAGATTTAGATGACTTATGGAATAACTATGAGGTAAAAATTGACCTACTAGACCCCAATAAAGTAGAATATCCTATACTATTTCATGTAACTGTAGATATGGAAGATAAAAACACCCAAGATGTATAATTTGAAGAAAATATGTGGGATCCCGACTACCAACCTCCACTTTACAATATCCAACTCCCAGAGGCACTCAACACTGAAAGAGAGATTATAGTTAGACCAATTTAGGGAGTTGATCTTATCTCAAAATATATTTATTTCTATTTTATTCAATATGAATTGAGTATTAATTCCAACTACTTGTAATTTTTAGATTCAGACAATATTTTCATTACCTTAGAGGAAGATGAGAAAACAACACATGAAATTATTGAGGAACACATGGAGTTACCTGATTTCATTGAACATGAATTTTAGGAAGACCATGAATAAATCTAAGTAGCTCATCCTGAGGAAATCAATACATAGGATTCTTATATTGAATTAAAGGAAAAAAATTTTTATTAAAATTTTTATTTTGTTCAAATAAAATTACATATTTACTCATTTCATTAGCATTAAATTCATATATGTCATGTTGATCAAGCACTAGAAAATTAAGAGAATATTTCAAAAGTAGTAACCGAGAAGGAGGATGATTTATATATAATACTACAACCTCCATGCAAGCTATACCTAATTTAGAAGGGTTATTATTATTTATACTCTATCTATGGATCATTCCTCACCACCAAAAAAGAAGAACAATCTAGGAAAATCCACAAGTTGTCATTCAAGTCTATGAAGATCCACCCACCATCATATTATGGATAACAACTGGTACTAGACATTGGAGGTAGTAAAAATTCAGGTCCCACTCGGGAGATTATATCAATAATTATCCTTTTACTTAATTTCTAGGTCTTTAAATATCATTTCTTAGGACTATACTATAATGCGGCCCCACTCCCTCTATATTTTTTAGACTAAATGTATTGATCCTTGTGTTTAATTGACTAATTTTTTTAAGGTTCATTGTGGCATAAATAATCCCCCATGCAGTGGAAGAAAAGGAATCATATTCATGGTAAAGAGGGATCACTTTTAAAAATATCTTTTAAACTCAAATCATATTTTTTCCAAAATATGATTTGATCTCAAAATTGTAAATATCATTCCCATACATGAATTAATGATTTAATTATATTTTCTATGAGACATGAGTTTCTTAAGAATCATGTGATTCCATGTTTTATATTTTATTGTTAAATATATTAAATGAGTAAAATGGATAATTGGATTAATAAAGTGAATTATGGATATGGAAGTGAGGACTTGTGATTTAAGGGAATTATTTGATTCAATTAAATGGAATATCACAACATTTTTCACACATTGAATTTATGAAATTCATATTAATTTATTTTTTATTATTATCCATGACATGAGTGATTGTCCAAAATCATATATTTCATTCCCAAGATTATTTCATGACCAAGTATTTACTATTTTATACTGATCATATTTCTTGAGTGATCTTGGGACATGTCACCTACCAGAAAATTCATTAAAACATTTCAAAGATATGACCTTAAAAAAACACATTTAAAATGACTGTGTCATATTTTTAAAATCCATTGTCCTTGAAAACGACCACCTTTTCATTGATACTTATTTATACTAAAAATACCATGAATGTCCTTATTAGGAATGATCCTGGTTTAAATCCATTTTTCATCCATTCCAACCACACTCTTAGTAATTTCATGATATTTTAAAGTTAAAGTGTGGGGGTGAGGGGATTCATGATTGAAGGGATGATATAAATTGTAATCAATAAGTATGGGGGTTATATATTTTGTAATTGGTAAAGTTTTACATTCATTGTACTCTTTAATTTTCCCCTCTTGAATAAAAAAAGATAAATTACAAAAAGAGCCAATTTTTTAAAAAAAATTGTTCAAATTTAGGAAAACCAAAATTAATCATTACTAGACCTATTATTTTTTATCATATGTGGTTAGGTGTTGGGTGTGAGTTTTCTTCTAATAAAAACATTAAAAAAGAGTTAATTGAAAAATAAAAACAATATTGAAGTATAAAGAATCAAGAGGGTACACAAATCATTCATCATGATCTATTTGATCATAATATTTACTTTGTGTTTTGGGGTAAGTTGGGGTTTCTACTTTTTAAGGGCATAGTTCCATTACACATTCAATTTTTATATCATCCTATATAATTTTAGAGTTAAACCTCGTCCTTGATCCATAATTTTTAAACATCAATTACTACTAACCTTAAAGCTCAGAGTCAATTGAATATTTATTGTAAGTTATCATGATTTTGTGTTCCTTTTATGCTTACAAAGAAGAATAAAAGATTACCTTTTAAATCATGTGGATAATGAGAATGTTCTTATGATATGATCATAAATCTACTCGAATAGTATCATGAGTGATGGGTGAAAATATTCAAAGGTGAGGTAATTCATGATTTGGAATGCTTAATAATAATTAATTAAGGAGAATTAATAAATGAAAGAGTTATTTTTTTTATTTTTTCATAAGGTAGAATGTAAAATACTTGAGTTGATTATTTCTTTGAAAATTGAGAAATTGAGTTAATATTTAATGTTAATTTTTAACGTTTGATTTAAAATTAATAATCATTTAATTTTATTGCTTCGGAATTTGAATATTGGTAAAATTTGTGCCATATAATTTCAATGTTGATATTTTATCTTGAGTAAAAGTAAGGTTTAAGTGTAGGTGTATTTGAAGAAATTATATTTTTTTGCATATTTTTTTTAAAAAAAATCAATTGTTTTAAAATGAATTTATAATCCAAATTCTGATGAATTTCAATGTTTTGTTAAATTATGGGTCATTTTAAATATAGAATGAAAATGATTTTAAATGAATAAAAGAAAATTTATTTTGGATTTGAAATATTATATATGAATTTTTCATGGATTGTTTCAAGTGATTAATTTTCTCTAACTATTTAGGTGTTTACTTATTCAATAAAATAAAGTAGGCTAGCTAGCCGTCAACTGACCAGACCAAGTCACAAAACTAGCACATCATAAGGTCGTTCGACCACGGCCTTGTGGTAAGTCAATGTCAATCAATAATGGTGAACAATGGATAAATCCCATGCATATGTGGCCCATGGGTGGTGAATCCCATATAGAGTAGAGGTGGTCGAAGCCCAAGTGGGTCTTTTATTTTACTGCCTTCATTGTCGTGTTTGCAAGTGTTATCACGGATCCCACCTAGGTTCATGCTTCCCAGTCAAGCACTGGGTGACTTTTATTATATTTTATCATACCCCACTCTTCTAATTTTATATGGTAAAAGTGTTCAGTAGGGCTAGAACTCAATTTTTACCGATCTGGTGCTATATTTCTCTCACTCCATTGCGCCTCACCTCGGATACAAATCCCATGTTGAAGTTTGGGGTCAATCTACTCTACACTACTATGGAAATCCACCACCACTAATCCTATCTAGACCCTAGTAAGACCACCATGAAGATGTTTTGAAGGATATAATGGCCACTTTTATGGTGTAAGTAAGAGGAGACTCTACTTCCATGATAGGTTCCCCACACCCCATGCAGCCCATGTAATCCCACATTCTGAGTTTCTATGTAACATGTTACCCCACATCGGTCTGAAAATCCATGCCGTAAGAGTTGGAATCCTAAAATATTAGGGAGTTTTAAATTTCACATGCATATCTCATATTGGTTTAAAGAAATATTTGAATATTCAAATCTTTGAAAGAGAAGATTTGGGAAGATTCCCCCATGACTGAGTCTTTAAAGGGGACCAAAGTCATGGATCCACCATTACATATAAAATGTGGGTCATGCCCCATATAAAATGAGAGTTGGAAACCCATGGTAAAAGATAGGACTATGTGCCATGATGATTCCCCTATATATTTTTATTCTTCATTTATATTTTTTTCTTTTTAAATTTTTATGTTTTAATTCGTATGTAATTTTAATTTTATTTTCTTACATAATTAAATAAATGCATTGTTCTTTAATTTTATTCATCTTAAACCCATAATTTCTTATTCTCTTTTTCATTTTTTCTTCTTCTTATTATTTTAATTTTCATTTCTTTTTTAAAAAATTTATTTTCTTTTCTCATTTTAATTTAATTTATTTTATTACTTCATCTCTCTCATATTCTTCTATTTTTATTTTGTGATTTTGTGTGTGTGTTTTATTTTTATTCTTTTATCATCCATGTTATATTTTATTTTTATTTATCTTATATTCTTTCCATACACTTACTCCTAATAATGGGAGGCTAATATGAGGCTTGGCTTAGGGGAGGTGAATATGTTCTTGAATTCTTGATTAAATTTTATTTTATGTTTATCATATATGATATTTGCATGAATGGGTGTGGAAATTGTCTCCTTGGTCCTACCATCTTCAATGTCAAAATTCTCCTTGACACCATATTGGAACTCAAAAAGTTCATTCATTTCATCAACTGTCTTCTTTGTCCAGCTAAACATTTTCTTATAAGACCATTTGTGGGCATCATAGTTAATGAAAAAATTCTTGAAATCAGTCTCAAGATTTACAAACTTATCCATCACCATGGATACTGAATCTGATTTCTAATTTATTGTGTTTTGAAGTATCTAGAACTTGGAGACTATGCTTAGAGAAATTGGAATGGTCCCAACAACATTCTTCAACGACTGAACAATGAAATCACGTCCAAGTGATGGTGATTCTGAATCTAAAATTTTTCTTGGTGAGGGATATTTTTCTAGCATAGAATCTTTCCTCTTTGAATATCCACTAACTTCTTTATTCTTTATAATAACTTTTGTAGGTGTATCATCAACCACCTGTTTACCCTTATCGGTTTTTGGAATGGCTTCCTCATCTGAAGATTTATGTTCACTGTCAGACAGTTGAAAATTTTTATCTTCATCTATATCTTCTTTCTCAGCCCTTGCCTCAACATCCTCACGGTGAATGAAATGATGATTATAACTTTCTTCTCCAGAAAGATTATTAACTTCATCTTCATCCTTTTCAACTATCCCTAGATTAGAAAGCTTGGAAGATTCGCCTTCAGAGGTCCGGATTAACAATTTCTCGTATGGGATTTCCTTCTCATGAAATTATTCCACTTGTTTAATCAAGTCTTCTATGTCTCCACTACTTTATGAATATTCCTTTCCTTAAATTACATTTTCTACGCCTTTTTCATCAACTAGCCTTTCCTGGACCTTCTTTGGAGTGACGAATTTCATAACCAGGATTTCAGGCGATGCTTCAACCATGAAAGATTCTGTTACCAGAATATTTTCGGATGCTTTCTCAGTATCCCTCAGAAGGGATTTAACAATCACTACTTCATTCATCTTCTTCTTTAACTTCTTTTCTGAAGCATGCTTTTCAATATCATCTATTGTCTTCTCTTTTGAGGCTTTTTCTTTAGCAGGATCCAAACCAAAACATGGCTCCACTGCTTTCTTATTTTTCTTATCATCTCTTAACATTGCAACTACCTCATCCAGATATGAGTTTTTCTTCTTAGGTTTTGGATGTGCGGATTGAGATTCTTTATCTTTTGTGGTTTTTTCTTCCTCATCTACTTCCTTCAACTTCCTATTCTTTCCAACCTTTTTCGATGGTTCAACCACTTCTTGTTTTTTTGGAAGAACTTCAGCATTTTATTTAGGTAGGTCATAAAATTCCCCTATGTCTGGGGAAAACCCAATGTTCATCCTTTTCAGGGTATCATCACTGACTAGTATGACTTTGGAATTCCTTTGCTTCGATCTACAATGAATTTTAAAAGATTCTAAGCACTGAACAATTAACATGGAGAGAATGGATGGATACATGATTATCTAAGCCTTCATCTATCCATTCATAATATTTTCAATCATAATGAGAATATGATTATGCAAATTGATCTTCCTTTGGTTCACCATGAAATCCAAAATATACATGTCACTCTTCTTCAATGAATCTTTGTCAAATTTTCTCAGAATGATGAATCCTTGAACCCATAATTAGATAATCAAATAATTTTTAATGAGATGATCAATCATTGGAGTCTTAAAATTTGTAAGACCAAGGCACTCCATATATTTCACCTTAACAAAGATTCTTTTGACATATGGTAACTTATAATAACAGATCTCAACTTCCCCTTCATATGGAATACCAACCAAATTAGCTGCCTTAGTATATGAAAGAGAATAAGTATTTCCATAGCTCTTGAATAAAAATTTCTCTCTACTTTCTTCATTGAAGAAACTGATAGATTTATAAAACTCAATTATCAAATCCAGATACACCAAATATTGATCCCCTAGCTTCGATAAAGAAGTGCTCTCCCATCCATTGAGCTTAATGTTCATCGAGATGATTGAATCATACTTGGAAAAGAAGTTCAGATGCACCAACCATTATCTATAGACATGCCACTCCGATATTGGCTTGAAAGTAGACATATCTTTCTGAGAGAATTCTTCTACAGACATTCCGAAATAAGAAAATTTTGAAAATCTGGAATGAGCTTATGTAGAAGGGAAAAACATCAGCACGCGATAGCTTGAGATTCAATGTGGGAAAACCATTGGGGAGTCCTTTATATAGGCGTTTGATGCGACATTTCTACTACAAAACTCAATCCAATGACTGAAAATCCTTATGATCATATCTGAATGTTGTTATGATAGCCTCAAGGAAATCATGGATCCGATCTTTTGAGGTTTTTTAATAAAAATATTTGGATTTAAGAAAAAGATAATCCAAAAAATTTAAAATCAAAATAAAATACCAGCATGTAAAGGATGATTATGAAAATTCAAGAAAGGAAACATACCTTTAATATTTCTAGGAAGATTATTTGTATTGAGGAAAAACATTTCTTGAAGAACTTTAGATTCCAAGAATTCTATTATGAAAAAAAATTGTAAAATAAAAAATCTCCATTATGAAAATTCTAAGTACGAAAAGCTTCATAACAAAAATTTTGAGTATGAAAATCTTCATTATAAAAATTTTGAGTACAAAAATATTCATTATGAATATTTAGAGTATGAAAAACATCATTACGAAAATTTAGAGTATTCAAATATTCAATATGTAAATTTTGAGTATGAAAATATTCATTACGAAAATTTTGAGTATGAAAATATTCATTATGAAAATTTTGAGTATGAAAATCATCATTACAAAAATTTTAATAAAAAATTGACTACAAAAATTTTCATTACGTGAGTTTAGAAAAATCTAGCTTGGAAAATTTTCATTACGAGAGTTTTGAAAAAAACTAGCTACGAAAATTTTCATTACAAAAGATTTGAAAAATCTAACTACGAAAATATTCATTACTAAAAATGTGAAAAACAAACAAGAAAATATACTCCCCCTATGAAAAAAAGGTTTATTACTGTAAGGATATTTCTTTCAAAAAAAATTTAACAAGGAATATTACCTTATGGTTATCATTCCTATCATCTATTTAATGTATTCAAATCTATCGGAGGATAAAGATTTTTTGAACATATCAGCAAGTTGATCTTGTGTTATGATAAATAGAAGAATGATATATCCTTTTTATGTATGATCCCTAAGAAAATGATGCATAATATATATGACTTTTTCAGTAGAGTGATGTGTAGGGTTTTTACTAATGGGAATGGAACTAGTATTATCACAGAAATTTGGGTTTTGGTAAAACTCATACCATAGTCTGTGAGTGTGTGTTGCATCTGCAACACTTGAGTATAGAAACTTCCTACTTCTACGTATTCCGATTCAGTAGTGGAAAGTTCAACTGAGTATTGCCTCTTGCATGACCAAAAAAACTAATGAATCTCCTAATAAATGACGCGTTCTGGGTGTACTTTTTCTATCCATTCTACATCCACCAAAAGTCCGTATCCAAAAACCCATTAAAAAAATCATTTCTAGATGTATAAAAAAGTCTTAAATCCATGGTTCACTTTAATTTGAGAAAAATTATTTTCACTACCTTTAAATGAGATTCCTTAGGATTGGATTGATATCTTTCACATAATCATACTTAAAACATTAATTATGGACGACTAGCTATCAAGTAAAGTAAACTTCCTATCATAACTGTAAAAGATGATTGATCTACTGGTTTCCCAGCTTCATCAAGATAAAGTTTGTTTGAGGTACCTATGGGAGTACTAATATTCTTATTGTTTTCATATCCATACTTTTTAAGAATATTTTAATATACTTATGTTGGGATATAAATATTCTTTCTAGTTTCTGAGAAATTTGAAAACCAAGGAAAAATGTTAACTCACCCATCATACTCCTATCAAAATCAGATTTCATTAGATCCAGAAATTAAATAGTTAAAGATTGTTGAGTTTTACCAAATATAATGTCATCAACATAAATTTGAACAATCAAAATATTTTTCTTATCTTTCGTTATAAAAATATTTCGATCTGTATTTCCCTTAACATAATTATTTTGAAGCAAAGTCCTGTAATTATATCACACCATGATTGAGGGGATATCATAAGTCCATACAAAGATTTGGTAAGTTTTTAAACATGTTCAGGATGTTATGTATCTTAAAAAATAAGTGGTTGTTCAAAAAAAACATCATCTTTTACAAAACCATTATAGAATTCACATTTCACAACCATTTGAAAAAGTTTGAAGTTGAAGAATGCTGCAAAGGACAGTAGAATACAAATAGATTCATGACTAGATACTGAAGCATAAGTTTGTTTATAGTCTATTCCTTCTTGTTTCTTATAGAATTTATCAACCAATATTGCTGTATTTCTTACTATGATTCCATTTTCATTACACTTATTTCTGAAGACCCATTTTACGCCAATAACAAAAGTTTCCTTAGGTCATTCAAACATGGTTTAGAAATTATTACTTTCTAATTCATTTATCTCATATTTCATAGCTTTTATCCACTCATCATCACCTAAATATTCATTAGTGTTTTTTTGTTCTAATTGGGAAAGTAATTCTAGATGGTCTACTTCATTCCTTAAGGAACTTATAGTCCTGACGGGTTGATTTACATCCCCAATGATACTAAAACTAGGATGATTCATAAGAAACAATTGATTTAGGTTTTGTAAAACTTGTTCATCAACATAGGGTAGGAAATCTTATGTGGTAAATGCTTCTGAAGTATCTTTTTGGACATTTTTCTTATCAGAAGGATCTTCTAACAAAGGTTGATAATCTATTTTAAAAAACACATCTAAATATGTATATTGGGGTTGTTTAAAAACAAAAGTATATGTTTCATCAAATTTGGCATGTATTATCTCTTCAACATTACAAGTTTTTTTATTGATAACTCCATAAGACTTAGAAGTTGTGGAGTAGACTAAGAAAATTCCTTCATTACATTTTGGTGAGAATTTGTGTAATTTATCTATAGTATTCAAAATGAATACCTTGCAACCAAAAACCTTGAAGTAGGAAAGTCTAGGTTTTCTACCATTCCATAAATTGTAATTAGTTTTATTAAGAAAAGGTATAATCAAAACATTATTTATAGTATAACAATCAATACTTATAACTTCAACCCAAAAATTTTTGGCTATAGAATATTCACTCAACATGGTTATTTTTATCTCTTGAAGAATTATATTTCTTCTTTCAATAACACTATTTTTTTGAGGTGATCTTAGTGCTGAAAAGTTATGAGTTATGCATGTTCTACTACAAAAAGCTTCAAAATCTGAATTTTGAAATTCTCCTCCATGATCACTATGAATAGTTATCAAAAGAAGGTTTTCCCCATTTTTAACTTGGGCTCTAAAACATTTGAAATAATAAAAATCTTAAGATTTCTTTTCTAGAAAATAAACCCACATAGATTTAGTGTAATCATCAACTAAGAAAAATACATAATATTTGCCTCCAATGCTACCAGTTTGTGTGGGACGAAAAAGATCCATATTCACCAACTATAATGTATCAGTGCTTAAGACTTCACTGGCTGATTTAAATCTTTATTTATGTTACTTTCCATCATGAAAAGGATCACTATATTTTGAAGAATCAAATCTATGCTCCGTTAAATCCTTACCTAGTCTTTTCTTAGAGATTTTGCATAGGTTCTTATGTTTACACTGTCGTAACCATCTATGCCACAAACAAGAATGATCTTCCATTATAGTAAGGCAAGGTAGGTATTGGATACTAAGGTCTTTTATGTTTAGTGTGTAAACATTCTCTTGCCAATTGGAAGAAAGAATAAAATCATCCTTGGAATTGTATACTAATCACTTTTCCTTCTTAAAATTCACAAGGTAACATTCATGACATAATTTACTTATGCTAATGAGGTTGTGCTTAAGACTCTTAACAAATAAAAA
Organism: Viscum album; assembly: GCA_963277665.1. Taxonomy (NCBI): domain Eukaryota; kingdom Viridiplantae; phylum Streptophyta; class Magnoliopsida; order Santalales; family Viscaceae; genus Viscum; species Viscum album. Next base: position 1,517,722,292 of record OY728163.1, read on the forward strand.
ATTTGAAATAAATGTTTTTCCAAGAAGAACGATGTTACCTATACCAATAATTTCTACCTTAGCATTATCTCCAAGAGTTTCTTTTATTCATTTCATCTTTAAATTCTTTTCAAAGAAGTTTTTTTACCAGACATATCCTGGAAACATCCACTATCCATGTACTAAGTATTTTTACTGGAAATTTCTTTATTTTTATGAAAATAAAAATGTTAGACTTTCAGAATCCAAATATTATTGGATCCAAAATTGTTAGACAATAAAATTTTGGGTATCCACATTTGTTATAAAAATAATATTTATGAACCCCAAGTGATTGAACTTTATTCAAAAAACAATTTCTCTTCTAATGCCCACCACTTTGACATTTAGTACCAAATGGGTCTCTGGATGGAATAAAATAGTTGTATTTTAAAACAGGTTTTTTGTGAGGATAACCTACTCCAGTCATATTTCCATGAGGTTTTATTTGAGAATATATATTCTTAGAATTTTCTCTACCAGAATTAATGTTTGTAATAAGTTTCTTAAGAGAATTTATTTTGTATTTTAGTCTTTTGAATAATTTTCTATCCTCAGGAATTATTTCCTTAGAGTATGATTTTCCTCAAAAGTATTTATTTTTAAAATAGAATTCCTAAGATCTCTAGATTGTTTTCCCTTTTTAGAATTTACCTCCTTATGGACTTTAGATAGTTTTTCTAGAAGCTCATCCATATCTTTAAGATCTCTAGAGAGGTTTGAAATTTCATTTATAAGAATTTATTCCCGAGTATTTGCCTTGTCTAGTTTCATAGAAATTTTAAAATTTCTTTCTTCTAAAAACTTTGAAAATATTAACACTTCTTCATATGAAGGTATTTATTCATTTTATGAAGATGAATTATCTTCATTAGAAGTCATATCTTTATAATATTAATTCTTATCAGGAGATAAATTTGTTAAAGCCTCGGCAGAGCATACCTTGTCCATAAGACATGTATTTGGGAAATAATTAGTAGCAATGAATCCAATATTTTCTGTGCTGATGATTCATATTTAGAAGATTCACTTTCCGAAGAGTCTCCACAGCAAGCACTCCAAATTTCGTTTGCTTTAATAATTTTCTTGTGCTTCAAACAATATAACTTCCTCTTGTTTCTCTCTAAATTCATTTCCTTCTTTTCCTTGTTTTTCAATAGAGGAAAATCAGGTCTGATATGAAATGTTCTTCTACATTAAAAACAAGTAACTTCCCCATCCTTCTTATCTTTGTAGTATCTCTCCTTGATTATATTTTTATAGTTCTTCTGAGCTATTATCTTGTTCATTCTCTGAGAAAGATTAGCTAATTCATTCTTAAACATTTCTTTATCACTAGATTCTTACTGAATAGTGACTTTCTTTGACTTCGTTCTAGTTACTCTTTCTGGGGTCTTGGATTTCGTATGTTTTGAATTAGTTGTAAAGGAAAATCATCCATTACAATTCTTATTTTTATCATTATCTGCATCTCTCTTCATTCTAGTCTCATGATGAAGAAGAGTTCCAAACAACTCATCTATGGAAATCAGGGTGACTTTCATATTCTCATAAATTGCTGTCCTCTTAGACTTCTTCTCATTCAGCATGATATCTATGATCTTATCTACAGGGGCCACATCATCCAAACCTTTTTCTATGATAGACTGTAAGATATACACAATGTTCATGAACCATTTCTGGACTTTGCTTATAGGATCTCCATAAAGAAAGTTAAATCCATGGTATTCAGATGTCAACATAGCTCTTCTTGTCTCTATAACATTAGATGTACCAAAATGTGTAACTTCATGTTTCTTCCAGATACTGTTTTCAGCTTCCCATGATGATATTTCACTATAGATCTTTCTAGTCATAAAATATAGCAATGTATTTCTAACTCTGAAATTTTCTTGATATTCTGATTTCTCAGGGTTAGTAAATGTTCTCAATTCCTTATCAGGAATCTTATTGTCTTCTGTCAGGATCAGGTAGATATCAAATTCAGTGTTAATAACGAATGTCTTCATCCTATCTCTCCAGTACTCATAATCATTTCCATCAAAAATAGGAGGTCAAGTAGGATTTAAATTGTTGATATAACGAGCATTTAAACTATCCATCTTATGGAAAATCTTTCAACGCTAACTTTTTAGTAATAAAAGGTTGTAAAAAATATCCAAAGCAAGGAAAATATAACTAGATTATATCTATATAAAATATCATTCTGAACATTATGTGTCTGAAAATATGGTTCTGAAAAATATAAAGAAGAAGTATTCTCTTCTGAATCTAATCGAGAAATTAATTTAGATTTAACGAAAACTCTAAAGCCAAGTGTTGAATTGGTTCAGGATACAAGGTCACATCCTCTAGTCCCCATTGTTGGATTGATCATAAGATAGAAATGATACTGATTGTAGTATCAATCTATAGTGTAGATACTCAACATAGAAGAGGGGGGTGAATTTTATACTTAAAAATCCATAAGGAAATTTTGTATAAACAAAATTTACAACTCCTCTAAGTTATACTAATTTTCCTGATTCCAGAAAAGTGATTCTAGAAATGAAACTTAACAATAGTTTATAACAAAAAATATTCTACCTTAAATCATATAGAATCTTATTTATTCAGAGTACAATTATAAGGAAATATAAGATGGTTATAATGTCCTCAACAACCCAAAATTACATCGGAAAACAAAATTGAAACACTACAAGTAACAAGTAGTAAATATTTTAACCCAAAGAGAAGGGTATCCAACAACCTTGGATAAAGGTCCCTTGATTTATATGTTCAAGAAAGTCTGTCTTACTCAAACCCAGGTAATCCCTTAATTGGAAGATCGTTATCTGTCTTGATATCCTCACAAGCCCTCGATTTGTAAGGAAATTGGCACCTCTTGCTTCACAACCCAAAGTATCTGATTTTAAGGAAATCACACCTCTACACAAAGTAATTCTGCACGAATAAAATCTTGAACAAGCCGTTCAAATGTTCTGCATGAATCTAGAATGTTTGTAAGAGTCTCTCTCTCTAGAAATCACTTTAATAGCATGTATGCAAGTTCTTCCAAAACTAAACTACTCAAAAAATTACTAAGCTTGTTCAAATGAGCTTTTATTTGTAGGAACGGCTTCAATAGTTGGCTTCCTCATCCAATGGTCATATTTTTCCTAGAATTTCAGAGCGACTTGTACACGTGTCACTCAAACAACGGTTAGTTAGTAAATGAATGCATGACATTTTTTGGTAACCAAAACTTATGTATGAAAAATATGGTTACATAAGAAAATTAATTTTTTGGAGTGTAAGCCAAAAATGAATGTTTGGAGTCTAGAAAAAAACTATTTGGAGTCTATAATACATGAATATTCGGATTCTGTTTATCAGGAATTCATAACTTGAATTCTATAGAATTACAGAGTTTAAATTTAAAGGAAATTTTGAATATGGGTTCACAAGAATTCGAAACCTGAACATAGAATGTTCGGAATCTGAATTCATAAGAATTCTGAGTCTGAACTCAGAAGAGTTCAGAGTCTGAATTCAGAGAACTCTAAGTTAGAACTTAGAAGAGTTCAGATTCTAAATTCAGAGAACTCTGAGTCATAACTAATAAGGGTTCGAATTTTTAGTTCATAGAACTCAGATCCTAAGTTTGTATCCTAAAAACACAATGCTTTATATCTACGTATTATGATTCCATGGTTTTGGATACAAAACCTAATTTTACACTTAGACAAAATGGTAAATGAAAAACATGGTAATGATAAATTTCCATGTGGATGGAAAACATTCCACATGAAAGTAAACATATGTTAAAATATAATTTTCCTTAAGATAAGGTGTTTGTGATTTTCAAAACCAGAAGGAATGGAAAATTCATAAGGAAAACTTATTAACTCAACAATCTCTCCAAACACGAAGGAATGGAAAATTCATAAGGAAACTTTATTAACTCAACATGTCTGGAATGGTGGGCAGTTATTATGCAATAGTTTGATATCCAGTTTATGCCTCAAAAGGCAATAAAAGGCCATGCCCTGGCCGACTTCCTTGTTGATCATCCTATTGTAGAAGATGCATAATTTATTTCTAAAATACATGATAAATAGGTATTCTCTATTCAAGATAATCTCCTAACATGGGAAAGGTATTTTGATGGTGCTTCTAGAATTCAAATAGGGAAGAGAAGTAAAATCCATAATCTCAACAATGTTCGGTTTGGAGTTTTCCTTATTTCTTTAAAAAATGTATTATTGCCTTATTTTTTCTTATTGTCAGAAGGTGGTACCAACAATGAGGCAAAATATCAGGCTCTCATCGTAGCTTTGAAATTGGCCCTTCAGGTGAAAATGGATCATTTAAATGTGAACGGTGATTCAGAATTGGTCATTAAACAAATTAATGGGGAATATTCTATCAAAAAAGAATGGATAATCCCTTTGGGAGATTACGTCAGAGGGTTAATGGAAGAATTTCCCTCAAAGACAACATTGTCTTATGTCTCGCGATCACAAAATGCTCAAGCGGATGCACTAGCTAATGCAGCTACAGTTTTGGAAGATCCAAATCAGGATGAGATAGTCATCATCATAGCCCATTGTAATGTGGTTTTACATTTTTTTCAAACAATAATGGACGAAATTAATGAAATTATCCCTATTTCTAAACCAAATGTTCATACCATGGGATGAAGAACAGCCATCATGGAAGATCTTCAAAATGGTATACTTCCACCAGATAGGGCGGAAAAATAATAGATCTGATGATGAGCAGTCAATTTCACTCTTTATGATAGTCCAGACCACCAAAAAATCCTCACCAGGTGAGGCTTTGATGGAATCCAATTCATATGTATTCATGGAGAAGAGACTACAGCTGTCATGAAAGAAGTACATTCAGGAGCTTGTGGTGCTCACCAATCCTTTCACAGAATCTATGATCATATCTGAAGGATTTAATACATTTGGAAATCAATGACGTATGATTGTACAAATTTCACTAAAAAATGTCGTCCCTATTAAGTGCATGTGAACTTTATTCATCAACCCCCAAGTGTTTCTGCATACATCTAAATACTTTTTTACATTTTTGACATGGAGAATGGATGTAGTAGGTCCTTATCCTCTAGCTATAGCTAAGCATTTCATGTATATTCTCACTACTACTGACATAATATCTAAATGGGTTAAGGAAATACCTGTCAAAGACGTCAAAGCCAAAAGCACTGTTAGTTTTTCCAAAACTAATATCATCACCAAATTTGGTGCCCCTCATACTATTTTGATGGAAAATGGAACCCTTTTTTCCTACTGAGGTAAAAACGTTATATCAGGTTCATAATATCAAATCCAACCCTTCATCTCACTATCATGTAGTGGCCAATGGAATGATATAGGCCTTCAATAGGACCCTGTGAAATAAACTCCAGAATATGGTAGATAAAGATGTGAAATCATGGTCTTTTAAACTTTTGAATGCTTTATGGGATTATTAGACAACTATTTGTACTGCTACCCAAGAAACCCCTTATTCATTTCTATATGGAAACAAAGTAGTTTTGACAATTGAAATGCAATTTCCTATACTCAGAGTTTCAATCTGTGATCAGTTATCTACAGATGAGAGGACTCAAAAACAGTTCAATGAGTTGGAACGATTAGATGAGAAAATATTGCATACATTGCATCATCTATAAGTCTATCAGAATAGAATATCACAAGATTTTAACAAGAAATATTGCCTTTGTTCATTTATTCAAGACTAATTGGTATTGGTCCTTTGGACTCTAATGATACCAGGAAGGAAACCTCCAAAACATGAGACAAAGTGTGAAGGACATTATTCCATACATAAGGTCTAATCAAATGGATCTTATGCCTTAATCTTAATGGATAAAGAGCTTATTACAACTCTAACCAATGTGAGATTCTTGAAGAAATTCTTTTTCTTGGTTCTGCACATTCTTCCTCACTGAAAGACTTTAAACTAAAAAATACAACATCCTCACTGCAAGACATAAAATTTCACAGTACAACGTTCTCATAGCAAGACTTTAAACTGCATAGTACAATTTCCTCACAGCAAGACTTTAAACTACACAACACAATGTCCTTGCTGCAAGACATAAAACTGCACATCCACTATGTCCTAGTTGTGAGACATTACACTTCATGACAACCATAAGCATCCATGTTTCATGATGTTAAAATGGGTAACATCTTCTTCCTTTTCATGTGACATTAAATTGCATGACATAATTTTTAAAACTAACATTTTATCTATTTTATTTTATAAGATTCCATAAGAAAACATCATTGACATCCTTGTTACTCCTTAGTGGCACATGAGTCCCTCTCTTTCCTATGTCTGAGTCAAATCTTCATAGAGACCTTATTTCAAGAACTACGTATGGATTGATTCTCTTTTTCCAATGAGATACGTAGAGACACATAAATCTCCAATTTTGGACCAAGACACAATCACAAAATCTTCTAATTTTATTTTCTCCTACCAATATGAATCAGATATATACACAGTGTTTATTTAAGATACATTATTTGGTCTTTATGCCATTTTATGTATTTATATTTACCGTTCTTCCAGATTCTGTGAAAAGACCCCATTATTCATGTCAAACTCGATTAGCATGAGGAATAATTGTTTAAAGAACTATGTATGGCATGATAATCATTTTAAATAAGATATATAGATACGCCTATATATTCAATTTTGGGCCTAGTCACGATAAAATCCCATTTATTTCTTGTATAAGAATCAAATATTTATAGGGAATGTTTTAAGAACTATGTATGACTTGATTCATTCCCTATCAAGACACATAGTGACACTTGGGTTGTATCCCTTAATTCAGTTACCATATGTCTTTATTTCAATATCGGTTCATCTTCGTCCTTACCACACGATGTTAAACTGCATTGAAATTTACCACCCTATTCTTCACCTATGTCACCTTTATATTATAGAAGAAACATTTACTAATCCTTATTTCTCACACTGAGCATAGCTCAAGCGGGCAAAGGAATTGGGTAAAAATATTTTTTTATATAAATAAGGTGTCTCAATTTATTATGGGGTTATTAATGTCTTCACTGCATGACTTAAAACATAAAAGTATAATGTCCTCGTCGTATGACTTTAAAATTCACATCATAATATTAATTTTGAGGAAGCAAAGAAAGTCTCCGTTTTACATATGATGAAGATCTATGTAAAAGACGTCAAACTCGTGGCCAATATTGGTTAAAATATTTATCATTTTCATTGTACATAAACCCATTCTATATTTCAGACTCTTAATCATAAATATTTTCAAATCTTCATAATATTTCTTATGGTTTCTGGTGATAAGGTTTCTAATATCTGAGAACTATTTTTTTTGACTATCCAGAACATGCCCGTAGGCATCCTTGATAAGTTGCCTCCATAATAGGCATATCAGTCAAAAGATGTCACTATTTGGAAATGCGGAATATTCCATAGTTTCCTCTTCATAAGACAACCCCAATAATGAATTTTTTAAATAATGGTAACTTCTTTCTTGGTTATAGTATATTTGTCCTCTTTAATCATTGAAGACAATATATACTAATCTATATTTTAAAATAGTCATTCAAGTATACTTGTCCAATTATCTTTCTCAAAATTTGAAAGTATTCAAGACCATGGTTTACACATTCCCCTCACCATGTTTTCAATAAAATATGAAATAACCATAAAATCACTTATCCACATATTATATATTGTTTCCATTTCTGGTCTTAGTCATATGACTTAAAACTACATACACCATACCTCTTACGTTTGGCTCAGAACATCGTATGATTCCTATTTAGCCAATTCTTAGAAAATATTGTTGGGAAATACCCTCTCAATATTTAGATACCGTTCCCAGTAAACTGAAATCTATGCTTTGGAAAATCTGAATCTCCAAAAGCTTTCTTTATCTTTTAGAAATAAAATGTCAAACTTCAAAGATCTCTTTTCTTTAATATGCAGTATGTGCCCTTAGGTGGACTTGCAGAAGTTACCTACATAACAGGCCTATCAGTCAAAATATGCCACTATTGGGCTATGCAGAATATGCCCTAGTTGACCCAGCATAATATAGCCCCCATAATGGCACTACAGAAAAAACGACCTATACCCACAGTTCAAAACCGTGGGTATAGCCCCCAAAACCGTGGGTATAGCCTATACCCACGGTTTTGGGAACCGTGGGATGGAACGATGTCAGTATAAGTCCCCAGCCTATACCCATGGGTTTCCAAAACTGTGGGTATAGGTGTCCTGCCACTGTGTCACTGATACATAGCCAGTTTCCATGGTGTCAACGGCTTTTACCCAAAGTTTCAAAACTGTGGGTATAGGTCCTAAAATAATGTAGGCACCGAGTTTCGATCCTACAACCTCTACACTGGAAACACCATATATAACCACTACCCTAACTTCACCTATTTTTATATATATATATAGTTAAATATAGTTATAAAAACCGTGGGTATAGAGGGATGATCTGTGGGTATAGGGTTCCCGCCAAAAACAATTTCCTTCCCGTGAAAAAAAAAATTTCCCGCGCACACAAAAGTGACCTATACCCACAGTTATTCATAACCGTGGGTATAGGTATTTTAGCCCAGACCTATCCCCATGGTATTGGGGAAAATTGTGGTGATAGTTACCCCTATCCCCACGGTTTTTGGAAACTGTGGGTATAGGGGAATTTTCTGGACCTATCCCCATGGTTTTCCAAAACCATGGGGATAGACCCCACCTATACCCACGGTTTGCCAAAACCGTGGGTATAGGTCTTGAAAATTCACCTATACCCATGGATTTGGAAACTCGTGGGTATAGGGGGGGATATCCCCACGGTTTGGGGAAAACCGTCGGGATAGGTCCATTTTCCATTAGTGTGGGTTTGTCAAGTAATTTTAACTTCGTTCATGGAAAAGGCTTCCTCTATTTCTTTTATCCCTTTTCTCATATCATTCCTCTCTTCCAGAAATTCCCAAATCATTGTTTAATATTTTCCCTTACATACATGAATTTGATAGTATGTTTCCATACAAATTATGAAGTAATTGGGAGAGTTTCTTACCATTGGTCAGTGCTAAAGATCTTAAATTAAATCCACCCAATGTCCTCACAGCATGAATCAAAACTGAAAAGTACAATGTCCTCACTACATGACATAAAACTTCACAGTACAAGGTCCTCACTACATTACATAAAATAGAACAATACAATTTCCTCACTGGCATGAATTAAAACTACACAGTACAATTTCCTCATTGCATGACTTAAAACTACACAGTACCAGTGTCCTCACTGCATGACTTAAAACTGCACAATATAATATCATAAATTTCCCTTTCTGATAAATCTTAACCATTCTTTATAATTTTTTTTTATATAATTGGTTTTCCTATCCATGACATATGTTGTTGTAAAATATCCCTTTCTTTCTTAAAATAACTTTCCATGAAAAAACCACCAACTCTGGTCTTGAGTTAGCCAAATCGTATTTTCCCCAATCTATCAATAGATAAATGTTAAACATCAAAGAGCTATTTTGTATGACTATGAAGCACGGGTGCCTGAGCAGCCTTGCTTATGTTTCCCACATAATAGGACTGTCAATCAAAAGATTACACTATTTGGATATGCATCATATTCACCAGTTGGACCAACATAACACATCCCCCATAATAGTTTTTTCAAATAATGGTAACTTCATTCCTGAAAAAGTAACCCCTTATGTTGATATGGGTTTTAAATTTAGTGACCATAAAAATCATGGCTCATGATTACCCTTGGAAATATTAATAGAATATTAAAGAAATTATTCTCCATAGGGTTTTGTTTGGGATCTAATTTCAAAAGTTATGGTCAAATCTATTTGACCATAAATACTAGCCCTTTATAGTTCAACATGAATGACTCTAAAATTCCATAAAAAGAGACATGGTACTCATTAGATTGAGAACTTGCAAAGGGAACACTGAACAAAAGTAATGTCCCAGCTCACTAAACGTGCATTTTGTATGGTTTAGCTAACATTGAGCAATAAAAAGTCAATAGATATTAATTTCATGGGGTTATCTATATAACCCAAGAAAAAAAATCAAACTATGATTATTGGGCCAAATGTCCTAGTTAAAACAAAATCAGTTAGCGAAAGTGAAAAAAATGATTAAAGACAAAATACTTTTCATTTATTAAAAAAATCACAGAGGAGCATCAAAAAATTAGAGTCCCACTTTTATAAATTAATAAACAATATTTCTATATAATTCCTCATTTTTTGACAGCCTCTTCATCCCCATAAACTTCTTGATGATGTTTTTCTATTTGACCAGCCTTTCTCTCTTCATCATGATGAAGTGGTTCTATATCATCTGCAATGGATTTTACACCATTTTTTTAGACATATCCTAATGAGCTTTGAAGCTATTCAAGATACCCTATAATGATATCTAACTTCTGTTGAAGGTGTTGTTGCTAAACATTCTTTTCTTTAATTGTCTTCTTTAGTACCTTCAACTTTCACTATGATTAGTCTCATCTTAGGGTAGTGCTACTTGGAACTCATTAATATTGATTGATAGTTTGGCTTTTTTCAAGTCTTGTCGATGCTTTTTCTCTTTCTACCCTATCCAAATAATCTCTTTCACCGTAGTTTGAATTTCACAGTATTCAAAACCACCAAATCCTTGTGTGTTAAAAAGAGATGAAATTCGAGTAATTCTTGAAGGTAGTTCCACATGGAGAATCTCAGATATTATATTCCAGATGTTTTACCATGATTTTTGATGAGAAAGATGAAGAGGCTTTTTTAGTTATGCATTCGATTCAGAGTCACTGTCATAAGGAGGGGTATATTTTGGGACTACTGCACTTAAAGAAGTTCCATGTTCTGTTCATTCTTGAACAATAGTTTCTCCACCATCCAATGTTGTTTGGGATGATGCAGAGGCTTCACCTCTAGACCTATCCATTGAATTTGATATCCTTATAAGGTAAATCAAGAATTATGCTTATGATTAGATTCAAGAGATAACAAATGTGAATGCAATCACAATATCAGTATCTCTAACCTAATAGTAGGTTAGTATCATGAGAAGAATCCTCCCCAATGTTCTTAGTTTTAGAAAAATTGTTTGATGTCTCTGGATGTGGAGTGTTATCTTTAATATGCTCACGATTTTCAGAGTGAATATCATGAAGACCTGCTATCTCAAGATCCACTAGAGCCAATGTCTCTTTAATGGTGGGGTTGATGTTAATATCAACACTTCCTTCATGTACCTTTGCAATATTAGTTTCTTTAGATGGAACTGCATATTTCAATCAACCACAATTAGTAGGTTAATCTTAAAAAGATTTACAGGACGAATAATGAGAACTCAGGTCCAATTGATTTAATACAAGAAACTCCAAAATCTTCTAATGCATTTGATATATTAACATCTTCTAATAGTTGTTCAAAATACATTCCATGGTTAATAATTTCATCTAATGATTTCTTAGATCCCAGGTTAGTCTCACCCATGGGAGAACTTGGTGAGTTTTCTTCACAACATTCCTCCTGCAACCTTTGACCCCAAGTTTCAACTTCAACAACAATAGTGGGTTCAATGTCAGTTGCTTCCTGATGTTTTGGTGCATATGATGAACCTAAAAGTATCACAGAATGGAAGTTATATATTGTTGCATTTGATGAATTATGAAGAATTATTGATTTACCGGAAGCTTCCTCTCCTCTAATAGTAGGAATCAGAGTAGTGATGGGAATAGATGTTGGTTCCTATGGCTTTAATTCCTCTTTAGGAACCATTGGATTTGCAGGAATTTGTGTCTGCTCACCAGCACCTTCTATAGCTCCTTGAATCTTATCAGTAGTTTCTTTGAAAGAAGAAACAGATGAAGCCCCTGTAATCTTAAAAAGTTTAAACACTTTTTCATGAATAAATACTAAAATTCATGATTATCAGGGAGACTTATGAATTCTATGAAAGCACTTAACCATGGCATTCTTTCTTCAGTGCTTCTATTTTTTTGCTTTTTGGGATGGCTTGCATCATCATATATAATGATATGTATCATATATTCTAATACCCTCTATATTCCCTCCTCCATGTCTTTTTGAACTGGAGATATTTCTCATGATTCACTGGGTGACTCAATATCTCCAAGAGTAGTGCCTTTAAGGCTATACTGTGGTGAAGGAACATTAGTTGTTTTTCCTTTACATAAAAATAAGATAAAATGATATTTATCCTAAATAACAATGTTTTGACCAAATTTCATGTTGAAAAATGGATGTGAATGCAAGAGAAAGGAAACATACATCCTCAAGATATACAAAGTCACACCACTCTTCATATAATGAAGGATTGATCTCTTTGGTGGTACCGTGATCTATCATTTCCTTAACCCACTTTGTGGTAGGAATTGATTCATCAATGGCATATATGAGAATTTCCAGCTCTTGAATATAGGTCCTTACCTCATTGGGATTATCCTTAAAAATAATGTTAGAAGAAGCCCACAAATCCCCTACTCTGGGAATATGAAGTCCTTCGCACATATCCATCCACATGGTTTCAGCATCACAGTATAAATTCTTCCATGTTCAATCAGCCTCCGGTCATATATATTCTGAATGTATGTCTGAGGGTTGTGAGGAGTATGCTACAACTTTGTACTTTATTTTCTTCCCAGCACCCACAATCACGGACGAATGATTAGAAAATGGAACTTTCCACTCTTCAGAATGATGGAGACCATATCGTCATAATATGAATTCAGTTGGGATTGACAGAGTGGCACTCTTAATTTGGACAGGAGGGTTATATTTAGTGCAAGGTCTCTTTGGTGAATTTTGAGCATCTTCGCCTACCCTTTGATTCTTGCAAGTCTTCCCCGGATAATGCAAAATCATCTTCCAAATGATGGGTTTCCTTCCTAATACTTCTCTTTATCCCCACTCAAGGGAAGACATTATTTAATACCCTTTTAGGGTAATATGCAACCGAGTTTTCAGTATACTAGATGGTTAATCTACTTACTATGTCAGTGAAGGTTAAATTAAATACTTCCTCTATCTTCTCTGTAGATGTCACCAACTAGAGTTTTTAGGCAACCATTTGTTGTTACTCTAATCTGCCATTAATGGGAGGGGGTACAATATTATTTTGTATACATTTGTATTGACGCGAACATATATAAGGAGCATAGTCCTCACATATGATTTCTCTGTCGATTTTGGTGGTCAACACACCATCTCTGCAAGCTAGCATATATTCCCTCAATTCCAGACTTGCAGTACCATGAGCAACAAATCACTCTGTATGAGGATTATCATATGAAAATAAATGGAATTCCTTATACATGCTGAATCTAGACTTGATGTCATAAGAATTCAAAGACAAGGGTGAAATACCTGAAAAGGCATGAATAGATGGTCATAAAGAACTTCCAAAAACCAGAACTCCACTTTTTACATAATAAGTTCTAAAGTGAGTAGAAATACATCCCCACAACACTTAGAATGGTACCATTATTCTAAAGGAAGACTTCCCTTTGTAAATATGCAGAAAAATCCTATGAATCTTGTCCAAAATGGGAGTATCCAACCCTAGCATCCTTTTCTCATCCAGCTTAGCTGTAATAAAAAAGGTTCCTAGCCTCATGCCTCCATTGGAGTCTCAGACTGGTAATAAATACTCACTATGCCACATGGAAAAGAAACCATCCAAACCTGTCTTTGTATGAATGTTTGGGATGATTTCATATCCCAATTTATCAAATTCTCCTTTCTCTAATGTTGTCCAAAAGGTGTCAAGAGTGCCTCTCTTATCTTCCCTTGGATGGTTAGTCAGACAGGTGTAAGTGAGACCCTTTTCCTTCTTCTTTATTAAAAATATTTACAACCATTCCTCTAGATGAATATCCCTCCTGGTGCATGTTTTCATTGTGATTAAATTCTTAAGTTTGTTAAATATCTTCATCAACTCGTGAACTAAATATGGTGTCTTCTCCAAGTCATTCCTTGTCACCTTGGGAGCAATAAACTCATCATACATTTCTATAAGTATTGGAGCTCTATAAATCTTTTAAAAATCCCACAAGATGATACCTACATATCTATGTGTTAAATTGAAGGAATTAGTCTCTGGGATCCATCAACATTATAATTCTGGCACAAAATTTTCATCTTAATACATGTAGGTTTGCCTAACCCAGATAGCCTCATAAATCCAGATGACTCTCAAATAATATAAAAATTCTATACATGTCTTTCACACATAGTATTTCCACATCCATGAGGGTTTTACACCTCCCCCTATGCAGAAGTCCCAACTTTTCTTCCAACCCTTGGACTGATCTGTCTGAAAATCTCGAAAGATGGATGAATAGAAGTGTGGCTGTAACTCAGGTGTGTGTGACTTAAAATCTAGAGAAAATCATCTATGATGAATCATATGAGCTTTCTGTATTTTTCCAAAATTATAAAATGATCCCCCAATAGAAACATTGGCCAACGAGAAGTTGGTATAATCCTAAAACCAAGAATGGGGGACATTGTTCCTTGTATCTGGAATGTTAGAATCCTGCAAATGGCCATATCTATACAAAGGATAATATGTTCTTCAAGGAAAGTTGAAATGAAACTTCTTCAAATATTTTTCTAATTATAGAAGGGTGGTTTCTCAAACGTCAAAATAATCATGGCCAACAACATTCATCATGTCATCAATCCTTTTTCCGGAGATCTCATCAATAGATCCAATTCTTTTAGGATCCATTGAACCTGCAAAGCAATATAGAGATTATCTTTTAAAAGTAATTTCATTTTTTTGTTTTACAAAAAAAATGGAAAAGGAATTAAGGTATTCAAGTTTAAAACATGACACGCAAGTATAAGTAGTCGTGAAAGTATGGTTCCCCACTTATAGGACACAACTAAAAAATGTACAAAAGAAGCACGGTGAAATAGAAGCGCCTGAATAGAAGAATACTTGCGCATTGAGAACTGAACATTTGTTTGTTGCGATACTTTTCATGGAAGTGAAACTAGTATATACAATTAATGCATGTCACCCTACACACCAGAAATATTACACATTGCAAACCTACCCGCCCAAGTCTACATGAGTTCCAATACTTGCATACCCCAGTTCTCTTTTCTTTCTCCCTAATTATGTTACCTTAGTATAGGATCCTCTTTTCATTTTGGATATAATTCTGAGGGGGGGGGGGATTTTTTGGACACTTCATTCCATCATAGAGTCTAAAAAATAGGATGATGGGAATCCATTAGAAAGATAAGGAGAAAATATATAAATAAAATTCAAGATTTTTGAAGGAATACGTTTTTGGCCACCTTAGTCTAGCCAAAACTCTGTTGGTGCACAACCTGCTTGTGCACCTCTATATGTCGCGAAGCCCACTTGCGAGCCCCCATATGACGCACAACCTACTTGGCGCCCAACTCATTTCGCACATGGTCACTAATTTTCCTATAAATAAACCCTTGTGTCCCTTATTTGTCTAGATGAATTTTCTTAAAGATCAATTATGGTTCTGGTCTCCCTAGTACTTCACCCCAATATTTTGAAACATTTATGGTATTTATTCAACTCCTTGAGTAGAGGATTTAAGGTAGGAGCATTGTACTTATGTCCTTTTAGTGTTTGAAAACCATAACACTTGCGTACCTAAATCTCCAAACCTCCCCAAGTAAGAAATACTTGTGTGCCACCCATTCCTCTCATAGGAACTTGAGAACCCCACTTCTAGGATCACCTATGAATACTCTTTAAGACATGATCAAAGTCTTTCCCATGTATTAAGATACAGTTTTTCATCTCTTAAGTGAACATCAGGTCCCCCAATTGTACTTGCATGCCCATACTTGTGCACCCTTACCTACTTGGGCGCCCCTCCTTGATTCACTTAATTTATTTACTCTCTTCAGTCTACAATGAATCAAGCCTTCCTCAAATTCATTCATGGAAAGGCATCTTCTTCCTTTGCTCCATTATTTGAAAATGGTTCTATTGAGACCTCCACTAAAACCTCCTTACTTTTCAAACCATTGGGAAAGGAACATTAGTGTGTCTACAATTTGTGTGTTTATTTCCACAGTCATAGTTTCCCCAAATTTGTTTCACAATGGGGTTAGGATTCATGGAGTATATGTGGGATTTTATATCTACTTTCACATGATTCTTTCTCCTAGAAACAATGTTGGGAAGTTCTCAGTTTGGAGGAGGGTTCGGTCCTGACCTCTCCCTTCTCAAAGAGATGACACAGATCCTCAGGTATCTGGTAGGGGATGATACGGTTCATACCTAATTTTCGTTTTAAAGACAAATGAGATGTCTCCATCCCCTAACAAGATTAATTTTTGGGAAACCATCTTGGCACAATAAACTATATTTTCTTGTAGTAGGTGGCTTCATTACTCCTCATCTCTTCTTCGATGCCAAAGACCAGAGGAAAGATGGGAACAAGGACTTTTGTTACCCTTTCCCACTCCCGTTGGGATTTTTCACCATGGGAAGCCATCTTGGTGTAACTCACTAACCTTCATCCCTTCCTACTTATATTGGACCCTTGTCAAATGTAAATATAATAGAGGGAAGGCTCGTCTCCTAGACCTCTTCAATGGTCGCCTCGACCTCATTCACCTTGGACACCATGGGTGCGCCCTCCCCCACTGGCAAAGGGGGAAAATTGAATGTGTGAATGCCTTTATTGAATCTTTGACAACCACTTTTTTATCGACCTTAGCATGACTCACGTGGTCTTAGAGTTTTTTCATGGTCACAACATTTTCAAAATCGAATTAACTACAAAAGATCAAATTCTTTTTCAAACCAATATACGTAGGAATCTTTTATAGGGCCCAAGCTCACTAGATATCCTCCTCAAGAATCCAACACAAATTCATTTAATCTGGGCATCCTCCTTAAGAATAATCCCCAAATTAAACCCCAAATCATCAAGGAATCATTTTTAGGAAGTAATCCCAAACTCATATCTCTAAAAGGACCATAATATCTTATGATACATATCAAAATATTTGGGCATTGATTCCCATCCATATTGGATATGTAAGAAGCCTCCTTGAGGTTCCAACCCAACACTTCAAATCAGCCCTGTTCTCCTTGGGTTATTTTCCTAACAGGGTCTATTATTACTTGGAAACCCATATCCATTCAATGTTCCTTGGTCTACTTTAGAATAATTCCCACACTATGTTTTTACCAAGCACCTTCTTCTAATAGGACTTTATCACATGACCTTAAAAGTTATGATGTGTCCCATTAAGCGGCATTGAACTACGAGGGTTCTGATTCCTTTCACAAGGATACGTAGGTAGCCCATTTTATGGGCACTATCTCAAAATCAAACCAAACCTTCGTCTCCCTATATGACAATAAATTATAGAGTGCCCTAATGAGTGGCTTAAAAACTAGTATCATCACAATGATGATTAAAATAATCTCTAAGTAGTATATTAGAGGATAACATTGATGAAAAACCTCGAATACATACTGATATTTCCATTAATGAAGAACCTTGAATTCATATTGATGATTCTAAATTTTACACATGTTAATAAGTGATTGTATATTACAAGGGATACTAATCATAAACCTATTGAATTAATAGCTATTCATGTAAATATATTAAATGTACAAAAAGTTTCTAGGATTGGAAAATTATTTCCCTCCAAAAGGGTGTGATGAGTCCGACCTCCCATCCTCTCGACCAAGGCATGTTCTTAAGTACTTTAAAGTTAAAACATAACAAACTCCTACCTTTGGAATGTAGGTACCCTTTGGATGAATAACTACTGGATATTTCCATTTCCATAAATAAATCCAATGCAAACCACTTGGAAACAATGATTCTAAAAACTAGAACACATGTTTCAAAGAACTAAGAAACACTCACCACTTCATCTTGCTCGAGCCTTCCATGAAGCCTCCTTCAAATCCATTTCTGATAGGGACCCTCCTTCATTGTATCCCTTACCTAAAAGGGATTATTTTAAAACCTCCCCCAAGACCTCTTAATTTAACAAATATTTGGTAAAGTCACAACTAAGTGTTTGTCATTTGGATTTGGATATTTATGGTCCGGGGTTTCCCACACTTGTCCTATTAGAGGGTAAGGGTCTTTAGTGAGTCTGTGGATTTGGATATATATGGTCACATAGACCCTTTACCTAGGGATGGTGTTGAGGAGTTTCTGGTCATGGATTTTGAGGATAGGACTATGTCCTCCCCTTATCATTCCTAAGTCCATGAGACTCTGGTCCCAAGTAGGGAGGGTATGGTTCACACCTACTTTTCCTTCTGACAAATGAAATGTCTCCCTGCCCACTACAGGACCCATTTTAGGGAATCCATACTAGGGTAGTCCCCTATCCATTCATGTAGGATATTTTTTTCTCACTCCTCTCTACACCCTTCACCTTTACCTCTTACTTACATTGGATCCTCATATAATGTAAAGTAAAGAGAAATAAGTTTCATAGCCATGGCCTCTTCCACAATCACCTTGGCCTCTTACACTATTGGCCCGAACTCTTACACGAGTGAAGGAGGAAAAGTTTGTGTAGTTTGTCTAATATTTCACATCCTCTTGTATCTCACATGGATCATGACTCACATGGACTTAGATATTTTTAATGATCACAACATCTATATAATCCACTTGATAAAGTGAACTTTGATAACTATGATTCCCACCATAAATTGGATACATGATCTCCACATTATCTCATCCATGAAATGATAAATCATTCCCACCTCATATGGGTCTCCTCCTAGGTGTAATACCCAAATGGAACGAACTATAAGGACTATGATTCCCAACATAACTGGAATACAAAGGATGCCTTCACATTGGGCCAATATCACTGAACATTCTTCTTAAGAGTCCAACCCTAATTCCATTAATCCGGACCTGAATTAATCCCCCTTAAATATCCATGAGCCAATACATATGTCATGGACCCTCTTATAAGGTAATTCAATTTAGGAGTAAGCCCCAACATATTTCTCTCAAAGGACCATACTCCCCTATGAGACTTACCAAACTACGTAGTCTTTGATTCCCATTAAAACAGGATATGTAGGAAGCCTCCATGATGTTCAAACCCAACATTCCAAATCAAAAATGTTCTCTTCAGTTCATATCCTTAGTAGATTCTAATTTATATTGGGAGCTCATATTCCTTCTAAGTTCTTTGGGATTCTTGGACCGAATTCCCACACCATGATTTGACTACTAACCTTCCTCATATATGTCCTTAACACATGACATTAAACTATATAGTAGGGTCCTTATAACACAACCCTAAAAGGTATGATGTGTCTCATTAAGTGGAATAAAACTACTTATGATACCTTTCATGAGGATATATAGGTATCCCATCTATGGAATTTATCCCAACATCAAAACAACTTTTGTCCCCCTGGATGATGATAAACTCTAGAGTAACCTATATCTACCTGAATGACAAAAACTCCAGAGTAAATTTCAAACTCCCTAGATGATGATAAATTCCAAAGTTATATTCATCTACCTGGATGACCATAAATTCTAGAGTACCACCTAAGTGGCATAAAAACTAGAATTATCATAATAACAACCACATAATTTCAAAGTAGTATATGAGAGGATACCATTGATGGAGAACCTTATATACATATGGATATCTCCATTGATGAAGAATATAAAATATATATGGATGATTCTGAATTCCACACATGCTAATAGTTGATTTCAGATTTCAAAGGAAACCTGCATTATATTTTGTAAATTAATAAGGATTCATGAACATATATTAAATATATAAGAGAGCCCCAGAGTAGGAAACAATTCCTCCAAAAAGGGTGTGATGATCCCGACCTCCCATCCTTTTAACCAATGCGAGTTCTTAAGTATTGTAGGTCAACAAACCTAATGAATGCCTAACTTTTGAATGGAATTCCCTTAGAATATAGAACCATTTGGTGTTTCAGTTCCATAATAAAATCATTTCAAAACCATTAATAATGAATGATTCCTAACTAGAATACACATTCTGAAGGAAACAAAAAAATGGTGAACCCAATGTAAATCCTTAAAAAAGATAACAGTGTCACCAATTTTTTGGTCCCCTATCAAATTGATAAAATAGGGACATATAAGGAAATCAGTCATGCATGTGTTTAATCAAAATATGATTATTTTCTAGAGTTTAATGTTTTTATTTTTCATATATATAGGCACTTATTTCCAAGAACTCCCTTCATTCCAAATGGATTCCTTCAAGTTTTCACCTATGAATGCCCCCAGCTACTGCTCAAGAAAGATCCTTGTCTATTAAAAGGATGTCATTAGTGACTCGGCATCTTCAAAGATTGGTTTCCAATAAACTAGACTAAGAGTATCATCAACATGGTACCATTTAAGCCTTGGAGGATTCCTGACAGGCCCTCTAGGTCAATAATAACCCCCAATCGTCTGGCCAACAACGATCGGTAGTCTATAAGAAGATGGTGCCAACCACCATCTTCAACCATTTTGGGATATTATCCCTGGAATTAAATCACCAATACTTCCCCTATTCTATGGAGTTCTACCAAGAGGTGACCTATGAACTTTTAACAAAGACTCAAGGTTCCTTCCCAAGGTACCCTTCCAACAATCATCACTGTCAACATCGCATGGCAGAAACCCCTCAACATGATGAGGGTGTTATATTCAGCTATCTGGCCCAGGTCCGTCAGACCTACGCAGACAAGACAAACCATCGAGGAAAACATATAGCTAATAGGGAGTAGGTTCTTGCCTTTTCCCTCTCCAAATAATTCCCTCTCCCCAGTTTTGTGGAAAATAGTGATTAGGAGCATACATCCATCTTCCTTAATTCCACCATACATTAGACTCATCTAGAGGTACCCAACCAATCCCGACATCCAAATCCATTGGAATTTCATGAGAAAAAACATACACCTACTTAAAATCATTCGGTCATCTATAGACTCCTCTGGATACATTCATAGAATCCCACCAATCAAATGTAGTATAATTTTTCATGTAGGAACATACACCTACCTGTACTACCCAAGCCCACCATCAGTCTCACCTGGTGGAACATAAAGAAATTTTCCAACCATGCTTGGAGAAAAATATCCAGCAGTCATATACAATTTTTAGTATCTATCAAGCCTACCAAGAGTCTTCTTTGGAAGCTCCCAGAGAAGTTAATCAGAAATCTCCGACAATAAACTTCGGGTAGAATCAACTTTATACCCCTATACATGAGTATTGTAAGTATTCACTAATAGAAAAGGAAGGACATTAGCATGTACATACACCTACTTCAAATACAGAATAGATGTCTATTCCTATTTTGGCTGATAAATTCACCAAACACATTTTTAGAAATGGTGAAAGGGAAGACACAAATTCCATCCCATATCCTAGATGATATCTAGAATAACATAATGGGAACTTCAGCAGTACTAAAGGGATGAACACATAATTTTTTTCCCATACCTAAGATGATTCATCAGAAAGCCATCCCAGAGCAGATGCACACCTCTGTTCGAGTCCAAGAGGGTTATGGGGAACACTCCCCCATATCATATGAATAACCAGATTGATCACATACACCAATTCCAATTAGAGATAATCATCATATTCTAATATTTACTCCAAGGGTGGTACATACACCTACCCATGATAACCACTTCTACCAGCAAGTGGCCCCAACTATGTATAATAAGGAATCTAAGAAGAATTCTCACCAAGAACAGTGAGAGAATCAAGAGTAAATTTTTGATCTGGATCCCTTTAATGTTGGAGTTCT
The DNA here is from genome assembly GCA_963277665.1 of Viscum album. Classification (NCBI taxonomy): domain Eukaryota; kingdom Viridiplantae; phylum Streptophyta; class Magnoliopsida; order Santalales; family Viscaceae; genus Viscum; species Viscum album. The sequence goes on from OY728163.1 coordinate 1,517,744,205, forward strand.
TGAGGCCTTCATACATTTATCTATTGTAGATCAGGATCCTACCCTCCTATTAGAAAATTATGGGAGCAGTAGTAGTAAATATGAGGTCCTCACCAGACACTTCTTCATGAAGGATTTATTCATGGAAATTTGGTCAATCTCAAGAACATATCTCTAGATCAGAGCCATGAAAATCATTCATGTGTTTAGAAGGACAAGAAGTAATAGGATTTATCCCTTACTACAATCCACTATAGTGGTCATCAATGTGATGGAATTTGCTATGAATGTTCTCATTGTAGTAGTGTTTTTCATTATCAAGATAATTATCCAACTAACAGTATAGTGATGTGAAATCCATCTTATATTTAGGCACTTGAAAACATAGGTTAGTCATGTCTGATGCCTTATTACTGGAAAGTGAAATATTTTCTTAGCGAGATGATAGCCCAAGGTGACATTCATTCTCCGAACCTCCCTTGGGTAATTTTCCTTCTAATATAACAGAGTAAAGACCAACTGATCCCATTACATATGGAAAAACAACTAGGAATCAACCACTCTGGTTAGACCCAGTTGAGAAACCTCTAGTAAAAGATGAATTGGATATGTTGAAAATTTTGAAACAACTAGCTAAGGGTGAATACCAGTCATGTTCCGGACTTTGACCACCTCTCAAAAAAAATTCCATATATGTTGGTAGAATATTATACTCATGATATTCACCTCAACATATGGAATAATTTTCATCATATGAAAGCCAAAGTATTACATTATGATGAATATCAAAGTCATGTCAATGTAATAGATCATTTCCAATACTAAATTGACTTGGAATCTCTCTAGGTTTCCCGACAACCAAAGATTAATAATCTATAAGATTCCCTTTAATGTGAGTGCCTCAATTCATTAATGAGGTTGTGAAAATTGATCGCAGAAATCCCATCTGGTGTTCATATCAGAGTATGGGGTGTACATGGAGAATTTCATTACACTATGCTCCAAAACTAGAAAATCCTCCTCAAAGTGGTCTCGTGCAATGTTATTTCCCCAATATGGCTATAAAAAAAATTTGTCCATGATTGAAGATATTCTAAGGAATAAAAGGCCTTGTTCATCTTCCAATAAAGTTAGGCCCAAATAAAAAAATCTATTGAGATACTTTTGCATCAAGTATTTGAAAATATTGAGCAGACCTCCCACATAGAGGATGACAGTCATCAGATTGTCCAAATGTATGAAATAGAACAACATTATTCCAAAAAAGGGGATTTAAGTGAGTGTCCGATAATGAACCCAACCAATATTTGGACCAGAATTTGTAAAATCCAAAAGTGCAGTTGCACTGATATCAACCATAGCAATTAAATATCCACTCCATCTTAAGGGGCTAGGGGTTTTTTAATATAACCCTCACAGCCAAAACACATATCCCATAGGGTATAGAAATAAGAAAATGAACTGACCAAGCCCATAGGAATGGAAGATTTTTCATATTCCCAATCACTCCTCAGTAGAAGTCAGTTTTCTCTTGATTAAGGAGGAAGCCTCAAAATGATTTCATAACTAAATTATATTAGGATTCCCTTCAGATTAATATATGCCAAACAGTTCTCAGGGAACCATAAAATATGAGGACAAGGTCTCATGGGGGATGAATAAGAAGGCGGTATCACCAAGATACCAATAGAATTCTAGAAATACATTATGCATTAGTAAATCTCATTAATTCCATCATGGAAGATCCTCCAAAAAATGAGTCCAATTTATGGGATTCAGAGGATGAATATTTTTTTCATATTACAGTATACACCAAATCAAATGAATGAGTTGTGCATACTAGGAATCAATGGCTTTCTCAAAATTAAGGTATCCCCTAAAATAATCCACTTCCACTATTTCAAAAGGCACCTAATAGAGAAATAGGAAAATGTCAGACTATGTATCACCTTATCCCAAAAGAGGGACAATCCATTTCATTGGCAGAATGATTTTCTAAACTAGAAGAGTAGATAAAGGAGTTGAGAAGACTAAATATATATTTAATCTAAATTAGAATTCCTACCAAACAAGTTCTACAAGTAGATCATCATCTTTCCCTTCTAGTAGGATCACCATAGAAAATAAGGTTTTTTATACTACTGATTTCGATAATGAATTCCCTTTATTGGATACCCGAACATAATAGGGTCAGTCATATATTTATAAGCCTTTCCTCAAGGGTTATCCAAGGAAAATACCAGTAGCACCACAAATAATGGTTTTTTCAATCATCAATCCAGTTCAGGCTCCAACTGATATAACTCTATAGGTACTAACTCATCCATATATTCATCAAATTCTCATGAACACCATTGACTCATTGATGACTTGATTAGAAGCTATGGAAGGACAACATTCACTAATACAACCCAAAAAGAAGATTCATCTTGAATGGGTGGATCTGGCCCATCTTCCACTAAATTTTTGGAATCCCACATTTTCAAATTAATGGATCAAGAGATTCAGAGCATCCCTTGACACATTTTATCTCTCATTTTGATCCTATGATGGATACCCACGAACAATAAGATGTAGTGAAACTCAGATGCTTCATAAAATCATTACAAGGGTCAGCCTCTATTTGGTATAAAAGCTTAAAGTCTCAATTGATTACTAGAAGGTATGATCTCCACCAGAAATTCATTTTCCTATTTAGTTTGATGTTGTATAATAAAACAGTCTTCGATCTCACAAATTTCACGTACATGGGGAATGAAATAGTTTCATATGTCATTATTAAGTGGAAAAGATTAAAATTCTCCTTGAATATACCACTCCCCTAAGAAGATTTGTTTCCCATTTTTGAATCAAATCTCCATGATGAGTTGTACACCCCATTAATCCATGTGAAATACACAGGAGGGTTTAAGGATTTAGCTTTAATTTCTTAACTGGTGGAAAACTCCAAAACAGAGGCTAGATCCAAATCCCAGGTAATCTCATTAACTTTAAGAATAAGATCAAGAAATTTATAGGCCACTATAGTCACACTTAAGTAGGCCCTTGTACCCACTCCTACTTCAAATCCCTCATCATACCATAGGGATCCACCTCCCAAGCATCATAAGAAACAATAATCTCATCAATATGATAAAAAAATCAAATACGAAGACAATTTTAGGAGTTAGAAAACAAGGTCTATTCTTTTTAAAATGACCAATTCCCCAGATACTTTATCTCATCTTTGAAAAAAAAACCTTAGTTAAGTTTCCGAGGACAAATAATCCTAAAAAAGAAGGAGATAAGGACCTCCCAAACTATTTCCACTTCCATCATATTCTGAGGCACCCCACCCATGAATGATTTTTTAAGGACCTCCTACAAAAATGGTGATCTCTGGCCAAGTGAAGATGAAAAATTCACTAACCCAGTTGCATATGTTACTATTATCAATCCAGAGGAAGAAGGTGAGTGGTAAGAAGTGAAAAGTAAAAATGATAAAAAATTATATGATTGGACGGTCAAGAAAAAATTAAACCAAATTCATGCCATTATATGAAAACAATTGAAACAATAAATTGTTCCTCCTAAAAATTCCATTACAAAAAAGTTTTCTTCATCAAAAGATCTGTCCTATGAAGTCCACTCCTTAAAGAAGCATCATAGATGAAAGAATAAGGAAGAAGTGTAATAATATGAGTTTGTGTTAAGGAAAACGTTCTCTTTAACATCAATGGATTTAATTCCCTATTTCTCAAAATCATAGGAACTACCCTACCAAATGGTACAACAAGAATCGACTTGTCAGAAAGAATCTTCATCATATGAGGAGTTGATCTTTGGTTCTATTAATGTTATTCACTTAATGGATCCCTATGAAAATGATGATTCCGATTATTTACCTGAGTTCCCTGTACTTGATTGGGTAACTGGGGGAATATTTCGTTAAGGTTGAGGACATAGGAGAATACATGTGTATTCTAGAAGCCACTACTCCAACCAAACCCTTTCTCGAACTATTTATGCAGTAGAAACTCATGGGAGATCCCTCCAGCAGGCTTATAAAGAAGAATGGAATTATCCTACACATAACAGGGTCTACTCTAACATTATCATATTGGGAGATTTATTAGAGGATATACCACCACCTTCATGGTGAGTGGGAAGACCTCTCCAGCCTAATCAACCAAGTGTAGAAGCATTTCTATATTCTCCCCTGACAAATGGTCCATCCACATTAGGAGAATAAACTTCCAAGGCACCCAAAAACAACAACTACATGATGTAAAATGAAAACCTATTGATCAAAATTATGACTTTTTGATGTAATTTTCCAAAGTACAAAAAATTTAATCGATCAAGGATTCATTGAATCTATCTAAAGACCTCTAGGAATAATTTTTTGAGGGGTTTTCAAGCATTCAATTGTTTAAAACTGAGGTTGATTCTATAGAGGTTTACCGTATAGAGAATGAACCAGTATAATGATATACAATCATATATTTGATAGACCAGGATGATAATATTGTCATACATGGATACATTAAACCCTTGTATCTATCTGGAAAGATCAATCATATTGATATTCAATGTTCCTTCATTGATAATGGATCAGGAGTCAATCTCATTCCCATTTTGACACTTCGCTGATTGGACCTTAATGAATACCACTTATCTCCCTCCACATTATTGTGACAAGGTTATGAAATGAACGAGAAAGAACCACTCAACATGATTACACATATGACACAGTTTGGGGATCTCATATCTGATTCAGAGTTCATAGTTGTCTGACCGGACATGAAACTCAACATTATATTAGGGAGACCATGGCTACAACAGCTTGCGACTATCCCTTCATCATACCACTAATGTATCAAATATTGCATTAATGGTCAAATTGTTACATTTTGTAGCGATAAGGCCCCATTAAAAACTTGTGAATATAAGAACATTGATGCAATGTTCGGTCACACGAAGGGAAAATAGTCCATAGAAAATTATGTTACAAGAATCAATAATCTAAATGGTCTAGAAAAGATCCCATCTAACCCATTCAAGCATCTTAGTAAATATTACATGTTACCCATTGATCAAATTGAAAGGGTTAGACCAAATCCAATAACTCGTTAAGTAGATTCCATAATATCAATTGTGTCCATGGATCTTGAATGTATAGGAGAAATAATTGATTCATCAAATAGTGATGAATTCCTAAACGAATATTTCATCCATCCATCTACTGAAATTTCAACAAGTCTCTACCTTATCAACCAGGCTAGAAGAAGTTATCTCACTCATGTAAAAAGATTGGGATGTTGATTCTCATCCCATCATATTCCCTTCATAACTCCAAAAATACCCTTTATAATTAGTTGGGCAAGAGATGGTTTCCTCATCTTTAGGAAATACAAATACTGAATCCTCCCCTAACTATAAAATTCTTGCTTCATTACCTACCCTTCAAGAAGAGGTAGAAGAATAAATGAATAATGAAGAATAAGAGGAGGAAGACCTTAGGGATTCCCATCTATAATTTGAGGAAGGAATCTCCACCACTATGGATGAACTAAGAGAAGTAAATCTGGGTATAGTGGAAGACCTACGCCCTAATCACATAAATGCTGCCATGACATATGAAGATAAGGAGGTGTATACTTCCTTTTTGAAGCAACATCGGGATGTGTTTTCCTAGAATTAAAGATATATTCTAGGTCTTTCCCTAAAGTGGACACCCATCATTTGGTCTTACTAGAAGATCATTTGGGATACAATAAGGTTGCAAGAAGAACACACCAAACTCACACTTCCAAAATTGAGGCTGCATTTGACAAGCTTATCAAAGTATAAATCATCCAAGAGGTGAAATATCTATAGTTTTAGGACAATATTATTATGGTGAAAAATAATGAAGGGAAAATTATAGTTTCCATTGATTTCATAGATCTCAACTGGCAGTGTCCCATATATGATTTCTCAGTACCAATCATAGAACTCTTGAATAATGAAACAACTAGTTACTAATCTCTCTCCTTCTTGGATGGATACTCTATGTATAACCAAATATAGATGGCTTGAGAAAATGAGGAACGTATAGCCTCCATAGCCCCTCAAGGAGTATTTTTCTATTGGGAAATACTCATTGGCTTGAACAATTCTGGTGTAACATATCAACATGGAAACCACATCTTCAAACCCTTCTTTGAAAAATTTATTGAATGCATTGTTGATTATTTAGTGGTGAAATATAGACAACATTGTGATCAACTAACTGACTTGGAGACCATATTAAGCAAGCATCAAGAGAATAATCTAATGACTAACCCCTTGAAATGTGCTTTCGGTGTATCCATGGGAAAATTTCTCAGTTTTTTTATATTTTGTCACAACATCGAAGTCAATCTCAAAAATACTAAATATATCCTTGGCATGGAACCTCCTAAAAACTTGAAATAATTGAGGGGACTTCATTGAAACTTGGCCTAAATTCAATTCTTCATATCCAATCTGGTAGGCAAGTGTTTTCCCTTCACCAAATTGATTAAGAAGGGGATCACATATCAATGAAACAATGAATTACTAGAATAATTTGATACCATCAGTAAATAAATCTTGATTCCACCAGTATTGATGCCACCTGTTGAAGGAAAACCACTAATTATTTATGTGACGAACCTAGAGAGATCACATGGTGCCTTAATTGCACAGAATAATGACGCTCGGAATGAAAAAAATCTTCATTTTCATAGTGGAACCGTTCTTGATGCCGATACTCAATATTCAGATATTGAGAAGAGCTCTCTAGAATTAATATTTGTAGTTCAGAAACTGAGGCACTACCTACAACATTAAGAGGTTCACTTGTTCTCTCGCAATAACCCACTCAAATTTATCCACAGTCATCATATGTTGACAGGACATCTAGAATGGTGGGAAGTTATTTTTCAGAAGTTTGATATACAATTCATGACAAATAAATTAGTAAAAGTATAGGATTTGGTGTAATTACTTTTTCAACACCCATCTATGGAAGAAACATCATTTAATATTAAAAATCCTGATGAATAAATCTTCTCTATCTAGGATATTTCCTAGAAATAGAAAATGTATTTTGATAGTGCTTATAGAATTCCGAAGGGGAAGAGAATTAAAGATCCTAAACTCAATACTATTGGGTTAGGGATTGAACATATCTCCCCAGAAAAGGTTGTGTTTCCATAATCTTTCTTATTATCAAATGGTGGTACCAACAAGGAGGAATAATATCAGGCTCTCATAAAAGGCATTAAATTATCACTATAAGTACTAGTGGATCACCTAGAGGTAAATGGTTATTTAGAATTAGTAATCAAATAGATCAAAATTTATTTCACCATCATAAAAGAAGAATTAATCCCCCTATGTGATTATGTCGAATGGTTAATGTCATAATTTCCCTAAGAACCAACATTTTATTATATCTTGCGACTACAAAATGCCCAAGATGATGAATTTGAAAATGGATCTACATACCTATAATATCTGAATGGGGACAAGACAATCATAATAATTACTCATCATTGTGCGTATTCGCCTTTTTTTCAAGTTTTTATAGAGGAAATCAATGAAATCGGTCCCATTTATGAGCCATATGGCCATATCATGGGATGGATGGAACCCATCATATAGTATCATCAACTGGGAGTACTTCCACTAGATAGAGATAGAAAAGAGAATGTCTAATGATGAACAGTTAATTTCACTCTTTACAATGACCCGAATCACCAGAAGATCCCCTATAAACAAGGAACCAATCAAATTATCCTCAGATGCATTGATAGAGACAAAACCACAAATATCATGAAATAAGTACATGTAGGAGCCTGTAGTGCCCACCGGTCTAGGAAAAGTCTTTCTAATAATGTCCAAAGGATAGGATACTTCTAGTCTTTAATGATGTAGGATTGCACAGATTTCACTAAGAAGTATCATCCCTTCCTTGTTCAGGACAACTGCATTCAACAACCCCTGGAGTTTCTACATATAGCTAAAAACTCCCAACCATTTTCTACATGGGGAATGGATATAGTGGGACCTTATCCTCTAGCTACAACCAAGAAATTCAAGTACATACTTACTGCGGCATATTTATTCTCTAAATGGGATGAGTCAATAAAACTTAAAAATGTCAAATCCAAAATCAATGTTAGCTTTATCAAAGATAATATCATTACCAATTTTGGTGTCCCTTATACCATATTGATGGAAAACAGCACCAATTTCTATACTTCTGAAGTAGGGATCTTATATTAGGAATACTATATGAAATCCAAATATTAATCCCACTATCATGCAGTGGTAAATGTAAAAATAAAGTCTTTGAACAAAGCCTTGTCCGACATACTCCATTAGATGGTGGCTAAAGATAGATATTTGTGTACTGATGAACTTTTGAATGCCTTATAGGTTTACCAGAATATTACACGTACTTCAACATGGTCAACCCTTAATTGTTGGTATATGGAACATAAGCAATGATTCCCATTGACGTTCAATTTCCTTCACTCTGAGTTGTTATTTGAGATCATCTATCTAGAGATGAGCGGTCTCAGAAGCAACTATATGATCTGTAGAGATTGGATGAAACAAGATTTCATACCTTGTAACACTTATAAGTTTATCATAACTGAATACAATGATATTTTAACAACAATGTTCACATATGTTCATCCCTCTAGGGAGAATTGGTATTGTTCCTTATGACTCTAATGATACCAAGAAAGAAGCCTCCAAAACATGAACCAAAGTGGGAAGGACCATACTCAATACATAAGGTCTACTCTAATGGAGATTATTGTTTAATATAAATGTATTGAGAACTCACTAAAAATCCAAATAATGCAAGGTTTCTAAATAAATACATTGTCTAATCATTAAGAGTATGTCCTGGTTTTATGATGTTAAACTAAATAACAACCAAAATCCTGGTTGAATGACGGTAAAATAAATAACAACATACGTCCATGTTGTATGATGTTAATGTCCTAGCATCTTCATCCATGTTGTGTGATGTTAAACCGCATGGCATGAGGTCCTAGTTTCATGACCTAAAACTGAAAAACTCCATTTTTCCTCACCACATGACATTAAATTGTATGTTTAGCATCTCTTTCATTTTATGTTAATAAATCTCCAAAGATATCAAAAATTAGAATTCTTTGCGGTCCCTTATATGATGAGTATGTTTCATGAATAATCATTACTCATCACATTTCCACTCCTTAGTGGCACATGAACTTCATTTCTCCGTATGTTTGAATTAGATCTGCATAGGGTCCCCTTTTCATGAACTACATTTGGCTTGATTCTCATTATAATGGGATATGCAGCGACACCCAGATATTCAATATTGGGCCCATCCACAACCATAAAATAATGATTTTACCCTTTCCTTGTATATGAGTTAATTATATACTAGGAACCCTTCAAGAAAACATGGCATGATTCTCAACCATCTTGTATTTTGGTCTCAGCTACTATTCTAGAAAGTATTAAAGCCCCCATTTATCACATCAACATTCAATTGATTTGGGGAATCTTCCTCAAGAACTATGTGTGAGATGATTCTCATTCCAATGAGATACTTAGTTACACATAGGTTATATCCCCTGGTCTAGCTACAATACATTTATCTTTTCACATTGACTAATCTTACCCATACTGCATGACATTAAACTACATGGAACCTTTAAAGAATTGTGTGTGTCTTGATTCGTTCCCTGAAAGATACATAGTGAAACCCATAATTTATCCTATCTCAGGTCCAACTAAAATGCTGAAAAATTACCTCCACCCCATGTGGGTAAGAATCAAACCTGAATAGGGAGCACTTTCATGAACTACGTGTGGATTGATTCTTACCTCAGTAAGATATGATGTGATGCCTATATATCTTATCCTGGTTCTATCCATGATTAATCATTAATCCCCTTTACTTCCTATGTATGAATCAGATCAATATAGGGAACCTGTCAAGAAATGTGTTTGGATTTATTATTTCCGCAAGTAATATATGTAGTGACCCTTGTGTCTTATCCTCTGGTCAAGCTGCAAAATTTATTTCACATCAGGTCACCCATGTCCTTTCTGCATAATGATAAACTATATGGAAAGAACTACATATTTCATGATTCTCATTCTAATGAGATACATTGAGACACCCAAATATCCAATTCTCAGGCCCAACCAAGACTAATGAAACCCCTTCCTCATAACAAAATCTAATTGGTGTGGAGAAGTGCCTTCAAGAACTATTTGTGGCATCATTATCATCCCAATGAGATACGTAGTGACACCCAGATCTTCTATCTTAGGTCCAACCACAAATAAAAAAATCCCTTCATTCCCTATGTCTATGAATAAAACCTACAAATGGAACATTTCAAGAAATACGTGTGGCTTGATTCTCATCCCAATGAGATATATAGTGAGTATTGGATCTCCAAATCTGGGGCCAGTTGTGATTTTGGGAGAGAAATACCACTTCATTTTTCCCATACATGAGTCAGATCTATGCATGAAAATCTTCTAGGAATTGTGAATTTATTCTTATTAAAATGAGACACATGGTGATTCCTAGTAATCTTGCTTTGGGCCCATCCATCATCCTAGAAATAATAAAAACCCATATTCCCACATCAATAGCTGATTGATATGGGGAAAAACATCAAGAACTATGTGTTTCTTGATTCTTTCTCCAGCAAGATACATAGTTACACTTTGGTCCTATGTCTTTTGGATCATCAACAATTTAATCATCATAACCCTTTCCTTCACTTATGTTACCTTTTTTATTGTAGAAGAAACCTTTATTGAACCTTGTTTCCCACATAGAGGATAACTCATATGGGATTAGGAATTCAGTATAGAGCTTCTCTGTATAAATATGGTGCCTTAATTATATTTTAGTTATCAATGGTCCTAGTTTTATTACTGTAAAACGAACAGTATATGTCAACATTTCATGATGATAAACTACATGGAACTTCATTTAATAACTAAATGTGGATTGATTATCACCCTTGTGAGATACATAGTGACGTCTAATTTTTCAATCTTAGGACCAGCCACATCATAACATTAAAAAATCATCTATTCTTTTTCGTAGGATTCAGATCTACACGAGGAAGTCTAATATGAGTTATCACATTACATATGAACAAATATCTATTAGAACTAGGTGTGGAGTGATTCTTTCTCTAACAATATATTTAGTGTTTCTTGGACCCTATTCCCTAGTTCAGCCACATTTTCTTCTGAAATTTGATGTCAAGACACTTGGTTCATTACCGCAAAACATTAAAATTCATGGATAATGTCCTTAATGATTGACTTAAAACTACACATATACATCCATTCCCTTCATGGATGGAGATTCACAGTCGTCACCGCATGATGTTAAAAAGCATGGTATATAAAGTACTATGTATAGATTGATTACCATCCAATTAAAGATACATAGTGAAACAATCGGCCTCAAATCCTAGTCCAACCCATGGGATAAATGAAGATTCACCCTCTACAATATACAATCAAAATCTATATAGGATCTTTTATTTTTTTCCCTCCCCTCAGAGAACCCACCAAGGAAAAATGAAATGAACATTTTTTATATATAATTCATATCTATGTAAGGGACTCCAAACTCATGGAAAATATTCGTCCAAACACTTCCTTTATGGATTGGAAAATTCCCCTTCCATAATTCATACTCCTAATCTTGAAATAATTTCAAATATTTATAATATTTCCTCAGATTCTGGTTATAGAATTTCAGATACCCAAGAACTGTTTCTTCCAAACAATGTAGTACATTCCCCAGTTGGAATTGCATGAAATTCACCTATATAACGGGTCTTTCAGCATATGGATTCCATTTTTGGCTATCCAGCACATACCCTAGTTGGCCCTCCATAATATAAGCACCATAACAGGTTTGTCAAATATTGGTAACTTCATTCATGGGAGAAGCCTCTTCAATCACTTTAATCATTAATGATGGTATGTAGGAACCTACAATTTAAAGTGCTCATCTATTTTTATTTGTCTTATATCCATTTTCCTAACCTAAAAGTCTCCAAGACCGTGGTTTACATTTTCCCTCTCCATATGTTCAATGCAAATTGGAATGAACTTGGTTTATTCAACCACATATTATCCATGGTTTCCATAATATTATGGTCCTAGTCATATGTCCTAAAACTATAGCCACCATAATTCATAGGTTTGGGTCAGAACTTCATAGCGAGACTATTTCTCTAATTATTTGGAAATCATGACTATAAATACTCCTTCTGTAATCAAGAACATTTCTCTATACACTAGAATTTGTACTTGGGAATATCTGAATCTCTTTAAACATTCATCATCTTTTAGAAAATAGAATTTTGAAATTATTGAGAGCTCCTTTTCCTCATTATACAGTACATTACCTAGTTATCGTTCCATAAAATTCACCTATAAAATGGGTCATTCAGCCTAAGGATTCCAGTGTTTAGATATGCCGAACATCCCCTAGTTGGCCCTGATAATACAACCCCCATTTATAATTTTTAAAAAAGTGGTAAGTTCATTCTTGTATGACACCCCCTTAAGATTTCATTATCCCTTTTCCCTTTTCATTCCTCAATATTCAGAAATATCCAAGTCACAGGATAAAATTCTCCCTTCCCATACAGGAATATGGTTGCACAATTCCGTTAAAATTATCATGAATTGGAAAACATTCAAATCCTTAGTCAAATCTGAAGACCTTAAATGGAATCCTTTAATGTCCTCACTACACAACGTTAAAATGCATTTCTTATGATCATTATTGCATGACTTTAAATTGCACGTCCCCCCAATGTCCTAGTTCGATGAATTTAAACTAAAAAACATATTATCAAAAATCCATTAATGTCCTTACTGTATGACTTGAAACTACACAACATAATGTCCTTGCTACATGACTTTAAATTGCATAGAAAAATATAATAAGACTCCTTTATAACAAATAAGCCAATTTTCATGCACCAAATTCGTGTAGGAGTGGTTCCTTATTCACAGTTTATATCTGCACAGATTGACCCTTTGTTTTCAGACACCTTTCTTTGGAAAAATCCACCCCTTGTGGTCATGAGACATCCAAATCATAAAACCCCTTCATCTATCAACAATAGAATGTCTGGATTCTTGAAATATCCTTTACATGAATTTTCAATATGTTCCCGAGTTGGCCTTACATAAGTCACCCACATAACAAGCCTATTAACCTAAGGATGCCACTATTTGGATATGCATTATATGCCCTTGCTGATCTTATATAATAAATCCCCCATAATGGGTTTGTCAAATAGATGTAACTTTGTTCTTAGAAAATAATTCCTCTATTCTTATACTTCATGTTTTATATTTTGTTACCATAAAAATCATGACTCAAGATTCCCCTTATATGTATCTAAAAAATATTGAGACCTTCCCAGTCATAAAATCCTTATTTTGGTTCTAATCTCAAAATTCATGGTTAAAGCTATTTGATCAAAAATACTACCCTTATTAGTCCAGAATGCATGACATTAAACTGCCAATAAAAAAAGACATAGTACTCACTAGAATGAAAATAGGCAAAAGGAACTCTAGAAAAATTTTATTCTCATCTCACTAGACCTACACATTGTAGAGTTTAGTAAATATCGAGTGATAAAAAGTTAAAATGAAAAACATATTTGGATGGAAACATAAAAATGGAATCATAAGAAAAAGACAAGTCTCCCACCAGGTGTCCCCTATATTGAGATTACACAAAAACATTAGGGTGGTGACATAAAAATACACAAATTTTGTAGAGTTTTTCATATTTCCCTAGAAATAATTAAACTATTCTCTCTAGGCCCCATGTATTAAGGAAAAATTAACCCTTCCTTACAAACATGATATAGCTATAAAACCAAGAAATGATGTTGGAATGCATAAAATTTATTTACTTTTACCTTATAAGAAGATTTTTTTTTGTTTTAAAAATATATAATTCAAATGTGGATTTTGTAGACACAATAAAATGTTTTCCATGCACTTCTCTGAAAAATGTTCTCAACTGGGCTCGAAAAGATCATGGTTCAACTCCGAATATTTCCTGGGGGACAGTGACTGTAGTGAAGGAAATGGACCATATCCCGACAGTGATCCTGATTAGGGGTGCGGGGTCACAACACCCACAGTATGGAGTAGAAATTTCACCTAAGTACCTATTGATACTAAGTTCCTTCACATGGATGAAAAAGTGACAAATGATAATTCCTTAAAAAAGGATGAGAAATCATATGTATAATTTCATGATATAAAAAGGGTAGAATTTGAGTTCATCTAAGGTATCCTGAATCACCAGTGGTGTGCAAGTTATTGTGTGTCCCTTGCTTCTGATCCACCTCATCAATTGCATGCTAAGTCACCATTTCTCATAGTACTATAACTTCCTATTAATATTGCCTTGCGGAATTTATTTGTATGGATAAATTTCCTCGAAGCCAGATTGCTTATCTGATCTCCCAAGTGCTTCACCCAAGTCCCCTAAAACCTAAATGGTAGTTTAATAACACATAAACTAAGGGAATTTAATAAGGATAATGAGACTTAGGTTTTGAAAATTGTTAAAAATTAAAAACAATTTCAGGACTCATTCTCCAAAACCCAAATTTAAGAACACTTGGGTGACTGTCCCTCCAAAAGTAGGATGTTGTGCACCCCAATTTAGGTAATACCTGTGAAGAATCTTTAATGATTAAGCCAAGTCTCACCCAAGTTTATTAATCCAGGTTTTTTATCACTTAAGGTGACATAAATTTTCTCAATCACACTTGAGTTCCAAATATCTATGCGCAACTTACTTAAGTTCCCTTTTTTTGTTCACCTCGCCCATTTATCATGCTTGAGCATTTCATGAAGCCTCCTTCAAATCCATTCATGGAAGGGCCTCTCCTTCATTGGCTCCCTCTCCTGAAAGGTATTATGTTGAAACCACAACTAAGACCTCTTGATTTATCAAATCTAAGGGAAAGTAACATCTATTTGTCTCCCATTTGGATTTGGATAGCTATGGTTAGTGGTTTCCCCACACTTGTCCTACCGAAGGGTAAGGGTCTTCAGGGTGTCTGTGGATTTGGATATCTATGGTCACATAGACAATTACCCTAGGGATATTGTTGAGGAGTTCCTGGACATGGATTCTATGGATAGGATGATGTCCTCCCCTTCTCATATTTAATACCCAGAGCCTCTAGTCCCTAGTAGGGAGGGTATTCTTCACACCTACTTTTCCTTTCGACAAATGGAATGTAACCCTCCCCTCTATTGGACCCATTTTAGGGAAGCAATTTTGGTTTAATCCCCTAGAATTTAATATTGGATGTTGTATTCTCACTCCTCTCTACCCCCCTCACCTTCACCCCTTTTTTATATTGGACCCTGGTCTAATGTAAAATGAAGATAGGGAAGTGTTATAGCCATGACCTCTTCCACGGTCTCCCCGACCTATTCCGTCGTAGGACTGAGATCTTCCACTCGTGAAGGAAGAAAAGTGTGCGTGGTTTGTTGAATCATTCCCATCCTATTATTTCTCACACTGACCACGAATTACATGGTCATGAATATTTGTAATGATCAAAAGATAAACACAATCCACCTAACGGAATGAACTATGAGAACTCTGATTCCAACCATAACTGAGACATATATGAAGCCTTTTCATGGCCCGAGCTCCACATCATCTCATCCATGAAATAAGAAATCATGCCCCCCTAAAAAGGGCCTCCTCTTATGTTTAATATACAAAATGGAATGAACTATGATAACTCTAATTCTCACTATAATTGGGATATGTGGGAAGCCTTCACTTAGGTCCCATTCTCACTAGACATCCTTTTCAAGATTCTAACCATAAATCCCTTAATCCATCATCAAATTGAGACCCATTAAATCTCCCTAATTCAATACATATCTCATGGAACCCATTATAAGGGAATACTCATTAGGAGTAGGCCTAAAACTATTTCTCTCAAAGAGACATACACCCCTATGAGACATACCGAACTACATGGGCTTTGATTAACATTCAAACAGAATAGGTGGGAGGCCTCTCTAAAATTAAAACCCAAAATTCCAAATCAAATCTATTCTATTCTGGTCACATATCCAATAGGGTCAAATTCAACTTTGGATCTCATATTCCTTCCAAGTTCCTTGGGCATATTAGGCATAAGTATCACACGAGGCTTGGACTAGGAACCTGCCACCTAGATTTCCTTACCATATGACATTAAACATTATGGTTGTGCCCTTATCCCACAACCTGATGATGTATGATGTGTCCCATTATGTAGAACCAAACAATGTGGTTTCTGATTCATTTCGTGAGGATACATAGGCAGCCCATCTATGGGTTCGATCCCATCATCAAACAACTTTAATAACCTGGATGATGATAAACTCTAGAGTAAACTCTATCTACCTGGATAACTATAAATTCTAAAGTAAATTTCCATCTCCCTCGATGATGATAAATACCATAGTGACATTTTTTCACCTAGATGACCATAAAATCTATTGTTACCCCACTAACTGGCTTAAAAAGCATCATTGTCGAAATAAGGACCAAAGAATCATTATGTAGTATATAATAGGATACCATTGATGGATAACCTAAAATACATAAAGATATCTCCATTTATGAATATCTTATAACACATACAGATGATTTTGAATTCTACACATTCTAATAATTCATTTCAAATTTTATGGGAAACCTGCATTATGCTCGGTGAATTAAGAAGGATTCATGAACATAGATTAAATACATAAGAGAGTTTCAAAGTAGTAAATAATTCCCCCATAAGGGTGTGATGAGCCCAACCTCCCATCCTCTTGACCGATGCAAGTTATTAAGTATTGTAGGTCAATAAACCTAACAAATTCCTACCTTGGGAAGGTAAGTCCCTTTGGATATAGAACCATTGGGTGTTTTCGATTCCATAACAAATCTTTTGGAAACCATTCAGAAATTGTGATTCGTAAACAGAACACACATTCTGAAGGAAAAAAAATAAATCCAAATATTAATTTATGAATACATTTTATGAGAATAAATTTTCATTTAAATTATTATATTAGTCATAAAATTGTAATTAAATATTTATTATTTACAAAAATACCAGTACATTATCAATAATTTTTAAAATATTTATTTTCTTATACTATGATATAATTATATCATATTGTTTCTTATAAGATGGATAATTTTTATTTATACTTTTATTGGTGAGGTTACTATTTAATTGGCAGATTTACTATTAAAAAGTTTTCATTACTATTCCAAAGGTCATGTTACTATTTTATCGGTATATATTTCTTAAATTATAGAAATGATTCTTATTTCATTCATTCAAAATTTATAAAGTTTTTATTGTGTCCTTAATTTGATTTTATGTGACTATAATATATGAAATAATTATAAGAAGGGAATACCCATTGATAAAATTTAGGTTCGTTGCATTTATGATAGCTAAGTTTCATCCATAAAAAATTCAGATAAAAAATGTCATTGTTGTGTTTTAAATTTTAAGAACATATATTTTAATATATGGATTTTTGACCCAAATGAGTTTTTGAAGGTGATTTCGGTCATTCGTATATTTGTTTCTAGGTTCTGGCTACAATCTGGTGGTCATAATAGTTCTTTTAGAAGCTATTATATTCTAATGATGGTGGAATCGATATATAAATTAATATGAAAAATAAATTTTAAATTCACTATTAGTAGCTGTTATGAATTTTCAAAAAAACGAAGGAAAAAATGTGGGGTGGTGGAGACTCATGGAAACAAATAAAAAATGAAAATTTTTATATCAAATTTTAAGAGATTATTGGGGTGGTGAGGTGGGGCGGTAACACAAAACAAGGGGTGGAAAAAACTTCTCACTCAAAACCAAACATATTTTAGGGTAAACCTATATATGTCTTTAAAAAATTAATAATTTTTAATGTATAATTGGGGAGGTTGCCCATTTTTTACAAAAAAAAACATAGAAACCTACATAGATTCCTATATAAGCTAAGGGTCTACACCCCATTGGAAGCACATTGCCACCGAACCACCTCTACTCTCTGGTCATCACCTCCCACTGGCCACACTGGTGTACCACCATCTCACATGATTGAAACCTAACCCCACGTGTTGGACGCTCTCTACCACTACTTTCTCACTGAAACTCACCAGTCCCATCTAATATTAACAGCCACTACTGTTCATACTATGTAACACGCCATGATTTCATAGCACATTATTTCTTCAAAGTAATTCAATAACTTGCACTGCATGCAACACTGAGTTCAATTGCACCACGACTGACCAAAATTGTCATTCAAAAGAAGTTATGAATAGTATTAACTGAATTTTTAACTTTATATAATCCTTATAATTTTAAAATCCATATTATGAGTTTCTTATACATAATGTAAGAACAAATTCAATTTTTTAGATAAACGAAGCAATTTTCAGAACATGCAATTTTACCTTATTTTAAGGGAGAACCATTTTTAAATCCAATATTTTACACTTTTATATATTAAATTTGAGAAAATAAACTTCTTATTTACAATTCGGAGATAAAAATTTAGGATTGATAAATTTTTGGTATTCTTCTGATAACTTTCATATTTTGGTGAATAGTGAAAAATACTAAATTTTAATTAAAAATATTTTTTTAATCGAAATAATTTATAGTGTTAACTTATACATTTTAATGGTTTGTAAGTATAAATAGATTATATTTTTACCATTTAATCCAATGTTGGTCATTGGAATTATTTTCATTTTGAAATTGGACATAAACAGGTATCAATCTTTGGACAGTTATTGTTTCTTAAAAACAAGCTATTTGATTTAACAATGAGAATTAATTTTAAATTAATTAATGAAAAATCTATGTTTAGAATTTGGTAAAATAGACATAATTTTTGAATTTGGAATATCAAATATATCTTAGGATTAATTTTTGGTATTTTTCTGAAAAACGACAATTTTTGATGAATAGTGAAACCACTTAGTAGTACTTAAAAAATGAATTTTTCATTAAAATGAATTTTACCACTTCTATGAATTGAATTTTGAAAATTAGACATTAATGGTTGTTATTAGTTAGTAAAATGTGGTTCAATAAGATGAATATAACTTTTGGTGAATAGTAACTTTTGACTTTTATTTACCGTAGTTAAAGGTAAATAAGGTAATTCAAGGTAAAAAGAAAATAATAATAATTCAAAATTACCTTAACAGTTGTCCAAACCTTATTGGTTTTGTCATTAACGAGCATGGGAATCTTTGAGACGATTTTGGGACCCCATTTAGCCACATGGGAATGATAATGACAATTTAGATTAATTAACTTAAAGTAAAGGAAAAAATGATATAAACAAAACTCTTTTAGTAAATTAATTTTTTTTATGGTGTAATATATGTCATTTTTTCGACTATAAATATTATTTATAAAGATAAAATTATTTCCTACATGATAGTATTTTTTGTAATTTTTATACATCTAATAATTTAAATTATTGATGACACAATAATGATGTAGTATTTAACTCATTAATAAATGATTTAAATAAATAAGATTATAAAGATTAAAATATTATGCAAAACCTGTCCAATTCTTATTGGATGATATAATTTCAACCATGAGTCATCATATCTTCGACTATAATGATTTTTGGACCTTTAGAAACCGAATATCATTATATAATAAAATAATATTTTCACACTTTCCTGAAGAGCCCCTCCTCCCCCTTATAAAAGGACACCACTTCTAACCAATTCCTTACACCACTCAAGCCATTTAAATCGTCCAAACTCTTCCCAATTATGCTCCCTACATCCCTATACTCCTCCTAGAAGCCTTAACTTAGGCATAAGGCATTTCAAGAAGTCAT
The DNA here is from genome assembly GCA_963277665.1 of Viscum album. Lineage (NCBI taxonomy): Eukaryota > Viridiplantae > Streptophyta > Magnoliopsida > Santalales > Viscaceae > Viscum > Viscum album. Next base: position 1,517,764,164 of record OY728163.1, read on the forward strand.
TTGGTTCAAACCAAAGGGAGTTACCCAAATTAAAGGTAATGGTTTCTCTTAAATTATTTTGTTTTATATTGTTTTATTTTTCTTCTCCAACCCCTAAACTCTTTTTTATTATTTTATTTTATAACAAAACCAGTATCCTAAATATACTAGGATGTTTTTATGATATTTATTAGAACTAAACATACACGAACCTCCATCTAATGGGTGAAGAACATATTGTTTATGTGGATGGAAAACTAACGCCTCACGAAACGATGATTTTTCAATTACCTCATACTGCCTCTCATGGTGGTCATTATGATGGAAATTTATTTATATATGATATATATTATGTTTATTTTTTTTCTTCATGCTTATATATTTTTCTTTTATATCATAAATTAATGGTTTCCATTATGGGTAAACGCGATAATTTCATTTGAGAAATTGTGGACTAAAGCCCTCTCAAAGTGATATGACTCGTTAATACCATAAGTGGGACGTATAAAGGATGGATTTAATGATATTATATATGATATTATACTTTAATTATAATATACCTATGTATCATTATGTTTTAATTCCATTAAAATAAGAAATAGAAATGAAAGTATCGTTTAGGCGTACGTACGGTTTACCGTCTCTATGAACGGTGCATTTCCTTTCTTACCCCAAAATGATATGTAATGTTATAAAAACATGTATATACTGGATATATATGATATATATGATATATAAATAATGAATATAATTCTGTATATAATGAAATTTTGACCATGTGAACAACTTGTAACTATAAGGCGTTCATTTTTTACTCAAGTGCCAAATATCGACAAAACGAACATTATTAACTTAAATTATTACATAATGTTTATAACATGGTAATAAGTGAAAAAAAATGAATAATAAACTTGAAAAAGGTTCTTAAAAAAATATAAATTAACTTTAGATTATTATTCAGGATATTAAAGAATGAACGGGTCATGTCGGACATGAGGTAAGGGGGTTCTTATCTCACTTTTAATTCTCCGAGATTTCCATTGTTCACCACTTATTTATTACATGTGGTGTATTGTGTACTGCCATTTGATATATATTATCATGATTCTTTTTATATACATGATATTATAGGATTCATTTCATAGTTATTTACTATTGTTTATACGAATCGATTGATTACAGCGAGGTAAGGGTTTATTTCACAATCTCTTCATTATCCGAGGTTGTTTATATGTAATTATCTACTCAGACCACTTTATCATCCACATCCATGTTTCTTAAAAATGTATTCCAGAACATTTTTACTATTTACTAGACTATGGGTGAAATTAATTTATACCCTTGTTTTACTTTTTATAAAATGGTTTGAAGGTAATCCTTCAGTCGTTTTCCAAACAAGGTCCTTTTTAACCTTTTTGACAAAATTAAGGTAAGAATGTTTTTTAACTTATACGACGGGTGCGTCTTTTTTCCACCATTATGACATTTTAAAATCTTCCCTTAAAATCTTATAAAAATATTTTCAAAATAAATTTTCTCTTTATAATTATGTGACTCTTAAATGATTTCAAAATAGAAAGAGATATTTCTCTAAAAAGGGGTTTGATTTCACCAATGTCAACATCCTTTGATGGATCTTAAGTTTATTTGAAGTTGATTTATTATGATACAAAACTTCCATATTGTATTGAATGTTTTGTGATATATTTGACTATCTATGTGCTATTTTTACACCATTCATGGTTTATGGTTAAAGTATTGACATTTTTTTTGCTAGTTTTATTACGATTGTTTATGATATGTTTAAACCTTTTCATATGAGGAATGTATTGGACTTAGTATGTGATGGTTGGAGCCCTCTATAGCTCCTCAATGCATCGGTGGGTCTCATGAGACAAATAGATGTGGAATTTTCCAAGGCACATTCCCAATTTGATATGTGGTTTTGGCTGAGGCCTTAATCATTTTTAGATGTCTTGGCCGAGGCCTTTACAAAATGTTTCAGAATGTCCAGCATTATAAATTTTCTCATATTGAAAATAATATTGATGGTTCATGTGGTCATTCAACTAGTATAATACCCATTATTATGTTTTATTATGGAATTATTTACACATTTCATATTACTTCCATAAAATTATTCTAGTTTATTATTGGTAAAGGCATGTGGTTTCAATTATTCACCTTGCTTGGTATTTATATTATCTTCTGCTATATTGTTTACCCTTAATGAGCATTTGAGCTCACCCATTTTTATGTTTTATTATTCCCAGGATTCCAAGAAGTGTAAATTGATTGATATGCTGGGATTAGCTAAGGTAATAATGGAATTCGTAATAGATTATTTATGTTGTGTTGTAGGTTATAAAGTGTAATGTGACATTCATTTATATAATCTATTTTCCAAGACTACTAAACTGATTGGTCCTTCGGGACTTGATTACTTGTAATCATACCAATGTATTAAAATAATGCATCGACTCTAGGTAACTGGGGTCGGGGCGCTACAGTTGGTCTCAGAAGAAGATTACCAATAATTTTGGAAACTAGATTTAGATAAACTCTGATTAAAACTGATGTACCTAAGATAGAAATTGATGATTGGTATAAAAGATATTTATATAATTTTGTCAATATAGATATTTTGTTAGTTTTCCAAGAAAATACATCCCTCACTAGATACAAGCAGGTAGAGGTGGCTCTGGAACAGATGTACATAGGGGTAAAACCCGAAAACACTACTTTGAGCTAGAATCGAATGGGAACTGGTGAACGACAATGGGCCTTGCTGCACTCTTGGTTACGACACTCATGTGGGATATGCTTATGATAATTCTCATTTTATTTACAAATAATTATGAAGGGTTTATAAGTATATACATTTTCAAAGAAAACATTTTTATGATTATGGATTATATCCACAAACTGTTCAATTTATTTTAAGTGTTTTACAAGTTTGGAATTATGTTTTTCGATTCATAAACTAATCTAGTTTATTCCATTGTATAGAAATGGATCCCATTAGACAGAATGCGAACTCCAACAATATGTATGATCCAAAGAGTAAGAAGGATCATATCTTTCATAGTATTAAGCCTACATTTAGAAGGGAAATAGTCTCCCATGTATTCTCAACATATTATGAAATATTATCATGTGTTAATAAGATAAGTAAATAACTCTTTAAGTTCTATGGCTTTGAAGGGAAGCATGATAATAAAAGGACAGAAAGGAAAAATATGGATAAAGGGTAGAGGGAAAAGAAGGATTTTCCCATATGTGATAATTGTGGAAAGAATCACCTTGGTAAATGCTTGAAGAGAATGTGAGTTTGTTATAAGTGTGGATAAAATGGACACCATGTACGTGATTACAAAGGTAAGAAAAAAGTTCCCAATGTGCAATGCTTCATCTACAAGGAGTTGGGACACTACGTGAATCAATGTCCAAATCACCAAAGTATACCCCAGATGCTGCTATTAGATAATAATAAAGTAATGATACTACCAAAGATGAAAAGGAATGATTATATTTCTTATTTTTTTATTAAAGTATTTTATCATTTGAGTATTTTATTAATGATGTACATGTTATAAGAATTATAGAGTATATATGGATTTTACTATAGTACTATTTCATTAAGGACATGAGATTGTGTGGAACCAAGAAAAGTGACTCAATTACAGGTTAATTTTTTGGAAAATTTATGATAGAGAGAATGATAAATCATAATATGGTTCTTATACCGAGGTAGTGACTTTTGAATAAGAGATGGTTGATTTGGATAAATTATATTTGATATTATTAACTTCCTTCGAACTGATTAATAGTTTGTTTATTTCATTATTGTTGGAATATTCAATATTTTTGAATATAAGGAATATATCTAGTATTATATAAAGAATAACAAAGCATGAATATATTTAATAAGGTGTTATAGTAATTTAGGGTGTTACCATGTTTTAAAATAATACATGATGAAGGTTGTCACATGTTCTTACGTAGAAAAAAGGAACATCATTGTCTTTAACTTCGTTATAAATTCTAGACTATGATGTTGGATAGATTTATTTTGGATAAGTGTAATGGTTGTAATGGATTAAGATACTATTGTTAAGGTTATTTTTGGATTTTTATAAAAATAACAACATGCAGACCGTGTGACAACCCTTCGCATCAAACAATGTTGCGGGAATCGAACCCATAACAACAGTGCGATTGGAATTTATTACCTACCACTAGACTACGTGAAATACCTGGATTGTATAATGTTTTTTTTTTTAAAAGGTTCTGATAGGTGAATTATAAATTCCTTTTTTTGGAACCCTATATGAATAGGATAACTAGAATATATTTTAATCTATTATCTTTTAGAGTGAAAGATGAGTTTGTGGTAGAAATTAGTTAAAGTTTAGAACTCTACTTGTCAAGTATATATATTTTCTTCTCTTATTATATGAAAAAATTAATTCTTAAAATTTAGTTAAGGGATCTTGAAACTAAAAATGTGTTATCCTAATACCTTATTTTTTGTTGAACCGACGATATTTTAAATAATCAGATATTGACGGCTTTGAGGCCCTCAATTCTACAATTTTTTGAGATTGATGACCTCAATCACTCCCTATAAATATTTACATTTTCTCTCCAATTATGTGTCTCTAATTTCCACCAATGATATCCTAATTTCAATCATAATTTGGTGGTGAATTTTTCATTCCTCATTTCCTCTTATTAAGACTAAATTTTATAAACCCAATTTCCGATGCGGGTTTTCCCATTAAGGCATTATCTATTTTCAAACTTTTATTTTAGAAGAACAATTTCTTATTGTGAGGACGCAATTTATTGAAGTTGGGAAGAATGTAACACCCCGTGATTTCATAGCATGTTATTTCTTCCAAGTAATTCAATAACTTGCACTACACGCAACACTGAGTTCAAGCACACCACGACTTACCAAACTAGCCGTTCAAAAGCAGTTATGAATGGTATTAACTTAATTTTGAACTTGATATAATCATTATAATTTTAGAATCCATATTATGAGTTTCTTAGAAATAATGTAAGGAAAAAATCAATTTTTTAGATAAAGGAAGCATTTTTCAGAAAATACAATTTTACTGAATTTTAAGGGAGAACCCTTTTTAAATCCAATAGTTGACACTTTTATATATTAAATTTGACAAAATAAACATCCTCTTTAAATATGGGAGATAAAAGTTTAGTTTTTATAAATTTTTGGTACTCTTCTGATAACTTTTATATTTTGGTGAATAGTGAAAAATACAAAATTTTAATTACAAATAACTTTTAATATCGAAAAAATTTATATTGTTAAATTATCCATTTTAATTGTTTGGAAGTATAAATAGATTATATTTTTACCATTTAATCCATTGTTGGTCATTGGACTTAATTTCACTTTGAAATTGGACATAAACAGATGTTAATCTTTTGACAGTTATTGTTTCTTAAAAACACACTATTTGTTTTAACGAGAATTAATTTTAAATTAATTAATTCAAATTATATGTTTATAATTTTTTAAAATAGAAATCATTTTTGAATTTGGAAAATCAAATATAGCTTAGGTGGAATATTTGGTATTTTTCTGAAAAACATAAATTTTTGACGAATAGTGAAACCACTTTGTAATAGTTAAAAAACTAAATTTTTCATTAAAATGAATTTTACCACTTCTGTGAATTGAATTTAAAAAATCTGATATATATGGTTGTTATTATTTAGTAAAATTTGGTTCAATAAGATGAAAATAATTTTTGGTGAATAGTAACTTTTGACTTTTATTTATCACGGTTAAAGGTAAATAAGGTAATTCAAGGTAAAAAGAATATTATAATAATTCAAAATTACCTTAACACTTGTCCAAACGTTATTGGTTGAGTCATTAACGAGAATGGGAATATTTGAGTAAATTTTGGGACCCCATTGAGCCAATTGGGAGTGATAATGACAATTTAGATTAATTAACTTAATGTAATGGAAAAAATGACATAAACAAAACACTTTTAATAAATTAATTTTTTTATGGTGTTATATATATCATTTTTTGAACTATAAATATTATTTATAATGATAAAATGATTTCCTACATGATAGTATTTTTTTTATAATTGTTAGACATCGAATGAATTAAATTATTTATGACACAATAATGTCGTAGTATTTACCTCATTAATAAATGATTTAAATAAATATGATTATAATTATTGAAATAATATCCAAAACCTGTAAAATTCCTATTGGATGATTTTATTTTGACCATGAGTCATCGTATCTTCGACTATAATGATTTTTGGACCTTTAGAAACCAAATGTAATTATATAATAAAATAATATTTTCGCACTTTCATAAAGCGCCCCTCCACCCCCTTATAAAAAGAGACCACTTCTAACCAATTCCTCACACATATCAAGCCATTTGTCTCATCCAACCTCTTCCCAATTAAGCTCCCTACATCCCTATCCTCCTCCTAGAATCCTTAAATAGTGCCTAAGGCACTTCAAGATGTCCTTCAGTTCAAACAAAAGGGGGTTACTCAAATTAAAGTTAACGGTTTCTCTTAAATTCTTTTGTTTTATTTTGATTTATTTTTCCTCTCCATCCCCTAAATTCTTTTTTATTCCTTTCTTTTATAACAAAACCAGTATCCTAAATATACTAGGATGGTTTTCTGAGATTTAATTGAACTACACTAACACGCACCTCCATCTAATGGGTGAATAACATATTGTTTCTGTGGATTGAAAACTAACGCCTCACGAAATGATGATTGTTCAATTACCTCATACCACCTCTCAGGGTGGCCTTTATGATGGCATTGTATTTATATATGATTTATATTATGTTTATGTTTTCTTAATTCTTATGTATTTTTCTTTTATATCATACCTTAATGGTTTCCATTATGGGTAAACGCGATAATTTCATTTGAGGAATTGCGGACTACCGCCCCCTCAAAGTGATATTAGTCGTTAATACCATATGTGGGGCATATAAAGGATGGAGTTAATGATATTATATATTATATTATAATAGAATTATAATATACCTATGTATAATTATGTTTTAATTCCATTAAAATATGATATAGAAGTGAAAGTAGCGTTCATGCGTACATACGACTTACCGTCTCCATGAACGGTGCATTTCATTTCTTACCCCAAAATGATATGTACTATTATAAATACATGTATATACTAGATATATATGATATATATGATATCTAAATCATTAATATAATCTTGATATATTGAAATTTTGACCATGTTAACAACTTGTAACTATAAGGCGTTCATTTTTGACTCAAGTGCCAAATATCGACAAAACGAACATTATTAACTTAAATGATTACATAAGGTTTATAACATGGTAATAATTGATATAAAAGGAATAATAAAATTTAAAGAGGTTATTAAGAAATTAGAAATTAACTTTAGTTTATTATTTAGGATATTCAAGAACGAACATGTCAATTCAGACACAAGGTAAGGGGTTTCTTATCTAACTTTTAATTCAATGAGATTTCCATTGTTCACCACTTATTTATTCCATATGGTGTATTGTGTGCTGCCATTTGAAATATATTATCATGAATATTTTTATATTCATGATATTCTATGATTCATTTCATTTTTATTGACTATTGATCATATGACTCGATTGATTACAACGAGGTAAGGGTTCATTTCACAATCTCTTAATAATATGAGGTTGTTTATACGTAATTATCTACTGGGACCTCTTTGTCATCCAATCCATGTTTCTTAAAAATGTATTCCAATTTTTTTTTTACTATTTACTAGACTATGGGTTAAATTCATTTATACCCTTGTTTTACTTTTTATAAAATGGTTTTAATGGAATCTTTCCGTCATTTTACAAACAAGGTCCTTTTTAACCTTTTCGACAAAATTAAGGTAAGAATGTTTTTTTAACTTATATAGTGGATGTGGCTATTTTCAAACATTATAACATCATAAAATATTCCCTTACAATATTATAAGAATATTTTTAAAATAAATGTTTTCTTTATAATCATGTGACTCTTAAATTATTTCAAAATAGAAATAGATATTTCTCTAAAAAAGGGTTTTGATTTCACCTATGTCAACATCCTTTGATGGATCATAAGATTATTTGAATTTGATTTTTTATAATACAAAACTTCCATATTGTATTGAAGGTTTTATGATTTATTTTACTATTGATGTGATATTTTTATACCATTCATGGTTTATGGTTAAAGTATTGACATTTTGTATGCTAGTTTTAATACGAATGTTTATGATATGTTTAAACCTTTTCATATGAGGAATGTATTGGACTTAGTAAGTGATGGGTGGAGCCCGCTATAGCTCCTCGATGCATCGGTAGGTCTCATGGGACAACTAGATAGTTGTATTGTTTACCCTTACTGAGCATTTGAGATCACCCCCTTTTATGTTTTATTTTTTCCTAGGATTCCAAGAAGTGTATTGTAATTGATATGCATGGTTCGGCTAAAGGAATAATGGAATTTGTAAAAGATTATTTATGTTGTGTTGTATGTTATAAAGTGTAATTCAACATTGATTTATGTAATATATTTTCCAAGACTACTAAATTGATTGGTCCTTCGGGACTTGACTCCTTGTAATCATAACAATAAATTAAAACAATGCACCGACTCTAGGTAACTAGGGTCGGGGCGTTACAGTTGGTATCCGAGAAATTTTAGAAATAACCTTGGAAACTAGATTTATATAAACTCTGATTAGAGCACATAGGCCTAAGATAGACTTTAAGGATTAGTGTAGAAGAACAACCTAAAATTTTGGTAATATAGATATTTTGTGAGTTTTCCAAGAATATAAATCCCCGTCTGGATACAAGTAGGTAGAGGTGGCTCTGGAATAGATGTACCTAGGGGTATAACCCGAAAACACCGCTTTATGCAAGACTTGAACGAGAACATGTGCACGACAACGGACCTTGCTGCAATCTTGGTTACGACACTCACGGGGGATATGCTTAGGAGAATTCTCATTTTATTTACAAATCATTATTAAAGATTTATGAGTATATACTTTCTCAAGGAAAACATGTATATGATTATGGATTATATCCATAAACTGTTCAATTTATGTTACATTTTTTACATGTTTAGAATTATGTATTTCTATTTGTAAACTAATTGAGTTTATGCCATTGTATATAAATGGTGCCCATTAGACAGAATGAGAACTCCAAAAATACGTATGATTCAAAGAGTAAGAAGGATCATATCTTTCACGGTATTAAGCCAGCATTTAGAAGGGAAGTAGTCTCCCATGTATTCTCAACATATGAAGAAATAGTATCATGTGTTAATTAGATAAGTAATGAATTATTTCAGTCTTATGGATTTGAAGGGAAGCAAGAGTAGAAAAAGATGGATGAGAAAAAGATTGATAAAGGGAAGAGGGAAAAGAAGGATTTTCCCATATGTGATAACTGTGGAAAGAATCACCTTGGTAAATTCTTGAAGTGAATGGATGTTTATTACAAGTGTGGAGAAATTTTACACCAAGTACGTGATTACAAAGGTACAAAAAAAGTTTCCAATGTGCAATGTTTCATCTGCAAGGAGTTGGGACACTACGCGAATCAATGCCCAAATCACCGGAGTATACCTCAAATGTTGCTATTGGATAATAATAAAGTTTAGATACTACCGAAGATGAAGAGGAATGATTAGATTTCTTACGTTTTTATTAAAGTATTTTGTCATTTGAGTATTTTATTAATGATGTACATGTTATAAGAATTATAGAGTATATAAGGATTGTACTACAGTACTATTTCATTAAGGACATGGGATTGTGTGGAACCAAGAAAAGTGACTCAATTATAGGTAAAATTTTTGGAAAATATATGGTTGAGAGAATGATAATCCATAATATGGTTCTGATACCGAGGTAGTAACTTTGGAATAAGAGATGGTTGATTTGGATAAATTATATTGGATATTCTTGACTTCCTTGAAACTGATTAATAGTAAGTTTATTTCATTATTGTTGGAATATTCAATATTTTTGAATATAAGGAATATATCCCGTATTATATAAAGTATAATGGAGCATGAATATAATCAGTAACGTGTTATGGTAATTTAGTGTGTTACAAAGTTATAAAATAATACTTGATGAAGGTGTTCACATGTTATTACGTGGAAAAAAGGAACTTAATTGTGTTTAACTTCCTTATAAATTTTGGACTGTGAGTTTGGATAGATTTATTTTGGATAATTGTAAAGGTTAGAATGGATTAAGATACTATTGTTAAGGTTATTTTTGGATTTTTATAAAAAGGAAAACACGCAGAACATGTGACAACTCGTCGTGTCGGACAAGGCTGCGGGAATTGAACCCACAACCATAGTGCGATTGGGATTTATTACCTACAACTGGACTACGTGAAGTCCCTGGATTTTATAATGTAGATTCTTTTTTTAAAGGGTCTGATAGGTGAAATATAAATTCATTTTTTTGGAACCTTATACGAATCGGATAAATAGAATATATTTTTTTCTATTATCTTTTAGAGTGAAAGATGTGTTTGTGGTAGAAATTAGTTAAAGGATGGAACTCTACTTGTCAATTATATATTTATTCTTCTATTATTCTATGAAGAATTTAATTCTTAAACTTTAGGAAAGGGTTCTTAAAACTAAAAATGTGTTATCCTAATACCTTTTGTTTTGTTGAACTGATGATATTTTATATCATCAGAGATTGTTGTCTTTGAGGCCCTCAATTCTACAATTGTTTTTGATTGATGAGCTCAATAACTCCCTATAAATATTTACATTTTTCTCCAATTATGTGTCTCTAATTGCCACCAATTTTCTCCTAATTTCAATCATAATTTGGTGGTGACATTTTCATTCCCCCTTTCCTCTTATTATTAACTAAAGTTTATAAACCCAATTTCCAATGTGGGTTTTCCCACAAAGGTATTTTCTATTTTCAACCATTTATTTTCTAAGAACAATTTCAAATTACGAGGATACATTTTATTGAATTAGGGAAGAATGTAACACCCCATGATATCATAGCTCGTTATTTATTCAAATTAATTCAATAACTTCCACTACACGCAACACTGAGTTCAAGCGCACCACGACTTACCAAACTAGCCGTTCAAAAGCTGTTATGAATAGTATTAACTGAAATTTGAACTTTATATAATCCTTGAAATTTTAGAATCCATATTATGAGTTTCATAGACATAATGTAGGAACACATTAAATTTTTTAGATAAAGGAATTATTTTTCAGAAAATGCAATTTTACCGCCTTTTAAGGGTGAACCCTTTTGAAATCCAATATTTGACACTTTTATATAATCAATTTGACAAAATAAACTTCTTATTTAGAATTGGGAGATAAAAATTTAGTTTTGATAAATTTTTGGTATTCTTTTAATAACTTTCTTGTTTTGGTGAACAGTGAAAAATACTAAATTTTAATCAAAAATAACTTTTTTAATCAAAATAATTTATATTGTTAAATTATAAATTTTAATTGTTTTGAAGTATAAATAGATTACATTTTTACCATTTATTCAAATGTTGGTCATTTTAATTAATTTCACTTTGAAATTGGACATAAATAGATGTCAATCTTTTGACAGTTATTGTTTTTAAAAAACACGCTATTTGTTTTAAAAAAGGGAATTAATTTTAAATTAATTAATGCAACTTCTATGTTTAGAATTTGTTAAAATAGGCATCATTTTTTAATTTGGAATATCAAACACATCTTAGGATGAATTTTTGGTATTTTCCTGAAAAAAATCAATTTTTATGAATAGTAAAACCACTTAGAAGTAATTAAAAAAATGAACATTTCATTAAAATGAATTTTACCACTTCTGTGAATTAAATTTGGAAAATCCGACATACATGGTTGTTTTTAGTTAGTAAAATGTGGTTCAATAAGAAGAAAATTATTTTTGGGGAATAGTAACTTTTGACTTTTATTTTCCGCAATTAAAGGTAAATAAGGTAATTCAAGGTAAAATGAATATTATAATAATTCAAAATTACCATAACACTTGTCCAAACCTTATTGGTTGAGTCATGAACGACGATGGGAATATTTGAGTCGATTTTGGGACCCCATTGAGCCACTTGGGAGTGATAATGACAATTTAGATTAATTAACTTAATGTAAAGGCAAAAATAACATAAACAAATCTCTTTTAGTAAATTAATTATTATGGTGTTATATAAGTCATTTTTTAGAATATAAATATTATTTAAAAATATAAAAATATTTCATACATGATAGTATTTTTTTATAATTTTTATACATCGAATATGTTAAATTATTTATGACACAATAATGATGTAGTATTTACCTCATTGATAAATGATTTAAATAAATAAGATTATAATGATTAAAATATTATCCAAAACATGCCCAATTCATATTGGATGATTTTATTTCGACTATGAGGCATCTTATATTCGACTATAATTATTTTTAGACCTTTAGAAACTGAATATCATTATATACTAAAATAATATTTTCACACTTTCCTAAAGAGCCCCTCCTCCCCCTTATAAAAAGAGACCACTTCTAACCAATTCATCACACCTCTCAAGCCATTTGGATCATCTGAACTCATCCCAATTAAGCTCCCTACATCCCTATCATCCTCCTAGAAGACTTACCTTATGAAGAAGGCACTTCAAGAAGTCCATTGGTTCAAACCAAAGGGACTTACCCAAATTAAAGGAAAAAGTTTCTGTTAAATTATTTTGTATTATTTTGTTTTATTTTTCCTCTCCAACCCATAAACTCTTTTTTAATCCTTTATTTTATAACAACACTTGTATCCTAAATATAATAGGATGTTTTTATGAGAATTCTTATAACTACACTTACACGTACCTCTATCTAATGGGTGAAGAACATATTGTTTATGTGGATGGAAAACTAACGCCTCACGAAACGATGATTGTTCATTTACCTCCTACCGCCTCTCATGGTGTCCATTATGATGGAACTATATTTATATATGACATATATTATTTTTATGTTTTCTTCATGCTTATGTATTTTTCTTTTATATCATACCTTAATGGTTTCCATTGTGGGTAAACGCGATAATTTCTTTTGAGAAAGTGCGGACTACCGCCCCCTCAAAGTGATATGACTCGTTAATACCATATGTGGGACATCTAAAGGGGTGATTTAATGATATTATATATGATATTATACTGTAATTATAATATAACAATGTATAATTATGTTTTAATTCCATTAAAATAATAAATACAAATGAAAGTAGCATTCATGAGTACATACGACTAACCGTCTCCATGAACAGTGCATTTCATTTCTTACCACAAAATGATATGTACTATTATAAATACATGTATATACTCAATATATATGATATATATGATATATAAATCATGAATATAATTCTGTATATAATTAACTTTCGACCATGTGAACAACATGTAACTATAAGGCGTTCATTTTTTACTCATGTGCCAAATATCGACAAAACAAATGTTATTAACTTAAATGATTACATATTGTTTATAACATGGTAATAAGTGATATAAAATGAATAATAAACTTGAAAAAGGTAATTAAGCTAGTATAAATTAACTTTAGTTTATTATTTAGGATATTAAAGAATGAACGGGTCAAGTCAGACATGAGGTAAGGGGTTTCTTATCTCACTTTTAATTCCGTGAGATTTCCATTTTTCAGCACTTATTTATTGCATGTGGTGTATTGTGTACTACCATTTGATATATATTATAATGATTATTTTTATATTCATGATATTCTATGATTCATTTCGTTGTTTTTGACTATTGTTCATATGACTCGATTGATTACAACGAGGTAAGGGGTTATTTCACAATCTCTTCATTATCCGAGGTTGTTTATACATAATTATCTACTGGGACCTCTTTATCATCCACATCCATTTTTCTTAAAAATTTATTCCAATTTTTTTTAATATTGACTAGACTGTGGGTTAAATTCATTTATACCCTTGTTTTACTTTTTATAAAATTGTTTGAATGGAATCTTTCTGTCTTTTTCCAAACAAGGTTTTTTTAACCTTTTCGAAAAAATTAATGTAAGAATGTTCTTTTAACTTATATGGCAGGTTCGGCTACTTTCTAACATTATAAATTCATAAAATCATCCTTTAAAAGATTATAATAATATTTTCAAAATAAATGTTTTCTTTATAATTATGTGACTCTTAAATAATTTCAAAATAAAAAGAGATATTTCTCTAAAAAGGGTTTTGATTTCACCTATGTCAACATCCTTTGATGGATCTTAAGTTTATTTGAAGTTGATTTATTATGATACAAAACATCCATATTGTATTGAAGGTTTTTTGATATGTTTGACTATGGATGTTCTATTTTTATACCATTTATGGTTTATGGTTAAAGTATTGACATTTCGTATGCTAGTTTTAATACGAATGTTTATTATATTTTTAAACCTTTTCATACGAGGAATGTATTGGACTTAGTATGTGATGGGTGGAGCCTACTATAGCTCCTTGATTTATCGGTAGGTCTCATGTGGCAATTTGACATGGAATTGGCCGAGGCCCTTTCCAGAATTGATATGTGGTTTTGGCCGAGGCCTTAATCATTTTTAGATGTATTGGCCAAGGCCTTGACAAAATCATTCAGAATGTCTGACATTATACATTTCCTCATTATGAAAATAATATTGATGGTTCATGTAGTCATTCGACTATTAGAATAACCTGATTATGTTTTATTATGGCATTATTTACTTAGTTCATATTCCTTTTGTAAAAGTATTCATTTTTATTATTGGTAAAGGCATTTGGTTTCAATTATTCATCATGATTAATATTTATGTTATCTTTCACTGTATTTTTTAACCTTACTGGGTGTTTGAGCTCACCCCTTTTTATGTTTTATTTTTTTCCAGGATTCGAATAAATGTACTGTGATTGATATACATGGATCAACTAATGGAATAATGGCGTTTGTAAAGGATAATTTATGTTGTGTTGTATGCCATAAAGTGTAATGTAACATTCATTTATGTAATCTATTTTACAAGACTCCTAAACTGATTGGTCTTTCAGGACATGATTCCTTGTAATCATACCAATGTATTAAAATAATGCACCAAATCTGGGTAACTGGGGTCAGGGCGTTACACTCTAGCAATGAAAATTCTAGTCGACCCACCCTATACCACTATCTCCTCCTCGCAGGTCACACCATTGGCACCCAACATGACTAATCCCATTGCACCAGTCTGGCACATTCCTGGTCAACCTCCTTCCAAGACTACATCATAGCACAATACTATGGTGATAACTTTCCAACTTATTTTCAAGTTTTACCAGCCCTACCTCATTCGTTTTTTTACCATAGTGTAGGCTCTATTGTGATTAAAATGACTCAATACAAGGTGGATTGGATCTATCCGACCTAAAATCCCTGGAAGCGGGTCTACCTAACCAATAAATACCCTACACGAGTTTTTCCCAACCTTCAATGAGCATGAGCAAGGCTTCTAGGACCTGGAAAAATTTTCATATAACCAAAAATTATTTTATTAATTTAAGGATTAAGAATAATAATTATTTTATTATTTTAAAATATAATTAAATTTTAGTATAAAAATGAGTTAGTTGATTAATTTAATTTTTGTAATAAAAATTTAAATTAATTATGGTGCCAAATGAATTAAATTATTTAAATTTAAAATAATTCTTTTAATTTATTTCAATTCACTCAAACTTAAATTTATTTGATTTTAATTTTTATTATGCTTTTAATTTACCCATAAGATTCCCTTAAGGAGTTACCAATGTTTCATATATGATTTTTATTTAATTATTAATTAAAACCACTTATGATGTTTATAATATTTAAATAATTTTTTTCATGGTCTATGAAACGTCATTTTTATTATAATATGTCTAAGGGTATGCGCATCAATCATTTTTATTTTTGTACATATATTGTGCTTTATAAGAGCCCCTTGCCTGCTACAAGTACATTTTTACTATTTATGATGACAATGTAATACATGGAACATGCCAAGATGGGGCAGTATACTAGAAAATAAGTGAAAACACAATACATGGGGTGAAATATGATACGATTCAAGATCTGACTTAGGTATTATTCCCCAAGGCCACTATTGATACATTAAGATTAAATAAACCAACCAATATTAGATGAACATAACCTGTTGGTTAATTTATTTTCTTATAGAAATTTTCTTATTTTATGCATGTTCATGTTTATTATAAGAACACATAAAATAATAAATATAAAAAATACATAAAGACTTGATGAGTTTTTTTTCTATTAATGAATATTCAGTTATAAGTGAAACAACATCATAGGAACATATTTTATATAAATGGATTACATTTGTCAAAAATATTGAAAACTAATCAAATAAATATTAATCCTTAAACTATTATCTATTAAATTTGAACAAAACTAGGTGTACAGTGTGATCATCATCCAAAGTCTAGGGTGTTCCTACTACCGAATATTTCTTATGTGAGTGATGGTTTAACTTAACTAATTTTTGTATTTAAGAAGTTTTAAAATATAAAATTTTGTAACATTATAATAAATCATTATGTAAATCTGGTTTATGATTTTTATATTTTATGACTTCACTCAACAGATCAAGGGGCTAAGAGTTAATGTGATTTTCCAATCAAAATCCTACCATAGAACTCTATAATCAGTGGTGTATCCACTGATTGTATATTATGAGGAGGGGTTGTAAGGATCCTTTCCACTATAATACTCAAAATACATATTATTATGATTCTTTTAGTGATGGATATTACATTTCAATAAAATAGTTGGAGACATTTGAAGATTAAGTTAATCGGTAATATATAATCAATAATCAAGTTAAAAGTACTAATCTACTAGTTATTGTTTTTTTATAAAATAGAAATTAATACCAAAAACCAACTACAATTAATTCAATAAAAAATAAATGTCCTATCAAGCATGCATTTCAAAATGGTGGTATGACACTTGTGTAAAATACAATGATGTAGAAAATTTAAGGATTTGAATTCCCTAATGCTTTTTGAGTCACCCCAAGAAACGATGGTGTAAATATTCTTACAAGAGACTCATGTAATATGCATTTTATTTTTAGATCATAATTCTATCATCAATGCCTAATTTGATTTGCGGATACTATATCAGGACCTGGATGATTTCACATGTTGTCTCATCTTCTAGAATCCTGGAAGGAGAAAGTGAATTAAGATATGAAAAACATGATGTTTATATTAGATACATGTAAATATGATAGATGGATCAAGATCTTTGAATAAATTCCATTATTATCACCCATTTACTCTAGTTTTGTTTAATATTATAAAATGAGTAGTATAGAGAAAACACTTAATTTTCTTTCTAGTAATGTTCTCCTAGAAAATAATAATTTAAAAATGTTTTAATCTATAGTTATTATGCCAAAAAAGTTGAAAGAAAAAGTGAAAAGTCTTATAGAAAGAATGATTTCAAATTAACTTTCACAAAGTCCTTCAAATAAATTAGGTATTAAACATAAGGTTATTGGTTTCACAAGACATGAAATAATTCGTTGAAAGATTAAATGAAACAAACTGAATCAATGAAGAAATTAGTCACTTCTTCATTAGGTATATTCATAAACTATAAGCAATGTTTCTATTTTACTTCTTGGGAATTTAATACAACATTCCTATCACATATGTTTATTTAAATACAATAACTAATTAAGTATAAGACTATTACAAAAAGTAAGACGAATTCTCCAAGAATCTAAGAAAGTTATTTATTAACAAAATATTAATCTCACATGTCCAATGGAAATAAGGAGATATTATTCCAGTTTTGGAATTAATGATGTTTATGGTGTTTAATACTCAACTAGTAGTTCTATAATTCATAAATTATTATAAATATGCTTCATTATATTCTTTTAATTTTGTTTAATAATGTGGAAGTGAAGTATGGTATATCCATTGTTAAAAGATATGACTTTCTTCATGCTGGTATGATGAAGAATATCTTGACCAAGAATTCATCAATCATTATACTTTTGCGCAGAGTAATTCTTAAATGAACGTTAAAATATCCACATCAAATCTATGATGCTAATAAGGAAGATCTATGGCTACTCTATCCGGAAAATTTGATCAAGAAAATGTAATGTGGAGTAATTCTTAAACTCAAATTTTCTTATATGTGTCAGATTCATGATGTAAGTAAAAGATAATCAATGTTGAAACTTATATGAATTATGGAATCTTCTATTATATTTCAATACATGCATCACATATAATGGTGTCATCTCATAACCACATACCAACTATCATGAAAAATGGAAATCATATGAGTAATAGTATAATATAAATCCATTATTTCATAATAACATATATTTAGATGGAAAAAATTAGTTAGGATATAAACAAACATGCATTAAGAAAAAACACCATCACAATATAAATTAATTATTCTAAAGGTTTATTATGATATTATAAAAGTTCAGATGATAGAAAATTCATAGTCAAGGGATAGACTATATTTCTAGAAAAGTGTTCATATCCCTATTTGAGATAGTGGGAACAAGATTGTCTTGGATTTAGTCAATGATAGATATTCACAACAGTTACCATTGTAACTAGTTTTATAAGTGCTTATAGAAAAGTATGTTTCCTAGACACATATTGTATATGAAGGTTAAAACCATGGTAATGGTTTTGTATTCACCACAATTAGTGATTATTTATTCATTGAGGGTAATGAATCCTACAAGTAAGAAGTATTTCGAAATAATATAATATTGAAATGATAAATTGAAATTCAATAATGGAATCCATGTATCAAAGAATAGGGTTTATTATTATAAATACTTTGGTGGGTATTCGATTGAAACTATACATAGATGGTATAAAAGCGGTTCCAAGAAGGTATTATTGGAAAAACCAATTCAATATTCCTAAATCCATCACAATTTTACATTTAATATCTAATTTATATGATAATTTTATTAGGAAATGGATTTCAAGACCACAAATAATGGAAGGTGTCTATACGACGCAACTAAAAAGGGATAGTAAGAACATAAAATTAAAATAAGGTATGCAATTTACTAAATTATCATTTAGGGTTAAATTAAGAAATTTAATCGTATAATATTCATTTGGAATGAATTTTTTACATGTGTCTACAAGAGGTTAGTGGGAACACCATTATTTTTCAAGTAAAATATGTTTGGTAACATATAAAAACAACTATTGGTCTTACAGTTAGTTAAGTTCAGGATGAAAATAACTCTCTAGAGATTGAATTAAAGTATAATCGTAAGTTTTATAGAACATGATCTAATGAGGTTTATCTTCTAGGACCATGATGATGATAATGTTGATGAAAGTTTCAAGTGTTGTCTTTTGTTTCCAAGTTATATTTTGAAGAAAGAGAATAACATCACATTGTTTTGTGGAAATAATTTCATTGTGTTTGATTGGAAAAGAGTCAAAACCATGTTAATTGTCATGATGATTTGATGGTTTGTATTTAATATAAATAATGAGTTGTATAGATAACGTATGATGAAAAATTTTTAGAAGAAAGGGAGAGTGAAAGAGTTGCTGCCAATAGAAAATGAATTGTATTTAGATTTTTTTCAAAACAATTAGATTCATGTTGGAAGTAAAATAAGTGGTGCTGTTTTCACTATAGTAGGTTAAAATTTCTGAGTAAAAGCAGGTTACAATTTCAGAGTTAAATTTAGTTACAATATCTGTGTAAAAACATGTTATGATTTTTGAGTAAAAGATGGCTATGATTTTAGAGTAAAATTTGGTTAGGATTTCAATGTAAAAGTTGTTTATGATTTCTGAGTAAAAGCTAGTTATGATTTCAAAGTAAAGGAAAGTTATGATTTCAGAGTAAAAGCTAGTTATGATTTAAAATTAAAAGCTTGTTATTATTTCTAAGTAAAAGCTGGTTACAATTTCAAGGTAAAAGTTGGATATGATTTCAGTGTAAAATATGGTTATGATTTCAGGGTAAAAGCTAGTTATGATTTCAGGGTAAAATATGGTTACAGTTTCACTATAGAGGTGTGGTTATGATTTAAGAGATGATGCTAATTCGAAAAGGATCATATCTAGATGTATCATAACTAGGTTGTGGAAAGAATGAATTGTTACCGATATAATGTGGTGCTGATGGAATAGATGGTACTGATTGAGAATGAAAAAAAATTATATTGTTTTGTTTCTTACCCCGAATGAGCATAACTAGATATGATCATATTCAAGATAATTTTATCCAAATAATTTTTATTTAGAAAAGATCATGCATGGGATGATATGAAAAGAAATAAACAAGAATGGATAGAAAGTGGAAATAATTTACAAGTGAATTAAGATGATGATAAAGCTGATCCGCAATGATTTCAATGTCATGAAGGTAGTCATGATACAAGAACATGATGGTGAGTATAGTGTGTTTTCTCATTTGGGTAAAGAGAAAAGAAAAGAAAATGATACTTATGAATGAATTGTCAAGGGTGGGCCATTCTTTTAATAGAGTGATTGAATCTCAGGTGGATAAGTTCATTTCTTCAAACACATTCAATTGGATTTGTATCAAGAATTGTTTTGAACAAATTAGTATGATAGAATTGGATTCTGACTCATGTATTGTTCATCAATTTTAATTCTGTTGACAATTGAAATGGGAGTCTCAAAAAGAAGAGATGAAGTTTGTAGAAGATTTTAGAAGAATTAAGAAGCATTGACCAAGTCATAATTGCTCTGAAATTTCTGGAGAAATTTAAATTTCTGAGAATTTAAGTGTACAGGAAAGTGTTTTGGGATTCCGACCTAAATATGTTTTGAGTCACCTATAAAAAGAAAAAATTACATTGTACTTGTGTTATTTTAAGAAGAAAGAGAATCTCTGGGTTTTTAGAGAGAAGAATAGATCAATTCAGTTTGAATTGAAAATTGTCTAGGGTGATTCCGATTGATTCATATTCTATTCAGCTCAAAAATTGTATTTAGGAATAGATGTGGTGCTAACTCTACTCTATTGTTTTAATATTGAAAGAATCAAAATAGAAACTTTGTATTGAAATAATCAGAATGAAAGTTATGTATTGAAAGAATTGTATTCAGAGAAGCTCAGACTTAGTGCATTATAATAAATTCTAGGTGTTACTTACCTTTCTTCTGGGTAAAGAAATAAAAATTGTTTTACAATTTGAATACATTTGTTGAATTGGAATGAAGAACCAGTAACATGAGTTGTTACAAAAAAATTGTATTACCCTATTGTGCTAAGAGGGTTCACACTCACTAGTGGGATTATTTCATAGTGTTACATGCGTGAAAGGGTATATCATTTTCGTTGTAATACAATGATTGTTTTCTTATTGGATTGTATGGTATTAGATCATTTCCAAACCATACCAAGGACATAGATATTCTTATATAATATTGAACCTTGTAAATCTTTGTGTTCTTGTATATTTGTGTTGTTTTTATTTATTAGCAGGGAATTAAAATCCTTAATAAGAGGTGAAGGCTGTTTCAATTGAAAAGAAACATAAAAGAATAATATTATCATTCATTCACCCCATCCCCCTCTCAGTGACCTAATAATCTGATTGGGCACTTACAATTGGAATCAGAGGAAAGTTCCCTTCATTATTCTTTGCTGATGGAGAATGTGAATTATGTGAACAGTAAAGGTATTTGGGTCTTTGATGGAAAGAACTATCATATCTGGAAAGATAGAATGTTAAATTATATTAGGTCTATCATTTATGATGTTCTTTAATATGCAATAATTTGGTTTCCTCCCATTGATGATAGTGCTCCACTTACACCTATTGACAAGAAGTTTCATGAGAATGATGGAAGGGCTAGGAATTCTATATTATCATCACCTATTAAAAGTGAATTCTTGTGAGTGAAAGGTGGTTCCACAACTAATGGTATATGGGATATGTGGAAAAACAGATACGAAGGTAATAAAAAATTGAATATGGAAACGTTACAAATATGGATATTGAAGTATGAAGATTTGAATATGGGTGAGCATGAATTTGTTCGAGAATTATTTACCAGGGTGAATGACATTGTGAGTACTATCATGTTTCTTGGTGAAAAGTTGAAAGAATCTACAGTTTTTGGAATGTTCCTGAGAATCCTACCTAACAAATTCGATGCAACAATTTCTTCATTGGATGGTAGAGATCTTTAAACACTGGCTCCTGATGACTTACATATCACTCTTATCACTTATGAAATGAGAAGAGATAATGATATGAAGAACAAAACAAAGTTTGATAGATAAATTTCACTCAAGGATATGAAGAAAGAAAAGTCATAGAATATTGTTATTGAAGATAAAGCTGATGATCCTGATTCTGAAAATGTGGTATGTCAAAATCACAATGAAATCCTATCCTTGTTTTTTAACATTGTGAAAAGAGGTACACAGAAATAAAAAGGGAGTCTTCCCTTGAACTGTTTTGAATGTAGTGGTTTTGGTCACTTTGTGGATAATTTTCCTCGAAGAAATAAAGAATATGATACTGATATTAAATAAAGAAATATGAGGAGATCATGGAAAAAAAATGGAGACAAATGAAAATAAAACAAATTCTTCAATTCAAAAAGAAGAATTTTCTTTTCCATATATGAGGAAAAGCAAGAGAGTGATGCTGAATCAAAAAAATACGTTGAGTATGGTAATGAAAATACTTTCATTTCAATATTGAATGATGAAGAATTTGAAATCAGTAGTTTTGACGAAGAATAAATTCAGCTTGAAATGTATTTGAAAGAAGAGTTCAAATAATGTATGTGAGAGATTGGAAGGCTTGAAAAGGAAAACACGAAAAATGGAAGAAGAATGCACAAGCAACCAAGAATTATTTTCTAGTGATAAAGAAAATCTAATTAAATAGATTGAAAATTTAAATAAATCTCTTGAAGAAGAATAGAATCGTAATTAGCATTTAGATGTGAAGTTGAAAGTAATATAAGAAGAGTTGAAACTTGTACAATAAAATATCTATAAATATGAAGAGAAAAGTCTATACATCCAAAACACTATCACTAAAATTGGTGAATGATCTTGTAATGAGAAACATGATAAAGATCAACAAAAGATACCTTCAATGTGTGAGAATAAGAAGGCAATTTTTTTAAATGAAGAAATATGGTAATGTTATGTATGTGACCAAGACCAATAAGGTTGAGAATTTTTTGAAACATTTTCAATCTGAAAATGTTTTCAATGATTTTTGTTTTGATAATTCAGAAAAAGTAAGGATAGAATCTTATTGATAATAAAAAGGATGGTGAATCAGAAAACAAAGAGAAGAAGGTGGATGATAAACACATATACACTTCTGATTAGTGTGGAGTTTTCAGAAGAACATACTCTTTCTATGGGTATTTCTTATTTTTTGGGGGATTCAGGCACATAGCAAGTTTGTTTTTGTTCAATAAACAACATTACGATTATCCCACAGTTTATGAAAGGAAGAAATTAAGTGGGAGTCAATATCCTCAATGAAAGGAAAAATAGAAGGTTGTATTGAAGAAATATGAAATAAATTAATTGATGACTAAAAATAGGTTTCAACCCTTGGAAACTATATATGAAATATGTGAAAAAACTAGACAACTTGTAAATAGATGTATTGTTTTGTTACCATCTCCGTAAAAGATTTTCAATTCTTAAAGGATGATGGTGAAGAATGAAAAGAATGGAGAAAATGAATTTTTTGTTGAAACTGCATTAAAAGACATGAAAGGAGAATGACCCAGGATAACTGATAGTGGGTATTCTTCTCACATGATAGGAGACATGAAAATTTTGAAGGATGTGAAGTATTTTAAAGAAGGCACGATGACATTTGGAAATGATGAATAATTAAAAATAAAAGTTGTTGGGTTATCCATCATTGGAAAAGAAAAGATGAAATATAAAAAAACATTGTATGTTGATGGTACAAAATAGAATATGCTAAGTGTTTCACAATTGCGTGATGAGGGTAACAATGTTATCATCAAGAAAGATGGATTTTATTAAAGAGTGAAGAAGATGGAAAGAATGTTATGAGAGGTCAATGTAAGAAACGGAAATTTTTTCAGGTTGGTGACTCACAAAACTTTTGTTACATAAGTATGGTGGAAGAGAATCAGTAATGGCATAAAAGTCTTGGAAATATGTGTCAGAGAAACATGATCAAGATATCTAAAAGTGACATTGTTCAAGACATTCCTGATTTTCCATGAAGTGGAGATTGGTGTTGCACTATTTGTTAGAAAGTAAAGATGACAAATGTTGTGCATAAGAAAGCTGATATTTGTTCAAAACAACCCCTGGAGCTGATCCATTCTGATATATGTGGGACAATGAGAAAAAAATATACACATGCAGATAAGTACTTCATTACTTTCATTTATTATTTTACTTGAATTAATTGTGTTATGTACACGAAACACAAATCAGATTCTTTGATAATGTTAAAAAGTTTTATATGAAAAACTAAGAAAGAATCTCAGTATATTGTGAATAAAATGAGAAATGATAATCGTGTTGAATACATAAGTGAAGAGTTTGAAAACAATCTTGAGAATCATGGAATTTGGCATGAGTATAGATCTCCATACACTCCCCAACAAAATGGGGTTGTTGAATGAAATAAAAGAATCCTGGTTGAAATGTGAATAACCATGTTACAAGAGCATGGACTTTCTCATTAATTTTAGAGGCAATCCATGAGTACTGTTGTTTACATTCAAGTACAGTGTTTCTACAGGACTAAATTATGTATCCCTCCCATTGATTTTTTATGAAAAAACTCTATGTTTGAATCAATTTAGAGTTTTTGGGAGTCCTCGTATTATAAAAAAGAAAGCTGGAAACTATGGTAAGTTTGAGAAAAAAGGTGATGATGGAATTTTTCATGGATACCCTCCAGAAGAAATAGGATACATATGCTACAACAAAGAAACTAAAATAATTGTTGATTCAATTAATGTGAAAGTGATTGAAATATCTCGGAATGAGAAACATGTTCAGGAAAACAATGAAGTTGAGCAAGTTGAAGAAAAAAATTCTGATAAGGATACATACAAGTGTATTCTTTATCAAGAAGAATAATCAGACTCAGATATTTGAAGAGATAAAGACAATATAAAATCTTATCCAGATTGAGGAAACATAGGAACGTATGGAATAAAATTTGTGATCAACATGAGAAGGTTCAAACAGGAAGAAAAACTACTTCCATTACACATACTTCTATATATTCAAAGGTGGAACCGAATGAGGTGAAAGAAGTTTTTGAGAATCTGGAATGGGTTCAATCCATGAATGAAGAATTGGATAAGATTGAAATGAAAAATACAAGGGAAATCGTACCAGATCCTGAAAAGAAAAACATCATTGGCACAATATGGGTTTTCCAGAACAAGCTGAATGAAGAAAGTGAAATTATAAGAAACAAAAAAAGATTGGTTTGAAAAGGGTATTCACAGATTGAGGGTATTGATTTTGATGATACCTTTTATCCAGTGGAAAGACATGAAAAAATTAGAATCTTTCTTGCTATTGTCACCCAACAAGGCTACAAGATCTTTCAAATGGATGTTAAAACTTCATTCCTAGATGGTGATCTTGAAGAATCGATTTATATTGAACAACCTTTGAGATTTATTATTGGAAAATATGAGGTTTTTGTGTACAGATTGAAAAATTATTTGTATTGTCTAAAACAAGCTCTGAGGGCACGGTATTCCAAATTGGATACATGATTAATAAAGATGAATTTTATCAAAGGAACGGTGGATAACAATATTTACATCAGAGGAAGTCAAGATTATTCCCACATCATAATTGTTTATGTTGATAACATTATCTTTTCTAGGAATGATGAAGGAAGCTATGAAATATTTGCTGATGAAATGATGAATGTTTTTGAAATTCTCATACCGGGAGAAATGAAATACTTTCCTGGGTTACAAATTCAGCAAAATAAAGAATAAATTTTCATTTCCCAAGAAAAGTATGCAAAAGAACTTTTCAAGAGGTTTTTCATGGTAAATTTAAAATATGTTTCCACAACCATTTTAGTGGGAACAAAATTGAGTAAAGATTTAGATGGAAAGGAAGTGGATCAAAAAGAGTATCAGAAGCTGATTGGAAGTCTATTATATTTGACTGCCTTATGACCTAACAATTTTTACCCTGTTACCTTATGTGAAATATTTCATAGTGCTCCAAGATAATCACATATTATTTCTGGAAAAATAATTCTCAGATACAGTAGATGCACAACAGAATTAAAAATAAATTATTTTAGCTCAGTTAGTATTGATTTATATGGATATTCTGATTAAGATTGGGCATGAAATGTTGATGATAGAAAATATACATCTTGTGGTATATTATTTTTGTAGAATAATTGTGTTAGTTGGAATTATAAGAAAAAAAATCTATAACACATAGTACGACTGAATCTATGTATATTGATGCTACTCAAGCTGCTACACAACTTATGTGGATAAAAACGCAATTAGAAGACTTACTTTATAAAGTGAAATTACCCTTGATCTTGGGTTGTGGAAATAAAAGTAAAATAAATCTCACTCGAAATCCGGTGCAACATTCTCACTCAAAACATATTGATATCGAATATCATTTCATCAAAGATCATGTGGAGAATATTTAATTAAATCTGGGGTATGTTCCTACATCTAAACAAGTTGTTGATATCATCATAGAACCATTATTGAATGACTAATCCTCAAAACAATGAGATTGAACATGGGTGTCCAACATATTTCTATTCAAGGTTGATTTATGTGTATCTGTCTCCTCTATTGTCTTTCTTTTGGGTTGTTTTTTCAAGGGGGATAATTTTTTTGATTTATAAATGTATTTCATGAATGATAGAGTTGTTGGTAAGCTATGAATTCATCATTTTTTAGTGCATGAACTATTATAACCGTTTGTTGGTGTTGTTTTAGGAAATGAAATTGAATTGTTTTATAGGAAGAATGAATAAAAGAAAGAGGTGTTCATGACCACTATTTTGGATAACATGGTTTTTCTGTTAATGATTCTTGTTTCCTACAATGAGTTAGCTCGCATAGGCATATAATTATTGATATGCAATCCATTGCTTGAGTTTACAATGTTTAGTGATTTATGAAACATGGTTGACAACAAAATCCAAATGGGGATATTGTTGGGACTTAGATGATAGTAAAGGTGATGAAGGTTTCATGTATTGTCTTTTGTTGTCAACTTATGTTTTGAAGAAAGGATATCACTTCACTTTGTTTTGTGGAAACAATTATTTTGGGTTTTTTAAAAAGAATCAAACCCATATTAATTATGATTATGCTTTAATTGTTCGTATTACATATAAATCATGAGGTGTATTGAGATTTTGTGGTTCATGGTTTATAGATGAAAGGGAGAGTGAATGAGTTTCTACCAATTGAAAAAGAATTGGATTGAGATTGTTTTTAAAAACAATTGTATTCATGTTGGAAGTAAATGAAGTGGTGTTGTTTTCACTGTAGATGGTTACAATTTTTGAGTAAAAGCTGGTTATTATTTTAGAGTATAAGCAGGTTACGATTTCAGAGTAAATTATGGTTACGAATTCTATGTAAAATTTGGTTACGATTTCAGAGTAAAAGATTGTTACGATTTCAATGTAAAATCTCGATACAATTTCTGAGTAAAATCTGGTTACAATTTCTGATTAGAAGATGGTTACAATTTTAGAGTGAATGTTGGATATGATTTCTGAGTAAAAGATGGTTATGATTTCTGAGTAAAAACTGGTTACAATTTCTAAGTAATAGATTGTTATGATTATAGAGTAAAAGATGGTTATGATTTCAGAGTAAAAGCTGGTTATGATTTCCGAGTAAAATCTGGTTAGGATTTCAGGGTAAAAGTTGGTCACAATTTTAGTGTAAAAGATTTTTACAATTTTAGGGTAAATGTTGGGTACTATTTCACTGTAGCAGTGTTTTTATGATTTAAGAGATTCTCCTGATTGGGAAAGGATCATATCCAGATGTATCATAACCAAATAGTAGAATGAAAGAAGTGGTGCAAATAGAAAGTGGTGTTGATGGAAGAGATAGTGCGATGAGAATGAATCAAATTCAGATTATTTTGTATCGCACCCAAAATGATCATAACCAGATGTGATTGTATTCAAGATAATAGTATCTAGACCATTTTTATTTAGAAAATATCATGCTTGTTATGAGATGAAAAGAAAGAAGCAGGAATGGATGGAAAGATACAATACTTTCCATGTGAATTCAGACGATGCTAAAGCTGATCCTTAATGATTTTAAAGTAATGATGGTAGCCATGATATAAGTACATGTTGGTGAATGTAGTGTGTTTTCTCTTATGGGTAAAGATAAAATAAAATATAAGGATAATAATGAATAAATTTTCAAAGGGGGACTTTCTTTTAAAATAGTGATTGAATCTCAAGTGGAGAAGTGTATTTCTTCAAACACATTCAATTGGATTTGTTTCAAGCATTGTTTTGAAGAAATTAGTATGATAGAATCAGATCTAGACTCCTGTATTGCACATCAATTTTAATTTTATGAGAAATTGAAATTTGAGTCACGAAAAGAAGAGATGAAGAATGTAGAATATTTGATAAGAATCGAGAAGCATTGACAAATTCATAATTGCTCTAAGATTTCATAAGAAATTCAGATTTGGGTATATTTAGGTGAGTGGGAAAGTGTTTTGGGATTCCCACCTAATCATGTTCTCGATGACCTATAAAAGTCATAAAGTACATAGTACTTGTGTGATTTGAAGAAGAGATAAAAGCTTCAGGTTTCTAGAGAGAAGAAGATATCAAATTTGTTTTAATTGACAATTGTTTTTGGTGGTTCTGATTCATTCGTTTTCTATTTGGCTCAACAATTGTATTTAGGAATTGAAGTGGTGTTGATTCAACTCTATTGTTTTCTATTAAAAGAATCATAATGGAAGCTTTGTATTTAATTAATTGGAATGGGAGCTGTGTTTTGAAAGAATCATATTCATAGATGATCAGACTCAGTGCTTAATAACGAAGTCCAGGTGGTTCTTACCTTTGTTATAGGTACGGAATAGAAGAATATTTTTACAATTTGAATATATTTGTTGAATTGAAATTAAGAACAGGTAACTTGAGTTGTTACAAGACAATTGTATTACTCTATTGTGCTAAGAGAGTGAACAAACACTAGTGGTATAGTTTCATAGTACTACACGAGTGAAAGGGAACATCCTACTTTTTTCAATTCAAGGATTGATTTCATAGTGGATTACATTGTATTGGATAATTTCCAAACCATAATAAGGAAATATCTATTCTTATTGAATAGTGAACCTTGTATATCTTTGTGTTCTTGTGGATGTTTTTTGTTTTTGTTACTCAGTATGGAATTTAAATCCTTAACAGGAGGTGAAGGTTGTTTCAATTGAAAAGAAATATAAAATAAAAATAGTATCACTAATTCTCCCCCCTATCAGTGGTACAATACATTGACTGGGCACATTTAGTGTGTAATGGTTTCTTAGAGAAAGACAGTGGTACATATACCAACAAAGTATTGTTAAAATACAAGCTAGAATAATTAGAGGATAATTTATACCAATTTCACATGGAATAAATCTCCCCAATAAGACTTGTATGTGACATAGGTGGAGGATAATGTGGTGATTTTAATAACATACACTTATAAGATGGATCTATCACAGATTCCATTATATGTACAAGAAATGATATTTCCATCATATAATCCATGGTAGAAAAATATCATTTATATCCAGAATAATTGTTATGGATGCAGTCATAACTATCCAATTGTACTAGAGGGAGTATAAATGATATATAACAAGTATTTTAGAGGAAGGGATACTAGTTATAAGGGTACATAATACATTCTTCCTTTATATTGATATGATAAAATATTATATTCAAGCTATGTTATTGAGAATTGGAAGCACATCAAATCCAATGGTATCCATATCTACAAATACAAAGTGTATGGTAGCATCTAAAATAGATTAATAAGATATATATAAATGTAATTATTTGTTCTAATTATTATAATCTCACCTATTAATTAATGTTTTATCATGATGCTAACTATTCTTACAAGATATAAAAGTTGTCAACCTTAGATAGTGGAAAAGGGATATATACTCAAGGTTTATATATCTGGAGGAGTCTTACATAAGGATGTGAAGTCACAGATGGAAAACTTTTAACACATTGGAAACATGGAAGGCCCATGATTAAATCCATAACTCAGTAGAAACATGATCTTATAATTTGAGAACTAAAACGATTGGTTAGATAATTGGATCTAGTGAAAGTGGGAGTATTGTAAAAGTGGGGTCTATAGCACCAAATTCATCCTTATGTTTTGTTTACCATACCATGTATATAGTGATTTATACATGGTGTACACTTAGCGTTATGGTGTTTATATTTATATATCCTCTATTTAAATGGTAATGTCCATAGATTATTTTTTTCATCAAATGGTTATAGCAGTTCTCAGGATATAATGAGAACCTATGGTAATATGACATTAATCATAAACATATGTCCTATGGTCTAGATACATCATCCTGGAAAGACATAAATTGTTATATTGAAAGAGTGTACAATGGATACAAGAGGGGATGAATTGTAGTTTAGAAATTTAAACTAAGATAGAACACAAAACCACTTTAGTTAAAAATATTAGACTTAAATGTCATTAGATTATCTGAGTGATTATGTTGGATCTAGAAATTTTCTAATATATCGTAGTGTTATTAGTCTCACAAAAAGTAAAACAAAACTACTTTTAGAAAGATAATTAAATAAAAACTTTCTAATTTTTATGAACATCAAAAAATAATACTTGTAGAAACAAGTAAAAAAATATTATAATAGTAAGAATAGATTACAATTTTTAAAAATCTAATTATACTATTTAACCTTAAGATTTAAGGAATTTAGAAATCTTGAATTAAGATATTCATAGTTTAAATACCTACTATAAAGGGCTTTTCTTCCTTACCATTAAATCCCTTGATACAATAATCAAAATTTCTCCATCTTCCAATCCCCTAGAATACTTTGATCGATAAAATTGTTATAACTCTAATTTTGGCTCATAAGTCCCAATGGAACACCGATGATCCGTCTTTTAGAGTTAATAAGGTTGACGAATTGGCATTGAAAATTCAAATAGATGTATTAATAGAGGCCAATAAAAGAAATAAACAAAATAAAATATTGGCATGTACAAGTGCTATAAAGAGTTTAATAAAGGGATTTGAACAAGAATCATCAAATAAACTAATCTCAATCTCTCCCTTATCTATAGTACAACTATCTCAAGGATTTGGAAAAATCCCTCATGCCGATCAAAAAAATATTGTTATTGGATTAGATTTTATTAAAACCTCATTAATTCTTCCAATTATTCAATAAGACGCTGATAAAGGAAAAGGAAAAGAGCTTATAAAATAATATTTTTTTCAAAGTCAGGTGGAAAAATCAGTTCAACAATCATAACCACAATAAAGTAAGAAATCAGTGAAGAATAAAGAAACCCAAATTAGCTAAGAATGTTGGTAAAGATGTTCTAAGAACTTCTCAGTATTTTGAATAATAAATTAAAGATGAATAAGAAGAATAAGAATAAGAATAATAAGAATAAATAGAGACTGAATAATAAACAAATGAAAAAGGGGGTTATTTGGATTCATCTTCTAAGTCAAACAATTTATCATCTCAACCATACAAGAATCCATAGATATAATTTTTTGTGGAAGTACATTCATCATATAATGATGATGTTTAAGAACAGAATTCACAATGAAAATTATCGAACAAGGGTGAAACCAATAAATATTTTAATATTATAAAAGTTTGATAATATGTAGAAAACATTGAAAAGAATGAAATATCATATGTTGGTCTATCTACACCACATGTTTCAGGGGTTCTATCATATTCATATGACTCATTTTTCATAATGGCTCAAAATAATATTAATTTTATTTCCCAATATATGAAACTATTAAATTATTTGATCAATTACCTACCAAATATTGAAGCTAAGTGTCAACATGTTCAAAAAACATCGAATGAGAAATTGAAATAATTGAATATGATAATTGAGAATGTTATTCAGAATTGGGTAGAAGTAAAAACCTTCAAATCTAAATCAAATGAACACAAGAGAAGTTTTAACTATAAGGTAAGATGGTCTAGATAATTTTATAAGAATTTGAAGGATCGCGATTATCAAATAATATAAATGAAGAGATATTATATTGAATGTGCTGACTCCTTTGACATGTTATCAATAGATGTATCATAAAGAATAATGTTTTTTGAGTAGTTCATATACATGAATGAAAATAGGGATAAGAAAGTCAATGTTCTCAAAGTAAAGGTTCATATCTTATAAGTAGAAAATAACAGGCTCTGAACTTGTGAAGTTGAGTTGTTATTTGTAAATGAAGAAAATAAGAAAAGAACTGATATGATTGAGAATTTAGAGGGAAAACATTTGAGACTATAAATTATTGTGAAGTGGGTGTTCAAAGTTGAAACATATATTGCATAAATAAGGAAGGATCAGGAATATGTCAAGAAAATGAAGGTGATAGTCAAGAAGATATATAAAAGGAATGATTTATTTTTATCTTATCTCTTGATGTAATAATAACTTTTGAATGAAATTTTTTTGAATTAGTTATTCTCTAATTATATTTTTTATAAATGTTTCTAAATTTTTCTTGGATAAATATTTTTTATATTTTCATTGATGAACACTTATTGAAACGTAATTGTTTCTTATGATATGTTTCTCTAACTTTTCAGCATATTACAATTACTCCCTTATAAATTTTTGTAAATCAAAAAACAGGGAGATGTTTTTGGAAGTTCTGAGAAATTTTGGGAATATTTTGGGAGAATATATTTATGGGGATAGTTTTTAAAAAAAATTAATATTCCTAGGGGAGAATTTATCAAAAAGGTAAAATATTTATAAGGAATAATTTTTATGAATATGGGTGAATTCAATCCATAAGACCGAGGTCTTATGAGGCTAGTAATTTAGATTCGATCTTTATATTAGGGTATTTCTTGTTTAAGAAAGGAAGATATGTACTGATATATCATATTGAGGGATTCCAAGGGATTAGTAGATAAAGAAATTATAATCATTGAATTTAGGGATTTAATAGTAAATAAATATATACCTTTACAGTAGGTATTGAAACTTTGGATGTCTTAAGTCAGAGTTTTTTACTTCCCTAACTCAAAAGGTTAAAGAGTAGAATTATCTTTTATAAATCTTGTAAGTCATTCTTACTGTTATAATATTTTTTTACTTGTTTATACATGTACTATTTTATGATGATCATATACAATATAAAGTTATTATTTACTGATCTTTATAATAATTATTCTATAAGACAATTTCTGTGACTAATTACACTCTGATATATTGGCTGATTTGTAGATCTGATTTACACACTAATTATTAAATAACATCTATGTCTAATCTTGATAACTAAATAGTTTTTTTTTTGTTTTTTCTTAGTTTAAATGTTTAAACTACAATTCAGCCCCCCTTGTTGTTAACATTGTATACTCGTATGATCCAACATAGATGGTGTAGGATTATATGGTTTTGGGGGATCCTAAGCATTGAGACTTATTCTCATGAATTTGTCAATTAGTAGTCTATATTAAGTGAGATCATAAGGAAAGACCCACCAATAGGAACAATACATATTTTTGGATTCATAAGCTATTCCAATCATTGGATATGTGTAATGATCTCTTGACATGAGATCATTATCAATGTGTTTCCTATGATTTTAAAATTTGATATAAGTAAAAAAACATTTTCATTGAATTCATGGTGAGGTATCTTTTTTTGGGTGCCTCATTGGTGGTATGTAATTGGTTAAATGATCAAGAATGAATATGTGGCTTCTAAGGTGAGCAAGTGATATCTTAGGCACTTTTTAACGGGATGATAATAGCCTTATTAAATCCATTACCATGGTAGAAGAAGGTATGTCTGTCTAGTAAAGTCCAAAAATATTAAATTAAGGAAGGATGATGATATAAGTGTGTATCCCACTTTATGAGATATCATAATTCAAAGAGATTATATAACACAATGTGTGTTCATAAAAAGCTTGTAGTTTCTATGACTATGTCATGTCTCTTTAGGTGGATTGAAATGTATCTAGACTCCACTATTGTTCTATATATAGTATTCACTAATATTAAGATAAAGTCTTACAAGGTCACACACAAAAACACATTCAAAAGCCTGATATATTATAGTGAATAAGTGTATAGAACATGGTGGGGCACATTGTGGGGTCTGAAAGTTGTCCAAGTGTTAATGATCTGAAATGAATAAATGAATTCATTATTATTATATTATAGAATAATTGGGTTGAATTTATTTATTAAAATTATTTATATGTATTTAAGAACATACAAGGAAAATATTATTCAAGCGAATATTATTTTTAATATTCATGGTTTATTTAATATTTTTTGGAAATTTACATTCATGTTAATTTCTCACTTCTATTTCATAATATATTTAATACATATTAAAAGTATGTGATAAAAATATAAATGGCATTATAACCCATTTAATTCATTATAACGAGTCATTTATATCTTATTTACTGGGATTCTGATATAAGGGAGTTGGGGAACCCTTTCTGGGTATTTTAGCTCCCACTATATAACGAGAGGAGAGAATATCATTCCAAAAAACTATTCATTTATTTGGAATTGAGAGATTTTATCTCCTCCCACATCCAATAGAGAAAAAGATAATGTCTATGAATTTGGTATTAGATTATTTGAATCGCAATTGAGAGATAATTCAATTATTTAACCTCTTAATCAAATATCAAAAGGTTCAATGGATGGATTTTTTTGTGAAGGTGGGAAAATTATATTCCACCTATCAATATTATTCTTCATATGGTAGAATATTTCATTGTAACTTTAATTATTGGGAGATCATCCCTTGATGTTGGTATGTTGTTCATTAATGTTCATCAAAGTGACCT
The DNA here is from genome assembly GCA_963277665.1 of Viscum album. Lineage (NCBI taxonomy): Eukaryota > Viridiplantae > Streptophyta > Magnoliopsida > Santalales > Viscaceae > Viscum > Viscum album. The sequence goes on from OY728163.1 coordinate 1,517,799,406, forward strand.
TATATTTTGAGCGGGTGATAAAACAGAGGAATAAAATGTGCCTAATGAAATTAAACAATAATATATTATAGATTTTAATAAATTCTACACAATTAAAACTATATAGAATTACTTTGGATGCAATGAAAATAATTTGGAATATTACATGTCGGCTGAATAGGTATTAAATGAATAATTAATACAAGTACAAGTTCAAGAATAAATATAGTTTATATTTGGATAGGGTTATTGTTATGGGTCATGATAGGTGATCCTAGAAATCTTGGAATGTGAAAAGAATGGACCATTATTACCTTTGGTATTTAATGGATCTCAAATTGAGTTTATGTTTTTCACTTTATCATTGATATATGGTAACCTGGGGGTTGGTATTAAATTACTAGTAATCCTAAACTCTTCCCTCATGGTTTATCAGGAAATAAAATTATTACAAGAGCTAAGAAGGAGGAAGAAATATATTTATTTCACCATTATTGACCTCAAGGGACTCATCTTGAGATTTTTTACCCACAAAGTGCTTTTCGAGGTATGATCCAAACCATATTTTCAGATTAAAAAGAGGCTGAATCCTCTAATAAGGATAGTTTTCAAGAAGTTGGTGATTAATATTCTTAATACAAATATAATTAATCCAATATTTGGAACTTTATTAGTGATTCCATAACACATAGTTCCCACAAAGAGTGGTTTAGGGGTTATCAATAAAGAAAATAATGATTGGATACTCATGGGAAATATCATTGGATGGAATGTTTTTATTTATTATCACAAGATGCATAATTCCACATTTAAAGATGATTTCCCATATCCACTCATAGATCCAATTTGAATCATTTGTCAGGGCATGAATTCTTATTATTCTTAGATAATTACATAAGTTATGAAAACAAATATATTTCATTTGATGATTTGGATAAGTGGTCTATTATTTTACCCTATAGTACATTGTATAACAATCAAATTTCATTCATAATGTAAAATGATATATCAAATTTTTAATGATCCATGTTGGATATAATCCATAACACGGTGGTGTTTGTCATATATATATTTAGGGAAGACATTTTTTTGTATAGAAAGTAAGTTGGTACTAACTAAATGAATTTATATCATGTTAGGGAAAGGTGTGAACAAATTAATTTGGTCTTATAATTGTAAAAATCCCACCTTAGGGTCCAACATAGCATCATATTGTGACATAAACATTCTAAGAAAGGAATTGATCAATCGAAAAATGATTTATGTATTAGGTAAATTACTTGTAAAACTTTAGTTCAAGAAATAAATAAAATAATCTTCAACATATAGGATTTTATTGAAGGTTTATAATAAATTTATCTAAAATTTCACTATAATTACTGAATCTTATGAAAACGAATGCCATATTTTTATTTGGTGTGCAATATAAAAAGTAATTTTTGTTTCTTAATGATATTTTTAGGGAATCCTCAATCATTATTTACTGATATTAGAATGATCCATTCCATTTTAGTGACTATTCCATGGGAGTGATTCTTTTGTAATGTGTCAAATTCATATTTAAACCAATATATTATGTGAGTTAAGCATTTTGTCAAGCCCATGTTAACAACATGAAAAAAATAAATTTTGGATATTTTGTTTCCATTAAATATATTACTATCATATTTGGGTTTTTCAAAGGATATTTTTAACATGGATCATTCAACCATCATGTAACTCAAAATAAAAATGATATGAATATATGTTTGATTGGGTTATTCTAATTCAAGCTATTTATTTTGAAAATTCATGAACAAATTGGTTGAGAAAATCATGCAATGGATCATATCTCAAGGTTAATGATACCTAAAATTGAAAGGAAAGATGATTATGACATCTGGGTAGACTTTATAATGAATAGATATTCTATACAAAATTCACCCCTCAACCATGTTTGGAATATATTAAAATTTTCATTTATATAGGATCACATTATATTGGTATATCCTCTAAATACTGTAAAATATTTTATATGGTGAAGTGTGTTATTTTTATGAGGATCCACTTTTTATATAAATTTTATGAAGAAAATATTATATTAAGCTTAATTCTAAGGTAAGAAGTTAGAGGTTTCATTGAATTATTTTAATTTTCCCCATATGAGGGAAAACATGGATTTAACTATATGGTAGAAAAAATACTATATTCTATATTCTTGTGGACTATGATACATTAATACTCTCAAATCTCTATAATGTAATTTGATACATTCAACGGAATTTAAATTATTTCAAATCAGGATGAAATTCCCTTAAATTCCATCTTAGAGGATGAATTCTTCAATTTGCGGGGGATAATTTCAATTATACATACCTTCTATCTATTGGAAATGTTTATATTCAAGTTTGTGTAGACTATATATCTAAAATTGTTGAAGTGATCTAAATTATAGAATAAACATCCAAAGAATTTATTTCATTACTAAAAATAAATTTTTTAGCATTTTTTGTGTTTCATGATTACTATCAAGTAATCATGTTACCCAATTTAAAAATTCATTACTATGAAACATATTTAAATATTATAGAGCGAGGTATAATATAATAACCCCTTATCATACAAAAATAGTGTCCAATTTAAAGTTTTAAAAATATATTTTCTGAAAATACTTAAAGAATATGGTGGATTTATGGAAAAATTTATGAAATTAGATGATACCTTATAGAAATATTTTATTGTGTATTAAACCCCCTTGGGTATGTCTCTATTATGGTTGTTCTATGTGAAGAAGAATGAAATTAATTATCTTGTAATCACATGGAATACCATTCAAAGTAAAGATAAGGATTTTATTTTTAATAAATGGTTGAAATAATTCCTTCGTAAATTAATGTTTTTTTGTTCAAACCCATTCATAATTATTATGTCTTCCCACTATACTACAGTGGAAATGAAAGGATAATATGGACTAACATTCATAGTAAATGGGAAATTATTGAACCCATATTGTCATGAAAAATACATTTTGGTAATGATAGCTGCTGTATATTTTTTCTAAAATGGTTCCCGGGTATGTATATATTAAAATGAAAAATATAAAACACATTAGTATGTAAAAAAACATTTCTAAAAAATTAATATGTGATTCTTTATTTATTTGGGTTTGGTGTGATTTTAGAAATCATGATAGTGTGATTCAATTTTAAGGTATTACATGTTTTGATTATTTCATGTATATGAAGTAATGATTTATAGTTGAATTTGTTTTCACGTGAGTCTTAATGTACTCCATATCATAGTCTTGGTTTATTTAAAAACCAATGGGTAATGAAATCTTACATGCACATGAGATGTAAATTATTTAAAAATGATAAATGAATAAAAATAATTTCTAGAGAGGATTTTGTCATTGTAATATGATTTTTGATACCATACACCTAAATTGTTTTAGGGGTGTTTTTGGTGGAAATCCTGATGTGAAACTTTTGTGACGTTTTAAGTGAATGAGGATCAACATTTCAAAGTCAAGAAGGTGGTGGGACATTACCAATGAAAACTTGTAATGTGTGTTGGTTGAGTGGATGAGAGCTTAAGTGAAACATTGCACTTTATAGGGGGAGATATTACCTACTCCAAGTCTCTTGTTATATTTAATTCATATTAACAAATATTTCCCAAATCCCCACACATGACTAGTTACCTCTATGCTAATAATCATATCGAAACCATGTGTCGATGTGAACATATGTATGAATTAAAAGTTATATATTTGTGGAATAATCTATATGTATTAGAATTTCTCATTCAATAGGACCAATTTACATAGATTAGGGGTTCTATATCTTTCCCTTATTTGTTGTTTGATTGTATTGGGGTTTGAATACACATAGATTTATTATATATAAAGTTGGTAGTTATTGTTAATTTGGGATTGAGCCTCTAATAATGTCTTTCTATATATCCCCATAATGTAATTAGAACATATATTGTTTTCTTCTACTTAATTGTGTAGTCCATTCATTTTAATTTCATTTGACAATAACCAATGTGGTTCTTTTTAAGGCAGTAAAGTTATGACTAGGTGAAGTTACTTTTATGTTCATGATTCCATGACATTTTCCATGAATTTTAAAGTTATGAATAGATTAAAACTAGGTGAAAGGTTTCTAGAAATGGTCGATGTGGGACTTATTCATTGGTGAACCTTTCTTGTTCGTCCCATAGGTAATATATCCCATTGATTTAGATTTATAAGAATATGGCCCAGTGAGTGTATATCTTCCCAAGGGATATAGACCTGGTGATAATTTAATCATATCATTAGTAATATGTCTTAATAAGAAAAGGATTATAGTATTCAAAGGGAAAATGGCCTGGGGATGGGGATATTCACTAGTAGTATGTCCAGTGATGGATGGTATGAGGTTTACATGGTGAATATGTATGACTAGAAAGGATGTTTTTGATGTTTGGATTAGAACTCAAAGAGGAATTCTATGTATCCTAGTTAAAAAGAATAAAAGTCCACAAATTTCAACTGAATCATCTTAGGGACATGTGAAAATACTCCTATTAATTTTAATTTCATTCAATGATGATGTTGTCATGTAGTTTTACTTCATGTGACTATGAAATCAGTGTTTTGGAAGGGTTGAAAACAAAGGATTTAGTGGAGTTTGTGTATAAGGGTTACTCAATCTATTTCAAAATGAATATATCCCTTGTAAAGAGTGGATCAAGGAGAATATATCCCTTAAAGACAATGTGTTGGGTCTTATACCTAATAAGGAGGCCCATATTTGGATTTCCCTTTATCTTTAATGATTCATGGTTAGAAAAAACTCAATGGAAGCGTTATTGAGACTTACGCTTTATGAGGGAGATAGTGACCTCATGGCTCATTGATTGGAATTAGGTTTTCCTACTAGAAACATTGATAAACAGGATGAGAATCTTGATCTAATAGAGACCTATTTTATTTTCACTTTATAAATACCCTCATTATCAAGGGGATACATGGTTATGTTCACCCTATAGATTCAATATTTATAGGAGGAAAATTCTTGGAAACCTCTTATAGAGGGAATATATAATTTAAGGGGGGTAGTATCTAATTCTTAAAAACATAATCATGCATTTATTATGATTTTTTAGAAGGTCTTGACATGGGATTTTTATATATTTGACCTTATAAAAGGAAAACTATAATGTTTTTTAGATTAGTTAACATAGGTAGGATATCAAGTTGGATTGTAACACCCTGAGATTTTATGAGAAATATTTTTTATCTCTTATGTTATACACAACACCAAATTAATCTTTCACTTCACACAACACTGGCTTGGCTTTCATTACATGCAATCATGACCTTCCTCGATAGTATGTGTAGTATGGAATACCGAGTTTCATGAAACATCGATTTATTTTTATAATATTATTATGGACTAGCGGCTATGAATCGTATTACCTAAATTTTGAATTTTATGTCATTATTATTCATCTTACACATTTTCTAGAATATGGTATGAGAACAAAATAAATTTTTCGGGTAAAATAAGTATTTTTAAAAAAATACAGTTTTTCCGCCTTTTGATGGTGCACCCACATTAAATCTAGTTTTTGGCATTTTTATAAGTTCAATTTGACAAAACAAAATTATTCTTTGAAATCAGGATATAAAATTTTACTTTGGATTAATTTTTCATATTATTATGATAACTTTCATATTTTAATGAATAGTAAAAAACACGCTATATTTTATTTAAAAACATCTTTTTTCATCGCAATAATTCCTATGGTTAAATTATAATATTGAATGGTTTTAACGTATAAATAGAATATATTTTTACCATTTAATGTAATGTATGTCATTACCATTAATTTTACATTCAATCCATAGGTAAAAACATTTCAATCTTTCGTAATATTTGAACTTTTAAAACCCAATATCTTAACAATGGGATAAATATTAATTTAATTACTGAAACTTCAGTGTTTTGAATTTGTAAAAATGTATTAAATATTTGGATTCAGTGGGTCCAAATTATGTTAATAGGTTACTTTTATTTTTTTGATATTATGAATAGTAACTACGGTAATTTTTATTTACGTCAGTTAAAGATAAATCTGGTAATTAAGGGTAATCCTAAGAGTATAAAATTACCCTACCAAATTAAAAAATTCTATTGATGACTAAGAGTCGACCCATATCATCTAAGGGTCAGATTAGATTCATTTTATGGACTTTTTGCCATGAAAATAATATAATTATTATTAAAACCAAAGAAAGTGACAACATGTCACTTTCTTAAATCTTATAAGTATAATAATTTTAATTCAGTGATAAACTTCATGAAACTTAGAACATGAATAGTCTCAAGAAATATAGAAGAATTATCTACATCAGGAAAATTTATTTTCAATTTTTAGGGATTAAATAATTGTCATTAATGGTGACACAATAGTGATGGAGAAGTTGTTTATTTAGTGAAAAATAAATAATATAGTTTTTATTAAAATACAAATACCAATCAAAAGGAATTGAAACTTGACCAAACACTATTGGTCGAGTATATCTATACACTAATCATCCAAGGGTATATTCTGGGAACATTTGGAGCCATATAAAACCGATTATGACATATATATAATATTATTTTAAATGAGGTCAAAGATGTCACCTTCATAATTTAATAAATATAAAAATTTAAATGTTGTGATTTTAAGATGATAAATTCAAGTAAAAATATTAATATTAAAGTTATTAGATTTATATTAATCATAGAATTTTAATTTTTATTTTTATTCAACAAATAAGTATATTAAATAATTATACAAAAATGTTGTAGTAATTATTTTATTAAGAGATATACTAAATAAATGTTTTGAAAAATATTAAAATAAATAATATATAAACAAATTAATGTTCCCCATGAATTGTTTAGATTAATATGAAATGTTATGAATCTATTATATATTTTTTTTTAAACATATCTTCGGTGTGGTTTTTATTTATGTTCAAATAATGAATAGTGTTAAAATTGACAATATTGATATTTTATAAAATTAACATATTATTACATTATTAGAAAATCACAAAAATATTTAAGAAATACAAATTGAAAATTATATGGTCTAAATGGTTATAAAGTATCAAAATATTAGAAATTTAAAACATTTAAGTATGCATTTATAACAATTTAAAATTTAGAAGCTTATTAGCACAAATAAAATTAAATAGATTAAATAATGATAAATCAAGTTGATAAGGTTTAAAATAAACATAACACATGTATAAAATTTATTTTTTGATGATATTACAATCCTATATCATCTATTATTCTAATTGAGTCATTTTTGGAGGTTTTTATGTGGGTTTAGATTTATTATCAATTAATATTTTTAAGGTTTCCAAAAGCGCCCCTCTCATCCCTTATAAATGGGACCCTCCTCCCTATCCTTTTTACACAACTTTGAGCCTTCAATATCGTCCAAACCTTGCCAATTTCTCTTCTACACTTCCATATAAATATACTAGAGGTACTGGTATTCTTCAAATACAATCATTAGTGCCCTAAAACAAGGTTTAGAAGAGGCGCGTCGAAGAAGAGGTAATCTCTTCTACTGATTCTTTCATGTTTCTTTCTTCTTGAACTATTCATATTTAGTTGTTTAGTTATAAATTAATGAAATAAATATAACTAATATAATTATATTTTATTATAAATATGAAACAACCCCATTTCAACTTCTATCCATCCTACGGAAAATGAAATCACCGAGCGTGTGTACGTACGGAATACAGTCTCCACACCGTGGTGTAATCTATTTTTTCACCACCACCTTACTTGGATGGGTATTATGGTGTAAATAATAACAATATATGGTTATTATAACATCATACTAATTCTGATATATTATAACATCCACTATAATTCCATTCAAAATTTATGTGAACGATATCACCGCTCGTGCGTACGTACAGATTACCGTCTCCATGACGCGATGAGATTCATTCTCCATGTTAACCATTTGAGAATAATTAAAAAGTATATATAATAAATAATAATGATATATATGACATAATAATTCTACTGTGTATATATATATATATATATATGTCATATACTTACTTCCAATCAAGTCAATAAGGAAAGGAAAACAGCGTTCATGCGTACGTACGGCCTACCGTCTCCATGAACGGTGAATTTCATTTCATTCATCTATATATTATATATATGTATATACTAGATATATATGAAATATAAATCATTATTTACATTCTATATGTATGTAAATCATGATTTAAGTAATAGTAATATCAACAAAAACACATCAAAACACGTACGATAAATGAAACGATTTTACCCAAAACGCAGCTTTAACATAGAATTTACAAAAGAACATGTAATATAAAGTCATAAGAGAACCATATATGATATCATAACAATGAATTTAATTTTTAAATATGTAAATGACATTATTTAAATCATTATACTGGAATTTTGGATACGTACGAAGCTTATCGGACCAAAGGTAATGGATCACTTTTCCAATCTCGTTTTTATCTGAGATTGTTTATTCGTGATTATTTACTGGGGTTATATTTATCATCCATTTCCTTGTTTATTAAAAAAAAACCATGTATTATTAAAGTACTTCTTACCAATTTTTTACTTTTACTACATGGTATGTAATTAATCATTCTTTTGTTTACCATGGGAGGTACTTTTTGACTTTTCCGGCAAAAGTACGAGAAAAATGTTTTTTTAACTTATACGATATGAATAGATTTTTTACGTTTTCATAAAGACATATTATAATGAATATTCCTCCACAATAATTCATGATTATTTTCAACAAAATATTTTTATTTTAATATTGCATTTCATATTGTGAAAAGAAAATGATTTGGAAGAAGAAAGGATATTTTCCTTAATAATTCATTTCAAGTGTTTTATCAAAACAATTTTCCATCTAATATGACATTATTAAGTATGTTTATGTTTCATGTATAATGTATCTATTATTTACATGGTTTTATTTTTCTTATGATGAAATGATATCCATTTCTTTTAAATGGATTATGTTATGATGGGATGATGTTTATGAAACCCATTTTATTTGTTGGGTTATTATGAATGATGTATGTTTATTTTGTGGCACATGAAAGAATGATTTCATTATGAGATGGGTGGGACCTATATATCCCTCAAATTTAATGGGTAAATATTTATATCGCATGAGATAGACATGGCTGGAATTTTATGTTAATTCGGTTCAGTGAAACGAGATGGGAACGAGGAGTGAACTCGATTCAGAAAGGGACTTTGTCCACTAAGATGGTCTTGGCAGAAATGCCTTGGCTACTATAGAAATCATATCATTTGCTTAATGGTTTCCACAATTAAATGTTTTATTCCCATAATATTTTATCATGATTGATGTTCCTTTATGATATATGCCTCACGTACTTCCATGATTTATGTCATTGCTCAAGATTTTGATGTTTAGATTTTATGTTCATGTTTTTGCATTCAAATGTTTATGGATTGTTTTATGTTCCCTAGGTTTACCCTTAATGAGAATTTGAGCTCACCATATTTATGTTTTCTTTTCCCTAAGATATAAAGAAATTTTTTAGGTATGAAAAAAATGGGGAAGATCTTTTTGGGAGATGTTGAATATCTTTCACCACGATTAGAAGATTATATTCCGAGTTTCCAAAGAACCTAAACTATTACGGTACTTCGGTGTTTGTTTTTATTGTGTATTAAGTATTCCAAAAAAGTAATGTAATTTCCATGTACATCAAGCTTTGGGTCTCTATAGTTGGTATTAGAGGAAAGGTTTAGTCATCCTTTAGAAACTAGGATGTGAGAACTTTAGTAAGATCCCTAGAGATATTTCTAAGGTATGTCTAGGGATGTACCTAAGGTTAAGTATAAGTATAGGTCATAGTACTAGAATTATGGAAACTATAATATAATTAAACACAAGATGTTAGATATTGAAGGTACTCCCCCATTATAATGTTGTTGTCCCTAGCATGATTTTTTCCTCTCACACTGTTTTTTTGGGTTTTAGACGATGGCTGGAACCCGAAAGAACCGTGTTAATAAATGTAATGTAAAATGAAATAATTGTCCTCCTGAACAAACCAATGTTATGGGGGATGGAGTGAAAAATCTTATTGCTATACATACACAATCTATGAATCATTCTGGATATCCAAATGACTATAGAAGGGAACAATATTCTATTGATTCCTTCATGAGGCAATGTCCACCTTCTTTCAATGGGTCTTCTGATCAACCTGTTGCTGAACAATGGATCAGTACGATTGAAAATATATTTTCCACACTTCGATGTTCAGAACATGAAAAATTCATTTTAGCTATTTACCATTTAGAAGGTGAATCAGACCATTGGTGGACTCTAATTTAGAATACAAGGCCCCAAGATCAAATTGAATCCATGGAATTGGATGAGTTCAGGAACTTGTTTTTTAGTAAGTAATTACCTCGTATTCTTTGAACAAAGATGATGAAGGAGTTCCTTGAGCTTAAGAAATAGGATGATTAATCTATTGGTATATACGAAGATAATTTTACATGGCTTGCAAGTTATGCATCTGGATTTATCATCCAACCTGAAAGTAAAGTTGATTGATTCTTCAGTGGCTTAAAACCAAGTCTTCAAAGGGCATTAGCGATAAGTGAATTCAGTATCAATGATGAAATTTTGTGTTCTGCTATCAAGGTAGAACTAGAAGTTGGTGTAACATATCCTTCCCAAGGTTTTGACAAGAAACAAAAGATTGAGATCAAGGAAAAACCTCAAAACAATGGTGAAAAGAGGTTGAATGTTTCTTTATGCTCAAAGTGTGGAAAAAGCATGGTGGAGACTGTCTAAAAAGTACTATAAAATTTTTCAAGTTTGGAAAAGAAGGCCATCATGCATATGAGTGCCTAAGTAATCAGAAAAAGGATTCTAATGATGTGAATAGAGAAATTACTATAGAGAATGATCCACCAACACATCAATGATTCAAGTGCAAGGAAATGGGGAATTACGCTAATAAATTCCCTAATCCAAGTGTTAATGATGATCGACGTGAGCAACCTCTTAAGGAAATGGAAAAAGGGAAGTCACATGCGATCACTATTAGCGATATTGAGTATGAAAATGATGTAGTGGAATGATTACGTGTTTATATAACGGGATTTCAAAATAATGTTGTGGAATCTAATTTATAGTAATGTGGAATATTGGAATATTTATGTATTGGTTTGTTATGGTTTTCAATAATTATATGGTACCGGTAACAATGAAAAGTGATTGAAATATTTTGGAAAGAAGATGATATGTGTATAATGAAGGGATAAAGTGAAAATGAAATGATCTCATGACTGATATTATGGTTTGAGTATATAGAAATTTTGGGATTTTGGTATGTGGAAAGAGTTACCTTTTGACAGCATTCATGTTTTCACTATGGTTCTATAGTATTTCATGTTGCAAGAGAATACAAGATTAAGGTAGTCACTTGTTTGGAATGTGACCAACAACAAGATATATCTTATGGGGGATAAATGATGGTATTCACATACATGTTAGATGACCTTTATAGTAGTAATTTTCTTTATACTATGAGATTGGAGAGAAGTATTTCCGATAAGCCTAAAAGATGGAATGCATTATGTTGGACATCAGATAGTATTGTATAAGGCTATAATTTTTTTATATTATTTTAGTAATGTTATAATAGTATAGTTTTATAAAAAAGTACAACCTGTAGGATGGGCGACAACTCATCACGTCGGACAAGGATACGAGAATCAAACCCACAACTGAAGTGCGATAGTCCTTTATCGCCTACCACTGGCCTACATGAAGTCCCTGGTTAGTAGAAATTAGTTTTAATTTATTAAGTGGCATGATATATAGGAACCATATATGATTAATGTCAGTATAGATGCACTTATTTATATTTAATTAATTTTTTCTAACCTTTTGTTTGAGACAGATGGAATGACCTATCATTATATCACATGATCTGCTAACACTTCACGAATGACAAATTCATCTTCATTTATTTATGAGATGAAGTGGAAATTGTTCAAGGAAAGAACAACCGTGAGATTGTACCAAAATCCAGTAAGTATTTCTTTTAATTCAAATATTCTTCAACATTAGGTAAAAGATCTTGAAAACCAAAAATGTTGTCCTAGTGCTCTAATATCTGATGAATTAGATGGTACCTTAGATCATCACAAATTTTTGGCTTTGTGATTTTTGACTTTTTCATATCCATGTTCTCTACCACTCTCCATAAAAACTTGATGGTTAGGTTTCTCATCCATATCAATATTTTCACCTATGTTCTCCTCTATGGAAACCCAATTATGAGTTAATTTGGGTAACCTATATGTTTCATACTTCACTTTTTAAAATTAAGTTTTAGTATTCCATTTTACGATGTGGTTTTTTATGAATGAAACTTTCAAGTGGTAAACCATTTATAACCCCGATGAATTTCGAGGGCGAAATTTATTTTAAGCGGGGCAGAATGTAGAACCCTGAGATTTTAGGAGAAATATTTTTTTTATGTCTTATTTTATACGCAACACCAAAGGAATCTTTCACTACACACAAAACTGGATTTTCTTGCATTACAAGAAATCACGACCTTCATCGATAGCGTGTGTAGTACGCAATACCATGTTTCAAAAAAAATCGATATATTGTTATAATATTATTATGGACTAGCTGTTATGAATAGTATTAACTAAATTTTGAATTTTATAACATTATTATTCATCTTACAGATTTTCTAGAACATGGTATGAGAAAAAAATTAATTTTTCTGTTAAAATAAGAATTTTTCAAAAAAAAAATACATTTTTGCCTCCTTTTGATGGAGCACCCACTTTAAATATTGTTTTTGAAATTTTTATAAGTTCAATTTGAAAAAATAAAATCCTTCTATGAAATCAGGATATAAAAAATTACATTGCATAAATTTCTCATATTATTCTGATAAATTTCATATTTTAATTAATAGTAAAAAGAACGCTCTATTTTAATTAAAAACAAATTTTTTCATCGTAATAATTCATATGGTTAAATTATAATATTGAATGGTTTTAGAGTTTAAATAGAATATATTTTTACCATTTAATGTAATGTATGTCATTACCATTAGTTTTACATTCAATTCATAGGTAAAAACATTTCAATCTTTGGTAATATTTTAACTTTTAAAACTCGTTTTCTTAATAGCAGGATAAATTTTAATTTAATTACTGAAAATTCTGTGTTTTTAAAGTTGAAAAATTGATTCCATATTTTTATTTAGTGGGTCCAAATTATGTTAATAGGTTACGTTTTTTTTTGATATTATGAATAGTAACTACGGTAATTTTTATTTACTTCAGTTAAAGATAAATCGGGTAATTAAGGGTAAACCTAAGATTATAAAATTACCCTAACACATGACAAAATTCTATTTGATGAATAAAAGTCGACCCATATCACCTAAGGGTCGGATTATATTAATTTTATGGACTTTTAACCATGATAATAATTTAATTATCATTAAAACACAAGAATGTGGCAACATGTCACACTCTTAAATCTTATAAGTATAATAATAATAGTTTAGTGATAAACATCATGAAACATTGAACATGAATAGTCGACAGAAATCTATCAAGATTATATACATTAGAAAGATTTATTTAGAATTTTTAGGGATTAAATAATTGTCATTAATGGTGACACAATAGTGATGGAGAAATTGTTTATTTAGTAAAAAATCAACAATATAGTTTTTATTAAAATAAAAATACGTATCAAAAGGACCAGAAACTTGAACAAACATTATTGGTCGAGTATATATATAACCTAATCATCCAAGGGTAGATTTTTGGACCATTGGGATCCTTATAAATTCGATTATGACATTTATATTATTTTATTTTAAATGATGTCAAAGATGTCACCGTCATAATTTAATAAATATAACAATTTAAATGTTGTTATTTTAAGATGATAATTTCAAGTAAAAATGATATTATTAAAGATATTATATTTATATTCATCATATAATTTTATTTTTAATTTTTATCCAACAAATAAATATATTAAATAATTATTCAAAAATGTTGTAGTTATTATTTAATAAAGAGATATACCAAATAAATGGTTTTAAAAATTTTAAAATAATTAATATATGAAAAAAATAATGTGCCCGATGAATTTTTTTGATAAATATGACATGTTAGTAATATATTATATATTTTAGTTCGAACATATATTCTGTGTGGTTTTTATGTAAGTTCAAATAATGAATAGTGTTAAAATTTACACTATTGATATTTTATAAAAATAACATATTAATAAATTATTAAAAAATCACAAAAATATTTAAAAATTACAAATTGAAAATTATATGGTCTAAATGATTATAAAGTATCAAATTATTACAAATTGACAACATTCATTTATGTATTTATAACTATTTAAAATTTAGATGTTTATTACCACAAATAATATTAAATATATTAAATAATGATAAATCAAGTTGATAAGGTTTAAAATAAACATAACACATGTCTAAATTTTATTGTTTGATGAGATTACAATCCTATCTCATCTCATCTTCGAATTGAGTCATTTTTTGTGGTTTTTATGTGGGTTTTGTTTTATTAGAAATTTATATTTTTAAGGTTTCCAAAAGTGCCCCTCTCCTCCCTTATAAAAGGGAACCTCCACCCTATCCTCTATACACACATTTGAGCCTTAACGCTCAGCCAAACCCTGGAAATATCTCTTATCCACTTCTATATAAACATACTATAGGTCCTGGTCTTCTTCAAAGACCAACATTAGTCCCCTAAAAAGTGGTTTAGAAGAGGCGCGTCGAAGAAGAGGTAATCTCTTCTACTGGTTCCTTCAAGTTTCTTTCTTCTTCAAGTTCATAATATTTAGTTGTTTAATTATAAATAAATAACATCAGTATAAATAATATACTGATATGTTATTATAAATATGAAATAACCCCATTTCACCTTCTATCCATCCTACGGAAAATGAAATCCTCGTGCGTGCGTACGTACGGAATACCGTCTCCATGCCGTGGTGTAATCTGTTTTGGCACCACCAACTTAATTGGATGGGTATAATGGTATAAAGAATACAAATATATGGTTAATATAACATAATACTTATTCTGAGATATTATAACTTCCACTCCAATTATATTCAATAATTATGGGAATGATATCACCTCTCGTGCGTACGTACGGATTACCGTCTCCACGACGCGATAAGATTAATTCTCCATGTAAACCATTTAAGAATAATTATAAAGTATATATAATAAATAATAATGATAAATATGAAATAATAATTCTACTATATTTATTTAGATATATATATGTTATATAATTACTTCCATTCAAGTCAATAAGGAAAGGAAAACAGCGTTCATGCGTATATACGGTCTATCATCTCCATGAACGGTGTATTTCATTTCATTCATCTATATATTATATATATGTATATAATGAATATATATGATATATAAATCATTATTTAGATTTTGGAAGTAATTAAATCATGATATAAGTAATAATAATATCAAGAACAACAAATCAAAACACGTAAGATAAATGAAATGATTTTACCCAAAACGCTGCTTTAACATGGAATTTACAAAAGAACGGATAATATAAAGTCATAAGTGAACCATATATGATATAATAACCACGAATATGATTTTTTAGTAAGTAAATGACATTATTTTAATCATTATATAGGAATTTCATATACGTACGAAGCATATCTGACCTAAGGTAAGTGATAACTTTTCCAATCTCGTTTTTATCTGAGATTGTTTATTCGTATGTATTTACTGGGGTTATATTTATCATCCATGTTCTTATTTTCTAAAAAAATTCATTTTAGTTTAAAGTACATTTTACCAATTTTTTACTTTTACTACATGGTATGTAATGAATCTTTTTTTGACCATATGAGGTACTTTTTGACTTTTTCGACAAAAGTACGAGAAGAATGTTTTTTAACTTATACGGCACGAATGGATTTTTTTACTCTTTCATAAATCCTTATTTTCATGAAGTTTCCTCCACAATATATCTTGATTATTTTCAACAAAATCCTTTTATTTTAAAATTTCATGTCATTTTGTGAAAATAAAATGATTTTGAAGAAGAAAGGATATCTTCCTCAAGAATTCATTTCAAGTGTTCTATCAAAACAATTTTCCATCTAAGATGACATTACTAAGTATGTTTATATTTCAAGTATAATTTATATATTACTTAAATGGTTTGATTTTTCTTATTATGAAATGATATCCATTTCTTTTATATGGATTATGTTATGATGGGATGATGTTTACAAAACTCATTTTATTCATTGTGTTATTATAAATTATGTATGTTTATTTTGTGGCACACGAAAAAATGATTTAATTATGAGATGGGTGGGACCTATATCTACCTCCAATGCATTGGGTAAAGATTTATATCTCTTGAGATAGACATGGATGGAATGGTAAGTTAATTAGGTTTACTGAATCATGACTGGAATGAGGAGTGAACTCGATTTAGATAGGGATTTGTCCACTAAGATAGTCTTGGCAGCAATGCCTTGGCTAATATGGAAATCATAGCATGTGCATAATGGTTTCCACAATTACATGTTTTATTACCATGATAGTTTATCATGATTGATGTTCATTTATGATATATTCCTTACGTACTTCCAAGATTTATGTAATTGCTCAATATTTTGATGTTTAGCTTTTATGTTCATGTTTTTGCATTAAAATGTATATGGATTGTTTTACATTCCCTATGTTTACCCTTACTGATCATTTGAGCTCACCCTTTTTATGTTTTCTTTTCCGCAGGATATAATGAAATTTTTTAGGTAAGTAAACAAAAGGGGAAGATCTTTTTGGGAGATGTTGAAGATCATTCACCAAGATTAGAAGATTGTATTCCACATTTCTAAAGACACTAAACTATTATGGTCCTTCGGTGTTTGTTTTTTTATGTATTAAGTATTCCGTAAAAGTAATATAATGTCCATGTATGTCAAGCATTGGGTCTCTACATGGATTAAGGGATGCAAGTGAGTTTAATTTAACCACAATTTTAGTTCTTCAATAAGTGACTCTGAGTGGATGAGATTCTATATGGTTGAGTGTTATTAATAGGAGGTCCATGAATACCCTAAGTGGTCACTATCTCATATAGGTTATTTTCTATGTGAAGAGGAAGATCTCGTATAGATACTAAATTTAGAATCATTGGTAAATGGGACTCACAAGATCTTTATTCATGAAGGGGAATCTTGTAATTTAATTATATAAGGATCTCAAAGGCCAATGGATCATTGGCCCACTCATTTTTGAAAGGGGTTTATGAGGATCTTGTTTTTTAATGATCTTGTGAGTGGTTTACCTCTTTTTTTTCTTTTCATTCCCCCTAGTTACCTATGTATTACTTCATAAATGAATAAACAGATCCCCTAGGGTTTCTCGAAGTGATACGCCTCTCTAGGGATTCATCTATCATCCTATTGTGTCTACTCTAAGGTATTTATTCTGTATTTATAGGAATTTATTAATAGATTCTTTCCCAAAATGGGAATCTACATAGAGAGTGCACGATTTCATATTGCACTCACTATATAACTGAAAACAATGAACACCTAGGAAGGAACAATGTAGCTATCAATGATCCTTGACATCAATAAATTAATGTCTTTAGTTCAATAATAATTTAGGTTCTCTAAAAACATTATATATCATTCATGAGTAACTTCATCTTTAATGGAGTAGTGTTTCATTAACAATAAGGATTCTATGAAACATTTATTGTTTTTTCAATAGTTATGGATTATCTTTTCTTAAATTATTAATCTAATTTTCAATATTATCAAACCATCCCACTTTTAATGCTTTTCAAATCCTAAAGACTCGATGAGATTTAACAAATCACCCCTGTAAGAACCCATATATTCGTTTGAGGTATGTTTTTCCTTTTTGTGAAGTTTTCGGGAAAAATAAAGTTTGTGGAAATTTTTGAAGTACACGATGTGTAATTTCTGAGTACACGCCCTGTACTCGTTTCCCGCTCAAATCCATGTGATGGCTATGCCCGCGCCACACACACGGTATGTAGGGGTGATGTGGAAGCTGATTTTGGCGGAGTACGGAAAGACTTAGTACACGCCATGTACTCTAAAAGTTCAGAACATGTACTTTCTTTTTATTTAATTAATCAGACTCGGGTCATGCCTAATGCTCATTAATGTTTTCTTCTCCACCTAATTACGTCCAGAGCATCTAAGGAGGCCGATTCATCTTCGAGCCACCGATCTGTCACTGGTTGTCTGAATCGAATTACATTGATTGAAGAATAATCGCAACCGTGAGTTCTTCGTTCTTTTTTGGCCTCGTTTCCTGATTCTTTCTCTCATGTGATTTATCTGAGGTTGAACTTTTTAGACGTTTTTATAGATATACACTGTTCTAGGCCGATTCACAGGCCAATGTTCAAGTATATCTATCTTCGAGGATCGAGGTGGGTGGTTTGATGCCCTACGTTGATATTCTTTGTGTTTTGGATGCAAAAGTGTCGGATACCCATGTATCGGGTATCCCTGGTTTAGGATTTTGACCATATTGCCTATTTTCCCTAGATTTCTTGTTATATTATGATTAATTGTTTCCAATTTATGCTTTGCTGCATGTTTGAGGATCACCCCATGGGTGTTTCTCCCTCTGTCTCGCTGTTTATCGCTGTTTGGAACCGTTTTCCTATGAGGCAAACCATATTGCAATTGTTAGTTTACTTGTTATCCCTGATGCATGTGTTTCCTGCAATTTAAATGATTTTATTCATGGTAGATTTTATCCATGTTGTTGTTTAACTTACTTAGGGCTGCTAATAGTCGATTAGGCACAACTCGACTGCTTAGGGATATGAGAACCTGGTGAGGGAGATCAAATAAGGAATATACGATTAAGTGCTTCCATAGAGGGTATTTTGGTTTTAGTTTCGTACGCAGGACATACAGTAATAGGACTTTGTGGTTCCCAAGAGTGTTCTTAGTTTTCCCACATATTGAGACCACAGGAGGAATTAGATGTAAGTGCTTCCTCAGAGAGTCGGTAGCCATCATTGCAAGACTATAGGGGAATTGACGTAAGAGCTTCACAGAGTGTATGTGCCTTGTTTGATTACTGGACTGTAGAGGTCTCCTAGTTGGAGCCACCCAGAGGGTCAATGTGAATTTTGATGGTTTTTCCTGATGATTCCACCAAGATAAGGAAGAAGCTTGGGTTTTTTACTGCTTCTGCTTCGGTAGTATTTTGAGATACCTGCTATGTTACTTGCTTACCATGGAATAGAATGATTTGCTAGTTCTTCCCTGGTTGTTTAATAAAATGAATGTGAATGGTAATTGGTAGGATTATTTATTGGTGTACTCTTAGTCCATTACTGAACTTATTTTCCTTTACTTTTGTTATACTACTCACAGACATTAGGGGAGAAATCTTGTGGTGGTTGCCTATTGGGATTAGTCTCACACCCTGTTTGGGTCCTACTTTTCAGCCGAAACAGATTATTTGGTTGTAGGTGTAGATAGGGGTTGTGTCCCTTTTACCTCAGGTACTTGATTGCTGGTTGGAGCTGGAGAGCATGGGACCGGGCTTTGGATCGCGATGCTGCTGGTGTTTCTGTTTACATTTAGTATTTTGGTTTCAGTTGTATTTCAGCACGTTGTTTTGTTTACTTCTTTCCATAGATACATGTACCATTCTGTATCATTGTTATATTATACATTACTTCTGCTGTTTAGTTTCAGTTGTCGTGTGCTGTTTATTACTTCTGCTATTGTTATGTTATATTTCCTTTCGCTGCATACTTTACCAAATGAGGGCATAGTTTTCCCACTGACTCACTTAGGCCCTCACTGCTAGTTAGCAGACTCTGGTGTTTGGGGAAACACGCTTGATGTCATGTAGCAAACCGGTTATGGGGCGCCAGTTATGAGGCCACAGAATCGGGCCATTACACCCCTCCCCCTTAGAATTAGGTCTGATCAGGATGAATAAGAGATTATTATGAGGATGTAAAATCACTCATTGAGATTTTATGATGATTAAAATATGGATAGAATTTTATATAAATGAATCTGTGGCCCCTAATTTTTCGTTATACACTAGAGACACTTCATGAAGTTTCATGTTCTTAAAAAATTAATTTCTCTTCTCATTGGAGTCCTTTTTCAACATTTTCACCCTCAAAAACTATCATATATCAATCACATAGTTAGTAAATACTAAAATCATTATACTACATAGTGAAAATGTTACTCATTTAGTAACCAAAACTCATGTAGGGACCATAATACTCACATAGACACTATGAAAAGGAATAAAACATTGATATATTTCCTTTCATAACTCTTCTATACTCAACTAAGCATTGTTTCTCGTAGGAAAATACTCTAGAATAGTTTCTATGCACTACTATGGAATGGAATGATTCCATGATAAAAAGTGTTAAATCCAAAAATAGATAGTATATTTCTATATATCATTAATTTTTATTAAGATTTCTAGGGTCATTCATTAGAGTTATATAGTTTCTAACATACTATAATTTTATGGATTTAGACTTCTGAATGATGTTCCCATCCCCACACTATATCCTAGAAATCATCGAGTTACCTGGATCAATATACATAAGGATAATTCCTAGTAAAATATTTCATGAAAATGGATTTCATCATGGAGGATGATCATTATGAAGGATATATCTTTGGTTATAGTCCTCTGATGACCGAGGAAGATTGGTGGTTGCTCAACCCATACATTCATATTTATGGTTTTATCATGAATAATTTCATAACATATCAGAAGTGGTGATGATTATTGAGTTAGGATAATCACAATTGGGGATCATTTAAAATAGATTGGGGTGTTCATTTTAGATGTGTAATAGATGCAAAGTGTTCAACCATGTACTTAGGTCCATATGAATTTAAAATTTTAGTTGGGTCATACAACCATTCTTACACCACAACAAACACATCATATCATATATGATTACTAGGTATATTCTAAACATAATCACATTTGAACCATTTTATAGATACATTGGAATCAATATTTACAATGTACGCATAACCACAAGGGTGTTTATCATAAGATATATATATATGAGGAGTTTATCCCTTTATCCATAAGGGAGGACACAAATAGGAATCATTTTCATAAGAGATATTTACTTCTAATGGTGATTATTTTTATAGAATTGGATCTTCATTCGAAAAATGATATTCCTTTTATTACCTATGATCAGATATTTATCATACCAAATGGTCATGTTCAATATGTGAGGAGGCCAAAGACTAGTCCAACACATAATTCCCATGTATTTCTTGATGGGTATTGGTAGATGTTGGAAAATGGATGTTATGCCAAATTGGGATGGGAGATCTCTATTTGGGTTAATTGGTCAGTGTGGTTGAAATACTTCCTAGGCATGTTCTTGAGAAGATAATTGATGGAAATTTGTGAGTCTCAAACAAGGTTTAGGGTTGTGGAATTCATAATGGAAGTCCATCTAGAGACCATAAATCATATCAATCTTGGGGTTCCAATGTTAGGAAAAAATATCCCACCTCTAAAAATATATCAGTAATGGGAAGCATCCATTAATAATTGTTGGACTATTCTAAATCCTTTAGGTTTGGATCATATCTAAAATAGAGGGGATATGAATTTATAAATTAGAATCCAATACCATAGAAACACATTACATCATAGCTCTATTGTATAAGTGGAGTCAATACAATAATGTTGAATTAATGGGATGTGAAGAGAGTGTTTAATAAACACAACCTCATTGTATATATGCCATATACAACTCCATCTAATGTCATAGTAGATCATGTAACTAGTAGTATTGGAGAGATATGGTATCTCATATCATTAAGTTAACTCATCTTAGTTTATAGGATTTAAGGGGATCTAATCTATGAGGGGTATTCACCTTATTGATTTGGGTGAAAATCCTTTGTTTCTAGAAAACGTATCATGATTTCCCTAATAGTGTACAAGGAGAAAATCACATGATGGTCATGTACTAACTCATGAATATGTCTATGTGAGAGGAGATATACATTTTGTTCATCATTACTACTATTATAGATATGATTTTTCTTTCTATAAACATTGTTGAGGTATGGATTTGGTCATACCCATATTGTAAATTTTTTAAATAGCACCACAAATCAAAGGTATGCCAAAAATTAAAGGAGAAGAGGAATAACCACTTTGAGCATAATAGAATATTCCCTTAAAAAAATACTCCTAGAAATATAACAATCTCAAAAATACTAGTAAATCAAATTAGGTGGGTAGATTATTCTCATTATGTAATTTGGGTGCCTATTCCTCTACCAATTCTTATTGACACATTATTTTTAATTTCATAGAAGTAATGGGAAACATGGAGGAGTATACACATTTCTTAGGAGATCTAGGAAATACTCAGTGAAGATTTTATTTTGGGAGCATGAAAATTCTCCCTTAAAGACCATTGAAATATGTAAAAATTTACCTTAAATATCTTTAGGCCTTGATCTATTCTCATAAATTTAATACCCTTTATATAGATCAATACATTTGGATGTTGACTTCCTGGGTGATCATGATTTATGAGGAGGAAAAACATCTTAGGTAGATGAAATAAAATTTTTCCCCTCTCACATTTTGTTCTACAATTTTATGTGATGTACTAATTTCCTAACATGAATTTTTATGAGTATGAGGCATACATGTTCAATCAGATCCCGTTAGAGTATTTAACAAGAGGGATAATATTTACTTTAGGCACTCCTCTAGAGTAATGAGTTAAATATGGAAGACCCTTTTCTATTGTGTACAATATGTAGGATATGATTTCCAAACCTAAAGAATATATCCCACCTTGAAAACTATGAGTTTCTCCTCCCATTATATAATCATTTTGGGAGTTTACTATGCAGTGGCATAATATTCCTATGATGAAAAATCATTTTTCAAGGAAATTGAGTAAGATTTATATTTTCTCACTAATCTATTGAATTATTTTTTCTTCATATTTATGCCTTATCATTTTCACATATGGTTCTAAGTTCCTCATTCCCGTGTTTATGAACAACCTAAGGGAATTAAACACCAATTCTCTTGGAAGGGGCACCCCTGAAAGTGGTAGTATTGAAAGTAAAAGGGAGATTATATCAAAAATAGGATTTATCTATATCATTCATCGCTTATATAGGTCCAAGACTAGTTGATAAAACTGTATATGTTATTTTTTTGGTAGGTATAGACTCATTAAGGACATATAGCCCCTATGTATCTAGAAGGAGACTCTATGGGAGCGATGGAAATGGATTCCTGGTAGAGTTAAGACTGAATTACACCAACCTATATTCCTATAGATCCAATGTTCGTGGATGATTTAATAGAGAATCTGGACATGAGAGTATTGAATCCCTAGGAATAAGTGACCTTGTAGTGAAAAATCCCTCAATACTTCATGTCAGTCTGTTTTGGGATTAATTGTGTCTGTTGACATAGCTAGATGACCGCAAATGAGTACAGTTGGTGTTTTCATGTTTACCAATTTTTTGTGCCTCAAAATCAGTAATTATTGTTTTGAAAAGTATGGTTTTATTCATAGGATTGAACAGTGTGTGAAACAGGAAATGAAATTTGAAAAATAAGAGAAACCTGGAGCCCAGGACATGGACCATGTACCATGTCCAAGTATGGTCTATGGCCGCATACCAAGTTGAGGGAACAGTACGTAGAAGCGGTTCATGCAACCAAAATAAATTTGTGAAGGAAGGAATTTTGGTAAGTGGGATGGCTTATTGTTTGAGAAAGTGATCAGCAATAGATGAGAAAATGTAGTACACAAACAACATATGGAAAATGTTTTGTGGGAAGGATTGCAGATTGCAGTGGTTTAATTAGTACACAGTGAAGGTGGTGTGGAACCAATGATTTAGAAAATATCGATTTAGAAGATTAAGTGGATATATTTTTCTATATACGGATCACTAATCCCACCGATTAGAGTGAGTGACTATATCATTCGAAAACATATCTTTTATCTGGGAATTCAGTCAAGTCTAAAGGTAGTTCATGTGGAAGAAATTCTATTGAAGTATTTTGTGAGGCACTGAATCACACTAAGGGAGAAGTAATTCACGGAGGAAGATTTCATGAAGGGAAGTGGTTCACGTAGAAGGAATTACACAATAATTTTTAATGGGAAATTATATCCCACAAAGGATGTGGTATGAAGAGGATGAATCGTTAGTACATGAAAGAAGGAAGTCCTCATGTGGTTCTTGAAGGTAGAGGTAGTCCAAGGATAGGGGATAATTTGAAAATACTATTTCCAGAAGCGGTTCATAGAGGAGATTTGTGGATTCGGTACGTAGATATGGTACATGATAGTGAAGGAAAAGGTTGTCCATAAATGGAGGGTGGTTCAAGGAAGAGACAATGGTATTCGGATGTGGAAGTCCACATAGGAAACCCACTATATAGAACATGGGAAGATAAATTGGTTAATGAAACCCTCAAGGAATCTTGAAAAGGCTTCAATTCAGTTTGGAAATGTATTTTCTGCTATCTAATAGTACCCGGGAAGGTGGACATCATCTATGGGTGAAAAAGGGACATCAATAGAGCATCTATCTATAGTTGAGGATTCAAAAATTCATAAAAATTAAGGGACCTACATTTCCATAAACTGTGTTTGACCTACAAGTCTTTAAACATCAAGTAGAGACTTTTCCAAGAGCAGAGAGTGAAGGAAGAGGAAGATGGTGACCCTTTCCACCTATAGTGAGCTAGAGAAATTGGTATGGGTAGTGATCCTTGGAAATGAAGTGATAAAACCATAAAACGTGTACTGTTAGTGAGTATGAGAATAGAAGATCTATCTCAAACATTGAAATAATTATTAGTAGTGATATTTAGTGAATTTGGTGCATCGACACATCATTGTTGTATACTCCTTGGACGTAGCCCAGTGAGGGTGAACCAAGTAAAAATATTTTTTTCCTTCTACTTTCCTTACTCATTTAAATTCATTTCATCATAATCAATTAAAATTATAAAGGATATTAATATTAGAGAGCATAATAATTGACCAATGTAATAAAGAGGTGAAGATCCAGTGGGGAAAATGAATTTTGAAATGAATATCCATACCCATATTCACTCCCCCACATCTAAGGGTATCTAGGCCCCTTTTGGACATAACAATTGGTATCCGAGAAAAGGATTATTTTTTCAATATTTGTGTGCTCTGACTTGGTTCAGTCAATTTCTAAAGTTAAAGTTTCAGTCTACTCTTATATCGGTGTGTCATGGAAAAGAGAAGAACTATAATGAAGAAGCATAATTCAGGTAGTATTCCATTGTGTGGATGTGTCTATGGAAAAAGTGTGATTGAATTTAAGGAATCTAATAGATCACTAAATAAAGGTTTGGATGATTCATATAAAGAAAATATATACTCACTCAATGATGTTATATAAATGAGTGAAGAACATGACATACCAAGTGATGTTGAAACTATTAATGATGAAGAAACTCAAAAAAAGTAGAATAGGAAACTCTCCATGATACAAAGTAATTGGAACAAAAAATTGATGAGGAAATTAAATAAAAAGATATCTGGATCCAAGCACTGAAGACTGATATCAGTAAGAAAAGAGGCTTAAGTCAATGGAATATTGGTGTGGCTAATGACCTCAATGAGAAAAATGATCCCCTAGGTGAATAGATCCAATATTTTTCTCCAATGATAGAAATACTCGAATCTATTAACATGGGATAAAATATGAACTCATAAGAAATTCATAATCTGAAATCCCAAAATGATGATCTTTCTACACAACTATCTAAAATAGTTTAGGAAAAGAAAATTCTACAATAGGAGAATTCATGATTTTCAGATTCTATTTCTCATGAAAATTTGAAAGTAAAATAGCAATGTGACTAGGTGGATAATCTCACACATGAATTGGTATATGAGATGAGTAGAGGTAAGAATATCAATATATAACTTAATGATCAATTTGAATCAAGGGATATTAAGATTCAACAATTGGAAGAATATTTAGAATTATTGAAGAAAGAAGTGGAGAGATCCAATGTCAAAGGAAAGACTAAAATTAAGGCTTCCTTGAACTTACAATTTGATTATCCTTCAGAAATTGATGATGAAATGAAAATAAAATATTTTATTTCTAAAATGAAAAATATAACATATATTCTTATCTCAAAGTCCATACAGTTTTGGAAAACATTCATTAGATTTGATGAATCCCCTTTTATGGATTAGAGGAAGAAATCTATGAAAAAGTTCCAGAGATAAGAAAAATCTTGTAGATTCTAGAGTCACATCTAAAATGGATTTTATAGGATGAAATGACAAAATTTTCTATTTTTTTGGAATTCATGGTCATTATTCAAGTTTTTTAGGTATTGGAATATATTTCATGCTGTGAATATAGAAATATTTCTAAATCAGAGAATAAGAATAATCATATTGTGAAATCTGAAAGAAGAGTCTCTCAGAAGATAGTATCCATGATGTTCTTTTATTATGGAATAACGGGTTACACCATGAGTATGTGTCAGGGAGATAAGGATCCCAATGTTATAATAAGAACTCAAGTAGTATCTACACCTCGAATGATAAATAATGAAATGAGGTAAACCTTTGGTAGAAGATGTTTTATTTGTTCTGGTCATGGTCATTTGTCAAGAAAGTGCAGTAGGAAGAAAGCAAGGAGATACCCAGCATTGGAAATGTATAACAAAAAAGACTATACTAGAAGACAACATGGTGATAGGAAAAATATGTATTCAACCTTAGGATAATCACAATGAGCTCAATGAAAGGTATATTAATCACCTCTTTTTTTACACTCATAACATCTCTCTTAGAATGAATGTGAACAATATTAGAAGAACAAGGGGAGATCTACACTTGTTTTGCGTAAGAAGAATGTAAAATCAGTTGAAGAATCAATCTCAACAAGAAAGGGTGGAATGACTCAGACAATTGATAAAATAAAAATGAATAAATAATGTCTTGGAAAGTACACATGTCATGTCACATGCCAAGAAGTTAAGGCCATAAAAATATCCCTCAAATGGAGGAAGAAGGAAGAGCAGATTTATTGCAGATACATTCCTACACTGATAAAGAATCTGAGAAAATGAATGTTGGTGGAACATAAATAAATAAAATGTGTACTAGTGGGTACAAACCTAAAATTGTGAATAAAGATAAGCCTACCGAATCTATATATCATAAAAAGTCACAGCATGTGGGTAAAGAATATCTTGTCATATGGCCAGAACAGTTGAAGTTGGCTAGGCAGTTGGAACAAGTAAAGAAAGAGTACAATTATTTGCAAGAAACTGTAAAAGGTTTGATCCATTAGGGTCATCCAGAATTGTCTCCATGAGGATTATAGTGGATTCCCATACCCCCATGTGTATAAATGATATTAACTGGTTTTCTTGGGATTTAGTTTCAAGGGGATATATGATCTAAGGGGAAGTTGCATCAGAATATTCCAAGTGGTTAGGTAATGTGATTTATAATGTCAACTCATTCAAATCATCTACAAGAATTGAGGAGTCAATCTGGGATAATTACTAGAAAGGATTTGATTCTTTATGGCTTCATGTGATGTAGGGAAGTGATTTAGTGAAATGGATAGTGATGATTTTATTAACATTATCTCGTGTTTTCTACGTTGAGTTCTAACTTAGTAGGATTATAGGTTTTTTTGATGGCTCATTTCTATGTGCCACATGTGAAGGATACTAATGAGGAGAATAAGAAAGTGAAATCTAAATCAGTATAAAATCCGATTATTCGAGCTGAAATTGAAAGACAAAAAATTCATTTTTGATCAAACAGTGCTAGTGCAGACAAAGAGGATGAAGACTCTATAGAAAGCATTACACTTATCAAAGTGAGTGCCAAAATTATTTGATGAATCACCTGGAGATGATAATTGGGTATAATCCATGAATAAAGAGCTCGACCAAATTGAGAAAAATCAGACATGGGGGATTGTTTCGAGGCCATTCGATAAGAATGTCATTGGTAAAAAATGTGTCTTTCACAATATAATGTATTAATTTATTGTTGTGATTCTAAACAAAGCATGGATAGTGTGAAAAGGGTACTCCCAAATAGAGGGAATTGATGTTGATGAAATTTTGGAACCTATTTTAATGCTGGAGACATTTATATTATTCTTGGCCAAATAAGTTCAAATGCAGTTCAAGGTATTCTAGTTTGATGTAAAATAATCATTTCTAAATAGGGTTCTGTAAGAAGAATTCAACATTGAGCATCCAGATGGTTTTCTCATTCATGAAGATGAGAACAAATATTATCAGCTGAAGAAGGATTTATATGGTTTGAAGCAAGCACCAAGAGCATGGTATTCAAGTCTTGATCAGGTTTTGAAGAAGCTTGGATTTAGGTGTGGTGTAGTTGATTAAAATATATATGTCAATAATGATAGTAATTAAGGATTATGGTGCTTGTGTATGTTGATGACATAATCATTAGTGGATCATATGAAGCACAATGCAGATAGCTTTATGAATTCATAAGGTTAATATATCGATGATTAGTGAACTGACATTTTTCCATAGTCTACAGGTCACACAAGGAAGTAATGACACATTCATTTACCAATAGAAATATCCCAAGAAGATTTTGGTATGATTTTAAATGGATAATTCCAAGGACATGAAAACTACGATTGCTACCCAGATGGAACTATCAAAATATGATGTCGACAAGCCAGTTAATATTATAGAATATAAGAAAATCATTGGATGTTTACTGTACATTATAGTGACAGGATATGATATTATTTTTACCACTTGAAAAATAGTGATATATTAAATCAATCCCAAGTATATCAACATTCTTTCAGTGAAATGAATAATTTGGTATATCAAAGTCACATTGGATTTTAGTTTGATATACAATAAAAAATCTCAACAATGGTTATTGGGATATATAGATGCAGATTGATCTAGTTCAATAGATGATTGTAAATCAACATATGTAGATTCTTTTTATCTCAGAGGATTTTTTATTTTTTAGTGGATAAAGAAAAAAGATTGCATTTAATTAAGCATCGCTGAATTTGAATATATTACAGCTACTCACGCTTTTATGCAGCTATTGTGGATGAAGCAGTAGCTTCAGGATATGGGAGTTTAAGTGAAATATCTGATTCGAATCCATTTTTTCATTCAAGTTATATAAATCTAAAAAAATCCCATTCCATCACTCAAGGACAAAAAACATTGAAATAAAATGTCATTTTAACAAGTAGAAGGTGGAACAAGGGATTGTGCAGTTGGAGTATGTGCCTATAGAATAATTATTTTCAGATATTCTAACAAATTCCCTACCCAAATAAGTGTTTGAAACTCATCTACTGGCTCTAGGAGTATATTTGACTCCACACACTTGAAAAAGTGTGGATATGGAACCCCCAACCCCTCCCCCTAAGTTATGTTGTGTCTTTATCTAAAGTACTGATATGTGTTATTTACCCTATTGCAGAAAACCTTGAAATAACCTTTGGGTTTGATAACAAAGGGGGAGAAAAAGTGTAACTATTATAGGGGAAGAAAAGACATGGGTAGAAGCTATTAGGTGGAGCAGTAAGATAGGGGGAGTTAAATATTAGTTGAAGTTGTTTGGAGGAGTTGTGATGTTGGGGGGTATTAAATCTAACGATGCTAGAAGTGATTGATCATAGATTACATATCATGAAATCTAAGGATTGTGATGAAAGTAGTTTATTGGTTTCCAGACATGGTGTCAAGAATGAGGTGATTAATTTATGAAAAATTCATTTTACTCTTGTTTCTCATTCCAATCATGGATCATGTGGGCTTATAGTATGTGTTGAGTAAATTTGTTATCACTATCTTAATCACATGAAGTGAATGCTTGTTAAGAACGACAGAGCCTTAATGAGGTATCAAAATGAGAAGAACTATTATTAGAAGAGTTGTCAACATACCCAATGGGGGAGATTGTTGGAAAAAATCCCTCAATGTGTCATCTTGGTATGTTATGAGTGTTATTTTGTTTGTTGACAATGCCAGATGACTGCGAATGAGTACGGTTGGTGTTTACCAAAAGCAGGTTTTCAAGGATGCACAGTTTCCCAGTGTTTGACAAATTTTTGGGCCTCAAAATTGAGAATTTCTGTTTGGAAAATAAGTTTTTCTTTATTGTTGTGAATGGTGTGTGTAATGGAGAACAAAATCAGCAAAGGAAGTGAAATGGGGAGCCTGAGACATGAACCGTGTACCATGTCTGGGAATGGATCGTGACCATGTTCCAGGTAGTGGGAACGAAACATAGAAGTGGTTCATGGAACCTAAAATGGTTCATGATGAAATGGGTTGCGGTATGCAGGGTGGAATGTTGTTTGCGGATGTGATCATCCCTATAGGATCAAAGGCAATACACATACCATGTATAGAAAATGGTTCGTGGGAAGGCTTCCAGTTCACAGTGGCAGAATCGATACACGGCGATGGCGATGATGAATAATATATTTGATAAATATATATTTTGAATATTAAGTGTATATATTTTCCAATATAAGAAACAATAACCCCACTGATTAGAGTGAGAGAATATATCATTAGGGAATATCTCTTTGATCTAAGAATTTGGTGAAGTCTAAAGGGAGTTCACATGGAAGAAATTCCAATAAAAGATTTTGCGAGGCACTGAAGCCTGCTAAGGGAGAAGTGGTTTATAGAGGAAACTTTCATGAACAAACGTGGTTCGGGAAGAAGGAATCCCACTGAATGTTTTTCAGGAAACTATATCTCACAAAGGACATGGTATGCGAAGGGGGAATCTTTGGTATGTGAAAAAAGGAAGTCTGTAGGTGGTTTGCGAAGGCAGGGGTAGTCCACAAACAGATAACAGTCTGCAGATAATGGATAGTTTCCAAAGACTATTTTAAGAAGAGGTTTATAAAGGAGGTTTGCAGAGTTAGTACACAAAGGTGGTATGCGATAACAAATGCAAAGGTTTTCTGTGAATAGAGGATAGTTCATAGAAGCTGAAGTGGTACACAGAAGAGGCATTCCGCGTAGGAAACCTTGCAGATAGTACATGGGAGGAGAAGGAGGGTTGTGAAACACTCAATGAAGATTGAAAAGGTTTCAAATCAGTTTGTGAAAGTATTTTCCGATATCTAACTGTACTATGGGAGGTGTACATCATCGGTGGGTGAAAAACAGACTTCAACTGAGCATCTATCTATAGTTGAGGATGTAGAAATTCATGAAAATGAACGAACCTACATTTCTATAAATTATGTTTAACCTTCAAGTCTATAAACTATGAGTGTATTCTTTTAAAAGAGTAGTGATTGAAGGAAGAGGAAGATGATGACACTTTAAAGTAGTAGTGATCTAGAGAAATAGGCATAGGGAGTGACCATTGGGAATGCAGTGAGAAGACCCTGCTCCTTATAAGGGTAGTGAGTATGGTCTTAGAAGATCTATCTCGAACCATGTAATCATTAATAGTAGTGATCCTTAGTGAATTTGGTATATCGGAACAACGTTGATGTATACTCCTTGGATGTAGCCTAGTGAGGTTGAATGATGTAAAAAATCTACGTTTTCTTGTGATTTCATTACTACTTTACATTTAGTGCATCATCATCAGATAAAATTAGGAATAACATTAACATTAGAGAGCATAAAAAGTGACCCATGTAATAAAGAGGTCAAGATCCGGTGAGAAAAAGGGGTTGTTGAAAAGAATATCCATAACTTAATTCACCCCCCCCCCTCTTAGGGTATCTAAGCCCCTTTGGAACCTAAAACCACCCTATAACATAATAAGGGTGTTTTTTAGGAGTGAAAATGGAGATCAGAGATAATGAGGAATAAAAACTAGCATTTTACGTAGAGGAATGGGCCATCATCCCTATGCATCCAAGGATACTGAATATACCTACAGAAATCCTATACATGATTGACTATTACATTGATTAACTTGATTTAATAAAGTCATAATTCAAGAATGTTGGTAAACTTAATACTTTTAATTTAATTTTTAAATTTTGATGAACCATGTATCATTCATGTTCAACCATAGATAATAGTAATTCCAGGATTCCTATATAAGATATTCCCTCATGGTCAGTCACCTTGATGGATGTTGTGGTGCTTGGGAAAAATCAATGTATCATCCTCAAACCAGGTGTGAGAATTAAAACTAGAGTCCCAACATATTTCTCCTACCAATAGGGAAACAATAGATAAGGGAACCTACTTCCTTACATATGATATTGAGTATTCCCATCATTGATCACATGGATTATTTCCCTATCTATCAATTATCACACTCAAGGATTTTATATAAAAAATCCTAGAAAAGGACACTAAAATTTAAAATTTAACAACATTATAATCTCAACCAATGAAGTATGTATTAAAATCAACTAGTCTGGGTTCATCTCACTCAGTAGGTGTTCATACTAAACCATTAAATAATGGTTTTCTCCATGAATACATTTATCCTTTTTAAAGTAATCTCAAACTTTACTAGGAGGTTATTAATTCCATGTATGTCACCTGGTAGTATATATAGAAAAATATATGTTGGTTGATTTTATTAACACCATTATAAGACTTTTTGGTGAAGCTATACAGTATTCATCATATTTTTATTATTTTTGGCTATGAAACATTTGATTACTATTAAATTCACACTAAAGTGATGTAAATAATCACCACTAAAAAGAAAGGGAACATGATCTTTTCAGATCTCTTATATTTAGAAGATTCATCTCAATCTATCAATATTCTAGCCAAAATAATTCACGATTTTTTCTAGCTTGCTGTAGTGATTTTTAGTTTTCAGAAATGCATCACTAAGGGGATGATCCTAGAAAATAAAATTCCCCACGATATATCTCAACTTTAGGGATGAATTAATATCACTATAATGAAAATAGAGGGACAATGGTGACTAGTTATGAAATCATAAAAGATGTGAATGGATGACTATATAATTTGAAAAGGTGTTGTTGCTTGACATGGAGGTGTAATATTCTATGATATCAAGATTATTCCAAGAAGTAAGTGATTCAGAATAAGAAATAGTTAAATTATGAGAATCATCTAATAATTCCCTGTAATAATAATCTCATTTGTGCATTTATTTTTATATATTTGGTAGATTATATAAATTTTTTATTTTTCTCTATTTCTATGATCAATGAGTTGTAAAACATATATTCTGATCATTTTCAATTATTTAAACTTCTATATCACCAGTATTTTCAATTTATGGAAATATTTGTAGAAAAAAGTGTAATAAAGTGGTAAATCAATCCATAAGAATATTTGATTTAAATGAAACAAGGTTAATCATTATTATCAATAGCTTCGGCTAATAAGAATTTTCTCTAGGGCATGTGATCATGGATGTATATAAGAAAAAAAAATCACTTTAAATTTAAGTTAGACCATTAATATATATAATGTAGTTTAATTAGTACAATATCAATCATGAAGAGGGATTTTGAAATGGTTATTTTGATGGTTAAAAGAGATTAGACACCCTAGAATCACACTTTTATGAGTTTTACATGAATTTCAAAACCAATACATTAGGAACATATGAATGATCTTATTTTTTAAAATCTAGAGAGAATTAGAGAATGAATTGAATTTTTATAAGGTCATGTGATAGACCTCCCAAGACTTAAACATATTTTATTTCCTTTTTGATTGCCCTAAAATTTTCCTATTTCTAGTAAAGGGAAGACCTAGTGTATTGTAATTGGGTTATTTTCTCAAGATTCCTTTTATTGGTTTTTGACTTAATGTGTTTTATAATTTTATTTATTTTTATCAAAATTTTAATTTTTTTCAAATTCACAAGAGTTAATACCCAAGGATTAGAGACTTGAATTTGGACCATGGTATCTTGTATAGGTTTTCAACCTAGTGAGTTTTTCAACTCTTATCTTTCACAGTTTAAGATCTAGAAAACTAAAGTAATTTGGATAGTGTTTATTGTCAAATATCCATGACCAAAAGATAAGGTGGTCTATGTAGTAGTATTAGAGATAAAACCCAAAAATGAATATGAGCATAATGATACTAGTGTATAAATATCCATGGATGAGTGCATAGAGTTTTGGGTTAGGATACTTGGACCATTGTGTTATGTGGTTTAGAGTCACATGATGAGAACCATTAATGGTTTGGGAAAATTGGAAGTCATACTCATTATGTGAAAATGGGCGTAGTGCACAATTGTGTAAAATCAATGGTATTTAATTCCTTGAATAGTTTGAATATGGATGGTTTAAATCACAACTCAGATATTTTGAATTGGGAAATAATGTTATAGTTTAGTTTGTAGGGGATGACTACATATGACATTCATATGATGGGTTCAACTATAATTCCATCAACGTATAGGGATATTAAAATAAATTTTATTTAGGATTAATATGAATCTAGTTAGTCATGTTGAATATTATATCATTGGTGATTTTGACCTATAGAAATGTCATATTGAGTTATATATACTCATTTTCGTTTTTCGTGGAAGGTGTGTAATGATTCAGACACCAAATAAATAATTTAATATTATGGAAGGAGAGGTATTCAAGGAGGGTATGTTCATACTAAAAATTTAATCCACCATGTATTGAATAAAAGTTTGTGCCGAATATAAATGACATGAAATCACTCAAAAAGAATTGATGAACTAGTGGGTCTTGTGATAATAGAATAGATTTTTCTAGGTCCACATGATATACTCGATAATATTAATTCCTTTTTTCTATTTTCACTCAAATTATTATTCTTACTATTTTCCTTGAAATTATATTAGGAGGACTAATAAGAAAATAATTGAATTTTTATCAGGCTGACCTTTATGGGATTTTGACCTGACAAGTTATTTTATCTCTTTCACATATATTTTAAGGTGTTTTTATTTTGACTATTTAGGGATAGAGTTGAAGGTCTCTTACTGTTGACAAACCATGGTTGAATTTTTTTTTCGTAGAGTTTTGACTAACCAAAGTGAGATTTCCTTCCTGACAAGAGATTGGAAATCATAATGGAAAAAAATTATCATTTTAGGTAAAATAAAAATACTTGAGGGATTTCTCATAAAATTTATTTTACTGGTCCCTGGACTAAGGTGTTAGGGATATAATATAGTAACCTAGAAATTTTTTAAGAATAAAGAGTTCTCTAAAACCTTTTATTGGGGAATCAATGTTGTGAAAATCATTTCCTTTGAAATTTATATTAGAAATGTTAGATAGGGATAGTAGGTTAAGGTTAACCACTAGAAAATAATCAAATAATTTGTTTTATGAAAATATAATAAAAGGATTACAAATATTAGAGAACCTTTCCCTTTTTACCAATATATCTTTGGTCGGTAGGGAAAAATATATTGAAACTGGTGGTCATTACCAAATAAAAGTTTCTCTTAAACCTTGATGTAATCATTACTAATAGTTGTGAAATGTTTATGGTGACTCAAACACTTAAGACATGATGTGTGACTAGTGGATAAAGAATACTCAATAAATTATGGAGGAATTATTATCATGAATTGATAATGGGTTTTTTATAATGTTCCTTTGAAAATGAGTATAAATGGATGATGATCTATTGGTAAGTCCAAAATATCATGTTAAGAATACAAATCCCAAAATTATAAGAATTATTCCATTAATAATTATTTTATATGTTGTATCTTAAATTTATTTTCTCCAAATTCCAGGAAAGGAAATTTTATTTCCAGTATAGATTGGAACTAAAATAATACCCAACATTATTCCCAGGGAAAAGAATTTTTTCATGTTCAAATATGATCATGGGAAACACTAGATTTTTTTGGGGAAACAAGGAGCTACATTATAGTTTTGGGTCACATATATCAACATCCTTATCTTTATTTGGATCCTATATAGGGATGTTGGGTTATGTAGAATGGGTTTCTCTATAAAGATTAGGGACATTCAGCGTGGACCAGATCTTGTGTATTTTAACATCATGCAACAAGGACGAAGGTATTCTATAGTTTAAATTTATATAATGATGATTTTGTATAGGATAATTTGTAAAAAAAATTATGTTTTGAAAGAATAAATAACCTCACCAATGTGTTTTATTTACAAAGGTAAACCAATCACAATCCAATAGACCAAACACTTTGGTAAAAGCCTTATAAGTAGGGTCATTTATTTTTATCATTGAAATTTGGGATCCTGGATGAGGTGGGTTTGATTGAAATCTATCAGTATGACAAACATATTAGATCCAATCATTATAATGTATCCTATAATAGTAGGAGTCAAGAAATTCTGAGTTTTTATATGTCACTGTTTATATCTATCTCGTGTTTAGGGAAAGATTTTGTTGTTTCACTTTGGTTACAGCTGATCATAAGAAACCTAATGTGGATTATTAAATACTTTGTCACCTATGATAAAGACACAAAAATGTTCACATGAACCGGGGATGAGAAATATATGAATCACTACATATCCAAAATAATAATGGTAACCAAGAAACACATAGATATTATTAATTCATATTATAAGAGACTATTGGTAAATACTAGAAATGAATAAAAAGGACTAACAAACTATGATTGGGAATTTTTATGTTCATAGGTTGAGTGAAACATGAAATCAATAAATGGCAATGAAATCATAGATACATTATTTCTATAAAGAAGAATGTATGGATGGAAACACTTTAATAATTGATTAATGGCTGAAAAAATCTATATTGGAAAATTATATGTGAATTTTGATCATACCTAAGTGAAGGAGAACATTCATTGAATCATTGAATCATCGATAGGGATCCAAATGTTTTCAATATTCTCACATAGATCTAGATATCATTTATGTATATTAAAAAATGTAGTAAAGGACACTCTAGGTAGTTTAAGGGCTTATTGAATTGACCACATGTTGTGTGGTTTATCTTCATGTAATATAGTATTTGGGATATATAGTTTTTATTTGTGAATTTTGGAATTGGATGTCATGCAGTATAATTTCATAGAACTATGTCCTCATAAATTGGGGAAATTTTACATATAAATAGATTAATGGATTCACAACAACATCCCAGTGGTTTTTTAATCATCTAACTCATATGCAGAACAATATGTCTCTATCTTAGCACTGGACCAATTGAGGGAAACCCGATGTGAATGATGAGACCATACACTAAGAGGGAGTTGTATATTGGTATCATTTATAGATGGGATTTATATATGTATATAGGAGTCACTACATATTCTATATTAATAGGAATCAATCTGCGCATGGTTCTAATATATGTTGTTGAATTTTATCATAATGAGGATTTATGAATGTACAATGAGTTTTAGATGAATTTTGATCTTATGTAAGAGGAATAATTCTATTAAACTGACCAAACCACTTGGTTTTAGAAGTAGTTTATAGTGGATTTTATTTCACCTGGTTTAATATCATTTGATGAGAACAATGGGGTTTTGCAGTTTAGGGTCATTCAATGAGGGCCTTGACTAATAAATTTGACATCTTACTATGAGGATGAAAATTATATGGGGTAATTTCATCCATGTTGAAAACTAAGCAATGTAGATAAATTATAAATGAAGAACTTCTACATAGATCTGAATCTTGTGTAAAGAGGAAGGGTATGAATAAGATGGAGATCCATCGATGACCCCAACATAGGGGATTTGCGTGTCACTACATATCCTAAATGATCAGGAATCAGGACACATTTAGTTCATAACTAATACCTATATAGATAAATCTCTTTTATATGGATGTGATTTTTTTTAATAGGATAACAAATATAAGAAACTATAGACCATGAATCCCTATATGGATTATTCTCCCATGTATGGGGGGTGAGGCTAATGAATTTGGGCCACTCTAGGTAGTTTTATGTCATGAAGGATATAATAAATGTTATATAATTTACAATCATACATCATGTAATTGGCTCCATATTCTTGAATATGATGCATTTTGATCATACTTATGGAATCAATCAACCAAACCCTATAAACTCAGGTAATTTATGCTCAGTGTGAAAAACAAGAGGAAATCGATGGGTAACTCAAATTGCATGAGAGATAATTATAATGAACTAGACCAGGATCCACTAAAATGGTTCCCTGATCCAGTGGGTCACATAGACTCATACACACTTCCCTATATCCTAGAGATTGCAGACTAGCAATGAGGGTATAAGGTTGGTATAGTGATGATATTATACCCTCATATCAAACTGGAACATTGGATATAGTAAATAAACATGAAATAGTGGAAGCACAAGTAATTAGGTAACACAGTGGAAGAAAAAAAATAACTTTGGAAGCATAAATAACCAAGAAACTATAAAAATATCAAAAAACCATAAGGCTAAGTCATATATAATGATCTCATGGCATTTGGAAATACAAAAAGGGAAATAAGGAATAAGAATATACAACATGCTATACAAAAATACAAATAAGGTCCAAAAGACTGCTCCACTTTCATTATGAGCATATGATCGGTACTCTACTCCCATGATCCACACTATAAGAAAAACAATAAATCATCTATAATAGGGAACTTTCTCTTATTCATGCATATAGACATGATATTTACTTAGGTACCAAAGGCATCCCAATTAGGGTGTGTGGTAAACATAGTATTCCACCGCCAAATGTGTCTAGAAACAATCCAAGTAGTGTGTATAGATAAGAAGTGTGTAGATATAAATTAATAAAAAGTGTTATTATACAAATAAATATCATATAGATTAGGTTACTACATGACACATGGCTGGATCATCCTGCTTCAACCAAGGTCGGTGGATACTAGGTTCCAGTTACACTAAGTACGTGAGGACATAAGTATACGTATAAATGGATATTAGGTTCTAGCTAGACTTGGGGCATAACTAAAGCTTCCATAACTAGTCTAATTAGATATAGAGTCAATAAAGGCTAAATTCATGGAATATCATGGTGAATTTGATACATAATTCTCTACAATCATGACAGGTGGGGTGAGACGTCATGCCCAACACTCTATGTAAGGGAACGTGGAGCATCATTCCCATCATTCAGATACAAGTATAATGGTGAGATATTTCATTATCAACACTCTATGTAAGGTAGAGTGAACCATCATGCTCAAGAAGACCCTTAACCATCGTTCAATAGTCTACAATAATGTTATACAAATAATAATAATAATAATAATAACATGATGTGTCGCCTATAATGAATCATAATCATCAATCACCATTTCATCCTAGGGTATCACATTCTATATAATCCATATATAAAATCATGAATTTTAACTCCCCGACCATAGTTACCCAGAGTCGATGCATTAATACATAACATTAAAATGATGACAAGAGATCAAGTCTCAAAATACTGATTAGTTAAGTAGTCTTGGATGTACTAGATATATACATAAGTTTTACATTACAAATTGAAATGGAAAAAACAACAAAATTGTGTCCGATTTGAACACAATAATATCCATTAGCCTATTCTTGAAGGTTAATCATAATATACTTCTTCACATACTGGGAAAAATAAAACATAGAAAGGGGTGATCTCATATGATCAGTAAGGATAACAATATAAAGGAGACTATCATAAATAAGCATAAACATTTAAGGAAATGTATAAGACTAAAACACAAGGCTTTTAAAATTAAACTTCATCATAATATGGCATAGATAAATAAAATAATTCCATTTACTTATTCACACAGATGTTATACTAGTTTAATAATCACATGTAATATCAATTGCTATTTTCATAAATATGGAATGCATAATGTCTTACATCATAACCACATAGTCAAGGTCTCGTGCCAAGACTAAAAATAAGATTTTTTCAAGGAATTGTGCCAATACATTAGTTTGTATCATAAAAACTACCGATGCATCGAGAATCTACAGAAGGATCTACTCATCACTTTCTAATTCCAATGCATTCCTCATTTGAAAATTTTGAAACATAATCTAAACATTCATATTAAAACTAGCACACGAAATGTAAATATTTTAACCAGAAACCATGAATGGTATAAAAATTGAAAATCCATAGTAAAACATAACTCATTAAATACAATATGGAATATTGTATTATAATAAATCAACCTAAATCAAGAATAATTAATGATATTGACATTTATGAAAATAATCAATAAAACTATTTGAGAGAAATATCCCATTTTTCTTGAAAACATTTAAAAGTATCACAATTTATCAAGAAACTATTTAAAAGTGATTCTGGAATAAAAGTGTCCCATACCACTTTGAAACTTTTAAAAGAAATTTTAATTTTAAAACATTTATGTCCATATAAATAAATCCTTAACACCATTTTCAAAGCATGGACATTAATCAGAACGATTTAGAAGAATAAATCTTTAAAACATTTAAAATGATATTTTCATTAGAGTTCCTAAACAAATGGGAGAGGCTTGGATAAAAATAATTGAGGTAATAAAAACATTATAATATCATGAGAATAAAGGGATTCATGATATACTAGGTCAAAGTATAGTACGTACCCCATATAAAAGTGAATTGGTGCATAAAAACAAAGAGGTCTCAATGGAATGTAAATTGAGAAGAAAACGCTTATAATGACCATATACTTAGGTTAAGGATAAATAATTGAAATAATTATGGGTGAAAATTATAAATAAACTTAATATTATTTTATATTCATTTTAAATGAATCATAGTATGTTCATTTATATTCTTGTAAAAACAACACCAATGACTTGGATGTTTAACTCAATTAATAGAAATTGAGCTAAGATTACTCTTATCAAGTTCATATTGATGAATTCAGAATCTTTAAATGAAGTGATTATGTGTATAAAAAGTACATCCACACAAAGGGGAGTGAATAAATAAATATTGTTTTTTTACATAATCTTGGAGTAAAATATTCAATGATGTTTGTGTCAAACCCAATGAGTGGAAATTAATATTATAAATTCCCTTACTGATTTGGTAACTTATGAAACATACACCCCATTAAAGAAGGATCATAAAATATAGGTGAAAATAGAAATAAAATAAAGTATCTTATATAATGAATACAATCATTGGTAGTATATACACCACACAATAAGAAATAGTGGAATTATAGCATGAATCTCATGGGAATAAGTAGTGAGATGAAAACCCATTACCTTGTACTTTTCCTTAGTAGAGGGTATGTTAACCTCTTATATAATGGTAAATTTGTTATTATTAAATTATAAAAAAACTACATACATAAATATGATATCATATATGATCTTTTAATTTTTCTTTGTTAATGGTATTTCAGTAGTATCATTGATTTGGGTGTTAACTGATTCATTTTCCTTTATATGTTTTGTTACGTAAATCATGTTAGTTATAGATAGGATGTATTTGATTCATATACATAATGATATTAAGTTCTTAAAAATTATTTTTAATCATCAAATGAAAATTATTCTTTAATGGTTACGATGGGGAATGAAATCTCATCGCGCCGTGGAGACGGTAAGTCGTACGTAGGCACAAGTGACAATATCATTATATTAGTGGTGAAATAGTTTGTAATTGGATGGTATATTATATATAAATAAAAATGAACATATTATATTTATTATTTACATCACTTATAATCGTTATTATACCCATCCAAATAATGAAGTGTTGAATAACAAACTACACCATGACGTGGAGAGGGTTCGTCGTATGTATGCACGTATAGTGAATTTGTCATTCATAGGATAGATAGAATAATGAATATGGTTATACCATATTTTTAATGACATCATAGTATTTATATGGTACTAGAGTTATTATTTGGGTATGGAAACAACAATGAAAGAGGATGTGGAAGAAGAAAAGAAATTTGAAAGAGGTGATGATGTTTTTACCTCTTCTTCGGGTGCTTCCATTGGATTTGATAAAAAGGGATCCTTAGGTTGGAATTATGATGAATTTAAGGCCTCTAGGTTTAATTTAGAGTAGTTGGGAAGATATTTTTGTAGGTTTTGGATGAGCAAAATTTATTTGGATGTGTGATTTTGAAACAAGGGGAAATGCCCTTTAATAAGAGAGTTGAGTGTCACCTTAGGAAAAGCATGAAATATTAATTTATTATAAAATTATTTTCAGTTTATCATGGCTCGAAAGTGATTTATTTCAAATCTAAGGTAGGTATGGGTCGCAATAATCTCAAAAAATTGGTTTTAGATAGGTTTAGGTCACCATATTAACATTATTTTTTTATTTAATTCTTAGTTAAATAGTTAATCTTTTACCATGCATTCATGTATTATTATAATAAATGGTTAATAAAATTAGTTTAAAATAAAAAATAACCCCAAGTGGTTCATTAATGACATATATATAATTATGAGAGTCCTTTGGAAACACCTTATATTTTTATGAATATTATAACATTGAATATTGTAGTATTTGTTTTAAAAACTCATTTATGTCAGTTTTGAAACTATTTAGTATTTGGTTTTTCTGAAAGTCAAGAAGACATGATTAATTTGAAAAAAAATAAATTAAATCAATAATAACATGTCATATTAACCTATAAAATAAGTGTAATGCATCAAAAGTCTCTATTTACATTAATTTTTAAATTTATAATATTAATTATTTTAATCATTCGTTAATAATGTAATTATTGCATCATCAATGGTTAATAAATCAATTAAATTATTTAATTTATAAAAATTCTAAATAAAATACCATTATGTAGGAAATATTTTTATCATTCTAATTAATATTTATAGTCTATTTTATCCTATGTATAACCCTATATTAAAAATAGCTTAGTTATTAAAATTTGAATTTAACACTTTTAAGTCATCTTTAAATAAAATAATAATAAATGTCCTAATATAATCCAAGTGAATAAAAATGATCATATTTTATTCATAAGGTTGA
This sequence comes from Viscum album, assembly GCA_963277665.1. Lineage (NCBI taxonomy): Eukaryota > Viridiplantae > Streptophyta > Magnoliopsida > Santalales > Viscaceae > Viscum > Viscum album. Next base: position 1,517,842,553 of record OY728163.1, read on the forward strand.
TTTTGGTCAAAATACACTTATCCAATATAATTAGGACTTGTGTTAGGGGAATTATAATATCATTGTTACCTTTAATTATTATATTTAATTTTTACGCTGGAAAAAAATTGAAAAGTTACTATTCACCAAAAAAATATTTTCATCCTATTGAACCGAACTTTACTTATTAATGTCAACTGTGTCTCTCAAATTATTGAAATTCAATTCATAGAAGCGGTAAAATTACATTTTATGCAAATTTTCAAATGTTCCTAGAAGGTGTGTAAAAGATGTGAAAAAGTTCAATAAACTTTTATACATCAAATTTTATTATAAAATGACTCCAAAGAATTATGTTGAACTTATAGTTTTATTATGTATCTATTTTTACATAAAATAAATTTAAATAAAATAAATAATTATTTAAATAAAAAGTAGGTTTTAAACAATAACGCAATGTTTTTTACTATTCATCAAAAATTGAATGTTTTCAAAAAATAACAAAAATTTATACCAATACAGTTTTGATATTCTAAATTCATAAATTATTCCTATTTTACCAAATTCAAAACATAAAAGTTGTAATAATTAATTTTAATTTTTTTCCCATTATCAAAACAAGAATGTTGGTTTTTTAAAAGTAAAAACTATCAAAAGATTGATATGTGATTAAGTCTAATTTAAATTTAAAATAACTTCCAATGAACAAAAATGGATTATTTGATAAGAATATAATCTAATTATACTTAAAAACCATTCAATTTTATAATTTAAAACACTAAATTATTTTGATTAAAAAAGTGGTTTTCAAATAAAATTGATTATTTTTCACTATTCATCAAAATATGAAAGTTATCATAAAAGCACTGAACATTTATCAGAAATGAATTTTTATGTTCCTCTTCTAATGAATATGTTTATTTTTTCCAAATTGAATATATAAAACTTTCAAATACAGGGTTTAAAAAGGGTTCGCCATTAAATGTAGGTAAAATTAATTTTTTTGAAAAATACATCTTTAATCTGAAAAATTTAATTTATTCTTATATTATGTCTAATAAACACATAATATTGATATTAAAATTATATTTATTATATAACATTAAAAATTTAGTTAATATTATTCTTAACAAATTTTCTTAACGGTTAGTTTGGTATGTCGTGGTGCACTTGAACTAAGTGTTGTGTGTAGTGCAAGCTACTGAATTACTTTAAAGAAAATAAATTTCTATAAAATCTTATGGTGATACATGAATTGATTATAATGGCCTTATCACCCATTATCGTTTATTATAATCCACCGATTTATTTAATTAGGATATGATATTGAATTTAGGGATAATCCGAACACTTAAACATTGTTTAGTCCATTGAAAATTTATATAAAAGTGGGAAATTCCATTTCCAATCCAAGTATTACACTTAGACGGTTTTTGGTAATTTAAAAAATTTGATATAAAGAGGTAATTTCATTCAACATTCCCAAAGGGGTGGCTATAATTGAGTTTATTGTTCTATAAGCACTTATAAAGGGTTTTGTGGGAGTATAACAACATTTTTATAATTATTTATAAAGGAAGAACATATTTTATGGTGATGGGTGGAAATTTTTGGCATGACACACAGTGGATAAATCTATGAAACACTAAAACATTTGGGAAAGAAATATATACCACCCACCTTAGGGCTATAAATGACTACTCAACCAATATCAGCTTCAGATTTGAATTAGAACGGAATAAATTAGTCAAATGAACTGATGCCTTAAAAATAGGGTGAAGGATATCACTCCAAAAGTGTGAAAGAGAATTAAAGATAAACATATAATGGTATATTAAATGATTCAATATATTACCTTCATCTATCCAACACATCAAATGTCATTCAATTTAGAGTTTGGATGATGGGGAAACCTTGATCCCTAGCTTGAGAGGAGGAAAAACCCACAAGAGAAGAGGAGGATGCTCCAACAACTATAAATGAAGGGAAAAAAGATGGTGATGTATTTTAAGATCATTGAGGGTAAAAATTTCAAATCATGTTCCATCATTGTGTCTCATGGTTTGGATAAATGGTTGGACAAACTATGAATTAATAATGTGCTAGGAAATTTTTAATGTGGGACCCCATACGAGATAGGCCCACTATTTGACTAATTATGAACAAGATTTGTGAAATACACTATCAATATGCTTGAAATTTCTTCACAGGTGTGCACCTTGGCTTGCATGGTTATAGACTAATCGTGCTGCTCCTACTAACCTCTGAGTTCCCATTGTAGTTAAGTCACATGGTTAGTACTAACCATGTGTTAATCATGAATCCCACACTCTTTGTCAATTTTCTAAAAATATAGGCTTTGAACAATCCATGGAAGCTCTTGAAATCTTTCTTAGGACATAAGGAATGTTTTCTAAGATAAATCAAAGGAATTAAACTGAGAAAAAATATTACATGACTTTGAGAAATGTCAAGTAACTACATGAATAATAGGGGGAATGTTAACCATCCATTTAATATCATATATTGAGTACATGTAACACTATTTTAATTAATTAAATAAGTAATTTTTTTAGGATTACATCATATGATATGGATGCTAGAGTTACTTATATTATCGATATCCTACACGGATAGTGTGAACCCAACATGAAATTATGTAAAATACTTATTAAAATATCTTGAATGGGGAGATATAGTGATATTTTCACCATCCAATGTGATTATGGAATAGGATTAATTAGAGTATAATTAATGTTTTGTGTAAGTTTCTACCCATTTTGGTTTAAATTTTAGAGGTTTCATTCCCAATATCATCAAAGTTCTAAATGATAACACAAATTCAACTTGAGGGAAAAACTAGTGGTGAACTCTATTATAAAACTCATATGAAAATTCTTTAAAATGGATTTCATCGATATATAGTGTGTGAAAAATTTTCTCATCAAGTCTCTCCATCTCATACAATCATTTCTAGGACTATTCATCCTTATACAACTAGTTGTATATAGTAACACAAAGTGAGAGTATTTGAACTGTGATGGGTAGAACATATGGTATCTCTTATATAAGTAGATATAGAGACACATGTGAATTAGTATGAGATATGGTGCACTAATCGTATAAAGCATGGAGGATTTTATCTATTCATTATTTTTCAGATATTTCCACCATCGTTTCTAAGGATGTTAGATCAATTTTTTTAAACCCCCCCCCCATTTTCACTTTTATTGTTATATAGTAGTGGGAAGAGTGGTTGGACTGAATGTTTTATTACCAATATATCCTTTCCAATTTGAAAGAGAAATGGTAGGTGGTTTTTTTGTAAATATTATGTGAGGGACAAAAAATCTATTAATGGTGTTAGACATCCTCAAATTTATGATATCCTTTTTTTCACCATCCTTGAGGGATATGGCCTTGGATTATTTAGATGATGATTTAGTATATTTGATTATATAATTATACTTTTTGGATATTTCTAGGAGATATAGACCCAAGATATATATTTCCTAGATGGTGATCTGTCAAGATTATTTGGTAGTATGTATTAGCTCTTGGGGTTGACGGATGAAATTGGCATGTATCTGGAAGGCATTGAATCTCCTGGTGAACTCTAAAATTTTTCATAATTGATATCCAAATTTATCCAAGGTTATTTATTAAGTGGAGTGTTTGTTTCCTTAATGATGATAATCATAGGTTCCAATGTAGAATTCATTTATAATAGTTAAGATCTCTCATCGTTCAATCTATATGAGGAGGACTCTATTAAAGACTCATTCATAGAGGAATTTCAAAGAATTCAGACCATTATAGATGGTTGTAGTACCTTTGGATTTGTTAATGAAGTTATTATTGTTTTGTATTTTTTCAACTTATTTGAAGAGGATATTGAGGTTGATAATGTTTTGGAGATTATTCTAGGGGGTTCAAGATGGTTATGTAGAAAATTTATTCTTACATTGATCGTTTTAAAAAAATATTGATTTTAGTTATACATTCAATAACTTGGTCATACAGATGATCATACAGTCATGTGGTCGATCCAATAATATTTGAAAAAAATGTATAATATATCATATGGTTTCTTGATCTTGGTCATGTGGTCAATTTTTTACTCATACGCTCGATCCAACACTTTATGAAGAAATGGAGAATTATTAATACAGGCTCTTGAGTTTAGTCATGTGGTTGATAAAATGGTTGTACAATCAATTAAATAGTTAGTATAGTCACTTGAACTATTCAGGTTATTGATTGGATTTAAAATATGTTCAATACATTATAATGTGTGGATGATAGGTCCTTCATGTGGTTTCTTGGTTATACCATGTGGTCGCTAGGCACATCATTTGGTCACTGAGTTACAACATGTAAATGATGTCCATTTTAAATTCAAATGTGTGTTGGATTAACATGGTTTATCTACCTCATGGTCATCCTATATATTGGAATTTTTGCAAGTGGTTATGCTAGGTGAAAATGATAATTTTTAGACTATTTGTTTTTTGAAGAAACCAATCCCAACAATGCTAAATATGATCTTTAAGGGGTAAAATCACATCATAAATGTGATCCAAGCTATTTCATGTAATATATTTAATATGGTGCTTATTTCTTATATAATTATTTGGTTCTGAGGTGTTATATTTGAAAATCTACTGGTTGAACATGAGGATGAAGTTGTTTATGAAGAATCACTAGATATTAGATCAATAATGTTTATGTGATGATGTTGTGCTATTATTCATATCAAATAATCCTTATAAGTTCACATAAGCCTCAACCCGTTTTGTGAGGAATCCTTAAGTGCATCCAGGCGACCCAAGATCAAATCCAGGAGGGGGCATAATTTTCGGGGGTATTATAGCAGTACTGTAGTAGCTACTATAGCTGGAACAATAGCATGTACTGTTTCGTACTGTAGCTGTCAATACTATTCCCTTGATTGGGCCTTCGGGCAACCAATTTGGTCCCTGAGTCCTTTAAGGCCTTCGGGCGACCAAGGTCTTCGGTTTAGTAAAGCTTTCAGGGCACCTCACGGCCTTAGGGCCACCTTAAGTGGAGATTAAAACCAGAAAACCTAAAGGAACAAGCTCCAGAAGGAGGATGATCAACGAGATTTCACCATAGAAGAAGATAAAATGTTTTCAATAATGATAGGGTATGTCACAAGCCATCAGGACAAGCCTGTGCATGCATGGGAAAGCCTAGCTGAATAGCTATGCAAAGATAGAGAGATAATATCACGATGAAGATGCTGGGGAGGAGCAGTTCCAAGTAGTTAGTCTAGGTTGTATATAATTTTTGAACATATAGGAAATGAATTCATCTAAGGCCTATGTTCCATGTAATACTTAATCATATGGTCCTTATAAGGGTTCCACCTCACCCCTTGAACGGTGGATTATCAAAAAATCAATGAAAAAATGAAGTCCTTTGGCACATTAGAGTTACTAATCACTATAAGTAGATCATTCAGTGATACTTACTAATAATTAATGCTCAATATACTAAGATATAATGTTTTATACGTAGATAAAATTATCTTGATCATGAAATTTATAAATAATAAAGAGTTCAATTTGATTCTGTGATTATGAAGACATGTGTCTTAGTGGAATTCGAAAATTCACCATTTTTGAATTTGTCTTTATATTAAGTGAGTATGGAGAATATAATGGAATTATTTTTCATTTATATGGTCGTAAATAAGAATAGTAGAAGTTTTATTTCACTATAGACATGTAATTATCAATGTTGATGAATATTTTGGAGATTGTGGTTCATGTTTGAGAGCCTAACTAAATGATGAAATGATGAAGATTGTGTTATGTGATTATATTTGTATATGGTTCTAGAAAGCTAATCTAGAAAATTTATTACTAGAATTACATTAATTCCTGTAAATTTTTATAGCCCTAATATTGAGATTTTAGGAAGAAATAAGTTAGTGACCTTAAAATACATTACAAAAAATAGAAAACAATCTCTGAGAAAAAATCAGTAATCTTAAGATAAAGTTTACTGATCATTATCATTAAATGATTAAGATCATGAATTTAGTAAAATTATCTAATAGTGAGAATAATTTTTACGTAGGGTCTTCATAAAGAAAATGGTGGTTCTAAAATATTCCAAAAGTCTTTTAAAGGGAGTTCTACTTTGATAGTGTTTTATGAAAATGGTATTTCTAATGGATCTATATTATCTTTATTTATATGAAGCTATAGTAAAACTGCATTGTTTGGTGTGAATTTAGTCAGGAATAGTGAAACTCTATTCCATCACTATAAACATGTAATCATTTTTTCTAATAGAGAATAATTCATGGTTAGGGGAGAAACCCACCATGACAAGGAGTAGGTTACTCGGGAAGGGGTCGAACATTTTAAAACTTCTCATGTTAATTACCATCTTATTTTGTATATACACAACTGAGTTTGATATGATACTTGAGTTAATAAAATCATATCTAGTTATAGGGGTAGATTTATTTAAAAATAAATTATAAAAATTGGCCTCCACTAATGTATCCCCCTTCTCAAAAGAGAAATTTTATCCAATGTACATAAAATGGTATCATAGATTTGGATCCTTTATTTTATTCATTTAAGTTATTAGAATGGACAATCTAAATTTAGTTAATAATAGGGGTGTTCCAATATTTGATTGAAATACTATTATAATTAGAATGACCTAATTTTGTGATATCTTTTATCCCTTGGAGTTGAGGTTATAGATATTGTTGTCTTTAGTTTTCCACCAATTAAAGGAAATTATCAAATGAATATGGTAGATTAAAATAAGTATATATAATGATTCAAAAATAGAAAAAAAAATTCTCATGTCCTTTTTATAAAAATTCTATATAGGAGTGATGTGACTTAAATCAGCTAAAATAATATAAGATAAGCTTGAAATTACCCTCAAAGGAGTTGTGAATATCAAGGAAGATAAATTAATAATCCATATAAAAATACTGGCGACTTCACATTGGATGAGGAATAGAACATTGATGGCTATTTCAGAAAGGGAAATGATTTTACTGGTAATATTTTCAGGTTTGGTTACAATCATAAACAGTCTATAATTGTTAAAAATATTATGATGAATTTTTGGGATAGGTTTGATCCTAATATCTCTTCTCTAGAAGATGGAGAAGATATTTCTCTAGATGAATTTACTAACATTACCACAGCTTATAAAAAATAAAAAAAATATCATTTAAGAAGAATTAAAATATGAAATGGATTTCAAGTCACGGGAAAGTTAAAAGTTAAAGTAATTGTCGACAATATAGATTCAATTTAATACATAAATGAAGGGTATGAAGGATAGGGTCAAGGAATCATTTATATTATATCAATGATAATCAAGAAGTTAAATAACTATCCCAAAAAGAAATTATCCTACAAGATTTTACAAATGAAAATTCATTGCGAAAATTTCCATTAATTGTCCTAATAAGAAGGAACCAAATTTAGAAAATCAAGGTTATGAAAAACATTACAAAAATAATTAGTCTACAATATTAAAAAAATCATCAAATATTAAAAAATCAAGAAGATTTTTTTCATAGGTAAGATAATAAATTTGATGAGTCGAGAGGTTCAAACTGACCACTCATCGAGTAGTGTGTTTGGTGATAAATTTACGAATTTCATAGCCCATGTTGAAAAATTATTTGGCACTTAAAAGTAGTGATGAAAATGATTCAGACTCAACTTTATTGGAAAATATGTTTAAGGATGAAATTGAATCATGTATTCAGAAGAATATAATTATCAATAAAGAAAGAATAAGTTAGTGAAAAATATCAATAATCTCATTAAATAAAAAATGAGTTTGAAAATAAAGAAGAACATCTTATTTATAAAATCAAAAAATTCAGGTTGAAATCTATTGAATATGCGAATATAATAAGATATCTTGAATAAAATTTTGATTTGAAGGAACAAGATCTATCTTGGACACTATTTAAGAATCTTGAATCTAAAAATGCTCTGATGAAGTTAAATTAGGATTTAAACAATTCAATTTAAGTCAAAGTTTAATCCTCTAAATCAACTGAGAGGACTTGTGTAAAATATCATGTTAAATCTGTACCTAAAAAATAAATATTTTAATTCTTTTTATGCTAAAAATGTATATTTTAACCAAAATTTGGGGAATCTCAGTCCAAGGAAAGTGTGGAAAAACTATCCTATAACTCAATATAAAAAAATAGGTACTCTAATATCTCTTTATCTCCACAAAAATAAAAATAATGTCCAAATATGTACAAAAAAGAACAAAATTTTTGATAGATATATAGGTATAATTTTTATGAACTAATAAGATTCATGTTACAAGTGTAATTATGGTTTTGTGGAGTTTTTGAGAATAAAACCTACACTTCATGGGGAAACATGTCATTATATAGAATGAGGTATGAAGTTAGCTAGAGTCATTCAAAAGAGACAAAACTGAATTTTCAGAGATGGGATGTTGTAATGTAAAAAAATTAGGCATACAAACATAAAAAATATTTTAAATTATTTAGTATATTTTTGGAATGTTTGGAAAATAGTTGCACTATATAGAAAAATTATATGATAGGATTACCTAGACAGACTATTTATACTGAGAAAATAAATCAAATTTTGAATCCAAACAAAGATATAGAATGAATTGTATATGTTTCATTGAAGGAAAGTAATAAAATAAAATAAGTCATTATTGATAATAGATTATCCTCCCACATGGTTGGTGATAGTGGTATTTTTATGAATATTTAAAATCATGAAGGTGTATTAGTTAATTCTGGTAATTATTGTTCCTTAAAAATTAAAGGTGTATGTTTAGTAGAGATTAAACATCAAAACATAGAATAAAATAAGTTTTTATATGTGGAATGGTTGAAGAATATCCTATTATGTGTTATTAAACTTTGTGATAATGTAAATGATATTAATTTCAATAATTACACTTGTTTCATTAAATGATTGATGGATGGAAGGATTGTTTCTCAAGGAGGAAGAACAAATGGAATTTTTTTGGATAGGGTATCCTAACAATTCTTATTTCATGAGTGAAAAAGATGACATTTTTTTCAATAAAATTATTGGTTATCTATTCCAAATTATTTTAAGTAAAATTTTGAAGCTTGATGTTGTGAGAGATCTTACCAAGTTAATGAGAGAACAATATTATGTGTGTGAAACATTCCAAAAGGAAAATATGACTTATAAAACTGATAAGAATATACATATTCTATTTATCAATACATTATAACCTATACAGACTAATTTATATGGACCTATTAGAAAAATTTCAATAAGGGTTGACTTATATATCCAAAAATCTATATATTATTTCGTCGAATAATATAATACTCCTTTATAAAAAAATAAAATATAGTTGATATTTTCAAATTTTTATGAAGAAAATATTAAAAAGAGTTAGGAATTCATGTTAATAAATTAATATTTGATCATAGGAATAATTTTATAAATGATAAATTTGAAATTTATCTTAGTAAAAATGTAATAAAATAGAAATTAATCAGACATTATACTCATCAACGGAATGGGGTCACAAAGAGAAAGAATATGAGTGTTGTGGAGATGGTCTGGGTAGTGCTTTCTAGAAATACAATTTATTACTATGTTTTGAGAGAGTTCATGTGTAATATTATGTATATACATAAAATATATATTTTGAGTCCTAAGAACCATATCAATCCTTATGAAATGTAGTAACCAACTATCAATTACTTTAAAGTGTTTGGAAGTCCAGGCTTTAGAAATACTAAAAATAGCATGCTCTGAATGTTTGAATAATATGCTAAATAAAGGATATTTATGAGGTACCTATCAGATGTCTGTGTATTCATTTGTTGAAAAAAAAAATGTTTACATAAGAAATTAGATATTTTGATAATAGGATTTTTTAAAACCAAATAAATTATGATCAATATTCCTGAGAAGAATATGATATTTTATATGAAAATAGAATGAATATTTTAGAGAAGCAAAGTGAAAAAAGAAATAAGATTAGAACAAGTGTTAATGTGGTTGATTTTTAATATACTGAAGATGAATAATTTTTTTTGGATAGTTAAAATAAGAAATTTTATTGGATCAAAATGTATATTTATACTGTGAACATTATTGGATAGTAAGGATCCCCTATTAAAATTAGAAGAAAGTTGATAGTAGGAAATCATATAGCACTCATATCACATGTTGAACCAAAAAATGTGGTCAAAGTTGTAGAGAATGCTAAATGGGTATAATATATTAATGATGAATTGGATTAGATTTAAAAAAAAATTAACTTGGGACCTTTTCCCAAGACCAAAACCGAATAACATCATTGGAACCAAATGGGTGTTTATAAACAAATTGAGTGAAAATATAGCAATGAAAAAGAATAGATATATGTTGGTATGTAAATAATAGACTCAAATGGAATGAATATACTTTAAAGAAACATTTCCTATATTATTATGGCTTGAAATAATTAGGATGTTTTTAGTTGTAGATACATACAGGCACTATAAAGTATATCAAATGGATGTGAACTCTATATTTTTAAATGGTGGCCTTATAGAAGAAGAATTTATTAAAAAATTCATGTTTTTATTCTTGATATTGACGGTTGTTAGGAATGTATATTGAGAAAAAAATTATGTGGCGTGAAACAAGCTTCTATAGTCTGGTAGTCAAAACTTTCTGCGTGCTTGAAGGAAATGGGTTTCACTAAATTAAAATTTGACAACATTTTGTATGTTAGAGTGTTTTCCAATGGTACATTACTTTTAATATTATATTTCAATGATATAACTTTTTATAGTGACTAATAGTACCTTATTGAGGTTTTTTATAAGAAAATTAAAGAACAATTTGATATTTCCATGTTGGAGACATTGAATTGTTTTAGGGTATTATAGATAATGAAGAAAACATATTTCAAATTTATTCACTATAAAAATATACAGAAGAGATGTTGAAAATTTTTAGAATGGAATAATAAAGATAAGTATCATCACCAATTTTATTTGGAACCAAATTTTTTAAATATAATCATAGAAACAAGGATGACTAAAAAGAATTTAGAAGACTCATTGGATGTTTTTTATGTTTGATAGCTTCAAGACCAAGCATAGCCTTTTTCGTGATACATGTGATAAATATAAATGTAATCCAATGAAGTAACACATGCTTATATAAAATAAAATAAAAATATACAAAATTTTACAATTAATTATGGTATGGAATAATATTTCAATACAGATTTGAAGCTACTTATCTACACTGGTGTAGACTAGTGAGTTGATTATATAAATAGAAACTTCATAGCTAGTGGTACTTTCTTCATTGGTGAGGTTTCTATAAGTTGGTACCATAAGAATAAATATTAAGTGACACTTTTCATAAATAAAGTAGAATATTTGGCATCCACTCATGCATGCATATGGGTATCATGTATGGTTGTATAGTTAGCAGACATGAAAGAAAAAAAATGAGAATCCATTAAGAATTATATATGAAAATCAAAGTGTAATAAATCTATCAAATAACCCTGTACAACACTCTATATCTAAAAATACCAACATCAAGTGATATTTCATTAAATAAAGATTAATAAATGAAGATATAAATATTGAATACGTTTCTACTCAAAAAAATATTTTAGACATCCTCACAAAATCCATTCTAAGAGATAGGTTCTCTAAGTTGATGTTGAAACAACATGTTCATCCCTCTCCTCTCACATAAAAAAATTGGAATTAATCCCCCGCATGGGATTTAGATTGTGTAGATAAAGGGGGATAATAAGATAAACAAATATTTTACAAATTGGAAGAGAATTATTATTAAAAATATGATAGATCATTGACTTATCATTTGAAGTTATAGATAATGTTGAATGGGGGAGTTCTTCATAAGTGATACTTAATGTATAATTTTATGGGGAGTTAATCTATGTAATTTCGATAAATTTTCATGACACCAAGGGGTAAAATTATCTTCAAAACATAACATTATCCCTTTGTGTGTTGAATTATATTTCTCATATATTACGAGTTGTAATGTGATTATTCCCATATAGCTTATGAATGTATCAATATATTTTTGTTTTAATTTGAATAAATGGAATATGTTTCCAATAAAACCAAAATGGGGATATTAAATTTCCATTGGAATTATTAATGATGTAATTATTGATTTTCATTTGTTTTAAACTTTATTGAAGATGTTTATAAGGGTGATGAACGTTTTGGAGATGATTCTAGGAGGTTCAAGACGTTTTTGAACAATTTTGTGCATACATTCATCTTTTTAAAAATTTTCTTGAGTTTAGTAATTTGGTCGATCAATTTGTTGTGTGGTTGACCAAATATTAATATGTTTTATTCATCTTTTTGTAAAAATTGAAGAATACTTCATCTGGGCACCCGATCATAGTCATGTAGTAGACCAGTTACTCATACGATTGATTCAACACTTGGTAGGCTTCATGTGGTCACTTGAGATTAGTCATATAGTTGATTATATGGTCATGTGGTCTATAGATGTGTGAGTACAGTCACTTAAACACTTCATTTAGTTGATGGTGATAATGTGAGGGAAACGTTATTAAGGGAATCATGGATCCTTCCCACCTTATTATCATTAAGGGTATAATATATACTGACATCCAGAGAATATTGAGATGATACAAGGGAATTATATATTTATATTGATGAGGAGGAATTATCTTCGGATCCTAAAAATGATGATGTTGGAGAACCATTGGTTTCATAATATTGGAGTTCATTTTTACCAAGGGCATGATTTAATATCAATATTATACCAATATTCCAAATGGTACTGTTTTTCTGATGAAAAAAATATCATGAGGACAGGGGGGAAATTGACCAGTCCTTATTCCCACCTTATTCTTCAATGTATTAGGTTTATCTAATTGAAAACCTTTATTTTTTGGTCTAAATATCAGATATACCTACCCTTGTGCAGATGCATTTGGGATTAAGATCGATTGGCAGTGGTAAAATGGTGTCATTTTATTTCATAGATTTTGGATTCTAGATTAGATCATAAGGATTATGATGAAATGATAATAAAGTGATCATATGATTCAATCCTTGAAATAAGTGTTGTTTTCCCCAGTGCATTACTAAAACTAGGGTAACTTCATTTAATATATTGTTTGAAAAAATATAGTTTTGGACTAGTTCATTAAAGAGGTTAACCTGAGTTATTTCAAGATAATTTTGGGAAGTGATTAATATAGAACTCCCTATAACCTATTTCTTCCCTTATCCCATATAGAATTTTATGAATATATATGAAAAGTTTTAGGAATTTAAGGGATCACTTTAACCATTCCGCATTCTGACAATCCCATTAAACTAAATACTTTAGGTAGTGATAGAATGATAAAGGTACTGCTACATGCATAAATATCCATGAACCTTATATAAAATCATTGAATTTTTTTTACTGGTGGATGAAAATGAATTTATAGATGGAGAAAAGTTCTTTGAACTATGTTCTAAGGTTAGCTTTTCCACAATTATTTTACTCTCCCTTATTGTATCCTAGGATTATTAGACTGGAAAGGTATTTTTCTTCCATGTTGTACCCTAATATACATAAGATCTAGATCAATATGAGATTGATACTTGAGACATTATTAATGAAAAATCATTATATATTGAAATTACCTAGATTTCTAGACACATACAGGGGTTTTATGTATCTATAAATAGCAATTTGTTTGTCCTTATATGTGAATAAACTGACTACATGATGTTAATTGGGGTCAGTGACTATATGAAAAATATCATCTATTGGGACTTCAATATTGAACTATTGAGGTCATAAAATTTCCATAATTAGTGCTTCTTATGTCTCCTATTAATGATGAAGTACATCCAAAATTGAATGCTAACCTATAATGATAAAACTGTTTCAAAATATCATACTTATAGACCATGTTCTTATGATTCCCACTAGGAGTTTGTTTCGTGGTCTGATGTTTTGAGGTTGAAACTACTTGAGAAGATGGTTTTTTCCAATGAATATAATTTTGGTTCATTTTTATTTTCTTTTTGTTAAGTTGAGTTGGTTATCCCATATTTTTAATTGGACTAGAAAATTTCACATTCTATAGTCGATATCACATTATAATTGGATCTGGTTGGGCTCTAGATGATCTAGATGTAATTTTATAATACTGTTAATCATATTAAAGAATATATCCCATAGTTTTCGAAGAATATATATCCTCAATAGAGACACTTCTGGAATTTAAGGATCCATATCAACCCCATCATCCTTTACCTCCTCATACTTTGAGAATTCTTCCCCAGTTATCAGTGGGGAACTCTGGTTCATATGAATCTTCTTAATTAGTGAATAGATTCTCTAAATGAATCCCAATGTTGGAACCATATTCTAAATACTCATTTGATGAAAATTTTGTTTGAAGGGGTAGTTCACATCCTCCCAGTGATGGGGGTACGAAGTCCTAAAGAGCCTGAATTGTCTTAGGCAATAACAGAGGTTATTTCTCCCATTACTTATTCTTTCGGTGCCAATTATTACAATTCATAAAATACTGAAATACTGAAGAATATTGTTTGATTTTTAAAAAGGGAACAGGTGTCTCAACTAGTTGGTTCAGTTGCTCGATGAGGTTAATGTAACAACCATGACTCTAGTAACTCGAAGTCATTGTCTTCATTATTACATTGGCATTGTATACAATGGAACACATCTCCAAGGATTGATCAGTTTAGTAGTATTAAAGAACAATATACAAATATAATTCCCATTTTTCATTGAAAATAATACATAATACATAATATAATAAAATTATCATCATCCTTAAACCTCATTAAAATATTTCCTCTTTATATCCTAGGGAAAGGAAACAAAATACAGATGAGCAGAAATTATTTTTATGGGTTACATAAAATGGAATATATCTTGAGTAAATAATGAATAATAAATATGAAAAGGTAAATAACTAAACATGAATTCCATTTAATTAATAACTTAATAATTCCATTTAATAAATTTCACAGATATTATCAATATGCAAAGGTAAATAACTTAATACATATGTCATTTAATCAGTAAACTGAGAATTAAATGAGTCTACAGATATTATCAATGCAAAAATATAATGAATAATAATAATAAATAAATTATAAATAAATTAAATGATTAATTGTTATATTTCATGATCTTATACGTCATTATACAACTACAGTTAAGATCTTTTGACATTATAGTTTAAAACTAAGGGTAAAAACCCATTTAATTTGGCCAGCTGATTTTTCTTGTCAATTTTTTCGATGAATTTATGGGTTATATAATTCTCATCCCCACCAATAAAATTTAATGTACAATTCATTACTCATATTTTGATTGATTTATTTAAATTATGATTAATATTTCATATAAAAAAATATTCATAATGAGTAAAGAATATGAAATAAAAAAATTTCTCCAGTTAATCAAATAATATTAAAAGTAAACATCATATGCTAGAATGTTATAAGGTTTAAGAAATAATAATATCCATGATAATTAATGGTTGTTTAATTTCAATTCAGTGTTCAATGATCATAATAATGTGAATGTTTCATGAGAAAGTAAATAACTAAAAAGTAAATGAAAGATGACTTTCAAGTCATTATATTTTTATGAATTGTGGTAAAATAAAGTCTTTTGGAAAATGGAAGGAAATATAACCAAAAATATAAATAAAATAATATTTTCTTTTAAATAATCGTCTTCAAAAAATAATCTGATTTGAATCATAAATCATCATCAATAATTATATATTCATGTTATATACCTCAAAGGGGCAATATATACACCACATTAAAATAAATCGGTGTATAAGATATATGTAAATCATCTATAGAATGATATTAATGTTATAGATATCATATTTAATCATTATATTCATGTTTATAATCATTATTTAATGTTGTACATGTAAAATTAATCACATCACTTTGTGGAGATAGAAGGTCATACGTAGACACGAGCGAGGATATCATTCCATTAACGAGGGAAAGGGCAAGGAATTGAATGATATATTAATTTTAAAAAATTTATATCATGTCATATTTATCATATATATTCATTATATTTATATATATGACCCTTAATTTAATGTGTAAGTGAAAAATGATCCACATTTCTTCTTGAGGTGTTAGTCCGACATACACACGAGCGACATTATTGTATTTTAAACGGAATGGAATGTAAGAAGGTATATGTGATATTATAATTATATAAGTATTATTATATAATAAATATTATATATATATATATATATATATTATATTTACCATTATATAAAACCATGATAACTATTGATAGAAAATGAGTTACATCGGTTCGTAAGGCAGCAGTCTGTTATAAGCATGATCGATGATTTTTGTTTCATATTTGATAAAAGAGGATAAAGATCTATGTTATTAAATTAACATAATAACATCTCATTATATGTTATATAATTTTTTATTATATTTTAAGTTTTAATATATAATTTATGGTGATAATATAAAAAATAAAAAATAAAGAGTTTCATTAAGATGATTACCTTCTCTTAGAGAAACCTCCTTTAGATCTCCTATTAAGGACATTAGGTTTAGTCTGTTTGAAGAAAAAAATTTATAATGTGAATAAGGATTTTTGGGAGATATTTTTTTAGGTTTTCATCAAACCAATGGTCTTGTTTTGTGTGAATAAGTGAGGGGATTGAGTTCCCTTTTATAATTGAAGAGGAGTGGCATTTTTGTAAATACCCAAAACAATTCAATAATGGGAAGTCACTCTCCCACCAAGTGACCCGAAAATTGATAAATAATGGATTAATATGAAGGAAATTTTGTTACACTCCTCCACCACATAATAATAAACATTCTTTAAACATTTTTTTCCTTTATTTTCTATGTTTACTTACTTTTACCATTTTAGTTTTCACAACATAAACTAGTTTTTTAACCTAGGTAATTTATCCATTAAGCATAAAATAAAATGACCCTTATTATATAATTTCGACCCAATTATTATAAATATTAAATAAAATTTATAAAATAAAAACTCTTTGTTTTTGGGAAATTAATTTTAATACAAGCGTATGTAACACACAAAACCTCATTTCAACCTTAACCATAATAATTAATTTGTTACTGTTTTTGCTAATCATTATGATAATGAATTAAGTTAAACTTATTGACTAATATTAATTAAAATAATTAAAAATATGGAATTAATTTTACTTAATTCAATTTACATAAGTTTAAAATTTTATTTTAATGATAAAACCTCAAATCATGTTGACAAATTGTCTTTCAAGAAATGCATTTTTCACGTATAAGGTGATCTTCTATTAACTGTATAACTAGTAATAATAATTATATGGTTTTATATTTATACATTAGGATATATAATATATATATTTAAATCAAATTATTCATCATTAAATATTATTATAATTAATTGAAATGTGCAAACATTATGCCTCTTTAAACAAAGGAATGTTTCTGAAAAATAATGAGTTGTTTGAAAAATATCCCTTTTAACTCAAAATATTCTAAAATTTATTTATATAAAATTGATATTTAATAAATTTTTAATTAAAAATATTATAATAAAATATTATAATTATTGGAGGAATTTCTAAATACGAAATTTTTTATTATTCGTAAAATCATATTTTGAGAGGAAATTTCTAAAAAATTATTCTAGGCTTCTTTTTACCAAGTATGTTCAAAATTGATATTCATCCTATAAAATTAGAATTTTTGTGATGTGAAATATTAAAATGTGAATTTAATTATATTTTTAGTTTACTATATTTTTTATTTACTATAATTGAGTCATGGGTATTGCAAGCTATGAAAGAGATATAATTTATTTAAAAGAAAAAATATTATAAAGTCCCAGGGTGTTAATTATTCCCTCTTACAAAAAAATACTCAAAATTTCATGGATATTATCTTATAAAAAATGTGTTTATTTATTCTTCATAATATATGTTTTTTCCCACATTTCATCTTCCATTTTATGATTCCTCTAAATTTATTTTACAAATCAATTCATCGGATTCCTCAATTCTTGCTCTCTTGTATTAAGAATCTCGATGGGATCTTCATAGTAAGCTATATCATGTTCCAATTATATCTCTTTAGAGGTGATTAAATTAATTAGTTCTGGGTGTAATTCCTTAACAATAATATATGTATAACATATGGTAATTTGGAAATATATGGTGGCATTTCAAATTGATAATCCCCAACATTAATTATTTCTAGAATTTCAAAGGGTCTGATGTACTTGGGGATCAAAATTCCATTTTTACCAAACCTTATGACACCCTTACGGGTTGTATTATGAAATATATTTCTATTTAATACTTCATATAGAACCATTTTAATATTTTAATGGAATATATTGTTATATTAAAACACTATCATGGGTAAATAGTGATCCCACGTACCTTGAATTTCCAGTGAGAGTGACCTCAAAAATATCTTTAAATGGGTGAATAGATCTTTTGAAATGTCCATCAGTTTGATGATGGTAGGTGGTGCCCAAATGAATCTAAGTATAATGATACATTTTAATACTCTTCCATAATTTGTTTTTAAAATGGATACAATGATCAGACATAATCAAAACAGGTGATCCACAAATTCTTAAAATGTCATTAATGTAGAACCTTATGAGGCATTAAAGAAGGAAATATTCTATTATTCAAATAATGTGTGTATAGTTTGATTATTTGTTATGGTGAACAATAATAAATCATATAGTTTTATTCTTCATTGGTTTCTTTGGTAAACCATGGAAAACTTCTATAGTAATTTCATCCCATTTCCACATAGGAATAACTAGAGGTTTCATGAATACTCTAGGGTGGAATATCTCAACCTTTTATTATTGAAAAACCAAACATAAGGACACATGATCAGAAATTTCTTGGTTCATGTTATCCAACCAAAAATATTCCTTCAAATATCTATAAATCATGGTGCTACCGGGGTGTATAGGGAAATTTTAAACTATGACTGCTATATAATAATTACATTTTTAGGTAGGTTATATATGGAACACATAATATATTTCTATATTTTAGAACACCATCCTTATAAATAAAGTCTGTCAATTTCCCATAATCAACAACTTTAATTTTCTTCTAAAATTATCATCATTAGATTAATAAATTTTTATCTTTTCTTGTAAAGACAGTTTTACAAAAATTGAAAAAGGATTAATGTCTTGCATTTTTTAATAATTATCATGTCTATATTTACTATATCCTTGGACATGGGATCCCTAAAAATCCTCATTTATTTATCAATCCATGATCCTCCACACTTAAATCATTGGATACCTTATTTTCCTTCCCTAGGTGGTTGTGTATTGAGTAATCAAAATCCTATAGTAGGTCGAGTCATCAAATTTTCCTCATATTGAGGTATTTATATGAAAATATGTACTTTAGGATTTTATGATATGTGTATATCTCACATATTTCTCTATAGAGCTAATTTATCATATATTCAGTGAAAATATTGAAGTTGCCAACTCAATTTCATGGGTCGGGGAGATTTTTTCATGATTCTTTAACAACCTTGATGTATATTAAATAACATTATCATTTTTCTTAAAGAAACAACCATGTACCTTCCTCAATGCATAAATATATATCACAAACCCATCATTTCTTAATGCTAGAATCAAAATTATAGTTTTAACCAATATCATTTTTAATTCTTCAAAAAATTCATCATATTACTTTTTCCATGTGAACATAACCCCTTTACATTTAAGCCTAGTTAATGGGTTATCCAATCAAGACAAATTCTAGATGAATAGTCGATAATAACCTTCCAAACCAATGAAACAATATTCCTAATTTATTTTTTCTAATGTAGTCCATTATTTTATTATATTTTACTTTTCATGATCAACTAATATTCCATCTTTGGAGACAATATGGCCAAGAATAGAAACTTATCAAATCTAGAAATAATACTTCCTATATTTTACATATAATATTTATTTTCTAAGAGTCTCAAGAATGAACTAAAAGTGATTATTATGGTCCTCATATATTTTAGAATACACCATGATTTCATCAATAACGTCCAAAAATGTATTAATATATTCTTTAAACACTCTATTCATTAGATCCATAAAAATAGAATGTGCATTATTCAATCCAAATAGAATTAGGTAAACATGTAATGTCTTTACCTTGTTAAATATGTTGTCTTAGGGATATATTCATTCTTTACTAATAATTTATGATACCTATAAAAAAGTTCAATTTTGAAAAATATTGATCTCTATGAAGTTGAATGAATAATTCATCTATGTGGGGAAAATGAAATTTATTCATTATCATAATATTATTAATTTTCTATAACTAATTAACAGACTCATGGATACAAATTTCTTTTTAATAAAGAGAAAATGGGATCCCCTTGGTAAAACAATAGGTTGAATAAATACCTTATTAAACAACTCCTCTATTTGTTTATTCAACTCAAGTAATTGTATAGTTTCAATCATATTGGGAATCTTTTATATTGGTCTGGTGTTAGGGATTGAATCAATGGAAAACTCAACTACATTCTCAGGTGGATGTCCAAGTAATTTCTTATGTATTATATCAATATATTCATGTACAATCAGAACATCCTCAATTGTAATATTACATTCTCCATTTACAGATTTTGTTTTCACTTATTCCCAAAGAATATCATTTATAAGATATAATATGGGTGGATCTATACATGACTCATATGATGAAGTATCGTCTCTAAAGATAATAAATTTTACATCTTCTTCATGGAACATTATTTTATTCTCCTTGTAATACATATTTTCATCATATTTTAAAATCCAATTCGTACCAAGATTTATATCTAAGTTAAACATAGGTAGGATAATAAGGTTATCAAATATACTACGTTTATGAGTATTAATGGGGACTACTAAAACATCCTTATTATTGTGAGTCTTCTACTATGAATTTTGACTGAAAATTTCTTTTTTAACATGATAGGGAAATATATAATTTTCTTAGTAAACATAATATATATAAAAGAGTAAAAATATACAGAAACAAATAAAGCATTGGGTAAATTCGAGACAATGATTAAAGTACCTGACACTACATCATTGGTTACATTCACCAAAACTATAGTGATAATGTATTCCTGGATTTCTACTCTTGGCCTCTTGTATGGTAGATTCCCTTGACACTTCAGACATTAGTTTTAATAATTCTACAATTCAATGTAGTTTAAAAATTTGATAGCAGTGTTTTATTTCATCTTTTTCATTATTTCACCTTATAAACCTTATCTCCACACATATAAAAAAATACCATACCCTTCAAGAGTTTCCTAAGATGATTCATGCCACAGATTTCACAAGGTAAAAATTTTGTGGTTCTCTTATTCTTCTTAGATGAATTCACTTTTCCTTACTGCTGAATTGACTTTATGTTTTCTTAATTCCCATTAAATAAATAGGATCTAGAAAATTTCTTCACTATTTTTATGGAATATAAATATATTTCATCATATGACAAAATTTTTTTTGATACCAATTCCATATATATGTTTGGATTTATCCCTTCCATGAAATGGTAAATCTTGTGATATATATTGCATATGTAATTTTTATCATACCCATATAGTCTATCAAATTTATTCGCATTCACCATAACACTTTCTTATTCATTTTTATTTAATCTAAGGAACTTTATTTTCATTTCTGTTCATTTATTATGTGGGAAATAGTTTTTAGTAAAATTTTATTTAAAATACCTCCATTCCATGTGTTCAATTTCATCTTCCCACATAGTATTTTGAATCAATAACCACTTTTGATTACAATATCCTTTGATAAAATACACTATAAGTGTAACATTTTCTTTTTCATCACTTCCCAAGGCTAGGAATATATTCTCAAGGGGCATAATTCATTTCCCAACTACAATTTGATAAATAGTCCCACTAAATGAAAGAGGATTCTATTGCATAAAGTGATATAACATAGTAGAATCATGCATTAGAATAATAGGTTTCTCCATTTAGTAAATGATTTTTTTTCGTAACTTGATTAAGCTACCCTAGTATAACCATGATCTTCTTAGTTCTTCTACCAATTTCACTGGCTTTCTCGAAAGGTAAATATCTACATTTTCCATTACTATTAAAACCCTTTTTTCATCTAATAACAATTTCTAAACAATGTAATATACTAGATTATCTCATAAGATTATGAATTTTAAATCATAATGTAGAATTCTAAATATGGTGTAACACTAACCATAAATTGAAAATTTCTGAATTTTTAATCTTGGAATCATAATCATGTATTATTTGGGAATAATATCATATATTTTATACTAGTTCATAAACTAAATTTATATTAACCAAAGTATATCCTCAAAGGGTGTCAAACTAGGTGCACAGTAAGTCCTATTTTCATGTACCAGGTAACTCTCAAGTCAATATTAACTTTCATTTTTCAGAGTTATTACCCCTAAGTATATCTATGATAGAACCATGTCCACTTACAGTATCTATTGGGGAATTTATTTCTTAGAAAACCACATAATCTATTCCATACCAAAACATTCATGATATTTTCCTACAATTAAACATATCCTCAATGTCTATCATAGGGTTATATACCCTGCTCGATATTTTACCAAATCTAGTTCCAAAGATTTTTAATAAACATGCCTCTGATACCAACTGTAATGAAGTCAACTCCAATAACGTAGAATCAATTTCTACTATATTACATTGGTACTATATAAAAGGAATCACAAAGAAAATTACAATCATTTTAGTAGTATTGATGAACCAGATACATATATGATTCTCAGTAATCATTGGAAATAAAACATATTACATGAAAAATAAAATTATCTATATCCTTTAATGTCATTCAAATATTTCTTCTTCATATCCTAGGGAAATTTAAAAAAATAAGGTTAATATCAAATTCTCATTAAGGGTTACATGAAGTAGAAGTTGTCATGATTAAATAAAGAATAATAAATATAGAAAGGTAAGTAACTAAAAAAACATGTCATTTAATCAATAACTTGTTCATGAAATAAGGAATAATCAATATTTTAAGGTAAATAACAAAACCCACATTCCATTTTATCAACAAAATGATAATTAAATACATTTATATATAATATCAATCCAAACATCTCATGGATAACAATAATAACTTAATTCTCAATTAAGTAAATGCTTAACTATTGGATTTTGGGATCTCATGCATCATGATACCTCTAATGTCAAGTCATTTCACAAGATGGTTTAAAACTATTGGTAAAAAACCATTTAATTTGGTTGACTAATTTGTCACATGATACCTTTTGAAGCATCGAGGGTCTATATAATTTTGTTCCTCATCCATCACTGCATGTCAAGAACATTACTCATATATCAAATGATATATTTAATTCATGAACTGTATTCATTATCAAAAAAATATTCATATTGATTGACAATATGAATTTATAAATATTTCCCTAGTTAATAAAAATAATTTTCAATGTAAACACCATATGTAGGAATGTTATACGATGTAAAAAATATGTATATCAATGATAAATAATAGATATTTAATTAAAATTCAATCTATAATGATTAAAATAAAGTGAATGTTTCAATATAAATTAAATAACATAAAAAAACATTAAAAAAAACATTAAATTCATTATAATTATAGGTTTTGAGGTAAAATTAAATCATTTGGAAAATTGAAGAAGATATAATTGATGGAAAGAGAAATAAGACCCACTTTTCTTTTAAACATACCACTTGAAATGATGACATGAATTATATTTTAAATAATCATTAATAAGTATATATTCATGAAAAATACCTGAAATTGGTAGTATATACATCCTATAAAAATAAATGGGTTCATAATTTCAAATAATTCCCAATAGAGTGAAAATTGAGATGAAATCCCTTACCTCATGCTTCCCTTTAGTGGGAAATGATTTAAAATCTTGTATAATGGTTTTAATAATGTTATTAATTTATACTAGAAACATATTCATATTTATAAAATCATATATTATCCTCTTATAACATTTTACCACCTATTTTTTAATAATATTTCATTGTTATCATTGTTTTGGGTGTTAATTGACTTATTTTCTCATGTGTGTTTCCTTGTAAATGTTTTGATTATTGTACATATGATATAAATCCCTCAAATACCAAATAATATTAACGTTTTTAATATTATATTTTCTCATTATATTCATTTTAATAACCATTCTTGAAGGATGGACATGGAGAATGGATCGCATCACTTTGTGGAGATGGTAGGTCGTAGGTACACATGAGCGACTATATCATTCCATTAACAGGTGAAAGGGTAATGAAGTATGTAAGGAACCGACCCTAGTTGCACAAATCTGGTGACATATTTGATTAAATTATCATACAAACAAGATATAAGCATTATAATGGACTAGGTAGTTTAGTATTATTGGAAACAAGATTCATACATAAGGTAAACATTACAACTTGAAAAGAAATACATCATAGAAACTCCTTTGAAAACATATTTAACTCATATGTTATTTTAGTATGTCATTCATAACATTAATCATGTCCTAAGAAAATTAAACATAAAAAATGGGTGATCTCAATTTCTCAGTAAGGGTATGCTATACAGCGGAAGTTAACATAAACGTTAGACATGGTGAATAATTGAAAACTCATGCCTCTAAAAATAAACATGAACATAATATGGCATAAAATTGAGCTGAATAAATATTTCCATAACAGAAAATAATCATAGGTATTCTACTAGTAAAAAAACCACACAAACCATCAATACTATTTTCATAATTAGGGAATGAATAATGCGGGGCAACATAACCACATTGTCAAGGACTCATGCCAAGACCATAAATATTATTTTTGTCAAGGCCTTTTTCCATGACCGTAGTTTATCACATTATACATACTAATGCACTGAGGGGATATATAGGGCCACATCCGACACTTAATATGTCCAGGGAATTCATCATATGAATGGGGATAATCATAAACAACATATACATTCATATTGAAATAAATATATGAAATGCAAATAACTTTCCCTGAACATTAAGCATAAACACTAACCATTAAGAATAAATTATGGAATTGATTTATGATAGAACATCCAAATCCAAATTAATAATAAACCATTAAACTAAATATGGTAGATGATAACATGGAATAATAATCCTAATATCAAATAAGAATCAACCAGAGTATTAAAATAGATGAAGATACTCGTATAAAATCTTCGATTAAATCATGACATAAATAATATTTTACTTTGAAAAGAAGAGTTCTTCTACAAAAAATGTTTCTATAAAACTAGAAGTTAAGTAAGATAGTATTTTCATAATAAAATGAGTTATTTTATAAATATAATGTTTTCCAAAAACAGATTATAAATTTACCTTTAAAGTATGTTAGAATTAGAGAAATTCCCTTGGATCGGGCTTGTATTTCGAAACAAATTTTAAAGTTCCTTTTAGAATGTGTAACTATATACAAAATAAGGAGGGGTTATAGTTGGTAAAAATATATATAGCAGTAAAATATATTTTATGATGATTAAATAATAATATAACATAATTTCATTCAGGTAATTAGATAATAATAGTAACCCTAACGAAAATGGATGGTCCGGTGGAAAAACCATTACCATAATTCTGAACGTGTTCTTCTCTTGAACTTAAACTCCTAGAAAATGAAATTATACTTATTAATAACCTATTTAAAAACATGTTAATCATGTATATAGTTTAGCATTATTATTTTTAGTTCATTTACTACCTAATTGATAAATTATTATATTGAATTTCATTGTTCCGCAGTGTTCGTTTTTTTATTTTCGAAATTGGTTCACTTGTTCTTAAGTAATGGAGATCATGTGGAATGGATGTAAATCCCCAGAATTGAATTAGAATATTATTTATGATCATCAATAGGTTTTAGAGGTCATTTATATAACTTGGTTACATGGTATGAGGATGAATTATTATATTCAACATTAATGGTAACTATTTCGTTTAATTTGTGGGTTTTGATTACAATGAACTCATTTTTCTTTATAACTTAATACCATTTGTACAAAGGTATTATGGAAACATAAATAGGGTTTACTAAATATATAATAATCTGGTTAAACCATAAAATTAATGGTTTCATGACCATAATTTAGAATGATAACAGAAATCGAAAGCCCATCATCCTAGAATATGGTAAATTGACACATCTTGGATGGTGTCCTTGCAACTAGTATAAAAGATGGTAAAAGGAAGAGATGATGATAAATTATTCAACTATCATTAAAAAATTCCGGTACATGTATGGTGCTATATTCATCACAACATTTTGATAATGAGATGAAATAATATAAAAAGAAAACAAATGAACTTGAAAGGAAGGACAAAGAATTAATAAAAGATGAATTTACCTCTAGAACCAAACTTTCTTGAGAGCCTCCTTAAGGGACAGGTTTTTGTATTTTTATGATAGCATGTCTTGATGGCCATGGGACTGGAGGTTGGGAGGATATTTGGATAGAATTTGGAGAAGGAGAAAGGCTTGAAAAGAGTGAAGAGAAGGGGGAGTGAGTGGGGGTTTTATAGAGGTGGAGAGGAGAGTTTTCATAATTTTTTAATTATTAGTTTATAAATTTCCCTCAAGGCCAGAAATATTGGTGATTCCATGATCAATAATAGTAATAAATTCATGTGATTTTGAAACAAATGGGATTCCATCACTTTTGCTGTCATGAATATTGTATTTAACTGATAATTTGTATATACGGTATTTTACCGTATTTCACTATTCAACAAAAAATGCGGTTATTCATAAAAATTCCAAAAATTTACCTCAACCATTATTTGAAATATAGAATCCGAAAATGAATTTCATTTTTCAAAAATAATTTTATAAATATCATTAATTTAATATTTAATTAAAATTAAAATTTATTCTAAAAACAATAGTTTTAAAACATTTATTTACTTATTCCAAAGATTAGGTATATCATACTGCCACTTGAATATTATTTATATACTATCACATTTCTGGTTATTATTCATTAGGATATGTTACTATTCATAAGGGTAGGTTAATATTCATAAAAAATTAATTTTTCCTCATCAAACTCCAAATAACATTCTGATCGCAACCATATATGTCAGATATTCGAAATTCACATCACAGAAGTGACAGAATTATGTTTTAAGGGTAACACAGAACATAATATTTAATTATTACATATTTATAAGAAATTGATTTCCATTGAAAAATATTGGGTCATTACATTCTCCCCTCCTTACAAAAATTTCATCCTCAAAATTTACAAAATGTTACCTAAAAAGATTCGGGTGTGTCTTCAACATAAGCTCCTCAGGCTCCCATGTTACCTCTTCCATATTATGGTTCCTCCAGGGAACCTTCACCAGAAGAGTCATTTGATTTCTCTATACTTGTTATTTGGTATTAATAATCTTTATAGGCTCTTCATAATAAGATAGATCAGGCTCCAGTTCTATTTCATCATAGGGGAGTACATGTGTTGGTTCTAGCATGTATTTCCTTAACATTGACACATGGAAGTCATTGTGAATTTGGATATACATGGAGGTATTATCAAACAGTAAGCTATGGCTCCAATTCGATCCAAATTTTAAAAAGGTCCAATGTACCTAGGACATAATTTTCCCTTATTATCGAATCGTATAATACCCTTTCATGGAGATACCTTTAAGAAAACATGATCTCCTAAATCAAATTCCAAATCCTTCTATTAGTTATTAGCATAGATATTTTACCTACTTCAATCTATTTTTATATGGTTTGGGATAAATTTCACCTTTTAGGTTGTTTCTTCAACATGTTCTGGGCCTGTGATTTTTTATTTCGCCAACATCATCCCAAAAAGTTGGTGTATGACATCTCCTTCCAAATAACATTTCATATGGTGCCATATGAATACATGGATGGAAGCTATTGTTATGGAAACATTATAATACAGGTAAATACTAATACTACATGCCTTTAAAGTCTGGTGAACAATACCTCAACATGTCTTCCTAAGTTTTAATAGCCTGTTCTGATTGTCCATAAGTTTGTGGGTGGTAGCCAGTGCTCAATTGAAGATCAGTATCTAGGGCCTTCTGATGACTTTTCCAGAACTGTCATGAAAAATGGGGGTCATGATTAGAAACAATTTATAAGGGTGCACCATGTTGTCTTACAACTTCATTTATATATAATATTACTAAATTTTCAAGTGGTAATTCTTCACTTACAGTAAGAAAATGTGCTGATTTTGTAAGACAGTCTACAATGACCCATATCACATCATTCTTTCCGGGAATATTTAGTAGCCCCATGACAAATTTCATCATAATATAATCCCATTTACCCATGGAAATTGGAATGGGTTGCATGAATCCTCTAGGACATTTTCTTCCAGCCTTCACCTATTGACAAATGAAACATCTCAACACATAATCAACAATCTCACTCTTTATGTTTTCCCACCAAAAAATGCACCATTAAATCTGTATACATCTTTTAGATAACATGGTGTATAGAGAAATTAGAGTTATGAGTATCATCCAATAGTTCCTTATTTTTATCAAGAATATCATGAACATAGAGCCTCTTTCTAAATTTCAAAATTCCACCTTTATATGTGAAGTCCACCAACTTCCCATCATTTACAACTTTAATTTTCTTTTGAAACTACTCATATTCAGCTTGATAAATTTTTATCCTTTCCAGTAAAGAAGGTTTGAAAACCATATGGAAAATTATTGATGTGTTACTTTCCTTGATAATTCCCATAACCATCTTTACTAGATCCACGAACAAAAAATCCCTTTCAACTCTCATCTTGTTCATAACTCCATGATCCTTTCTACTCAAATCATCTTCATCTTTATTTTCCTTCCCCGAGTGGTAGTGTATTGTGAAATCATAATGTTTGAGTACCTCAATCAATCTCCTTTGTCTCATGTTGATTTCATTCTGTGATAATATATATAATAAACTCTTATGATCTGTTTATATCTCACATTTCTCGACATAGAGGTTATGTATCCAAATATTTAAAGAAATGATTACAATTTCAAACTCATTATCATGAGTTTGATAGTTTTGTTCACGAATTTTTATCTTCCTAGATGCATTGGCAATCACTCAGTCATTCTATAAACGGATTCAACCAAGTCCTATCTTTGATGCATCATTATAGATAACTAACCCATCATTCCCCGATGGTAGGGTTAGGATCAGAGAATTAAATAACCTCATCTTTAATTCATCAAAAAACTATTCACATCTCATGGTACATACAAACATAACCCCTTCTTATGTGATCTTGGTCATTCAGTTGGTAAACAAGAAAAGTTCAGAACGAAATACTGATAATAACAAGCTAAAACAATAAAACGATATACCTCAGTTACGTTTGTTGGAGTATTTCATTCTCTCACGGTCTTTTTCTTCCCATGATCTATAGATATTTCATACTTAGAGACTATGTGGGCCTGAAAAGAAACTTATTGGATCCAAAAATCACACTTTCTAAACTTCCCATATAATTTATTTCTTCTAAGTGTCTTCAAAATAGTGCGCAAGTGATTTTCATGATCCTTATGAATTGTTTTGTATACCAGGATATCATCAACAAAAACCACAACAAATTAATCAATATATTCCTTGAAAAATATATTCATCATATCCAGGAAAAAATATTGTGCATTAGTAAATCCAAAAGGCATTACTGTAAACTCATAATCCACGTACCTGGTTCGTAATGCTGTTTTTGGAATGTCTTCCTTGCTCACAAGAAACTGATGATATCCAGATTGAAGATCAGTCTTTAAAAAATATTGGTCTCCATGAAATTGATCAAACTAATCATCAATTTGGGGCAGAGGGAACTTATTAATTGTTTTAATATCATTTATTTCTCTATAATCAATGCACAACCTCACAGATCCATATTTCATCTTGACAAAGAGGACAGGGGATCCCCATGGAAAAACACTGGGTCGAATAAATCATTTATCACTCAATTCCTCTGGTTTTTTCTTTAGTAAAACTAACTCCACATTTTCTATTATATAAGGGGTCTTTGATATGGGCCTTGAACCCAGAATTAAGTCAATGTAAAAATCAATTTCCCACTCTGGAGGATGTCTAGGTAAATCCTATGTAAATACTTCAACATATTCTTATACAATAGGAAAATACTATATATTTACATTCATCTACTCACCCATATTTATTTCATTCCCTTCCTCCCCAATAATTGAATTCAGTAGAGCTACTAGGGGTGGATCTAGGTGAGAATCAAATGGCAAGATTTCTTCTTTAAAAAATTGGATTCTATACTGTTCTCAAATACTATAACTTTCTTCTTCTTTCAATAGATCATTTCATTATAATTTGATATCCAATTCATATCAAGAATTATTTCATAGTCAACCATTGGTATGATGAAAAGAATAGAAATTAAATCATGTTTATGTGTCATGAGGGGGACTATTCGACATTCCTCTGTTGCAATGATACATCAACTAGGGGTTTTGACTAATAACTCATTTATTAAATCAAATTAGACATATATAATTTTCTTTGAAAAATGGGAAGATATAAATGAATGAAATGATCTAGAATCAAATATTGTACTGGCTTTGTTGGATGAAATGATCAATGTACCTGCCACCACTTTGTTAGGAACTCCAACCACTGCGATTGTGACCATATAAGTTTGGCCTTGGTCCCTTGGCCTTCTTTGGGGAACATTTTCCTAATGCTTAGGAAATTCATGTGCATAATGTCCCATCTCCCTAAAATTGTTTCACAGAACTTTGGTAGCTTCTTTCCTACCCTTAAAATCCCGAGATATGTGGCCTTTTTATCCACACTTGTAACAGAATACCATTCCTTACAAGCAAGTGCCAGGGTGTTTTTTTCTCATGATTACTACAGGATGGAAATTAAACTCTTACCTTCTTTTCTATTTCCTTACTTTATGTCTCATATTTTTTAGTAGCACTTTTATTCTATTTATTTCCCATAAATTCATAAGAGATAGATAATTCCTTTTCATTCTTGATAGCACATGAAACTATATCTTTATATGATGACAAATTCTAGGAGACTAGAGACCATTCGAGGAATAGTTTCAAACCATCAAAGAAAAAATTATATTTTCTCCTTGGATTATGTATGTAGTCCGCAATATGCCTTGGATGCCTTGTAAAGTTGGCTTCATTATTGGCAACATTTTCATCCTCCTTCTTCCTCAGATTCAAGAATTTCCTCTCCATATCTACTCGTTGTTTACAAGGGAAATATTTATCTAAGAATGTTTCCTTAAAATCCCTCCATTCCATATATTCTATTTCTTCCTCCTCCTTTGTGTTTTGGATTAATGACCACCATTGATCCTCATCTCCTATTAGATGAGTAACTTCCATGACAACTTTATCTCTTTCGTTACATCCCAAAGTGAGAAATATCTTCTCTACGAAACTTTTCCACTGCTCTTCTACAAATGGGTTTATAGTCCCATTGAATTATGGGGGTTTTTGTCGCATAAAGAGATCTAACATAGCTCCTCCATATGGTGGATCAAGATGCTCCATATGGGTAAGGTTATTATTCATATCATGAGTATGTTGTCCCAGTGTATTTAAAACTTTCTCAGCACCAGTCACAACACCAGAGCCAACATCATTATCTTTCATCGGTGGAAAATCCTTAAAGGGGACTTGCGCATTCATGTGGTATCCATTCTTTACGATATTCACCATTTCTAAATAATGTCTTACACAATATTAGGGTACGAATCATAATTTATAACCTCAATGTAGAAAAATACTTAGCATAAATCGAATTTCTACACATAGTTAATTTCTAAACAAATAACGTGGTATCATTAAAGATATATTTAAATTTAAATCCTTCATAATGGCTTTTAATGAAAATGGTAATTATCCTAAGAACATCCCCTAGGAGTGTCATAACCAAAATTGCGTAAAGGCCCATTGTCATGTACCAGGATACCCCGGGTCAAGCCCGAAACTCCTTTTAAGAGCTTTCACTCCTAAGTACATCTGTGCCAGAGCTTCCTCTACCTAATAATATCCATACATGAATGTGTTTCCTGAATTATCCACATAATCTATTCCTTACCAAAATACCAGGATTTTCTTCTATGTTTATTCTCAAATACAATCTTAGGGACACTTCCCTAATCTGCTTTTTCTAAATCTAGTTTCCAAGTATTCCACTAAACATCCTTTGATACCAACTATAAGGACCCGAACCTAGTTTCCATGATCCGGTTCCCTATTTGATTACATTTTCATACAAATAGTAAATAATAATCAAAATAGACCGAGTAGTTTATTATTATTTGAAAATGGTTTCACAAAAAGGTAAACATTACAACTTGAAAATAAATACAACATATAAACTACTTAGACAAAATCCATAACTCCTAGGTTATTTTAGCATTCCATTCATAATAAAATTCTTCATGTCATGAGAAAATGAAACATAATAAAGTGTTGATCTCAAATGCTCATTAAGAGTAAGCAATACAGTGTAAGAGAACATAAACATTAGACATGGTGAATAATTGAAAACACATGCCTCTAAAAATAAACTTCAACATAATATGGTAGAAAATGAGTTGAGTAAATATTTCACTAACATAACATAATAATTGGTGTTCAAATAATAGAATAACCAAATGAACCATAAATAATATTTTCATAATTAGGGAATTCCTAATGTGGGAAAACATAATCATATTGTCAAGGCCTCGTTCCAGGACCATAAATAATAATTTAGTCAAGGCCTTGAGCCAAGACAATACTTCATCTCATGAGACCTAATGATGAACCAAGGGGCTATAGAGGGCCCCACCCTACACTTACTATGTCCAATTCATTCCTCAAATGAATGGGGATAAACATAAACAACATATTCATTCATATTGAAATTAATATATCAAATGGAAAATACATTCCCTGAACATTAAACATAAAAACTAACCATTCCGAATAAATTGGGGAATGGATTTAAGATAGAACATCCACATCCGATGTAATTAGAAAAAATTAAATTAAATGTGGTAGATGATAACATGGAATACTAATCCATATAACACATAATAATCAATAATATTTTTCAAATAGATGAAGTTACTCTTATAAAATCATTGAGTTAGTCTTGAGATAAATTCTATTTTACTTTGAAAAGAAGAGTTCTTCTAGATAAATATTTGTATAAAACCAGAAGTGAAGTAAGATAGTATTTTCATAATAGAATGATTGATTTTATAAATATAATGGTTTTTAAAAACATATTATATATTTCCATTTAAAATATGTAAGAATTAGAGAAACTCCCTTGGATTGGGCCTGTATTTCGAAAACAATTTTGAATATTCCTTTTAAAATGTGTAACTATCCAAAAAATAAATATGTTTTTTGGTTGGTAAACATATATATAACACTCAAAAATATTTTATGAGGATTAAATAATAATATAACATAATTTAATTGAGTTAATTAGACAATAAAATTAACTCTAATGAAAATGGATGTTCGGGTAGAAAAACCCTTACCTTAAATATGAACGTGTTCTACTCTTGAATTTAAGCTCTTGGAATATGAAATTATAATTATTAATAACATATTTAATAAAAAATTAGACATTTATTTATTTTATCATAATCATGTTTAGTTCATTTACTCCCTTATTGTTATGTTATTATATTGAATTTTGTCATTCTGTAGTGTTCGTTTGCTTTATTTTCGTAAGAGGCTCACTTGTTCTTATGTAATAAAGTTCATGTGGAATGGATGAAAATCACCATAATTGAATTAAAATATTCTTTATGATAATACATAGTTTTTATAGGTCATTTATATAACTTTGTTACATGGAATGATGCTGAATTATTATATAGAACTTAAATGGTAACTACTTCGGTTAATTTGTGGGTTTTGATTACAATGAACTCATTTTTCTTTATAACATAATACCATATATACAAAGGAATTAATAAACCTTAAATAGGGTTTATTAAATATATAATAATCCGGTTCAACCATAAAATTAATGGTTTCATGAATATAATTAAGAATGATAATAGAAATCGAAAACCCATCGTCCTCGAATGTGGTAAATTAACACATCTCAGATGGTGTTCTTGCTACAAGTATAAAAGAAGGTAAAAGGAAGATATGATGATAACTTATTACACTATCATGAATACATTCCAGTAATTGTAAGGTACTATATTCCTTACAGAATTTGGATAAGGATATGTAATAATAGAAAAAGAAAACAAATGAACATGAAAGGAAGGACAAAGAATTAAAAAAAGAGGAATTTACCTCTTGAACCAAATTTCCTTGAGAGCCTCCTAAAGGGATAGGTTTTAGTATATTTATGAGTCCAAGGATTTATTGATATGGGAGAGGAGGTTGTGGGGATATTTTGACAGAATTTAGATAAGGCACAAGTCTTGAGAGGAGTGAAGAGAAGGTGGACAGAGAGGGGATTTTTATAGTGGGGGAGATGAGAGTTTTCATAATTTTTTAATAATTAGTTTTTTATTTTCCCTCAAGACAGGAAATAATGATTATTCCATGAAAAAGAATAGTAATAAATTCATGTGAGTTCTAACCAAGTTGACTTACATCACTTCTGATGTCATGAATAGTGTATATAACTGATAATTTGTATATACAATAATTTACCGTATTTCACTATTCATGAAAAAATCGAGTTTTTCGTAAAAATAACACAAATTTTCCCTACCCATTTTTCAACGTGTAGTTTCAAAAAATGAAGTTCATTTTTTAAAAATAATTTTATAAATATGATAAATTTAATATTTAATTAAAATCATAATTTATTCTAAAAACAATAGTTTTAAAACATTTATTTACTTATTCCAGAGCATAGGTATATCGTACTTCCACTTGAATATTATTTATATACTATCATAGATAAGGTTACTATTAATTATGGTAAATCACTTTTCATAATGTTATGTTACTATTCAGAAGGTTAGGTTACTATTCATAAAAAATTATGTTTTTCTTATCGGACTCCAAATAACATACTGATCGCAACCGTGTTTGTTAGATATTAAAAATTCACATCACAGAAGTTGAAAAATTATGTTTTAAGGGTCACATATTACATAGTAGTTCATTATGAAATATTAATAGGAATGTAATTTCCATTGAAAAATATTAGGTTGTCACATTCTCCCCTCTTTACAAAAATTTCATTGTCAAGATTTACAAAATGGTACCTAAAATGATTTGGGTACGTCTTCAAAATAAGATCCCCAGGCTCCCATGTTGTCTCTTACATATTATGGTTCCTCCAAAGAACCTTTACTGGATGAGTCATTAGATTTCTCAATACTAGTTCTCTGGTATCAAGAATCATGATAGGCTCTTCACAATAAGACAGATCAGGCTCAAGTTCAATTTCTTCATAGGTG
This sequence comes from Viscum album, assembly GCA_963277665.1. Classification (NCBI taxonomy): domain Eukaryota; kingdom Viridiplantae; phylum Streptophyta; class Magnoliopsida; order Santalales; family Viscaceae; genus Viscum; species Viscum album. The sequence goes on from OY728163.1 coordinate 1,517,878,192, forward strand.
AGTACATGTGTTGGTTCTAGAATGTATTTCCTTAACATTGACACAGGGAACACATTGTGAAATTTGGAGAGACTTGGATGTATTTCCAAATAGTAAGCTACAGCTCCAATTAGATTCAAAATTTCCAAAGGTCCGATGTACTTGGGACATAAATTTCCTTTCTTATTAGATCATATAATACCCTTCCCTGGAGATACCATTAATAAAACATGATCTCCTCCTTCAAATTCCAAATCCTTCCTTCGGTTATCAGCATAGCGCTTTTTACTACATTGAGCTATTTTGATATGGGATGGGATGGTTTTCACCTTTTCAGTTGTTTCTTCAACATGTTCTGGGCCTGCGAGCTTATTTCACAAACATCATCCCAGCATGTTGGTGTACGACATCTCTTTCCATGTAACATTTATATGGTTTCATCAGAATACCTGAATGGAAGCTATTGTTATAGGAAAATTATAAGAGAGGTAAATACTAATCCCACATGCCTTGAAAGTCATGTGAATAATACCTCAACATGTCTTCAAAAGTTTGAATAGACTGTTCTGATTGTCCATCCATATGTGGGTGGTTGGTGCTACTCAAGCAAAGATCAGTATCTAGGGCCTTTTGAAGACTTGTCTAGAATTTTCATGTAAAACATGGATCACGACCATAAAAAATTGATAAGGGTGCACCATGAAGTCATACAAATTAATTTATATAATGTATTACAAAACGTTCAAGTGTTAAATATTATCTTATTGCAAGAAAATGTGATGATTTTGTAAGACAGTCAATAATGAATCGTATCACATCATTCTTTCCTGGATTCTTCAGTAGCCCCATGAAAAAGTCCATCATAATATTATCCCATTTCCACATAGAAATAGGAAGGGTTACACGACTCCTCCCAGACATTGTCTTCCAGCTTTTAGCTGTTGACAAATGAAACATCTCGACACATAATCAACAATCTCCCTCTTCATGTTTTTCCACAAAAAACTTTTACCTCTAGATCTTTATACATCTTTGTGCTACCATGGTGTATAGAGAAATTAGAGCTAGGAGCATTGTCCAATAGTTCCATCTTTAGCTTAGGAATAGCAGGAACACAAAGCCTCTTTCTGAATTTAAAAATTCCACTTTCATATGATATTTCCATCAAATTCCCATCATTTATAGATTTAATTTTCTTTTGAAACTACTCATCTTCATCCTTAGAACATTTTATCATTTCTAGTGAAGAAGGTTTGGCAACCATTTTGAAAAGTATTGATGTGTTACTTTCCTTGATAATTCCCATATCCATCTTTACCTGATCCATTAACAAATTATCCATTTCAAATATAATCTAGTTTAGAACTCCAAGATCCTTTTTTCTAAAATCATCTACTACTTTATTTTCATTCCCCAAGTGGTTGTGAATTGTGCAATCATAATCTTTGAGTAGCTCAATTCCTATCCTTTGTCTCGTGTTGAGTTATTTCTACGAGAATATATTTTTCAAACTCTAATAATCTATATATATCTCAAATTTTTCACCATAGAGGTAATGTCTCAAAATATTTAGAGAAACGATTACTACTGCTAACACAAGATCATGAGTTTGATAGTTTTGTTCATGAATTTTTTGTTTCCTAGATGCATAGGAAATCACTCAATCATTTTGCATAAGGAGACAACTAAGTCCTTTCTTTGATGCATCTCTATATATAACAAACCCATCATTCATAGATGGTTGGGTTAGGATCCGAGAAATCACTAACCTATTATTAAATTCTTCAAAACATTCTTCACATTCCTTGGTCTATACGAACTTAACCCCTTTTCATGTGAGCTTGGTGATTGGGTTGGCTAAATTGGTGAAGTTTTGAACAAAATGTTAATAATAACCTTCTATACCAATAAAACCACGTACCACAGTTACGTTTGTTGGAGTAGGACAATCATGCACAACCTTTTTCTTTGCTGGATCTACTGACATTTCATCCTTAGAGACAATGAGGCTCAAAAAGGAAACTGATTGGAGCCAGAAATCACACTCTCTAAACTTCCACTATAATTTATTTCTTCTAAGGGTCATTAGAATAGGGCACAAGTGATTTGCATGATCATTATGGATTTTAGAGTATACCAAGATATCATTAATAAATAGCATCACACATTCATCAAGATATTCCCTGAAAACTCTATTCATTAGATCCATAAAAACAAATGATGTATTTGTAAGTCCAAAAGGAATTATTGTAAACTCATAATGCCCATACATGGTTTAGAATGCTATTTTTTGGAATGTATTCCTTACTCACAAGCAACTGATGATATCCATATCAAACTTCAATCATCAAAAAATATTATGCTCCATGATGTTGATCAAATAAATCATCAATTAGTGGAAAATGATACTTATTCTCTATTGTAATATCATTGATTTCCCTTTAATCAATGCACAACCTCATAGATCCATATTTCTTCTTGACAAAGATGATATGGGATACCATTTGAGAAAAACTGGGTCGAATAAATCATTTATCACTCAATTACTCTAGTTGTTTCTTTAGTTCCACTAACTCCACCGTGTCCATTCTATAAGGGGTCTTTGATATGTTCCTTGACCCAAGAATTAATTTAATGGAAAACTCAATTTCCCACTCTGGAGGATGTCCAAGTAAACCCTCTAGAAAGACGTCAACATATTATTATACAATAGGTACATCATATATTTGTAAATTCATCTCATCAACAATATTTATTTCATTCCATTCATCCCCAATAATTTAATTCAGTAGAGCTACTCGGGGTGGATCTAGATGAGAATCAAATGGCGATGTTTCTTCTCTAAAAATAAGTTATTCTACACCATTCTCAAATATTGTGAATTCCTTATTCTTAAAAACGATCTTCACATATTAATTTGATATCTAATTCATATCGAGAATTATATCATAGTCAACCATTGGTATGATGATAAGGTTAGAAACTAAATCATGTTTATGTGTCATGTGGGGGACAAATTGACACACATTTATTGCAATGATACATCCACTAGGGGTTTTGATTGATAACTCCTTTATTAAATCCAATAGGACTTCTCTAATTTTATTGGAAATTTTGGAAGATATAAATGAATGTGATGATTCATAATAAAATAATGTATTGGCTAAGTTGGATGAAACTATCAATATACCTTCCACCACTTCTTTAGGAACTTCAACCTCTGTAGTTGTGACTGCATAAGTTTGGCCTTTCTCCCTTAGCCTTCTTTAGGGAGAATTTTCCTGATGCTTAGTAAATTTATGTGAATAATGTCCCATCCTTAGGAAATTTTAGTATAAAACATTGGAATCTTTTTTCCCTCTTAAAATCCCAAGATAGGTGGCCTTTTTCTCCGCACTTATAATATACTCTCATTCCCTTTAGGCAAGTGGTGGGGTGTTTCATCCCACAATTACTGCATGATGGAAATACATATATCCCATTCTTCCCCATTTCCTTATTTACATTCAAAGAGTTTTAAATAGACCGCTTATTCTCTTGATTTCCCTTAAATTCATAAGATTTAATTAATTCCTTTTTCTATCTTAACTGCACATGAAGCTATGTATTCATATAATGACAAATTCTGGGAGACTAGTTCTCTTCAAAGGAATGGTTTCAAACCACCAAATAATTGATCAATTTTTCTCCATGGATTATATATGTAGTCCACAGTATGCCTTACCACCCCTGTAATGTGGGATTCATACATGGAAATGTTTTCATCCTTCTTTTACCTCAGATTCAATAATTTCTTCTTCATATCTACTCATTGTTCACAAGGGAAATATTTTTCTAAGAATATTTCTGTAAAATCCCTACATTACATATCTTATTTTTATTCCTCCTCCTTTGTGTTTTAGAGTAACAACCACCACTGATCTACATCTCTCGTTTAATGATAAACTTCCATAACAGCCTTCTCTCTTTTGTTACATCCCAAAGTGAGAAATATATTCTCTAGAGAACATATCAACTACTCTACTATAAACAAGTTTGTAGTCCTATTGAATAATGAAGGTTGTTGTCACATAAAGAAATATAACATAGCTTCTACACATGGTGGATCCAGATGCACCATATGGGTAAGGTTATTATTCATAACTTGAGTAAGTTGTCCTAGTATAGTTAATAGTTTCTCAGCACCAGTCACAGCACCAGAGCGAAAATCATTATCTTTCATCGGTGGGAAATACCTAAAAGGGACACACGTGTTCATTTGTTTCCCATTCCTTACACTAGGAACTATTTCGATATAATGGAATACACTATATTATGGTATAAATCCAAATTTATAATTTCAATGTATCAAAATACATAGCATAAAATGAATTTCTATGCATAGCTAATTTCTAAATAAAAAACATTGTATATATGAGGAAAAATATACATTTTAATAATTCTTAAGGGATTTTAAATTAAATTTGATTTATCCTAATCACATCCCCTAGGAGTTTCGTAACCAAGTGTACATCAAGCCCCATTTTCATATACTAGGATACCCCATGTCATGCCCGAAACTCCTTGTCAGAGTTTTCACTCCTAGGTACCTCTGTTCCAGAGTGGCCTCTACCAACTCGTATCCAGACATGGATGTATTTCTTGAAAGATCCAAATAATATATTCCTTACCAAAATACCAGGACATTATTCAAAGTTTATTCTCAAAGACAATCATAGGGACTCTTCCCTAATCTATATTTTATATATCTAGTTTCCATGTTTTGTTCTAAACTTCCTTTGATACCAACTTTAAGGACCAGAAACCAGTTTCCCAGATCTATTACCTTATTTGAATACAATTGCATACAAACAAGGAATAAGAATCCCAAAGAATCGAGTAGTTTAGTATTATTGGAAAAATGATTCATACATAAGTTAAACATTACAACTTGAAAATAAATACAACATAGAAACTCCTTAGACAACATCCATTATTCCTAGGTTATTTTAAAATTTCATTCATAATAAACATATACATGTCCACAGAAAATGAAACATAATAAAGGGGTGATCTCAAATTTTCAGTAATAGTAATCAATACATAGAAAGATAACATAAACATTAGACATGGTGAATAACTAAAAACACATACCACTAAAAATAAACTTGAACATAATATGGAAGAAAAATGAGTTGAGTAAATATTATCATAACATGACATAATCATGGGTATTCTACTAGTTGAATAACCACATGAACCATAAATAATATTTTTGTACTGAGGGTATGTGTAATGTGGAAAAACATAACCATACTATCAAGGCCTCATTCCAAGACCATCAATATTAATTTTGTAAAGTAATTGTTCCAAGACAGTAGTTTGTCTCATGAGACCTACCAATGCACCATGGGTCTATATAAAGACCCAAATGACACTTAATATGTTTAATTAATTCCTCATATGAATTTTGATAAACATAAACAACATATACATTCATATTTAAATTAATATATGAAATGAAAATAACTTTTTGTGAACATTGAGCATAAAAAATAACCATTCAGAGTAAATTGGAGAATGGAATTAAGATAGAACATCCACATAAAAATTAATAATAAACCATTAAATTAAATATGGTATATGATAACATGGAAAAAAATTCATAATAACACATAAAAATCAATAAGACTGTTTAAATAGATGAAGATACTCTTATAAAATCATTGAGTAAATCTTGAGATAAATACTCTTTCACTTCGAAAATAAGAGTTCTTATGGAAAAATAGTTCTATAAAAATGGAAGTGAAGTAGGATAGAATTTTTATAATAAAATTATTGATTTTATAAAGATAATGGTTTTAAAAAATATATTATATATTTCCCTTTAAAATATGTAATAATTAGACAAATTCTCTTGGATCGGGCTTGTATTTCGAAAACAATTTTGAAAGTTCATTTTAAAACGTGTAACAATCTACAAAATAAGGATGTGTTCTGGTTGGTAAACATATATATAACACTCAAAATTATTTTATGAGTATTACATAATAATATAACATAATTTCATTGAGGTAATTAGACAATAAAAGCAACCCTAATGAAAATGGATGTTATGGTTGAAAAACCCTTCCCTTAAATTTGAACGTGTTCTGCTCTTGAACTTAAGCTCCAGGAATAAGAAAGTATACTTATTAATAAACTATTTATAAAAATATTTGACATGTATTTAGTTTATTATAATTATTTTTCTTTTATTTACTCCCTTATTGATAATTTATTATATTTAATTTTGTCATTCCGTAGTGTTCATTTTCTTTATTTTTTTGTAATTGGTTCAATTGTTCTTAAGTAATGGAGTTCGTGTGGAATGGAGGTAAATCTCTAGAATTGAATTAGAATATTATTTATGATAATTAATAGGTGTTATAGGTCATTTATATAACTTGGTTACATTCCATGTTGATGAATTATTTTATTGAAGATTAATGGTAACTGTTTTGGTTAATTTGTGGGTTTCGATTACAATGAACTCATTTTTCATTATAACTTAAAACCATTTTTACAAAGGGATTAAATAACCTAAAATACGGTTTAATAAATATATAATAATCTGGATCAACCATAAAATGAATGGTTTCATGACCATAATTTATAATGGTAATAGAAATCTAAATCCCATCGTCCTTGAATATGGTAAATTGGCACATCTCGGATGGTGTTCTTACTACTAGTATAAAAGAAGGTAAAAGGAAGAGATGATGATAAATTATTACACTATCATTAAAAAATTCTATTACATGTAAGTAAATAGATTCTTTAATAAATTGGGATAATTAGAGGTAATAATTGAAAAATAAAACAAATGAACTTGAAAGGAAGGACAATGAATAAAAAAAGAAATTTACCTCATGAACCGAACATCATTGAGATCCTCCTTAAGTGAGAGGTTTTGGTATTTTTTTGAGACCAAGGTGTGAGGGACGTGGGATAGGAGTTTGGGAGGATATTTGTGAAGAATTTGGAGATGTCACAAGGATTGAGAAGAGTGAATAGAAGGGGGATTGATGGGGTTTTTATGGTGGAGGAGAGGAGAGTTTTTATAATTTTTTAATCATTAGTTTATTAATTTCCCAAAGGACAAGAAATAGTGATGATTCCATGACCAAAAATAGTAATAAATTCATGTGAGATAGAACCATCTGGATTACATCACTAGTGATGTAATTAATAGTTTATTTAACTAATAAATTGTATATACTTTAGTTTACCGTATTTCACTATTCATCAAAAATTCGAGTTTTTCATAAAAATACCAAAAATTTACCCTAACTATTTTTCAACGTGTAGAATGTAAAAATAAAGTTCATTTTTGAAAACTATTTATATATATATTATTAATTTAATATTTAGTTAAAATCATAATTTATTCTAAAAACAACAGTTCTAAAACATTTATTTTCTTATTTCAAAGCATAGGTATATCGTACTTCCACTTGAATATTATTTATATACTATCATAGATAAGGTTATTATTCATTAGGGTATATCACTATTCATAATGGTATGTTAATATTCATAAGCGTAGGTTACTATTCATCAAAAATTAATTTTTCCTTATCAGACTCCAAATAACTTATAGATCACAACCGTGTATGTCATATTTTCGAAATTCACATCACATAAGTGAAAACATGTGTTTAAAGGGTCACATATCACTTAGTAGTTCATTATGATATACTTATAAGAAGTGAATTTTCATTAAATAAGGATCATTAAGAAGTAGATGATATATATATTTTTTATAATTTATATCATGTAATATTCATCATATATATTCATTAAATTTATCCTTATTACCATCCACATAATGTGTAAGTGAAAAATGAATCAAATCGATTTGTGAGGTTGTAGTCTGTCGTACACATGAGCGACACCATATTTTAAACATAATGTAAACTAAGTATAAATATATGATAATATAATACTATATGTATAATTATATTTTAAATATTATATATATATATATAAATTAAATCTATAATAACATCTAACCGTGAGAAGTGTTTATGGAAAATGAGTTACATCGGCTCATAAAGTGGTAGTCTGTCATACATATGATCGACGATTTTGTTTCTAATTTGATAGAAGGGGAAATAGTTATAGGTTATTACATTAACATAACAACATCTAACTATATGGTATATTATTACATTATTATATTTTATGTTTTTATACATAATTTAATGTGGTAAAATAAGAATGAAAAAGAAAGAGCTTCGTTAAGATGATTATATAATCATAGAGAAACCCCCTTTGGATGGCCTCTTAAGGACAATATGGTTGGTATTTTGGGAATAAAAACCTATATAATGCATATAATGATATTTGGGAGATATTTTTTAGGTTTTTTTATCTAAAGGTATTTATATTTGTGAATAAGTGTGGGGAGTGAGTGCCCTTTTTTAATTGAGGAGTGACATTTTGTAAATATCCATAAATGGGAAGTCACTCTCACCCAAAGTTCCTATGAAATTTATAAATCATGTAGTGGATGTAATTCATGTTCAATCCATAATTCCAGCATATAAAAGGAAACATTTTTTTCCTTGTCCACTAAATTTATTAACTTTTACTGTTTTTGTTTTCACTGGGGTGACTAGTTTTTAAACTAGGTAATTAATATGTTATATATAAAATAAAATGATCAATATAAGATAATTTGGACCCAGTCACTCTAAATATTAATTAAAACTTATCAAATAAAAATTCTATATGTTTTGAAATTTAATTTTAACATAAGGGTGTAGAACGCACAAAACCTCGTTTCAACCTTAACCGTGTTGATTAATTTGTTACTATTATTAATAATATTTTTGAACAAGAATTAAGTTGATCATATTAACCAATTCTAATTATATTGATTCCAAATATTTAATCAATTTTACTCAATTGAATTTATGTATTTTTAAATTTTCTATTTAATGATAAACCCACAAATAGTGTTGAAAAACAGTTTTTCAAGAAATGCATTTTTCAAGCATAAGATGATATTATATTAACTATATAACTAGTAATCATAGTTATATGGTTTTAAACTCATATATTTAGATATATAATATATAAATTTCAACTAATTCATTCATAATTAAGGATTATTTTAATTAATTAAAAGGGATTGACATTTTGCATTTTTAACCAAAACTTGTTTTCTAAAAAAAGATCACTTTTCTAAAAAAAATCCCATTTTACTCAAAATGTTCTTATATTTATTTATATAAAATGTATATTTAATAATTTTTTATTAAATATATTATAAAAAAATAAAATATTTTAAATTATAAATTTTTAAATACTAAATTTTCAATTATTCATAAAAGCTTATTTCTAAGGGAAATTTTCAAATATTTATACAAGGATTATTTTGATCAAGTAAGTTAAAAATTGATAATGACCCTATAAAATTATAATTTTTGTGCCATGAAATATTAAAATGTAAATTTTATTACAGTCTTATTTAAATGGAATGTTCACTTACTATAGTTGAGGATCGGGGTTTGTGTATTGCATGTTATCAATGAAATTAGATTTATTTAAAAGAAAAAATATCGTAATATATAGGGGTGTTATAGATAACATGTCAATTGATGAAAAATATCATCATCATCAATTCATCAAAATTATGCATTCCCTTTCTCTATAATTCATTTCATTCTATTTCTTCATCTTGTAGGATGGTGAATATACAAGTTTCCAATGCTAGGGGATTGCCCAGTTTTTCCTCCCAGGAATCAACCATCATCTAGAGGATGCCTTTGAAGGAAAATAACACCATGATATTTTTTCATATAATCTAATCATACGGGTAATATTGAGTGTGATCATTGATTCCAATTTCATTGGTTTTCCTGATTTAGGAAAATTTGAGCAAGTTTTTCTCTATAGAGAAAATAATATTCTCTAGTAATTTTAATTTTTAGATGGAATAATGATTATTTTTATTGTATTCAAGATTTAGATGGCCCAATTATTTTATTCCCTCTTAAAGAGTAATTTTTTATTTTTTTCATTGAGGGCGAGGCTTCATGTGATTATATATAGGTTTAGGGGTTGAAATAGGATCTATTTTCACTATAATGGTTGTGGTTTCTATTTTTTTATAGTATTTTTATCAGTTGATAGCATTAGTTGGTATTTAGCCTTTAATCATCTGATAACAAACACCAATGTTTTTTCAATTACCACATATTCCCAAAACCCACCAAGGCATGGAAATTAAATAAATTATTTCTATAAAACATCATGTATATATTCTATTCATATTTCTAGTAACAGTTCCTATAGGAATTTCATATTTAGAGAGTAAGTCATGCAATTCCATCTGGAAATGACATCTCAAAACCTCTTTTTTATAGTTTTCAATTTTATAGATCATGTTTCATTTTCATTCATATTTGGAGTTAAATTTACAAAAAAAATTATCAGTGGAGGTCCTCCCAACTCATAATGGACCCAGCCCGTAAATTGTTTTTCTAGATAAATATTGGTCCTTCTAGAGTCGTAATGAAGCAACTAAGTTTGTTTGGTTGTTATTATTTTAGAGTTCCAATCATGGATTCAATTCACAACATAATGTTCATAAGATACTACACTGTTTCTCCAATTCCATTTAATATTGGGAAAGTTGGATTCCATATTTTTGGAAGATTAGTAGTTGCATCCTCCCACAGAGGGTGTAGTTTCCTTTCTAGATGAATTAGCATATGGTTCCCATAAGTATACTTTATTTGAGTGGCCATAAAATTAATGGAGTGAAAAATATCTAGAAGGGATTGCAGCTATATTTATTCTTGGGTTGATGTAATGGGTAGAGTCTGATATAGTCGACTCACTTTAGTTAGCTATTATTATCTAATATGATTTGGCCAATTATATCTTTACCAAAAAGTATCTAGAAGTTTCCTTAGTTGAGGGTATTACTGATGGATATCAAATCTCTATTTTAGGTATGTCCTTTTTCTAAACCTACATCTTTTTGGATGATTATACTCTTCCATCACGGCTTTAGTAATTCTCTACAAGTGAGAATTATATTTCATTGGAGAAATATTGGTCTTTAATTAGAAATTATACTCATTTGGGATATTCACATGAGTAAATAAACATTAATTTTCCTTAATTCCTCCCACTCAGCCTCATATTGGTCCATCTTCTCCTCAGATGTTAGAGTCTCACCATTCTCAGGTGATGGGAAGATTGCTTCCTTGAAATTCCATTTTTATTTAGTAGACGCTAACTTAGGATGTGGTATTTGAGTGTTTAAGGGAGCCATTATATTTTGAGACTACCACTGACATTGGGTAAACACACCTTCTTCAATTATCTCAGTTTGTACTATATTTTAAAAATAGGTTTCTTTATATTAATCCTTTATATCTGTATTATGATCCATGCTATCTATGATACCAATTATGATGATATTTATGGATTTATAGCAGACCATGTAAGTCAAACCATCCTTTGAATGTTAGGTAGATCCATCACCTTATAAATATCATTGATGGGATATGTTACATAATCTGTCTATATTTCCTTCTTAGAGGTACATTTTTTATTATGAACACTATGGGTATTTACTTTCCCCTCTCAATTCTTCCCCAAAAATTATTTATGAAGGGTGCTACTAAGAAAAATTACAATGATCATTACTAAATGTATTACTGATGGTAATGATGGATCATGCATTATGAGGAATTGTGAGGACTTTTCTAGTGAAGTTTTTCCCAATCTAGAGAATACTTTTTTCCATATGGGAGGAGGTATTGATGGTATGAATTCTCCCATACCAATAGGTTGGGGTTTCCTTGGCTCTATAACCATCTCATTATAGATTCAATAGAGATTTGATGATCCCATGGGAGGTGGAAATGGTAAAAAAAACATCCAGTACAATGGTCTGGGGTTTTTTTCATATTTTCATTATGATGGATATTAGGAATAATTTCTTAATTGTTATGAATTTAATCTGATAATGATCCAGATACACTATATTCTCCAAATCTGGGATACTTTCTTATGAGAGTTTCTATATAATTGAAGATTTTTTCTTCCTTAGAATAGGTTATAGTTTAAACTTTTTAGTATCTTGGTGTAGAATCCTATTGATATCCCATAATCATTGTTTATATTGGTTTTTATCTTTTAATATGATAGGATACAATTGAATTAATTAGTTATCATATGCAAATCCTAGGCCTAAGACTTGGCCTGATGTGATAAAATTTTATGCCACCATTCATGGTGGACTCTACTAACTATATAGTGATGTAAAATAAAATGTTACAATTTTACCCCACCCTATGATGTACACATCATATTGAGAATTTTTGATCAAATATGTATGGGCTTTAATGTATTAAGGCACACAGGTACTAAAAATCATCATGTTGTCTTTTTAACTTTGCATTTCATGAAAATAAAAGGGAAGCTGTGTTAATTTGATGGTAGAGTACACTTATATCCTTAACATGGATGGAATACTCCCTATTTCAGAATTATTTATCCCTAATATGATGAATATTTTTCCATGGACTTAGGTATAAATGATTTATGAATTTTCACTCAACATTATCAGACTTTCCAACTATGATGTGGTTATGGGCTAGAACAATTCTAGTATATTTTTTTCAGCTAGTTCCTTACACATAACCATAATATACTTTTATTAATTTGATAGGTATTACTATAATTTATCTATCCACAATAGTCATTTCCTTAGTTCCATAACAAGGGGAGTGTGATTTCATGGAATCTCAACTTTTGAATTAGAGAATAAGTGGTCAAGGGGAGGGGTATATAAGGGAGGTTACCCTAGAATATCTCTTAGCTTAGATGGGATGTCACTATTCAGTGATGGAGAACTCATTGTGTATAGACTTTAACCCTCATATTCTTCTTTATATAATGGAATCTTCAGTGTAATTTATGTACTAGGAAATTCCTTCTGTGGATATGAAATGTCATAATGGGGAGGAACTTTGCAATGGGAACCATGGAGATAACCTCTATGGTTTCCATCATATTTTCCATTATATAGAAGAATTTCATTATAGAATGATGTCCTTCTATTGGAAGGACCATTTTAGTGTATTCCTTGTAGAGGTACTCTAGGGTAGATAACCATGTTTCCAGGAGGAGGAACACTGTAGCCATCAGTAATTGATATATTTTCATGGGTATGACCAACTTTATGATAGATCATTTAGATATGAGTAGGATTTTCATAGCTCACACCATGAGAAAAGATCATATAATCAATATCTATGTTTCCATATGGATGACCTTTGTGGTAGAGACACTATGGAGGACCTCCAGAGTTGGTGTTATAGTACAATAGTTAAGACATTCATGATTATGGTTTCTTCCTCTTTATAATGATGAATCAATAGATTATTGTTCTTTTATCAATATATGTACAAGGGCCCCAAGACCACTATCATCGATTAGGGTATCGATATAATCCTTATCTTGCATTGTATAGCTACCTCAGTGATATTTCATCTTGGATATTCTCTATCGGGTGGTTGGGGTAGTGAAATGGGCATAACAACCACGATAGGTGGGATCCCTTCTAGGTAACACCCATGTTTCCATCGAAATAAGATGATAGGATTCTTGAGATTAGGAAAGAATATGACCAAGTCCTTTTCTGGACACCAGAATATATCAGTGGGGTTTCTCAAAATAGGTAGGAATATGAGCTTTCCACTTGGTTATTTCTAGGATATTCCAATGATCTTCCTTAGACTGAGGTCATGAAATAATATATGCCTTCTTATAAGATTCTATTGTAATATCTTTTAAAATACCTATAATCTTAGTAGAGATATCATGCAAACTTGGAGTAGCTGATAATATATGTTACTGAAATCCAGTTGGAACAATAATATAGGCCCAATCTTATTCTTAATTATTCACCAAACCATTTCAACGATCCTCTACAATGGGAGTGATAATATGAGCCTACTTCTGAGTAGACCTAATGTTGAACTTATGAGATACCCAAATGATGGGACTAGGGATATAGGAATTACACTTATTGGTCATTGGAATATAATAATTGTGTTATTATATCATTTATATAATACCCCCAAAAACGCTATAAAATATGGTTAGGGGTATAAGTATTCACTTATATTACTTTCATTATATGATGATAGGAATCCCCAATAGAAACATGAATTTAAAATTATTCTTCACTGGGAGTGTGGGTATATTCCCACTCTTATCCTCCAATTATCATCGGGGTATGTTGATTAGATTTATATATAGGAGAAAAAATATTGTCTTACTCTCTAGTTATTGTTTTAATATAGTGACATGTGCCTCTTGATGCTTCCCAAATATGTTGTTGTGATTTTTTACATGAGAGGAAATATAGGCATTCCCTTTGGCTATTACCATAGCATGATGATCCAATTAATTTTTCTTGGAATGGTTAAATGATCCCAATCTTTACCTTTATAAATTTTCTTTCTCTATATAGATCTCCTAGATTATTTCTAGGAGAGGGTGGCAATAGATGAGATTTATAGGGTTGTATTCACAGTAGGTTTCTGATGATTTGTAGTTTTGTGGTGCTAGAGGTAGTAGTAGTTTACAGTATCCCACTTACACATAATCAAGGTAGTGGTGATTTCATTATCATCCTCCAATTCCATCTCCCTTAGGTAAGGGAGGTAAACATATTTAGGTTCAGATGAGATAATCCCAAAGCAATTTGAGGTATAAAAAGGTACCATTATCTTAATGATAGTATTCCTCTACTAGTGTGGAAATATATGGGGATTAATATTCTAGAGGATCTCTATTGGGGTATCTAGGGTGGGCATGCTACCATTGAGTAGGTACTCCCTCACTAGCGTAATGGTGACATATGGTTAAAGACACTACTTTGGGGACACCACCCTCTTATTCAATTTTAATAGAAATTAAATATGTTTAATTATTATATGATTCCATATCCTTTTAGATTAAAGTGATCAATTTTTTTAGATGTCTTTAAAATATGAACAAACACAAACATAAAAACATATCAATACAACATCAAAAGTAAGAGCATATTTTATTAGACACTCTCACATTTAAATAATTCATGTTAGTTTTTCCATTTTATCAGATATAAACCCACCATATATCTTCCATGAATATTTGACCTAATATTGAACTTCTTTTAAAAGAATGGTGGTCACTAAGACTTTACCACTAACACATTTTAATGTTCATTGGTCAAGAGGATAAGAATACATGATCATATTCACCCATTAGTGAGGAAACTATTACCTACTCTAAGACTCTTATAGATTTAATTCATATTCATGAAACCTTATTATATCCCAGTGTGTGATAGGTTACCCTTGGGATAACAATCTGATCAAGACCATGTGATTATGTGAACATCAATATGATTTAAAGGTTATTTATTGATGGAATCATTTGTACATGTTAGATTGTCTCCATCAATGGTACCTATTTACATATATCAGGGGTTCTCAGTCTTCTTTTTATTAATTGGTTCATTATATTGTGGTTTGAACCTATATAGAGAGGATATCAAGAATTTATGGTCATACATAGAGATATTATGTTATTTTGAGTTGGGGTCTTGTTTATAATAGGGATTTTCTATATATCTATGTAAATTTAATTATAACCTACAAACCTAAGTGACACATAACCTGATATGTTTTACTTTTTAAGTTTGTGTGGTAAGGACTAATGTATCTCCTTTTAAATTTTTTCATCCATGATAAAGAGAATTTACTTTTAAGTTCATGTATCAAATACCAATTCAAATTAGTTTTAAGTCATGCATACTGGAATACTTTGTGAATAGTTCCTCGGAATAGTTGATTTGAGAGTTATATGTGGATTGTACTTTCAGGTTCTTCTCACATGGAATATATCCCAGCGAGGTATGTTTATGGGAATATAACCTAGTGAGTATATGGTCTCCTAATGTATATAGACCTAGTGATGATAAAAGGGTCTCATTAGGAATACAGTATAATAAGATAGTGATTATGGTGCTCATAGGGGGTATGGACTGATGGGGGGGATATTCATAAAGAATATGGCTTGATTAAGGATGGAATAAGGTTTTAAATGGTAATAAAACCTAGTGGAGTTTATGTTTTGTATATTGGTCTTAGTACTCAAAGATCTATCCTACGTATCCCAATTAATATGAATCAGGGTCCACAATGTTTGAGTGGCATAGTTTAAGGTCATGTTAGAAGAAGGTACCATGTAATTTAATTCCACATACTAAGAATGTTTCCATGAAATTTTATGTCATGGGAATATGATTTCCATGTTGTTAAAGGGTAAACAATATATGATTCTGGAGGTATTGCACATTATGGAATCCCTATCTATTTTAAAAGTAATGTAGTCCTTTGAAAAAATAGATTATGGGTAATATGACCCATTGATAAAATGTGTTGGTGCTTACAAGTAAGGATAAATACCTTATATGGATTTTGCTAGCTTGTTGATTATTTGATATGATTAAATCATCAATGGGAACATGATTAGGGATTACACCTTATGAGTAACCCAGTTCCCTCATGGATCATTGATTTAAATTAGTTCATTTTACAAGACAATTCATAAATCAGGATGAGAATCTTAATCCAAGAGAGACTACCCTATTTTCCTCCTAATAGAGACCATCATTATCAAGGGGATAAATATTTTTGATCATCCTGAGGATTCTATTTAACTAGGAGTAAAATTCACTAAAACAATTTATAAATGGGTTCCAATATCTAAGGGGGAAAATATGATATGTATGGAAACCGTATCATGTGTGTAGGGGGGTTTTGGAGAAGATAATGACCTATAATTTTTAAGTATTTGGCCTTTTTGAAAGTAATAGAAAAAGCTTGTTTGGATTTTTTCAACCAAGTTTGGAAATCTAGCAAAAAATTCGAATGTAGTATAGGTCTATTTAAACATTATTTTAGCAGTTTTCAAAGAAGTTGTGAGGGGATCAAATACTATGTGGTAGATTGATATTAAGAGAATGTTTATAAATACCCTAGGGGTCCACCATATTACATAGGTAATTATTTACATGAAATAGTTGAGATCTCATAGGTATTATATTCAATATCTTCACAATGTGGCCTTATAGGATTCCCATTCATGAAGGGGGATGTTAAACATTCATTCACCAAAGATATTTAAGGCTTATGGTAAATGGGCCCTCTCATTCACGAAGGGGTTAATGTGGTTCTTATTCAAAAAGGATATCTCTATCATTTTCCCTGTTTTTTATATATTTCAACCCCATAGTTACCAAGTAATTTATTTATGAACTAAACGGTTGGATATTTAAAAAGTTTCCAAAAGATCTAAGTCTTTCTCTAGAGATTTCCCTATCATCTCATTGTGTCTAATTTGAGATAGGTATAGGGTATTTATAGGTTATTTTTAATTGTGAATATTTTGAAATGGGTGGTCGTGTGGGGAGTACATTACCAAATAATGAATTCAATAAGTAACCAAAAATTGTGTACACTAGGAAAGGAACCACGAAATGTGCTAATATTACAACATTCATGCAGAAAAAAACTTGGGATCGTGAAACGGTAAGGTTATTCATGAATGATCAGGTGATTTATGAGTTACTAATTTATAAATAAAGTGAGATTTCATGATGAATTGAGTTACTATGAAAAATTCTACCTTCATTAATTTTCATGGAATATCTTACCTTAGGTCACAAATATCCGTTTAAATATTATCAAACTAACATATTTTCAATGTTTTTAAAAGATTATAGACTCACTAGGCATCTATAGGGTGTCATAAAATTTCAAAAATCAAACACATGTTCACTGAATAGTTTACAAAACCCTACAAACTAACCATGTGTGATTCTAAAAAGTCCCTAATTTTCTATCTTAAAAAACAAATAAAAAATTAAAACTTTACTTTCAATTCCCTAGATATTCAAACTAGTCCACACCCCCTCGCACATGAGCCTCAACCTAGTTGGTGAGGAATTTTAAGTGAATCCAGGCAACCCGGGATCAAATCTAGGCGGAGGCATAATTTTTAGGTATTGTAGTAGTACTGTAGTAGGCACTATTTGGCATTGTAGCAGCTGGGAATTTGCCCCAGTTTGGGCCTTCATGCCACTAATTGGTTCCCTGATTCCTTTAAGTCCTTTGGGCCACTGAATCCTTTGGGATAGTAAGGCCTTCCGGCCACCTTATGTGCAGATGCAAACCAGAAAAACTATAAGGAACAATCTCTATAGGAGGATGAGCAATGAGCTTTCACCACAGCAGAAGCTACACAGATTGCCAGAAAGAGAGGGTATGGCACCTACCATCAAGAAAAGCATGTGCATGCACAATATAGACTAGCCAAATATCCATGAGAAAGTGGAGAGTTGATTTCACGATGAATATGTTGGGGAAGATTAGTTCCAAGTACTTTGTATGGGTTTTATGTAATGTTTGAACCCTACGGGAAATGAATTCCTCTAAGGCCTACAGGCCATGTAATACTCAAACCTACATGCCTTTTAAGGGTTACACATCACCTCTTTAAAGGTGGATTGTCAAAATAAATAAAAAATTAAGGCCTTCGGGCCATTGGTGGGATATTACACACCCCCTCAATTATTTCACCGCTCTTCCTCTCTCCCTGTCCTATTTAGATTCTTCACCAATCTATTGAATGCTTTTGGAAAACAACCGTAAGTGAATTTCTTACTCTCTTATTTTTCTATTTTAGAATTATTTTAATAATTTATTCTCTTGATCTACTTTATTTATATATTTTCATTTTTATTAGATTTTATATATTTTTTTCATTGTATTTTCTCAATTTCGTACATTTCAAATGCATAAAACATTTTTTGAAAACCCATCATTTATTAATTTCAATATAATCAGGCTTCTATATATTTACTTTTAAATTTATATGGTTTAATATTATTATCGATATTTGTTTTATATATTTTTTAAATGTTTATTATGTTGTTTAAAATAGTATCCCAAAATCCATTATATATGCCTAACTCCACCATGTAAAACACTCTTTCTAAGAGTTCATAAGATTTAGGTTCCCAATATCAACCCTCTAACCCCTCCAGTTCACACCTCTATTTTACAAAAAAATGTGATGCCATAAGGTTCCACTTATCTAGTGTCTCCCCTATAGATTTTTTAATCCAAAATTTCAAACTCAACTGGGTATTGAATATAACTTATGAAACCTCATTGATATGGGACAATATACTCATACCATTTTGGTCACCCAACCCACTTTAAAGATATAGTACTTGATTTTTCATTTCACATTCATTATAATGAGTAGTACCCATTTAATGATCTGATCATGTAAAAAGAGGTGGATGTCTCATTCCACCTTCTCAAATGGAAATATAATATGACTCTTTCCCAGTTTGGGGTCCCTATTTGTATTTTTACAAATGAGTATATTGAAAAAGAAATATATCAATAATAAAATATTATTTGGGAACCTGATATCTCCCAATAATTTTTCACACAATTTTCCTTACATAATACCACCTATAATCCCCAAACCACTAAAGAATCCAAACTCTGAAACAAAACCCATTGTATCCTTCAAAGAGTGTTCAAATTTTGTATCACCCCAAAACCTGATAGTGAGGGTGTTGTTAAAATCTTTGTTATGTTCTTGAATCAATTTATGATCATGGTTCAGTGGGTGAATTTATCTTTTGTCTCCAGCTAAAACCTCCTTTAGACGTTGAATGAGAAAAAGGGGGATTTTTTGTGGGGTATACATTATACTATTGACTATGCACTAGAGATTTCAGTTTTATATCGATGATTTTTAAAAAAATTGAGACCCTTCTTTTTGAATAACCCATAGATTAGCATATTAAAGAGATTAATTATGATGGAAATAAATATTTACTCTACAGTTCTGATGATTTTGAGGAAGTAGAGGCTGAAGAAGCCTATGCCTTACAATAGTAATACCCAATTCCCAATGAGATCTATATCCCACAAACTAACCCCACTAATTCCATAACCCACCCACCCATGATCCCCTTAAATTCATTCCACCACCCTACCTCTATTGTGCATTACCATTGTACCTACAAGGAACCCCCTATGAAAAAATGAGCCTGACATACTCACTCTACCACGATCACTATACCTTTTTTACTAGAAAGTTAAGAGACTCTATAATATGTTCGATAAAAATAATCAATATTACATCACTCTCCAAGACCATATTTCCCATTATCACCCCATCTTCCATCCTTCTAATTCCCTTGAAGTTCATATTCATTCTATTGTTCATCACACATGGACCTTATTTAAATATGGTGATATTGTAATCGAAATAAAAAATTATGATTCCAAAAAATATTTAGTGTCAATAATAGTTCTTCAACTGATTCCCATGTGAGTAGTGACACCATAAAAGTTACAATTATACTTATGTCAATCACCATGTTACCAAATCATACTTCATGGTTCATGATGTAGGTAAGGGAATTGATAATTTGACTGGTTTTTTACATTGATAATTGGTTTGGATTTAGGAGATAAGGCTTGGAAAAGGCTTGGGAAGTGTATGTATTAATTTTTTTTGGACAGTGATGTGTATGAAATAACTAATAGCTGTCCTTTTATTATTTGTATGACTTGTATGACTTTATAAAAGATCACTTTCTATAATGTGATATTTTTTATTAATTTTTGGATAAAACTTATTTGCTATTTTTATCTTTGAATAGTTGTGATAATGGGATGATTAATATTGATATTTATTTCAGTATGATTTATGTTTTTTTGTACTATAGAAGGTGTAGTATCTCTACATTTAATAAATAACCTTACCAATAATCTATATCCTTTGGCATATGGGGATCAAAACATGAGATATTTAGTTCCCAGTTCAGTCATGATGGAGGTGATTTTGGATGATGATGTTACAATGTGGTATGAAAGACTATATTGATTTTTATTTTACTATATATGTTATGGTATACATGATATATGATATTATCAAGGATTTAAATGGGCCTTATTTCTAGGAGTAGCTAACACATATATAAAGTAATCCTAGCTTATCATGGATGGATTTGATATTCTTGGTTCTAATTATTTATGGTTATGATGTTTTCAATGGAAATTATTTTTAATTTATAGTATATTGTTTTTACAATTGTCATGGGGTGGAAAGGGAGAATGTGTTCGTGCATCATACTAAAAATTTATGGATCACATGACGTATTTATATATTTCTATGTTTGATATTGTTTATACGATTTGTGGATTGGTTATTTGATTTTTCAATAACAACATATATATGTTTTTCCATTATAATTTATTGGTGACACTCTATATAAACAAATAATGAATTTTGATTTTTCCAATAATATATGATTATTTTTCATGTAAACATGTGTGAGATAATATATAAATCAAGAGTTAGTAGGTTAGTCTAATCATGTTATGAGAAAGGTGAGACCCTTATATCATTTTTTATACATTTAGATTTGTATCACATATTTTTTTATTAATTTATTAAATTATGATATATATACCAGTTATATAATTTTGTTATGATTTTTTTGATTGATATTGTAGTGAAATTCCACTTTATGGACCTCCCAGGGAGCCCTGGGAGGGTGTTGAAAATCATTGCTGACTACCATTGGAGTTTGAGAAAATTGTTTAACTTATTAATACTATATATCAACATATCTAAGTGAGTTTTCTTTAGTTTTTATAGTTAATGGTCATATAGAATAAAGGTTCGGTTCAACCATCTTATACCTAACAAAAAAAATTCAAGATACATCATTCAACACTCTTTGTGGGTGACAATAAACCATAGGATGATATGTTTTTTTTTATAGATTTTATGTATACCAAATTTGATCATCTTAAGGAACCCTATGAAGGGATGTTTATGCATAGAGAATACGTGTTTTGAGGACCCATGAAGCACTGGTGAAATATTCTGGCCTAGCAGGATTAGCATGTATGGCTATCATGGAAGGATTTTTAGATTATATTATTTGAGTATGTATTTATATAACCTATAAGGATTTAAAGGTCATAATTTTTATGAATCATTATTAGGGGTAATGTTAGTGATGGATTATACCACTCTCTTTACCAATCTATTTCATCTTCCACCTACACATGATAGTGATGAGACCGTTAGGGTCAAGAAAATTTCAGATGACCTAAGGCACTATATTCGATTATTGGTGAATATCATATAGTTAAAAAAAATTCTCAAGGTCATGAATTAGGTCCTTATTATGGAGAAAACCCATATGGATAGTAGGTAATCTAGTCATCATGCTTCTTCTATTGGAAATGGTATTATTCCTTTGGGAAGTGGGAAGTTGAGATTTTAGAAGATTTAGAGGGGTGAAGATAAGCATGGTAGCTAGGGTATGGGTTTATTGATTCAAATATGAGGGGAAGTCTTAGATAAGTTCTACCAGTGTGGATAGTCGGGGATTATTTTGCATGGTTATGACAAGGAGAAAAAAGAGTTCCACTTTAATAAAGAGACGGGGATACTGAACCGGTTTTGTGGAATAGTTTCACATATTTCTTGAGGTTTGTGTATAGTTAAACTCATGGTTTGGAAGTTGGACTAGTGTATCTATATAATTATGTAAATTTGGGTTCCTTTACCCATTAAATATGTATAAGAGGTTGTGGTCCCTAGGGATAGGGGAATAACCACCCACTAGGTGATGTCCCTTGGAGAATTCAGGAGATGAGAGCTCAAGGTTAGGGTTCAGACCTACTTTTGGATATCAAGTATGCTCCTACTAATTTGGGTGAGGCTCATTTAATAGTTTGAGATATTATTCTTATAAAATTCACCATACTGTCAGTTTTATTTTATATAGGAATATCACACTTTTTTATATCTTCTTAATTCTCCAATGATGTGGATTTTGATATATATCACCAATATGGAGTGGTGTTGATTAATATATACTTAGGGTTATGATATAATGATATCCAAAGGTGACTATATTACACTATAGTGATTGTTGGATATATCATTCTTTGATATTTCTTCATGTTTGATATGTATAGTTTTGATGTGATCCTTAGGATGGATTGGTTGATTTGGTTCTAAGAACATGTCAATTATTATCACTAATCAATGTCTTTCACATACTTATAGGGTGATAAAAATACCTATATCAAATATTGGGATCTATATGAAGGATATTAAGGACCTTATCATATAAATATGGGTCTGTTCTCATCTTAACTTGCAAGCATCATTCTCTAAGATGAGGAGACACATTTCCCTTTTACAATATTTTTTATATGTTTCAAGATGTTTTCCTTGATAATTTATTAGGATTGAATCCTAAGAGAGACATCAATTCCATGATCAAGATAATTCCATAATCGAACCCATGTCAATTATAATTGATAGGATGGATTATGGATACATTATTGAGTTAAAGTCACAACTATAAAATTTACAGGTGAAGGTGTTTATTCGACTATGTATGTCCCATTATAGTTCGACTATGTTTTTCACTAATAAAGTAGATGAATTGTTAAATTTATATGTTGATTACTAGATGTTGAACCAAGTGACGATTATAAAAAATATTAACATCCTTGTATCAATGACCTATTTGATTATTTAAGATGGGATAATTGGTTCTTTATGATACAATTGAGGTCAGGTTGTCATAATTTATGAGTGGGGTCTTATAATATTATATATTTTATATTCAGTATCACGTACGACATGTATGAATATCTCAATATTTCATTTAGGATGAAAAAATATTCTTTCTGTTCATAGACTTGATGAATATGCTATTTCCTCTATATTTTGATTAATTTTTGGTTGTTTTTAGAAATTATAATCTAGTTTACTCTCAATATCAAGAAGATCATGATCGCTATTTGGATATCATCTTGAGGGCACTAAAGGTGCATTGAATATATTTCAAGCTATCTATTTGACAGTTCTATATTAGTGAGATTCACTTCTAAAGGAATGTGATATCTAAGGTAGGAATATAAATATACCCAGAAAAGGTAGATGATATGGTTTCTTGGAAGTGACTCAATAACATATTCATGGTTCTTAGTTAACTTTTAATTAATGGTCACTACCTTAAGTTTATTTAAGATTTATCCCTTTTTATAATGCCAAATATATCCTTAACCAATTAGGGGGTTATGTTCATGTTTTCTAATTCATATGAAAAATAATTTTAGATTATGAAAGGGATGTTATCTTATGTGATGGTTCAGAACATACCTAATCAAAGTAAGGAGTATATATAGTTTTTTAATTTGTCGAGAGTGTGGGATGGGGTTTTTTGAATATAGTACATTTCACACCATGTCCTAGAAGACTAAATAGTAAATTTATTAGATAGAAACCTGAACTCATTCACTCTTTCCCATGCGTTAGAGGTTGCCAACTAGTAGCGAAGATCAATGGTGGAGTGGTGGGAAAACTATACCCTATTATATGAGTTTTATAATATAAAAAATAACGAAAATCACATAAGACCGGATATAATGAAGATCATACATCATTAAAAGTTCCAATAAAACACATAAATCTTGAGATATCAAAATGAGGCTATATACATTCTAGGAAAGTTCATACATATAAGGCAGGTAAAATGAAACAATATCCCAATAATGGGAAAAAGAAAAAAATGGAAAATCTTGTAAAATTAGACTTGATTCTTAGTCTAAACCATATCTTATACTCTACAGCAGTTAATAAATTAATTATTGGTTAAAGGGTTCTTTCCCTTTTCATGTACTACAATCATGGAGTCTTCTCAAGTACCAATGGTGGTCTAATAAGGGTGTGAGTATAACTCAGTAGGTCCCAACAAAAATCGTTAATAAACTTATTGATTCTTAGATAAAGTGCATAATAAATAAATGAAAATAAAATAAATAAACTACCTTTGATCTTTGAGTTCTAATGTAGCACCTGTGTTGACCATAACTACTTTTTTCATTGCTCTTTGTCTCTAAACTAGATTCAAAATTTCTCAGGGGTAACTCATCATACCTTGGAACAATGTAAGAACCACCTAGGTGGAAACTCATCCTACCCCAGAATCATACAAGAGACACACGAGGGGAACTCATTGTTCCCGAGAACCATATAAAACACACCCACGGGGAAACTCATCTAACCTTATAACCATATAATAACCACATAGTGGGAAACTCATCCTACCCTAGAACCATATTTTCACTATTCATAAAATATTTCTCATTAACTAGTATTTAATTTTAACCCAAAAAACATTAATATTCAAATCATTTCATCTCAATCACATTTCCTGTTTTAATAGTTATTACATTTCACGAAGAGGGTCTCACACCTACCTCAATTTGATCCTAGAAGTCATCCTAGGGAATCAAAATTGTTTACCAAAAATTATATGTTAAGGAATCCTTATAAAACAACCTTAATTATTTTTATTAGTTCCAATGAAATATGCACACTTTTATGAGTATAAAATGTATAATCTACCACTCCTTCATGGGCCAACATGGATTGAATATCATAATATTTCCTAGTATGGGAACTTATTTTTTCAACTAATTTAATTAGGTCGAGTGTGTTATCCATCAGTATGATCAATCATCACACACACATAAAATTAGAGATTCCTTAAGGGATGGTTTAGGGGCCACCCACTTTAGGTTTTTAAAATCCCACTCACTAATTATCAACCACTGATTTGAGCCCAAATAGATGAAATTGAAAAATTATATTGAAAACCATGAACTTTAGAATATCATATGGAACTAGGATGAGAATATTATAAAATTAAATAACATAATAAAGAGAATATATAAAGGATATACTCGCATATATATTTTTATAGGGTTGAAAAATATGTGATTCTTACAAGGATCAAAAGATAAAACCCTAATGAAAAGGGATAGGAATGTGGAGGGGTAAAAATTGGGGGTTTTGGCTGAACAAAAGAAGAAATAGTAGATTATGGTTACTTAAATCGATAGAGTAAAATCTTAATTTTAAAAATATTTAGAATATAGGAAAACCACAAAGTTTAGCCTTAAGGTTTTCTAAAATGTGAACAAACTATTTGTTAAACACTATTTTACGAACCACAACTCACATTATTGGCCCATGCTATTGGGTAAACCATGCACCAACCATGAGAAACATACCTATAACTTATTACATCATTCACATGATTTGGACATTACCTCCGAATTATTTGTGGAGCTATGAAACATATATTTTTCCTTCTACATGGATGTGTGTATGGTTAGCTATAACGTTTTCTTAACCATGACCCAAGCTTAAAATCTCAAATTTTCAACATTTTTGGGCCTTAAACACCAGAAACACTTCAAAGACCAACCTAACTCCCCAAAAGAACATCCATAGAAAAAAAAATAAATGAAAACACTATATTGGAAAAATGAATTAAAAAATTTATACCTTAAAATTTATAGGGTTTTACAACCTAAAACCATTTAGCAATTAATCCTCGAGTTATATTACTAGAAATCATCAAGAATAATTAGTGAATAAATACAGCAATTGAGCCGACATGTCATATTATTTCTCCCACATCTCCTCATATTAATAGTCATGCTTCCATCACACTTGCACTAGAGGGATTATATTTCTAGGAAAATCATTCTCACTATGATACATTATAAGACAAAAATGATTCTCAATATACGCATCATCCTCAAGATCAGCATTATCAGTATTGATCATGTGATATAGATTGGGATATTTCTATCAATGTTTTGATATATAGAAGACATCATGCATGGAAATGAAATACTGATGGAGATTCAATTGGTATGCCATTGTACAAATCCTCTCTTCTATCTCGAATATCACCACATACATGGGTTCTATGTTCCCCTTAATCCATACATTAAGATGTCTCAAACATGGTAAATCAACTTAAATACCATGTCACCAATATCAATCTCAAGAGGAAATCACCGTTGATCATCCTATGACTTTTTTTCTACTCTGAGTGGTTGAAAACCATATCCACATCAACTATATATACTATGATATATTATGTAGAAAGATTGGTCAAACAAAAAAAGACTCATGAGCCACAAACAAACAAATAAGTGAATAATAAGTCATTTAATACATTGTTGAAATAGATATATCTGAATCAATTCCAAATATATATTATTGTTTGAAAACTATTATAAGCCTAAGTGGTTCTCCTAAGAATAACTAAAATCTTGGAAATGTACTCTCAGTATGTTTTCCAAGTTCCATATAGTACACTCAAATAGTCCCTTGGTCTATAGATGATAAGTAGTGCTCAGATTCACCAATGCACAAATCAACTTTTGAAATACTCTTTAATACTCTAAGGAATACCATTTAAAAACATTATCTTTTGAATATAGAGAATATCCAATTAATACACTGAAAGGGTCTCCCAGATCAGTAAAAAGTGATCCACTTTAGTTGGTTGATCCATAGTCACCCACACAGCATCACTACCAGAGGTTTTCTTGGGAAAATCACAAAATAAATAGTAACCATATCCCATTTCAACTCATGAATGGGTAATTCATGTCAAATACCAGTGGTTCAATGGTTATTAACCTTTATCTTCTGACAGTTGAAGAACCATATGATGAATCTCATTATGTCCCTCTTCATCCTCAACTACTGGTACTACAAATTCATGTTGCAATACATTATAGTTGTACATGGGTTTTTCTACCCACTCTGTGGCATGAGAGTGCCTCGTAAATCATCCCATAATGTCATAGGAACCACTACTTGGAATTTGACATAAATAATCAGGTTGGAATCTAAAGAACAGTCTAAAGGTGTCTCCCCATCATATTTATACTCTCTCATAATTAAGAAACTAGGATTAGATTGTTAGATCCTCTTCACCCTCTAAAGGGGTAATGGAATGATAGATTAAGATATAAGGGTCACTTTTCCTTAGTACTCTAACATGTCAAGATGGACCTTTGATAAAGGGGTCATTAAATACCACTCACTGCAAGATTTATGAACTATATGGTCATTCATCTTATAACTTAGTGCATCTGCAACATTTTTACCATTATTAGTAGTGAAATCTAGATCAAAGTCAAAAGACTACAGATACATGAACAACCATCACAATCAAATATTCATGTCCTGCTGTGAGAATATATATTTTAGGCTCTTATGTTTAGTATAAACAGTGAACCTATAACCTAAAAGGTAATTAAATCAACATCTCAATCCATATACTTCTACTGTTATCTCCATGTCAAGTGTTGGATAGTTCCTCTCATGAAGCCTCAACTACATGGATCCCTATGCGTCTACATGAGTTTACTACATCAATACTTTCCCCAAACAGACCCTTGATAAATCATAGTACAAGGTATACACTTTACATGGCTCAATTATTGTTGAACATGGTGAGGAATTCATTCAATCCTTTAACTTATAAAAAGTTATATCATAGGAGTATGTCCAAGAAAACATCACTTCTTTCTTGGAAAGGCTCATAATTAGATCTATAAAATGGAGGAAGTCCTAGATAAACCAATGGTAATAACCAGTTAATCCCAAACAGTTTTGAATCTAAAAAATGTTCATAGTTCCCTCCTAATAAAACACTTATATGGAATTTTTAGGATCCAATGACTCTCCAGGCATAAATATGATATGCCAGAATAAGTATAATCGGTCAATCCAAAAGTGAAGCATTGAGAGATTAGTATATTTTTTATTACCTCATAGTGTGACCAAAACAATTTCCATATGTCATATTTTCTACTCCCTTGGATTATATTATATGATAACATCATCAAGAAAACCATGAATGTATCCAGATACTGGTGGAAAACCAAATTCATCAAATATATAAACACTAATGGTAAGTTCATCAACCCGAACGACATCACTATGTACTTATATAGACCATACCTACTTTTAAAGGCACTAGAACGTATATATGAATATATATTCCCCAGATGGTGATAACCAAATCTCAATTCAATCTTAGAGAAGACTTTGGAACACCTATGATGATTGAATAAGTTCTCAATTCATGTGACTAGATATTCGTTTTTAACCATCATTTGGTCCAACTACCATTAATACTCAATGAACCATCTACCTTCATAGAGAATAATACTAGATAACCCTAAGGAAAAGTATCCATCTATATGAATCCATTTTTCTCCATGTCCTCTAATAGATCCTTTAACTCACAAAGTACCACCAGATCTGTACTATATGAAGGAATATATTTTATCTTTGAAATACGCATGATCCTGATAGTAAACTCATTCTCCTTATCTATCATGTGGAATACTTGATAGATTATTGGGAAATAAATCCATGAATTGACTAAAATATGTGGAAAACTCATTGTAAGGTTCTGTCATCATAAAATATAAGTTTAGCGACTTGGATTCTATTTCCACCCAATTATTGATGATAAAGTCATGCACGACCTTCCTATAAGTCATATTCTCTATCATGGACATAACTATAACCCTTAGGTGACATGAATGATACTTATTGATGGTATCAGTAGATATGGGTGTGATACGGTACTAACCAATCCATTCCATGTATCAAATCAAAGTTGATCATATCCAGTATAAATTATTCTAGACGAATCTATGACTACCAATCACAAGGGAATATTCTATGCACTGGTGAATGACCTCAGATCACCCTAATAATGGTGTGTTAATGGATATAACTCCAAATAGATAACCTATGAAAAACCCCAATCCATCTACAATATGAGTTGATATGAAATATAGGGATTCTCATGTATCAAATAGGGAACATACTAAAGTAGAAGACACTTATATCATACCTTAAATGGTAAAAGTTTCAGCATTTTGATTAGTGGGAATATAATGAATGACATGAAACTATCCTATGCTTTTCCCAAAGGAACCTACATACATCCCCTTTGATGAAACACCCTGCTATAACTAATCCTCTTATCTAGGGTACCACATACTCCACCTATCCTGGGAAGCCGATATAACTCTAGCTACCTTTCTGTCATGGTTTAGCTGGTACAACTGTCGATCCATGCACCTATATAGATCATCCAAAAATAGTTTCCCACTAAAACATCCAATTAAATTGCTTTAATTACCTCATATTACCAAAAAATCATCACTCAAGTGTTGGTTGGATGCATTCGGGATAGGCATGGCCTCACTCTCAACATTGATATCAGTCTATAGAATAGTCTTTTTATAGAGGAAAATTTATCCAATTGTCATGGTTTATTTGAAAAATTTCACCTTGGTGTGACTCCTTGAAATAGATATTTATCCTATCAGATGATTCACCATCGGTTCTTCTGGTTGAAGATGATTTATTTAACCATCTACCCTCTCCTAGGTTCCTCTATAAAATCAAGGCTTAATTTATGAACTTTGCAAATGAAAGGAGGAGAAATAATTTAACTAGTATTTGTATCTCATACCTCAGGACATACTCATTCTTTTAGGACCATGATATATCATGACACACTAAAATCTAGATGATATTATATATATCATTAAAATGAGCATCATATTCTATGAATGACATCCATCTATATATAAAATGTATAAAATCTTAGGCTCTTTCTGCACTAAGATTATCTGAATAGAAGTAATCAAAGAATATGTTTTAGAAGTCCATCTAGGATAACCCCACATTCCAGTCTTCCAGGACTATGATTTTCCACTAGTTATTCATTGGTCCCAATAGTATATAGACTATTAGCTTCACCCTCCTCCCAATGGGTGTCTCCAAATGGTAAAAAAATCATCTGAACATACTCTAACTATAACTCTAATTCTTGGGGGATGACCTCCCTATAAAATAATAGTGGGTAATATAGATGAAACACCCTTTTCAGCTCATAAATCATAGGTATATCCCATTTAGACTATCTCTCCATTACATGCATGAATCATAAAAGGCACTACCACAAATTAACATCCACTACCTTCCCTAGTGCCACAAGAGGCTCTGGTCCAAATGTTTATAGGCTATACTCCCCACCACCCTCAAGGAACACTATTAGAGGCCAATATAGAAGAATATGTCTATAATTAAAAACACATGCCTCTGAACACCTTATTATAACACTTCTGATATCATAGTTTAGGTAAAACAAGAATAGTTATGTTATCTCACTATTCCATACACCTCACATAATAGAAATATTACAACTTTAGTGTGCTCTCTCTCACACAATCTATACCCATATACCCAAACTCGTGGATAATATAAAGTTAATATAGGATCTAACTCACTATTCATTTCTTTCATTTAACATTAATTATAAGTTTCATAGTTGGGGCTTAGTTAAATGAAATTTCAATTACATGTTACTAATGAAAACACTTTATAAGTTATAATTGTAATTTTATTTAACAGATACCCTAGATAAAATAGAATTATAAATCATAAATTTGAAATTCCA
Source organism: Viscum album (assembly GCA_963277665.1). NCBI lineage: Eukaryota > Viridiplantae > Streptophyta > Magnoliopsida > Santalales > Viscaceae > Viscum > Viscum album. Next base: position 1,517,909,702 of record OY728163.1, read on the forward strand.
TCTATTTAGGGATTCATTAAGATGATATTCCACAGTAAAGTTATATATTAAGCCTCTATATAAGCTGATATAGACACTTTAAATAACCAAGCCTAGTTTCAAATAAATGCAACCAACCACATGAAATCAAAAAAAAATGGAATATAAACACTGAATTCCTGATACGATGCATGAATATAAGCTATATTTCCATTATAGGAACAGAGTGAAAATCCCATACATAATAACCCCAAAATCATGTGTGTCACACGTGGTCAAGTAGGCTGATAGTAAATTTTGAAACAAAAATAGTAATCTCATTCCTTTAAATGTGGAATTCCCTCATAAATCAGTTAGTTACTCTTAGGAAGGAGTTCTTTACCATGTTCTTATAATGTATTATCTCCTCTCTACCATTAAAAAATAGTTACAAAAAATGAAAATATTCTGGAACCACTTTTTCAAGTCCCATCCCAAATCACTACACAATAACTAGATCAAAGAGAACCATGACCTCAAGTGTAACTTCTCATACAAAATTTACTACAAGACATATAAAAAACATAAAATCCCATATATAATCATGGAAGATGCCAAGTTTTAAAGAGGAATCATCTGTAATGTCTGCCACAAGATTCTTCTTGAGAATTAAAGGTAAAACTCATCTAGGGTAACTTTCTCTAGGAGTCATGATTTCACTTATAGCACTCAAAATTCATGCTCGTTGGGAATTTATAAATAATAAATACTCACTAAGACTCAAAATATATTTATACACAAATAGGGAATCATACCCAAGGCAAGTGGGGTACACCGTAAACCCAATCTATAATAACATGCTATATAGGGTATTATACACCCATGTAAGATGGTCACGATGATTTTACAAACCCCATATTGATAAATATATAGGGTAGAGTATCCCACCCTAGGCCTTATATATGGATTTATAAAAACCATATCCCATACTAATCCCATATAGGGGATCATAATCCTATGATCGGGACTTAATACCTCACTATTAACTAATAGAGATTGACCAAAGGAATTCACCCAACTGATAGTAGTCAAAATTAAAGTTACAAAGGGCCTCAAATTTCCCTGGAATAAGTACAATGTGTGTTCTAGTAGTACATGGAATCTCTCCTACCCTGGATATTTCTGTTTCTCACTATCTAGGATGGCATTTCTTAATCCATGTACAATGAATGTTGACTTCAGATACACAGCGAGTTGGTGTTGGGATGGAACATGTCATGTCTCCTACCCATGCCAATGTGCTTATGGATGTTCCCATGTACTTCGAGTCATGCTTGTATACAATGGTCATGCCAGTATACCTTTCCATGTCCATGTACCAAGTCTTGCTCATGTGCTTCATCCATGACCATATACCTGGTTGTGTCTATTCCTATATAACCCTAGTGTACAAATATAGTTAATATCCATAGGCCCCACAGCATGTGACTTGTGTCTTAAGCCATGTGATATTTTTCTTTGAACATATACCCTTGGATCACAGAAGGGGGACTACAGGACGTGTGTTTTTCATAGTATATTCCATGAAGTTGGGAATTTCATTAAAATTTCAAACTAATCCCTGTGTCATCCCAAACCACTACCACGATTTATTCCCTATCCAGATCCACCGATAATAATGGATATTGGATTAACTGATCTTTTCCATCATTGATGATTTAATTTTGACTACTGATTCTCCCAGAAATCATCACATGTTACTTAATCATGTCGAGATTCCAAGACATTTACACTGGGGATCTCCAAATACAAATATAAACCTTATTTATAATCAATAACTAAAAAAATATCACCAGTTTTGACCTAGAACACAAGTTAACGTATCTGTTATTCCAAAGATAAATTGTGTAATGATCATTCATTTGGTATTTATCAAATCATCAATCGAATGAAATACTGATGATGATCACATGTAGAATGTTGAGATAATTGAATAAAACATAAAAAAGAGGAAAAAATATCAGTCAATGTTCATGTTGTCCTAGATCCATTATCATAGTAATGAAAAACTAAGAGGAATAATAATACTATAGCAATAAAAATATTTTTGGAATATAAATAACTGCAACCGTAAATCATATGTTGACACGTGAATCAAACTATTTAAATAATTGATTCATGTTCGATATAAGATAATTAAAAATGTGATAAATACAAAAAAATAACATCGTACCTTGAATTTTTATCAATCATTGATGAATAAAAGTTCTCCTTCATTGTCGTTGTTGGAATCCACAAACTCTATTGGTGACGATGGCCCATTGGAAATTGATCATGACCCTCAATCGGTTGTCATTCTCCAATCTATACACCATAGATTCCCTCTAAATCCCTAAGATTATGTGAATAACCCTAGGGAATTTAAATAATATGTATTTTATAATTATAGGATTAGTTCATTGTTTTAAAATAAAAAATAAATAAATAAATAAATTTATTTTATTTTTTTCCTCCACGGCTGAATGTTTACAGAACATAAAATACCGAAAAAATTTATGCCACACCTAGGGTAAGACCCATGTTCTGGATTTAATGGGAAAATAATATTTATGATATGAGAATATAGTTAAGATTTATTCCATTATTTCATAAAAACTACGCTTGTGAGATATAATATATATAATATTTTTATTATATTAACTTCAAGGATCTCTAGCCCTAAGAATCTCACACCATGTTAGTGCTTGGATCTATAAATATTAATTAATATATTCCTAATTTTTACAAGGGAAAAATAGATAAGTTATATTCTCCCCACCTTATGGATTTTCATCCTGATAACAAAAAAGACTAAGGAAAATATGTGGGCATTGGCCATGCATCTGGGTCTCCTGCTCCTAGTTCCTCTCTTAACGATTCATGTTCTGCCACCAAAGATGCACCGAGGGAATTACTCACCCATTAGTTATATTCACGTGTTAATCCTAAATCTATATTTGGTAATCTACAAAGGTATATCTATCCTCGATTTCTATCTCATCCTAGTTGGTAACAAGTGATAGTTCATGCATATACCTCTGTAGCTACAACACATGGAATACTTCATGTACCTGGTCTAACTGGAATGGTAGGGATAAGTGGTATACCACCTTCCAACCCTATATAGTATATGGAAAGGTATAATTAATATTTAAGATAACTTTCCACCCTTTCCAAATATCTATAATCCACATCAAAGTGAGACCATCAAGAGCAGGCAACCACCCTCCTCGAACTCCAAAGGCTTCTATCATTTGACCTCATAAGACTTCAAACATCTCTAGGAAGTATTAATCTCCTCCTAAATGATCATAACCTTCTATATCGTCATTTATAACAACTCTTAGCCCATTAGTGCTAACTCACCATGATCAATCCAACATAGTGGTTACCTATATGGACTCACATATAAGGCCTCAAAAGGTGCCATGTTGATAGTGGAATGGTAGTTTTTTGTTGTAAAAAAACTTCACCAAGGGCAGGCGATCATCCCAACTATGTCCAAAGTCCAACATTAAATCCCATAGTATGTCCTCTAGAACCAGAATGTTCTACTCAGTCTAGACATCTGGTTAGAGGTGAAACACTATGCTCAAATTCAACTAAATACCAATGTTCTCCTATAATCATATCCATAATCATGATGTAAATCAAGATTAAAAATCATATACATAATCATGATGTAATGATTCTCCTATCATGGTATTGCCTTTCCCCCATCTAGGATATTATCTTTGCAGTTGTGGGATCTTTTCTCATCATATGACTCTTTTACGGCGTCTGATTTCTTATGGCGGCATGATCCATTCCTTTGACAGTTGGTTTCTTTATGGTGGCGGGATCTGTTCCTCCTCCACCAACTTCTTCTATAGAAAAATGTGTTCTCTTCGAGCGATGGTTTCATGGTGTCTTCGATATAAGTCTTAAGACTCTTCATAGTGGCGAGGGTTTCATCTTTTGACTTCTTTTTACAGCGGTGAGAGATCTGATCTACCCATGGAATTGTCTCCAAGTAGTTACAACATTTTTCTCTATGGCTAGGGTTTCAATCATTTAGATTATGCTTCAATTTTCAATAGTGTGTGTTTAGGTCTTGGTGTTGGATGTTTTTTGATCATGTGGAAGTGGTAGATTCCATTTTTTTGAACCATCTATGTTTTTTGAGTCTTCTGGGATGCTTGTGATGGTTTTGGGTTATATTTTTCTCCTTTATATGATGACTGCTGGAATAGGGAAGGCCAAGTTATGTTGGACTTACGTTGATTCTGGTTCTCCTTTGAAAGAATCTTTGATAATTATTGTTTGTTTGGTGTTGTTCTCAGGTATGTTATGGTTCATAGGTATTTCTCTTTGATAGTTTGAGTAATGTGATTCAATTTGGATGTGTTGAATTTTTGGCATCTGTGATGTTGTTTTTATTTTACATCGGTGGAATCCATCTGTGTTCGGGAGGCCATGGAGACGTGCCCTGTAATGGTTATTGGTCACAAATACCTCTCCTCTTTCATTAGGACTCCACCACTCTCTCTATGGTGAACCTGAGTGGCGGTCTTCATGGTGCTTTTGGATGTGAGGGCGAGCGACTGTATTCATCATGTGATGCTTCCATCATTGTTGGCTCTCCAAGTTTGACAACGTTGATGATGTTTGATGGGTTTTTATTCTGGTTTATGAAAGAACCTAGACACTCGACAAGGAATGGTTCTAGATGAGGAGTTAGAATAGCAATTATTCACCAATGCTTGGCCATCAGGATTTCGAAGAATGAGAGGGTATGGATTTTTTCATCAGTACCAGGCCCGTGCATCCCTACACGGGATAGTTGTCCAAGTGATCATGTGAATGTGGAGGCTTGACATAACGATGTAGTCACTGGGGAGGGTTAGTTCCTATAGTTTCTTTCTGGGTTGAATTTCCTTTAATGTTTTTATTTGGATGATGTTTTTAAAGTTCACACTTACCCCTTAAAAGTGTCATATGAAAATTCAAAAAAATATATTCTGGTAAAGGCGTCTCAGTGTCTCTATTGAAATATACTCTAATAAAGCTAAGAAGAGGGATGACTTAGTGATTCAGTCTATGATCACCAAGATATCATCATTTTCTCTACAATGTCATGGGAACCCCACCACAAATTCCATGTATGTACCATCCCACTTCCACTCTATCACCTCAAGGGGTTGATCTAAACCTGATGAAACCTAGTGCTTATCCTTATCCCATAGATAAATAAGGCATCAAGATACAAACAATACTACACCCTTCTTCATTACTAGCTTTTTGAATCAATATCTAAGGTATTGATGCATCTCTTCCACACCAGGAAGCACCTCCCATGTGGATGTATGAAACTCCCTAAAAATTTACTCATGCAATGTCACTGGTACTATTTTCTATCCTTTTAAAAGGATAAAATGCTCCCCACCTTTGGATAATACATTAAGAACAAGTATGGTGGATATCTATGTACATAAGATCTCTTATTAAGAACACCTTACACCCTGATGCCATTCTAATGACTATAGACTATCTTGTAGTCATAATCCTAGATAAACTTAACTATTACCTCTATCTCATGTTATGATCCTTATATGAGAATATATACATGAGACACTTGTGGTCATAATATATTATAAACCACTCATCCATAAGGTATTTTTACTATATCTTTAGTGGGAAGACCAGTGCTACCATCTTTAGATAGTGGGTCACATAGTTGCGCTCATGAGGTCTCAATCGATGGAACACATTGGAAATCATTTGATGAATCTGCATCCAAACACATCCTAGCACGATCCCAGTATAATTTCAAAACACTGCATAATCAACACCCTCCTCTATAAGTGTCATGATTGGATAACTCATCAACCTCTACATTATCTCCTAAAAATCCTCCTGGTACCTCTACATCTATATGAATATTTTCCCCTTTCGGGTCAAAAAAGTCAAGGGTGATAATATTATGGAGAAATTAGACAAGAATATCATATAGTATCCTACCAACCCAAGGTAGATTCACACCTATGAAAAGATCTTGGGTGGTACTCGATCTAACCCTGTCTCAACCTTCACTGGGTCCACTCTCACTCCCTCTACTGAGATGACATGCCCTAGAAAGTGGAACTCTGGAATCCATAACTATCACTTTGAGAACATTCCATAAGTTTGGTGCTCTTGGAGTATATCTAAGACCACACTAAAGTGTATCATGTGTTCCTTCTTAGATATAATGTACACTAGTATGTCATTGATGAATACAACCACAAATCGGTAAAAGAAATTATAAAAGATCTAGTTCATGAATCCCATAAACACTATTGTGGCGTTTTTCAGGCCAAAATACATCACCAAGTACTCATAATGACCATTGAAAAAATTGAATTTCATTTCATTATATCCATGTCGTGTACTCAGAGTTGGTGATAGTCTGGTATGTGGTAAATCTTCGAGAATCATCATGCCCCTCTCAACTATTCAAATAGGTAATCGATCCTCAGTAATGGATACATGTTCTTTATAGTCACCTGGTTTAAGAGACGGTAATCCATACAGAACCTCAATCTCCCATTTTTATTCTTCTTGAAAAAAACTAGGGTTTCCAAGGACGACATACTAGATTTGATAAATCCCCCAATCTATAACACCTCCAACTATACCTTCATCCCATAAAGCTCCACATGAGCTATCTTGTAAGATAGAATAAATATTGGGTTCATCTCTAGATTCATGTATATGAATAAGTTGATCTCTCAGTGGGGAGGTAATCCCAGAACCTCCACAGAAATACATCCCCATATTCCACCACCATTTTAGGGAACTGAAAACTCACAACAACCATTGTATCAAGGGTGATATGATCCAACTAGTGATTAAATGGTTGAATCCCCTTATACATGAGCACATCCTACTTTTTTTGGAATTAATTCATTCCAATAAAGTGAATCTGTGTACCATAAGCATGGATACATCACATACTTCATATAAGATAGAAAATACATGAATGAACTGTAGAGAGTCAATCCATGCCAAGGATGATGTTGTAAGGTCTCCTTACAGTTAAAAAAATCTCCCATGAGAAGCACTCTCCTCCAAGAGTCATGTCACACTATCTGTATAAAACTGTGATCACTTAATCTCATATGACAGGATTCTAAAACCATAAAGGTTGAGTATAAGCTCCACTAGATGTTCTAGATTTTGAACAACATATGTAGCAAGGAAATATTGGATCACACCCATGTCTATAATTATTATACCTAAATTAAGTCACATATTGTACCTTGAATCACTCTAGAGCCTCTGGGTTATAATCCTCTAGTGCCTCCAGCTGCCCACATCTTGGACCATTATCTCCCTAATCCATTTGTAGACCACCTAGGGGTGTGGGTGGTATCAATAGACCAAAGAGCCACCCACATACTGCTACTATCCAAATTACATTATCACGTCTTCTACCCTGTAAACCACTCTACACTATCTACTGCCTCTGCCTAGGAATTCCATCAACTGTCTCCCTATATACAGCATGATAGGTATGATAATTCTATGTGAGGTGTTTAAGTACACCATAAGAATAAAAAAGTTATATTTCAAATAACTGAGTTTTCTCCAAGCTCCACATGAACGACATAGACTCCTGCACTATAAGCTACATCACATGCCTATTGTCAATGGTCCATCATCACCCTAGACCCCTAGTGATCTCTGACATGGAAACTCATGATACATGTTCAACCCCTACGCATCATCATCCAGAACGAATAGAGCCATCTACGGCTCAGTCTAGCATGATGCATCCACTACAACCACTAGAGGTGGGTCTATGTACTAATCAATGAGTGGTAGCACTTACCCCCTATATCCACCTAAAAGGAAGATCGCTTCAAGAACAATCCCATTCATAGAGGTCTCATTACTCATTCGGTCATACTCTAGGATTATACTATGGAATCCTTATTGTTTTAAATTATAAAAATATCCTACAAGGATAAATGACGTACCATGGTCAAGTATTATATATGGGGGTCTGACTATAGATGGACATGGAAACGACAACCCATTCTTATATGATTCATTTACCTAGGTGTTCTTAAAACAGTGTTTCCATGTGTTGACTCAAAAAGAATGTTTTCAAAGTCTTTGTGAATAGATACGCCAACTTCCACACCAACACTGGATTAAATTTCCAAAGATATGGACCCAAGAAACATTAAAACTATCACCCTAGATCCCAAAACAAACCACATAGCTAGAAAAACACCAAAATTTGGTCCTAAGATGAACCCTATCAAACACCACTCTATCGTGACCTGACCCAAAAGGGTCCTCCTGGCCAGCGATAAGCTGAGTGTGACACCACAAGCCCTCATCCAATGGGATAGGAGCTGGTGATAAGTTCCTATTAGGAATAAAAAACACATTGGAGGTCTTATCCTTAAGTACCTATATATATGAACACATCACTAAAAACAGATACAATTTTTAATGGTAAACCCCATATAATACAATAATGCAATAATAACATCTATCCCACATCAAATTAAAAATTAAAATTACTGGAAATACTAAACGTACAAATATTAAACCACCAAAACTGATAAAAGATTCCAACCTACATATATGAAGGGGTCTGTTGTCATTTGAAACACCTAGTACAAACATATTTTGTCTGGACCAAACTATGCTTCACCTAATCGTAGTCCTATAAGGACTACGTAAAATGGAATTTATTCTAAATAAAACATGACATGTGTAAGAAGACATCCTATAGGGGTGATTATAACAATACCCAGAAGGAAACCCTAAAAGTACCAAATATAAAGTATCAAGAGAGTAATTGGCTTGTCATCATGAAGGAATGTCAGTCATAATATGTGACATAGCAATGAGAAGAAAAAGTCTGATATGCTCATAGTAGATTCAAAGTCGTAAATAGGTCTCAACCATAATATCTTCCATAGTATTCTACTCAAGACTTCAAGGTAACACTCATCTCGGAGAAAGCGCTACACAAGTCATGCTACCACTGATGGTGCATGAGATGTTGAGCTCTTTGAGCCTCTCCAAATAATAATTACTCATTGGAACTCATAATATATTGATAAATAGAGAGAGGATCAGACCTAAGGCTCATGGTGGACACTGTAAACCCAATTTGGAATAACCCTCTGTGTATTGGATCATACGCCCATGTAAGTTGGTCATGATGATTCCTCAAACCCTACCTAGGGAAAGAGATATGATAGAGGATCTCACCTTGTAAAAGATAGACCAAAGGAAAGGACCTAACTATTATTGTTTCAAACTAAAGAGATGGAGTGCCTTAAATTTATATGGAGAAGTACATGCTGTGTAGAGACCCAAAGCTTGACGTACATGGACATTACATTACTTTTTCAGAATACTTAGTACATAACAAAAATAGACACACATGGACCGTAATAGTATAGTGTCTTTGGAAACTCAAAATATAATCTTCTAATCGTGGTGAATGATCTTCAACATCTCCCATAAAGATCTTCCCCTTTTTTTCTTACCTAAAAACATTCTTTAAATCCTGGGGAAAAGAAAACATATAAAGGGTGAGCTCAAATTCTCAGTAAGGGTAAGCATATAGAATATAAAACAATCCTTCGACATTTGAATGTAAAAAACATGAGCATAAGATCTAAACATCAAAATCTTGAGCAATGACATAAAACATGGCAGTACGTAAGGCATAGATCATGAAGAAACATTAATCATTATAAATTAGCCTGGAAATAAAACATGTAATTGGGGAAACCATTAAGCACATGATATGATTTCCATAGTAGCCAAGTCATTTCTTCCAAGACCATCTTAGTGGACAAAGTCTCTTTCTAAATCGAGTTCACTCCCCGTTCCAGTCCTGTATTACTGAACCAGTTTAACTTGTCGTTCCAGCCATGTCTATGTCATGAGATATAAATCTTTACCCAATGAATTGGAGGGAGATATAGGTCCCACCCATCTCATAATTAAATCATTCTTACATGTTCCACAAAATAAACATACATCATTCATAATAACCCAACGAATAAAATGGGTTTCATAAACATCATCCCATGATCACATAATCCATTTAAAATTAATGGATATAATTTCATAATAATAAAAGTTAAACCATGTAAATCATAGATACATTAAACATTAAACATCCATGTATAAAATAATGTCATCTTAGATGTAAAATTGTTTTGATAAAAAACTTCAAATGAATTGTTGATGAAAATATCCTTTCTTCTTCAAAATCATGTTTTTTCACAAAACACCATGAAATTTCAAAAGAAAAAGATTTTGTTTAAAATATTAATGAAATATTTTGGATGAATCTTCATGAAAATAGTAATTTATAAAACCGTAAAAATCTGTTCGTTCCGTATAAGTTAAAAAAAATCATCACGTACTTTTGACGGAAAATTCAAAAATAGTACCTCGTAACGTAAACAAAAGAAACATTCCTTACATACCATGTAGTAAAAGTATAAAATGGATAAAAAGGAAATTAAACATACATGAAAACACTTTTATAAACATGGAAATGGATTATAGAAATAAACCTAGTAAATACATACGAATAAGCAATCTCGGATAAAAATGAGATTTGAAAAATTATCCCTTACCTTAGGTCTGATATGATTCGTACGTATCTGAACCTCCTATATAATGATTTAAATAATTACATTGACTTATTGAATAATCCTATTCATTATTATGAAATCTAATATGGTTCACTTATGACTTTATATTACCCGTTATTTTGTAAATTTCATGTTAAAGAGCGTTATGGGTAAAATCGTTTCATTTGTGTACCGTGTTTTGACTTGAAATTATTCATATGATTACATAGATCATGATTACATAATTCCAGACTATAAAACATGGTTTATATATAATATATATTCAGAATATACATATATATATAATAGATCGATAAATTTAAAGAAATACACCATTCATGGCGACGGTAGGTCGTACGTGCGCATGAACGTTGTTTTCGTTTCCATATTGAATTGAATGGAATTAAGTGGATGAAATAAACATATATATATATATAAATAAATCCAGTATCATTATTATGTCATATATTTCATGAATGGTTAATGATTGAGAGTGAATCTCATCGTGCCGTGGAGACAGTAGTCTGTACGTACGCACGAGCGATGATATCATTCCCATAATTATTGAATTGAATTGGAGTGGATGATACAATATATCAGAATCAGTATGATGGTATAATAACTATGTATAGTTATTCTTTACACCATTATACCCATCCAAGTAAGGTGGTGTTGGAAAAACATATTACACCACGGCGTGGAGACGGTATTCCGTACGTACGCACACGCGGTGATTTTGTTTTCCATAGGATGGATAGATGGTGAAATAGGTTTGTTTAATAATTATAATAACATATCAGTATATGAGTGATACTTATGTTATTACATCATAATGAAACAACTAAAGAAGAAAATGTGGAATAAGAAATAAAGTTGAAAGAATTGGTAACAGACATTACCTCTTCTTTGAAGCGCCTCTTTGAGACCTCCTCTTAGAGCACTAAAATTTGTCTTTGAAGAATACCAGGAACTCTAGGATTTTTCTAGGGAAGTGGAAAAGAGAATTTTTCAGGGGTTTTCCGAGCTTGAAGGCTCAAAGTGGTGTGAGTAAGAAAGGGAGGAGGTTCCCTTTTATAAGTGAGGAGAGGGGAACCTTTGGAAAAACTAAAAATATTATTTTATTATAAAGTCATATTCTGTTTTTAATAGCTCCAAACTGATTTATTTCGAATATAAGGTGGGGATGGGTCGAAATACTCTCATCCAATAAAATTGAGATAAGTTTAGGTATCTATTTTAACTTTATCATTTAGATTTAAATTTAAGGTAGATAATTTAACTTTTACCGTGTCTTCTTGTTTTCTTACAATATAAGGTTAATAAACTTACTATAACAAACCAAAAGAACCCCAAGTTGTTTATTTTTAATATATATAAACTTATCTAAGTCATTTTTTCGAATCTTAGATTTTTAGGAAAAAAAGAACAATTAATAATATAATATTTGTTTTAAAAACTATTTTATGTCAATTTTGACACTATTTGGTAATTGATTTTTTTAAAAATCATAACACATTTATTAGTTCGAAAAAAGTTAATTAAATCAATACTAACATGTCATATTAACATATAAAATTATTTTAATTCATAAAAAGTCTCAAATTACATTTTTTTTGGCTATTTATAGCATCAATTATGTCAATATTTCATTAATAAGATAATTACTGCATCATCTTTGTCTCATAAATAAATTAAATTATTTAATGTCTAAAAATTATAAATAAAATACCATTATGTAGAAAATAATTTTATCTTTCTAATGAATATTTATTGTCTAATTTATATATGTATATCTCTATATTAGAAATGATTTAGTTATTAAACATTGATTTTAACTATTTTAACCCTTCTTTAAATAAATTAATATTAAATGTCCTAATCTAATTTAAGTGGGTCTAAATGGACATATTTTAGTCTTAAGTTTATTTTTGGTCAAATTAAACTTATCCAATAGAATTATGACATGTGTCAGGGTAATACTAATATCATTTTTACCCTTAATTACCCTATTTACTTTTAACCGTGGTAAATAAAAGTAAAAAGTTACTATTCACCAAAAATTATTTTTATCTCATTGAACCTAATTTTACTTACTGACATCAACTATTTCTCTCAGATTTTTGAAATTCTATCCAAAAAAGCGTCAAAATTGTGTTCTATGTAAATTTGAAAATTCTCTTAGGAGGTGGGTAAAAGATGGTTAAAAGTTCAATAAATTTTTTATATATCTATACTTATTATAAATGACTCCAATGAATTACATTGAACTTATATACGTATTATGAATCAATTTTGACCTAAAATAAATTTAAATAAAATAAATAATTTTTTAAATAAAAAGTCGGTTTTTATATAGTAACCCAGTGTTTTCACTATTCATCAAAAATTGAAAGTTTTCAGAAAAATACCAAAATTTCACCGTAGGCTAATTTCGATATTCTGAATCCAAAAATGAAGTCCATTTTCAAATATAAAATTTATAAAATTTCAAAAATTGGGTATTACTATTCATAACAGCTAGTTTTAATAATATTTTATTAGCATATCGTTGTTTAGCAAAACTCGGTATTGCGTACAACACACACAATCATGGAAGGTTGTGCTTGCATGTAATGAAAGCCAAGTCAGAGATGAGTGTTGTGCAATCTCCTTTTGGTGTAGTGTACAAAACAAGACATTAATGAAATTAAAAATAATATTTTTCATAAAATCTTGGGGCGTTACATTCTACCCCCCTTAAAATGAATTTAGCCCTTGAAATTTGTCGGGGTTATACATGGGTTTCTACTTGAAAGTTTCTTTAATTTCAACACACATCGTAAAATGAAATTCCAAAACTTAACATTAAAAACTAAAGTATGAAATGTAATGGTTACCCAAATTAACTAATCATTGGGTTTCCACATAGGAGAACATAGGTGAAAATATGGATATAGAAGAAAAATCTGACCATCAAGTTATGAAGGAGAGTGGTAGAGGACATGGCTATGAAAAAGCCAACAAATCCATAAATTTGTGATGATCTAAGGTTCCATCTGATTAATCAGATATAAGAGCACTAGGACAACATTTTTGGTTTTCAATATCATTTCCCTAAAGTTGAAAATTTTGAATTAGAAGAAATACTTGCTTGATTTTGGTAAAATCTCACTGTTGTTCATGCTTTGAACAATTTACACTTTATCTCTTAATGAAATGAAGTTGAATTTGTTATTCATGATGTGTTAACAGGTCATGTGATAGAATGATGGGTCATTCAATCTGTTTTAAACAAAAGGTTAGAAAAAGTTATCAAATATACATAAGACTATCTATGGTGAGGTTAATCATTTACGATTCCAAAAATGAACTTATACTTCGTATATCATACCGCTTAATAAAATAAAACTTGTTTCTACTAACCAGTGACTTCCTGTAGGACAGTGTTAAGAAATAATGGCATGTCGCACTTGGGTTGTGGGTTCGATTCCTATAGCCTTGTCTGACATGATGGGTTATTGCCCATCCTTCAGGTTGTTCTTTTTTATAAAACTACATTACTATATCATCCCATTAATAATATTGAAAAAAGTTCTATCCTTAAACAATACTAACTTATGTCCAACATAATCCATTACAATCTTTTGTCTTATCCATAATATTGTAGTCCATTGTCATATTATAGTGAAAACGATTTCCAGATATTTCATATAACAAGCATGTTAATTCCATTGTTGATCCCCATATATCATAATATATGTCTTGTTGGTCACTTTCCAAACATTCGAAGGCCTTAATCATGTATTCTCTTGAAAATTGAATACCCATTGAATCTTAGCGACATCATGAGTGCTGTAAAAAGTTAACTCTTTCCACATACCAAAATCCAAAATTTATATATACTCAAACCATGATATAACATTCTCCTCATATCAGTCATGAGCTCATGAATACTATCAAACATTTAATTCTCTCATTATCCCTTCATTATGCGCATATTATCTACTTTACAAAAATATCTTAATAACCTTTCATGGTTACTGGTAACATTCATCACACACTTTTAAAACATAAGGAAAGACCATCATGTAACAATCCTTAGATTTCTCTTTATTCCATAGTACCATGAGATTACTTATACAAAATTACACTTGATAAACATGTAATCATTCCACTGCCTTCTTAAACCATTGACTGAGCTTCAACAATTCTTTCATCTCACATATCATTTGTAGTCTCTTCATCATCATCAACATAAATACTACCCATATGACCATACTGATTCTCTTCATGAGACTTTCCCTTAGGGCATTAGTTTTCATAATGCTCGTACATTCCACATTTAAAACATTAAACCATTGTTGATGTCGTAGAAATACCATTATCCTCATACATGGTGTTAACTGAACCTTTTCCTTTGAACTTACTGGATTTGTGTCCTTCTTTTCCACACCCAAAGAATCTTCCAGTTCCTTTGAAACATTCTCCTTCATGCCTCTTCCCACATGATTTACATGAAGGAAATTGAACTTTCTTTCCTCTATGATCATCATGAAAGTCCATCATTCTCTTATTATCTAAGTCGGGAAACTTACCAAAGTTGAGATTATTGATCATATTATGAGTTTTCTGATTAGGCATAATAACGATGTTTGGACTTCCAAATCCCTTTTCATTTGGTTTCTCATGAAGAATATCATTCCATTGTCCATAATATCCTCTATTATCGTGAATCTTCCTGTTTCCAGCCATTTTCTAAAACCCAAAAGGAATACAGTGAGGGAAAAAAATCATACTGGGGAAAACGTCTTAATAAAGGGGGAGTACCGTCAATTTCTAACATCTTAGGTTAAATTCTAAGATCATTACCATAGTTATAGGACTATAACCTATACATATACTTATCCTTAGGGACATCCCTAGACATACCTTAGATATATCTCTAGGGATTTCACTAAAGTTTTCGCATCCTAGTTTCCCAAGGTTAACTAAACCTTTCCTCTGATACCAACTGTAGAGACCCAAAGCTTGACATACATGGACATTAAATTACTTTTGAAGAATACTTAGTACATAACAAAAACAGGAACACAAGGACCGTAATAGTTTAGTGTCTTTGGAAACTCAGAATATAATCTTCTAATCGTGGTGAAAGAACTTTAACATCTCCCATAAAGATCTACCCCTTTTTTCATACTTAAACCATTCTTTAAATACTGGGGAAAATAAAACATATAAAGGGTGAGCTCAAATGCTTATTTAGGGTAAGAATAGAGAACATAAACCAATCCTTAGACATTTGAATGTAAAAAAACATGAGCATACAATCTAAACGTCAAAATATTGAGCAATGACATAAAACATGGCAGTACGTAAGGCTTAGATCATGAAGAAACATTAATCTTGATAAATTAGCATGGGAATAAAACATTTAATTGTGTAAACCATTAATCACATGATATGATTTCCATATTAGCCAAGACATTCCTACCAAGACCATCTTAGTGGACAAAGTCCCTTTCTGAATCGAGTTCACTCCCCGTTCCAGTCCTGTATTGCTGAACTGGTTTAACTTGCCATTCTAGCCATGTCTATCTCATGATATATAAATATTTACCTAATGCATTGGAGGGAGATATAGGTCCCACCCATCTCATAATGAAATCAATCTTAGTTGTTCCACAAACTAAACATACATCATTCATAATAACCCAACGAATAAAATGAGATTCATAAACATCATCCCATCATCACATAATCCATATAAAATTAATGGATATAATTTCATAATAATAAAAGTGAAACCATTTAAATCATAGATACATTAAACTTGAAACATCCATGTATAAAATAATGTCATCTTAGATGGAAAATGATTTTGATAAAACAATTGAAATGAATTGTTGAGGAAAATATCCTTTCTTCTTAAAAATCAATTTCTTTTCACAAAATGTCATGAAATTTTAAAAGAAAAAGATTTTGTTTAAAATAATCATGAAATATTTTGTAGGAAGCATCCTGAAAATAAGTCTTTATAAAACCGTAATAATCTGTTCGTGCTGTATAAGTTAAAAAAACTCTTCTCGTACTTTTGAAGGAAAAGTCAAAAAAAATACCTCGTAACGTAAAAAAAGAAAGATTCCTTACATAGCATGTAGTAAAAGTAAAACATGGTTAAAAAGGACATTAAACATACATGAAAACAATTTTATAAAACATGGACATGGATGATATAAATAACCCCTGTAAATACTTATGAATAAGAAATCTCGGATAAAAATGAGATTTACAAAATTATCCCTTACCTTAGGTCTGATATTCTTCGTACGTATCCGAACCTCCTGTATAATGATTTAAATAATGAAATTGAATTATTAAAGAATCATATTCATTGTTATGAATTCATATATGGGTCACTTATGACTTTATATTACCCGTTCTTTTGTAAATTCAATGTTAAAGAGCGTTTTGGGTAAATTCGTTTCATTTGTCGACCTTGTTTTGACTTGTAATTATTCATATGATTAATTAGATCATGATTACATAATTCCAGAATATAAAACATGGTTTATATATAATATATATAAGAATATACATATATATAATATATATATAAATGTAATTAAATACACCGTTCATGGAGACGGTAGGCCGTACGTACGCATGAACGCTGTTTTCGTTTCCTTATTGAATTGAATGGAAATAAGTGGATGACATACACACATATATATATATATATACATAAATACAGTATCATTATTATGTAATATATTTCATTATTACGTATTATATATATTTTATAATCATTCATGAATGGTTAATTATTGAGAATGAATCTCATCGCGTCGTGGAGATGGTAGTCTGTACGTACGCACGAGCGATGATATCGTTCCCATAATTATTAAATTGAATTGGAGTGGATGATAAAATATATCAGAATCAGTATTATGTTATAAAAACTATTTATTGTTATTCATTACACCATTATACCCATCCAAGTATGGTGGTGTTGGAAAAACAGATTACACCACGGTGTGGAGACGGTATTCCATACGTACGCACGCATGACGATTTCGTTTTCCAGAGGATGGATAGATGATGAAATTGGGTTGTTTCATACTTATAATAACATATCCGTATATGAGTGATACTGATGTTATTACTTCATAATGAAACAACTAAATAATAATAAGTGGAAGAATAAATAAAGTTGAAAGAATCGGTAACGGACATTACCTCTTCTTTGAAGCGTCTCTTTGAGACCTCCTCTTATGGCACTAAAATTGGTCATCTAACAGGACCAGGACCTCTAGGATGTTTCTAGGGAAGTGGATAAGAGAATTGGTCAGGGTTTGGACGAGATTTAAGGCTCAATGTTGTGTGAGTAAGAGAGGGAGGAGGTTCCCTTTTATAAGGGAGGAGAGGGGACCTTTGGGAAAACTAGAAATATTATTTTATTATAAAGTCATATTCGGTTTTTAATAGCTCCAAATTGATTTATTTTAAAACTACGGTGGGGATAGGTCGAAATAATTTCATATAATATAATTTATACAAGTTTAGGTATATATTTTAACCTTATCATATACATTTAACTTTTAGGTAGATAATTTGACTTTTACCTTGTCCTCTTGTTTTCTTACACTATAAGGTTAATAAACTTACTATAACAAGCCAAACGAACCCCAAGATGTTTATTATTAATATATATATCCCTATATAAGTCATTTGGCCAAACCTTAGATTTTTAGGAATAAAATAACAATTAATAATATAATATTTTTTTATAAAACTATTTTATGTCAATTTTGACACTATTTGGTAATTGATTTTTGTGAAAATCATAACAGATTTATTAGTTCGAAAAAAGACAATTAAATCAATAATAATATATCATATTAACTTATAAAATTAATTTAATTCATAAAAAGTCTCAAATTACATTTATTTTGGTATTTATAACATCAATTATGTAAATATTTCATTAATAAGATAATTACTGCATCATCATTTTGTCATAAATAAATTAAATTATATAATGTCTAAAAATTATAAATAAAATACCATTACGTAGGAAATCTTTTTATCTTTCTAATGAATATTTATTTCCGAATTTATCTTATGTATAACTCTATATTATAAATCATGTAGTTATTAAAAATTGATTTTAACTATTTTAACCCTTCTTTAAATAAATTAATATTAAAGGTCCTAATCTAATCCAAGTGGGCCTAAATGGTCATATTTTATTCCTAAGTTTGTTTTTGGTCGAATTAAACTTATCCAATAGAATTATGACATCTGTTAGGATAATAATAGTATCATTTTTACCCTTAAATGCCCTATTTACTTTTAACCATGGTAAATAAAAGTAAAAAGTTACTATTCACCAAAAATTATTTTCATCTCATTGAACCACATTTTACATACTGACATAAACCGTGTCTCTTGGATTTTTGAAATTCCATTCATAATGGTGGTAAAATTATGTTTTATGTAAATTTCAAAATTCTCCTAGGAGGTTGGTAAAAGACGGTCAAAATTTCAATAAAATTTTTATATATCTAAAATTATTATAAATGACTCCAATGAATTAAATTGAACTTATATAGGTATTATGTATCAATTTTGACCTAAAATAAATTTCAATAAAATAAATAATTATTTAAATAAAAAGTCGGTTTTTAAATAGTAACCTAGTGTTTTCACTATTCATCAAAAATTGAATGTTTTCAAAAAAATACCAAAATTTCACCGTAGGCTAATTTTGATATTCTGAATCCAAAAATTAAGTCCATTTTCAAAAATAAAATTTAAATATTTTTTAAAATTTGGGTATTACTAATCATCACGGCTGGTTTGAATAATATTTTAATTGCATATCGTTGTTTAGCGAAACACGGTATTGCGTACAACACACACAATCGTGGAAGGTTGGGCTTGCTTGTAATGCAAGCCAAGTCAGGGATGCGTGTTGTGCAATCTCCTTTTGGTGTAGCATACAACACAAGACATTAATGAAATTAAAAAGAATATTTTTCATAACATCATGGGTTGTTACATGGTGTGTTCTGGTAGAACACGACATGTTGGTCCTGCCCTAGATCTCTCTATGTCTCACTATCTGACATGGAATGCTTTCTTCTATGTACACGGTGTGTCCTCTTGGGGTAATTAGTGTGTTGGTGTTGGTCTGGACCTTGGTATACCACCATCATGTGCTCATGAAATTTGATATGTGTCTGTGTACTTCAGGTCATGCTTATGTACTAGAGCCATGATTGTGTACCTTATGGTGTCTCAGTATTGGGTTGTTCCCCTATACATGGTTGTTTCCATGCCTGTGTACACTAAGGGTATATTCTGATTCACCGGCCTTGGGTCACATGGTGTGCGACTTGTGTGACATGGTATGTCATTTTTTCTCATCAAGTAAACCCTAGAACAATATAAGGGGGACTACAAATCATGTGTTCTTCAGACCACACATCGTGTAGTCAAGAATTTCATAGAAATTAAATATTGTTACACATGTTTTCCCACATTTTTCTACCAACTATTCCACTACTAGATTTGATGATAATCATTGATGTGTGACCAACTGAGACCTGACGTTGTCGATGCCAATATTTTGGCCATTGACTCACCTAGAAATCATCACTTTTCACTTCATAATTCACGGATAAAAAGTCCTATGCACCGGAGATCTCTAAATCTAAACAGAAACATCATTCATCACTGAGCACTGCAAACCTATTATTATTCTCAATCCCAAACCCATGGTAACAATTTTTTTCTTCCAAATATCAATTTCATAGTGATCATTCACATTGTATTTGTTGAATAACCATCCAAACTAAATAGTGATAATGATCACATATAGAATGGGGATATAAATGCATAAAACACAAAAATGAGGAATGAATCTTAACCAATGTTCATTTTGTACTTGATTTATTTTTGAAAGAGTGACGAATGAAGTGAAACAATCAAAAAATTGAAATTCCAAGATTTTAAGAATATAAAAACATCAACCATAAATCATATGTCAACCCATGAATCAAACTATAAGAATAGTTGATTCATGTTTGATGAAGGATAATTAAAAATTGGATAAATCCAACATAACAACATCTTTATTTAAGTTTGGATCAATCACTGATGAAGAATGGTTCTCCTTCATTACCATTGTTGAGATCGAGGAACTCTATTGAAGAAGATGGACTTTTGGCAATTGGTCATGATCCTTGATCCATTTCTACTCTCCAATATCTCCCATATGGATCCTATATCAATCCCTAGGGTTATGCAGCTCACCTTATGTCATTTCTATAATAGGTATTTTATAATTAGAGGATCAGGTCGTTGTATTAAAATAACAAATAAATTTATTTATTTATTTTATTTTATTTTTTGTGCCCGAGACTGAACTTTAACAATATCCCAAATGCCGAAAAGGCTATTTTATACCTAGGGTAAGACCCCCATTTGATATTTATTGTCTATCTAATAATCATGATCTAAGGCTTTGATTGGGAGTTCTTCCATTATTTTGAAAAAACTATGAGTGCATTATATAATATATTAAATATTTTTATTATATCCACATCAATGCTCAAAGTGTATTGAAATATCACACCATATCAGTGCATGACTTGAACAATATTATTTAATACATTCCATAGTCTGAAAAATGGATATTTTAGAGACTTTATATGAAAATTAATTGAATGACTTAAGTCGTCATGCCGTGAATTGTATGGGCCCTCCTTCGTTTATAGTTTTTTCACATCTTGATTTCACTCCTTGTATTCCATTCACATCCTGAATGTAATTCATGATATGAATTCAATTTCTAGTGTTTGAACCTTCTTTTCATCTTGTGTCTTCAATTCAAATCCCCATTATCATCTTATGACCATCCCACATTGTGGAAAGCCTTCTTTTAGTGGAAATATTTATCCGTTTTGGATCCTATTTCTCATTTTCCATGAGTATTTATATCCTATAATAAATGAATAATTCACTAAAAAAATACGAAATAATATCAATTAAATTATCAAGATAAATGTATTTAATGTTAAAAAATACATGTATAAAATTTAAGTATCGAATTCCCCCACACATGAATTTAATATTTTATTCAAGGATGGAATCTCAACATACTACAAAGGATTCACACATTACCATTATTTAAATAAAATTTAAATATAATCAATTGATAAAATGGGTAATTGAAATATTTTAGCATCACATAGTAAAATTTCATTAACTACTCAATTTTCAAATGAGCATTTCAACCAAGTATTTTAATTTTCTCCTTTTGAAATAGTCTCTCCTTTTCATTCAACAATTTTAATTTTTCAACTAATTATTTAATAAGCATTCCATTTGTAATTTATCTCACTTGAATTTCCCCACTGATAATTAAGGTAATTAATTTCAATTATACTTTTCTCAAACATCAAGTAATCATCACTTACAATAGGCTCTCAAGAAATCTAGAATCTCCACTGCTTAAAGAAAAAACATAAATATGTTGTAATAGTGGGTGCCCTAGAACCCAACTTGATCAATATTTTTGATTACCATACCATGTATAAAATGAGTTATTCATGATGTACACATACCATTATAGTGTTGATATTTCTGCATCCACTATTTAAATGGTAATGTTCATAGATTATCTATCGTAGAAAAATGTTATAATGGTTCTCGGACTATAATGAGAACATTAAGATACTATGAAATTAATCTTAAACATGTATTATATTGTTTAGATACATCACCTGATATGACACAGTTGATTTCTGACTATTGGGTTTTGGGGACTTATAATAATTGAGACTTCTTCTCGTGAATTTTTTACTTGGTTATCTAGAGTTGATGAGATAGTAGGATAAACCCGCCAATAGGAACACCACGTGTTTTAGGTGTAATTGGTTGTTACTATCTATAGACATGTGTATTAGTCTTATGACTTGATATCATTACCAATGTCTTTCATTTGATCATGTACTTTTATGCAAGGAAAAAATTATGATAATGAATTCATGACAAGGAAGCTTTTCTTGGGTGCATCATTGGTGTTATGGTATTAGTTTAATGGTTAAGATAGAATTTTCCACTTCTAAGTTGGTGAAGTGATATCTCATACTTAGTTATTAGGATGGTAGTACCATCATAAATTCATGTCCATGGAAGTTGAAGGTAAGTTCACCCTGTTAGATCAACAAATAATAAATCAAAGAAGGATGATGAAACAAGCGTGCATCGTACTTTATGAGATATCATATGAAAAAGAGATTATATTACAAAGTGTGTGTTCATAGTATTGTTTTCATTACTATAACTATTCCTTTTCTCTTTATGGGCCATTACGGGTTGGTAGACTCTTCTCTTAGTCTTTGAATACTATTCACAGCTATTGAGATAAGGTACTAGAGGGCCACACATAATAAAATATTCAAGATTCATTCATATTCTAGTGAATAGGTATATAAGACGTGTTGGGACCCACCATAGGGTTCTAGAGATGTCCATCCATAATCAATCACTGATAAATAAATAAATTCAATATTATTCGAGTATAGAATAATTGTGTTCAATTTATTTATTAAAAGTATTTATAAGTGTTTATGTAAATACAAGGAATAATATTATAGGAACATTTTTTGTTTGAATATTCAAGGTTTGTTTAATATTACTGCGAATTACAAGTCGATTTATCGAATTGGGTTTATCATGTAATATAATTAATACATTTTACAATTATTTGATAAAACCTAAATAATATACATAATGAAGTGAGTTTTTAATATTTATTTATTTATTACTTATTTAGTGGACGTAAAATATACTGGGGTCGGAGAACCCTAACTGGGTATTTATAGAATATCCACTATATAAGTTGAGGAAAATCTCATTCCCTAAATTAATCATGATTCAAAATTAAGATTTTATCCCCTAGAAAATACTATAGAGATAAATAATCCAACAGAGCGAATGATTTAAGAACATCTTCACAAATCGAAGGCACAAGATCAAGGTGATCATTGCGATGTCGAAGAAATCATTGGAGTTTTGTGCTAGCACCCAGAATTAAATGAATGGAATATGAATGGACTATTTAGGTGTGTTTGTACAATCTAGATGGGGTTGTATTTAGATCCTTTGATCAGCAGTCGCTGAAAATGTCTGATAGACGATCACACTTAGCTTCAAAATAGGTACTCATTCAGTTTTAATTTATGTTCACATTTTTATTCATGTGATATCCTCAAAACATACCAGGGCATGGATTTCCAAAGACAATGATTTTTCATTGCTCTGGTGATAAAAAAAATTAAATCCCCATCCCGCTGTCTTCTATTGTGCACCCCAATACCAAAAAAAATATCATGAGTGATTTTCCTTAAGTTAAACTGACACTAAGGCTTAGGGAAGGTAAGTAAATGATGTAAAAAATTTAACGCTCAAAAATTAGGTTTTACCTTAAAGAAGTTTTCCTGATAATAAATGGAAACTCAATGGAAATCTCCCATAAAAAAAGTGATGTCACCCCTTCCCCAATATCTCAAATCATGCTCATGATGTAATGAAATTTAATAAATTAAACACTCTATTATATTATGTTAATATTATTCTTTTAAAAATTTATGTTTATAAAATATCACACATCCACCACCAAATCACATATTATCAAAAGATCATCAGTCTGTAAATGGTGATTTTGTATCCTCCATTGACACAATCCATTTTTTAAGAGGGTGTGTAGTGAATACAAAGTATGAAAATAATAAACCTATCCCCCAATATCACAATAAATCACCCCAACACTTATATATTTTTATAAATATGTCCCTTCCATCATGAAATCATCTCCCCCAAAGTCACTTTTTAAATCATGAAAAATATTTAGATGGAGGTGGGAATGGATAAAATAGGCTTGTAAGGAGGCTCTTTTCCTTACAAGGTTGTTCATGGATTCTATGGGAAAAGTAATGATTAATGTAGGGTGGGTTCAAGGATAAAGCGATAAAAAAATATTCCTCAAACATATTATTGTTTATTTTTTTTATTCATAGCTTGGATAATATACCCAGAAACTATTAAAAGAGAACATGCTCGAGTCAATAAAAAAATTTACTATAGAAATAATAAGAAATATTGGTTCAAGAGTTTTAATTTAAATAAAATGAATGGTTAGGAAAATCACATATAGAAATTATTATTAATAGTAAACTCCATTAATATAAATTTTAGATATTCTAGGCTAGCATAATATTAGAAGAATTTCATTTAAAAAATTTGGATGATCTCCCTAAATGATGATTTGTCAAATCCAAAACCATGTGTTATCTCTACTAATTAAGTACTCCAAATTTCAAATTAAAATTTATTGAAAAATAAATTTAAAAAAATGGAATGGGTGTTATCCTAAATATTTTATGTCTCCTATTTCGGCTGATTAAAGAAAAAATTAAATGTGGGACATATAATTGGTAGTTCAAATTCATAAAATAATAATAAGAAATGAAATGAAACATATAGAATTGAAACACTTACCCCCCTTTCAATGAATCTCTTTGGTGGTGCTATTGAGGTTATTTTTCTCCAAATTCACTATATGAGTAGTTCTCATGAGGTGAATTAAATCAAATTCAAGATGTTAATTTGTTTCATGATGTTATTTGATCTTGTAGATTCTTATAATGCCTCCTATTAGTGTCTTGATGGGCCTAAAAAATGAAAAAACATAAGTGAAAGTATAGGAAATTTTCATTGAAATTTGAAATATATTTTGGAAAGTTCATGTTATTTAAAATAGAAAAATGAAAATCATTAAAACCTAGGTTTCCTCTCAGAAGAGAATTGGTTATCATCATTGAACTCAACCTTACCTCTTGAATTTAAGTGATTGGGTGTAGGAATGAGGGTACTAGGTCTTGATCTATAAAGTATCAAAGTTATGATTCCTCCATATAGATGGAAAGTCTATGCTTTTCTAAAACTAACTTCATTATCCTTTTAGGTGGTTCTTTTTCAACCACCATGGGCCCAATAAATTTTGTTTATACCTCCTTATAAAAAGTATAGTTCACTCACTGCCCAAAATTGTTCTCCTTATTTGAATTTTTCATAGACCATAGTCCCTCTACTATCTCCAATTTTTTTTAGTCGACTCTACCATAGTTTTCGTATTTTTAAACTTATTACTTCATTTTTATAGTATCTACATAGTTTATTCTTCTAGGGATAACATTTTCCCCAACTTCTAACATATTTTCCTCTATCAACTCATCACCTATTTCTCCCAGATTCTTCATTTCTTGGTGTAAATTGAACGTTACTTCTTCTTGAGTAACTCTTATACTCAACTCAAAATTTTTAACACCAATCTGTTCCATTCCTGTAGCTAGTAATAGACTTCCCAATAATTTTGGGTTCTTCTCTTCATCCATGTCCATCACCAGAAAATCTAATAAAAAGTAGAACTTATCTACCTTGGTAATGACATATTCAAGTATTCTTTGAGGATGTGTCACTATTGTATCCATAATTTGAATCTTAACTTGATGCATCTTCATTTATCTCAATCTCAGTCTCTTCAACACTGAGTATAAAATTATATATACACTTTCACTTAAATCACATAAGGCACTACCAAAATCATTAAAACCAATATTTATCGGAATAGAAAAACATCCTAGATCACTTTTCTTCTTTGGTAGTCTTATCAAGACTACTAATAAAAATTATACTATTTGTGTAATGATTCCCAATTCCTAAAAATTTCTTTTGTTTGACACCATATCCTTTATGAACATTGCATAGATAGGAATTTTCATGATTACCTCAGCAAATGGAATGGTGATATTTTTTTTCAACATATCCTAAAAAAATTCTCTTTTTATCCAAATTTTACAATCTTAAATGATACTAAAATGGTAGTGCTGGTTGATAAGGAGGTGTTAATTTCTCTTTAATGGATTCCATAATTTTTCTATTGTTTTTTTCCTTCCTTGAACTACCTAATCTTATTTTTTATCCCATTATCCAACATGTCTTGTAACTTTTACAACACCATATTGGGTTTTCTTTCCACTTATCAAGGTGATGGATTTCAAATATTCATAGGGGTTCTTTTTATGGTATCCTAATATTACTCCTCTTGGACTCTCTCTATGTTTCATAAAAATTTTCCCTACTTGATAATAAAAATTTCTCATTATGAAAATTTTGTTTATTGATTCTTCCTTTATCACTTTGATTGTATCCCCAATAGTAGTCACGAATTTGGACAATGTCTATTATAATTTATATAATATACTCATGCGTGATGGACCTTGGTGTTGAGGTTGAAAACCTTATTGACCATATTAAAATTCTTATCATTAAATCTATTATTGTGGTTGTTTTTTGCATTATCGTTGCACATATTTTTGAAAATTATAATCCACATAATTCAAATATTCACAATACATACCTTGGGTATTTTAATTGGATAGAATCACATCATGTTTTTTTGATATAACACTCATCTGGGTGGAAACTCATATATCATCCACCATATTCACTCCTCATACTTTACTTTTAATCAGATACCATTGAATATTATTGTTATACGTTTTATCCAACAACTCATAACTATCTTATGGTTACTTTCTCAAAAGTGGAAATCCAATGAAAGCATCAACTGTCGAATTATTTCTCTATGATAAACCTTTATAAAAAGTTTTAATCATTATCCATGATTCAATTCCATGATGAGGTAATTGTATAATCAAGATTTTAAATCTCTCCCAATCTCTATATAAATATTATTCATTCAATTACTCAAAAAATAAGTTAACTTTCCCATAGGTCCATAGATTTTGATGGCATCAAAAATCATATAAAAAATTTCTGTACAATTCATCCCATCTGTTATTGATTTCAGGGGTAGACTTTGGATCCACTCATATTCTTAGTCTTAGATGTAAAAGAAAAAATCATAACATTACTATGCCACTTTTCATTTAGTGAAACTGGAATGTGTCGCACAATTTCAAGAAACTCAAAATATGAAAATTGGGGTCTTCATGAGGTAGTTTGATGAATTGGATTAAATGTGTGATCATTTTTTTTACCACTATATTGATCACAGAATGTTGATATGTTACATGGGTATGATAATACTCAGATCGAACCCCATTTTTTAGGGTCTTCCATAGTTAATCAAAATATGTTCCCCTTGATTCATACCTTGTTCCAGTCTTGGTCTTTGATATTGATATCTTCCATCCATTGTGTCATATTTTTAATGCATTTATTTCTTCTACTTTCTCAGTGTTCTTTCAATCTGAGGATTGAAAGGATGATTCTCTTATTTCTAATTTCCCCTTTTCATATTATTGTGAGTTAAGTTAAGGATTGAAACTATAGAATAATAAGAATAAGTGTAAGATGTGTAAAATAAAAAAATTAAAAAAATTCCAAAATACTCATTACTAAACATTGTTCCTCAAAAAAATAACTAGATTTTAATTCACCCTAAAGAACCATTACTTCTCTCAAGAATATTATAGTAAAAATTATAAACTTGGATAATTTTACTAATTTTAAAAATTTAGTGAAGTGGAAATCAAATTTTATCCATATATAATGTCAATAAATGTCTTATAATGTTTTAGGATTTTAAAATAAAACATTTGATTGAGGGTTTTGATGAAGGGAAAGAAAATTAGAAAGTATTTTGGGTAATGATTATAAAGTTTCAAAAATCATGTTGGGGTTTTATATATTTAGGGTTTATATGCTAATTCGATTTAGAAATTAAAATTAGTTTAATCATGAATTCTGTCAGATTTGATAAAAGGGATATATGATGGTTATGGTATCTCCATCTAGCTGCAGTAATCCCCCTTTTCCCATGGTCACGTAATTTATGGAATTACTAAATCGAGTTTGTCCTAATACCATTTTTAAACCTAATTACTCTAGAAAATTCAATGGTCATGCCTAATCTAGGAAAATTGGTTTCACAATTAAAATTTACTTTTTAAATTCAAAAATCAATGATCATGAATTTAAGAAAGTGAAAAAGATTGGGAATTAATTCATTATTACGAAAACCCAAATACGTGAATAAAGTAATGAAATAGAAACACAATGAACCTTCCCCTTTTATCTACATCTCCCTAGATAATTGAGAGAGTTAACCCATCATTCTAATAATGATGTAGTAAAAGGTAAGGATAAATAAAAAATAATTCTCAATGAAAGGTGGAGTCAAAGACTCATGGAGGACCATACAATAACACAACAACTCACCCCAGGCTTTGTTGTCTTGATCGATCCCTGGAAGCAAAATATTGATAATCTATTTATATATCTTATGTTTTATTTTATACAATTAAATTCATCCATAAATTCATCAAAATGTATATTAGGTCAATCCCATTTATTAATGGTCGTTTGGTTCATAAAGGGCATTTGATATCAAATTTTACGTAAAAATATACATTTCTTGGGGTTTTCTTGGAAAACACATGGCATTCCTTATGTTGTCACAGAATAATATGTATGGCCCCTCCTATTTTGTAGTTTTTAAAATAATTAGTTTACTCATTATATTACATTCACATTTGGAATCTAATTTATGATGTAAATTCAATTTTTATAGTGTTTGATCCTCTATTTCATCTCTATTCTTCTGTGCCTACCCCCAAAAGCATCCTATGATCACCATTTTCCATAGAAAGACTTATTTTAGTAGAAATATTGATTTTTTTCTCCTATTGATCAATTTTCATAAGATATTATATCCTAACATAAATGACAAAATCATTAAATAACTAGGAATGAATATCAATTAAATTACCAAGATCAATGTATATAATGTCTAAAACTGAATTTATGAAATATCAGTATCAATAACTAAAAATATATAGGATAAGAAATATAAATCATCCTAATTCACATCCATTCCTCATTGGGATTCCTGATTTAATGCCTCACTTGTACCTAGACTTCCTAGTCCGGATTTTCAACATCCTCTAGAAACATGGGTTTCAATTGAAGTTATATTGGACAATAATTATCCCATTCTACCTATCAAATCCTCATATATTATAATTAAATTTAACAAAACATTTCAAACTATTGACACACTCTTATACCAATTTTTAACTTGGAACATATCAACCAAACAACACCCAAGAATGAGGTTTTTCATTACCTCAAGCACAACTCGCCATACCCCAGAGGTCATTAACCATTGGAAAGGGTCGGGAATTATCATGGGGAGACCAAACACTTCAATATAATCCCCATTCATCATACCCAAAAAACCAAAAAATTGTAATGACCCTTATATAAATGATCATAAAAAACCTATAGGCAATAAAAAAGGATCTAAGAACGATTCGATAGTCCATAAGATAAAAGAAAAAAAATTATATATAAAAAAATCAACCACATCAAAGTATAAGTAGAATTATATACACAAATAGAATTCATAATATAAATGAATATTCTATTAAACTAGGTGATACGAATGCATAACAACTGAAATGTTAATAAATAATGTCCCACTAACCCAAATCACAGGATCAACTCATGTTGAATCTTTGAGCTCCAATATTGTGCTCACCCTGATCCATGCATCTTAAATTATGATTATTCCTATGCCTGAAATGAAATATAAATTCAACCCATGTACATCAAAATTGTTCATTATATGTAGGTAGGGGTGATTTTAATTGGATAGTATGATTTCTATGTACACCTCGTTATACTGACTATTGTTTTAACCTAATATATGTAAAGAATAATCATGGGAGAGTGGAATTAATACTTAATGTAACTTAACCACTAATAAACATAACATAATTTCCATAGACAATAGATATGTAATTGTTTCTCTAGAAGACACACACCTAGATAACTAATACTTATACAACCCAAATCATACCAGGAAAGCATTTCCCTTATATCGATAACATGAATACCCTCATGACCCAATGATGTATGCTTCACAACAACCATCATCTCAACATATATAACCATAAAGGGGTATCTCCAAATCTATAAAATTTATTCATCTCACTACACATAAATAAACCTATATATAAAATATCCTATGAAATAATGATCAATAAGAATAAAAAATGTGGGAAATCATAAAGGTACCCACCAATAACGACACCATAATACATTAAAAACTGAAATACTGGTGGTTAGAGAGGGATTAAATAATTAAATAACATTGAAAAAAACAAACGATAAAACAAATTGTAGAACTCATGAATGGGGCCCAACCACATGAAATAAAAATCCTTACTCTTATCCTTTACCACATATTATCTGATAGGTCCTCATGAAACCTATCTACTAGACTACACATATATTACATCCAGGTTTCTCCCAGATATAGGATGGTCATCATAGGGATTCTCTCCTACTACACTATGGTATACCTCTCTATTTTCACACCAACTGCTTAGATTTTACCTAAAATCCATCATCAACCAAAAAAACAAATCTATGATATGTACATGGTCTTACCTTAGGTTACCTCTAGGATTCTCTCATATATTTTATGGTCATAATAGGGTTTCTTCCCCACTACACTATTGTACACCTCTCTAGTTTCACACTGACCACTTAGATTGTATAAAAAAATCCATCATCAACAAAAAACTAATATATTTTATCTACAAGGTTTTACCTTAGGTAGTTCCTTAGGAAGATCTAGTTTAGATCTCTTCCATTCATCCTTCAAACACCTCCTATGGTTTAGAAACCATCCCTATTAGAGAATCATCATTTGTCACACCATGTCCAAACACCAATAAAGAAGAGAAACATTTTAATTGATTGATATATTGATAGATAAAATCCAAAAACCATATGATCACTCAAAACAAAAAATATAATACTTAATTTAATCATAAACCCCTGAGTTCATAAAATATTTGACCAACTATATGTATTGAAATGTCACTATGGTGCCTGTTGCAAAAAAAAACATACTAACGCCCAAACTATATAACCAATCACCCTATCTCACAAAAGCAATATGGCACATTGTCTTGGAGAGAAAATCACCAAACATGTCTCAATTAAAAAAAGGTGGAATCAGTCATATCATATCCCATCTCTGTATTCATTTTAGGGATCATCATAACACAAGGAATATATCACATAAACTTGGCATAAACCTATAGTAAAGAAAACTAAGACCAACTCTCACCTTAACCACTAAGTCTAACCTTAATTCTATCCTATAATGAACTATCGTGGTGATACAACTCATTTATAATTAAAAAAATACTCAGATTCTGAGGCTGAATGTCTTACCAATAACTCAACTAATTTCAACATCTCCCACTCATGCTAAGGTGTCCCAAGGTTACTATAGACTAATGTGAAAAGGATACCAAGTAAGTATCTCCACTAGGCTAACCTACCCATCACCCAAGGGAATGAGTCTCAAAAGGGTTAAATAATATCATCCATCACCATGAAATGAAGATAAAATACTTATCCATCACAATCACGATGTATATAAAAATCATAAAATTTTTAGAAAACATAGATTCACCAACATTATATCAAACAGAACAAATCAAGTCTCAAGTAATCCCTTTTATCTCTCCTTTAAAATACAATTTAAAATCTCATTTTAAACCATTTTAAAATATCCCTACAATATATATTTACTCACACTAGGCCATTTTCCAAAATTCAAAAAAAAAATCATTGAAAATATCTCATTTTCTTTGAAATTTCATTCAAAATCATTTCTTCAAATAACCACTTTTCAATTAAATTTTTACTTAAGTCCAAAATAATTTTTAAATCTCATTTTTTAAATGAAAATAAAATAGAATTTTAAGGTCAAACTCATGCCAGCAAGAAAACCGTATGATTTTTCACTATAATATATTTGACTATGTCACCACCAATGATCAATTTAATTAGATATACGATCACAAATGACTATTTGGCTGATACAAACCCCTCACAATTTTGAAGGTGAGATCAAATCATGGAACACAATTATGTTAGTGATTGAAATAATAATGTAAAATATATATAAAATCACCGAATGAGTATCTGGAAAAGAATTTGAATGGAATATTTTTTAATAGACTGTAATCTATAAATGGATTATTGCTACGAATGGTTATTATTTTATTATGAA
The DNA here is from genome assembly GCA_963277665.1 of Viscum album. Classification (NCBI taxonomy): domain Eukaryota; kingdom Viridiplantae; phylum Streptophyta; class Magnoliopsida; order Santalales; family Viscaceae; genus Viscum; species Viscum album. Next base: position 1,517,942,510 of record OY728163.1, read on the forward strand.
GGTTCAGAGTTTGACATAGTGATGTCATATTTTGCAGGTTTCTTCATGTTATTTTGTTTTTGCATTTAATCATTAAAAATGATTTTATTTTTATAAATATTTAATTAGATAGATAATGATTCTACGTAATCTAAAATCCACCTACCTCAATTCACTATGTAATTTAAATATCTAAGATAATATAAGCCTCTTACAAATGTAATAGCACCCAACTCATCTGTAAACAGCATCAAATTAATTAAACAAAAAATTGAATCTAAATCCCTAATAATAATAATAAAAAGAAACATCTTTATATGGAATAACAATACCATATCCATAAGAAATCGGTTGAGTCCCCTCCTGACATGAAGCTTGACTTAATCCTTAAAAAATCCTCAAATTTGAATACCGATTCAATGGACAATTTAATCCCAATTTTCTAAAATTGACAATGAAATCAATAGGGGGACATATCTCTCAATGACTGGTGTAAAAAAATATAATCTAGTACTTATAAACATCATCTATAAATTACATATGATATCCCCATTAACATAAATCAATTCCATGATGCTCTAGTACAATAACATGTTAAGACCTAAAATCAACCAACCAAAATCAGAGAAAAAGGAGAGGTAAGTGGAAGTGTGGAGAAGAGGCCAAACTACCTTATCCCACAAGAATAATGACTCTAGATCATCACCCAACCAAGGGGAATAAATGGACAGCCAAAAGGGGGTGAGACCTACCAAAATGACTTATTCTGAACTCCCATTAACATTTAAGAGAAGGGGAATGTAAAAACTAACAATTGTGTCCCTCTAGAAATTTTTAGAAGGGTGCATTGTGGTGTAACCCCCAACATCATGAAGCAATTTTATTATCCTAGGGTCTTGGTAGTAATGTGACAACTACATCATTCCACAACACCCTATTCCAAGGAGACACCAAAAAATCCTGGACACCCATTGTATAATGGTCACGGTTATCGTAGTACAACCATGTTTTTGTGGTATAACCCCTCCTAAAACACTAAATACAAAAAAAATCCTATGAGTTCATAACTTCATAATGTAACCCAACCTATTACAAATTGATGCTACCCTAACTACAAAAAATTATTCTTATATAGGGGGCATGGGAAAACACCTCCCATTATGTCATAACCTTTCACCTGCACCTAGAACCTTCACCCTAATATCAATATACCATGGTCTGATATAACACCTCCACGATGAATGATTCATCACTATATATCAATGAAAACCATTATTGCATGATCTTATTCCTGTAGTATAAATTCATCGACCAAAAATAGGGAACACATTTTGAGTGTTTTATCATTAAATTTCCACCTCTAAAACATCCCAAAATACTTCCCAAACATTACACACACATATTTCTTGCAACATGAATTAGAAATTTTAAATTCACCTATCCACCAGATTGATGAAGGTTTGACTAATCTCTTGATTTCATAATAATAAAATTTATGTGTTATAACACTATTTACCATCTTCACCCTTAGGTGGTGATATCTTGATAAAAGATCTACCTTCAATAAAATTTGAGACCCTCTATGTTGAATAAACAAATCATCAATATGGGGTAGAGGATATTTTTTATTGATCATGATCTTAAAAATATCATTATAATAAATTTAATTGCATATCAACCCATCCTTCTTCTTAATAAATCGGAATTAGAAACCCCATAATGAAGAATATGGTTGAATAAAATCCCTATCCAAATTATCTACAAGATTACTCTTTAATTCCTATAATTAAATGGAGGTTATTCCATAAGGACTCTTTGATATAGGAATTAGGCCAGGGATGAGTTCAATTGAAAATTCTACCTAATAATTTAATGGAAGAATATGAAAATCCTTAGTAAATACATTAACATAATCCTATATAATAATAAAATCTTTAATGATGAGTTTCTACCAAACAATTTTATCCAAGTTTGACTCGTTATTGGGTATTTAAACTCATATTAAGGATTTAGTTTCAAAAAGGGGTATATAATCATCCATACCTTCAAATTTTATCATGGAAGGATTTTTTATATGAAATTTTATTTCCCTATAATAAAAATTTTTATGATCTCTATTTATAGATAGATAATCATTGCCAAATATCAAGTTGAATTTTACTAGGGGAGTATAAAAATATTATCATGAAGTATCTTCCTCCAAACTAAAATCGGAGAAGAGTTATATAGTTGGGATACAATAATTACACCAACTAGTTTTTCGTTGATAACTCAATAACCAATCATTTATATGGTGGATCAAAAATTATAGAAAAATTAAAAGATGTGAAAGAATACAAAGAACTAGAAACAAATAATATGTTTACAATTGTTAACTGGATAATGATTTTATCATTCACCGCGTAGTTTTAATGATCCACTTCAATGGTAGTTATTAAATATTCCCTTCCATTATCACTTGGTTTTAGATATTTATAGCATCAATTTACCTCATTAACCATTATATAAGATTACTTATCAATGTAATTCCAAAAATATTAATATCTGAAACATTGCAAAGTAGGATGTAGATTTGGTTTAGCTTTCTTCTCTGCCTCATTTTTCATTTGTCTCTCCATATATATTTAGATTTTATGTTCTTAATGACCTCCTCTTCCACACTTAAAAAAGTTACCCATTCCTTTGAGGAAATTTATAGGGTTCTCATTCCCACATATTTGATATGTAGATAGTTGAATAATTTTCCACCATGATCCTTAAAATTTTAGCTTCCTTGAAACTCTATTTTTCTTTCCTTGTCCCCAAATCCTTTAAAAAAAGATTCTTTAGATTTTAATTTAACCTTAATTAAAAATTAAATTATTTCATCCTGGAAATGAAATTCACTTATATTTTATGTTTTTTATGACTTGGTTTTAAGACACTATGGAAATGATCAATTTTTCTTTTAGGAATGATATTAAAGCTAGAGTAATACCTTGTGTGTCTCATGAATTGTTCTTTATAGAAACCAATTTATTCTTCCTTGGTTATCATAATATCAAGGAATTATTTATTTATAATTATGAGATGATTTCTAGGAAAATATTTATTAAAATATATTCATAAACACCCCTCATTCCATATAGTCAAATTATTCCTTTGGCCACAGGGTTTATTATCAAGGTCCTCCACTAGCCTTCTTCACCTTCCAATCAATAAACAATCCATACTAGATTAACATGATCAATTCTTTGATAGATTTAAAATATAATTTCTCTCATGTTGATACATTTTTCAGTAATTAGTGGAAAATAAATTCCACTAAATTGTAGAGGCCCATTTTTATATGGATTGTATTTGTTGTCAACTGACTGTTAATGTTGTTCAATGAGATAAGAAGCTCTCATTATGATCAATGTGATGAAGTATTTCAAAATTTAATTGTTCTTGGATGAATTATTTAAATCTTTATATTCTAAGAAACTTGTGAATGGTTTGACGACTTTGAGATTCAAGGTAATTCATGGAGAATTATTATGGATTCATTTGATGACATTAGTTATCATGGTTTAATAATTATCCTAGTGAAATATGACGATTTTATACTGGTTTGTATCTCTCAAATATCATAAGTTGTTTGGAGAACTTGTGATTCAATGCTTATAATGGAAAGGGGGAGTAAAGGTGTTTCCAATCGTATTTAGGTATGATTATAAAGAAATATTTTGTTGGAATATAGGGTAGATTCACTACTTTCTTTGGAAAATCTGACGATGTTAAAGATGATAGATCAAAGGATATATATCATGATAGATGGATTTCATGATGAAATTAGATGACCATGAATCAGTATGGTTGGTGTATCCAAAGCAGATTTTAAGGTGGCATTGTTTTCCAGTGATTGCCTAATTTTTTGGGATAAAAATCAGGAGGTTATTTTTTGGAAAAGGATAGATTTCCATGAAGCACAATTCGTAGACTGTGAGAGACAGTTCACAGACCTTATATGAGGTATGCAATGTAGGTAAGGGAAATTTTAAAAGGAAGGATTCTGCATAACAGCACTATGTGGACCGCAAAGGGCGATACACGGACTGCATAAGGAAAATAGATCACAATGGGATTCTCTATATGTGTAAGACATTATGTTTTAGGAAGGAATGAAGATATGTAGGAGGCTCATCATTTTATAAATGGAGATAATGATCTTTTTTTGGATGGAATTGGCAATCATGAAGGAAGAGAGGCACTATACAGACTACGGAGCAAAAAAACGATTCGCAGGATGAGCATAGTCTATGGTAAAGGTTGTACCACATTTAAACTTTGGTAAATCATATTAGGGGTATTTGAATATTTATTTTCTTATATAAAGGACCCTAATCCCATCATTAAGTGAAACTAAATTTTATTAGAATAGATCATCGCATGTGGAAGAATTTAGATAAGTTTGTAAGAGTTCTCGGGGAAGTAATTCCATGAAAGGGAAGAATAAATTCTAAAAAGTCAGTATATAGAAAGTAGGTTTGTGGGGAATTATGTGGAAGAAGCGGCGATCTACAGAAGAATAAATAGACTATTGATGAAGAAGTGGTCATAGAAGGAAAGATGGCCAATGAAGCCAATGTCATCCATGGAGCAGGGGTGGTTTGCGGAGCATCGGCGGTATGTGGGTCATCGGTTTTCCATGAAGCAGAGGCAGTTCGTAGAAGAGAAGGTTGTCCATGAAGCACTTATGCCACGTGGTTCAATTCAGTATGCGGTGAAAACAAGACATCTCGCAAAGGATAAATACCATGCACATGCGATAGTTGTTTACACCCTTAACGTGTGAAGAAGAACTAGACATTCACCAAAACTCATATCTTCACCAAGGAAGAATAAATTTGGAAGAATAATCTAGTATCCAATCTATATTCAGTTATTCAGTTTATACCAATTGTGATTATGCTAAGTTGATCTGATCTTATTGATCTAATAATCACAGAGTATGTTTTTTATTCTAGCAAGAAGAATAAGAATAAATATCATTGTAGTTGGTTTTTCAATGAAGAAGAATGAGAAAAGATAAGAATAATATTTCGTGACCAAATTGATATTAGTTGATTATAATTAGGTTTAGAGAGAATTCAGTTCATCGTTATATACATTCATATTATTGTGATTGAAATAAGAAGAATAAGATAGTGTAGATATCAATTTTATTTTAGGGAAGAGATAATAGGAGTTGATTGCATGCTGTTGTGAAAGTAACAATGTGAATAAGAAGGTTGTGGAAGAACAAATATGAAATGTGACATCGGGCAGGACTCAACAGGTGGAGGACTTTCTTGGTGTTACAAACCCATATCAATAAGGAGAATATTATCTTGGGAGGTAGTATAAATATACATATGTGTGCTATAAAACACATGATATAGGATTTTGTTCATAGTGCCACATTATTTTAAGGGTATATCCTACTTGTTGTATTCCACATAAATGAATTATTTCCACGTGGATTGGGTGGTATTGGATTGTTTTCAGACCATACTAAGGATGTATCTACTCTTATTGAGTATTGAACCTTCTAAAAATATTGTGTGCTATATTTATTGCCTCCATATACTTACCTTTGATTGGAAAAGAGAATAAGATAATCAAGATACTAATAGGTCTATGCGGTGTGGGGATAAAAATTTAAAATTGGATTAAAAAGTCCCCAACACTAATTCACCCCCCTCTCAGTGTTAGGAATATTCCAAAATGGTCCTTACATAAAGGATGGTAGTTTTTGTCTCATGAAGGACTTGATTGTGAGTTACTTATTCTATGGGATTTTGGGATATTTACATGTTCTAAGTTCCTACTAAAATCTTGAGAGAGAGTATCTATATGAATTTTCATGACATATCTCATCCCATTTGGTTACTAATTAGTCCAATCACCACATTTTCTATCTCATTCGTTTTTCACTTGGTTCTTCTAGGTTTCAAGAATTTACTAAAACAAAATTTGTTAACATGATTAATGAAAAATAATATATTAAAAAATCATGTTAAAAAATCATATAAATATTAAAAAATCGTTCTTATAATATATTGCATAATGAATCCTTTTCAACCTATAATACTCTTTGTTGGTCCTAGGTTTCTTTAATTATAGTTATCCTATACTTCTTATCTGAAACCCCAAAAATAAAAATAAAACCCATATGATACCAACTATGATAAACCAATAATAACATACCTTAATTTTATATCATGTCACATAATTATACAACATATATCATAATCAAAACACACTCCCATAATATAAAAGTTTTACGTATTTTGAGATTACCTATATAACCATCTTATTACATAAAAATGCTTCAACATATCTCAAAAAATTATACACATATGATTTTCTATAAAATATAATCACACATATATGTTCTTCTGAGAGTATGAAGAATATAAAAAATTGATATCAAAGACATAAAATTGGAAAAATATATATCAATGATTCAGATAGGATTTATCATTCGATTGTAAACATGTTTTAAAACACAAACAAGAGAGAATTGCCTTATTAATAGAATAAGATCATTAAAGCATAAGAAGTGACAATGAGATGAGATATTATAGTGATCAATATATTGGAATGTATAACCATAAAAGATTCATCATGAAATAATAACATATAAAATGGAATAAGAATGTGAAATTAATATTAATGAATCATGGTAATATAATTTAATAGTGTGACATAAGCATAATCCATGAAATTATAACATATGTCATGGTTAAGTCCTAATATAATCATATCATAATGGACTAGGATGAACACATATGCACCATAACATAATATTGGGGATAACCGTGTAAGTCACATTATATGGTGGACTTGGGAAAACCACATGTGTCCCAAATAATCTCATGAAAAATAAAGATTCATCATCTAGAACTATATAATTTCAATCCCAGCAAAAACATAATGATAAACCGTACATATGTGTGTGACATGAAATATTTCATACATCATTGCTTGAGTAACCCATGTATAGAGAATGTGTCATTAATTTTTTCATGGGGTATCAAGTAAGAAACAAGTAGGAATTAGATTAGATAATACCTAAATTCCAGTAACCCAAAAGAAATTAATCTTAAATTAATTTATAAGATGAGAAATGATATTAAATAGTCAATTATGATGGATCTTCCATGGAATGAAAGGAAAATGGAGAATAAAACATGAAAAGGGTTTTCTTTGTGTTTTGGTAACATTCCCATGAAACAAGGATAATATTATGTTCCTAAACCATTTTCAAAAGTTGATAATATGACTTTTAAGGAATTATTTTATTAATAAACATCCCAAAAATAGAACCTTGAAGAAAAATAAAGGTATCATATAAAAATTATGTAGTAAAATAAAAAAATGGATGTGGTAGTGGAAGGAATTATTTTTAAGCATTTTTATCATTTTCAAAATAATACTTCATTGATGAAAGAGAAACCAAATTTTTTGAGATGACCCTAGACCTATACATAATGATATGGTGTTAAAGATATATACTTTTACACAAAAACCCCAATTATAACTAACTCCCAAGATCAAAATTTTATTATTTTGGGAACTAAGTAAATATTACATCATCAACCTTTAAAATAAAACCAAATCCTTCATTGACTACCCCTTATAATCTAATCAAAATCTTGTTAACATATGTGATAACATTGGGAAATAAATAATCATATGAGAGGAGTGATGTTAAATTTTCAATATGGGATACAACAATATTAATGATCGAAAGAGAAGTAATCAACATATCATAAACAACTAAGATGCATGGTCTTGATAAAAAGTTCATGATTAGTAAAATAAGATTATAAAATTAAAAAAGTGATTATAAAGAATATATCATAATAATAATACATATCATTGAAATGTACAATCTTAAAATCATAAAATATACCAAGGCATAAGAATGTGGAAACATTGGATTATAATCATGATCCATGGTATCATGAATTATTATTATCACAAGAATAAGTATAAAAAATCATAATGTATGTTATAAATCAATAAAAAGAAATGTATAACATTATGAAGAAATAAAACTATGTCATTCGAAGTTATAATATAACAAAAAAAGATAATTGTATCATGTCCATACATAACATCAGAAACAGCCTGAAAATTCCATTTCTCAAGAAAAACATCGGAAATGTTTCCCTTGATTTCATAGGGAGTTGTAATAAAAGGGTGAAATTGATTCCCTTGTCTGTGTGTTTTTTTACTTTTCATGTGTGTTTCCCTACCTTGGGGGATCATAGTGTAAGAACCGAGATCTTTATTTCATGTAAAGATCATTATTTCGGGTTGTTTTTTAGGAAAAGGGAAGAATTGGGAAATTTTCTAAGTACAATCCATGTACTTTTGAGTACACATCGTGTACCCGGTTGCCATGTGTAGCTATGTACTGGTTGTGTAACGGCCGAGTACATGGACATGTAGGTGACCTGGAAGACAACCTAAAGTGAGGGTCAGTTGAGGCTAGTACATAGCATGTACATTAAATGAACACGTCGTGTACTTTTCTTTTTAATTGATATATTGGTGTGGGGCTGCATCTCGTTTACAGATTATTCTTCTTCTAACCTTAGTTCTTCTAGGTGCGACCGAGATCGAAAATCAAAGTTTGTGCCACTGATTCTCTATCCATGGTCTGATCTGAACACTAGCGGGTGCGTTGGAATCCCACTGGCAAGTTCTCCCTTCTTCTGGATCCTCTCTTCATGATTTCTCCCCTCTCTTGAGTTTCCAATGTTGAATTATTTTAATCTTTTTTTAGATATAATTAATTCTAGGTTGATTTAAGGGCTGAAGTTTAGGAGTGTTCATCGTACAACATCAAGGTAGGTGGTTTGTGCCTTTCATTGATTGTCTTTGGAATATATATTCTTAAAGTGTCGAATACCCATGTTTTGGGTATTGTGTATTTTGGAATTTAACCCTGTTTAATACCTGTTATGGTTTGTTTGATTGAGAAAGGGATATTTCTTAGGTGTGAAGTTTAATACCTTGATTATGGGTTTGTTTCTCATGTTTGATTGATTATGGTCATTTGTTCTAGAATGCATGATAGGTTTTCTTTGTTTTCCAGGACTCGTGTTGTTAGGATGAGCTACCATTTATTTTAGATGCATGTGATTCACGTAGTGAAAGTATGATCAAGTGGAATTGACTGTGAGATATTCCCAAGGTAGGATCATTTATGTATTATTTGTTATTATATTGACCCAGAGGTATTGACTGCGAGATCTTCCAAGTGGTCATATAACAGAGGGGTTAGACCATGAGAGCTACCTCAAGGGTCATTATTAAATGATTTTTGGACATTAGGTCATTGACAATGATAGATTCTAGGTGGTCATTATAAATTGTTGTTGATATGATGACCAAGGGGGTATTGACTATGAGAGCTACCCAGGTGGTTGTTGTAAATGATTAGTGTTATTTGATACCAAAGGGGTTAGATTGTGTGAGTTCTCTTAGAGGGTCATTATTTTATTGAATTGATGATATGTTAATCCAGAGGGGTTAGACTATGAGAAATTTCCCAAAGGGTTTCTTTTGAATGTTTGATGAATATGACGAGTCTTCCAAGACAAAGAATAATCTTGGAATCATTCTTACTTGTTTGTTAGATGGTATTTTGAGACATCTATTTTACAATTACACAAATGATATAGAGCATCGTCTAGATGTCGAGATTTCATTAATCAGTGGATTTAATAATTAAAGAATGTAAATGTATGTAATTTAAAACTGTATAAGTGTTTGTTTTTGAGAAACCCTTGGTTTATTACTTCATTTCTAGTTATTACCTGATATATATATTCAATGAAAGATAGGCATAGATATTTTCGTATTTTCCTACTGGGATTTATCTCACACCTTGTTTGGGTCAAGATTTTGGACTCAAACAGATTATATGGTTGCAGGTATAGATAAGGGCAAGCACCATTTTTCATCAGGTACCTGATTGTTGTTGGATCTAGAGAGCATGGGGCTAAGATAACTCTTGCGATGATGTTGGAGTAACTACTTTTTTGTACTTTGGTGATAGTATTGTATTTACAACATTGTGACTTGTTTAGATGCTTTCCTAGACACATGTGACTTGCATCATTTATATATATGATCCAGTTGTTTATTTGTTATTAGTCCTCCGATGTTTACTTTTATTGTATGGTATTATTGCTTCCACTACTGCTTACTACTTTTTTTCTTCTGTGTATACTTTTCCAATAAGGGCGTTGTTTCCTCATTATCAGACATTGGCCCTCACTATGAGTCGGCAGGCTTTGACAGTTGGGGAAATGCACTTGAGGTCATCTGACAAACCGGGTCTGGGGAACCTTTGGGTGGCACCTGGAACCAGGATGTTACAAAGTTGGGCCAGAGGAGTTTATTTTCTGCTTTGTCATGCTGTTTGGAGCCTGTAGATAGGAATAGGTAAAAATAGGTAGTTTATATTAAGTTGTGCCTTATAGTAGCTAACACGTGTATAGGGAAAAGGCAAGTTACCTAAAATATTACAATTTTTGGGTTTTGAAATTATTACAATTGATTTTATTTCACCGTTGCATGATTCACTTGTTTTGTGATCTTATCATTGATATTATTGAGGTTCTATTTCTGTAGCAACCCGATGAGATGAGGGTATTCCATCTCATGCATCATATAGGCTCTTGATAGAGATTACATGTCATGTATTCTTGTAATTCTATTTAGGGTTAATTACTGACTGCATGCGGTTGTGATAGATATTGTGTTGGGTATGCATGTTGTTGTGATAGATTCCATGATAGAATACCATCTGTTATGATAGGGTATTGTAATTGTAAAGTTTCATTTGGATGGACGCCAAAATTTGGTCCCTGTGGTGTTATAGGCCCTCTAGGATCAGAATTTGGTGGGTCATGTTTGAACATTAATTGAATTATTTCAAGTTATGATATGAATAAGGGTGAAAAAAATTGATTCTTGGGAGTATGGGCTCTCACGAGTCAGAATTTGTCATGCCTTGAAGAAATTCTATGTTTTCAAGGGTTCCAAAAAAGTTTTAGAAGCTTACTATCTGGAAACCCAGAAAACACGGCGCGTGGTATTATGAGCACACACCATGTGTCCTTCTGTTTAGGAAGAATTGGATTTTCTTAAGTACACATCGTGAACTGGGAGTACACGTCATGTAGTGCTTGACTGTGTGGCTGACTGTGTGAGTAGAGACATGGGTTTGGGAAACTTTTGGTAAAACATGTCATGTCTGGATTGTACACGTCATATTGTAAAGAAATTTGTATCCAACCGTGTGACCAATGAAACATGTGGACATAACATAGGTTGTACACATCATGTCTCATTTATGCCTGCTGTGTATATTCGACCATGTATCAAACTGTGTGACTAATTACATAGGCGGTTAGAACATAAGTCATACATGTCATTTCTAGGGTGAAAATGTTGTGTAGTGTTACCTAGGATAGAAGGTTTGAGCCATGTCGAAGTAATTGCACAAGAGGGAAATTTCAAGTACACGCCTTGTCTTAGGGGAACACGTCGTGTGTATGGGTGTTACACAATCAATATTGGTAGAGGTACATGCAATTTTAAAAGCTTAAGGGGACACCCTGTGTATGAGTAATACATGATGTGTAACCCTTTTTGTAAAACATGAATGTTTATTCTCGTATTACTTTCTTTCACTTCTAAGTTGTTATCCTTGATAAACTTGAACTGAGGTGTGTGATTGACCTTGCAGGGTCATGCCACTAAGATGTCCTCTGGTTGTACACCAGATGTAGGTTAATGATCAGACACCGGAAATGGTAGATGAGGGAAGACCTGTAGATCCTCCGGTCATGCTCATTTTTTCACCAGCTATTAAACCGGATGTAGGTGCTCATGCATCGTTCCGTGAAGGCTTTTTGAGGATGTTACAGTCCTTTCAGGGAGTATTTCATCATTCCCCGTTTATAGTAGAGTTGACACGGTTGTTCCAATAGAAGTATCCTCCCACTTTAACAAGGGATGGAGGACCACAGGCTGCAGGGTCATGGATGGAGGCCATTATTTCTATATTTGACCATCTGGAGATGCCTCCGGAGAGGAGAGTGAATATCGTGATGTGCATGCTACGTGATACTTCCAAGAGATGGTGGGATTTTATATCATAGGAGGTATGTCATCGGTATGTGGCTTGGGAAGAGTTTCAGAGGACCTTCTATGATTACATCTATCTCGAGATGTTCAGGGCCAATTGAACCCAAGAGTTCTTGAATTTGGAGTAGAGAGTTCTTTCAGTGATGGATTTTTCCTCTCATTTTACAGAGCTTCATTTATTTTCACCTATTCTGGGAGGTGACGAGTTATATTTGGCTAGTCAATTTGCAGATGGTATCAGGTATTACATTTGATAATAGGTAATGTCTTCAGGATGACTTCAGTGATGGCTATAATGAACCAGGCATTAATTATTTAGTGCAATCTGAGGGATTTGGGAGCTGTGAGCCGAGGTGGTTCTGCATCCAAGGATGGTACTTCTTTGAAAGATAGTAGGAAGCGTTGTAGAGATATTTCACGTGACGTTTCTTTAGGTAGCCAGGTGGTATTCTACTAGTGTGAGAAGAGTGGTAATAAGAGACCACATTGCCCGAAGGTCCTAGACGAGTGCCAAGATTGTGGCATGATGGGTCCTATTTTGCATTTTTTCCAGTTTTTCTCACCAGAAATAGGTGATAGGGGTTCTATTATGACTCCAAATTCAGAAGCAGGACTATAAGTTTCTCATAATTTAGAGAACTATAGTTCGTTAGGTCGTTCAAGCCGAGGAGGAGGTCGTGGCTATGGTATCCAGGAAGCTGGTTTTCAGAAACAGCAGGGTGGATTAGCTTAGGGTAGTCAGGCAGGGTCGTAGGGCCATGGTACAGGTCAAAATTTTATAGTGGAGCAGACCTAGAAGGAGAAGGATCTCAAACCCTGTATAGTTAGAGGTATGATTTTAGTTGCATCGGTTTTAGACTGTACTATTTTTGATACATGGTATTACCATAGTTTCATATATATTACTGTTGTGGAGAGCCTTGGGATCTGTATCATTACTTCTGAGGATGTTATGACAATAGACACTCTGTTGGGTATTAGGACGACTAATGTACGTCAGTGCAAGGACTTCCCTCTTGAGGTGGGTGAATGTCACCTCTTATGGGACCTCTATGTCTTATAGATGACATGCTTTGATGTCATTCTCATAATGGACCGGTTGGTCTCTTTCCAAGCGTTTTTTGACTGCTATCACCATAGGGTGAGCTTCAAGTCACTAGTGGGAGGGTCTTTTCTACACAATGGTGAATGGTATGTCTAGGAAAGAAGAGATGGACCAAAGCATCATGGGTTGAGAGAATTTATGGCCTAGAATTCTAGTTTATATCTATATGACTAGAGGACTTTGTAGATGGACTTTCCTCCAGTGATGGATCGTTTCAGAGATGTATTTCTAGATAAATTTTCAAGTTTTCCTCCAGAGCAAGTGGTATATTTATCAATTGATCTTGTGCCAGGAGCGGCACCAGTGTCCATTTCTCCGTATAGGATGGATACACCAAAGTTACATGATCTCAAGAAGCAGTTAGAGTAGTTAAAGGAAAATGGTTTTATCTGACGTAATACTTCTCCTTGGGGTTCGCCATTCCTTTTTGAGAAGATGTTTGATGGTACCCTCAGAATTTGTGTGAATTATTGGATGTTGAACCAATTGACCATCAAGAACTGATATCCTTTTCTGAGAATTGTTGATATCTTTTATTAGATTTCAAGAGCCCATGTGTTCTTGAAGACAGACTTGAGATTTAGTTATCATCAGTTGTGTGTTAAAAATAATAATATACCTCTTACTGCCTTTAGAAATAGGTATGGTCCATATGAGTATTTGGTTATGCCATTCGGTCTCACGAATGCACCAGTAATTTTCCTGGCACTGATGAACCAAGTGTTCCATCATTGTATTATTTTGTGGTAGTCTTTGTGGATGATATCTTGGTGTACTCTCTCACTCGACATGACCATGCTATCCATTTTGATTTCATTTTGAGTACACTGGGAGGGCATCAGTTATATGTTAATCTCTCAAAATGTCACTTTTGGATGGACCAGATTCACTTCTTGGGTAATGTTATCTCAGAGACTGGAGTATTAGTATAACCATAGAAAGTGAGAGTAATAGTTTCCTAGGAGAAGCTGAAGAATGTATTTGAGTTATAGAGTTTCCTAGTGCTGGATGGATATTGCAGGTGATTTATTTAGGACATCTCACACTTAGCAGTGCCACTGATAGGCTTGAATAAGAAGGGTGAAGTACTTGTGGATATATTCCTACGATTTATCCTTTCAGGAGAATAAATTGAGATTGAATTTAGCACTTATAATGGTTATTTCAGATCCAGGAAAGAGTTACACCATTTGTTGGGATGAAACAGGTAATGAGCTGGGAGCAGTGCTTATCTAGGGATAAGGAGTCATTGCGTATGAGTCTCAGATGTTGAGGACACATGAAAGGAGTTAGCTGATGCATGATCTCGAGTTTCTTGTAGTTGAACATTCTTGGCGTTGTTAGAGAAATTATATTTTGAGAGAAAATTTTGTGCTATTCCCATAACATAAAATTCTCAAGTATGTATTTACTCTGCGTGATCTGAATTTGAGACAGTGAAAGTGGGTTGAGTACCATCAGTCTTTTGACTTTGAGAATGCCTATATTCCTTGGAAATGCAATGCAGTGGATGATGTGTTGAGTAGGAGGACTCAGATACAGGTAGTTCAGGAGGCCAGTAGTGAGTGGCAGCTTATTTCTCTGTTCTCTAAGATGCATTTGAAGGTTCAGGATAGACAAGAGAAGACGTTCCTTTCTTCTATAGTTGTTACCTCTACACTACTGGATCGAGTGAGAATAAGGCATTTAATATATTCTGAAGGCCTATTCCTTTGAGAAAGTGTTTTAGGTGAGGACCCTACTCTTGATTGGACCGTAGGAAACAATGAGATCTTGCATTTCCATGGACATGAATGGGTGTCAGTAGACATATGTGAGGAGTTGATGCTAGATTTTCGTTCCTCAGTTTGGGCAGTCCATCCTGGTGTCACCAAGATGTATCAAGATCTACACCATCTGTATTGGTGGCCAGGTATGAAGTGGGATTTTGATGGTTTTTTTATGATATGTTCCACCTATCAACAGGTGAAGGTGAAGCATTAGTGACCAGAAGGTCTTTTACAGCAGTTACCCATTCCTGGGTGGAAGTAGAATGATGTCACGATGGATTTTGTGATGGGTTTACCAAGGTTTCCATGAGGGAATGATATAGTTTGGGTTGTTGTTGACAAACTCATGAAGGTTTCACATTTCTTTTTGATTGAGTAAACCTTCAGTGTTGATGATCATTGAATGTTATGCATCTGAGATACTGTACATTTTCAGGGAGTTCTGCACTCTATTACTCTATACAGGGAAGCATGTTTTACTTCTCATGTCTGGCAGGGACTATAGAGGGATTTGGGTACACAGATACATTAGAGTACAACTTATCATCCCCATACAGATGGTGAGTCAGAGGACACTATTCAGGTTTTGTAGGATATGCTTTGAGCATACATCCATGATTTTGGGGGCTCTTGGGAGAGACACATACCCTTAGTGGATTTTTCCTACAATAACAGTTTTCAGGAGACGATTCAGAAGGAACCCTATGAGGCTTTGTACAGTAAGCCATATCGATCACCCCAATGTTGGCGGGAGGTAGGAGAGCCAGCTATTTTTGGAAAATGTATTTTCCCTGAGACCACTAAGCAGGTGGAATTGATTTAGAAGAGGATAGATACTGCGCAGTCTCGGTAGAAATGTTACGCTGATCGACGGAGACGACCTATGGAGTTTGAGTTCGGAGAAGTGTCACACTAATGTTGAGACTTATGAGGATTAGGATACAGGGGAAGCTTTCACCGAGATACATTAGTCCATTTGAGGTTTTCGAGAGAGTCATACCAGTTGCCTATTGGTTGCAGTTACCTCAGAGGTATCGGGATATTCACGATGTCTTTCATGTTTCTCAACTAAGACATTACATTTTAGACATGTCTCATGTTTTACAACCTAAGGAGGTATATTTATAGGTGGATGCATACTTCTAGAAGCACCCTATATGGATTGTGGATCACAGCACAATGATTCTTTATGGACAGTTTTTCCTCTAGTATGGGTGCTTTGGCAGCATGGGCTAGTACAGGACGAGACTTGGGAGAGGGAGGCCGACATATGATCACAGTGGCCATAATTGATTGACATTTCTTCTTCACCACGCTTTGAAGGGAAATTCGGGGATGAATTGATTAAAGGGGGAATGTTTTTAAGAACCTAGATCTTCATTTTATGTATAA
The DNA here is from genome assembly GCA_963277665.1 of Viscum album. NCBI lineage: Eukaryota > Viridiplantae > Streptophyta > Magnoliopsida > Santalales > Viscaceae > Viscum > Viscum album. Next base: position 1,517,958,932 of record OY728163.1, read on the forward strand.
ATCTTTATTTCGGGTTGTTTTTGATGAAAAATGAAGAATATGGAAATTTTCTAAGTACACACCATGTACTATTGAGTACACACCATGTACTATTTAGTACACACCATGTACTATTGAGTACACACCATTTACTATTGAGTACACACCGTGTACTCGGTTTCCATGTAGAGATGTGTATTATCCATGTTACACACATGTACATGGTTGTGTATGTGACCAGAAAGACCACCTAAAGCAGACGCCAGCTAAGGCTAGTACACAGTGTGTACATTAAATGAACATGCCATGTACTTTTTTTAATTGATATATCATATATGGGTCACGTCTCATTTATGGATTATTTTTATTCTATCCTTGGTTAATCTAGGAGCAACCAGGAGTGATGATTAATGTATGAGCCACTAATTCTTTGTCCGTGGTCTGATCTGAACATTGGTAGGTGCGTTGGAATCCCACCAGTGAGTTCCCCTTTCTTCTTGATCCTCTCTTCCTAATTTCTCCTCTCTCTTGAGATATCCAAAATTGAATGATTTTAACATTTTTGTAGATCTATGTTGTTCTAGGCTGATTCAAGGGCCGATGTTCAAGAGTGTTAATCATACTACATCTAGATAGGTGGTTTGTGTCTTTCTTTGATTTTATTTGGATTATATATGTTTAAAGTGATGAATACCCATGTTTGGGGTATTGTGTATTTTGTAATTAAATTATATTTAATGCATGCTATGGTTTTTTTGATTGAGAAAGGGTTATTGCTTAGGTGTAAGGTTTAATACCTTGATTATGGGTGTGTTTCCCATGTATGATTGATTATGGTTGTTTGGTCTAGAATGATTTTTAGGCATTCTTTATTTTTCAGGCCTCGTATTGTTAGGATGTAGTTTCCCTTTATTTGAGATGCATGTGATTTTCATTGTGAAAGTATGATCGAAGGTTATTGAATGTGAGAGCTTCCCGAGGTAGGTTCATTTTTGTATTATTCGTTGTTATGTAGACGCAGAGGTATTTACTGTGAGCTCTATTCGGTGGTCATAGACCAAAGGGGTTAAACCATGAGAGCTACATAGAGGGTCCTTATTAAATGAATGTTGGACCTTAGGGAATTTACTGTGAGAGATTTATGGTGGTCATTATAAATTTTCGTTGCTATGAAGACCAAGGTAGTATTGACCATGAGAGCTACCCAGGTGGTCGTTGTAAATGATTAGTGTTATGTGAGACCAAAGGGGTTTGACTATGTGAGCTTTCCCAAAGGGTCATTATTTTATTGAATTGATGATATGTTAAACCAGAGGGGTTAGACTATGAGAACATTACCAGAGGGTTTCTTTTGAATGTTTGATGAATGTGACAAGTCTTCTAAGCCCATGCACAAGCATGGACTAGGTCTTATTTGTTAGATTGTCTTTTGAGACATCTGTTTTTATATCACACTGGAGATACAGATCTTAGGCTAGATCCTGAGATTTAATTATTTAATGGATTTAATAATTAAATAATGTAAATGAATGTAATTTAAAACTATAGGATTGTTTTCTTTTGAGTACTCCTTAGTTTATTGCTTCATTTTTCTTATTACCTGCTAATTATATTCACTGACAGTTAGGTACAGATATTTTGGAGGTTTTCTACTGAGATTTATCTCACACCATGTTTGGGTCATGCTTTTAGGCCCAAACAGATTATATTCTTGCAGGTATAGATAAGGGAAAGTGCATTTCTTTATCAGGTACATGATTGTTGTTGGAGCTGGAGAGTATGAGATCAAGCTGAGGCTTGCAATGTTGTGGAAGTTACTGTTTTTCTGTACTTTGGGTTTAGTATTGTATTTTCCAAATTTTGACTTGTTTGGGTTCTTTCCTAGACACATCTGACATGCATCATTTATATATATATGCTACAGTTTCTTATTTTCTATCATTCTTCTGTTGTTTACTTCTGTTGTATGGTATTACTACTTTCTCTACTATTGACTAGTTGTTTTCCACTGTGTATACTTTGCCAATAAGTGAACAGATTCCCCATTATCAGACCTCGGCCCTCGCTGCTAGTCGGAAGCCTCTGGCATTTGGGGAAATGCACTTGATTACATGTGACCAATCGGGTTCGAGGCACGTTTGGGTGGAACCTGAAACTGGGATGTTATATTGGGGCATGCCTCAGGTCCGAACTTGCATAACATTATAAACAAATCTAACCACATCATGTCCATGCATATTGATCTCATGTGATATAAATAATTACACAATTAATTGGAGGGCTATATAATTTTGGGACAACCCATCACATAACGATATATCACTACATATGTGTTTCATATGGACATGAAAACAATTATAAATACATTAAAACAATTACAAGATTAACCCATGGATATAATATTGTAACCTAAAAAAATAAATTCACTACTAGGTAAATACTCATCTATAAAGATATTGACGTTTAGGGTATTTACACTATATATACTAAAGGGTACATGGTAAAGTAAACAATTCCACCAATCAATGGAATGTATGAGTGACTAGGTAAACATGGTTCAATTAAAAGATGGAATTGTGAAGTTTTCACATTGGAATGGAATTGGATGACAGGTTATCTTTATGATTAGTTAATGATCATGAAAGGAAAAATCAGTGATGGATCATTCTACTTGTAGCTGTTTCAATTCCACTATACCTTGTATAAATTGTAACTTTGATGATGAACTATAGAACACAGTAACCACTTATATAAAATATTTTATTAGAGTTAATATAATATTAGAATTTTTTAAATAGTATAATATGAAAGAGTTTCGATATATATAAATATACATTAAGATAAATGTTATAAATTAAAGTTGTTTTTAGATTAAAATTGAATATAATTGTGTAACATTGAAATAAATAATGAAAATTTCATTTTTAAAGATGAGCACAGATGTATGACTGTTGGAAATGAAATGATATTTTTAAAATGAATACATATTAAAACATGTAATGTAAATAAAGTCTTTGAAAAATAATTTTGAAAATAATATAGAGGATAATGTAAAATAAATACTAATCATACTTTTCATAACATTTAGTGATGTTGTCGTGACAATAGGGAAATATGTCACATTAAATAGCCTTTTTCAAAAGGTGATAAAAATTATTTTAATAATTAAAGTCCCCAATAATATATATGTAAAGTAGAAGAAACTTTTAGAGGAAGATATTTATTTGAACCTACATCCTTATAAACATCATAGGTATTGACTTAACGAAATAAAAGGAAGAGAAGAATGAAGGGTTGCATATCCATAGAAAAAAGGATAAGAAAGTTTACCTAACATAAAGTAATCATGTTAGAAAGAGGTAAAAATAATTAGAGGGAGGATGATAAAGAGCATAACCCAAAGAGTGTGAAATTATGGGAAACCCCTTATGAATGACGTAATGTATGAAAATTAGATATGTAGGAGAGGAATGGAGATAAGTAATACCTCAAAAGTAAATAAAATTATTAATTTACAATTTATTTTTTTATATAATCTAAAAAATAGGATACAGATATTAGATAAAAAAATTATGAAAATAAAGAAGTCTCAAAAGAGAAGACTCTTTACCTCTAGTCCCAACTCACATTGAATGCTTCTCGAGTCTCTTAAATAGATAAATTACAAACATTAATTTCAAAATCAAGAACCATAATAGTTTTTATTTCAATTATTATCACTCATTTATTACAACATTTTATTCATGTTTTGGAATCATTTAGTTCATGTTGATGGTTTGGGGTTCTTTTATCCTTAGTTATAAAATCACTTTGTTATAATAGTAGTGGATTGTGGTCATTAAAAAATTGTACCAAAATCATGTGAAATTTCAAGGCATTTTATGTTTATGTCATTAAAGAATTATGTAGGTTCTATTTTCAATAGATAGTCCACAATATTTTCAGTTTATGAAACTTGACTCTGTAAGAATGTTTTTATGAAAATAAAATAACTATTATGGTTTATTTTTAATTTCAATAATATTATTCCATATTTATTATTTCAAAAGCATAAAAATGGAAGGATTTAATTACAAGTATTATAATTATACATGAAAACCATTTTTAAAACCATAATTGAAAAGTGATAATGAAAGATATTATTGATCAAAAAGGTGGTTTAAACCTACCAGGGTGTGAATAGTGTTTTAAAAAGTGCATTAAAAAGTAACAAAAAATATCAAAATATGTATTTAATAAATAATTTAGAGTACAATAATACTATTATGTTACTATTTTTAAAATGATATTTAAGTTAAAGAAGTGATAAGATAAGAAATAAAATATAATTCATTATATTTTTCAAGGCTTAACTTGTTATTTGAGACAACTCCTTTGGTATTCACCTTAAGGGTTCTAAAGGTTGTCTTTTGATCAAAATAGGTCATCCAAAATGTGACAAGGAAGGTTAAAATAGTTATTTTTTAGATATTAGGCTATGGAAGAATTTTTGAAGTGAATTGGAATGGGTTAAAGAATGTTGTATTTTCAAGTGAAGGAGATGAGGGTTTTTTGGAGTAAAATATTAATTAATTTGTGTTTTTTCTCGACACTATGAATAATTTAGATTATGATGACTAATAATAATTTTTTTTAACAATATAAATATTTACATGATATTTATAAACTTCTATAATTTAATGGTATCATTTTCATATTCAATTCAAATTAAAGAATCAAAAATTGTTTTTTTAGTAGAAAAAAATACAATTTAGACATTGGAAATGCATTTACATATATGAACATTTACATTATTATTTTTTAATATATTATTTTAACCATTAAATAAATTTTATTTCATGATTTTTTTTGAAATTATTGAGTTTTTTTTACATCATTATGGGTCATAAAACATAACCTATTTCCCCAAATAGTATTTTTACTATTTAGTAACAATTCATCTTTTTCAGAAAAATACAAAAAAATCATCTTATGTTGATTTCAATGTGAGATTCTAAAATTCAGTTCTATTTTATCAAAATATATTTCTAATTAAATTATTTCTAATATTTAAAATTTAATATAAAAATTAATGTTTGTACTAAATATGTTGAAAATACATTATTAAAAATTTATACTTATATATATTTTGAGTTATATAATTTGAGAAATAATTCTATGATATCATAATATTTATATTTACTTATTTTATTCATGGAAAATATTTCTTATTATATATTTTATGATTTCCCAATGATCTGTTACTATTCCAATGTTTAGTTATTATAAAAATGGTCAATTACTATTTGAATGGTCATATAATGCTTATACTACTATAAAATACCTCTTATTTCATAGAAATTTTATTAACATAGTTTCTTATCATTCTTTTCTATATATAATTTACAAAAATAAAAAACATATTTCAATTGTTCGGTTTTGATTTTATAATGGTTCTTATGGGTGTAATATTTGTAAGAGGTCATAACCATATGGATGTCTAAATTCTAGTCATGTTTTATTTATTTTTATTTTCCAATTATATCATTTTTAATTTTCTAGAGTATATACTTTATATGAAATTTTCTACTTTGACAAAATAAAATTATTTTTATCTCAATTTTTGTTACCTTCAATTTATTTATGGTAATCCATTTATTTATATGAATTAATATATATGAAATAATCATGTAATTAATAATTTCATTAAAACTATTTAATTAGTATAAATTATATATCTTGACGAAAATGAATTTAACATTTACATACATAATTTAAGGATGAAATGGTATAAAAATATTCATTGAAAATCTCAAATGTTACATTGATTTTTGAATAGATTTAAAGAAAAATGAATGATTTAAAAAGAGTTTATATTGGATTTTATAAATAAGGAAAAAATTTGTGGTAAGAAAAAATATAGACATTGAATAAAAATAGTCAACAATGATGACTAGAATTATTCGTAATAATGTCTTATTTTTATAATTTAAGATAATTAATCAAAAAAATATTTTGATATGAAAACTGTAATTTCCCCCATTGTAAAGAGAAAATAAAATATAAATTGAGGATGGAAAGAATATAAACATAATCAAAGAATAAAAAGTACAACTCAATAAAGAAGAGATTTGGTCAAGATAAACTCTTACCTCAGATTCTAAATTGGTCATATGCACTCTAACTTCATGCATACTCAATTTCGGTTTATTATTTTATTTATTTTATTGAAAAATATTCCCATATAATTTTTTATTTCTCATTTATTAATCATTTTTTGTTAAAATTAATATTCATGTGTAAATTATTTTTTTATTTCATCTACAATTCTTTTTTCTAGTTTAAATCTATGCTTCTTGAACATGCCTGCATCTCTTCTATAATAACCACATAGACAATATAGAGTTATAGAGTTCTGTGATTTTTTAATGGATATTTCATCAATGGTTCATGATGACAATTAGAAATTCCCATTTTTGTTGATATTTAAAAAAATTATTTCATTGATTAGTAAAATTAAATATATTTTCATTCCAAAATTATAAATACACCATAAATTAATCTTTCACCGCTAGAAAAACAACATTTAGCAGATGTTTTTCTGGAATTTTATAGTGGTTTAAACTATTAATAAATTTTTCTTGGTGGTTTCTAAAAACTATTCCATATTGCAATGTAAGGAATTAATTTTTGATGGCTATATCATGATGGTTTTTATTTTTTAGTGGTTTCATAATTGATGGTATAAACCAGTAATCATCATTTAACAAAAATGTGTATTTAAAATGTTATTTTTTCATTTTTTAAAATATAATTGTGTATTACTAATCAGAAAAAATTAATTAATAATTATTTAAAATAATTCATTTAATTTTTTACAATTTATTTTCTACTTTTTTTAATATTTTTTTTTCAATAACATAATAATTGACAAAGAGGTCACCAATACCTGCACTACCGATACCCAATCTCATAAATCTTTCAATGTACTAACAAACCCACCAGATTAATTTACCATCCAAATTCAATTTTTTATTTTTGAAAAAACTACTTCTTGGGATGAGTGGGAACCTACAAACAAACCAGCTAATTAAAAATCAAAAATCCATAAAAAGGAAAAAATAATAAAACATACAAAGAGAACCACATCATCAACCAGAATAGCCAGCCAAATATTTCAGAAACAAATCTCCGACATCGAGGATTACATAAAGTCTGAAGATGTATTCAATGGTTATGAAGAGGAAATTTTAGACAACAAGATAGGAATAAAGAGAGAGAAAAAGTTGGCTGTCAACTCCAAATATAAACTTCTATATGTGATTACAAAAATTTGATGTTCCCTTCATTTAGGCTTTGTAATTCCATCAACGCACTCAACCTGACATTCCCTTCCAGAGTTAACTGAATATCAATGTGTTTTTCTTCATTATATTCCTCCAAAGAATCCTGGCCAAATCATATATTCATATCTTTCATTTTCTATGAGAAGCATAGGGGAATAAATACCTGGATTTCTGGACATCCAAGGTCTCTCCCAATATTTTAGAGCCAAGTTCCTTCTCGTCCCATTCTAAGAGTGAATTTCTAGGCTCCTTGGAGTTGTAGCCTTATCATTGACATTATCATCATGGGTTTAGGTAAAAATGAATCGTTTTTTCATTCCATGGGTTTCTTTCCATTGATTTCTAAAGGAGCCACTGTGTTTTTCTCCCCAAAGCAACTAGAAAGTTTTCAGATGCATAAGCTCCTTCATTTTTATTCACTCCTAAACCCTGGTGAAAATGATCCATGACATGCTTCTCCAGTTCCTATTTAGAAGAATCATGTGGCTGACTATTTGGGGGAGTGTGCATATCTTTTGTAAGATGACATCATTGGGAGAGGGGAAGGCTTTGAATTAGTGGCATGAATAAATTTCATCAACCTCCTCGATGGCCAACCACTCACTCTCTTCATCTATAAATTCATCTTTCAATATACTGAATTGGTTCCTAAGATCAATGCAGGAGTTATCCTTCTTCTCTGGAATCTTTTGGATGACCGGTCCTTTAGTGTTAACCAAAACTGGCCTATTTCTTACTGGCATATCCAGCTTATTCAACCAAAGTAGGGTACTTTCACCAAATTCAGCACATAGGACAACAAAAGCTTATGAAACCGATGTCTTGGGGAAGTGCTTTGGTGATATCCTATATCTAAAATAAAGGGTTGGCACAACTAACATTACTTTCACCTCATGTGATAGGAGAACAGAATGATGCTCCATCAAAACTGCAGCAACTCCTCCTAAGGAAGCCCAAACTATTGAAGCGTAAGTGAATTGTTAGAATCTAGGGGAAACAACCAATGCTGATGCAGATCCACCAAGAAAATCTCTACATCAAAAGGGGGATGAAGCTTTCATCAATTCAGTAAAATTAACCTATCAATGTCTCCCCCTTTGTCGGGCATCATCCTTGATCAAATACACTGGGGAAGAAAGAAATTCCAGGATTAGGCTTATCAATATAATAGACTCGCAAACCAGATCAAATATAAGATTTTCCAGTGAGGCCATACCGATAGGATAGAAGACTGTGTCTTAGCTGGTTGCAGGGGGAGTAGAAATAGACCAAGGACTCAAAGAGCACCAATTACTTATAATTATATTCTTCTCAAATTCTGATCAAGAGGGAGTCCACCGGTGGTTTCTAAGGGCTCGTTTGGAACAGGTGATAGGTAGAGAAAAGAAATGATACAGAGGATAGAAATTGATTTCTAATTTTTGGTGGGGTAATGTTAAGAGGGGAGAAATGATAAGGGGGGAAATGGAGTGAAATGGATTTCTCTCCGGCTATTGTTTTTAAATCATCCCAAAAATGGGATGATTTGGAATGAAATGGTGGTGGAGGGTTATTAATAATTAAAAATACCAATTATATCCATCTTTTCTACATGTATCAGAAAAGAATTTCTTTTCTTTTCTTTTAAAAAAGTTCACCAAACAAGATGAAGTTAAATCCAAATCATTTCTATTCTTTTACTAAGTTATTGATCCAAACACAGGGAGAGAATCCCAATAATTTCTTTTCTTTTCATTTATTTTATAAACTATCAAATCATTTATTTTCTATTACTAAAATCTAACCAAACATAGTGTAAATGTAAACCTCAATACAAATACCAGCAGTGATTGGATGTAAAATGTCTCTAGTTTTAATATCAGAGCATAATAATCACACAATTAAGCTTCCTAGTATCTTGAGAATCAATGTATTTTGATATGGAAGTGGTAAGCCATGGAAACTTGTAAATTAATTTCATTTATATTAGTATCTTTAAAATCTGTTTTTATCACATAAATAAATAGAATTCAAAATAAGATAAAATATAGAATGATCCATGTGAACTTATTGATTTTAATCTCCTTGATTTTCTCCCACATAAAATCATTTCTATCCTCTGCCTCTTTTCTCTCCCGCAGGAAAATTGATGGAACGCATCGAAAATTGATTAACTATTAATTGGAAAGTACAGGACCCTTTAAATAGGGATAAATCAATTATATGGGTGTCTAATTAATTAACTATCAGAGTCCATCAATTGACAGTTTATCCCATAATATCCCATTATAATAATATTAAATCAAATCTCGTGAGTTATTCTAACATTCTCCAACTTAACTCATGTGATATTTATTTATGTTATTTAATATTCAATCTTTCATTTATAAGCATTTATATCTATTCTATCATGTATACAAAATTCATCTTAATAAAGGATAATGTCCACATGAGTCCTGGCAGTAATATATTCTATATTAATAAAATCCCTTCCATGTACTACATTATGAACATTTTCCATATCATAATTAAAATGGGATATATATATATAATTGGTCCAAAAAAAATTATTTATTAAATAATGTGTCTTATATCATTATTAAATCCAATCATGTATACTTATTGGAAACAGGCAACATGATCATAACATTTATAAGTCCAAGTGTCAACTATAAAAATCATAACATTCAATACATACAAATAAACCTACTCAATTAAAATGCCCATACTTTCAACATGTCCAATAAATGTCTTAGGAAGAAACACTTTCATCAATGGGTCTACAATCATAAGATTTGTGCTAATATGTTCAACTAACACCTTATGTTTTTGAACTTACTCCTTAACTATAAAGTAATTCAATTCCATGTGTTTAACACCATTTGGAATTTCAATCATTCTTGGAAACTAATACTGTTGTAGTATTTTCACAATAAATTTTCAAGGGCTTGGCGATTCTGTTGACAATTACAAGTCTTGAAATAATGTTCTTCAACCACGTACCCTGAATTGTAGCTTCAAATCATGCTACAAATTCAGCTTTCATGGTCAAAGCAGCTATAACCCATTTCTTTTCTCTTTTCCATGATATTGATCATTCAGCTAGAATATACACATAACCAAAAGTTTACTTTATTTTATCAACACAACCGGAAAAGTCTGAATCAGAGTATCCAATCACCTCAAGATTATTGGATCTTTTATAAAAAAGCATTTGATCCTTTGTTACTTGAAAATATCATAGAACATTCTTTGCAGCTCTCCAATGATCGAGTCCAGGATTACATCGGGTTCTTCCCATCTTGTATATGTTTGAGCATACATCAATCTTCCTACAACAGATGCGTAAGGAATTTCTTCCATCTGTTTTCATTCCAAATAATTTTTAGAACAATTATTGATATTAAATTTATCTATTTTCGGAATTGGAACCGGTTATGCTGAAGATTTTTCCATCCTAAACCTCCCTAAAATATTAATGATGTATGAATTTTTAGATAAGCCCAATATACATTGAGTTCTATTAAAAAATATTTCTATTCCAATCACATAATTGGCTTCACCAATGTCTATCATTACAAAATTATTAGAGATGAATTTATTTGTCTCATATAATAGACCACAATCATTTGCAGCAAGAAATATTTTGTCAACACATAGAATCAACAATATTAATTTACTCCCACTGATATTCTGACATATACACCGATTAACGATGTTTTCCTTAAATCCAAATGATAAAATGGAATCATTAAACCTAATATACCATTGTCAGGAAGCATTTTTACGTCCATATATTGACTTCTTTAATTTATATACCATGTGTTCCATTCATTCAGTGAAAAAAACCATTGGTTGATCCATGTATACATCTTTCTCTACATTTCCATTTAGAAAGGTAGTTTTAACATCCAATTGATGTAACTCTAAATCATATTGAGCTACCAATGCCACAATAATTCAGAAATAATCTTTATTAGAAACTGGTGAGACAGTTTCATTATAGTCTACACCATCCTTTTGAGTGAGTCCATTAGCAACAAGTCTAACCTTGTAACGTTCAAGGTTACCAAGAGAGACATATTTGGTTTTGAAGACCCATTTACATCCAACTCTCTTTCATCCTTGAGGAAATTATATAAGGTCCCACACTTTATTTTTTTCCATGGAATTCAACTCACATTTCATGGAATCTAACCATTTATCAGAATTACCACACTTGATGTCTTGAGAATATTAAACATGATAATTATTAATGCCAATATCATTTTCTATTTCATGCAGATATACCACATAGTCATTAGAAATAGCTGACCTTCATTCCCTTTGGTATATTCTTAACACTATTACTTGTGGTTCTTCTTCCATTTCTTCATTGTGAATTTGGGAAAAATCATTATTGTGGTTCTACTTGACTATGTTGTGATGCAATAATTTTAGGAACCACAAGATGTGATGTTGGAATACAAGATAATGGAACTTGAATTCTATCTTCTTTTATTTCCACATTTTTTGGAACTTCACCCCCACTAGATTCACAATTCTTGATAAATCTAGCATTTTTAGTATCAACAATTATCATACTATAGTTAGCACAATAAAATCGATAACCCTTTGATTTCTCTGGATAACCAATAAAATATCGACTGATTATTCTAGCATCCAGTTTTCTTTGTTGTGGATTATATGCTTTTATTTCTTCCTGACAACCCCATACATACAGGTGTCTTAAAATAGGTTTCCTACCAGTCCAGAGTTCAAAAGGAGTATTTGGAACTGCTTTACTAGGAACCCTATTACATAAATACATGACAGTTTTAAAAGAACACATCCACAAAGATAAGGGTAAAGAAGAATTACATAAGATACTCCTAACCATATCCACTAATGTTCTATTACGCCTTTCCGCTACACCATTATTTTGTGGTGTACCATGCATAGTGTATTTTGCACATATTCCATGACTTTCTAGAAACTTTGAAAATGGACCAGGGTTTTGAGAAATTTCATCAAATTTTCTATAATATTCCCCGCCTCTATCAAACCTTATGACCTTCACATTTTTTCATAATTTCCTATTAGCTTCATTTACATAAATTTCCAAGGCATTTATTTTTTGAGATTTCTCATGCAATAAATAGAAATATACATAATGCGAAAAATCATCAATAAAGGTGATAAAGTATTTTTTTCATATTGAAAGAATTGACATCAAATGGTCCACATATATCAGTATGTATGATCTCATAGAGATGAGTACTTCTTATGGCACATTTCATTGTGTGTTTTGTTTTTTTTCCTTTAATACAATCCACACAAATATTTAGGTCAGTAAAATCTAATTTTGGAATAATTTCAAACATAATCAATTTCTCCAATCATTGTTTGGAAATATGACCTAAAGGTTTATTCGATAAATATGAAGATTTTTAATATACTAAACTAATTTTAGTACCAGAATCTTGATGTAATTCCATAAGTGTTTCAACATACATATTATCTAGATTTAGTTTATATAGACCATCATATAATAAACCAGATCCAATTTTGCATGTAAAGTTAAAAAAACGAAAATATCCATTCCCAAAATTAAAAAAGTATTCAGCAGCATCATGTTTTGACAAAGAAACCAAATTCCTAGATATACTAGGTACATAAAAGGTTACACATAATTCCAAATTATATCCAATATCAAGGATTAAACAATAAGTCCCAACAGCTTCAACTGGAACCTTCACTCTATTCCCCATAAAGATAAACTTTTCAGTTGGTCTTGTGATTTAGGTTGAAAGGAACCCCTATACTCTATTTGAAACATGAGTCGTAAAACCAGAATCAATCCACCATGTATTATGTGGAACTTCAGCTAGGTTTGATTCATAACCTATATAAGCATTTTTCATACCTCTCTTTTCAAACCAAGCCTTCCGTTTTAGACAATCCTTTTGGAAATGTCAAAATTTCCCACAGAAATGGCATTTATCGTTATTTGTGTTCTTTTGGTACTTTCTAAAAGACTCATTAGCCTTCAATGGTCCCTTTCCTTTTCTGTGATTCTATATAACATGCTTTTCCCCCTTGATGATGCACATAATTGATGCAGTGGATTCCTTAACTCTTTAAACATGTTTCCTCTTGAACTAATATACTATTCAGTTCATGCACATTCCATTTATCTTTCATAGTGTTTTAGTTCATTTGGAATGGTCCATACTCAGATGGTAATGTGTTTAGGACAAATGGTACACAGAAACTTTCATCCACTTCCATTCCTAAATACTTATGTCTTACTGTAATATTTTTCATTTCAATGAAATGCTCATGCATCGTACGAGAACCACCATACTTCATTGTGGTCAATGTACTCATAAATTACCTAGTAATAGATTTGTCAGCAGTTTGATATCGGTCTCCCATAGATTTCATAAATTCTTAAGCGCTTTTAGTTTTAGGGAGACCAGATTTGATGTTACTTACTATGCTCATTCACATGAACATCAAACTTAATATGTTTGATCTTTCGCATGATGCATAAAATACTTTATCATCATCGATATTATCATATGTTGTAGTAGTGGGTTTCTCTACTCGGAGTGATAAATCAAGATCCAATACACCAAGGAAAAATAGGATTTTCTCACTCCAATCAGAAAAATTTAATCTATTATAGATCGGAACAGATGATGTCTATGAGTGTAATGATGATGAAAACCTAACTATAATAAATACATGTTTATAATTAATTCTTTGAAATAATAATAATACATTGATTCAGACAAATTATTTAACATAAATGTGTATTAGTGTTCACCTTTGCGTAAAACACTAATACACAAACATAATTGATTCTAATTAAAAGAACATTATTTGGAAATAATATACAGATCAATTAGATTTATTTATTATCTTTGGATATATAAATAAATCTCATAATGCATAATATATATTACCAACAATTATATTCATAAATTATAAGAATATGCAAATTGCCTTTGGTAAATTAATAAATATCTTATAACAATGAATTTTGATTAATCATAAGATATCATAATACTATCAAATTTATGACCAATCAATATATATCATTTTAAAATAATTTTTTGAATCAATTTTAACTTTATGATTTGACCACTTTGGTGATTATCAAATCTCATGCAATAATGTTTCAAATAAAAATTACATAATCATAACATAGTTATAAATTCAAATAAATTTTAATAAACACAAATCCAAAATTTTGTGTACCCTTTCTTTAATTTTGTATGGCGTCAAATTTAAAACTCCAATAAATATTTCAAATAGTGAAAAATCATATTTTTATAACAATTTTGTTACGGTTTGAAAACCCATGAAAAAGCGGATAAATAAATAAATTAAATACTAACATGTAACCTTTAAAACCATGTCGTAAAGGTGGGAAACATTATCCATTTTTTTAATCATTAAAACAATTTTAAATATAGAATCCATTCTATTACTAATGATAATAAATAATTAAAAGGGAAATTTTAAAATCTAAAACCAAGGAGAATATGTAGAAAATTGAGATTCCAAAAAAATAGGCACATAATATTTGGGGAGAGAAAATCTAATGCAAACCAGATTCATAATTTAAATAATAATAATAATAATAATTGCACAACTATTATCAAACAATGAAACAACTTTACAAAACACCCCATTATTGAAGAGAGAGGTAGTGTATTCTCTTTTAATAATAATAATAATAATAAATTGCACAAAATATTTGGGTTCAGAAAATTCCACCACACACTATTATTATTAATATTAACAACCTTTTAAAATTAGAAGAAAAAATTTCTGATTTAACGCAACTTATTACTTGTAGAACGTAATCTAGATGATCGATTCTTATTTTAAGGCAACACATAATAAATTTATACATGGAAAAACAATGATTTCATAACCCTCCTCGGATACCACATGAAAATTAATTTCATTTATTTTAGGATCTTTAAAATATGTCTTTATCACATAGATAAAAAAATTCAAAATTTGATAACACATACCTTGATCCAAGGGTTCTTCTTGGTCTCTGTCTCCTTGTTTTTCTCCCACTTAAAAGGATTTCTATCATGTGCCTCTTTTCTCTTCCACAACAAAATTGATGGAACGTATCAGAAATTAATTGAGTCTTAATTGGAAAGGAAAAAACCCTTTAAATAAGGATAAAGCATTTATATGGGTGGTTAATTAATTAACTGTCAAATTCCATCAATTTATAGTTTTATCCCTTAATATCCCATTATAATAATATTAAATTAAACCACGTGAGTTATTCTAACAAAACTAACCCTGATAGTTGTGTTCAACGGATCTTGCTTTAGGTGGAAATCGAAAGAACATGGGAAAAAGGAAAAATGAAACCTCTTGAAGCTGAGATAATGTCATTATCATCTACGAACCCAATCAAAAAAAGAAGGATCTCGAAGATCGATGACTATGAAATCTTTTAAACCCCATGAATCAAAGACGTGTTTGTTGAAAACATCAACCAAAAGTTAGTGCCGACCTAAATGGTCCACAAGAGTGAAGTTGAAGAGGGTCGATGCTCCCGTGAACTGTGAAGTTGAAACCAGAAGCTTTAGGATTCCATAAACAGGCGGAGGGATGTTATGGGATAAGGAACTCCGGGGGAAAGATGATAGAGAGGAAGATCCATCTAAAAGGAGAAAATCCCAAGAGTGAACATTTATAAATTAATAATTAATTCAATAATAAATAGTAATTAATAATTAAAAATATATTAATAATTATTAATAAGGAATAAGGAATAAGTAATAAATATTTAAGATTTTAAATAATTAATAATTAATAATTGATAATTGATCATTAATTATCATTAATTAATAATTACTAAATAATAATCAATAAAAAATAATTCATAAATAATAATTTATAATTTATGAATTATAAATAATAATTATTTGATAATTGATGTTAATATTAATACTAAATATTTAATAATTATTAATTTATAATTAATAATAAACAATTATTTAAAATTAAAAATTAATCATTTTGATTAATAATAAATAATTATTTAATTTTATACATTTCATGGTGGTTTTTAAAAGTAATTGATGAATAAAATAAAATAAAAAAAATTCAGAAAAATGTAATCCTAATGTTGGAGGCTTGATTCTTTTTTAAGGGACTCCATTCAAATCGAGCATTTGGGAATCCTTCTTGAGACTTGGTGCTTCCAATTAAGGGAGGGGTTTGTTAAAGAGATAATTAAGGATAAGATCCAATTGAAAAGCTAATGTGAGGTGTAGCGATATGATCCCATCAAGCCCGGAGCCAGTGTATATTACCATTACATTGTCATAGATACAAGTAAATAACAACCTAATGGACCAAATAATTTAATAGTATTGGTAAACAAGATACATACATGAGTCTTGTTTTACAAATGAATGCACTAATTACAACATAATTTTTTTTCTCGTAGGGTAATAACTTTATTCAATTTATCGTATCCTTGTATATATTTCTTAGTATATTTCTGGGAATCATGATAAATAAAACACTATGAAACAAATGACCATTTGCGATGGGTCAGGGGGTCATCACAAATAACCCATTGGAAGGGATTATTTGCGACCGACCCATTATCCAGTCGCAAATTAATAAGCATTTTTAACAGGTGGGTAAAGATCAATCGTAAAAGGGTTGGCGGGAAATGCACGCCAAAGCGCGGGTACTGCATTTGCGACGAGTTCCCTATTCTGGTCACAAATGTCTGGCGACGTTTTTTACTATTTGTGATGGAAAACGTATCCCGTCGTAAATAGTGTGTCGGCAAGGAGACATTTTCAATGGAACCCGTCGCAAATAATTTCTTTGACTGTCAACAATTAATGCGAGCGATGGACATTTGTAACGAGTCTTGTCGCAAATACCACTATTTGCGACAGGCTTGTCATTGCAAATAAGCCCGTCACAAATAATCTAACCTATATATACCCTCATTTATTTTTCCTCACATTTTTCTTCTTTTTCCACTTCTCTCTCTATCGCTTCTGAAAAATTTTCTTCTAAAATTTTTCATAGTTTAATCTTTTAAATCAGAGTATAATCCGTGGCTTTTATACTCTGAAAGCTTCAATTTCAAGGTATTTAAATAATTTTTATATTTTTTAGTTAATTAATTTTATTTTAAATTATTTATAGTTTTTGTTAGTTAGATGCATTTAAATTCAATTCGAATTAAATATTTGTTTTTTAGTATTTATTTTAATGAATAATTATGTCTTAGTGTTAATTATAAACAATTAGTGATAATTAGTAATAATTTGTTATAATTTGAAATAATTTTTAGGAATAAGAAATATTTAGTAATATTTAGTAAAAATTAACAATAATTAGGATTAATTAGTAATACTTCTCAATAATTAGTAATAAATTATTATAATTAGTAATAAATTTCAATAATTTGAAACAAAATTTAATAATTAGTAATAAATTGTAATATTTAGTAATAAAGTGTAATAATTAGTAATAAAGAGTAATTATTAGTAATTATTACTGATAATTCGTAATAATTAGTAATAAATGGTAATAAATGAAAATAATTTGTAATAAATGAGAATAACTAGTAATAAATGGTAATAATTAGTAATAAATGATAATAATTAGTAATAATTTGTAATAAAATTTAATACATATAAATAAACTGTAATAATAAGTAATAAATAGTGATAATTCTTAATAATTTGTAATAAATGGTAAATAATGGTAATAAATGTTAATAAATGGTAATAAATTGTAATAAATTGTAATAATTCATAATAAATTATAATAATTCGTAATAAATTGTAATAATTCGTAATAAATTTTTAATTATTAGTAGTAAATTATAATAATTTGATATAAATGGTAATAATTATTAATAAATATCAATAATTAGTAATGAATGGTAATAAGTTGTAATAATTTGTAATAATCTGTAATAATTTGTATTAATTAGTAATAAATTGTAATAATTATTAATAAGTTATAAAAATTTATTGTAATTTTTAATAGTTATATATAGTTAGTAATAATTATTTATAATTAGATATAATTTGTAATAATTAGAAATATTTAGTAGTAATTCGTAATAATTATCAATCACCACGATTAATTCGCAATAATGAGGATTAATTATAAATATTTAGGATTAATTAGTAATAAATTGTAATAATGAGTAATAATGAATAAAAATTGCAATAATTAGAAATAATTAATAATAATTAGTAATAATTAGCAATAAACTGTAATTATTTGTAATAATAAGTAATAATTTGTAATAATAAATTTTAATAAATCATAATAATTAGTAATAAATTGTAATAATTAGTAATAAACAGTAATAAATTTTAATAATTAGAAATAAATTATAATAATTAGTAATAAATTGTAATAATTAGTAATAAATTGTAATAATTTGTAATAATTTGTAATAATTAGTAATAAATGGTACTAATTAGTAATAATTTTTAATAATTTGTCATAATTTATAATAATTAGTAATAAATTGTAAGAAATTGAAATAACCTATAATAATTATTAATGAATTATAACAATTATTAATAAATTGTAATAATTTGTAATAATTTGTAATAATTTGTAATAATTTTTAATAATTTTTAATAATTTGTAATAATTTTTATTAATTAGCAATAAATTGTAATAATTATTAATATTTTGTAATAATTTGTAATAATTTGTATAATTTGTAATAATTTTAAAAAATTTGTAATAATTAGTAATAATTAGGACTAATTAGGACTAATTTGAAATAATTAGGTTCAATTAGTAATAATTAGGATTAATTAGAAATAATTAGGATTTATTAGTAATAATTATAAATAATTAGTAATAAATTGTAATAATTAGTAATAATGTGTAAAAAATTATAATAATTAGTAATAATTAGGTTTAATTAATAATAATTAGGATTAATTAGTAAAAATTAGGATTAATTAGTAACAATTAGTAATAATTATGATTAATTAGGAATAATTAGGAATAATTAGAAATAATTAGGATTAATTAGGATTAACTAGTAATAATTATCATTAATTAGTAATAATTAGTAATAATAAGTAATAAATATGTATAAATAGTAATAATTAGGGCTAATTTGTAAAAGTTACGAATAATTAGGAATAATTATAAATACATGTGATTGATTTGTAATAATTTTTATATAATAATTATTAATAATTAGTATTAATTATGATTAATTAATAATAATTAGGATTTATTTGTAATAATTAAGATTAATTAGAAATAATTAGTATGAATTAGGATAAATTATTTAGAATTAGTAATAATTAGTAAAATGTAGGATTTATTAGTAATAATTAAGATTATTTAGTTATAAATTGGAATAAATTAGAGTACATTGATAAACTCTCACAATTTTTACCAGATTAGCGGCATTCCTTCTTATCGACACCTCAGCTCCTTGCAACATTATCTCACTGAAAGCAGTATGAAAAATATTCTTGGATGTATGATGGAGTAGATTTTCCAATGTGATTTAAGTTGGAGGAAGTTTCAAAGAGGCGAGTCATTAGAAAAAAGAGGTTCTTTTGCCCAACAACTCATTTCTTTAGAGCTTCTTCGACTAAAATCACTATAAAAAGTATGCTCCAACATATGAATATTATTTTTCTTATACACAAGCATGGAGATCATCACAGCAAGGCCTCCATATTCTCCATCCATGTGCCTTCGAAAATTGATATTTATACATTACAGAAAACTTTTCGTAGTGATTGGAGTTGCAGAATGTTGCAAGGGGATGAGTCGTCGGGAAAAAGAGTTGTAGCTAATCCATTGGAAATTTTGCCGATGGTAACACTACTAGAAATTAAGGCTATATCAATGGTTTGAAATTATGGCTATAAGCCCAAAAACCATGGCTAGTATTGGCATGTATATTGGGCAAGACCTATAACCACTGTTACAAATCGTGGTTATAGGGATATAGCCACGATTCCAACCGTGGATAAAGTCCTTTAGTCACAGTTCAAACCATGGTGGAACATTAATCCACACATAAACTATATCCACAATATGAAATTGTGGCTATAGGGAATTATCCTTGATTTCAAACTGTGGAAATAGACCTATAGCCATGGTTAAAAATCGTGGCTATAGGCCTTCCAATTTCATACAAAAAACACCCCCACAACCCCCACTCCCAATACAACTCCTCACTTCCCCCTTGTACAGATCCCCAACACCCCCCTTGCACACCCCCCTTGCACACCCCCACTCCCCCTAGAAGACCCCCTTGCACCCCCCCCCCCCCCCCACGAACACCCCCTCCCCCCTAAACACCACCTCCCACCTAGACACCCACACTAGACACCCCTTAGTAAACCCCCCTGAACACCCCTCCTCCCTAAACACCCCTTGGACACCCCTCCCCATAAGCACCCCTTGGACACCCCCACAGGACAACCCCTGAACACCCACTAGACACCCCCATGGACACCCCCACTAGGACACCCCTTGGGCACCCCCTGGACACCCCCTTCCCCCATAGACACCCCCACTGGACACCCCTTGGACACCCCCATTGGACACCCCCCTAGACACCACCTGGACACCCCCCCCCCCACCCATTTGACACCCCTTGGAAACCCCCTCCACCCTAGACACCCACTGGACACCCCCCACTGGACACCCCCTGAACACCCCCTGGACACCCCTCCTAGACACCCTCCCCCTGGACACCCCCATGGACACCCTCCATAGGACAACCCCCACTAAACCCCCATGGACACCCCCTAAAATCCCCCTACTAGACCCCCCTGGACACCCCACTAGCCTCCCCACTAGACCCCCTGGACCCCCTGGACCCCCCCCCCCCCCCCCCGACACCCCCTGGAGTCCCCACACTGGAACCCCCATGGACCACCCCCGACCCCCCTGGACCCCCTAGACACAAAATCACAATGACCTATTAAACAAAAATCTAAAGTAGATAATCCTAACTGCTCTAATAACCTGACTCTGTGAGATTCATATGCTAGGATAACACCTTACAGAATCATGAAACTAGAACAATAGATATTTGGAATACATCCTCAATTATATATCTCAAATCACTACATGTTGAAAATAAAAAAATACTCTACAAAACAAACTTTATCAAAGACTATACTCCACTGAG
Organism: Viscum album; assembly: GCA_963277665.1. Classification (NCBI taxonomy): domain Eukaryota; kingdom Viridiplantae; phylum Streptophyta; class Magnoliopsida; order Santalales; family Viscaceae; genus Viscum; species Viscum album. Next base: position 1,517,980,412 of record OY728163.1, read on the forward strand.
TAATATCCTTACTCAAATTCTAATGTCTATACTCAAAATGATATTATGGGACTAAAATTATCATACAGTGGAGTTGGATGATTTGTCTCCCACCATTGGAAAGAACCATCAATTTTACCTCCTAGAAGTATCAATTTTATTACTTATACTCATTGGATACCCCTACAATGAGTGTTATTTTATACCTCAGTACCCCATAGAGGAAAAAAATGGTTCTACCTAAAGAAACCTCTCACATGCACCATTACAAATACAAAATTTTATATATTTTATACAAAATCAACATGGGTAAGATAAAATTAATATTACTTGAGTAGTTAGATAAAAATTTCTATGCCTATGATCCAATCACTATATATTGGGGTATCACTCACCACTATAATGTTCATTAACATATCAACCAAGATAATATTCACATAAAAATTCTATCAAAATGTATTAAATATTTATTAATGGTTATACCACTGGGTCTCATCAACAAGGAAAGTGAATACCATAAACGATATCATCCTTAATCAAGATCAAACGCAGTTCATCATTAACCATTACCTCATGAATTTTATATTTATGTCAATCCCGGATTCTAGTCATGGAAGAAAATAAATTTCATCAGCTATGTATTATTGTTGTTTCTCTGCATAGCATGCATCCAAATCCTGCATACCAATACTAGTCATCAAAATCAACAAATTATCAAAAAGTAAAATCCATCAGGAATCCAAAAATAGGAAAACTGCCTTGAAATTACCATTTAAATTGATTAATCATTCTGGAACCAGGGAGATAAATATTTCCAATGACACCTCCAATATTTCAGAGTTCAAATTCAAGTTTTTTCTCAGTAGTAGAACATTGCATATCACTAATCGTAGTAATGTATTTAAAATAAAAAAATAGTAACATTTTCACCGTACGTAAGACTAGACCAACTTGATAGTGATATATTCATTTGCATATTTTTCGAGATTAGTATAATACGTTTTATCAGAGGCCATTTCATGAATCAAATCATGGTTAATCAGGTGGAAGACTACCGTATCTGATGGGAATAAATGATAATGTAAAAAATAAAGTAATCACGCAATTAAGAAGATATTAAATATTAAAAGAGAAATCAAGATCCCTAGAAATGGATAAAGTGGGAGAGGAGTGGTTTACAGAAAGATAAGAGACCCCTGGACACCCCCTAGACACCTCCTAGACATCCCCCTACACCCCTACACCCCCACACCCCTACCCCCCCTCCCTACCCCTGCACATTGCCTCCCTCACCCCCTCCTAGACAAAGCCCCTCCGCCTGCACCACCACACCCCATGACCCCTCCCTACCCTATGCGCCTCCCCCTGCACCTCCACACCCCCTCTACACTACCCCCCAACACCCATCACCCCTCCCCCCCACAGACCCCCTTGAACCCCTCCTGGAAAACTCCCCCCCCCCCTCGTAGACAACCCTGCTCTCCCCTGAACACCCCCCAGACCCCCTTTCCCCTCCCCCATACACATCCCCCTCCACCTACAGACCCCCTTGCACCCCCATGGATATCCCCCTCCCTCCTGGACACCCCTTGGACAGCCCCCATGATCCCCCCCTAAATCCCAAAATATCCCTCAAATCAGAAGAGAATGAAAATATGGAACCAAAACATTAAGGTAAAAAGAATGTTGAAAACAATATCATTCCCATAAAAAGTTACAATATTCACCCCTTTTGAAATAAAATTCAGTGTGAAAATGCATTAATTCATGATTTCTGGTCAAACATGCTGAAATACATGTAAAGAAACTCTTTTCAGTAGGATAAGAGATAAATACAGTGAACAATTAACATTAAAATCATTATGAAAATAGTTTTTATATTACCACTCTACCCTCATTAATGAATATTTAACATGTTTTCAACAAAAATATCATAAAATATAAATTTCCCAATAAACGTCATCATACATTAAAACTAAACACTCAACATTTTTTACCGTAAGCAAGAATATTTTCATTAACCATTATAAACAGATTTAGTTCAATAACCTCAGCATGAAAATTATTCAACAGTTTAAGCAAAAAAGACTCAACAAGAATAAAATCCTAAAATCAAGAATTTCAAAAGAGTTCCAATAAGTTGAATCATGAATTAATTGTTCTAAAAGGTAAAAACCAAATTATGTACTCCCCTATAATGGTATGATGGAGTTTTTTTCATTTTAATAAGACAACCTTCCTCTTATATTTTTCACTGAACCTGGATATTCTCATTGAATTAACTAAAAAGAAACAAAATCAACTTCAAATTCATTCATTTAATTTCAACAAAAATAAAACAAGGTCTATGGTGAGAAAATATATTCCATGATGATCCAATTCAAAGGTGATTGTTGTAAAGCACTATGGGCAAGATGGATGACATTTCCAACACTCAATTAGATACCAAGTAAATGATTTTAATAATTCATAATAAAAAGAATGGTGTGATCCAAATTTATTATGAGATTCTAAAACTAAATATAAGAACACATGAAATTGACAAATTTATGTGTAAATAGTATAAAATAGTTAAAATTATATAAACACACCCACTATCTCAAAACAAGAACACATAATCCTTTTACACTTTCTCTAACCATCTATAGAAGTGGGACAAATACATTTTATAAAAAATATAATTTCAAGAGGTATTAGTAAATAATTTAAAAGAATAAAGAAAACTAAAATCTAAAACATTCTATATTTGATCCTTAAAAGAACTATAAACATTCTATATTTTATCATAAAAGGAATCCTAAACTCTGAGGTCTTTTCCTGGAAATTCACAACTCCTAAAAATTTTCCCCAACCCACATCTTCAAAATATACTCATTTGTTATTTTTATTTTTTGAATGATTTCCTATAAAAAATTATTCATCAAAACATCCATAACAAATAAACCAATGTCATTAACTCAGATCCCTATGATGTAATAGATAAGAAAGAGAACATTGTATTGCATGGTTTTTCAACCTCTGTCCCAAGAGAGGGCTTCCATGTAGGAAAACATGAGAACTACACTTCCAAATATATAATTAAGCCCTAATATGTCTTTAAATCCAAAACATAAATTGCATATGAACCAAAATAAATTCCCACAATAAAGGTTGATTAAAAGAAAATGTAGCTAATATTGTTTAAAATATTTTACAATTTCACATGACATATTGATAGTCATTGTTGTTAAAATTTGAATACATTTAATAATATATCATGCATGTTAAAAAGTTTATAATGTCTAATTAATGTTGATATAATTTCACATAATTTCATGAACATTGATGCAAGGTTGTTGTTAATTTCACATCATTTTCAAGAGACATAATAGATTTTGAATCAAATAAAAATAAAAATAATTCTTTCTTAATAAAAATATTAGTCAGAGACAATATGTAAATAAAAAAAAATTCTAGAATGAATATTTATAAGTGAATATGTAATAAATAGTGTTCAATGTAACGAGGGTGTCAATAAGTGAGAAAATATAATTATTCATACATATATTTATTTTAAAATGTAAATGTATGTGTACATGAGTAGGTAAATTCAAACAATGTATTCATTCCACATAAAATTTATTAATTTGTAATAGGCATGGGATGAGTGGGAGATTTCAGTTATGTATTACATATAATTTACTGTATGTGTATAGGTGTATGTACCATCAAACAATGTATTTATACTTTATCCATGCATGTGTATCAAATTTTAAAAAAGAATATATTGTGTGTATCTTCATAAACATGTACACATACAATAGATGAGTCATAGAAGAACATATGTGATAATTAAATATAATAGATGGGTCATAAACCTATACACATACAATAGAATTTGAATAAACATATACACATATAATAAATGGTGCATAAACGTGTACACATACCGCAAGAAAAATGTGAGAATTAAATCATATATAACGGTAGATGAGTCATGGTAGATTCTATAATGTTTGGGTGGTTATAATACATATGAAAGGGTTCAAATGGTCATAACATATCAGTTATACATTAAGTTTCTCAAGGCTATGTTCAGTGGACAATCTAAATATTTAGTAAATGAGGTCAAACACAAGACCACCAAATTGATCAAGTCAATTGAATAGTAACTCAATATCCGGAAAAAATCATCACTGTATATAAATAGTGAAGTTAATATGGTGAATTTAATGTATAAAAGATAAAACTGTAATGATTTTGCATTATTATGATGAAACATAGAAAATATTGATTCATAGAAGGAGGATAAATAATAAAGAAAAACAAATCAAGAAAATTGACACGAACATGTAAATGTCACTAAACGCGAAGATTCATTTATTCATAAGATGAAATGCATTATGTCTCATTCATGGGGAAAACTCAAGGGTATGTAATAATCAAATGGTGATTTGTGGTAAAGTTGCATGAAACATAATCCTAGGTTGTAATTGTTGTCCAATATTTGTAGTGTCTAAAGAATTCAATAATTTATATTCTTCTTATATTAAAATATTTAACTGCATATTAGAAATAGAATATTTGAAAATAGTGAATAGACTATGAATAAAATTAGATGATATTAATGGAAATAGAAATATGAAATTTACAATGAATCATTCCAACTAATTTAAATTTTGAAATATTATGGTGTATCCATAGTTAGTTTTTCTGTTTAAAATGCAATTAAGTATATGGAAGGCCACTTATAGAAACATATAAAATTTAAGACAAAGAATGTTATGAAATAATATCATAAAATAATAATTAAATGGATATGTTAACTAAATTTCATGACAAATTATGTTAGGAAATAATATCGTAAAATAAATTCAAGACAATTAATGAAGTATTTGTCATTACACATATAAAATATAAGAAACATACTATTTTTATGATATTAAAACACATCACTACTATTTTTTGTAATGTATGAAGATGAATACCTTTTACTTCTACTAGAATAGCCTTTATAAAATAATTTTATGCTAGAAGATAGTCTGCAGTGTAACCCATTTGATGTTTCATATGGTCTCTTAAAGCCATAGATGTTGCAGATCAATGCTTGCAAGCATTCAGTAACTTCTGAAAGCAACACTTTCAAGCATTCAGTAACTTTTTAAAGAAACACATGGATATAGACGAATACAAAATTTAAAGGGAACCAATTCTTTTAAGAAATTGTTCTTTAAAAGATAAACTAACATCAAAGTAAAATTAAAACCATCATGAATTTGTACTCAACATAAAACACACATTACAATAATTCAACCATAAATCATAAAAAATACCAAGAACTTCTAAATAAATATTTCTAAGTCCCCAAGAATCTTATGATTCCTAATAAGATCACCCAAAAACATAAATAACATAAAGATATGTATATGTGGTCGCATTAGAATACATAGAAAAATAATATCAAAAATAACTCACCTGTCACATAATCAGAACCAATCCAACAAAAAAATGAAAGGAACAAATGTTTGAATGGTCAAGAAGAGTGTTAACCAATACAAAATTTATTCATATGCCACATACAATGTCAAATTTTACAAATTGGTCACTAACACCAATCAAGAAGTAGATTGATTCAAAATCAAAACCAACTGCATGGGATGAGAAAATAGAAAATAGAATGTTAATGAGAGCACTTATTATGAGAGATGATGCATGAACCTTGGTTGTTGTAGAGAAAATATATGCTCAATGTCTGGATTATTTGACTTGAATTCCCTGAAAGCCTTTAAGATGGTATTGATCTCACTTTGAATGCCATAGAAAACAAAAAAAACAAAAATATAAAATATAGGGTTGATTGCAACAAAATGAAGGGGAAGTCAATAAGACAAAACTTGAGATGGAATATCATCGAAGTGGTGGGTAAGAATGTGTGAGTATGAATAAAGAGTTGATAAAACCAAACATGGGTAGTAATGAATGGTATGGCATTGAAGTCATTGATTCAAAAAGGTGGTGAAGAATGGTGAACATGCAAGCCAATGATCGATTTCAGTTTTTTGTTTTAGGGTTTTTGGGGTATCAGATTGAGGGAGGGTTTCGCGTGGTAATAAAAATTGGATAGACTGGGTGCACTGGCTCCACGATAGCGGGGAGGTTGGCTGGGTGCACTAGATCTGCGATGGCGGGGAGGTTGGATGGGTGCGCTAGAATCGCGAGGGAGGGGAGGTGGGATAGGTGTGCAAGAGCCGTGATAGAACCGTAATAGAGGGGAGGAGGAGCGGGAGGAGGGGAGGGAGAATTGAAATGGTGGGAGGTGAATAATAGTGAGGGATGGATGAATCATGAGGGAGTGGGAGGAGTGACCACAAGGGGAGGTGGGTAGGGCCACAATTTTCATTTGGGCCATGGGTTTTAAGATGAATATAGCCATAGATTTTATTATTTGTGGCTATAAATTTGTGGCTATAAACCAATTTTCTAGTGGTTTAATTAACAATAATTAGTTCAAAATACATGTAATTAATAATAATTAGTGGTAATTAGTATAAATTTTTTAAAATGAGTGTAGATTATTATAAAAGCTTAAAAAATAGTGTAAATGACTATAAAATAATATATATTATTATAAATTACAAGAAAATATAATTTAGTTGTCTCCTATTTTTTAGATAGTGTTTATTTTATATCTAATTATACAAAATAACTAATTATTTCATATTTTTTAGTAAAATATGGAACAAGGAAGTTGAAAACAGTCATTATTACATGATCATGTTGTATAAATCAGTGCAGGAATCCAAATGATTTTGGTTTAAATCTTGTATATATTGAGGGTGTTTAACATTTCTTATCATTTGAATAATCATAACCTAAATTTGTTTCATAAGGGTTAATTATGTGTACATGTAAAAAATGTTCTCTGAGGATGCATGACACATTTGACAATGTTGTTAGTCATTTATTGTGTTTTGGTTTTCAACCAGATTATGTTTTTTGGTATCAATATAGTGAATGCAATTTCAGAGAAGATACTAATAATTTGGTTATGAAATGAGCACAGGTTTAAAGTTTAGTATATAATGAGGTAGATCTATCTTTTCAACAAATGGAAACTCAGTATGATATTGATTCAACTCTTGAGTTGGAACTATATCATTTATATGAGATTTTGAGGTCTTTTGAAGATTCCTTATGTTCTTGTTGCATAATAAGCAAGTTTAAAACATTTTCTAAATTTATGGCTATTAAATAAGATAATATTTTTTAAAATAGTTGTTTTCATCATATATTATCTTTATTAAAAAACTACTACTTGAAGGAAATATGTTGCCTATAAATTTATATAAGAGCAAGAGAACGGTTTTAATATGGGTCTTGGTTATCAGAAGATTCATGCATGTTCAAATGACCACATCTTATGTTATGATGAAAATGAGTCATTGGATAATTTTCTTACATGTGGACAGTAAATGTATAATGAATCTCATCTAGGGAAGTCTGGATTTGTTCCTACAAAACAATTGAGATATTTCCCGCTTACACCCAAATTGTAATGTTTATTTATGTCAAAAAACACAGCATCATTGATGTCATGGCACAAAACCAACATTTCAAACAATAAAAGATTACATAAACCCTTTGATAGTGATTCCTAGAAACATTTTGACCAATTGCATCCTTATTTTTTTTCTAGATGCTCGAAACATGCGATTGGGTCTTTCTACTAATAGTTTCTATCCATTTCATTATTACGGTAGTCAATATTCATATTGTCCTATCATTAGAACTCTGTATAATATTCCTCCATGGATATTTATAAAGGATTCATATTTTTTGAACTTATTAATTCCATGTCTTCTGAAAAATAATATTGATATTTATTTGGAACCATTGATTGATTAGTTGAATTCACTATGGAGTAATGGTGTCATTACATATGATGTTACTGCAAAACAGAACATTCTACTGAAAGCTGCATTGATTTGGAGAATTAGTGACTTCCCAACATATGAAATGTTATCTGTCTAGAGTACACATGGTCCAGAATCTTTTCTGTATTGTATCAGAGACAACAAATCATTTGTGCTCGTCAATAGAAAAAAACCATGTTATTTTGACTATCATTGTAGATTTTTCCAACCGATCATCCTTTTTGAAGAAACAAATATCATTTCATAAAACGAATAGTTTAAAAAGATGGGACTCCAACATTTATCTTAGGTAAAAAGATAAAATAAATTGTCTCTTCGTTAACTCTCATCACATTTGAACAAATAATAAACCAACTGAAAATTGGTGGTTTTGGAAAAGAGCACAGTTGGATAAAATGAAACATTTTTTGATATTTTCCATATTGGACTGATTTTTTGGTCCATAACATGTTGGATGTGATGTATATTAATAATAATTGTTTTAATAATTTATTTCATACAATTTTGGATACACCAGGTAAGACCAAAGATAATGTAAACGTACAATTAGATCTTTCCCAAATTTGAAAGTGACCGGAACTTGAACTGTTTGAAAATGTCAAATCACATAAGTAAATGAATCCAAAAGCACCTTATACACTATCCAAAGAGATTTTCTTATTATTTTTTCAATAGATTGTACATTTGAGACTTACATATGGTTATGATTCCAACTTGGGTAGATGTGTCAAAAAAGGTCATATTGCCGGATTGAAAAGTCACTCCAGTCATGTTTTAATGGAGAGACTTCTGCTAATTGGATTAAGAGGTTTGTTAAATAATTTTATTTGGGATGCTTTAAAATAAATTTCATATTTTTTTAGACATTTTTTAATTGATAATAGACAACAATTCCATAAGAAAACTACAAGAAGAAGTCATTTTAATTTTATATAAATAGGAAAAAATATTATTTCCATGTTTGTTTGACTCATTGAAACATTTGATATTACATTTAATGCATGAAAAAAAATGTGGAGGTTTGGTACAGTTCTGATGGATTTACCAATTTGAGAGATTCATGTAGAAATTGAAAAAAAGTACATAACAAAGCATCTGTTGATGGCTCAATTGTAGAATCTTATTTGAAAGAAGAATTTTCTCTTTTATGCTCTCATTAATTTCAATCTGAATATCCCTCAAAACACAACTGCATGAGTCGTAATGAGGGAAATTTTGATGATGATATGAGAAATCAATTATCAATTTCCAATCATGCCCAACTTGGCTTTAGTGGAGTTCATAAAAGATGGCTTTTAAATGATGAACATTACACATCTCATACATATAGTCTGCTCAATTGTGAATAAATTACACCATTTTTACTATGAGTGATCATATCACTTATTTTATAATTTTTATAATAGTATATTAATCTTATTTTATTTTTTGGTTATATGATAATCATATCACGAAATAGTTTCCAAAAATTACAATAGCTGCTCTTGAATAATATTGTCAATTTTTTTCCTACTAGTTTCAAAATCTTGTAACATAACTTATTTTTCATTTTATATAAAAAAAATTAATAATTGTTATAGTGACAGTTTTTTTACAAATTTTCAGGTATCTAAACATGCTGATAATATTGGTAATCTATTTTATGTATTAAGTAACCCACCATTGAAATGGATTAATCTTATAATGCATATGTGGTGAATGGTTTTCAATTTAGTACACATGAATATGGGGAATAAAAAACAATGAATATTGGTGTTTTCTTAAGAGGATATCGTCATAGGGAAATTGAAGTTGAATTTTATGGCATGTTGGAAGAAATCAATAAATTGTGTTATCTGGGACAACATTACATAATGATGTTTAAATATCAGTGATTGGATACTGAGAAAGGCTTGGATGTTCATTTGATCCATGGATCATTGATATTAAATATAAAAGTTTTCCTGTAGAAAATGAACCATTTTTATTGGAAAATCAGGAACATAAAATTTATTATATAAATTATTGTGATACTTCAAGGGAGTTGGATGATTGGTGGAGCATAATCAAAATTACATCTTGAGAGAATCAGTTTGTTGAAAGTGAATGTTGTTCTACTAAAATGCAAGGAAATTATTTCTTAAGAGACTGTTTTGAGTCCATATTTTATAGGAAATGATATGAATATCATTGATGACACCGTAAAGTTAAGGTCTGATGATGACAATGATGATAGTGATGTTACAACTGAATTTGAAATAAAGAGAGATTATAACACTAAAACTAATATGGAAATTGATGATGAGGAGGAGGAAGATGAAGACATTGACATCGATAACAATGAAATAAAGATTAAAATGTATATTGAAATAGTTAATAATCATATGTAATATATATCTATATATAATAGTTGTTTTCAACTATTTGCTAATAACAATCATTTTGTGTTTCAGATGGAGGAGGATCTGTTTCATTTGTTACAAGAGGCTGATCTACATTTGGATGAGCAGAAGTTCAGATCAGCTGATCCTAGAACTATTTGTGGTTTAGGGGGCACTCGGAGGGGGCGTGGTCTGGCCCAACTGATGAATCCCGACCCTATCTTCAAGTGATGTACATATCGTGGGATTGATCCATGCACACAGAGGTATGTTTACCAGTGTATTTTAGTTAGTTGTCATTAATTTATTTATATTCTAATTGTTTGATTAATTGTTCTTTTTTACAAATATTTACACATATAAATGTAGGACAAGGGATCACTATATTGCACAATTATTTTTCTGATGCATGAGTGCCATGGGATCAAATTCCTATTGATGTTCAACATCGCATGTTCAAGCATTAGCTGGTATCTAAATAAATAATATTTAATTTCAAATTAATTTAATTAATAACTTGATATAATAAATAATTTTTAGGGTTTATTGTATCCTATTGATGAGAGAATGTGTGAGGATATCTATAAAGAATGGCAGGGAACTATGCATCCGTGTTGTACTCAGTTTTTCACAATTTGAAATGAAAAGAAGTGGAGAAAGTAGGAGTGAAGGAGTTTGATGAGGCATGTCGTGTCCACCGACCTGATTATATTTAATCTCAGGTTTGGGATGGATTATGTACACAATGGTTGAGTAGGTGGTTTTAGAGTAGATTAAACGTAGGTCGGAAAAATCAGGGGAGATAGAAGGTGACACATCAAGATGGAAGTCATTCATTTAGTACGTATAGGGAGAATATGACAAGTAAATTTTTTTAAATATTGTATATAAAATTAAATGTAAACAGTTTATTTCATATTCATATAGGTTTCCACAAAACCTCATATTATGGAGTATGAAATTTATAGGAGGACGTACAATGATCCATCCACTGGAGATATTAGAGGTGCTCACCATTGTCAGATTATGGTCAGTATAAGTTCTTTTTGAGTTTCAAATTTAACTACAAATAATATTTTAACTATTTTAAATTTAAATTGTAATTGAAAGAGTCATATGAGGCTATGATGTCTCAGAAAAATATTTAGAGTCAGACCGAGACCGATGGTTAGACCAATGCCCCCCGATTTGATGATGCAACATGGATGCAGGTGACCTAGTATGCCTTCGAGAAAGGCCAATTTATTGGTATCAACTCTTTCTTGACCCATGGGGGTTTTCATAGATCCTCTATGATGTCAGCATCAAGCTTGAGAGGATCTCACAGAGAGTCATCATCATCTCATGAACAATATCAGGAGTAGTTGTGAGCTCAGAGTGAACTTATAGAGACTATGCATAGGGAGCAAGAGGAGATGCATCATTGGCGACAACAGTAGAAAAAAGAGTTCATACGACAGTTGCAGTAATAAAAGTAGGAGATCCAGGATGAGATGTGTCGATGGTGGAAACAATATGAGTAAGAGCAGATAGAGTACATGCGACGTCTGACTCCCATTTTATGGATGATGTTCCCTCCACCATCTCCTCCAGCTCCTCCAGATGACCCTCCCCCATCAGTGATGTATATTTATTTTATAATTAACCATTTGAATGATTTTTTTATAATATTAACTATTTAAATTTTTAAATATTTTGTTTTTTATATTTTCTTGATTATTAAAATTTTTATTATTTATTTAATTTTTTTGTTATATTTATTATTTTATTAATTAAAATATTTATATATTTTTGCAAATACATAGGTTTTTATTTTATTAATAATATTAATATTATTATTTCATTAATATTAATATTAATATTATATTATTATTTAATTAATATTAATAATAGTATTATTATATTATTATATTATTTAATTATTTTATAATTAAGTTTATTTTACGAGTATTAATGTAATTATTTTATTTATATTAATATTATATTTTTATTTTAATTTTATAAATAATTTCATTATATTAATATTAATATTATGATTTCATTTTTATTAATATTATATTATAAATAATATTATTATATTTATTTTCATATTTTTTTCAACTATTTGCAATGGACCCATCGAAAATAATAATTGCAAAAGTCCGTTACAAAATGTTTATTTTTTTCTATATTTTCAGCAGTATTTGTGATGGTCCGTCGTAACTAGTAATTGTAATGGTCCATCTCAAAAAGATAAAAAATAAAAAATATTTGCGACGGTGCTACTGCTCATCCTAATAGAGTATCTTAAAAATTCACCAATTTTTAATGGGGGTGCTACTGCCCATTGAAAATAATATATTTTTGTAATGGACCATCTCAAAAAGTAATATTTTTGATGTAATTTTCTGCAACACGCCATTTTCAATGCGACCCTGTCACAAATGACCATTTGTGATGGGAACCCATTGTAATAAGTTATTTTCCCATTAGTGGAAACATAATAAGGGTGATCTCAACTTCTCAATAATAGTCAGTGTAATGGAAATAATAAATCAATGAGAATAACCATTATGGAATGGTAAATAACTAAACACACATGTCATGTAATCAATAAACTGAGAAGGAAGTGCATAAACAATATGGAAAGGTAAATAATTGAAACACATGTTATTTAAATAACTGGATATGAATAAATCAATATAGAAAGGTAAGAAAATGAAAACACATGTCATTTAATCAATAAAATGAGAATGAAATGCATCCATATATATTTTGATGCAAAATCTCATGGTTAAATAATAAATCAGTTAAAATTATGGAAATGCTTAATTATTGGATGTCTTATCGAAGGCATATGAAAACCTATACCATCAAGACCTTTCATAAGATGTTTTAAAACTACAGGTAGAAACCTATTTAATTTTCACAACTAATTTGTCTAATGAGAAACTATCAATGCATTGAGGGTCCATGCCCCGCCCATCACTGCTTGTCCAAAGAATTCCTCATATTGAATAATCAATTTAATTAATAAAGAATATTCCTTATCAAATATCCTTATGAAATAATGAATACAAATTTTTCAGTATTTCCACAGATAATCAAATAATTTTTGAAGTAAAAACTGTATGTAAAAATTATATATGGGTTAGGCAATAAATATATCTATACAATATTATATGGATAATTACGGCAAATTCAATGCTTAATGATCATAGGAAAATGAATATTTCAAGGGGAATAACAAAGGAATCAAGGATGTGAATGTGAATACCAACCTTAACCATATCAATTAAAACCATCCAGAGGAAGAATAAGGATGGTATTAATATAAAATATCCTAAGTGGAGTAGAAATAAAGGGTTTTCGTCATTGATGAATTTAAATACTATAAAAATATCTTTTAAAAACATTCTTGAGGGAAATATCCTTTTTATTTTGAAACTGAATTTGAAAATCCATTTCATTGAGAATCCCTTTTAAAAAAATTATTTAAAAATTAACCTTTTAAACATGAAAAGGAAACATTGAAGAAATGATGGTAGGTAAATACATATATTTTTAATGTGGTAAAAATTACATTCTTTTTTCAGGGTAGAAAGGTTAGAAAAATTCCTTTTCGGAAAGAAACAAAAATATTCCTTTGAAAGTATTGGTAAAAGATAAAAAAGGATAAACTTGTATTTAATTAATAATTTTGGAATGGATAAAAAATTTATTTTTTTTAGAAAATAGGATTTTAAAAGAAAATATGTTTTCTATCTGAAGAGACAAATAATTTCAGGTTTATTGAAAAAAAATTCTAAAACATTTTGAGCTCCAAATTGTCAAAAAAATGGTACAATTACTTGAAAAAAATCATGAATAAACAGAGGAGAATAAAACGAATGGGGTTAGTAGACAATGAACAAATAATTTCATCTAATGGAAATTCAAGTGTAAATAATCCTAAATAAAATGAGATTGTGAAGTAAACCCTTGAAAAGACTGCAATGTTGATGTGAGAATCAATCATTAAATAGATTATGTGCGTTAAATGTAAATATACATAAAAAATATTGGACATACAAAAATATATAGTAAAAAGTGATCACACAAATTATCTTAGAATATTAATGACAATGATGATGTAATATAACCCAAAGAAATAAATTGGGTTATGAAGTTATTTTCCACTTGTGTAAATTTATGTGTAAATCCCCTTAGATGAAAAATAATCAAATTAAAATTCAAAATATCATTAAGAATAAACGAATCATGATGTTGTTGGAACCAAGGCTATTCTTTGCTATTTTGGATATGGTTTCTCCATGTTTTCAATCCTCACATGGAGGAAAAATGAATGATCATAGAATTTTCAATGAAATGGATCATACAGACCAAGTCAAGAAGTATTATAGGTGGAGACATTTCCTATTGATTGACAAAAATTTGGGGTCCAAAATTTGGAGAATGAAAAGAATTGCGAAGGATAGTTTTGTGGATTCAATATTTTATACATACGGTAAAGAAATATATTTTTTGAATAATAGGTGTAATATTTTGAAGATACAAAGTTTTTCAATTTGAGACGGTGTTACTTTGTGATTATGAGAATTGGAGGTCTGTGGCGGTATGAAGGGTTTAGACAGAAATATCTATGGTTATGAAAATATTTGTGAATAGATAATTTCCATGGAGATTTACAAATGGAGGAGCACTGAAAATATGTTTTTGGCTGATCCAAAAAATGTGGTGGAGGTGTTGGATAATTTCGATCGGAAAAGCCTATAAATAAGAGGCTACAACTCTTCATTTGAGATAATTTTTTTAGATAAAATATAGAATTTCTATAATTTCACAAAGAAAGAGGTGATCCATGAAACTGGTAATCTATTCGAGTTTGAGATTTTTAATAAAACTATTCATGTCTTGACCAAAGTCAATGCTTCCAAGTATTGAGTGCCTCGTGAAGATGGAATGTTCTGTGTTGGATCAATGATCTTCACGAAGGAAGGTTGTTCCTCGAATGCAGTTTTCTTTGAAAAGGTAGGTTGATCCTTGAAGATATCATGCTTCGAAATGACAGGTTGTTCCACAAATGTGAAGGAGGTTTGAGAAGTATTTTTCTTTGCAAAGTAGTGAGAATTACGTAGGAGTGATCTCTGTGAAGTAGTGAGCTCTGGAAGGGAGTGAGCTTCATGAAGGAGCTTTGTACAAAGGAAGTTTTGAATACCAGATTTTAGTGGAAAAGGTTTTCTTAGTGTGCATCAGCTCAGGATTTTGATGCAAGAAGAGTCTAATGCTGTATAGATATAAATACTTCAATGAAAATCAATTGAAGAGACCTTCAAGTTGATAAACTTAGTAATACTTCTCCCAAGATAGTGAGATAGGGGGAGTCAACGAAAGTGTTCCAAGGCACTTAGTGAGATATCATTGAAATCTTGTAAAGGTGGAAAGCCTTTCATAGAGTGAATATGACCGAACATCTGTATTCCACAACTAGTGAATATTAGTGGATTTTTGTATGATTCACACACCATCAGCATATTCTTCTTAGACACAACCATTAGTGTTGTACCAACTAAAATTGATGTGTGGTCTCTTTGCTTGTGATTGTTAGATTTCAGTTCATATCCATTGTACAGGTTTAATGAGTTCCTACTAGCATGGGAAAAATATATATTGTTTTAAAAGAAAAATATGACACCTTGATTAAGCCCTCCCCTCTCAGGGTGTCTAGGGGTCCTAAAAGTGGTATCGGAGGGTACGAGTTTCTGGTGTTGAATACATCATTTGTTGTCATGGATAATTCCATCAATGTTAGAGGATTTAACCTCTTCGATGGAATTAAATTTTTGATTTGGAATAACATGATGAGATCTCATCTAAGATATCTTGGAATGGAATTAATTTTTCCAACTGTGTATGGAATACAAGTCACTGATCCAATAGTTTTTTACATGACTGATACAGATATAAAAATTCTTGATGTGGATACTAAAGCATAGAATTCTATCACTGCATAACTTTCTGAACAGAACTATCTGAAGTTGATGAGTTTCACCTCAACAAATTCTATTTGGGAAAAAATAAAAATATTTATGATGTATACAATAATGTGATGGAGGTGAAACTACAAGTTTTTCATAATATGATTGATGATATGACGATGCACCCTAATGAAAATGAAGATTCCTTTTTCAATTGAATTACTAAAGTTATAGGAGCAATTAGAGGGATTTAAAAAGAGATCAAAGACATTGACATTGTAAATCAAATATTGAGAATACTTACATAACTTTATAAGGAAAATGTGTCAGCCCTTGAGGAAAGGTATCTCTCAAAACCATCTCGGGATGATTATCTGAGTAGCCTGGTGGCATATGAGATAAGAGTCAAACCAGAAGATACAACGACTTGAGTAAGTAAAGAAATGGCCTTCAAATCCATGGATACACTTAAAATTTTAGGAGATAGTTCTGATAAATATAATGAGGAAAAATAACTTATTTATCTCATTTCCAAGAAATTTTGGAAGGGAAAATGGAAATTTAAAGGTAAGTTACCTCTGGCTTATTTTCGTTGTGCAATAGTTATGAAGATTTCCTCTCAGTGCTCAACAATGTTTAGTGATAAAGAGAGTGAAGCTAGAAACATGGGGAATCATCAAACAAGGATTTTAAGAAAGGAAAACTTTAAAACTAAAAATAATGCACAGATGAAGAGTTTTGTCTATGAAGAGAAAGAGGAAGATAATGTATTCATAGAGGATAAAGAACCATAATTTAAATCTAGAACTCATGCTTCCATGATTTATACCATTTAAAAATCAGAACCATCAAGAGATAAAGCTAGATATGATCATCTGACCCCTGATGCCGATATCAAGTTTCATATTAAGAATGCTCTTGGTATGCTTGAGAATCAATTTAAGAGACGAGAGAAGTGGAATTATGTTTCGGATGAATCATTAGAATATGTTGATCAACTTGAAGCTGAAATTTAATGATTGAAGAACTAGTGAAAGTACAACTGTCATGAACCAACCTGGGTCGACCCTGAATCAGTTACCCAATCAAGTCTGTGGTGTGGCCTGAGGGGTGTTCCTAATCCCCAGAAGATGAAAACTAGTTCTAGGCATAAAAATTTAACCATTGGGAATGATTTGTCCCATGAACCAAAGATAAACAGATAAATAAAAATAGACAATAAAAATTAAACTAGTAGTAGAAAGAAGATATACTGCACATACCTCCTTGTGACCTTCTAGGTCACCATTAAACTCAGAACCAATCTTGATCCAACATTGAGCATCTAAACTAGGAACCTGAATAAGAAATTGAACTAAAAATTGGAAAGATGTAATAGGTGTGAGCACCAAGATTCTTAGTAGGGATTATAATAATAAACCACTAAATCCAAAATTTCTCTTTTTCCAAAGAAGTCCATAAATACTAGTTTGAAATAAAACTATAAAATAGGGTTTTCAAAATTTAATATAAGAAACAGTTTTTCATATTTAAAATAAAAATATATGACACAATATATACCATTTCTAAAACCATTTGTCATTTTATAAACAAAACCAAGATAAGATGACCAAGGCAGTGCTGAAAGAAATTAATAAATAGTACACACTGGAAATAAACAAATAGGTATAACTGAAATTTCACAAGAAAAATAAATAATAAAGTAACCATGGGTGATCCAAAACATCCAAATAAGAACCCTGGAGGTACTTGGTTCAGAACCACATACCGGTATATGGTGAATTTCTAAATCTATAACCAACTGGCTACCCAAAAATGACCAAATCTTGTGGCAAAGACCACCTGGACAAACAAAAAATCCATGGGGTACCAACTTGTCTAATAAGGGTTGATCAGTAACTGTCACTTGATCATCTAAAAGACACCAAGGAACCCATGGTGATTATATCACTGTGTAAGTAGAAGGCCCTTGCACGTGTGACTCAAATCACAGGTCTTTACCAGACTTTTCTACCCCAAACATGGACTCTTCCTATAAATTCACCCATAAAGGGTTTCCCTAGATAAAATCACCCTATATACTTAAATATATATGCATAAATTTCAAACACAGAAAGTTATGACTAGGCCATCACACCATTTTATTATCAAAACCACTTTATAAAACAGTTGGAGTTGTCAACCAGGACATTACTTTTACATAATCAAATGCCATTATAAAAATATTGCACATGCTCTTTTAAAACAACTTTAAACACCACTTTTGAATTTAAAAATCCAAACATTCCTCTATGTTACATGTTTCAAAGTTTTTCCATAAAATTATTTACTAATACTATGTACAATTTCATAAAAACAATCCAAATGACCCCATACAACACACACTCTAAAAAACATACACCAAAAACCAAACGAGCATATACTCGTGGATTTCTTTTCAAACTAATTTAAAGATCCACATGAAGAGACCAAAAACATTTCGAAAATAATAACTTCTTAGAAAAGTGACGATTCGAGAAAAATACCTATTCAAATCAATATCTTAATTTGAGGTCATGTTCATGTGCGAACCTAGTGCACCCACAGATATGCCAATTTCAAATGTTGTATAAAACCTCCAAAGAGACACAAGAGATCATTTCAAAAAAAACACTATGTTCCATAAAACCATTCATCATAGGAAAAAAATGTTTCATAAAATGTTTCTACAAGAAAACACCACTCAAGACATCCAACAATACCATTTGAAGATAAATTTATTTAGTTCCGATCAAGTTGGAAAGGGATAAACATATCCATAAATAGAGGAGCATCCAAAAATTAATTTTTAATCAAAATTTTCAAAAAGAAAACCATACCATAAGCTAACTATAAACATAATAGAGGTTCAAAACATAATCTAATATTTAATTTACAGAACACAAGCATTAAATGGATTAAAAATGGGATCACATGCATTGAAACACCTACCCATAATCAAGGAACTATTTCAATGTTGTTTTTACAATTCTAACCAACATAAAGAACACCATAATTAATTAAATGTCATTCTTATAAAGGTAAGAATTAAATTTATAAATTAAATAAAATCATGTGAGAGCCTATAGAATACTCTACAAAGAGGTAATGGATGGAAACTCCTACCTCAAACAATGGTAACTCCCTTTTTTCTAACTCAAATAGTAGTGTGCTCGAACGCACACACTTCCATATATATATATATATCCTTAAACTTATGAACGTGTTCCCCATACCATGAGTGAACAATCACACAAAAGATAAATATATCTATACATATCCATACCTAAAAATATGCATGTGTGCCTTCGAAATCGACTGCAACTCCCTACAATAAATCCCTGAGACTCAAAATCACCACAAATCCCTTAAATGAAATATAATCCAAACAAAGAAATCAAGATACGATTTAAAAACCAACCCTACAAAAATAAAAAATTTCACAAGTAAAAACCAAATCACATTTTCATCATTTTTATAAAAAAACAAAGGGAAACACCCCAAAAATCACATCTATTTACATTAAAATCTCACATCACATTTCATCAACACCCTAAGTGCATAAACACACATACATAATTAGAGAATCACCCCAAGGAACAATTGTAACCACTTCCATCAATTCCAAAACATCACAAAAATCTATTCAAGGATTCCATAAGGATGTAAATTATATTTTAAAAATTATAAAAAAAATATTTGGAACTTAAAAAATCGTATCATCGCTGAAACATGTAGACATAACCATGAAATAACTAAAAAAGATATTTATAAAAAATTATACAATATTTATGAACACTATAACATTCCAATTAAGGGCATAAAAAACGTTGAAAATCATGTTTTAAAACTAAATGAAAGAGATCAAGTGTTATTAGAGTGCTTAAGAAATGAAATACACAAATTCACTTACCTTGGAGGGGTGAGAATACCACCATACTTCAATAGAAGGGAGAAAAGAACTTCACGGACCCTTCACACACCCTAAAAATTGATAAATATTAAAAAATAAAAACCATTCGATTAAGGTTTGGCCAACTTGAAGAAAACCACCAAAAAGAAATAAAAAACGCACTGACAAAGTGTAAAATCCACGCGTTGGAGAGGAGGCGGAGATGTTGTGAAGGGGGGTTTGGCTGGAGGGTTATTCATGGATAAGGGGAGGGGGGTTTCATGCACTATACAGGAGTGAGATGGTGTGAGGTTGGTTTTCCAGAAATTTGTCATGCTGGGAAGTTGGTGCTTCGACCAGAGCAGGGGGTCGTCGCCACTGATGTAGGTCGGAGCAGGGGCCTACATGCTGGAATGAGGTCCATCGAAAGATGGAGGGAAAACTGAGATTGGGGGGAGGAGTCACGGTGGGCATGGGAGTATAGAAGTCTGAGGGGCGCTGAGTGGGAGGCTATCCATGTGCATAGAAGGATCCAGGGGGGTTTGTCGCATCATGGTGGAGGGGGGGGGGGGGCGACCCCCCTAGGGTTTCAACCCCCATTGATTTTTTTAAATTATTTTTATAAGAATAATATTATACTACTACTAATAATAATAGTAACATGATAATAATAGTAATAATAAAACCAATAATATAATAATAATCATAATCATAATCATAAAATCCCTTTAATATCATTTATTTCCTTTCTTTAATGATAATAATATTAATAAAAAAAATTAAAAACAATACTATTAATATTAATTTAGAAATAACAGTATTAAAACAATTTAATAATAATAATAATACAAAATATTTAATAACCAAATTTATGATAATATTAATAATCATAATAATCATAATAACACAATTATTTTTCCTAATGATAGGAATAATAATAATAACAATAAAAATAATTTAAAATATTCTAAAATAATTAACCACAAGGGTCAAGGTGTGAAAAATATCCCCACCACAAAACTTTTTTCTCCTAGAAAGTCACCAAACCCACAACTAACACAACTTGAGACTATTCCCAAACAAAGTTGAAGGAAACTTAGAGCCATTGGGTGACCATTCTCAATGCGCGTCACACCCGAACAATTCTAGAATAAATCACAATAGAAGAATGAGGGCAGGACACAAGAGGGTTCTCCCCATGACAAGAATTCCACTAACACAAAAACCTTGAAATCTGAACACACCAACCCCCGAGGGGCCAACACGGGAACTCTCAAACCAAACTCGACCTACTTTCTCAGTGCTAATAGAGCCAGTCCACTACTAGGATTAAAACTATTTTAGGGAAACCTGGCATACTGAGACACTAGATGGAGGAATCCCTTACAAAACCAAAACACACTAGAAGAAAACCCACATAGAGGCTCCCAAACTATGAAACGACCCAAATACACCACCCATTAATTCCATGGAACCAAAAATCACCCTAAAGAACACATCTTATTCCAAATTAAAATTATAATGGGTCCATTTATTCATGGTCCCAACACTATTCAAGGAAAATGAACGATTTGAATGCCACACTGGGAGCAGATTAGTACACTTTGATTGTGGAAGAATGAGCATATCACACCGCCACAACAAGGATGAGCTTTCTATGATGAAAAGAATAGAATAAGAAAACATTGTATATTTCCCACCCAAGGTTGAAAACAAGATCTGGCTCGAGGTTTCACATGCCCTCGATAACTACTGACTGTGTGCGAGCTTTATCCTAAGACCAGTTACTGGGGCCCTGATAGCTGAAGCATCTCATGTATCACTGTTAGACATTTGCCTTCTTCAGTCACTAAATTTTTTATTTCTATGATTCAAATTACTAGAGTGGTGTTATATTTTGATTGGGATGAAACATAATGGCTTAGAATGCCTGAATTGTCCATACTAGTACCACATAAGAGAAAGGTCCAACAAACTAGGCTCTGGTACCGATGATGTTAGCTTCTTAGAGACTGGTTCCTCCAACATACACTCCTTTCTAGATGGGGAATCTTCGTGTTATCCAACCCACACCAAAAAAATCCCAAACTCTAATGCTGATGAAGCATCTTATCTTGACTAGTCCAGAACTGGACCCTCAAATAAACCTGAGACGATACGAATCATAACACCCTTGGATGTTTCCAACCACATGAAGATATGCTCTTCTCTTATCAAACCACTCCACTACTTCTAACAGACCTCAAATATCTTGAAAGACAAGAAACAACTGTGAGGAAAAAAAATTGGTAACGACTCACTGGAAATATTAGATAACTTTCTAGTCAGTATACTCTGAACAACACAAAAAACACAACTGAAATCGGCATCAAGACAAACCCCAATCAAAGCAACATATCAATAAAAGGGAAACAAGTTCATAATCCAAACATATAAAAACACAAGAAACAATTACTTTTACAAAAACTGCAATTTATTTTAAATTTTAAAACTCACATATGGTATCTTATGAACTGTCACATGTGCGTTCATCCAATCCCGCTTACATCATCCACGGACAAGTTCCCCCACACACTCAATTTATATCCCCATGCACACATGACCCTCTATAAAGAATTTAAAGGTCCAAACATCTATTTTCCTTATCATATCAAAACACATACCAAACTATCCAAATTAAAACAAATCATTTTTAAAAACCCACTTCACCAATTTCAATATAATTTGAATGAAACCCCTTTCCATTTAAAAACCACATTCATTTTTAACACACACTCACATAAACTAAAATAAAAACCAAACACAACCAAAAAATGACTACCAGAATGTGGAACTAGTGTCTATGAATAACCTGACGACATGGTGGTGAGCCATGCCCCATGTAAGTCATAACACTAAGAGGACTTTCACCGAGGCACCTGGACTCCACATGGGTCACCACACCATGTGAGGTCAGAACATAAATTTATTTTCCTCCATTTTCAACCCTCAATCCAAAAGATCCCATGAGAAAATATTCAAATCCTAGACTACCCCTGGTAGATCAGGTATTGTCACAAGTGGTGGTGATTAGGAACATATCTGTAACCTACATATTAAGGCCCAATATTCCTAATATCCATCTACCAGACACCCCAAATATCAAGGGCCTCCTTTGAGACCATTTTTTCACAAACTGCTCTGGGTCGACCCTGAACCGGTCACCTGAGTCAGTCCACAGCATGGCTAGAGGGGTGTTCCCATTCCCCACAGTCTGGCAACTAGTACTGAGAATCAAAATTTAACCTTTGGGAATGATTTTTCCAATGAACCCAAGACAAAGAGATAAAAAAATTGAGTATAGAAATAAAACTAATAGTGGAATGAAAATAAAGTGAACATACCTCCTTGTGACCATCTAGGTCACCATGAAACATAGAACCAAGCCTGCTCCAATATTGAGTAGCTAAACCAAGAACCTGAATAAGAAACAAAACCCACAACTGGAAAGATATAATTGGCATGAGCATTGAGATGCCCAGTTAGGATTGAAAGAATAAACCACTAAATCCAAAAGTTTTTCTTCCAAAGAAGTCCATAAACAGTAGTTTTAAATACAACTATAAAATAGGGTTTTCATATTTTAATATAGCCAACATGTTTTTATTGTTTAAAAGATAAATCCATCACACACTACATACCATTTCCAAAACCATTTGTCATTTTATAAACAAAACCAATATATGAAGACCAAGGCTATTCCTAATGAAATAAATAAATAGTAGACACTCGAAATAAACTAACACGTATATCTAAAAGTAAATAAGAAAATTAAATAATAAAGTAACCATGATTGATCCTAAAAATCACTAGAAGACCTATGTATGTACTTAGTTCAGAAAAACCAATTAGAATATGGTGAATCTTTTAAGTCTATAACCAACTAGACGCCCAAAACTGACTAAATCCAGTGGCAAAGCCCACCAGAACTAACAACAAATCTAGGGGGTACCAACATGTCAAGTCGAGGTTGATTAGAAACCATCACTCGATCATCTAAAATATGCATAGTAACCCATCTTGGTTATATATCTATGCATGTAGGAGGCCCTCGCACATGTGACTCAACTCACAAGTCGTCACTGCACTTGCCTACCCCTAACATGGATGTTTCCTATACATTCACCCATAAAGGGTTACCCTAGATAGGAGTGCCCTATATAATTATATATGTGGTCATACATGTCAAATATACAAAGTTAGAACTGATCCATCATATCATTTTATTATCAAAACAACTTTATAAAACACTTGGAGTTGTCAAACGAGCCTTTGGTTTTACATAATCAAATCCGATTAAAAAAATATTGCACAGGATCTTTTAAAACAACTCTAAACACCAATTTTGTATTTAAAAAGACAAACTCTCCACTAGGTTTCATGTTTCAAATAATTACCTTAAAATTGTTTAGTAATACTATGTACAATTTCATAAAAACAAAGCAAGAACCCCCTTACACCACACTCTTAAAAACCAAATGAAAATATACTCATGGATTTCTTTTAAAAATAATTTAAAGATCCACATAAAGAGACCAAAAACATTTAGAAAACATGATCTACTTAGAAAAATGAGGTTTCAAGAAAAATACCAATTCAAAGAACCCATTTTATTTTAGGGCACATCCATGTGTGCACCTAGTGCACCCATGGATGGGACAACATCTAATGGCGCATCAAACCTCCAAAGAGGCGCGTGAAATAATTTCAACAGAAAAACTATGTCCCATATAACCAACCAACAAAGGAAAAAAAAGTTCCATACAATTTTTCTACAAGTAAAAAACACTCAAGGCATTCAACAATACCATTTGGAGATAAAGTCATTTAGATCTGATCTAGTTAGAAAGGCATAAACATGTGTATAAATAGAAGAGAATCCAGAAATCCATTTTTAATTAAATATTTCAACAAGAAAACAATTCCATATGTTAACTGTAAACATAATAGAGGTGCGAAACATAATATAATATTTAATTAATAAAAAACAAGCATTAAATGGATTAAAAATGGGAGCAAGGGCATGGAAACACATACACATAATCAAGGAACTATTTCAATACTATTTTTAACAATTATAACCATTATAAAAAAACAATATAATGAATTAACTATCATGATTATAAAGGTAAAAATAAAATTTATAAATTAAATGAAATAATTCAAGAGCCTATGGAAAGATTTAGAAAGAGGGAAATGATAGATAAACCTACGTCAAATAATTCTCACACTATGTTTTCTAACTCAAACAGCAGCTCACTCGCACATACACAGTTCCATATATATATATATATATATATATATATATATATATTTAAACATATGCAAGTGTTCCTTGTACCTTGAGGGAACACACACATAGACAATACATATATCTATACATATCCATACCTTATAATATGTGTGCACACCTTTGAAACTGACTGTAACTCCCTATGATAAATTTCTAAGACTCAGAAACACCACAAATAGCTAAAATAAAATTTAATCCAAACAAAGGAATCATGATATGATTTAAAAACAATCCCTAAAAATATCACAAATTTCAAAACCAAAATCAAATATTCATCATTTTTATAAAACAAAACTAAGGGAAACACCCCCAAAATCAATCCTATTTACTTTAAAGTCTCACATAACATTTTATGAACACACCAAGTTCATAAAAACATTAATATAATTAAATAATCACACCAATGACCAGTTATAACCAATTCCATCAATTCCAAAACATTACAAAAATATATACAAGTATACCATAGGGATGTGAATTTTATTTAAAAAATTATCAAAATAAGATTTGGCACTTAAACAAGCACATCATCGCAGATATATGTAGACATAAACCAAGAACTAACTCAAAACAATTTTTTAACAAATTCTAAAAAATATAAGAACTCTATAGCAAGATAATTAAGGGAATAAAAAAATATGAGAATCATGTTTTGAAACTAAATGAAAGACCAAAAGTATTATTAGATTACATCAAAAATGAAATACATGAATTCACCTACCTTGGAGGTGCATGAATAAAACCACGCTTCAATGTAGGGGAGAAAATAACTTCATGGACCCTTAACACAACCTAAAAATTGAGAAACACATACAAATAAAAAACCCTTCGATTTGGGTTTGGACAGCATGATGAAAACCACAAAAATGAAACAAAAAATGCACCAACATAGGGGGAAATCCATGTGCTGAAGAGGTGGGGGAGGTTCTGTGAAGGGGGGTTCGTTCAGAGGGCCTCACATGCACAAGGAATGGGGGTTTTCATGTGATGCATTAAAGAAATATGGTGCAGGGTAGGTTCACCGAAAGCTGGTCACACTGAGAAGTTGGTGTGGTGTCTGGAGTAGGGGGTTTCCATTGCTACTGTAGGTCAGAGCAGGGGCCCATGCACAGAAATGAGGTCTTCCAGAGGAAAGAAGTAATGCCAAGGATAGGAGGAGGAGGCGCGGTGGACATAGGAGTTGGGAGGTCGAAGGGGCACCGACTGGGAGTCTAGACATGGACAGGAGGAGCCAGGGGATTTTCCGCATCGTGGGGGAGAATGAGAGGGGGGATTGCGACCCCCCTTAGGGTTTCAACCCCATTTCATTTTTTTAAAATTATAATAATAATAATAGTAATATTAGTATCATGATAATAATAATAATAATAATAAAACCAATAATATAACAATAATAATATTAATAATAATAATATCCATTTAATAACATTTATTTCATTTCTTTAATATTAGTAATGTTAAAAACAAAATTTAAAAACAATACTATTAATATAAATTTAGAAATAATAGTATTAAAACAATTTAATAATAATAATAACACAAAATTATTAATGACCACATTTATAATAATATTAATAATCATATAGTCATAATAACATCATTAATTTACTTAATGATAGGAATAATAATAATAACAATCAGAATAATTTAAAATAATTTAAAATAATTTAAAATAATTTAGCACAAGGATCGAGGTGTTACAACATCCATCTATCCTTGAAAGCACATAAGATGTAGTGGAACTAAAGCTTAGAATTCAATAATAGGCAAAGGTCACCAATGATCTTACCTCAAGACTAGAGGATAAGTGAAAAATTGTTCAGGAACTCAAATAAGAAGTTGTTACTCTTATAATTAAACTTGAATGTGAATAAGATTCAAAAGAAGCCAATAAGAAAATGAAATTTGGAAATGTTTTAGATGTTGAGTTTTTGGTGATATATAATCTTGGTTCTGATGGAGTTGAAAACATTATGAATGATCAAAGACCTATGAGAATGGGTGACAGTGGAATCAGTTGTGATGCTAAAACATCAAATGCTACAAATAATGTTGACTAGAATAAAGTTAAATTGAAACTTAGACATGTTTAAAAATCCCCTTAAGCATTGAATATAAAACGCTCAATTCAAACTGAAATAATAACTAAAAAATATCCTCAGGTATTAAGAAATGATAGGAAGCCAAATTTTTTTCCTAAAGAAGGAGACATGAGTAGCAATATAAAAGAAACGGCATATCCACTTATAAAATGTCAATTTTGTGGCTATCTAGGACATACTATGTCATAATGTGAAGAGGTAAGGAACTATTTGAATGGGGAAGATCTTGGAAGTCAATAAAAGAGAAATAATTTATATCCTACTTCTTTTATAAGGAATAATTTTTATGGATATTATTTTCATTGTCCTAACATTGTCTATTAAGTTGTTCATTTATGGCATAGGAAAGGAATAAACAATAAATATAGAACATAGGTACAAGACAATATTCATCAACCAGATGTTGTTTCTATTACCAATATGTTTTCTCCTCTTGAAGAGGAATACGAGTATAAATAACCTACCTACATGGAAGATAGATCTGAACTCCATGTTTATACTTTAATCAATCTAATATTTCACAAAAACTAAAGGAATAAAATTGAAAAATCCAACCTTGCAGAATTAGATATCAAATATACAAAGAGAAACTGTACATGGATCCTTGATAGTGGATGTTCGTGCCACATGATGGTTAATGTAGACTGATTAACAAATGTTAAGAAAAGGTTCAATGGAATGGAAAGGTTCAATAATGATGGTGCGTTGAAGATTAAAGGTAGTGGGAGTTCTGAACTTGTTAATGGAGAGTATATGAAAACTAATGTTCTTTATGTGGATGATTTACCTCACAATCTACTAAGTGTGATTCAAATCTATGACTCATGTCATATCTCTAAATTCAATCAGAAGGGGTGTACTATAAGAAGAAATATATAGAATTATTTTATTAAATGATGCATAATATCATGAAACTTGTATCCGGTGAAAAGTAAAGAAAACATTTTCTACGTGACCATTGAATAAGAAAAAAACTTATGGCATCAAAGATCGAGCCACATCAATCAGTAATAAATGGAAAATATATCTAAGTTTAAGTTAGTCATGGATATCCCCAACATGAAATGTGAATGTGAAAAGGCTTGTGATTCTTTCATACGAGAATGTTGGTCTTCAATTCATATTGACCAATGAAGAAAAGGTCATAAAATCTTCTCCATCTTATCCATACACGTGTGTGGGATCGATTAATGTTGTCATAACTCATGAACAATGATACATCACCATTTTAATTTATGATTACAGTAGAATGGAAAGTGTTATGGTTATACACAGGAAATGAAACGTGCTTGATTGCATGAAAACTTATCACCACATCACCGAGTATGATACTGGTCGAACAATCAAAGTCCTGCGGTCTGACAATAGAGGGGAATACATGTCCATTACATTTTAAAATTACCTAGAGATGCAGGTAATGAAAAATGAGGTTGTATCTGTGAGAACCCCACAACAGAATGCAGTTGTTGAGCGCCATAATCAACAGGTGAAAATTATGGCTAGAACTGTGCTCATTAAGAGTCGTATCCCTCGATATTACTTGAAGGAGGTTGTTCAAGATGTAGTGTGTATTCAAAATTGAACAGGACTTTATATGGGTGAAACCAAGACACTATATGAGTTATGGAATGGATGGAATCCCTCATTGAATTACTTATGGGTTTTCAGAAGTAAAAAATTTATTAGAAAGAAATAAGGAAATCGAGGCAAGTATGGTGATGCGGCTGATGAAAGAATATTCCTCATATATTCAATGAATAGAAAGGCCTACAAATGATTTAATAAGAGTTTTGGAGAAATTGTGGAAAGAAATTATGTAAGGATCATTACAGATGAAACCAAAAACAACTCAAGAAGTCCTTATGCTGATGTGATATAAGATGAGGAAGAATATGGACATGGAATGGAACCAAATATTGAAATAGAGGAAGTAATGCAAATCACTCAAGATTCGCATCATGATGTTGAATCAAAAGAAGAATTAGAAGAAGAAATCGTGGCTAAAAAAATTCTGCTGAACCTGAAAGGAGAAATAGAAGAGCATAAATTGGTCAATCCAAAATAATTGGGGATTAGAATATAACCACACAAACATGGATGATGAAGAATAATGCACAATAATCTTTCCTATCAGTTGGGGAACCATACTCATTTGAATATTCTGCAGAAGATGAATCATGGGTCAATGCCATGAATGAAATGTTAGATCAGATAAAAAAGAACCAAACAATGGATCTAGTCAAGAGACTAGAGGGTCACAATGTTATTAGTGCAAAGTGTATTTTTATGAATATATTTGATGATAATGGTAATGTGATCTGAAATGAGGCATGATTGGTGTGCAAAAGATATTCATAAATTAAATACATCAATGTTAAAGAAAATTTTTCTCTGATGGAGAGACTGAAGTAAATTAGGATATATCATTCCATTGTGATCCAAAAAAGGTATAAAGTGTATTAAATAGATGTCAAGACAACATTATTAAATGGTGTTATTGAATAAAAAGTCTATATTAAACAACATGTGGTTTTCCTACCTATAAATGATGAAATGAAGGTCTTCAGACTAAATAAGGTGCTCTATGGTTGGAAGCATGTTCCACAGGAATGGTACTCTCAGATGGATTATTATTAGAAAAATATTTAATTTAAAATAGGATCAGGGTATCACAATATTTAAGTAAATAATTCTCAAAAAGACCAGTTCATGGTTCTGGTGTATGTTGATGATATTATTTTTAGTGAATGAAAGTAGGGATCAGTGGATGAATTTTCTAATCACATGAAATTAGAATTTGAAATGTCTATGATTGGTGAACTCACATATTTATTTGGGATATAGGTGATTTAGAAGAAGGATTACACATTTAATTATCAGGAAAAGTATGAAAGAGAGATATTGAACAAATTTAATATGATTTATGCCAAACCAATGTTGACTCTGATTGCAGTTGGAACTGAACTGGGAAAGCATAAGGATGGAACATCTATAGATCCAACAATATATAAATGATTTATTGGAAGGTTACTATATTTGAAAGAAAAATGGCCAGATATTATCTTTAGAACATGATTTGTAGCCCGATTTTAGAGTATTCGAAAGGAAGATCATATGAAGGCAGTGTAAATAATAATGAGGTGAATTCAAGGAACTCACAATTATGGCTTATACATTGATTTAGGTAATGATAATGAACTATCACCATTCTCTAATGCTAACTAGGCTAGAGATGTGGTGGACAGAAATTCCACAAGTGGTGGAGCATTATATATTAGAAATAAATGTGTGGTATAGATAAGTAATAAATAGGAAATCACTTCTCTCAGTACTACTAAAACTGAGTATATCTCAATAAAAAATTAATGAACTTAGCTACTATGGATGAATAAATAACTGATGGATATTAGAGAAGAGCGAAAATAACTAATGGTGATTCACTGTGACAGCAAGGGAAAAACTTATCTTATAAATAATACTATTTATCATTATCAAATTAATAATATTGAGATCCAATATCAGTTCATCAAGGAAAAAGTCGAACAAGACATGGTTAAAATGGATTATGTGGGAACTTACGAACAAGTGGCTGATATTCTGACAAATCCACTAGCAGCTACTGTCTTTTAGAAGAATCAGTTGAACCTCAGTATTCAACCACCTCTCACTATATTGGGAGGTTGTCGATAATACTCTCTCCCTAGTTGTGTTAACTATTTTAATCTATTTGTGGAAGTGTTGTATGTTTATGGGGGAGATAAAATACAAGGGTAGTATGTTTTGAGCTCTATAATTTCCAAATACCACTATTTGGGTTTGTTTACAATGGGGGAGAAATGGATACATTCAATGTGGAAATGTGGAAATGTGGACAATAAAATGTTTTTCATGTTATAGGATATATGGAGATTAGAGAAAGTCACAAATTCTACATTAGGGGAGAAAATTGAAATTCAATGAGTTATAAATGAGAGAATGTGAAGGGAGAAAACTATTCAGTGTTATGAGGAAATAGTCAGAGTATTCATTTTAACACATGAGAACACAATTAATTTCTTCCCTATTTTTTTCTACACTAAGCACTGCTCACTTATAATTATAGTGTTGGCTGAGTTGATTCTTGCATATCCTGTTTTGATAGTGGTTGGTGCTCTATTGAATTATTCTACAGATTAACAGCAAACCCAAAGGGGGAGATTGTTGGAACAAAGGATTTTATTCACTATTTTGGAGATGGTTTGTGTTTATTTTAAATCCACACATGGAATACAAATGAATGATTACAGAGATTTCAAGAAAAGGGATCATACAATCCAAGTAGAATGTATTATTGAAGGGCAAGTCGTTTTCCAGTGTTTGCCAAATTTTTGGGGTCAAAAATATATGGAATGGAAATCATTGAGAATGGTAGTTTTCTAGATTCAATATTTCATAAATATGGTAAAGACATGGATTTCAAAAATACTAGATTGAGGATTTCTAATATATGACACTTTGCAATTTTAGATGGGGTTACTTTGTGATTACGAGAATTGGAGCTCTATAGTGGTGTAAAGGGGTTTTGACGAAAATCTCTATAATTATGATGTGCTTTTTGAATAGATAATTTCCATAGAGCATTGATAATGGAGGAGCACCTTGAATATGTTTTTGACTGATCCAAAAAAACACGTTGGAGGTGGTGGATATTTTTGATCAGTAAATAATATAAATAAGAGGCTACCCCTCATTATTTGAGGTAATATTTTATAGAGAAAATTCAGAATCACTCTGATTTCATAAAGAATGGGGTGATCCGTGAAACTAGTAGTCTATCCAAGCTTGAGATTCACCAAAATAATATTCTAATATTGACTAATTTAAATGATTATAAGTATTGAGTGCTTCATTAATATGGGATGTTCTGCATTGGATTAGTGAGCTTCATGAAAGAAGTTGGTTCCATGAAGACAATTTTCTTCATGAAGGAAAGTTGATCCACAAAGGTAGTGTTCTTTACGACGATAGTTTATTTTGAAAAGATGAAGTATCTTTGTAAAGTTGTTTTCTTGGAAAAGTAGTGAGCATTGTGAAGGAGTGATCTCTGCTAAG
The DNA here is from genome assembly GCA_963277665.1 of Viscum album. Classification (NCBI taxonomy): domain Eukaryota; kingdom Viridiplantae; phylum Streptophyta; class Magnoliopsida; order Santalales; family Viscaceae; genus Viscum; species Viscum album. Next base: position 1,518,013,056 of record OY728163.1, read on the forward strand.
GAGTGAGCTTCTCAAACGAAATTCGCAAAGGAGATTTGAGAAAAGGTAATTTTGAATATTAGATTTTATTATACAAGGTTTCTTAGTGTGTATCAACTCAGGCTTTTGATGAAAGCAGAGTCTCAGTTTGGACAAAGAAAAAGTCTTCAATGCAAATCAATTGAAGAGACATTCAAGTCCACATACTGAGAAATAATTATCCTAAGGATGTGAGATAGGGGGAGTCGATGAATGTGTTTTGAGGGATGTAGTGATCTATCCATGAAATTTTGTAATATTAATGAGACTGACATAGAGTGACTATGACTAAACCTCTATATTCTATAGCTAGTGAAGATTGGTATATTTTTGTATGACTGACACACAATTGGTATATGATCTTTAGATGTAGCCCTTAACAGTGAACCAATTAGAAGTAATGTGTGGTCTTTTTTCATGTGATTTTAAGATTTCTATTCTTATCCATTATACAGGTTTAATGAGTTCCTAATAATGTGGGAACAATACCCATTGTTTTAAAATAAAAAAGTTGACACCCTGATTCACCCCTCTCCTCTTAGGGTGTCTTGGGGTCCTAAAGATATTATATGGAAAATGGTAGTATGTACACCATATATAAGAAATTAGGTTCAAAAAAGTAATGTATGCCTCAAATAATGGAAATACCCTTGAAATATCATTAAAATTACTCTCGATGAAAATAATCATTAAACATTCCAAAGTGTCACATGTCACTTTGAAACATTTATAACATAAACCTCGTGAGAGAATAACATTAAATGAATATTTTAAATTCCATGAAAATAAAATAATTCATGATATAATATATCAAAATATAGTAAATACATCACATAAATAATTAAGTGGTGAAAATGGCATATGTATCAAAGAATGAAAAGTGAGACCAGAATCCCTAACCTTGTGCTTCCTTTTGGTTGAACGTCAATTAACCACATATAAAAGGATTTTAAACATGTTAATAATTTATAACAGAAATATATTCATAGATATTATATCATATATGATCTTATTATAATATTTTATAACCCGTTTGTTAAGAATCTTTTATTATTTTCACAATTTCGAGTGTTAATCGCCTAGTTTTTCGAGTATGTTTCAACTTGTTACTTATTGTTACTATTAATTAGATCATGGTTTAATCATCTACAGAATTTAAACCATGATTTTATTATCATATATATTCATTATAGATGTATTTATAATAATATATAATGTTTTTAAAAAGGAAATGAAATGCATTGTTCATGGAGATGTAGGTCGTACATACACATGAATGCCACTTTCATTTCCTTGTCATATTTTAAAAGAATGAAAAGAAAATGATATATATGTATATGTATATTATAAATACAATATCAAATATATTTCATATATGTTACATAGGTTTATTAAAATTATCCTTCATACATTCCATGTATGGTGTGAACGAATTACATCGCTTTGAGAAGGTGGTAGTCCACACTTCCACAAACGATGTTATCGTATTCCCAAAAAATGGAATGCATAAAGGTATGCATTATATAATATAAATAAAAGAATAAATAAATTAAAAATATTATATATATCATATATAAATAGAGTTTATTTCATATTTCCCAACCATGATAGGTGGTAATGGAAAAACAAACAATTATCATTTCACGAGGTTTGAGTTCGCCATACATGAAGGTATGTTCATTACCCATTAGATTTAAGTGTGTGAGTTTTTATATAAAAAAAATTTAATAAAAACATATTAGTGTACTTATTATACTTATGTAATTATATAATAATATAATAATAAGATTCTAGGGGGTGGATAATGAAAATAAAACAAAACAGGCTAAAGAAGGGTGTTACACTTATTTGGGTAACTCCATTTGGTTTGCACCAAAAAAATTCCATGGATGGATTTATACCCAAGATACGGCTTATAGGTTTAGGGTAGATATTTTTATAAGATATTTTTTTTCCGATATTGGTCAACCAAAATTGGCTTGATATGTGCGACAAAGTAGGAGGATTGAGTGCCTTTTTATAGTGGAGGAGGAGTGACACTCTTGTCATGTTTTGGGAAGGGAATTCCACCCAGATTTTTAATGTGTAAACTGGAACCAATAATGGATAAAATTATATACAAGGTATTATATGGTTGAAATATTGAAATAAAATGGATTTTTGATAGGTTTCTAGCTCTTTGTTTCCCTTAATTTTGAGTTTTATCCCCTTGATAGGCCAATTTTTCTCTTAATAGTTGTAATTAATTTTAATAACATTCACTAATATTTTTGGTAAAAAAATAAATTGAACATATTAGAAATTATTTATTATTATTATTATAAATATTTAATCCATTTTTTCAAATTAAAATCACAGAAGTGGTAGAAATTAATTAAAAATTAATCTCGTATATGGTACGATAAAGAGGGTTTTTAAAATAAAAATGTCCAAAAGATAGCTATGTTTTTATATCCAATTTCAAAGTGAAATTAATTCCAATGAACGAAACTGGTTTAAATGATATAAAAATTATCTAATGAATCTTTAAAACCAAAAAAAATATGAGTTAATATTTTTAATAAATTAGATGAAAATTCATTTTTTAATTAAAATTCAATATTTTTCACTATTCATAAAAAAGCAGAGCTTCATAGAAAAATAAAAAAAATTAACCTAACATAATTTTGATCTTCTGATTTAAAAAAAATGTAGTTTATTATGAAATATAAAATTTATAAAAGTTCTAGAAATTGGATTTAAGGTAGTTTATCCATTAAAAGGTGGTAAAACTACCTTTATAAAAATATAGGTTTTTATGCATAAAATTAGGTTTGTTCTTATTTTATTCCTATCAAAGTGATAGATTGAATATAAATAATATTTTATTAAATATAATATATAAATATATAATACATTTTTATCACTTTTTAATTTTAATTAATTTAATTTATTTGGATAAAACAACTTTGGGAGCATAAAAATAGTTTTCTATAAAAATATTCCCTTTATATTCAGTTGGTTATTATATTTATTCATAATTAATTATAGATAAATGAATTAATTCTATATATATGTAAAAAATAGTTTTTTTATAATTTATTTAATGTTATTCATAACCATAAATTAAATTTTAAGGTTACATCTTATTATATTAAACAATAATATTTTATAGTTTATTGTTGTTAAGTAAAACTTGGTCTTTCTGGTAATACAAGCCATTCAAGAAACTTTTTGTTGCATGCAACAAACACAAACTCAGTATCAAGTGCATTGAAAGATATATTATAGATTTAATTTATATAAAATATTAAATATATTGTAAAGTCTCATGATATTATAATCCCTTATGTTCTTGGTGTTTCTTATCATACATGCTATCAAATACAATGATCTTGTTTTATAATTTTAGGGTATTATAGTCTCCCAATACTAATTAAATTGTTTCCTCTTAATTCAAACTCAACATTGGTAATAAATTGTTTTTTATTTCCTATGTTTAAATCCCAAATCATGAGAAGTTTTTGTAAAACATATTCTATAAAAGAGATAATGAGAAGTACAAAGGTCACATGGACTGATATAAAACTAGTTCTCTAAGTAGTAGAACATTAGTGGAAAATTGAGACATGTACATGGAGGAAAATCATAAATATTTATAGTGTTCATTGATTTCATCAATCACAAACAGGTGAATTATAAATGGAATATTAAGGTCCTCAAATCCATAAATCCTGGATGATATAGAAAAAACCGTCGGTTCAAAAAAAAATAGGTATTAAGACATCATTTTATTTCAATATCATTTTATTAATGTTTAGTAATTCTTTTACTGCCTAATTATATTAGGAGATATAATTACTTGATATATTTATATAAATATATTTCATCCTTTGGTAGTGCTTTTATCAAATCCTAATTAATCCATTACATCATTAAATGGATATCAAAAAATTAACTTTGATGCTTGCAGCACTAAAATAAAATTTCAATATATCTTATGGTCCATAAAATAGTGAAAAGTCTAACTATATGTCATAACTATTATCTAAATTTAATATAATCAATAAATTAATCTCTAAACCTAAAAATTGATAGTACTGGTTAATTATTAATATTTATTCATAAAATTGTTTAACTATAAACAATGACAAATTAACTAGGATATCACGCAGGCTAGTAGTAGATGAGAAACCCTTATCGTCCTTCGGTCATGGATTCAAGCCTTGCATCCCTTCCAAACTAGATAGGTTGTCACTAAATATAGAAGTTTTCCATTTCTAAAACCATATTATTATAATTTCCCAAACACCATGGACATCCTTAAAATAAAGATAATCACAAAATAGACTTTCAACTAAGGTTCTGAATACAACCTCTATACATAAATACTTCATCCATTAATTACCATATAGTTCCTTCCTTGATATAAGGTTCATCCTAGGTCATTAATTGTAATTATATATTCCAATACTTCATTATGGTTTGTAAAGAAAATATTGATTATCCTAAGCATATCCCCTAGGAGTGTCAAATTAGTTTCATAGTAAGGTCCATTTACATGTATCAAGTTACGTCTAGTCAGTTCTGCGGCACCTTGTTGGAGTTATTACCCCTAGTTACATTTTCTTTCTAGAACCATCTCCACATTTAGAATCCATATATGGATATATTTCTTATAATACCCACATAATATTTATCTCACCAAAATTCTAGGATATTCTTATATACTTATCCTCAAATTATTACTTAGGATTATGTTCTCTAATATATGTTTTCCTAAATCTAATTCCCAAGGTTTCTACTAAAATTTATATGATACCAACTACAACTCGACCAGAACAAGCCCAGAGTCGGTGTCTATTATTATTGTATTGGCATATATACATGTAAATAACATCCAAAAGGATTGAACAGTTTAATAGTCTTGTTAATCTAGATACATACATGAGTACTGTTTCACAAATGAACACACTAATTATAATATATATTTTTCATTAATGAAAGTAACATTATTCAATCTAGAATATCCTTGCATATGATTATTAGTAAAATTCAAGGAATCCTAGATAAAATAAACATAATAAGGGTGAGATCAAATACTCAGTCAGTGTAAGAACATCATAAGAAATAATGAATCAATGAGAATAGCCATTATGGTTTGTTAAATAACTGAACACACATGACATGTAATTAATAAACTAAGAAAGAAGTGCATAAACAATATGAAAATATAAATAACTAAAAACACTTGTCATTTAAATAAATGTATAAGGAAAAATCATCATCGAAACATAAAAAACTAAAAAAACATGACATTTAATCAATAAAATGAGAATGAAATGAATCCATAGAAATTTTGATGAAAAATATCATTGATAAATAATAAATGAGTCAAAATGAAGGAAATGATTAATTATTGGACGTCATGTCTGAGGCATATGAAAACCAATACCATTAATACCTTTCAAAAGATGGTTTAAAACTATAACTATAAACCTGTTTAATTTGTGAAACTAATTTGTCTCATAAGAATTGGTCAATGCATCGAGGGTCTATATAATTTTTGGGATCCACCCATCAATTCCTATCCAAATCATTCCTTATATTGAATAATCAATTTAATTAGTAAAAAATATTCCTTATCAAATATCCATATGAAATAAAGAATACATATTTATTAATATTTCACTTGATAATCAAATAAATATCAAGGTAATCACCATATGTAAAAATGACATATGGTTTAGGCAATATACATATCCATGATAGATGATATGGATAATTAGGGGAAATTAAATGTCTAATGATCATAGGAAATTTAATATTTTAATGTGACTAACAAAGGAATCAAGGAATTTAATGTGAGTACTATCCTCGACCAAATCAGTCATAAAGCATCCAGAGGAGGAATATAAATGGTATCAATGTAACATATCCCAAGTGGATTAAAAATAAAGGGTTTTTGTCATTGATGAATATAAATACTGTAAAAATAAATTTTAAAAAACAATGTTGAAGAAAATATACTTTTTTGAATTTGAAAATTATTTTGAAAATTATTTTCTTTAAAAATCACTTTTAAAACAGTTTTATTTAAAAATTAAACTTCTAAACTTGAAAAAGAAAGTGATTCGATGATTACTATGAAAACGTTGTTAAAACAAAAAAAGTGTAAAAATTCCTATAATAAATTATTTTTTTATGGTTAAAAACATTTTTGAAAACATTTTTAGAAAAAAAGGTTTTTAAAAGAAAATATGTTTTCTAACTAAAGGGAAAAATGAAGTAGGGTTTTCTGAAAAAACATGTTCTAAAACATTTTGATTGACAAGGAATGAAAAAAGGATACAATTACTTGAGAAATGTCATGAATAACTAGAGGAGAATAAAATTAATGTTTGTTGTATAAAATTATCAAATAATTTCTATGAATGAAAATTCAAGTGTAAACAATCTTAAAAAAAATGAGATTGTGAATTAAACCTATCAAAAGACCATAACATTGATGTGAGAATCAATAAATAAATAGATTACATGTGTCAAATGTAAATTCACAAAAAATAAGTTTAAATACAATAATATATAGTAAAAATTGATTAAACGCATAATCTTATAACATTAATGACAATAAGGAAGTAATATAACCCAAAGAAAGAAATTGGGTTTTGAAATTCTTTTCCACTTTGGTAACTTTAAGTATCAATCCTCTTAGTTGAAAAACATCAAAGTAAAACTCCAAATATCATTAAGAATGAAAAAATCATGATATTAAATGTCAAAGTGGAATTATATACACCATATATAATAAATTATATGCACAACAATAAAGTATTCCTCAAATAATGGATACACCATTAAAATTTCATTAAAATTTCTCTTGAGGAAAATAATCATTAAACATTCCAAAGTGTCTCATACCACTTTGAAACATTTGAATAATAAGCCTCATGAAAGAATAAAATTAAATTAATGTTTTAAATACCATGAATATAAAATAATTGAAGATATAATATATCAAAAGGGATAGTAAATATATCGTAAAAAGAATCATGTGGTGAAAATATCATATGCCTCATAGAAGGAAAAGTGAGACAAGAATCTCGTACCTTGTGTTTCCTTTTGGGTGGAAATCTTTTAACCTCATGTATAAGGATTTTAAATATGTAAATAACTTATAACAGAACCATGATCATATTTATAATATCATATATAATCTTATAATATCTTATCACCCTTTTGTTAATAATCTTTCATTATTTTCACTATTTTAGATGTTAATTTCCTATTTTTTCGAGTATGTTTTGACATGTTTCTTGTTGTTCCTATTAATTAGATCATGGTTTCATCATATCCAAATTGTAAACCATAATTTTATTATCATATAAATTCTGTATATATGTATTTAGAATAATCTATAATGTTTGGAGATGGGAAATTAAATGAACCATTTATGGAGACAATAGGTCATACATACACATGAACACTACATTCATTTCCTTGTCATATTTTAAAAGAATGAAAAAGAAAATGATATATATGTGTATGTATATTTTAAATCCAGTATCATATCTAATTCATAAATGTTACATAGGTTCATTAAAACCATCCTTTATATAATTCATGTATATCACGAACGAATCCCTTTGCTTTGTGGAGACGGTAGTCCACACTTCCACAAATGATGTTATCACATTTACACAAAATTGAAAACATAAAAGTATATATTATATTATAATTAAAAAATAATAAAGACATAAAAATATAATATAATTCATATATAAATATATTTTACATCATAATTCCCAACCATGGGTGTTGGTAAATGAAAAAATGAGTAATCATCATTTCGTGAGGTGGTAGTTCGTCGTACACGAACGGTAAGTTCGCTAACCATTAGATGGAAATGTATATGAGTGTAGAATAAAAAATTATAATAAAAATATATTAGTATATTCAGGATAACTATGTTATTATATAATCATTGAATAAAAATATTTTATGGGGTTGTGAATGAAAATAAAACAAAGGACCTTGAGAAAGGGTGTTACCTCCTACTTAGGTAACTCCTTTTGGTTTCCCCAAAGTGCTTATATGGATGAATTTATTTCAATTTTGAGGATTCTAGGTTAAGGTTAGGTATTTTTATGAGCTTTTTGTGAATATATTTTTCAATCCAAAGTGTCTTGAGAGTTGTGACAAGGTGGGAGGGTTGATTTCATTTTTATAGTGGAGGAGTGACACTCTTGTAAATTTTTGGAAAGGGAATTCCAACAACATTTTTCCTATTTAAAGTGGATCCAATATTGGAATATTTTTTATAAAATGGAATATAGGTTCTAAATATTTCCTGAAAATGTATTTTAGTAATGTTTCTAGTTCATTTTTTCCTTAAGTTTAATGTTTAGTCCATTGTTATGCTAATTTTTCTCTTAATTGTTGAAATTAATTTTAGTTAAAATCACTAATTTTTTTATTAAAAACTAATTTAAACCTATTATAAATTATAGATTATTCTTATTTAAATTATTTAATCAATTTTTCAAAATTAAAATCATAGAAGTGGCATAAATTAATTTAAATTTAATCCTGCAGATGGGATGATAAAGCGGGGTTTTAAACTAAAAATTTCTAAAAGTCTGCTATGTTTTTATATCCAATTTTAAAATTAAACTGATTCCAATAAAAAAATTGTTTTAAATGATATAAACTTTTTCTAATTAATATTTTAATCCAATATAAATTTAATTTAACCTTATGAATAAATTATACAAAAAAGTAATTTTGAATTAAAATTTAGTATTTTTGACTATTCAAAAAATGGAACTTCACAGAAAATACTAAAATTTCACCCTAACCTAATTTGATTAATTATATTTAAAAAATGAAGTTTATTTTAACAATTAAATTTTTTAATATTTCCAAATATTGGATTTAATATAGGTTCGTCATTAAAAGGAGGTAAAACTACCTTTATAAAAATGTAGGTTTTTATCCATAAAATTGAGTTTGTTCTTAGGTTATGGATATAAAATCTACTGGATGAATATAAAAATATTTTATTGAAATATATATATATATATATATATTACATTATTATCACTCACTAATTATAATTAATTTAATTTATTAGGATAAAACAACTTTTTGAGCATAAAAATAATTTTTTATAAATTCATTCCCTTTATATTCAATTTGTTCTTATATTCATTTATAGTTTATTTGTAACAAATTACTTCATTTAATATTTGTGTAAAACATATATTTTCATAAGTTATTTAATCATTTTCATAACTATTAATTTAAATACTAAGTTATATCTTATCATATTAAATAATAATATTTTAATAGTATATTGTTGTTCGATAAAACTCAATCTTTCACATAACACAAGTCATTTGAGAAACTCTTTGTTTTGTGTGATGCACACTAACTCAATATCATGTTCATTGAAATATCTATCATAGAGTGAATTTATATAAAATAGTAAATGTATTGTAAAGTCTGGGGATATTATATTCCCTTATGAGTTTGTGTTATGCATCATATACACTATTGAATATGATATTATTGTTTTAGAATTTTAGGGAATTACAAGAGGCATGTTTTCAATCAGGTAGAGGAGTTTTTTTAGTGAATTCTTTGAAAATTCCCCTGTTTAGTGATATTTGATGACTTTTCCATCGATTTTAACATTTTACCACGCTTTACTCCTTACTATAGTAACTTACATTTAACTAGATATCTTATATGTTTAAAAAATATGAAATTGACATTATGAATTAATTTTGAAATTATTATTTAGAATATAAAATCTATTTTATTAAAATAATTTTCTAAAAGTGATTAAAACTATTTTGAAAATAAAATTTGATACCATAAAAAAACAACTTTTAGAAAAATATATTTTTAACCATAAAAATGAATTTATTATTTTTTCTTATTGATTAATAATTATTATATGAATGTTAATTAATTTTATTATATATATAAACAGTACATTTCAATAAATCATTTCTTAATAGTGATAATTTTTTTATTAACATAAAATAAAAAACACGTAGAAAAATAATTCGTTTAAAAAGTATATCCCATTTTAACATTAAATTATTATAAACCTATATAATTAAAATTATTTCTCATTTATTAATAATTCACTCAATCCATTTATATAAAAAATTATTTTTCTATTTTTATTAATACATTGAATTATAATAACTCTTTAAAAATAATAAGTCTAATAAAAAATGAAATATTTATACACAATTATACATAATAATAATAAAAATAAAAATTAATATTACTACAATATTATTTATAACATTAAGAATTATATTTATATATGATACTATTTTTTGGATTCTGACCTGATCAGGTGTAATTGAGAGTGTTTATGATGTCTTTGGGGTAGTTGAATGTGTGGCGATTAACATTAGAAAAATATTCTAGGTGTCAATTGTAACAACCTCATATTATTTTAAGTGTTTAAGTGTTAATTTTATCCTTTATTCAAGTTTTTGTAATCTATGAATCATTTTGGATGAGTTTTGGGGGGTTTTAGGTTGGTTTTAGGGGGTTTTAGAGGCCTTTGTGGAGGTATATTTTTGGAGAATGATTTTTCCAAACCATGCTGATCCTACAGGAAGTCGTTTACCTAGAGGAAGAAGAACCTAATATAGAGAAAATCTAAGGAACATGATTTATCTAATCATTTTTCCTCACCTAAAAAAGCTTGTGACATGCTTCAGCTTCCAAAATCATGGTCGGTGCACATTTTAGAAAACCGTGCGACGAAACTGTGTCGATGCCCAAGACAGATAGAACACCATACAATATTGGTGCATAGTTTGAAAAAAAAATTAAACCAAATCATCTGAGCATGTTTTAATTATCTGAAAATCACTTTTAATAAGGAATAATCACCCATTTTTACCCATTCTTCCTCTTACATATCACCCTCCCAAATCTAGAGACTCTACATCCCTTATATGGTGATTTTATTCCCTTCCATGCTTGAATACAGTGCATCTATGGGTGTTGATGATCGTAAATTAGGTTATATGATCCATAAACCCAATTTCTTTGGGTTTCTTCTATATTTACCGTTGTTCACATGAGATGGACCTAAATATAGAATGTACTTGAAAGATCTATTGATTTTTATGCCACCTAATGAGGAATTATTGGATCATTTATAAGATGGTGGATGATCTAGTTAATTGATGATCGTCCTTTGATCAATATCAAGTCTAATAATGATGGTAGATCTCAAGAGGTTTGTGTGTGTTACTTCAATTCCTTTAACATATAATATTCCTTAATATTGTTCTATAAACATGATTTGTTTGAGTTAGGGTCACTTCTATGGATTCTTGGTGTATGATCTTGATCTGGTAAGAGATAAATGTTACTTGGGTATCATTTCATGTCTGTTTTTTCATCAAAATGATAAAGGTATAAAGTTCATTACCATTTTTGGTCCTTTTATAATCTTGTTTCCATGATATGGTACTTATGTAGGTATATTATTTTTACCATTCTTGATAGTGATCACATGTCTGTGGGTGGCCCGTGAGACCATATATGATGGTTGATTCCATGAGAATGATAGTTTCGCTTGTTATACCATTTTGATGATTGACCACATTTTTATGTATGTTACTAATGGTTTCATGATGGAATTTTATGTTATGTTTTATTATGATATATCATGTTATGTGTAATTTACATGCATTTGGAGGTATTTCATTGGCTATTCAGGATAGATGGACCGTCATGGTATGGTTATCCCTTAGAAGGGTAGTACGCATGTCCTACAATGAAGATGATGATGGACCCAAACATAAGGTAGAGGAATGATGAACTTGAGTCTAGACCCAAGCTAGTGGAATTAGGGAGTACGATAGCCTTGTGGCCTAACCTATGGTATAGATAGGATATGAAGGCCTTATGACCTGACTTGTGACCAGTGATGGGATAGTATTATATTGAGGTGTGACCCATGATGGAGTTGGGATGTGGAAAATTTGTGGCTCAATCTTAATCGATTACTTAATACCACAGAGTGATATGATCACCATCATTTTGGATAGTTCTTAATTATATCCCTACGACTACTCTTCTGGAATGTTACCAAAGTAGGTACACCTGGGACACATGGTGAATTGGTTAGCACCTGAGTGCTCAACATATGATTATTTATGATTACTTATGGATGTACGTATATCCTGGAATACTCTTGTTATACCTATTCACACATGATTAAGGACGTAGAGCTAGTAGAGGTGCCAAGATAGACTCCAGAGGAATTATGTATCATTTTATTTATTTTTATTTTTATACATTTCATAAACGTATTTTTCTTTCCAAATTGGGAGTCTTTTTTACTTATACATGTGACAAGGGTGTTCTTTTTATTACATTTTGTTAATTTATCTTCCACTTTATTTTATGGGTAGTTATCATAATTTATGATTATGATGTACGGTTATGATTACTAAGGTTATAGTCACCCCCACTGCATTTTTAAACCCTCATCACTAGTCACTAACCTATTACATATGAAGAGGTGTGTATAAGGTCTTGTGGAAGTACAGATTGAATTAAGTGGCTTAGGTAAGGGTGTTACAAAATGTTATCAGAGATGAGTTTCATTTCATTTTTTTGATTATTTTAGGACATAGTAGAAAATAGATAGGTTGTGTGGAACTCATGTAGGGGAGATTCTATGTTCTTGGACAACTCATGTGTAAGAGACCTTTGAGTTATCAGTGATGGGATTTCTATAACATTTTTATGTAATTTGGGTGAATTAATGAATCATGAGTAGGAACCCATGATCACATTCCATATATACTCCTATTTTGTGTCACATACTAGTTATTTAATTTAATTCCATAATTTACGCTATCTATTCAGGATATACTTTTATTCTTTATTGAGTGATATATCTAGGTTACCGACTATAATGATATATCTATTGGCATCAAATAAATTAAATTGTGCATGATTTTATTATTTTTTATATGATTGTGGCTAATGTGTAGGTACGAATATTTCTATATAATACTTGGTTGGATGGGCCTTCTTATTTTGTATAGACTCCTCAGATAGATTCACATATAAATCCTTTAATTGTTCCTTATAACTACTTAATTTTATTCTCATAATACTATTTTTATAGGCACTCTAAACATTCATTTGAAATTTTAGAATAAATTCCGCCATTGAGATGCATGAATGCTCCTGTTAGGGAGGATTCACCAGTTCCACCTATGGATATATTTGAGGATTCACCTAAGCATGCTCATGTACGTTATCAAGTGGATCAAGCATTGGAGCCACTCTAGCTCAGAGTCTTTCATATTTTTCTCAACCATGGTGGAGGAGTACATATGACCATGGGTGACCACACCCATGACTTCCAACTCTAGTATCCTACAGCCTTCCAAGGAACGTGGGTACCAAAGGTTCTCAAGGAACAGATAAACATCATTGAGGAAATATTACACTTGGTTGAGCCACTTTAGGTATGATAGGTTAATCTAGTGGTGTCCATGGTTCAAAGACCTACTAGGAAATGGTGGGGTGTGATGGGAAAAGCAGGTAGACATGATGGTCTTTATTGGGGGGCTTGAAGAACCTATTATTTAGGGAATTAATTCCCAAATCGCTGAATCTAGATCATGCCTCATAATTCATGGAGCTTCAACATGTATCTATGATAATATCTTCATACACTGATCATTTAATAACAAAACTTCTTTTTTATCCCCTTTTAGCTAGAAATAATGCATCAAAGGCCATGATGTAAGGGACCTGCCTTCATCTTAATATCAAATGATAGGTTAGGATTTCAACCTAATAATATACTGTAATTTTCTATGGAGGACCTTAACTACTAAAAAAGTTATATAGGAGGATTCATTATTTGGTATTCTTCTAAGCTTCTGATGGTTCAGAGAAAAGTAGAAGCATGTATAAGTGGGTGATATATTAAAATTTATTTTAATAATAAGATCATGAAATCGAGAGTGAGGATATTTCATGTAAAATTTATAATTAGTTTTTTTAATATTTGAAAAAATAAATACATGGGATTATGAAATTTCTTCGTTGGTTAATGTTGAAAATTTAAAAATACCCTTTCATATTACTTTTATTGAGATATAAGGATCCAAGGATAGAATCCCTCTTGTAGTGATCCAAATGTGCTCCTATGTTCTCTAAGAAACACCATTCAAACTTATGGGTACTAGCGTGGTGAGTCAATTGTCTTGAGTTGTTCATTCTTCATCACCCGTTCTTCGGTCTTGAAGAAATCTCTCCTGTAATTTTAATTATTGGGAGGGAGAGTGAATGAGGAGTTGAGAGAGAATTTTTTATGCATAACAAATCTTCATTCTCAATTTTTGGATGCTTTACACAATAAACAAAGTCGTCTATTTATATAGTTAGGATTTAAGTTAAAATAATAATTAATTGCATACCAGCCATTAAATAACATTTATTAATTTTAATAAACCCCTTACCCCATTGTAATAATTATATTATTATAATTTTGTTGTTTTCTCCAACATGCATAATAAAAAATATTGTGTAATGATATTATTAATTAATATTTTTCACTAATCTGAGTTTTAGTCCAATCGAACTCCTATAGAATTTAATGAACAAAAGAATAAACATTTAATTCATGAATAAATATTTTATTCACAATCTATCGAATAAATATTCATTAAAATATTCAATAAATAAAATAAATATTTTATTCACAATATGGAGAATAAATATTTACTTAATTTATGTAATCAATATAACTTGAATAAAATTATTCCTCAAACTTGAGAATAATATGTATTCCCTTAATTAAAATCTAATCGAATTTTATCAAGATCAATGGAAACACTTAGTGATTGAACCCCTAGGATTAATTCTCGTTGGCAATAGGTGGGATTGCCTGAAGTCCAAGATTATTTTCTGGATATGGGTCAAGGCACCCAAGTTAAATAAATTAATGTCACAAAATCAACAACCACATATGAATGACCAGTAAATAATATAATCCCCTTATATCAATATCTCATCAAATAGGTTACACATATATGTCACTAACCTATATGATTCATATGTATTTCTTTGACTATATAAAATAAACACATTATTACGCCATGTACATGGAATTTAATTTGAATGTTCTATTCCAATAAAAGGGCCGAGATATCCACTCTATAAATATGGAAGGTACAAATCCTTCCTTGAATTATTCATTTATGACATGTCACTCGTAACTCACCCAATGTATCCAGCTTTTCTGTGAACTGTTATCATCATGGTTTATGAAATACAACTAAGTATATTAGTTTTACCATGCATTAATAATAATCATAATGTCTAAGGACCATAAAAAACACCCCTAAATAAGAATATACGATGACACCAAAACATGTGGAATCCCCACTGGTAGGTTTTTTCTCATAATCTCTTATCATTATGATTACCATGTGTGAACTTCATGAGAATAAGCCTCATCTTCTTACAAGTAATCACACTTGAATGTTTATGTAATATGTGTCAAATCATAGTATGTAACCTTACCAGATAACATTATTTGAGAATATCATCATAGCACATCATGATTCTCATCATAGAGGGGAACTGATATAACCTTGTCAATGTGATGTATACTCTAGGATATTATTACATTAGAATCATAACGAACAAAAAAATGTATTAATATGTTTTATTAATATTCAATATATCAAACATACATGTAATAAATGTTAAAATAGTTGGTCATAGGACATGAACTTAAAAAAACTCCCACTAGGACTAAAGCCAACTGCCTACAACCTTTAGTCTGCTATACCTCACATCATATTCATGTTTCTACTTATTCAAGGCATTATTCAAGGGGTTTGCTGTGTTGTCATCTGTGGAAATACTACTCAATGTAACATCACCCCTCTAAGAAAAATACATCTAGAGATGATACTTCCAAAGTATGTTCTTCATCCACTGATGTGATCTTTTCAATTTTACAAGAGCCACTGGTACATAATTATCACAATAGAGTGTGATAGGATCTTTACTACTAGATATCACATCAAGATCATGGATTATTTTTTGCATCTATACTACATATTTAGCTACCTCAAAATATTCAATAAATAGGGAATCTGTTGTAGAATATACAACCACAACCTTCTCTAATGTAATGTCCCAGACCTAGTCACCTAGAGTTAGTGCCTTATTATATAACATTGGCATGATCACAAGAGATCATGTCTCTAAAGACTTATTAGTTTAGTATCCTTGGAAGTTATATATATATACATAAGTTTTAAATTACATTATGAAATTGAATAACCACAACATTGTGTTCCCATTGAACACACTCATATCACATATCATATTAATGTAGGTTAATCGCAATATACTTCTTAACATCATGGGAAAAATAAAACATAAAAAAGGGGTGACCTTAGATTCTTAGTAAGCATAATAATATAGCAGAAACTATCATAAATAAGAATAAAAATTTAAGGCAATGTATAAGACTAAAACAAATGTCTTTCAAACTTAAAATTCCGTATAATATGGAAAAGATAAGTCAAATAATGCCATTTACTTATTTACATGGATATTCTAACAGTTGAATAATCAAATGTAATATCAATAGCTAATTTCATAATGATGGAATGCATAATGTCAGACATCATAAACACATAGTAAAGACCTCGTTCCTAGACTAAAAATAAGATTTTTTCAAGGACTTATGCCAAGACACTTGTTTGTCTCATGGGACCTACAGATGCATCGAGGGGCTATAGCAGGCTCCACCCGTCACTTACTATGTCGAATGCATTTCTCATATTAAAAGGTTGAAACATAACATAAACATTTGTATTAAAACTAGAATATGAAATGTTAATACTTTAACCTTAAACCATGAATGGTATAAAAATAACACATCAACATTAAAAAATATCACAAATCCATCAATATAATATGCAATATTGTATCAATATAAATCAACTTCAAACAAGTGTAAAATCCATCAAATGAAGTTAGCATAAATGTAATCAAAACTATTTGAGAGAAATATAACTTCCTATTTTGAAATCATTTAAAATTCACATAATTATAAAAGAAAACATTTTTTTGAAAATATTCATATAAGATTTTAAGGGATGCTTCTAAGATTTTATAATAGTAGAAAATAGCTGCACACACTGTTTACGTTAAAAAAACATTCTTACCTTAATTTTTTGAAAAAGTCATAAAGTACCATGTTTGGAAAAAACGGAAATATTCCTTTAAAAAGATTTTATAAAAAGTAAAACAAGGGTATAAATGACTTTAAAACATATTCTAGTAATTAGTAAAAATGTTTTGAAATACATTTTTAAGAAACACAGATGTGGATGATAAAGAGGTCCCAGTAGATACTCACGTATAAACAACCTCAGATAATAAAGAGATTGTAAAATTAACCCTTACCTTGTAATTTTCCTTAGTAGAGGGTATATTAACCTCCTTTATAATAGTTAATTCTTTGTTATTAAATTATACATGAACCATATACATCAATATGATATTATATATGATCTTTTAATATTGTTTTGTTAAAACTATTTCAGTAGTATCATTTTTTTCGGTGTTAACTAATTCTTTTTTTCTTTTATATGTTTTGTTACATAAGTCATGTTTGTTATGGATATGATGTATTTTATTCATGTGAATAATGATATTAAGTTCTTAAACATTAATTTTATTCATAAAATAAAATTTTTTTTGAATGGTTATGATGGGGAATGAATCTCATTGCGTTTGTCGAGACGGTAATCGGTATGTATGCACGAGCGACAATACCATTCTATTGATGGTAAAATTTTATGTAATTGGACATTATATCATATATAAATAATAATTAACATGTCATATTTATTTTTTACATCAATTATACTTATTATTATACCCATCCAAATAATTAAGTGTTTAATAACCGACTACACCCTGACGTGAAGATGGTAAGTTGTACGTACGCACATATAGAGACTTTGTCATTCATAGGATGGATAAAATAATGAATATGGTTGTACTATATTTATAATAACATCAAATTATGTACAAGGTGATGGATTTATTTTTCTGTTATGGAAACAACAATGAAAGAGGAAGTGGATGAAGAAATGAACTTTGAAAGAGGTGGTGAAATTATTATCACATCTTCAGGTACTTCTCTTTGATTTAAACAAAAGTGATCATTAGGTTGGATTTATTATCAAAGTAATGACTTTATGTTGAAGTGAGGTTAGTTGAGAGGATATTTGAGTAGGGTTTTTCTGAGACAAATGACTTTGGAGGAGTAATTTCGAGAGAAGGGAAGTACCCTTATATAAGAGAGGTGAGGGTCACTTTAGGAAAAGCTTGAAATGTTATTTTATTATACAATCATATTCTGTTTATAATGGATCTAAAAGGATTTATTTCTAGGATGAGGTGAATATGGGTCTAAAAACTCTAAAAAAATAAGTTTTATACAGGTTTAGGTCACCATATTAACCATATCTTTTAGATTTAACTCTTAGTTAAATAGTTTTACTTTTACCATGTATTCTTGTATTATTATAATAAATGGATAATAAAATTACTATAAAAAGACAATAAAACCCAAATTAGTTAATTAATAAAATATATTTAATTATATAAGTCCTTTGGATGAACATTAAATTTTTAGGACTATTATATAATTTAATAAATTAGTATTTGTTTTAAAAACTCATTTATGTCAATTTTGACACTATTTGGTATTTTTTTTTTGATAAAGTCATAAAAACATTATCACTTCAAAAAAATTAATTAATCAACCCTAAAATTTCATATTAACCGATAAAATTACTGGAATTTATAAAATGTCTCAGTTTATATTCATTTGGATATTTATAATATCAACTATTTTAATCTTTCATTAATTAGGTAATTACTATATCATCAATGTGTCATAAATAAATTTAATTATTTAATTTATAAATATTAAAAATAAAATACCATCACATAGTAAATATTTTTAGATTTATACTTGATATATATAATAAAATTTATCTTATGTATAACCTTATATTAAAAAAAATTTAGTTATTAAAATTAGAATTTTACACTTTTAACTCTTCTTTAAAAAATAATAAATGTCCTAATCCAATCCATGTGGATAAAAGAAGATCATATTTTATTCCTAATGTTGATTTTGGTTGAAATAAAATTATCAAATAGAATTAGGACATGTGTTATGGTAATTATAATATCATCTTTACCTTTAATTACACTCTTTACTTTTAACCGTGGTAAATAAAATTCAAAAGTTACAATTTATCAAAAACTATTCTCATCCTATTGAACCACATTTTTCTTAACGATGTCAACCGTGTCTCTATGATTTTTTAAATCCAATTAATAGAAGATATAAAATTATGTTTTATTCAAATTTGTTAACGTCCCTAGAACGTGGGTAATAGATGTTAAAAAGTTCAATAAATTTTTTTACGTCTAGTCTTATTATAAAATTAATCAAATGAATTACATTGAACATATATAGGTATTATATATCTATTTTTAGTTATAATAAATTTAAATAAATTAAATAATTATTTAAATAAAAAGTTAATCTTAAACATTAACACAGTGCTTTTCACTATTCATCAAAAATTGAATGTTTTAAGAAAAATACCAAAAATTCACCATAAGCTAATTATGATATTCCAAATCCAAAAATGAAGTCCATTTTGAAAAATAAAATATATAAAATTTCAAAATGTGGGTATTACAATTCATAATGGCTAGGTTTATTGGTCGTGGTGTGCTAGAACTCAAAGTTTCTTATAGTGCAAGATATTGAATTAGTCAAAGATAAATGTACCGTGGAAGCTTGGGGTGCTACATTATTCCTTCCGTCAAATAATTTCATCCTCAAAATTTCTAGAATAATAATACATAAAAATATTTGGGTGGTTCTTCATCATAATTTCTTTAAGTTCCCACATTGCCTCTTCTATATTATGGTTTCTCCATAGAACATCTACCAGATGAGTCGTTTGGTTTTTCATCACTTATTCTCTAGTATCAATAATCTTGACAGGATCTTCACAATAAGACATATTGTGTTCCAGTTCTATTTCTCCATTGGTGAGTACATGCTTTGCGTCAGGCATGTATTTTCTCAACATTAATACGTGGAACATATCATGAACTTTGGAGAGATTTGGAGGCATTACAAAATGGTATGCTACAAATCCAATATATTCTAGAATTTTGAATGGTCAGATGTACCTAGGACTTAATTTACCCTTTTTACCGAATCATATAACACCCTTCCATAGATATACCTTTAAGAAAACATGATATCCTACATGAAATTCCAAACCCTTCCTCTGTTGTCGGCCCACACAAGCCCTACCCTCCCTCCACCGCCGTCTGCCTCAGCTTCCGGCTCCGCAAACTCTCCCATCACAGCACATGCCCTCTCCCTCGTGCCTCGCCCATCGCCGCAAATTCCCTCCACTTCTGCCGCCCTGCACAAGCCAGCATCCATCATCGCAAACTCCCTCCGCCATCGTCGGCCCGCACAAGCCCTCTCCCTGGCACCTCGGTCGTCACCGCTGTGGCACCAGGAGTCCCTGTCGGCACCCATATGACTACCGCTCCTCACGCCTTTCCCTGCCTTCACCTCTGCTCCCACCTAGGTTGGTTTGTTTCAATCATTTTTTTTGTTGATTCCTTCACCGCCAGTCATTATTTTACCGCTTCTTCTTACGCATTGTGTTTTTGTTATCTCCCATGTATTATTTTCATGCAGTGAATCTTACTCTTTTGTTATCTCCCATATTTTTTTATCATGAATCCATATTGTCATCATAAAGTATACAATGTTCCTTGTTCAATTCATGTTTTTATTTAATCAATATTAAACAGAACATTGTTCTTGAACCTTGAAGAGTTGCATGCATCAACTTAGAGCCTTCAAGTTCCATGTTTTAGGCTTGTTCAATAGCTCGGCTTCTGACTATTTTTTGATAACAGTGTTTTTCATTTGATAAAGGAGCTTGTTTGTACCTCATATTCCTCTATTCTCTATAAATGGTGTATGATTGATCAACCCCTTAATGTTATGATATCTAGGAAGCTATATCATCTTTTACCCCCTATTTTTTGTGTAGCATGTTTTGGATCTTATTTTCTTGTTAGTGGATTCTATTTCACTATTTATTATTGTGTATAAATACACTTCAAATATATAAGATTTTTTTGGAAATATAATGATACCTTCCATCTGTATTCATCAATGATTGGGATAGTGGTGAGTCCCCCAATCATTCATGTGAAAAAGATTTATCTTTGGATTTTAGGGTGTTCTTTCACTCATATTGAATGAAACCATCCAGATTCCCTAAATATAAAACTATAAAATATTACAAAGTATGTATGATCTAGCTTCAACATTCTCTTTGAAGTTAGTATTTTCATATTCTTCTCATTAAAATGCACAAGTAAACAATTCCATAACTATAAACTTTTAATATTTTTCGATCTAATAGTTATCACTACATATGATAATCTAGTCAGAAATAGGGTTATGTATATTATCCCTCTAGCCATAACCATGGATCCCTGATTGAGCTTATACACTCTTTTTGTGATGGTTGTTCCAAAACCTGCTTCATCTATATTTCCTATGAAAAAAAATATTTTCACCAAACTTGGTATGTTTCGGACAAAGTTGAACTAATTTTAGATAAAGGTAACTACCATTCATTGTCTATACCTTAACATCACCCTTTACCATGATTTCAAGAGCTTCATAATCAACTATATACACCTTTACAAACCTATGAGACCCATAATTTTCAATGAATCTCTTATCTTTCATGGAGTGGATTGATGATCCAAAATCATTGAGTCCACTAAAACATTCCCACTCAATTAAAAATTAGTTATTCCTTTAGCTATCATAGAATTAATAGAACTAGTACTTCCAAACACTTCCCAATATAATTTTTCCCATCATTTTTTGAATACTTTATTTGTGTGGCCTCCTTTAATGCATTGCCAATATGATGGGTTGGGACTAACCAATTTAACTCAGATTCATTCACATGATTTATCATCTGATTTCCAATGACTTATTTAATGATAAAGTTACACAAATCCATCTGATCTAAGTGTTCTTCCAAATAGAGGTTGAAATTACTTTTTTCTGAGTTATTAAATCAGGATAATCCTCTAAATACCATTGAGCACAAAATCAGATTTCCCACAAAAAAATTTCATTACTATACTCTTGTTACTATCAAAGGATGATAACTATAATAGTACCCACACATGTTCCACAAATTGTACATATACATTATATCTAACATCAAAACATGTAAAAATAATTCACCTATTCAACCACTAATCTATCTTTTATAAACCTAATGATGAAAAATATCTATATCATGAAAAACTTGTTCATCCCTGTTGGCTTTTCATACATATCCGCCAAAAACATCCTTAGGTTTAACATGGTCTTCACCTCCTAAATGTTAATGGAAAAATTATAGGATATTTAAATCCATATGAGATTTAGTGGTTTTTTATCAAGCCACTCCCATTCTACATTTATGAGATTCTCTGGCATGACCTCAATTCACAAAACATCTTGGTTCATTTGAATGCGGTAATATTCCATCCTTATTTTCCAAAATCCAAAGTCATTCCCAAAAAAATCAATATAAAACAAAACATCCTCTAAATCAATTTTTTTGATTCTTATAAACTACTACTAAATCAAAAAACTCTATGGTAATAGAATGTTACCAAAATCTTTTACCGAGTGTTTGCTATAAGGATATGAATCAATCAATGATACCACTTTCATTTAGAATCATGATCAATATTCAATCACTAAATTTTATATTATTGAAACATTGAAAAAGTGAAACCAAACAATATGACGGATCGAATCCTGTTATCAGTGTCCCACTTGATAGAATTTCTTTGCAACCAGTGTTGTCAAAGGCGTGCGGTGCAATAAGGTGTAAAGACTTTTGGGGGATGTGGCAGGAGGTGCGGCGTGAGGCGCAATTATGGTGAAACAAAGGGATGCACACATAATTAATTATATACGGTTTTCTATAATATTTTAAATTAAAAAAATCAAATTCAATAAAAAATACAAATTAAAACACATACAGATAATTTTTAACCAAAGTCATAATCAATTTGTGGTACAGCAAGTCTCTGTTGTCGGTGATATTTTTATAGACTCTTATGTTTTTTATTAATATATTAAATATTCTATTGAATTGAATTTATGACTGACACACACCACAGTTTTAGCCTCCTAATCCAATCTCCATCGTGATCTCTGTCGCAATCTATGCCTCGATCTTCACTGATCGTCCTCACCCACCTGGCACCCCGAATTTCATTGTGGGCCACCCACCACCCCGACTTTCGTCACCCCCGACCTCCTCCAACCCTGTTTGTACCCCCGATTCATGTCTGTACCCTAAATTTACATCCTACCCTGATTTCCACCGCCACCCACTATACTGTCACCCCCGATCTTTATTTCCCC
Source organism: Viscum album (assembly GCA_963277665.1). NCBI lineage: Eukaryota > Viridiplantae > Streptophyta > Magnoliopsida > Santalales > Viscaceae > Viscum > Viscum album. The sequence goes on from OY728163.1 coordinate 1,518,036,670, forward strand.
ACTCTACTGTACCTATAGGCAGTACCCATGATTTTTATCGCCCTCAATCCCAACCGCCACTAGGGTTCCTTACAATACCGCTTGCTTTTACCGCCACTAGGGTTCCTTACAATACCGCTTGCTTTTACCGCCACTGGTTTTGATGTGCGAGGCGCGTGCCTTTGGTACGCCTCTACTAGGTTTCCTCACCTCACCCATATTGAGGCGCACATGGTGCGCCTCGCCTTGCCTCGTGCCGAGGCGCGGTGAGGCGCGCGCCTTTGACAACACTGATTTGAACATACTCATCACACAAAGTAAATTAACTTGTACATAGACACCAAATGATAAAATGAATACAAAACATTAAGGAAAAATAAAAAATCAATGAAAAAGAACAGTTTTATTTTATGTAATTTGAAATATTAAGACCTATATCCATGGGTGAACAATGCTGCAATTTTCATTAAAATTGGAAAATGGAAATCTTAAAAGCATAGTCAATATTGAAAATAAGGTCTCTTTAGGGAGTCTTGATTGTTTTTTTGGTTTTTTCTTATGATAGCTAATTTTTCATTCATGAATCTATTAAATTTGGCCTACTTTTATTCATTACTCTATTTTCTGATGCTATCATTCTATAATCCATTTTAGTCTAATATGGAGCTATGGTGATATATTTTCCAATAATATATTTGGAATGTGTGTGGTTGGTTTTGGTATGTTCATGGGCTTTCACTTCCATTCCATTATATATTATCCTATTTATTATTCAGAGATATAAATTTTTTATTTTTTCAATGGTATGTCCACATGCAATTGGTCAGTCTTTATTTTAAATATATTTTGTGACATGAAAAATGCCTATAATATGATGTCTTGTGTAAATGTTACTACTTGTTATACAAATATTAATATGGATAAGAGTTGGATTGATCTTCCAAATCGTACGTCTAAAGAATATTTTGGTAGCATTATGCAGTTTATTGAGTTCACTAGATGATTTCATAGTGACTAAATTAGTTGTCCATGTAGAAAATGTGCTAACCGATATCAATTCACACGAGATACCATGAGAGAGAACCTATAATTGAATAGATTTCTGAAAAATTATAAGATTTGGACATGTCATGGGGACGAATATATTCATTGTCAAAATACAGATGCAGTTCAGAAGGAAGTTGATGCGAGGATGAATGATCCAATGCATCAAATTCTTACTGAAATGGTACGTGGGTCGGCTCCTGAAGGAATTGAAATTCAGAATGTTGAGACATGTGAGATAAATCTGCGCTCTGGTGAAGATCGTGATTCGAGGGGGTTTTATGAAATACATGATGATGCAAAAACATAATTATATTCTGGATGTACTTATTTCAAGAAATTTTCATTTATCATGGATTTGATGCATTTGAAGAATTTTAACCAGTTGTTAGACACATCGTTCGACATGTTGTTGGTGTTATTGAAAAAGGTACTTCCTATCGACGCTAAGATTCCTGAGTCATATTACCATGCTCATAAGTTGACATAGAACTTAGGTTTTACATATGAAACCATAGATGCATGTGTAAACAACTGAATGTTTTTCAGAAATGAAACTGTCCATTTGGATATTTGTATGGTTTGTGGCACTTCCAGGTGGAAAGATAATAGGGGAAATCAGACTCATCAAAGTCAGACTGCGAACCAGTGAAAACCAATTTCTCTAATGAAAATGTGTTACTTCCCCCTGAAGCCAAGGTTGTAATGATTTTTTATGTCATCTAAAATTTCTAATTTAATGATATGGCATGCGGAATGAAATCAGGAATGTGATATGCTAACCCACCTGACAGACTCTCGTGCATGGAAGGATTTCGATCAGAGACACCCCAATTTTTCCATAGATGGTTGTAATGTTCGATTTGGGTCGGCAGCAGATGGTTTAAATCTATTAAACTCTATGTTGTGTGCAACTCATAGCACATGGCTCGTGGTGTTGGTTCCTTATAATATTCCTCCATGGATTTTTATGAAAAAACAGTTTAAATTACATTCCACTCTTATTGATGGACCTAGATGTCTGGGGGATAATATTGATGTTTACCTTCAGCCATTGATTGATGAGTTGAATGAATTTTGGGGCGAGGGAGTGATGAATTATGACTGTGAAATGAATGAAATGTTCAAACTGCAGGCTTATTTATCTTGGACAATCAATGACTTCCCGACATATACAAATTTATCTGGTTGGAGTACGAAAGGGGAATTTTCTTTCCCTTGTTTCAATAAAATTGAAAAATTTGTATGGCTTAATCATTCCAAAAAATGGGCATACATGGGTCACAGAAATTTTCTCCCCCCTCAGCATAGGTTCAGAAAGGACAAAGTGTCATTTGATGGTTTTAGAGAGTTCAACCCAACACCAAAGATAATGACAAGAGTAGAAATATTATCGCAGATTGAGGAAGAAAATATCCGCATAGTATATGAATTTCCGGATTTGGTGGATCATCCATTAACTAATATTCGTGGTGTGGGTAGACAGTGCAATCACAATTGTAAAAACAAAATTATTCTTTACAATATCCCCTATTGGAAAACTAACATGCTAAGACATAATTTGGATTTCATGCACATTGAAAAAAAATGTTTGTGATAATATATTGTGGACCATTTTAGGTGTCAGTGGAAAATCAAAGGACTATGTTAATGCACGTCGTGATTTCGAAGAAATGTGTTTAAGGAAACCATTTCATTTATAGTTGGCTGAGGGAAACAAGGCATATATGCTAGCTTCAGAGTATACGATGACTAAAAAGGAGAAAGATACATTTCTTTCCATTTTAATGATGTTGAAGGTGCCTGATGGTTCCTCTTCTAATATATCAAAGTGTGTGAATCTGACTAGCATGACATTGCAAGGGTTGAAAATTCATGACAATCACATATTACATCAGTAGTTGATTCCAATCACAATTTTTGATTTTTTATCCCCCAATTTGTTTCAACCGTTGATTGAGATGAGTAATTTTTTTAGACAGATTTGTTTAAGAAATCAACAAATGAGTGATTTAAAAAGTTTGTAGGACAAAATTGTACTTATGCTTTATCACTTTGAGAAACTATTTGCCCATCCATTTTTTGATGTTATGGTTCACTTGAAAGTGCACCTAACTGATGAAGTAATGGATTCAGGTCCAGTGCAATTCAGATGGATGTATCCTATTGCGCGGTATCTGAATACATTGAAATGATTTGTATGCAACAGAGCTCGTCTGGAGGCATCAATTGCCAATGGTTATCTGATTTATGAGTGTAATAAATTTTTTTCAGAATATCTTATGGATGTTGAAACAAAATTAGATAATTCCTATTGGTTTCATGATGGTCCAATTGGAAAAGGAACCATATTTGATATGGACAACATCGAGTGGATACAAGTTCATCGATATCTTTTTTCTAGTACGCCATCTGTTGCACAATTAATGCAGTAAGTGTCTTATGAATTTTATTGTTTAACATTTACATGATTTGATTGCATAAGTTGATCATTTAAACATCACGTTATCATTTGCAGAAAACACATTAATGAGATAAAAGAAGTGATGTCTCGGGCGACTGATTCTCCAATTCAACAATCTCATTATATGTCATTTCATGATTGGTTCAAGGATTTTGTACGTATAAATTTATTTTCAATATGAGTGAAGTATAATACTAATTTATTTCTACAGATATCATTATTGAATTCTGTGAATTATGTTGGTTCATAACCTGAGGGAGTTAGGTGACCCCATTCTAGCTGAATAATTTAACCAACTAGCTGATGGTCTATCTATAACGGCTCATCGTTATAAATCTATAGATGAAAATGGCTTTTGATTTCGCATTAAATATGTTGGCGACAAATGAGTAACACAAAAAAGTGGCATCGGTTGTCCATTCATCGATTCTAGTTATTATTATGGTCAATTGACAAACATCATTGAAGTTGTATACACACGCTAGTTGAAATACATATTGTTAAAGTGTAATTGGGTTGATCCAGTGTGTGGGTGTAAATTCGATCAATATCAGTTTACATTAGTGAATTTTAACTATATGTTATACAAAAATGAACGAGTTGGTAATGAACCTTCCATTTTGACATCACAAGCAGAACAAGTATTCTTTGTTACTTTGCCTTTGAATCCTAGTAGGCATGTTGTTGCGAAAATGTCCCGATGAGGAGTGTTTTTATTTGAACAAGATGAACCAGTGACGTTTCCTCTAGGGGCCAACAACTTTATCAACATACCATAGTTCAATGTGAAGAAGATATTTATTGGGTTAGAGTGGTCGTTGAAGGAGAAACGGTAGATTTTCTTGTTTAATAAAAGTTATAATTGTTTTCCCCCTCTTCATTTTAAAATATATTTTTATAACCTTTTATGAGTTGTTTAAGATTTTTGTAATTTTTTATCTTTGATGCGTTCAATCAATATTAAAAAATAAATCAAGTTGTTTGGATAATTTTCAACTAAAAAACCCAACACTAATTTGGTTCATTAGTTAAAATGTTAGGATTTAAACTCAGAGTTCCATATATTTTCTTTTTCTTTATGTATGTGTCACATAAGACATAGAAAAATTATGAGATTCATGTATTTACATACACATAGTTTATGTTTGATGTATTTACATACACTCTAGTTGATTCAATTAAATAACTCTAATACATTTTATATAGTTTGGTGTTGTGTGTTCATGATGGTAAATTAGTATAAGGTCTCAAATTTTTATGACATTGTTACTCATTTCATATTTTATCCTCATGGAATATTGGATATGGGAATGTGGTGTCACTCTCAAATTATTACTATAACATGTGTGGACCTAGTGGTATATGTCATGATAGTTTTGTATGTAACATTTCTTGCATGATATCCTCTGAAGATTTACATTTATGGAAAATGAAATTACTCCCTAAAAAAGTGTTCATTCTTTCTATAGATATAGAGACATCCCTGTGTTGATTTACTAATGTTTTCTACGACTATAGGCATGTCTGGGGAACAAGCAGCAATTCCACATCATCCAGCAGATCCAGCTACATCTCAAGGTCGAGGTATATTTGAATGTAACTCAGTAGGATGGTTCATGTGTACTTGATGATGGAAAGGAAATGAAAAAATAAACAGTTGAGTAGGGGCCCCAAATATTAAAAAATAAATTCAAATATATGGTAGTTCAAAGACCCCACTGGAACAACAATGGTGATCCAAGGATGAGAAGCCTTAGTTGTTAGTAAATTGACAGGACCAACCCGCCTTAGTCTACAATTCATCGACAAACAACCATGTTTAGACTCTTAATTCCAAATATTTTATCATTTCACAACTCTAACTACTAAGACCATGCACACTGGCCCTGCATCAGAAGTAGTAGAAGAGGTAACTTCACATAACTCATCACTAAGATGAAAAAAAGAGTATCCACTGCTAGCCTCCTTATGAGAACTAATTTATAAACCATTTTCACTTCCAGAGCTTCTTGTAGTTTCCAAAAAGTGGCCAACAATTTTTTTGTTTCTTGGATTTTGTTGATTCCTCCCTGGATCTATAGACACACGATTCAGGCCCTAATTATAGAGTATAAGTGGGGTGAATCTATTGACATTAGGGTCAAGTGATGTGATGACCGTTCTAAATTATCAGGAATTTTTTTTATACAATCCTTATTCGTCTCTTTCTAGTACCCTTGTAAATGGTGTATATGGTGATAATACATGAGGATGGAACCTCATCTCCTTATGGGAAGGTATTAAGGTTTCTAGAACTGATGGAATCATAATTTTTGAAGGGTATTCATGAAATTGATTTGGTAATAATTAAATTTCATCCAAAAATATGTACCCTAAATCAAAGAATAGTACACCTCAAAGAAAGAATATAATGGTCTCTTTTCAGATTTGATTTTTGTTCACATGATCAGTCATAGGCTACCAAATTGATGTTCCAACCATAAATATCAATCCTGGGATGGTGAAGTCATATTTTGATGGATAGATTTGATCATTCCTAAATAGCCAATTGGTAATTCTATTATCCATTATTTTGGGTCTTCTCATGGTTGAGTCTGGTTCATGTGAGAATTTTTCAATAGAGGAATTTAATCAAGGAAATGTGATTGCACTAAGGAAACCCCTCATTTATGAAATTTAGAAGAAGAGGTTGATGATCCAGCTTCCAACCCCTCAAAATACTAGTTTCACCACCATGAAACAACCAACTGAACCATATTACCAAGTGTATATCCCCACATAAGATTCATATAACATGTCTTGGAGGGAGTGGGATAGATGGAGTGATTTGACCAAAAACTAATCCTAACTACGGAGAGGATGTTGGTCAAGGTACGACACACTGATAGAATCATACAAATCCTTGCATTCACTTTCTTTTAATTCAAACAAATATGGAATATTATAATAGGATCAATTTCATAATTGTTAGCCCAAAAGCAATCTGTGAATCATATTATTACCTCAAACTTTCACAGAGTCATGCCAGGGTATCAGACCTAGTTCAGGACGCCACGTCCTCGATGAAAGAAGAATTAGAAACTGTCACACTGTCTACAAGCCTAAACTCACAAAGCTCTTTCAAGGAGCATGCATCAGTGAGAACAAGTGAGTGGCCTCCACCAGCCACCAGTTTGCACACTTCCCCAACACAACTACAGCATACTACTTCCATTAAAACACGAATTTCTCACTACAATAGAATAAAATGAAATTAAAATAGTAATAATGGAATATTAAAACATTCAATATAATTTTTCAGTTCATTTTTATTTTCATCAAATCCATATAGGAGTTTGAGGATCTGTCTGACTTATTTAAAACTATTTATAACATTTTTCACTTATGAGAAACAGTTAAAAATAGCAGTATTTGCTCTTTTTATTACACTTAAAACTCCAGAAGCCGAACTAGAACCCAAACATGAATAAAAAATTCAATACACGTTCGAAGCCTGAACTCGTTTATTAATAGTTTTATTATTTTATTATTTATTTTTATAATGTTCTTTTAGGATGAGACCCATTTTAAACCAGAACACAAACCACTAAAATAAGCAATAGAAAAGCACTTTTCAGTATCCTGGAAACAATTTCTCTGTTTGACAGCACTCACTGAAAACAGATTATAGCTTCTTACTTGAGTATTTTTGTAGTAGTGTTTATATAATTCTTATAAAAAAAGTGTTTTTCTGCCACTCAATTAAGTGATTTTCTTCTGGAAAATAAACAAGTGTCTTTTTACAAATGGAACAACCAACACTTATTTTTTCAAATTTTATAATGAATAAGTGTTTTTCTACCACTCAGCATCTCAACATTGCACAACAAAACCACCACCACAACAACCATCCTTCCACACCCCTCCTGCATAACCTGCTAGAAGCCACCGACCAACAAGTATCTCTATAAAGAACTCCCAAAACCATCAGTAGGACAACATAACCAAACCCCCTACAACACCAATCCTGCCACACCATGCCTACAGAACCTGCTGACAGCCTGAACTCCAACAAGAATCCAGAACCATCCAAGCTCCCAACCTAGCCAAAACAACCAGCAACAACCCCAACCAGCAGTAAGAAATGAGCCCAATCTTCATCATACCATCAACCTGTAACCAAGCCACCCCATCCGCAGCCTCCAGCATATAGTGCCCATCAAAACCATTATGATCCACCCAACCACCAGGACCCCTCCCAACCACAGCTTGCTCCAACCCATCTTGAATCAAAGGACCAAGGGAAATTCCAGCTCTTAACCATCTTCTGATTATCCATAATTTTAGGGAACTTATTTTAATAATGGAGTATATCCCATTATTTTTCAAACAACCCTTTACCAGCAACATTTCTTTGTATCTCATACTTCCATCAATTTCCACTTTCAAATGAAAAAACCATTTTTACATATCCCTTTTACCTTTTATTACTTCTTCCATTTACAATTTATTATTGAGTTTTATGGAATTCATTTACTATTCTATGGTGACTCCAACTAATATTTATCTATAGAAGGATCTGCCTATTCATGAAATTATTCTTCCCCTACATTTATTATAAGTGGAAAGATCATATAATCCTAATCATAGTTGACTTATTTCATATAATTATCCTATAGTGATATCGAAAGATATCATAACCATATGTGATGAGGAAGAAATACTTGGATTTCTCCTACAACTTATCTCTTTATTTACGATTAATACGAACTTTTTTGATACTTCCAAATACTTTGATATGGTTCACCACTGGTCTCTTATAGGACCAAAGTTCACATGGATGTTCATTTCCCATATATATATATATATGAACATATATCTAATTATGTATAAAATTGTTTTCAACAGGATCAGACTCAACCGCTTAATCCTCTCGCAAGAGAGGCCCTGGTCATGGCATTTCATCATGGAATTCTGACACGACCATAGATGTTTCATTTGATGAGAGATATCATCCTGTGGGGCTGACTGCCCCTGCATTTATTCGCTAGCTGGGTCATATCATACGCGACCCACATCGATTTCCATTGACCACACGTGACATGGCTTCTTTCACTCAGGATACATTAGGCCAACTTTGGAGGAATGTTCAGGTAATAACATCATTTTTGTTTCTTCCCTATGTTTTAAAAATACTAACAAGTGTAATTTTTTTCTTAAATACAATAACCTAAAAGTGTGCCCTAATGAGTTTCGGCCAGTGTGTATGAGAAAATGTCGTAATCTATGGAAAGATCATAAAGTAAAAGTCAAGAGGGAGCGATGGGGGCCAAATGTGGGTGCCCTAGACATTTTGGAAAAAGTCCCACGAGGTTTTCTCCCATCTTAGTGGTGTGACTTAGCTACATATTGGTCTACTAAGGCCACATCGGTTAGTATATTTATTATGGTATATATATTTTCAAGAATGTGTGAGATTTTTTTGTTTGAAATTTAAATTAATTGAATGCAGGAGGTGTCAGCACGCCATTCTGATAATCGAGCATTGCAGCGACCACATCACATGCTTGGGATTCGACACGTGTCTTAGATCTGACATGATGTATTTGTTATTCAATTTTTTATTTCTTATTTAATATGGTTTTATATTAAATTTTTATATTTTTTTGGTATACAGTTAAGGGATAAAGGTGCAACGACTGAGAAAATGTCGGTGTGGATGAGGAATCATGATCGAAATGATCCAAAGGATGCCGCTCTTATAGTAAGTTATCATACTCATAACCAATAACTTTATGTCCCCTATAAAATATTCATCTATTAAACCATTCACATGATAACCATCCCCAAAATTTAATGTTTTATCCCCCAAACCCTTTATGTATTATAAGATCCATTTTACATCTTCTCAATGTTTTCATTTAGGATTTGACGTGAAACTGCCAAATATTACACAGGCTCAATTTGAAGCTGAGTTAGAATAGTTGCCAGAGGACCAGTGACAGCTTCCCATGTGAAGGGATGAGATATTCCATCGCATTATTGGACGTGATGGGCATGGATATAGTTTGACCTATGGAACGGGAATTCCTCATTCTGTTGTATCACGTGCTGATGTTGTCGGTCCTGTTGTTACTGGGCATACACATCAGCTATTAGATATCGAGCCACGGTTGCACTCTTCCAAGGAGATAAATGAACAACAGATCGCTGATGTTAGAACACTATGAGAATATGTACGTCCGGGTGATGGTGAAGGGGATCATACGACACAGGTTTATACTGAACTTATTTATTTACATTATATTATTTTCGTTATTAAAATATTTATAATTTTTTTTATATAGGCCCCTGGCACACCGGATGGAGTTAGCAACCATGGCCACGCATGGCGCATCATATTCACGAGGTGTGTTTCTATTATATTTATTATTGAATTAATGTTACATATTGATTTAGAGTTTAAATGTAGAATTGTTTGAAGGTGATAGTAGGATAGAATCTGAAATGATGTGGTAGTTTATTTATATTCCACTGTATTTTTTATACATGTGAGCGGAGGTGCGAGGGGGGGTGGCAGTGTCACAAAAGTTTTGTTTGGGCACAGTGGGGAAAAAATGTGGCAGAGAGGAAAAAACACAGCTAGGAAGGGTCGAGTTACACCTCCTCTAATACCATGATGAACCATACACTCTACCTCATTGAGAGGAGGAGACCTTTATTTATAGATAGAGGAAATGGAATACAAGACAGAGTAACCAAATGTGATATTCCAAAATACAAATAACTGGATCTAACAAAATCCATGAATGAAAATGTGCTGTGTATGCTAACTTCCCATACTCGTTAGAGTTACTGCATAACTTTCTATTAATTTTTAAAAACAATATGAACGTCTTAGGAAAATTGGTCCCTTGGTTTCAGTTTCTTTCAATTGTTCTATATGATTATAGTGTAGTCATGGTTGGCTCTCAGGGCCATGGTTGGCTCTCAAGGCCATGGTTGCACACTCACTGTTTCAATTTCTCATTAATTTTAGGCATTCAAATAGGAAGAGTGGAACATTTTTCTCCTCAAACATTGTTAATTATTATCTGAGATTGATTTTTGGTATTTTTTATGGGTGTCCATGGGTTGGGTTGGGTCGGGTTGGGGGCCTTTCTGGACCCGAACCAATCAAAAATGGTGAGGTGGTGTTGGGTTGGGTCGCATGCTTTGTGAGCATCTGACCTGACCCAACCCAACCCGTTGGGGTCGGGTTACTCGACGCATGAAAAAAGGACCCAACCCAAACCAACCTGTTAGGGCTCAAGTCAGTTCTGGTCTGGTTATATGTGTAAAACCTGGCCCGACCTAACCCAACCCGATGAACCCGTACTCGGACCCGTGACCCAGCCCGAATCCATGCTCCACCAGTCTAGTAACCCCCACCCCCATCACCACCTGCAGCAGCCTCCCCTCCCCTTATCCCCTTGCCTATACTAGCCTCCACTCCCCCTGCAGCAACCTTCCTACCGTCCCCCCATCCCCCTCCATCCCCCCAACCCTCCCCCCAAGCCCCCTACAACAGCCTGTCCCCCATGGTGTTACATACCCCCCACACTCCCCCCACCTACAGCAGCCTCCCCCTATCTGCAGCAGCCTCCCCTCCCCCCTGCAGCAACCTCCTCGCCGTGCCCCCCATCCTCCAACCCCTACAACAGCCCCTCCCCCATAGTGTGACCAATCTCATGCCCCACATCCTAAAATGTGCCAACATTAAACTATTTATAACCATCAGAGAACTAGAACTATTCATCCTCCCAAAAAATATCAAATAACAAAATATAACATATCATTGTTCCATAAAACTACTACCATAATTTTAGAGATCTCCAATACATGGAGGACCTAGTAGATTCTGCTAGATGAATAAAAATCAGTTTTAAACCCCAAAATCAATCCCTCATTATAGCATGGAATACTCAAGAATTTATCACCATTCCAATATAATGCTACTCTAATATAACATAATCTAGTAACCCATATTAACCCTGAATAATATCAAACCTGTGAGTCTTTTAGTAGATCAAGGAGGTATACCCAAGAATAATATAAAATGGAAGGAAAAAATAAACTGGTGATGGAAAGTTCAAAACCCACCAGTAGAGAAAAATAGTTCGATAAGAAGATATGAACACCTCAAGACTAAAAAATGATGAAAGTAGAAAAAATATGGAAAATGCATTGTGATACCCCACCCCCTATAGCAAGCCCCCTAACCTCCCCTCCTCCAACCCCCTGCCTACAATAGCCCCCCTCCCCTCCCCTCCCCCCATCCCCTCACATGCAGCAATATCAGCACCCCCCTGTAGTAGCCTCCCCCCTCCCCTCAACCCCCTGCAGTGTCTCTATCCACCCCCTGCAACAAGACCCCAGCCTATGGAATCCCCTTCCCCTACCCTCACCTAGTTGAATTTTAGTAACTTATTTACACATGATTTTGAATGCTTCACTATTTGAATTACAAACAAGGAAACTGTAGTTCCCTAGAATTCTAAATCATGATCTTTTTATTAGATGATTTAGGAGAATGTTTCCTTAGAAGTACATAAGAATCATGGTTATTGAAATGTTTAAAATTTTGCTGGGGTATGTGAGGATGACATTCATTGTTTTTGTTTTGTAAATTTTCTTGTCTTTTTCTTAGAATATATTTTTCATTACAGGATGATAAACTTTTGTGGAAAATAATCTACACACATGATGCATCAGTATCTTTACTGTTTTACATTCGTCGATTTTCTGGTCATCAGTTTCTCATAATTTTGTGCTTCATAAAATGGAATATATTGTTACCACATATCTCCATTTCCTTGATGATAGGTGGTTGGATGGTTATTCCTGCAATCCAATTAGTAGAGTTGGAAAATTTGATATTGTTTAGGAGAAATGGTTCTAGAATGTGTTTTGGTTATATATATTTCTTTCCAGTGTTAATAATATATAATGATAATCTATGAGAGTTGATGATCACATCTCTGAATGACCCATTAAAACTATTTTTCTCTATTTCTTAAACTTTTGGTGGTATATTAAAACATGGGTAGGGGGATTGCAACCACTACACCAATTAATATCCACCTAATAATAATTGTGAGTAGTCCTTTTAAATACATTTATGCATGTTTGTGTTATTTCATTACCTATCATTCATTATCATCTTATCACCATCATGACCAAATCACACTAATCAATTTGAATTTTATTTTTTAATCTTTCTTATCTTCTTATAGGTTTTTTGAAATAGAATATTGGAATGAATTGGAGCTTTTTGGATCAATGGACATGTGAGACCTGCATATTTTTCCTATTGTTCTGAGCTATATGCTATTTTTGGTGAGGCCTATCCAGCTATTTGGTGTTTTTTATCTTTTCCAGTTGTTCTGGAGCTTTTTGTTATTTGCTATTTGTTATTTGTTATGTGGTTTTGTTCTGGAGATGTTTATAATTTCCTGTTTTTCATTTTCTCTTTGTTTTTTTGAAGCTGTGCAGTTCTGGAAGCAAAACTGCATATTTTTTATAAAAAATCTCATGTTAGTGACCACCTTAGGAGGCTACTAATGCCTGCCTCAAATGCTTCAGTGCCCATTGGAGCCTTCCCGCAAAAATAAAAAAAATAAAAAATTGTGTAGCGACTGCCAGAGGTAGTCACTAAAAGGTGAGGTAGATTACCTATAGAGACCCCCATTGGCGGTCGCTAAAAGGAGGGGTAGATTGCCTATAATTACTGCCATTGGTGGTCTCTAAAGATCTTCATTGACGGGCCAATAGCGACCGCCATTAGCAGTCTCAAAGCGGTCTGTAAAGACCTTTAGCAACCGTCAATGACGGTCACTGAAGGGCCAATTTCTAGTAGTGAACACTTTATATGGTGTCATCTAAATACATGAATGGAAGCTATTGTTATATGAAAATTATACTCGAGGTAAATATTGATCCCACATACCTTGAAATTCATGTGAGAAAGATCTAAACATGTCATCTAATGTTTGAATAGTCCATTCTGATTGTCCATCAGTTTTAGTGTGGTAGGCAGTGCTCAAAAGAAGTTCACTATCCAAGTCCTTTTGAAGACTTTTCCAGAATCTTGATGTAAAATTTGGATCTAAATCAGATTCAATTGATAAAATTACTTCATGAAGTCTTACAAATTCATTAATATATAGTCTTTCTAAACGTTCATGTGGTAAATCATCTCTTATAGAATGAAAATGTGCTGATTTGGTAAGACGGTCAACAATGACCCATATTGCATCATTCTATCTAGGAGTCTTTGTTATCCCCATGATAAAGTCCATTTTAATATCATCCCATTTACACTCAGGTATGGGAAGAGGTTTTATGACTCCTCTATGACATTTTCTTCCAGCCTTCACCTATTGAAAAACCATACATCTTGACACATAATCAACAATCTCCCTCTTAAGGTTGTCCCACAAAAAATGTTCCTTCAAATCTCAGTACATGTTAGTGATGCCAGGGTGTATAGAGAAATTGGAGCAATGAGAATCATCCAACAATTCCCTTTTTAGACCAGGTATGTCAGGAACACAAAGTCTCCTCCCAAATTTCAAAATTCCATCTTCATATACGAAGTCAATCAGTTTCCCATCATTTACAACTTTATTTTTCTTTTTAAACTCCTCCTCATCAGTCTAAAAACAGTATATTCTTTCTAGTATATATGGTTTGGATACCATTTGAAAACTTATTGATGTTTCAACTTCCATGATTATTCCCATATTCATCTTTACTAGATCCATGAACATAATATCAATTTGAACTCTCATCTTGTTCAAAAAATCATTACCCTTTTTGCTCAAAGCATATTCCACCTTATTTTCCTTCCCCAAGTGGTAGTGTATAGTGAAATCATAATACTTGAAAAGTTCAAGCCATCTTCTTTTCCTCGTGTTGAATTATTTCTGTGAGAAAATATACTTCAAACTCTTTTGATCGGTATATAACTCATATTTTTCACCATAGAGATAGTGTTTCTATATCATCAAAGAAAATATTATAGCTTCTAACTTAATATCATGAGTGGGATAGTTTTTTTCATGAATTTTTTTCTATCTGGATGCATAAGAAATAACTCTATCATTATGCATAATGACACAACCAAGTCCTTTCTTTGAAGCATCACTATAAATAACAATCCCATAATTCCCCAATGATAGAGTCAAGATAAGAGCCTTTAATAATCTTCTATTCAGTTCTTAAAAAAATTCTTCACACTCTTTTTTCCAAAAAAAATTTAACCCCTTTACATGTGATCTTGGTTAATGGTTAGCCAATCAGGCAAAGTTTTAGAAAATATGCCGATAATAAATTGTTAAACCTATAAAACTGTGTACATCAATTATAATCATCGGTGCTGTCCATTCTTTTATTTCTCTTTTCTTGGAAGGATCAACATATATTTTATCCTTAGAGACAATATGGACACAAAAATAAATCCCCTAAAGCTAGAATTCACACTTACTAAACTTCCCAAATAATTAATTTCTTTTATGATTATTTAGAATAGTGCGCAAGTGATTTTCATGATCTTCATAAATTTTTGAGTAAACAAAGATATCATCAATAAATACCACTATAAAGTTATCAGGATATTTCTTAAAAAATCTATTCATTAGATCCATGAAGACAGAGGGTACATTAGTCAGTCCAAAAGGCATTACCGTAAACTCGTAATGCCCATACTTGGTACGAAATGCTATCTTTAAAATGTCTTCCTTATTCACACACAACTGAGAATATCCAGATCGAAGGTCAATCTTTGAAAAATATTGATCTCCATGAAGTTGATATAATAAATCATCAATGAAAGGAAGGGATATTTGTTCTTTAGTGTTATAGCATTGATCTCCCTGTAGTTAATGCACAACCTCATAGATCCATCTTTTTTCTTAACAAAAAGAAAATGGTCTTCCCATGGAGAAACACTAGGGTGAATAAATACTTTATTACTCAATTAATCTCTTTGTTTATTTAGTTACACTAATTCAGCAGTGTCCATTCTATAAGGGGTCTTCGATATGGGCCTTGAACCAGGAATTACATCAATGGAAAACTCAATTTCTCGTTCTAGAGGATGTTTAGGTAAATCCTCTGGAAACACATCGACATATTATTGAACAATAGGTACATCCTCTATTTGAACATTCCTTTACTCACCGATAGTTATTTCACTCTCTTCCTCCCCAATAATATAATTTAGTCGTGCTAATGGGGGTAAATCTAGATGATAATTAGATGGAGACGTTTCTACCCTAAATATAAGGTACTCTTTATCATCATCAATAATTGTAACCTCCTTCTTCTTACAATAAATTTTCTAATCATTTTCTAAAATCCAATCCATACCTGGGATTATATCATATTAAATCATGGTTATGAAAATGAAATCAGTAGATAAAGCACGTTTATATACTATAATGGGAATTGATTCACAAAAAATTGTTGCAATGATACTTCCCTTAGGAGATTCGACTGACAACTCAATTGTCAAATCAAATTGGAAATATCTAATTTTCTTAGAAAACACAGAAGATATGAAACAATGCGATGATCCAAAATCAGATAAAGCATTGGCTTAATATGAGGAAACCATTAAATTTCATGCCACTATATCATTCAGAGCTTCAACCTCAGCAGTAGTGACCGTATAAGCTTATCCTTTCTTCCTTGTCCTTTTCTTAGGTAATTTTCCTTGCTGCTTAGAAAATTCATTTTCATAATTCCCCATTCCTCTACATTTGTAGAATTCAACATTGACAGCCTCTTTCAATCACTTGCAATCACGTGCTTAGTGGTTTTTTATCCACAATTGTAACAAACTCCCATTCAATGCATGCATGTACTAGGGTGTTTATTCCCACATTTACTGCAGGATGGAAATTAAAATTTTCCCTTATTCCTCTTATTTCCATTTCCAAAGTGTTCAGAGGATCTCTTATTCTCTATATTTACATTAATGTCATAATACTTAGAGAATTCATTTTCTATCTTGATAGCACAAGAGACAATATCTTTGTATGACGAGAAGGATTGTGAGACTAATGATCAGGGACAAAATGGTTTTAACCCATCAAATAATCGATCAATATTATTCCTTGGATTATGTATATAATATGGTTCTTGCATTGATAACCTTGTAATGTTAGCCTCATACTTTATGACATTCTCATCTTCCTTTTTCCTCAATCTCAGAAATTGTCATTCCATATCAACTCGATGTTCATGAGAAAAGTATTTTTCCAACAAAATCTTTTCAAACTCCCTTAGTTATATATTTAAATTTCTTTTATCCTCCTTTTTGTTTTGAATTAATGACCACCATTAATCTGTATCTCCTGTGAGGTGAAAAATTACCATGAAAACTTTTTCCCTTTTGCTACTCCCCAAAGCATGAAATGTTTTCTCTAAGGAACTTATCCATTGCTCAGATATAAATGTATTTTTAGTCCCATTGAATGTCGGTGGTTGTTACCTCATGAAGAATTCAAACATTGATCCTCTATATTATGGATTAGGGTTCTCTATATGGGTAAGGTTATTATTCATAACATGACTGATTTATCCCAATATGGTTATAAGTTGTTCATCACCGGTTTCATCACTATCTCCACTATAATTATCTTTAGTATGAGGAATATCCCTAAATGGATTATGTCTGTTGATACGGTTTCCATCCCTTCAACTAGGTTCTATTTTTAAACAATGGAATACACTAGATTAGTTTAAGAATCACAATACATAATATCAAAATAGTAAAATGCCTAACATAAATTGAACAGTTTATGAATATAACCAATAATCATAAAAAAAGTGTTTTCTTTGAGGAAGTATTTACTCATAAATCCTTCATAATGGTTTGTAAAGAAAATATGAATTATTATAATCATATCCTCTATGAGTGTCATAACCAAGAGTGCATCAATGCCCAATGTCGTGTACCAGGATACCCCAGGTCAATCTCGAAACACATTGTCGACGTTTTCACTCCTGGGAACATCAATGCCAAAGCCTACTCTACCCGATCGTATCTAGAAAAGGATGTATTTCTTATAAAATACACAAAATCTCTACATTACCAAAATTTTAGGAAGTTCTTCTATACTAATCCTCAATGTCTATCTTAGGGTAATGTTCTCTAATCATAGTTTTTCTAAATCTAGATTCTAAGGTTTGTACTAAACTTTCTCTGATACCAACTGTAATGCCCTGACCCTAGTCCCTAAGAGTCGGTGCATTATAACATAACATTGGATTGATCACAAGAGATCAAGTCTCGAAAGACTGATTACTTTAGTATCCTTGGAAGTAATAGATACATACACAAGTTTTACATTACGTTATGAAATGGAGAAACAACAACATTGTTTCCCCTTTGAACACACTCATATCCCTTAGAATATTCCTGTAGATTAATTTTAATATACTTCATGATATAATGTGAAAAAGAAAATATAAGAAAGGGGTGATCTCACAGGCTTATTAAGGAAAACAATATAGCAGAAACTATCATAAAAAAAAGAATAAACATTTAAGGTAATGTATAAGACAAAATAAAAATTCTTTTAAACAAAAAATTCATCATAAAAATAGAAAAGATAAGTCAAATAATGCAATTTACTTATTCACATGTATATTATACATGTTGAATAATCACATGTAATATCTATAGCTAATTTCATAATGATAGAATGCATAATGTCACACATCATAAGAACATAGTCAAGGACTCGTGCCAAGACTACAAATAAGATTTTGTCAAGGACTTGTTCCAAGACACTAGTTTGTCTCATTAGACATACCAATGCATCTAGGAGCTATATCGATCTCCACCTGTCACTTACTAAGTTCAATTCATTCCTCATATGAAAAGGATGAAACATAACATAAACATTGATATTAAAACTAGCATACAAAATGTTAATACTTTAACCATAAACCATGAATGGTATAAAAATAACACATCATAGTCAAACATATCACAGAACCTTCAATACAATATGGAATATTTTATCATAATAAATCAGCTTCAAAAAGTGTAAAATACATCAAAGGATGTTGACATAGATGAAATAAAAACTATTTGATAGAAATATCTCTTTCTATTTTGAAATCATGTTAAAGTCACATAATTAAAAAAGAAAACATTTATTTTGAAATGTTCTTATAATATTTTAATGGAAGCTTCAAAGATGTTATAATAATGGAAAATAGTCGCACCAGCAATATATGATAAAAAAATATTATTACCTTAATTTGTTGAAAAGGTCATAATGTACCTTGTTTGGAAAACGACTGAAATATTATTTTCAAAACCTCCTATAAAAATTAAAAAAGGGTATAATTTACTTTAACCCATATTATAGGAAATATAAAAAATGTTTTGAAATAAATTTTTAAGAAACATAGATGTGGATGATAAAGAGGTCCCGGTATGTACTCGTGTATAAACCACATCAAATAATAAAGAGATTGTAAATTAAACCCTTACCTTGTAATTTTACTTAGTAAATGGTATATTAAACTAATTTATAATAGTTAAATCATTGTTATTAAATTATACTAGAACCATATACATAAATATTATATTATATATCATCTTACAATATTGTTTTGTTAATAATGTTTAGTAGTGTCATTGTTTCCGGTGTTACCGATTCATTTTCTATTATAAGTTTTGTTATAAAAGTCATGTTTTTAATGGATAAGATGTATTTGATTAAATAAAAAATTATATTATGTTCTTAAACATTATTTTTAATAATAAAATAAAAATTATTCTTTAATGGTTACGATGGTGAATGAATCTCATCATGTTCGTGGAGATGGTAATCCGTACGTACGCATGAGCGACAATACCATTTTATTGATGGTGAAATCGTATGTAATTGGATGGTATATCATATATACATAATCCTTAACATGTTATAATTTTTATTTACATCTATTATACTCATTATTATACCCATCCAAATAATTAAGTGTTGAATAACAAACTACACCACGACGTGGAGATAATAAGCCGTACGTACGCACGTATGGAGACTTTGTCATTCATAGGATAGATAGAATAATGGATATGGTTGTACCATATTTATAATAAAATAATATTATGTAGAATGCACTGGAGTTATTATTCTGGTATGGAAACAATAAAGAAAGTGGAACTGTAAGAAGAAAAGAACTTTGAAAGAGGTTGTAAAATTATTTAATATTCTTCGGGTGCTTCCTTTTGATTTGATAAAAAAGAGTCCTTAGGTTGGATTTATGATCACATTAAGGCCTCTAGGTTGAAGTGAGGCTAGATGGGAGGATATTTGAGCTGGGTTTGGACGATCCAAATGGTTTTGGAGTTGTGAGTTTGAGAGAAGGGGAAGTACCCTTTTATAAGAGAGGTGAGGGTCACTTTAGGTAAAGCTTGAAATATTAATTTATTAGACAATCATATTCAGTTTATAATGGATCCAAAAAGATTTATTTTGAGGATAAGGTGGTTTTGGTTTGAAAACCTTTCAACCAATAGGTTTTATACAGGTTTAGGTCACCATATTAACCTTATCTTTTAGATTTAACTCTTAGTTAAATAGTTTAACTTTTACCATGTATTATTGTATTATTATATTAAATGGTTAATAAAATTAATATAAAAATCCAAGAGAACCCCTAGTAGTTAATTAATGTAATATATATCATTATATAATTACTTTTTCCTAACCTTATATTTTTATGACTAATAAATAATTTAATAAAATAGTATTTGCTTTAGAAACCTATTTATGTCAATTTTGACACTATTTGGTATTTGGTTTTTGTTAAAGTTAAAAAAACTTTATCACTTTGAAAAAAAAATTATTTAATCAAACCCAAAATGTTATGTTAACCTATAGAATTATTTTAATGAATCAAAAGTATCAATTTACATTTGTTTGGATATTCATAATATTAATTATTTTAATATTTCATTAATAAGGTAATTACTACAACAACAATGTGTCATGAAAAATTAATTATTTATTGTATAAAAAATATAAATAAAATTCCATTATGTAATAAATTTATTTATATTTCTATGAAATATTTATAGTCTAATTTATCTTATGTATAAACATATATTAAAGATGTTTTAGTTATTAAAATTTGAATTTAACACTTTTAAATATTCTTTAAATAATAATAAATGTCATAATCCAATACAAGTGGATTAAAGAAGATCATATTTTATTCCTAAGGTTTATTTTGGTTGAAATACACTTATCCAATATAATTAGGTCATGTGTTAGGGTAATTATAATATCATATTTACCTTTAATTACCCTATTCACTTTTAACCATGGTAAATAAAATTCCAAAATTTCTATTCACCAAAAATTATTTACATCATATTGAACCAAATTTTAATTACATATATGAATCATGTATCTCATATTTTTGAAATTAGACTCATAGAAGTGGTAAAATTTTGTTTTAGGAAAAATCTCTGACGTGCCTAGATGGTGGGTAATGGATGTTAAAAAGTTCAATAAAATTTTATAAATCTAATCTTATTATAAAAAGCCTCCAATAAATTACATTGAACCCATATAGTTATTATGTATCTATTTTTAATTAAAATAAATTTAAATAAAATAAATAATTATTTAAATAAAAATCCAGTTTAAACAATAACACAATGTTTTTCACTATTCATCAAAAATTGAAATTTTTCAGAAAAATAATAAAATTCACACTAATCCATTTTTGATATTCCAAATCCAAAAATGAAGCCTATTTTGAAAAATAAAATTTATAAAATTTCAAAAATTTGGTATTACTATTCATAACAGCTAGTTTGATTGGTCATGGTGTGATAGAACTCGAAATTACGTACAAGACAAGCTATTGCATTATTCAAATAGAAACATATCGTGGAAGTGTGGGGTGTTAAATATAATCTATTTTATCTCAAAACACATCCATTCAATGTGAATATGTGTCTCATTTATGAACTCATGTCATCTTGATCAATTTAAAAACTATCATATGAATATCCTCTGGTGACTAGTTCCGTATCTCCTCTATAAACCAGGAAAATATCCATAGTATGCCTCAAATAATTAAGGATTGTCGTGAATTCCATATAATTGAGGTCACCTGGATCAACTTGATATCTTACTACCACACTTAATTCATATGTGAAGTCTATCATAGTACATATAATAACATACATGATTGACCAAATACCTGATGTGTATGGAAACCTTGTCATTATGTTTCTTTCCTTATGTGTCTGAGGACACATTTCCTAGAAATAATAATTCCATGTGACGTTGGTAACAATACACTCTTGGATTGTTCCATACTAAATTTCATTAGTATCTTTTCAATGTATGTACTTTGACATAGTCTAATAAACCTCTTGGATTTTTCATGATAGATCTTGATCCCAAGAGTATATATTGCCTTGCCCAAGTCCTTTATATAGAGTCATTTTTTCAACAATGTCTTAACAGACTATAAGACTAGTATTTAATTTTCAATGAGTAATATGTCATCAACATATACTATTAAGAAAATTACTACACTGCTATTAAACTATTTATAGACACATGGATCACATTAGTTCTATATGAAACCAAATTCCTTCGTGGCCTCATCAAAATTAATGTTCCATGACATGGATGCTTTCTTTAATCCATAAATGAATCTTTGCAACTTACAAGCCATTTTGGCACCCTTTGGAGTCAAAAACCCTTCGAGATGTGTCAAGTAGACATCTTCTTGAAGGTCCCCATTAAGGAAGGTTGTTTTGACATACATTTTACAAATCTCATGATCACGAGAAGCCTGAATGGAAAGTATGATTTTGATGGATTTAATCATTGAAACTGGTGAAAAGTTTTCATCATATTCAATTTCTTGATGCTATTTAAGACCTTTTGCAACTAGTAATGGCTTATAGGTACTTACTTGTCCTTCTATGTCTAGTTTCTTCATGAATATCCATTTTCATCCAATAGGTTTTAAATCTACTAGAGGATCTATCAAAATCAAGACATTGATTTGATTGATGGAATCCATTTTACAATTCATTGATTATTTCTGCTTGGAAACATCTATGCCACTTACTAATTCGTTGTAGGTTAAAGGATCATTATTATAAAAAAATAACGAGTCACTATCCTTAATGGCTAAAAAACCATACCATTCTGGTTCTCTAACCTCTCTAGTACTCCTACATAGTAATTATATCTCTAGAACAAATACTTCTTCCATGGGGATTTCTGGAATTTTATCCTGTGCCAACTCGAGTCTATCTTGATCCCGGACATCATCGAAGTATATCTTTCTCTCACTATCTCCTTTAATGATAATATCCTCCTCAATAAGGGTCGTATTTATTTCAACCAAAACATTTTCATTTGAAGTATTTTATAGGTTGTATTCCTTTGTTTATTTTTGATATCTTATAAAGATTCAATTTGGGCCTCAAGGTGCATGTTTGTTACTTAAAGGGGAATTAAAATATTCTTCACAACCCGACACATGTAAGTAAGACAACATAGGTTTCTTTCCATTCTATAATTGTTATAATATACCATCCATTTATTTTTTTTGGAACATGTTTTAATACGTATGTTTTTGTTTTTATTGGGTATTCCCAAAAGGATAATGGAAGACTCTCATGACACATCATTTATCTAACCATGTGGTTCCTATTTTCTATTACACCATTCCATTGAGGAATATAAGGAGTGTTGGACTCACCTATTTTGATAATCCCAAATCATGTTTAAGTGTTCATCATGATATATTAAGATAGTTACTAATCTTTTTAATCTACATTTATAATTATCCTATCCTGAACAATGTATACTCTTAAGTCTCCTGAATTTTCTACATCAGCTTACAGTTTATACTTATCTAAATATAAGTTCACCGTTAATGGCTACCAGTAAGATCCTTCTATTCATAGCCATCTTTATAGATCACTATCACTCTATGTACTAATTCTAGAAGATCACTGTTGAAGATTTACAGTCACTATTGGAAGCTACCGGTACAAGGTTACTGTCACAAGTCTACCGATGATCTGCTTATCAAAGCTCACAAAAAAAGAGTTAATTTCACAAGGTCATTGTTGTGACAAGGCTTCTGTTAGAAGTTCACTGTCAGACTCTTTCTCCAGTCTTCTGTTGGGAACATCACTGTTCAAGTCTGCAGTTGGAAATGTTACTGTTGAAGTGTTCTGATGATACAGAACTACTGATTAGAAGCTTACTGTTAAAGGTCTACTGTTGAGCCTACCGACGAAGTTCACTGATAAGGAGACACTGTTACAAAGAGTAAAAAACTACCATTACAATACATCCACTAAGCACAAAGTCCACCATTACAAGCCTACAGACAAATAGCCTATAGTTGAAGTCCACAGTTAGAAAGACCACAGTTGAAGTCTACAGTGTGACATGCACCTACTACCAGTCTAATGATATTCTATTCTTTTCATTAGCAATTTTTTTAATACTATTATAATGGTCATGTCTGGAAAAATTAATGCACCAGACATTATTTAATGTTATTTGCAGACACATCCGGAAACAGTACGATGTTCGAGGAAGACCACATGTGGTTGAAACATCTTTCTTATCGGCCCCTGGTGAACCAAATCAAAAAAAACTTAACTGGAGGAGAGTATATATATACATATATATATATATATATGAATGAAATTCAGAGCCATGCGACTGACATATTCATACAAAAACAAGAGAAGTGGCATGGAGATATTGAATATACAGAGAACACTCATAAGAGAGAATCATAAACAATCTGAAGAAGAATCCTAAATCACTCATTCCGAATAACACCGATATTCAAGAGGATCAATTTAATGAATATTCTTCAAGTTGTCATGGTGTGCTGAAAAGAGCTTAACATCCAAAAATCTGATCATCTCTACATCTGGAAGTCAGAACATGAATGTTGCGACACTCTGTTTTGGAGTAAACTTGTAGAGAAGGGAAAAAATCATCTCATTCATTCCAACGAGTCCAGAGTGGATCTTCCAACCCAACAAATCATTCTATACTCACCCCTGCTATCTTTAGCTGTACTGTGTTTGAATACATTATAATTGTGATCAGTGTGTATGTGTTACACACACTAACTCTTGTTCTTGAACTAAGGGATACTGAAAATCCCCATACCAAACCATCTTTACGTTTATTTCCCATATATGACTGTGGAAGAAGCCTTGTGTGGCTTGAAAGTTTATTTTCCCACGTAGAACTGTGGTAGAGGTTGAAAAACCTGGATAGTTTGTATAAACTGATGTAAAGTCTGATACAGGCTGTGTATAAGTTTTAATATAATTTATTGGTGGTATGTGATCAACAAGTGGAGAGGACTAGGTCTTGTCTTAAGACTGAACCTCTTGTTTAAATTTTTGTGTTCATCCTTCCATTACTCTGTCTTACATTTATCTACTGTACTTATAATTGCAAAGACAAAAAATCTGTTTTTAAATTCACTCTGATAGATAGTTCTAGTTAGTGTGTATATCTGATTTGCTTAGTAAACTTGTTTCAAAAGTGGAATTAGTTCTCATACTGATTCTGCTGAGGAGTAATCAACCTTTGAGAGACCTATTGAACAATGAGTCACTTATATCTCTACTTCCTTAATTTACTGGGCCATATTAATTTTTGGTATTTTTATCCAAAAAGTTTTTAACAGAAATTTTAATTGGAACTCAATTCACCCCCTCTTGATTATCCACTCCGACCAAAATTTGGTATTAGAGGATACATTGTTATTTATAAAAAGTATTCAAACCCTTTGTTTTTCAAACGGTGATTTTAGTTTTACCTTAGAGATCTTAAATTTCTATTAGTTCTAAATTTTCTCTCTTTAGTATATTTTCTAAAATCTAGTTTTGGACAATCGACTAGAAGGTGCTGCTACTAACATGCCACCTTTCATTAATGGTGTGAGTTATGCTCAATGGAAAATCAAAATGAAAATTCATTTGGAATGTATTTGTTTTGATATTTGGTCTGCTATTGAATATGAATATGAGATCCCCAAAACTGCTAAATATACCTGGGATGAAGCTACAAAATTTGACTACAATAATAACTATTAAGATATGAGTGCCCTTTTCTGCTCTTTAGGAGATGAGGAATTTAACTGAATTTATGCATGTAAAACAGCTCATTAAATCTAGGACACCTTGGATGTTTCTCATGAAGGAACAACCAATGTGATGGAAATGAGATTAAATACTTATACTATTAAATATGATAATTTTAAGATGAGACCTGATGACCCCATTTTTGAAATGTAACTTAGGTTTAATGATATTTTCAACACCATGAGTTCACTGGGAAAAGTTGTTCTAGAAAAGGAGCAGATCATGAGAGTATTGATATGTTTACCTGACAGATGGAGGGGCACTTTTATGTCTATTTGAGAGTCATGTGACATTAGTAAGCTACCTGTTAAGGAGGTGATTGGTAAACTAATGATTTATGAAGAGGAATTGAAGTTGAACAAAGAAGACGATGGTGAATCCAAAATAGAATGTGTGGCATTCAAGTCTACTGATTCAAAGATCAAAGATAAGGAGAAAATACATGTACCTACTGAAAGTTCAACTACTGAAAATTCAGATTTAGACAGTGATGAAGAAATGGCTCATATAGCTAGGAGATTTAAGAATTTCTATAAGAATAAGATGTTTTTCAGAAAACAAAACTACAAGGGTAAGTATGATCATCAAGGTATGTGGAATATGGATTGGAAGAAATCTGGTAAGGAAGATGATATAGTCTTCTATGAATGCAAGAGGAAAGGACACATCAAGGATGACTATCTGAAGTTAAAATTCAAAAAGAAATATGATTATAAGGACAAGAAGTATAAGAAATCCATGAAAACAACATGGAGTGCTTCAGAAGACAGCACAAGTGAATCAAAAGCCACTGACTCTTAAAAGAATCATTCCAACATGTTCTCCATGACTAATATTTCTGAGGTACCTATTTCCCATATTCTAAATGATTATTATTCTGGAAAAAACAGTGATCTGGATAATGATGAAAATATTTCCAAGGATGAACTATTTTAATATTTCAATATACTGGAAGATACATGTAATGAAATAAAATATAAATATAAATCTTTGAAGAAACAACATGCCTTGACTAGTAATATTAAAACATATTTAAGTGTATAAAAAGAAAAGAATGCTCAATTGTTGAAAGAGAATACTCAGATCAAATTATCTAATGAATAATTAAGAAAGGATATTGAGAAGTTCACTACTGGTAGGGATACCTTGACATAGTTCCTAGGAAAACATACTGCTCCAAAATATACAACTGGTATTGGATATCATCTTGGACAGAGGGAAATTAGCAAAACCAAATTTGTTCCAAAATCTGGAAAGTTCACTGCTAATTCTGGATCATATTTTGAGAAAAAAATTTCTAAAGGATGGAACAAAGTATTTATGTTTCCAAATATGTTTGTTGATTTTGGAAAACCTATAAATCAAATATGGATTCCCAATGTTTTATTGGATAACCTTTATGGACCCAAGAATATCTGGGTACCGAAATTATCCTATGTTTAATCTGTTTTGTAGGGAAGTTGCTTAAATAGTTCCTATAACACCCTATAGTACTTGGACAGTGGATGTTCAAGACATATGATAGGAGACTATTCTTTCTTCAAGAGTCTATTTAATGATTATGGTGGGCATGTCACCATTGGTGACAATGAAAAAGGAAAAATCATCGGCTTAGGCCAGATTGGTAACCCGGATACAATATTAATTTATAAAGTACATTTTGTTGATGGATTAAAATATAATTTACTTAGCATATCTCAGTTATGTGATGATGCCTTGATGTTAAATTTGATAATGATTCATGAAATGTTATCAATTTAGAAAATGATTTAGTTTTCACTTCATATAGAAATGAGAATGTATATGTTGTTGATTTAAACTCCTTAGCCAAACAAAATGTTTCCTGCTTAAATTCTTTTCATAAAGAGTCTTGGTTGTGGCATAGAAGATTAGGACACTGCAATGTGCACTCACATAGGATGTTATATAAAAATTGTTTAGTTAGAGACCTACCTAAATTGGAATTCCCAACTATTAAAGTTTGTAATCCCTATCAAAAGGGAAAACAACACAATGTTTCTTTCAATCCAAAGAAAGAAGTTTCATCTTCTCAACCACTTGAGTTGGTTCACATGGAATTTTTTGGACCATCAAGAGTTTCATTTCTAAATGGGAAGTACAATGTTTATGTTCATGTAGATGACTTTTCTAGGTATAGTTGGGTATACTTTCTAGCTCACAAAAGTGATGTTTGTTCCTATTTTTTTAAATATTCCAAGTCTGTAGAAAACCTTAGTGGTCTTAAAATTAAGACCCTGAGAAGTGATCATGGCTGTGAGTTTGAGAATCATGAGTTTGAATCCTACATTTCACACAATGGCTATAGTCAAAACTTTTCTTCCCCTAGAACACCTCAACAAAATGGAGTCATAGAAAGAAGAAATAGGACCCTTCAAGAAATTGCAAGGACTATGCTCAGTGAGTATGACTTACATATTTATTTTTGGGTTGAAGCTGTAAATACATCATGTTATGTTATTAATAGAGTTTTAATTAGACATATTCTAAAAAGGACCCCTTATGAACATTGGAATAATAGGAAGCTTAAGGTTAATTATTTTAGAGTTTTTGGTTGCAAAGTCTTTATTCTTAATACTAAAGATAATCTTGACAAATTTTCTCCCAAAATTGATGAAGGAATATTCCTAGGTTATTCTATTTCAAGTAAATCCTATAGACTGTCCAATAAGAAATCCAAAAGTGTGGAAGAATCCATTCATATCAAATTTTATGATACTGATCCGAATGTGCCTAAAACTTCTCTTGAAAATCTTGAGGAAGATTTGTCAAATCTGAACTTTCATGATAAAAATATTGAATCCCCTATAAAAGTATCCAGTTTTGGAAATTTTCCAGAATCTTCTCCTACCGATTCTGAACCAACAGACAACAATGTATAATCTAGTTCAACCCTTATTAAAGGTACTATGACTCTTAAGAATCATCTTCTAGATGCTGTAGTATGATATTTGAATAGATGAACACAAACTAGAGCTTCTCTAGGAAACCAGGTTGAACATCATGCTTTTCTTTCACATCTTGAACCCAAAAATATTAATGATGCTATCAATGATGAATTTTGGGTAATGGATATGTAAGAAGAACTAAATCAGTTCAAAAGGAACAAAGTTTGAGAATAAGTGGAAATACCCAAGGACACTTTGACCATAGGCACTAAATGGGTGTTTAGAAACAAAGTAGATAATTTTGGGAATATAGTTAGAAATAAGTCCAGGTTAGTTGCACAAGGACATATTCAAGAGGAAGGAATAGACTATGAGGAGACCATTGCACCTGTAGCTAGATTAAATGTTATTAGGATACTACTTTCCTATACAGCTCATCGAAATTTCAAATGTTATCAAATGGATGTTAAAAGTGATTTCCTAAATGGGTATATAGTTGAGGATGTGTTTGTTGAACAACCTCCAGGTTTTATAAATCCCCACATTTAAAATCATGTTTTTAAACTATCTAAAGCTTTATATGGATTAAAAACGCTCCAAGAGCATGGTATGATAGGATCAACTCCTTTATAATTTCAAAAGGTTTTACCAAAGGGATAACTGATTCTACTCTTTTAATTAAATGGATTTCTAAAGATGTTTTTATAGTAAAAAATTTATGTGGATGATATTATTTTTGGATCTTCTAAAAATTCATTATGTGTTGATTTTTCAAAAATGATACAAAATGAGTTTGAAAGGAGTTTAATGGGAGAACTCATATTTTTCCTTGGATTTCATATCTTTGAAAAAAAAATTGCATTGTTTTTAATCAAATTAAATATATTAAGGATCTTCTAAAATGTTTTTCTTAGGATCGTAGTAAAGTTAGTGACACTCCTATGAGTACCACATGTAATTTGGATGCGGATGAAGCTAGAGAACCAGTGGATCAAAATAACTACAGAGGTATGATAGGAATTCTACTCTATCTTACAGCTAGTAGACCTGACATCATGTTTAGTGTATGCATGCACTTTCTTTTTCAAGCCAATGCAAAAAAAATCTCATTTAACTGCTATAAAAAGAATTTTTAAATATCTCAAACATACTCCTAACATAGGATTATTTTATCCCAAAGGACAATTGTTTGATTTTTTGAGTTATTCTGATGATGATTTTTTCAGTTTCAAGTTAGATAGAAAAAGCACCTCTAGTACATGTCACATTTTAGGCAAGTCACTAGTATCTTGGGGTAGTAAGAAGCAGAATTCTGTTGCATTATCTACTACCAAAGCTGAGTACATAGCTGTTGGTAGTTGTTGTGCTCAAATTCTATGGATGAAACACACTTTACTGGACTATGGATATCAGTTCAAACATTCTCTATAAAGTGTGAAAATATAAGTGCTATTAACATTTCCAAAAATCATGTTTCTCATGCTAGGACAAAGCATATTGATATGAGACATCACTTTTTGAGGGATCATTATCAAAAGGGTGATATCACTTTTGAATTCATTGGCACTGAAAATCAATTGGATGATATATTCAAAAATCCTTTGAATTCTGAGAGGTTAAATTACATCAAACATGAGTTAGGTATGATTAATCTCAGCATAGTGAAACCTCACAGTTAGACTTCACAGTCAAACCTCACAGTCGAATCTCACAGTCGAACCTCACAGTGAAAGCTCACAGTTAGACCTCATAGTCAAACCTCACAATCAAACCTCAAAATGATACCTCACATTTATAGCTCATAGTTGGACCTCACTGTTATACCTCACCATTGCACCTCACCGGTGTACCTCACTGGTACATCTCACTGTGGGCACTTTTCTTTTTGTCTTTATTTTGCGATAATTCAAACCGTTTTTATTCCTATTTATATTTCCACTTTATTTTGTTTTAATCTCTAAATGATAAAACCAAAGGCAATGAACTTATCTCAAATCCACCTTCCTCTCTCAATCTCGAACCTTGCTCTCAAAATTCCTAAACCCTAACCCTTCACCTGAGCCCTCGAACCTCTGTCAATATCTATGGCCAGAACAAAGTGAACCTCGACTGTTAATGAGAATGTGCCAAGGCCAAAGTGGACTCGAGCCGAATCCAGTTTCACCACTAATACTCTGACGGGACATGTCAACCCGAATCTGACCAAGAGAGAAATCATTTCTGAGAAGGAGTTAAGTGAAGAATGGTTGTTGTCGAGAAAGTCATTAGTGTTGAAAGCACTAGATTCCCAAGGATGGACTGAATGTTTTTCGAGCAACAATAGACCCAACTACCCGAATCTTTTGAAAGAGTTCTATGAATTTCTGGAGTTTGGAGAGGAAGATGATGTGCATAAGCTAATATCCAATGTCAATGGAAATGAAGTCTGTTTCACATATGCTCAATGGCCTTCATGTTTGAGAGTTCCTCATGATGGAATATATGATTACTACTCTGGAGTGGATCCTCCAGACAGTGCTATTTTCTAATATGAAAATGACCTGGAAGAACTAACAGGAGATGGAAAATCAAGGAGGATCATTGCAGTTGAGATTAATGGAGAAGATAGGCTTTTATTCAAATTTATTCAGCATGTACTTAGTCCAAGGAGAGGAGACTTTGTAGTACAGAAGTACCAGGACATATTCTTGATGTACTTACTAAATCATTGGAAGAAGATTAATCTATGTAGGTTACTAATGGCACAATTGGAGGATATGACTAAGAAAATATCAAATTCCAATGCCTTATTTCATGTCAAGCTTATTTCAGTAATGATAAAGGTAAAGGGTGGGGTTGGAAATCAAGAAGAAATGATAGTGGCCAAGAAAAGTGTCTGTATCTCCAAGGTAATTTGCAAGTTCATGAAAATTAGCATGAATCCTTGGAAGATGGCGTGGGTGAATGATGATGGAAAGGTGTATGAAATGTTTGACCCTACTACTCACCCATCTAGGCCAAAAGACCAGAGAGATCCAGGTCTAAAGCCTGATGATCCAGAGCTGTTTTATTCAGATGAGGAGGAGGCTGAAGGAGTTGTGGACCCTGAAAGAGAGAACACCCCCATTAATTATGGGATAAATCCTTATTTGCCTCATAGTCCTATAAGGACAGTAGATTTTAGAGCATATATCCCTCCAAAAGAACTTCCAAGAAGAGAGACCGTTCTGAAGGACAGTGACACTGAGACCAGTGAGAAAGAAGAAGAATCATATCAAAATATTGTTAGGGACACCTCTGAAGAGGATAAGGCAGAGGAATATTGTGAAAAGGATGAAGGAAAGGAGGCTATTGGTGAAACTGATAATGAGGACAATGAGGAATAAGAGCTCAGTTTGAGCCCCATGATAGATAGTACAGACAAGGTAGTGTCTGATCATGAAGCATGAGTGGCATCTACTTCCATTGATATGGGAGTCATTAATGACTCAAAGGAGGATAAGACTGACCATACTGTTTAATTAACAGAGAAAGTGGTTGTTTAATCTACTAGAGTTGAATAGGAGGTTGTGGAGTTACCTAGAGCCAAACAGATTGAGGAGATTCCTCAGGAGAGAGCTCTAAGTGAGGGGGGAGTCTTGGGTCAGTTTCTGTGATATATGACATCGAATGTTTGTCATCAGATCCAGGATACATGGTACTTGGACTCAATTATGGATATTCTGATGAGGAAGACCTTCCCCAAAGAGATTTTGTTATCCTAACTATTGTGGTTGACAATTTCGCAACCAAGGAGGACCTTGACTCCTTAAAGGATGAAATGAAAGAGGAAGTGAGAGAATCCGTGGAATATTTGAAGAAATGCCTGGTTGATGAACTATGGAGTGTGGAGAAATCCCTGGAGCTGTCTCTGGGATGTCTTGTGTCTAGTCCAGTGAAAGAAATGATGGATGAAGTTATAGTATGCCATACACAAATTGAGAGCTGGACAGGAGCTGTGGTTGTTCTGATACAATTAGTTTCTTCATTGACTGCCATGAGCAGTTCTCAAAACCAAATGAATTCTATGATTCGTTATATCAAATAAGTACTCAAGTAGTTTGTGGAAGTTTTTGAGGATTTCAAGAAATCAATCAATGATCATATGAATAGTCAGGATGCACTTGTTCAGAAGTTGATTAGTAACTTGACTCAGTATTTCAAAGAGAGTGGCTTTCTCGGTCAAACCCCTTCCCTCATCTAGCTCCTATGTCACCATTGAACAGATCATGACTGTGATCCAGGAAGAGCTTTCTTAGTCCAGTACCAGTGGCACCTCTGACTCTCAGGTACTTGCTACAACTAGGGAAGACACCAGTTTGGTTCGTGACCACCTGTAGGCAGATACTGCTTCTCAAAAGGCTATTAATAATAATGTAGATTCTTAATTTGAGAAGGTCTATACCAAGCATCAAATTTCCAACCACTTCAAGCTATTGATAGAGAATATGAAGCTTCCTCTAGTGAATTAGGCATTTAGGGAGAAGGTTAGCAAACTGAGAGATTTGACCCCAACTTTGTATAAGTTTTTGGAGAATAAAGATGCTTTTTTATCTGCTATGGATAGAGGAGGAAGCATTATTATGGATTTCAGAATCCTTCTTCTAACCTTTATCCATGTGGACTGCACCCCTATCATTATCCCTCCTGCCTTACCTGCATCTCAACCCAGTGGATCTTCTACGATGTGTCCTGCTAAAGCTATCAGAAGCCTTACTCCACTGATCCCTCAACGAGCTACCCAATACCGACCCACAGGAGCTTCTATTTCTACCCCTCCGGTCATTCCTGTATCCATTCCTAAACGTGCTACTCCACCAGCTCATCCTCACTCTTTTTCCTAAAAAGAGAAAGATCCCTTGCCTGAGGCTGATGTGGATTGAGTCTGTTTATATCTTTTGATAGGGACTATGTATTATTTTTGGGTCATGTAATGAACTATTTATTAATACAATCTTTCTATGTTCTCTCATTTGTCTTTTTTTGCTAATCACAAAGGGGGAGAAATATTGTGCTAATTTGAGAATACTGTGATAATTCTAGAATAATCATGTGATTGGCGAGAAATGTGATAATATACTACTATACTTATATGTTGAATCTTATCTGACTTTCTCTCTGATACCATGTACTAATATTTTCTGGTTTTACACTCTTATTAATCTCTAATACTTGGGACATTTTTTTCTTTCTCTCACTTAGTTTAATAATTGCATTATATATGACATCTATCTTTAATACACACTGACATAATTTGTGATTATCAAAAAGGGGAATATTGCTGGACTCACCTGTTTTGATAATCCCAAATCATGTTTAAATGTTGATCATGATATATTAAGTCAGTTACTTAAATTTGTAATTTACATTTATAATTATCCTATCCTGAACAATGTATACTCTTATGTCTCGTGACTTTGCTGCATCATCTTATAGTTTATACTTATCAAAATATAAGTTCACTGTTAAAGGCTACTTGTAAGAGACTTCTATTCATAGTCACCATTATAGCGCACTATCACTCGAAGTACTGATGCTAGAATATCACCGTTGAAGATTTATAGTCACTGTTGGAGGCTACCGGTATAAGGTTGCTGCCACAAGTCTTCTGATGATCTGCTTATCAATGCTCACCAACAAAGAGTTACTGTCACAAGGTCATTGTTGTGACAAGACATATGTTAGAAGTTCACTGTCAGACTCTTTCTCCAGTCTTCTGTTGGTAACTTCACGGTTCAAGTCTGCAGTTGGAAAGGTTACTGATGATGTAGTATGATGTTACAGAACTACCGATTAGAAACATACTATTAAATGTCTACTGTTGAGCCTACCGATGAAGTTAAATGATAAGGATACACTGTTAGAAAGAGTAAACAGCTACCGTTACAAGACATCCACTAAGCAGAAGGTCCCTCATTAGAAGCCTACAGACAAAGAGCCTACAGTTGAAGTCCACAATTAGAAAGACCACAGTTGAAGTCTACCGTGTGACATGCACCTGCTACCAGTCTAATGATATTCTATTCTTTTCTTTACCAATATTATTAATACTATTATAACGGTCATGTCTGGAAAAATTAATGCACCTAACATTATTTAATGTTATTTGAAGGCACATTAGGAAATAGTATGATGTACAAGGAAGACCACACATGGTTGAAACATCTTTCCTGTCGGCCCCTACTGAACCAATCCAAAAAGGCTGAACTGGAAGAGAGTATATATACATATGAGAATGAAATTCAGAGCCATGTTACCGACATATGCATACAAAAACAAGAGAAGTGGCGTGGAGATATTTAATATATAGATAACACTCATAAGAGAGAATTATACACAATCTAAAGAAGAATTCTCAAGCACTCATTCAGAATAACACCGAGCTTCAAGAGGATCAATTGAAAGAATCTCCTTCAAGTTGTCGTGGTGTGCTGCAAAGAGCTTAACATCCAAAATGCTGATCATCTCTATATCTAGAAGTCAGAACCTAAAAGTTGCAACACTCTATTTTGGAGTAAACATGTAGAGAAGGACCAAAACTTCATCTCATTCATTCCAACGAGTCCAGAGCTGATCTACCAACACAATAGAGATTTCTAAACTCACCCCTACTATCTTTAGCTCTACTGTGTTTGAATACTTTAAAATTTTGAGCAGTGTGTATGTGTTACACACACTTACTCTTGTGCTTGAACTAAGGGATACTGAAAATCCCCATACCAAACCGTCATTACATTTGTTTCCCACGGATAACTGTGAAAGAAGCATTATGTGGCTTGGAAGTTTATTTTCCCACGTAGAACTTTCGTAGAGGTTGAAAGACCTTGACAGTTTGTGTAAACTATTGTAAAGCCCGATACAGGCTGTGTATCACTTTTAATATAATTGCTTGGTGGCAGGTGATCTCCAAGTGGAGAGGACTAGGTATTGTCTTAAGACTGAACCTCTTGTTTAAATTGTTGTGTTCATCCATCCATTACTATGTCTTACATTTATCCCCTATTCTTATAATTACAAAGACAAAAAATCTATTTTTACATTCACTATGATAATTAGTTCTAGTTAGTGTGTATATCTGATTTGTTTAGTAGACTTGTTTCAAAAGTGGAATTAGTTATCATACTGATTCTACTGAGGAGTAA
Source organism: Viscum album (assembly GCA_963277665.1). NCBI lineage: Eukaryota > Viridiplantae > Streptophyta > Magnoliopsida > Santalales > Viscaceae > Viscum > Viscum album. The sequence goes on from OY728163.1 coordinate 1,518,072,436, forward strand.
TCAACCTTTAAGATACCTATTGAACAATAAGTCACTTATATCTCTACTGCCTTAATTGACTGGGCCGTTTTAATTTGGGGGATTTTAATCCTAAAAGTTTTTAACAGAAATTTTAATTGGAACTCAATTCACCCCCATCATGAGTATCCACTCCGAACAACAAGGAGGGGTGAGTTGAGATAAATTCCCAAACACTCATAAATAATCAATTATGTCTTGATTAATATATTATCCACCATGGTTTGAGAGAATTTTATTAATATTCTTACAAATATGGTTCTCAACTTCATTATTATATTCCTTGAATTTATCAAAATAATCTGACTTCTACCTCATTATTTAGACATATCCATAAATACTAAAATCACGAGTAAAAGTGGTAAATTTTTAGCACCGAACCATTTCTTCAATAGGAAATGGTCCACACACATTGATATAAACTAATTTAAGAATCTCTTTAGCCCTTTCACATTTACCACTAAATGGGGGTCTGTTCATTTTTCCCTTGAAAACATGTGTGACATACACCTAGCTTTTTTAGTTCAAAATAATCTAATTATCAATCTTGATGTAATTTAGTTATGTACTTTTCATTTACACAACCTAGCTGGTGATTTCAAAGTTGGGTGTGGTATGAGTCATGTGAAGTAACTTTGTTATCAATTTCCATTATTTTTTTTGTGTAATCCTACACATAAAGACCATTATTTAAATATGCCTTACCAAAAAAAATGTTATATTTATAAAAGAAGCAAAATTTATTCAAATATATGAAAATAAATATGAGGAACCATCCTTAAACATTACATAATCTTGAATTAAGTGAATAATTCACATTGAGGATCTTTTTAGATTTATAGTTATAGAGAATTGGGCAATAATTAGTACATTACTTCTCAAAAATTACAAAGTAGACACTTCTACTCAGTTTCCATTTTTTTCATAAAATAAAAACTCTTAAAAAATAGTCATGTATAGTTCAATGTTTTAGACACCATGAATTTTCATTGATCCCATCATTGACCTTATTCATCTTTAAGTCCTGTGAAAAACATTTCAAAACATGGGATGAGCATAAAAAGCTCATTAAGGGTTATAAAACAAAGAAATAAAACATTAGTTCATCAATACATACATAACATAAGCTCTTTATAATACCTCATAAAATCATATGATTTATGAAAAACAAATAGTAATCACAAATCATAAAGGTAACTTGTGGCATCCATAACATACTTGTGTTGTAGCTTTCAAATCTACGTAGGGAGTTACATTTGGAATACCCATCACAGTATATTCCCTATATACCTTAGGAGAAACATTCACATTTACCTCTATCATGTAACCCAATGCATTAGAGAGCTATATCAGGCTCACCCACCCATGGATTATCACAGAACCACCCATATACGTAATAATTCCCAAGAACCATAAAATATTCATAACACATAAAACAAATATAAAGGAAGGATAACATTTCGACATTTCAAACACAATATATCATTTAAATATATTGACATAAAAAATCCATTATCAAAACATTTCCAATACCAAAATATGTAAAAGTGTATATGGTATTTATTTTTCTTTTAAAAACATTTCACCTTATTAAGGAATCCAAAGATCAAATAATACTCACGGTGGCCGAAAAAGTTGTTATTACTGCATACATTAAAAAGAACCATTATTTTTTGGTTAAGGAAAACACCTCATAGAAAAATATTTGCATTGAATGAAATTAAAATTTGATGTTTTTTATACACCATATAAAAAACGTCGTGTATAAAACAAAATATGCCTCAACGAAAAAAGATTGAGATGAAGTCCCTTACCTCGTGTTAGACCAGACTCGTTTGTTCTTTAATCTCCTGAATAATAAACTAATGTTAATTTATACTAGCTTAAGAACCTTTTTAAAGATTATTATTCCTTTTATATCACTTATTATAATGTTACAAACATTATGTAATCAATTATGTTAATAACAGTCATTTTGTCGATATATGGAACTTGAGTCAAAAATTAACATCTTATAATTACAATTTTTTCATGTGTTCAATAGTCCCTTATCCCCATAATGATATTAATGATTTAGATATCATTTAAATCATATATATCCACTATATATATGTATTTATAATAGTACATAACATTTGGAGATAAGAAATGAAATGCACTTTTCATGGGGACGGTAAGTCGTAAATAAGCATGAATGCTACTTTCATTTCTATTTCATATTTTAATAGAATATAAAATTAATGATACGTAGGTATAGTATAATTAAAATATAATATAATATATAAATTTTTTAAATCCATCCTTTATATGTTCCACATATGGCATGAACGAGTCATATCACTTTGAGGGGGCCGTAGTTCGCACTTCCTCAAATGAAATTAGCATATTTAACCACTATGGTAACCACAATGGTATTCTATAAATGAGAAATAAAGAAGCATAGAAACAATATAAATATAATATATATCACATATAAATACATTTCCATCATAATGTCCACTATAAGAGGTGATATGAGAAGATTGAACAATCATCATTTTGTGAGGAAATAGTTCGTCGTCCAGAGAAACAGTATGTTCTTTACCCATTAGATGGTGGTTTCTGTAAGTTTAGTTTGAATAATTATCATAACAAATCCAAGTATATTTAATATACTGGTGTTTTTATAAAATAAATAAATAAATATAGGTTATGGGGTTGGAGAAGTAGAATAAAAGCAAATAATTTTAGAGAAGACGTTACATTTAAATTGGTTAACTCCCTTTGGTTTGAACCAAAAGGATCTCTTTAAGTTCCTTCTGCCTAAGTTAAGGCTTATAGAAGGAGAATAGGGATCTTCACAGCTTATTTTGATGGAGTTTAAATGATCCAAGGGGATTGAGAGGTGAGAGTAATGGGTTAGAGGTGGGGGATTTTTATAAGGTGTAGGAGGTGCTCGTTAGGAATGTTTGAGAATATCATTTTATTATATAATTATTTTTGGATTCTAAAGGTCCAGAACTTATTAAAGTATAATATAAGATGACTACTTCTTGAAATAAAATCATCCAATAAGAATTGGACAGGTTTTGATATTTTTTTAATTTTTATAATCTTATTTTTTTTAAATCATTCATTAATGAGGTAAACAATTCATCATTATTGTGTCATAAATAATTTTATTTATTTTTTGACTAAAAAGTATAAATAAATACCATGATGTAGGAAAAAATTTTAGATTTTAAATTAATTTTTATAGTCTAATATATTTCTTATATAACCCCATTTAAAAATGATTTACTAAAAGATATATGATTATGTCATTTTTGTCTTTACTTAAAATTATTTAATATAAAGAGTCATTTCCACTCTTAAGTGGCTTCATGGGGTCTCAAAATCAATCCAAGTATGACCATGGCCAACAATTTATCAACCAATAGTATTAAGATACATGTTAGGGTAATTTAATATCATTATAATATTCTTTTTACCTGAATTACCCTATTTACCTTTAACTGAGGTAAATAAAAGTCAAAAGTTACTATTCACCAATATTTGTTTTCATATTATTGAACCACATTTTATGTAATAATAACAACCATGTAAGTCAAATTTTTGAAATTCAATTCATAGAAGCGGTAACATTTCATTTAAATGAAGAAGTTGGTTTTTAACTATTATTGAGTGTTTTCACTATTCATAAAAAGTTGAAGGTTTTTAGAAAAATACAAAAATTTCAGCCTAAGATGTATTTCATATTAAAAATTCAAAAATGATTTCTATTTTAACAAATTCTAAATAGATATGTTTCATTAATTAATTTAATATTAATTCCCATTGTTAAAACAAAAAGAACGTTTTTAAGAAATATTAACTATCAAATGATTGACACCTGTTTATGTCCAATTTCAAGGTGAAATAACTTCTAATGACCAAAAATGGATTAAATAGTAAAAATATAATCTAATTACACTTTAAATACAATTAAAAAATAATATATCCAATTAAATAAATTAGATTATAATACAGTTTTGAATTAAAAAACAATATTTTTCACTATTCATTAAAAAATGAATTTTATCAGAAAAATAACAAAAATTCACCCAAAGTAAATTTTCATGTCCCTATTCTAATGAAGAATTTTATTTTGTCAAATATAACATATAAAAGTGATTAGAACTATATTTAATGGTGGTTCTCCAACAAAAGGCGGTAAATTGACCTTTTAATGAATGTTAGAGTATTTATGCTTAAAATTAGATTATTTCTTATTTTAAGACTATAAATTTTATTGGATAAATGTGAAAAAAATTTAAAAAATATGTATATTCAGATTTTAGTTAGTTTTATTCAGTCCCTCCAACACAACAGCTAGGTGTTAACTACAATTTAAAATAATATTATATTATTATTTTTTAGTATGACTCAGCATTGTGTGCAACATAAGAATTAAAAGAAACCTATTGTTGCATATCTGGTACACCATCTAACATAGAATCTCCCATTAAAGTAAAATAATATTTAATTCAAAAAATCAATAAGTATGAAGATGTTATATTTCTTTATTTACCTGGGATGTTACATCCTTTCCCCCTTTTAGAAATTGTGTCCTCGCAATTTTTATTCAGTTATCAAATAAGTGGGGGTATTTATCACTCATAGCATTTTCAGATTCCAACACTGCCTCTTCAAACATGTGGTTTTTTCACAAAACCTTTACCTGACGAATTACCTTATTTCGCAATACTTTCTCTCTTCGGTCAAAATTTTTTGAAAGGTTTTACTTCATAAAAGAGACTCTCTTCCAACTGAACTACCTGTGGGCTCAAAACATGAGATGTATTCGACATATAAATTATCAATATTGAAACACGAAAAACATTTTGTACCTAAGATAAATGTGGATGGAAATCCACTTTATATGAAACTGATCAAATGTAATTCCATGACCCCAGAAGCCCGGATTTGGTGCATTATTTTAATACATTGGCATGACTACCAGGAATCAAGTCCCGAAAGACAGATCAGATTAACAATCTTGTAAAATATATTACATACATGAAAGTTACATTATACTTTAGAAAATAAAACACAACATAAATGATCCTTATAAAATTCCATTAATCCCATAGTTTAACCTTATTTATAAATCATAATAAACTTCTTGGAATCCTGGGAAACATAAAACCTAGAAAGGGGTGAGCTTAGATGCTCAGTAAAGATGACAATATAGTGGAAACCTTCATAAATAAACATAAACATTTAAGGAAATTATTAATACTAAAACATAATCCTTTTAAACATAAACATTAATATAATATGGAAAAGATAAATCAAATAATGCCATTTAATTATTCACATGGATATTCTAGTAGTCGAATAATTACATGTAATATCAATATCCAATTTCATAATGTTGGAATGCATAATGCCAGACTTCATAACCACATAGTCAAGGCCTTGTTATAAGACTAAAAATAAGATTTTGTCAAGTCCTTGTGCCAAGACACTAGGTTGTCTCATAATACCCATCAATTCATCGAGGAGCTATAGCGGGCTCCACCTGTCACATACATAGTCCAATGAATTTCTCATATGAAAAGGTTTAAACATAACATAAACATTCGTATTAAAAATAGCATACGAAAAGTCAATACTTTATTTGTAAAACATGAATGGTATAAAAATAACACATCCAGTGTCAAAAATATCACAAAAGATTCAATACAATATGGAATATTTGTATCATAATAAATCAACTTCAAACATGTTTAAAATCCCTCGAAGGATGTTGACATAGATGAAAATGATTTGTAAAACTCTTTGAGGGAAATATCCCTTTTTCATAAAAACTTTTAAAAGTCACACAATTTAGAAAGGAATAAATGTAGAGACATTTATGAATAAAAGTGTCCCATGACACTTTGAAACATTCAAATGGAATTAACATTTTAAAAACATTCATGTCCATAAATATAAATCCTTAAAACCCATTTTGAAAACAAGGACATTAATGAGAATGATTTAGAAGAATAAATATTTAAACCATTTAAAATGATGATCTTGTAAAAGATTACATTCCATAAACCCTTAAAATATTCTTTTTGAAAATATATTTATGAAATATGGATGTGGATGAAAAAGAGGTCCCAGTAGATACTCAAGTAAAAATGACCTCGGATAATGAAGAGATTGTAGAATTAACTCTTACCATGCACTTTTCTTTGGTGAAGGGTACGTTTAACCTTCTATATAATGATCGTAGTATATTATTAAATTATAACAAAACCATATTATTATTTATTATATGATACATAATTCCTTTATGACATTATACTACCCATTTAATAATTATTTCCATGTTAAATTAACATTTTGGGTAATAATCGCTTTCTTTATCGTATGTGTTTTAACTTGTTATTCTTGATCCTATCATTTAGATCATGATTTAAATAATTCCAGAATATAATCTTTGATTAAAATATCATTTAAATTTATAATATAAATATTTATAAAATATAGGAATATGAAATGGGATGCACCTTTTATTAAGACGGAAGACCATATGTACTCACAAACGCTGTTTCGGTTTTCACATCGTAATGAATGAAAGTAATTGAATAAGATATATGTAAGTATATAAATATATATATATATATATATATATAAAGTATCATTATTATTCCATATATTACATACTTATTAATAATATATATTTTATAGTCATCATTGAAGGTGAACGTGAAAATGAATCTCATCGCATTGTGGAGACGGTAATCTGTGCGTACGCATGAGTGACAATATCATTATATTGATGGTGAAATTATATGAAATTGGATGGTATATCATATATAAAGAATAATTAAAATGTTATATTTATTATTTACATTAGTTATAATCATTATTATACCCATCGAAATAATGATGTTTTTGAATAACAAATTACACAACGACGTGGAGACGGTAAGCCGTACATACGCACATATGGTGAATTTGTCATTATAGGAAGGATAGAATAAAGAATATGGTAGTAAAATATTTATAATAACATCACAGTATATATAAGGTACTAGATTTATTATTTTAGTATGGAAACAACAAATAAAGGGAAAGTGGAAGAAGAAAAGAACTTCAAATAGGGTGGTGAAATTATTACCTCTCCTTCAGGTGTTTCCTTTTGAGTTGTTCAAAAGGGATCCTTGTGATGTCTTTAAGACCAATTTAATCCCTCTAGGTTAAAAAGAGGATTATTGAAAAGGTATTTGGGCAGGGGTTGGCCAGTCCAAATGGCTTTGGTGGTGTGAAATTAAGAGAAGGGGAAGTGCCCTTTTATAAGGGGGTGAGGGTTACTTTAGGAAAAATTAAAATATTAATTTATTATACAATCATATTCAGTTTCTAATGCCCCCAAATGAATTCATTTTGAGACTTAGGCGGTTATGGGACTAAATCATCTCAACTAATAGGTTTTAGACAAGTTTAAGTTACCATTTTAACCTTATCATTTAGATTTAACTCTTACTTAAATAGTTTAACTTTTACCATGTCTTCATGTATTCTTACACTATATGGTTAATAAAATTAATCTAAACTTCCAAGATAACCTCAAGTTGTTAATTAATTACATATATAATATTATTTAATCCTTTTAGACTAACCTTATATTTTTTTAATGTTATATCAACCAATAATATAGTATTTTTTTTAAAAACAAATTTATTTGAATTTTGAAACTATTTAGTATTTGGTTTTTGTGAAAGTAATCACAACTTGATTACATAGAACAAAATACACTGAATCAATAATAATATGTCATATGAACCTATAAAATTCGTGGATGCATAATACCTTTCAAATTATATTTTTTAATATTTAAAATATAATTTATTTGACTATTTTATTAATTAGGGAAATACTATATCGTTATTGTGTCATAAATAAATATATTTATTTTACATATAAAATTTATAAATAAACTATCATCATGTAGGAAATCTTTTTAGATTTAAAATTAATATTTATAGTTGAAGTGATAAATTATATAACCCAATATAAAAATGTTTTACTAAAAGATACATGTTTTTCTAATTTTTGTATTTACTTTAGATTAATAAATATAAAATGTCATTATCACTCCCAAGTGGCACCATGGGGTCCTAAAATCGACCCAAGGATTCCAATGGTCGGAAATGTATCAGAAAATATGGCTAGGACTTGTTTTAGGGTAATTTAATATTATTTTAATACTAATTATTTAACCATATTTATCGGATTTACCATTTAACCATGGTAAATAAAATATTTACCAAAGTAATTATTCGTAATGTATAAAAATAAAAGCTACCAATTTACTCTATTTGGAAAACATGATTAAAAATATGGAATCAATTTTTCCAAATTCAAAACACAGACGTGGCATAAATTAATTTAAAATTAATTCTTGTTGTCCAAACAAAACGCATGTTTTAAAAAAATAATAACTATCAAAAGATTGACACTTTTTTATGACCAATTAAAATTTAAAATTATATAGAATGACCTAAATTATATTAAATGATAAAAATATAATCTTATGATACTTAAAAACCATTCAAAGGTATAATTTAACCCCATAAATTATTTCTATTAAAAAAGTTTTTTTTAATTAAAATTTAGTATTTTTTTAATATTCATCAAAATATGAATGTTATAAAAAAATCACCAAAAATTTATCCAATCTAAATTTTAATGTCCCTATTCTAAAGATTAATTTAATTTCATTAAATTGAATACATAAAAGTGTCATATATTGGATTTAAAAATGTTTCTCTATTAAAAGGCAAAAAATTGAATTTTTTTAAAAATACCTCTTTTATTGTAAAAATTGAATTTTTCATATATTATGTCTAAGAAATACAAATGATGAATGTTAAAATTATATAGGATATATAAATTTTAAAATGTGTTAAATACTATTCATAACCACTTTTTTGAATGGCTAGATTGGTATGTTGTTGTGCGCTCAAACTCTATGTTGCGTGTAGCGCAAGTTATTGAAATAATTTGAAGAGATAACATACTATGAAATATTTGGGTGTTACATTCTCTACCCCTTCAATAAATTTAATCCTCACAATTTGAAATTGTTTTTTGAAAATAAAATTTTAAAATAGAAAAATACCTTTGTGGAAAACCCACAACAAAAATTGGGTTAATAAAATTTATTCATAATATGAGGGGATGAAAAAGTACCCAACAAATTATGATCTCGATTAGGAGAGCATTTGTGTAAACTAGAGACACATAATTGTAGGATATTTGTTAATATTTATAGGGAGTTATTGAGGTCATCAAACAAAAAAAAGTGTAAAATTGAGTGTCTCAAAGCCATCAATCTACGATGATTTAAAATATCATTGGTTCAAAAAAACATAAGGTATTCGGATAACACATTCTTGGTTTTATAATCCCTTTCCTAATGTTTAAGAATTAATTTATTCATATAATAAGAGGGAAAAATATACTTAAGAAGTATAGTTTCATCCTTCAACTAACTCCTACCACAAACTCATCTTTTACTCCAATAGATAATAGAATTCAAAGATATTATATTTATCCTAATCATATGGGGTTCCAAAAATAATGAATTTATAATTCATTTTTCAGACTATCTAAAAAAATAAATTAAACATATAAGGAAATCATGTATCACAGTGGTAGGTGAGCCTTTCCAGACGCAATGGGTTGTCGCCCGACCTCCTGGTTTTCCTTTTAATAACAATCCAAAAATAATCATAAAAAATTATTTTACCTTAATAATAGTATCCAATATAAAAATTAATCTATTCTAACCATTATACTTACCCAAAATACTTCTGTCCAAATTCAAAGTCCAGAATTTATATAGAAGGTAAACACAATGAAGATTCTTTTTTCCACATAATAACATGTGAATACCTTTATCATGTATTCTTTTAGAACACAGTAACACCCTGAATTACCATAAACCCATATTGATTACATTCATGCATCTTTATTCTTTATTGAATACTGGATATACTCCTTATATTCAAAAATGTTTTAAACTCCAACAATGATGGAATATACAAATCATTAATCAGTTTCAAAGAAGTCAATAATATCTAATATAATTTATCCAAATTAATCCCATATTATTCCAAAATCACTACCTCAGTATCAGAACCATATTATGGTTTACCTTTCTATCAACCATATATTTTCCAAAAAAATTAACCTATTATTGAGTCACTTTTCATGGTTCCACACAATCTCAAGCCCATAATGAAATAGTGTAATGGACCGGACCCCTCCAGTCCATTCCTTTGTTGAAATCGATGTGGTCAACATGACGCACGTTATAATGGTAATTTTAATACTGATGATAACGTAAAAATATGTTAAATAATAATGATGATGACATAAATTGTGTGATTAATTAAACTAAAAATAATAATCATGATAAAATGATTTAATGGGTGTTATTATTATTAATGATGTGAAGTGGGATGGTGTGTGATCCATTAGACGTTGATAAATGAAACATGTAGTTTTTTATTAATTGAGTAATTGTTGAAATTAAATTTGAATAATAATAATGGGTGTTGTGTTATTAATATTATTCATAATAATGAGAAATTGATGAAATGATTCATGGTATTTATTGCAAACAATTAAATGAAGATGAAAGTGGAATCATGGTGGTGCATTCATAAAATTAAAGGTGAGTTCATTATATTGGGTTTATTAAATTGAATGGCATTAATTTCATAAAAGTGGTTTCAATTAATCAGTGTGAAATAAAAATAAATAGAATTAAAACAATTAAATTGACGGATGTTACGCGACATTGACGTGGCATGGTCGGATTCAGATATCCAACAGGGTGGTTTAACGTGGTCAATGCGACGAGCGTAAATCTTTTTGTTATTAAAATCAATAATGTCGGTGAGTTAATAAAATAAGTTGATAAAATGTTATTTTTATTGAAGAACAATTAATAACAATGATGGCATAAAACTAGGCGCGAGAGGTTAATAAAATTAAATGTATTAAAATGGGGTTGAATATGTAAGTTATATTAAATTTTTTGTCTTTTAATTCAATTAAATGAAATGATTTTGAGTCGCATGGAATGATTGTGCATAGGTTCTCCCAAAATTGAAATATGAAATTAATAATATTGATCATATAATAAATATAATAATAAAATTAAAAGGAAAGTGGTTTTATTTAAGAAATTATAATAAATTAATGGGGAGGTGCATGACATGGGGAGGGGGAGGCGTGAATGCCCCCTTTCCCTTGTATAAATCATATATTTCTTATATATTTTTGATTTAATATATCATATATTTTATATAATGTTGATTTAATATATTAAAATAGTAATACAATAATGATATAAGGTAGTGAGAATGGAGTAAGAGGAGAGATTCACGTCACAAGCCCTTTTGATCTAAATATTAACTTATTATAATAATAATAAAATAATAGTATTATTATTTTGCGTGATCAAAACTTAAAAAGACTGTAACTTCTTCATATGACGTCTAAATGAATAACCGTTAGCGGCAGTGTAATCCTGTAATTAAGACGGTCATTTGAAGAACAATTATGAATACCTTTTCATGAATTATGACTCAGTTCAACAAAACACCAAATATTAATATAATTATCATTATTATTAAAATGCGTGGAAACCGCGTGACATGTCGTGTGTTGACCAATCAAAACGCGTAATGGGTGTACAGTCACACCATGTATTCATTAATACACATTGCATACTGTTTTACCTATTCTTTGCCTATATAAGAATGGGTCGTGGATTATTTCCAGACCGATCGCTTCTTCTTCACACGACGATGCTCTTGGATGATCGGGAAGTCTTCCTCCTCTAACTTCTTCACCCGGACTCTGATCGTCGATCCGTCAGTGGCTGTGGGATCGTGTCAGAAAGGAGAACATCGTACACCCTATTCTATTCCCTCTTCATCGACTTCTCCTCTGCTGTTTCCAACTGATGAGACTACTGATAATTGATGGGAACGACGGTCGTTGACGAATGACTCTAAAAAGGTATGTTAAACCTCTGTTCTTGTATTCTCTTTCCGATCCTACTTCTCCCATTTTCTTTCCATGTTATGGTGTGTGATCTACGTGTTGAGGGAGTTTCATTTGTTGTTGATTCGGTGGTGCCGCGACGTCCTTGGTGGGTGCAGTCGTTCTGGGAGAAGCCTTGTGATCGTGGTGGTCGTGTTCGTAGAAGGACATCAGAACCTGTTGAGGTAGGGATCTTACCTTCGTCTTTATAATTTGTGCATCATGAGGGGTGGGTGTCTTCTTGTTTACATGAAACACTTTTGAATCTGTTTTAATAAAGATAATAAATGGATTATATAACGGTGATGGGAAGTTGTGATTGTTGTTGCTTTATATCTTGTGATATTATGTTGTGAATTGAATGATCTTCTGCCTACGGAAAATCACAACAGTTGGGGGCCTTTTCTTACGCAATTAAATGTTTCCCTCTCCATCTAGATTTTCTTATGGGTGGAATCCTTGTGGAATGTGGAATTTTGGTAAATCACGTAAAGTTGGCTGTTTAAAATCTGGAACCCTTGTGTGATAACCCCGGTTACACAAAATGGAATAATGAACATGTTGGTGTTGTCTTGGTTACGTGACATGTTTTGGGGGTGTTTTGTGGGTTGTTGTGGATCGGGTGAGCATCGGGGCTGTAGTTGACTTGGTTGTGGGTTGGTGTGAATGTTGTGTTGGTAACGGACAGTGGTGATGCAATAAATGGTATTAAAGGGATATTGATGTACGGATTTCGGTGTGGTTGTGGTTATGACGGTTGGCTGTGGGGCTGCAGGGTTGGGTTTTAATGTGAACGGGTTATGGGTTGTGATTAATAAATTAAAGTGGAAGAGTTAATGAATGGTGGGGCATGGAAATGAAACAGAAATAATAATCAATGGGGTTGGTTGGTTGATAATAAGGACTTGGTTGTGTTGCTTGTGTTTTCCTAACTTGATTTGTGGATGGCAGGGATATGTTTTACGAACAATCGATGTGGCTTGGTTGTGGATAGTTTCCCAGTAGTTAAGGAACTAATAAACTATTTCTGCTGAACGTGAAAACCTAAATGGGGTTGGGGTTGATTGTTGTATGCATGCTTTGTAGTAGTAGTGCCGAGGCACGTGCTCAGTTTCTCTGTTTAGAAGCCATAGGTTGGGCTGTGTGGTTGGTATATATATATCTGTATCTTTTGTGTTTTATCGCACCCCACCCATGTTGAGCACTTAGTTCCAAACACTCCCATTTTATGGGAGAGGATGTTTTCCCTTAGTTACTAGCTTCTTCCTGCATCTTCTCACCTAGGCTGTGATGGCTTGAGGCGACCTTACACCTAACACTCTTCGGGTAAGTTTCAATTGGGGTGGCTTTAGCCCAAGACTCTTCATGTAGGTTCTACTGTTTCCCAAGACTCTTCGGGATGAGGCCCAGGTGTGTGCGGGCGGGATACGTGGTTGTGAGGCCCAGGTGTGTGCGGGCGGGATACGTGGTTGTGAGGCCCAGGTGTGTGCGGGTGGGACACGAGGTTGTGAGGCCCAGGTGTGTGCTAGTGGGGAGAGTGTGGTAGCGTCAGGACGTTCGTCATTAGGAAGAGCAGCTAACTATAGGGAAATGGTGTGGGGTACCCAATACTCTTGTTCTTATATACTACTACTTCGTGTTGTGATTGTGTTTTTGGTGAGTGTGGCTGGTGAGGTTGGGTGGATAGAATTCCTTGCTAGGTTTCTTCTGTTGTTCTCACGGGACATTAGGATGTCTCCCCACTTGTGCACGAGAGCTTTAGGTTTCCCTACTGAGTATACTTGTATGCTCACCCTACATTTACTTTCAGGTTTCCAGGGGGACTACCAGGTCCATCCCGGACCATACTAGTCGGACAGTTGGAGTTGTTGCAGTTTGTTGTAATTGTTTCCTTTTTGGTATTGCACATTGAGCTTTCTTGTACTTGTACCTGGTTACAAAATTTTTTTTAAACATGCATGTGGGTTTGGTTTGGGTTTATTTCTATACACTTGTTTTTCCCTTTTGGTGGTTGGCTTGTCCTATTTCCTGATCTTTAAAAATAAAAAGGGTAATGCCTCCCATATTTTCGAAAAATCATACCCTTGGTGCTAGTCGCCTACCCGGGGCCTACTGGAGGCGGGACTCGGGGGTCATTACCTCCCTTTCACCATTGCCAGCTCAGGAGGGGCATATTTGGTGGGAGGGGGTCATGACAGAATGGTATCAGAGCTGATGGTTGAGAGATAAGATGAAGTCTGTAGTTAGGCACAGTGAGGATTGCATGGGATTATTGGGCAACAATGTTAGTTAATCATAGTGCGTGACATAGGCCAGGGTAGACCAGCTAGGACACGGGATTTTAGGGCCCCCTATGATCCGATGCAAGGACTCTGAGCCTACCGAACGTCCAAGTGAGACCACATTAATTGCAGGGTAGAGACCCTAGGGAAGGTACATGCATCATCATGATTGTGTTTTACTTGATTTGGGTGTTATAGGAAAGAAATTGAAATAACATGATAAAATAAAACCTTTAGAAATTTCCCTACTACTTGGGCTTAATAAAACCTTGTTTACCGTACAACTATGGCACCTGGACGTCATCCCTGGGTGGCTCAGACGGCTGACGCCCAACAGATCTAGGCGGTCGATCAGTTGAGCATTGACTGAGAAGTGGAAGATAGCCAGTGGCAGAAGACTCTATGTTCTTTCCAGCGGAAGACCCTCAAGAAGTACGAGGGTAGAAATTCGGATATAGAGACGGAGGGGTGGCTTGAAGAGCTAGGGATCACTTTTACCTTGATCCGTGCTCTGAGGGAGTACTGGGTTCCCCTAGCAGTCAGTCAACTGAGAGGTGCGGCGCGGTAGTGGTGGACGCTCTACCTCAGAGAGAGGATAGAGGCAGAGGTTCCATGGGCTGACTTTGAGAAGGAATTCCGAGAGGAATTCCTTTCTTCCATAATCATGGTGGAGAAGCGACAGGAGATACTTTCCCTTCAGCAGGGGAGTATGTCAGTGTGAGAGGTGGGGATCAAGTTCAAGGATCCCATGCGCTTTGCTCCGGATCTCTTTTCGGATGAGGAGTCTCGGGCGAGACGTTTGGAGGAGGCGCTTCGTCCTTCGCTCCAGTATGTTGTCACCCCCTTCACCCTTTTGACGTACTTGGTAGTACAGAAGAAGGCAGAGGTTGTAGAAAGGATGCACTCGTAGGGAGGTGCACCACGTGAGGGGATCGAGCCAAGTTCGTCAAAGGGGAAGGCAGTCAGCAGCAGGTCTCCTGCGACGGGACCATCTAGTTTCAGGCCAGTAGGGAGCAGGCCCCAGCAGTTCCAGTTCAGATCTTTGGGTCCTCGTCCCTTTTTCACAAGACAAGGACCTAAGTGTTTTTCTGGGGGAGGTTTCGGGCACGTTCAGAGTCGGAGCCTGACCCAAGCTCAGTACGGTGGAGATGGACAGGTTCAGCGCCCGCCTCAGCAGCACCAGTCACTGGCAAGACCCTTCCGGCAGCAACAGGCTCCAGTCCCTATAAGGGGAGATGGAGCAGGTGGTGGCCAGCCACAAGGCATTCCTCAAGGATCCCAATCGGGATGTTGTCGAGGAGGCGGACGTCAACAGAGAGGCAGAGGAGCTGGGCGCGGATAGTTGCATGCATCAGAGGCAGCATCTCTAGAAGGACCCGTGATCGATAGAGATGTGTTTGGGTTCTCATGAATGATCTCCTTTATGTTTTTTTGGGAGCATTACACTCCATTATTGGAACTCTTTTGCTCATTCTTTGGGCTTGGAACTTATTTTTGTGAGTGTTTAATACTATGTCATTTTCCAATTTTCTGTAAATGTATGTGAAGAGCCCTATCATGTGGGGAGGGGAAGACCTAATCCCTAATCGAGATGCATTAATATGGATGCGATTAAACCCGTGCAGGCGAGTCTGTGCCACATAAAGCGGATAATATCTTGACATAGGAGAAAGAATTCCCCAAGCCATGTGTCCGGGCAGTGTGTGGGTTGTATGGTGTTGGGGGCAGTGTAAGTTGGAAAATCCTAATATATGGAAGTGGGAAGGCCCAATCCTTAATCGAGACGCATTAATGCAGATGCGATTAAACCCGTGCAGGTGAGTCAGTGCCGCCTAAAGCGGACAATATCTCGACATAGGAGAGGGAATTCTTTACTCATATAAATAGGGTTGTCCGTTGTTTCCTGTTATGAAAAGAGCCCTGAGAGGTATCTTGCGGAGTTGTTGTTCGGATCCATTATTTTTTTATGGGTTGGTTTTTAATTCTTGAGGATGAGAATGTTTTTAGATGTATCTGATGTGATGGACTGGACCCCTCCTGTCCATTCATTTGTTGAAATCGATGTGGTCAACACGACGTGTGTTATAATGATAATTTTAATACCGATGATAAGGTAAAAATATGTTAAATAATAATGATGATGACATAAATTGTGTGATTAATTAAACTAAAAAGAATAATCATGATATAATGATATAATGGGTGTTATTATTATTAATGATGTGAAGTGGGAAGGTGTGTGATCCATTAGTCATTGATAAATGAAACATGAAGTTTGTTATTATTTGAGTAATTGTTGAAATTAAATTTGAAAAATAATAATGGGTATTCTGTTATTAATATTATTCCTAATAATGAGAAATTGATAAAATGAGTCATGGTATTTATTGAAAACAATTAAATGAAGATGCAAGTGGAAGCATGGTGGTGCGTTCATAAAATTAAAGGTGAGCTCGTTATATTGGATTTATTAAATTGAATGGTTTTAATTTAATAAAAGTGGTTTCAATTTAATCAGTGTGAAATAAAAATAAATAGAATTAAAATAATTAAATTGATGAATGTTACGCGACATTGACGTGGCATGCTCAGTTTCAGATATCCAACAGGGTTGTTTAACATGGTCAATGCGACGAGCGTAAATCTTTTTTTTATCAAAAACAATAACGCCGGTGAGTTAATAAAATAAGTTGATGAAATTTTATTGTTATTGAAGAACAATAAATAACAATGATGGCATAAAACTATATGCGAGAGGTTAATAAAACTAAATTTATTAAAATGGGGTTTAATATGTAAGTTATATTATTATTTTTTTGTCTTTTAATTCAGTTAAATGAAATGGTTTCGAGTCGCATGGAATGGTTGTGCATAGGTTCTCCCAAAATTGAAATATGAAATTAATAATATTGATCGTATAATAAATATAATAATACAATTAAAAGGAAAGATGTTTTATTTAATAAATTATAATAAATTAATGGGGAGGTGCATGACATGGGGAGGGGGAGGCGTGAATGCCCCCTTTCCCTTGTATAAATCGTATATTTTTATATAATTTGATTTAATATATCATATATTTTATATAATGTTGATTTAATATATTATAATAGTAATACAATAATGTTATAAGGGAGTTCTCATGGAGTAAGAGGATAGATTCACGCCACAAGCCCTTTTGATCTAAATATTAACTTATTATAATAATAATAAAATAATAGTATTATTATTTTGGGTGATCGAAACTTAAAAAGTATGTAACTTTTTCATAATGCGTCAAAATGACGAACCGTCAGTGGCAGTGTAATTCTGTAATTAAGATGATCATTTTAAGACCAATGATGAATACTTTTTCATGACTTATGAATCAGTTCAACGAAACACCAAATATTAATAGAATTAATATTATTTTTAAAACGCGTGGAAACCGCGTGACATGTCGTGTGTTGACTAGTCAAAACACGTAACGGGTGTACGGTCACACCGTGTATTCATTAATACACATTGCATACTATTTTACCTATTAGTTGCCTATATAAGAAAGAGTCGTGGATTATTTCCAGACTGATCGCTTCTTCTTCGCACGACGACGCTCTTGGATGATCGAGAAGTATTCCTCCTCTAACTTCTTCACCCGGACTCCGATCGTCGATCCGTAAGTGGCTGTGGGATCATGTCGGCAAGGAGAACACCGTAAACCCTATTCAGTTCCCTCTTCTTCAACTTCCCCTATGCAGTTTCCATCCGAGGAGACTGCTGATAATTGATGGGAACGACGGTCTTTGACTAACGACTCTAAAAAGGTATGTTAAACATCTATTCTTGTATTCTCTTTCTGATCCTACTTCTCCTGTTTTCTTTCCATTCTATGGTGTGTGATCTCTGTGTTGAGGGAGTTTCTTGTGTTGTTGATTCGGTGGTGCCGTGACGTCTTTGGTGGGTGCAGTCGTTCTGGGAGAAGCCTTGTGATCGTGGTGGTCGTGTTCGTAGAAGGACAACATAACCTGTTGAGGTAGGGATCTTACCATAGTTTCTCTAATTTGTGCATCATGCGGGGTGGGTTTCTTCTTGTTTACATGAAACACTTTTGAATATGTTTTAATAAAGATAATAACTGGCTTATATAACGGGGATGGTAAGTTGTGATTTCTGTTACATTATATCCTGTGATATTATGTTGTGAATTGAATGAACTTCTGCCTACGGAAAATCAAAACCGTTGGGGGCCTTTGCTTACGCAATTAAATGATTCCCTCTCCTTCTGTATTTTCTTATGGGTGGAAACCTTGTGGAATGTGGAATTTTTGTAAATCACGTAAAGTTGGCTATTTAAAATCTGGAACCCTTGTGTGATCACCCCAGTTAAACAAAATGGAATAATGAACATGTCGTTGTTGTCTTGGTTACGTGACATGTGTTGGGGGTATTTTGTGGGTTGTTGTGAATCGGGTGAGAAGCCGGGCTGTGGTTGACTTGGTTGTGGGTTGGTGTGAATGTTGTGTTGGTAACGAATAGTGGGGCTACAATAAATGTTATTAAAGGGATATTGATGTGTGGATTTCGGTGCGGTTGTGGTTATAGTGGTTGGTAGTGGGGCTGCAGGGTTTGGTTTTTATGTGAACGGGTTATGGGTTGTGATTAATAAATTAAAGTGTAAGAGTTAATGAATGGTGGGGCGTGGAAATAAAACGGAAATAATAATCAATGGGGTTGGTTGGTTGATAATAAGGACTTGGTTGTGTTGCTTGTGTTTTCCTAACTTGATTTGTGGATGGTAGGGATATGTTTTACGAACAATCGATGTGGCTTGGTTGTGGATAGTT
This sequence comes from Viscum album, assembly GCA_963277665.1. Classification (NCBI taxonomy): domain Eukaryota; kingdom Viridiplantae; phylum Streptophyta; class Magnoliopsida; order Santalales; family Viscaceae; genus Viscum; species Viscum album. The sequence continues at coordinate 1,518,091,637 of OY728163.1, forward strand.
TCCTAGTAGTTAAGGAACTAATAAACTAATTCTGCTGAACTTGAAAACCTAAATGGGGTTGGGGTTGATTGTTGTATGCATGATTTGTAGTAGAAGTTCCGAGGCACATGCTCAGTTTCTCATTTTAAAAGCCATAGGTTTTGCTATGTGGTTGGTATATATATATCAGTATCTTTTGTGTTTTATTTCATCCCACCCATGTTGAGAACATAGTGCCAAACACTCCCATTTTATGGGAGAGGGTGTTTTCCCTTAGTTACTAGCTTCTTCCTGCTCCTTCTTTCCTAGGCTGTGATGACTTGAGGCGACCTTACACCTAATACTCTTCGGGTAGGTTTCGATTGGGGTGGCTTTAGCCCAAGACTCTTTGGGCAGGTTCTTCTATTTCCCAAGACTCTTCGGGATGGTTCCCAGGTGTGTGCGGGCGGGATACGTGGTTGTGAGGCCCAGGTGTGTGCGGGTGGGATACGTGGTTGTGAGTCCTAGGTGTGTGCGGGCGGGATATGTGGTTGTGAGGCCCAGGTGTGTGCAGGAGGGGAGAGTGTGGCAGTGTCAAGACGTTCGTCGTTATGAAGAGAAGCTAACTAATGGGAAACGGTGCAGGGTACCCAATACTCTTGTTCTTATATACTACTACTACCTATTGTGATTGTGTTGTTGGTGAGTGTGGCTGGTGAGGTTGGGTGGATTGAATTACTTCCTAGGTTTCTTCTGTTGTTCTCATGGTACAATAGGATGTCTCCCCACTTGTGCACGAGAGATTTAGGTTTCCCTACTAAGTATACTTGTATTCTCACCCTACGTTTACTTTCAGGTTTCCAGGAGGACTACCAGGGCGGTGCGGGACCCTACTAGTCGGATAGCTGGAGTTGCTGCATTTTGTTGTAATTGTTTTCTTTTTTGGTATCGTACTTTGAGATTTCGTGTACTTGTACCTTGTTATAATTTTTTTTAAACATGCATGTGGGTTTGGTTTGGGTTTATTTCTATACACTTGTTTTTTTCCCTTTTTGGTGGTTAACTTTTCCTATTTCCCAATCTTTAAAAATAAAAAGGGTAATGCCTTCCATATTTGCAAAAACTTATACCCTTGGTGCTAATCGCCTACCCGGGGCCTACTGGAGGCGGGACTCGGGGGGTCATTATCTCCCTTTCACCATTGCCAACTTAGGAGGGGCATCATTGGTGGGAGGGGGTCATGACAAATAGTATAGAAGTACAATCCTTATATACTCTATAATTCTTCTAACATGTACATCATTAATACAATACTCAAATGACACAATAATTTAATAACAACATAAGAACTCTAATCATTCCTCTTCATCTTCGATAGTTTCATAACTTGATTGTTATCCAATAGAAACATTTTGGGTATACTCTGATGATTTGGACATTGATTCCGGTAGTTCCCCAACTCCTTGTAGATGAAGCATTGTACATTTGAAACCTTTTTCATTCCCTTGAAATCACATACTTGGTGTGCTTTTTCTCCAAATTTATAACAAACTTTCATTCCCTTCAAGCATTTACCAAGGTGATTATTTACACAGTTATCACATATGGGAAAATCTTTCTTTGCCCTCTTCCCTTTATCCACCTATCTCTCTTCCATCCTTTTCTTCTCTTGATTCCCTTCAAAACCATAGGACTCGAAGAATTTTTTTACTTATCTTATTAACACATGATAATATTTCTTCATATGACTAGAATACATGGGAGACTATTTCCCTTTTAAATTTTGGCTTAATACTATGAAATATATGATCCTTCTTAATATTTCGATCATGAGTATTGCTGGAATTATCATTCCTCCTAATAAGCACCATTTCTAAACAATGGCATGCATTAGGTTAGTTTATGAATTTCAATGCATAATATAAAACATGAAAAATATCTAATCTAAATTGAAACGATTATTCATATAATCTATAATCATAAAATGTTTTCTTTAAGGATCTATTACTCCTAAATCCTTCATAATGGCTTGTAATAAAAATGTGAATTATCCTAACCATATCCCCCGGGAGTGTCATAACCAAAAGTTCAGAAAGTCCCATTGTCTTGTCCCAGGATACCCCAGGTCAAGCCTGAAACTCCTTGTCAGAGTTTTAACTCCTAGGTACATCTGTTCTAGAGCCGGCACAACCTTCTCGTATCCAGACAGGGATGTATTTCTGGGAAAATTCACAAAATCTCTACATTACCAAAATTCTAGAATGTTCTTCTATACTAATACTCAAAGTCTATCTTAGGATAATTTTATCTAATTATAGTATATCTAAATCTATTTCCATGTTTTTTTAATCATACTCTAATACCAACTGTAAGGCCTCGACCCCAGAAGCCCAAAGTCGGTGCATTGTTTTAAAACATTGGCATTATTACAAGGAATCATGTCCTGAAAGACCGATCAGTTTTGCAATCTTGGAAAACAGATTAAATACTTGAATTTTACATTACACATTAGAAAATAAAAAACAACCTAAATGATCCTTTGATAACGCCATTAATCTAATATCTTAACCCTTCTTATCAATCATAATACACTTCTTAGAATCCTGGAAAAAATAAAACATAGAAATGCATGAGCTCAGATCCCTATTAAGGATGACAATATAACAAAGACTTTCATAAATAAACATTAAAATTTAAGGCAATGTATAAGATTAAAAAAAATCCTTTTAAACATAAACTTCACCATAATTTGGAAAAGATAAATCAAATAATTTCATTTAATTATTCACATGAATATTTTACTAGTCAAATAATCATATGTAATATCAATATCCAATTTCATAATTTTGGAATGTATAATGCCAGACTTCATAACCACATAGTCAAGGTCTTGTTCTAAGACTACAAATAAGATTCTTTTCAAGGCCTTGTTCCAAGACACTAGTTTGTCTCATGAGACCTACTGATGCATCAAGGAGCTATAGCGGGATCCACCCGTCACTTATTAAGTCCAATGCATTCCTCATATGAACAGGTTTAAAGATAACATAATCATTCGTATTAAAACTAGCATATGAAAAGTCAATACTTTATCCATAAACAATGAATGGTATAAAAATAACACATCCATAGTCAATGATATCACAAAACCTTCAATACAATATGGATGATTTTTTTCATAATAAATCTAATTCAAACAAGTTTAAAATCCATCAAAATATGTTGACATAGATGAAAATGATTTGTAAAACTCTTTGAGAGATATATCCAATTTTCATAAAAAAATTTAAAAGTCACACAATTTAGAAAGGAAGAAATTTTTGATTCAAAGTGTCCAATACCACTTTGAAACTTTTGAAAGGAATTAACATTTTAAAAACATTCATGTACATATAAATAAATCGTTAAAATCCATTTTGAAAACATGGACATTAATGAGAATGATTTAGAAGAATAAATATTTAATCCATTTAAAATGATGTTCTAGTTAAGGATTCCCTTCCATAAAACCTTAAAATATTCTTTTTGAAAATATTTTTATGAAACATGTATGTGGATGATAAAGAGGTCCCAGAAGATACTCACGTAAAAACGACCACGGATAATGATGAGATTGTAGAATTAACCCTCACCTTGCACATTCCTTTGGCCGAAGGTACGTTTATCCTCATGTATAATGACCATATTATGTTATTAAATTATACCAGAACCATATTAATATTTATTATATCATAAATGATTCATTTATTACTTTATACTTCCAATTTAATAATGAAATCCATGTTAAATTAACATTTCAGGTAATAATCGCTTTCTTTATCGTACTTGTTTTAACATGTTATTCTTGATCGTATCATTTAAATCATGATTTAAATACTTAAAGAATATAAAATTTGATTTAAATATCAAATATAATTATAATATTAATATTTATAAAATATATATATATGAAATGGGAGGAATCGTTTATGGAGAAGGTAGGTCGTACGTACGAATAAATGTTGTTTCTGTTTTCATATCATATTTGAACGGAAGTAATTGGCTAAGATATATGTAAGTATATACAGAAACACACACACACACACACACACACACATATATATATATATATCCAGTAGCATTATTATTCCATATATTAAATACTTACTAATAATATGTATTTTATAATCATCGTTGAATGGTGAACGTGGAAATAAATCTCATCGCGTCGTGGAGACGGTAATCCATACGTACGCACAAGCAAAAATATCATTATATTGACGGTGAAATCATATCTAATTGAATGCTATATCATATATAAAGAATAATTAACATTTTATATTTATTATTTTTATTTTATATACTCATTATTATACCCATACAAATAATGAATTGTTTGAATAACAAACTACAGGACGACGTGGAGACGGTAATCCGTACGTACGCACGTATGGTGACTATGTAATTATAGGATTGATAGAATAAATAATATGGTTGAACCATATTTATAATAACATCACAGTGTATATATTGTACTGGATATATTATTTTATTATGGAAACAACAAAGATAGAGGAAGTAGAAGAAGAAAAGAACATGAAAGAGGGTGGTGAAAATATTACCTCTTCTTCGGGTGTTTCATTTTGAGTTGATCAAATGGGCTCCATAGGATGGATTTATGATCAAAGTAATGCCTCTATGTTTAAGAGAGTATAGTTTATATGTTATTTGGTCAGGGGTTGGCCGATCCAAATGGCTTTGGAGGTGTGAAATTAAGAGAAGGTTAAGTTCCCATTTATAAGGGGAGTGAGGGTCACGTAAAGAAAAGATTAAAATATTAATTTATTATATAATCATATTTGGTTTATAATGGAACCAAATGATTTTTTATTGAGCCTCAGGTGGTTATGGGTCGAAATCATCTCAACAAATAGGTTTTAGCCAAGTTTAGATTACCATTTTAACCATATCATTTAGATTAAACTCTTACTTAAATAATTTAACTTTTACTCTGTCTTCTTATATTCTTACACTATATGGTTAATAAACATACTATAAACATTCAAGATAACCTAAAGTGGTTAATAAATTAAATATATAATATTATTTAATCCCTTTTTAAAAACCTTCTATTTTTTGGAATATTATATCAATAAATAATATAGTATTTTTTTTAAAAACTAATTTATGTCTATTTTGACACTATTTATTATTTGGTTTTCGTGAATGTCATCGAAATTTGATTACTTTGAAAAAAATAAATTGAATCAATATTAAAATTTCATATGCACCTATAAAATTCTTATATGGAATGAAAACATTAAAATCATATTTATTTTAATATTTACAATATCATTTATTTGATTGTTTCTATTAATAATGAAAACAATGCATCATTATTGTGACATAAATAAATATATTTATTTTATTTATAAAAATTATAAATAAACTATAATAATATAGGAAATATTTTTAAATTTCCAATGAATATTTATAGTTGAAGAGACCAATTATATAACCCCATATAAAAATGTTTTACTAAAAGATACATGCTTTTGTTATTTTTGTCTTTACTTTAGATTAATTAATATAAAATGTCATTATCACTCCCATGTGGCTCCATGGGGTCCTAAAATAGCCCCAAGTATTCCCATGGTAAGACATGTATCATAAAATAGGTTTAGGACACGTGTTAGGGTAATTTAATATTATTTATTTACCCATATTTACAGTATTTACCCTTTAACCGTGGTAAATAAAATATTTTACAAGGTAATTATTCATAATGTCTAAAAATAGAATTTTCCTATTAATAAAATTTTAACCTCTTAATTAACAACATGGAATCCATTTTTCCAAATTCAAAAAACAATAGTGGCAGAAATTAATTTAAAATTAATTCCCGTTGTCAAAACAAAAAGCGTGTTTTTAAGAAATAATAACTTTCAAAAGATTGACACTTGTTTATGTACAATTTAAATGTGAAATTACATCCATTGACCTAAATTATATTAAATGATAAATATATAATCAAATTATACTTAAAAACCATTCAAATTTTTAATTTAACACTATAAATTATTTCGATTAAAAAAGTTGTTTTTAATTAAAATTTAGTATTTTCTCATTATTAATCAAAATATGAATGTTATCAGAAAAGTACCAAAAATTTATCCATACTAAATTTTTATGTCCCTATTCTAAATATGAATTTAATTTCACAAAATTTAATATATAAAATTATCAAATATTGTATTTAAAAAGGGTTCCCCATTAAAAGGGATAAAACTGCATTTTCTATAAAATACATCTTTATCTTAAAAATTGAATTTTTCTTATATTATGTCTAAAAAACAAAAAAAAGATGAATGTTTAAATTATATAGGATATATAAAATTTAATTTCTTTTAATACTATTCATAACCTCTTTTTTTAATATCTTGTTTGGTAAGTAGTGGTGTGCATGAACTCTGTGTTGCGTGAAATGCAAGTTATTGAAATACATTAAAGAGATAAAATAATATAGAATCTTGTGGTGTTACATCCAAATTTCTCTAGGATTTCATAAGGTCCAATGAACCTCATAATCAACTTTACCTTACCAAAATGCATCACACATTACCATAGATATACTTTTAGAAAGACATGATCACTTATCTCAAATGAAAGATCATTTATCCAGTTATCCGCATGACTTTGGTTCATGCTCTAAGTTATTATCATGTGCTTCTGAATTAAATAATATTTTTCTACAATCTCTTCTACCAATTTTTTCCCATCAACTTCCTTTCAGAAACTTCATCCCAAAAAGCTGGAGTTCAACACCGCTTCCCATATAATGACTCAAATGGAAGCATCTATATACTAGAATGAAAATTGTTATTATACGAAAATTCAACCGAGGAAAGATGTTGTTCCAAACTTATTTGGAAGTCCATTTAGCAAGCACGTAGCATATCCTCCAATGTTTAAATTGTTCATTCTGACTGACCATCAGATTGAGGATGAAAATATATACTAAAATTTAATTCAGTATCTAATGACTTTTGAAGGCCTTTCCAAAAGTTATAAGTAAACATGGGATCATAATCAGATACAATGGAGAGGCGAAATCCAAACAACCTGACTATCTCTTTAACATAAAACTGAGAAAGTTAATATAGAGAAAAACTATCTCAAATAGTAAATAAATGAGTAGATTTAGTCAATTGATCAACAATAACTCAGATAGTATTATAACCTCGAGATGTATATGGTAATACCACAATGAAGTCCATGGATATATTTTCCCATTTCCACTCTGACACCGGTAAAGGCTGAAGAATCCCTTTTGGTAATTCCTTCCCTTATTAAACCTATTGTCAAGTCAAATACATCATAGTAAAATCCATAATATCTCTTTTCATTCAATCCCACCAGTAATACTCCTGAATATCTCTTGACATCTTATTACTGCCTGGATGAACTGAAAATGGAGAAATATGAGCTTCACATTACAACTAATTCTTCAACTAGGAATTACAAGGCACACATAGTATCTTTCAAAATCTCAAAATACAATCATTATCAATTTTAAAATCAGGAAACTTACCCTTCAGAACTATCTCTAATTTTTTGTGCAACTCACTATCTTCCTTCTGCGCTTGCTTAATTTTTTCTGATAGAGATGATTTCACTGACACCTAAAACAAAACAGAGGAATTTCATACACCAATAACATCTATGCCAAAGTTCATCAAATCTTTAATCAATGTATCTTCTTCCAAAAGTAACAAGGATAATGAAGCATTAAATTTTTTAACTCAAAGCATTAGCCACTTTATTTTCCTTTCCTGGATGGTAATGAATCGTGAAATCATAATCCTTGATTAATTCCAACCATCTTTTCTGTCTCATGTTCAATTATTTCTGAGTGAATATATACTTCAAACTTTTGTGATGAGAATATAATTCCCACTTTAATCCATACAAATGATGCCTCCAAATTTTTACAGCAAAAACAGCAGTAGTTAATTCCAAATCATGTGTAGGGTAAATTAACTCATGAGGTTTCAACTGACATGATGCATAAGAAATTACCTAATCTTTCTGTGTAAGGACACAACCAAGTAATTTTAATGAAGCATCACTATAGTTAACAAACTCAACATTTTTATATGGTAATACCAAAACAGGATCATTCACAAATCTTCTTTTCAATTCCTGAAAACAATCAACACATTATTTCGTCCAAATGATCTTAACACCTTTTCAAGCTAACTTAGTCAGTGGGCTAGATAAATGTTTAAAATTTTCAACAATAATTCGGTAATAACCTTACAAACCAAGAAAACTATGGATATTAGTTATATTTTTTGGTCTTTTCTTTCCTTAAAAAACTTGTATTTAAGTAGGATCAACAGTTATTCCATTTTTTGAAACACTGTGACCAAGGAATGAAATATCTTGTAACCAAAACTCACACTTTCTGTATTCCCAAACAAGTTCTTTTCTTTTATGGTTTGCAATAAAACCCTTAAATTACTTTCATGGTCCTCCTTACTTTTATAATGAACCTAAATATCATCAATGATCACCACCAAGAAATTATCCATGAACTCATAGAAAATTCTATTCATAAGATCAATGAATATAACAGGTGCATTGGTTAACCCAAAAGGCATAAATAAAAATTCATAATGTCCATATCTAGTATGAAGCATAGTCTTTGGAATGTCTACTTACTTTACTTTCAACTGATAGTACCCCAACCTCAAATCAATCTTCAAAAAATACTGAGCTCCCTGAGCTGATCAAACAATTCATCTATATGAGGAAAATGATACTTGTTCTTAAAAATGATGTTATTAAATGCTCTATAATGAATGAAAAGTCCCATTGAAACATCTTTCTTTCTAAAAAACAAGATTATAGAAAATCATGGTGATGTGACAGGTCAAATGAAACCTTTATCTAATAACTCCAGCAATTGCTTCTTTAACATTAAAAGTTAAATTTGAGCCATTCCATAAGGGGGTTTTGAAATTGGATTAGCATAAAGAACTAAGTCAACAATAAATTCAACTTCCCAATCGGGTATAATACCAGGAAACTCACCAGGAAAAACATCAAGGTACTCATTTACCACTGGCACATAATTAATCTGAATAGTTCCTTTATTTTCAATAATATGTGCAAGGTAACATTCATTTCCATATTTTAATAGTTTCTTAACTTCATGATATGTTATCAAAAGTAAGTTTTAATTATTGTACACAAAATGGAATTATTTATAAAAAGAAACCACTTTAGCATTGTAGTCAATCTTAACAAGATAAATGGAAATCCAATATATACCCAAAATAATATCAAACTCTACTAGAGGAAAAACAATAATTTTTGTAGGTAGATTCATTCTGTACACAAGGACATGAAGGTTCTTATAATTTTCTTTTGTCTGAACATTCACCTATGTGTTTTTACCATAAGTTCAAGATTCATATCATGAGATGGAATTCCCAATTTATTAAACCAAATTCTCAGAAATGAACAAATGTGTAGACCCTGAGTCAAAAAACACATTAGAATAATCTGACAAAACAAACAGTGTACCTGATACTACTTCATTTGATGGCCCAACATCTGCAGAATTATTTTCAAAGGATTTTTTAAAGACCCGTAAAATTCAAGGGAAATTTTTTCTTAATTTTATTTAGAATTTTACAAGAGCGCGGTTTCTGACGGCACCTGATTCCGAGGCCCGGAGTGCCCGGAATCAATTTCCGAAGTTTGGCTCGGGTATGTTCAGTGAACGAACGAGCGGGAATTCCTAACTTTTGATCCGGTGCTCGAAATTGAAATCTGAGGGCACCGATGAACTCGCAGCGCCGATATTCGCTTAAAGAGACCCTTTCGGAAGTTGCGTTTGATGTGGGACGAAAGTTAGTTTTTGGGAGAATTATAAAAAGTTGAATAAAAAAATGTGGATTCTTTTTATTTCACTTTTGTAGGTTAACTCCTCTCAAAGGGAGTTAGGGGTGGGACCCACACCCACTTAACCTCCCGTGAGAGGATTAAGTGTGGTGGGACCCACACGAACCTAAACCTCTCATCTCCCCCCTTAAACTCCCCTCTCTCCCTCTTAAATGTTTGTAAACTTAACATCTAATTAATTACACATGACATGTTTAATTAATTAAGTGTTATGTTTTTGAATTTGACGTTTTGAATTCCTTGGCTTGGTAAATAAAATAAGGAGGAACCTTATTTTATTTTGTTAGTTTTGTTTAGCCAACTTGTGAGGATTTTTGAGAGCTCCTCCTCCTTCTTCTTCAACATGACGAAGAACATTCATCTTGAAGAAGAACGTTCAACTTGACGAAGAACGCCCAACTTGACGAAGAACGCTCAAGTTCCGACGAAGAATGCCACTCCTCTTTTCTTCGTCTACCGTGTCAACGAGAGGGAACGCCGCTTCCACCTCGGACTCCCTTCGTCGGCATACGAAGATTCTCCAACGACGTATCTCATCGAACGCACCTCTTCGTCATCGGTTTTGACGAACGACTACCGCGACGCCCGACCTCCGCGACGTTGTCTTCCGCGGAAAGTTGACAAATCCTCGAACCTATACCCGAGGTAGGGGTTGTTTGATTATTTGTTTGTTTATTTTATTCTTGATCGTGGTTCGCATGACTAACGTGAGGATATTGAATATTTCAGTTGTGTTTTAACGTGAGGGGGCCGGACCGCATGAACACGGCCGAACCCCCTCCTTCGTTCTTGGTGTTTTATTTTGCGGATAAATCAAGGTGGCGTGGTGCCGTCGCACCACGCGGATATTCTTCGAATCTTTTTACGCGACGCCGTCGCGCGCGCGCCACGGAAGAATCATCAAGAACGCGACGCCGTCGCGCCGCGTTGAAGGAAATCAAGGCGCGGCGGAGGGGCGCGGTGCCGTCGCACCGCGCCGGACGATGAACACCGCGACCGGTTCCGGGCCGCGGCGGAGCGAGAAGACCGGCGGCCGGGCCGCCGGTGTCAGAAGCCGAAGAGGGGACCGGATTTTCCGGTCCCGTTGGAGAAAACCGGCCGGCAGTTGGCCGGCCGGAAGGTCAAAGGCCGGGGGAATAAATTCCCCCGGCCAGCTCTAAAACCCCCCTCATTTATGAGGGGGGCGGTTTTCTTGAAGGGGGGCAGCCGGCCCCCCGGTTGGCCTCATTGAAGGCCCCCCACAAGGGGGCGGTTTTCTTTGGGGGAAGCAGGTGGCCCCCCCGGTTTCGGATTACTTTTAGTTCGGCCGGGTTGGTTCGTTCACGAAACCAACCGGGCCTTCGGAGCGGAAACGCTCATATCTTGAGCTACGGACGTCCGATTGACGTGCCGTCAGCTGTGTTGTGTTCCTCTTTGTGAGACGGATCTTTTGGCATACTCCGCCCGAGGTTTGGACGTAGGTGGAGTACGGTCGGGTTGGTTTTACCTTAAAAACCAACCGGGCCCCGGGGATGAAAATGCCAATAACTCTCAGACCGGGCGTACGATCGACGCGCCGTCTGTTGCGTTGAGTTCCTGTTGGCGATACGGAAATTTGGATACATCAACTCCGGTCTTTGTGACAGTTGATGTATCAGCCTCTCAGCTCGTGGAGCGGACCCTCCGAACGAGCTTGCTGTGTGCGGGAACCCTAGTGCTGGCTGCGTTTGTTACTATGTCTACTACTGCTACTACTGCTACTGTGACTGCGACGACGACAGTACAGAGATCCTGTGTGGATTCGACGACGACGACTTCAGCACTCAGCGATCCTACGTGGATCAGTGCTACAGGTCCTGTGTGGGCCCGATCATGTGTGGGTCCGATCCTGTGTGGGTCTTTGCGCTCAGCGGTCCTGTGTGAACCAGTGCCTACAGGTCCTGTGTGGGCCCGATCCTGTGTGGGTCTTTGCGGTGATTATCTACAGGTCCTACATGGGCCCGATCCTGTGTGGGTCTTTTGCGGGGGTTAGTTACCTATCGATCCTTCGTGGGTCCGACGACTTAGATGGATCAGAGATCATCTTTATCGTCCTTTGAAGAAGTATACCTGTGTGAGCTGAATCCTTTTGCTTTCCTGTGTGGATTGTGTTGTGCAATCCTGTGTGGATTACGTTTTGCTTTCCTGTGTGGAATACGTTTACTTTCCTATGTAGACTGAGTTGTACTTGGGCTCGGAGGTTGGAGCGTATTTGAAATTGATGACTTAGGTATATGTATGGGCATATACCTAATCAGTGTCGGTTGTTACTTCGTGATTGTACCCTTCTTCGTGGTTTATCCTTTGTGGATTTGAGAGACCTTCAGGGGTCTCGGGGTCCCTACTTAGTATCTTATACTCACCCCTGCACGGGCTTTTCCCGCACTACGTTGTGTTGGTCGCAGACGACGGACAGCGTTGACCTTAGCTGAGGCTTGCAGAGCGGGACGGTACCCGGAGGTGGACCACTGGGCGGGACGTGCACGGAGCGGACGGCGGGACCCGTGGAGCAGTGGAGCTTTCTGTACCCACCCTTCAGGTGGGATTTCCAGTGGACAGCTCGTGTAGCGGCTTTTACTTTACAGTTGCTATTTTCCCCTATCGAGTTGTACTTTACTTTTAGTTTGGGTTTGTATACTGGCCCATTTACTTTTCCGCACTTCAGTTGTACTCTGCTTTTGTTTAGTGTTTACTTTCCGCTTGCTTACTCTGTGGTGTTTGTTTACTTTACAAAGGAAATGCCTTCCCTTTTTACCGGGATTTACGCCTTGGTGCTAGTCGCCAGCCCCTGGCCTATGGAAGGCGGGCTTGGGGTAGTCACGGCACGGACCCCGAGGGCGGTTCGTGACAAATTGGTATCAGAGGAGTTCGGTTCTACCGCGAACTCTGATCTTTTCTATGTGAAGCAATAATGTTTAGTGTATTGAGTGTGGTTATCAGTCCATGGAGTCCAGTGTTGGTGCGGCGGCCGACGTATTCGTACACCAGGACCCTGACTTCTGATTTCTGACTTAATACACGAAAACATTGATTGTGTGTGTGTTTCAAAGTTTTCTTTGTGATTTCTTTGTGTCAGCTCACCAGGTATACTGTTTGACCGTGGCGCACCTGTTTCCTTTCAGGATGGCCCCACGACGGCAGCCAGCTAGGGTTCCGAGAGTCGAGTGTGACGACAGCCCACCGAGCGACGAGGCTTCGGTACAGGGCCCTCTTGCAGTTGAGGCACCAACGGAGGCACCAGCGATACTACCATACGTTGGGCCATCGATGCCACCAACCCCAGCAGTAGGCGATGCACGCCACTTGAGTGAGCTGCACGAGTTCCAGCGCCAGAGGCCACCCAGGTTCCGGGGAGTGACGGACCCGCAGGCGGCTGAGGATTGGCTGGAGGCTGTGGTGGGAGTCTTCAGGCTAGTGGGGACGCCGGCAGACTTCATGGTGATCTTTGCTGCCAGCCTCCTTCAGGCAGCAGCAGGCAGGTGGTGGAGCCACTTGTTTCAGTTTTGCGACGGGATGACCTTCGCATGGGAAGACTTCGAGATCTTCTTCAGGGTGGAGTTTGTGCCAGTAGCTCTACACCCCGAGCGTGTACATGAGCTTCTGCCTTTGCCGCGTGTTTTTCGATCAGTAGCCGAGTCATCTGTGGGTAGTAGACAGATGATGCAGAGGTCCAGGAGGACCAGACTAGCATTTGGAAGATCTCGGGTTTTAGGACCGGTGGTGCGGGGCACCCGAGGTGGGGTCAGAGCCAGGCGTACCAGAAACGGACAATGTTACTCCTTCGGCGGGAAGGGTCACCTGGCACGTGACTGCCCGACTCCTCGTACGTTTGATCAGCGGGTGTTAGAGGAGCCACTGAGACGGAAGCAGCGGCGAGTTCTTGAGCAACAGCCGAGTAGTGGACAAGGTAGTAGAGCTCCGAGAGCAGGTGGACAGGAGAGGAACTAGTGGATACGTCCCTTGTACTTCTAGTTCCATTTTTCTATTGTATTCGTGTCTTGTACTATGAGCTGCAATAATAAAAAAGACACTTATCTTTGTTTTCTTTACTGTCCTTTTGTTTGATTGATACTGAGTGGTCCCGGTTAAACTGTTGACTTGACCCTCACTTTCGAGATTTCAACTGGAGGGGACCCAGTAACCTCACACTGATGTCGACAGTGTGACTCGACCCTTGGAGGCGAGAGTAACGGTTGGACCTCTTGGTAGCAGCGTCGAGGCCTTACGACGTCATCCGTGCCATAAATTAACTAATCATGACGGAATTAACTGTATTAGGCAAGGAACGTGGTTCATCCAGGGGATGAGACCGAATTTCACTTTTCGGCAAAGGAGAAATCTTTGCAGCTAGCCTCTTTGCAGATATCCTTCGTGGATAGAGATGGAGCAGCCTTCCTTCAGTCTCTCACAGTCACTCCTCCACTACTGCAGCGAGTCAGGGAGGCACAGCGTGGGGACGCTGACTGTGAGACACGGCGTGCGCAGATATCCTCGGGACAGACACCTGATGGTTTCTCCCTTGGAGCAGAGCACGACATCCTTTTCAGAGGACGTACCATGGTACCAGTCGCTTTGCGAGAGGAAGTGCTGAGAGAGTTTCAAACTTCTCCTTTGGCGGTACATCCTGGAGTGGCGAAGATGTACCAGGACCTCAGACGACAGCACTGGTGGCCGGGCATGAAGAAGACTATAGAAGAGTTCGTTTCTCGATGCCTCACCTTCCAGCAGGTGAAGGAAGAGCATCAGGTACCAGCGGGCTTGGTACAGCCCTTGGAGGTTCCGGAGTGGAAGTGGGACGGCATATCTATGGACTTCGTGACTGGACTTCCATGCACTTCCAGGGGTCACGACTCCATCTGGGTGATTGTTGACCGACTCAACAAGTCGGCACACTTCTTACCCATCAGAGAGCAGGGCTCAGTGGAGAGCTTGGGACGTCTCTACGTTCAGGAGATTGTGCGGCTCCACGGTGTGCCTTCATCTATCATCTCCGATCGAGATGCTCGCTTTACTTCCCGGCTTTGGAAGGGGTTACAGGAGGCGTTCGGGACGCAGCTACGTCTGAGCACAACCTTTCACCCTCATATGGATGGTCACACGGAGAGGACCATTCAGACTCTCGAGGACATGCTCCGCGCATGTGTCCTCGACTTGGGTCGTAGCTGGGAGGACCACCTACCCTTGGTGGAGTTCGCGTACAACAACAACTACCACTCCACTATCGGGATGGCACCTTACGAGGCGTTGTACGGCCGACCATGTAGATCTCCTTTGTGCTGGACAGACCCTGGAGAGTCAGCACTCGTGGGACCGGAGATGGTTCAGGCCACGACAGAGAAGGTCCAGGTCATCCAGGAGCAGATGAGGACAGCACAGAGCCGGCAGAAGTCATACGCTGACAGGAGGCGGAGGACACTGGAGTTCGAGGATGGAGACCACGTCTTCTTGCGGGTCTCACCTCGACATGGTATTCGGAGATTTGGCCGAGGCGGCAAGTTATCTCCGCGCTTCATCGGACCCTTCCAGGTCCTCAGCAGGGTTGGTGAGGTGGCTTATCGCCTGGCTCTGCCACCTCAGTTGCACCGGGTGCACGACGTCTTCCATGTATCCCAGTTGAGGAGATACGTGCACGACCCGACGCACATCATTGACCATGGGGAGCTTGACGTTGACGATGGGGCGACTTTCACGGAGGTCCCGGTGGAGATAGAGGATCGACAGGAGTGGGTCCGGCATGGGTGATCGATTCCTCTTGTGTGCATCAGATGGCAGCACGGGAATCTCCAGGAGAGCACATGGGATCGGGAGGCTCAGATGCGTGCTCAGTACCCTCATTTGTTTCCCTAGTTTTTGATGTATCTTTACAGGGACGTAAAGCCCTGAGGTGGGATTAATGTAAAGCCCCGTAAAATTCAAGGGAAATTTTTTCTTAATTTTCTTTAGAATTTTACAAGAGCGTAGTTTCTGACAGCACCTGATTCCGAGGCCCGGAGTGCCCGGAATCAATTTCCGAAGTTTGGCTCGGGTACGTTCAGTGAACGAACGAGCGGGAATTCCTAACTTTTGATCCGGTGCTCGGAATTGAAATCTGAGGGCACCGATGAACTTGCAGCGCCGATATTCGCTTAAAGAGACCCTTTCGGAAGTTGCGTTTGATGCGGGACGAATGTTAGTTTTTGGGAGAATTATAAAAAGTTGAATAAAAAAATGTGGATTCTTTTTATTTCACTTTTGTAGGTTAACTCCTCTCAAAGGGAGTTAGGGGTGGGACCCACACCCACTTAACCTCCCTTGAGAGGATTAAGTGTGGTGGGACCCACACGAACCTAAACCTCTCATCTTCCCCCATAAACTCACATATCTCCCTCTTAAATGTTTGTAAACTTAACATCTAATTAATTACAGATGACATTTCTAATTAATTAAGTGTTATGTTTTTGAATTTGAAGTTTTGAATTCCTTGGCTTGGTAAATAAAATAAGGAGGAACCTTATTTTATTTTTTTAGTTTTGTTTAGCCAACTTGTGAGGATTTTTGAGAGCTCCTCCTCCTTCTTCTTCAACTTGACGAAGAACGTTCATCTTGACAAAGAACGTTCAACTTGACGAAGAATGCTCAACTTGACGAAGAACGCTCAAGTTCCGACGAAGAACACCGCTCCTCTTTTCTTCGTCTTCTGTGTCAACGATAGGGAACACCGCTTCCTCCTCGGACTTCCTTCGTCGGCATACGAAGATTCTCCAACGACGTATCTCATCGGACGCACCTCTTCGTCATCGGTTTTGATGAACGACTACCGCGACGCCCGACCTCCGCGACGTTGTCTTCCACGGAACGTTGACAAATCCTCGAACCTATACCCGATGTAGGGGTTGTTTGATTATTTGTTTGTTTATTTTATTCTTTCTCATGGTTTTCATGACTAACGTGAGGATATTGAATATTTAAGTTGTGTTTTAACGTGAGGGGGCCGGACCGCATGAACACGGCCGAACCCCCTCCTTCGTTCTTGGTGTTTTATTTTGCGGATCAATCAAGGTGGCGTGGTGCCGTCGCACCACGCGGATATTTGCCGAATCTTTTTACGCGACGTCGTCGCGCGCGCGCCATGGAAGAATCATTAAGAACGCGACGCCGTCGCACCGCGTTGAAGGAAATCTAGGCGCGGCGGAGGGGCGCGGTGCCGTCGCACCGCGCCGGACGACGAACACAGCGGCCGGTTCTGGGCCGCAGCGGAGCGAGAAGACCGGCGGCCGGGCCGCCGGCGTCGGAAGCCGAAGAGGGGACCGGATTTTCCGGTCCCGTTGGAGAAAACCGGCCGGCAGTTGGCCGGCCAGAAGGTCAAAGGCCGGGGGAATAAATTCCCCCGGCCAGCTCTAAAACCCCCCTCATTTATGAGGGGGGTGGTTTTCTTGAAGGGGGGCAGCCGGCCCCCCGGTTGGCCTCATTGAAGGCCCCCCACGAGGGGGGCGGTTTTCTTTGGGGGAGGCAGGTGCCCCCCCCCGGTTTCCTCAAGCAGCCCCCCCCCCCCCACGAAGGGGGGCCGTTTCTCACAAAAAAAGGGCGCGGCTAAAAAGGCGCGCCGCACTTCTGGAAAGCGGGGGGCTTAGCCCCTCCCGCGCATGACCCAGCGGCGCCCGCCGCGCTGCCGCCGGCCGGGCCGCGCCGCCGCGCCAGTCCGCGCCGCCGAGCCGGTCCGCCGCCGGCCGGGCCGGGTCGGACCCGGGTCGGGTCGACCCAGTTCGGGCGACCCGGTTCGGGCCGACCCAGGGGGGGTCGGGCCGGGTCGGCCCGGACCCGGACCCCCCGTTTCGGATCAGATTCGGTCTTTTTGCGATAACATGAGCCACGGACCTCCGATCGACGAACCGTCTATGGAAACACGATCCTTGGATTGAGACGGTCGTTTCGGTATATCGCACTCAAGGTTTCGGATTACTTTGTGTTCGGCCAGGTTGGTTCGTTCACGAAACCAACCGGGCCTTCGGAGCGGAAACGCTCATATCTTGAGCTACAGACGTCCGATTGACGTGCCGTCAGCTGTGTTGTGTTCCTCTTTGTGAGACGGATCTTTTGGCATACTCCGCCCGAGGTTTGGACGTAGGTGGAGTACGGTAGGGTTGGTTTTACCTTAAAAACCAACCGGGCCCCGGGGATGAAAATGCAAATAACTCTCAGACCGGGCGTCCGATCGACGCGCCGTCTGTTGCGTTGAGTTCCTGTTGGCGATACGGAACTTTGGATACATCAACTCTGGTCTTTGTGACAGTTGATGTATCAGCCTCTCAGCTCGTGGAGCGGACCCTCCGAACGAGCTTGCTGTGTGCGGGAACCCTAGTGCTGGCTGCGTTTGTTACTATGTCTACTACTGCTACTACTGCTACTGTGACTGCGACGACGACAGTACAGAGATCCTGTGTGGATTCGACGACGACGACTTCAGCACTCAGCGATCCTACGTGGATCAGTGCTACAGGTCCTGTGTGGGCCCGATCCTGTGTGGGTCCGATCCTGTGTGGGTCTTTGCGCTCAGCGGTCCTGTGTGAACCAGCGCCTACAGGTCCTGTGTGGGCCCAATCCTGTGTGGGACTTTGCGGTGATTATCTACAGGTCCTACATGGGCCCGATCCTGTGTGGGTCTTTTGCGGGGGTTAGTTACCTATCGATCCTTCGTGGGTCCGACGACTTAGATGGATCAGAGATCATCTTTATCGTCCTTTGAAGAAGTATACCTGTGTGAGCTGAATCCTTTTGCTTTCCTGTGTGGATTGTGTTGTGCAATCCTGTGTGGATTACGTTTTGCTTTCCTGTGTGGAATACGTTTACTTTCCTGTGTAGACTGAGTTGTACTTGGGCTCGGAGGTTGGAGCGTATTTGAAATTGATGACTTATTATATGTATGGGCATATACCTAAGCAGTGTCGGTTGTTACTTCGTGATTGTACCCTTCTTCGTGGTTTATCCTTTGTGGATTTGAGAGACCTTCAGGGGTCTCGGGGTCCCTACTGAGTAGCTTATACTCACCCCTGCACGGGCTTTGCCCGCACTACGTTGTGTTGGTTGCAGACGACGGAGAACATTGACCTTAGCTGAGGCTTGCAGAGCGGGACGGTACCCGGAGGTGGACCACTGGGCGGGACGTGCACGGAGCGGGCGGCGGGACCCGTGGAGCAGTGGAGCTTTCTGTACCCACCCTTCAGGTGGGACTTCCAGTGGACAGCTCGGTGTAGCGGCTTTTACTTTACAGTTGCTTTTTTCCCCTTTCGAGTTGTACTTTACTTTCAGTTTGGGTTTGTATACTGGCCCATTTACTTTTCCGCACTTCAGTTGTACTCTGCTTTTGTTTAGTGTTTACTTTCCGCTTGCTTACTCTGTGGTGTTTGTTTACTTTACAAAGGCAATGCCTTCCCTTTTTACCGGGATTTACACCTTCGTGCTAGTCGCCAGCCCCTGGCCTATGGAAGGCGGGCTTGGGGTAGTCACGGCACGGACCCCGAGGGCGGGTCGTGACAGATTTCACCACCCCTTTGTGCTTGTAGTCTGGCTGATTTCCCTCATTTGAGTTCTTTGTTGGACACTCATTTTCATAATGACCCATTTCATTGCACTTAAAAAATTTTACTGACTGTAAATCAACTTTTGTTGTACCATTAACCTGATCTTTTTCAGTGAAATTACAAGCCTCATTTTCCATTTTACCACATCAGTAGCACTTACCAGAATTCAAAATACATTCCCTAGCATGCTTTTTAGCACAATTTTCACAAATTGTAAAATTAAGATTATTACCATAATAATTATTTGAAGAGATATTCCCTTTCGTCTGCCACATCGACCTCTTATTCTGTTGTTTTTCAAAGAACACGTGATCATAGGCAAACTATATTTCCACCTTCTCTACACATCGAACAATTTTTTCAAAACTTTTGATCACATGACAAGCTAAAGCCCTTTGATACTTTGGTTTTAATCCTAAGTAAAAACTATTGAATTTACTATCAAGATATCATATGATATTTGGAGCATAACATGTTAGTTAATTGAATTTATCTTCATAAGCAACCACTAAGTCATCCTCCAGCCTCAATTCTAGGAATTGTTTTTCCATCCTAAGATGAACCACCTTAGGAAAATATTTCTCAAGAAACATACCTTTGAATTCATCCCAATCAAGAGCATCAATCTCCTCACTATCTCTAATATTTTCACTATAGACCACCATTGATCAGCTTCAACTTCAAAATGGTAAACAAAAATACTAAACTTTTGATGTTCTGAACACCCCATGACCTCAAAAATCTTCTCTGGTGCATTAATCCACCATTCAGCTAGCATAGGGTCAGATAATCCTTTGAATGATGGGGGATGTTGCCTCATGAAATGATCCACTACTGACATGTTCCAATGTGGTGGATTTGGATGATCTCATGCATGGATACCACCACCATTTATATCTTAATTCAACAATTCCATCAGTGTAACAAATTGTTTAGTTCTGATTCATACCATCTCACATTGTTTATTTGGAAGGTTGTATTCTTCCTGATGTCGTACCATCATAGCTTCCCTATTTCCATTGCAGAAAACCTTTTGAACACAAAAATATCTTAGGAGAAGCAACATGGTAATCTGTAAATGCTATATCATTTCAATATTACCATAATATAATTTATGGACATTAATTTAACAATATTCAAACTTATAAATTTTTCTAAAACGACCTATGATACCAACTATAATGACCCACCCTTAAACATTACATAATCTTGAATTAAGCGAATAATTCACAATGAGGATATTTTTAGGTTTAGAGTTTTAGATAATTAGGCCATAACTATTACATTACATCTCAAAAATTACAAAGTAGCCACATCTACTCAGTTTCCATTTTTTTCATAAAATAAAAACTCGTAAAAAAAGAGGCATGTCTACTCCCATGATTTAGAGAGAATTACTTTTCCTTGATCCCATCCTAGTCCTTATTCATCTTTGAGTCCTGTGAAAAACATTTCAAAACTGGGGATGAGAAAAAAGAGCTCAGTAAGGGTTATAAAAAAAAGATAGAAAACATTAGTTCCTCAATACGTACATAACATAAGATATTTAACGTACATTATGAAATCATAACATTTATGAATAACAAATAGTAATCCCAAATCATAAAGGTAACTTGTGGCATCTATAACATACTTATGTTGTAGCTTTCACATCTACGTTGGAAGTTACATTTGGAATACCCATCACAGTATATTACCTAAATCTCTTAGGAGAAGCATTCATGTTTACCTCCATCATTTTACCCAATGCATTGGAGAGAAATCTTGGGCTCACCATCCCTAGAATTATCACGGAACCACCCATATACGTAACAATTGCCAAGAACCATAACATATTCACAACACATACAACAAATATAAAGAAAAGACACCATTTCCACATTTCAATAAAAATATATCATTTAAATATATTAACATAGAAAATCCATTATAAAAACCATTTTCAATACCAAAATACGTAAAAGAGTATATCGTATTTATTTTCCTTTTAAAAACATTTCAACTTGTTAAGGAAGCCAAAGATCAAATAATACTCGTAGTGGCAGAAAAGGTCATTGTCACCGCTTATGTTAAAAAGAAACATTATTTTTTGTAATTTAGTAAAATGACATGTTGAAAAAGATTCCCTTTGAATTAAATGAAAATTCAATGGTGTTTATACACCATATAAAAAAGTCATGTATAAAACCAAATATTCCTCAATGAAAGGAGATTGAGATGATGTCCCTTACCTCATGTCTGACTTGACTCGTTCATTCTTTAAAATCATTAATAATAAACTAAAGTTAAGTTATAATTTCTTAAGAACCTTTTTCAGGTTTATAATTACTTTTATATCACTTATTACCATGTTTTAAACATTATGTAATCATTTATGTTAATAATGGTCTTTTTGTCGATATTTGGTACTTGAGTCAAAAATGAACTTCTTATAAGTACAAGTTTTTCATGTGGTCAAAATTCCATTATCTCCAGAATGATTTTCATGATTTAGTTATCATATACATCACATGTATCGATTAGATATATGTATTTATAATAGTAGATAACATTTAGTGATAAGAAACAAAATGCATCGTTCATGGAGACGGTAAGCTGTACGTATACATGAATGCTAATTTCATTTCTATTTTGTATTTTAATGGAATTAAAAAACAATGATACATAGGTATAGTATAATTCCTGTATAATATCACATATAATTTCATTAACTCTATCCTTTATACGTTCCATGAATGATATGAATGAGTCATATCACTTTGAGGGGTCGGTAGTCCGCACTTCCTCAAATGAAATTACCGTATTTACCCACTATGGAAACCATAAATGTATTCTATAAATGAAAAATACAAAATCATATAAATAATATAAATCTAATATATATCACATATAAATATAGTTCCATAATAATGGCCACCATAAGATGTGGTAAGAGAATACTGAACAATTATCATTTTGTGAGGCAGTAGTTCGCCGTCCACAAACACAGTATGTTCTTTACCCATTAGATGGGGGTGTGTGTAAGTGTAGTTCGAATCCTTATCATAAAAAAATCCTATTATTTTGAAGATCCTGGTGCTGTTATAATGGAAATAAATAAATATCGTTTAGGGGGTTGGATAAGTAAAATAAATGAAAAGAAATTAAGAGAAGACGTTACCTTTAAATCAGGTTACTCCCTTTGTTTTGAACCAAAAGGATTTCATGAAGTGCCTCTTAGATAAGGTAAGGATTATAGGAGGAAGAGAGTGATCTTGAGAGATTATTTGAATACAGGTTGTTTGAGAAAAAAGGATTTAGTGGTGTGAGAAATGGATTAGAGGTAATGGCTTTTTATAAGGGGGAGGAAGGGATCTTTAGGAAAGTTTGAAAATATTATTTTATTATATTATGATTTTCGGTTTCTAAAGGTCCAAAACTTATTAAAGTCAAAGATAATAAGACTCTTGTTCGAATTTAAATCATCCAAAAAAAATTATATAGGTTTTGGATATTGTTTTATTTTTTGTAATCTTATTTATTTAAATCATTCATTAATGAGGTAAACACTTCATCGTTG
This sequence comes from Viscum album, assembly GCA_963277665.1. Taxonomy (NCBI): domain Eukaryota; kingdom Viridiplantae; phylum Streptophyta; class Magnoliopsida; order Santalales; family Viscaceae; genus Viscum; species Viscum album. Next base: position 1,518,114,680 of record OY728163.1, read on the forward strand.
TTGTGTTATAAATAATTTTATTTATTTGTTGTCTAAAAATTTTAAAAATATACCATGATGTAGGAAATATTTTTAGATTTAAAATTATTATTTATATCTGAAGATATAACTTATTAACCCAATTTTAAAAATTAATTTACTAAAAGATGTATGTTTTTTCTCATTTTTTCCTTTACATTAATTAATTAATATAAAGTGTCATTATCACTCTTAAGTGGCTCCATGGGGTCATAAAATTGACCCAAGGATTCCCATAGTCGAAAATATATCAACCAATAAGATTAGGACACATGCTATGGGTAATTTAACATTATTATAATATTACTTTTATCTTGAATTACCCTGTTTACCTTTAACAGGGGTAAATAAAAGTCAAAAGTCACTATTCACCAATAATTATTTCCATCTTATTGAAAAATATTTTAGTTACTAATAAAAACCATGTATATTGTATTATATAAATTAAATTCACATAAGTGGTAAAATTTCATTTAAATGAAGAAGTTGATTTTTTAACTCCTACTTAGTGTTTTCATTATTAATCAAAAATTGAAGGTTTTTAGAAAAATTGCAAAAATTCAGCCTAAGATATACTTGATATTCTGAACTCAAAAATTATGTCTATTTTACCAAATTCAAGAAATAAAATTGTCATTAATTAATTTAAAATTAATTCTCATTGTCAAAACAAAAAGTGTGTTTTTATTAAATAATAACTATAAAAAGATTGACACTTTTTTATGTCCAATTTGAAAGTAAAATTACTTCCAATGGACAACATTGTATTAAATGGTAAAAATATAATCTAATTACAATTTAAAACCGATTAAAATTATAATATAACCATATAAATAAATTGTATTAAAAGTAATTTTTAAATTAAAATACAGTATTTTTCCCTTTTCATTAAAAATGAATTTTATAAGAAAAATATCAAAAAATTACCCAAAGTAAATTTTGATATCCCGATTATGAATAAGAATGTTATTTTTTCGAATAGAACATATAAAAGTGATCAAAACTAGATTTAAAGAGGGTTCTCCATCAAAATTCAGTAAATCAACCTTTTAAGGAATATTAGAGTATTTATGCTTAAAAATAGATTGTTTATTATTTTAATCCTATAAAATTTATTGGATAAATGTAAAACACATTTAAAAACATGAATATTCATATTTTAGTTAGTTCTATTCATTCATTCCAACATAATGGCTAGGTGTTAACTACCATTTAAAATAATATTATATTATTATTTTTCAGTATGACTCAGCATTGTGTGCAACATAAGATTTCAAAGAAACCTATTGTTGCGTATCAGGTACACCATCGAACATAACATCCTCCTTTAAAGTAAAATTAATATTTAATTCATAGATATTAATAAGTATAAAAATATCATATTTCTTTATATACCTAGGATGTTACAATAAATCTGTCTGTATCAATTCTGGATATAGAAATAATGTTTCTGGTCACCGAAGGCACATAATAAAAAACATTTAAAACTAAGTTCATTCCAATCATCAAAGTAAGGTGGTAGTCACTAATTGGTACAACAACAAGTTTAGCAATGTTGACTGCTTGAATATCTATATCTCCTCGGTCAATCTTTTTGAATCTACATGGTTCCCATATTTGAATATATATGTGAGCACCAAAAGTTGTATATAATACTCAATTAATAAAAATAGATAAATTACACTCAATAAAAATACATATGATTCTTCCCCTTTCTTCTTTGGTTGGTTTCAGTGGTGGTTTTTCTTCTAATGGCCCATCGTGCCATATACAAAATAGGCAACATCATGTTCCCTTGCTTTCCCCTTGATATTCTTCTATTTAAAATATCATGAAGAAGATTTTGGATTAAATCTATTCACTTTTACATTTCATTTGTTCACTAGAATGCCATAAGGTTCTTTATGATTCATATCCGTATCTACTTGGTGAATAAGAGTAACAAGATCCATCAGATACATTTTAATGTTGTTCATATTAAAATTCACAACAATGCTAGAGAATATCTGAGGGAGTGGTGCCAGAATGATTTTGGTGCCAACTTCTTCAGGGAGTTTAAACTCTAGAACCTCTAAGCATTTAATGTAGCCAATTATCCAGAATATGTGAGGTCCAGTTGTGAGAACCCCTCCAAGATTTCTTGGAAATTGAGCTTTGTAAATATCAAAATTTTCCTATATATCTCTCTATTAGAAAATACCACTGAGGTGCTCAAGTATTCTATACAAATCCTTGTTTTCATTAGACTTCATTAGTTCACCAGACATCGATGACGTCATGAAACATTGAACCTCAACCACATCACTCAATATTTTTTCATTTACAAGGAACTCTTCATCACTCACCTCTTTAGAATTTGGATCAGGCATTTTGGATTCTAACATGTAATATTTCTTTTCATGGTGTAGCACATCCCAAATATGTATATACCACTCATCGATGTTATTGATAGTTATGAGGTCATATTTCTCTTATATAGATCATATGGATAGTTTTGATGATGACCTTTTCATTTTATTCTATAATTAAAAAGATTAGATTATTAGTAATATACTCGATTACAAAATAAGTGAGATATAATAAATTAAATGTTTTTTTATTTATTAAATAGCCCATTATTTTTTCAAGTCTCAATAGACCACATCATAGAACTCAGAATTTCTAGTTGCTTTAACATTCTACTGTCAATTTTCCCCATTATGTTTCTTAATGATCCAAAATTTGGCCATGCAAACCATAATAAAGTAATTAGGTAGGTGGTAATGTCAATTATGGACTTGAAGCTCCTTGATCCATTGAGTGGATTCCTCTCTCCTGAAATCATAACTTGGATTTCCTCAACACTTGCATCTAGTTTTTTTAACTGACTATTTCTATTAAAATCAACACAATAATGGTCCGGTCACCCAAAAATCTCATGAGAACTCCACAATAAAATTATGTTTCCAGACATTGTCCATGTACTACACTTAGTTATATGATTGCATTCCAAATCAAATAATGGAAGGATTAGTCTAACTTAATATTTAATTGAGGGATTTTAATTTATTATGCATAATTTGTATCTTTTTTCTCTTTTATAGGTCTTGTTAATATTAAGTCAATTTTCATTAATAAATTAACCATCTTGTATAAAACATTTATGCATACTATATTTATTTATTTTTTAATATTTCCATATTTATTCATATGTTTATGTGATCACGACCTTACATCCATAAAATATATGATTGCATAGGCAGAAATAAAGTATTAATTAAATGAACCATTCATGAGAATTATCTAAGGGTTGATTTAATGAGAAAACATTAAATCAACCTTGGACTTAGGAGGAATAACTCGTATTTCCAATCTTGGCATGAGTTACAACATTCCACTTGTCAAACTATGTTTCACCTAGGTTGGAATCATTATGGTTATGTCATGAACCACATCCATGCACCTTGGGATGATCCATTAATTAAAACTATTTATTAATCACGCCCAGGTGAGAGGAACAGAATGATTGATTAAAGGGGATTAAATAAATATCCATGGATACATAGTTCCTACATAATAATGGAGGGAGGGATGACTCACAAACCATCATTTAATTTAATAATAAATAATTAAAATATTATGCAATAAATTGAATTAAAATATCCAACACATACACAGGTCTTGGTTAATGTCATGAATGATCATACATGAAATGAATATGAATAATTAAATGGATAACATTATTTTATTTATTCAATATTTTATTATTTAACATAAACTCACTTTCACTAATTAATTAATTAATTCACTTTCATCTTAATGATCACCCAATATTATTTGGAGATACCCATCATTAAGGGAATTCATGGAAAATAAACAGAAAATCCAATAATGACATATTAATTATAATAAATTAATTGATAATTTAAATTTATTTAAAACCATTATTAAATTGTCAAACACACAAAAAAGTGTCAATTAATAAAATAATGTTTTAATGATTTAATTTAAAAATTTAATGTATTTTTAATTTTTTTCAATTAATGGGAGAATACATAGTATATACATCTACATACATTCCATGTACCTCGGTTGTTGTATATCCATGTCACACACCTTGGGCTTTGGCATGTTAACTCAGTTAGACTACACAATGTGTACATGCCAGTTACAGACATTGAATGTTCTTTCTGTGTGCTAGGTTGACTCCATCAATACATAATGTGGAATAAAAGCAATGCATGTAATTAATTTATTGATGCATCTAGATACAACATTCATGGGTATACGACGTGTTTTCCAGCCCCATGATGTGTAGATCGGTTTTACTAGCCAAATGTTTGGTACTTCCTGATGGAATCTCTAATAATTCTTTATTTTTTCATAAACCATTAACAAAATGAAACACTAAATAAACATGATTTCTATGTCGATAACATGTCAATTCAAATCAGATTAAAGAACTTATAACATGAAATGAAAATATAACCAAAATTGTGCATAGATCAATAATCAAATAAATAATTATAAAATTAAATGTGAATTCTTTGATACAACATGATGGTTCCATGAGAAGCATAAGTGTACATAAGTGAAAGATATATTAAAATATATTTTAATAATCATTGCTCGAAACCAACAGTGAGGATCGTGTATGTCAAATTTATAATTAATTCATTTAATATTTGAAAAAATGAATACATCTACTTAAGAAATTTTTTTTATTGGTGAATGTTGATCGTCTAAAAGGACCATTTCAGATTACCTTTATTGTGTTGTGAGGATCCAAGGATATAATCTCTCTAGTGATGATCCACATGTGCTCCTATGATCTAGGAGAAACACCACTCGATCTCCATGCACTAGAATAATGAGTAGAATGTTTTTCATTTTTCATTACAGGTCACTCATTCTTTGGTCTTGAAAAAATCTCCCTTGAAATTCTCATTCTGGAGATAGAGAGAGAAAGAGAAGTTAAGAGATATTTTGTTGTAAACAATAATTTTCAATTCTAAATATTTGGATGCATGACACGAAGACATTTCCGATTATTTATAGAGATAATATTTAAGTTAAAATATTATTTAATTTCCCACCATCCATTAAATAACATTTATTACTTTTAATAAAACCCATACTACATAATAATAATTATATTATTATTATTATTTTGTGGTGTGTTCCAACTTGCACAATAAAAAATATTATGTAACATTCATATTAATTAATATTTGTCACTAGACTCGGTCTGGGTCCGTTCGAACTCCTAAAGAATTTATTGAACCAAAAAATAAATATTTTATTCATAAATAAATACTTTATTCACAATCTAGAAAATAAATATTCATTAAATTATTCAATAAATAAAATAAATATTTTATTCACAAAGTGATGAATAAATATTTATTTAATTTATGTGATCAATATAATTTGAATAAAATTATTCTTCAAACTTGAGAATAATATTTATTTCATTAACTAAACCCAAATAGAATTTATTTGAGATCAAACTATATACTTACGGTGTAAACCTCTAGGATTCATTCTCGTCAGCATTAGGAAATATTTTTTAAAGTACAATATTACTGTCTAGAAATGAGTCATGGAACCCAAGAGAAAGAATTTAATATTGCAACATTGAAAACCACATACTAATACTCATTGTGTAATATAATCCATTTTTATCAATACATCATTAAGAAAATTTTCACATCCATGTCACCAACCTATATGCCTGATATGCCTTTCTTTGACTATACGAAATAAACACATCATTAGACCATGACTGTGGAATTTAATGCAACAGTTCTATTCTAATCAGAGGGAAGAGATGTCTTCTTCCATAAATATGCAAGGTACAAATCCTTCCTCAACTTATTCATTAATGTCACGTCACTCGTGACTGTAACACCCCATGGATTTTCAAATAAATTTATAATTAAATGCATGAAATACTGAGTCTAAAAAACAACACATTGTTGTAACTGATCCAATAAACACAATTTTTACCCTTATGTGATTTGACTTTTGAGAAACCGACATACACATCTGCATTTAGTAAGATATTAGAGTATGATATAATCAAATTATTTTTTACTGAATAGTATCATACCCTTATAAATAGTAAAATACCTTATGAACAGTAACTCACCCTTGTGAATAGTTATACATCCTTATGCATAGTAATGTTACCCTTGTGAATAGTAATATACTCTTATGAACAGTAACCTACCCTTATGAATAGTAATATACCCCTAGGAATAATAATGTTACCTTTATGAATATTAATATGACCCTTATAAATAGTAACCTAACCCATGAAAGTATAAATAATATTTAGGCACCTTATAAATGAAATAGAATATTTTATAAATTAATTATTAAGTGTTGGTATTTTTATGAGTAATAAATATTTAATTAATGTTTTAAATTAATAAATTGATAAATTTAATTTTTCTAAAATTTATTCTTCAATAAATATTTTGTTTTCTTATGAATTTTGGTTAATTTTATGAGATCTCAGTTAATTTTTGAAAGTATTATAAAATCAGTTTAAAATTTAAAATATTTATTTTTCAAGTAAATAATAATTTTATATAAAAATTAAATTTCTCTTATTTAGAAAATTAATTTTTAAAAATGGAGATCATTTTTTAATTATACATGTCTATAAATGGTTGGTGTGAATTTTCGGTATTTTTCCAAAATACTTGAATTTTTGGTGAATAGTTAAATTCGATAATTTAGGAAATATGCTAAATAAATGAATTTATGCATTATTCATGGGTCATAGATGATATAAATGAAAACTGGTTTGGACTCACATAAACTTATTATTATTTTGAGTCACAATAATAAAGAATACTCACAGTCATGATCCAAAATAATAAAATAATTATAAAAATAATGCAAAAACATTCTTCTCCTCTACTATAAATCCTCCCTCACTCCTCTAAAGCCTTGTTCCTTGTCTAAATTCTACTCAAATATCCTATAAATATCCTCCCCCACTTCTATAAGCTCTTGGAATCAAAAAATGTCCAAAACCTCTCCCCTAAAGAGGCTCTCAATGAAGATAACTTCTAGAGGTAAATCCAACTTTTCATTTCTTTTACTTCGAGTCCTTTTATTTTATTTTTCATTCCTTGCCTTCATTCATCCAAATTTTATGATAACTCCAGTACCTTACATGTAATAAAATTTTATTTTGATAATGGAATAATTCATCATCATCCCCCATTTCCCCTTACTTTATATTAGAAATGAAAACATCATCCGAGATGTGTTTATTTATCACATTCAAGGATAATGAGTTTTCAATTTCTACTACCATCTTCAATTATGGTAATGAAACCATTTTGATGGTTTAAACATGATAAAATATATGTATTATAACTTATTTTAGGTTTTGGAATCTTTTTCTACACATTATAATAATTTATATGAGTTTTTGTGATAAAAAACCATTATTTAACCCAAACAATTATCATTAATGTTTTATATAATGATTCATCTTCACTACCAATAACCAAATGAATTTTATAACCATGCAATCTAATATATGTTAAAAATAAAATAAAAATTATATTCTGGACAACCATTCTCATCTTACATTTTTATCCTTACATGTATATATGTAAACCAATCATGAATATCAGGGAAAAAAACAATTCCCAACAATAAAATTGAACCTCTTAAACCCATAAAGAAGGACATGATGATCTTAATAAGGCTATAATAATTCACTAATATTACTTGTGTATGGTGTATGTATACATAACATTGATGTATAATATCATTAATATCTTTATTTTCTTGGTATTAAATGTATCATTTTATGATAATTAATTTTGGAGCATATGAATCGATTGATTACAAAGTGGTAAAGGATTTCTACCAAAACCTCCATTTTCATTTGAGTTACTCTTATTCTCTACTTATCTCAATGAAATTTTTATTTATTATTATTTAATAATCATAAATTATAAGTGAATTTTCTGTATATGTTTTCCGACCAGAAGCCTTCTTTATTTTATGGGGATTTACGTGTTTTAAAAGGATCTTTCAAAAAAGCTTCCCGATATACAAGCCCGATTCAGGGGAACTTCTCAAATTATTACCTATTTTGAATTTCACTATATAATCTGTTGTATTCCATAGTTTTCTTTTTAAAATCGCAAATTTTAACATGAAAAACTATCTTGGTTCATCTATTGTTTTATAAAATAAAAACATGCATTTTTTCTTTAAAATCTCTCTAATATTTTCTTTAAACAACATTAAAATGTTTTATTTATAATGCTTCTTTAGAAACTATTTTTACATGATTTCAAATCAATGGGAAAAATTATACACAGAAAATATAATTTCAATGTCCTACCCTTTTCTTTTTTTGGATATACATGTTAACAATCTGATTTCATGATAAATACAAAGTATTTTCCAAGAAAACTATTCTTTCCAAAGTGAAAAAGACATTTTCTCGTCTCACTTTATCCTTTATGAGATATATGAATTTTTCACCACTTATTCCTTAAATTTAGTGTATGTACTACCATTTGGTACATCATATCAAGAGTCTCATTATTCTCATGATATTCTGAGGGATTATTATTTGAATGTTTCAATGTGGTATGGGACACTTTGAAATGTTTAAGGATTATTACCTCAAGAATTTTTTGATGGTATCATTTAAATGTATCTTTATCTATGTAAACATACTTTTTTGAATATTTTACTTCATTTAATTTTACCTCTTATGATATCATCTACCATATGTTTTTGAAGGTTTGATGAACAATTTGATTTTGTATGTCCAAATTTGATACCATTCACGGGTTATAGTTGAGGTATTCACATTTTGTCTGCTAATTTTTCAATATGAATGTTTATGATGTCTATGTATCACCTTTTTCATATGAATAATGTATTGGACTTAGTATGTGATGGGTGGGGCCCAATATGGCCCCTCGATTCATTAGTAGGTATCATGAGACAAACTATTGTCTTGGAATGAGGCCTTGACAGTATGATTATTTATAGTCTTTCCAGGAGGCCTTGAGAGTATGGTTATGATGTCCAACATTATTAAATCCATCATTATGAAGCTTTCAATTGATTGTTCATGTGGTTATTCGACTAGTGGAATGCCCATGATTATGTTTTACTATGGAATTATTTATTCAGCTAATATTTCTTCCATAATATGTTCATGTTTATTTTTAAAAGGCATGTTTTTTTTTGTTCATCATGCCTAGTGTTTATGTTTGTGACTAATTACATTGAATCACTTATCCTTACTGAGCATATTATCTCACCAATTTCTTATGTTTTTTTCCCTGGGATACAATGATGAATATTATAAATTCCTTTCAAGGATAATCTAGGATTCATAGATGTTCCCAATTGTAATTTCTATTATGTATTTCATTTAATGATGTAAGGTTAAACTTATTTGTGTATCTGGTTTTCCAAAACTACTAAACTAATCATTCCTTTGGGGTATGAATTTCATGTAATCATGATAATGTAATAAATTAATGCACTAATTCTAGGTAACTAGGGTCAGGGAATTATAGTTTTTATCAAAAGAAGTTTAGTAGAAAATTTGGAAACTATATTTAGAAAAAATAGATTAGGGAACAAAACCCTAAGAAAGTCATTGAGGATAAACATACAAGAATGTCCTGAAATTTTTTCAAGTAATATATTATGTGTATATTTTTAGAAAATAAATCCTTGTATGAATACTACAAGTGGATGTGGTTCTTCCATAGATGTACCTTGGAGTAAAAACTATGACAAGGAGTTTTGGCCTTGACCCAAGGTATCTTGGTACACGAAATAAATCCTTAATGTTCACCTTGTTTGACACTCCTAGGGGATTTGCTTAAGATAATTCACATTTTCGTTACAAGCCATTATAAAGGATTTATTCCCCTAAAGTAACTAGAGTATTTGGTTCTAGGATTTTTTATGCATAAATTTATGTTATGTGTTATATCATGTTTAGAGTCATATAGAGTTCATAATTTTATGAGCTAATATAGTATATGTAATTAATTAGAAATGAAGCCTAGTAGAGGGAATGATAACTTCACCAATTCACATGATGGAAAGAGTAAGAAGGATCATATCTCTTAGGGTATTAAGCCATCATTGAAAAGGAATATAGTCTCCCAAGTATCCTCATCATATTAGTAAATAGTATCATGTGTTAACAAGATATGAATAGAATTATCTGATTCATATGGATTTGAAGGGATGAAAGAAAATAAAAGTATGGCTATGGAAAATATGGATAAAGGAAAGAAGTAAAGAAGGAATTTTCCACGTGTGATAACTATGGAAAGAATCACCTTGGTAAATGCTTAAAGGGAATGGGAGTGTGTTATACGTGTGGAGAAAAATGATACCAATTTCATAATTTCAAGGGCAAAAAAAAGGTTTCCAATGTATAATGCTTCAACTGAAAGGAGATGGAACACTATACCAATAAATTTCCCAAGCGTCAAAGAAATATTCCCCAAATGATATTACTAGATAATGATAAAGTCATGATACTAACTCAGATGAAGTGGAACAATTAATATGCCTCTTCAAGAATCAGGTCATTTGAAAATTTTATCAGTAATGAAATGGTTATAAGAATTATGGAATATATGATGATTGTACTACAACACTATTTCATTATGTTTTTGAGGTCGTATGATGAATTATACCAAGGATTAGTGACTCAGTAAGATGCTAATATCATATGAATGTATATGGTTTAGGGAAAGATAAACCTAAATATATTCCTGATGATTAAGATAATGATGAATAAATAATTTATTTGGATAAGTACTAACTACCTCAAAACTGAATATTGACTTGTCGATAAGTGGTCAATTTTGTCATTGATGAAGATTACAATATTTTTTGGATATAAGGAATATATCCAATAGAATTTGTAAGGATGAATGCATGCTTCCAATAAGGTTTTATGGTAATTTTAGTTATTACCATATCTCAAGAGAACACATGATAAAGATATTAACATGATTGAAATGTGAAAATTTATGTCTATATCATGTTGATTAAAAGAAAATAAGGTAGTAGATGTATTGAGTTGGATAGATCATGGAGTACTAAACAAAATGAGGATTATTAAGGACCCGGTGTAAATGCATCAAGAAAGGATGGATATGGGAATTATTATAAATAATAGGATCATGATCTTTTCAAATGTTAAACCATTTATGAAATGGTTTAAGTTGATCATTGTATGAGGTTTTAGAGTTTAATGTCACCACATGATGAAACCTCTATTAAGAGATGAAGTATAAACAGTTCAAGGAATAAACCAAGGATAAGATTGTGTTTATGAAATAGAAATTTATATTTATCCTCTTATAAAGTTGAATAATTCATCAACTCTAAGAAAATAGTCTTAAATATAAATTTTTTCCTATTATCATATTTTTTTCATGATATCAACAAAATATTTCCTAACTGTAGTTTATGGTTTTGTGGTAATGATATTTCATCTAAACATGTTCTCTATCAGTTTCCATCAGAACATTGGGGTTTGATTATTCTTCCTCGACCATGTTGTCCAATTAGAATGTTTAGTTTTGTAGTAACTGATGCATTTCACATTCCCTCTTATTAATAGGATATTTTAACTTTATTCTTGATGTGGGTTTCCCACAAGGTAATTTTCAAGTATCAACCATTAACTTTCAAATTTAAATTTCAAATTTCAAGGAAGAAATTTTTGTAAGGAGGGTAGAATGTAACACCCCAAGGATTTTCAAATAAATTTAATATTTAATACATGAAATTCTGAGTCACTACAAAACAACACTTTTTTATAACCGAGCCAATAAAAAAAATTTCTACATCTGGGATTTGAATCTTAAAAGGCTGACATACATTGTTGCGTTTAGTAAGATATTAGATCCTAATAGAATAAAATTATTTTTTTCTGAATAGTAACCTACCCTTATGAATAGTAATACAACCTTATGAATAACAACATACCCTTATGAATAGTAACATACCTTTATGAATAGTAATGTTACCTTATGAATAATAATACACCCTTATGAATAATAACCTACCCTTATGAATAGTAATATACCCTTATGAAAAGTAATATTACCCTTATGAATATTAATATAACCCATATGAATAGTAACCTCACCCATGAAATTATTAATAATATTTAGGCACCATATAAATGAAAAATAATATTTTATAAATTAGAAATTAAGTGTTGGTATTTTTGTGAGTAATAAAATTTTAATTATAGTTTTAAATTAATAAATTAAATATATTCATTTTCAAAAAATGTATTCTCTAATAAATATTTTGTTTTCCTATGAATTTAGGATAATTTTATGAGACATTAGTTATTTTTGGAGAGTATTATAAAATCAGTTTTAAATATAAAATATGTATTTTTTGAGTAAATAAAAATTTTATTTAAAAATTAAATTTCTCTTATTCATAAAATTATTTTGATAAAATTGAGTTCATTTTTTAATTCTACACATCGATATATGGTTAGGGTGATGTTTTGGTATTTCTCCAAAATACATGAATTTTTGGTGAATAGTGAAATTTGATAATTTAGGAAATATGCTAAATAAATTTATTTTTTCATCTTACATGAGTCGTAGATGATGTAAATGACCATTGGTTTTACCTCACATGCACTTATTATTGTTTTGAGTCACACTAATCAAGACTATTCATATTCTTGATCCAAAATAATAAAGTAATGATTAAAATAATGGGAAAACACTATTCTTCCCCACAATAAACCCCCCTCACTCCCTCTTCTATTCACTCTTCTCAAGCCTTTTTCCTTTTCTAAATTATACTTAAATATCCTCCCAATATCCTCCCCCACATACAAAATCCCATGGTCTCATAAAAAGACAAAAAACTCTCTTCTAAAGAGGCTCTTAAGAAAGATAACTTCAAGAGGTAAATTCCTCTTTTCATTTTTTTTAGTTCGAGTTCCTTTATTTTCTTTTTTTCCTCATCTAATTTAATAAAAATGTTATGATAAATATATAACTTTAAATGTACTATAATTATGTTATGATAATGGAAAAATTCATCATTATCTCTCCTTTCCGCTTCTTTTATAGTAGAAATGAAAACACCATCTGAGATTTGTTAATTTATCACATTGAAGGATGAAGAATTTTAAATTTATATTACCATCTCCAATTCTAGTCATGAAACTATTTTTATGGTTAAAACAGACTATAATATATTTATTATAACTTATTTAATGTTCTTGAATCTTTTTTGAACATATGATATTAATTTATATGAGTTTATTGTGTTCAAAAAATGCAAATTAACCCAAAAAATTATCATTAATGTTTTATTAATGATTCATCTACAATTACAATAACCAAATAAATTTTATAACCATGTAATATTCGGTATGTTAATTAATATAATAAAACTTCTATTCTGTAAACCCATTCTCATCTTACATGTTTATTAGTAAACTGGTCATGAATACCAAGGAAGAAAACACTCCCAAACAATAAAATTGAACCTCTTAAACCCATTAATAAGGACATTAATGAACTTAATAAGGCTATAATAATTCAATTACATAATGAATAGGTTCTGGAAATATTAATTAATGAATTTAATATGTTTATCCTAGACACTAAGGTCATGTGAATAACACCATCAGACTTATGGTAAGGGTTTCCACATCTCACTTCCATTTTTGTGAGATATTCCTTATTCACTACTATTACTTGTGTATGGTGTATTTAGACATATAATTGTGTATAATATCATTAATATCATTATTTTCATGGTATTAAATGTATAATTTTAATATTATTAATTTTTTGGTATATGAATTGATTTTTTACAAAGTGGTAAGGGATTTCTACCCGAACCTCCATTTTCATTCGGGTTACTCTTATTCTCTACATACCTCAATAAAAGTATTATTTATTGATATTTACACCTCGTATATTCTGTATGAATGTTCTATATATATTTACCAACCAGAATCCCTCTTTATTTTGTTGTAATTTATATGTTTTAAAAGGATCTTTAAAAAATTCTTCTCGAAACACAAGCTCAGTTCAAGGGAACTTCTCAAATTATTACCTATTCTGAAGTGCACTCTCTAATATGTTTTAATCCATAAATATCTATCTAAAAAAACAAATTATAACATGAAAAAATATTTTGGTTAATTTCTGGTTTTATTAAAGGAAAAAATTCATTTTCACATTAAAATCTCTTTAATATTTTCTTTAAACAACATTAGAATGTTTTATTCCTAAATCTTCTTTAAAAACTCTTATTACATGATTTCACTTAAGTGGAAAAAAATTTATGCCTAAAATATAATTTCAATTTCCTCCCCTTTCTTCTGGGACATTCATTTTTACCATCTGATTTCATGACAAATACAAAGGATTTTCCAAAAGAACTCTTCTTTCCAAATTAAAAAAGAATTTTTCTCATTTCACTTTAACTTTTATGTGAAATATTCCTTCTTCCCCACTTACTACTTTCATGTGGTGTATATACTTACCTTATTATATCATATCAAGAGTCTTATTATTCTTATGATATTCTAAGGGATTACGATTTGACTATTTCAAGGTGGTATGGGACACTTTGGAATGATTAAAGAGTATTGCCTCAAGAATTATTTAATGGTATCATTTAAACATATCTTCATCTACGTAAGCATAATTTGATGAATCTTGTACATCATTTAATTTTATATCTTATGATATCATATACCATATTTTTTAAAAGGTTTTATAATCAATTTTATTGAGGATTTTCTAATTTGATACCATTCATGGGTTATAGTTGAAGTATTCACATTTCGTATTCCAGTTTTTCACTATGAATGTTTTTGATGTCAATGTATCAAATTTTTCATATGAGGAATGTATTTTCCATAGTAAGTGATGGTTGGGGCCTTCTATATCCCCTTCATGCCTCGGTAGGTCTCTTGAGATAAACTATGGTCTTGGAACGAGGGCTTGATAATATGAATATTTATGGTATTGGCACGAGGCCTTGATGGTATGATTATCATGACCGAAATTATGAATTCCATCATTATAAAGCTATAAATTGATAGTTCATGTGGTAATTTTACTAGTAGAGTACCCATGGTTATGTTATACTATGGAATTATTTATTCATATCACATTACTTTCATAATGTGTTCAAGACTATTTTTAAAGGCATGTGTTTTTATTTGTTCATTATGCCTAGTGTTTATGTTTATGATTAATTTTGTTGTATTTCTTACCCTTACTGAGCATCTAAGATCACCCCTTTTTTGTGTCTTATTTTCCCCATGTTTCAAAGATTAATACTACGAATACCATGCAGGGATAATCTAGGAGTCATAGATGTTCCCAATGGAATTTCTATTTTATATTTCATTTCAAGTTTTAATGTTGAATTTATATATGTATTTGTTTTTTAAAAACAATGAAACCAATCATTCCTTCAGGGTATGAATTTCTTGTTATCATGAAAATTTAATAAAATAATTCACCCTCTTTGGGAAACTAGGGTCGGGGCGTTATAGTTATGCACCCAATGTATCCAACTTCCCCAAGATTTTTTATCACCATGGTTTACGAAATACATCTAAGTATGTGAGTTGTAACATTGATTAATAGTAATATTAATGTTTAAGGACCATCACACACACACTCATATATAGGATTATCTGATGACACTAAACACGTATAATTCCTATAGGAAGGTCTATTCTCATAATATCATGTAATGGAGATGACCAAGTGGGAACATCACGAGAAGAACCCTCATCTACTTATGAGTACTCAAAACTATTAATCTATGTAGTATATGCCCCATTATAGTATGTTATCCTATTATAGAACATTATTTTAGAATATAATCATAGAACATCAAGGTGATGATCATTTCATTGAATCGCTATAATTTTATCAATGTGACCTATACTCTAGAACTTTATTACAATAGAGTTATGGAGACAAAAAAATATGTAATAAGAAGTTTTATTAATATTCAACACATATAATATACATGTAATAAAATTAAAAATAGTTTTTTTAATATAAAAACTATAAAAAATTTAATAGTCAGGTGGGTAAAACTCAAACTACTCCGGTGAGTGTCTCTTATGGTATCAGTAAGAGGATGAATGAGGACATATGGAGGTGTACTGGTAAATAGGTAGAGTAGAGTATATATTCATCCACCGCCTTGGGAGGGGTTCCATAGTTCTTCAACTGTGTGAATTTCAAACATTACTATAGGTTTTTTACAACACCTCATAGATTGTTTCCTTAGTATGGGAAGATGGGGCATCTTGAGAAGTTTTGTTCTAGATATTTGAGGCCAAGTTTCAACATGGGTGTAGTATAGACAAAATATACAACTGAGGGATCTGGATGGGGTCCTTAATTGAAGGTTATATTTCTTCATATGATATTGAATGAAGGGGTTAAGGACATAGAATCGAGGCATACCAAGTGTATTCTATGGACTATGTTTCAAATAACTGTGGAGAGGGGACATTAACTGTATGAGGTATGGTCTTTATCACCTATTCACTTTCTATAACTTTTTTCATTATAGGAATTACCCATTATTTTATATATAGACAAGTTTTTTTGGTCTCAAATTATAAATTATGTTACCTTATGAGTTTCATTCACTCGACACACCCTTGGGAAAAAAGTTGATTTACTCTAGAGATAACCATAATGTCCTTTAGTTATTGTTGGATATGTATGATAGTGGGATATTATGATCCTAGGGATGAATAGATTTGATGAAATCTTTATAATTGATTGGATGAATAGATTTAATGGTCACATCGACTATAATCATAGGAATGTATCCTTATTTTAGTTAATAGGGAAAACTTTGTGACGATCAGTGAGTTGGATATCGAATACGACATAGTGGGACTAGATATGAGTAAGATTCGATCCATCATGGATCAGTTGGTAGGCTTATCTATAATTGTGAAACTGTATACTGGTTCCTCTTATTTCCCTTCTGATGTTGATCTATATTAGTATGTATTTACAGATGAATTCATGGGTCTTCCTTGGGAACAAGAGATAGATTTCATGATAGAAATTATTCTGAGGGCATAGATCATTTCGAATCATCATTATTGTATTACACCAGTCGAGTTGAGAGATCTAAAGATTCATAATGAGGACCTAAATATAAAGTGATTTATTGGACTGCACATGTCTGTAAGGGGTTCTTCTATATTGTTTTCTAATAGGGTAGATGATAGTCTAAACTCTGCGTGGAATACTGGAAGATAAATAAGGTAATGGTAAACAAAAAATATCCTTTACCATGTATAGATGATCTATTTAATTAGCTATATAGTTCCTGATGGTTCTCCATGATTTAACTTCATTAGGGCTACCATCATTTGTAGGTCATAGAGGATGATATCCTTGATATTACATTCAAGAGTAGATATGGAATGTATGTTCACCTCTTCATAGCTGTAGGATTGATGAATTCCCCATAACTGTTCATGGATCGCATGAATAAGATCTTCCACCCATATCTGGAATCTTTCATCATGGTCTTTATAGATGATGCAATTATTTATTCACAAACTTCTAAGTTACATTCCATACACCTTGATACTATTTTGAGTACACTCTAAGTGAATCAGATTAATATTTATTTTATGTGTATTAATTTTGGATTCAGAATGCATGTTTCATTGATCATGTTATCTCTAAGATAGGAATATCCATGAAATTAGAGAAGGTGGATGTAGTGATGTCTTGGGATCTCCCTCATAATTTTTTTGGGATCAGCAGTTCCCTCAGGTTATCTAGATAATATCGATGGTTCATTTAGGATTTATCCCTCCTAATAGTACCAATAACTGGTATTGACAAGAAGGGGGTGATGTTTTAATGGAATGATCATCACGAGAAGTAAATTCTTGAGATGAGGAGGGGGTTGATGATAGTTACAGTTTTGATTATTTTAGAGCCTAGGATCATATACAAATTTTACTATGATGAATCAGGTGTTGTGTTAAGATTTGTGATGATGTAGAGGGATCATGTAGTTTCTTATGGGTCATGTTAGCTATGACCCCATCTAAGAAACTACCCAACACATTACTTGGAGTTGAAAGATATGGTCCATTTCATGAAGTGTTGGTGTGATTATCTATTATACAAGATGTTTTTTGTTTACATAGACCACAAGAGCCTCTAATATTAATTCTCTTAGAAGGATATGAATTTGAGGAAGAGGAATTGGGTAGGGTATCTGCAGACATTCAACTTCGAGATGATCTATTCTATAGTGATATTTAATTGAATTTCAAATGTTTTTAGCAAGAAAAAAACCCTTTTGATTCTAATGGATTAATAGAGAGTGATAGATAGCATGGTTATAAGAAAATTAACCATTAAAAAACCATATATCGGTGATGGGTTAAATGACCATTGACTTCATAGTATGAAAAGTAAATTGATAATATTATTTTGATTTTCCTTTTACTATAATTGATGAATTCCTTTACTATATAGACTAATAATATAAGGAAATATAATTACTTGAAAATTATATTTTCATCATTCAATCAATTTTAACCATAATCTCATATTTTCATTAAACGATGAGTATTAAATATGATTTTTTATCCCTAAGAACTAAAACAAACTTATAACAAATCTTGAAATTCATAATATAATAAAAATATATTCCTTATATCTTTCAAAATTAATAAAAAAAGATTAGAATAATGGTGCACCCCACCCTAGATGCCACTTAGCGGTGCCCTGATTTGGTGGGTCACATGACCTCAAGTGCACCTCCCTATACGTCAGAGGCTACCAACTAGCTGTGAGGGAATAAGGTGTGTTTGTGGGAAGAATATTCAATCATAGGTAAAAGTGGATCACAATGGTATATATGGAATAAGAAACAAAAGAATAAAATAATATAATTATAGGGCTAATAACCCACTATATTAAAATCAGTAATAAGAAAAGAGAAAACACAAAAAATATTAATGATAAATCATCCAAGATGAATAAAGAACAAGTGAAAGCTAATTTTTTCAATGCTTTCGTTGGGGAGGCACGCTCGCCTATGGAGGGCATGCAGCTGTTTCCCCACATTCCAACTTTCCAATGGTTGGAGGCATCCATCGCTTATTCAGGGGCATTTTATCCTTTATAGAAACAGGATGATGGGATTTCATTTCCTCCTTCCATGGATTATTCCTCAGATCTCATTAACTAGTCCAGGTCTCCCTTGTAGACTAAGACATTGTTCGTAAAACTCTTCCCAGTGCCACTTCTTCATGGACACTAGTTAATTACATGGTTCTGGTGAGACATTCCAAGGGGTCTGGTCTAGGCACCAACCTTCGGTCAGGGGAGTAGTCACGTTGGACATCACATGCATGACTCAATGCTGGAACACTAGTATGTTTGCGTTTCATCCCCTTATTATAGGGCTTCTCGAGGGCACAGAAGCTTGATGCATCCCACGTCGAATGCGGGGAATTATATTCCATAGGCATTTAAATGAGGTTTTCCACAGCTTCCTATGTTTAAAACAGGGCATGCGATGAGTTTAACATCTAGAGGAGACAAATCAGACTGATCATAACACTAACTAGAGTGGATCAGATGGGTGTAACCCACGGAGGGAACATTGATGTTGGGCCTAATGCATGGTTAGCTACCCGATTGTTGTTAAAGGGAATAGGGAATGAGGTGACATGATCCCACCGGAATGTGGCGGCCTAGGTAAGAATCAAGATGGATAATGGATGGTTAAGTGGTGTGGATGGAGAATGAGAGGGATTCTACTCGAGGACGATGTTGATGTTGGGCTTGAGCCTCGAAGATACCTACTATGTATCCCTATGGCAGGGAATCAGAGTCTATGTAGTTTGGGATGAGGGGTATAGAATCAGGGTGCAGACAGGGAATAGTGACCCGATGATATATTAGGGCTTACTCATGGTTAGCAGCCTGAGGTTGGTCTTACGCCCCTGGGACAGAACAACGATACGGGCCCCAACGTACGGGATGAAAGAGGATTGCCCTTGGTTTTGGGTTGACAATGGCTTACCACAAAATGGGGTTCATAATAGCTTACCGCTAGATGGGGGTCACAACGTCTTACTGCTGGATGGGGTCACAATGACTTACCACCAGATTGGGTCACAATGGCTTATTGTTGGATGGGGTCACAACGACATACTATTGGATGGGGTTGAACCACATAGAGGCTTCGTACGTACCCTGTCTAGTAGGCAAGGAACAAATCCCATGTAGTCTAGGATGGTGGATGTAGTTTAACGTCGTGATGGATGAAAAGGGGGAATGTAGTTTAATTTCATGCGGGATGAAGGTGGTTCGATGCGAAGGAGGTTGGAACCCAAGGTTGTTGGAATTGAACCTCCGGGAGGCATCCTACGTACCTTTCCTTGGTAAGGATCAAAGACCTCATATTTCAGGTGGAGTGGGAACCAACGTGAAGGGTGGTCGGAACCAATGTGTGGTAGGGTTTAACCTTAGGGAGGCTTCCTACGTACCTTGCCTTGACAAGGATCAAAGACCTCATACTTTAGATGGGAGATTGGTGAACCGACGTGAAGATGGTCGAGACCAATGAGTGTTGGGCTTGAACAATAGGGAGGATTCTTACGTACCTTGCCTTATCGAGGATCAAATACCTCATAGTTCAAATGGGTGTTTGTTAATCCTACATGAAGTTGGTCGAGACGAATGGGTGTTGGGATTGAACCTCAGGGAGGCTTCCTATATACATTGCCTTAGCAAGGATCAAAGTCCATGTAGATCGGGAGAGGTATTTGGTGAACCTACGTGCTGATGGTCAGGACCAATGGGTGTTGGGTTGAACCTCAAGGAGGCTTCCTACATACCTTTCCTTGGTAAGGATCAAAGTCCACGTAGTTTAGATGGGTTTTTGGTTAACTGGCATGAATATAGTTGGGACCAATGGGTGTTGGGCTTGAACCACAGAGAGGCTTCCTACATACCTTTCCATTGCAAGGATCAAAGTCCACGTAGTTCGGTAGAGGTGTGGGACTTACACTATAGGCGGACTAGAGTGGATGACATGGTTGATGCTCACCCTAAGCCCACATGAGTCATGCTCACTATGAGAAACAAGAGTTAGTATAGTCCTAACAACCACATAGTGAAAGGGGCATCTGTGGGAAGTGGGGCAGGGTCTTACACATATTTTGCGGCCCAAATAAAAAATAGGGGCTTACACGTGGTCTGCGGCCTATGGGATGGAG
The DNA here is from genome assembly GCA_963277665.1 of Viscum album. Lineage (NCBI taxonomy): Eukaryota > Viridiplantae > Streptophyta > Magnoliopsida > Santalales > Viscaceae > Viscum > Viscum album. The sequence continues at coordinate 1,518,136,017 of OY728163.1, forward strand.
ATTGGGACTTACTCTAGGGTGGAGGCCTGGGTGGTGTCAATTCCCAAAGGGAGGGATATTTGGCAATGAGGAATAAGGGAGGAGCATGGGTACTACCTCCTGCAAGAAAATATAGGGGCTTAAACCAAGGTGGTTTCCCATTCCACATGGATGAATGCTGCTCTAGTAAATAGGATCTCATTCCATGTGAGGAATGATCTCACTTCTGTGGAGACCAGTGGGAATATAGAATGTCTGAGATAGAGAACCCCACATATAATGCACGGGGAGAGGCCATAGTTTGACATCATGTGATGAGGAAAATGGTGCTGGCATTTTAACGTCCTGCAGCTCGAACGAGGTGGGTTCACTCTACACCCCTTATGAATTACATAACTGATTCCATTCGCCCCTTGGGGAAGGGAAGGAATCATCAATTCCATAGTGAGGGGGTGTTATGGAGTGATTAATTAGGTGTTCCACGTTAGTGTGGATATTCGAAGAAGAAATAGCCCTTAGCATGCCTATGTGAAGAAGCATGGGGTAAAGCAACACAATGGAAAGCACCTCGCAAGGGACCTTGAAATTTCTTCGTGCGAACCTGAAGGGCCTCATAGGAAAATATTTGCAGAGAAAAGGGGTGTGAATTGTGAAGTGAAGTGAACTAGCCTAGGCATATGGCATAGGTGCATATGGAAGGTGCTTCACAAAGTGGAAAGACATTCATGGAGAAATGTATTGCGAAGAAAGGGTGCACTGTGAAGCGTAATATTGCAATGTAATGTGCCTTGTGAAGCACAGTGACCCTACCTTAGCATGTGGGTCACATGTGCATGAAGGGTACTTCGCAAAGAACAAGTGCTCTGTGAAGACCTGAGTCTCTTTAGGGATCTCCTTTCTTTACAGAGGCCCCTAGACTCTACGAAGGGCATCCCCCTTTGAATAGAGAAAGAATTCATGCAAAGGGGAAGGAACTTCCCAATGAAAATTACCTTGAAAAACTCATGGTTCGTAAAGTAGAAATTGTTTCACTTTGTGGGAGCTCAGAGGGAAAAAGGTCAGAGGATCCATCCATTGGGCTCGAAGGGATCTCGATATATATAGTCAAGAGGCACCATGAGGTAGATCCCACTCAGCGCGGAGACTGAGCTTGCTCCATGGTGGGTTTGCGAATGTCAAATGGGTTCGTGGAGGATCTTGCCTCCTTGCTCCGCGACGGGTTTGCGAACGTCAAAGGGGTTCAGGGAGGATCCTGCCTCCTTGCTCCTCGGCGGGTTAGAAAACATCAAATAAGTTCACAGATCATCCCTTCTCCTTAATCTATGGCAGCTTTGCGAATGAGGAGCTTGGTGCCGATGAGTGGCCCAGAGGGCTCTACGAACAGGATTCGTGAGATAGCCCCTAATGATTTTCGTTTGTTATCGTGCATCCCAGATTTTGGTGCCAACAAATGCCCCCCCCCATCAGACTTGGAGCCAAGGAGAAATCGAGGGTCAAAGTCTGAGGGTCAATCACCAGACTCCCTTAGCCAATCACAAAGCTGGCTCGAAAAGGAGGCTCGCGAAGTGGAGAGGCGATAGGCAGGCCGAGCACGTTGCGGTTTGACGCACCGTGAAGCAACATGGGTAATCACTAATAAATAGGGAAGTTGAACTCTCTTTTTTCCTTTCAATTCTTTGGGTTTTTGGCATTTATCACTCTCGATTAACAAATCTCAGCGTACTCCGTGATAGCTCCCTGTGAATCAGGCCTTCTGCTTCGCGGCTCACAGCGAGTCTTTGAATCTGCGACGATGCACTCTACGGCTTGCATCCAAAGATCAGTGAAAGGCTTCATGATTTTGTTGCTGGGATCGATCTCCATGAACTTTATCTAAAAAATGAATTTGACAGGTTTTCAAATCATAAAAAATAGAATGGCTCACCAAGAGGATGCCAGGGGTTCCTTGTGGACACTGCACTGTAACAACCCAAGATTTTATAAAAAAATAATCTTTTTAATTTTTTTTAATGTCTTGTGTTGTACGCTACATCAAAAGGAGCTTGCACAACACGCATCCTTGACTTGCCTTGCATTACACGCAATCACGACCTTCCTCGATAGCGTGTGTAGTACGCAATAACGAGTTTCACTAAACAGCAATATGCTTTTAAAATGTTATTAAAACTAGCCGTTATGAATAGTAATAACCACTTTTTAAAATTCTGTAAATCTTATTTTTCAAAATGAACTTCATTTTTGGATTCGGAGTATCGAATTTAGCCTAAGGTGAAATTTTGGTACATTTCGGATAACTTTCATATTCTGATGAAAAGTGAAAATTACTAAATTATAATTAAAAAACAACTTTTTTAATTGAAATAATTAATAGTGATAAATTATTAATTGGAGTAGTTTTAAAGTATATTTAGAATATATTTTTACAATTTAATACAATGTTGGTCATTGGATGTAATTGCACATTTAAACCAGACATAAACAAGTGTCAATCTTTTGATAGATATTGTTTCTTAAAAACACGCTATTTGTTTTAACAGCGGGATTTAATTATAAAATTAATTAATGCAACTTCTATGTTATGAATTTGGTAAAATAGACTTCATTTTTGAATTCGGAATATGAAATATAGCTTAGGATGAAATTTTGGCATTTTTCTGAAAACCTTCATTTTTTGATAAATAGTGAAACTACTAAGTGGTAGTTAAAAAACTGAATTTTTCATAAAACATAATTTTACCGCTTCTGTGAATGGAATTTCAAAAATCCGAGAGACACGGTTGATGTCAGTAAGTAAAATGTGGTTCAATGAGATGAAAATAATTTTTGGTGAATAGTAACTTTTTACTTTTATTTACCAGGGTTAAAAGTAAATAGGGTAATTAAGGGTAAGAATGATATTAATATTACCCTAACACATGTCCTAATTCTATTGGACAAGTGTATCTCGACCAAAAACAACCTTAAGTGTAAAATATTATCATTTAGGCCCACTTGGATTAGATTAGGACATTTATTATTATTTAATTCAAAGAAGAGTTAAAAGAGTTAAAATCAAAGTTTATTCACTAAAACATTTTTAATATGGGGTTATAAATAAGATAAATTCGACTATAAATATTCATTAGAAAGCTAAAAATATTTCCTACATAATGATATTTTATTTATAATTTTTAGACTTTAAATAAATTAATTTATTTATGACACAACAATGATGCAGTAATTACCCTTTTAAGGAAATATTAACATAATTGATGTTATAAATACTCAAATGAATGTAATTTGAGACTTTTTATGAATTCCACTAATTTTATAGGTTACTATGATATATTAGTGTTGATTTAATCAACTTGGTTCGAACATATAATTCTGTTATGACTTTCACAAAAATCATATATCAAATAGTGTCAAAATTGACACAAAATAGTTTTTAAATCAAATATTATATTATTAATTGTTATTTTATTCCTAAAAATCTAAGGTTCGGCCAAATGACATATATAAGGATATGTATATTAATAATAAACAATTTGGGGTTCGTTTGGCATGTTATAGAAAGTGTATTAACAATATAGTGAAAGAAAACAAAAAGACACGATAAAAGTTAAATTATTTAACTTAGAGTTAAATCTAATTGATAAGGTTAAAATAAGAAACTAAACTTGTCTAAATCCTATTGGTTGATAGGATTTCGACCCATCCCCACTTTATCTTCGAAATAAGACCCTTTGGAACCATTATAAACAGATTTTTACTTTAATATAAAATAATATTTTGAGATATTCCTAAGGTGCCCCTCTCCTCCCTTATAAAAGGGCACCTCCTCCCCCTCCTCCTCACACCAATTTGAGCACTCAAGCTCGGACAACCCCTGCCAAAATCTCTTCTCCACTTCCCTAGCAACATCCTAGAGGTTCTGGTCTTCCTCAAAGACCAATTTTAGTTCCCTAAGAGGAGGTCTCCAAAAGGCGCTTCAAAGAAGAGGTAATTACCGTTACCAATTCTTTCATCTTTATTTCTTCTTCCACTTCTTCTTCATAGGTTGTTTCATTATGAAGTAATAACATAAGTATCACTCATATACTGATATGTTATTATAAGTATGAAACAACCCTATTTCACCATCTATCTATCCTACGGAAAAAGAAATCACCGCGCGTGCGTACGTACGGAATACCGTCTCCACGCCGTGGTGTAATCTATTTTCCACCACCACCTTACATGGATGGGTATAATGTTGTAAATAAAAACTATACATAGTTATTAAAACATCATATTTATTCTGATATATTTTATAATCCACTCCAATTCAATTCAATATTTATGGAAATGATATCATCGCTCGTGCGTACGTACCACTACCGTCTCCACGACGCGATGAGATTCATTCTCCATGTTAACCATTTAAGAATGATTATAAAGTATATATAAGAAATAATAATGAAATATATGACATTATAAAGCTACTGGATTTATGTATATATATATATTTATGTCATCTACTTACTTCCATTCAAGACAATAGGGAAAGGAAAACAGCGTTCATGCGTACGTACGGACTACCGTCTCCATGAACGGTGTTTTTCATTTCATTTATCTATCTATTATATATATATATATATACTGAATATATATAATATATAAATCATATTTTATATTCTGGAAGTAAGTAAATCATGATATAAGTAATAATAATGTCAATAACAACAAGTTAAAACACCTACGATAAATGAAACGATTTTACCCAAAACGCTTCTTTAACATGGAATTTACAAAAGAACGGGTAATATAATGTCATAAGTGAACCATATATGATATCATAACAATTAATATGATTCTGGAATAAGTCAATAACATGATTTAAATCATTATACAGGAGGTTCGGACACTTACAAAGCAAGTCGGACATAAGGTAAGGGAAATATCACAATCTCATTTTTATCCGAGATTGTTTATTCGTAAGTATTTACTGGGGTGTATTTTATCATCCACATCCATGTTTCATTAATATGTAATATTATTTCCATCCACCTACAATTGTTTAAATCCATTTTTACCCTTCGGTGAGTTTTTAGTAAAAGAAATGAAAGGAATCTTTTGTCGTTTTTCGTACAAGGTACTTTTTGACTTTTCCGACAAAAGTACGAGAAGAATGTTTTTTTTATACGGCATGAATGGATTTATAAAACATTATTTCCAAGAAGATTCATTTACAAGTTTTCAAGTTTATTTTTAATCAACTTCTTTTATTTTAAAGATGTATGACATGTTATGAAAGGAAAAATGTTTTTTTTGAAGAAGAAAGGATATTTTCCTCAAGAATGGAGTTCAAGTGTTTTATCAAAATTATTTTCCATCTAAGATAATAAAGGGTTCTGTTTTTATCCCTATTATTACATTAATTTGATCATGTTGTGATGGAATTATTTTTATGAATTCCTTTATCTTATATGAATTGATTTATGATGTCATGATGTTTCAAGAATCCCATTTTTGTTACATGTGTTATGCGATGATGTATGATTATGTGGCACACATAAGAAAGGATTCATTATAAGATGGGTGGGACCTATATCTCCTTCCAATGCATTGGGAAAAGATTTTATATCTCATGAGATAGACAGGGCTGGAACGGTAGGTTATACCGGTTCAGTGAAACAGGACTGAAACGAGGGTTACTCAATTCAGAAAGGGACTTTGTCCACTAAGATAGTCTTGGCAATTAGTCTTGACTAACAAGAAATGATTCTCTATGATTATGTGTGTATGAGACAAAGTTTCATGTTTTAAGTTATGATTATTGGGATTACTTTTTCACTGCCATGATTTATCCCATGATTATGAAATTATGCTCTCTTTTGCAGGTTATGATTTCCAAAATGCTATGTTCTTATGAATATGATGTGATTGATATTTATTTTGTTTACCCTTACTGAGCATTTGAGCTCACCCTTTTATGTTTTCTTTTCCCCAGGATATAAAGAAAGGTTTTAGGTAAAAAAAAGAGGAATATCTTTATGGGAGATTTTGAAGATCTTTCACCACGATTAGAAGATTATAGTCCGAGTTTCCAAAGACACTAAACTATTACGGTCCTTGTGTGTGTGTTTTTGTAATGTACTAAGTATTCCGCAAAAGTAATGTAATGTCAATGTACGTCAAGATACGGGTCTCTACAGTTGGTATCAGAGGAAAGGTTTAGTCAACCTTTGGAAACTAGGATGCGAAAACGTTAGTGAGATCCCTAGAGATATTTCTAAGGTATGTCTAGGGATGTCTCTAAGGTTAAGTATACGTATAGATTATAGTCCTAGAATTGCTCTAAAGATCTTAGAATTTAACCTAAGATGTTAGATATTGAGGGTACTACCCCTTTATTATGTTGTTTTCCCTAGCATGATTTTTGCCTCTCACACTATTCTTTTGGGATTTTAGACGATGGCTGGAACCCGAAGGAACCGTGTTGATCAATGCAATGGACAATGAAATGATTGTTCCCCTGAGCAACCAAACGATATGGGAGCTGGAATGCAAAATCTTGTAGCCATGCTCACACAACTTTCTCAAGCTATGAATCATGCAGGACTTCCAAACGAGCAAAGGAAGGAGCAACATTCTGTTGAATCCTTCATGAGGCTGCGTCCGCCCTTTTTCAGTGGGTCTACTGATCCATTAGTTGCTGAACAATGGATTAGTACTACTAAAAAGATATTTTCAGTTCTTCAATGTTCTGAACATGATAAAGTCATCTTAGCAGTATATCATTTGGAAGGTGAAGCTGATCAATGGTGGAATCTTATCAAGAATACGAGGCAAAGAGATGACATTGATTCCATGGAATGGGACGAGTTCAAGAACTTGTTTTTCAGTAAGTACATCCCTCGTATTCTTCGAACGAAGATGGAGAAGGAGTTTCTTGAACTAAAGCAAAAGGATGATGAATCTGTTGGTATATACGAAGCGAATTTTACAAGACTTGCAAGGTATGCATCTGGCATTATCATCCAACCTTAAAGTAAAGTTGATCTATTTTTCAGTGGCTTAAAACCAAGTCTTCGAAGGGCATTAGCTATAAGAGACTTCAGTAGCTATGAAGAAATTGTGCGTTGTGCTATCAAGGTAGAAATGGAAGTTGGTGTTACATATCCATCTCATGGTTTTGACAAGAAACGAAAGATGGAGTTCAAGGAGAAATCTCAGAATAATGGTGAAAAGAAGATGAATGTTTCCTTATGCACAAAGTGTGGAAAGAAGCATGGTGGAGATTGTCTTAAAGGGACTAGAAAATGTTTTAAGTGTGGAAAAGAAGGTCATCGAGCAGCTGAGTGTCGAAGTAATGGAAAAAGGGATTCTAATGAAGTGAATAAAGCAAACACTCCAGAGAACGCACAACCAACACTTCAATGCTTCAAGTGCAATGAGATGGGACATTATGCCAATAAATGCCCTAATCCAAGGGTTAGTGATGATCGACATGAGAAACCGCTTAAGGCAAAGGACAAAGGGAAGTCACATGCGATCACTATTGGGAATGTTGAATATGACAACGATGTGGAGGAATGATTAAGTTTTTATGTAATGGGATTCCAAAATAATGTTGTATCATGGAATATTGGAATATTTATGTATTGGTCTAATGTGGTATTCAAAGTGATTGAGATATTATGCGCATAATGAAGGGAAAACGAGAAAATGAAATGTTTAACAGTATTCATGAGCTCATGATTGATATAAGGACTAAGTGATATCATGGTTTGAGTATATAGAATTTTGAGGATTTTGGTATGTGGAAAGTGTTAACTTTTAACTGCATTCAAGTTTTCACTAAGGTTCAATGGGTATTCAAGAGAGTACAAGATTAAGGCCTTTGAATGTTTGGAATGTGTCCAACAAGATATATCTTATGATATATGGGGATCAACGATGGTATTAAATCTCTGGTAATCGTTTTCACTATGTTATGAGAATGGACTGCAGTATTATGGATAGGACTAAAGATTGGAATGGATTATGTTGGACATAAGTTAGTATTGTTTAAGGATAGAAGTGTTTTTGAAATTATTTATGGGATGTTATAGTAATATAGTTTTAGAAAAAGGACAACCTGCAGGACGGGCGACAGCCCATCGCTTCGGACAAGGCTGTGGGAATCGAACCCACAACCGAAGTGCGACTGGCCTTTATCGCCTACCACTGGCCTACAGGAAGTCCCTGTTTAGTAGAAACTAGTTTTAAAGTATAAGTCCATTTTAGGAACTATATATGATTAATCTCACTATAGATCGACTTATGTATATAATTTTTGCTAACCTTTTGTTTGAGACCGATGGAATGACCCGTCCTTCTATCACATGATCTGCTAACACTTCACGAATAACAAATTCAACTTCATTTAAGAGATGAAGTGGAAATTGTTCTAGGCATGAACAATAGTGAGACTGTACCCAAATAAAGAAAGTATTTATTCCAATTCAAATTTTCAACTTTAGGGAAATGATCTTGAAAACCAAAAATGTTGTCCTAGTGATCTTATACCTGATGAATCGGATGGTACCTTAGATCGTCACAAATTTATGGATTTGTGATTATTGGCTTTTCCATAGCCATGTTCTCTACCACTCTCCATCAGAACATGATGGTTAGATTTCTCTTCCATATCCATATTTTCACCTATGTGGAAACCCAATGATTAGTTTATTTGGGTAACCGTTACGTTTCATACTTTTGTTTTTAAAGATTGGTTTTGATATTCCTTTTTACAATGTGGGTTTCTATTAAAGAAACTTTCAAATAGTAAACCATTTATAACCCCGACGAATTTCGAGGGCGAAATTCATTTTAAGGGGGGTAGAATGTAACAGCCCAAGATTTTATAAAAAAATATTCTTTTTAATTTTTTTTAATGTCTTGTGTTGTACGCTACACCAAAAGGAGCTTGCACAACACGCATCCTTGACTTGCCTTGCATTACACGCAATCACGACCTTCCTCGATAGCGTGTGTAGTACGCAATAACGAGTTTCACTAAACAGCGATATGCTATTAAAATGTTATTAAAACTAGCCGTTATGAATAGTAATAACCACCTTTTAAAATTCTGTAAATATTATTTTTCAAAATGAACTTCATTTTTGGATTCGGATTATCGAATTTAGCCTAAGGTGAAATTTTGGTACATTTCGGATAACTTTCATATTCTGATGAAAAGTGAAAATTACTAAATTATAATTAAAAAACAACTTTTTTAATCGAAATAATTAATAGTGATAAATTATTAATTAGAGTAGTTTTAAAGTATATTTAGAATATATTTTTACAATTTAATACAATGTTGGTCATTGGATGTAATTGCACATTTAAACCAGACATAAACAAGTGTCAATCTTTTGATAGATATTGTTTCTTAAAATCACGCTATTTGTTTTAACAGCGGGATTTAATTATAAAATTAATTAATGCAACTTATATGTTATGAATTTGGTAAAATAGACTTCATTTTTGAATTCGGAATATGAAATATATCTTAGGATGAAATTTTGGCATTTTTCTGAAAACCTTCATTTTTTGATAAATAGTGAAACTACTAAGTGGTAGTTAAAAAACTGAATTTTTAATAAAACTTAATTTTACCGCTTCTGTGAATGGAATTTCAAAAATCCGAGAGACACGGTTGATGTCAGTAAGTAAAATGTGGTTCAATGAGATGAAAATAATTTTTGGTGAATAGTAACTTTTTACTTTTATTTACCACGGTTAAAAGTAAATAGGGTAATTAAGGGTAAGAATGATATTAATATTACCCTAAAACATGTCCTAATTCTATTGGACAAGTGTATCTCAACCAAAAAAAACCTTAAGTGTAAAATATTATCATTTAGGCCCACTTGGATTAGATTAGGACATTTATTATTATTTAATTCAAAGAAGAGTTAAAAGAGTTAAAATCAAAGTTTATTCACTAAAACATTTTTAATATGGGGTTACACATAATATAAATTCGACTATAAATATTCATTAGAAATCTAAAAAGATTTACTACATAATTATATTTTATTTATAATTTTTAGACTTTAAATAAATTAATTTATTTATGACACAACGATGATGCAGTAATTACCCTTTTAAGGAAATATTAACATAATTGATGTTATAAATACTCAAATGAATGTAATTTGAGTCTTTTTATGAATTCCACTAATTTTCTAGGTTACTATGATATATTAGTGTTGATTTAATCAACTTGGTTCGAACATATAATTCTGTTATGACTTTCAAAAAAATCATATATCAAATAGTGTCAAAATTGACACAAAATAGTTTTTAAATCAAATATTATATTATTAATTGTTATTTTATTCCTAAAAATCTAAGGTTCGGCCAAATGACTTAGATAAGGATATGTATATTAATAATAAACAATTTGGGGTTCGTTTGTCATGTTATAGTAAGTGTATTAACCATATAGTGAAAGAAAACAAAAAGACACGGTAAAAGTTAAATTATTTAACTTAGAGTTAAATCTAATTGATAAGGTTAAAATAAGAACCTAAACTTGTCTAAATCCTATTGGTTGATAGGATTTAGACCCATCCCCACTTTATCTTCGAAATAAGACCCTTTGGAACCATTATAAACCGATTTTTACTTTAATATAAAATAATATTTTGAGATATTCCTAAGGTGCCCCTCTCCTCCCTTATAAAAGGGCACCTCCTCCGCCTCCTCCTCGCACCAATTTGAGCACTCAAGCTCGGCCAACCCCTGCCAAAATCTCTTCTCCACTTCCCTAGCAACATCCTAGAGGTTCTGGTCTTCCTCAAAGACCAATTTTAGTTCCCTAAGAGGAGGTCTCCAAAAGGCGCTTCAAAGAAGAGGTAATTATCGTTACCAATTCTTTCATCTTTATTTCTTCTTCCACATATTCTTCTTAGGTTGTTTCATTATGAAGTAATAACATCAGTATCACTCATATACTGATATGTTATTATAAGTATGAAACAACCCTATTTCACCATCTATCTATCCTACGGAAAAAGAAATCACCGCGCGTGCGTACGTACGGAATACCGTCTCCACGCCGTGGTGTAATCTATTTTCCACCACCACCTTACATGGATGGGTATAATGTTGTAAAGAATAACTATACATAGTTATTAAAACATCATATTGATTCAGATATATTTTATAATCCACTCCAATTCAATTCAATATTTATGGAAATGATATCATCGCTCGTGCGTACGTACGGACTACCGTCTCCACGACGCGATGAGATTCATTCTCCATGTTAACCATTTAAGAATGATTATAAAGTATATATAAGAAATAATAATGAAATATATGACATTATAAAGCTACTGGATTTATGTATATATATATATGTATGTCATCTACTTACATCCATTCAAGACAATAGGGAAAGGAAAACAGCATTCATGCGTACGTACGGACTACCGTCTCCATGAATGGTGTTTTTCATTTCATTTATCTATCTATTATATATATATATATATACTGAATATATATGATATATAAATCATATTTTATATTCTAGAAGTAAGTAAATCATGATATAAGTAATAATAATTTCAATAACAACAAGTCAAAACACCTACGATAAATGAAACGATTTTACACAAAACGCTTCTTTAACATGGAATTTACAAAAGAACGGGTAATATAATGTCATAAGTGAACCATATATGATATCATAACAATGAATATTCTTCTGGAATAAGTCAATAACATGATTTAAATCATTATACAGGAGGTTCGGACACTTACAAAGCAAGTCGGACATAAGGTAAGGGAAATATCACAATCTCATTTTTATCTGAGATTGTTTATTCGTAAGTATTTACTGGGGTGTATTTTATCATCCACATCCATGTTTCATCAATATGTAATATTATTTCCATCCACCTACAATTGTTTAAATCCATTTTTACCCTTCGGTGAGTTTTTAGTAAAAGAAATGAAAGGAATCTTTTGTCGTTTTTCGTACAAGGTAATTTTTGACTTTTCCGACAAAAGTACGAGAAGAATGTTTTTTTATACGGCATGAATGGATTTCTAAAACATTATTTCCAAGAAGATTCCTTTACAAGTTTTCAAGTTTATTTTTAATCAACTTCTTTTATTTTAAAGACGTATGACATGTTATGAAAGGAAAAATGTTTTTTTTTAAGAAGAAAGGATATTTTCCTCAAGAATGGAGTTCAAGTGTTTTATCAAAATTATTTTCCATATAAGATAATAAAGGGTTCTGTTTTTATCCCTATTATTACATTGATTTGATCATGTTGTGATGGAATTATTTTTATGAATTCCTTTATCTTATATGAATTGATTTATGATGTCATGATGTTTCAAGAATCCCATTTTTGTTACATGTGTTATGCGATGATGTATGATTATGTGGCACACATAAGAAAGGATTCATTATAAGATGGGTGGGACCTATATCTCCCTCCAATGCATTGGGTAAAGATTTTATATCTCATGAGATAGATAGGGCTGGAACGGTTGGTTATACCGGTTCAGTGAAACATGAATGAAACGAGGGTTACTCGATTCAGAAAGGGACTTTGTCCACTAAGATAGTCTTGGCAATTAGTCTTGACTAACAAGAAATGATTCTCTATGATTATGTGTGTATGCCACAAAGTTTCATGTTTTAAGTTATAATTATTGGGATTACTTTTTCACTGCCATGATTTATCCCATGATTATGAAATTATGCTCTCTTTTGCAGGTTATGATTTCCAAAATGCTATGTTCTTATGAATATGATGTGATTGATATTTATTTTTTTTACCCTTACTGAGCATTTGAGCTCACCCTTTTATGTTTTATTTTCCCCAGGATATAAAGAAAGGTTTTAGGTAAAAAAAAAGAGGAAGATCTTTATAGGAGATTTTGAAGATCTTTCACCACGATTAGAAGATTATAGTCTGAGTTTCCAAAGACACTAAACTATTACGGTCCTTGTGTGTGTGTTTTTGTAATGTACTAAGTATTCCGCAAAAGTAATGTAATGTCAATGTACGTCAAGATACGGGTCTCTACATGCACTAAGGGAGGAGATGACGAATAGCTTGGATCTAGGAGAGTTGGTATGGAGCCACTCTGATCATGATTCATTAGTGAATATACTTTAAGAAAGATAAATGAATTATCTACTGGGTAAGAGGCTACCTCTGTATGGTTTTGTACTAAGGAATGACGTCCTCATCCTTGAAACAAGTAGGGATGAGCCAACTTACTGGTTTAGAAGCATGTCGTGCCAGCTCTAGTGGTTCAGGGCGGCAGAAGGCCATGCCCGAGAGGACTTTACACATGTTATTGCTGATTGTATGTACAATAATCTAAAAAATGTTGATGGGAAGGAATTGTAGCTAGAGACATATCCATCTCTAAACCAGATGATCTTGAAGGCAACACTGAGGAATCTAGGGAAGGGGTGGTCCGATGAGTGGGATCTATGCCAGAGCGGCAACATCACAGTTGACTGGGGCTGGGCCTACTGAGTAGGTGCTTCATGTAAATATTTCAGGATAGATCTAAGGAGAGTGGTCCTATATGAGGAGGCTTGGGCCTCCCAATTCCAAATCTACACACCGAAGCATATGGTGTTGGAGTTGTTGAGAAGGTGGTCATCAAGGACCAATACCTCCAACTTACACCACGGGGAGGTTGGAATTAGTTTATAGGATGTGTACCAGATCTCAGGAGTCCTGATACTGGGGGTGATGTATGATGAATTCCTCCTTTTAATGGGTGTGTGGGAGGATCTAGAGAAAATTCCACCACTTGTGATGATGTTGATAGAGGTGGTGCTCAGATAGGACATGGAAGTAGTGAGATATGTCCACTTCAGACGGTGGTTCAGGTAGTTCTTGAACTTCTCGACAGATAGGCAGTTTCTAGTGAGGCCTCGAACATGCTCGAAGGGCGATCAACGGGTCAAGGAGCCCTCGTACTGGAGGCTCTTGGAGGAAATACAGTGGAAAACATGGGGATTCAGTGTCAGCACCAAGAAACAACTGGTATTCAAGATGGCGGCATTCATCGTGGCTCTCATCTGCGATTGGATCCAGCGAGTGAGGATAAGAACATGGGTTCGTGAACAAGAAAATTTATCCTGGCGTCCATGTTGGTGATCGGAGGGTGGGTCAACCTCATAATCATGATGCTTTCCAAGATGTATAAGTTGTTGTGTCATTTTAGTGAGGGGAAGTGGCCATAGAGGATATGTGGTTCGTTCCACCTCCTATATGGGTGGATAGTGGCGCACGTCAGGGGGGTCTATGAATATCCTATCCCCATCTACCCTCTAACATCAGACTTCCGCCCATCCATCCTGAATTCCATGGGGAGCATTCCATCCAAGCTTACCATTCTGTCAGTACTAAACCAGTTCTCGAAGGTATAGGAGTTCAACTCTCATCCGTTCTCATTGCCAATGAGTGCTTTCACTAATTATGGACAAGGAGAGGAAGATCACTGGTTCTATCTCTTGGACTTTTGAGGTGGAGTCCTGGTAGAAAGAGTGGACCGTGAGCCTCTCTGCAAGCCGTAAACCACACACTGATTCGCTTTGCAATTTCATTGTATGCAGTGACTAACCCCACATGTCTATTTTGGGGTGCGCCATGGGGAACATCTGTGTGTGATGAGGCAGATGTGGCTCATGTTCACATGGGAATATAGGAAGATGCGGAACATGCTACCTCTACCCACCACCATCTTCGGGTTGGTGAAGGAGTACGCCAAATGCCGGGAGGCGGCCTACCCGGGTGAGATGCTAAAGTGGAAAAATGTTTGGGATAGAGATGGTGTGGCTCCCCAACTTCAAGGCCGGGGTCGGAAGGCGGAAAGGACATCCCATGGTGGTGGGGATACCATGGCGGTGAGGCCCAAACCTGTTGGGGGGAGGTAGTAGCAGCAGATCCAACAATGGTAGTGGACCTGGTGGTCCTAGAATGACAGAGTTATCAAGAGGGGATCCCACCAAGAGGATTTCATTGCATATCAACTTAGGCTTTAGGGAAGTGGCTGCCCCACATAGAAATGCTAGAGAATACTGCCTTCTTAGAGGCCCGAGAAATCTGGGAAGTCAACATGCAATTTCTTAGCCCATCCAAGATGTGGCAACACCTGAACTGTCTCGGGATGGATTATTCGTGGATAGGCCTTATCAGGGCCGACTTGGCGGTGTCCCAAGTAGAGGCAAAGTGATACCTGGCCGATTAAGAGGACTTCGTGAAATCCTGGGGTGTTTAACATCCAATGATAGATTAGGTGAAGGTTTTGCAGGATCGAATGGCTCCCCCGCAGTTTTAGGATACTGATTTGAGGTAATGGTTCCCTCTAATGGAAGAATCAGATGAATCCTCTTAGGGGAGGAGGCAAGAAGAGGGAGCCCTATAGAAGATATCTAAGTCGGTGATAAAGGATTAGATTTTGATGATTTTTCAGAGTCCCTTGAGGATAAATCCTATGCCCCTTACCTAAGATCTACTTCCAGGATACTTTGGACCAGTCACCAATGTTTAAACTGTGCAGTAGAGCATCATTCATAGACCTCGTTCTCGTGCCTTAGTTGATGCAGATGCGGGGCCTTTAGGATCCATGCCCGCAGATATAGAAATCATCGTATCCAGTGGGGCTAGGATACCTGAGGTGGTTCCTCCAGAGTTTTCATACCTTCCAACAATATACAGATGGACACTCCTTGGGGTCCCCACAGCAACAAACAAGGAACGATACCTGAAATTCGATATCCATGAGTCTCCTTTAAAAAACTCATAACTTCCACCCATTGACTTGGATAACTGACATTTTTGCGTTTTAGGTATATACAGTTCTTCAAATAGTGGGTGATGCCTTGGTGAGATTGGTTGGTATTCCTGACAGTGCTTTTCCCAGGGGAATTCCGGTGTTTGTGGACGCAGATATTCAGACCGGCCAAGCTGTGACAGTCCAGATCACTAGTGGGACCATTTGTAGGGATTTTCTTGAGGTTATTAAAGTGGGATCTAATGATGAAGATCGCTCAGACATCCCGGATAATGCCATGTCTGATCAGACACCAGATGCGGACCCTACTGACAACTTCGTGGGGGCATTCCCTGCATACGAGCCTACCAACACTGATGAATGGGATGAAACAACCTCTAATGAAAAGGATAGAAAGATAGTCCATTGTCAGTCATGGAAGCTGATCAAGCACTTTATCGATGACACCCCTCAAGAACAATAGATTGACCAGATGGAGAGACTTCATTTATGACTATGCGATTTATGTTCTAGGGGAGTAGATACCTAGCATCCTCACATGCTCATCCGAGATCTCATGGAAGAGAAGATTCAGGAGTATGATCGTAGCCTTGGATTGTGTTTGAATCAGATAAAAGCAGTGAACATATAGGCCCTCAAGGAGGCTAAAAACGAGATTCAGCGGCTGTAGGTTCGGGTAGATGAACACTCTACTATCCTTAATGTGCATTCGAAGATTATATCGTGGTTGAATTCCCAGCTAGAAGAGGCCAAATAGAAGATGAAACAAGACTCTATGTAGATGGATATTGTCCGAAATAGCAAGAAGCAAGCCCTGGTGGCGGCTGATGAACTGTACAACATTTCCGCCAAGGAAAAGTAGGAACTGAACAGGCGGCAATGGATCATGGACACTATGAGCCAGAGGGTGGCGGAGCTGTAGTGTTTTTTGATGGGGTCAACCCATCCATTGGAGGGGTTGATCCTCTGGTACTGTGATGCCTGCAACTTTTGAACATAATTCCATGCCTTGAATATTTATTCTAGATGCATGCATGAGTTCTATTATTCATTCGGTTTATTTAATTTTCTATATATTCATGGATCATCTAGCGATCAGTCCCTAAGCTCACATGGGTCGGGCCCGATGCGAGAAACAAAGGATGACCACCTTATCATTCCACCCGAATATAAGAGTTCCAACCAAGCATGGAGCATATTGGGTTTGAACAACCAATCCATATTTCTGAGAATAAAGGGAGAGGCCTGACTGGAGGATGAAGTTCTCAGAATAGTCAAATCATTGCTTTCCCAGTGTGTGTTAGTGCAAAGGCGGGGTAACGCCAAGGGTGTTGGAATTATTCCAAATATAGGGGAGTGGATGGTGTGAATCACGATATCCAAAATTTATAACAATATAAGGATGGCATGACAATGAAGAATAACTATTTATCATGTACAAAACACAGTACCTTCATTGTGTTAGCCTGAAATTGGGATAACAAATGAGGTCCGACCACTGACCATGTTCGAAACATAGGGCATGACTCGAAATTGCATCCATTAGTCTTCCAGAACATTGGCCTGGCATAGTTGGAGAGCCATAGGCCGAGCATCCATACTATTAGAGGGTTACTTTATATGTGAAAGTGGATGAGGGTCTGAATATAGGTAACACAAAGCATGGAGTGTGGCATGATGGTTTGTTCTAATATAGTCCAACACTCTTGAAATTGTGCCACTATGGTGAAGGCACATTAGGTGGGTGCATCGGTCTGATCAGAGATCATAACTTACAAATAGTACCTCTCTAGTAAGGTACTATAATGACATGTAGTTTTATGTCATACAATGAGGACGGTGCACATAGTTTAAAGGTCATATTAACTGGACCAAGATTGGGGTTGAGGGTCTAGAAGGGTTAATTAACCTTGGGTTGGGCCTAAGGCGAGATTCATGGATGTATCTATGTATCCCATAAGGATGAGAATCAATACATACATTGTTATTTAAGGATGGTGTGGTCAGAAACCAATGCTGGTAGGGGAAATCTTCTCTGGAGATGAAACTGATGCATCCCATGATAAACATAGGGCATCCTGAACTTGTTCAGGTAAGAACCGCAATTTAATGTCATGCATTGAGGACATGTGGGATCATGCAGTTTAACATCATATGATAGGAAGAAGTGTGAAATGGATGATCCCTGGAGGGGAGTATGTGGTGAAGTAGCTGTAAACCTGACATGAATGAGGACATAATGAGTCCGTACCACACTGCATATCCTTGGAGAATGTTATTTAGGTCAAGGGACCAAAATTTAATGTTAGGTTAAGCCTGAGGGAAATTTACTTGAGGATGCTATGTACCACATGAATATGGGAATCAAAACATTTTTAGTTTTGAGAGCACAATTTAATGTCATGCTGGATGAGAAATGCATGTGTGGCATGACCGTGCTAGTACACATCCCACCATAACAATTAATCCCACGTGATTCGTGATTGTTGTGGTAAACAAGGAGTAGTGATGGGACATTCCTAGCACAGGGAGGCGCATGGAAGGGTGATGGGGCGCTAGGTGAATGATTTCCTAATAATGATGACTCACCTTCTTGATGCGCCTCAATGCACAAAGGAGTAAATCTGAGTATGTTGTAATTCCACATGAACATAAGGAAGTGGAAAGATGTGAGTCATGATGCTCACGATATGGATCACAATGATGATGTGACGATAGAGGATAACTGCTGAACATGTTTGAAACACAGTAGGTATTTTACATTATCCTAGAATGGGGACAGAAAAATGAGGGTCGATCGCTGACCATGTTCGAAAAATGGTACTTTTCGCAAATTTCATCCAAGGTCTTCAGGGGCGTTGACCCAAGACGGTAGGTAAGTTAATCCGGCATGAGATCATGCCATAAAGTGGATCCCTTCAGATGTGTAAGAGGATGAGGATCCAAATAATGGGCTCATGATGCTTGGAAATGGAATTAGGGAATGTCCCTGTGAAAATTCCATACTTCGAGCTCTTTGTCACAATGCATCTGAGTGTGAAAATAAGATGTATCACATAGAGGGATTTGAGTCCCTTTCCATGGACAAGGTTCCTGGGGTAACACGCTTCCAACATAAGGTCCTAGGTTGGACCATTAAGGGGGGAATTGATTTAATGGAGCGTGTGCAGGGTGGTGAAGCATCCAAACCTGATGCACAGTTCCTATAGGGTGATCTTAGTTTACGGTCTTAGGACAAGGACTAGGGTTGGAAGAGACAAGGGATTAACATGGTGCGGTTTTTGAAAATACTAACATGACTGCAAACCTAAGAGGCACTCTCCACACCACATTCTCCCTAAAGTATTCGTGCTAAGGGGCTGAAAAGGGGGGGGGGGGGGCGTGATTTAAGATTCCTGGGGCTAGACCTAAGAACAAAATGTCTGGGTCTTCTTACGTATCCCATGAGTATGGTAATCATTCCATATGTAGTATTGTAGGATGTCATGCAGTTTAACATCTTCCAACGAGGACATAGAGGGAGATATTAGTTTATGGCCATAGAGCTCAGACGATGGAGAGTCAGAACTCCTCCAAATGGGTGCAAACCTCATCCAAATCTCTAAGCCCACGTGATCTATGCTCGATGTGGTAAAAAAGGTAGATAAGGTATTTGAAACCTGTGGAATACCCACAAAGGGGAAATTGGTGTGGACCCCCAATTGATGCCTTACTGCGGAATTATTCTCCTAACATGAAAATGCACCCTAAGGGATAGTACTAAGAGTGTTGAAGTTCCACTTAGACATGATGGAGTGGAAAATTATGTGAATCATGTAACCATCATTTTGGGATTTATGGGGTTGGTGTGACAATGGAGGATAATTGTTGACCATGTTCAAAACACAACATCCATATCATGTTACCTGAAATGGGAACAACAAATGAGTGTCGACCACTGACCATATTCGCAATATGGGACTTATATCAATTTTCAATTAAATACCCTTGAGGAAGTTGGCCTAAGATGATAGGAGATCCCTTAGGCAGAGTATCCATACCATTCAGGGGCCCTTTTAGATGTGAATGATTATGGAAACCCAAATAAAGGGGATCATGAAGTCTGAGGATGGGTTATAACATGTCCATGTAGGATTCAATACCTTAGGTGCTGAACTAGAGTGCTCCTGGGAACATTGTTGAACTACCAAAGAGGGTCTAGGAGATTAGATTAAGAGCATACAACTAGAAAAGATGAGTGTAGAATAGGGGTGAAGAGCTCTCAAGAGAAAGAGGAATGTGTATTGGTTGTTCAAACCCGACGTGAATGAAGACATAATCTTATACCACACCACATACTGTCCCATCTGGAGGACTTAGGCCAGGTGGCCAGGAAGATAAGGAGGTTTCTATGAAACATGGCTGGACTCAAATACTAAATGTCTGGGTGGTCCTACATATCCCCTGAAAATGGGAATTAATCCAAACATATTTCGGGAAGATGCTATGTAGTTTTACATCATGTAGAAAAGACATGGTAGATCTTATTTTATGGTCATAGAGCTCTGACAAGATATGGATGGAAATGTGGGAGACACATGGAGAATGAGGACCTAGGGTCCAAATCACCATGTGTTCCTTGGGGAGGTTTTAGGTCGAGGGAGTGAAAACGAATGTTAGGTTGGGCCTGAGGCAAAGTGAACGGGCATTCCTATGAATCCCCTGAGAATGAGAATCAATCCACATGTATTTATAGGGATAGCATGGTAAGATACCAGTGCCACAGATAATAAGGTTCTATGGCTCTGGCCCTTGCACCAAAAGAAGTGACATTTGATAGATCTTTTTAGTCCTTTATGATGAGTAAAAGTGTTTTTTCATGAAGCGATGGACCTAGATTAGAAATTCTAGGCATCGCCACAAGAATCAATACATGTCTAGCCATTGAAAATTTGTATGGTGTGTGACTGATACTAAACATCATGTCCCCTCGACTGGGGATATCACGATGTAGTGTTGTTTTTTTTTCATGCGGCCAGGACGATAATGTCATAGTTTAGGATCATGCGATGGGACCAACCATGCATTTTAACATCGTTCAGTATAGAAAATACAATTTAATGTCATGTGGTACTAGGAAACATATTTTAATGTCACATGGATTAGACATATACATGAAAGATAAGGGTCAAAAGGGAATGGGCACAACGTGATAATGTATACCCAACATGAATGAGGATGAGGTCAACATCACTCCACCTGCGATTCCAAGAGAGAAACATCGGGTAGAGGAGGCCAGAAAAGGTTATAAGATATGGGGTATGGGGTAGGATGGACTAGCTCCTTGATGGGAAGTACTTGATGTAGAAATTTTAAACCCGACGTGAACGAAGAAGTAAGCCCACACACACCACATCATGCAGTTCTATAAGAGACGAGGCCTTAAATGCAGAACATAAAAGATAAATTAGTGGAACTCAAGATGGACCCAAAGAAGATATGTCTGGGCATTCCTATATATCCCATGGGAATGGGAATAAAGTCGTACATAGTTCTAAAAGGGATCTTAGTTTAAGGTCTTATATATTAGACCATGGATAAGTGTAACACTTCCAAGAAGGAACAAACCACAATATAATTCCTAATCCCATGTGAGTCAAACTCGGTGTTGAAAAAAAGGGAGTGAGAGGTTTATTCAATAACTATAATGCATGCCAAAGGGAATTCGGTGTGGAACCCTGAATGATTCCTTACCATGGATGTTCCTCCTAACGTGCAAATGTGCACTGAGGTACAGTTCTAGGAGTGTTGAAATTACAATTTAACATGATGGGGTGGAAAATAACATGAATCATGTAACCAACATTCAAGGTTTTAGGGGGTTTTGTGTGATGCTGGCAGATAACTACTGACCGTGTTCGAAACACAACATCCATATTGTGTGGTCTGACATGGGAACAACAAATGAGCATCGACTGCTGACAATATTCGTAATGGGTGACTTGTATCGATTTGTTGTCTGAAACCCTTTAAGACGTTGTCCCGTAATGGTAGGAGATCCCTTAGGCCTATCATCCATGCCATTTGGGGGTCCCTTCGGATGTGAAAGATGAAGGATTCCCAAATGAAGGGGAACACAAATCCTGAAAAAATGGATAAAATAATGTCCAAGTTGAATCTGACACTCCAGGTTCTGAACTAGAGTACTCCTGGGCACATTGGCGAATCATCGAACGGATTCATGGGACTCGAATTTGGAGTGGCCGACACAAGGAGATGAGCGAAGACCACTCAGAAGAGAGAGGTATGTGGCCTGGTTGTTACAAACTCATTGGGAATGAGGACATAATGAGTCTGTACCACACCGTATACCCATATCATAGAAGAACGCAAGCCAAAAGGCCAAAACGATAGGGAGGTTTCTACGATATGGGGCTAGAACCAAAAACTAGGTGTTCAGGTGGTCCTACGTATCCCATGAGGATGGGAATCAATCCACATGTAGTTCTAGAGAAAGGGATGATGAAAATAAAGGAAATATACCCCAATGAGGGACGTGTATGGAACGATGAGTAACCAAACATGAATAAGGATATAATCCCACACCACACCATACAATCCTAAGTGAGAACTCGGGCTAGGGGGCAAAGAAGGCTGAGGGACCTGAGGCTGGGCCATGTCCAAAATTTCACATACATCTTGCAGTTTAACAACTTTTATTGAGGAAGATGGTGATATTAGTTTAAGATAATAGAGATCGTACTTTAGATTCCTATTTTAATTTAATATGCATGGGAAAGATGAGTGAAGAGGGAGAATCATCACACCTTTGAAATACCACAAAGCAGCAACAATGATAGGGGAAAATTGTTGACCAGGTTTGCAATACATTATTCTACCTTGTGTGACCAGAGTTCAAGGGAATATAATTGCGCATCAACCATTGACTTCATTTGCATCATGGTACTTGTATCAACTTTTTGCTCGAAATCATTGAGGATGTTTGCCCGCAATGGTAAAAGAGCCCTTAGGCCTAGCTTCCTTGTCATTTAGGGTACTTTTGGATATAGAAGATGATGAAACCCAAATGATGGGGAATGAAAATCATTGCAGTGCCTGCACTCGTGGAAAGGGTGATAAACGGAGGGATGTCTTAGAGGGATATGTGTGGCATGACCGAATTGTCGGCCATGAAAGAGGACGTGAGTCCATAACACACCACACAATCCTAAATGAGAATTTGGACCAGGGGGCCGAAAAGGCCGAGGGACCTGAGGCTGGGCATCCCAGCCAGCTATAGCCATATGTCCACTCATGTAGGTATTTCCTTATTATAGTTCCTAAGACCATGGTAGCAATGCTCAGTGTAGGAAACAAGGAGTAGGATTAGGCACTCCCCATCACATAAGGGTCCACCAGCTAGAATCACACTCCTTCTCAAGGAAGACCGAGGTTTGGAGAGGCGGTGGAGCATAATAAACCACTACACTCTATGTTTGGGACATATGGGGGTGGTGACAATGAAAAATGATGGATGCTGAACAAATTCAAAAGACAACATCTATATCGTGTGACCTAAAATTGGAACAACAAATGAGCGTCGACTGCCGACCTTATTCGCAATGTGAGCCTTATATCAATTTGTCGCTCGGAATCCTTGAGGGTGTTGGCCCGAACCGATAGGAGAGCCCATAGGCTAAGTATCTATATCATTCGGGGGCCGTTTTGGATGTGAAAGATAATGGAAACCCAAAATGGAAGGGATTGATAGTGCATTAATATGCCTATGCAGGATGAGACTCAAGGGGAGATCTCAGAGTTTGGGGCTGGGCCTATGGACAAAATGTCTGAGGGATCCTATGTATCCCATGAGGATGGGTATCAAGCAATACGTAGTTCTGAGAGAGCCATGCAGTTTAACGTCATGCGGTAAGGATGTAGGAGGAGAGAAGAATGAGGGAGGGTACATGGTGAAATCATCGTAACCCTAACATGATTAGGGCCAAAGAATCCTATATGACTCCATGTACGATCCTCCAAAATAACTACGCCCAGGAGGGGATAGTCAATGATGAAACTAGGTATGGACTCAACATGAAGAGTCTGAGCATTCCTACATATCCCATGAGGATGGGAATCAATCCATATGTATTTCTTAAGATGAAATTTAATGTCTTGCAGTATGATGCACAATTTAATGTCATGTAGGACTAGACAATTTAAGGTCATAGAGGACCCTAATGCATTTTAGGGTCATGCGGGACTTTCACTTTGAGGTCATGTAGGACCATACAGTTTAATGTCATGCTGGACCATACGTCTCAAGAAAATTATTTCTTGAGGAAATTGATATTGGTGGGAGAGTTTATATGCTCACCATCCATGGTAACCAGGGAGTATGCTCCGGTGGAGTAAACCTTGTGAACAATGTAAGTTCCTTCCCATTTGGGAACCAACTTGGGTGGTTTGATGCTGGGTATCATTGGTGTCTTCAGGGACAATACCAAGTTGACTTGGAATAAGGATAGGAGGATAACATTCTTGTTTAAAGATCTAGCTATCTTGTTATGAGATCTTTTCAGATTCTGCAGGGCATGAAGCATGTTCTCGTCAAGAACTTCTATCTTAGCTAGATAGATTACAGCCACTTTATCTGTTGCTTGCTGATCATAGAAAGTTGTGCACACTGAAGGAAACTAAATCTAGATGGGCATGATGGCCTCCGTTCTGTACATTAGGGAATATGGGGTCACCGAGGTGGAATTATGATTCATTGTCTGATAATCCCATAGGGCGTTGGGGAGCTTTTTCGGACAACTCTTCTTATTATGGCCAACCATTTTCAACAGAATGTTAAAGAGGGTTTTGTTTAATGCCTTGATCTGTCCATTTGCGTGCACATGATATAATGAGGTATGGTTAGAATAGATGTTTTACTTAGCATGAAGTTTCTTCAGCTCAACTGCCTGGAAGTTTAGGCCATTATCGGTGAAGACGGCGTGAGGGATTCCAAATCGGTAGATGATGTTGGAGTTCACAAAGTCAATGATGGAATGGGCCTTGACCTGCAAGAGAAGAACTGCCTCTTCCCACTTGGAGAAAAAAATTATATAAATCATGATGAATCGGCACTGGAGAGATTTCACCAATAGATATGGTTCCACAAAATCGAGTCCACATACCGAAAATGGCCAAGAGAAGTTGGTGGAGTGAAGAGGCTCTTGTGGATGATGCAAGAGGTTAGCTTGAATTTTCCATGAATGGAACCTTCTGAAAAACTCGATGTAGTCATGGATTATAGAGGGACAAAAGAACCCCAGTCTCTGGATCTGGTGAGATAGTTTTGGCCCAGTTTGATGGGCCCTACAGGAACCAGTGTGAACCTCTTGCATAACATAGGAAATATTGACTCCTTGAATGCAATGGAGGAGAACCCCATCAAACCCGTTCTTATAGAGGAACTGCTCACTACAAGGACTGTTCTGGAGGGTAAACTGTATTGCACAGCATTGGATTCACACGCACTCAGCCCGATCTGCTGGGATATTACCTCTTTTGAGGTACTCGGCAAAGTAGGTTCTCTGGTCAGGAGTCACTTCAACCACTGTATCTGGGGGCATGATGGTCTGAACGTGGAGGCGTCGGTGGTAAGGTGGATTACCTGCATGTTGTCATCATCATCTAGAGTAATTGGAGCAATGACTCTCCAGTTTTCCACTTAGATAATCAAATCATCCTGCTCAGGCTCCGCAATTGAAACATCTAGGTTGGCCAAGGCATCAGATCTAGTGTTCTATGACTGAGGGACATGAGTAACCTTTGGACGAGATGACAATTGGGCCATTATCCAGAGATTCCACTCCAACAATGGTACATGCTCTAGCTTTCTGAAGACGTAGTCACCATTGATCTTATTTATGCCTAGTTTGTAGTCCCCTTTAACATGATAATGGGGAACACCAATCTTGAGGGACAGCTCAAGACCAGTGATGAGAGCCTGATACTGTACCTCATTGTTGGTGAAACCTTCTGACAACATGAATGAATATGAAAGAATGGATTATTCTAGGGTAATTAAGATGATAACAAAGCCTACTCTATTGAGTCTTGGATCGTTGAGCCTCCTACCGATGGGCCTCCGGGAAGCTCCATCTAAGTGCATTTTCTACCACGACATGGCCCGGTCCACCGAGAGAATCGCTTCATCAGGGAAATAGACGTAAAGGGACTGGTCTACAGAAGTTGGATGGGATGTAAGTAAGTCTTCCAATTCTTTCCCTTTGATAACCTTATATGGGATGAACCTAATATCAAACTACTGGAGGATTACCGCCCCCCGAGATAGTCATCCTGTCAACATGGGCGGCTCAGGATGTACTTTAGGGGATCTACCCAGGGCACCAACTGTACCTCATGATGTTGTAGGTAATTCCGCAATTTCTATACAGTGAATACCAATGCAATTCATCTCTTCTTGATATGGGTGTATCTGGTCTCTGTATCGAGGATCATGCAGCTAAGGTAGTAGAGGTTGTTCTATGTCCCCTCGTTGTTCTTATGGGCCATAAGGGCACCGAGAGATCATTATTGGGTGGTAACATAAAGGACTAGTGGCTTTATGGATATGGGTGGAATTAAGACCAGAGGCTGGAGTAGATACCATTTGATTTCCTCAAAAGCAGTCTGGTACTCCTCGTCCCACTCATAGACAGTGTCTTTCATCATGAGTTGAGAAAATGGCTTACACTTTCTAGAAAAAATCATGATAAACTGGCGTATTTAGGATAATTGTACATGGAGGCCTAGAAGATACCAAATATTGCTCGGGGGAGACATCTGAATGATGGCCTTAATCATCTATGGATCGATCATGATGCCCCTATATCTAAAAACAAAGCCGAGATACTTTCCCAAGGTGACCCCGAATGCACACTTCAATGGGTTCATCTTCAGGCAGTGAGAACGGAGGTAGCCAAACACTTTCTCAAGGTATTTGAGATGTTCCTAACACTGGAGAGATTTGACCACCATGTCATCCATGTAACATTCCACCAATGTTCTGAAGATTGACTTAAATATGCAATGCATAGCCCGCTGATAAGTGGAACCTTCATTATTTAAACCGAAGGGAATGACTCGGTAGAAAAAAGTACCTTGTAATTCCCTAAAGTCTATATACTCCTCATCCTTGGGGTCCATTTGGATCTGGTTCTACCTGGAGTACTCATCCATCAAGGAGAGGGCTTGGAACCTAGCTGTAGTGTCGATCAACAATTCTGTCACAAGAAGGGGAAATTCATTCTTCAAAAAGTGATGGTTGAGATCCTGGAAGTCGATACAAACTCTGATCTATCTATTCTTCTTCTTGACTGGTACAATGTTGGCCATCCATTTGGGATATTGGACCTCCTTAATTTAATTGGCTCTAATGAGCTTGTCAACTTCAGCCTCAACATGGCATCATGGGAAGGGTGCATCTTCCTGGGAGGTTTCTTGAACTCATGGTGATTTACCGGGAGACCGAGGTGGTTGAGACTACCAGAGGATCTAGTCCTATCATCTCATCATAACTCTAGGTGAATACATCATGGTGTTGTTTAAGGAAGTCTATGTACTACTGTTTCTCCTCGAGGGGCATTGCAGCACTGATCAGTGTGGGTTTCAAGTCCTCCATGCTATCGAGGCTCACTTGTACCAATTCATCGACCGTGGTAGATATTCCCTCTTAAAAGGTAGTTATATCATACTCTAAATCATATTCTTCACTTATGGAGGAGGAATCATCACCGAGAGGAGTTTCTTCTGAGTCGACAGATCCTGACAGGAGGCCGGTACCAGGCTGAGCGGTAGTGGACCCTGCATTGGGGGACTTCTGTGCTACTGCAACCATAACGATGAAGGTTGTCAATCCAATCACATCTAGTCTTCAGCCCAATGTCCATGCTTGATAATATCAAAGCAATAGTGGCAGGTCAGCTTGATCTGGTTAATTCTAGCCCGGTGAAATAAGAAAGTATAACGTATTGTCATTGCAATGGGGCCAACATCTCAATACCTTATGGGAGTACAGGGCTCAAGGATAATTGAGGCATAATTTGTATAAGAATACAAGGTTATCTTACAACGTTTCTTAGACGTGGGAATGTGTTCCCCCCACATTCTTGAAACAACGAAGAATTGTACCATGTATAGAGTTGTATCCTCTAATCAGTGGATTGGAAATATGTAGGAATCATCTAGATCTGTCCACGGGTTGGTCGCAGCTGTGGAATGCTCAACCTCATTAGCCTGAATCTGCTTGTCTTTTCTCATGTAGTAGTCGACATCTATATTGTGGGATTCACAAGAGGCAAAGGGAGACACATCACCTTGAAACATTCCCAATCGATCATTAAGGGATTACTTGAGGCACTGGTGATATGATGAGGGATCCTCTACATGTAGGTGGTTCCATGGCCTTCCCATCAATACATTATAGGCAGTGTCCTGGGAGACAACAATAAATTTGGTGCTGGAAAGTAGGCCACCGAACTGGGTCTTCAAGCATATCTTGTCAACTAGTGTCTATTTCTTCCTATCATAACCTTTGATTCTTATGTCAGAGGGACTCAGATCATCTTCAGACAACCCCAGTTCTTGCAGTGCCTTTGTTGGGAATAGGTTAATCACAGAGCCCATGTTGACGAGAAAGCGACGAACCTCCACACCATTGAACTGGCCAGTGATATACATTGGTCAAACGTGACCCTATATGGGAGATCCATAATCTTCTCTAGAGAACGAGACGATGGCCTAAAATTCATCATTCTTGACCTCCTCTTCATGAAAATACTCTACGACTTCATCCTTTGTCTCCAGGTGGGGGGGGGGGCTTCTTAAAGCCTCGATGAGGGCCTCACACCTATCTGACGACAGGAGAAGGGCCTCATGGATAGAGAACATTACTGGAATGCTGGAAAGTTGTATACTTCTGTGCCAGGTGTGAAAATTACTTCTAGGAGGTCACTCTATGATAGGATCTATGGTGGGTCCTACCGACTGGACTGGCGACTGACTGGTACTGGGAATATCTCACTACTCACTAGCTGAAACCTGCAGAATGACAACCAGATGAGGGCCAAATGACTGAGACCGGCCTGTAGAAGGGTGTGGCAGGTCACAGTGCGTTCTAGGTGGCTCTTCCTGATCCAATGACATAAATGGTGGTGGAGTAGGGCCTGATGTCACCAGGTGAGAATGATGTGCATGATGAGGCCTACACTGGGCCTGCTTCATGGTTTCGGTAGCATGCACAACCTGTCTTGAAGTGCTGACCGAAGCACTTCGACAGCCCATATAGTCATAGTTCCATCGATACTAATGATGGTTGGGGATGTTGGTAGGATCATCCTGGCATAACTCATCGTCACAAACCATTTAGGGATTTACAAGGTCTATGGTATTAAACAAGGCACACCCTTTACCATCACTCGAAGATTCGTCCACTACTGGATGGATTCAGGGAGGGATCACCACCTCCGAGGGCATGAAGTCTCCAAGAGTACATGATGACGATATCTGACACGTGCTTGTCGTGGGGTGCGACAAAAACAAATATAACCTAAGATAAAATTTAGTTAAGTTGTTAACCTAATTTTTCTTTAGAGAGGAGTGCACAACAATTATTTTTTTCACTTAAAATTAAGAAAGAAGAAATGGTTGTTTTTCTGTAATTGTTTGAGTTGAAAAATAAAGCAAACAATTAAAAGAAAAGATTGAACACAAATTGATGATGTGAGTGATGGGTTCAGGGTAGGATCACCTTTGTAATGTCATCATAGTAATAAAGATCATCTTCCCTCTCTTCCTTTTGAATGACAAATGAAAGACTCCTCGA
Organism: Viscum album; assembly: GCA_963277665.1. Classification (NCBI taxonomy): domain Eukaryota; kingdom Viridiplantae; phylum Streptophyta; class Magnoliopsida; order Santalales; family Viscaceae; genus Viscum; species Viscum album. Next base: position 1,518,165,649 of record OY728163.1, read on the forward strand.
TCGAGTTATCAATCACCTTGGTTGAAGAAAGAAATGAAACTCACTCCTATGTGCATGGAAGTTCATAAATAGTTCTTAAACAACTAAGGAAAGGCCCTATTGGAAATTTTGGATCCTTAGAACTCTAGAAAAATTTTATTAGTTCCACACCCGTGCCAACGATCATTGGACACTCACCACCTAACACAGTATGCTCAATCAAGACAAATTGCACTAGGTGGAGGGAGATTAAAATTCTTTAACCAAAGCTATTAAAAACGAATACACAAAACTCAAAACAAGATCACATTAAGATAATTGAGAAATAGTGATAATAGAATTCATTAAAAAGGAAAAGATTATTTTACATTTAAGCACAAAACTCCAACATTACAAAGGTGATACCCCCCCTTCCCCAATCACTCAACGGTTTTACCCCTCCATGTGAAGGGTACAAGAGTTGAATGGGGAATAAGAGAGAATGATGAAACAAATAAAAGAGAAAATATAAAATATAAATAAATTCAAGAACTCCATCCTCTAGAACAACCCTTATCTCACCTTCATGATCCCATTTGAATGGAAGTGAACACTCTTATTTATAGTCTTTTCGAGTTGAAAATTTCCCTTCAAAATTAATCCCCTAAAAATTTGAGTATGGTTAGCATAATAAATATCCGAATATCGAGAAAGTGTCTTAATAAATTTTGTTCCCCTATGTCTTTTTAATTCTTCTTTAAATTATTAGAAAATTTAGACAAGTGGCGCAAAAGTTATCAATGAATTACTAATGGAATCCTTTTCTAAATGAGGTGACTCTTCAACTTCCTCTTTTTGGTCGCCTTACATGAGTTCCATAATGACCAAATTTCTTCATGAAATTTAATTTGAAATATAATCTCGGAATCCGATTCCTCTTCCAGCTAGAATCCCATCATTTTGAGACCTGTAGGCCGAGATATGCCTCCTTAATTATTGTGGGTCCATTCTGTCAGCCAGAAAACCTTTTCTAATTGTTGAATATGTCTGGGCCATTGTGTGCCGAATTGGTCCTTGGTCCAGAAGGTAAAGTTGAAACCCACGAGCATATAAAGTCTAAAAAAGGAATTAGACAATTTGGATCCAAAATTTAATAGATATACCCAAAATACTGAAGCTCCACAATACTATTAATTTTCCAGAATTAACCAATTTCCAAAATTTAGCCCATAATTCACCAAAACACTAAAATAATACAAATCAGATAAAATTGATTAATTGGAAGGGGTTAAATCATTTATACACATATGAAAAAAATGAAAATGTCATCTCTATCAATGGAAAAAGTGGGGGACTTTTCATTTCCTTATGTCGCTGCTGTTTTCTCTTCTAAGAATAGGGTGGATGAGACGATGATGAAGGAGTTGTAACTACGGCCTCTAAAGGCTCCGACGGATTTATGAATGAAAGGATGGCACAATGGGAATGATAGAATGTTTTATGAGCCTTTCATTTGTCATACTTCTGGGACCCATTGTTAGAAACCTAATGCCACATTCGCTCGTTGTCATTGCTATTGTCTGGCCTCACGAAGACGCATGACACCTATGCAAGAGATGGCCCCAACCAGACTATGTTTTTATCCACCTGGTCTTGAAGCCAGTATCTGAAAACATAGCACTATTTTAGGGTGTTCCTTATGATCTGATGGTAGGGGTAGTAATTGGGTTGATCAGTGAGGTTCGCCTCTTCTGGCTTGCTGCACTCAGGAAAACGTACAATCCTCTACTATAGGGAACTGTGGAAGTAACCAGGGACCTGAGCCTCATTGAACAAGTTGGTTCGGTCCCTCCTATATAGAAAAGGGGCCCTTGGAGTTTGACCTTGATGAAGAGATGGAAGATCCTGTTGAGGCGGTGGAGCTTGGTTAACCTGCCTAGGTAGTGGTGGCGCATTATTAGGGGGTGCCTGTTGATTCTGAGCTGGGCGCGACTGGGCTGGAGGATGCACCTGAGGTGGAGAGCCTCTACGAGGCTATGAAGGCGACTCCATTGGTAACAATTATAGTTTCATGGGGGCCTCTATTTGGTCCATTGTTGTATGCTCGGCCCTAGCGGCCCTTCTCGCGGGGATTATAGGATGCAACAAACGTGCCTACTTTTCCTGCTAAAAGGCTTCTCTAGGCACGGGGCCTTATCAGAGAAGTCTCTGAATCCCCCATGATAGTTCTACATGATCAGAGATAGGACCAGTTCCATCTTGAAATTCCCTACACACATCATGAAAAATTGTTCCAAAGACAGTGTCATGTCAAGAGAGTATGTGAGCCCTTTCCACCGGGTGACAATGACTGTAACACGCTCATCAGGCCTCTGCTTTCACTTGAAGAGGTCTGAAACACTCATCTTCTGAGTGGTGGAACTGAACTGGTAGAGAAATTTCCTATGGAGGTCTTTCGACCTGGTTAATGATCCGACGGGGAGCTATTTGCACGAGATGAACGCATACCCTTCCAATGTATGTACACAACACTGATGCTTGGCGGGTTCCTGCTGTGCTGGAATTCCCAACATGGGTCCACACCATGAGATGAAGTGGGCCAAGTGCTACAGCGTGTCCCCATTCCTGTTTAAATGGGAAAAGGTGGGATTTCCAAAACATGAGGTTGCTGACATATCATCCACCGACACTGGATATGGATTGCCATTAGGAATATTTGCCACCTGTCATGTCTCTAAGGCTTCAAGGTGGGCAATGAGTGCCGCCATTAGATCATCAGGGTAAAGATTCATGTCTTTATAAGGATCCCTAACAACCAGTGCATTGGATGGTTCTTCAACAAGATAAATAGGCCCAACGGCTCATGGAGCGGCTAGTGGAACAACCTATGGGGTATCTGGGTGAACTTGAGCTGGGTCCCAAGGATTGTCACGCTGTTCAGGAGGATTTGATGAGACATACCGCACCCTCCTTCTGTATGTTCTGGCTTCAACCCTATCTGCATAGGCAGGATGGCCAGGGTCACCTAAAGGCAGTTATTCGAGAGGAATTTGTTCCTACCCCTGCTTCCCTAGTTGATTATCACCATAGTCTGGTCTTCATTCAGTAGTGCAATCAACAAGGGGGTTGTTGACCATCATCTTGTATTCAGCATGTTGCTAGTGTAACGCGGCATTTTCTAGATCATCTTCCACTATCTGCACGGAGCCAGATGGGCTAGAGGGTTTGACATCTCCAAGGTGTTCCTTGCCCTTTTTTGAATTCTGGTTGAGGACTAGTTCCTTGGTGGGCACGGGAAGACCTAGTATATTTCTCTTCTGGTGAGTAACCATTCCCAATGGATCCAATAGTTTCAACACTCCATCAGGGGGTAAGTCGCCATCATGGAGCTCCAGCTCATTCTCACCCTCTGACAGGTCATCCATGTTAATTGTGACTCTTCCTAGAGGAATATCCTCTATGTAGTATGGAAAATCGGGCCGACACCGGATAGGACTGAAGAGGAGGGCATCCTACTGCCCCCATCCATAGATCTATATGTGGGGAGAATCCTCTTTGATAATCTTGCGGAGTACCCTGAAACTCTGAACGCACAATTGTCGGGGGGGCCTACGGTGACCGAGAGACTCAGGGTGCTGGGCCACATAGAGTGCATCCAAATCAACCAAACAATATTGTTTTCCAATATTTTCAAATTTAACTTGGCTCTTAGGGTAAGACAGTTTATGATGATGAAGATGGAAATAAGTCGCCCAGAGGGTCTGGCAGAAACACCCAACATCCTTCTGGGTGAGCGCTTCTGGTGCCCTAAAATTTGGCACTACAATTGGTCAGAACATCTTGGGGAAACGGACTGATGCGAGGATATCCCACAAGATCATTGGTTCAGATTCATGTTCTAGCCCTTCATTTCCCCACTCAGCTAATGAAGGTATATGGGTAACAAATTGTGGTACCGTTGCAGACCGCTGGGACGGTAGGCTGGCTGGTGGAGAATATGGTGAGCCAGCAAACAAACCACCGTATCTTGGGCTATCCTCCAAAGAGTGCAGTGACTTAGCCATGACATCGCGGTAAGACAGGATGATGACCAAAATATCTGGTGCGAAGACCACGGCCATTGGTGGTGGACCACGGTACTTCTCATCAACCATTGGTCCATTGAGTAGCTCTCTGTGATCTCTAGTCGAGGTAGAGAGTGCTTATGGTGAAGATGGAGGTGATTGCACGACCGTAACCTATGGAGTTCCCAAATTTCTATTCTCCTGGATATACCTGTGGAGGGAGGATGGAATCCGATGGACCTCACATTCTAGAGGTATTAGGAGGATGTTCCTTGTTCTTTGGCCAACCCATGACATGGAAGATCAAGGCGATAGTTCCGTCATTGAGTCATAATCTGCTTCAAAATCTGAGAAGCAAACCGATTTTATCTCAGTATGAATCTTATCAGCATTATTTTAATGGTGGTTATGACCCTCCCTCCTACCCCAGGATGGTTCTTTAGGACATGGTAGATTTCCAGCACAAGGAGGACCTTTGGCCATACTAGTGCTGGGGTGGAGAGGATTCTAGCCTGAGTAAGCCGGGGTGTGAGGAGAACCAGGAAAAATATTAAAGGGGACATGGGGAGGACCTCCGTGTGAAGTTCTGGAGTAGGTAAAACCTCTATTGAAGCTAATAAGAGCATAGGTAGGACCTCCATGCTTGTTTCCCCTGGCAGCATCAGTGCAAGGAGGGTCCTCATACTGGTTGATCCGAACATGGGTAGAACCTCTATGCTGGGCACTGGTGAAGTGAAGTTGGTATTCAGTCCACTTATTTCTAGGGAAAGGAGGTCCCCATCATCTTCCATAAGAACATGGGGAGGGCCCCATGCTGAAGACTGACCAAACTTGCAATATCCCCACACTGGAAAACATCAGCAGGAGGAACAACTCCATAATCAATGTAGTGAGCGTGGGAGATATTCCCATACTGAGTGTTGCTACCATGAGGTGGACCCTCTTTCAAATTAGAGGTGGATTTGGGTAGACCTCCATGCTGATCTTCAAAGTGGTGAGGGATCGTGTTCTCTATGGTGGCATTATGAGGATGACCTCCATACTAGCGGTGACCACTATCTGTGCCGGTGGCTGAGAGATTCGACCCAGCCTACCAGTGGGGTGGTTGGGGCTTTGATCCGGGCTGAGAATATCAGTCCCCCTGCTCAACATTCATAGGGGGAGATGATATATGTTGGTGATGGCTCGGTCCATAGTAGTTGTTGAATTTGATTCCCGTTGGTGGGCATCCTCCTTAGCCTATGACTGATGCTGGCGCCGAGTCAACCGGACTGGGGCCAGCGTTGTAGATGTATGGCTTACCTGCTCCTCAACTCATGGGACCGAATGGCAGTGCTGGTGCGGCCTAGTGGGAGCCCTCTTTAGGCCCCCTGAAATGGGATCCCGATCGGGCTGGCCCAAAAATCCCCTACCTTTTCGGTGTAGAGGAGAGAGTCATCAAGGCCTTCTAGAGAGAGGCTCCCGAAATGAATGTACATTGGAGTAGGGAGAGGTGGATCTCTACTCAGCCCTTGGGGGAAGCGGTGGTGATAAGGCGTAGATGCCTTTAGATCCTGGCAGGCCATATCCTGAGTCGAGATAATCTCCTCCTCCTCATATTGGCGTGCGAGGTCAATGATCTCCCTCTACTGAATGAATTCATATGATGGTATGGGGTGTGGTTTCCTGTAATTTGTAGATGAGGATATTTTCACAAATGTGGTGCAGCTGCATGGGACTACCACGTTGGCATTACCCCTTCCCCTGCGTTGGTGGATGGGCGGTGATCGAATTCTTGTAGCAGTCTGGTTCCTGAAAAGTAGGGAGATTAACCCATTAGTGCTGAAAGTAAAGGAATCAACGACTAGTTCCCTAACACCATTCCATCTTCTATGGCTGGAAGGATGGATCCATACTGAAAACGTCACAGATCGGGATGACCAATGTTTTTAATGCCCCAACATCTGGTGAGTTTCACGCCAGGCCCAATATTTTCATGGTGGGACCTAGCACCGGATAACTATATCTAGTGACACGCTGATATACTAATGCCTCAAACACTACGAATCTCCACATTCAGGAGAATAATTTCACATCAGGTTCAAAATTTTGTTTCTGACGCTTTCTCTAGGGCACGCACAGTTGTTTCCTAGAATTCCTGCTTTCCAAAGGCGGGAGGCATCCGTCACTTATTCAGGGATGTTTTCTCCTTGATCGAAACAAGATTATGGGATTTTGACTCATCCATCCATGGATTCCTCCTTAGAACTCATCACATAGTCTGGGTCTCCCTTATAGACTTAGAAATTGTTCATTAAACTCTTTCCAGTGCTATTTCTTCAGGGACACTTGTTAATTACACTACTTCTGTCGGGAAATTCCAAGGGGTCTGTTTAGGGCAGAAACCTTTGGTCAAGGGAGTAGTCACATTATACATCACTGGTATTTCTGCACGCTGGAACACTAGTGCATCTGGTTTTCTTCTCTTTATTATATGTCTTCTCGAGGGCACAGAATCCTGAGGCATCCCACATCGAATGTGGGGAATTATATGCCATAGGCATGTATCTGAGGTTTTCCTTAGCTTCCAATTTTTAACACGTGGAATGCCAGCTGTTTAAAATCTAGCAGAGATATATCATACAGATCAGAACACTGACTAGAATAGATCAGATGGGTGCAACCCCTGTAGGGAACACTGTTGTTGGGGCTAACACACAGTTAGCTACCTGATTTTTGTTAAAAGGAATGGGGAATGTGGTGACATGATCCCACCGGGATGTGGATGCCCAGGTATGAATCAAGATGTAAAATGGATGGTTGTGTGGCATGGATGGAGAATGATATGGAGTCAACTCAAGGACGATGATGATGTTGGGCTTCAGCCTTGAAGAGACCTCCTACGTATCCTTATGGTAGGGAATCAAAATCCACATAGTTCAGGATGAGGTGGTATAGAATTGGGGTTCACACAGGGGATAGAGACCCGATGATATAGTGAGGCTTATGCATGGTTAGAAGCCCGAGGTTCGTCTTACACCACTGGGACGGACCAACGATATGAGCCCAGACAACAGGTAGGACAACAGCTTATCACTGGGTTTGGGATGACAACAACTTACCATTGAATGGAGTTTACAACGGCTTACCACTGGATGGGGGTCAAAATAGCTTACCACTGGATGGGGTCACGGTGGCTTACTACTGGATGGGGTCACAACGGCTTACCATTGGATGGGGTCACAACGGCTTACCGCTGGACTGGGTTAAACCTCATAGAGGCTTCCTACGTACCCTATGTAGGAGATAAGGATCAAATACCATGTAGTTTGGGATGGTGGATGCAATTTAATGTCGTACAGGAAAAAAAGGGGACATGTAGTTTAATTTAATATAGGAAGAAGGTGGTTCGACTTGAAGGGGGTCGGAACTAATGGTAGTCGGACTTGATCCTCAGGGAGGCTTCCTACATACCTTGCCTTGGAAAGGATCAAAGACCTTGTAGATTAGGTGGAATGGGAACCAATGTGAAGGGTCGTCAAAACCAATGGCTGGTGGCCTTGAACCTTAGGGAGGCTTCCTACGTACCTTGACTTGGAAAGGATCAAAGACCTCGTAGTTCAGAAGGGTGTTTGGTGAACCAATGTGAAGATGTTCAGGAGCAATGGGTGTTAGGCTTGAAACTCAGGGAGGCATTCTACGTACCTTACCTTGGCAAGGATAGAAGACCTTGTAGTTCATATGGGTGTTTGGTGAATTGATGTGAAGATGGTCGGGACTAATGGGTGTTGGGATTGAACCTCAGGGAGGCTTCCAGTGTACCTTTCCTTAGCAAGGATCAAAATCCACATAGTTTTGGAGAGGTGTATGGTAAACTGATGTGAAGATTTCCAGGACCAATGGATGTTGGGCTTGAACCTTAGAGAGGATTTTTACGTACCTTGCCTTGGAAGGGATCAAAGTTCACGTAGTTTAGCTGGGGGTTTGGTGAACCAACGTGAAGATGGTTGGGACCAATGGGTGTTGGGATTGAACCTCATGGAGGCTTCCTACGTACCTTGCCTTGGCAGGGATCAAAGTCTACGTAGTTCAGGAGAGGTGTGGGACTTACACTCTAGGCGGCCCAAAGACGATGTCATGGTTGATGCTCACTCTAAGCCCACATGAGTCATGCTCGGTGCGAGAAACAAGAGGCAGTAGAGACCTAACGATCACATCGTGATCGGTGCGTCCGTGAGATGTGGGGTGGGGACTTACATGTATTTAGTGGCCCAAATAGGAAACAACAGCTTACATGTGGTCGATGGACCAAGGGGATTGATATTGGGACCTACTCCAAGGTGGAGGCCCGGGTGGTGTCAAATCCCAAAGGGAGAGATATTTGGCACTGAGAAATAGAGGAGGAGTAGGTGTACTACCACCTATAAGAAAATCTAGGGGCTTACACCAAGGTGGTTTCCCTTTCCCCATAGATAAACTCCACTCCAATAAAGTGGATCTCATTCCATGTGAGGAATGATCTCATTCCCGTGGAGACCAGTGGGCGTAGAGAATGTATGAGATGGAGTACCCCATTGGAAAAGGAGTTGTAGAGAAAAGGGGTGTGCTTTGAAAATTTAAGTGGACAAGCCTAGGCATAGGGAATAGGTACATATGAAAGGTGATTCATATAGTGGAAAGGTATTAGAGGAGAAATGTCTATCAAAGCAAGGGTGCCCTGCAAATTGTAATATTGAAAATCAATGTGTCTCATGAAATACAATGACCCTACCTTAGCATGTAGGTCACATGTCCATGAAGGGTACTTCATGAAGCACAAGTGCTCCGAAAAGACCTAAATTCCTTTTGGGATCTCCTTCCTTCGTGGAGGCCCGTGGGCTCTATGGAGGGAATCCCTCCTTGAAGAGGGGTGGAATTCATGCAAAGGGGAAGGCACTTCGTGATGCAAAATTACCTTGAAAATCTCATGGTTCGCAGAGCCGAAATTACTTTATGATGTGGGAGATCAGAAGGTAAAAGGTCATAAGATCCATCCTTTAGTCTTGGGGGATCCCTGTATTAATAGGAAAGTGGCACTGTGAAGCAGAGCCTACCCACCACAAAGACATAGCTTACTCTGCAGTGGGTTCACAAATGTCAAAGGGGTTCACGGAGGATCTCGCCTCCTTGCACCACAGCAGGTTCACGAACGTCAAAGGGGTTCATGGAGGATCTCACCTCCTTGCTCTGTGGCGGGTTCATGAACATAAAAGGGGTTCATGGAGGATCCTACCTCCTTACTCCACTGTGGGTTTGTGAACATCCAAGTGGTTCACAGAGGATCCTACCTCCTTGATCCGTGGTGGGTTCACGAATGTCAAATCGGTTCACGGAGCATCCCACCTCCTTGTTCCACGGTGGGATTGCAAACATCAAATAGGTTCACGAATCATCCCACATCATTGATTTGTGGAATCTTTTCAAAAGAGGATCTTGGTACTGGCATAGGGCCCTAGGGTCTCCATGAACAAGCTTTGTGGGATAGCCCCCAAAGCCTTACATTTATTCATTTTTGTCCAAGATTTTGGTTCCAATAGCTAAAAAATAAGTAGATAAAAAATATCACAACCATGATGTCTTGTAACTATAAAAATGAATACCTAAGAAACAAGGGATATATACATATACCACATGCTATAAAAAATAAAATAATTCCAAAAAACATCCACTACTACCATCACAAGCATAGGCTCAGTCCCTTGCTCCCATTCTCCATCTTAGGAATGTAAATCAAGCATCAGAAGCTAGCTGATTCCATTTATATATACCTGAAATCATGAAGTCTGTTTGGGTACCAAAGGTGGACCACGAAGGGTGTGAGATATAATCCTAATAGTCCACAGACAATAGTGTCGAGCTAAATCATGTTCATGAAACATAAAATGAATGGTGACTCAATATAGGTGAAAGTATGGAAATAAATATATAACTCTTGGCCCAAGTCCCTCAATGGGTGCCTAATTGTTTTTAACTACATTGGAATAAACCAGATGTTTGAACTAATGGATCCTAAATAAGTAATAAAGTGTATACATAGGTCATCATAAATAAATCAACCAATAGTGTGTCGACCTTAAGCTTGTGCTTCAGCTTTGCAGTCACACCCCTATGAAATCTTTCAATAATTATCATACTCTAATAATAATGATAATGAGTAATAAAATATAAACTGAAAGGAAAATATTTCAAATCCAGTATGGCATCCCAATCCCATCTATGGCGATTCATAAGGCATCCCAAGGGTCATTGGAGGATCCATTGATATAACCAATACCATTGATTCCATCCAAAGAGACCCTTAATGGTATCCCAAATATCAATATTAGCATGATAACCTCACATAAAATCCTATATACCTCACATAGGGGACCAATTATCACCCGAGGCATGGAATATCAATCTTGTAGGGTCATGTTTTTTTTGGACCAGGTGGAATTTCAATGGAATTTGAATTTTGGTGATTACTAGATGGGATGTTTTGTAAACTGAGATTAATAACATAATTCTGAGAGTTGAAACACTTCAATGTGTTGTTTTTAGACTTAGGGGAAGGACTGACGGGTTCCCAAAGTGTTTTATTGAGTTTTAGGAGAATTGGGATTTGAAATATCATGTTTGGGTGGCCTAATAGAGGTTCATAGGTTTTCTGAAACCATGCACCCCCAGCAGCAAATGATGCATATTATTTTAGTGAGCAGATGTGCACCGCTTGGGGTGTGCATAGTGTTTCCAATCTATGCACCTAGAATACATGAATAACGACACTTAGAAAACACCGATGTACTATTCACTACATGGTTTGAACATGTTTAGGCTAACTCTATGGGACAAACCATGTGAGGTGATTTCTTAATCCTGAGATGTCACATGGTTGGCGCATGGTTTATCCAAGTTGTGTGGCCAACTGCGAGACTTGTTTTTTTGGGTAATTAGACCATATTTCCCTTAATGATGTTTTAGACCTCTTTTATATTTTTTTCTCCCCTATCAGCTGTGGGAGGGCTCCATCCTACGCAAATGGATCTCACAATCTCCTCCTCTAAGGCTTTGCAATATCTCACTCTTTTGATGCTTAATTTCTATTCCATCAGTCTATATGGTTCCACATGAATAAGATCTTCCTTAGTTTTGTGCCATTACTACTTTAGTTTGGTAACACCCACACTATTTAAGTACAAACTCATTTTCCATATTTTTAGGGTCTTCATTCGTTTTTTATTTTCTCTCTATTTGAGTTGAATTAGGAGTTGATACTGGATGAGCTATCCACTCTAGGCATGCGATAGTTTCACTCATGCATTTCATTTAATGTCGAGTATTTTATGTATACACTGTTGTTTCACATACCCAATTCTCAACTGGTTCCTTAAATTGGATTTTGATCCTTAATATATAATTATAAGAAACACATATTCAATTAATAAGGCCATTTATAAATTATTTATAGGTTAATCACCTTGAAATTAAAACCTCTCCTTTGGGTGTGTTTTTTATTTAAATGGACATTATGATGGAAAATTATTATTTTTTGGATTCCTTTGAGGTGTTACCTTTTCCCCCTTGATAAGGGGTGTTTAATTTTTAACTGATAATGGTGAATTGACACGTGAATTAAATTGATTAATTGAAAATTAATATTAATTGTGAGGTGTATTATAAATTATAATGGAAATGAATTAAAGAGAGGGGATGGATGAAATGTCCCTTATCTATGATAGGGAATTTCTTGTTTACACTTGAATCACTCATTATGTTCAATGTACCATGTGATTAGTTTAGTGGCATGTTGTTTAAGTGTGGACAATGACTTGAGCCACCTCTTGAGGTGAGATTGATTAGGATGTTCTTGGCATTGACCATGGAATGATTTTTTTGATTAAATCATTTGATTAAATATTATTTAATTGTTTAAGTATAGTTGAACTGAAATATAAATGGGTTATATCAATTGTGAATTGAGTGGATAAAGAATAAGGAATAAATTCCACGAACCAATACCCTTTCATTATTATAGATTGTTTATTCTCAAGTTTCCCTTTTTAATGAAATTACAATGTGATTTGAATAGAAGATATTCAATGTGATAGGTTTTTTAGGAATGAGATTCTTGTTGGAATGGTTTTCCATAGTGAGTTGTTGAATGGAAATCCTTGTAAGTTTGATAAATGACTTGAGTCAACAATTGAGGTAAGACTAAATTGAATTGGTTAGGGTGATAACCATTGGTATAATTGAACTGATTAATTGATATTGAATGTTATATTCCTTAGGTTAAACATGGATTGAAATGATGAATTCCATAGAAAAACTCATTTGGCATTTATCATGATTATTCCTGAGTGATACTTGGACTCCTGATATGGACCACCAAGGACAAACTCATAAGGGGATTGATTATTATATTGCAAGTGATACATGGATTCATATGATAATTCCTTGTATTGACTCAAAGTTAATTTTATTATTATTCCATGGGTGATACTTGGGCTCCCTTAGTGGGCCACCAAGGATAGAATCAATTGGAAGAGGTGTTACACCACACATAGATCAATACCTGGGTTCTTGAGCGAGTTTCCATGGATGGGATTGTAAGGTGTTGGTTATTATTATACCTAGAACAATACCTAGATTACAACTTATAAATTCCATGGAAGGGCTCAGGTTCTAAGTTTAATATTAAATGATGTGACACATGTGATGTGTCTTCCAATCCAAAGCACAAGCATGGATTCAGTCATTGAATTATACGATTTAGATGTCCTGTTTAGGCATTAGTTGTGCTTATGATTATATGTGGGATGTTAGTCTTACACTGGGTCATGAGTCATATAAATTAAATGAGACTAAATTATTAAATGAGCATGTTTTTAAATGAAATTGGCCTAATTGTTAAATCATAGAATTATTACTTAAGTGAAAATGATTAAATGAATTAGTTATGAAATGAGAACCTAGATTTATATGATTTTTAATTTTGGGTACTTTGTTTACTTGTTATAAATCCACTTATACACTGTTGTTATAAATATACACTAGCTGGATGGCACAAACCTATGGTGGTAGCCTACAGGTATAATGTCCCACACCCTGTTCAGGCTGCCTTGGGTACCTAAATAGATTATATGGTTGTAGGTATAGATTAGGAAACACACCCTACTATAGTTTCTGGATTGCTTCATAGGAGTAGGGGATCATGGGACTGAGTTAAGGCTCACGATGTTAGTTGGATACTTTTGGCCTCTTTGTAGTTTTGTAACATGTATTGTATAATTTTCTTGTGAATGGGTTTTGGCTTCTTTACTAGTGACACATGACATAATCATCATTATGAATATGAGGAAAATTATGGTACTGTTTACTTATTATTCTTCCATTTTTTAATTTTATCTAGTTATTTTACTACTTATGATACTTGTATATTATTAATTATGTTGTTTTACACTCTAGTAATGGCGGTATAGTCTCCCCACTAGGCCATCACTGCTAGTTGACAGCCTCTAGCATTTGGGGAGATGCGATTTTGGCAATGTGGCCAACCAGGATCATGTCACTATTGAGTGGAATCTGGCTCTGGGTTGTTACAAAGTGGTATTATAGGTATTTTTCATTTGTCTTTCTAGTTTGGGATAGTATATAGGAGACTAGGAATGTGTCAATTCTTGGTAAATAGCCATTTTTGGGACTGATCACCCCACACATGGGGAAATGAACAAGTGGTAAGGGCTGTGATTATTGTTCATACTGTTTGATAATATAGTTGTTGGTTATTTCACCACAAGTGATTGGAGTACATTCCACTACTTATCTATTGATATAATTTATGGTATTTACCCTAGGCTTGGTATGATAAGGATGGATCATTACATGAATCATTATAAGAACATATAAATTCAAATTTTATACATAATTCATGCCATGTAGTTTCATTTGTAGAGATGATTGCTGAATTTGATTGTGTACCTTGGGTTTGATACCATGATTTTGTTTATTATAATGCATGTTATATTCCATGATAGGTATTTTAGTGTAATTCTTGGTTTTTTACCATGTTTAGGTATTTCATAGCATGCATTGCTTGATTATATGCCATGCTGCCTGATTTATTTAGCATGCCATATCTAAATTCCATGCTTCTATACTTAATAGAATTCTTTTATATGGTTACTTTATATTCTATCATGACTAGTTGTGATGTTATCAAAATTATGGAAATGGATGAATTAAATGGTTTTGATTACAAAGAGAGATGATTTTCAGCTGTAAAGGGGTATGTGAGCCTTATTATTGGGAAAAGGTAACATGTGTAACTAAACTATCCTTAAGATTTTTATTTAGGGGAATTTTTTAAAATGTAAAAGGATGCTAAAGTGATAATATTAAATGGAATGATTTTTATTGATGTGATCCACATTCCAACCTATAATGTGTACGGGTGCTTTATGGATTGGAATATGGACAACCATAGAATAGAACCATTATATATATGGACATTTTTTATATGATGATATGTTTAATGTTTAAAGGTGGTTTAAATTTGATCTAAAATAAATTGGTTGCCTCTATAACATCTTGCGATTACATTTCAAATTGACCAACTGGGACTAAGTAGGTCAGTTAGGGAATGTTTATAAAGAGACAACCCTTTAAAGGTGTCTTTATACTTTAATAAATAAGAAACTGATATTGTATAGAATTTATAATGAACCCAGGTTGGCTTAACATGACCCTCATAAGTCACCTTATCTATTAAGAAAAAAATTTATTTGATTAATTTTCTAAATATGATGGTATATCTATAAATTCTTAATGATTAAAAAAGGATGTTTGATAATACTGGACTATTTTTTCATTGATCTACTAGCTAAATAAAGTCACCAAGCTCTTTTGTTTTAAAATGGGTACATGATGTTTCATTTTAAATCTTTAAATATGTAACGGTTTATGTGAATCAATTTAGTTAAATAAGAATGGAACCTGAATAGGTATCCATAGTTTAAACCCTTGTGTAAGGGTATTTTAAAATTTTCTTCATTTTCCTTGAAATAGAAAAGTGAACATTATACATAAGAATTTTTTTTAGAAATAGATTAAATGGCCGGATCTTGAGCCTTGTGGAATCTGTTTTGTATGAACTAGTGATAGGGTCGATGCTCGTGCTTTCGTTAGGGGATAACCCATGTAGCACCCATAGAGTTAAATGCATTGATAAAGGTTGTGATATTTTTTATGTTTGGAATTGTTCAAGTGTTTTTGTCCCTAGTAGGAAAATTAACATCTAAATGAAACCCTTTTTTTATGTCAGTTCATTGAATCTTTGAACCTTTTATGGGTATGAACATCAAGTAATTCTCGATTATAGAAGGTTAGGCAGGACAAGGGCATGGTTGACCACTTCATATGCCTTGTGACCATGTTTTCCTTGGGATAATTAGGAGGTGATCATTTGTTTTATAGTCGTGTGAGATATAGTGACTTAGACCAAGTTTCTACACAACCCATATGATACTTGAATGTAAAGGGAAGGAATCTTAAGGATTGTGTTTAGGATGTTCCAGTTTCTTATTTAATCTTGGGGTAGTGTTAATTGATATATATGGTACCCATCAGGTTTTTAATGTTGCTTATCGGGTCATCTCCAGAGTATTGTGTCTTGGGTTTTACAGGAATCAAGTTCATCCTAATGCTTGACAATAATTAATAGAGACTTATGTCCTTTGACACACCAGTCATTTTGATTTTGTTTTTCATTCCAAATGACTTGTTTTTTTGAGTGTGACTCGGAGGAGTGTCACATATTATTTTAAGGTGAATCTGATCTAGTCCTCATGTGAGAGGCTGGTCTCTCTTTCATTTCAATAAATAGATCACTCCTAAGGTGTGGAGCATCACATAAATTATAGTAAATTCATCATTCCAAGTAGAAAGAGAACACCCAATTAAGACCATTTTGAAATGGTTGTTTCTATTTTTGAATACCTGTGAGGATAATGAATCATGTGAATATTAGTAATTTCTTGGCGGCATGATGGTGTTTTAGTTGGCTATATATGCAACCCTTGAATACAACATCAGTCATGGAAGGACATTGGTGGTTAAGTTGAATGATCATCGAAATTCCTCATGTAGTAAAGGCATTGTGATCGGTTAATTTATAACTTGTTTGTTGGTGAAGTTGATATTATTTAAATAGGTCAACCAGTAGTGGTTTAGGTACTCTTATTTTTGTTTTCCTAGAAACACTCTTAGTGTATTCTTCTAATATATGAGCATGTACCCTCTCTTTATGGCATCCTTGATGCACTAAGAGATCATAAATCTAAAGTAACTCTAAAGTTTTAAAGTTGTTGGGATTGTTTGAGTGGTTTCCTTAGTGTTTCACACTAGTCACATGGTTCCTATCGAGGCTTGTTTAGTTCTGAGTGATACATGGGTTCCGTGTAGGAATTATTTGGATGGAATCTTGGACACCAGCCATTTCTTTTGATGTGATCTCTTGGTGGATACCATTTTGGTCTCTGTCAAATTTTTTATGTGGGTGACTGGGCATTGTACCAATGTCTCACTTGTAAATATAAGGTGTAGACTAACTCGGTTTAATTAATTGGATTCTAGTTTAATGAAACCGAGGTTACCACAAACATGTATTCAGTCTCATAGGTGTGATTAAAGGGTAATGATTCTAGTGGGATGGCTCTGGGTTACACCATTGTTCGTGCTGAGGCATGACAATTTATGTTTCCAGGTGATGGTTTGATTTGGGGACATCACCAAAAGTTAGGTATGGTATTTGATGAATTTTCTTATGGTAAACCTAATATGCCTTAGGAGAAGGAATTTCGATTCATATTTTAATACTCTGGTCGTCAAAGTTGAGCTTTTGTGATAATGGTCCGCTAGAGGTTGATTGACTTGTTATTCCTTTTGTTTTAAGAAATATGATCGGTGAAGGACCGTTTTTGGGAATGTCTTCAGGAGGAGGAATGATATATATGTTTCAGAATGGTATTTTCATGAAAATATCACTCAACTTGCCTTTAGGATGATGTAGAATTAACCATTTAAACCATTTCAAAAATCACATGAGAAGTGTCATTAGAACACTCAGAGGCATTCTTTGTAAGGCCATTCCAATGGTAGAGGCATTAGGGAAATTGGCCATTAAATGCTAAGGCCCATAGTGGGGAGTACCATTGGAAAAAATCTTAAAGATATGATGAAGAGATCATGTATCTAGTTAAACAGGACCAGGTAAGATTCATTTTGGTGTTTCATTCGGAAAACGAGTGTTAGCTCAGATTTTGGCAGCATAAGTGTCAAATGATAAAGTTAATATTAGAGGTTCTTGGGTGTTTGGAGACACTAAATGACCATTTGAACAAGAATTAACATCCCTTGTAGGTTTGATGATGTTTTTTCCCCATGGATTTTTGGGGATGATATGTTATAAGTTGGAGAGTTTGTAGAGTCCTATGTCTTTGGACAGGGTGGAATTCCATGGAAATTAAAATTTTGGTGATTACTAGATGGGCCATTTGGTAAAACCATATTATTAACATAATTATGAGAGTTTTAACACTTCAATATGTTATATTCAGACTTTGGAGAAGGCCCAAGGGGTTCCTCATGAGTTTTGATGAGTTTTGGGAGCATCTGGAACTGAATTATCAAGTTTGATTGGCCTGACATAGGTGTATGGTTTTTCTGAAACCATACAGCCCCAACAGCAAACCATAAAACTTGATTTAGTGAGAAAATGTTCCCCACATAGTATTTATATTGTTTTTTTAAACTGTGCACCTAGCTCACATGGTTAGTTCCACTTAGGCAGTACCTATACACTATTCACCATATGGTTGGTGCACGGATTGGCAAAGTCATACGGCCAAAACGTGTGACTTAGTTTTGTGGGTAATTTGAGAATATTTACCTTAATGAGGTTTTAATCCACTTTTCTCATTAATTTTCCTCTATTAGTTGTGTGAGGGCTCCTCCATGTGCCAATAGATCTCCCAAGATTCTCCTCCAAGTATTTTCAAGATCTCCCTCATCTAAAGCCTGATTCGAGTACCTTCAATATCCATGGATCCACATTATTATGATCTTATTTCCCTTAGTAACATTACTTATTTACATTGGTATCAGATGTGCTATTTAGTTTCAATCTCTTTTTCTTTATTTTTTGTATCTTTGTTTATTCTCCAATTTTATCCCGATCCGAGTTGAATCCAAAGATGATATTGGATGAGATGTCCACTATGGACCAATCGTAGGTGGTCTCGTGATTTTCATTAAATTTAAAGTGATTAATTTATACACCATTCTGTTGTGATCCCAATTCTCAGGTGACACCTTAAATTATATTTTTATCCTTTTTATGAAATGTGAAGTATCACCTATTCAATTGACAATGCCATTGATAAATGAATTTTTGTCTAAGGATATTAAAACAAAAACCTCCCATTTGTGTGTGTTGTTTATTTAAATTTCCATTATGATGGAATATTATTTTTTTGGATGCCATTGAGGTGTTCACTTTCCCCCCTTTCCTAGGGATGTTTAATATTGAAATTTTAATGGTAAATTGACATGTGACTTCTATTAATGAATTGAAATGTAAAATAAAATGTGATATGAATTTTAAATTATAGTGGAAATGGATTAAAGATATGGTTGGATGATAAGTACCTCGTCTATGAAATGTAATTTTTTATAATATCGAATCACTCGTTATATTGAATTACCCATTTGAGTAGTATAGTGGCCAGCCTTCTAAGCATGTCCAATGACTTAATCCATAACCTAAGGTGAGATTGAGTTAGATGTTATTGTTTTTGACCTTGGAATGATAATTTTTTTATTAAAACCTTCAATTAAATTTTATTTAATTTTTTAAGTATAGTTGAAATGAATTATAAATGGGTTATATAAACTATGAATTAATTGGATAAAGAATATGAAACATATTCCATGACCCAAGACCCTTGCCTTATAATAGCTATTTTAATCTTGAGCTTACCATTTTAATGAAATTCCCGTATGAGTTGAATAGTGGATATTCCATGTGATAGGTTGTTTAGGCAGGAGAAGCTTGTTATAATGTTTTTATCATGTGAGTAGTTGAATGGAATTCCTTCTAAGATTGCCAATGACTTAAGTTATCTTTTGAGGTGAGAATAAATTGAATTATTTAGGGTGATTACCCTTGGTATAATTGAATTGATTAATTGATATTGAATGTTATATTACTCGGGTGACACATGGATTCAAATGAAAAATTCCATGTAAGGACTCATTTGGCATTTATCATGATTTTTCACAAGTGATACCTGGACTCCTAATATGAACTTCCAAGGAAAGACTCATGAAGGGTTTTATTATTATATGCTGAGTGATACATAGATTAATATGAGAATGTAGTGTATAGAATCAAATGGAAATTGATAATTATTCCATGGGTGATACTTGGGCTCCCTTAGTGGATTGCCAAGGATGGACTTGATTGGAAGAGACATTACACCTCACCTAGAGAAATATTTAGGTTCTTGAGAGGTTTTCCATGGATGAGATTATAATGTCTTGGTTGAAATTATACCTGGAGTGATACCTGGAGCGTTACCTGGATTTCAAATTAATAATTCTATGGACAAGATCAGTTTCTAAATTGAATATTAAATGAAGTGACTCATGTGATGAATCTGCCAAGCCAAAGCAGAAGATTGGATTCAATATTTGAATTAAACCTTTTAGTTGTCCTTTTTATGAATCTTATATTCTTATGATTATATGGAGGATATTGGGCTTGCGCTGGGTTTTGATAATTATAAATTAAATTAGATTTAATTTTTTAATGATCGTGTTTCTAAATGACACAATCCCGACTATAAAATCATAGAATTATTTCTTAATTAAAAATGATTAAATGAATTTTTTATGTAATGAGAACCTAGAATTATAGGATTTTTACTTTTGAGTACTTCATTTATTTTTATATACCTTCCAGCACCCTATTGCTATATATATACACTGATTAGATGGCACAGACCTTGGGTGGTTTCCTACAGTGATTATGTCTCACACCCTATTCGTGCGACCTTGGGTACCCCAGTAGATTATATGGATGTAGGTATTAACTAGGGAAAGAGGCCTTATGTAGGTTCTTTGATTATTCTTAGGATATGGAAACTTCTATCCTCTTTTTCCTTTTGTTACATGTATTGTATAACTATTTTGTGAATGTGTTTTGGCTACTTTACTTGTGACATATGACATGGTCATAATAATGTATATGAGATGACTTCTGTTATTGTTAACTTATCAGTATTTCACTATTACTTCTTATATGGTGATTATATTACTTATTCTACTTGTGTTTTATTGATTCTACTATTTTACACTCTGGAAATGAGGGAATCATCTCCCCACAAACAAACCTAAGACCTCACTTCTTCCCATATGCTTCTAGAATTTTGGGAGATGTTATTGAGGGCATGTGGCCAACCTCACTCAAGGAACTATTGAGTGGAATCCAGGCCTGAGGCATTACACATCTTACCAACAATCCCATCCAAGTTTTATCCATTATGGAGTCTGTGTCACTAAAGAGTAGAAATAATCTTCCTGGAGAACACGTACAAGGAAATCCAAGTGTCTCTCTTAGTGTGTCAAGTAGATATTGATATGGATAATGATGAGTCTCTCCATGGTTTCATTAATTTGAAACTCGAGTTCTATCTCGACCTGTAAGCAAGTAAGACATAGAAACCAAGTTGAAATTCTTTCAAAAGGAATTACATTTTAAACATGATCAAAAAGCTATCCTAAACATTCTTCAAAGATAATAAGTTATGGAATAAGGCATAAGACAATAGGAAATAAGCATAAGCATAAGCACAAGTCTATAAGGTATAACCACAAGACAATAATCATGGGGACTTGGAAATAATATGTGAGAAAGGCATAAGGCACATGTCACCAGGTATAAGGCATAAGAAATAAGCATATGCAATTAAGTATGATCATAATAATCAAGATAAAGGGCCAACTCATGGCCTACCATTCATCTTATTCTAATTCATTAATTATTTCATTTATTACAAGTATAACCCACACACATGGTGGTTTAATATATTAAATAAAGGGAATTTTTTGTGAAAGTGGGAACACCCAAGGGGTGGATCCCAATAAGGAGAACAACATAACAATGGATTTTTCCATAGGGAGAGATCAAAATAGACATAATATACAATTTTTATTAATTTATTTATCATCTAAGAGGCATTGCTCTAAGGGTTTAGAACGTAGAAGAATGATGCATTCTATAAAAGTAATGAAACAAATGGGAAAGAACTAGACCTCCTACCTTGGCCTTGTAGAATAACACATGTCCATTTTCAACCCCTGAATTTATCTATAATGATAGTTATCGAAGAAATTTTCAAATTCCATAAAAATGGGGAAAATGAGGCCACACTTAAATAGTGTAATAGAGTATAAAAAAACTTGAATAAGAAGAAAGAGAAGTGTAGATATTACCTCAATCTTTTCAATGGATCTTATGGAAAGATATTTTGATAATGGATGTGGGAGATATCAAAATCCCTCTTAGAAGGAGGAGGAGGCCTCATAGGAGGCAGCTCCTAGAGAATAATCAGGGATGAAAATTGAATTGAGGATAACAATATTTTAGGGCTAAAATTGTAATTTTACCCTTATTTAGTGGTCTGCATAGTTTGTTCATACAGTTTTCTAAACCATGCACAAACCGTGTACCCCATACTGCTTAAGCGGGTGCCCCACATTTACTGTGTGCATGGTTTGGCTAACCATGTTCCATCCATGTGGAATGAAATTGTATATGGGGTCTTCAACACAACATTGGTATGTCCCCCCTTATAAATGGTTTTATAGAAACCATGTGGAACCCTACTCCTTTCTACCAAACTACCATACGGTTAGGTAAACCATGTGGGATGGGTGGTACCGTTTCTCCAAAAGGTAAACCTAGTCTGATTTTCCAATCATTGGGGATATGGGCTATGAACATGCCCTACACACCCTAATGATTCCTATTAATCCTCTATGAAACATTATATGGGCCACAATAATGATTTAATGTTGAAAAGAGGATCATACTTTTAAAAAAACTGGTCAATTACAACCACCCCTCTTTAAGACAACTCATCCTTAAGTTTCCTTTCTGAGGGTGGTAAAATATTATCAGAAACAATTTCTAGCCACTATGCATGTACATAAGCCTCCCTCTTCCAAATATCCTATAAAACATATCTGTACTTCCACAACACCTGATCTAGTAGAATTGTCCTGACTCAGAGAGCCTTCATGTTCTGGTCAATGATACATATCAGATTCTCTTCAAAGACGCATCTTCCTCAAGATCAATATCCTCATGTTAAAATGAAATCTATAGGATAGAATGATACTGTGGAATATATGATACATTGAATAAATAACTTATGATATTATCCCTCTAAGGTAACTACAACCGATAGGCTATCGGCCCAAAT
The DNA here is from genome assembly GCA_963277665.1 of Viscum album. NCBI lineage: Eukaryota > Viridiplantae > Streptophyta > Magnoliopsida > Santalales > Viscaceae > Viscum > Viscum album. The sequence goes on from OY728163.1 coordinate 1,518,188,213, forward strand.
CATTCCACAATCTCGAACAACCTGATGTATTGAGGTGAAAGCTTTCCCTGTCTCCTATTTCATCTATGACCCAATCGGGGTGAGGCGCATATGTCTCACCTAAAAATATATAGGTCTATCTTTATGATCAATATAATAGTTCTTACTAGACTGATTTGTAGTCACATGCTTTTGAAATAGCTAGATTTTCTCTGAAGTCTCCCAAACAAGATAAGGAACTACTAGAACTGTCTCACCTACTTCTAACCAACATAGAGGTAAATGGAAAAACAAAACATAAAGGCCCTCATAAAAATCCATTTGAATCGTTGCATAGAATATTTTTTTGAAGTAAAACTCAATAATAGGGATATGAATTTCCCATGAACCTCCAAAATTAAAGATACAAGCCTTAAGAATATCCTATCACGCCCATAACGTTCACCTAGACTGTTCATTAGTCTGAGGGTGATATGTTATACTCAAGATCACCAATGAACCCAGTTCCCTCTACAACCCTTTCTAGAAATGTGATATAATGTGGGCCTATTAGTCTGATATGATATAATGGGGACCACAATGAAGTCACACTATTCTCAGATGTAAATACTTCCTAGATCATCAACATAAAAGGTTTCTCAAATCAGTAGAAAGTGTGAAACATCGGTCAACCTATGAACAATCACCCATACTACATAACTGCCTTGAGGGGATCATGGTTTGATTGTGCTGGAATCCATGGTGATGTAATTCTATTTTCACTCAGGAATAGATATAGAATGTACATGTCTAGTAGGTCACTAGTTCCAAGCCTTCACCTACTGAAAAGTGGAGTAATTAGTGATAAATCCTACATTTTTCTTCTTTATACCTATCCACAAATACCGATGACACACGTATTGGTATGTTTTTCTATGACCAAGGTGAACTATCAAAATTTGGAAATGAGATTCTCACATCAACTCTTCTAATATATTTGAAGGCACATAAACATGAATACAAAAATGTAGGGTCTCATTCTCATCAATGACCTAACCAGGAGGTGGGTTGTTACTAGAGAAACATTCCCTCAGGACAAGTCCTTCCATTTCTGATAGTTATCTCATCTGCACCGACTCTAGAAGAGAGAATTTCACTACTAGAGCTACTAAGAATGGTTTCTAATGTTGTTCCTAAACTTCCAAGTGCATCTTATAAAAGAGATACATCAACTTCCACTCACTTTTGGCCTCTTGGATGGAATGTATTTGAGTCTTTTGGCTCAAATAATCAATAATGACATTCCCCTTATTGAGTGTATAAGCAAGCTCAAAGTCAAACAACTGCAGGTATTCTTCCCACCTGTACTACCTCAGATTCAAGTCTCTCTATATGGAGATGTTTTTGAGAATTTTGAGATCCATGTAAATTAAAAATATCTCACCCAATAAGCAATTTCTTCAACATCTTAGATCATGAACCACAACTTATTGATTTATTTCAAGTGTAGGGTAATTCCCCTTGTGATGCCGCAGCTGGCAGGAACCATATGTCATAACCCGACCTCCTTACATAATAACTACTCCCAGTTGGATCCCTGAATCATAATAATAAATAGTATAGACTCTTCCCAGCTCTGGTAGAATCAGAATAAACTTGTAAGTTAGTCTCCCCTTTAACTCTTGAAATGTTGTCTCATAAGATTTATACAATTGGAACTTCACACAATTTTCCTTAATGCCTGTAAGAGGTGCTGATAGGCATGATAATTCTTTGATGAATTTACTGTAATAAATATATATCCCCTAGAATCTACATATATCAAACACATTCTTGGTCTTCTTTTAGGAAACCACGACACTCACCATCTCTGGGTCAACAAATACACCTCCCTATGAAATGATGTGACCTAAGAAGTGAAACATACTGATCCAAAAGTGGAATTTACAGAGCTTCACGTATAGTTGGTGCTCTCTTAGTGTATTCATTATGATCTCAAGGTGCTTGGAAAGGTTGTGTCTGGTGCATTAATAAACTAATATTTTGTCTATGAAAACCACTAAAAATGAATCCATGTATGGCTGGATAACCTAATTTATCATAGAAATAAAAACCATCGGTGCGTTTGTCAAGACGAAAAATATAAAAAAATACCCATACAATATTGACCTTTATCCTAACCCTTCACATTGTATGTATGATGACCTTACATGAACTTGATGGTAGCCCATCCTTAACATGATGTTGGAGAAAACTGTCGCTCTTTAGAGGTGGTCAAATAAGTCATCTCTATAAAGCAGTAGAGACTGGTTCATCACCATGAGGTGGTTAATTAAATGGTAATCCACATACAATCTAATGGTTTCATCCACCTTCTTGGAAAAATGGACCAATGAACCCCTTGGTGATGTGCTGGGTTAGATGAAACCCTTTACCTCTATATCATTAATCTAATTCTTGAGTTCCTGGAGTTCGGTGGGTACTATATTATAAGGAGGTATGGATACCGGTGACGCATCTGAATCTAGCTCAATATTGATATCAACCTATCTCTCACAAAAGGTAATATAGATAAATAATTAGGGAAGACATCCTTGAAATGCTCCATAATAAGATGGAACTCTACTAGCTTCATTCCTTGATCTTTCAAAAATAGACTCTCCATCTTGACTGTCACTCAACCTAGCCAAATATGCTCGGGTCCAGATCGACTATCATTGATCTCCCATTCTCCCATATGAACATATGTGCTTCCATCGGGTGATTTGAATGACACTCACCAATGTCAGAAATATAATTTGTCATGATAAGGAACAGGCTAGTCCATACTAAGAATAATGTTGAAGCTGATCATCTTGAGGAATATGAAATTCCATAAGAAGCAGTACCCACCAATCTCAAGGGGTACTCTTGGCATTGGTGTATGCCCTCTGATCAGACACCTAGAGGTGTATCATGTGCAAAATTTCCACTTAAGTACAATATTAATTGGCCTAAACGTTCCAGAACCGCAGAAGATATAAAACAGTGTGATGCACCAGTATCAAAAAAGGATAGAAACTAAATTAGTGGCTACTATAATAGTACCTCTAACTTTCGATGGACCTAGAATCTAGTTCTATGGAATATGTTGAACTATATAGATATGACCTGAACCACAACTTGGATATTCTTCTGGAATGACCAGGGAAGGTCCACTATACTGGCATTGAGCCTATGAGGGCTGATTCCCTTAGCCACCACCATTTCCTCAGCCTGATCAGTCGTTAGATTACCAATTTTCAACCTGTCATGGTGTCTCTGATCCTATACCCGATTAAGGCATTGGTATGGTTCCCCTTTCACTAGAAATTGGAGGAAAATATTGGAAGAACCACTGAATGTGACCCATCCTACCACAATACCAGCACTCAATTAGGTTTCTTATGCACTGGGTATTTTAATAGCCTATCCCATCATAATGGTTACAAACCACATGGTTGTTGGTGCATGTCACTAGGCTAGAACCACCCCCACATGCAACCTCAAAATGACTCTTTATACTTACAGATCAATTGTCACCCTTCATTGGAACCCAACCCCCCTTGCTCACATTTCTAGCTTTTCAATGCATTCATTATATAATGAGGGCCTAATTTACTATCTCTATAGTGGTATTTAACTATAATACATTCACCTATGATTGGAAGTCATACTCAAGCCATCCTAAAAATGTATTATGGTATCCAACTCATCACTAGTAATGGATGGAGTGAAATTATAGAGCTCAGTGAAGCTAGAATAACACTCTAACATGGATATAACTCCCTACTGAAGATGCATAAACTCCCTGACACAGTATGCTCTTAGAGTCTATGGGAATAATTGATCATAAAAGTCTATCTAGAAGTCTGACCAGGCTATATCTTGATGACGATTTTCTTGATAGATGATGTCCCGCCAATGCATGGTTGAATCACATAACATGTATGTAGAAAACGTGACCCTATTCTCTAGAGGCATATCCAGATGATCAAAGATATATGTCATGGATTCTATCCATGAATCATCAGTATGTCATCTTACATACCCCAAGATGGCGGGAGTATGTTACTACTAGAAATCATGAGTCATATCTTCCATAGTAGGGGAAGGTCGAGGAGCAACCTGAACAAACATTATAAATTGAATGAAAATATCATGGAACTGAGCATAAATTCCCAATAGAAGATCTGATAGAGTTGCTCAGGTGGAACTATAGGAGGTATCATGGGTGGCTCAGGTCCCCCCACCTTTAGAGTGTTCTTGTCACCACTTTCTTGGTGTACAACACGAGGACATCTGGCTGGCATATATCTATCATTTCCAAGTGAACTCCCCATATAATATGTATAAAATATAGTAAAAGAGATAAAGAAAGGAACATGAATGAGGACTCCCTAAAACATGGAATAAATCTTACCTTGCTCCTAAATTCATATCTAGGTGATAAGGAAAATTCATAGAAGTATCACAGAGACACTACTTACTACCCACTACTGAGGTTGGGTCAAGGTCATGGTATGGTATTTCACATGTAAGATTTCCATTTTGATATAAGTTTATGCTCATTTTAAATTCTTATTTATTAATGTAATTAAATTTTGTAAATGGTTGAATTAGATGGATCACTATTTCCAATTAATAAGGGAACATACACCTTATAAATTGTAATTTGGAATCCACTTAATCCTAACCATAACATTTTCTATCCCATGCGACCATTGATCTATAAGTAAACATGCCACAACTAGCTGCCTAAGGAGTCCGCTTTAACCCATGCAAGAAAACTTTATTAGGTTAATGAAGAAAGTTTATGTTCTCAGTCCTAAAAATTATTTCAACACATTTACATATAAAATCATCAAGGAATTAATATTATGAGATATTCCATGCATGATGAATATAAATATGGCATGAAATAATGTATAGAAATTTAGTCCTAAGGTTTCTAGTATGATGCATTCTTTAATAAAACCACATATCATTGGGACTAAATAAATGATTTCTACTTATAATAATATCAATCAATCACCATGACATAAAATAAGTGTGTCACCCAAAGGTAAAATCCATGAAACTATAACATGCGCATGAAATAACAACATTAACCTATCATAAGTAATTTGGGTTTCCCCTATAGGTGGGTTAGCTACCCCCAAACACATGATCATAAAAAATTCCAATATTATAGTCTCATGTATAATATCTAAAAAGTAATAGAAAAAAATAAATATCTTATACCACATTGTAGCATCCCTCCTTGGATGCCACATTGCGGTGCCCCAAGACAATGGGCCATAAGAACCCAAGCCCACCTCTCCATATGCCAGAGGCTACCAAACAGTAGTGAGGGCATATGGTATATCTGTGGGGAGACTATTACCACATAGATATGAGTAGACCACAATGGTATACAAGTAATAAGAAATAGAGAAAGAAGACACTATAATGAAAGGATGAGAAACCCGTCATAGTGGAATCAGTAATATGAAAGTAGACTATAGTGGAGTAATAATGATAAATCAACCAAGATGAACAAATAGCAGGAAGAAGAAAAAAAAGATAAATATCTTCAAAATATTATGATCACGATGTCATGTAACTATAATAAATGAGTACACCAGGAATAAGGGATATATACATATACCACATGATATATAAAAATAAAAAAAAATTACAAAAAGTAACCACTATTAGAATCAAGAGCATATGCTAATCCCTTGATCCCATAATCCATCCTAATAATGCTAATCAAGCATCAGAATCTAGCCACTTTCCTTTATCTATATCTAAATTCTTGAAGTCTACATGGGTACCCAAGGTGTCCCAAGTGGGGTTTGAGATATAATCCCAATAAGCCACCACCAATAGTGTATATCTGAATCCAGTTTGTGAAACATAAAATGAACGGTATTATAATATAGGTGAAATAAAGGAAATAAATAAATAATAAATAAATAACTCTTTTTCTAGGTCCCTCAATGAGTTTCCAACCATTTCTACCTTGTTCGGCCTGAACCGGATATCTAAACCAAGGGAACTTTTACAAGTAATAAGGTTTATACAAGGGTCATTATAAATAGAACAACCAACAATGGTCTAACCCCAAACTTGTTCATTTGTCTTGGAGGTCACAACCCTATGAAATCATTCAAGGATTCTCGTACTCTAATAATAATGACAATAAGGAATCACATGTAAACCAAACAAAACACCCATGAAATCTAGTTTGGAATCCTAAGACCATCCAAGGAGATCCATAAGGCATCCCAAGGTTTGCTGAAGGAGCCTCCGATATAACCAATACTATAGAGTTAGTCTAAGTTGACCCTTAATGGTGTACCTCATAACAGTCATGGAATGGTAAACTATGAGACTATCCCAGACATCTCACACAATGGACTAATTATCACTCGAGGAATATCATAACCATCATTACAGTGAGCACATCCACAGTTACTCCCCTAGGGAACTTGTGTCACTCAAGAGTATAAATATTCCCCCCCAGAGAGCTCATACAAGTAAATACAAGTTTCTCTCTTAGGGCTTCAAGAAGATACAGATATAGATCATGTTGAGTGAACCCACAATGTCCTTAAGTTCTGACCCATGTTCTTTTTTGGACCATAATAAAGTAAGACATAACAACCTATATAACATATTATAATGAGGCATTTCATTTTAAAATTTCTCAACAAAGTATCCCAATCATTCTTTCAAGATACGGAATTATGGAATAAGGAATAAGATAATAGGAAATAAGCCCAAGAATACTCACAATGGTATAAGGTAATACTACAAGGTAATAAGAATGGGGGATATGCAATAATATGTGAGCATGGCATAAAGCACCAGACACCTGGTATAAGGCAAAATCAATAATCATAGGCAATGAAGTATGAGAATAAGAATTAAGTTAAAGGGAAAAATCATGGTTGACTATTCATCTTAGTCAATTTAATTAATTGTATCATTTATTACAAGTGATGCCCACCCACATGGTGGTTTAATATCTTAATGTAAGGGAAAATTTTCCATGAAGGTGGGAACACACAAGGGGTGGCTACCAACAATGTGAACAACACAATAATGAATTTCACCATAGGATAAGGTCATAAACGATATAAGATAAAATTTAGATTAATTTATTTATCATATTAGAGGAATCACTAGAAGGGTCATGTGTATGGAACAATGAAGCACAATATAAAAGCAAAGAAACTAGTGGGAATGAACTAGCCACCTACCATGACCTTATAAAAGTCAAATCATCTATTGTCAACCATTTAATTGAGTTGGAATGATATTTATAAAAGAAATAGTCAAATTACATGAAAATGGGGAGAATGAGGTCTCACTTAAATAGCACAATTGAGGAGAAAAGGAACTTGAAAAAGAAGTAAGAGGAGTGTAGAGATTACTTCAAGATTTCTGATGGATCTGAAGACAAGAGATTTGGACAATGGATGAGGTAGATATAAAAAAACCATATGAATAGGTGGAGGAGGCCTCTAAGGTTATTGCTATTGGAGAATAATGAGGGAGTAAGAGTAAATTGAGGTTAAAAACACTTTAGGGGAAATTTTGGAATTTTCCCCTTATTTACTGGGATACACAGTTTGGCTTCACATTTGGACAAACTGTGAACCAACTGTGCACCCATTATTACTTAAGGTGTCATGCCACATGGTCTAGGTGCACGGTTTCTACAACCATGTGGAACCTTTCTCCCTTCTTCCTCACCACCATATTACTAGGGAAACTGTGCTGGACTAGATGACACAATTTCTCTTAACCGTGTGACCTAGTACACTTCTCAAAACATTAGGGCTCTAGGATCCAAACAAGTCCTAGACACCCTCATGACACCCATGAATCTACTAGGAAAAATTACGAGGTCCAAAAAAGGAATTAAAGACAAAAAATAGTGGTTACTTCCTTAAAAAAACGGGGACACTAAAAACAAGATAATATAATTACAAAAAAGAATAAAACATCATACAAATAAATAATACCTCAATATCCATAATTAAATAGTAATACCCAATGTTCAAAATAAATCAATTTTTAAATAAAAAACCTTAATGTTATTAAAAATATTATAAACTATGATTTAAACCTAATGAGTAAAATTATTTGATCACATATTCTTTCAAATTCATTTTACATTTATCTCTAAATAACATTAATTACTCTTAAAGTATTGGTGGACTCACCTGTTTTGATAATCAAAATTATGTTTCGATATGTTTTGATAATCCCAAATCATGTTTGTCTATATAATAATTATGACTTTATGTTCTAGAGTTTGTATGGATGTAAAAATAATCATCTAATGTCATGGAATATATTAATCAATGTTTATTTATTTTTAACAATGATGAAGTATGCTATTACATCAATCTGGTACTAATATGCATAGAATAGTTACTTTGTAAGAATTTATGTTCTTAAGTCAATGATAGTTATAATTCTGACTGAAATATATTAGCTCACCAATACAAGGTCACTGATACAGACTAGCTCACTGGTAGACCAAGTCTTATGTTATAGAAAAGTCCACCGATAGACTATGACTGCTATTAGACATGGTTACTAATATAGAAGTTCAGCGATACAAGTCCATTGATATGAGCTACTGATAATGTATATCTACCGATGGAATGTAACTACCGATAGAATGAAACTACAGATAGAGGAAGCTTATGATAGAGAGAGTTACCACTATCGATGATAACAGATACTAATATAGAGGAAGAGATACTGAAAGAATTTCACTGATACAATGAGCTACCACTACACGTAGATCTAATGATACATGAGCTACTGCTACAAGAGTTACCATTACAAGTCTGCTGATAGAGAGATACTGATGGAAGATGACTATTAACCAGTCACTGTCACTCAAACTCTATACTTTTTCAATATTATTAATATAATTTTAACGGTCATTTTTTCTTTAATTCAATGAAATTTCTATTAATTCATGTAGGTTGTTGACATGTCAGGGAACCATACCTCATACCTGCAGAAGTAATCATGCCATATGTCGGGATCCCATGAGTTATAAGGGGAAGATCAAAGCTACGCATAAAAGAGCAAAGGATGCACATATAAGAGATATATATGAATGGATGAACACAGAATACATACGAGATACATACGAGAATATATACAGGTAAATGAAGAGAAGAACACATGAATAACTTGAAGAACACTCTTACCCAACAATAATAGAAGTTCAAAGAGGAGGTTCAAGTGCTACAAGGAACACTTTAACATTCAAGTTGAGCACCTGTACTGGAAGTGAAGGAACAAAACCACCACACTCTATTTTCTAGAAAACGTCTAGAGAAGGACTCAAAGCTTCATCTGCTTCAATCCAAAGGAGTCCAGAGCTACAGTGAATTCACACAAGAGCATTCTAAACTCATCCCTATTTTATTTCTCTACTGTGATCATTTTTATTACATTATGAAAAGTGTGTGATTCTGTCTATTTGGACGCACACTGATTCCTAAGATGAACTGAAGGATACTAATATCCTCACCCTAAATTCATTATACCTTTGTGTATCCCACATAGAACTGTGGTAGAGGTCTGAAGAACTGGACAGATTTTGTGTTGTTGTTGTTGCATTCCCAAGTAGAAATGTGGAAGGGTTCTAAGGTCCTGGATAGTGTGATTACTATTGTAAACCCCGATTCAGAATTTGGATCAAAGTTATATATAAACCATTTGAGAGGACTATGTCTTAGCTTGAGACTGAGCCTCTTGGTTAAAATTTTTGTGCATCTTATTTTAGTTTAAACTATTTTCAATATTCAACTGCTAACTTATTTGAAATATAAAACTATTTTAAAGTTACTCTGATAATTGAACTAGCAAGTGTTTTTAATTATTGATATCCAGTAAGTTAGTTTCAAAAGGTAACATAATCTTCATATTAAGTTAACTATGAAATAATCAATCTTTGAGAAACTAAATTGAACACTTGAAATCATTATAAATTCACTATATTTTAACTTGTTTTGTGATTTGGGAGATTTCAATATAAATCATTTAAACATAAATTTTTAATTGGAACTCAATTCACCCCCCCCCTCTTGAGTTTTCCTGTGGGAAAAAATTTGGTATCAGAGGGAGTAGATAGAAGTTTTTCAAAACACTCTATTTGTGAACAGTTTTCAACTGTGATTTTATTTTTATATTAAAGATCCCAAAATACCTGTTAATTATAAATTTTTTATATCTTTATATATCTTTTTAAAACATAGTTATTATGTATAACAGATTATAAGTTGTAGCTACCAACATGCCACACTACTTTAATGGTGTCAATTATACCCAATGGAAAATACAATTGACAATCCATTTAAAAAGTATGGTATTTGACATCTAGACTACTATAGAGAGTCGTTATAAGATTATAGAAACCGTTAGAACTACTTGGGATGAACCTATGAAAGATTCTTATAATAATAATTGTAATGCAATGAATTCTCTATATTTAGATTTAGGAGATGATGAATTTAATTGAATATCTTCTTGTAATACTGCTTATGAAATTTGGGATACTTTTGCTGTTTCCCATGAGGGAACACCCAATGTTATGGAAATGAGACTTAATACTTACACTATTAAGTATGATAACTTTAAAATAAAATATAGTGAATCTATTTCTGATATGTATCTCAGGTTTAATGAGATAGTTAATATAACGAGATCACTGGGAAAAGCTATTCGAGCAAAAGAATGAATCATGTGGATACTGAGGTTCCTACCATACATATGGAGAGGAACCTCTATCTCTATACGAGAAACATGTGACATTGGAAGGCTACCAGTCAAGGATCTGATTGGAAAATTGATGATATATGAAGAAGAGAGAAAATTTAATAAAGAAGAAGATGTTGAACCCAAGAAGAAGTCAGTTTAATTCAAGTCCTCTACTTCAAAGAGCAAGGACAATGAGAATGTTCAAATAACTGCAGAAAGCTCAACTAATAAATATTCCGACTCAGATAGTTATAAAGAGATGGCTCATATAGCCAAGAGATTAAAAAATTCTATAACAATAATAAATTCTTTAGAAAATCTGATTATAAGTTTATGTATGATCAATGAATAAATTGGAAGAAAGACTAGAGGAAAAATGATAAATTTTGATGAAATAGTCTTCTATGAGTGTAAAAGGAAAGGGCATGTCAAAGCTGAATGTCCAAAACTGAAATTTAAGAAAGGGAATGAATATAAGGATAAGAAACCCAAGAAAGCCATAAAAGCTACATGGAGTGCTTCTGAAGACAACACAAGTAGACCTGATGCTTCTAATTCTAAATAAATGAATCATGGAGACATGTGTTTAATGACCGAAACATCTAAGGTAACACTTAATTCCCCTATGAACAATGATTATTATTCTGGTAATGAAAGTGATTAAAATAATGATGATAAAATGTCTTTAGCTGAATTATATGAATACAGTAATATCTTGGAAGAAACTTTTAATCATCTGAAATATAAGTACAAATCATTAAAGAAGCAGTATGCCTTGACTAGAATTGTTAGTTCTGATCTTAGTATAGAAAAGGAAAAGAATGCTCAACTCTTGAAGGAGAATACTGAATTGAAATTAACCAATGAGCAACTTAGAAAATACTTATAGAAGTTTACAAATGGAAAAACCAATCTCACTCAAATTCTTGGAAAACAAGTTTCACCAAAGTATACTATTGGTATAGGTTACCAACCTGGACAAAGAAAGATTGTTAAGAATAAATGTATTCCAAAATCTGGACAGTATGCTGCTACTTCATGTTCTAGAAATTCTCATTCTTCATCTAGATATTTAAATTCTTATAGACCAAAAAAGTTTATTTTTCAAAATCTTTTGAATATGTTAATTATAGGAAACCCATTAGATAAATATGGATGCCTAAAGTTTTACTTGCTAACCTATCTGGACCCAGGAAAATTTTGGTACCAAAATCATTTTCCATTTAAACCTATTTTGTAGGAAACCTGCTTGAAGATTTTATGTTAGAAGATATTGTACTTGGATAGTGGATGTTCATAGAATATTATAGGAGACTACTCATTCTTTAAGAGCATAATCAACGTTGATGGAGGACATGTCACCTTTGGGGATAACTCAAAAGGAAAAATCATCAACTTAGGCCAGATTGGTAACACTGATTCAATTTTATTTTCTAATGTATTATTTGTTGATGGATAAAAATATAATCTACTAAGTATTTATCAGTTGTGTTATGATGGATTCAATATAAATTTCAAACTGATTCATGAAATGTTTTTAATTATAAAAATGTTTTGGTATTTATTGCATTAAGAAATGAAAATGTATATACTGTAGATTAAAATTATTTCGCTAAACAAAATGTTACCTTTTTATATGCTTTTCATAAAGAATCCTAGATGTGGCACAAAATATTACGACACTGCAATGTTCATTCACTTAGGAAACTGACTAGGAAATGTTTAAGTTAGAGACCTTCCCAAACTAGAATTCCCAACAGAGAAAGTTTGTAATCCATGTCAAAAGGGAAAACAACATAAATTTTCTTTCAAATCAAAGAAAGAGGTTTCAACTTCTCAAACTCTCGAGTTGGTTCATATGGATTTATTTGGAACATCTATAGTTTCTAGTTTAAATAGAAATCTTCATGTCTATGTTCTAGTAGATTACTTTTTTAGATACACTTGGGTATACTTTCTAGCTACCAAAAGTGAAGCTTGTTCATAATTCATTAAATACTCCATGTCTGTATTAAATATAAGTGGAAAAAATATTAATACAATGAGAAGTGACCATGGTCATGAGTTTTAAAATAATGAGTTTGAAACTTATTTCTCACACAATGGTTATGGTCACAATTTCTCTTCCCCTATAACACCTCAACAGAATGGTGTAGTAGAAATAAGAAATAGAACACTTCAAGAAATTACAATAACTTTGCTTAATGAATATGATCTACCTATTTAATTTTTGGATGAAGCTATCAATACAGCTTGTTATATTATAAATAGAGTAATAATTAGACCTATTCTTTAAAAGAACCCTTATAAACTGTGGAAAATAGGAAGCCTACGTTTAATTACTTTAGAGTTTTTTTTATGAAAAGTCTTCATCCTCAATACTAAAGATAATCTTGATAATTTATCATACAAAAGTGACGAAGGAATATTTTTAGGTTATTATATATCTAGATAATCTTATAGAGTCTTTAAAAAAAGAACCAAATGTGTGGATGAATCTGTACACATAAAATTTGATGAAACTGATCCACATGAACCTAAGACCCCTCTTGAAAATCTTGAAGATGATTTTTCAATTCTAAACCTTAATGAAAAAAACATTGAAACTATTATTAAGACAACCAGTTCTAGAAATTTTCTAGAACCTATTTCTGTTGAACCCGAACCTGGAAATGAACCTGAAATTTTTTCCCTACCATTACTAGACCAACTAGGACCCTTAAAAACCATCATTTAGATGTTGTAGTAGGAGATTTAGATAGTGGAACACAAACTTGAGCTTCTCTATGAAATTAGGTTGAACATCAAGCTTTTGTTTCACAGTTAGAACCTAAATATTTCAATGATGATATCTATGATGAATTTTGGGTAATGGATATGCATGAAAAATTAAATCAATTAGAAAGAAAAAATGTCTGGGAATTAGTTAAAATACCTAAGGACACTTTTACCATAGGCACTAAATGGGTTTTTAGGAATAATGTTGATGAGTCTGGAAATATAGTTAGAAAAAAGCAAGAATAGTTGCACAAGTATATAGTCAAGAAGAAGGAATAAACTATGAGGAAACCTTTGCACCTATAGCTAGGTTAGAATCTATTAGGATTCTACTTGCTTCTGCTTCTCATCTAAATTTCAAGTTATATCAAATGGAAGTTAAAAGTGATATTCTAAATGGTTTTAGAATTGAAGATGTTTTTGTTGAAAAACCACCGGGATTTACTAATCCTCATTTTCTTAATTGAGTTGTCAAACTTTCAAAAGCCTTATATGGTTTAGAATAATCTCCACAATCATGGTATGATAGAATTAGTAATTTTCATATTTCAAAAGGATTTACTAAATGGATTGATGATCCTACACTTTTTATCAAAAGGATTTCCAAAGATGTTTTGATAGTACAAATCTATGTTGATGATATTATTTTTGGATATACTAAAAATTATTTGTGTGTTGATTTTTCAAAGAGTATCCAAAGTTAAATTGAAATGAGTTTAATGGTAGAACTCAAATATTTTATTGGATTTCAAGTCTTTCAAAATGAAAATGGTATTATTTTAAATCGAAGTAAATATAAAATGGATCCTTTAAAATGTTTTGGTTTGGATAGTAATAAAGAATGTGATACACCTATGAGTACCGCTTTTAAATTGGATGTAGATGAAACTGGGAAACCAGTGGATTAAACCAATTATAGAGGTATGATTGGGAGATTACTTTGTCATACTGCTAGTCAACATGATATTATGTTTAGTGTGTCTATGTGTGCAAGATTTCAAGCTAATCCAAAAGAGTAACACTTACATGTTGTCAAAAGGATTTTCAAATATCTTAAACATAATACAAATCAAGGATTATTTTATCCAAAAGGAAAATATTTTGATTTAATAAGTTATTTAGATGCTAACTTTTTTGGTTGCAAGTTAGATAGGAAGAGTACACCAAGAACATATCACATTCTAGGTACGTCCATAGTAACTTGGTGTAGTAAAAAGTAGAATCTTGTTGCATTGTCTACTGCTAAAGCAGAGTACATAGCTGTTGGTAGTTCCTATGCACAAATTCTGTGGATGAAACACACTCTATTAGACTATGGATATCAATTTAGACATGTATCTATAAATTGTGATAACACCAGTGCAATCAACATTTCCCAAAATCCTATTCCTCACTCCAGGACTAAGCACATTGATATAAGACATCACTTTTTGAAAGATCATTATCAAAAAGGTGATATAACTCTTGAATTTATTAGCACTAGACATCAGTTGGGAGATATATTTACCAAACCTTTATATTCATAGAGGTTAAATTACATAAAACATGAATTAGGAATGATAATTTTTTCCTAACAGTTTAAGGATACCTCATTGATATGTACATCACAATTAGAACCTCACTGATTACTGAATCTCACCGTTAGAACCTCACTGATTGTGAACCTCACCGTTAGAACCTCACTGATTAGTGAACCTCACCATTAGAACCTCACTGTAAGTGAGTCTCACTGTTAGAACCTAATTATTAGTGAACCTCGCCATTAGAATCTCACTGTTAGTGAACCTCATCGCTAGGACCTCACTATTAGTGAACCTCACTGTTAGAACCTCAATGTTAGTGAACCTCACCGTTAGAACCTCACTGTTAGTGAACCTCACCATTATAAACTCATTATTAGTGAACCTCACTATTAGTGAACCTCGCTTTTAGGAATCATCACCGGTATATGTTACCACTAGTTTTCATTGTTTTAAACATTGTGCTTTTTTTAGCTGCTGGAATCTGTGTCTTTTTTATTATATTTATCATGTTTTATTTATTAATTTTTTGATTTCTAAATGATAAAACATTTGTCTTAACCTAATTTTAATCCACCTCAAACCCTTTAACTTCCAACCTTAGCTCCCAAACCTTCATTTCTCTTGAACCCTAAGCCTCCTGATTCGCAGAATGGAAAGAGTGAAGAGACTGGAAGTTAGTGAAGAGGGTGATGAGCTGAATTCCAAGAGAATCAAAAGATAGTCTAGTGGTGGTAGTGAAGTCAAGAAACCTATAAACCTTTATCTCATAAAAATGGAAATAGTAGGTGAGAAAGAGCTATGCGCGTAATGGTAGATGGCCAGTA
This sequence comes from Viscum album, assembly GCA_963277665.1. Classification (NCBI taxonomy): domain Eukaryota; kingdom Viridiplantae; phylum Streptophyta; class Magnoliopsida; order Santalales; family Viscaceae; genus Viscum; species Viscum album. Next base: position 1,518,204,096 of record OY728163.1, read on the forward strand.
AGTCATTAATTCTAAGAGTGATGGATGAGAAAGAATGGGTTGAGTGCTTCTAAAAAAACAATGGTCTTTATTATCTGAAACTGCTAAAGGAATTCTATGAATTTTTTCTTTTTGAGAAATCAGAAGGTGAGAACAGAATGGTATCATTAGTGAATGACAAGATAATATCTTTTTCTTCTATTAAATGGGAAGTGTTCTTGAGAGTTCTGCATGAGGGTGTGTTTGGATACTCCTCAAAGTCAGTACCTCTTACAAGTGACATTTTTGAGTAAGAAAATTCTTTGGAAGAGATCTCTAGGGATGGAACACCATGAAAAATAGTTTCCACAGAAATGGATGGAGAAAACTGGTTGCTGTTCAAAATTATCCATCACGTGTTAAGTCCAAGAAGAGAGGATTTTGCAAACCTTATATTCCAAAATATAATCCAATTGTATCTACTAAGGAATAATGTCAAAGAGAATTTATGTAGGCTTCTGATGATTCAAATTGAATATATGATCAGGCCAAAGTCAAAAACAAATGATCTATACTTTGAAAAGCTGATTTATTTGATGATCAATTTAAGAGGTTTGGCTGAGTCTCAGGATGAGACAGTGGTTGTGAGAGACAACTTTTGTATCATAAAAACAGTTTTGTATGTACATGAAGATTACCTGGAACCCCTGGAAAAGGGAATGGTTAATTGATGATGAGAATTTTTATGATATATTTAACCCTGTTGAGCATCCAAATAGACCAAGAGATATGAGAGATCCAGGTCTTGAACCTGATGATGAGGAACCTCAATACAATGATGATGATACTGAGGAAGATACCTCTATAGAAAATAGAGGGGATCCTGATTTTCCTCCAAGCCCAGCTTGTGAAAGGGTGCATATGAAAAGGCAAGTCCACCTGTGACCCTACCTAGAAAGGAAGCAGTTCTATAAGAAAGTGTTGAAGAAATCATTGTAAATGAGGAAGACCTTCCTAGATAAGATCATAAGGATATCGGTTCATATTCCAGTAGTATTAATTATGATGAAGAAATGGTATCTGAAAATGGAAGTACATGTTTGAGTCTTAGTCCTCTAATTGAGAGCTCTATTATTCCTGTTGAGGAGATTCTTGAAGTGCATAGACCAATAACTATTGATAATGTACCCCATCCTATGACACCTGGTTTGGAAATAAATATGGTTTTAGATGACTCTTCTAAAGAGGAAGTATTCAATGAGGCTTCTGCTGCTATAGATATGGTGATGGAAGCTCAGGTTGAGGTGGAGAAACCCGTAGGGATAAAATCAATTTCTGTGACATATGATGTGGAAGATTGGTCTGTAGATCCAGGATTTTTTGTGTTGGGACTAGACTATTCTTATTCTGATGATGAGACACCCATTAGATGGCATACTTTGCTTTATGATATTTTCACATATGAAGTTACTTATCAACTAGTAGCTCCACTAGCTCTGCCTGAAGACATTATGAGAAAAAGATATATTGAGGCATTTAAATCTGAAAATGAAAACCTGATTTGTTGAAGTGATAAGTAAGATGAAAAGTTATTTGGTATCTTATCTGGGAAGTTTTTTGTTAGCTGTTGTGACAAAAGTGATGGATGAAGTAAAATAATGTCAAAATCTAGTTAAAAGTTTATCAGAGTCTATTAACTCTCTAAGGAAATATGTTGCTTCATTTGATACCATCATAAATTCTAAATCTCAAGTTGATACTGACATCAACTACATTCTATGTGGACTGAAAAAATTTGTGGATGTGTTTGAATATGTTAATAAAACCATAAAAACATATGTCAGTACTCAGGATTTAGTTGTGAAAATTTTGATATGTAATTTGACTCAATCTTTCAAAGAGATAGTATATTTTACTATAGCACCTCTTAGTGAATCATGAGTTTCTGTTGATATTGAACAATTTAGATCTGTGCTAAAATAAGAACTTGATAAAGTTATTACCAGTAGATAATCTGATTCTCATGTGATATCTACCAAAAGGGATATTAGAAAAATTGTCCAACATTATATGAGAGGTGCTACTTCATCCCAGAAGGAAATCAAAGAGAAAATTGATTATTATTTTCAATGAGTGTACACCAAGCATTAGATAACCAATTATTTCATGCTGTTGTTAGAGAATCTAAAACTGCAAATACTTACTCAAGCCTTCAGAGAAAAAGTTAGTAAGCTCGGGGAGTTGAACCCTGCTTTGGAAAAAATTGTGGAGAACAAGGATGATATCATCTCTAACATGAAGAGAGGGTGAGGTATCATTATGGATTTTAGTAATCTCTTACTGCCATTCCTGCATGTGGATAGTACACCTATCATCGTGCCTCCTACCTTACCTGCCACTGTTTCTGCTAGCTCCACACATCAAATATCTCCTTATCAGGCCATCATATTCTTGAATCCTATGATAACATAGAGAAGTACTCATTATAGACATGGCATTGTTTTTGTAGCTGAACCACCATTGATAATTATTGGAGTACCAAAGCCTACATCTAAACCTACCCAACCTCAGTCCTCTAATCCTAAAGGGAAACCCAAAGTGGACATACAGGGGGTTGATTGAATTAGTATAGTGTTATTGATAGGGATCACTTATATTATTTTTGTATCATTTTTGTCTTTCTATGTAATTTTTTTTCATGACGTAATACCTTTACAGTCGCATTCTCTTTTCCTTTATGTTCATTCTCTATTTAAATTTGGTTTACTCCTTCTTTTTTCTAATCAAAAAGGGGGAGAGATAAGGAAATAATGATATTGAAAGATATAATGATATGGAAAGAAATAATTACATGGGAAGAAATAATGATATGGAAAGAAATTATGATATGGAATGAAATAATGATATGGAAAGAAATAATGATATGGAAAGAAATAATGCTATGGAGAAGTGTGAGGTATAATAATATGGCTAAGTATAGGGATATTGAGTTTCAGAATTATATATATATATATATAATTCTACCTCTGAAACATTTACCTTTTCTACTATATTCTCAGTTTCATTTGACAAAATTCATTTATGGTTACAAGAAATGATATTTTGACATCATTTGACAGTGTCATTGACCACACTGAGTAGTGAGAAAAAATGTATTTTATACTGATACTAATAATTATTCTAGATTATAATTCCATAATTTTTGATTATCCAAAAGGGGGAGATTGTTGGCCTCACCTGTTTGGATAATCTCAATTATGTTTAGATATGTTCTGATAATCCAAAATCATGATTGTCCATATAATATTTATGCCTTCATGTTCTAGAGTTAGTATGGATGTCAAAATAATCATATAATATCATGGAATATATCAATAAATGTTTATTTATGTTTAATAATAATTAATTTTTCTATTACTTCAATCTAGAACTAATATGCATAGAACCGTTACTTTGTAAGCATCTAAGATTTTAAGTCACTGATAGTTATAATTCGGACTGATATAGATTAGCTAACTGATACAAAGTCACTGATACATACTATATCACTAATAGACCAAGTCTTCTGTTATAAAAAATTCCACCGATAGACTGATTCTACTATTAGAAAAGGTCGCTGATATACAAGTTCATCGATACAAGTCCACTGATATGAGCTACCAATAAATTAGAGCTACAGATAAAATGGAATTACTGATAGAATGGAACTAATGATAGGGGAAGATACTGATAGAGAGAGGTACCACTACCAATGATAACAGATACTGATAGCGAGGAAGAGATACAGACAGAAGTTCACCGATACAAGGAGCTACCGCTACACAAAGAGATACTGATACACGAGCTACTGCTACAAGAGTTACCATTACATGTCTGCCGATAGAGAGCTACTAATGGAAGATGACTGTTAACCAGTCACTATTACTCAAACTCTATAATTTTTCAATATTATTAATATAATTTTAATGGTCATATTTTCTTAATTCAATGAAACTGTAATTAATTAATGTGCGTTGTTGACATGTCAGGGAACCGTACCTCGTACTTGCAGAAGTATTCATGGCTTATGTAAGATTTCTTGAGCTATAAGAGGAATGTCAAAGCTATTCATAAAAGAGCAGAGGATGCACATATAAGAGATATATACAAAAGGAAGAACACAAGATATATACAAGACACTGTTTCCCTCGGAATTCGGGGATGACCTCCTGGATGGGAGATTCAAACGTTCCGATCAGTTTCTAGCGGGTTTGTTCGTAGAACCGGAAATATCCAATGATTCCACATCCATTTGGACCTACTTTCCAAAGGTAGGTACTCATTAGCTTGTGGACTGATGAGACTTAGGAATTTGCATTGATCGAGAGGATGGGAGGTCGGACTCATCACACCTTTTTAAGGGAATTATTGTCTATTCCAGGACTCTCTTTATAGATTTAAGTTATGTTCGTGAATCCTTATTACATTACCAAGTATAAAATGAGCATTTCCTTTAGTTTTGACAATCAATGATTAAATATGTAAGAAATTTAGAGAATTTTTTATATGTATTCGAGGATCTTCATCAATAGAGAATCATCTATATCTATTTAGAGATTCTTGGTCAATGGTAACCTTCAAAACATTCATATAAAAGTATCTTGGTCATTATGATGACCAGGCTGGTTTTAAACCCACTCAGTGGGGCACTTGAAGTTTATTGTCATTCAGAAGGACAATGAATTATTTCAGAGTTGGGATCGAACCCATAGATGGGCTTCCTACGTATCCTTTGTTTTGGAAAAGGAATCAGAACCCACGTAGTTCGAGTAAGGGTATGATATTTATGATTGATGGCTCAAAGCAGGATGTCACAATTACTTTTACACTCTAAGCTCACGTGAGTCATGCTCGGTGTGAGAAACAAGAGGTATTGGTAAAAATTAGACAATTGTGCCATGAAAGATGCAATCATAAGAAATGGTTTGGGGCTTCTGTATGTATGACTGCCCAGATGAATGAAGTTTAGGATTTACTTTGAGGAGAAAATCCAGGAACAGGGTCCATAAAGGTATATGTGCTTTATGGAGATTTGAACACTCTAACTTGGGTCTTTATTCCTGAAAAGGAAACCCAAATTAGGAGAGTATTGATAATTGGGTTTTACTCCTGAGAAGGAATCCCATATTAAATGTAAATTAGGATTGGTTAAGGAGACATTAAGGGACTTGGGGCTTACTCCTGAAAAGGAAGACTAAGATTTATGACTGGGACTTATTCCTAAAAAGGAAGCCCGGGTTAAGTCTTAAGGTTTGGGGCTTACTCCTGAGGAGGATTCCCATATTTGAGATTGGGGATTACTCCTGAGGAGGATGCCCATATTTGAGATTGGGGCTTACTCCTGAGGAGGATGTCCATAATAAGGGACTTGGGGCTTACTCCAGAGGAGGATGCCCATAATAAGGGACTTGGGGCGTACTCCTAAGAAGGATGCCCAAAATTAGAGGACTTGGGGCTTACTCCTAAGAAGGATGCCCAAAATTAGAGGACTTGGGGCTTACTCTTAAGAAGGATGCCCAAAATTATGACTGGGACTTATTCCTGAAAAGGAGACCCAGGTTAAGGATTCTCTCATCTTAAAGGATGAGGTTGAATGAATGAACTCTCAATCTTTGGTGATATAAAAACGTATAAATCACTATGTTTTGAGAAATATTCCACAGAATTCCTTTCAAATAAGGAAGTCAAATCAAGAAATCATGCCATAAATGGATTTGAAGAGTATCTTGAAGACTGAATTTTGAATAGGATAGGTGAAATGGCTTAAGAGGAGAAAAATGGGCAAGATGTGCACCCAAAAAGGTAGGGGCGCGCAAGTCTTGAAAGGCGCGCAAGTCTTACGTGGGCGCGCAAGTATTGGTCGCGCAAGTATACCTGCGTGACATGTGGGGTACTTGCACGATTTTCAACCAGCATTAGCATACTTGAGCGACTCTTTATTAATCCCTTTAGAATCCTCTTGAGGTTCTTCCAAAAAAGGGATGCGCAAGTTCTATCGAAGAAATAAGGCGGCGCGCAAGTGGGACCACTTCCCATAAGGGCTGGCCACTCAGGCGCGCAAGTGTTGATGAGTTTCAACACTTAGGCCTTCCTCCATCTCTTTAGATCTTCCGTTCTAGGTATGAAATTACCTTATAAGTGTTCCGGAAGCTTTGAGAAGAGACTTGGGAATCGGGAGCTTCAATCCGAGTTTCTGGAAAAAGATCCTCTCGAATGGGGGGCCCACAGGGTCTATTTATAGGCAGGAGAAGACCCCGGGCGGTTACCGGGAAGTTATCACTTAGGTCGCGCAAGTCACTTCCGCGACCAAGGGCGTCGCGCAAGTGGACTTGCGCGACAGTGATATAACTTGCGTGGTGAGGTTGCTTTTGATCCTTTGTTCATGAATTTGTCGATTTTTGATATTTTCTTCAAAGGTTGAATCACTTTGAGCTCAGATATTCCCCTTTTCCGATTTTTAAATTCTGTGATGAAAGGAGCGTCAAAAAAAGTCCCCCCTCAGAGTTGGATCCGGAGAGAAATGAGGATTTGACTCTGAGGAAATTGAATCCATCAAAAGGAAAAGGGGCCGCGCAAGTCTTCAGGGAACAGAGGGTGGCACGCAAGTTCTCTCCGTGCAGGCCTTGAGCACACTGGGTACGATGCGCAGATAGGCTTCCTGGCCTATAAATACATGGATTTTGGCCGTGTGTAGCATCTGATCCCGAATTTCTCGAGCTCTCGCCGCTCAAGTCTTCCTCGCCGCGCAAGTCTCTTTTTTCACTGTTCCCTCGCTGCCGCTCTACTGTAAAGGTAATAGGTCTTGCGCGGTGATACATGCGCGACGGAAACTTGCGCGGCACATGTAACACTTGCGCGACATCTTCATACTTGCGCGCCTTAATGCCTTATCCATTTTTTGATTTCTTTCACAAAGTTTGTGAAATATTAATTCATTTATAAATTAATTTATTCAACTCTTTGTGTAGAATTAATGGCTCTTAGACCCGGATTAATTGATGAACTAGATAGCAAGCGGATAGATGATATGATGAACATCATTGGCCATGATTACTATACTGTCAAAGATAGTACTCTTCCAGATTTGGCTAAGTATCTGAAGAAATATCATCGCAACTTTCCTCAAAGCACTTATCTACCTTTGTATGTCTATGGTCATCTACAAGAAGTCATTATTCCAGAAATAAAGAATTATCTTCCATTTTCGTGGTTTCAGAATTATACCAACTTTGCTTAAGTAAATATCTCAGGTGGAGGAGTATTTCTAACTGCTGGAATAGTGGAGAAGGCTTTTGTGATGCATCATAGCCCTTGCACACCAGATCTGAAAAATAATACACCTGAGCTTCAACCACATTGTCATCCTTCAATATTCCGAAATGCTCAGATGGATCAATCCAAAGGCTGGAAGAAAAGTTGGGATTTCCGTCTTGGGGGAGGTGTGAAGCCAACTTGGATGTGGGCATACTGGGTGTGACAGACTTGCGCAGAGTTTATCGAGGACCTGAAGAGAGCTGCAATATATGAGGCTGTCTGGGTTGGGCAAACATATGTTTACATTCATGATAACTTCGTGCCAGAGATACTCAGCCACTAGAGCCCAGCAACTAATTCTTTCCATTTGACTCATGGAGAAGTAGGTATCAGTTTGTAGGATGTCCAAAAGATCTCAGGGGATCTAATTTTGGGAGATATGTATGATGAATTCATTCCTCCTAAGGTGACTTGGAATGATTCAGAGAAGACTCCTGCTTTAGCTCGAGAATTATTTAAGATCTTCCACAGGCTCAAGAGTTCAGAGACCTCATTAACTCATTTTAGAAAAGATATTCATCTGGAAGAATGGATGAATGTGTTTCTTACTGAGAAGAAAGGGATGGAGCCAAAAGAAAGAGGATCCATGAAAAAGAAATCCAAGGATACCAGGCCCAGACGTCCTACCACCTGTCCAAAACCTGAGAAGAGAGGAGCTCCTGGCACATTCTGGCCAACTCTAGAAGCAGGAGAGTTTGAAAAGTGGGGATATTAAGTGAATCAAATAATTCCAAAGAAAACTCGTCTGGCGGGTTTCTTGGCAATGTGGCTCAGTGTTTATCTCTTGCCGGTCAGGGATTCTAAGGGAGGCGTTAGGCCAGGGACCTTCGTCATTGCGGCAAAGTTGGCTGAGGGAAAAATGGTTGGTTTAGCTACTCCCATTTTAGCAAAGATTCACATGAGTTTACTTCATGTCTTCCTGGGTAAATGTCCTTTAAGAATAGTGGGACCATTCCAGGTTTTGTGGGGATGGATCGCCACTCACTTCAGGACTTACAATGTACAGAATGGATTACAAATTCCTGGAAGCTCTTTCAGACCGTCAGTGCAAGCATTCTATGGAATTTCTCCATTAGATGTTAATGGTTATGACATGAAAGTAAGGCTGAGCATGTTTAAGGAATTCAACTTCTTTCCCTATGGATGTCCGCCATCCGAGCAGTTTGTTGATGATGGGACAACCCATTTGGATTTGAGGGCATACATGCTAGCTTGCAGGGATGGCGTGTTAGTAGCCAGGATTGATGGAGAAATCATATGTGAGGCCTATGCTCCATATAGATTTGCATGCCAATTCAAATGTTTGCAACAGATTGTTGTATCCCCTCCGGTACATGTCAGGTTAGAGAAACATCCGATGGTTGCTCGACAACTATGGCTGCTGACATCAAGAGAGAAGACTGGGGCAGTATTTGATCTACCAGTTGAAAAAGTGGCACATAATTTGACTACATTTTATGCCGAACACTGGATAGCATCATACCCCAAAGGGATATTGAATCACCCAGTATATCAAGTGGGAAAGAGGAAGAGGACTGTAGAGAAAGAAAACCTTCCTCTTGAAGGTGACGCTTCCCCAACTAAAATAGATTCAACGGACTCCTCTTCTAGAACTGATTCATCAGATTATCATGATGGGGATGATGAGACACAACCGGCAGCAAAGAGGTTTCGTGCCTGATATAATCCTCCGGCCAGAATTAAAAGAACCACTCCGTTAACTCCTGGTGAGTTATTTCATTGTAGTAATTTCAATCACTCCTACTTTATAAAGTAATAAGTCTTATTTTCTTATTCTCTATCTGTAGCTGCAGGAGATGGGAAGAAATTAAAATAAAAAATTGCAGGACCATCCTCACAGCCTTTATATCTAAGACCAGAGGTTGTTCAGCTATGGAAGAGCTTATACTGTGGTACTGAGACCGCCTGGCTAGATTTGTGTGAGGGCCTACAACTTCCTAGAATAAGAAATCTTGTAGCTTCTAAAAATCTTCAATACGGAGATAACCCCAATGAAGTGTGAGCTTACATCAGAGAGCTGGAAATGCTCATATATGCCACTGATGACTCTGTTCCTATCACCAGGCGGGTGAAGGAAATGATTGATCGTGGCGCCACTGAGGGGGCTGGTGGTTCTGGAGATGAGGAATGGAAAGAGTACGTGGATCCTGAAAATGTAAGTTTTCTTTCCTTATTTTCTTTGCAACATGATTTCAGTTGAAGCTTTGTTACTTAAGGAAGTTATTTTCTTCATCTTGCAGCTTGCAAAGAAAGTAACTGGGGTTCCTTTGGTACTGCTATCGGGGCTGCTGCTGATTCTCCTCGCGAACCAGGTGAGATATCTCCAGGCCAGCAGGCCATGAATGAGGCGCTGGACATAGCCTTCCATTCGCCAATCCAAGTGCCTATAAGGGAGACCACTAATACTCCAAAAAAACAAAAGAATCAAAGGAAAAGAAGGAGGAAATCCATAGCTAAACATTTCATTAGCAGCAGTAAGTCATTCGAACAATCATGAGCTTATACCCATAATCATATGGTTACTCATATTTATGAGGATTGCAGGGGCGTCTTCAATTTCCCCCTTGAGGGAAGGGACTAATCCTCCTTCAAAGGCCTTGGAGGGTGCTGTAGAACAATCACAGACCCAAGCTGACTTGGTTGCTCCTGGAGAAGAGCTAGAATCTATTCCCAGTATCCCTCCTACTGCTGAAGATGTTGTCCAGGGTCAGGGGTTGCAGGACATAAGTCGGCAAGAAGATGTAGCAAATGCTCCCACTGGTGAGACTAACCAGGATTCTGAAATATCATTGGATGAAATGGTGAATCAAGGAATGACTTTAGAAGAATTTTATGATCATGCTAAGTTGTCATGTGATTTAGAAGACCTTGGGCGTGAGTGCTACCCTTCGCCCAATTTTTTTTAAAAAATTTACACTTCTAACCATGATTGAAAACAATATTCAGTTTCTTCCGTAGAATCTACTGAACTGCCAATGCCTGAAGAGGGTGTGGACATTGATGTCAACCCTACCATTCCAAAAACATTATCTCAAGTAGAGATAAACCCAATAAACCCTCCTGAGACCCATCTTGAAAATCCTTTTGAGACCGGGAAAGATGCGGAGAAGTCTTATCAGGTTGCTGAACCATCCCTGGGTAAGGGATAACAATATTTGTGATTGTAATTTATTCGCAAGACAATATATTCTTTTGTTATCCTTTGAAGCTGACTAAATATTTCAATTAATCATGCAGAACCATCAACTGCAATGACTAGATCCGGAGGTGAGGCCTCAGCCTCTGCCCCAACAAGAATTGAAAGTGAAGAAGCACAAATCAGGGGGGAAAAAGCAGGACAAGGCACTTCATTAAGTGCACTAATTCCAGATTACATACCCCCATCTGACGATGATATTGAATCAGATCCAGAGATGCTTAAAGCGTTCAGATTTTTACAACGTAAGGCATGGAACAACATATGAAACATTATATCTGGGGCGCCTTTAGAAGAGCTACCATTGAAAATTCCTCGATTGTCATCCCAATTTGTTATACTGGGACTTGGTGGTTTTGGGTATGAAAAGATCCATGCCGCGGTGAAACAGATCATTTTCAGGAGGGAGCAAGCGCAGACAAGTCGCGAAGATTTGACCAGAGTGAAATTGTCAGTCAACATAGGCGAATTTGAGGCTGCGGTATCCCAAGATGAAGCTGATTATGCTGCCAAGATGAAGGATATGAAGTAAAAAATCAAAGAAAAGGTCGTCCAGCAGGTGCAACTCCAGCAACAGTTAGATGCTGTTACTGGGGAACATGATCAGCTTAATAAATCATTGGATGAAACTCATATGAATGGCATGAAAGCCATCACAGATGCTAAGAAGGCACTTCAGCAAGCTGAAAAGAGTGAAGCTGGTCAAGTGCACGAGCTTCAAGTAACTGCTGATAAGGCTCAGGATGTTATACATCAAATGAAGACTTATGTTGACAATCTTCTGTAATTATTGAAAAAAGAGAAGAGACTCTAGTCTGTGGATGTCTTTCTATCTCCTGTGTATCAATGAAAAACAATTTCGTCTTCATTCATTTGTACCTGCATTCTTTCATTTCCTGCTTCAAATTTACTTAAGCCAATGGGCCTAGTAAGCAAAGTTTGATTTTTACTAGGATTATTACAAATAACCCTACAAACATTGAATCTTTTAATTGCTCAATATTACCTAAATCATACAATAATGTATATTTAGTGAGCTGGAACATGACTTTTATTCAGAGTTACTTTGTCTTTTGTGGGTAGTTTAAAGTCATGCATGCCGGACATAAAGGGGCTAATGTTTAAGGTCGAAATAGCTTTCACCAAAATGGATTAAAATTGATTCAATTCCTTGAAAATTTATCTGAAAACATATTACCATACTCAAGTATGAGAAAAAATATGTAAACTATGGCTTAAGAATATTTGAATCTGAGGAATGATATGAAAAGGAGCTAAAAGGCATTAGATGAAGTAGTTTCCGAGAATGAAGTTACTATTATTTAACAAAACCCGTTAGGGGGTTGAATATGCAGGGCAACCTAAGGGCATTGACTTCATGGTCAAATAAATAGTATCTTTCGGCTAAAAAGTCTGTTATGTGGACTGTTTATGCAAGGCCACCTATGGGCACGTGCTGCATAGTCAGGCGAAAGAACTCTCAAAAATTTACTTTCCTAGTGCTAAAAGCCAGTGAAAGTTTATGGAGATTCAAATTTTCTAAAGTATGGAGTTTGTTGTATTGAAAGAGGTACTTGAATATGGAGAAGATATTTTCAGACAAGATTATCGAAGAACTGGATGAATATCACTCCTACGAAGGTCTGACCCAAACATAGGGAAGAAGAATAAACCATAGGCTTGAATACTTTCAGATCATGAAAAAGGATATGGGACAAATATGTTGAGGATGGCTATTTTCTGCGGATCCCTACATACTGTCGTTTAAGACAAATAAGGACAAAAGAGGCATTCTTCCCAAGAATGAAGTTACCATTATTTAACAAACCCGTTAGGGGGTTGAAATATGCAAGGCCACCTAAGGGAATTGGCTGCATGGTCAAATAAATAGCATCTTTTGGCTGACAAGTCTGTTATGTGGACTGTTTATGCAAGGCCACCTATGGGCATGTGCTTCATAGTTAAGAAAAAGAATTCTCAGAAGTTTGACATTTTTGTGATTAGAAGTCATGAAAAGGGTTATGAAGATCTGAAAATATTTAAGGTTAGGATTATAACACATAAAGATGGGTATTGTCTAATATATATAGAGATACATGGGTCAATGATAACCATAATCATGTTGTGGTTGGGTCCTGAATTGAAATTTTGGGCTTCACTACGTATCTCATAAGAATGAGAATCAAGCCATATGTAGTTCTTGAAATGCAGTTTAACGTCGTGCAGGACGAAAGTATTAGAGATCTTAGTTTAGGGTCATAGAATTCGGACCATAATAATGAATACACAGTGTGTGTTTTCATGAGGACTTTTCAGCCAAGGGACTCAAAGTGAAATTTGGGGTTAGGCCCAAGAGACTTAGGGCTGGATTCGAGGGATACTCGAACGTTCCTACGTATCCCATAAGGATGGGAATCAATCCCACGTAGTTCTAGATCTACCCTTTGTACAAATTTGGTTCGTACATGTGAAGGGTGAAAGGGGACTTTAGTACAATGATGGTTTAACCCAGGATAAAAAGTTTAGGAATTTCCATGTATGCACGTAGTCTTTTGAAATGAAACATGATTGAAAAAAATCAATGTCAATAATGGTTCCTTCTCAAATGAGGAAATCAAGGAGTATTGTAGTTTATTGTCGTACCGGACAAAAGTGTTGCATAGTTTAACGTCATATAACAAGGACGAAAGTGAATAAATGTAAAGATATTGATTCTAGGGGCGGTTTCACGAATCAACATCATATGAGATGGTGGTGAACCGATGTGAAGAGATTGTTTTTGGGCTTGAACCCTGGGAGGTTGCCTACATACCCAGCCTGGAGGGAAAGGATCAAAGTCCATGTAGTTCAATTAAAGAATGAATTAATGATCAAGTTGTTCATGGGGACAACGATCTAAAAAAAATTTGTTGGGAGTTATACATGGTTAGCGGCCCAAAGAGACTGTTATGGTTGAGGTTTTCTCTAAGCTCACGTGAGTCATACTCGGTGTGTGAAACAATAGGTAACAATAACATTAAAGATGCATAGTTTAATGTCATGTAGGACATATAAAGGGACTATGCAGTTTAAAGTCTTGCAGTTAGGACTATTGGTGCTACGCAGTTTAGTGTCATGTAGCAGGGACAAAATATAGTTTAATGTCATGTAGGACGTATCATGAATTTTCTGTACAGTTTAGCGTTATGTAGTTAGGACGATGGGGACAATAGAGTTTAACGTCATGTTGGATGAAAGGGGGACTACGCAGTTTAATGTCATGAAGTAAGGACAAAATAACACACCATTTACGTCATGTTGGACACATTGGGGATTTTTTTCCACAGTTTAACGTCATGTTGGACGAAAGTGCGAATAGTTTAAGGTTATATGCATGGACCGTGGATGGTGCAATTTAATGTCATGCTGGACCTTTGATGATTATATAGTTTAACGTCTTTCCAGACGTAAGGGACTTTTATACAGTTTAGCGCCATGTATTTAGGACGTCACAATTTAACGTCTTGCTGGACATAAGGGACTTGCAAATAGTTTATGATCATATGCATGGACCAGGGATGATGCTGTTTAAGGTCATGCTGGACAGTTTAGGGAACTTTTTCACAGTTTAATGTCATGTGGGACGAAGTTGCAGTTTAAGGTCATACTGGATCATTGCTGTATAGTTTAACGTCATATAGCAAGGACGAAATGGTGCTGCACAGTTTAGTGTCATGTTGTGGGGACAAGTTCTTTTTTCTACAGTTTAACGTCATGTTGGACGAAATTTCAGTTCATGGTCATACTAGACCATTGATGTATAGTTTAACGTCATATAGCAAGGAAGAAATGGCGCTGCACAGTTTAGTGTCATGTTGCGAGGACAAGTTCTTTTTTCTACAGTTTAACGTCATGTTGGACGAAGTTGCAGTTTAAGGTCATATTGGACCATTGATGATGCAGTTTAAAGTAATACTGGACTTTTAAGTGCTTATGTAGTTTAACGTCTTTCCGGATGTAAGGGACTTTCCTACAGTTTAACGTCATGTTGGACGAAGTTGAAGTTTAAGGTCATACTAGACCATTGTTGTATGAACCAATTGTAAGAATCTTGGTTCTGGGGATCATATTTTGTGTTTATACAAAATATTTCTTCAGAAATCTGGCATTGGTTGGAGTCGTGATGAGTTCTCCATCCATTGAGATTAATGAATAAGCTCCATTGGAGTAGACCTTATGTATTGAATAAGGTCCTTCCCATTTTGGTTCAAGCTTGGGAGTCTTCTTTCCTGGTATCATTGGTGTTCTGAGAACCAATACCAATTCTCCCTGAATGAATGAACGAAGACGATCTTTTTTGTTAAAAGCTCGTGCTATTCGATTCTGATAGATTTCCAAGTGGTGCAAAGTGCACAATCTTTTCTCATCTAATTGTTCCAATTCATTCAATCGCTTTTGGGATTGCTCATCTATAGATAACTGATCACAAATGGCTACTCTGAGTGAGGGCAATTGAACATCAATTGGCAAGACTGCTTCTGTTCCATATACCAACGAATATGGAGTTGACCGCGTTGCATTGCGGGTGGTAGTCCGATAAGCCCATAAAGCATGAAAGAGTTTATCAGGCCATGACCTCTTATCTTTATCCACCATCGTTTGCAGTATATTTGAAAGAGTCTTGTTAAAGGCTTCTATTTGGCCATTGGCCGCCGCATGATACCGAGATGAATGGTTGGATTTAATGTTGTATTCTTGATACAATTTCTTCACCTCAGAAGAACAGAAGTTGGTGCCGTTGTCCATCAATATGGTATGAGGGACACCAAATATAGTAATAATGTTGGACTTGATGAAGCTAACAATGCATTTAGAACAGACTTCTTTAAGAGGTACTACCTCTGCCCATTTGGAAAAGAAATCAGTAGGAGTAAGAATGTACTTAAACTGCTTGGCCGTAGCTGAAGGGTAAGGTCCCACCACATCCATTCCCCATGTGGCAAATGGCCATGAGTATTTAGCTGTATGATGCAACTCTGGAGGTTGATGAATGAAGTTGTCATGTACTTGACATGAATGACACTTCTTTGTGAAATCAACACAGTCTTGTATCATTGAAGTCCAAAAGTATCCAAGCCTTCGAATTTGATCAGACAATCTATGTCCAGACTGGTGGGCACCACAGACTCTTGCATGCACTTCTTTCCTGACAGCCATTGTCTCTTCACCATCAATGCATCTGAAGAGAACTCCATCAAAACCACGTTTGTAGAGAAATTTCTTTAGGTGGTTTGGGCTATCATAAAGAGTAAAATTGACCACACGTCACCAGATTTTTTCTTTCTCGGCTCTATCAGGTGGAAGTGTTCCATTTTAAAGGTATTCCCTGATAGGTGACATCCATCCTGTAGTATGACCATATGGTTCAGGAATGGGACTAATTTCATTAATTTCCTCTGTTTTGTCTTGAACATAAGGTGAAATTGCACGACGGTGGGCAATACTGATGGTTGTCTCGTCCCGATTTGGATCTGCTAGAGCTGTGGCTATATTAGCCAGTGCATCAGCTTGAGCATTTTGTGATCTTGGGACATAAGAAAATGTCGGTTCTGAAGGGAATTCTGCCATTAACTCTCAAACGTAATCATACAAAGGGATTAATTCTTCTTTTCTGATGGCATAATCCCCATTGACTTGTTTGATTACCAAGTCTGAATCACCTTTCACTTTTAAGTGATTCACTTGTGCTTGAAGCGCTAACTCCAAGCCTGTAATAAGAGCTTGGTATTTGGCTTCATTATTGGTACCACCTTCCCACAATAAAAATGAATAAGGTAACACTGCCTTATCTGGAGAAATGAACACAATTCCTAAACTAACTTTGCTGAATTTAGGATTTTCCATTTTCTTCCCTGTTGGACTTCTGGAAGCACCATCAAAATACATTTCCCATGTTTGAGGACTCTCTTGAATAGAGAAAACTTCCTCATCAGGGAGTTCAATATTTGAAGACGTTTCTTCCACTGAAGGATGTTCAGCCAGGAAATCAGCCAGAGCTTGGACCTTTATTTCCTTTTTAGACACATACTGAATGTCGAACTGCTACAAGATAACTGCCAACCTTGCTAGAC
The DNA here is from genome assembly GCA_963277665.1 of Viscum album. Taxonomy (NCBI): domain Eukaryota; kingdom Viridiplantae; phylum Streptophyta; class Magnoliopsida; order Santalales; family Viscaceae; genus Viscum; species Viscum album. The sequence goes on from OY728163.1 coordinate 1,518,220,734, forward strand.
GTCCTGTAAGCATTGGACGACTAAGTATGAATTTGAGCGGATTATTGCGAGATACCAATTGGACCTCGTGATGTTGCAGGTAGTGTCTCAGTTTCTGAACTGCAAAGATTAATGCTAGACAGCACTTCTCAATACTTGAATACCGGGTTTCAGCTTCAATCATAGTTCTACTGAGATAGTAGAGGCTATTTTCATTCCCAACATCATTCTTTTGAGCGAGAAAGGCACCCAATGATCGCTCTAGAGCTGTCATATAGAGGATAAGTGGTCTACCTTCAACTGGTGGCATGAGTACTGGTGGAATCAAGAGGTATTTCTTGAGAACATCAAATTCTTCTTGACATTCTTCAGTCCACTGGTAAGTGACTCCTTTTTTCAATAATTTGGTAAAGGGTAAACTTTTGCTGCCAAATTGGCGATGAAACGCCGAATATAGGATAAGTGTCCTTGAAGTCCTCTTAATTCTTTCAAATTCTGAGGAGGTGACATACCAAGGATTGATTTGGTCTTCTCAGGATCGACTTCAATACCATGATGGCGTACAACAAAGCCGAGGAATTTTCCTGAGGTTACCCCAAAAGCACATTTTAAGGGGTTCATCTTCAAATTATGTTGTCGAAGTTTGTGGAATATGACTTCCAAATCAGTCAACTGATTAGAACTTTGTTTGGATTTAACCACCAAATAATCCACATAGCATTCAACAAACTTCCCTAAGAAAGGTTTGAAGATACGATGCATGGCGCGTTGATATGTTGAACCTGCATTCTTTAAACCAAAGGGCATCACCCGGTAAAAAAACACACCTTGAGGAGCTCTGAAAGCTATAGATTCCTCATCTTCTGGGGCCATTCAGATCTGATTATATCCGGAATATCCATCCATGAAGGAAAGTACTTCACAGCCCGCAGTTGCATCAATTAAGAGTTCTGTAATCGGAACTGGGAAATCATATTTAGGACAATACCGATTAAGATCTCTGAAATCGATGCAAACCCTAATTTGTCCGTTCTTTTTCTTTACAAGGACAATATTATCCCACCACTTGGGATACTGAACTTCTCTGACGAAGTTAGCTTTGATCAGTTTATCCACTTCAGCTTCAATTTTGGAAGCATAAGTTGGGTGTGTTCTTCTCGCGGCTTGCTTAAATCCTCGATGTTATTTTGGTAAACCCAAATGATGAGTAACAACATCAGTATCAAGCCCAGGATTTTCTGTATAGTTCCATGCAAAAATATCTTTATTTTTCTTTAGAAAAGAAATATACATCTCTTGCTCTTCAAGGGTCATGGCCGCACTAATTAAAGTGGGGCATGGATATTTCTCTGTACCCAGATTTATTTCTCTGAGTTCATCCACAGTGGTAGAGATACCCTCTTCAAATGCTGGAGGAGCATCTCTAATAATTTCCTCTTCCTCTTCATTATGTGTTATTTCTTCCGTTTCTACTTGCATAGTAGATGACAAAACGAAATTCTCAAGATCATAAGAGATTTCAAAATTTTCACATTTTGAAGAAGAAGCTTCTATTTTCGACCCTATTGATGATAAAGGGCCTTCTTTGGTAAATAAAGGGGAGATGATGGATTGAGAATCGACATCATTATTCACCTCTGGTGTTGCTATAACTTCTTCTGGCCTGATTGGCGAAGTATAGACTTGTTGGACTTCAGTAGATGAAATGAAAACGTCACCACTTATGCCTTCATCACTGTTTGGTAGGTTACCAATTTCTCCCATGTTGTCTGGCTCAACTGGTGTAATTGACATTATGGATCATTCCATAAGAGTATTTTGATTTGGGCCTATTTTGTCAATTTGACTGATAGGTAACACATAATCTGTACTCACATGTGTAAATGGATTTATTGGAATTTTCTCCAAACCATATGGAGCATTAATTTTGGAAATTTCCTTCATTGTAGATTTTTCTCTTCCCTTCATGTGATAAAATTCTGCCTCAATGTATTGAGACTCACATGTCTTGAACGGGGCCTTATCACCATACAATGTTCCAACTTGACCATTGAAACAGTATTTGAGACATTGATGGTATGATGAAGGAATAGATGCATGTTGATGTAGCCAGGGTCTTCCAAGCAAGACATTGAAAGCTGAGTCTTGATCAACAATCATGAAATCCGAATTGGATACAAGATCTCCAAACTGGGTTCTGAGTGTAACTTCGCCCAGTGGTTCTTGTTCATTTTTATCATATCCTTGTAACATCATGGTAGAAGGAGATAAATCAGATTCCGTGAGGCCCAATCGACGAAGTGTACGAATGGGCATGAGGTTGACTCCTGAACCATTGTCAATGAAAGCTCTTCGGATATCTACACCATTGACTTTTCCAGAAAAGTACAAAGGTTTTATGTGCCCATGCACAACATCATCTTCATCTTTATCAGTAAAAGATATCACTTCATGGAATTCTGCAGGGTTATTCTCTATGTGATAGACTTCACCTGCAGCAGTTTCAGCTTCAAACTCCTGAGGACATGACAAAGCTTCGATGAGTGATTCCCGAAGATCTTTTGACAGATTCAAAGCATCCAAAATTGATAACTTGGGTGGTACTTGGGCCAAGTGTTTCAATATATCATACTTTTTATCTACAGGTATGCGTTTCCAAATAAGAATATGTGGTTTAGCAGGTACCTTGGAAGCAGATGCTTTGGAAGCTGATGCATCTTGCATTGGGATAGAAGTTGTCAACATCCTTGGTTTTGAAATATTAGACTGATTAGATCCATTTACTTGCTGAGATAAAGAATATGGAACCTTTAATCGGTCTTCCAAAATAACTATGCCAAAACTGAGTTGGCCATTGGCAGAAGAACTTGCTTGTTCTTTTTGAGCTCGCTGAAGGGCTCTACCACGAGTTTCTGCTGCATACACCGGGCTAGCAGGGGTAGAATTGGAGTAGTGGCTTTGGAAAGATTCACATCTTCCCCTATATCCTAAACCTCTATAACTTCCTCGGATTCCCTTATTTGATACAGGGAATTAAGGCTCATCAATACTGGAATATGGATCTGTTAATTGAATCATATTAATAGAACCGAAGATTAACTCTTCGTCTGATAAAGACCCTGCCTGACTAGCCTGTTTAGGTTGTGCCGTTTGATGGGGCGGTGCCCGTGGCTTTGATGTAGATGGCATGAAATCTTCCAGAGTCAAATACAACTTAGACCTCGATACATACTCATCTTCTTTTGATTCCTATTTCTTCTTTGAATTGTGCTGCCCTTTTGAGGATTTGTCTTTTGATGGAGGCTTCACTGCAGCTTTTGTAGGAGACACAATTGGCTTCTTCAATTGTGTTCGCAAAATGGCATGGGTCCGATTGATTGTCTTTCTGACCATCCAATCATCATATTTTTTCGCAGTTTTGCTTTTGACTTCCTGCCACTCGCCTCCTTCCTCTGGATCTGTAGCGGTAACACATGCTACATGAGCTGAATAACCCTTCAATTTGACTTGTCCCAAGTCGACCATCTTTTGCAGGAGATCTTTAAAGACAAAACACTCCTGGATGGGATGCCCCAACATTTGATGAAAGGGACAATAATTGGGACGGTTTTCATCTCCTTCCTTGTTTGACCTCTTGTGCACTGGTAATTGAACCAAATTATTTTCCAGAGCTGAAATGAAGTAACCAGGAACTTGATCACTTCGGAAAGAGTATGTTTTACTCTTCAAATCCTCAAATTGTTTTCGTTGTTGATCTCTTTGATAATTTGGACGAAACGGCCTTTGTTGTTGGCGTTCAGGAGGTGGAGCCCTTCGAGAAGATGAAGGTTTTGAAGTAGAAATAGGTACAGGTGCTTGTTTAAGAATAACTGTAGCAGTTTCTGCTTTACCCATTCTCCTTCCTGGAGCTGATGGAATTACACGAGATTTAACCTTAGCCTGTATACGGGAATCTTCAATCTGCTAAGCGATTGAAGTAAGGTCTCGAAACCCTCCTGTGAATTTCACAGGGATCAATGGCGTGCGTAATTAGTCATGCAAATTTTCCACACAGATTGGAAACAGCTCTTCCTGAGGGAGTGCTAAACTCAGGGAATATGTTAATCCCTTCCAGCGAGAAATGAAATCAGAGACTCTTTCATTCTCCCTTTGCTTGCAGTTTGTAAGATCGAAAACTATCGTTTTTGGCAAAGTTGAGCTGAACTGAAGAAGGAATTTTTGACGAAGATCCTTTCATCCGATGATTGACCGGGATTGCAAGCTTGTATACCAGACAAAAGCTGGTCCTTGCAAGGTTCACACGAAGCATCTGAGTTTCACTGCTTCTTGCTGCTCTGGAGTTCCCATCATAGGATCACAACAAGACACGTAATGCGTCAAATGTGGTTCAGGGTTGCCTGATCCATTGAAAGTAGGGAAAACATGGTTTCCAAAACTAGATGGAGGAGAAATTGAATCTACCCATTCAGGGTAAACTTTATTTTCTGGTTGAACTTGCGCCCGTTTCCCTTCCATAGTTTCTAACCGAGCTGTTAATGAAAAAATAGTAGTTATTAACTTTTGAGAAACTTCTGGTTGAATCTAGTCTTGAGTAGGTGCAATGAATGGAGCTTGGACAGACGTGGTGGTTGGTGCTGCAACTGATGGTAGCACTGCCAACTATTGTTGTGCTTGACCCACAGGATTAGACCTATGAGGGTGTACTGATAAAGGAGGATATTCTTGATCCATCTCAGTAACTAAAAAAAATTCCTTCGGCTGTCGAACTTCAGCATTCCTAAGAAGAAGACTACTCTGAAGTAGTTCTGCATTAATTCTTCTTAATTCTTTCATTTCTTCCTCCTGTTGTGCAAACCTTTGCTCTAATGAGAGCGATTGACCTTCCCAGAGGAAGGATATGTAACATGATTCTTTCCCCTCCCTTTGTTGGATACTTTTTGGAGAGAAGGAAGTGGATTACCTAAGTTCTGAGTAATCCTTTGACTTCGTGTACGCACACCTTCTTCATTTGTATTGGTGCGTACATTTTCTTGAGCAGGACGCTCTTCATCTGATTCCCCTGAGTGAGTCTCCTCTGGTGGATTATCAACAACGGCATTGATGACATTGATTGATGCATAATGCATCGCATCCCTTCTATCAACATTTCTGTGATATTGTCTTCTTTCATATCTTTGATGAGACATTGCCTTTTGTTGATTCCATCCTTTAGGAACTTCTTGACGAGCTATAATTTGGAGGGAATCTCCTGATAATTTGGCTCTTCGTTCCTCTTGGGGCTTCTTCCCCAATCGAGAAAAGACCGATATTCTCTGAGAAGGGGATTGATGATTTGAAAGAGTCCCCAGTATCGTGAACTGGGGATGTTCCTGCTGATTCCGCTCAACTCCTCGAATCACATTTGTTGACTCTGAGGGTTGGGTTAAAGGTGTCCCCAGTCTGACAAGCTGGGGTGACTCTTGACATGCTATGTCTAAGATATTCTTAAAAGATCTCTTGATCTTGCGAATCTTAGTTTGGAAATTAGCTGGATGCATTACCCTGTATCCACTTTTATCATCTGGTTCAACAGACCGTTGGATGATTTCCGAGACTTCTGTCATTTGATGATTTATTTTCTCCATACGAGAGGCTTGTGCAATATTCTCGCCTACTTGATGTACGAGAAATTCAACAGCTTGTTCTCTATATGATTGATTTTGAGAGGAACTAGTTGATGCCTATTCTTGAACAAGCTTTTGATTATGAACAAAGCCCATTGACTATGGCCGGCCATGGGCAATAACATTGCATGAGACCATTTTTGGTGGGCTTTGCTGACTGGAAAGCACTGTGAAATGTAGTGCTCCATGAACACCCCATCCTCTTATATGAACATCAGATGGAGCATTGGCAATTAACTGACGCAATTTTCTTAGTGCGCCAAGGCATGAACGTTGAAGGGTTCTCTGTTTCTTTTCAGCCTTCGGATACCGAGAGACTGATAGAGATGCCAAATCAATCTGACGTTGTAGCCCTTCTATTATCATAAGATGATGTTCATATTCATCATATGATAATGCCTTCTTCTTTAATTGACATAGAGTTTTCCATATGTTGAGACGAATATCATGGATTCCATCATCCGTCAACATATTTGGAATGTCTTACTGGGGGTCAGCCAAAGGCCAAAACATGACTGGCACCTCACCTTTTTCCAGTTTCATCCTCATTTTTAGAATTTCCTCTTTATCATTAAATGAAGATTCTTCTACCTGTTTTGACCAGAGTTGGTGTTTCCTTGTTGCTTCATCGGATTCAACAAGATTGGTAGAGACATCATTGATCAAACTAGAAGATGAATGACTTAGGGGTGGTTCGGAGAATGACCTACACCCTGGGCTATCTTCTGATTGAGAAAGTATTTCACTTGCTAGCGATAAAGCATCAGACATGACTGGTTTCGCATTTGAAAGTGCCTCAAGATAAGAGGGCTTTCTCGACACTACATTGTCCACTGGAGTATTTTCCAGGTAATGTGAATCACTACTGTGGAGAGGACTTTCGTCGCGAAGTTCATCATCATGGGGAGGACCCCCATAATGGGTTACAACAAAAGATGAGATCTCTTGCTCCTTGGTCTTCTGACCACACAGAGGGTTCCTGTGGCTCTCATCTGAAGATGATACTTCAAGATTGACCGAATTGTCACGAAGCAAGCCTTCATGAGAAAGTGTCTGTTGAAGAATTTTGGAATTAATGTTCCCGTTATTGGGAACTGAGGGAGTAGAATCTTGAATTCCAACAGATAAATGTCTGAGGGCTTCAAGAACTACAGCAGCGAGCATAGCCTTGTTGCAGATTGGCCTTTGATCTCCTGACTGTGCTGGGCGGATCTTTTTCTTAGATGCCTTCTTACTCGCATTGGAAACCACTTGTTGACGAAAGTGGTTACTCTGAGCAGGTGTATGTGCCTGATCAGGTAAGATGGTTAGGTTAGGCTAACGATCTCCACTCAAATCAGGTGTATGTGCCTGACTTGGTTGTCCGTATGATATGGGGGAGTATGCCCCATGACCCTCTTGGACTGGAACAGATGTGTGTGTCTGTTCTGGAGTGAATTGTTGATGTGTCACTCCACTGCTAGGGAAAGATTTATGTGTCTGTCCCTGAGATGATGCTGAAGCTGTTATGATATCCTGGAAAGCATCCAGAATATGAGCAGGAATTTTCTTCTGCTCTTTCACCATTGACAAAATATGCTCGGTGACTTCAGCCGCCGGAACGGGAATATACGTCCATTCCGGGTTTTGAGTAGGTGTATGTGCCTGATCTTGTCCTCCTTTTCCTGTCATTGAATCCTGAAAGTACTCAAGTGTGGGGGTAGAGAGTTGAGTATGCCTCCTGTTTGTCGTCGGAGCTTTCCGACTGACTTCTCTGTGCGCTACCAAGCGAGACTGTTGGTAGGCTTGATTAGTACTAGCAGGTGTATGTGCCTGCTGATTACACTTCACCAAAGGTGGTTGACGAGATCCTTCATATGTAGTCAGACGAGCCTGCTGACTAACTGGTGATGTATAAGTATGTGTATGTTCCTGCCTATAGTACTCTGCCGGAATTTCCTAGCAGGATTGGCGTGATGCTGCCAGACGAGTCTGCTGGACATCGGAATTAAAACGGACAGGTGTGTGTGCCTACTCGTTATTTGCCACCAAGTTAGGTTAGTGGACTTCTCCAGAGATGGCAGGGATGAAAACCTGCCCATTGTCAACCGGATTCCGTCTCTGGCGGTTTGTCTTGCCTGCTCGGGTTCGAGGAACCTGAGCTGAATGCCTGGAGTCGATACCCTCATCATGTTGAGGGCGCACTGCTGCACGAGTCTGGCAGTGATTGTTGATGGGAGCCCTCGGGAAGGACTCCTGTCTTTTTGAATTAAGGCCATGCGGGACCTGCTCATTCACTTCCTCAGAGTAAGGGAGTGAATGGAAATTGCGTTCCGGGGATAACGACCCGAAACAGTTGGAGACAGTAGTCAGCACCGCCTGCTTCTTAATCACTGGTCGTCGTTGTCCGGATTACCTGTGTGAGTTATTTACTTGGAGGTCCTGTCGGGCAGCCTCCAGAGTTGGGATGGTACCGTGTTGACGGTACTCCTTAACCAGTGCATTTGATACCCAGCGTTGAAGACGCTGAGTATGTGATTTCATCCTCAGAGCGGATGACGATCCAGTAGGAATAACAGTAGTGGTATTTGCAGCATCAGTAGTCACAGATGTGAATTTGAGAGCATCCATTATGAAAATACAGAAAATCTTTGAAAAGAGTACCTATTTGATATAACAGATGTAATCAAGATAAACTCAGCTACTTCATCCTTTGGATGAGCACATATGTCAATGATTGTTTTTGTTATCCCTCTTATTGAGTTTTAAATAGGGGCTTAACAAATAGGTAAAACATCATTTTAACTTGGTTAAGGATTCACGTCGGGTTCACCATTTTTTGTTTCCCTCGGAATTCGGGGATGACCTCCTGGATGGGAGATTCAAATGCTCCGATCAGTTTCTAGCGGGTTTGTTCGTAGAACCAGAAACATCCAATGTTTCCACATCCATTTGGACCTACTTTCCAAAGGTAGGCTCTTATTAGCTTGTGGACTGATGAGACTTAGGAATTTGCATTGGTCGAGAGGATGGGAGGTCGGACTCATCATAGATTTTTGCGGGGAATTATTGTCTATTCCGGGACTCTCTTTATAGATTTAATTTATGTTCGTGAATCCTTATTACATTACCAAGTATAAAATGAGATTTTCCTTTAGTTTTGACAATCAATGATTAAATATTTAAGAAATTTAGAGAATTTTTTATATGTATTTGAGGTTCTTCATCAATAGAGAATCATCTATATCTATTTAGAGATTCTTGGTCAATGGTAACATTCAAAACATTCATATAAAAGTCTCTTGGTCATTATGATGACCAGGCTGGTTTTAAAGCCACTCAGTGGGGCACTTGAAGTTTATTGTCATTCAGAAGGACAATGAATTATTTCAGATTTGGGATCGAACCCATAGATGGGCTACCTATGTATCCTTTGTTTTGGAAAAGGAATCAGAACCCACGTAGTTAGAGTAAGGGTATGATATTTATGATTGATGGCTCAAAGCAGGATGTCACAATTACTTTTACACTCTAAGATCACGTGAGTCATGCTCGGTGTGAGAAACAAGAGGTATTGGTAAAAATTAGACAATTGTGCCATGAAAGATGCAATCATAAGAAATGGTTTGGGGCTTATGTATGTATGACTGCCCGGATGAATGAAGTTTAGGATTTACTTTAAGGAGAAAATCCAGGAACAGGGTCCATAAAGGTATATGTGCTTTATGGAGATTTGAACACTCTAACTTGGGACTTTATTCCTGAAAAGGAAACCCAAATTAGGAGAGGATTGATAATTGGGTTTTACTCCAGAGAAGGAATCCCATATTAAATGTAAATTAGGATTGGTTAAGGAGAATTTAAGGGACTTGGGGCTTACTCCTGAAAAGGAAGCCTAAGATTTATGACTGGGACTTATTCCTGAAAAGGAATCCCAGGTTAAGGATTAAGGTTTGGGGCTTACTCCTGAGGAGGATGACCATATTTGAGATTGGGGCTTACTCCTGAGGAGGATGCCCATATTTGAGATTGGGGCTTACTCCTGAGGAGGACGCCCATAATAAGGGACTTGGAGCTTACTCCTGAGGAGGATGCCCATAATAAGGGACTTGGGGCTTACTCCTAAGAAGGATGCCCAAAATTAGAGGACTTGGGGCTTACTCCTAAGAAGGATGCCCATAATTAGAGGACTTGGGGCTTACTCCTAAGAAGGATGCCCAAAATTATGACTGGGACTTATTCCTGAAAAGGAGACCCAGGTTAAAGATTCTCTCATCTTAAAGGATGAGGTTGAATGAATGAACTCTCAGTATTTGGTGACATAAAAATGTATAAATCACTATGTTTTGAGAGATATTCCACATAATTCATTTCAAATAAGGAAGTCAAATCAAGAAATCATGCCATAAATGGATTTGAAGAGTATCTTGAAGACTGAATCTTGAATAGGATAGGTGAAATGGATTAAGAGGAGAAAAGTGGGCAATATGGGCACCCAAAAAGGTAGGGGCGCGCAAGTCTTGAAAGGCGCACAAGTCTTACGTGGGTGCGCAAGTATTGGTCGCGCAAGTATACCTGCGCAACATGTGGGGTACTTGCGCGATTTTCAACCAGCATTAGCATACTTGAGCGACTCTTTATTAATACCTTTATAATCCTCTTGAGGTTCTTCCAAAAAAGGGACGCGCAAGTTTTATCGAAAGAATAAGGTGGAGAGCAAGTGGGACCACTTCCCTTAAGGGCTGGCCACTCAGGCGCGCAAGTGTTGATGAGTTTCAACACTTAGGCCTTCCTCCCTCTATTTAGATCATCCGTTCTAGGTAAGAAATTACCTTAGAAGTGTTCCGGAAGCTTTGAGAAGAGACTTGGGCGTCAGGAGATTCAATCCGAGTTTCTGGAAAAAGATCCCCTCGAATGGGGGGCACACAGGGTCTATTTATAGGCAGGAGAAGACCCCGGGCGGTTACCAGGCGGTTATCACTTAGGTCGCGCAAGTCACTTGTGCGACCAAGGGCGTCGCGCAAGTGGACTTGCGCGACGGGGATATAACTTGCGCGGTGAGGTTGCTTTTGATCCTTTGTTCATGCCTTTGTCGATTTTTGATATTTTCTTCAAAGGTTGAATGACTTTGATCTCAGATATTCCCCTTTTCCGATTTTTAAATTCTGTGACAAAAGGAGTGTCAACAGACACATACGAGAAGATACACATGTACATGCAGAGAAGAACACTTGAAGAACTTGAAGAACACTCATACACATCAAGAACAAAAGTTCAAAGAGGAGTTTCATGTGCTACAAGGAACACTTTCCCATTAAAGTTGAACCCCTATACTGGAAGTGATGGAATAGAACCCCGACACTCTGTTTTCTAGAAAACTTTAAGAGAACGACTGAAAGCTCCATCTGCTTCAATCCAAAGGCTTCCAAAGCTGCATTGACATCCCAAAAGATCATTTTAAACTCATCTACATTTTATTGCTCTACGATGATCATTTTTATTACATTATTAGTAGTGTGTTCTTCTGTCTATTTGGACACACACTGACTCCTAAGATGAACTAAAGGATACTGAAATCCTCAAACCAAATTCTTTATACCTTTGTGTATCCCACATAGAACTGTGGTAGAGGTATGTGGATCTGGACAGCCTGTGTGTTGTTGTTGTTTCTTTCCCATGTAGAACTATGGAAGGGGTCTGAGGACCTGGACAGTCTGAGTACTGTTGTAAACCCTGATCTATGGTGTGGATCAAATTTATATAGAAACTGTTTGAGAGGACTAAGTCTCATCTTGAGACTGAACCTCTTGGTTAAAACTGTTGTGCATCTTATTTGAGTTTAAACTATTTTCAATATTCCGCTCCTAAATTCATTAAAATATAAAAATATTTTAAAGTAACTCTGATAGTTGAACTATAATGTGTTTTTAATTATTGATAGCTAGTAAGTTAGTTTCAAAAGCTAACATAAACTTAAAATTAATTTAACTGAGAAATAATCCATCTTTGAGACACTAAATTGAACAATTACAATCTTTATAAATTCACTATAGTTTAACATGTTTTATGAATTGGGAGATTTCAATATAAATCTTTCAAAAAAATTATGAGGAACTCAATTCACCCCCCCCCCCCTCTTGTGTATTCATGTGGGAAAACAAGTATCATGCTAAAAATCAATGCTCCCTAATCGTATAATATCCAAAATATGATAATCATTTACATAAATAACCTAAATCACTATAAAGATACAATAAAACCATGTATGATTCCAAAATATAATTCAACATTTTTCCCCAAATAAAATTCTATAATGTTATATTTACCACAATCATATAAGGTTCCCAAAATAGTGAACTTATTTCAAAATAATATTAATAACCTAATCACCAAATCAATTTTAAATTCCATTTTTATTTTTAGAATATGCAATATGTTCCGAAAATTAGATTAATCATTATTTATCAAAATATTTATTTAAAAAATGATGTTATACTAACCAGAACATCACATAGGACAATAGTAAAGAATGCACCCTTGTCACCCTTCAGTTGCGGGTTCATTCCCCACGACCTTGATGGATGCGATGGGTCATCACTCAGTTTGTGTGTTATCCTTTTTCTAATATAATATTAATATAATTTATATAATGTTAAAAAACATATGATGAACATAACCACAAAATACCATAAATCATCAAATCACATTTTAGCCTCTATGGTTTTTTATATACCCAAATTTTTCAGAAAACAAAACAATCATAATTGACTATCATTTTTTTAACATCAAGAACATTTTATCCCAAAGGTTTATTAATCTCTTTATCATGTGTTTTTAATTGATTACTCCAAGAATTACCACTTTTAAATGGTATCTATTTCATCTAACTTATGTTTCCAAATTTTTAAAACACAATCTGATATATAATGTTTCATAATTATCATAATATTTAGAAAATATCATAATATTATGGATAAAAACATTCTTTGTGGAAATTATTTCTTAAAACTTTAACCATGGGTTTTCATCTTATTCATTGATATGAAAAATTTACTTATGATTCATCAATATCAACCCATTCATGATTCATAATAAAAACATAATAAAATAATGCATACCTTAAATCCAAACATCAAGGTCTTCTTTTAATTTTTTATATCCCCTTTATCATCCATCGTGAAGTCTATATCTCCAGAAATGAAATAATCAAATACTTAGTGGTATATCCCATTTCAAATGAGATAGATTAGTTGAGATTTTGATATCAAATAAAATATATTCCATTACCCAAAATATTTTTGGAGAAATGAAAAGTTTTTAGATATGTCAAATAGTTCCTTACAAGTTATTTGAATACTCAAGAATCTATCAAAATAAGTTGAACAAGATTTTCAAATAATAGTGATAATAAAATTATCCTAAAGGGATACGAAGGTTGTGAATGATTTATTTCCTTTCATCTTGATAAAATATCCTTAATCTTTAAAAACAAAATCATTTAAACAAGAAATTAACTGTTAAAAAAATCCCAATGGTTAAAAACAATACTAGATAAATCATATAATACTCTAATTATTCAACCCCTTTATATCTCAGTTGATTTATGTTCTATCCAATAGTTAAAATAACAAACATAATTACACATAACATATAAATAATTTTGGTAATAAATTATTTTTTAACAGATTCTAAAATAATATCCTAACCACTAAAGTTATTTAAACCCTTTTCTAACACCAACTATAATGACCCATCCTTTACATTATATATTCTAGTGACTTTAAACTATAATTCACTTTATTAAATTCCCTAATATATATTTGGTTTATAGATCTAGATGTGAAAATTCTTACATAAATAACCCATATATTACAAAATGGAAACTTCAACATAATATCTATTTTTTTCGTAAAATAAATCTTTTAAGATATACAATGTTTTATTTTCAAGATATATCTTCATAAATTGGACCTTGAAATCGTCCTCCTTACTCTCCCTTAAACCTAATAATTTTTTATAAAATGTGGTATGAACACAAAAATATCAATAAGATACATAAAAAGAAATAATGAATCTATTAGTCAATGAATACTTAAATAAATTTTCCTTTTTCAGAATAAATGTGGGACACAAAATAAGAATTTTCTTACCTAATAAATAAAATTCTCTCAAAATATATTTTTATAAAACATTTTATAATAAAATTTAAAGGAAAAAAAAGTCAATTTTTTTTTGAAATCATGAAAAACTCATAATAATTTTTTCACAAAGTTATACTATTAAAATATACAACGTATCATATACTATCCTTTACCTTGTGAAATCATTACATTTCCATAAACACCAATATAAAGCATAGATAAATCATGTAGTTAACTTGAAGAATCAATTTCATATCACTCTAACTTAACATAGAATCACCATCACAATTATAATTGGAGTTACCATTAAAATTACACTTGAAATAACTATCATGGTTATACATGGACTAACCATTGCTGTATATTCGCATAATCTATTTATAGAAACCTATTCAGATAACTCTATCTCTTACCCAATGAATTCGAGAGATATAATGGGCCCACACAACTTTGGTTTATCATATAAACACAAGTCCTTGGTTAAAAACATAACCACCCATCATCATAAAAAATTCTAAACAACAATAATAATATCATAACACATAAAATATTGCATCAAAATAACATTATTTCAACCAATAAAAAATTATTTTCAGTTATTGATATATTTCTTTTCATTAACACCCAATTTTAAAAAATAAAATTCCCAAAAAGAGGTAAATAGTGTTTTTATTTGAAATAAAAATGGATTCTTAAAAATTATTCCAAATTTAAAATAAAGAATATGGCGGTGGGAAAAGTCCTTGTCTTTGTATACATTAAAATAAAATATTACTTTTGACTTTTGTAAAGAATTTCATGAAATTCAATAAAAATATTCATTTTGAAAAAAAAGATGAATGAAATTAAAAAGAGAAATAAAATTTCATTTATATATATTTTTTATCCATATAAAAATATTTATAACTTTAAAACTATGGACATGGAAGAGAAAAATAGTTTGAAGGGAAATTTTAAAAGAGTATTTTTAAAATAAAGCCCATTACCTTGAGTCTAGCTCATCAAGTATGTTATTTATATTATTGAATAATAAAATTATATTAATTATTTAATTGTTTTATATCCATGTTAAAGTTTATTATTTCTTTTATCTCACTTATTACTATGTTATAATGATTATTTAATCATTTTTATTCACATTGTATGTTTTGTCAATGTTCAGTTCATAAGTCCAAAATAACTTCGATAGGTTGAATATAGTCAAACAGGTTATTATTATATCATATAAAGAATAATAATAATGAAATAATTATCATTTTTATTCATCAATTATACTTATTAAACCAATCATGAAATATGGTTATGAAAAATGAACTATGTTAAGATCATTGAGACGGTAGGTTGTATGTACACATAAGTAACATTTACATTTTTCAAGGATCATTATAGATTGAAGGTAAGTACCATTTTATCCTCCCAAAATTATCATAATATCATAAATATAATATTATTTTTGTAAATATTCTTATATATATCAACCATGTGATGTGGTGATGAAAAATGAACCATATCTCTTCCTGGAGTTGGTAGTCCACACTTACGCACGAACAACGTAATCAATTTTCAATGGATGGAAATGTTATAAGTTAAATGATATATTGTGTTTTAATAATCATATATTTTGACTTAATATCATATATAAACGTAAATTCCATTGTTATAATTCATCTATGAGATACAGTGTTTGAAAACGAATTACATCGGTTCACGAGACAGAAGTTTGTTGTATACATAAAAGACGATTTTGTTTCCCACTTGATGGAAGAGAAGGGTGATATAGGTTATTTAATTAACATAATAATATATTAGTATATATAGGATAATATTTTTATTATTTTACCATGGTTTAAAATATTTTAAGGAGGTCTAAGAAGAAATAAAACAAAAACACTCGGTTAAGAATGATACCTCTTCTTTAGACAATTTCTAAATGATTATACCAGTACAGTAGGGGTAGGAACAACGTCCCCTCGGTGAGATGCACCCAAGAGACCCTGATCATGTTGCTCCTGTGGACAAGGCTGAAGCCAGAGCTCATGGAAAGAGGGAATGATATGTCTTTCCAAACCCTCCTGAACTGCGTGGCAATCCAAGGAATCCTACTCGGGCTCCCCTGGCCACCCCAAGGGTCTCTCCAGGATCCGCTCCACGAGCCACTCCACGAGCCACTGATCTTGTCTACCATGTTGAAGAACCTGAAAATTCTCTCGTGGTCGAGGATCCCCATCAAGATAGGGACCCCCGCCTAGATGGTCCTATGGTGGTGTTCATAGCCCGCCTTGAGGCATTGGAAACACGACAAGTGTAAATCCCACCAGATGGTAAGCCATACCCTGCATGGGTGAATGATATGCCAGCACCTCCGAGTTTTGGGAATCCCACTTTCTCCCCATTTAACGGGATGGGGGACATGCCACAACACATGGCCAGCTTCAACTCAAGGTGTGGGCCCATGTTAGGGACTCCAGTGATGTAGGAGGCCATCAACCTTCGCTTTATTGTTCAAACATTGGAGGGTTCGACATTCTTCTGGTACAACCAGCTCCCTGTTGGATCTGTAACCAGCTGGGAGGACCTTCATAGGAAATTCCTCTACCAGTTCAGTTCCACCACCTGAGAAACGAGCATCATAGACCTCTTCAAGTGCAAGAAAAGGCCTGATGAGTGAGTCCCAGAATTTATCGCCCGGTTGAAGGGGATCACATACTCCCTTGACATTCCACTGACATAGGAGAAAATACTAATGATGTGCATAGGGAATGTAATGATGGAACTGGTTCCCTCCCTGATCACCTAGAACTACCCTGGAGGATTCTAAGGGTTCTCTGATAAGGCCCAACACCTAGAGGAAGCCCTGCAACTATCATGACCCGTCCTCCGAGCCCATGTCATGACTTCCCCAAGACCGTCTTCCATAGGCCAGGGGCTGGTGACTAGCACCAAAGGCGTAAATCCTGATAAAAAATGGAAGGCATTGCATTTATGAAACGTAAACATACACAACCAGAGTACAAGTGGAAGAAAAAACTAAGTAAACCTGAATAAAAAAGTAGTGTTGAATGTAAGGGGCCGGAAATACAATCCCAACTGTAAAGTACAAGGTAAAAGTCAAAACTGCTAGAAGGCGAAAAGAAGCTCCTGGATCATCCACCATGGATCCTACCTGAAGGGTAGGTACATATAGCGTAGCTCCTAGATCGTCCACCACGGATCCTACCTGAAGGGTAGGTACAAATAGCCTACTCAGTGCCCTCATCCATCAATCATCATCCTGGTACCAACTCATCGTGAGGTTCACCTCCAGGTACAATCCAGTCCTCATACACTCGACCTTCATTAGCACAGTCCGTCGTCTGCAGCCAACACAATGAGGTGCGGGCATAGCCCGTGCATGGGTGAGTATAACAATACTCAGTAGGGACCCCGAGACCCTCAAGGTCTCCCTAAATCCAAAAAGGATAAACCAAAAATAAAGATCTCAACTGATAACCTTTAAATTGGAATATTCCCATACATATACCAAAGTTATCAAGTAACCCATCCCAATCACGAGGAAAACACAAAGGTCATAGACTCAGCTCAAACCAGGATTTTTATTCACGTTGATAAAAATAGAGCTGATGGAGAACTCCTCCTCTGTAGAGAACAATAGTCCTGCCATGACTCCGAGGTGCCACTCAGTATCCTTAGACTGCTGAGGTACTCCTCCGGTCGAGTACCGCAGGTCTTCCACCTCACAAAGTAGTGCTCCACTGCCATGGGTCTGCCACATCACAATGTTGTTCTCCCCCTCATATCCTACAGAGGTAATCCTCCTGTCGAGTAACGTGGGTTTGCCACCTCACAACGTTTTTCTACTACTCTCTGGGTCTACCACCTCACAAAGTAGTGCTCCCCACTGGGTCATAAAAGTCACTTCGAATAGAATCGGACAAGCAGTCATCGGGTCTCAGCCAGCTATAAGGTCATCGTACTCCGTATGTTCGTCTCCGGGAGGATCCGCTCGATGTGCTACTGGTCGATACTTCCAAGTGTCACGTAATCTCACTTGGAAGTATCTCAATGGACCGCCTCGTCATAGGGGTAACAATGCAATAGACGACACATCAATCGGACGCCCGGTCTGTGAGTTATTAGCATTTCCGTTCCAGGGGCCCGGTTGGATTTCGGTTACAATCCAATCCAGCCATACTCCAACTACATCCAAACCTCGAGTGGAGGGTTCCAAAAGAACTGTCTCGTTAAAATAAATCCAACTTAGTTGACGACATGTCAATTGGACGTCCGGTTCTCAAGTTATAAGTGTTTCCCCTCTGAGGGCCCGGTTGGTTTTGAGTTCAAACCAACCCCACCATACCCAAACTTCGCCAAACCTTGAGTGTAATATACTAAAACGACCGTCTCGATCCAGGGAATCCTACACAACTGGCGGTATATCGATCGGAGGTACGTAACTCATGATATGGTCATTTAACCGAAACCGGTCTGGAAATAGGGGGTCTGGGCCCGGTCCGACCCAGCCCAACACCCCCGAGGTCGGCCCGAACCGGGTCGACCCGACTCAGGTCTGGGTCCGGCCTGGTTGGGTGGGGCCCGGCACGGCCAGCACTGCCAGTCCTGACACTGGAGGCCCCGCCCGGTGCTGGAAGCCCGGCCCGGTGATGGCGGCCTGGCACGGCACCGGCAGCACGGCTCGGCACTGGCAGCCTGGACCGACACTGGCAGCCCGACACTATGCTGGCGGCCCGGCCCGGCGCAAGTGGCCCAGCCCGGCGGAAAAGACAATAACTCTTAGACCAGGTGTCCAATTGATGCACCGTCTATTGCGTTGCGTTTCTTTTGATGAGACAGAACGTTGGGATACATCAAATCTGGACTTCATGATAGTTGATGTATCAAAATTTTTTCTCAAGGAGCGGACCCTCCTAGAATTGAACATGCTATGTGTGGGAACCCTAGAGTTGGTTGCGACTGCATCGACTACTGGACTGGAATCCACCGTGGGTTCGACAGTTACGAATACCATACTGGGATCCTCTGTGGGTTCGACGGTGATGACTACTATTCTTGTATCCTGTGTGGGTCCGGTAGTATTGACCTCTGTACTGGTATCCTGTGTGGGTCTCGCAGAGTAGCTGGTCTTGTATCCTGTGTGGGTCCAACGGCTTATCTAGACTTGAATCCTGTGTGGGTCCGAAAAATTAGATGAATTAGTGGCTACATATGATCATCTCTATCGTTATACGAAAGATGTGTACCTGTGTGAGCTTGTCCAGATTTCAATCAATATCCTCGATGTGATTGACTTGTCTTCCTGTGTGGTCTGGGTTGTGTATTCATGTGTGGACTGAGTTGTACTTACCTTTGTGGACTGGGTTGTGATTGGGCTTGAGAGTTGGAGTTGATTGTAAATGATGACTTAGGTATATGTATGTGCATATACCTATGTAGAGTCGGTTGATACTTCGGGATTGTATCTTTCCTTTTTGTTTTATCCTTCGTGGATTCTGAGAGACCTTCGGGGGTCTCGGGGTCTCTACTGAGTATCGTATACTCACCCTTGCATGGGCTATGCTCGCACTACATTGTGTTGGATGTAGACGACGGACAACATCGATCGAGGTAGAGGCTTGTGGAGCTGGACGGTACCTGGTGGTGGACCACTGGGCGGGATGTACATGGAGTGGACAACCAGACCCGAGGAGCTGAAGAGGCTATCTGTACCCACCCTTCAGGTGGGATTTCCGGAGTATGACTCAGTGTTTCTAAATTACTTACTGCTATTTTACTTTTTGTTCAGTTGTATTGTACATTCAGTTGGGTTTGTATACTGGCTCATTTACTTTTCAGCACTTACTTTTGTACTCGGTTTTACATAGTGATTACTTCGTTTGTGTACTCTGTTGTGTTTGTTTTCTTTAAAAAGGCAATACCTTCCCTTTCATTTGGGATTTACGCCTTCGGTGCTAGTCACCATAGTCTGTCCTATGGAAGGCGGGCTTGGGGTAGTTACGACACAGGCCCCTGGGGACGGGTCATGAAAAAATGGATGCACCATCCTTTCATTCTCAGCGAAAAGTGAGGAGAAGCCGCTTCCTCCTCGGGTGAACTCCAACGTCGCATGTGAATCTTTTCCTAATGACTTCGTCTTCCACGACGCCTGACGTGCGGCGTTAATTTTTTTGAGGTAGGTGTTGTTTTTTTATAATTCTAATTATGTGAATTATACCCTCTAAGTTGGGTGTTATTATTTGTTGAACAATGGTTTGAGCCTCTAACACGGAGTCCATGGGCTAACGAACAAGCATGGACCCTCCCCTAGTTTTTCATTGAGCAAAAATTGACAGGTGATGAAAAACAGGGCCGTAATGGTGATTTGAATCCATCGAAGTGAAGTTTGGGTCCCACGGTGACCTTATGCGCAGACAGCGGGCGAAACAGACCACCAGAGCCCGTCCGGTGGTCCGTAGAAGGCAGTCATGGCGCGCCATCGGAGCAGACCGCCACGGCTGAGCCGCAGCGGCGGAAGTTGAACCGAAATGGCATTGTTGTTCCGGATTGGAGAGGCGCAGTATTAAGCCACGCCGGTTTCAATCAACGAGGGGGGGGGGGGGGGGCAGCGCCCCCCCACTCCGCACAACGCTCGGCCGCGCTGGCCGAGCCGCAACCGGCCGCCGGGCCGGGCTGCCAGTGTCGGGAAAGGCCGCACCATCTGGGTCGGGCTGCGCCCAACTGGGCCGGACCCGGACCCGAGTCGGGTCGACCCGGTTCGGGCTGACCCAGGGGGTGTTGGGTTGGGTCGGACCGGGCCCAGACCCCCTCTTTCCAGACTATTTCGGTTTAAACGACCATATCTTCAGCTACAGACCTCCGATCAATGTAATGTAAGTTGTTTAGGATTCCTTGGATTGAGACGGTTGTTTTAGTATATTACACTCAAGGTTTTTTCGAATTATGGGTACGGAGGGTTGGTTCGAACTCGAAACCAAACGGGCCCTCGGAGCGGAAACACTTATAACTTGAGAACCGGATGTCCGATTGACGTGTTGTAGACTTAGTTGGATTTCTTTTAATGAGAAGGTTATTTTTGAACACTCCACTTGAGGTTTGGATGCATTTGGAGTATGTCCGGATTGGATTTTACCCAAAATCCAACTGGGCCCCTAGAACGGAAATGTTATTAACTCACAGATCATGCGTCCGATTGAAGCGTCGTCTATTGCGTTGTGACCCCTATGATGAAACCATTCTTTGAAATACTTCCACAAGATATTACTGGACACTTGGAAGTATCGACTAGCAGCTCGTGGAGTAGATCATCCCAGAGATGATCATATGGATTACGGTGACCTTGTAGCTGGCTGAGACCCGATGACTACTTTTCCGATTCGATTCAGAGTGACTTGTATAGCCCAGTGGGGAGAACTACTTTGTCATGTGGAAGACCCATAGTAGAGGAGCACTACTTTGTGAGGTGGCAAACCCGCGATATTCGACAGGTGGAGTACCTCTGTAGGCTATAATGGGGAGCACTACTTTGTGAGGTGGCAGACCCATGGCGGAGGAGCACTACTTTGTGAGGTGGTATACCCGTGGTACTCGATAGGAGGAGTACCACAGCAGTCTAAGGTTAGTGAGTGGCACCTCAGAGTCATGGTAGAGCTACTATTCTTGATAGAGGAGGAGTTCTCCTACAGCCGTGTTTTCATCATTGTGAATAAAAATCCTGGTTTGAGCTGAGTCTATGACCTTTTTGTTTTCCTCATGATTGAGATGGGTTACATGATAACATAGGTATATGTATGGGAATATACCTAAGTAAAGGATATCTGTTAAGATCTTTCTTTGTGGTTTATCCTTTGTGGATTTAGGGAGACCTTTAAAGTCTCAGGGTCCCTACTGAGTATCGTTATACTCACCCCTGCACGGGCTATGCCCGCACCTCGTTGTGTTGGATGCAGATGACAGACAGCGCTGGAGGAGGCCGAGTGTATGAGGATTGGACAGTACTTGGAGGTGGACCTCACGACGAGTCATCACCAGGAGGAGGATTGACGGACGAGGGCGCTGAGGAGGCTATTTGTACCTACCCTTCAGGTAGGATCCGTGGTGGACGATTGAGGAGCTGCGCTATCTGTACCTACCATTTAGGTAGGATTCGCGGTGGATGATCCAGGAGCTGCTTGTCGCCTTCCAGATGTTTCGTCTTTTACCTTGTACTTTAAAGTTGGGTTTGTATTTCTAGCCCCTTACTTTCAACACTACTTTTGTTTTCATTTTTACTTAGTGTTTTCTTCCAGATGTACTCTGGTTGTTTATGTTTATGTTTCACAAAGGAAATTCCTTATTTTTTTATCCGGATTTACACCTTTGGTGCTAGTCGCTAGCCCCTGGCCTATGGAAGGAGGTCTTGGGGTAGTCATGGCACGGGCCCCAAGGATGGGTCGTGACAGCAATAAGCCAGCTAGGCACGTCCGTTTCCCCTAGTAATCCCATAAAAGAGGGATACCATAGCCGAGACCACCGCGGTGAGCCAAATAGAAGACCCAGGAAACTAGAATTTCTACCAGTGGCACCATCCCCACAACCTCACAGAGGCCCTCCACCTCAGGCGCAACCTCCTACTTAGCAGCTTCCTCAGAATCTGCACGTGCCCTCGAGGAATGTGTCACCACTGCCTAGATGTGAAAATTTGGGTCTACCTCCTCGACAGGCCCCTACGGCCCCTCTTCAGGGTCAGGCTCCAAGGGCCCCATTCCTGAATAAAAGAAACCGAACCTACTCATTCAATGAGAATCAGGTTCCTGTCTATTTCAAAAGTGCTTTGGAACAAGGTATTGTGCACTTTTCTGAGTGCATAAGGCCAAAAGAGGCGAATCTCACTGATCACCCCAACTACTACCCCTATCATTGGATTCTAGGGAACACCCATAAGTAGTGCTATGTGTTTAAAAATTGTCTCCAAGACCAGATCAATAACAACATAGTCAAGCTGGGTCCGGCCTCAGCAGAAGAGGCGGGTGTCTTTGTAAGGTCTGACAGGAGTAGTAACAGTGATTGAGAGTGGCAACACGTTTCCAACTCTGAGTCCTAAAAGAATGATGACTGGATGGCTTGGAAAATGGTTGCCCATGCCCATGGAATCATTTGGGCATTCCTGAATCAGTCGTATCCTTTAGAAGCTGCAACCACCACTTCTGCATCATCATCTTAGCCAACCTCTTCCCAAGGGAGAAAGCATCGGTGGGGTAAGAAAAAGAAACACGCCCCGCCAATGTCATAGTCGCCCCACACTCTCAGTGAATTTATGCCCCCGGAGATAGGGATTACTCCTAGAATCCTCCTAGTTATGGATGACTCTTCAAGTGATAGTCATGTGTATGCTTCAGTTAATACCGTGGAGTTGGTAAACCCCTATATGACTCCCGACGACGGGGAGTCTCAGGCGAACCTCCCCAACATTCCCAGCTGGCGCCAATGTCAGAGAAGCTGCGACCGTATGGGTCATCATGGAGCATCAGTTGGAATCTCCAGCTAGGTCATGCATGCCACTATGACGAGACAACAGACCCAGTATAGAACTCATCACGCGCATCCTCTTCATCTGGTGTCGTTAGGCCCGCCTCCACCACCGTTTGTGCTACTAGATCAGACAGAGTTGCCTCGACCATGCCGTGACCAACCTCACCCTACTACGGGCCGATCTCAGTCGTCCATCCCTCATCTAGTAGCTACTCTTCGGGCTTTGACTAGTGAGTAATGGGACATACCCAGCACTAGTGAGTCACCGGTCCAGCAGGCAGGGCCCGCCATGCCTTCTATCATAGAGTGTCCTCCTGTAAGCAGAAGTTCACACCTAGCGCAGAAGTATGATGTTCTCAAGCACCTATCTGGCATCCCAGTGAGGATTTCCATCCTATAATCCCTTCACTTGTCGTCAGATATGCGTGAGGCCCTCCCTAAGGCTTTAAGAAGCCCCCTCCAGTTTGAGATGGAGGTAGCAGCTATAGAATCATTTCATGCTGAAAGAGTCGAGAACGATGAATTTCAGGCCATCATTTTATTCTCTGGAGAGTATTAGGGTTCTCCCATATAGTGTCACATCCACCCACTGTACATCACCATCCAATTTAACGATGTTGAGGTTTTCCACTGTCTTGTTGACACTGGCTCCCAAATCAACCTTATCTCTTTGCAGAAACTGCAGAAGTTGGAGTTATCCGAAGATGACTTGACTACATCTGATCTAAGGATCCAGGGATATGACACGATAGAGAAGTCCCTTGTCAGCAAGATCCATTTGAAGACCCAGTTCGATGGCATAGTTTCCAAAACCAAGTTTATGGTTGTCTCCCAGGACACCGCATACAATGCATTGATGGACAGAGCATGGCTCCACTTGCACGCGGCGGTCCCCTCATCATATCAATAATTCCTCAAGTAATACCTCAATGGTCAAGTAGGTTTCCTCCAAGGTGATGCATATCCCTTTGCTTCTTCTAAATCCTGCTATCTAGATGTTGACTATTACAAGAGCAAGGATAAGAAGATTCTAGCAAGTCAGGTTGAGCCCACCACGGTCACAACTAACCCCTGGGCAGGTCTTGATGATGCCTACGTCTTGCCAATCCATCGATTGGAGGCCACAATCGCCAATATGGGGAAATGTTTTGTTTTCATTGGTACAAGAGTAAAACATATTCCCAAGTCCAAGAGACAGCAGAAAATTACCTCATACTCCTATGCAAACCACAATCAGGTGATCCCTGAATCTCCTACCCCCATAAGGTATCGGTATGCCCGCCCCCTGGAAATGGTAGTACGTCATACGTGTCTGTTCGGCTGGGCTGGGATTGAACGGCTCAAGATGACACTCCACTATTGCTTCAATATCATCAAGCGTGCCCCCTTAGGCTGAGACCAGATGGGATCGGGTCGAATGCCTTCATTGCTATGGTCTCAACAACACGTGAATCCCTTGATACACTATCCAACACTACCCAAGCTGGAAGCAGCCTCCCATCGGGATCCGTTGAACCAGAGGAAGCTCCTCCTGCTGGGGATACCTCCACAATTGATGAAGAGGATTTATAGGATGATCCCCCTGCCTTTGAAGATGGCATATCCACCACGGTCAATTAACTGGTACAGGTGAACCTTAGTAGCAAGGAAGATCTGAGACCCACACTGGTCAGTGATGCCATGTCCCTCGAGGAGAAACAAAAGTACATAAAATTCCTGAAGCAGCATCTTGATGTGTTTTTCTAGAGTTATGACCAGATTGCAGGTCTGGATCCTCAGGTACCCATCCACAACCTTGGTCTCCCTGCAAATCATCACAGGTTCAAGCAGCCTCCCTGAAAGATGCACCCTTACCACGGTGCCATGGTCAAGGATGAATTTGACAAGATCATCAAAGCCAAATTCATCATGGAGGTCCAGTACCCCAAGTTACTAGCCAACATTGTGCCTGTCAGGAAGACGAATGATAGATCAGAGTCTGCATCGACTTCCAGGATCTCAACTGACACTGTACGAATGATCATTTTCCCCTTACAATGACAAAATTTCTGATTGATGCTATGGATAGGTTCCAAGATCTCTCTTTAAAAGATGGTTACCCTGTATACAACTAGATTTGAATGGCCCCCTGGATCATAATTCCACCAATTTCAGGGCACCCCAAGGTACTTTCTGTTACATGGTTATGCTTTTCAGCCTAAAAAATGTTGATTCCAGCTACCAATGGGCCATGCACCGCATATTCAATCCAATCCTGATGAAATTGGAAGAATGTTATGTGGATGATTTGGTGGTCAAATATTTCTAGTGCCAGAACCATCTCAAGGACCTTGAAAAAGTGTTCGGTTTCTCTGTTCCCACCACCTGAAGATGAACCCGTTGAAATGTGCCTTCAGGGTCCCCTCTGGGAAAATTATTGGCTTCGTTGTCTAGTATTGAGGCATCGATATTGACCTAGAGAAGATCAAATCCATCAGCCAGATCTCTTCTCCAAGCACTATTTGGGAGCTTTGAGGTTTTCAAGGCCATATAGCCTACATAATCCGATTCATTGCAAATATGGATGGAAAGTGTAATCCCTTTTCTCAACTCATGAATAAAGGCCCTGACTACTAGTGGTACGAAGAGTGCCAGACCACGTTCTAAGAAATAAAGAAGTATCTACTCCAGCCTCCAGTATTGATTCCACCCATATTCAGAAAACCACTGATCTTGTATGTGACTTCCCTGGAACGATCTGTCGGCCCCCTTCTCACCCAGAAGAACAATGAGGGGGTAGAAAAAATCTTCTACTAACCTAGCCACATGCTCCTCGATACGGAGACCAGATACTCCCCCATTGAGAAGATATGCCCTGCTATGGTATTCACAGTACATAAATTGTGACATTATCTACAGCACCATGAGGTACAACTAGTGTGTTGGGTAGATCCACTGAAGTACATCCTGAACCGCCCCATGTTGACTGTCCATCTAGCATGGTGGGTAGTGATCCTCCAGCAGTTCGACATCAAGTTCGTTCCTCATAAGGCTATTAAGGGACAAGAATTGGCAGATTTTCTGGATTCCCATCCAACCCCTGTAGACCAGTCCCTGGACCTAGATTTTTCCAACGAATAAATACTCTCGATAGATCATGGAATCCCGTTATGGAAGATGTACTTTGATGGTGCCTCCTAGAGCCCCACCGACAGAAGATTCAATGATCCTAGACTCAACAGAGTAGGCCTGGGTATCATCTTCATCACCCCGATGAAAGCCATTCTTTCATACTCATTTCTGTTGTCAAAGGGTTGCAACAACAATGAGTCAGATTATCAATCCCTCGTTACTGGCCTCGAGTTGGCCCTCGAGATCGATGTGCCCCATTTTCATGTGAAAGGGGATTCCGAACTGGTCATCAAGAAAATCAACGGTGACTACGTCATCAGAAAACCAGACCTCTCACCTTTGTTGGAGCACACCCTCCAGCTAATGGACAATTCTCCATCTTGGCCGAAGCTTACTCGTGTCTCCCAATCTCAGAATGGTCAAGCTGATGCACTGGCCAGCCTAGCTGAAAAACTTGTAGAACCCGAACAGGATAATCTAATTATACACGTGGCACACCAGAGAGTCATTTTCCCCCATCACAGTAGATGATGACGACGACCTGTGTGTAAGCCATCTTACCACCGGAGCCTCCACTTCAGGACCCCCAGGTTCTCCAGATGCAGTGTTTGAATTGACTCACAACTGGAGAGCCCCCATTGTCGAGTATTTCCAAAAAGGTTGCCTCCCGACTGACTGGGTGAAGTGCAAGAAAATCCGATGTAGCGCACTGCATTTTACCCTCCAGAGTAGTCCTGGTCTTGAGTTGATCCTCTACAAGAGTGGGTTCAATAGTGGTCTCCTCTGTTGAATCCAAGGAGTTGATATTTCCTAGGTCATGAAAAAGGATCATGCTAGTTCCTGTGTGGCTCACCAGACTAGGCAGAAGTTGTCCCATCAGATCAAGAGACTATGGTACTTTTGGCCCTCTATGATCCATGATTGTATCGAGTTATCCAAGAGATGTCACACATTACAAATTCATGCTAACTTCATGCATCAGCAGCTAGAATCTTTCCACTCCACCATGTACTCTTGGTTGTTTTTTGTGTGGGGACTCATACCCACCGGCGACAGCTCGCCAATGCAGGTTCATCTTGACCACCATAGATTTTTTTTCCAAGTGGGCAGAGGTAGTTCCACTCAAGGAGTTCAAGGACCATTCTATCATTGATTTCATGAGCTCCAACATCATCAAGTGGTTTGGTATCCCTCACACCGTCCTCAATGATAATGTCACCAACTTCCATGCAGTTGAGATGAAGATGTTGTACGCCCTGTACAACATCTGTTCGAACCATTCCCACCTCAATCACATGCAAGAAAATGGGTAGATCGAGGTGTTAAAAAAACCCTCTCTAAAATTCTATAGAAAATGTATTTTCAGAAAAAGAATATTTTTCCTAACAAGCTCCCTAATGCCCTCTGGGCCTATTAGACGATGACTCGCAATTCCACCCAGGTAACCCCCTATTTCCTAGTGTACGAAGCTGAGGTCGTCCTGCCCATCAAGATCCAGCTACCTTCATTACACACAACGTTCTATGACCTGCATGCGCCATATAAGGTAGCCGAAATTCATCTGGATGAATTGGAAGTTCTTGAAGGGAATAGGCTTCCTACCCGGCACAATCTGGAAAGGCATCAGAATAAGATAGTTAGGGCCTTCAACATGAAATTTTGCCTCTGCTCTTTCCTATAAGGTGACTTGGTATTGGCCCTCAGGGCACCAATGATCCCTGGCAGGAAACCACCCAAGTTGGAGCCCAAATGGGAAGGACCTTACATAATTCATAGGATTTACCCCAATAGAGCATACTCTTTGGTGACCATAGATGGTGAGCGTATAACTCCTCCCACCAATGCCAAGTTCTTCAAGCAATACTTTTCTTGAGCCAGCGGGTCCAACATGACCCTAAACTATCTGTTTTGTCATGACCTAAACTGTTTGGTCATGCACGACCTTAAACTAGATAGTCCCACATGACATTATACTGTATGCTAGTCCCGCATGACCCTAAACTCCATGCTGGTCCTGCATGACCCTAAACTGCACGCCGGTCCAGAATGACCTTAAACTGTTCATTCCTACACGAATTTAAACTTCACATCATCTTGCATGATGTTAAACTAAATTTTGAGAACTATTTATGGCTTGATTTCCATATTCATGGGATACGTAGGAACGCATAGACACCTCGTCTTGAGCCCAAACCCCAAAATCTTCTCTTTGATTATCCCCCTTGGGTATTGTTCTCTTGGAGGATTCTTGTATGATTTGGTGTAGGCTTCCTTATCCACAATCATACTAGGATTATAATGGTCACACCATGTTCCCAATATCGTTATTCTATCCTCCCAAGTCCTCACTGCATGATGTTAAACTGCATGGCCTTCCAGAACTACGTATGGCTTGATTCCCAACCTTATGGGATACGTAGGAATGCCCAGACATTTTGTCTGTTGGTCCAGCCCAAACTCCAGATCTTCCCCTATGGGCATGATATATGGTAGGGGTGTAGACTTTTTCACCATTTCACATCAATATAACATCGATCTGGCCATATGTCCCACTCCCGGGAGACGTTCGCCTCTTTCATAGATGGGTACAACTATGCTTCACCTACATATTTGACTGGGACTCCATCATCATTCCCATCTAGAATGGCCCCCAAATGGTATGGATTCTAGGCCTAAGGGCTCTCTTACCACTTTGGGACAATGCACTCGAGGATGTTGAGAAATAATATGATACATGTTCTGCGTTGCAAATATGGTCAGTGGTCGATACTCATTTATTGTTCCCATTTCAGGTCAATATGGGGATGTTGAGTTTCGAACATGGTCTATAGCTATCATGCATCGTTATAACCACCACAAGATGTCCCAAACATTGAGTGTAGTGGTTCACTATTCCCTATTGTATCTCCAAGAAATGAACTCCCTTCGAAAAAAGACAGGTTTTAGTCCCCCACATAGTGGGGAGAGCCGAGACCGGCTCCTTGTTTCCCACACCGAGCACTGCTCATGTGGGTGTAGGAGCTGTAGTGAGGCGGTAACCATACAAGGGGATGTATGGGCTTCCCATACGTGGCCCAGCCTCAGGCACCTTGGCCTTTTCAGTCCCCTGGCCCAAATTCCTATTAGGGTCGTACGGTGTGGTATGGGATTATGTATTCATTCACGTCGGGTTATTCGCCATGTCGTACACCACCCTGGTTTGGGGTATATTACTCCTCTATTCATCCTCACAGCAACATGAAAAACATCAGATTGGTCGGGCCTTCCCGTCTGAGGCCTAGCCACAGGCCCCATGGACTTTTTGGGGCCCTAGCCCAAGGGCCTATTTAGAGTGTATGGTGGGGTATGGGATTATATCCTCATTAACATCGGGTTACTCGCCACGTTGTACACCTTCTAAATGTGGGGTATCTTAACCACTTTCATACTTACTACAAGACGTTAAATATAAAACTGGTTGGGCCTTTCCGACTAAGGCCCAGCCTCAGGCCCCTCGGCCTTATTGGTCCCTAGCCTACGTTCTTACCCGGGGTGTACGGTGTGGTATGGGATTATGTCCTCATTCATGTCGGGTTATTCACCGTGTCTTACTCCTCCCTTATTTAGGGTATTGTACTCCTCTCTTCGTCCTCACTGCATGACATTAAACTGCAGACTAATCGGGCCTTCCCGTCCGAGGCCGAGCGTCAGGCCCCATGGAACTTTCAGGACCCGGCCCAAGTTCCTATTTAGAGTGTATGTTATGGTATATGAGTATGTACTCATTCATGTCAGGTTACACATCGCACCGTACACCTCCAAAATGTTGGGTATCTTACCCACATTCTTCCTCATTGCTAGATGGTAAACTGCAAACTAGTCGGGCCTTTCCGACTGAGGTCCACCCTCAGACCCCTCGGCCTTCTCGTGCACTAGCCCAAGTTCTTTCCCGGAGTGTACGGTGTGGTGTGGGATTATGTCCCCATTCACGTTGGGTTATTCGCCATGTCATACACCTTACTTGTTTGGGGTATCTTACTCCTCTCTTCATCCTCACTGCAAGACATTAAACTACAGACTGGTCGGGCCTTCCCATCCGAGGCCCAACCTCAGGTCTCATGGCCTTTTCTTTCCCCCAAACCAAGTTCCTATTAAGGGTTGTATGATGTGGTATGGGATTATGTCCTCATTAACGTCTTGTTACTTGCCATACCGTACCCACCCCCTCGTTAGGGTATCTTACCCCCATTTTCCATCAAGAACGTCGTGTGGCTTGATTCCCATCCTCATGGGATACGTACGACCACCCGGATGTCTAGACATTAGGTCCAGCCCCATATCTCAGAAATCTCCCCTCCACCTTGGCCCCTTGGCTTACCATTTCCTAGGTAGGGGAGTATATGGTGTGGTATGGGATTATGTCCTCATTCACATCGGGTTTGTAATGACCATGACACATACCACTCCCTCATGGGGGTTCTCTATCCTTGTATTCCATACTCATCCCTTCAAATTAGTTACTCTCAAGTTGATAACCCTCTTCGGTGATTCAACAATGTGCCTACGGGTACTCTGTTTTAGTACCTGGAATGTCAGGCTCTACTTGGACATTCTTTCACCCGTTTCTCAGGCTTCATGTTTCCATTCATCAGGAATTCCATCACCTTTAACCCCCGAAGGGACCCCCAAGTTGCATGGATGTTAATCCTAAGTGTTCACCTACCATTACGGGCCAATGTACTCAAGGGTCGCGAACAAAAAATCGATACAAATTCCGCATTTCGAATATGGTCAGCGATGGACGCTCATTTGATTGTCCCCATTTCAGGCTAACATGATGTGGATGATGTGTTTCAAACACTGTCAACAATCATCCTCCAACATCACTCCATCCCCATTAAGCCCAAAATGTCAGTTTTATGATTCACATCCTTCTCCACCTCATCATTTCCAAGTAGACCTCTGAAACTCTTGGTACTATTCCTCAGTACACATTCGCATGTTAGGAGGAAAAATTCACGTTAAGGGAATCATTCGAGGAAACACACTGATTTCCCTTTGGTCTGAATTCAAGGTATTTCAATAAACACCTTCCACCCATATTTCCCACGCTGAGTTTGACTCACATGGTCTTAGGGATCAGGTTCAGGTCTGCGATTACTTGGAAGGTTTTCACTCCTCTCTAGTCTGAGCTCTAAGACGGAAAACTATGATCTCATATAGTACTATGTACATATTGATTCCCCTTCTCATGGGATATGTAGGAACACCCAGATATCTTGTCTCTGGCCCCAGCTCAATGGAGAACTAGATTCTCCTGCCCCTTTTCTTATAGTCTTTCCTGGCTCCTCTGCGCGAGGCTCCCCTCATGGAATCGCACGTGGTATGATGTGGGATTATGTTCTCATCTATTCTGGGTATGTTACCACACCATGAACATTCCCATACTGAACCTCAACCCTCTTATATGTTTCTAGGCCAAATGGCGTTAAATAATGCCACCCATTCCAATCACATGACCCTAAACGATGATATTATCGTCTTGGCCGCACGATGAAAAACAACACCGCGTTGTGATGTCTTCACTCAAGGAGAAACCATGTTTGGTATCAGTCACACCCAATACCATTTGGAAATTCCTTCACCCGGCTTGATTCTTGTGGTGATGTCGGGACTTTCTATCCAAGGCCTATCGCTTCACAAAAAAACATTCACTTTAAAGGACAAACAAGATTTATCAAATACCGCTTCTTTTGGTGTGAGGGCCATGCCTGCACACCCCTTTCATCCCAAGAATTGGTACCTTACCATTCCACCTCTTGAACTATGTATAGCTTGATCCCCATCCTCATGGGGTACGTAGGAATGCCTGTGGACTTTTCCTCGAGCCTAGATTAACTCTTGTTTTCGGTCCCTCAACCTAAAACCTCTTGAAAGAACACATGGTGGTTGGATCACCAGGTTCCCATTCATGTTGGGTTTTGTATTTACAACACCATGTCTCCCCCACATTTCTTATCATCTATGGTTCGAGTTCTATGACCTTCAACTAAGATATTTCTATGGGAAGGGACTCGACTACCTTAATCTAATACGTATCGTTGTCGTATTCAGATGCATTTTGACAAAGAGACCGAAGTGTGGAATTTTAATGGGGACATTCCCTTCGTTCCATGTCCAAGATTCGTGAACTCGCTATTTGGATCCTCATTCTCTATCACATCTGAAGGGACCCCCTTCACATCCTCATCTTATGCCACCTCAGCTCACCTACCGTTTCGGGCCAACGTCCCTAAATATCTTAGACGACATTTGCAGCAGGTCACGTGTTTCGAACATTGTCAGCGATCGACCCTCATTTGTGTTTCCCCATTCCAGGCTAATTCCATATGGATACTTTGTTTTGAACATGGTCAAAAGTTATCCCTCATTGTCATTCCACCATCATTGTGATCCAAATTTCGAGCATCATGATTCACACATTTCCACTTCCTCATGTTCAAGTGGAATTCCGACATACTCGGATTTACTTTTTTTCACATCAAGGTGCGCTACATGGACAGGTTAGCATCATTGGGCTGACATTCACCAAGCTTCCCTTCACCATAACATGTTCCTTCCTATGTCAGGAAAGACCCACAACTACATCTTGTTTCCCACATCGAGCACGACTCACATGGGCTTAGTAGTTTTGGTAGGATGTGCACCTGCACAACCAAGCTTTTCATCATCCCACATGAAGTTAAACTGTGCTTCTAGAACTAAATATGGATTGATTCCCATACTCATGGGATACGTAGAGACACCCAGGTGTTTTTCCTAGGGTCCATCCCCAGGGAACACAAATCCTGTTCCTCCCCATTTCTGGCCCCCTGGGTTGACCCCTCGTGGGGAACTATGTAGCTGCAGCTTTGCCTTGAACAAGTTCGGGATACCCCACGATGACATTGGGGTGAAATAGTTCCTTCTCCAGAGAGGCCCTGCCTAAATGTAGGAATGATCCATGATCAAACTGACGCACCAACCTAATGTGTTTCCACCATGGTGGTGTGATGTCATGAGTGCTGGACTCCATTCAAACAACTCGTCATTCCGCACTACACGCTTTGAATTCCCCTCAATCGGACCCTCGTCCCATTTCACGTTTGGAGGAACCCCCTAAATGTATGGATTCTAAATCTATGGCTTTCCTACTATCCTACGTTAACATTTTTTAAGGCTAATAGATGACATTTCAAGTTAGGCACTATGTTTCGAACATGGTCATTGGTTGGCCCTCATTTGTTATTATCATATCAGGCTAACATAATAAGGATTCTATGATTCGAACATGGTCAGCAGTTGTCCATTATTGTCTCACCTCTCCCTATAGTGTTCCAAATATTAGGGATTGTAATTTACATTTTTTAATCCCCTATGTTGGGACTGATTCCAATGCCCCTGCCGTTGCCCCGCTCGTACACAAGAGCACATCATGAAAATTATAATATGGTTGTGCTGAGATCTTCCCTCTCCAGCCAGGCCTTTCCCCCTTCCTTTCTAGGAATTCGGATTGGCTGTCTAAGCCCATGGATACCTGAGACATGGTTTGCACTACCATGTTGAAATGGAGTGATATGGTGGTCGTCCATTATTTCTGACCTCGGGCCCGACCCACATGGCCTTAGGGATTGATCACAGGACACTCCACGAAGACCATGGATATGCGATAAACCAACACGAATAGTTGAACACATGCATGCAGTTAACATTAATTAATCGAAGAAAAAATGTACATTGAAGTGTTATGATAATTACAGTACCCAAGGGTCTATTCCCCCCATGGAGACATTGACTTCGAAAAAGGAATGTTGCAGCTCCGCCACCCTCTGGCTTGTGGTGTCTAGGATTTGTTGCCTCCTGTTTACCTCCTGCTCCTCCTTGGAAGCGATGGCG
This sequence comes from Viscum album, assembly GCA_963277665.1. NCBI lineage: Eukaryota > Viridiplantae > Streptophyta > Magnoliopsida > Santalales > Viscaceae > Viscum > Viscum album. The sequence continues at coordinate 1,518,255,043 of OY728163.1, forward strand.
TGTAGTTTTCCAGCTACGACCTGAGCCCACACCACACTGGTCTGGATAATGTCCATCTCATCATAGGATCTCTTAATGCCCTCTTTGACCTCCGATAGCTGGGATTTCAGTCACGAGACAAGCTCTTATTATGCATAAAGAGAAGCAGAATGCTGATCCGCTCGGTCCTGCAACCGTTCAACCTCGTTTTCGGTCTCTTGGAGCATCTTGATGTTCACTGCCTTCCTCCACTACCAGCCCACACTGAGTCCATGGTCATACTCCCAAATCTTTTCCGCCATAAGATCTCAGATGAGCATGTGAGGGCACTGGGTATCCACTCCCCCAGCGCACAGTTCGTGTAGCCGCAAGCGATTTCTATCCATATCATCCAACCATAATGCTTGGGGGTGTTATTGATGAAGCATGTGATCAGCTTCCACGATCGGCGACAGACTATTTTTTCATCCTCTTTGTCGAAGGTTGTCTCGTCTTAGTCGGTGTGATTGGCAGGCTCGTATGCAGGGAATTCCCCAAGGAACTCCTCAGTTGGGTCCACTTCTGGAATTGGATTAGGTTTGGCAGGGCCAAAACTATCTAGTTGATCCTCATCATCAGATCCCGCCTCAATAACCTCCGGTGCAATCCCACTGGCATCCCCGCCAGTGATCGGGAGCGCTGCAGTTTGGTCAGGTTGGATGTCCACCTGCATGAACATTGGCATGTCTCTGGGAAGGGCGCTACCAGAAGTCCTGACCAACTTCCCTTCAGCGACCCAATTCAATTTAAGGGTTGTACATGCCAAAAAAGGGGATATGAATGTCAGTTAACATGGTCAAGGGGTGGTAGTCATAAATTCGGTTGAGGAGACATACAAAGATCAAATTTCGGGTCTCGTTCTTGAGTTGACGACATTGGGACCCTAAAACGTGGCCCCCCAAATATTGTTTGGAGGTATGGACACTCTGGGGGAGCTGCCTCAAGTGTCCTAGCCCCACTAGACATGGAAGTTGATGCATCCACGTGTGTGGATCCCGAAGGTCCCGCGTCGGCACCCATTGAGGGGTGGGAATGATTTCTATGCACTCGGTCCTCCTACACAGTGTAGACACTGATAAGGAATCCAGAGTAACCTAAGAGTAGACCTTGAGGAAGGAACTTGGAATTTTACCTTGAGGGCCTCTGAAAAATCATTGATATCTGAGGATTGATCTCCGAATTCACCCTCCTCCAACGGACTCCATCTATCGGCCTCGTCTCCCCAAGAGGACTCGTCCGATTCTTCCAGAAGAGGGAAGTGCTCTCTCAGGTCAGTAGCTGACAATTGTGGAGGGAATGTACGATTCAACACCACCCTGACCTGGTCTTTAATCAGGTGCAAGGTACCTCAGGAGTGGATAAAGTCTTTTAGTTTGGCCATGTACTGCTTTGCCTCTACCTGGGATACTTCAAAACAGTCTCTAATAGGGCCAATCCCCAGCAAGTCCATCCTAAGGTGGTTAAGGTGCTTCCATAACTTAGATGGGCCAGGGAATTTCCGGTTGACTTCCCAGACGTCCCAAGCCTCCAGGATGACAGCTTCCTCTAGCATGTCAATATGGTGCACCCGTTTCCTCGGTGCCTGAGTAGAAATCCTGCAAAATCCTCTTGGTGGCTGCCCTCCGGATGACTATGTTCTCCTGGGACCACCAGGTCCGCTGTCATTACTGGATTCGCTACCACTGCTTCCCCCTCAGTTGGCGCGGGCCTCACCGCTACAGAAGCCCCTCCACTACGGTATTCCCTTGTCGCCTTCCAACCATGGCCCCATAGTCAGGGAAGCTCACCATCACTGACTAGAATGGTTGGCCACTTTAGCGTCTCCCCCAGGTAGGGTGCCTCCCAGCTTTGGGCATACTCCTTTATCAGCCCATGGATGGAGGTTGGTAGAGGTAGTTCATTCCTTATCTTCTCATCTTCTTGTGTGAACATGAGACACATCTGCCTCATCACACACAAGTGCCCCTCATGGAACACCTCCAAGTAGACCCCCAGGGTCAGTGGTTGTAGGCATCAGAATTGCCTTGCAAACCGATGTGGGGTGTATGGCTCGCAAAGAATCTCATGGTCCACCCTGGTCACCATGAAACCACCTAAAAGGGCCAGGAGGTAGGCTCGGTGCTCTTCTGCTCCCCGACCATCATCCGTGAAGGCCCCTGTCGGCAACTAAAATTGATGGAAGTTTAACTCATCTACCTTCTAGACTCGATTTCATACTGATGGTACAGTCATCTTGGATAGAAAACTCCCCACAACATTGAGAATCGAGGGGTGAATGTTTGACTCTAGAGGCGATATGGGGTTCAGATAATCATAGATCCCAATGATGTGTGCCGTTATCCACCCGTACAAGAGGTGGAACAACCCACAAATCCTCTGTGTCCTTTTCTCCTCACTGATGTACCGAAACATCTTATAAAACTAGGAATGCATCAGAATCCCTAGGTTGACCCACCCTAATGTCAGCAATGTGGATTCCATGATAAAAGTGCTTGGTCACACTCCTATGTTGGTATCCCTCACCGGCAGGATCCAACAACATATAAGGGCTGTGATGAATGCCTCCATCCTGACTTTTGGTTGTTGCTCAGTGTTGACACTGAATCCCCACATCTTCTACTAGATACCCTCCAAAAGCCACCTGTACGAGTTTTCCTTACTCCTGTCCCCCTTTGGGATAGTTATAGGTCTCACAGGTAACTATCGGTTTATTTATAAGTTTAGAAATATTTTGAACTAATGCCTGAAGTGGACATCCCTCAACGCCTCCTTATCCTCTCTTAGAACAAGCTCTATCAATTCCATCTCCAGACATGGCATATACTTAGGATCCTCCCACACACCCATAGTAAGGAGGAATTCATCATACATCTCCCCCAGTACCGGGACCCCCAAGATCTGATGCACGTCCCATAAGCTGATGCCAACCTCCTCATGATGTAGGTGGAAGTTATTGGTCCCCGGTGACCACCAGCTCAAAAACTACGGCATTAGCTGCTTCAGCTCGTAGATGTGAAAGTGGGATGCCCAAGCAGCCTCATACAGCCCCACTCTTCCCACCTCTGCTCCAAACTCCTCACATGAGGCACCTACCTTGTAGGCCCAGGCCCAGTCATCTGTGATGTTCCCTCCCTGGCACGGGTCCCATTCCTCAGACCACCCCTTCTCCGGGTTCCCCAGTGCTTTAGTGAGGATAGTTTGGTATAGAGGAGGGAATGTATCTAGATTCAATGTCTTCCAGTCAACATTGTTCAGATGGTTTTATAAGTCGTCGGCAATGACGGGTGTGAAATCCTCCCAGGCATGGCCATCAGCCGCCATGAACCATCGACGCTGGCATGACGTGCCCTTAAACCAATAAGTTGGTTCGTCCCAGCTTTCTTCGAGATGAAGACATCATCCCTCATCCCGATTACATATAAAGGAAACCTCTTACACAACATGTAGTTATTCTGGCTCTCTGATAGTAGCTCCACCAATGAACTATGGTCCGAGTGGCTACAGACTAACTCTCCTAGTCCCAGACTGTTCGCCACCTCATCCCTATGGGCAGCATCCACAAGGACCCTCGGGGAATTTTCTTGGTGGTCCATTATGTTCTGGAACATGGATGATTTTTGGGTTGGTTCATGAAGCTCGTTCGTGGAGCGCGTTCATGAAGACTATTCGTAAAGACTATCTGCGTAGCTCTACCTAGGGGTTCAAGCGCCAGATCACAGAGCACAAACGCAGAGTTGAGGACTTGTTGTGCGCTGCAAAGACTCGATTCGCAGAGAACACTCATAGAGTACGAATAGATTTGTGGATTGAGATCACAAAAAAGACAAATTTATGGAGAAGAGAAAGGAAAAAAGAGAGGGAATCTCCCCTATTTATAGGTGACAGCATTCGGAGCTTCGCGGCACATCCAGTTCACACCGAGCATTACGGCATGCCTGGCCTGTGCATCCCTTGTCTGTATCGTGAGCCCTCTCTATGAGCCAGCATCATGAACGGCTGAGGATTTTGGGGATTACCCTCAGAAATCTACCCTTGATCTCTTTTCGGCTCCAAGTATGAGGAGGGAATTTTTTTGTGACAAAATTCTGGTCAAAGAAGAATCCAAAAATAAGGCATTGTTGACTACCTCGCAAAGCCATTTTGCGGAGTCCCCCCAGCATCGCGGCCACTGCGAAGCAAGGAGGCGGGATGCTCTGTGAATGCATTTGACATTCGCGAGCCTACTGTGAAGCAAGGTTGAGGGACGCTCCATGAATGCATTTGAAGTTCTTGAGCCTCCTGCGAAGCAAGAAGGCAGGATGCTCCGTGAAGGCATTTGACGTTCGTCAGCCTTCCAAAATGCAAGGAGGAGGAATGCTTCACGAATGCATTTGACATTCGTGAGCCCACCGCGAAGAAACCAAGTCCCTCTTCGCACCACTTAAGCTCTGTTTCATAGTGCCTCTTTCCTATAAATACTGGGCTCCCCCTAATCCCAAAGGACGGACAATCTGACATTTCTACTTCCCAGCCCCCGAATCGCAAAGCACCCTTCTGCTCTACGAACCATGAGTTTTGCGAGGGAATTCTGCTCTGCGAAGTTCCTCCCCTTTGTCTCGTTTTAAACCCCTCTTCCGAGATGGATGAATTTAGTGAAGGATAAGGTCCTTCACTAAGGAAGTGGAACCCCAAGGGGACCTGGGTCACCACAGAGCGTTTATGCAGCACGAAACACCCTTCATGTAAAAATGATCTCCTTGATAAGGTAGGGTCACTGTACTTCGTGAAGCACATTGCTTCACGACACCTTTCTTTACGAGGCACCTTTTCTCCATGAGGTAGTGCTCCACAAATGCATTTCCACTTCGTGAAGCACCCTTCATATTCACCTCTTCCCTATGCTTAGGCTGAGGCACCCCACTTTGCGAAGCACACGCCTTTGCAAGTGCCCTCCGCCACGCAGAGCAACAAAGCTTCACAAGGCCCCTGCTTATAAACCCTTCTACATGGAAATTTCTTTTACCGGGCGACCATCCAGGTCTCCAAGATGTGATTTCAAAGTCCCTTTGATGATACTACCTGTTGCGTTGCTTCTACTCATGCTTCATTCCATAGGAATGGTAATGGATATTGCTTCTTCGCATAGCCACGCTAACGTGGACCCCCCGATGGTTCCCTCTGTGACACCCCTCACTATGGCTTTGCCTTTACCATCTCTACACCAAGGAGAAGTGGGTATCAGTTATGTAAGTCCTAGGGGAGTGGAGAAAACCCACATCATCTAAGCTGCAGGACATTAAACTTCCAAGAACCTTCTTCCTCCACACATGACGATAAACTGTGACCTTGCCCCATGCCTCGCACGCGGGGTACCCCCACCTTAGACATTCTCCACGCCCACTAGTCCCTACAGGGGATGATATCCTCTTTATCAAAGTGGCATATGTCTAGGGGAAAAGGGAAACCATCTCGTTGTAATCCCCAAGCTTTCTTTTAGGAGGCAACATCCCTCCTCCCCCTTTCTTCTTCAGTCCCCAAGGACAACAAAGGGAGTGATGGGAAATGATTCTTATCCTTTCTTTGGACCCAAATCCCTCTCCTGCTACGCTTTTTCGCCATTGGGCCTCTCTCCTGGAGTCAGTCCCAACCTCTTTGGTCCACTGACCATGCATAAGCCCCACTCCACTTCCCACGGACGAACCTTTCGTGACGTGATTGTTAGGTATTTGTTGTCTCTTGTTTCTCACACCGAGCACGACTCTCGTGGACTTAGAGCAAGCACTGATCATGATATCCACCCTGAGCAGCCTAGATTGTAATCCTCATGCCCCCACCCAAACTATGAGGACATTAATCCATGTCCAGAAAAGGTATGTAGGAAGCCTCTCTAAGGTTCAAGCCCAACACCCAGTTGATTCGACACCCCTTCACGTCGGTAAAAAAGATCCTTTACCACTAGAACTATGAGGTATTTGATCTTTTCCAAGGTAGGGTATGTAGGAAACCTCCAAGAGGTTCAATCCCACCATCCATCGGATCCTAGGTCCCCCTTCACGTCGGTTACCACCACCTGAACTACGTGGAATTTGATCCTTGTCAAGGCAAGGTATGTAGGAAGCCTCCCTGATGTTCAAGCCCAACACGTGGTTGTTCTGACCATCTTCATGTCGGTTCACAAACACCCTGGGAAGCCTAGAGTGTAAGCCCCATGCAACCACCTGAACTATGAGGACTTTAATCCTTGTCAAGGCAAGGTACATAGGAAGCCCCCCTAAGGTTCAAGCCATGCACCCAGTTGTTCCGACAACCATTCGTGTCAGATCAACATCCCATTTACTACCGGAAATATGAGGTATTTGATCCTTGAAAAGGCAGGGAACGTAGGAAGCCTCCAAGAGGTTCAGGCCCACCATCAATCGGACCCCAGTTCCACCTTCACATTGGTTCCCACCACCTGAACTATGTGTACTTTGATCCTTGCCAAGGAAGGGTATGTAGGAAGCCACCACAAAGTTCAAGCCCACCTCCCGGTTGTACTGAAACTCCTTCATATCGGTTCACCAACACCTTGGGCTGCCTCAGAGTGTAATCCCCAAATGCCCCCATAACCTGAATTACGAGGACTTTGATCCATGTCAAGGCAAGGTACGTTGGAAGCCTCCCTGAGGTTCATGCCCAACACCTGGTCGTTCTGACCATCTTCACATCGGTTCACCAACAGCCTGGGCAGCGTAGAGTGTAAGCCCCACACCCAACCACCCGAACTATGAGAACTTTGAACCTTGTAAAGGAAAGGTACGTAGGAAGCCTCAATGAGGTTCAAGCTTAACACCCAGCAGTTCCGACCCCCCCTCATGTCGGATCACCCCCGTCATACATGGTGTTAAACTGTGGACCTCTATTCAGTGGTAAGCCGTTGTCCCTCCATTTAACGGTAATCCTTTGTTACCTTAATCAACGGTAAGCCGTTGTGACCCTATACAGAGGTAAGATGTTGCGACCACATCAGTTGTAAGCCACCGACATCCCCATCCAACGGTAATCCATTGTGAACTCAATTAGTGGTAAGCCATTGAAAACCCTATTCGGCAGTAAGTCGTCATCATATGAACTATGTGGACTTTGATTCCCTACCATGGGGATACGTAGGAAGTCTTTTTGAGGCCTAATTTCAAAACCATTATCATCCTTATGATGGTTCCATCCCATTCACCATCCACATCATTCAACCGATCCATCATCCATCTTGATTCTTACCTGGGCCACCACATCCCGGTGGGATCATGCCACCTCATATCCCATTCCCCTCAATAGTAACCTGGATGTCAAACACGCATTTGCCCAAATATTTGTGCTCCCTCCCGGGTTGCACCCATCTGATCAACTCTAGTTGGTGTTCTGATCCACACGATCCATCTTCGCTAGGTGTTAAACTTGCGGCATACCCTGTATTAAACATTGGAACCTGAGGAAAACCTCAGATACACACCCATGGAATACGATTCCCCGCGTTTGATGTGGGATTCCTCGGGATTCCACACCCTTGAGAAGCCCTATAATAAGTGAAATAAGACAGACACACCAATCCCCAATGTCTAGACACGCCAGTGATGCCCAATGTGACTACTCCCCTAACTGAAGGTTTCTACCCTGACTGAACCCCTTGGAATGTCCTGACAGAGGCAGTGTAATTAACTAGTTCCATGAAGATATGGCGCTAGGAAGAGTTTCAAGAACAACGTCTTAAGTCTATGAGGGAGACCTGAACTAGGTGACGAGTTCCGAGTAAGAATCCATGGAAGGAAGAACCGAAATCCCATCATCCCGTTTCAATCAAGGAGAAGGCATCCCTGATTAAAGAGTGGATTCCTCCACCTTTGGAAAGCGGTAAAGAGGGCCAATAAAAACCACATCTCTCATCCCCGAACGAGACGGAGGCGCACACCCCGATGAAAGCATCAGAAACAATACCCTTTAAGGGTTAATAATGTTACTATAAAATGAAAAAGTGACCCATAAATAGACAATTATTGATTTAATTAACCAAATAAAATTCATTTGACATTATATAATATTTTTAGGAATTTTAAATCATTTAATAAAATATTATTTATTATAAAATATCATTAATATCAATTTTAGAACTATTCATTTACTCGGACTTTAATAACATAAAGACAAAAAAGGAATTAGAATAAAATGAATACAAACCTCTATAATATGTCATTATTTTATAAACAATTTGTGGTTCGAATTAATTTTTTCAATTTATACTACTTTTAATATTTTTATTATCATTTATTATATTTTTCAAATAATTTAATAATTATCGCATAAACGTTATGTAAATATTTAAGGAAATTATTTATTCACTAAAAATTAAAAATTAATTGACATGATGAAGATAAATCATATATATTTCAAAATAACATTTATAACTGAACATATTCAATGGTTATACTTATGTTAAAAAAATTATATTTATTAAAAACAAGAGTGTAACAGTTTTTACTTTTCTTTAAATAAAATATTAATAATTTTATAATCACATCCAAATGAAAAAATGTATTATATTCTATATTTGGATATATATAAATTATACACATATAATAAATTTTAGTCAAGTGTTATGGTCATTTTATAGTCCTTGTCATTTTATTTTTAACATTAATCACCCTATTTACATTTAAGTGTGGTTATAAAAATTTCTAGGGTTACTATTTTTATTGTCCAAAAATAAAAAAGACATATTAATAAAATTTGAAACCATTTATTACAAAAATAAAATTCATTTTTTAAAATTATAAACATATATGTGGCATAATTTTATTTAAAATTAATTTTACAAAATTCAATGAAAAATTGTTTGTCATAAAAATACCCATTTAATATATATATATTTATAATAAATTCGTGTATAAAAAGAATTTGAAAATGATAATTATATTATTTTAAATTAAAATGAACTAATTATATTTTAAAAATAATCCAAAATATAATTATATCTTGTAAATACTTTTAAATAAAGAACAATTTTAAATAAAAATAATAAATTTTCACTATTCATTGAAAAATCAATTTTTTTTGAAAAAAATATCATCATTTTCTACTTTTGATAAGATTAATTCAAAAAATGATAAATTTTTTATCAAATAAACATTCTAAATGTTCCAGGATTTAATTATATTATTCTCTTTCGAAAATAAATAAAAACCATTTTTGAATAAAAAAGTATTATTGATGAATAAAGTGACTTTATTAAAAATTGAGTGATTATTTATTAAGAAATAATTAATACATTTTTATTCATTAGAATCTCTATATGTATTTAAAAAATTATTTAATCATATTTATACCCAAAAATTTAACCTCTAGGTTATAACATTCATAATAATGTTTCATGGTTCTTTTAAGCTTGGTGTTGCATATCATGTACACTCTCGAACAAATATTTTAAAATATCAAAACATTACACCAAGGGTTCATGATGAAAAATTAAAAATTAAAATTTTTATTGATATTAATAAATAAAAATAATTTATTTAAATTATTATTATGCTCACATATATTTTCATTCCAAAATTATTAAATAACATAAATTGAACATTCATTACTCGAAAAACATCATTTAGATATAGTTTTTCTAGAATTTTGTAAGGATTAGAACTTCCAAAAAAAATTCTCGATGGGTTCAAAAAACTATTAAATAATTAAATTCTTGGAATTAATTTTTTTTAGTGGAATCAAGATATTTTTTTTGTTTTTGGTTAAGCTGATGAAAATAGAGACTGAAAGATTGTAATCAAGAGAAAAAAGTTTACATTCAACTCCAAATATAAACATCTATTTTGAGTAAAACCATTTGATATTGCCTTAATACATGACCTATAATTCCATCACCCACTCAACCTAACATTCTCTTCTAGATTAATCTCGATATCAATGTGTTTTCCCTCATTATTTTCCTCTTCAAAATCCTTGAAAAATCATTTATACATATCTTCCATTTTCTCTATGAAGCATAAGGGAATAAATCCCCAGATTACTAGCCTTCCAAGAACTCTCTTAATATTTTAGACCCAAGACTATTATCTTATGATTCTTCGATTGAATTACTAGGCTCCTGGGATATGTAGTCTTCCCCATTGACATTTTCATCATGTGTTAAGGTAAAGATGAATACTTTTTTCATTTCATGGTTTTCTTTCCCTTGTTTTTGAAGGAGCCACCAGGGTTTCTCCCTAGAAGCTATTGGAAAGTCTGTGGAGGTGAAAATTACTTACTTTATATTCACTCCTAAACCATAGTGAAAATTATCCTTCATATGTATCTCTTATTTATATTTAGAATAATTTTGTGTCCCACCATCTAGGTGAGTGTACATATCTTTTATTAGATGATTTTATTGAGAGAGGGGTAGGCATTGAATTGGTAGCTTAAATATGTTCCATATTTCTCTTAGACCACCAAACCTCACTATATTTATCTATAAATTCCACATTTAATATCTTGTATCAGTAACTAAGATCAATGCAGGAGTTATCTCCCTACGCTAGAATATTTTGGATAACTGGTCCTCTAGTTTTAAGTGAGACCAGCCTATTATTAGTCAATTTTCTATTAGTACATACCACCTATTTAAATGTAGTCAGTGCATGGATACCTAAATCCACACATATAACAAAAAAATATTAAGAAACCTAAGTGTTGGAGAAGTGCATTGGTTATATATTTCCTCCACAAGGAGGAGAAAACACAACTGAAATTCTTTTTAATTACTGTAATTGGGGAACAAAGGATGGTCAGTCAAAAGATATAGAAACTCTACCTATGTAATTCAAAACTATTAATGTATGAGTGGATTTATATAATCCGGGAGAGACAATCAATGTAGATGATAAGACACCAAGAAATATTCTACATGAAAAAGGGACAAATCTTTTATCAATTTCACAAAAATTAACCTATCAATGTCACCACAATTTTCAGGCGCCATCCTTGTCCAAATAGACTGGGAACATGTTGCCTCCTTGGGAAGAAGGAAATACCATCCTAGAGCCCACCAAATAAATGTTACAATTTAATTCAAAATATTTATTAAAATAAATACAGTGCTTTTTGAATTCAAACTGATGTGTCCCTCACCAAGAGTTGTATCATTTTGGATGAACCAAAGTGTTCTTTTACTGAAATGGTGACATTGAACTAGTGTGTCCCTCACCAAGAGTTGTCATGTTTTAGTCAAACCAAAGCGTTCATTGACTGAAATGGCGAGGTCAAACTGGGGCGATTCTCACCGATTAAAATTTATAAATAAATGATGATTAGATCACTTATGTGTTTATTCATCTCTAGTCTAAATAAATTATCCAAATATTTTTCTAGAATCTAGGCAGTGGGGAAATAGAAAATTGGTTTTCATTTTCCCCAAATCATGGGGAAATCCTCCTCTAGGGAAACTTCCCCTGAGAACCCTCGACCATATTTGTGTGGGTGGATCAAACCCTTATGAATATCGATTTAAATTCATACATCAAGGTTAAATCTCTCTTCTCCATATACCTACCTATTTTCCAACAAAAAAATGGTTTTATTACAAAGGAAAAACTGAGTAGATGTATTTTGAATCCCGCAAAGTGATGAACCAAGACATGGTCAAACTTGACTATTTTGATGACAACAACTTCTCTTTGTAGAAAGACAAGATGGATTTTCTTCTCATGATGATGAAGATTTAGTATAATCTAGAACTGAATATTCCACCCATTCTTGAGGATTTTGATTCAAATTCCATAAAACAACCCATTGATGCGAATCATGTTAATAAAATTTTAACTACGAGGAAGAAAAATAAATATGAACAACTTTTGTGTTCAGGACATATTCTCAACACATTATAAAATCATATCTCTAACTATTTATGAATAATGAAGACTACTCGAGGGATATGGGATGCACTCAAGTTCAAGTATAAAGTGGAGGAAGAATATACAAAAAAAATCTTTTAAAAAGTACCTAAACTTCAAGATGGTTGATAACAAGATGATGTTAGAGAAAGTTCATGAGCATCATGTTATATAAAATAAACTTCTTTTCCTTAATATCAATATAACATAAAATTTCTATGTTGGTGTAATTATTGTGAAATTTCCACCTATGTGGAATGATTTTGGTAAATCATTCATTAAAAATAATGATGAAATTTATTTGGAATAATTGAAAAAGCTTCTTCGCATTGAATAAGAATCCCTGTTGAGATATATGGGTATGAATTCAAAAATTTATACCAAGCTTAAAATTTTTGATGGAAAGGAACAACCTAAATCTTCTTTACATTTCAAAAAGAAAAGTCAACAATTCAAGAATAAAGAAAATCCTTCCAAGAAAGAAGGAGATATATTTTTCAATGGAAAACTAAGGAATTTTGATAGAGAATGTCTCCATCAAAAGAAAGTTGATAAACCCACAAAAAAATATGATTACTAAAGTTAATCTAGTTTCAATGATAACTAAAGTCAGTGTGACTTTAATAAAAATGATCAGGTGTCTTGATTCTGGAGAAATGGTTCATGTGTGCAAGGGTTGTTTGATGTTCAAAACAAATAACGATTGTATTATCGTGAAGGGAGTAAAAAATGTAAATAATTCATGAATCATCATTAATGTACAAGGAATCATGGAGATAGAACTTACTTCTACTAAAAAGTTAACTCTTTTTAATGTGTTGTATGTACCAAAAATTCAAAATAATTTACTTTCTATTGAACTTCTATGTTAGAATGGATTTTATGTTTCTTTCAAATCCGACAAGGTTATCTTGCTGAAGGGAGGGATGTTTGTGGGGGAAGGGTACTCAAATTATAGAATGTATAAACAATCAATTACTAATATGATTTAATATTATGCTTACTTTATTTAGTACTCAAATTTGTGACATGGTCATTTGGCACATGTTAAATATAATTCATTAAAATTAATGAATAATTTAAACTTAATTAACATTGGAAATTAATTAAATAAATGTGAAGCATTTTTTAAATCTAAAATAGTTAGGAATCATTTTCATAGCCTTGAAAGAAATCATGGTATATTATAATTAGTATAATATGTTATTTGTGAATTAAATGGATTATTGAATCATAGATGAAAAATATAATTTATTACTTTTGTTAATGAAGGAAGTAGTTATTTACATATATATCTTATTATCAAAAAAGAGTAAGACTTTAATATGTTTAAGAAGTATAAATAAAATTTTGAAAACCAATTAAACAAAAATATTAATGTATTACACTTATATAGATGTGGTCAATACTTTATGAATGAGTTTAATGAGTTCTATGATGAAAATGGTATAATTCATCAAAGTAATACTCCTTTCACTTATCATAAAAATGGTATAGCTAAAAGGAAAAATTGTATTTTAGTATAAATGGTAAATTACATGATTAATAAATCTAAGTTACCATTAAATATATGTGGTTAAGCTATATTAGATTCATTTCATATTCACAATAGGATTGCCTCTAGGAAAATTAATCTATCCCCTTATGACATTTTAAGAGGTTGAAGACCTAATCATTTTCATTTTAAAGTGTGGGGGTGTTTAGATTACAATATAGTTCTTTATCCTAAAAGAACTAATATTTTTCATAGATAATTTAAAGGTGTTTTAATGGATATGAAGAAAGTAGAAAATAAAATACAATCCTGGATTTATGAGCTAATATAATCATTGAATCAAGGGATGTAGAGTTTTTTTTAAAAGAATTTTTATAAAGATGATGTGGAGGAAGTTATTCTGCATACCTCTATCTTATGTACTCCATCTAGTTAAAATAAAAAAGTAGAGACTAATGTTGATACGTAGATGAAACGAAACAGTGTATTAGAATTATAAAGGAGAAACATCTAAATCCAAATTTTATATCTCCTAATTCCATAGTTTTCCGTATTGAAGGACATCGAAATAATCATCTTATGAATAAGTATCCTATGATATTTACTATAGAAGATAGCCTAAATACTTATAAAGAGGATATGATTTCTAGATGTGATTCTTTTTAGAAAGAATAAATTAATGATGAAATGGATTCCATTATGGGGAATAGTACTTGGGTCATTATGGTTTAACCTATAGGCTAAAATCCTATTGGTTATAAATGGGTTTTCATAAATAAGTATGATTCTATTGGTAACATTAAATATTTTAAATACAGATTGGTGCCAAATGTTTTAGACAAAAAGAAGGGATTGATTATTATGATACTTATTCTCATGTAGATCAGATTACTTTAATTAGAATATTATTTTCTTTAGCTTCAATTAATCATTTGTATGTACATAAAATGGTTTTCAGAACTACTTTTTTAAATGGAGAATTTAATTAAGATATTAACATGGAAAACCCAAAATGGTTTTTTTACTAAGAAATGAAACAATGTTTATAAACTAGTTAAATCTCTTTATGGTCATAAACAAGCTCTGATGAAATAACATGAGAAGTTTGATTATATAATTTTAACTAAACTATTTACTCATAAAAATGTATATAGATGGGTTTATTTGAAATTAAAAAAAGAACACATAGTTATTGTGTGTCTATATGTGAATGATATGTTAATTTTGGGAACTGATATGATTAGTGTAACTGATATAATGAATTAATTATCTTTTATGTTTAAAATGAAGGATCTTTAAATAGTTGATACTATTCTAGGTATTAAAGTTAGGGGAAATAGTGGGATTATTATTTAATTTAGTCTCATTACATAGAAAAAATGGTTAATAAATTTGATCATCTTATTACTAAGGATACCAATAATCCATTTGATTCTAGTGTTAAACTTTTTATAAATCTTAGAAGAGTCGTAGCTCAACTAGGGAATGCTAGGGAAGTTTTTTCTTTAATGTATGAAATGCATTACGCTAGACCTGATTTTTCTTTTCGATATATAAAATGAGTATATAGACTAGTAATCCTAGTTTGAATCATTGTAGACGCATAAAGAGAATTTTTTGATATTGAAGAAAGACAAAATATTAATGTTTATACTATAATGATTATTTGATTGTATTAAAAGGATACACTGATAAAAGATGGATTACCTATATCGGTGATAACCAATACACATATGGATGGTTGTTTACTCTTAGAGGTTGTTCTATTTCTTGGGAGAGTAAGATACAAACATGTATTTCACATTCAACCATGGAGTGAGAGTTTATCACCTTAACAGCATGTGGAAAGGAAGATAAATGGATTAGGAATATATTATTGAATATTAGATTATATCCTAGTTCGATGCCTCCTATATCTATTAATTTTGATAGTGAAGAAACATTAACAAGCACATATTTGTGCATTTACAATGGATATTCTATATATATATTTTTGAGACACGATTATGTGAGATAATTGTTACAAGATGGAAATATAAAAATTGTCTATGTGAGATCATGTCAAAACCTTGCAGTTCCATTTAAAAATTATTTACCTATATATAATTCATGTAACTAATAAAGAGACTGGGTTAAATCCCATAGAATAAATCTTTTCAGTAATGGAAACACAACACATTATTTTGGTAGATCGTAATAAAAGTGTTTAATGGGTAAACACAAGATATGAAAATGGTTGTTCATATTGATAATTATAGCCCCATATTCATGGTGTTAATATCATCCATTATTACTAGATATTGAGTTATAAAGTCTTAGAAAAATATTAAGACACAATGATTTATGTGCTATAATAATGGAAGCACATTGTAATATTTTTCCTATGTGATCTTAAAAGTGATGCTACTTATTAAAGAAGTTAATGAGTTTACTTCTTAGAGTGTTAATGAAGAGGATATGATCACATGGCCATAAAAGTGCTGAAAATGATATTTTGGGTTAATGTTTATTGTTTGTATGATATCATAGTTTTATATTAATGATTAACAAGTTTAATGTTTCATAAACTTGTAAATCTGAAGAAAAAAAATTGAGATATCAATACTAAGTTAAGGTTTAAATTAAAATATACCTTTATTATGTATAATGATTCACTTGTGATCATTAGAATTAATATTTATTAATAAAAATTGGGGGGTTATTATAATTTTATTAAAAATATTTATTAAAATAATTTTTTTTTCAAATTTGAACCAGTGTGTCTCTCACCAGGAGTTGTATCGTTCCGGTTAAACCAAGGTGTTCTTTGACTGAAATAGTGAGATCGAACTGGTGTGTCCCTCACCAAGATTAGTATCATTTTGGTTGAACCAAGGTGTTATTTTACCAAAATAGTGAGATCAAACTAGTGAAATTCACACCGATTCTGATTTATAGATAAGTGATGATAAGATCACTTATGTGTCTATTGCTCTATAGTCTAAAGAAAGTCTCTAGATTTCTTTACAACATTTTCACGAGGGGGAAATCAAACATTGGTGTTCACTTCCAACATAATATTGGTGAAATCATCGAGGAAAACATCCATGGAGAACCCAACACCATATTTGTGGGGGTGGATAAGACCCTTTTGAACAGTGAATTAAATTCATGCATCAAGATTCTATATGTCTTCTCCTTCTACCCACATATTTTCCAACAGTGAATAGACTCACAAACTAGAACAATAAATCAATGAAGATTATTTGATTTACCAGCGAGGCCATGCCAACAGGCCTAAAGAGAGTGGATGATCCATTTTAGGAGTAAAAATAAACCAAGGAATCTAAGAGAACCAGTTACTTATAATGATATTATTCTTAAATCTTGATGAACAGGGAGTCCAATAGTGGTTTCTCAATGTCAAATTCAATAAAAACAATGACAATGATTGGATGTAAATTTTCTCTAGTTTATTATCTAAGCATAATAATCTCACAACCAAGTTCACTAGTATGTTGAGATTCAATGGATCTTGAAATGGAAGTGGTAAGCCAGTAAAAACTAATCCCAATAGTTATGTTCGAAGGATCACACTTTAGGTGAAAATAAAAAGACCAATGGAACAGCGAAAGACAAAACCACTTAAAGAGACATTGTGAAGTGTCCCAAGCTGAAATAATGTCATCATAATCCATGAATCAAATCAAAAAATGATAAGGGTCCAAAATATTGATGACTATAAAATATTTCAAACCCCATGAATCAAAGATGAATTTGATGAAAACATCAACCAAAAGTCAATGTCAACCAAAGTGGGCCATGAGAGAGAGGTTGAAGAGGGCCAAATCTACTGTGAATAGTAAAATAGAATGTAGAAGCTTTGGGATTCAATTAATAGGTAGAAGGAAAGTAGGGCATAGGGAACTCCTGGGGAAATAATAAAGAGAGTTAGGGTTAGCGAAAGGAAGAAAATATTAAGGGAAACCCATCCCCCTACAAAGTGGGATAATCCAAACCTATAACCATTAAATTCTACACCATGAATGACATAGGAAATCACCACCATCACTCAAAATCCTTTACACACATATTCTCCATTTTTTCACCAAATAAATTTACATTTATTAACAAATAATTAATTCAATAATAAATAGTAATTAATAAGTAATATTTATTTAAAAATTTAAATAATAAATAATTCTTAATTGATAATTGATAATTGATAATAATTAATTAAAAATTATTATATAATAATTAATCATTAATATTTAGTAATTAAAAATTTATAAAAAATAAATAATAAAAAATAAAAAATAAATAATTTATAAATAATAATATATTAAATTATTAATAATAGAAAATATATAATTGATAATTGATAATAATAATGTTTAGTATTTAATATTTAATAATTTTTAATTAATAAATAATAACCATCAATTAATTAATTTTTTAAATAAAAAATAGTGATTAATAAAAAAATATTTATTTAATTTAATACATTTCATGTTGGTTTTTAAAAAATTCACTTAAAATCAATAATAAATGAAATTATATATTTAGTGATGGTTTAAATAGTTACTAAAAACCATTATGAATGAATTATAGTTCTCGAAAATCACTACTAAAAAAATAAATTGAGATACTTAGTGGTGGATTTAAAAATGACTACTAAATTATCTTTTATTTTTTATGATTCTTACTTCCTATTAGAATTATTTGTGTTTTCTTTTCTGTTTATGGAGTAAATGTTATAGGATCATTGATGTATGTGGAAAAAAACCCAATTAGAACCATTGTATAATGAATGAATGGGTAAAATATGTTTTTATATAGTTATAACACCACTTGTATAGAAGATTATTCATGTTAATCAAATGTTACTAAGGCATTAAATAATATTTTAGAAGTGGTTGAAGAAGAAAATAAAAGGAAAAATATTAATAAAATGGTAATTATCATTTGAAGGGTTGATTATTTTTTAAGGACCTCCTTTCAAATGGATAATTTGGAAATATTTTTTAGACCAGGGGCTTCCAAATCTGGGAGATTCTTGTTAAAGATATAATTATGATGTGAATTCAACTAAAAAACTAATTAGTGGTGTGTGTTCAATGAGGCACATGATATGTCCTTTTATAGTTTTTTTGAGTGAAATATTTAAAAATACCCTTGTGTATTGATTTTTGATGATTTTCCTCTAATTTTAACATTTAACCTCACATTACTTCTTATCTTGGTAACTTACATTTAATTTGATAAATTATTTTTTAAAAATTTTATATTGATTATATTACTTAATTTTGACATGATGATTTCAAATATAACACCTATTTTATTAAATTAGTAATCTAAAAGTGATTAAAACTAATTTAGAAACAAAAATTCATTGCACATTAAAATAAATTTTTATGAAAATATATTTTTAAACATAAAATGTATTTATTATTATTCATAACTAAGTAATAATAATTATATGAATGTTAAATAATTTTATTGAATATATAAAAATAACAATCATAAAAATCATTCATTTATAGTGATCAATTTATTTTATTAATATAAAATAAAAAACACATAGAAAAACATTTCCTTGAAAATGTATACCAATTTTAATAATAAATAATTTTGATCCTATATAATTAAAATTATTTATAATTTATTAATAATTCACTAAACCCATTTATATTATTTATTTAAGTTTTTATAAATATATTTAATTATAATGGCTCTTTAAAAGAAATAAATCCAATAAAAATGAAAATTCTATACAAAAATTTCACATAATAATAATAATAATAATAATTCATATCTTTTAAATATAATTTATGATTTTAATAATTATATTTATATATTATCATATCTTACATATAAAAACATCCTCAAGACCTCAACATAAGGCTTAATTGTGAGATAAAAATGGTGTAAATCATGAGTAAAGATTCATATATCATTGATATTACAGTCATTTACACTAGCTTAAACTTCTCATACATATGTTTTCATTCGTTTTGTAATTGTTAAATATAATATTGTACATGGTTCTAATTGACTAGGTATTTGGTTGAGGTAATTTGAGCTGGATCTTGACATGATCAGGTGTAATTGGGAGTGTTTAAGGTGTTATAGGGGTAGTTGAATGCCCATGGATTTGCATTATGAAGACTTTCCTAGTGTTAGGTGTAACAACATCATATTTTTCAGGTGTATTATGAGTTTACTGTATCCTTTATTCAGGTTTTTGTTAACAATGAATCATTTTGGATCAGTTTTAGGGGTTTCTAGTTGGTTTCAAGGATATTTAGTGGCCTTTATGGAGGTGTAATGTTAGAGCATGCTTTTCCCAAACGATTCTAATCATCCAAGAAACTATGGGCCAAGTTGTAGAAGAACTTGTGATAAATCACAATTAAGGTACATGATTTATAAAATCCTTTGGCCTGAGGTGAAAAAATTATGCGACATGCTCTAGTGGGAAAAATTGTGGTTGGAATAGGGTTTGGAAAACCATGTGACCAAACCATGCGGGTTCCCAAGATAGGCAGAACGCCTCAAATGATTGTTGAACAGTTTGAAAAAACATGAAACCAAACCATGTGACCAAGTTCCAATTATCAAAAAATCACTTTTATTTTCCAATAATCACTCGTTATGACCCATTCCACCTATTATATAAATCCCTCTCAAATATATAGACTCTACATCCCTTGGTGATCTTCTTCCATTACAATATTGAATCTGATGGATCCAAGGGTGTTCGTGATCAAGAAATAAGGTATGTGATCCACTAACCACTTTTCTTTATGTTTCTTCTAGATATACCTCTTTTCCATTGAGAAAAACATATATTCATCATTTCACTATGAGACTTATGGAATCAAATTAAATCTGATGATGAATTATTGAATCATTTCTAGAACAGTGGAAGTTCTATTGCATTGACGATCCTCCTTCAATAAATATAAATTATATTGATGTTAGAGGATACTAAGAGGTGTTTTAGTGTTTATATAATTTCTTAAATGTATAATCTAAATGAATTTTTTCTAGAAACTTGATATGTTTGAGTTGTTATTGGTTCTAGTGATTCTTGGTGTGCGAGCTTGATCCAGTTTGAGCTCGATGTGAATCAGGTATCACTTCTCATCATGTTTTATTGTTTACTTTCAATAAGATAAAGGTAGGGAGTTCCTTCCCTTTTGGGGCCCTTGTATACTATTGTTTCCATGATATGATACTTTTTTGGTATAAATTGTTTGACTATAGTAAAGAGTGATCAAATACATGTGTGTGTATGTAGCATGTGAGACCATATATGGTGGTTGATTCCATAAGAATGCTAGTGTAGCTTGTTAGAAGATGTTTTTTGATTGATAACATGTTTATGTATGTTGTTACTGATTATCATGATGACAGATATGTTTTTTATTAATATGACCCACCCTGTTATGTGTAATTTTTATGCCTTTGAGGTATTTATTTTGGTACTCAGGATAGGTATACCATCATGGTATGGTTATCCCTTGGAGGGGGAGTGTATTTCATACGATGATGATGGTGATGGACCTGAACACATGTTAAATGCATGAGGACCTTAAGGGTAGACCCTACATAATGGTGTCAGGGATATGGTGACCTTGTGGCTAGATCTAAGGCATAGATAGGCTACGATGGACCAGACGCTTGACATATGATAGGTGACGAGGTTAGATGGTTTTGAGGCATGACCCATGATAGAGCTTGGATGTGATGAATTTTTGGCTTGATCTAACTCGATGCTTTTAAAATTATTAGATACATATTCATACGCATTCTGACTAGTTATTGATCACTTTCATCATCCTTATTTCTACCCTTCAGGCTTGGAACCACAGTAAGTATTACTGAAACCCATGGTCGATTAGTGAACACATTAGTTCTCGATATCTGATTGTTTATGCTTGATTTTACATTTACTTATATCATGAAATACACCTGTTATACCTTCACGCATATTTTTAAGAAGCATTGCTGGTGTTATATAAGGTTTTATTAATCACACCCTACATGGTAATTTCAATGCACATGTAGACCTCAAGATTAGGTATCCAGGAAAGTTCAAGGGGCCTATAGAAGATAGTTGAGCTATAGAACATGGAGTTTCTGAAAAAACTCTTAAGGAATTCCATAATGTTTTCTTTATTTATCAATTTATACCATTCATACATTGGTTTGAATTACTACTTTGGGAGCCAATTTTATTTATAAGTGTGACATGAGTGAAATTTTTTATTATATTGTTTTACTTTATCTTCAACTTGATATTGTAGGTTGTTATCATTATTTATGTTTATGGTGTATGAATATGATTTTTGAGGGTATAATATCCCCACTAAATTCGTAGACTTTCATCGTTAGTCAGTAACCTCTTGCATATAGGGTGGAAAACATGAGGTCTTGTAAAAGATCATCTTGGACCTAGTGGTTTGGGTTGCAGCATTAAAAAAATTCTATTAGAGTTGATATTAATTTATTTTATTCTTTTTATTATAGGATATGTTAGAAAGGAGATAAGATGTGTGGAAATCCAGTAAGGGAGTTTCCATTTGATTGGTCATCTCATGTATAATAGACCTATAAGTTACATGTGATGGTATTTATATTACAATTTTATCATTTTTTGGCCCATTTATGAATCATGATTAGTCAGGTAGGATCACATTCCATATATATACTTTTTCAATGATGCATACTTATTCTATATTTTAGTTCCATAATTTTTGTTATCTTTTCGAGATAGACTTGTATTCTTTATTTAGTGATATATTTATGGTTTCTACTATTATAATATATCTTTTGGCATTAATCACTTGAACCTAAACATGATATTATATGTTTTATATATATTATTTTGACTAAACATTCTTATTAAGGGTATAATCAACTTGGTTAAGGAAAAGGGGGACTTATAGGTCAAGATAGCGTCGTTCATGCTTTAGAGACCTACCAAGTGAGGGTGGGGTGTCATGGGGTAAGTAGTTAGATGTGATTCTATTTCTTGGGAAGCATTAAAGAACATTTTATTCATATAATTATTTACTAATATTTTGAATATGGATCATTCCCATGAATTCATGGAGCTTCAACAGAGATCAATGTAGGTATCCACATACTCTGCTCATTTTACCAAACTGCTTTGTTTTTATCCCATATTGGATAGAAATGAATCATAGATGGCTTGGATGATTGATAATGGTCTTCATTCTAATATCATATGGAAGGTTAATATTTTAAACCTAACAATATACCTATATGTTTTGTGAAATTCCTTGACTATTGAGAAGGGTTGGGGGATGATCAAATAGTTTGTCTTCCTCCATATTTCAGAATTTTGGTGGGGGGACCTCCCAATACTATAGTGAATGAATCATATAGTATCATGAAGAAGAATACTAGGGGAATGAAACAATGTAGTTTTAAGTATGTGGAGTAGAGTATAACTTCTTCAACCCCATGAGGAGGAGTTCAATAGAGCTTCAACATTGGGAAGGTTGAACATTATTATTGGATAAATACATCATCTTAGATAGAGTGTTGATAGTATGGAAATATACGGTCTCTATAATATTTCCTCTCAAAATATATGATGTTAGGTTCAAATAGGGGTGTAGGAAAGAAGTGATCTATGAACAAGGGATATAGCCGAGGTCCTTAGCAGCAGGTTTTAACTCCTCAGTCAACATTGACTCAAACAATTCATGCACCTCAGGTTTAGGGATATAGAATTGAGGCTAGTCAAGTGTATGAAATAGACCATGTTCTGGATAACATTGGGGAGGGGATATCAATCAATTGAGGTGTGGTCTTGGTCACTTATTCTCTTTCTAAATATTTTCCTGATACTGGTGCTACCCATTATTTTTTATCTGCATAAGTTGTTTCTAGTCTCAACTTACCGATTAAATTTTCTTCTGAGTTAATTTCACTTGACACACCATAATATTATCAATTCAAGTGATGTCTAGAGTGTCATGAAGATGTTATCAGGTACATATATTTCTAGGATTTCATGATCCTTGTGATTACTATATTTGATCTAAAATTTATAATGGATTGGATAGAAAACTTTCATGAAAACATCAACTGTTATCCGAGGTAGGTATCCTTTATTTTAGATAAGGGGTATAATTTTGTGATGACCGGTGAGTGGGACGTCAAAGAAAACATAGTGGGGCCAAATTTGAGATAGATTAGATACATCATGGGTTAGGTTGCAGGCTTAACACTCACAATGGAACCCGATGTTGGGTCATCTTCTTTTACTCATGTTGTTGATCTCTATCAGGATGTATTTCTAGATAAATTCTTAGGTATTACTCATTAATGAGAGTTATATTTTTAAATATAACTCATTTCATGAGAACAGATCATTTTTATTCCTCCTAATCATAGATTTTCAGTTGAGTTGATAGAGATAATGATTCAACTTGAGGACCTGGAGATGAAGGGCTTCTTTAGACCGCACATATCTCCATGGAGTAGTCCTATGTTTTTTACTAAGAAGGTGTGTGGTATTATATGGATCTATGTGTACTATAAGATGATGAATCGTGTTATGGTAAATAAAAATTATACTTTACCCATGATAGATGAGCTCTTTGATCAGTTATGGGGATCATAGTGGTTCTCCAAAATTGATCTTTGTTTGGGATACCATTAGTTGTGGGTCTGATAGGAGGATATCCCCAAGATGGAATTTAGGAGTAGATGCTACCTATATGTGTACCTCTTCATGCCTTTCAAATTGAATAATTCCCCAATAGTGTTCATAGATCTCATGAACAAGATCTTACAACCATTTCTAGAATCTTTTGTCATGTTCTTTGTTTATAATATCCTTATATATTCATTTACTTTTAAATCTCAGACACCTTTAGACCATGTTGAGTACACTCTAAGTGAATAAAATTTATTCCAATATTTCTATGTGTAAATTTTGGACCTAGGAGGCATATTTCATTGGTCACGTGATTTTTGATACAAGAATCTGTGTAGACTTGAAAAAGGTGGAAGTAGTGATTTCTAGTCCATGCCCTCAATTTTTTAGATCAAACGTTTCTTTTGGATAGTTGGATACTCTTGATGGTTCATTTAGGATTTATCCCACATATTATCATAAATTATAGGTATTAATAAGAAGGGTGTGATGATTTAATGGAATGATAAGTGTAATAAGACCTTTCTTGTGAAGAAGAGGATGTCGATGACATCACCTGTTTTGATTCTTCCTGATTCTGGGATCTGATACACATTGTACCATGATGACGTGGGTGTTGGGTTAGGAGCTATGCTAATGCAGAGGGATCAGGTAGTTACTTATGGGTTATGTTATTCCTGAACCCATGAGTAAAACTTTCAGATGCATTAACTGGAGTTGGAATTTATGGTCTATTCCATGAAGTGTTGGGGACACTATCTATTAGGAAATAGGTTTGTAGTTTACATAGAATATAAGAAACTATGATATATATTATTTCATTACGATCTCAATTTGAAGTAGAGGCATTGGTTAGAGTACCTATATACATTAAACTTCAATATGACCAATTCTTTATGGATAGGTAATGTCATTTTGGATGATATTAATAGGAAAATGTCAGATAAGAAAGAGCATGGAGAATAACCTTCATAGGAGGAATGATGTCTTATGAGTTTGATGGAAGAATGAATTTTTTATGAATTTTGGGATCATGGACTCAGAAAATGTTCATAGTTGGTCATCATGTCTTCACTAGTAGACTGGGTGAAGGCCAGAAAAGAGTCAGATCCTGAGTAAGTGGTGATGAAAAAATGATTGGCATGTGGTGACCTAGTCCTAGTGTGTTCATTAGATGACAATGATGTGATCAAAATACATGGGTGGTTTGTAGTTCCAATATGCCTAAGAGAATATCTGATAAGAGACTCTCATGATCCATGTTGGGCAGTAAATACAGGGTCAATGATGTTTTACCATAACATCAGGTGTCAATTTTGGTGGCTTGTTATAAAGAGGGACATCACTAGTTCCTATTCACAATGCCTTACCTTACAGAGGGTAAAGGTAGAGCATTAGTTTCATAGTGGTTTATTTCAGACACTTCAAATGATATTGTGGAAGTGTAATGATGTGATGATGGAAATCGTTACATGGTTACCATGAAGACTTAGGATCCTGATAAAATTTAGGTGACAGTAGATTGGATGATTAAATTTTCTCATTTCTTGATGATCTATGAGACTCGATTAGAATATGATGTTAGAAAGATTTATGTATGGAATATTTTCATACATACATGGAGTTCCCTTGGGTATTTTATCTGATAAGGATTCAATTTTTACATCATGTTTTGGGCAGGAATTATATAAGGATTTGGGTAATTAGCTGAAACTCAGTATGAATTATCATCTAGAGACTAATGGCCAATCTGAGTGGATGATCCAAATATTGAAGGATATATTTTGGACATGTGTCTTGAATTTTAGTGGAAATTAGGATGTCCACATCACATTATTAAACAACAACATCTTCCAAGATTCTATTTAAATGGAACCTTTTTAGGCTCTCTATGGCCAATCATTTTTTTCACCTCTATATTGTCATGAGGCTAGTGAGATAACTTTGGTGGGGGAGATCATGGGATAAGAGACGTCTAAGAGAGTGAAGTTGATCAGGAAGAGGTTGAACACCACTCAGAGTAGGAAATGATCATATCATGACAACAGGAGATGAAATTTGAATTTTTTTTGATAGAATAGTTTTCCTTTGATTGAATCTTCAGTTAGGTAATCAAAATTTGTGTATGTAGGGAAATATATCAAAAATATTTTATGGACCGTTCAATATTTTTGAGTGTATTGGGAATCTAGATTACTACCCAGACCATCCTCCTTTACATAGAGGTATAAATAAATTAGTTTCATGTTTCTAATCTCTAGTGGTTCATCCTTGATCCTATGAATTTAATCTACTATGCGGATGTTGAGAGGGAGCCTGATTCATCTTATGTGTAAAGCCTGATGCAAGTTATAGAATGAAGAAATAATGTGTTACGGGGGAAGACAATACCACTTGTTTGGATCCTATGGTGTATAGAAATATTCGTGATGAATCATGGGTGTGGGAATATAATATTTTGGCCTTGTTTATTTATTTATTTGTTTAAGATGACTAGAGACACTTCCAAAGGATTAGAATCCTTTCGAGGATATATTATAATTGCCTAAAATTTTTTAGTGCATTACATGTTAATTTAAGCCTTTATTTATGTATCATTGAACAATGAATAATTATAGTTAAGTGATGGGGGATTCTAGTTGATTTCAAGAAGTTTTAGTGGCCTTTTTAGTGGTTTTTGGTTGGAACATTGTTTTCCCAAACCATGTTGATCCACTTATAAATTTTTCACCATGTATAATGTTGGTCGGAGTGGACACTCAAGAGGGGGGGGGGGTGAATTGAGTTCCAATTAAAATTTCTGTTAAAAACAATTTCTATCAAAATCCCCCAATTTCAAAAACAAATTAAACTGTAGTGAATTTATATAGATTATAAAGGTTCAATTAGTTTCTTAAAGATTGATTAATTCTCAGTTAACTTAATCTTATGATTAAATTAACTTTTGAAACTAACTTACTGATTTATAAAAAATATAAACAGTTGCGAATTTAATTATCAAAGTATCTTTGAAGATAGATTATATTTCAAAGTAATAGCAGCGGAATATGAAATAAATATGTATAGTGTGGATAGAGAGTATAACTATAAGCACAGAAAATTAACCAAGAGGTTCAGTCTCAAGCCGAGACTTAGTCCTCTCAAAATTTTATATAAGAATGATCCACACCCTGGATCGGGGTTAACAACAGTGAACACACTGTCCAGGTCACAAGACCTCTACCACAGTTCTTCGTGGGAAAACAAACAACAGCAGCAAGCTGTCCAGGTCACAAGACATCTACCACTATCCACAGTGGGAAAAGGAGTGCAAAAAGATTTGATGAGGATTTGCAGATCCTCCAGTGAAAGTACAGGAGTCAGTGTGTGTGTTTAATACAGCAGATAACACACACTGCTCAAAATGTAGAATAAATCACAGAACAAGAGATGTAGAGTTTAGAAGTGGTTCTGGTGATCTCAGTGTAGCTCTTGTAATCGATCAGAAGAGAGTTTGAGTCCTTTTCTCATTTCTGTTTGAGAAACAGAGTGTCGTATTCTTCAGGTTCACAGGTAGTGAGAATGTAGTCGATGAAGTTCTTCAGAGTTCTTCTTGTATGCACAGAACACTTCTCGAGTATACTTGATTGTCTATATGCTTCTCTGTGTTCTTGATGGAGCTCGTTTTTATCTTCTTGTGTTTCTGGTATATTTCGTCCACCACACACTTCTCTGGTTCGCATTCGCATACTCATCCTTTTTGGGCAGCGTAGTCTTCTCGTATTTATCTCCCGACAGGGGACAGAAAAGATTTCTTTTCAGCAGGTACGAGGTACGGGTTCCTGACATCCGACAACCTTTATCAGATATTTGACAAAACATCAAAATGTATGATATGACCGTTAGATAAATTAAATAAATTAAATGTAGGAAATAAAGAAATTAAAACAGTGAGTCGAGAATGTATGTCACTGTTGACTTCAACTGTGGTCTTCCAACTGTGGACTTCCAACTGTGGACTTCCAACTGTGGACTTCCTTCTGACTGCTGACTTCAACAAAGGGCTTGCTGTCTGTAGGCTTGCAATGGTAGCTTTTACTCCATGTAATTGTAGCCTCTCTAACTGTAGACTTGTAATATCAAATTTGTTAGAACTGTATCCTTTGTCAACTGTAGACTTCGATCATCTGTAGACTTAGTAGACAGAAGCTGTCTAACTGTAGCCTTGACTGTAGACTTATGACTGTAGGCTAGTTCGACTGTGAACTTGAGCAGAGAAAACTTTGAGCAGAAGTCTTGTAACTGTGACCTTCGTCTGTGAGCTTTGACAATAGATAGCAGTAGACTTGTAACTGTAAGCTTGTATTAGTCTTCGACTGTAACCTTGTAACTGTGAACTGCTTGCAACAGTAACTTAAGGTGACAGTTAACTGTAATCTGTGACTTTGAAAAGAAAGCTCTGGCTGTTAGCTAACAATACCAAACTTATGTAAATACTACTGTAAGCTGTTACAGTAAAGTTATGAGAGTAAGAATAGGAACTGTTTAGAATAAAATACGTTTAAGCATAGAATAATAAGATTAATGCAAGGTTTTAATACATCATAATTAATGTTTAAGGATGATTTGGGATTATCAAAACAGGTGATTCCAACAATATCCCCCTTTTTGATAATCACAAATTATGTCTGTATGAAATATAGAAGTATCAGAGAGAAGTGTGAAAAACACAGTATTAGCAATACAAAAATTAGGTATAATCCGCAAGGATTTCTCCTCTTTGTATAGGTTCATTTCTCCCTTGAGTTTTCCCTATTTCTCCCCATTTCTCCCCCTATCTATTTATCTTTATTTCTCCCCCTTTGTGATTAACAAAAAGAAAGACAGAGAGAGAGAAAAGAAACATTGTATTAATAAGGAGTACAATACATGACCCAAAATGTGAATACATGATCCCTATCAAAAACATAAACAGACTCAATCCTCTTCATCTGGAGGTAAGGGATCTTTTCCTTTGGAGGAAGAAGATGGAGCAGGAGGTGAAGGATCAACAGGCTGAGGAATGGCAGCAGGAATGTCTGGAGGGGCAGCAACAGAGGCTCCTGAAGGCCGGTAGTGAGTAGCTTGCCGAGGTATCAGTGGTCTAAGGCTTCTGAGGGCATCAGCAGGAGACATTACTGAAGAACCACTGGGGTTGGAGACAGGTAGGGCAGGAGGAACTATAACTGGTGTGCAGTCCACATGAAGAAAAGGTAGGAGCAGATTCCTGAAATCCATGATGATGTTTCCTCCTCTGTCCATGGCAGAGAAGAAGTCATATTTGTTTTCCAAGAATTTATCCAAAGCCGGGGTCAACTCTCGTAGCTTGCTAACTTGTTCTTTGAAGGCTTGAGTTACAGGAGGCAGCTTCATAGTTTCTAGCATGAGCTTGAAGTGATTGTTCAACTGATGCTTGGTGAAAATCCGATCAAAGTAATAATCCACTTTACTTTTGATGGCCTCCTGAGAAGCAGTAGCAGCCTGCAGGTGCTCACGAACAAAGCCACTGACTTCTCTTATAGTAGCAAGGATCTATAGGTCTGATGTGTCATTTGCACGGGCCTGAGTAAGCTCTTCTCTGAGCAGGCTTCTAAACTACTCAAGGTCCACAGGAGATCTAGATAAAGGAAGGGACTTGACTGAGAATGCCACTGTCTCCTTGAAAGACTGAGTCAGATTTCCAATCACTTTCTGAATGAAAGCATCCTGATTGCTAAAGTGTTCTTTTACTGATTTCTTGAAATCCTCAAATACTTCCACAAACTGCTTGACCACTTCTTTGATGTATCGAATCTCACTAGCCACTTGTGTCTGAGAACTGCTCAGGGCAGTTAAAGAGGCAACTGATTGTCTGAGGGCCACTACTGCTCCAGTCCAGCTTTCAATTTGAGTGTGGCACACTTTCATTTCATCCATCACTTCTTTGATTGGACTTCCCACAACACATCCTAGAGATAGTTCTAAGGATTGTTCTACATTTTTCAGCTCATCAAAAAGACTGGTTTTCAATTCAGCAACAGACTGTCTGATGGTCTCCTTCATTTCATTCTTTAAGGATTCAAGGTCTTCCTTGGTGGCCAATCTTTCAGTTTCTAACACTGGAGAGCTGTTAGGTAGGATGACTGGATTTCTTGGTGGTTGGTTTTCCTCATCTGAATCCTCATAATTGAGTCCTAACACCATGTATCCTGGATCTGAGGTCCATCCTTCTATATCAAACAGTACAGAGACTGAACCAACACGCTCCCCCTCACATGGAGGTCCTTCCTGAACACTTTCTACTATCTGCTCAACTCTGGGTAACTCTAAATTCTCTTCTGTAGCTCTAGCAGGTTCCATACTTGCTTCCTCTGTAGGTTCAGCAGTGAGGTTAGCCTCCTTCTCTGTTGGGTCATCAACCACTTCCATGACGACAGTAGTAGAGACCACTCCTGCTTCCTGGTCAGACACTGACTTGTCTGTATAACCTATCAGAGGGCTCATACTAAGTTCTTCTGCAACAGTTTCTTGATTTTCATTTAAAGCTCCAGCCTCTTCTACTTCGACTGTATCACCCTCATCAGAGGTGTCCTTGACAAAATATTGAGATTCTTCTTCTTCTTCTTCTGTAGTCTCAGTCTCACTGTCTCTTAGAACAGGTTCTCTACTAGGTAGTTCTTTTGGAGGGCTTGCTGCTCCAAACGTCACTGTCCTGACAGGACTGTGAGTAGTATCAGGATCACTCCCTTCATCAATTGGAGTGTTCTCTCTTGCAGAGTTACCAACTACTGCAGTCTGTTCATCATCTGAGTATACAAGT
This sequence comes from Viscum album, assembly GCA_963277665.1. Classification (NCBI taxonomy): domain Eukaryota; kingdom Viridiplantae; phylum Streptophyta; class Magnoliopsida; order Santalales; family Viscaceae; genus Viscum; species Viscum album. The sequence goes on from OY728163.1 coordinate 1,518,285,936, forward strand.
TCAGGCTCATCAGGCTTTAAGCCAGGATCTCTCCTATCTCTCGGTCTAGAGGGATGAGTAGAAGGGCTAAAATTCTCATAGATTCTCTCCTCATCATTCACCCATGATTTCTTCCAGGGATTCCAACTGATCTTCATGAATTTGCAGATTACTTTCGAGATACATACACTGTTCTTTGCTACTATCAACTCTTCCTGACTTCCAGCTGCACCTTTCACTTTCAACATAATCGAAATGAGTTTAGCATGGAACAAGGCACTTGATTTTGAGCTTGCCTTTATCATGTCCTCCATCTGAGCCATCAGCAACCTACAAAGGTTGATCTTCCTTCCATGTTTTAATAAGTACATCAAGTAAATATCCTGATGCTTCAGAGTTGAAAAATCTCCTCTTCTAGGACTCAGTACATGCTGAATAAACTTAAACAGAAGCCTGTCCTCTCCATTCATTTCAGTAGCAATAATCTTCCTTACTGTGCCATTACCTGTCAGTTCTTCCAGAGCCGTCTCATGATCAAAGATTCTACTATTTGGAGGAGCCGCTCCAGAATAGTAGTTGTAAATACCCTCATGAGGAACTCTTAAACATGCAGCCCATTCAACGGATGAAAAACTGACTTCATTACCGTTTACTCTGGATACCAGTCTATGCTGATCATCCTCTTCCTCGAACTGTAGATATTCATAGAATTCCTTCACCAGCTTCGGGTAGTACGGTCCATTATTGTTTGCGAAGCATTCGGTCCATCCTTGATCATTAAGCACTGCCAGCACTAATGATCTGCTCGATAAAATCCACTCTTCACTTAGCTCCTTCTCAGCAACTATTTCTCTCTTAGTCAGATGTGGATTAACAGGTCTTATCGAGGCGTTCCCGGTGCCACTGGATTCGACTTGAGTCCTCTTCGGCATTGGTGCATCTTCATTGACAGTCGGGGGTCGCTTTGTTCTGGCCATTGGAACTGAATGAGGTTTCGAGGTTCGGTTGAAGGTTTAGGGTTTAGGACTTGAGAGAGCAAGGGTCAAGATGAGTGGATTGAGATATGTTCGATGTTCTCAATTTTATCATTTAGGGATTTAGAAATAAAAGTATAAAGAAAAGAAACGGTTCGAATTCCCGCAAAAATAAAATAAGATTAAACAGCGAAACAGCCTACAGAGAGATGTAACAGTGAGGTACACCGGTGAGGTCTAACTGTGAGGTTTCAACTGTGAGGTTTCAACTGTGAGGTTTCAACTGTGAGGTTTAACTGTGAGGTTTTAACTGTGAGGTTTAACTGTGAGGTTTCAAGTGTGAGGTTTCAACTGTGAGGTCTCAACTGTGAGGTTTCAACTGTGCTATAGTTAATCATACCTAACTCATGTTTGATGTAACTTAATCTCTCAGAATTCAAAGGCTTTGTAAAAATATCAGCTAACTGATGTTCAGTGCCAATGAACTCAAGAGTGATATCACCTTTTTGATAATGATCCCTCAGAAAGTGATGTCTCACATCAATATGTTTTGTCCTAGCATGAGATACTGGATTTTTGAAATGTTAATAGCACTTGTATTGTCACACCTTATAGAGACATGTTTTAATTGATATCCATAGTCTAGTAAAGTGTGTTTCATCCACAAGATTTGTGCACAACAGCTACCAGCAGCTATATACTCAGCTTCGGCAGTAGACAATGCAACAGAATTCTGCTTCTTACTACACCAAGATACTAGTGACTTGCCTAAAATGTGACATGTTCCAGAGGTTCTCTTTCTATCTAACTTGCAGCCAGCAAAATCAGCATCAGAATAACTTAATAAATCAAATGATTGTCCTTTTGGATAAAATAATCCCAAATTGGGAGTATGTTTTAGATATTTGAAAATCCTTTTAACAGCAGTTAAATGAGACTCTTTTGGATTGGCTTGAAACCGAGCACACATGCATACACTGAACATGATGTCAGGTCTACTGGCAGTAAGGTACAGTAGACTACCTATCATACCTCTGTAATTGGTTTGATCCACTGGTTCACCGGTTTCATCACTGTCCAACTTGCAAGTGGTGCTCATAGGTGTGTCACTACCTTTGGTGCCATCCAAAGAAAAACGTTTTAGAAGATCTTTAATATATTTACTTTGGTTCAAAATAATACCATTTTTATTTTGAAAGATCTGAAATCCAAGGAAAAATTTGAGTTCTCCCATTAAACTCATTTCAAACTCATTTTGCATTATTTTTGAAAAATCAACACATAAAGAATTTTTTGAAGATCCAAAAATAATATCATCCACATAAATTTGAACTATTAATACATCTTTAGAAATCCATTTAATAAAAAGAGTAGGATCAGCTATCCCTTTAGTAAATCCTTTTGAAATAAGAAAAGAGCTGAGCCTATCATACCAAGCTCTTGGAGCTTGCTTTAAACCATATAAAGCTTTAGATAGTTTAAAAACATGATTAGAAAAATGGGGATTTGTAAAACCAGGAGGTTGTTCCACAAATACATCCTCAATTATATATCCATTTAGAAAAGCACTTTTAACATCCATTTGATATAGTTTGAAATTCAGATGAGCAGCATAAGCAAGTAATATCCTAATGGCCTCTAGTCTAGCCACAGGTGAAAAGGTTTCATCATAGTCTATTCCTTCTTCCTGACTATACCCTTGTGCAACTATCCTAGCTTTGTTTCTGATTATGTTACCAAGCTCATCAACTTTGTTTCTAAACACCCATTTAGTGCCTATGGTAAGAGTATCTTTAGGTCTTTCCACTAATTCCCAAACTTTGTTTCTTTCAAACTGATTTAGTTCTTCTTGCATAGCCATTACCCAGAATTCATCACTGATAGCATCATTGACATTTTTGGGTTCAAGCTGTGAAAGAAAAGCTTGATGTTCAACCTGATTTCTTAGAGAAGCTCTAGTTTGTGTTCCTCTATCAAGATTACCAACAACAGCATCTAAAGGATGATTCTTTAGAATCCTAGTTGATTTGGTAAACGTTGGACTAGAGATTTCAGGTTCATCTATAGGTTCGGGTTCCACAGAGGAAGATTCTGGAAAAAGTCCAGAACTAGATGTTTTTATTGCAGGTTCTTTAGATTTGTCATTTAGGTCCAGAACAGATAAGTCTTCTTCAACATCTTCAATAGAAGTTTTAGACTCATGTGGATCAGTCTCATCAAACATGATGTGAACAGATTCTTCCACACATTTGGTTTTCTTATTGAACACTCTATAGGCTTTACTAGACATAGAGTAACCTAGGAAAATTCCTTCATCACTTTTTGGAGCAAATTTATCAAGATTATCTTTAGTATTCAGAATAAAGACTTTGCAACCAAAAACTCTTAAGTAATTAACCTTAGGCTTCCTATTATTCCACAACTCATAAGGGGTTTTCTTTAAAACAGGTCTGATCAAGACTCTATTAATGACATAACAAGCTGTATTAACAGCTTCAGCCCAAAAGTAAATTGGCAGGTCATATTCATTGAGCATGGTTCTAGCAATTTCTTACAGGGTTCGGTTTCTTCTTTCCACTACACCATTCTGTTGGGGTGTCCTAGGGGCAGAAAAGTTATGAGAATAGCCATTGAGTGAGCAGTAAGATTCAAATTCTTGATTCTCAAACTCACGGCCATGATCACTCCTCAAGGTCTTAATCTTAAGTCCACTAAGATTTTCTACAGACTTAGAGTATTTAACAAAGGAAGAGCAGGCTTCACTTTTGTGAGCTAGAAAATATACCCAAGTATATCTAGAAAAGTCATCTACAAGAACATAAACATAGTGCTTCCCATTTAGACTTGAAATTCTTGATGGTCCAAACAAATCCATGTGAACCAGTTCAAGTGGTTGAGAAGTTGAAACTTCTTTCTTTGGTTTAAAAGAAACTTTGTGTTGTTTTCCCTTTTGACAGGGATTACACACTTTGTCATTTGGGAATTCAAGCTTAGGTAGGTCTCTAACTAGGTGTTTCTTAGAGAGTTTTCTAAGTGAGTGAATGTTGCAGTGTCCTAATCTCCTATGCCACAGCCAAGACTCTTTATGAAAAGCATTTAAGCAAGTAACATTATGTTTAGCTAAAGTGTTTAAGTCAACAGCATAAACATTTTCATTTCTTAAGGCAGAAAATATTAAAGCATTTTTGGAATTATAAACATCACAAGAATTGTTTTCAAAATTTACATTAAAACCATCATCACACAATTGAGAAATGCTAAGCAGGTTGTACTTAAGTCCATCAACAAATAAAACCTTGGAAATTAATACAGAGTCAGTGTTACCAATCTGGCCTAAGCCGATGATTTTTCCTTTTGAGTTATCACCAAAAGTGACATATCCTCCATCAACCTTTATTAAGCTTTTGAAGCACGAATAGTCTCCAGACATGTGTCTTGAACATCCACTGTCTAAGTACCATACCTTCTTGTAATTGCTTTTCAAACAGATTTCCTACAAAACAGATTAGACAAGAAATGACTTTGGTACCCAGATTTTCTTGGGTCCAGATATGTTAGCAATCAAGGATTTAGGTACCCAGATTTGTCTTATGGGTCCCATACAATTAATAGATGCAACAGATTTAGAGAGATATACTTTACTTGATCGACAACTATTTAAATAACCAGTTGAGACATACGAATTTCCAAAACTGGAACTAGCAGGATTTTTTCCAGACTTGGAAATAAATCGGGTTTTAGTAAGCTGTCTTTGTCCAGGTTGGTATCCCAATCCAGTAGCATACTTAGGTGCAACTTGCTTTCCTAGTAGTTGGGTTAGAGTATCTTTTCCATTTGTGAATGTTTCTAAGTCCTTTCTAAGTTGTTCATTAGATAGTTTCAGTTCTGTATTCTCCTTTAATAGTCGAACATTTTTCTCTTTTTCTACATCAAGTGCAGACTTGACACTTGCAGTAAGAGCACGCTGTTTCTTTAAAGACTTATATTTATCCTTTAGTTCATTACACGTTTCTTCCAGCATATTACAGTATTCAGTCAATTCATCTTTAGACATATTTTCAGAATCAGAACCAGATTCTGCTTCACCTTCAGAATAATAAGAGTTTAGAGTGGGAGTGTCTAAGGTTACCTCAGATGTGTTTGTCATGAAACACATATTAGCACGATTTCTTTCAGAATCACTGGACTCTGATTCACTTGTGCTGTCTTCTGAAGCACTCCAGGTGGCCTTCATAGCTTTCTTATAATTCTTGTCCTTGTACTCATATTTCTTCTTGAATTTTAACTTAGGACAGTCAGCTTTGATGTGTCCTTTCCTTTTACATTCATAGCAAACTATGTCTTCTTCTTTATCAGTTTTCTTCCAATCTTTCTTCCACTTACCTTGTCTATCATACTTACCCTTGTAGTTTGGTTTTCTGAAGAATTTCTTCTTCCTATAGAACTTCTTAAATCTCCTTGCTATTTGTGCCATCTCGGCATCACTGTCAGAATCTATGTCTTCACTAGATGAGCTTTCAGTTGGTATATGCACTTTCTCCTTGTCTTTGCTCTTTGATGCAGTAGACTTAAAAGCTACAGATTTTCGTTTTGGTTCCTCATCTTCCTCTTTATTCACCTTTAGCTCTTCTTCGTACATCATCAGCTTACCAATTAACTCCTTGACAGGCAAGGTTCCAATATCACAGGATTCTCTAATTGAAACGGATGTGCCTCTCCATCTGTCAGGCAGACATCTCAATAATCTCATGATTTGCTCCTTTGCTGGAACAATCTTCCCGAGTGAGCTCATTGTGTTGACTATCTCATTAAACCTGAGATACATATCAGAAATAGGTTCATCAGCTTTCATCTTAAAGTTATCATATTTGATAGTATAAGTGTTTAACCGCATTTCCTTGACATTAGTTGTTCCTTCATGAGAAACAGCTAAGTGTCCCAGATTTCAAAAGCAGTTTTACATGCAGAAATTCTATTGAATTCCTCATCTCCTAGAGCACAGTAGAGAGCATTCATAGCCTTACAATTATTATTGTAAGCTACTTTAGTAAGTTCATCCCAAGTTATTCTTTCAGTTTCTGGAATCTTGTATTGAGACTCTATAGCAGTCCAAATATCAAAACCCATACTTTCCAAATGAATTTTCATTTTGAGCTTCCATTGGGCATAATTCACACCATTAAAGAAGGGTGGCCTGTTAGTAGCAGCACCTTCTATTCTATTATCCATAAGGAAATTCTAGAAAATATTTTAAAGAGATAAAATTTAGAACTAACAAAAATTTAAGATCATTTAGATAAAACCACAATCACAGTTTAAAAACAGAGAGTTAAAATAACACTTTGAGCAAGTATAACAGAGATAAATCCAACCTTTGATACCAAATGTTGGTCGGAGTGGACACTCAAGAGGGGGGGGGGGTGAATTGAGTTCCAATTAAAATTTCTGTTAAAAACAATTTCTATCAAAATCCCCCAATTTCAAAAACAAATTAAACTGTAGTGAATTTATATAGATTATAAAGGTTCAATTAGTTTCTCAAAGATTGATTAATTCTCAGTTAACTTAATCTTATGATTAAATTAACTTTTGAAACTAACTTACTGATTTATAACAAATATAAACACTTGCGAATTTAATTATCAAAGTAGCTTTGAAGATAGATTATATTTCAAAGTAATAGCAGCGGAATATGAAATAAATATGTATAGTATGGATAGAGAGTATAACTATAAGCACAGAAAATTAACCAAGAGGTTCAGTCTCAAGCCGAGACTTAGTCCCCTCAAAATTTTATATAAGAATGATCCACACCCTGGATCGGGGTTAACAACAGTGAACACACTGTCCAGGTCACAAGACCTCTACCACAGTTCTTCGTGGGAAAACAAACAACAGCAGCAAGCTGTCCAGGTCACAAGACCTCTACCACTATCCACAGTGGGAAAAGGAGTGCAAAACGATTTGCTGAGGATTTGCAGATCCTCCAGTGAAAGTACAGGAGTCAGTGCGTGTGTTTAATACAGCAGATAACACACACTGCTCAAAATGTAGAATAAATCACAGAACAAGAGATGTAGAGTTTAGAAGTGGTTCTGGTGATCTCAGTGTAGCTCTTGTAATCGATCAGAAGAGAGTTTGAGTCCTTTTCTCGTTTCTGTTTGAGAAACAGAGTGTCGTATGCTTCAGGTTCACAGGTAGTGAGAATGTAGTCGATGAAGTTCTTCAGAGTTCTTCTTGTATGCACAGAACACTTCTCGAGTATACTTGATTGTCTATATGCTTCTCTGTGTTCTTGATGGAGCTCATTTTTATCTTCTTGTGTTTCTGGTATATTTCGTCCACCACACACTTCTCTGGTTCGCATTCGCATTCTCATCCTTTTTGGGCAGCGTAGTCTTCTCGTATTTATCTCCCGACAGGGGACAGAAAAGATTTCTTTTCAGCAGGTACGAGGTACGGGTTCCTGACATCCGACAACCTTTATCAGATATTTGACAAAACATCAAAATGTATGATATGACCGTTAGATAAATTAAATAAATTAAATGTAGGAAATAAAGAAATTAAAACAGTGAGTCGAGAATGTATGTCACTGTTGACTTCAACTGTGGTCTTCCAACTGTGGACTTCCAACTGTGGACTTCCAACTGTGGACTTCCTTCTGACTGCTGACTTCAACAAAGGGCCTGCTGTCTGTATGCTTGCAATGGTAGCTTTTACTCCATGTAATTGTAGCCTCTCTAACTGTAGACTTGTAATATCAAATTTGTTAGAACTGTATCCTTTGTCAACTGTAGACTTCGATCATCTGTAGACTTAGTAGACAGAAGCTGTCTAACTCTAGCCTTGACTGTAGACTTATGACTGTAGGCTAGTTCGACTGTGAACTTGAGCAGAGAAAACTTTGAGCAGAAGTCTTGTAACTGTGACCTTCGTCTGTGAGCTTTGACAATAGATAGCAGTAGACTTGTAACTGTAAGCTTGTATTAGTCTTCGACTGTAACCTTGTAACTGTGAACTGCTAGCAACAGTAACTTAAGGTGACAGTTAACTGTAATCTGTGACTTTGAAAAGAAAGCTCTGGCTGTTAGCTAACAATACCAAACTTATGTAAATACTACTGTAAGCTGTTACAGTAAAGTTATGAGAGTAAGAATAGGAACTGTTTAGAATAAAATACGTTTAAGCATAGAATAATAAGATTAATGCAAGGTTTTAATACATCATAATTAATGTTTAAGGATGATTTGGGATTATCAAAACAGGTGATTCCAACATATAAGATTCACCTATAATGGAGAATGACTCAGCAATAGAATTTTTTAAATTGTGTGAACTCAATTAAAAAATCATTAACATGATCCAGTGGAAAGAAACATGGTTGGTGAATAATTTGGAAAATCATGTGACCAAACCATGAGGGTACCTACGAGGGACTGAATGCATCACATGGATGGCACATAGTTTGACAAAATGTATGACCAACCCATGTGTGTGTGTTTTAATTATTTGAAAATCATTTTTAATTTCCAATAATCATCCATTTTGACCTTATATTCCTCCTAAATCCTTCTATCTTAAATCTAGATACTCTAAAACCCTTGGTGATTCCATTAGCTTCTATGAATGAATCGAGAAGATCGAAGGGTTTTAATTATCTATATTTAGTGTATGTGATCAAAAACCCCCCATTCATCTATTTTATTCATGATAAAACTAGTTTCCCTTGATAAAAACAATATAACTAACATTTCATTGATATATGTATGTATTTAGATGCTATATAATGAATAATTCTTGGTTCCTTATAAGAATGGTGGCATATATAATGCATTGAAAATCCTCCATTGATCAATATAAATTAGAGCAGCATTGGTATATCTTGAGAGGTTTGTTGGTATTGATATAATTTTATAGGCTTAGAATATTCTTGAATATAATTCTCGAACCTTGATGTGTTTGATTTGGGATCAGTTCTAGGGATTATTAGTGTGTGGGATCGTTCTGGTTAGAGCTCAATGTGACTCAGGTATCAATTCTCATTAGGTTTAAGAGTTTTACATAAACATTCTAATGGTTGGAAGTTACTTATCATTTGGGGCCCTTGTATAGTCACATTTCCTTAATATGATAATTATGTTGGTACATATTTTTAAACCATGCTTGATAGTAATAACATTCATGTCTGTGTAGCTCATGAGACCATATACAATTCTTGATTTTATGATAATGTGGATGTATCTTGTTAGACTATATTTGATTATTGACTACATGTTTATGTAGGTTGCTTTTAATTCTCATGATGACATGCTATTTTATATTTGAAAATAATGTACCATATTATGTGTAATTTCTAAGACTTTTAAGGCATTTGTTTTACTACTCAAGGCTGGTGTACCATCATGGCATGGTTATCCCTTTGAGGTGGAGTGTGCATGTCATGTGATGATAATGATGGATCAAAACACATGGTAAACCCATGGAGAACTTGAAGATAGACCCTAAGTAGTGGTTTTAGTGGTACGACAACATTGAGGCTGACCCAAGGAATAGAAATGATACAATTTCCATGGGTCTTGACCTATAACTAGTGGTGGGGTAGGATGGTATTGAATCCTGACTAGTTATAGAGATTGGATATGATGGTTTTGCATCCTAATCCAACATGATGCCTTGCAGATATCAAGAGACATGTTCACCGACATTGTGAATAGTGCTGAAGATGGTTCCCTATAACCAATATTTGTGTACTTTATGATAACTTGTATTCATGTTTTTGATTAATAATAAATTTATTATCACATGATGATTTTTCTTCTTTGTAACACAGTATGTGATAATGTCATAAGAGTAGATGTTGTACTAAATGGTCATAGCAGTTCCCCACTATGATGGAACCTGAGAGTGCTATGACACTATTTTTGGATATATGTTCTATACATTGATGATATCATTTGAGGAAAAAATGATATAAACTATCCTGGATGGAGACTCATAGGACTTTGAGACACATTCCCAAGGTGTATGTCCTTGGTAATATCCAGTAACATATTATGAGAATGAGACTTGCTAGTGGGAAATCGATATTTATATGTGTCATTGGATGTTCCTATTTACAGATGTGTGAAATTATCCTTAGACATTATGTTTATTATTAATGAGTATTATGAGTTTCATAATTTTTTTCATTGATGAAAACTGCGATGACATATGTTCGCGGTGAGGTAGGATACGTTGGGTGCGTGTCAAGTAATATTTTATTAATGGATAATATGAGAAAGGATTTGTCCCTTCCATTATTTAAAGAATTTTGATAACTATTTACCTTTGATGGAAATGATATAGCCTAAATAAATCCATTTCCATTGTGTTCAATAGGTAAGTTCAATTTCAGGGAAGTCAAAGAAAGAGACATCGAGCACATAGGTTGATGTCACCAGCATGCAACCTGCTTTATTTTAGATATCATGATAATGGGATTATATTACACTGTAATAATTCATATGAGGTATCATTTCTTTCTTACATTAACTTCTTTCTATATGGATTCCTTAGCATATTTCTATTTTATATCCTCAGACTTTAGGTTACTTCACCTAATTCCACTGAGAAAGAGGCCTTGAGGGGCACTCACTAGGTGTATCTAGAATCTCAATTAAATAATATATTATTATTTATTATTTAACGGTTGAATAAATATTAGTCCTGAATATGGTTTATTAATTATTCATGTATGATATATCAATTATAAATATTTATTTTTTATTTAGTGAATATAATATTAATTGGATAACACTACAAAGATTTTTATTTAATAAATAAATAGTCATTATGCATGGCCTCATATATATTATAGAGGAATGGATAATCGAGAATAATTCTCAGATGAGAAATAATAAATATTGAATATTATTTTATTAAATTATATTAAATTTAATTCTCAAGTTATGTGTATGTTGAGAAATAATAATATTATTATTAGTTTATGACATGGGGTTATGTAGGGATTAACTAAATAATAATGGGAACTTGGGAAATTATTTTATTTAACCCTAGAAATATATAAACTCAATTATATTATTTTCTCAATAATCCTATTCATTTGGTTGGTTATGCATAATGTATTTGGAGAATCTTCTAAATACCTAAAGAGCCCCCTTCTCTAAGAACACTCATAAGAACATAGAAAGATCTTCCACCACCTACCACTATCAAGTTAAGAGAGGTCTAGGAAAATGCTTTGGAAGCGATTCTTGAAGCAATGAAATGAAAACGCCACAAGTGCTAGGATCTTTCATTCTAGCACCCAGATATTCATACAATTATGTTCTCATACTTTTGGAACACATTTGGATCACCACTAAAAGGAATATACTTTTATTAGTACTAAACAACAATGAGACAATGAAAATCTGTTTTCAAATCCATCAATGAATAAAGAATTCCATTAATGTATTTATTTATTTAATTAAATTAATTATAAAAAATATGTGATGAACCTATTTTTAGTTTTATAATTCTATCCCTTTTATATATTCTTTGATTCAATTACATAGATTATGATTTCTATCATTGTGTAAATCCTATATTGATCATCAATCATGGATAAAGAAAAGTAAGGCACCACCCATCGCACACTTCCGCTGCACCTAAAACCTACAAGTGATATCAGTGTAGTCCTGTAATTATTTATAATTATTTATAAATCATTTATTGATTAAAACATTTGTAATTTAGATTTTCAATTCAAGTATAGTCATTATTTTAATCTGAATTACAATATCTCGAATGATAAATAATCTCTGTTTAGTATTACAAGTCTACAATGAGGAGTGAACTTGGTTCAGTAATAGAGGGTGAGAATGAGGTGTGAAACCGATTCAGTAAAGGTCTTTTTCTACTATTATGGTCTTGGAAAATATACCTTGAAAACAATGGAAATAATTATATATTATTATGTGTCTTCCACAATTCTATGTTTTATTCCCATGATACGATTTCATGGATTATGTTATTTATTTCTTTATGATCTTTGTCTTATGAAATGACAATCTTTAAGACATTATTCATGTTTATAATCATTGGTATGCAATGTATGATATTCTATTTTCTCATACCCTTATGCTCATGATTATGCTTATGTATCTCACTTGTTTAACCTTATTGATCATATGAGATCACCCCATTTTATATTTCCTTCCATAGGTTAGGAAGATATGTATTATTTTTTATGTGTCTAATAACGATACTAGTAAAAAAGAATGTAGTGGGAGATAATGTAGCTAATTTATGTACCAGTGTTTATGTTTCCATATTTTTAAAGGGACTAGACAAGTACGGTATTTGGGTATTTTTTTGTATAAATTTTAATGTATTCTGTAAAAGTTATGTAATGTAAATGTTTAAAAATAGAGGGTCACTATAGTTGGTATCAGATTAAAGGTTTAGTTAATATTTAGAAGCAAGGATGAGGAAACCTTAGTGATAATCCTAAGGACATGCCTAAGGATAAATCTAAGGATAAGGAAAATAATAGAAAAATGTCTTGGAAATTTGGTAAAGGATAAAGTGAGTGGTTTTTTAGAAATACATCCATATCTAGATACTACAAGGGGATGTGGCTCTAGAATAGATGTACCTAGTGGTAACAGCTTTGAAAATATGTCATGGGCCAGACACGGGGTAATCTGATACACGACAATGGGCCTTTCTAAACACATGGTTTGACACTCTTGAGGGATATTATTGGGGAATTCCCAAACTCTTCACGAACCATATTGAAGTATTTAAATATATGTTGGCTATGAATAACCTAGGAGAAACCAAAGGTGTCATATATTAAATAAGGTGTCATATTTTAGACATCCTATAAGTGAATTTTTATGATTATGTGGTTCCTCAATATGATAATGGATTTTTATTCTATGCATTTGGTTTTAGTCGATGAATAGAACCTGAAGGAAGAACAATAATGGTGATTTTAAAGGACAATGAAATGATTTTTACCTGAAAAACCAAATTATATGGGATAAGGAATAAAAAATATCATTTCTATGCTCACCCAATTTTTTCAAGCTATGAATCATGGTGGACTCTAGACTGAGAAATGGAGGGAACAACATTTTGTTGAGTCCTTCATGAGGAAAAAACCGTCTTCTTTTAGTGGGTATTCTAGTTCACTTTTTTCTAAACAATGGATCAATAACACTGAAAAGATATTTTACATCCTCTAATGTTTGTAACATGAGAAATTTATTTTTGATTTTTATCATTTAGAAAGTGAAGCAGTCCCATGGTAGACTCTAACTAAGAAAACAAGGAATCAAGATGAAATTGAATCCATGTAATGTGATAAGTTTAAGAATATATTTTTCAATAGTTACATTCATATGATTCTTTGTACCAATATGGAGAAAAAAATCCTCAAGTTAAAGCAATGGGATAATTAAGCTATTGGAACCTTTGAGGATAATTTCACAAGACTTGTGAGGTACACATTGAGAATTATCATCTAAACTAAATGTAATGTTAGTAGGTTCTTCAGTGGATTAAATCCAAGTCTCATATGAGATTTATCCATAAGATACTTTAGTATCTATGAAAATAATGTGCATGTTTTTCAATAACAGTTGAAATGTAGGTTGGAGTTATGTATCAACGTCATGGGTTTGATAAGAAAAAGAAGATAGAGTTCAAAGGAAACTCTAAAAACCATGGAGAAAAGAAGACGAGTTCTCCTTTATTCTCTAAATGTGGTAAGAATCATAGAGAAATTTATATTAAGGGGTATAGTAAATATGTTAAGTGCATAAGGGAAGTTTACCATAAAATTGATTTTCAAAATAATGGGCACAAGTTAGCTCAAAATGCTAATGGATAAAAATCGACATGTAATACACCTCCCACAATGTAGTGCCACATGTGTTAGGAGAATGGGATTTATGGTAACCACCGCCCAAACCCAAGGATGGTTATTATGATTGACGTTAACAACCTCTTGTGTCAAGGAAAAAGGGTAAATATCATACAATCACTAATTCTGATGAGGGGTTCAATAATGATGTGATGAAATGTACACTTACTATCCACTCTAGAACTAATAATGCCATATTTGTTTCTGGATATAACCACACTTTCATATATAAATAATTTTATAAGGGTGTTATGATTTCACTAAAATGATGAGATGTGGAATTATAAGTACAGACTCCTAATGGTATGATGATTACATCACAAGTCTGTGATTCCTCTCTAGTTGAATTTTGTGGGAATTTGATTCCTGCAAAGCTTATCATTCTTCCTTTGATTGAATTTTATGTCTTCTTAGGCATGAATTGACTTTATTTTCATAAATCTCACATAAATTATCAAGGAAGGGAAGTTATATTTGATATTTTAAACCCTCCTATGATCATCCATTAATGCAATGATAAGAATGAATTTCTTGTGGAGATTATATCCACTGTGTGGGTCTTAATGCACATTTAAAAGGGTTTTTTTCATCTAAAATAGTTGGTGAGAAAATAAACATTGATGATATTCCTATTGTTTGGGATTTTATAGTTTTATTTCCAAAATAGTTTCCTGGACATACAACACAACATGAAGTTGAGTTCTCAATTGGAATCATACATGGATCCACACCAATTTAAAAGACTAGTTATAGAATGGCCCCAATTTAGTTGCAGGAATTAAAGAAGAAAATCCATGAAAAACTTGACAAGGGATTCATTTGGCCAGGTGTGTCACTTTTGGGTGCACCCATTCTTTTTTGTGAAAAATAAAGATGGATAAATGTGACTCTGTATTGATTATTGGTATTTGAACAAGATCATAATCAAGAACATGTATCCTCTTCCCCATATTGATGAACTATTTGATCAAAATGTGAAAAGATCAATACTTTTTCAAGATTGACATTCATTGTAGATATAATTAATTGATGGTAAAGAAGGAGGATATACACAATATGACGTTCCATACAAGGTATGGACACTATGAATATACAGAGATGCCTTTTGGTCTTACTATTGCCCCTGTTATCTTTATAGATTTAATTAATAGTGTCTTAAGAGATTACCTCGATATGTTTATGGTAGTATTTATAGATGATATTATTATCTATTCAAAGAGAAAGGAAGATCTTGAAGATAACTTGAGAATTATATTAAATACCCTAAAGAAGGAGAATCTATATGGAAATTTTACAAACTATGAATTTTGGCCGTAAAATATTTCATTTTTGGGTCACATAATCTCATGAGATGGTATAATATTAGATCCATAAAAGTCGAAGGCTATTGAATACTGGCCTAGACCAACAATGGTGAATGAGATCTATAGATTTGTTGGTTTATCTGGATACTATCAATGTTTTGTGTAGAATTTATCAGAACTATATAATCCTTTAACCATGTTAACTCAGAAGGGTGTCAAGTTCTTCTAGACTATGAGGAATATTTCAAGGAACTGCAGAGACGGTTATTCAATGAACATGTTCTTACATTACCTTGTAGTGGATAAGGGTTTGTAAACTATATTGATGCATCAAATATGGGATTGATATGTGTTCTTATGAATAATAACATAGTTATTGCTTATTCTTCATGACGGTTGCAGATTCATGATCAAAATTACCCAACTTATTATTTGGAGTTATAAATTGTAATTTTTTCATTAAAGATATGGTGGAATTATATTTATAGTGAAAAGAGTGATATATATACAAAACATAAAATTTGAAAAAATATATTCACATAGAAGGATTTGAACTTGCGATAGAGAATATGGGTATAATTGATAAAGGACTACGACTTCTCAATACATTACCACCCTGGGAAAGAAAAAAAGGTGATAGATGCTTTAAGTCAGAAGGATCGTGTTAGCTTATCCATGATGAGGATCAGAAGAGATATAATATTTCTATATTTAGAAAGGATGGATCTAGAAATCCTTAAGGAAGGGTAAGATTTAATCTTTCTCAAATGAATATTCAACCCTATATCCAAGGTAATATTAATGAGGAAAAAAAAGGAATATGTGGAGCTACAAAAGAAAGTTAGAAATGTTACCAAATTTAACCTTGATCTGGATGGAATGATAAGGTTTAAGAACTATGTATGTGTTCCTTCCATACCAGATTTGAGAAACGATATGTTAAAGGATGCTCATAGTCCATTATTCTGTATTCATCTTGGATATATTAAGATGTATAAGGACTTGAAAGAATACTTTGGTGGGACGGTATTAAAAGATATATCACAGAATTTGTATCTCGATGCTTGGTATGCCAACAATTTAAGGCTAAAAGACAAAATTCAAAGGGGATTTTCCATATATTTTCCACACCAAAATGGAAATGCGAGAACATAATAATGGATTTTTCCATGGGAATACAAAAAAACTATAAAGGGTTTAATGCAATATGGGTGGTAGCCTCCCCCCTTCCGTATTTAACTCAATTCATTACTACTAGGGAATATTTCTATTTGGATAAGCTTTCTATGATATATATTAAGGATGTTTTAAGGCTACATGGAGTACCACATTCCATTGTATCAGATCAAGACATGAGGTTTCCCTCAAAATTTTGGTGAATTCTTCAGCAAGCACTTGATATAGAATTTATTTTTAGTACTTCTTATCATCCTTAGTTGAATTTTCAATCTTAAAGAATAACTTAAACCAGAGAGGAGATGTTGAGATACTGTTCGTTATATTTCAAAGGTGGTTGGTATTAACACCTTAGTCTAGTAGAGTTTTATTACAATATCAAATTTCACTCATGAAGTCATAGGGAAAATTATGAAGCCCAATATGGGAATAAGTATAGATCTCTAACGTGCTGGTATGAGTTTTGAGAAAGAAAGATATTGGGACCTGAGATTGGTGAAGAAACGGTCTAGAAGGTTAGAACCATTCAACAACATATCAATGCTGCTCAAATTCAGAAGAAAAGGTATGTTGATAACCGACAGTGTGATCTAGAATTTGAAGTTGCTGAAAAGGTGCTTCTATGAATATCATCCTAGAAGAAAGTTATGAGATTCAAGAAGAAAGATATACTAAGCCCTACGTATATCAGTCCCTTTGAAAATCTTGATCATATTGGGATAGTAAAATATTTCTTGGAACTTACTACAAATATATATCAACTCCATGATGTGTTCTATATATCTATCTTGAGGAAGTATAAACTTGAAACTTCACCTAGACTAAACTCTAAGGTCATACTAATGGAGTAGTATTTATTTTATTAGGAATAACCAGTTTAAATTCTATATTGTATAGAGAAAGCTCTACAAAACAAGACCACTCACATGTTCAATGTTTTATAGAGATATCACACGTTAAAGTAAGATATGTGGGAACTTGAGGATATGATGAAGAAAATGTATCCTCATTAGTTTTTACTCGAATAATGAATTTCCAGGGAAAATAATTTTAAGGGGGTAGAATGTAATACCCTGTGTTTTTATGGACCCTTTAATCTCATATAAATTAAAATTTCATTTATGTCTTGTATTGAATTAAGTCAAACATTCCTTTATGTTGAACTGAATCGGTATACGTTACATTGAACATTGACTTGGCATACATTACATGGAAGTGAAACTTGGTTTATGTTACTAGAAACATTGACTTGGTGTACATTACACACAACATCGATGTTTCTACAAATCATCATTTTATTTCTATAATTATTTAAATGAGAAAATGATAAACATGACATTAAAATTAGTAATATGAATAGTAATAAATAATTTTAAAATATTTTTTATAATTTGTTTCTATAAATAATCAAATATTGATAATGAAATATATAATTTTTTGTAAAGTCCTTGTTTTTAAAATTAATAGTATTTTCTCAAATGAACTCCTTTTAATGTCCTTATATAAAAAATAATAAAATTAAATTTTAAAAAATATTTAATATGATAAAATAAACTTAATTTTTTAATTTAGAATGTCAATATTAGCTTATGATGAATTTTTGGTATTTATCTGAGAAACATCATTTTTAGATGAATAATGAAAGATACCAAATTTTAATTCAAAACTGAATTTTAATATAATTTACTTAGAATGTTAAATTATATTTAAAATTGGTTTAAAAGTTTAATCATATATTATTTTTATTAATTCATAAAATTTGTTCATTGAGATCAATTTCTCTTTAATATTGGGTATAAAAACGAACCAAACTTTTGAATGTTTTTAATTTAAAAACCTAAATTGTCAACCCAACTATGAGATTAATTTCTAAAAAAATTATACCTCTTCGGTGATTGTAATTTAGAAAAATGGATTTCATATTTGTAATAATATTAATTTATAATGTATAATAAGGTCAACTTAGTTTTTAACCAAAATGATTAATGAATGAATGTTAAGTTAGTTACATTGATTAAGGTAAAATTCAGCTTACCTAAGGACTAACCCATAAATTTGAGACCCAAAATGACCTATATAATTTTACAAGATACATTTTAGGGCCATATTTAGACTATATACTCCTTTTTATATAATTTGGTCTATTATTGGATTCACCTCACATGTGAAAAACGTGTATGGAATTCCATTTTCAATATATTATAAGAGTGCCACTCCTCCACCACTATAAAAAGGACTCCTCTCCTTGACTTCATTAAACATATAAAACCAAATTGGTTTAGAAAATATATAATCAAGTATCCTCACTAAAATCTTACATTACTCCTTGAATCCTCCATTTGTGAATAAATTCTACCAAGGAAGACCTTTGGTTCAAACCCAAAGGAGTTACCCGATTAAGAGGTAACACCCTCCCTCAAACTCCACTATTTTATTTTCTTTATCCACTCCATAAATTACTCTTATTACATTTTTATACAGAAACAATAGTATAATCAATATAATTATATGTTTTTATGATAATTGTTTGACCTACACTTACTCACACCTCCATCAAATGGGTAACAAACATACTATTTTTGTGTACGATGAACTACCATCTCACAGAATAATGATTGTTCGTTCTTCCTTTACCACCTATCATGGTGGGAATTATGATGGACACAATATTTATATATAAAATATATGATATTTATTATGTATTTAAAAATCTTTAATCATTTTACCACACATATATTTATATGTTCTATTTGATGTAAATATGATAATTTGTTTTGAGTAAGTGTGGATTACAGCTCCCTCAAAGCAATGCCATTCCTTCACACACTACATGGAATGTATTAATTACGGTTTTACTGAAATTATATTATATATATTATATAATAATTCTACTATAATAATTATATATATACATATTTCGTTTACCTTCTTTCTTTCAATACGATAATAAAAATGGAAACATTGTCCATGGGTATATACATCTTACAGTATCCATGAATGGTGTATTCCATTTATTAATTTTATATTATAAAAATTATTATAATAAACATATAAGGAATATAAATTATATTTATATCATGGTATAAATTATATAAATCATGATATAAGTATAAGGACCAAATATATAACAAATTAATACACATGTGCATAACAAAGTGGATATTACCAGAAGTGAAACCTTAACATAGAATTATTAACAAAATGGTAATATAAGGTTATAATAAAAACATATATGTTATTAGATATAAGAATTATCTTATGTAAAATATATATAATAAACATACCTTTATTATATAGGAATCTTGTACGAGTACAAATATAGTCACGACACAAGGTAAGAGGATTTCATCTCACTTTTTATTTCTATGAGATTCATTATTTATTCACCACCCATTCCTTTTGTGTGGTGTGTATAATGAACATGTATGTATTAAATTATTATTATAAAAAAAATTATATGTATTTACATATCTATTTTATGATCTTTATTTCCTAGGTTTTAAGTTTCAAAATTTACCGAATTGATAAAATAGTTTTGTCTCAATTTTCTTTCTTTGAGACTCATGTTTTGTTATGGACCTAAATTGTTCTTCAAGGTGTACATACTCCTATTTTACATGTTATCTCATGAATATCCTTATTTTAATGATATTTTAAGCATCATTTAATTTATGTTTCTTACATTTAGAGTATTATCCCAAGTAACCAAGTGGTAAGAGTTTATTGAAACAATATCATAGCTTTTCAAGATTGTTAATGATTATTCTTATTTGATAAAAACATATGATCCATCTCTCAAGAACACAAATGAGTTTACTCATATTATATTTATTAAATATATATATATTAATTAGTTCCATTTTACACTCTTTTTTACTTAATATAATTAATAAATTTTTTATATAAAATCTGAATGTATTTCTCTCTTCAGTTGAAAATATGTTTTATTTCAAAAACCATGTTTTCAAATAGTATTTCAAATTATCCTTCAAGATACATTTTAAGGAAAGATGAATTTAATTTTTTTTATTGTTTTCAATTATTCCATTAAAAGTTTTAAAATCTATTTACAATGAAAAAGGTTTTCAAAAGGTTTTTTATTAAAAATCATTTTACAAAGAAGAAAAGATATTTTCCCCTAGAAATGTTTTTAAAATATGTTTCAAAATTTCCCATCTCATATTATATCCGTTGTTGTTACTAATTACTTTTGGTAAAATTATTAAAAACTTCCATTCATATTTTTTCTCTGAATACATTACTTTTTGATGTCATGATGTTTATGAAACCTGTTTCTCGTTCACAGGTTATCTACTTTTGAAACCTACATATTTTCACAGATAATGTTTTTGATGAAATGATTATGAAAATTATATTTTTTCATAGGTTATGATATGATTACATGTTTATAATACCAATTTAATTTTATGGGTTATGAAATAATTATTTATGATCTTTTGGAACATATATTTATGATTTCATTATGAGATGGGTTGGATATATATCTCCCTCCAATGCATTGGGTAAATATTTATATCTCATGAGATAGACATGGATGGAAAGAGAAATGAAACTGGTTTAGTATTACATGTTTGGAATGAGAAATTAACTCAATTCAGTATTACAATACTAGAATGAGGAGCGAACTCGGTTTTGTAATATAGGGCTAGAACGAGGTGTGAACCCGATTCAGTAAAGGGATTTGTCCACTATGATGTTATTGGGAAAAATACCTTGAATACTATGTAAATAGTTATATATGATTATGTGTCTACCACAATTCCATGTTTTATTAATATGTTATGATTTCAAGGATTATGTTATTTATTTTCTTATGATCCATGTCTTATGAAATAACAAGCTTTAAGCCACAATTCATGTTTATGATCTTTGATATGAAATGTGTGATCTTCTATTTTCATGATCATATTCTCATGCCCTTATTATCATGATTATGATTATGCATCTCCCTTGTTTAACCTTATTAAGAATATGATATCACACCTTTTTATATTTCCTTCCCTAGGTTATGAATATATGTATTATGTTTGATGTGTAGGATTCTAGTAAAAAAGAATGTAGTGGGTGATAATGTAGCTAATTTATGTAAAAGTGTTTATGTTTCCATATTACCAAAGGGACTAGACTAGTACAGTCTTTGGGAATTTTTTTGTATACTGTTTTAAGTACTCCGAAAAAGTTATGTAATGTTAATGTTTTGATAAGAGAGGGTCACTGTAGTTGGTATCAGATAAAATTTTTAGTTAAAATTTGGAATCTAGGATGACAAAACCTTAGTGATAAACCTAAGTACATGTCTAAGGATAAATATAAGGATAATGAAAATAATAGAAAAATTTCTTGGAATTTAGGTAAATGATAGAGTGAGTGGTTTCCTAGAAATACATCCTTATTTGGATACTATAAGGGGATGCGGCTCAGGAATAGATGTATCTAGTGGTAAAAACTCTTACAAGATGTCCCAGTCCTAACATGGGATAATCTGGTATACAAAAATGGGTTGTGCTGCACACATGGTTTGACACTCCTGAGGAATATTCTATTTAAATTCACAAACTCTTCACAAACCATGATGAATTATTTAAATATATGTTGGTTATGAATAACCTAGAATAATCTTAATGTGTCATATATTAAATAAGTTTTCATAATTTAGGCATCCTATAAGTGACTTTTCCTGATTATGTGGCTCCTCAATATGATAATTGTTTTTTACTCTATGCGTTTGGTTTTAGTTGATGAATAGAACTTGAAGGAACCATGCTAATAGTTATTTCAAAGGACAATTAAATGATTCTATGCTTGGGAAAGCAAATGATATGGGATTAAAAATGAAAAATATCATTTCTATGCTCTCACAAATTTTCCAAGCTATGAATCTTGGTGGACTCCCAACTGAGAAAATAAGAGAAAAACATTCTGTCGAGTCCTTCATAAGGAAAAAACCGCCTTCATTTAGTGGGTCTTCTGATCCACTTATTTTTTCTAAAAATTGGTTCTATAACACTGAAAAGACATTTTCCCTTCTCCAATGTCAGGATCATAAGAGAATTATTATAGATGTTTACCATTTAGAAGGTGAAGCAAATACATAGTGAACTCTAATTAAGAATATGAGGAATCAATGTGAAATTGATTCCATGGAAGGGGACAAGTTCATGAATATATTTTTCAAAAATTACATTCTTAGAATTCTTAATACTAAGATAGAGAAAGAGTTCCTCACGTTAAAACAAAGGGATAATGAATTTATTGGTACCATGAAGGGTTATTTCAAAAGTCTTGTGAGGTACGCTTAATGAATTGTCTTCCTAACCAAAATTAATGTTAGTAGGTTCTTCAATGGATTAAATCCAAGTCTCATAAAGGAGTTTTCCATAAACGAATTTAGTAGATATGAACATAATGTGCATTTTTAAATAAAGGTTGAAATAGAGGTTTGTGTTACGTATCAACATTCTGGTTGTGACAAGAAAATGAAGATGGAGTTCAAAGAAAACTATAAAAACCAGTGAGAAAAGAT
This sequence comes from Viscum album, assembly GCA_963277665.1. NCBI lineage: Eukaryota > Viridiplantae > Streptophyta > Magnoliopsida > Santalales > Viscaceae > Viscum > Viscum album. The sequence goes on from OY728163.1 coordinate 1,518,308,829, forward strand.
GATGATATTTTCTTTATGATCGAAATTTTTTATGAATCATGGAGAAATTCTTATTATGGGCTACAATAAATTTGTTAAGTTCATAAGGGAAGGTCACCTGGAAATTGATTTTCAAAATAATGGGAATAAGTTAGCTCAAAATTATAATGGAGAAAAATACAAATAGAATAAACCTCTCAAAAGTTAGTCCTACCGGTGTAAGGAGAATGGGAATTATGGTAACCACCACCCAAACCCAAGAGATGGTTATGATGATTGAATTGAAAAACCTTTTATGTGAAGGTACACGGTTAAATATCATCCACTAACTATTTCTGATAAGGGGTTCAATAATGATGTGATGAAGGTATAGTTAGTATCCAATCTAGAAATACTAAAGTCATATTTGATTTTGGATCTACCCACTCTTTCATAACTAAATAAATTTCTTGAGGGTGTTAAGATTCCACCAAAATGATGAGACGTGTAATGAAAAGCGAAGACTCTTAATGGTAAGATGATGACATCCCAAGTCTATGACTCTTCTCTAGTTAAATTTTTTGGTAATGTGATCCCTAAAAACCTTATCATTCTTACTTTGGTTGAATTTGATGTCATCTTTAGCATGGATTTTATTTATTTTCATATATCCAATATAAATTATTAAGGAAGAGAGGTATCTTTTGATATTTAAAACCCTCCCATGACCATCCAGCAATGAAATGATAAGAATGAAATTCCCATGGAGATTACATCCAGTGTATGGGTCTTAATTTCCATTAAAAGGGTTGTTTATCTCAAATGGTTGGGGTGAAAATTAACATCAGTGATATGCCTATTGTTTGGAATTTCATAGTTGTATTTACAAAAGAGTTTCCTATACTTATACCAAAACATAAATCTTATTTCTAAATAGAACTCATACCTTGTTCCACACCAATTTCAAAGACTTTATATCTAATGGTCGCAATTGAGTTGTAGGAATTGAAGAAGAAACTAAAAGAAAAACTTGATAAGGGACTCATTCAATAAAGTATGTCACATTTGGGTGCACCCATTCATTTTCGTGAAAAAGAAATATGTATCAATGTGACTCTATATTGGTTATTGGGAGTTGAACTAGATCATAATCAAGAACATGTATTATCTTCCCCATATTGATGATTTTTTGGATCAACTATGCAAAGATCAATACTTTTCCAAGAATGACCTTCATTATAGATATCATTAATTTAGGGTAAAGGAGGAGGACATACACAAGAAGACATTCTATACAAATTATGAACACTATAAATATAAAATTATGCCTTTTAGTATTACTAATTCCCCTATTACCATTAAGGATTTAATAAATAGGGTCATTAAAGATTACCTTGATATGTTTGTTGTAGTATTTATAAAGGATATTATTCTCTATTAAAAGAGAAAGGAAGAGAATGAGGATCACTTTATAATTGTACTAATGAACCTAAGTAAGGAAAATATATATGAAAAATTTACAAGGTGTGAATTTTATCTACAAAAGGTTTATTTTTTGGGTCACATAATATCAATAGATGATATAACAGTAGATCCATCAAAGACAGAGGATGTTGAATACTGGCGTAGACCAACCATGGTGACTAATATATGTAGATTTCTTAGTTTAGCCGGATATTATCTATGGTTTGTGTAGAATTTCTCATGACTATAAAATTTTCTAACTAAGTAAACTCAGAAGGGTGTCAAGTTCCTCTAGACAGATTAATGTGAGGAAAATTTCAAGGAACTGAAGAGAAGGTTAGTCAATACACCTATGCTTACATTACATTATAGTGGATAAGGGTTTGTAATCTATAGTGATGTATCCAATAATGGGTTGAGATGTGTTCCTATGAAGAATAACATCTTTATCACTTATTATTTTTGACATTTTAATATTCTTGATCGTGATTACCTAACTCATGATTTAGAGTTAGAAACAATAATTTTTTCATTAAAGATATGAAGGCATTATATTTATGGAGAAAAATGTGATATATATACCAACCATAAAATTCAGAAATATATATTCACAGAGAAGGAGTTAAACATGCGATGAAGAATATGGATAGAGGTTATAAGGAACTATAACTTCTCAAAACATTACCATCTTGGGAAAGTGAAAAAGATGGAAGATTCTTTGAGTCAGAGGGATGATGCTTAATTATCTATGACGAGGAGCACAAAATATCTAATATTTATCGATTTTCAAAGGATGGATCTAGAAATCCTTAAGGAAGGGGAAAATATTATCTTTCTAAAATAAATATTCAACCCTCTACCCTAGTGAAGATTAAATAGGAACACAAGGAAGATGTAGAGAAGCATAATAAAGTTAGAAATGTTCCTGAATTTAACCTTGATCAGGACGGAATAATAAGGTTCAGAAACCATTTATGTGTTCTTTCCATACTAGATTTGAGGAAGGATATGTTATAGGAAGCTCATAGTTCTTCATTCTCTGTTAATCTTGGAAGTATGAAGATTCACAGGGGCTTGAAATAATACTTCTGGTGGGATGGTATTAAGAGAGATATCACAGAGTTTGTATCTCGGTGCTTGTTATTCCAACAAGTTAAGAATGAATGAAAAAATTCGAAGGGGATGTGGTATCCATTACCTATACCAGAATGGAAATTGGATAACATCATAATGGATTTTGTCATGGGATTACCCAATACCACTAAAGGGTTTAATTCAATATGGTTGTTATTCGGCCACCTTCTTAAGTCAACACACTTCATTGATACTAGAGAAAATTTCAGTTTTGATCAGCTCTCCAGGATATACATTAAAAACGTTTTAAGGCTAGATGGAGTACCATATTTTGTTGCATTATATTAGGATTTGAGGTTTACCTCAAAATTTTGGTGAAGTCTTCAGAAAGAACATGAAATAGAATTGAGTTTCAGTACTACTTATTATCCTAAGATGAATGTCCAATTTGAAATAACAATTCAAACCCTAGAGGATATGTTGAGATTTTTTGGTTATATTTCAGAAGTGGTTAGGATCTACACCTTCCTCTAGAAGAGTTTTCATAAAACTGTAGTTTTCACTCATGAATTTAAAAGGAACCTTATGAATCCCTATATGGTGATAAGTGTAGATCTCCAACATACTGGGATGAGGTTAGAGAAGTAACACTATTGGGACATAAGATTGATGATGAAATGGTCAAGAAGGTTATAACCATTCAACAACATATCAATGGAGATTAAAGTCAGAAGAAAAGTTATGTCGATAAATAACGATGTGAACTAGAATTTGAAGTTGGTGAAAAGGTGTTACTATGAATCTCACCCTAGAATAAAGTTATGAGATTCTAGAAGAAATATAAACTGAGCCATTGGTATACCGGTCCCTTTGAAAATTTCGATCATACTGGGATAATATCATATCACATGGAACTTCCTCCAAAAATCTCTCAATTCCATGATTTGTTCCATGTATTTCTCCCAAGGAAGTATATACATGACCCTTCACCTATAATGAACTCATATGGAATACTAGTGGAGTATGATCTTTCTTACGAGGAACAACCAGTTGAAATTTTTTATTGTATAGAGAATGTTCTATGAAACATGACCACTCACCTGGTCAAAGTATGGTGGAGAAATCAACAGTTAAAGGAAGATATGTGAGAAATTGAGGATATGATGAAGAAAAAGTATCCTCATTTTTTTACCTTAATGATCGATTTATAGCGTGAAATTCATTTTAAGGGGGGTACAATGTAACACCCTGAGTTTTTATGGACCTTTTATTCTCAAATAAATTAAATTTTCATTTATGTCTTGTATTGAACTAAGTTAAATATTCCTTTCAGGTGGAAACAACTTTTTATGTGTTATATAGAACATTTACTGGGAATACATTACATGGAAGAGAAACATGGTGTATGTTACATGCAACATTGACTAGCGGTACATTACAAACAATATCGATGTTTCTACAAAACATCATTTTGTTGTTATAATTATTTAAATGAGATAATTATAACCTATATGTTAAAATTATTAATCTGAATATTAATAAATACTTTTTAAATACTTTTTATAATTTTTTTAAATAAATAAATCATTTTGATAATGAAAGATATAATTTTTGGTGAAGTCTTTATTTGTTTAAAAGTAGAATTTTCTCAAATGAACTCCTTTTAATGTCCTTCCATGAAAAATAATAAAATTAATTTTTAAGAAAATTTAGAAATTTAATTTGATAAAATAAACATAATTTTTTAATTTAAAATGTCAAAATTATCTTAAATTGAATTTTTGGGATTTTTCTGAGGAACATCATTTTTTGATGAATAATGAATGAAACCAGATGTTAATTCAGAAATTTCTTTTCATATAATTTATTTGTAAGGTAAAATTATATTTTTAATTGGTTTAAAAGTTAAATTAGATTGTATTTTTATGAATTAATACAATTTTTGTTGTTGATATTAATTTCACTTTGAACTTGGGTATAAAAATATAGCAAACTTTTGACTGTTTTTACTTTAAAAATCCACATTGTCGACCCAACTACATGATTAATTTTAAAAATATATCTTGCCCTTATGTGATTGTAAATTGATAAAATTTATTCCATATTTGGAATAATAATAATTTATAATGTATAATAAGGTCAAATTAGTTTTTAACAAAAATTATTAGTGAATTAAATTAAAATTAATTACATCGATTAAGGTAAAATTAAGCTTAACTAAGGACTAACCCTTAGATTAAAGAGACAAAATGACCTAGAGCATTTTCCAAGAGCCATTTTATGGCTATATTGAAAACCTACACTCCCTTTTATATAAATTGGTCCATTATTGGATCCACTTGACATGTTAAAAACGAGTATGGAATTCAGTTTTCAAAATAATACAAGAGTGCCACTCCTACTCCACTATAAAAATGCCTCCTCTCCTCCACTTCATTAAAACTATCAAACAACATATGTTTTTACAATGTATAATGATATATCCTCCAAAAATTTATCACTTCCCCCTTTAATCCTCCCATTATGTATAATGTCTTCCAAGGAATCCCTTTGGTGCCAACCAAAAGGAGTTACCTGATTAAGAGGTAACACCGTCCCTCAAAATCCTCTCTTTTATTTTATTTATCTAATCCCTTAATTCACATTATTACATTATTATTCAAAAAAATAGTATAATAAATATAATTATATGTTTTTATGATAATTTTTCAAACTACACTTACTTTCACCTCCATCTAATTGGTAACTAACATACTGTTTTTGTGTACGATGAACTACCATCTCACAAAATGATGATTGTTCATTCTTCCTTTACCACATCCAATAGTAGGAATTATGATAGAAATTTTATATATATATATATATATTATATTATATTTATAATTTTTTAAATATTATTTAATCATTTTACCACACATATATTTATATATTCTATTTGCTGTAAATATGATTATTTCATTTGGGGACGTGTAGACTATTTCCCCTCAAAGTGATGTGATTCCTTTACACAATACATGGAATGTTTTAATTATGGTTTTAGTGAAATTATATTATATATATGATATAATAATTCTACATGAATAATTAGATATATACATATATATTCACATATGTCATTTAACTTCTTTATTTCAATACGACAAAAAAATAGAAACATCATCCATGCGTACATATATCTTACTGTCCCCATGAACGATGTATTCCATTTCATAATTTTATATTATACAGATTATTATAATACAAATATAAGGAATATAAATTATATTTATATCTGGGTATACATTCTGGAAATCATGATATATGTATAAGGGAAAAAGATATAACAAATTAAGACACTTGTACAGAACAAAGTGGATATTACCCGAAGTGAAACCATAACATATAATTACGAACAAAATATTAATATAAATTCATAATAAAAAACATATATGATATTATATATAAGAATTATCTTATATAAAATATTTCTAATAAACATAATTTTATTATATATGAATCATGTATGATTAGGTAGAGGGTCAAGACACAAGGTAAGAGGATTTCAACTCACTTTTTATTTCCATGAGATACATGCTTTATTCACCACCCGTTTCTTTTGTGTGTTGTTTATAATTAACATGTATATATTAAATGATTATTATAAAAAAATTATAGGTATTAATATATCAATTTTATGATATTTCTTTCATAGGTTTTAAGTTTCAAAAGTTACCAAATCAGTAAATTAGTTTTGTCTCAATTTTCCTTCATTGAGACTCATGTTTTGTTATACAACTAAAATGTTTTTCAAGGTGTATATACTTCCATTATACATGTTATATCATTAATATAATTATTTTAATAATATTTTAATACTAATTTAATTTTATTTTTTTACATGGAGAGTATGATCCTATGTAACCAAGCGGTAATAGTTTATTAAAACTATCTCATTGCTTTTCAAGATTGTCAATGATTATGCTTCTTTGATGAAATATTATGATCTATATCTCAATAAAACTAACGATTTTCCTTATACTATATTTATTAAATATATATCTATGAATTAGTAATATTTTCCACTCTTTGTTACTTAATATAATTAATAAAATATTTTCTAAAAATATGACCGTATTTCTCTCTTTAGTCGAAAATATGTTTTATTTCAAAAACCATGTTTTCAAAAATGTTTTCAAATGATCCTTTAAGATAACTTTTAAGGTATGATGATTTTAATTTTTTTTATTATTTTCAATTATCCCATTATAAGTTCTCAAATCTATTTACAAATGAAATGTTTTTCAAAATGTTTTATGTTTTAAAAAGCATTTTTCAAAGGTGAAAGGGTATTTTTCCCTATAAATTTTTTTAAAAGATATTTCAAAATTTCCCATCTAATATAACATATTTTGGTGTTAATAATTATTTTTTGGGGAAATTATTCAAAATTTCCATTCATATTATTTCTTTGAATACATTATGTTTTGATGACATGATGTTTGTGAACCCTGTTTTGTATTTCACGGGTTATCTACTTTTGAAACCTACTTCTTTTCATAGGTTATGTTTATGATGAAATCATTACAAAACTAGTATTTTTACATAGGTTATGATATGATTAGATTTTTATAATATCCATTTAATTTCATGGGTTATGATAGGATTATTTATGATCTTGTGGCACACGTATGTATGATTTCATTATGAGAAGGGTGGGATATATATATTCCTCCAATGCATTGGGTAAAGATTTATATCTCATGAGATAGAAATGGATGAAATGAGAAATGAAATTGGTTAAGTATTATACATTTGGAATGAGAAATTAACTCAGTTCAATATTAGAAGGCTAGAATGGTGATTGAACCCAGTTTAGAAATACATGGCTAGAACAAGGTGTGAACCCGATTTAATGAAGGGCTTTGTCCACTATGATGGTCTTGGCAGCAATATCTTAACTACTATGGAAATCATTATATATTCTTATGTGTCTACCAAAATTATATTTTTTATTACTATATTTTGATTTTATGGATTTTGTTCTTTATTTCCTTATGATCCATGTCTTATGAACTGACAAGCATTAATCCATGATTCATGTTTATGATCTTTAATATGCAAGGTATGATCTTCTATTTTCATGATCATATATTCATACCATTATGTGCATGATTATGCTTATGTATATCCATTTTTAAACCTTATTAAGTATATGAGGTAACACCTTTTTATGTTTCCTACCCCAGGTTATGAAGATATGTATTATGTTTGATGTGTCCAAGAATGCTATTTGTAACAAAGAATGTAGTGGGAGACTATATAGCAAATGTATGTACCTGTAACAAACCAATTTTTTTCAATGGAAATTGAATTATTATGATTATGTCATATAGTCCAATGAAATAAAAACTCAATGAAATACTAAGTACTATGTGACATTTAAACATTATTTTAAAACTTTTGTGTATGAAAATGAGAAAATATGACATTCACGATTGCGATCAATAAGATGTTTGGAGTACGACAGGAGAAACATATTTATTGGGGAATAATAGCATAGCCTTTTGAATAGTAATGTTACCCCTATGAATAGTGATATAACCTAATTAATATTAACCTTACATATGATAGTATATAAATAATATTCAAGTGAAAGTATGATGTACCGATATTTTGGAATAAGTAAATAAATGTTTTAAGCCTGTTTTTTTAGAATAAATTACAATTTTAATTAAATATAAAATTAATCATATATTGAAAATTATTTTTGAAAAAATAATTTCATTTTTGGATTATACACATCAAAAAATTGTTAGGGTGACGTTTTGGGATTTTTCTGAAATATTTGTTTTTTTGGTGAATAGTAAAATAAATTAATTTAGCATATAAATACGTTATAATTTGAATCCAATATTCCTGAAATCATAAGTGATTTAATCACCCAAATGTCTAAATAAATTAATTTATTACTATTATTGGACACCGAATCATCACTATTTATAGTAATAAGGAAAAAAATAGACTAATGATTATAATATTATGAAAACCCTCCTCTCATCCACTATAAATACCACGCCTCTTTACCAATTATCTTCACTCCTATCAAGCCTTTTGACTTACATAAATTCTACCCAAATATCTCCCCAATATCACTAACCATGTTAAATAGCCCTTGGTCTCCTAAAAATTCTAAATCATCTCCCCTTAAGAGTCTATCAAGGAAGATTGATTCAAGAGGTAAATTCCACTTTTCAATTATTTTACTTTCTTTTCTAGTTATTTTGATTAATTTCCTATCATTACGTATCATCATCCAAATGTTATGAAAAATCCATTAACATACATTTAATATAATATTTTTATGATAATTTATTAAGTTATTATCAAATCTCCTTTACCCTTCTTTTATTTTAGTAGTAAAGACACCATAGAAGATGTGTTAATTTACCACATTCAAGGACGATGGGTTTTAATATTCTGTTACCATCTTAAATTATGGACATGAAACCATTTTATTATTTGTAAGAAACCATAATATATGTTCTATGTCTAATATATGGTTATAGAATATTTTTTTACACATGAGTTTTATTTATAAAACAAAACATGTTCATTGTGAAAAAAAACCGCCAATTAACCCAAAAGGTTATCACTAAAGTTGTATATAATGATTTGATTTCAATCCAAGTAACCAAATTAAATTTACAACCACGTAATATAATTTATGGTCACTAATATAATATGACTTCAATTCTGGAAAAACACTTTCAACTTATATGTTTATCCGTTCATGAAAATAAGTAAACAGATCATAAAAACTAAGAAAACAAATGGACCCGAAAAATGAAATTGAAATGCTTAACCCATAAAAAAATATTATGAATGAACTTAAAAAGTTTATAATAAATTTTTTAAATATATAAGAGTTTCTGAAATTATTAATTAATTAAACTAATTTTATTATTCAGGTCCTTAATATCAAGTGGAGAACACCATCAGACTTAAGTTAGGGGATCCTCTTTATTTCACTTTTATTCAAGATTGTCCTCTATTTTATTCACTTTTATGTATAATTCCTAGTGGTGGGGTATGATTACGTATCCCCATACTGTCCTCGTGATGTTTAAATAATGATAAACACCTTTCTCTATCATTAATCCCTCTTAAGCACACACGATACCATAGTGAAATTTCGTGAGAGATTAAACCTCAACCTCCTTTATTCCTTCAGGTTTCTTTATCTTTCTTTTCACCTAAATGAGGTTATCTATTATTCTTATTTTCATCTTATAAATTTTATGTAAATGTTTCAAAATCATGTAACAAGTTTCATTCGTCATTATCATTCATGAATATACATGTTTTAAAGTTATTTCCTCCTAAATACTTCCTAATAAATAAACATGTTTTGATGGAGCTTCCCGAATTCTAACCCAATTTCAAGTGCACTATATATTCTATTTTAATTAAAAATTGTATTTATAAAATAATTCTTTTTATTTTTAAATCCTTCTTTGTTCACTTATGATTTTCTATAAAGTGTGGTTCTCTATTCTATTTTAAATGCTCTATAGTATTTTCTTTAAAACTGCTCAAAAATGTTTTTATGCCAAAATTTATTGAATACATTTCCTATATGTTTTCACTTATACTGGAAATCACTCACCATGATAAATATATATTTTCGATTATGAATTTCCATGTATACTTTTTTTCCTTTATTTCATGGATACTTTTGTGTTACGCCCATCTGTTATGCTTTGTGTCATGATTATGGTACCCAAATTCTTTCCATGGGTAATCCTTATGCTTATGAATGATTGATTATGTATGATTAATTATGTCAAAAAAATATTCATGAAACATTAATATGGGTGTGCCCATATAGTTATCCAAATCATTGGGTAAAGTAAAGTCTCATGAGATGTTATGTGCAACAATCTTTGCGGTTAGCCTTGTCTTGTGATACTATGTGAAACGATCTTAGCAGTTAGCCTTGAATCGTACTATATTCATTTTTTATATCTCTTCCAAATTTTTATGAATACATGTTTATATGATTCCATGTCTATATATTGAGGTTCCATATATTAAATTCCTTTTTATATCATCATGTAATGCCTTATATTCGTTGTGCTAATTATTTTTTCTTATGGTTATTCCCTTACTGGTCTACTTAGCTCATCAATTTATTCATGTGTTCCACATGGTACCCTATGCAGATGTTTGAGCACAATATAAGTTAGAAGCTCAATTTAATGATTAAATAAAGAAGTGATTTTTAGTCCAATATTTTTGGTTTTATGTTCCTAGTCTTTAAAGACACTACAGTTCAAAACCCTTGGCATATACTCTAAGGTATAATTATTCTTAAAATCTTGTAATATATTATGTAAAAGGATAGGGTCACTATAGTCCCAATGTTTTTGTTTCCATATTTCCAAAGGGACTAGACTTGTACGGTCTTTGGGCATTTGTTTGTATAATTTTTTAAGCATTATGTAAAAGATATGTAATGTTACTGTTTGAAAAGTGAGGGTCACTATAGTTGGTATTAGAGAAAAGGTTTAGTTAAACATTGGAATCTAGAATGAGAAAACCTTATTGATAACCTTAAGTACATGTCTAGATATAAATCTATGGATAAGGAAAATAATAGAGAAATGTATTGGAATTTTGGTAAAGGATAGAGTGACTGGTTTTCGAGAAATATATCCCTATCTGGATACTACAAGGGGATGTGGCTCTGGAATAGATGTACATAGTGGTAAAAACTCTGACAAGATGTCCAAATCCAGACACGAGGTAATCTGGTAAACAACAATGGGACTTTCTGCACACAAGGTTTGACACTCCTGAGGGATATTCTTTCGGAATTCACAAACTCTTTACAAACTGTCATTAAGGATTTAAATAGAAGTTGGCTATGAATAACCTAGGAAATAGTTCCTTGTGTTAAAGAAAAGGGATAATTAATCTATCAGTATCTTTGAGTCTAATTTCAAAAGAATTTTGAGGTACACTTAAATAATTATCATCCAAAACAAAAGTAAAGTTAGTAGGTTCTTAAGTGGATTAAATCCAAATATCATAAGGGAGTTTTCCATAACAGACTTTAGTAGATATGAAAATAATGTTCATTTTACAATAAAGGTTGAAATGGAGTTTTGAGTTACATATCAACTATTAGATTTGGTGTCCCGATACCAACTACTTTGTACTTTATTCATTAATAAATACCTTATCACATGTTGATGTTATTCTGCATGAAAATGCATGTGATAATTTCCTAAGGATAGTTGTTTCATTAAAGGTTCATAACGGATCCCTACTATGATGATAACCCAGAAGTGACATTACACTGTTCTTGAATATATGTTATATGGCCAGATGATGTTATTTTAGGGACACAAATAATACAATCCATTAGGGGTGAGGACTCATAAAACTTTGAGGCACCTTATCATGGTGTGTGCCCTTGTTAATATCCAGGAGGATATTTTGAGAATGAGACCCACCAGTAAGAAATCTACATTTCATAGTGTCATTGGATTTTTTTATCTGTGGACGTTTGTATTGGTCCTTAGAATTTAAAATTATTATTAACGGGTATTACAACTCACACACTTAGTTGTGTTGATGAAAACTCTGATGACACAATGTTCAGAGTGAGGTATGATATTTCTGGTGCATCACGAGTAATACTACATTAATAGATAATGCGATAAAGGATTTTCTCCTTATGTTCCATAACAGAAGTAGATATCATATGCCCTTTAATAGAATTGATATAGCCTAAATAAATCCACGACCATGGTGAGTAATGGGAAAGTTCAATTCTAGAAATTCAATGAAAGAATAATCGAGCACATGTATTGATGGCACTAGAATGCAACCCGCTTGATTAGAGATATAGATACAAAGGGATTATATTACATGGTAAGCATTTATAGGATGTGAACTTTAATTAAGGCAATAAAATATTTCTATATGGGTACCTTGGTGTGTTGCTAGACTCTAACCTTAGACTTCAGGCAGGATCCACCTAATTCCAGTGAGAAAAAGTCGGAGAGGGTCACACACTAAGTGTGCCCAAATATCTTTGTTAAATACTAATTTAACAAGTTGAATAAAGATGATTCCCGATTATGGTTTAATAATTATTCAATGATGCTTGATTGCATTCATTTAGACACTATTTATTCGAGAGATTATATTTTGGGAGAATTAATATATTTATTAGGGAGTAATGAAATGATATTTATTTGAGAAATAAATCGCCATTATTGAAGGTATTATAAATGTGGTGGAGGAAATAATGAAAAATGAAAAAAATCACACGTTGGGTATATTAAATATAAACGCCATGTATTTTTTTTTTGAATTTATGAGAAATAATATTATTTATTTTATTAAATAATATTAGGTGTAATTCGTTCGGCGCATGTCAAGTAATAATAATAGTCAAATGTTATTATTAGACATTGGGTATTGCTAAAAATTAAATGAAATGAATAAATGATTTTGGATTATTAATTAATTTTATTATTCTAAGTAATTAAAATACCAATTATATAATTCTCATTATCCTAGTCATTCTTTGTGGTTTTGACAATGGATCTAGAGAAAGATCTCAAGCCAATAGAGAATTGTTTCCTTCAACGAATGATCTCAAGCTACGAGAGAGAGATCCACCTCCACCGGATCAAAGCGATCAAAGGCAGAAATCGCAAGTGAAGGATCTACCACTCTAGAAACTGGAGATCCCTTTGGTGACATCCAGAGATACATGGAAGATATGTGGAACATAGCTAGAGGAATACTACACTTAGATTCTACGACGTAATGATAGATCACATCAGATCGTGAGCCGAAACATCAATGAATAAATGATTCCATCAAGAAAATTCTTGTCAATTAATTAAATTAATTATAATGAATATATGATGATCCCATCTATGGTTCTGGTTCTCCCCTCTTACTTTTTTATTATTCATTCTATTCCAAAGATCCAGTGTTTTATTATCGTGACAGATCTCATATTTATCGTTGTTAACGCTAAAATTAAAGTTTGTTACACCCACAAGCACGCTTCCACTGCACCCGAAACCTACAAGGGGTATCAAAGGGAGGTTATATCATTGATTATAATTATTTAGTTTTTCATTGGTGATTAAAAAATTTTATAATTTAGTTGTTTAAATTAAATTTAATCATTCATTAAATCTGAATCTCAATATCCATTCCTCCTCTCTTGTTTCTCATTCACCTTAAAAAAATGAATTTTTCTTTTAATTTTGATTAAAATAAAATACAGGATCTCATCCGTAGGTTCCAAACGTTTCTAGATGATCAACACCCGAATACAGGATGTGTATTCGTTAGTACATGTTGTGTAGTCAAGATTCAATGCATCGGACCAGTCTGCTGAATCAGGCCTTGTGTTGGAGTATTTCTAAGTGTTAAATGGATCAGTATGTTGACCAGGAACAGGTGGAACACGGTTTCAAGATTACACGTCGTGTGGCTCATTAAATATGATGTGTAGTCCCTTCGGGTTAGGGTTAGACTGTGTACCCTGTATACGGCTCGCCCAACTAGAAACTATGTAATGTGGATACTACACGGTTTTATCCCACTGAACATGTCGTGCACTCAAAAAAATTTCTGAAGTGCATTTACACGCCATGTCCCTGAGCGTGTACTTCAGATGGATGGTGAACAAAAGTACACACCATGTAGTCAGAACTACATGTCATGTACTCATATAAATTATGTAGATTTATTAAAATTTATTATTATATTATACAAACCCTTGATACATGTATCATAGTGCAGGAATAAAGTCGAGGCACAACACGTGATAGGTGTTTTATATATATGTGTTTCATTTAACATCTGCATAATGTTCATTTATACGCATTGGGTAGTTATGAACGGAAATTCACTGGGGTCCCTCTAAGGTACAATTTATGTACAAAGATAATTTTAAATGAATTTATTTTTTAAAAATTATGATGGATGATAATATCAAGGAAATTCAGAAAAAAGTTTAAGATAAAAGGATTGATTAAATAAAGATAATTAATTGATTCAAGCATGATTTATCTTAAACAAGAGTGATTAAATAATTGAATGATAGTTTTATTTATGTATAAATATCATTGTATGCATGGATGATCATGATCTAGACCAAGACCTTTTTATGTTAATGGTTTCTTTTAGTTTATTAAATTAAATTAAATTTATTGCCCTATGAGCCTTCTCCACATTAATTGTAGGGCATGCATGACCAATGTTTCTTTTATTTAAACCCCAATTTTACCCATCACCTACGTGTGAGATAAAAGTATATATAATGGATGGTGATCCCAAGCTAGTGAAGGCGGCTCAAGTTGGGATCCAAGGTGAAACCAATCCATGGTGATACAAAGGTGGACACATGGAAAGCTGTATACACGAACCCAAAAAGGTTCAAGGTGTTTCTCCCCTAGGTATTGGGTTAGTTTATCAACCTCAAGATAAACTAACCAATAGAACAAGATCATGATCATACCATTTATTTTATTTATATTAGTTTCATGGTTCATTTATTGTGGGTGTGTTGTCACGTTCACACAATTAATGAATTAAACAAGCATGCAAGATGGAACTAAAATAAGACTGGATTATGCAAAAATATAATCTTAGACCTAGTTAATCACTTAATTATATCCCACATAATATTAACAAGAATGTAATCAAAGATAATAAAATAGAAATTTACCTATAAGGATAAAATCTCTCAAAGAAAATATTAAGTCGGTATATCCTTCCATAATCTTGGTTAGAACCGAACCATAATTCAAAGTGATTAACCTACCTCAGATGGATTATTTCAATTATTGGGGAATTATAATTCAAGGATTTTGGTTGACTTGACTTGTTTTGAATCAAGTGTTGACTTCCACAGCTAGAATTGGTGTGACCAAGAGGCAAAGGTTGAGGAAATCCAGAATAAAAGGATTTTAGGATTGTGGAGTCCACTTAATAGATCAAGGAGCTTCGAGTTAATGAATTTGTCATTTTTAATGCCTACCTAAAAACCTTCAAGTTGATTGACCAACCGTAGTTGGGGTAGTGAAAAGGGAAATATGGATCCTTTTCACTAGAATATTCAGGAAACAGAGTATTCCAAATTCAATGGTGAGGGCTATTGGATTTTGATAAACTAGTGTGAGAGTAATAAGTATTAATTTATTTATTTGTCTTATTTTAATCATGATAAAGTACTAAACCATTTATGATATTAAATTGTATAAATAGAAATAATAATTAATTCAAACATATTATTGTGAACCATTCTCAAGAAGAAAAACCTTCACACCGGCACAAATTTCCAAGAATGGCAGAGGTGTTTACGCATCACCCTTCACCATGAGGTGGAATTGTATATACTAGAGGAGCCTATTCTAGTTGCACCTGGAAAAGAGGCCTTTGATAAGGAACTATCTCTCTACATGAAACATATGGATAATGCCACATATGTCCAATGTTTCATGTTATTAGTCATGTCTAAAGAGATCTTGAAGCAACATGAAAACATGGACGTGTATAACATGATGTATCACCTTAAAGATCTATAACAAGAGAAGGCGAGACATAAGAGATATGAGATCTCCAATGCTTTGTTCACAACTAATCGTGGATATTATGCACCAGCTGGTCCTCATATAGTCAGGCTTATTGGCTACATTGAACACCCGAACATCTTAGGGATTAAGTTCCCATATGAGTTGCATACAGATCTCATCCTATAATCATTTCCCAAGAACTTCTCTAGCATTATTGTCAAATATAACATGAGAAGCAATGAGAAGAGTCTATGAAAATTTCTGACCCTAATTAACCAGGTAGATAAGGATATGGGGCTTGAAAAACTTGCAGTCCTTATGGTGAATAAGAAAAGGAAGGACAAGGTAATGTGGCCAAGTATTTATAAACGGTCTAAAATCCCTGAGCACCATCCCTCCAAGAAGGGGAAGATCCAGAGGCTGGGAACGGAATGGGAGGTTGTCGGATTTTCATGTATCAATCATGGCCTCTGGAAGAGAAACTGCACCGAAAAGCATGGGGACGCTAAACATGTATTCTTTATGAAGTGTAATCATTCCATTTCTACACATTGGGTATTAGATACATCTTATGGGGCTCAGATCTGTTTCTCAAATGTAGGAACCAAGTAGATTTAGAAATATTGCCAGAGGAGAGGTAAATCTTCGAGCTGCTAACGGTGCGAGGATGACTGTGTTAGCCATAGGTGATTACCACCTCTCATTTACAACTAGGACGATTTTGGTTTTACATAACTCTTATTATGTGCCTAGGGTTACCAAAAATGTAATTTATGTATCATGTTTCGATATGGATGTATTTACTTTAATGTTTGAAAATAAGGGTTTCTTATTTTATACGAACAATATATGTTATGGTATGACGCATCTAAATAATGATTTGTTTGTATTAAATTATGAAAACATTGTGTTTTCAATCGATACTGAAACAAAATCACAAGACTCATATATCACCCAGTTGTGGTATCACCATCTTGGTCATATAAATGAGAAGCATGTGATGAAGCACTACCAAGATAGTTATTTAGATTCTACTGAGCTAAAACCACTTGATAGATGTCATGCTTGTTGACAATGTAAAATGTCCAAGACGCCTTTCGATGGACCGGGTGAAAGGTCCACAAAGCTTCTAGGATTGGTGCAAACGGATGTGTGTGAACCATTTCTAGTAGAAGCTAGAGGTGGAAATTCTTACTTCATTAATATTACTGATTATTTGAGTAGATATTGATATGTCAACATAATACGGTATAAGTCAGAATCTTTATAAAAATTAAAAAAAATCAATAATGAAGTAGAGAATCAGCTTGTTAAGAAGATATAGAATCATTGTTCAGATCAAGGGGGAGATTATCTAAAACAAGAGTTCATCGATATTCTACAGGATTCTGGGATTCTGTCTTAGCTCACTTCTCCTTATACAACATAGTGGAATGGTGTTAGTGAAAGGGAGAACATCACCTTGTTGGACATGATGATGTCGATGACGAGTCATGCAAATCATCCATTATCTTTTTGGGGATATGCATTACAAATTGAAACATACACATTAAACTAAGTACCAACTATGGTGGAAAATAGAATTCCCTCTGAGTTATGGAATGGAAGGAAAGCCATTTTGTCGCACACACATGTATGGGGATGCGAGGTGTTTTGTAAGGCCTTATTAGGAAAAAAAAGCACCCCAGGGCATGGGGTGTATATTTATAGGATATCCTAAGGAAACGAAAAAATATTACCTATATAACCCTTCAGATAAGAAAGTGACTATCTCCAGAAAATCCATCATTCTTGAGAGGGAGCACATCCTTAAAAAGGATAGTGGGAGAAAGATGTACTTTTACGAAGTTTATGCTCAAGATACACAGAAGTAGGTGCATGAACACGTTCCATAGGTCCCCATGGAAGAGGTTCTAGAAACACAAGTACTACGTAGGAGATCAAGAGAGGTAATGGAACTATAGAAATTCGGCTTCATAGTCACTGACGATGGTAAATCATTATTTTTATACATTTATGAACATATCTCCTATAAAGATGTTGTAGAATGCTGAGAAGCTGCATGATGGAAAGAAGCTATGAATTCTATGATATATTCCATGTATCAGAACCAAGTATGGGTACCTGGTAGATGAGCTAGTTGATGTAAACCCTGTTGGATGAAAATGGGTATTCAAGAGAAAACGAGACATGGAAGGTCAAGTTATCACATATAAAGTAAGGAATGTGGCTAAAGGATTTAGACAACGTCAAAGAATTGAATATGATGAAAACTTCTCACCAGTTTCCATGTTTAAATCCATAAGAATCATACTTTCCATAAATTCTTACCATGACTATGAGATTTGGAAAATGGATATCAAAAAAACATTACAAAATGGGAACCATTAGGATGATGTCTATGTGACACAACTAGAAGGGTTTATGACACTAGGTGAAGCCAAACAGGTTTTCAAGGTGAAAAAACCATTTATGGATTAATGAAAGCATTCGTTTCATGGAACATTCGATTTGATGAAGCCACAAATGAATTTTGTTTCATTAAGAATGAATTTCAACCATGTGTTTATAAGTGGTTTAATGGTAATGAAGTCACTATCCTACTAGTATATATTGATGACATATTACTTATTGGAAATGATGTACCAGTATTATAGTCAGTTAAGGACTGGTTGAAAAAGTGTTTCTCAATGAAGTACTTGGGTGAAGCAGCCTACATTATAGGGACCAAGATCATTCATGATAGATCCAAGAGGATGCGTGGAATAAGTCAGGGTAAATACATTGAATAGATACTAAAGAGATTTAGTATGGAATAATCTAAGAGTTTATTGGTTCTATTGTCACATGTCCTACATCTTTCTAGTAAAATGTGTCCTCAGACACAACATGAGAATGATATAATGAGTAAGATCCCACACACTTAGGCTATAGGATCCATCATGTATGCCATGTTATGTACCAGGATTGAGGTTTCCTATGCACTGATCATGTTAGGAAGATATCAAGAAGATGCAAGAGAACAACATTGAACTGCTGTTAAAACAATCATTAAGAATCTGAGAAGAACTAAGGATATGTTACTGGTGTATAGAGGAGACGAGGAGATTTTCATCAGAGAGTATTCTGATGCTGGATTTCAAACATATCATAATGATCTGATGTCTCAATATGTATATGTTTTCTGTCACAATGGAGGAGTTGTGATCTGGAAGAGTTAAAAGAAACCAGTTGTCTCCGATTCTATAGTGTAGTTTGAATATTTAGAAGCTTCTAATGCAGCCAAGGAAGCTGTCTGTATTCGTAACATTCTCCAGGAGATTGATTTGGTGCCTAGCAGTAAAGATCCTAAAACATTATATTATGATAATACTGCAGCGGTGGCTCTTTCAAAATAAACAAGGTCACATAAAACGAAAAAACACATACTCTGAAAATATCACCTCTTGAGGGATTTCTATCAAAGGGGTGAAGTTGCAGTGAGAACAGTGGCCAGAGAAGAGAACCTATCAGACCCCATGACTAAAGGCTTATCTCAGAAGAATCATGAATATCATGTGAGATCTAGAGGGTTAAAAGTTGTTAATAGCTGGCACTAGTCCAAGTGGGAGTCTGTTGGAGTTAGTGGCCTAGAACCAACTACTTTGTACTTTATTCATTAATAAATACCTTATCACATCTTTATTGTTCTTCCACATGATAATGTATGTGATAATGTCCTAATGATAGATGTTGCATTAAAGGGTTATAATGGATCCTTGATA
This sequence comes from Viscum album, assembly GCA_963277665.1. NCBI lineage: Eukaryota > Viridiplantae > Streptophyta > Magnoliopsida > Santalales > Viscaceae > Viscum > Viscum album. The sequence goes on from OY728163.1 coordinate 1,518,328,681, forward strand.
TGATGAGAACCTGAAAGTTCCATAACATTGTTCTTGAATATATGTTCTATGACCGAATGTTGTTATTTGAGGGACACAAATAATATTGGCCATTAGAGGTGAGGACTCATAAAACATTGAAGCTCCTTCTCATGGTGTGCACCCTTATTAATATCTAGGAGGATATTATGAGAACGAGACCCACCAGTAGAAAATCCACAATTCATAGTTTCATTGAATGTTCTTATCTGCAGAAGTGTGTATTGGGACTTTTACATTAAGATTATTATTATTGGGTATTATAACTCATTCACTTAGATGTATTGATGAAAACTGTGATGACATTTTGTTCGCAGTGTGGTATGATATGTTGGTTGTGTCACGAGTAATACTACATTAATAGATAATGCGAGAAAGGATTTTTCCCTTATGTTCCCTAATAGAATTATATATCTCAGGTGCTTTTATGGAATTGATATAGCCTAAATAAATCCATTTCCATGGTTAGGAATGGGGCAAGTTCAATTCCAAAAAGTCAAAAAAAAGAATAATCAAGCATATGTGTTTATGGAACTAGCATAAAATCTGCTTGATTCGAGATATTGAGACAATGGGATTATATTACACGGTAAGAATTCGTAGGAGGTGACACATCATTTCAGTGTTATCTTCTTTCCCTATGGGTGCCTTGGCATGTTCCTAGACGCTATCCATGGATTTAGGAAGGCTCCACCTAATTCCACTGAGAAAGAGTCCAAGAGGGTCTCACACAAGTTGTGTACAAGTATTTTAGTTAAATATTAATGTAACTAGTTGAATAAATATTATTCTTTATTGTGGTTTAATAATTATAAAAGGATGCCTAATTGCATTTATTTCGACACTACTTATTCAAGGGAATATATTTTGGGTGAAGTAATATATTTATTAGAGAGTAATGCAGTGATATTTATTTGAGAAATAAATAGACATTATTCAAGGTATAATAAATGTGGTGGAGGAAATAAAGACAAATAGAAAAAACAAAAAGTACAGGCTGTGTATATTAAATATACACGCAGTGTATTTTTTATGGGAATTTATGAGAAATAATATTATTTATTTAATTAAATAATTTCTAGGTGTAATTCGCTGGGTCCATGTCAAGTAATAGGAATAGTAAATAGTTATTATTAGACATGGGGTATTGATAAGAATTAAATGAAATGAATAGATTATATTGGGTAATCAATTCATTTTATTATTCTATGTAATTAAAATCCCAATTATATAATTCTCAATAGCCTAGTAATTTTTTTTGCGGTTCTTCATAATGGATCTAGAGTAATCTCTCAAGCCAAGAGGGAATTTTTTTTCTTCCAAAAATGGTCTCAAGCTATGAGAAAGAGATCCTCCTCCACCAAATCAAGTTGATCGAAGGCAGAAATCGCAAGTGAAATCTCTTCCATTCTAGCACCAAAAAATCACTTTAGTGACGTCCAAAGATATGTGGAGCATGTGTGGATCACCACTAGAGGAATCCTACACTTGGATTCCATGACGCAATGACTGATCACATCAGAAGGTGAACGGAAACATAAAATAATAAATAATTCCATCAAGGTAATTATTGTTAATTAATTAAATTAATTATAACTAATATATGATGATTCTATCTATGGTTCTAGGTCTCCCCTCTTTCTTTTTCATTCTTCATTTAATTCTGAATATCCAACATTTTATTACCATGATGGTTCTTGGATTGATCGTTGTTAATGCTAAAATTAAAGTTGGCTACACCCACCAACACACTTACACTGCACCCAAAACCTACATCAATGTCATCGTTTTGACCAAAAAAGGAATATGGAATTCAAAGGAAACTCTAAAAACCATGTAGAAAAGAAGAGAAGTTTTCCTTTATGATATAAATGTGGTATGAATCATGGAGGGATTTGTATTAAGGGGTATAGTAAATGTTTTAAGTGCGGAAGGGAAGGTCACCTATAAATTTATTATAGAAATTGTGGGCACAATTTATCTCAAAATTCTAATGGAAAAAATCCGTATAGATTACACCTCCCACAATGCAGTGCTACAAGTGTAAGGACAATGAAAATTATTGTAACCATTGCCCAAACCCATGGCATAGTTATGATGATCAATGTTAATAACATCTTAAGTCAAAGGACAAGGGTAAATATCATGCAATCACTATTTCCAAGGAGGGGTGAAATAATGTTGTGATGAAAGGTACAGTTACTATCCACTACAGTTCTGCTAATGTCATGTTTGATTCTAGATTTACCCACTCTTTCATATCTAAACTATTTTCTCAGGGTGTTAATATTCCACCAAAACAATGATACGTGGAATTATAAGTGTATAATCTTAATAGTATGATGACTATATCCCATGTCTATGATTCCTCTCTAGTTGAATTTTGTGAGAATGGGATTCCTGCAAACCTTATCATTCTTCCTTTGGTTTAATTTGATGTCATCTTAGGCATGGTTTTTATTTATTCTCATAATTCCCATATCAATTATCATGTAAGGGAAGCTAGTATTGATATTTCAAAACATACTATGATTATCCATCAATGTGACTATGAGAATGAACATCCTATGGAGATAACATCCATTGTATGGGTCTTAATTCCTATTCAAAAGGGTTGTTTATGTTAAATAGTTGGGGAGAAAAGAGACATCAATGATATTCTTATTGTTTAGGATTTTATAGTTTTATTTCCTAAAGAGTTTCCTAGCCTTCCACCAAAACACTGAGTTGAGTTCTCAATAGAATTCATACCTAGTTCTACACCAATTTCAAAGACTCCTTACAGAATGGCTGCAATTGAGTTGCAGGAATTGGAGAAGAAACTCCAAGTATAACATGAAAAGGTATTCATTTGGAAAAGTTTGTAAGATTTGGGTTAACCCATTATATTTTTGTGAAAACGAAATATGGATCAATATGACTCTGTATTGATTATGGGGAGTTGAAGAAGATCATAATCAATATCATGTATCCTCTTCCCCATATTGATGATTTTTTTGATCAAATGTGCAGAGCACAATACTTTTCCAAGATTGACCTTCATTATAGATATCATTAATTGAGGGTCAAGAAGGAGGATATACCCAAGATGACATTCCATACAAGGTATGAACACTATGAATATACAACAATGCCTTTTGGTCTTACAAATTTTCATGTTTTTTATGGATTTAATGAATAGAGTCTTTAAATATTACTTCAATATGTTTGTGGTCGCATTTATAGATGACATTATTATCTATTCAAAGAGAAAGGAAGAGCATGAAGATCAAATTTAGAATTATAAAAACGACCCTACAGAAGGAGAAGATATATGAAAAATTTACAAAGTATAAATTTTGACTGCAGAAGTTTTAATTTTTGGGTCACATAATCTCAATAGATGGTATAACAGTAGATCCATCAAAGACAATGGCTATTGAATACTAGCCTAGACCAACCATGGTGACTGAGATTTATAGATTTATTGGTTTAACTGGATATTATAAATTGTTTGTGTATAATTTATCATGACTATATAACCCTCTAACCATGTTAACATGGAATGGTGTACAATTTCTCAAGACAGATGAATGTGGGGAATATTTCAAGGAACTAAAGAGAATATTAGTCAATGCACCTATGGTTAAATTAACGTATAGTGTAAAATGGTTTTTAATCTACAGTTATACATATATAAAGGGATTGATATGTGTTCTTATAACAAATAAGATGGTTATCACTTATGACTCATGACAGTTGAAGATTCATGTTCAAAATTACCCAACTCATGGTTTGGAGTTAGAAATAATAATTTTTGAATTAAAGATATGGAGGAATTATATTTATGGAGAACTGGGTGATATAAATACCAAATATAAAATTCGGAAATAAATATTCACATAGAAGGAGTTGAACATGCGATAGATAATATGGGTAGAGTTGATAAAGGTCTAGGACTTCTTAATACATTACCACCCTGTGAAAAAAACAAGGTGGTTGATGATTTGGGTTAGAAGGATCATACTATATTATCCATGATGAGGATCACAAACAATCTAATATTTCTATATTTTCAAAGGATGGATCTAGAAATCCTTAAGGAAGTGGAAAATATTATCTTTCTCAAATTAATATTTAACCCTCTATCCATGTGAAGATTAAGGAGGCACAAAAGGAAGATGTAGAACTGAAAAAGAAAGTTAGAAATGTTTCTACATTTAACCTTGATCATGATCGAATGATAAGGTTCACTAACTATATATGTGTTTCTTTCATACTATATTTGAGGAAGAAGCTGTTAGAGGAAGCTCGTAGTTCATCATTCTTTATTCATTTTGAAAGTACGATGATGTATGGGGACATGAAGTAATAATTCTTTTGGGATTGTATTTAGAGAGATATCATAGAGTTTGTATCTCAGTGATTGGTATACAAACAATTTAAGGATGAAAGAAAAAAGTCAAAGGGGATGTTGCATCCATTACCCATACCATAATGGAAATATGAGAACATCATAATTGATTTTATCATGGTACTACCCAAAACCTTCTAATGGGTTCAATGCTATATGGGTGGTAATCAATTGACTTCCTAAGTCAACACACTTCATTACTAGAAGAGAATATTTCTATTTGGATAAAATTTCCAGAATATACATTAAGGAAGTGGTAAGTTTACATGTAGTACCACATTCCATTGTATCAGATCAGGATATGAGGTTCAATGAAAAAATTTGGTGAAGTATTCAAAAAAACATGATATAAAATTGTGTTTCAATACTACTTATCATCCTCAAACGAATGGTCAATCTGAAAGATAAATTCAAACCCTATAGGATATGCTGAGATATTGTTCATTATATTTAAAAGGTGGTTGGGGTCAACACCTTCCTCTAGTAGAGTTCTCTTACAAAAATAGACTTCACTCATAAATTCAGATGGAACATAGTGAATACCTAGATGAGAAAACATGTAGATATGTAATGTTCTAAGATGAGGTTGGAGAACAAAAGCTATTGGGACCTGGGATTTCTGATGAAATGGTCAATAATTTCAGAAGCATTCAACAACATATCAATGTAGATCAAAGTCAGAAGAAAAGTTAAATTGATAACCAATGAAGTGATCTAGAATTTGATGTTGGTTAATAGTTGTTTCTATGAATCTCACCATATAATAAAGTTATGACATTTGAGATAAAATAGAAACTAATCCCTAGGTATATCAGTCCTTTTGAAATTTTTGATCGTATTGGGATAGTAGCCTATCGCTTGGAACTTCCTCCAAACCACTCTCAAGTACATGATGTGTTCCATTTATCTCTCATTAAGAAGTATATACATGACCCTTAACATGTAGTAAACTCATAGGTCATACTGGTGGAGTAGGATCTTTCTTACAAGGAACAACCAGTTGAAATTATAGATTGTAGAGAGAATGTTCTATGAAACATGACCACTAACCTAGTCAATGTTTTGTGGACAAATCATAAGTTAATGTAATCTTTTTGGGAACTTGATTATATGATTAATAAAAATTATCCTCTTTTGTTTTTGCCTAAATGATAAATTTCTAGGGAAAATTCATTTTAAGGGGGGTATAATGTAACATATTGAGTTGTTAAGGACCTTTTTTTCTCAAATAAATTAAATTTTCATTTATATATTGTAATAAACTAATTCAGTCATTCCTTCTACGTGGAACCAACTTGGAATATGTTATATAGAACATTGACATGGCATAAATTACACGGAAGAGCGATGTGATGTATGTTACATGCAACACTGACTTGGTGTAAATTACACACAACACCAATGTTTTTATGAAACGTCATTTTATTGTTATAATTATTTAAATGAGATGATTATAACCTAGACATTAAAATTAGTAATATGAATAGTAATAAATACATTAAAAATATTTTTTTAATTTTTTATATAAATAAAACATGTTTATAATGATAGATATAATTTTAATAAATTCCTTATTGGTTTAAAAATGGTATTTTCTCAAAGGAACTCTTTCTAATGTCCTTCTATGAAAAATAATAAAATTAAATTTAAAAAATGTTTGAAATTTAATTTTATAAAATAATCACAATTTTTTAATTTAGAATCTCTAAATTATCTTAGGTTAAATGTTTTAGATGTTTCTGAGAAACTACATTTTTGGATGAATAATGAGAGATATCAGATCTTTATTCAAAACTACTTTTTTTATAATTTATTTATAATGATAATTATATTTTAAAATAGTTTAAAATTTAATTATATATTATTTTTATCAATTATTAGATTTTATGTTATGGAAATAAATTTAACTTTGAACTTGGGTATAAAAACTTAGCAACCTTTTGAATGATTATACTTTAAAAACCCTCATTGTCGACCCAACTATGAGATTAATTTTTTAAAAAAATTATGCCTATCATGCGATTGAAATTTGAAAAAATGGATTCCATATATTGAATAAGATTAATTTATAATGTATAAAAATTTCAACTTAGATTTTAACCAAAATTATTAGTTAATGAATTTGAAATTAATTACATCGATTAAGGTAAAATTAAGCTTTACTAAGGACTAAACCTTAAATTTTAGACCCAAAATAATCTAGATAATTTTTAAAGATCCATTATATGGCCATATTTAGACCCTATACTCCCTTTTATATAATTGTTTCCTTTATTATATCCAATTGACATGTAGAAACATTTTATGGAATTTTGTTTTCAAAATATTACAAGAGTGCCACTCCTCCACTATAAAAAGCCTCCACTCTTCTAGTTCATTAAAACTATAAAACAATATAGTTTTGGAAAATATCTACTTAAATATCATCTAAAAAATTATCCCTTACTCATTTAATCCTCCCTTTTTGTATAAAGTGTTCAAAGGAAGCCCTTTGGTGAAAACCAAATGGAGTTACCTGATTAAGAGGTAACACCCTCCATCAAACTCCTCTCTTTTATTTTCTTTATACACTCCCTAAATTCCTCTTATTCCATTGTTATAAAAAAATAGTATAATAAATATAAATATATGTTTTTATGATAATTGTTTTACCTACACTTACACACACCTACATCTAATAGGTAACTATCATATTATTTTTGTGTACGATGAACTATCATCTCACAAAATGATGATTGTTCATTCTTCCTTTACAACCTCTCATGGTAGGGAATTATGATGGAAATTTAGTTTGTATATAAAATATATAGTATTTATTATGTATTTAATCTTATTTAATCATTTTGACATACATATAATTATATGTTCTATTTTGTGTAAATACGTGCATTTCATTTGAGAGAGTGTGGACTACCACCCCCTCAATGCGATGTGATTCTTTCATACACTACTTGGAATGTATTAATTTTGGTTTTAGTGAAATTATACTATATATATTATTTAATAATTCTAATATAATAAATATATGTATACATATATATATATACACATATGTCATTTACCTTATTTCTTTCAATGCGACAATAAAAATAGAAACATCATTCATGCATACAGACATCTTTCCGTCTCCATGAACAGTGTATTCCATTTCAAACTTTTATATTAAATAGATTATTATAATACAAATATAAGGTATATAAATTATATTTATATCATGTTATACATTTTTTAAGTCATTATATAAATATAAGGACCCATTATATAAGAAATTAAGACACATGTGCTGAACAAAGTGGATATTACCCGAAGTGAAACCTTAATATAGAATTTTTGAAAAATGGGTAATATAAAGTCATAATAAAAATATATATGTCATTAAATATAATAATAATATTCTGAAAAATATGTATAATAAACTTACATTTATTATACTTGAATCTTGTACAAGTACGAAGAGATTCAAGACACAAGGTATGTGGATTTCATCTCACTTTTCATTTCTATAAGATAAATTCATTATTCACTACCCATTCCTTTGGTGTGGTGTGTATACTACCCCTGTATTTATTAAATGATTATTATTCTTAAATTTATAGGTATTTACATATCCTTTTTATGATTGTTCATTCATGAGGATTAATTTTCAAAAGTTACCACATTGGTAAAATAGATTTGTCTTACTTTTCCTTCTTTGAGACTCAGGTTTTATTATGCACCAAATTTGTTTAGGTGTATAAACTCCAATTTTACATATATCGTGAATATACTTCATTTTATGATATTTTAAGATTCATGAAATTTAATTTTCATGCATGGAGAGTATTATCGCATGTAACAAAGTGGTATGAGTTTATTGAAATAATATTATCAAATTTTGAGATTGTTAATGATTATACTTCTTTGATGAAATATTATGATACATATATAAATAAAACATATGATTTTCCTTGTCATATTTTTATTAAATATATATCCATGTACTATTACCTTTTTCCAATCTTTTTTAGTTAATTTAATTGATAAAATATTTTTAAGAAAATATGACCGTCTTTCTCTCTTCGATCAGAAATTTATTTTATTTCAAAAACCATGTTTTCAAAAATGATTTCAAATGATCCATGATTGTAATTTTCAAGTAAAAAGGATTTTATTTTTTTTTAAATATTCATATATATGTTTTGAAATCTATTTTAAAAGAGAAAGTTTTTCAAAAAGTTTTATGTTTTAAAAATAAATTTTCTAAGAATAAAGGATATTTTGCGCAATAAATTTTTTTAAATGATCTTTAAAAATTTACAATATTAGATTACATACATTGGTTTTACTCATTATTTTATGGGGAAAGTATTAATGTTTTCATTCATATTCTTTATCTGAATAGATTATTCATTTATTGAATGATGTTTATGTAACCCATTTCTATTTCACTGTTTATATGCTTTTATTACCCACTTATTTTTATGGGTTATGTTTATGATGAAATGATTATGAAAACTATATTTTTTTACATAGGTTATGATATTATTACATATTTATAATAACCATTTCATTTCATGGGTTATGAAATGATTATTTATGATCTTGTAGAACATATATATATGATTTCATTATGAGATGGGTGTGACCTATATCTCACTCCAATGCATTGGGTAAAGATTTATATCTCGTGAGACACACATGGATGGAAGGAGAAATGAACCTAGTTCAGTATTATAGGATTGGAACAAGAAATGAACTCAGTTCAGTATTATAGGGTTAGAATGAGAAGTGAACTCAATTCAATAATACAGGGCTGGAATAGGGTATATACCTAGATCATTAAAGGACTTTTTCAAATAAGATGGTCCTAGTAGCAATGCATTGACTACTAAAGAAATCATTATATATTATTATGTTTCTTCCATAATTCCATGTTTTATTCCTATTTTATGATTTCAAGGCTTATGTTCTTTATTTCATTATGATTCATGTCTTATTAACCGATAATATATATGCAATGATTCATTTTTATGATATTTGATATATAGGGTATTATCATATATTTTCATGATCATGTTATCATAACCTTATCCTTAGGATTATGATTACAAATCTTCATTGTTTACCGTTACTGAGCATCTGATCTCACCCCTTTTTATGTTTCCCTCCCCTAGGTTATGATGATATGTATCATTCTTGACGTTTCTAAGAAGGGTTCTAGTCTAGAAGAACCTATTGGGAGATGATTTATCTCATTTATGTACTAGTGTTTATGTTTCCTTGTTTCCAAAGGCACTAGACTAGTATGATCTTTATGAATTTGTTTGTATAATGTTTTAAGTATTAACAAAAATTTATGTAATTATTATGTATGAAAAATGTGGTTCTATATAATATTCATTACAAACTAAAACATACACATTAAATTGAGTACCAAGTAAAGTGGAAAATATAATTTCCATTGAGTTATAATGTAGAAAGAAAACTTTTTTTTTCACATACACATGTATGGGGTTGTGAGGCATTTGTTAAGGCCTTTACAGGAATAAAATTATCACCCTAGGGTATAAATTGTGTATTTATAGGGTATCCCAAGGAAACAAAGGGTTACTAACTATAAAAAACCTTATACAAAAAAGTGACTGTTACCAGACAAGCTGCCTCTCTTGAGATGGATCACATCCTAAAAATGATATTAGGAGAATGATTAACTTTGATGAAGTTGATGATTAATATACACAAGATTTGGTATAATAATATAATCCATTGGTACCCTTATAATAATTGGTTCTTGAAACACAAGTACTTCATAGAATCATAAGAGAGGTAAGAGAACTAGAGAGATATGGTTTTCTCTTCAATAAAGATGGTGACTCATTATTGGTTGAAAATGATAAAAACATCTCATACAAGGATGAAATAGAGAGATCTGATGCTTCAAGATAGTAAGAATCCTTAAATTCTGTAATAGATTCCATGTATCATAAACAAGTTTGGATTCTGGTTTCTATTCCAATTGATGTAAATCCCATTTGATACAAATGGGTTTTCAAGAGTAAACTGGACATGGAAGGTAATGTAAAAACCTATAAAGCAATGCTAATGACTGAAGGGTTTAAACCACATCATGGAATTGACTATGATGAAACAATTTCACTAGTTTTCATATTTAAGTCCATCATAATTATGCTCTCTATAACATTTTACCGTGACTATGATATTTGGTTGATGAATGTGAAAACCACAATACTTAATAGAAACCTTCAAGAAAATTTCTATATAAAACAAATAGAATGGTTTGTAACTCTAAGTGATGACAAGAATGTTTTCAAGTTACAGATTTCATTTTATGGATTGGAGAAAGTATCTAGGTCATAGAACAATAAATTTTATAATTCCATAAAATAATTTGGTTTCATTGAGAAGGAATGTGATATGTATGTTTACAATATGTTTATTGGGAATGAAGTCATTATCCTAGTAGTATATATTGATGACATATTAATTATTTTAACTGGCATACCAGTCTTGCAGTTTATTAAGGACTGGTTAAATAAATTTTTCTCCATGAAGTACATAGGTTAAGTAGCCTATATTATAGGGATCAAGATCATTCATGATAGATCTAAGAGGCTTCATGGAATAATTAAAAGTACACATGTTTAAATGATACTATTGTAATTTTGTATGAAATAATCAAATTTGATTTTGGGTCTAGTGTCACATACTTTACATCTTTATATGAAAATGTGTACTCAGACACAATAGAATAAAGAGATAATAAATAAGATATTATATATTTTAGTGATAGGATCAATCATGTATTCCATGTTTTGTACTAGACTTGGTGTTTTGTATGCATTGGGCATCATAGGAAGATATCAAACCGATCCAGGAGAACAACATTGTTATGTTATTAAGTCTATTATAAAGTATCTGAGAAGAACTAAGGATATTTTCCTAGTGTATGGAGAAGATGAGAAGATAAACATCAAGGTTTATACTAAATCTAGTTTTCAGATAGATCACAATGATATAAATTCATATTCATGATATGTTTTATGTCTCAATGGATTAGTTGTGAGCTAGAAGAGTTCAATGAAGCAAGTTTCAAATGATTCTGTAATACAGTCTGAGTATATAGAGGATAATGATGCAGCTAAGGTATCCATTTGGTTTCAGAGATTTTCTTTGGATCTTGATGCGGTACCTAGTAATAAAGACCATATCACATTTTATTATGATAATACTATATCATTGGCTCTTGCAAAATATCCAAGGTCATACTAATGGAAAAATCACATACTCTAGAAGTTTCACCTCTTAAGGGATTTATATTAGAAGGGTGGAGTTTTAGTAAAAAGAGTATCCTCAAAGGAGAATGTGGAGGACCCATTGAATAAAGGCCTATCTTAGTATAAGCATAAATATCACATGAGAACTAGCAGACTGAAGGTTGTTAGCAGTTGGATCTAGTGAGAGTGGGAGTTTTTTGGAGTTGGTTCCCTAGAACCAACTTATGTATAATTTATGATAACTTGTATTCATGGCTTTTAGTATTAATAAACTCTTTATCACATCATGATTTTTCTTCTGCATAACACATTATGTGATAATTTTCTAAGAGTAGCTATCGCACTAAAAGCTCAAAACAATTCCCAGCTATGATGGGGAAGAAAAAGTGATACGAACAAATTCTAGAATATATTTTCTATAGTCGGATGATATCATTTAAGGGACACTGAATATATAGACTATCATGGATGGAGACTCATGAGAATTTGATGCACCTTCCCATGGGGTATTCCCATGGAAATATCCAGTAGGATGTTATAAGAACAAGACCTTCCAGTAGGAAACCCATATTTATATGTGTCATTGGATATTCCTATCTATAGATGTGTGTAATGACCCTTAGACTTTAATATTATTATTAATGAGTATTATGAGTCACGTACTTTAATTTATCGATGAAAACTATGATGATATATGTTTATAATGAGGTAAGATACGTTGGGTGCATCATGAGTAATATTGAATTAATGAATAATGCTAGAAAATATTTATCCGTTTATTATTTAACAAAAGTTTATATCTCAGGACCTTTGATGGAAATGATATATCCTAAATAAATCCCTTACATGTTGCTCAATAAGAAAGTTCAATTTATAGTAAGTAAAATAAAATGACATTGAGCACGTAGGTTGAAAGTACCAACATGCAACCTGCTTGATTTGAGCTATTCCGATAAAGGGATTATATTACATAGTAATCATTTATATGAGGTATCATATTATTGAAATGTTGGTGCTGAAATATGGAGAAGGGTCACATTGGGTGGGTAAAAGAGCAATTAATGAAGTTGGGATGAAAAAGAGGATATTCCAGTGGATCGGGAGGCCAACACACGCAATATTGGGGAGACACGCGCAAGAGGACTTCCGGCGCACAAAACCTTGCACGTCGACCTTCTCTTCCATGCTTAAAGCACCATCCTTCATGAGTGGCCACACCCGGCCCTGTTTCCATACACAAGCAGACATTGAGAGGGAGTTTGTGCACCTGGCCCCATTTCCACACACAAGGTGACGTTGAGCATGCGTTTGCGCGCTCGGCCCCCTCTGCGTGCACAAGATGATGACCAACCTAAGTTTACATGCTAGACTCTTGTGCACCCCTCGGAGGACTCTAACTATAAAACGAACTGTATCCCCTCCCTTGAGGGATGGTAACTGAAGACCAAGCGATTCTTTTCTTCCTAAAAACCCCGTCTTTCGTGACCACACGAAAAACCCATGGCCTTCAGGTATTGGTTGTTGCACGATAGGTCCCCTAGGGGCGCCTTCCGATAGGTCGTCCTATCCCAATTAATTTAGTTTCTTCCTGAAGTAATTTGTGCGCAAGTGGTCCCCTATTGAAGACAATTTCCCTCTAATTCAGGCACACTTTCATGTAACCCGTCCAACCTACCTGTAGACCGTCTGTCTCACACGCAACCCCTCAGGTTTGCGCACCACCGGTCCAGCTTGTGTGTAAATCATCCGCCTTGCACACAACCCCTCTATCTTGCATGCCACCCATACATTTTGTGTTCTACCTCTTCTTCTTGCGCACCAACCTTTCATTTTGCAAGCGGACCTCCTATCTTTCGCCGACCCATTCTCTTATGCGCGCTCCATTTGCTTCCCTCAGCTTGAGGCATCTTGTTCAAGCCTCTCTTATACATGACACACCTACGTCACACGCTCTTTTCTCATGTGGCCCTCAGGTTTGAACAGAGAAATTTCAATGTCCCTTGGGTGATTCTTTCTATTGCATTGCTTTGCCTCATTCTTCTTCACATAGGCACACTAACGACTATTGCTTATTCACATAGTCACACTAATGTGGACCCCCGACAGACCGCTCTATAACACCCCCTCTCCACGAAATTGCCAATTCCTTCCTTCCCCCAAAGTAATAAGGGTATCAGTTATGTAAGTCCTAGGGTTACGGAGCGCACCCACCACATCTGAGCTACATGATGTTAAATTTCCAAGTGCCATCGTCCTAATCACATGATGTTAAACTGTGACCTCACCCCATGCCTTGCATGCGGGGAGCCCCGTCTCAGGAATTCTCTACGCCCACTGGTCTCCATGGGAGTGGGGTCATTCCTCACATGGAATGACATCCTCTTTATCGTATAAGCATCTGTCCGCGGGGATAGGTCAACCATCCTAGTGTAAGCCTCTAGCTTTCCTTGTAGGAGGCAGCACCCCTGCTCCTCCTCTCTTCATGGGTGCTAAATCCTGCTCTTACTGGGATTTGTCACCACTTGGGCCTCCACCTTGGAGTAAGTCCCAGTCTCCATCTCCATGGGTCTGGTACATGCGTAAGCCCCTATTTCCATTTTGGGCTACTAACCTCGTGTAAGACCCATCACACATCCCACATATGCACCTTTCATGACATGATCATCATGTCATTACTGCCTCTTGTTTCTCACTCAGAGCATGACTCACGTGGGCTTAGAGTAAGCATCGACCATGACATCCTATTTGGGAATCCTAGAGTGTATGCCCCAAACATTCTTAAACTACGTGGACTTTGATCCTTTCTATAGAAAGGTACGTATGTAGCCTCCCTGAGGTTCAAGACCAACACACGGTCGTTTCGACCACCTACACGTCAGTTCACCAAACCCCCTATCGAACTTTGTGGACTTTGATCCTTACCAATGAAAGGTATGTAGGAAGACTCCCTGTGGTTGAAGACCAACACCTGGACATTCCGAACCCCTTCACATAGGCTCACCAAAAACCCTCCTGAACTACGTCGACTTTGATCCTTTCCAAGGAATGGTACGTAGAAATACTCCCTATTGTACAAGACCAACACTCTGTCATTCTGACCCCCTTCACATTAGTTCGCTCAAACCCACAATGAACTACGAGGTCTTTGATCGTTACCATGGAAGGGTATGTAGTAAGACTCCCTGAGGTTCACGTCCGCCATCTGTTGGTCCTGACCATCTTCACGTTGGTTCACCAAGACACCCATCCCTAACTATGTGGACTTTGATCCTTTCCAAGTAAAGGTACGAAGGAAGCCTCCCTGAGGTTCTAGCCCAACACCCGGTCGTTCCGACCCCATTCATGTCAATTCACCCTAACCCACCATAAACTACGAGTTCATTTATCCTTGAAAATATAGGGTACGTAGGAAGCCTCCCTGAGGTTCAAGCCCACCATCCATTGGTCTTGGCCATCTTCACATCAGTTCACCATGCCACCCATTCTGAACTGTGAGGACTTTGATCTTTGCTTAGGTAAGGTACGTAGGAAGCCTCTATGAGGTTCAAGACCACCATCCATATGGACCCCATGTCATCATTCACATCGGTTCAATGACTCTTGCTCATGGAAATATGATGACTTTGATTTCTTACTAGGCAAGCTACGTAGGAATCCACCCTGAGGTTCCAGCACAACACCCTTCGGTTCTGGCCACTATACGTCAGTCCATCCCCGTACTGCATGACATCAAACTGTATGCCCCTTTTGTGCCCCATCTAGTAGTAAGCTGATGTGATCCCCTACCTAACGACAAACTGTTATGAACCTCACATAGCGGTAAGACATTGTGACCCATCCTTAGGAGTAATTCATTTTCAACTTTTGTCAGCGGTAAGACATTGTCTACCTAAAACTAGTGATAATTTTTTGTTGTCCCCTTTGTCAGGACCCATATCTCAGGTCTGTCCCAGTGGTGTCAGATCATCCTCGGTCTGCTCCATGCGGAATCCCTAGTATATCATCTTCTCGCTATCCTCTGCGCACACCCCAATCCTATACAACATCCTAATCTATGTGGACTTTGATTCCCTTCCATAGGGATACATAGGAGGTCTCTCCGAGGCTCAATCCTATCATCATTGTCTCCCTCGAGATGACTCCATTTCATTCTACACCACTAATTAATTAAACCCTCCATCATCCATCCCGATTCTTACTCGGGCCACCACATCTTGGTGGGATCATGCAACCTCATTCCCCATTGCCCTTAATAGTAATCAGGAAGCTAACCACATGTTGGCCCCAACATCAGTGTTCCCTCCTGGGGTTGCACCCATCTATTCCACTCTAATCAGTGTTTTGATCGGCCCGACCCATCTCCGCTAGATGTTAAGCTCGCGGTATACCCTGTGTTAAACATGGGAAGCTGAGGAAAACCTCAGATACATGCTTATGGAATAAAATTCCCCGTGTTAAATGTGGGATGCCTTGGGATTACGCACCCTCAAGAAGCCCTAAAATAAGGGGAAGAAACCTAGATGCACCAGTGGAATAGCATCCGGACTTACCAGTGATGTCCAATGTGACTACTCCCCTAACTGAAGGTTGCTACCCTGACTGGACCCTTTGTAATTTCTTGATAGAAGTGGTTTAATTAACTGGTGTCTGTGAAGTTATGGCACGATGAAGAGTTTCACAAACAACGTCTTAAATCTATAAAGGAGACCCATACTAGGTGATGAGTTACGAGGATGAATCCAAATAAAGAAGAACTGATATCTCATCATCCCATTTCGATCAAGGATAAAATGTCCCTGAACAAGGAATGAATGCCACCCGCCTTTGGAAAGAGGGAATTCAGAGCAATAAATAGCATCATCAGCCCTAAATCCGACGGACGTGTGTGCCCCAGCGAAGGAAACAAAAACCGAAATGGTGAACTTGATGTAAAGATCTTATCTTAAATATGGATATTAGTAGCGTTCGAGAAATCAGTGGATTAGCATGTCACCAGATCTAGCTATCTGGCACTGGGTCTAGCCAATCAAATAGTGGGCCTGGTGTGAAACTCACCAGAAGTTGGGGTAATCAAAACGTTGGATGTCTTAATCTATGACGTTGTTAGTGTGGATTCATCTTACCAGACATGTAACAAGGAATGGAGTTGGGTCATTGGTCGTCAATCCCATTTTTCTTATAGAAATGATAAGTTAATGTCCCTTCTTTAAGGAACCAAGATGCTACACCCGGAACTCGATCACCGCCTGCACACCGATGAAGGGGCAGGGGCAGTACCAGCATGGCAGTCCCGCATAGTTCCACCTCTTCTACGATGGTCTCAATAACCACGACCGTTGGGCGCCTCTGCCCCATCTCTTCCTCATAGTCCATCCAACGAAGGATGATCAATGACCTCATACAATGGTACGAGGATGAGGGTATTATCCTTACTCGGGATATGGCTCACCTGGATTTAGAGGAATCTGTGCCTCACTGTAAACGTCACCCACAACAGCCTCTTAGGGAACTACTGCTCCCCAATCCAACATATAACAATTTCAGGAGCCTCTCCCTGGAACGTCTCGATGACTCCCTGCCCTACACCGATGAGGTAGGGGATATCTAGGTCATCCCAGCCAATATCCCATCCCAAGGGCTCCCATCAAGGGCCCCCCCTAGACCGTGTCAATGCCGCCACCCGGTCTTACTGGCCGAGTATCAGGTAAGCCATGTACCTGCACCACCGGCTTTGATCCATCTAACCTGATTCCAGCGTCGGGTGCAAGCTGAAGAGGACGTCCTCTAAGGGGCGTCAACGTCAGTGGCTACTATGTCCCGAACCACCACAGACGCATATCACCAACACCCTATGTATGCTGAGTAGGGACCTCCATACGCCCTACCTAGATCGAGGCCCCAACGGCCCCACGGGCAGGCTGGGTTGACTCTCGTGGTCTCCATCATAAAAAGTGGTCGTCGTGTACTAACCTGCAGCGATGCCACCCAGTATGGAGGTCCTCCCCATACCGCTACCATTGGGAATGAGGGCCTTCCCTGCTTCCAAGATCAGCAGGGAGGTCTACCCCATGACACCTTCAATCAAAATGAGGGTACTCCCCACGACAGTGACACTCAGTATAGAAGTCTCCCTTGTGCCCACTACACCAGATATGGATTCATTCATCCCGCCACAAACCGTTGGTATGGGGACGTTGCAAATATGGTCACTCTCCAATGTGGGGACCCTCCTCATGTCCTTGTAGTAGCTGGAGAAGTCCTCCTCACACTAGAAATCAGAGGAGTGAGGGATGGATTCACTTCCCCAGCACCCATCATGGAGGTCCTACACGTGTTAAGCTCGACTAGTATGAGTACCCTCCACATACTAATGTCACTAGGGTGAAAATCATGGAGGTCCTTCCCATGCTACTAATGGTTCCAGCAGATGTCTTACCCACTCCAGTGCTACCCATGGAGGTCCTCCCCATGTACCCTTTGATATATGTCTCGATGCTCCTCGCACACCGACATACTTGTGTGGAAGTCCTCCCCGCCCCATCACCAGTATGGCCGAAGGACCTCATCGTGCTATAAACATACCCTATCCTGAAGAACCATCCTGAGTCAGGAGGGAAGGTCTTCTCTACCACAAATGGAACACTGAGACGATTAAGAATGATATCAAATCGGGTTTTTTCTTAGACTCTGAAGCTGAATGCGACTCAACGATGGGACCCTCGCCTAGGTCCTTCGTTTCAAGGGCTGGGGCAGGAAAAAGACACATCATCCTTGTACTCCCATTATGCGAGGTCCATTGGATTCCCACCTCCCTTCGTAGGTATATCCAAGAGGAATAAAATTTGGCAACCCCGTAGGTTACGGTCATGAAATCACCACCGTCGTCACCAGAATAATTCTCTACCTCGACTAGAGATCACATAGAGATATTCTAGGGACTAATGGTGGGAGAGCAGTAGCGCAACCCATCGCTAGTAGCCCTATCCCATGCTCCAATAATTGTGGTGGTCATCCCGCCTTACCATGACGTCATGTATAAGTGACTTCACTCTTCTGAGGATAGCCCGAGATGCAGCGGTCTGTTCGCTCACTCGCTGTACTCTCCATCGGCCAGCCTACCATCCCAGCAGTCTGCTTCGGTACCGCTACTGATTCCTCAGCCACCTCTGGTTTATGAGTGGGGAAATGAAGAGATAGAAACATAATCTGATCCAAGGAGATTATGGAATATCCTTGAAGTGGACCACTTCCCTGAGATGTTTTTGGCTCGTGGCAGCGCTGAATCTCTGCGCGCCAGAATCCCTCACTCCAGAGAAAGTTGAGTGTTTCCGACAAACCCTCTGGTTGATGCACTTCCACCTTCATCACCAACGAGTATATTATACGAGGATCCAAGCACATTTTGAATACATTGGAGAGTAATGATTTCTAGTTTATTTTTCCTCACTCCATGTGGCCTAGCACCCTGAGTCACCAGGTCGCCATAGGGCCCTCCAATAGAAATGCATTTAGAGTTTCAAGATACTTTTTTAGATTATCAAAGAGTCTTCCCCCCACCTACAGATCTATGGATAGGGGAAATATGTTTCCCTCTTCTTCATTCCAATCAGACGGAAACCTGACTCGCTAGGTGACATTGAGGACATGCCCCCAGGTAGAGTCACGATCAACAAGGCCACCCTATTGAAAGAGGAAAACGAGCTGGAGATCCTGGATGGGGACCTCCCCCTGATGGCGTGACACAACACCATAATCCCTCGGGGAGGGTTACTCATCAACATAAGAGCCTACTAGGTCTCCTTGCGCCCACCGAGGCATTTGTCCTCAGTTGAAATCATGGTAAGGGTAAAGAGCATCTTAGAGCCTTCAAATCCTCTGAACAGTCCGAATTAGTGTAGAAGACAGAAGAAGACCCTGAAAAAGACATGTTACATCATCAGTATGCAAAATTGAAGAAGGTGGTTGATTACCTCCTCGCTGAATGTGATGTAGAGTGACGGTCGGACTACAGTAATCCTAGGCCAGGGTAGCAAGGTCAGGAACAACTTCCCCTTGGCGAGCTACCTTCAGCTGACCCTGACCATCCAGTCCCTTCAGATAGGGTTGAAGCTGGAACATATTCCAACAGGGAGTGGTATGCCTCTCCAAACCCTCCAGAATGGCGTGACAATCCAAGGGACCCAGCTCAGTTTCCCCCATCTACCCTGAGGGTCATTTCACCAGCCGTTCCACAAGCCGTTGGGCCTGCTTACCATTTTTAAGAACCTGCAAACACACTCGTTGTTAGAGATCCTCTTCAAGAGAGAGACCCCCATCCAGATTATCCAATGGAGGTATTAATTTCCCACCTTGAGGCATTGGAAACACAACAGGTGGCACTGCCACCTGATGGAAATCCATATCCGTCATGGGTGGATGATATGCCAACACCCCTAGGTTTTGGAAATCCCACCTTCTCCCCCAATTAATAGGATAGAGAACCTTCCACAACGCATGGCCCACTTTAGCTCAAAGTGTGGCCCCATGTTGGGAAATCCATCGTAGCAGGAAGTCTCCAAACTCTGG
The DNA here is from genome assembly GCA_963277665.1 of Viscum album. NCBI lineage: Eukaryota > Viridiplantae > Streptophyta > Magnoliopsida > Santalales > Viscaceae > Viscum > Viscum album. Next base: position 1,518,348,931 of record OY728163.1, read on the forward strand.
TGTTTTGTGCAGACATTGGAAGGCGCTGCGTTTGTATAGTATAACCAGCTCCCCATTAGATCGGTGACCAGCTTAGAGGACTTCTGTAGGAAATTAATCTACCAGTTTAGATCCACCACATGGAAAAAAAGTATCGTGTACCTATTCAAGTGAAAAAAGAGGCCTGATGAGCGCATCCCCGACTTTGTCGCCTGATGGAAAGGACTCACGTCTTCCCTCGACATGCCACTAACTTCGGAGCAATTACTGACGATGTGTGTGGGAAATGTTAAGATGGAACTGGTTCCCTCTCTGATCACCCAGAACTACCTTGGTGGATTCCAATAAATCTATGGGAAGGCCCATCGCCTAGAGGAATACTTAGAGTAGGCTAAGCAAGTAAGTCTGTTGCCTACTGCAATCCCCGTGAGAAGGGCCGCCAGGGCCGAGCCTACCACAGTGGCCCAAATAGATTCCCCCAAGTGATTGGTGTTGTTTCCAGTGGAGCCTCATCCATAGCCTCACAGAGTCCCTCAACCTCAGGCGCAACCTCCATCCTAGTATCACCCACCTCAGAATCAGCAGGTTCCCCCACACAATGCACCGTCACAACCTAGGAAAGATAACTTAGTTCCACCTCCTCGACAGGCTCCTCCAGTCCCCCATTAGGGTAAGCTCCAAGGTCCCCATTTTGGGATAGAAGAAACCAGACCTACTCATTCAATGAGATATAGGTCCCCAGTTACTTCAGTAGTGCCATAGAACAGGGTATTGTACATTTTTCTGATTGTAGAAGACTGGAAGAGGAAAACCTTACTAATCACCCTAATTACTGCCCCTATCATAGGATCTCAGGGAATACTCTCTATAACTACTATGTGTTCAAAAACTATCTCCAAGACTAGGTCGACAACAACATAGTCAGTTTGGGCCCAGCCCCGACACAGGTGGCATGCATCTTTGTGAGGACAGACAACAACAGTGACAGCAAGGGCGATTGGCATCAGGTTTCAAATTGTGGATCCCAGAAGTTTGATGACTGGATGTATCATGAAACAGTAGCCCATGCAGATGGTTTCATATGAGCACGAATAAATATTCCAAATCCTTTAGAAGCTATATCCACCACTTCTGTATCGTCGTCTCAACAGACCTCTTCCCAGAAGAGAAAATGCCGACGACGTAAGGGAAAGCAAAGTCCCCCACTGATGACATCGTCATTCTGTACTCTCGGTGACTTCATGACCTCGGGGATGGTGATACCTCACAAAATCTATCTAGTAGTGGAAAATAATCAAGTAATGGTCAAGGGTACACCTCAGTTAACACCGTAGTGCTGGTAAATACCTACATGATTCCTGATGATGAGGAGCACCAGAGGAATCCTCCCAACATCCCCAGTTATCTCCAGTGTCGATAGAGTTGTGGCTATATGGGCTGTTGGAGTGCCTTGTTCAGCACTTCCAGCTAGGATATCCAAGCAACCGATACCAAGCATCAATCTCAGCGCAGAGCCCTCATGCACAACCTTATCACCTGGTGGCATTAGGCCATCCTTCGCCGCCGTTCGTGTTGCTGGATCAAGCAGAGCCACCTTGACCATGCCGTGACCAGCCACACAATATTACATGTCAGTCTCAGTCATCTGGCCCTCATTCGGTAACCACTCTGTAGGCCTCGACCTGTGGGTAGTGGGATGTTCCCAGTACCAGTCAGCCGCTTGTCCAATCAGTAGGGCCCACCATACCACATGTCATATAGAGACCTCCTGCAAGCATAAGTTCATGCCTGGCGCGGAAGTACGATGTTTTTAAGAATCTTGGTAGTATCCAAACAAGGATTTCCATCCTTGATTCCCTTCACCTATCTTCAGATATGCATGAGGCCCTCACTTAGGATTTAAGAATCCCCCTCCAGTTTGAGAATGAAGTATCAGCCGTAGAAGCTTTTCAGGATGAAGAGGTCGATAATGATGAATGCTAGGACATTATCTCATTCTCTGGAGAAGATGAAGGCTCCCCCATACAGGGGAAAATTCTCGCACTATAAATCATTGAATAATTCAATGGCATGGATTTTCATCATTGTCTTGTCAACACGGGCTCTAGAATTAACATAATCCTGACTCAAACACTGTGAAAGCTGGGATTGTCTGAAGATGATCTGAGTCCCTTTGACCTATGAATCCAAGGTTATGGCTGGACGGAACAGAAATATGTCGGTAGGATTCATTTGAAGATCTAGTTTGGTGGCCTAGTTGCTAGCACTGAATTTATTGTAGTCTCCCAGGACACTGCCTACAATGAATTGATGGGAAGTCCATGGCTCCACCTATATGTGGAGGTTCCCTCATCATATCACTAGTGCCTCAATTACTCTCTTAATGGTCTAGTGGGTGTACATCAAAGTGATGCATCTCCTTTTTCTTCTTCTGAGGCCCGCTATCTGGATGCCAACTACTACAAGAGCAAGGACATGCAAATTTATACCAATAAGTTCAAGCATGCCACAGCTGCGACCAACCCGTGGATAGATCTAGATGATGCCTACGTCTTTCCAATCCACCAATTAGAGGTTACAAGCTCGAACATAGGTCAATGCTTCTTTATGTATGGGACAAGAAGGTAACACAATCCCAAGTCTATGCGATGATAAAAAATCACATTGCACTCCTATAGAAATATGGCTCATGTGATCTCAGAGCCTCTCACCCACATAAGGTATCGAGATGTCTACCCCATTGCAACAACAATACGTCATACATGCTTTCTTCTTCTGGGATGGAATTAACTCGATCAAGCCAACACACCATTATTACTTTGATATCATCAAGAGTGGCCTCTTGGGTTGAAGGCCTGATGATATTGGATCGACATCCTTCATCGTTATGGTTACGACAACACATGGGTCCTGTGATGTGGTGTCCATTGCCACTCAGGCAAGTACCAGCCTCCCGTCGTGATCTTCTGACTTAGAAGCTACTCGTCCTATCGAGGATTCCCCCTCCAAAAGTGATGAAGAGGGTTTAGAGTATGCTCCCCCTACCTTTTAGGAGGGCTTATTTTCCTCAGTCGACGAGTTGGTATAGGTGAACCTTGGTAGAGAGGTAGTCCCGAGACCCACCTTCATTAGTGCCGCCAAGCACCTCGAGGAGAAACAAAATTACATAGAATTCCTGAAAAAACACCGTGATGTATTCGCCTAGAGTTATGAAGGTATTCCAAGATTAGATCCTCAGGTAGCTTTCCACCGTCTCGGTCACCCTACAAATCATCGCGGGTTCAAGCAGCCTCCCAGAAAGATGCACCCTTCTCATGGTTCCAGGGTAGAGGTGGAAATTGATAAGTTCATCAAAGCCAATTTCGTTAAGGAGGTATAGTACCCCAAATGGATGTCCAATATTGTTCCATTCATAAATAAGAATAGACAGATCAGAGTCTGCATCGACTTCTATGATCTCAACCATCATTATCTGAAGGATGATTTTTCTCTTCCTATGATGGAGTCGGGGAATGAAGCTATAGCTGGATTCCAAGACCTCTCCTTCATGGATGGGTAATCTAGGTACAACAATATCTGAACTGTCCCCGAGGAAGAGGAGTCCACATCCTTCAGGGAACCATAGGGTACATTCTATTACCAAGTCATGCCCTTTAGTTTAAGAAATGTAGGTGTCACCTACTAGCGGGCTATGAATCACATATTTAATCCAATCCTCGGAATGTTGGCGGAATACTATGTTGAAGATATGGTGTTAAAATCTCACCAGCTTCATGACCATATCAATGTCCTTGAGAAAGTGTTCAGCTTATTCTGTTCCCATCACCTGATGATAAACCCATTCAAGTGTGCCTTTAGCGTTAGCTTTGTAAAAATTTTCGGCTTCGTTGTCAGATATAGGGGCATTGAGATCGACCTAAAGAAGATCAAGGCCATTATCCAGAGGTCTCCTCTGAACAACATTCAGGATATTTGAGTTTTTCAGGGACACTTAGCCTATATACGTCGATTCATCATGTACAAGACTGGAAAGTGTAATCGATTTTCTCGACTTATGAAGAAAGGAACCTCTTATGAATGGGATGAAGAGTGTTAGATTTATTTTGATGAGATCAATCAGTATCAGCTCCAACCTCTACTATTAATGCAACCTGTCTCCATAAAGCCATTAGTTCATTATCTGACCGCCCTGGAACAATCTATCGTCGCCCTTCTCACCCAGAAGAACAATGAGGGGATGGAGAACAACCTTTACTACCTCAGTTTTATGCTCCTAGATACGGAGACCAGATACATTCCCATCAAAAAGTGTTTCCTTGAACTAGTATTCATAGTACAAAAATTGTGACATTACTTACAGAACCACAAGGTGAATCTGGTATCTTGGGTAGACCCACTGAAGTGCATTCTGGACAGCCCCATGATGACAGGTTTCCTCTCTCAATGGGCAGTGATTCTCCAACAATTCGATATTTGGTTTGTCCATCAGAAAGCTAATAAGGGGAAAGCATTCGTAGACTTACTTGCTGCTTATACAGCCCCTTGTGACTAGTCCTTGGATCTCGATTTCCCTTATGAGGCAATCCTATCAGTAGACCATTCCATACTGTGCTGGTAGATGAACTTTGATGGTTTTTCCAGAAGCCCCACTAGTTGGATGCATAATGATCCCAGGATCAATAGGGTATGATTGGTTATCTTCTTTATTACCCCGACATAAGACATTTTGTCGTACTCAATATAGTTGTTAGAATGTTGGCCCAATAAAGAGGCAGAGTATCAGGCTCTCATCACTGGCCTCTAGCTATCCCTCGAGATTGATGTTCCCCATTTGCATGTGAAAGGTGATTCTGAACTAGCCATCAAGAAAATCAATGGTGACTTTGTCATCAGAAAGCCAGAGCTCGTACCATTGTTGGAGCACACTCTCTAGAAAATGGCCCAGTTCCCATCTCAGCCAGAAGTTACTCATGTCCCTCTATCTCAGAGTGGTCGAGCTAATTCCCTGGCTAGCTTGGATGCATCACTTGCAGATCACGAGCAGGATGATCTGATTATCCACATGGCACATCAGAGAGTGAATTCTCCTGTCTCCCCATATGACAATGACTACCTACAGTTGATCCATCTTATAGCTGGAGCCTCCCTATCAGGACCCCCATATATCGTGGTTGAAGTTACTCCCGAATAGAGAGCCCCCCTTTGTCTAATATCTCCAAAATAGTAACCTTTCAGCTGATCGGGCCGAGTGTGATTGAACCTGATGTCGCACATTACAATTTACCCTCCAGGACAGTCCCAGTCATGATCAGATCTTCTACAAGAATGGGTTTTATGGTATTATCTTCCATTGCATCCATGGAGTCGAGATTTTATAGTTCTTGTAGGAGGTTCATGTCGGTTCCTGCGGTGCCCACCAGACTGGGTCGAAGCTATCTCACCAGATCGATAGACCAAGGTACTTTTGTCCATCCATGATCCATGATTGCATCGAGTTCTCCAAGATATTCCATGCATTCCAATTTCGTGCTAACTTTATGCATCGGCTACCAGAGCCTCTCCACTCCACCAAGTTCTCTTGGCCATTTGCGGTATGGGGACTCGATGTCATGGGACCATATCCACCAATGATAGCTCTCCAATGCAGACTCATCCTAATGGATACAGATTTCTTCTCTAAGTGGGAAGAGGAAGTGCCAATCATGGAGGTCAAGGTCTGATCCATCGTTGACTTTGTTAGTTCCAACACCATCTACTGATTTGGAGTTCCTAACACCATCCTCACCGATAATGGCACAAACTTCCAAGCATTTGTGCTGAAGAAGTTGTATGATAAGTACAACATCCGTTCTAACCATACGTCCCACTATCATGTGAATGAAAATGGACATATCGAGGCATTCAATAAAACCCCCTCTAACATTTTGCAGAAAATGGTTGGTCAGAACAAGAGGAGTTGGCCGGACAAGATCCCCAATGCCCTATGAGATTATCAGATGATGACTCGTAATTCCACACAGGTGACCCCATATTCTCTGGTATAAGGAACGGAAGCCATCTTACCCATCGAGATTCAGTTGTATTTATTAGGAACAATGGTCTATGACCAGCAGGTGCCAGATAAGGTAGCTGAAATCCGTCTGGCTGAATTAAGAGAACTTGGAAAGAATAGGCTTCATTCCCTGCATGATCAAGAAAGGCATAAAAATAAGATATCTAGATCCTTCAACAAGAATATTCACCTCCACTCTTTCCTGGAAGGTGATTTCGTATTGTTTCTTAAGACACCAATGATACCTGGCAGGAAACCACCCAAGTTGGAGCCCAAATGGGAAGGACCTTTCATTGTTCACAAGGTTTACCCTAATGGTGTGTACTCACTGTTCACCATGGATGGTAAGTGCATAAATCCTCCCACTAATGACAATTTCCTCAAGCAATACGTTTCGTGAGATTGTGCATCTGGCATGAGCCTAAACTATTTGGTCCCAGAAAACCCTAAGTTTCCCGGTCCTACATGACTTTAAACCGTAAAATGGCCCACATGACGTTAAACTATATGTCATCTTGAAAGACATTAAATTGCACAATTAGAACTACGTATGGCTTGATTCCCATCCACATGGGATACATAGGAATGCTCAAAACTTTCTTCTTGAGTCCTAACCCCAAACTATTTTCTTTGACTATCCCCCCTAGGGGTAGACCTCTTGGAGGATCCCTACACCGCGTAGTGAAGACTTTTTTAGCCCAACTAAATTTAGGATTATGATGATTGCACCCTGTTCTCCCTCCTTGTTCTTATAGTTTCCCACGTCCTCACCGCACGATGTTAAACTGCATGGCCTTTAAGAACAATTTACGGCTTGATTAACATCCTCATAGGATATGTAAGAATGACCATACATTTATTCTGTTGTCTCATACCAAAATTCATAATTCCCCCACAATCTAGGATACATGGTATGGTATAGTATTTTTCCCCAATTCACATAGAGATCATCTCGACCCCACTATATGCCCCGCTCCCTAGAGATTTCCATCACTTTCACTACACTGCTTGACATTAAAATGCATGGGCACATCTATGCTTCACCCACTCCTTTGATTGGGACTACATCATCTTTCACATCTAAAAGGACCCCCGACTGGCATGGAAACTCGGCCTAAGGGCTCTCCTACCACTTCGAGCCAACACCCTTGAGGATGTTGAGCAACAAATTGATACATGTCCCGTGTTGAAAATATGGTCAGTGGTCTATGCTCATTTGTGTTCCCATTTCTAGTCACACTATAAGGACACTCTGTTTCTATCATGGTCAGTGGCTATCCTTTTTCTTTGTCACCACCCCCGTAGATCCCAAAAATTGAGTGTGGTGGTTCATCCTGTCTGCTATATCTTCGAGCTGTGATTCCCTTTGGGCGGTGCCATCTATCATAACCTTATATGATAGGGAAATCCAAGTATGGCTCACTATTTCCCGCACCGAGCACTACTCATGTGGGATTAGGAGCTTTGATGAGGCAGTAACCGCACAAGAGGTCATATGGATACAGTTGGTCAGGACGCCCAGCCTCAGGTCCATTAAACCCTTCGGGCCCCTGGCCCATGTTCTCATTTAAGATTGTGTGGTGAGGTATAGACTCATGTCTTCATTCACGTTGGGTTATTTCACCGCGCCACACATATCCCATTGAGATATCTCTTCCTTCATTTATCATCCATTCCACGAGCACAGGACCTACCATGCTCAACATGACACATCATTTGGGTTTCTATCACCCTCTATATCTAGAATGGCCTCGAATGACATGAATTCTTGGCCCATGGGCTCTCCAACCATTATGATCTAACTCCATCAAGGATTGCGAGCAACAAGTTGACACAAGTCTCGTGTTGCGAATAAGGCCAGCAGTTGATGCTCAATTGTTTTCTCTCTTCTAGTCACACAAGGGTGGATACTGTGTTGAGAACCTGATCAACAGTTTTCCACTATCATCGTTTCCACTTTGTGGTCTTCCATTTGCATTATTACTCTCCATTTATATGCCACACATATGATATTAAACTAGGCATATATGGTCCAAGCTATAGGACCCTAAACTAATATCACCTCTGTCCACACTGCAAGACATTAAACTACAAGATGGCCATGGAATTGTGTCCAAGGCCCAGCCTCATGCCCCTTGGCCTTCTCGAGACCCTGGCCCAAGTTTTCACTTAGGGTTATACGATGTGGTGTGGGATTATGTCCTCATTCACATCAGGATACTCACCATGCCGTACACATCCCCAGATGAGATACCTAACCCCTATCTTCTTCATCACTATAAGATGTTAAACTGCAAGATGGACATGGAATTCTGTCCATGGACCAGCCTTAGGCCCCTTGACCTTTTCAGGCCCTAGACCAAGTTCTCACCTAGGTTTGAATGGTGTGGTGTGGGATTGTGTCCTCATTCACATCGGGTTACTCGTCGTGCCATAGACGCTCCACGTTGGGGTATCTCTCTCTTATTAGCATCACCCTTTCCTTGTAGAACTAAGTGGATTGATTCCCATCCTAATGGGATATGTAGGACCACATAAATTTCTTGACTTCGGGTCCTCTTAGAATCCTCCCTCCCATTTTGGCCCTTTGGCACTTGTTTTTTTAGAAGAGGGGTATACAGTATGTTATGGGTTCATGTCCTCATTCACGTACAATTTATAACAACCACGTCACATATCTCTCTCTCCTGAGTGGACTTCACTCCCTTTCCCTACTTTCATCTCTTTGAGTCAACTGCCCTTGATTCGGGTCCCTCAACCCTCTTTGGTGATTCACTAATCGGCCCATTAGTACTATGGTCTAGAACATGGAGTGTCAGATTCTACGTGGACATGCTTTCTCCCATTTTTCAGGATTTATGTTCCTCTTCATTTGGGCTTCCATAATCTTTCACACCTGAAGGAACCCCAAACTGGCATGGATTCTAGGCCTAAGGGATCTCCTACCATTATGGGACAACGTCCTTGAGGGGTTCAGACAAAAAATCAATACCTGTTTTGCGTTGTGAATATGGTCAGTAGTTGATGCTCATTTGTTGTTCCCTTTTCAGGCCACATGATATGGATGATGTATTTTGAACATCGTAAACAGTTATCCTCCTTCTCCACGCCAGCCCCTTCACGCCTTGAATGTTGGTTACATGATTCTCATTATTTTCTACCCCATCATGTCTAAATGGAATTTTGACACTCCCAGCACTATCACTCAATTTGCATTTTCACGTTTGGAGGACAAAATCTATGGTAAAGGCATAATTCGGGGGGACAACACTAACTTCCCTTTAGCATGTGTTCCAGGAATTGCAAAAAAAAACTCTTCCACCCTTGTTTCCCACACCGAGTTTGACTCACGTGGGCTTAGGGATCGGGTGGAGGTCTACACTTACTTGGAAGGATTCCACTCCACCTAGTCCGATCTCTAAGACCATAAACTAAGATCTCTTTTATAACTACGTATAGTTTGATTCCCATTCCCATGGGATACATAGGAACACCTAGACATCTTGTCTTTTGGTCCAGCTCGAGTTCCACTAATTTATCTCTTCTGTTCTGCCTTCGAGGCTTTAACTCTTATGGGACTACGTGGTGCGGTATGGGATTATGTCCTCATTCACATTGGGTTTTCATTATCCACACCACGAACGCCCCCTTCTATGATTTAGCCACCCTACTTCTTGTCCCACATGACATTAAACTGTATTTTGTCTTTCACGATGTTAAATGTCACCTTTAATAACAATGTGTGGCTACATTCCCATCCTCAATGGATATGTAGGAACACCTGAACATCTCCTCTTTGGATCCATGTCAACTGGGAGCTAGTTTATCCTACCTTGTATCTTGTAATATTCCTTATCCACATGGCCTGATGGTTCCTCCTCTGAATCGCACACGGTATGGTGTGTACCTTGTCCTCGTTCACATTAGGTATTCTTTATCACAACGTGGACATCCCCTATGAAACCTCATCTCCCTTGTATATGTATAATACATAAGACATTAAACTAGGATGCTTAGTCCGACATGAATTTAAACTATTTCATATATCCTACATGATATTAAGAATGCATGGTTGGTCCCATCACATGACCCTAAACTCTAACATTATCATCCTGTCCGCATGACGAGAAACGGCTTTGCACCATGATATCCTCACTCGAGGGGGAATCATGTTTGGTATCGGTCACACACCATATCATTTGTTAATGCCTGAATACGGCTTGATTCCGGTGGAATTTCTGGATTTTCTATCCTAGGCCCATCACTTAAAAAACACACATTCATCATAAAGGACAAACAAGATCTATCAAATACCTCTTCTTTCGGAACAAGGTCCAGACCCACACAACCTCATTATCTCTGACACTGGTATCCTACTATGTCTCTTGTAGAACTATGTATGGATTCATTCCCATCCTCTTGGGATATATAGGAACTCTCAGACACATTGTCTCCGGGTCCTTCCCCAAGAATTCAAAATCTTGTCCCCCCCACTTTCAGCCCCTCGGCTCACACTCTTTCAGAAATGTGTGTCGTGGAAATTACCTTATGGGATTTTTCCCTTATTCACGCCGGGTTTTGAAAAGGTTGAACCATGTGACTCCTATATCCTCTCCCCACTTGGTTCGAGATCTATGACCCTAAACTAAGATCTCCCTATGTGAACGACACATCATTTTTGGCCACTTCTCTACCCTTCACACAGTCCATTAAATCAATCTCCCCTTAATGGATCATACTACGACCATTAATCTGGAAGCGTGCAACCTCGGGACCCCTATCCTTGGGGGGAAGGGACTCGACTCCCTCTATCTGATACATCCTATAGTCGTATTCATATGCGTCTTGACAAAGAGCCCTAAGTGTAGAGTTTTCATGGGGACATTCCCCTCGTTCCATGTCCAAGATCCGGGAGCCCGTCATTTGGATCCTCATCCTCTTCAATGTCTGAAGGGAACCCCTTTGAGGACTAGTTTGATGACACACCGACTTACCTACCATTCAGGCCCAACATCCTTGAAGACCTCAGCCGACATTTGCGATAGGTCCCTTGTTTCAAACATGGTCAGTTGTCGACCCTTATTTGTTTTTCCCCATTCCAGGCTAACGTGATATGGATACTATGTTTTGAACATGGTCAATAGATATCCCCTATCATCACACCAACATCATTGTGGTCCAAATCTCGAGCATCATGATTCGCATATTTCCACTTTCTTATGTTCAAGTGTAATTTCAACATACTCACCTTTACTATTCCGTGCATCTAGGTGCGTTATATAGGTGGATCGGAATCATTGGTATGTAATTTAACTAGTGTCCCATCTCCCTTGACATGTGCCATCTAGTTCTAGGAATGTCCTTTCACTACTCCTTATTTCCCACATTAAGCTAGACTCAAGTGGGCTTAGTAGTTTTGGTAGGACGTGTACTGGAACACCATGCCATGCATGTCTTTCATCATCCCACGTGACATTAAATTATTCCTTAGAACTATGTATGGCCTGATTCCCCTCCTATTGGGGTACATAAGAATTTCCAGGCACCTTGCCTTGGACCCACCCTAATTTCACTATGGGTCCCTTGACCTGAAGAACTTCCTCTGGGGATATGTGGTGTGGGGCAGACTCCTTATGTCTTCAATCACGTTGAGTTTATAGCTATCACACCACATATTCCCTTACTGGTATCTCCCCTTTCACTATTTTTCCTACCAAATGACATTAAACTGCATGAGTACTTATGTCCTTCACGCATGACACTAAACCGCAATTCTACCCTGAACAAGTTCAGGATGCCCCATGTTAGTCATGAGATGCACCCGATCCCTTTCCAAAGAGGTCCTACTCAGAGGTATGCTTGATCCCTGATGAAACGGATACACCCACCGAAAGTTCCTTTGTAATTGTGGTGTGATTTCAAGAGAATTAGGATCCATTCAAACAAGCTGTCACTCCAACTCCACACTTTGTGTGCCCTTCATTTGTACCCCTGTCCTCTTTCACGTCTAAAAGAACCCCCTAACAGTTTTGATTCTTGTCCTATGGATCTCCTACTAACATAGAATAACTTTCCTGAAAGCTAATGGTTGAAATTTCAAGTCAGGCCCCATGTTTAAAAAACGGTTAGTGGTGGGTCCTCATTTGTTATTCCCATTCCAGGATAACACAATATGGATATTGTGTTTCAAAAATGGTCAATAGTCATCCTTTATTGTCACGCCACCCTTATAGTGTTTCAAATTTGGGTTATCGTGGTTCACACTTTACACTCCCCTATGTCTGGGTTAATTCTAATGCCCCTTCTGTTACCCCCTTACGCGCTATAGCACATTGGAAGGGCGACACGTTGATTGTTCTGAGGTCATTGTCCTCCAATCGGGCCTCTCCCATTTCTTCCGAGAAATCCAATTTGGTTGTTCAAAACTCATGTACCCAAAGTTTTGTTGGCATTGCTGCATTCAAATTATGTAATTATGCAAGCATCCCTTGTTTCTCACATCAGGCATGACCCATGTGAGCTTAGGAATGGATTGATATTTATTTCACGATTGTGGTTGAAATGCATTAAACCAAATGAACAAGTAAATAAATCCATTCATACATGTAGTTCAGAACAAGAGGAAGTAAAAAAGAAATGTGTTTTTGAGTTTGACCAAAACAGGGCCCTTAATGATCAACATCTTGGATAAATTGCTATAGCACCGCTATATTTTGGCTTGTGGCCTCCAAGATTGCCTCCCCCCTGAGATCCTTCTCTTCATCAGCAACTACATGGTTCATTTCACTGACCTTAGCCTATTATTACACATGTTCAGTTTGGAGTGCATTATTTTGGTGACCCACATCCACTAGCTAATCTTGGGCATCCACTAGCTAGGTCCACAATTTCTCAACAAGCTCAGAACAGTTTTCAATGAATACCTCCTTTTCTTTCTCTTGTTCTTCAAGGAGTCAGGCCTCTTGTTCCGCAATAAAAAATTCTTGAGTACTCCATGACTCATTCTGAAATCGGGAAATTTTGGAGCATCGACCCCTCTCACGTAGCTTCTCGGCCATGTAGTTGCGAACTATCGAATGAATACGTTGAGAATCCACCCCTCAAGTGTAGAGAAAGCTTAGCCAGGTGTGGAGAGATCCCATCCATTTTAGTCATTCCATCTGAGGCTAACCGAGAAATAAATTGACCCACTTCTTCCCTTTTCACCGCGTCATATGACTCTCATCGACCACCTTTGAATCAGAATCATCTATCTCCTCAGGAAATGCATGGAAATAGTCGGGGAAAGCAGCAAAGTGTTCAGCAGCGGGGTATTCTTCGGGAACCTCCACCTCATCGGTGAATTCGCTCTCATGGGGATGTAGTTCCACCCTGGCAGTATTAACATCCCTCATTGCGGTATCTGTCTCACCGAGTACTAGGGTAAGGTTACCTGGAATGGTTCCTTTTGTAAAGGCTGGTGTGGTCACTGCCTATCCCACTCCTGCAAATGTCCTCGACTCGATGGTTTGTCATTCCTTCATCCTTTTGATCACTACATCTAGAATCAGTATCCTGATTAGATATATTCTCCAACAAAGAGGGAAAACCAATGAGAAAGGAATTACAGGAGCCAAGTGCAGTAGTTTCCAACACCTGTGTCATGGTGGGGGGCCCCGCCACAAGATATCCTTCATTGTTTTTCAACTCGATTACCAATTTCGGTTCCTCTTGGACAACGGGGATGGCAGAGGTCTATCCTTCTGGCTCATTATTGCCTATTTAAGCTAAAATTGGGGCCCCACTATGCCCAGTTTTGAGGACTGGCCCCTAAGGTTGCTCCCCAGTCTCCATAGGCATACCTACGCCCCATTGGGGAAGGCTTATTAGGGACCCTCGCCCATGTGTTCTTGAATAGGACAGGGCTTGGTTGACGGATCAAGGCTATAAAAATATGAATGCCAATATAAGTTTTAAACCATAACTCAATCTACTCTTCCAATTCTGCATCGGAGCCAATGATTTCTCCACTCTCCTAGCAACTCTACTGGGGAGTGGGAGCTTCTGAAGGCCCCTCTCCCCTAAGACCTTCAACTTGGTCCCCTTATTCCAGTCCTTATTCTTCTTATTCTTCTCCTTCTTATACTTACTATTCATCTTCTTCTTCTTATTCCTCTACATTTTCATCCTCGGATGGCAGCCTCTCTAGGTCATTCTCTTGGCCAAGCTTTACGTTGACCAGAAGATGAAATTCTTCAGACTGCCCCCCTGGCATGCGTACATGTCCATAGCTGTTAGGTATGCATGCCAGTGATGACTGTTTACTCTATCCAATATTCGGATGTTCCCGATATCAGGTAGATCAAGCCTAGTGTGTATCAACCCCCTCCATAACTCTTTGGCGGACATGGACTATCCTAGAATTCTCTAGGAAGACCACCGAGAAGAGAAGATATCATCAGAGAACAATGTTAGGAGGTACCTGAGTTGCATTCATGGGAGTTCCCTAGTTAGACCCCGAGGCTGTGAATGAGACCACCCTTCCCCATAGGGTAGAGTCACATTCTCGGTCTGTGCTTCCCTGCCAATGATGTACTAGCCCTCACCGCACTAGCTCCCAGACACGTTCTTTGCCTCACTTCCCCTACGAAACCTTGTATACCTTCTACACATTGGGATATGCACTATTTTACTTGATCTGCCGAATGTGTTTACAAATAATCTCCTCGAGGTACGTTATCATCCAGTGTTTGGAATACTCTGTTGACAGTCTTACACTGATATAGGTGTGGGGAAGAGTGATAATTTCTCCCAGGCCTACCGTCATGAACATAATCTACAGCTGGCAGAGAATGAAGGGATGATGATCTTCCCAAACCCTTATATATATTTTCTTGAGAATCTGGTACATGAACCCGAATTGCATGGAAAACCTGGTTGTCACACAGGGTTCGCAGAAGATTTTTCCATCAATTCGGGCCACTAGCACGCCGCCCCGGACGCTCTGTAGGTACTCACTTTGCTCCAGTTGACCCCGGCTATCATCTACCATTTGGGTGACTGGGGTTCAGAATGGTTGGAAGTCCAAGTGAGTGTGACTTCTGATATTGATCTTGATTCTATCATCCCTGAGCATCAATGGGTAGATCCCAGCGATTTTCATGAGGGATGGCCAAATACCGTTACCCGGGGGTGGATGGAATTCGGGAAGTCATACCCACCGTAGTGGGCTGCGACCCAACTATGGAGGATCTTGAATGTCCTACATATCCTCCTAGTCATACATACCCTTGAAATGTTCCCTATAGTATATCCTAGCCACCACTAGTACCGCTAGGTTAACCTTGTTCTTTTTCTCCATTATACCATCCATCACTAGCGTCCCTGGGCGGACTCCCATCCTCGTGTCCCTTATAGGTACCAACCACCCACTCAAGAATGAGGTGAGGAACCTAACATATCACACATTCAGGTCTCGACCTTCATTGATGCCAGAGCCCCATGATCGATACTATCCCATCACCAAAATCTTCCAATATGACCCTGCTTTTCCCCTTTGAGATGTGTTCGGGCATTGCTTCCCTCGGTCTAGCATCTTCACGACTGTATCCTGGGTCAGGAAGATACTAAACCACCCTGAATAGGTTATGTTATTTAGGATATATTTTATTCTGAGATTCTATTTATCCATCTCTATCTGGTGCCATGACCAGATTGGGGTGCAGGTTCTATCCCCCCAGACATTCTCTATCTAGAGGAACTCATCGTACTAATAGCCCTCCAATGGGATTCCCCTGATATAGTATACATCCCACATAATGATGCCCAATTCCCCATGATGGTGTTGAAAAGTGTTGGTATCAGGAGACCGAAAACTGAATCGCTCTGATACCAAGTCCTACTGTCGGTAAAAGTGGAATTGATACTTCCAAACTGCCTCAAAAGCCCAATGGCCCGTAGCTCTAGTCCAAATTCCTCGCATTTCTGACATAACTAGCATGACCATGCCCATTCATTTGTAATGTTTCCCCCATATTTGAAATCCCACTCATGTAATCCATTCTTCTTGTCAGTAATTCTTCTTTTTAATGTACTTGCGCGTAAATAGTGGGAGATTCCCCATGAACTGGATCGCTTCCCGTAACCATCCTGTTCTTCGGGTTTAGGACATATATTGTTGTGTTCTATGTTTCCCTAGTAGGATGGCCATTTTTCATAATGTTTAATTGTGGAATACTATCCTCACGCGTCACCCATGACTGCGGTGTGTCCGTCTCGAAACCAGTCCTCAACAATTCTTCCAGAAGACAGAAGTTCCACAGGGGCATGCTAAAACTAAATACATTATCATTTTGAGATTGTGTAATAATATCGAAGAGAATTTGGTCATCAGGAACAACCCTCCTCGCACAAATAATCTGAGTGATCACGATTATTTGGGTTTTTCTTATAGCAGTGGCAACATCCCTCTAAATGTCGGTCTATTGAGTGGCCATTTTTAGAACTCCAAAGGGATCAGTGCGAACGACGAAGGATTCGGCACGCAAAAGCGGTGGCGGTGTGAAAAAATGTCAATGTGCGCGGAAAAAATTCAGATGGCAAGAAAAAATAGGAGTCAATCGTAGAATATTACACGCGGATTAGTACTATTTTCATGTGTGAGATCAAAAATGCCTGTCACATGGAAAAAGTCAAAGTAGGGCATAGTGGGGACCTCATCCTATTTATAAATCTCTGACATTTATTCTGTGCACGCAACACTCTTGCATGCGTAAGATGCGTTTTTGCACGCTACTGAAGAAGAATTTTCAATTTTTCAGCATACACTCAGAATCCGACCTTTGGGTTCCCTTTCGGCTCTAATTATGAGGTGGGGGGCATTTGTTGACGCCGAAATTTGGAGAAGGTCCACAACGGTTGGATAAAAGAGCAATGAATGAATCTGGGATGAAAATGAGGAGATTTCAGGGGCTCGGGATGCCGGCACACACAAGATTGGGGAGACGCATGCAAGATGACTTCTGGCATGCTCACCCTTGCGTGTCGGCCTTCCCTTCTGCACCCAAAGAACCTTCCTCCACGTGTAACCACATACAACCCCTTTTCTACATAGAAAGAGACATCGACTAGGCGTTTGCGCACCCAACCCCATTTTCGCACACAAGGTGACATCGAGCAGGCGTTTGCATGCCCGAACCTATTTCCGTGCACAAGGCGATGTCGAGCGAGCATTTTCACGCCCATCCCCCTCTACGCACATAAGCCCACATCCGACAAGAGTTTTCACACCAGGATCTTGCACGCCACTCCGAGGACTCCGTCTATAAAACAGACTATATACCCGTCCTTTAGGGATGGTAACTGAAGATGCAGTGACATTCTACTGCGATAAAACCCTGGCTTCGACATTCACGTGATAAACCCATTACCTTTAGGTATTGGTTGTGGTACGATAGGCCCCCCCAAGGGCGCCTTCGGATGGGCCCTCCGATCCTCGTGAATTTTGTTTCTTCCAGAAGTTATTTGTGTGCAAGGGGTCCCCTCTTGTGCGCAAGTTCACTCTACGTCCGGAACTCTTGCATGCAACCCATCCAACCTATGCGCAAACCATCCATATCGCATTCGATCCCTAGGGTCTTCACGCCACCAATCCAACTTGCGTGAAAACCATCCTTATTGCACGAAACCCCCCCATATGGTGTGCCACCCGTACCTCTTGGGTGCTACCCCTTCGTCCTGCATGCCAACCTTGCATTTTGCATGTGGTCCTCCTATATCACCTCGTCTCATTCTATTATGCATGCTCCATGTGCTGTCCTCACATTGAGGCACCTTGTTTGAGCCTCACATATGCATGACACACCTTCATCACATGCTCTTTTCCCTTGTGGCCCCTTAGGTTTGCATGGAGCAATTTCAAAGTCCCTTGGGAGATTCTTTCTATTGTGTTGCTTTGCCTCATGCTTATTCACATAGGCATGCTAATAAATATTTCTTCATCACATGGGCACACTAATGTGGACTCCCCGATGGACCATTCCATAAAACCCCCTCACCACGACATTTCCAATGCTTTCCTTCTCCCAAGGGTGGGAGGGTATCAGTTATGTAAGTCCTAGGTGTGCAGAGTGCACCCACCACATCTAAGCTGCAAGATATTAAACTGCCATGCACCATCGTCCTCAGCACATGACGTTAAACTGTGACCTTCCCATGTGCCTTGCACATGGGGCGCCCTGTCTCGAGCATTCTCTATGCCCACTGGTCTCCACGGGAGTGAGATAGTTCCTCACATGTAATGACATCCTCTTTATTGGAGCAGTGTCCATTCATGGGGAAATGGCAACCATCCTGGTGTAAGCCCCTAGCATTTATTGGAGGAGGTAGCACCCCTAGTCCTCCTCTTTTATTGGGTGCTAAATCTCTCTCCCTCTAGGATTTGTCACCACCTGGGCCTCCACCCGGGAGTAAATCCCGATCTCCATCTCCCCAGGGCCACTCCACGCATAAGCCCCTATTTCCATTTTGGGCCGCTAACCAGGTATAAGCCTTATCCTAATTCCCACGTACACACCTTTCACGATGTGATCATCAGGTCTTTATAGACTCTTGTTTCTCACACTGAGAAAGACTCACATGGGATTACAGTAAGAATCAACCATGATATCGTCTCTGGTAAACCAATATTGTAAGCCCCAAACCTTCTTGAACTACGTGGACTTTGATCCTTTCCAAGGCAAGTTACGTAGGAAGCCTCCCTGAGGTTCAAGCCGAACACCCTGTCGTTCTGACCCCCTTCACGTTGGTTCACAAAAAACCCTCCCAAACTAAATGGACTTTGATCCTTACCAAGGCAAGGTATGTAAGAAGCCTCCCTAAGGTTCAAGACCAACACCCATTCATTCCAAACCCCTTCATATCGGCTCAACAAAACCCCTCCTAAACTACGTAGACTTTGATCCATGCAAAGGCAATGTACGTTAGAAGCCTCCCTCAGGTTCAAGCTCAACACTCGGTCATTCTAACCCCCTTCACGTCTATTCTACCGAACCCACCATGAACTACGTGGTATTTGATCCTTTCCAAGGTAGGGTATGTAGGAAGCCACCTTGAGGTTCAAGCCCACTGTCCATTGGTCCCAACCATATTCACATCAGTTCACCAAGCCACCCATCCCGAACTACATGGACATTGATCCTTGCCAAGGCAAGGTACGTAGGAAGCCTCCCTGAGGTTCAATCCCAACACCCGGTCGTTCCGACCCCCTTCACGTCGGTTCCCCCAAACCCACTATGAACTACAAGGAATTTGATCTTTACCAAGGTAGGGTGTGTAGGAAGCCTCCCTGAGGTTCAAGCCCACCATCCATTAGTCCCGACCATCTTCACATCAATTCACCAAGATAACCATTTTGAACTACGAGGACATTGATCTTTTCCAAGGTGACATTCGTAGGAAGCCTCTATGAGGTTTAAGCCCACCATCCATCTGGGCCCCATGTCCTTATTCATGTCGGTTCACTGACTCCCACTCCTAGAGTAACAAGGACATTGATCTTTGCCAAGGCATGGTACGTAGGAAGCCTCCCTGAGGTTCCAGCCCAACACCCTTTGGTTCTGACCACTACACGTTCTTCCACCCCCATCCTACATGACGTCAAACTGTATACCCCTTTTGTGCGCCATCCAGAGGTAAGACGATGTGATCCCCAACCCAACGATAGGTCGTTGTGATCCTCATGCTGTTGTAATATGTTTTGATCCCTACTCATTGGTAAGTCATTTTCAAGTTCAGTCAGGGGTAACCTATTGTCAACCTAAACCCAATAGTACGTCGTTGTCATCCCCTTTTTCAGAACCCATATCTCTAGTCTATCCTAGTAGAATCAGATCAACCTTAGGCCACTCCATGCATAATCTCCAGTATAACATCTGGTCACTATCCTCTGTGCACACCCTGATCCTATATACCATCCTGAACTATGTAGAATTTGATTCTCTGCCATAGGGATATGTAGGAGGTCTCTTCAAGGCTCAAGCCCAACATCATCGTCGCCCTCGAGTTGACTCCATTTCATTCTATACAACTACTTCATTAAACCCTCCATCATCCATACTAATTACTACTCAGGATTCCACATATCGATGGGATCATTCAATCTCATTCCTCATTCCCCTTGACAACAAATGGGAAGCTAACCACAGGTTGGCCCTAACATCAGTGTTCCCTCTAGGGGTTACACCCATCTTATCTACTCTAATCAGTGTTATGATTGGTCTGACCCATCTCTTCTAGACGTTAAACTCGTGGAATACCCTGTGTTAAACATGGGAAAATGAGGAAAACCTCAGATACATGCCTATGGAAAAAAATTCCTTGCGTTCGACGTGGGATGACTCGAGCATCCGCACACTCAAGAAGCCCTATAATAAGGGTAAGAAACCCAGACGCACCTGCGTCCTAGCGTCCAGACACGTCAGTGATGTCGAACATGACTACTCTCCTACCCGAAGGTTACTGCCTTGACTGATCCCTTTAGAATGTCCTGACAAAATTTGTGTAATTATTTGGTGTCCATGAAGATATGGAACTAGGAAGAGTTTCACGAACAACATCTTAAATCTATAAGGGAGACCCGAACATGGTGACATGTTTTGAGGAAGAATCCACGAAAGAAAGAACCAACATCCCATCATCCCATCTCAATCGAGGAGCAATCATCCTTGAACAAGGAACAGATGCTTCCCACCTTTGAAAAGTGGTAATACAGTGAAACAAACAGTGCCACCATCCCCGAATTAGATGGATGAGCATTCCCTGGTGAAAGCATCGTAAACATGCAACATTAAATTATTTCTCTATGGATGTATGGTAATTTTTCTAGATGATAACCTTGTACTTTAGACTTCATCTCCTAATTCCACTGAGAAAGATACCTACAGGGTCAAACAATAAGTGTATCTAGAATATCTACTAAATAATATATTATTATTTATTGTTTACCAAGTTTTATAAATATTATTCCTAGATGTGGTTTAATAATTATTCATGTATGCATGATCCTATAAATATATATATTTATTTTCTATTAATTTAATATAATATTTATATATTTATTGGAAAATAATGTTGTGATAATTATTTAACAAATAAATAGTCATTATTCAAGGCCCGGTAAATTTTTGAAGGAATGAATGACTGAGTTTAATGGTTCGATGAAAAATAATAAATATAGAATATTATTTGATTAAATAATTTTTAATTTAATCTACAAAATAAGTTCATGTCGAGAAATAAAAATAATATTATTATTATTTAACATGGGTTTTCATATGGATTAAATAATTAATAAAGGCCACTTGGGACATTATTTTATTTTAACCCTAGAGATATATAAACCCAATTATATTATTTTAACAATAAGCCAATTCATTTGTTTGGTTGTGCACAATGGATTTGGAGAATCCTCTCAAGACCTAGAGAGATCCCTTTTCCAAGAAATATCCCTTGAAAGGAAGAGATCTTCCTCCACCTCCCAGTCTTGAGTCAATAGAGATCTAAGAGAACAC
This sequence comes from Viscum album, assembly GCA_963277665.1. Taxonomy (NCBI): domain Eukaryota; kingdom Viridiplantae; phylum Streptophyta; class Magnoliopsida; order Santalales; family Viscaceae; genus Viscum; species Viscum album. Next base: position 1,518,370,510 of record OY728163.1, read on the forward strand.
ATTGGAAGATGTTCTTGAGGTGATCAATAGTGGACAATGCAAGCTCTAGGATGTACTGTGCCAACACTCAGTGATTCCTATGGTGACATTCAGGGATTTTTGGAACACATGTTGATCACTACTAGAGGAAATATAATTTGATTTCTACAACGCAATGATGGAAAAATGTAAAACTATTGTCATATCCATCAATGACGCAATAATTATATCAATGTAATTCATTATTTAATTGAATTAATTATAAATAATATGTGATGATTATCTTCTTGGTTCCAGAATTCTATCCCTTATCTATATTCTTTGATTCAATTTTATAGATCACAAAGTTTATCACTGTGTAAATATCATATTGATCATAGATCATGGAAAAAATAAATGTTGGGAAATATCCATCACACACTTCCAATGTTCCCAGAACATAGAACTAGTTTTTGATAACTTTCAACATCATTACGGCTATCATTCTAGCTTAGATCTGAACCAAGTATGGACGAGACCCATGGTGGATTGGTTTTCACATGAGTTCTCAACATATTATTGCTTAAAATTCTTTTTCATTTAATTATATCATGGAATACACTTGTTATAAATATGAACACATTTTTATGTATTCATTTCTGGTGACCTATACGTTTTTGTTACTCAAACCCTATAAGTACATTCCTATCAGTGTGAAAAATTCAGGATTAGGGATATAGAAAAGAAAAAGGGGATTAAAAATATAGAATAGTTTAGAATAATAGATCTAGTAGTGATAGTAGGATGGAATCTAGAGAAATTACATTGTTTTTTCTTTAGTTATATGCTTATGCATTTCATTCACTAGTTTGACCTGCCACATTGGGAGCCTTTTGTTAAAAAAATGTGACATGGTTGCATTTTTATTATATTTTATTACATTATCTTATACATAATAATCTATATTGACATATATATTTATGTTTATGGTGTATTGTTATGATTAATGAGGGTATAGTCTCCCCACTGCATTCGTAGACCATCACTGCTAGTTGGTAACCTCTTACATATATGGATGCATGGATGGAGTCTTATAGAACTCTGGTTTGAACTGTGTGGTTTAGGTTGGGGTGTTACATTGGTACATATATCTTGAAGGTAAAACCCATTTCATACATAATGGTCCTTATAGAGTTGTGGGTTTTCTATGAGGTGCAACACCCACCATGTGTACTTGGAATGGGTACCTGATGAGAACCAAGTACATGATGGGTACATGGGATGTTATTTTAATGTTTTATATTTAATTATTTTTTTATATTAATAAATATGGGGTTTTCCCATTTTCATTCCCATTCTTATAGATAGATCACCCAACTCTCCTCTCCATTTATTTTCCTCTATTCTTAAGAGGATTTCTATTAGTTTTCAACCTATTCTTCCAATCTTCGATCTCTAGGGGTTGTTGTGGGTAATTATAGAAACTCGTATTTGTTTTTTAAGATGTATTGTTGTTGTAGAAGGTTTAAAATAAAATATATGGTTTAGTTATTTTTCTGTATTTGGAAAATAATAATGTCAAGATTTCATAAATTTTTATGAAATATGAATTTTTAACTTTAGAGTGGTGGGAGTTTTGAGATCGGTAATATAGATTATAATTATGTTGATTATGACACCACCAAGAAGATTGTTTCTATGTGTTCAAAATATTTACAATGTTGGGGATGGTTTAGAGAAGGGTATACGGGTTATACATTATTGAAAATTAAATATAGGGGTACCATGTAACTGGAACAGATTCACTAGGTACTTAAAATCCTAGATTGTCACCCTATAGGTCCTAAAATCTCTTTATCTAGTTGTTGGGGTGTATAGATTTGTTGCTGGAAACTAGGAACCTAATATAGGATGATGAGATTCTAGATAGTTCTAGGTTTCTCTAGATAAATTAGAATTGTTATTAAACCCCCCTTTATTGGAATATCCTTCAGGAGTTCTCTTCTTTTAGTTGGTCAGAACTAGGGTAGGGGCTCTCTCTTTTCCTCTTATACTCATTATTTAACCCCTATAAGTGTGGGTCGATTTGGAACTATTTCATTATGTTAAATGAATTTACTTCATCTTAATTATTTATCCATTATTCCTCCCCCTTTTCAACTCTAATTATTAGAATATGGTTCATGTCAGATTTTACTATGGAATGTTGAAATATGGATAATATTTTTAGGATTTATGGTGTAATGAATTACAAATTCTTAAAGAAGATTTATTTTACATGTTTCCTGCCATTTCATTAATGGTTCATCATTTGTTAAATTTTCCTAAGGTTTCCACAAAATTGGAAGGAATTTGTGACCACATGAGAGTTATATGGTGTAAATTTTGATTGCAGGTATTATAGAAGCATGCCTTGAGTCATTGACCTATCATCCCTTGAGCGTTCAGTGTGGGATGTTTCTTAGTGAGTTTATGTAAATAATGCCTCATTGGATTAAATTTTAAAATTGTGGAATTTTTTTAGAGTGAAATAGGAGATCCATAGTGTGTAAATGTTTGGTGGATGCTTGTTTCAAGGATGGTAAATCATAGTTTCTATGGTATCTATGAGAAAGATTTTGGTGGTATCTTTAATACCTAATTATAATCATGTTTTTATATCTTTTCCATGTGTGTTACTAGATTTTGGATTCAATAAATTTATAATGAGGGTTAGGTGATTTTTTAATTTTTGGGTGGGATTATGTTAATCCCTTGAACAGTGACTAAATCATGTCATGCATGTAATTAAGATTATCTAGTCCCTTATAAAGGAGATTACCCTAATAGGGGTTTAAATCAGGGATAAACCGATTTTACAACATAAACCCCTTCATTATGATCTTGTTCTTTAGATGTGGGGAATAATCACTTCTCTCCCTTAATTTATCATTGAATGAAACTAAAAGAAGTAATGAACAAATATTATTTTACTTGGTTAACCATTGTCAGTATAGTACAAGAATCATGAAAATGAATTGTTCTTATGAAATAATGTTACTAGAGAAGACTATTGTAGTTTTCATTATACAACAGAACGATATCATAGAACATCTAAACTCACCATTTAAGAAAATTGAAAATGTCACTACCTCTCATCACAAGGAGGCACTCACTAATCACTCCATAATAATCCTGATATTATTTTGAGATAATAATGTGTATTTATTTCTAAAATGGTGTGTCATTGACTCTCAATCCGATGATATTCCAACAAGATCAGGCTCATAGAATTTCATTCTCCTCCTTCACTTTTATTTTTTCATCATGTTTGAATAAATACCCTCACATTCTCATTGATATGATATGTTTTTTATTATCATTGAAAAATATAAATCTACCTTATTAATAAGGATGAAACATTATTAATTTACTTATTACATGTCAGCATCATAGAGGTCCTTAAAAATCAACCTTAACAACCGATGATTTCTATTTTAAGGTAGTATAAGAAATAACTATTTCATGGATCTTATCTTTCTTATTTGTAGCATTGAATGAATTATCAATTAATAAACATTTTAAAAGTTGTAAAATCCATTCAATTATTGATATAATCAGGTACTAAAATCATGTTCTATGATTATTGAATCATTAATGAACAAATCATGCATATTTTGATCTAGTATCTCTAGATTTTTTAGGTCTCCCACTAAAATGCTAGACAAAACAACTTTCTTCTATACACCACATCATGGACCATTCCACCTCCATAAAAACACCCTTCTAAACACATTTCTCTGTAGAAATATGGCCATTTTACCATGAATGGTAGTAATAAAAAATATTATCTCCATCATCTAAAGAAAACATCATCACCATAGGCAGTGCCCTACCCATTTTGGTCTTATCATTTCTCATAGATGGAACTCCACTTAAAAACACCTGTTGAAATGACTGATTACTTGTCAAAACGGTTTAGTATTGGTGAAATGATCAACTTTTGGTCAACATGGAATATCATCCATTCACATTATGTAATTCAGATGAGTCAACCAATCCCATAAAAAATTCTCACATTGGGCATCTTGTATTTATCATTTAAACATGCAATGAATGATGCTCAATGCCACAATGTTGAGGTCCTTTAGATCATCATTTTTACCACCTAATCTTTAATGATCTCCATACCTTCAACCATGACCACTAAAAACAACCATTACCATTGAACCTCCCTTGAAAAATCTTCACTATTTTTCATAGGTGAATTGGAACTCCACTATAAGGAGCATCGCGTCAAAGACCATTCCATCTTGCTTATTTTGGGAATCCTCATAGAAAACAAATCGTGTCATGAACTACACTTTAACTTCATTACTCCAAAAAAAAATTCACATATTATTTATGATTCAAAGCCTTATATATAATTGTTAATAAACAAAAATGAAACAAGAATATAGATGGATTTTTTCTATTCTAAATAACTAATGAAATCTGAAATATGTCTTGAGTAACAAAATTTTCACGGTATCCACTACTTTATTTTGGGTAGGAACATACTCTAACATCCCAACATATTGTTAAACATTATCTTTTATAAAATGATATTTAATCTCAATGTTATTCATCCTCGAGTGTTGAATATGTTTATTTATAATGTTTATATCACATGAGTTGTGACACTTGATTGGAATAAGTGAAACCCCATTAATTAAAATATCTCCAATATGTTATTGCATCCATATCAACTAACTAATATCTCACGTCACCATGACATATTCATCCTCTACTATGATTAAGGAAATATAGTATTTTTTTTCTTTTACTTTAACAAGAAACCCAAGATCTTCCAATATATAACATGCCTCCATATGTTGATTTTTTTCCCAAATGAACTTGTATAGTCAGTAACCATATACTCCCACAAATTATTACTATTAATTTCTATAAAAATATAGCATAAAATCCACTATTTTTTTATAAAACATAGTATACACCTCACAAACTTCATGTGACTTTCCTTTAGACAACACAAATATCAGACAAATTTAAATGTGGTAAACACAATGTCTAGGAAAATGGTTATCAAATAAAATATACCATCAATAATTTTATTATATAGTGTAACATAAAATTTCATACCTTCACCATCCTTTTACAATTTCATTTGGATATCCACCGAAGTAGCCATTGAATTATAGTTATGCAGCTAAAATATCTTCAACATCTCATTAGAATACTTGGTATGGGAAATAAATTTCCCATCATTTATTTGAATCATTTGAGGATTAAGTAAAAAGATAATTCAATAATTAATTAAATCTTGAATTTACACCAAATCAGTTTTGAAAATGAATTTCATTGAGTACTATAAAATCCCCCAAAGATGATGTCATCAATCAATATAAGAACCACCATCAACATAAATGTATCCTTATTTATATAGTGGTTATGATCAACCCCACATCAATAACAATTGATCTCATTTAGGTATTGATCTAGTTTCAGTATTTAGGAACTTTTTTTATCCCATATATATATTTCTCTGATCAATAAACATTTTTATCATAATCATGAAAAATAAATCCATCTAGTTTCTTAATATATAAGTTCTCTTCAAGGAAACCATTCAATAATGTTGACTTGACATCTATCTAATATTATTTAAATAACATTTTATACTCCTAGCCAAAAATATTATGTTGGATTTAAACTGATCCACCAATAAATTTTTTTGATCAATGATAATTCCATCAATATGAAAATAGTTTTTTACACTATATATTACTTTTTTTCTTTTCATTATACCATATTTATTGAGGTTTTTTTTCATAAATCCCATTTTTTTCTGATCATATTATTATTTTTTAGCCTTGAGAAAATTTCCCACGTTTTTTCTTCTCAATCTGGTTAAGCTACTCTTTCTTATTTTTTTAACCAAAATTCCTCCATCTCAATTTCCACAAAATATTTTAATTTCACCTAAGATAACAATGATTTTTTCTACCATAAATATGACTTTCTTGTATAAAATAAGCATGTCCCATCACCCATGATTTTTTTATTGGTGATTTTTTCTCTGCTCACCCATCTACATGAACATGCTTTTCTTGCTATGTTTACATCATAATCATAGACTTCTTTAGAGTTTATTTTTTTCCTTTGAACTACAATAAGTTGGATAAATCTTCATCACTTACCTCCTTATAAACATGAATATTTTTATGTTAATTAGACTCATTTATAAATGAATCCTTCTCTCCTAAAGTCAAAATTTTCCAACTTTCATTCACCGTTACTTCATGTCGTTCATCCATTTTTTCAATCCATTTATTATAACACTTATATTACTTACTCCAAGATTACTACCTATGAAATATCCATTCATATTCAAATTCATTGAAAATTATATTATTCTCTATGTTCAAAAAATACTTTAAATTCTAAATACTCAAATGTATTTTAGTGTGTGCTTCATTTCACAACAAATCACATTTGGTGTCTTGTATTCATCTAGAGACAACAGTACCTGATTAATGATATAAAAAAATATTATAACCGCTTATTTATAATAAATATATAGTAAGTATTCTTATGTAAGTATAGTTTGATCCATTATTTTGAAGGTTATATTTATTCTTTCAATAACTTCACTATACATAGGAGTTCTAACCACTGAAATTTTTTGTAGAATCCCATGTTTTTCTTGATATTCTCCCACTTGTGTGTTTTTGAATTTTGTACCAATTTTTATGTGGAACATTTGAATCATTTTCTGAATAATTTATCCAGTTTATCTATGATATCAAGTGATGCACTTGTATACTTCAGTTTTGTGATAAATCTTTATCAACTAAGATATCCTACTAAAATCAACAGAAAACAGCACATAATAACTTTAATAATTAAAATATTTAGGATTAATTGTACCATAAAAATATAAATGGAAAACCTATAAAACTATTTATTATTTATCCTTCTTTAGTTTGTAGGTCTTCTAGATAGTTTTTCACTTTTTACATTAATAACATGTCTGTTTTTTGTTAGATGTGAGTTTGGGAAAAGCATGAGCTCCATCAATATTCACCAAAATTTAAAATGATTTTGGGTGAAAATTCCCAAAATGTTTGTGTCAATTTTTTTTCATCTTCCATGGAAGACATGCAAAAATATTCTTCGAAAATCAGATAAAGATACAATTTAGTCCATATTCCTTCTAGAATAAGAGAACCATATTTAGATTTAAAAAATCACCCCTTTTTTCAAAATTCCACATCATGCCCCAAGACACACAACTGAATCCCAATTTTTTTATTATAGATAGGTATTTCCACTAATAGAACATCAGTCTTTTTGATATCCTTTCCACAAACCGTGGAAATCCTAGAGATAATAATATTTAGTCCCTTATCATTTTCATACAAAATTAGTCCACCCTTTTTTATATTTTATTATGATGATAAAAACATTATTACAATTCAGGTGTGAGGTAAATATACTGTCTAGAACCCATAATCCAAACCAGAAAATTTCATTCAACGAAATAAGAGTAAAAAATTCCTTCTCATACCATATTTTCTTATTCCATGACCACTGAGGATATTCTCTAGATAATTGATTAATAATTTTCTCACTTGGATCAATAATTTCCTCATTATCCTGTAAAACTGAGAATCAAACTTCATTTTTCAACATGTTTTTATAATTTTATAGCTACTATTTTTCTCCTTTATAAGTCCCACGAAACACATCACACTATAACCTTGAATTACAATAGTCCTATTTGTGAAAAAAATCATCTCACCAAAAAATAAACATTAAATGAATAAAAATATAATGGGAAATATCTTGGTAGACTTTTATGATGATGTTCTCTAAAAAACCTTTTTTCAATGGCACACATAAATTAAAATTTTCCAAATTTTCCATAGAAATAACACCTAAATTTTAGTGACTTTATTTTACATCCTTATCCATTGGATTAGTAACCTTTTGAGTTTCAATAAAGTCCACATTCCTCTAGGGGTAAATGTTTGAGTTCTAGAACAAGCATGGATGTCTCCTTCTTATGATCATGATATACTATATCATTATTATTTTTTTAAAGAACTATAATTTTGGGATGGGAAGATAAAATATAGCTTCCAATTCAAGGTCTTATATATAATTAAATGGAATGTTGCTTAGAGAAAGATGTTACCATAATGGGTGTAAAGGTTCATTCATAGTCCTTAAAATTATATTCCCAAACCATTACTTCTTCTTCAAGTTCATAAATTATCTTGATCCATTATTTAAAAAAATTGGTTAATCCATAAATTAATCTATATTGTTCTTCCCCATTGATCTTGGGCAAGAATTTATTTTTATATTTTCCATAAATCCTATATTTCATATTTTCAATATTTACTTTCAACTTCAAATTTTATCCCTAGTGCTAGTACATATTGAGTTTTTAGTCATGAAAAACTATATTTCCTGAATTGGTTTTAGCTCTCCATTTTTCATGTTCATCAAGTGATGAATAAAAATCAATTTGGAGATCCAATAATCCCTTAATATCATCATTATCACTATCACAATCATCATTTTATGGTCTATTAATATTATCTACTGGAGCATCTTCTCTGGGTTTCCTATAATCCTTGACTTATCTAGCTTCTGAATCATTTGAGCTACTAATTTCATTTGATATCATATTTTACCTCTTAAATATTTTCCTCTAATGTATTCTCTTAATTTTTAAACTTTGAAATATTTTTTCCACCAAATATTCATCCTCATCATGTTGAATTTGTTTAAATCACTTAGTAATGAGATGAACTAACTTACTACCCCATAATAATGAAAGTGAATGCTTCCCTTTTAATTTTACTTTCTACCATATTGAGGTTAGAGGAAAGAAAAAACATCACTTCAATGACTTTATCGTCACTTAAACATTCTTTAATATAATTTTTCTATATTTCCTTGAATGAAATATTTTATAATCTATCCATCACCCTGGCTTCATTATCATCATTTTCCATTTCACACAGGATAAGTGTACTATGAATACTTTTAGTAGATAAATCCTTTGGATCTTGGTCTTAAAGAACAAATACCTATTCATTTAATCATGTACGAATAATCCTCAATATTATTTTAAAATTATTTATATCTTTATTATTTTATCTAAGATGATACATGTAATCAATGAGATAATTTAGATAATAAAATAATGCTTCTACATTTTTACCTGGTTCCATCCTAAATTTTTCATATTTATTCCAAAAAACTTACATATTTTCCTATAAAACATTCGGAATCACGTTCATAAATATTCACATGTTTTTCCCACAAATCATTGGTGTATTTACAAGATATTACCTTAGTAAGAAAAGTATTAGGGAATTCTCCCCCTGATGAATTGATTGAATTTGAATCCGTATCTAATTTCTTATGTTATTTTTCATATAAATCCCCAATTAAAATGTTTTATCTTTTACCATGAATATAGGTTGTATATAATCCCATTGACAATGACCTAAAAATTTGTTGCGTCCTATTCTTCCATAATTGGAAATTTCTTCCATTGAAAATTGGTATACTTTTGTCATTCACCACCAATAGTTCTTCTATGATTTTGGGAGAGAGAACAACACTCTAATATCCTTTCCTTTTAAACCAATTATTAGTCCATTTTAAATGATATTACCCCGATAGGGATAGTAGATCAGGGTAAAACCAATTTTAAATCTTAAATACTTTGATTATGATCTTGTACTCTCGATGTAGAGAACATTTTTTTATATCCCTTAATTTATCATTGAAATAAACCAAAGATATAAATCACAAAGATAATCATACTTGGTTTACCATAACCATGATTTTACAAGGATCACTCAATTGAAATGTTCCTATGAACTAAAAACACTAGAGTTTACTACTACTATTTGGTTTATATACTAAAGTAGTCTCACAGACCCTCTGAACACCCGGTTTACAAAAATTGAAAATCTCACCACCTCTATTCAAAAGGCTGAACTTACAAATCATTTCATGAAAAAATTGATCTTATTTATGAGATAATAAAGTTTATATACACCTAAAATAGTGTGTTACATCTACCCAATCTGATGACGTTACATTGAGATCATGCCTTGAGAAATTCTGTTCCATATTTACTTTTAAATTTTCATCATGTTTTAAGAACCAATCTTATTTTCTCAAATATATGTTCCGTCTAATATATTCCGTAAAAAATATTAATCTTTCTTTGTTAATAAGGATTAATAATTACCAATTTAATTTCCACTTATTAACATCATTTAAAACAATTAAAAATTTCCCATAACTCCACATTATTTTCATCTTAATGGAGTTAAATAAATAACTACTTCATATACATTCACATTATTCTTTATAGTGTGGAATAAATTATCAATTAATTCACCTTTGAATTGCTGAAAAAACCATTTATTCCTGATATAATCAAGACCTAAAATTGAGGTTCGTGAATATTGAATCCTTAAAGAAATATTCAAGAATCACCTAGTTTATCATCTCAATATTTTTCATGTATCCGAATAAAACACACACCAAAACAAATTTCTTTTAGACTCCATGGCGTAGAATGCTCAACCTCTAAGAAAAACACACTTTGAAAATCCTAGCTCCATAAACTATTGGATATTTTTACATTCATTGTAGGAATAAAAAACATAACCTCCATATTCTAAAGAAAACATCCTTATAACATGCATCGCCATTTCTATTTTTCACTCATCATTTCCCACTTTTGAAATTTGAATTAAAAATACCCATTATAAAACCCAATGAATTTCCTCCATTGTATAGGCATGGTGAAACACTCAACTTTTTGTAACAATAGTATAGAGATACTCTTCATAATCCACTTTAATTGAGTGCACCATGTAGAAACCTGACCCATTTTCCACTCAATAGTGCTTCAGGCTGCTTTTCCACTAGGGCATAGGTAGTTCTCTAAATATACCAAAGCATGAAAGATAGCAGTGAGGGTTTGATGAGGTGATAGTGGGGAGACTATACCCTATAGTGGTGATAATAATAATGATTCATATTTAAATATAATAGTGCAAGAATTATCATAACACAACAAAATCAATATAAATGAATCTCAGTGGAAGAATAATAAATATCTATAGTAAAAAAATAGCTCAAAGGAAAAAATACCATTTATAGACATAAGCATAACTAGTCAAGTCACAATTGTTCATACATGAAAGATAAAAAAGGTCACCCATGGTTAACCATCTCAGTACATATATCTATAAAGCATGAAAAATCCAAAAGGAATATCAAGATGATGTAGGGGAACCACCATGTACCAATTCCATCCATCCCATGACAAGTATTACAACTATGATAACTAAGGTCCAGTTCCTGATCTCGAATCCTTACTTGATCTCAAAGACACAAGGTCTACACATGTCCTGGGGGGGCCCACATAGGGTGTGAAAATAATCATAGTAAGTCCCCACCAATGTGTGCATATCTTATATCCATAATTAAGTAGGTTCATTGGGAATATAAATAAATGGTGATGCACACACATGTAATAAATAACCAGCTTTACTTATTCTCAATAACCTCAAGGAAGTGTTCACCTGATTTAGCCAATCCTAGTATAACATTAAACGTATGACACCAAATATATATATATAATAAAAAATGTGTATGTATATATATATATTTTTAGTGGAAGGTATCTATTCCTTATCACCCAAGGTGTACCATGATGAAATATCATATCTGGTAAACCCTTAGGTTCCACCCATATCATGTCACTTAGAACCTTATTCCATAAATCATGTAACAGACGTCCAGATAGCATGCCCAAACAATTCCCTAATACCTTAAAACTCATATTAGAAAAATATCATCAGTTTGAAGCCTAATGTTCGCAGGCATGGTGATATTCACCCTCTAATAGATAATATATATCAGTTCAGTAGATGATGTCCTAAGGCATGATGATATCCATCCTCCCATAGACCTGGAACCACATCCTCAAGTGTAAACGTGAGCCTCATCCCCCAACCAGTGGCCTCAATACCATTAACCAATGGTCCATCACCATCCATATGGCTTTATATGGTGATCACCCCCAACATATCTAATGGTCAACACCATACCCTAATCCACATAGTCTATGGGAGCCTCCACCCACAACGAGTGGTCATCACCACCTCAACTGAGTTCTATCAGTGTTTACATAACTCCAAAGAATGTTTTTCTAACAATGGTGAGTGGTAATCACTAAAGAACCTAATACACATCATCTAACACATCATGCCCCTATGACCATGACACTAAATCCTGATGTTCAATACCATCCCATGTCCTAAGATTAATTCCCTCAAATAGAAGATCACATCACCTCAATCCGATGACCATGCCATATCAACCTAGTGGTCAATACCACCCCATATATATCAGGCAACATCCTCATCTTGATGACTGTGTCACCTCATTCGAGGTCACCAACATCACCTCAATCCACAGACTATTGCCATCACATTACCATTTAACTCATGAAATCAATATATATATATATATATATATAATTTAATTTAATTTAAAACACACACACCCAACCTAACCTTACTAGGTTGGTTTAATCCCCTTACAAAGATTAACCATTTTTAGTGAATCAAGAAACGGCTCTTAGGAATCTAATATCATCAATTGAATTATTTAAAAATTAATTCATTAATTAATTATGGTCTCACACAAACAACCCACATGAGAATATTTAAAATTTACCCACAAAAAACTAATAAAATTAAAGTGAAATCTAGGCCAAACCTACCTTATGCTCACATGAAATCTTTCATCTGATATCAGCCTCTATCTCAAACCAAAATGATTGAAATCAACATTTTAGATGAACAACCTGAAAATAGGGAAAAAGAGATCACATAGATTTCACAATTTGTGTGGTGAGATAAATGAAGAAAATAAGCTAGTAGATTAAATGCCTTAATGATTCACTTCTGATGATACCAACAAAGTATAGATTTGAACTCGAATAATGAAGTAAGGATAAAGTCTATGTAGATGAAGAAATAGGAGATAACCCCTATTAGTCTGATATAATGAAGGATAAAGGGAGAAGAAAAACAAATATGGATGGAATAGAATTTTGGTAAATTCACCCAAATAAATGAAACACATGATTTGTATAACTATGAACTAGCCATGTGGTTCTCACATCCCAAGAACCAAACTCACACCAATTAGGAAAATGATTTACAAAACCATGTACAGACCATGAGATCTCCCTATTTTAAAAACTATAACGGCCTCACATGACCATGTTACCCCACCTACATGGTTTTACAAACAATGTTTAGTGTTGTAGGTGGGATAAACTATTACTCCTGGGAGGCCACAGAATTTTTCCAAACCAAGTGCCCCTATTTTCACTTTCCTAAAACTGATGTTTTGGGGTCTGATGTACCCGAAACTCATGAAAAACTCTGAGACACTTTTTGAGCCTTAAAAACCTTTTTAAAAGAAGGCCATGGGTTAATAAAACTCTAAATATTTGGTTGCAAATATCAAAATGAAATTTGGATCACTCACCAAACTCAAAAATTCAAACTGGTTGAGGATTTTTTACATTTTAAAAAAATGATGACATTATAGTCTCCCAACCTTAACATAGCTCATCCCAAAGATATCAATATTTACCCAAAGATGGTACTAAACATGAACATATCATTTATATCAAACTAGTATACACTGTTCATTAGTTCATAGGTAATATTCCCTCTAGGTTCTCCCCACCTTAGTATTGACTTACCTAGTCACTTTTAAACCAAAATAAATCATTTTTTATGGTCCACTAACTATTCCCAGACTCAAAATTCCTCCCATGATTTATCATCATTATTTCACCTTATCAAGTGATCAATTTAGTCCCATGTAAAATATTCTACCAAACATGTACCACATCTCATAAGATTCCCAAAGTGCTAGTGTCGTACAAGACACTCATCAAAACCCACATCTTATCAGATGCATATAAATATCTACATCTTAATAGATTCCCAACATTGTATTGATTCCAAATAATATCATATATAACCTATATCATATTGATTCCCACAATAAATCCGAATTCCTACACACACTATATATATATATATATATCACGTATCATAAATGATTCGAACATACTAAACAAGACATGGTTAGTCCAAAAATAATAAACATGAACCTAATGAACCAAAACTGGCCATTCCAAAACAAAGGGAAACCCAATCATTCCTGTAATCATGAAATACCTCTAACATTAATTATAACCCAACCTGATCTACACCCGGTACCTTAACCGAATGAACTTGGCCTAAATTGCGACTACCCAAGGATTGGCATCTTTATAGAGATTCACCATCTACCAGCCACTGACCCCACTATTGGGGTCCCACTATCTTTTATATGACTTTTTCATGTAGTTGAAACCTGACTACCATATCCTGGTACCACTCTTGGTCCTATCTCAGATCCCTGAGTGTAACACAATCCTTAACTCCTAGCTGTTCGAGAATGATTCTTATAGAACTTTTCTAGATTGACTATCTGATCACATGTCTAACACTCCTTTATAACGTGATCACATCGAGTATGAATGTGCATCGACTACCTAAAATGGAATATAAATATATAAAACCTACTCCTTGGTGGTATACATGAATCTATGGCTTCAATTTCCCACTAATATCCCCCATGGTCTCACTTCCTTCTACCCAACGCATCACTGCTAAGCTCACATAATTCCATCACCCATCTCAAACATGATCAGTATGTCAAGTTTCCATCATCTCTCATTGATTATTTTTCTTCATCTAAAAAGCATATATTCCTAAATATGTTCACTTACACCTTGGTGGAAAGTCACAAACCATCCTCAAAACACCGCACCCTAGAAATTTCATCACCCTCCATTATAGGTGAAAATCATGAAAGGTCTATGAAATTGGTTTCTTAATCAATGAAAGATGTATCCCCCTATGGGAAATTCTCGAGCTTGTGATATGGATCTACACACATCATACTTGTTAATAAGTGATCAAATAACCTATCCTCAAAGTCTATACAAGAATGCCCCTCATGTCTGCCCGCATGAAATTGAATATCCTACTAGTGCTTTTCTAGTCCTATGAGCATGTAGGTCTCCAACTTCACTGTAACACCCGAGACTTTTATGAGAAATATTTTGTTTTTATTTTATATAAATCATCAAAGGGACCTTTCACTACACACAACACTAGCTTGTCTTGCTTTACACGCAATCATGACCTTCCTCGATAGCTTTCATTGTACGCAATACCGAGTTTCACTAAACAACGATATGCTATTAAAATATTATTAAAACTAGCCGTTATGAATAGTAATACCCCTTTTTTGAAATTTTGAATTTTTTTTTTCAAAACGGACTTTATTTTTGGATTCGGAATATCGAAATTATCCTAGGGTGAAATTTTGGTATTTTTCTGAAAACATTCAATTTTGGATGAATAGTGAAAACACTGGGATACTATTTAAAAACCAGAATTTTATTTAAATAATTATTTATTTTATTTAAATTTATTTTAGGTCAAAATTGTTACATAATACCTAAATAAGTTCCATGTAATTCATTGGAGTCGTTTTATAATAATTTTAGATATATAAAATTTTTATTGAACTCTTAACCGTCGTTTACCCACCTCCTAGGAGAATTTACAAATTTACATAACACATAATTTTACCAATTTTGTGAATGGAATTTCAAAAATCCGAGAGACACGGTTGATGTCAGTAAATAAAATATGGTTCAATGAGATGAAAATAATTTTTGGTGAATAGTAACTTTTTACTTTGTTTTACCACTGTTAAAAGGAAATAGGGTAATTAAGGGTACAAATGATATTATTATTACCCTAACACATGTCTTAATTCTATTTTATAAGTGTAATTCGACCAAAAACAACCATTGGAATAAAATATTACCATTTAGGCCCACATGGATTAGATTAGGACATTTAATATTAATTTATTTAAAGAAGGGTTTAAATAGTTAAAATAAAAGTTTAATAAGTAAATAATTTTTAATATAGTGTTATAAATATGATAAATTCAACTATAAATATTCATTAGAAATATAAAAATATTTCATACATAATGGTATTTTATTTTTAATTATTAGACTTTATATAATTTAATTTATTTATGACATAATGATGATGTAGTAATTATATTATTAATGTAATAATGAAATAATTGATGTTATAAATACCCAAATAAATGTAATTTGAAACTTTTTTATGAATTAAATAATTTTATATGTTAATATGACACGTTATTATTGATATAAGAAACCTTTTTCGAACTAATATTCCTGTTATTATTTTCACAAAAATCAATTACCAAATAGAGTGAAAATTGACAAAAAATAGTTTTTTAAAAAAATATTATATTATTAATTGTTATTTAATTCTTAAAAATATAAGGTTCGATCAAATGACTTATATAAGGTTATATATATTAATAATAAACAACTTTGGGTTCGTTTCGCTTGTTATAGTATGTTTATTAACCTTATAGTGTAAGAAAACAAAAAGACGCGGTAAAAGTAAAATTATTTAACTTAAATTTAAATATAATGATAAGGTTAACATAGAACCCTAAACTTGTCTAAATTATATTTGATGAGAGGATTGTGACCCATACCCTCCTTAGATTCGAAATAAATCAATTTGGAGCTATTAAAAACAGAATATGATGTTATAATAAAATAATATATTTAGTTTTTCAAAAGGTGCCCCTCTCCTCCCTTATAAAAGGGAACCTCCTCCCTCTCTTACTCACACCACTTAGAGCCTTCAAGCTTGGCCAACCCCTACCAAATTCTCTTCTCCACTTCCCTAGAAACATCCTAGAGGTCCTGGTCTTCTTCAAATACCAATATTAGTGCCCTAAACGGAGGTCTCAAAGAGGCTCTTCAAAGAAAAGGTAATGTTCGTTACCGATTCTTTCAACTTTATCTTTTCTTCCACTTCTTATTTTTTAGTTGTTTCATTGTGAAGTAATAACATAAGAATCCCTCATATAGTGATATGTTATTATATGTATTAAAAAACCCTATTTCACCATCTATCCATCCTACGGAAAATGAAATCACCGCACGTGCGTACGTACGGAATACCGTCTCCACTCCATGGTGTAATCTATTTTCCACCACCACCTTACCTGGATGTCTATGATGGTTAAAATAAACAACTATATATGAATATTGTAAAGTGTAATTGATTCTGAAATATTATACGTACACCTCAATACAATTCCACGGTCATGGGAATAATATCATCGCTCGTGCGTACGTACGGAATATCGTCTCCATGATGTGATGCGACTCGTTCTACATGATCTTCACTGCATATTGATTATATAAAAGAATTAAATGAATTAATATGATATATATTACACTAATACCATTCTGTAAATGAGTTATCTATAACCTAAAAAATAATAATAAGAATTTATTCGACAAAACACGCATAAGAACAAAAAGTAATAAACACCCGAATAAAAAGTAGCAATGAAATATTACTAATAAGAAGATAAGAATATGGCCATATATGATATAATAACAATGATTATGATTCTGGAATAATTCAATGAGATTATGTAAATCATTATACAGGAGGTTCAGACACTTACGAAGAAAATCGGACCTAAGGTAAGGGAAAATCTCACAATCTTATTTTTATCCGACATTGTTTATACTTCAGAATTTACTGGGGAATATTTATCATCCAAATCCATGTTTAATCAATATGTAATATTATTTCCATACACTAACAATTTTTTAAATCCAATTTTACTCTTCGGTGAGTTTTTAGTAAAATATATGAAATTTATATTTTGTCGTTTTCCGTACGAGTTACTTTTTGACTTTTTTGGCCAATGTACTGGAAGAATGTTTCTTAAACTTATACGGCATGAATGGATTTTTAGAACATTATTTCTATGAAGCTTCCGTTACAAGTTTTAATGATTATTTTTAATAAAATTATTTTAGTTCAAAATTATATGATGTTTTATGAAAGGAAAATGTTTTTGAAATAGAAAGGATATATTCCTCAAGAATGGAGTTCAAGTGTTTTATAAAAATTATTTTCCATATAAGATAATATAGGGTTTTGTTTCTATACCTATTTTTATATTGATTTGATTATGTTGTGATATAATTATTTTTATTAATTCCTTTATCTTATATGAATTTTTTTATGATGTGATGAGGTTTATGAATCCCATTTTTATTACATGGGTTATGCAATGATGTATGATTTTTGATTTTGCGGCACACATAATAATGGTATCATTATGAGATGGTTGGAACCTATATCTCCATCCAATTCATTGGGTAATTATTTTTATCTCATGAGATAGACATGGCAGGAACGGAAGGTTAATTCGGTTCAGTGAAATAGGACTGAAACGAGGAGTGAACTCGGTTCAAAAATGGAATTTGTCCGCTAAGATAGTCTTGGCATATGAGTATTTACTACTAAGAAATGATTATTTATGATTATGTGTGTATTCCACAGAGTTTCATGTTTTATTTTATGATTATTGGGATTACATTTCACTACTATGATTTATCCCATGTTATGAAATTATGATCTCTTTTGCAGGTTATGATTTCCAAAATGATGTGTTCTTATGAATATGACATGATTGATATTTCTTTTGTTTACCCTTACTGAGCATTTGAGCTCAACATTTTGTATGTTTCCTTTTCCCCAGGTCAGGAAGAAGGATATTAAGTAGGATATGCCAAAAAGGGACTCTAGATATGATGAAATAAATGGGAGACAACGTAGATGATTTATGAACCAGTTGTTTATGTTTCCCAGCTTCTAAAGACACTATACTTATACGGTCCTTTCATGGTCATGTTATATGTTGTAATAAGTGAACTTCAATTTTGAAGTATTAACAATGTATGTAATGTATGGGTCGTTATAGTTGGTATCAGTGGAAAGGTATAGTCAACCTTTGGAAACTAGGAAGTTAAAGACTCAGTAAGAACCCTAAGGATATGTCTATGCATAGAAAACAATCTTAGTGTTTTAGAAAAGGCCATGAACAACCAATTATAAGACCTTAAGTGTAAAATATTATTCCTGATTATGTGGTATTCCTATTATAATTAGTGTTTCTCACACTATTCTTCTTGGTTTTAGTCAACGGATAGAACTTGAAGGAATTGTGTTAATGCGGAATGTGACGGGAAATGAAATGATTGTCCCCCCGAGCAACCAAACGTTATGGGAGCTGGAATGCAAAATCTTATAGCCATGCTCACAGAACTTTCTCAAACTATGAATCATGCAAGACTTCCAAATGAGGAAAGGAAGGAGCAATATTCTGTTGAATCCTTCATGAGGCAGCGTCCACCTTCATTTAGTGGGTCTTCTGATCCATTAGTGGATGAATAATGGATCAGTACCATTGAAAAGATATTTTCAGTTCTTCAATGTTCTGAACATGATAAAACGTGATTCCTATCAATGGCGGAATCTTATTAAGA
Source organism: Viscum album (assembly GCA_963277665.1). Taxonomy (NCBI): domain Eukaryota; kingdom Viridiplantae; phylum Streptophyta; class Magnoliopsida; order Santalales; family Viscaceae; genus Viscum; species Viscum album. The sequence goes on from OY728163.1 coordinate 1,518,390,056, forward strand.
ATACGAGGCAAGGGGATGAAACTGAGTCCATGGAATGGGACGAGTTCAAGAACTTATTTTTCAATAAGTATTTCCCTCGTATTCTTCGAACAAATATGGAGAAAGTGTTTTTCTTGAACTGAAGTAAAAGGATGATGAATATGTTGGTACCTATGAAGCAAATTTTACAAGACTTTCAAGTTACTATTCTGGTATTATTATACAACCTAAGAGTAAGATTGATTGATTATTCTGTGGACTAAAACCATGTCATAGAAGGGCATTATCCATATGGGACTTCAATAGATACGAGGAAATCGTTCGATGTGCTCTCAAAGTTGAGATGGGTATTGGAGTAACCCATCATTCATATGGGTTTGATAAGAAGAGGAATATGGAATTCAATGGAAAATTTAAAGATAACACTAAAAAGAAGATGAGTTTTCCTTTATGATCAAAGTGTGAAATGAAACATAGAGGGATTTGCCTTAAAGGGACATGTAAATGTTTCAAATGTGGAAAGGAAGGTCATCGGGCATTTGAATGCCATAATGATGGGAAGAATATGTCTAGTGATGTGAAAAAAGAAAAGGCTGCACAGAGTGCACCTCCTACACTTCAATGTTACAAGTGCATGGAAATGGGGAATTATGCCAATCAATGCCCTAATCCAAGGGTTGTTGATGATGATTGACATCAACAAACACTTAAGACTAATGACAAAGGAAAGACACATGCAATTTCTATCAGTGATGTGGAGTACATTAAAGAAGTGGTGAAAGGTACACTTACCATCCAATCTAAAGTAGAAAATGTTTTATTTGATTCTGGATCCACCCACTCTTTTATTTCTGAAGAAATTTCTAAGGGTATCACCATATTACCTCAACAATTAGATGTTGACTTAGCTGTGACAACCCCTAAGGGCACAACAGTCACATCAAAAGTTTATAATTCTTCTCGAATTGAAGTTTGTGGGAAAGTGTATCCTGCAAATCTTGTGATCCTTCCTATAGTAGAATTTTATGTGATTCTTGGCATGGATTAGGTTTCTCTATATGGATCTCATATCAATTTCCAAAGAAGGGAAGTCACATTTAATATTCTAGATCAATCTATGATCATTTATCGATTCATGGATGAACATAACCTTCCAGTGGAAATTTCTTCCATCTTATGGGTCTTGATTCCACTAAATATGGGTTATTTATCTCAAATGGATGGAGAGAAACTCACGATTAAGAATATGCCCATTGTACGGGAGTTTGATGATGTCTTTCTGGAGGAAATTCTGGGTCTTCCACCAAATCGTGAAGTTTAGTTTTCAATAGAACTTGTACTGGGTGCTTTGCCTATTTCAAAGACACCTGATAGAATGGACCCAATTGAGTGGCAGAAATTGAAGAAGAAACTCCAAGAGAATCTTGATAAGGTATTCATACTCCCTAGTTCATCACCTTGGGGAGCACCTATTCTGTTTGTTACGAAGAAAGATGGATCAATGAGACTCTGCATTGATTATCGAGAACTTAACAAGATCACTATCAAGAACAAATATCCCCTACCACGCATTGATGACTTATTTGACAAACTACGCGGAGCTCAATACTTTTCCAAGATTGATATTCGTTCAGGGTATCATCAATTAAGGGTCAAAATAGAGGATATACCAAAGATGGCTTTCCGTATAAGGTATAGACACTATGAATTTATAGTGATGCCATTTGGTCTTACTAATTCCCCTACTATCTTCATAGATCTGATGAATGGAGTCTTTAGAGACTATCTTGATCAGTTTGTGGTAGTCTTTATAGATGATATTCTTGTCTATTCAAAGAGAATGGAAGAACATGAATATCACTTGAGAATTATATTAAAGACCCTGAGAAAGGAGAAGCTTTATGGCAAATTTACCAAGTGTGAATTTTGGCTTCAAAAAGTTTCATTTTTGGGTCACTTAATCTCAAATGAGGGGATATCAGTGGATCCAGCAAAAACAGAGGTTATCGAAAGATGGTCGAGACCAACAACAGTAACCAAGATCCGAAATATTCTTGGTTTGGATGGATATTATCGACGTTTTCTGAATGATTTTTCACGATTATCTAATCCACTCACTAAGTTGACTCAGAAAGGAGTTAAGTTTGTTTGGACGGAGGAATGTGAAGATAATTTCAAGGAGTTGAAAATAAGGTTATCCCGTGCACCTGTGCTCACACTTCCTTGTAGTGGAAAAAGGTTTGTGATCTACAGTGGTGCATCCAAGAAGGGACTGGTGTGTGTTCTCATGCAAAATGATTTGGTGATAGCTTATGCCTCACGACAGTTGAAAATCCATGAGAAAAATTACCCAACTCATGATTTGGAGTTAGCTGCGGTAATCTTTGCATTAAAGATTTAGAGGCATTATCTTTATAGAGAAAGGTGTGATATTTATACTGATCATAAATGTTTAAAGAATATTTTCACACAAAAGGAGCTGAATATGTTCCAAAAAAGATGGTTGGAGCTGATTAAGGATTACGACTGCTCTATTCATTACCACCATGGGAAAGAAAACAAGATGGAAGATGCATTAAGTCGACAAGACCATGCATGCTTATCCATGAAGAGGATCACAAAAGATCTAATATTTAAGGATTTAAAAAGGATGGATCTCGGAATTATAATGAAATGAGAAAATCGTATATTTCTCAAATGAATGATCAACCATCTATACATGTGAAGATTAAAGTGGCACAAAAAAAGATGTAGAGTTACAAAAGAAGTTTAGAAATGTTCCTGTATTCAACCTTGATTGTGATGGGATAATAAAGTTCCGAAATCGGGTTTGTGTTCCTCTCATCCTAGAATTAAAGAAGGAGCTGTTGGATGAGGCTCATAGTTCTTAATTATCTATTCATCCTGGAAGCATGAAGATGTATAGGGACCTGAAAGAGTACTTTTGGTGGGACAACATGAAAAGAGATGTTGCTGAATATGTCTCACAATGCTTGGTTTGTCAGCAAGTTCATGCTGAGAGACGGAAGTCTAAGGGGATGTTACAACCATTACCCAAACCTGAATGGAAATGGGAAAACATCACTATGGACTTTGTCACTGGACTTCCTAAAACATCTAAAGGAAATAATGCTATCTGGGTCATAGTTGATCGTCTTAAAAAGTCTGTACACTTCATTTCTATTAGAGAGGATTTCTCTCTAGGTCATCTTGCCAGGATATATGTAAAGGAAGTAGTAAGATTGAATGGAGTACCAATTTCTATTATATCTGATCGGGATCTGAGGATTACCTCAATGTTCAGGCGAAGTCTTCAGCATACTCTGGATACAGAGTTGAGTTTCAGCACTGCTTATCATCCTCAGATAGATTCTCAGTCTGAGAGGACAATTCAAACTCTATAAGATATGTTGAGAGCTTGCTCTATGGATTTAAAAGGTGGTGGGGATCAACACCTTCCTTTGGTGGAATTTTCTTATAATAATATCTTTTACTCCAGTATTCAGATGGCTCCTTATGAAGCTCTCTATGGAAATAAATGTAGGACTCCAACTTGCTGGGATGAAGTTGGGGAAAGAAATCTATTATGACCAGATCTTGTTGATGAGATGGCCGAAAAGGTCATATCTATTCAACAACACATTAGAGCTGCTCAGAGTCGACAAAAACGTTATGCTGAAAACCGAAGAAAAGACCTATAGTTTGAAGTGGGTGATAAAGTGCCCTTACGAATATCTCCTTGGAAGAGAGTAATGAGATTTGGAAAGAAGAGAAAGCTGAGCCCTAGATATATCAGTCCTTTCGAAATACTGGATCGTGTTGGGAAGGTAGCTTATCGATTGGAACTTCCACCTAATCTCTCCCATGTTCACGATGTGTTCCATGTATCTCTCCTGAGAAAGTACATACTTGATCCTTCACATGTACTCTCCTCAGTAGTTGAACCACTGGAGCAATATATTTCTTATGAAAAACAGCCGATAGAGATTCTGGATCGTAGCGAAAAAGTCATATGGAACAATACCACTCGCTTGGTGAAATTTTTATGGAGGAACCACCAATTAGAAGAAGCTACATGGGAGCTTGAGGATATGATGAGGGAGAGGTATCTTCATGTTTTTGTTACAATGTGACGAATTTTGAGGGCGAAATTCATTTTAAGGGGGGTAGAATGTAACACCCGAGACTTTTAGGAGAAATATTTTGTTTTTATGTTATATAAATCATCAAAGGGATCTTTCACTACACACAACAGAAGCTTGGCTTCCTTTACACGCAACCGCGACCTTCTTCAATATCTTGTGTTGTACGCAATACCAAGTTTCACTAAACAACGATATGCTATTAAAATATTATTAAAACTAGCCGTTATGAATAGTAATACCTACTTTTTGAAATTTTGAAATTTTGAAATTTTTATTTTTCAAAACAGACATCATTTTTGGATTCGTAATATCAAAATTAGCCTACTATGAAATTTTGGAATTTTTCTGAAAACATTCAATTTTTGATGAATAGTGAAAACACTGGGTTACTATTTAGAAATCGTCTTCTTATTTAAATAAATATTTATTTTATTTAAATTTATTTTAGGTCAAAATTGATACATAATACCTATATATGTTCAATGTAATTCATTGGAGTCATTTTATAATAATTTTAGACATATAAAAATTTTATTGAACTTTTGGTCCTCTTTTACCCAACTGTTAGGAGAATTTGCAAATTTACATAAAACTTAATTTTACCGCTTTTGTGAATGGAATTTAAAAAATCCGAGAGACATGGTTGATGTCAGTAAGTAAAATGTGGATCAATGAGATGAAAATAATTTTTGGTGAATAGTATCTTTTTACTTTTATTTACCACAGTTAAAAGTAAATAGGGTAATTAAGGGTAAAAATGATATTATTATTACCCTAACACATGTCCTAATTCTATTGGATAAGTGTTATTCGACCAAAAAAAGACTTAGGAATAAAATAGGACCATTTAGGCCCACTTGAATTAGATTAGGACATTTAATATTAATTTATTTAAAGAAGGGTTAAAATAGTTAAAATCAATGATTAATAAGTAAATCATTTTTTAATATAGGGTTATACATAAGATAAATTCGACTATAAATATTCATTAGAAATATAAAAAGATTTCTTACATAATGGTATTTTATTTTTCATTTTTAGAATTTAAATAATTTAATTTATTTATGACACAATGATGATGCAGTAATTATATTATTAATGAAATATTGACAAAATTGATTTTATAAATACCCATATAAATGTAATTTTAAGACTTTTTATGAATTAAAATAATTATATATGTTCATATGACATGTTAGTATTGATTTAATTAACTTTTTTCTAACTAATATTTCTGTTATGATTTTCACAAAAATCAATTACCAAATAGTTTCAAAATTGACATAAAATAGTTTTTTAAAAAAATATTATATTATTAATTGTTATTTTATTCCTAAAGATCTAAGGTTCAGCTAAATGACATAGATAAGGATATATATATTAATACTAAACAATATGGGGTTCTTTTGTCTTGTTATAGTAAGTTTATTAACCTTATAGTGTAAGAAAACAAAAAGACACGATAAAAGTAAAATTATTTAACTTAAAGTTAAATCTAAATGATAAGGTTAAAATAGAACCCTAAACTTGTCTAATTTCTATTGGATGGGACGATTTCGACCCGTCCCCACCTTATCTTCGAAATAAATCAATTTGAAGCTATTAAAAAACCGAATATGACTTTATAATAAAATAATATGTTTTGTTTTTCCAAAGGTGCCCTTCTCCTCCCTTATAAAAGGGCACCTCCTCCCTCTCTTCCTCACACCACTTTGAGCCTTCAAGCTCATCCAAACCCTGAAAAAATATCTTCTAAACTTCCCTAAGGACATCATAGAGGTCCTGGTCTTCTTCAAAGACCAATTTTAGTTCCCTAAATGGAGGTCTCAAAGAGGCGCTTCAAAGAAGAGGTAATGTCAGTTACCGATTCATTCAGCTTTATTTCTTCTTCCACTTCTTCTTATTTAGTTGTTTCACTATGAAGTAATAACATCAGCATCACTCATATACTGATATGTTATTATAAGTATGAAACAACCCTATTTCACCATCTATCCATCCTACGGAAAATGAAATCACCGCGCGTACGTACGTATGGAATACCGTCTCCATGTCGTGGTGTAATCTATTTTACACCACCACATTACTTGGATGGGTATGATGGTGAAACTAAATAACTATATATGATTATTATAAAGTGTTTTTTATTCTAAAATAGTATACATACACTCAAATACAATTCCACGATCATGGGAATGATATCATCGCTCATGCGTACGTACGGAATACCGTCTCCACGATGTGATGCGACTCGTTCTACATGATCGTCATTTCATAATGATTATATAAATAAATTGAATGAATTAATATTATATATATTACACAAATACCATTCTGGAAATGAGTTATCTATAAACTAAAAAAGAATAATAAGAATTTATTCGAAAAAACACGCATAAGAACAAAAAGTAGTAAACACCCGAATAACATGTTGCAATGAAATATTACTAATAAGAAGACAAGAATATGACCATATATGATATCATAATATTGCATATGATTCTGGAATAAGTCAATGACATTATTTAAATCACTATACAGGAGGTTCAGACACATATGAAGCAAATCAGACCTAAGGTAAGGGAAAATCTCACAATCTCATTTTTATCCGAGATTGTTTATACTTCAGAATTTATTGGGGAATATTTATCATCCAAATCCATGTTTCCTAAATATGTAATATAATTTCCATCCGCCTAAAATTTTTTAACACAATTTTATCCTTCGGTGAGTTTTTCGTAAAACATATGAAAGGAATCTTTTGTCGTTTTTCGTACGAGGTACTTTTTGACTTTTCCGGCCAATTACGAGAAGAATGTTTTTTTAACTTATACGGTGTGAATGGATTTTTAGAACATTATTTCCATGAATCATCCTTTACAAGTTTTCAATTTTATTTTTAATCAACTTCTTTTAGTTCAAAATTATATGATGTTATAAGAAAGGAATTTTTTTTTGAAGTATAATGGTTATTTTCCTAAAGAATGGAGTTCAAGTGTTTTATCAAAATTATTTTCCATCTAAGATAATACAGGGTTCTGTTTCTATCCCTATTATTGCATTGATTTGATTATGTTGCGTTGGAATTATTTTTATGAATTCCTTTATCATATATGAATTGTTTTATGATGTCACGATGTTTAAGAATCCCATTTTTATTACATGGGTTATGCAATGATGTATGATTTTTGATTCTATGGCACACATAATAATGGTATCATTATGAGATGGGTGGGACCTATATCTCCATACAATGCATTGGGTAATGATTTATATCTCACGAGATATACATGGCTGGAACGACAGGTTAATCCGGTTCAGTGAAACATGACTGAAATGAGGGGTGAACTCGATTCAGAAATGGACTTTGTCTGCTAAGATGGTCTTGGAAACGAGTCTTGACTACTAAGAAATGATTCTCTATGATTATGTGTGTATTCCAAAAAGTTTCATGTTTTATGTTATGATTATTGGGATTACATTTCACTACTATGATTTATCCCATGTTATCAAATTATGATCTCTTTTTCAGGTTATGATTTCCAAGATGATATGTTCTTATGAATATGATGTGATTGATATTTCTTTTGTTTACCCTTACTAAGCATCTGAGCTCACCCTTTTTTATGTTTTCTTTTCCCCAGGTCAGGAAGATGGATATTATGTTGGATATGCCAAAAAAGGGACTCTAGATATGATGAAATAAATGGGAGACAACGTAGATGATTTATGAACCAATTTTTTATGTTTCCATGTTTCCAAAGACATTATACCTATATGGTCCTTTCATGGTCTTGTTATATGTTGTAATAAGCGTACTTCTATTTTGAAGTATTAACAATTTATGTAAGGTATGGGTCGTTATATTCACCCATAGACTTGGGGGCGTATTGAATTGTTCAAGGATAGTATGGATCGACTCGATGTAGTTCTCTTCCACCTAAAATCAACCCTCACACTGGAATAATAGTGCAGTTTGTGAATCAAACATTCAAGTCAAATACACCATAGATGGATTAAATCCACGACCCCCCTAATCAATACCATCAATGAAATGGACCATTATCACCTTGATTTACTCTTATAACCACGTACCAAAGACCTACATCATCTATGGTTTTCCCACCTATAATAGAGACTGTAACTACAGATCATGATCATTCCAACCGTCTAGGGTGGCATCCCTTCAACACTCATGTGACACCATATCACCACCCTCCTGATGCTCTAACAGAATCCATCTATGTGGAATCATGATTAATACAAACCAAGATAGTCAAACAACAATAAAAGTATATATATATATATATATCATATATAGGTAAATCTATAACAATCATCGAATCTCACCACCCATGTATGCCCCTATCGCACCATGTCACAGGACATCCGACCTTAAGTCCCCTAACCTACCCATATTTGGGTCAAGTAGCTCATTTCATCCAACGTCATATACCCCTTCATACCCATATCATAGTTAGGCATTGCATGTAATATGGCCTCATAGCCCCTTGACATCCTATAATTGGATCAGGCATCACATATAATGTATAATGATCCAAGGTAGCTGAGTATAATTCTACCAAAGAGGCTATATAGTAAAACACTATTTAGATTCATTTTTTAAACACTAAACAAATCACACCTTTCATCATCCCTTGCTACTCATAATTGAGGTAGGCCCATATATATTGTATCAGTCAAATTGGGAACCACATACTTAGGCTGACTTAGTAGAATTCTACCAATGAGGCTATAGAAAAACACACTATTTATCATCTTTGTTGAAACTGTAAACATACCAACCACTCTTAGCATATTCTGAGTTCTAATAAATAATTTGAATCAACATAGATACATCAAATCACCCTATGTTCCTACCATGATGCATAAACAATCATCTCTACCATACCAGGCAAAGGTTCAAAAGACACATTATAAATAACTTCACACCCATGTGCGCCAATCACAATGGAAACTAAATCAACTATAAAATCGCAATGCATAACATCAATTTTCCACCCCAAGAAACATGGGTTATCCCCTGTACATGGGGCTCCAAGAATCAAAATAATGGATCTATACCCATTTAGACTATATCCTAGTCTTTGGTCTATCATAGCTCAAATAGTAAGACCAAAAGAAAAAAAATGAACATTTGAAATCATTTTTATCTAGATGAACACAATTACTAATCAATACCTATATCTTGTGATGCTGTAAGGAAAAACTAACAAGAAATTTTTCTAATACCATTTGTAGCACCCTTACCCATTTTCTAGTCAACAACGCTTCAGGATAGTTGGCAACTGGGCCTTAGGAATCCCTCCTTATATGCCAAAGGTTGTCAACTGGTAGAAAGGGTTTGATGAGGTGATAATGGGGAGACTATACTCTCTAGTGGTGATAATAATAATGGTATATATATAAATATAGTAGTGGAATAAGAATCATAACATAGAGAATTAAATATAAATGAAACTTAGTAGAAGAATAATAAATAGTATCAATAAAAAAATAGCTCAAAGGCCTAAATACTATTTTTATACATAATCATAACCAGTGAAGTTACAATAGTTCATATATGACAAACAAACAAGGTATCTAGTGGATGACTAACACATTACATATATTTAAAAAGCATGAAAAATCCAAAACAAAACTCAAGCTGATGCAGGGGAACCCCCATGGTCCAATTCCATCCATCCAATGCTAATAATGGCAACTAAAATCACTAAGGTTCATCTCACGGGCTAGAATAATTTCTTGATCTAAGATACAGAAGGTCTACATACATCCCAAGGGGCTTATGTAGGGTGCGAGGATAATCGTTGTAGGCCACCACTACTTTTTTCCTTTCTTATACCCATAATTATGTAGGTGTATGATGAATAAAAATAAAAGGCAATGCACACACATGTAATAAATAACCCTCTTCCCTTGTAAACAACAACCACTGGAAAACATTCACCTACTTCGTCCAACGTCGGTATAACTATGAATATGTTCCCCAAAATATATATATGGTATAAAACATCTGTATGCATATATATATTTAGTGGACAGGATCCATAGATTAGGGCCCCAGGCATCCCCTAACAAAATCTCATATCTGTTGAACCCGTAGGTTCCACCCATATCATGTCACTTGTCACCTAGTACCATCAATCATGTTACTAACATCAAAATGGAAGGCCCAAACAAGTCCCTAGTACCTTGGAAATTAGCTTATAAAAACATCATCGGCTCAAAGCCTGATGTCCTGATGCAAGATGATATCCATCCTCTGACAAATAATATTCATTGCTCAACCAAAGATGTCCTAAGGCACAATGATATATGTCCTCCCATAATCTCAACACCTCAACCTTATGTGAAACAGTGAGCCTCAACCTCAACTGATGGTCTCAACACCATCAAAAAATGGTCTATCACCATCCACGTGGATTTCTATCGTGAGCACCCCAACACATCTGATGGTTAAAACCATCCCTTAAGCCACATAGTCTATGGGGTAATCCACCTACAAAGAGTGGTAAACACCACCTTAACAGAGTCCTATCTATGTGAACATGGATATAACAACACATTGGCCAACAAAGATGAGAAAAAATCACCAAAAATCCTATGAAACATCATCTGACACCTCATAACCCTTCAATCATGTCACTAAATCTTGATGGTCAATACCATCCCATGTCCGGAGAGCCATACCCTCAACCCGATGATCAAATTGACTCAATATAATTACAATGTCATCTCAACCTAATGATAAATATCCCCCCCATATATCTCAAGCCATACCCTCATTTTAAAAACCATGTCACCTCAGTCCAAGTGATCAACACAACCTCTATCCTTAGGCCATGCCCATCATGTTCCCATGGGCCTTAAGCAATCAATATATATATATATATATAATTTAATTTAATTTAAAACACACACACCTAGCCAAACCTACATAGGTTTTTCCATGACCCTTACACAACATAACCATTTTTAGTGAATCAATACAATTCCCATATGCATCTCATATAATCAATTGAATAATTTTAAAAGGCATTAATTAATTAATTAGGGTCTCACTTAGACAGCGCACGTGATCATATTTAGAACAGCCCCCAAAACACCCATAAAATTAAGGAGATAGCTAGGAACCACCTTTATTATACTTTTAGGTTATCTATCATATGATATTGACATCTAACATGAGCCAAAACATGAAAAATAAACATTTTAAACTAACACCCAAAAAATAGAGAAAAATTATCACATGGATTTAGAATCTCATGTGGTGAGATAAATGAAGCAAAGAAGATATCAAATTGAAGGCCCTACTAATGGACTTCCATTGAGAACAATAGATCTTGGAATGAAGATCAAATTAAGAATTAAGGCCAAATTATAGGTGGAAGAAGAGATGGGAGAGGACCACCTATGTGTGTGGTGGAATGAAGGTGAAAGGGAGGAGAAAATCATAAGGTAGAAGGGGTATCTTGGAAATTTCACCCAAATAAATGACCTGAATAGTTTAGCTAATCATGTTATAACCATGTGGTGATCACTACCTAGGTGACACACTCACATGAATTAGGGGAAAATTTTACCAAAAAATGTGTAGAATATGTGATTCCCCTCTATTAAAAATTACAGAGGTCTCGCACAACTGTGCTCCCTCACCTACACGGTTGATAAAACCTATCTAGAACTATAGGTGGGACACACAATTATTCTTGGGAGGCTATATGCTTTTTCTAAACAATATAACTCTTCCCATGTTTTCCTAGATAAGAGTTTTCATGGTCTGAAACAAACGAAACTCACCCGAAACCCAAGGAACATTAAGATCTTTAAAACCCATCTAAAAACAGGGAATTTAGATAATAAAACCCTCAAAATTCGGTTCCAAATATCAAAAAGAGAGTTGGATCTCTCACCAAACACAAAAAATCAAATAGGATGATAATTTTCAACAACCGAAAAACCCAGTATGTTACACACCATTCCTATAAGAAATTTCTATGTAGGGAATGTTTTTTATCTTAGGTGAAATTGCAATGAAGCACCCCCAACACAATATTATATAGGTCCTTTAGATAGACATTTTTCATCACATAATATTAAATGAGATTTACACCATCAACCATGACCACTAAACATGACTCCCACCACTAAAATTACCATAGTTGATCTTCACCATTTTTCTCAAGTGAACTGGAACTCCACCACAGGGAGCACTATGATGTGGACCTTTCTAGATTTCCTATTTTATGAATCATAAAAAAAATTATGGAAATGAATTTTAATTTATTTATCCAAGAAAACACATTAAAATATTCTTTACAACACTAACCCTTAGATTGAATTGTAAACAAACACAAACACACCAAGCATCAAAAGTAATTTTTCCATTTCTAAGATGATTTGAGTGGTATAAAATGGCTACAATGAAAAGTGGAATGACGTATATAATTTTTTAAAAGAACCTAATATTTTCATATATCAAGGAATAAATTTTCGATATCCTTGAGTGAGGTTTAGTGAGTGAGTTAAGGGATTATAAGAGGATGGACCTTAGACAACATTTCTATTTAGTGAAGGACCTAGTGAATTTTATAGTAATAGTTATAGAAATTCCATTGGGAGCTTATAAATCCTTGAGTGTGAGGAGTGGGATGATGGGAATATGATTAATTACATATGGTAGATCATTGGGCATAGAATAATTGTGTTTTTGGATAATGATTGAGGATAGTCACTCCCTTTGGTATTGGTTAGTAAAATTAGATTAATATATATAGGGGGCATGGGATCTATCTGTTCAGGGATTTGAAGGAGGCCAGATGGAATAAATGTGGGTATATAAAGCTAAGAATTATACCCATAAGAGAAAAATAGTATTGGAACGGGAAATTATTATGGGTATACTATGTAGGATTTTGGGTAGTCAGCATGTGGTTTTATTGTGAGGAAATATTGAGAAAGAAGGTCAAATGTCTACTAAGATAGCTCGATGCATAGTTTAGTATAATACATGTGATATGGATGGATTAGGGATTAAATGGTGTTTTTCTAAGACCCTATGGGGTAGTTTATGTTTTAAGAGAGAGAGTATTAGTGCCTAATTTGTCAATATATGTATGATTGTTTGGAATTGTGAGCAATTTATAGACGAGGGTCCCAGGTTAACTGTGATTGTTGTGTAGCTCCATTTTTTAATGGACATAAATGATGAAATTAATCAGGTATGGTTATATTTATTTTAATATGATATAATCTAATTAAGTTCTAGGATATATTTTTGGCTACATTGCATATTGGGTGTGGGATATGTAAGACATGTTTCATTTATTTTTATTATACCCTGACTAACTTGTGTATTTTTGGATTATGATGCTATGGGTCAGAGACCCAGGGATAAAACTATAGAGATAAACTACCAAGGCACTCACACTTTAAATGTTCTAGACATGTGATCAATAATGGGAGGTTTCTCCATAGAGGGTTTTGGTTTTCCTTATACGAGAGGTTTGATATTGATATGCCCTCTTGAGACTATTTTTGATAATGAAAATATGTATACTATTAGTCAGGGGGATTTACCTCTAAAAAGGGTGTTGGTTTGCCATATGTGAAAGGTTATCTAGTGTGATTTCCTACATTTAACAGTTCCTACCTTGATTAGTTGATATGTGACATGGACACGAGACTATAAAATAAGTTGATCATTCGATCAATGTAAGAGGTTCACTATTATAATTCCCACATTATACGGCTTCTTAATATAATTTATGGGTTTTCAACATACTAGGGACTAGAATTTGAAATTTCATTCCTATATGGGTTTCCAATATTCCAAGTATCGGTTATTGAAAATCTTTTTATTGAAGGTCATTTGATAACATATAGTTATGAATGATTTTATTATAACAACAGAAAAAAAAGGTGGGGTTAGGTGTCATAGTGGCTTGGTCATCTCATGATTACCTTAAATAGTTTCTTTTATGCTATATTTTTCCCTAATTTACTTTATTTTACATGCATGAATTTCATATGATTACTTATTTAAGGGATATGTTTGTTTATCCTTATAGATTTTTATGCTCACACCCTGCACGGTCACCCTAGTGCATGTGTGGTACTTATATTAATATTTTTGCAAAAATGTTGTATAAGGGATCTAGATATAGTTGCTAGATGGATATTGTTTCAATAACCTAAAGAGGGACATGAGTTTTATAATTGAGTATCCCTTTTATTTTATTTCAATTTTTCAACAAATTATCCTAGTTGGTGACCTTTCATATATGTATGTGTGTTGATTATGTGTTTCATTATTGTTGTATCATTTTCATTTATCTATTATTAATGAATGGATCATATTTTTAAGTTTATACAATTTATCTATGTTATAAGTTATTATTATAATTTATTCGTTATTATATATAACAATATTGATATTGTATTCTCTGCATATTGTTCACTTTCTCTCCCTGTTAGTCAGCAGCCTATGGTGTATGGGGAGGTCTACCTAAGGTCATGTGGTGCTTCAAATAGGGTTACATACATGAGGTTTTAGTCTAGGCATTAAAAATGGAGTTGAAGCAGTGATTTTATCATATTATTATTTGGAATTTTTATTTAGATGTAAAATTTTATCAGATATTAAGATGTACCTTAATCTTAGGTGTAACTTAAACATGAATGGGGAAAGTAAAATCCACTAGGGAATGTATTATTATTATTTTATTTTCCCTTTCATGATTCAGGAATTTATTTAACAAAAATTTTATGGTGTCTAATTTTTTTCTAGTATTTTTACTCTTAGCTTTGTGTGGTAAGATATCATGTCTTCATGCATTATACTAGACATATAGGCATATATTAGGAAATTTATTGACATAAAATGATTTTTTAATGGTTTTCAAATGGGAAAATGGTTTTCTAAAACAATTAAAAATGAATTATATGTTATGGTTAAGTGTTTTTGGAAATATGATCCAATTATATTAAGAATATACAATAACATATTGGGTGTTTTATAAAATAAATTATCAATGGTGACATAATTAATTAAAACAATTGTTGTGATTTTTATATAATTTAATTTAATATTATGAATCTATCAGTATAATCATAATAGATGATAGAACATATAGTGGGTACGTCTAGGTATGTGATACGTAGTGTTAAGATTAGGGATAAATGTCTGAATATAGAGGTGGTCCATTATGAGGGGTTTTAGATGATGTGTAACTACTATGTAGGTCAAGATATTTGATACTATTGTCTTTATAGTGTGTGATGTTCCCTTTGATGAAGTGAGTTTGGTTTGTGTTGGGGTAAAATAATAATTTTACTACTATTCATTTGTTTATGGTTGGTTATTCTGTGTTGTTTTATCATCTTTCTCCCAAGGTATGACGGAGTAATTATTTAATATTGATCTAGGTCCACTAGTGGACGCCATCATAGTGATAAGATTTTGTATAGATGATTTAAATATAAATTTATACTCGAGTATCATGTGAGAGGAAGTGTTTGGGTTTCATTAGTATTTTACTTGCATATATGGGAAATTACGGAACCATATATGATTTTTAGAGATATATCATTCTCTATGATTTGGGTTAAATGTGATGTTTCATTTTAGTTTAATTTTATAAATTAGAGTTTATTTTTGGTTCATTTAGGGGTGGGTGATCATGGTTTAGGTTTATCAAATTATTTTGAGACATGTTTGGATAAGTAATAGGGATTTCTAGCATATTTTTAAATTTATGTTTAGGAATATCATGGGTTTTTCATGTAATTGTTTTACGGAACCTTTAAATTTTAATGGTTGATGGTTATATGAGAAAATGATGGTTAACTTGAGGATTAACATCATGTGAGTATCTTGGAATCAAAAAGTAATTCATGTTTGGAAGTTAATCTATAATGATCATCTGTGTATAGAGGAGTATATACAATTTTTAGATCCTAGTGAAACAAACCTTGGAGCAAGTGTGTGGTTAATATTTTGAACTACTAGTGTTGGATTCATAATGAGATATTTGGTGGAGAATTACTTATATTTTTGAATAAATACTACTAGATTCTTGGAGTATTGTGATATTTTCATGATGATAATTGAAAAATATATGGTTGGTTGGATAGATTTAGTAGGGATGATAGCTATGAATGTTTGTTGAAAAGAGAAGTGAGGCTTCCATGCGATGTTGTAACACTAGTTGGGGATGGATTACATGCAGTGTCTCAATTAGTGTGAGTTAGTAAATTGGTTGAGATTTTGAATATATATTAGGGATAAACAAATTTAGTATTGGATGTGAACAATAAATTATGGATTTCATGATTATGGAAAATATATATGAATTTGGATTGCTGTTGTGTATGAAGTTTATATTACCTTAAGGGATGGTGAAACTTGTTAGTTGGTAGTGATGTCTGAAAGTTGGATGTATCAGTGAGGGGTTTTTTAGAAAATATAATAGTATAAGACCTAATAGTGTGTCAAATGTCTCAATATTATTGAGTTGTGGAAATAAAGTCTCACGTGAAAAAATTATAAGTAAAATGTTTGTGTTTTTGTAGAATTTTATTAGTGGAGTTGTAATATGGAAAATACAGTGGTAGGAAGCATCCTACGGGTCTTTAAACTGCAATCCACATGTTTTATTGGTGGTGGACGTCATCAAGGATTATAACATGTATTATATAGTTGTTCAGATAATGAATTTGGAAATTATTAGGATGAAGGTGTATTGATCCATATCTAGTTACATGATTAGAATATATTTAGTGATTCATCTGTATTGGTAGATATAATCAATTAATTTTTTACGTGATGAATAAAATGTTTTGGTAAATGGGATGGATGGTGATTTTTTCATATTTTCATCTGAGGGAGGCATCATGTTAAGGATTAAAGGTAAAATCCATGGTAGAAAAATAACCATTTTATGGAAAACAATGCATGAAAGAGAAAAAGGTAACTAATATGAATAATTAGTAATTGGAATGTAGTTTTGGAATTTGATATGTCATTACAGAGATGAATGATACATGAATGTTGTTGGCCTGATTGTGTTTATAATAAATCCCTCGGGGATAGATTAGGCATTATTTTAGTGGATCTATGGCTAGTCAGAATCCAGAACAAGTAGTAGAATTGGGTTCTAAATGTTTGATTGAGTATTGGTGGAAATTATCCCTCTTAAGGGAGATAAGATTCATGGTGGGAATGTTCTTATTGAAACATGTCTTTTTAATGTTAGAATATTCATGATAAATTTTAATTTTGACCTCTAAAGTAGGATGAATTCTGAGATTGGGAATCTGAATTAGAATTCCAATGTTTTAAATTCCACCAATTGGTGATTTTTTCATGTTTGGGAGGTTTTGAGTTTCAGTAATATTTTAAAAAAGTTACTATGGTCACCCATAATAAAATTGTTTTAAAGGTGAATTGAGTGTAACAACCCGATATTTTATAAGATATATTCTTTTTAATTTCTTTCATATCTTCTGTTGTACGATTCACCAAGATTATCTTGTGTTATACGCAACACTGTATTGTCTTGCAGTATACGCAACACTATTATTAGATTGTGTTACAGACAATTTCAAGTTCGTTTGATAATAGTCATTCTACACAACATTGAGTTTATATATATATATATATATATTCAATGTATAAATGAAAAAAAATGGTTGGATTCTATTATAACGAAACAAAAAAGGAGTCTTTCACTATACGCAACCCTTACTTAGCTTGCATTACATGCAATCACGGCCTTCTTCGATAGCGTGTGTTGTACGCAATACCGAGTTTTACTAAACAACGATATGTTATTATAATATTATTATAAACTAGACTTTATGAATAGTATTAACTATATTTTTAATTTTATAACATTATTATTCATCTTACACATTTTCTAGAACATGGTATAAGAACAAAATAATTTTTTCAGGTAAAATAAGTATTTTTAAAAAAATGCAGTTTTGCCGCCTTTTGATGGCGCACCCACATTAAATCTAGTTTTTGACATGTTTATAAGTAAAATTTTATAAAATAAAATTATTATTTGGAATCAGGATATAATGTTTTACGTTGGATAAATTTTTCATATTATTCTGATAACTTTCATATTTTCATGAATAGTAAAAACACGCTATATTTTAATTAAAAACAACTTTTTTCATCATAATAAATTATGTGGTTAAATTATAATATTTAATGGTTTTAAAGTATAAATAGAATATATTTTTACCAGTTAATATAATGTATGTCATTAGCTTTGATTTTTCCTTGAATTCGTAGGTTAAATCAATTCAATCTTTTCCAATGTTTTAAAGAAAAACCTGTTTTCTTTTGACAACAGGATTAATTTTAATTTAATTTCTGAAACTTTTGTGTATTGAATTTGGAAAAATGGATTATATATTTGGAATCAGTGGGTACAAATTATTTTAATAAGCTACTTTTTATTTTTGGTAATTATGAATAGTAACTACGGTAAATTTTATTTACCATAGTTAAAGGTAAATCAGGTAATTAAGGGTAAATATAATATTGTAAAATTACCCTAAAACATGAAAAAATTCTATTTGATGGCTAAAAGTTGATCTATATCACCGGAGGGTCGGATTAGATTCCTTTTATGGACTTTTGACCATGAAAATAATTTAATTATTATTAAAACCAAAGAAAGTGAAAACATGTCACTCTCTTAAATATTATAAGTATAATAAATTTAATTTAGTGATAAACAACATCAAGCATCAAACATTAATAGTATCCAGAAATCTAATAAAATTATCTAAATCATGATAATTTATTTATAATTTTTAGGGATTAAATAACTATCATTAATGGTGATACATTAATGATACAGAAATTATTTATTAAGTAAAAAATCAGTAATATAGTTTTTATTGAAATAATAATACCCATTAAAAGGCCCAAAATCCAGAACAAAACTTATTTATAGTGTATACATATACCATAATCATCCAATTACCTAATATATAACCATTTGGAGTCTTATAAAAGTGATTATGAAACTTATATTATTTTATTTTAAATGATGCCAAAGTTTTCACCTTCATAATTTAATAAATATAACAATTTAAATATTGTCATTTTAAGATGATAAATTCTAGTAAAAGTATTATTATTAAATATAATAGATTTATCTTCATGATAGGATTTTATTTGTAATTTTTATGCAACAAATAAGTATATTAAATATTTATACAAAAATGTTGTAGTAATTATTTTATTACAAGATAAACCAAATAAATGGTACTAAAAAGAATAAAATAAATATTATATGAACTATTTAATATTCTCCACTAATTTTCTAGATACATATGACCTTTTATGAATCTATTAAAGATTTTAGTTCGAACATATCTTCTGTATATATTTTATTTAAATTCATATAAATGAATAGTGTCAAAATTGACACTATTGTTATTTTATAAAAATGACATATTATAAAATTGTTTAAAAATCACAAAAATATATAAAAATTAAAAATTTAAATTTATATGGTCTTAAAGGTTATTACTTATACAATTATGGACAATTCACAACAAATAATTAATTTTTTGTTATAATTTAAAATTAAGAATGTTATTACCACAAATAAAATTAAATTGATTAAGTAAGGATAAATCAAGTTGATAATGTTTAAAATAATTTCTTAACATGTCTAAATTTTATTGGTTGATAATATTACAACCCTATCTATTATAATATTTGAACTTTGTCTTTTTTGGAGGTATTTATGTGGGGTTTAAATTAATATTAAACTAATATTTTTGAGGATTCCAAAGGTGCCCCTCTCCTCCCTTATAAAAGGGCACCTCCTCCCTCTCTTCCTCACACCACTTTGAGCATTCAAACATGACAAAACCCTACCTAATTATCTTATCAACTTCCCTAGAAACATCCTAGAGGTCCTGGTATTCTTAAAAGAGCAATTTTAGTGCCCTAAGAGGAGGTCTCAAAGAGGCGCATCAAAGAAGAGGTAATGTCTGTTACCGATTCTTTCAACTTTATTTCTTCTTCTTCTTCTTCTTCTTTAGTTGTTTCATTATTAAGTAATAACATCAGTATCAAAAATATACTGATATGTTATTATAAGTATAAAACAACCCTATTTCACCATCTATCTATCCTACAGAAAATGAAATCACCGTGCGTGCGTACGTACAGAATACCGTCTCCACGCCGTGGTGTAATCTGTTTTTCCAACACCACCTTACTTGGATGGGTATAATGGTGTAAAGAATAAATATACATAGTTATTATAAAATCATACTGATTATTATAATACTCTACAATTCAATTCAATAATTATGGGAACGATATCATCGCTCGTTCGTACGTACGGACTACCGTCTCCACGACGCGATGAGATTCATTCTCCATGTTAACCATTTAAGAATGATTATAAAGTATATATAATCAATAATAATGAAATATATGACATTATAAAGCTACTTAATTTATGTATATATATATATATATATATGTATTTCATCTACTTAATTCCATTCAACTCAATAAGTAAACGAAAACAGCGTTCATGCGTACGTACGACCTACCGTCTCCATGAACAGTGTATTTCTTTCCATTTATCGATCTATTATATATATATGTATATTCTGAATATATATTATATATAAATCATGTTTTATATTCTTTAATTATGTAATCATGATCTAATTACTCATATGAATAATTACAAGTCAAAACACAAACGAAAAATGAAATGATTTTACCCAAAACGCTACTTTAACAAGGAATTTACAAAAGAACGGGTAATATAAAGTCATAAGTGAAACATATATGATATCATAACAAATTAATATGATTATGTAATAAGTCAATTACATTATTTAAATAATTATACAGGAGGTTCGGATCCATACAAAGCATATCGGACCTAAGGTAAGGGATAATTTTGCAAATCTCATTTTTATCCGAGATTGCTTATTTGTATGTATTTACTGGGGTTATTGCAATCGTCCATGTCCATGTTTTATAAAAGTGTTTTCATGTATGTTTAATTTCCTTTTTACCCATTTTTACTTTTACCCCATGGTATGGAAGGAATCTTTCTTTTATTTACCCTACAAGGTACTTTTTGACTTTTCTGACAAAAGTACGAGAAGAATGTGTTTTAACGTATACGACATGAAAGGATTTTTATGGTTTTATAAAGCCGTATTTTCATGAATCTTCCTCCAAAATATTTCATGACTCTTTTCAAAAAAATATCTTTCTTTTAAAATTTCATGACGTTTTGTGAAAATATATTGATTTTGAAGAAGAAAGGATATTTTTCTCAAGAATTCATTTCAAGTGTTTTATCAAAACCATTTTTCCATCTAAGATGACATTATTTCATATGTGTATGTTTCAAGTATAATGTCTCTATGATTTACATGGTTTTACTTTTCTTATTATGAAATGATATCCATTTCTTTTATATGTATTATTTGATGATGGGATTATGTTTATGAAACCCATTTTATTTGTTGGGTTATGATGAATGATGTATGTTTATTTTGTGGCATAAGTAAGATGGATTTCATTATGAGATGGGTGGGACCTATATCTCCCTCAAATGCATTGGGTAATGATTTATATCTCGGGAGATAGACATGGCTAGAACGGCAAGTTAAACTGGTTCAGTAATACAGGACTGGAAGGAGGATTGAACTCGATTCAGAAAGGGACTTTGTCCACTAAGATGGTCTTGACAGCAATGCCTTGGCTAATATGGAAATCATATCATGTGATTAATGGTTTCCACAATTACATGTTTTATTCCCATTATATTTTATCATTCTTAATGTTTCTTTCTGATCTATGCCTTAGGTACTTGCATGTTTTATGTCATTGCTCAAGCTTTCGATGTTTAAACATTATGTTCATGTTTTTAAGTTAAAATTTATATGGTATGTTTTATTTTATCCATGATTACCCTTACTGAGCATTTGAGCTCACCCTTTTGTATGTTTTCATTCCCCCAGGTCAGGAAGAAGGTTATTAAGTAGGATATTCCAAAAGGGACTCTAGATATGATGAAATAAATGGGATACAATGTAGACGCTTTATGAACCAGTTGTTTATGTTTCCCAGTTTATAAAGAAACTATAATTATACGGTGATTTCATAGTTTTGTTATATGTTGTAATAAGTATTCTTCAATGTTGAAGTAATAACCATGTATGTAAAGTATGGGTCGTTACAGTTGGTATTAGAGGAAAGGTTTAGTCAACGTTTGGAAACTAGGATGCGAAAACTTTAGTAAGATCCCTATAGATATTTCTAAGGTATGTCTAGGGATATCCCTAAGGATAAGTATATGTATAAGTTATAGTCATATAACTATGGTAATGATCTTAGAATTTAACCTAAGATGTTAGATATTGATGGTACTCCCCCTTTATTGTGTTGTTTTTCCTAGTATGATTTTTTCTTCTCACAATATTCTTTTTGGGTTTTAGAAAATGGCTGGAAACAGGAAGATTCATGATAATGGAGGATATGATGGACAATGGAATGATATTCTTCATGATAAACCAAATGAAGAAGGATTTGGAAGTCCAAACATTGTTATTATGCCTAATAAGAAATCTCGTAATATGATCAATAATCTCAACATTGGTAAGTTTCCTAGCTTAGAAAATAAGAGAAAGATAGAGTTTCATGACGATCATAGAGGAAAGAAAGTTCAATTTCCCTCATGTAAATCATGTGGGAAGAGGCATCAGGGAGATTGTTTCAAAGGAATAGGAATATTCTTTGGGTGTGGAAAACAAGGACACAAATCCATTAAGTGCAAAGGAAAATGTTTAGTTAACACCATGGAAAAGGATAATGGTATTTCTACGACATCAACAATGATTAGATGTTTTATATATGGAATGTATGGGCATTATGCAAACCAATTCCCTAAGGGAAAATCTCATGATGAGAATCAGCATGGTCATATGGGTAGTATTTATGTGGATGATGATAAAGAGACTACAAATGAAATATGAGATGAAAGAAATGATGAAGCTCAACTAGTGGTTTAAGAAGTTAGTGGAATGATTGTATGTTTATCAAGAATACTGTATGGTACTATGGAATAAAGAATCATCTAAGGATTGTTACACTATTATTTTTCCTAATGTATATGAAAGTATATGTTGAATGGTACTGGTAACCATGAAAGGTTATTCAGATATTTTTTTTAAAGAAGATGATATGTGCATAATGAAGGGATAAGGAGAAAATAGTATGTTTTATTGTATTCATGAGATCATTATTGATATAATGACTAAGTGATATTATTGTTTGATTATATATATTTTTTGGGATTTTGGTATGTGGAAAGAGTTACCTTTTGACAGTATTCATGTTTTCACTAAGGTTCTATAGTAATTTATGTTTCAAGAAAATATATGACTAAGGTATTCATGTGGTTGGAATACAACCAACAAGATATATCTTATGATATATGTGAGATAAATGCTTGTATTCATATTCATGGTAGATAACCTTTCTAGTAATTGTTTTCATTATACTATGAGCAAGGACCGAAATATTTTAGATAAGCCTAAAGATTGGAATGGATTATGTTGGACATAAGTTAGTATTGTTTAAGGACATACATTTTTCCGATATTATTGATGGGATGTTATAGTAATGTAGTTTTAGAAAAAGGACAACCTGCAGGACGGGCGACAACCCATCACGTCAGACAAGGTTGTGGGAATTGAACCCACAACTAAAGTGTGACAGGCCTTTATCGCCTACCACTGGTCTACAGGAAGTCCCTGGTTAGTGGAAAGTAGTTTTATTTTATTAAGAGGCATGATAAATAAATTATAAGTCCATTTTTGGAACCATATACGATTAATCTCACCATAAGATGGACTTATAACTTTTTCTAACCTTTTGTTTGAAACAGATGGAATGACCCATCATTCTATCACATGATCTGCTAATGTTTCACGAATAACAAATTCAACTTCATTTCTTTAAGATACGAAGTGGAAATTGCTCAATTCACGAACAGTATTGAGATTGTAACAAAATCATGTAAGTATTTTTTTTAATTCATCATCTTTAGGGAAATGATCTTGAAAACCAAAAATGTTGTGCTAGTTCTCTTATATCCGAAGAATCAGATGGTACCTTAGATCATCAAAAATTTATGTCTTTGTGATTTCTTGGCTTTTTCATAGCCATGTTCTCTACCACTCTCCATCAGAACGAGATCGTTAGATTTTTCCTCCATATACATATTTTCACCTGTACTCTCCTATGTGGAAACCCAATGCTGAGGTACCTTGGGAGACCGTTACATTTCTAACATTCTTTTTTAAAGTTAATCTTTAGTATTCCTTTTTACGATGTGGGTTTCTATGAATAGTAAACGATTTATAACCCCGACGAATTTCGAGGACGAAATTCATTTTAAGGGGGGTAGAATGTAAAAACCCGAGATTTTATAATATATATTCGTTTTAATTTCTTTCATATCATATGTTGTACGATACACCAAGATTATCTTGCACTATACGCAACACCGTATTATCTTGCAGTATACGCAACACTATTCTTAGATTGTGTTACACACAATTTCATGTTCGTTTGATAATAGTCATTCTACGCAACATTGAGTATATATATTTATATATTCAATGTGTAAATGAAAAAATGGTTGAATTATGTTATAACGAAACGAAAAAGGAGTCTTTCACTATACGCAACCCTGACATGGATTTCATTACACGCAATCACGACCTTCTTCGATAGTGTGTGTTGTACGTAATACCGGGTTTTACTAAACAATGATATATTATTATAATATTTTTATGAACTAGCCGTTATGAATAGTATTAACTATATTTTGAATTTTATAACATTATTATTCATATTACACATTTTATATAACATGGTATAAGAACAAAATATATTTTTCGGGTAAAATAAGTATTTTTCAAAAAATGCAGGTTTACCGCCTTTTGATGGCGCACCCACATTAAATCTAGTTTTTGACATGTTTATAAGTTCAATTTTACAAAATAAAATTATTCTTTGGAATCAGGATATAAAATTGTACCTTGGATAAATTTTTCATATTATTCTGATAACTTTCATATTTAAATGAATAGTAAAAACACGCTATATTTTAATTAAAAACAACTTTTTTCATCGTAATAACTTATGTGGTAAAATTATAATATTGAATGGTTTTAATGTATAAATAGAATATATTTTTACCATTTAATATAATTTATGTAATTATCATTTATTTTACCTTGAATTCGTAGGTTAAATCAATTCAATCTTTTGCAATGTTTTAAAGAAAAACTCGTTTTCTTTCGACAAAGGGATTAATTTTAATTTAATTTATACATCTTTTGTGTGTTGAATTTGGAAAAAGTGATTCCATATTTGGAATCAGTGGGTCCAAATTATGTTTATAAGAAACTTTTTATTTTTGGTAATTATGAATAGTAACTACGGAAAATTTTATTTACCATAGTTATAGGTAAATCTGGTAATTAAGGGTAAATATAATATTATAAAATTACCATAAAACATGCCAAAATTTTATTGGATGGATAAAAGTAGACCCATATCACCTAAGGGTTGGATTAGATTAATTTTATGGACT
Source organism: Viscum album (assembly GCA_963277665.1). Classification (NCBI taxonomy): domain Eukaryota; kingdom Viridiplantae; phylum Streptophyta; class Magnoliopsida; order Santalales; family Viscaceae; genus Viscum; species Viscum album. Next base: position 1,518,415,881 of record OY728163.1, read on the forward strand.
TTTGACCATGAAAACAATTTATTTATTATTAAAACCAATGAAAGTGACAACATGTCACTCTCTTAAATATTATAAATATTATAATTTTAATTTAGTGATAAACATCATAAAACATCAAACATGAATAGTTTCCTGAAATCTAATAAAATTATATACAGCATGATAATTTATTTAAAATTTTTAGGGATTAAATAACGGTCTTTAATGGTGATACATTATTGATGCAGAAATTATTTATTAAGTGAAAAATCAGTAATATAGTTTTTATTGAAATAATAATACCCATTAAAAGACCTACAAACCTGACCAAAACATATTGTTAGTGTATATATATACCATAATAATCCAATGAAGTAATATATAACCATTTGGAGTATTATAAATGTGATTATGACACTTATATTATTTTATTTTAAATGATTCCAAAGTTGTCACCTTCATAATTTAATAATTATAACAATTTAAATATTGTGATTTTAAGATGATAAATTATAGTAAAATTATTATTGTGAAAGGTAATAGATTTATCTTCATCATAGGATTTTATTTTTAATTTTTATGCAACAAATATGTATATTAAATAATTATAAAAAAATGTTGAAGTAATTATTTTATTAAGACATAAACCAAATAAATGGTATTAAAAATAATAAAATAAATATTATATAAACTATTTAATATTATCCACTAATTTAATAGATACATATGACCTTTTATGAAACTATTAAAGCTTTTAGTTCTAATATATCTTCTGTATATATTTTATTTAAACTCATATAATTGAATAGTGTCAAAATTGACACTATTGTTATTTTATAAAAATAACATATTATAAAATTGTTTAAAAATCACAAAAATATATAAAAGTTATAAATTTAAATTTATATGGTCTTAAAGGTTATAAATTATCCAATTATGTTCAATTCAAAACAAACAAGTAATTGTTTTTTATAATTTAAAATTGAGAATGTTATTACCACAAATAAAATTAAATTGATTATGTAAGGAAAAATCAAGTTGATAATGTTTAAAATAATTTCCTAACATGTCTAAATTTTATTGTTTTATTATATTACAACCCTATCTCATCTAATATTCGAAAATAGTCATTTTTGGAGGTTTTTATGTGGGGTTTAAATTTATATTAAACTAATATTTTTGAGGATTCCAATGGTGCCCCTCTCCTCCCTTATAAAAGAGAACCTCCTCCCTCTCTTCCTCACACCACTTTGAGCATTCAAGATCGGCAAAACCCTGCCAAATTCTCTTCTCAACTTACCTAGAAACATCCTAGAGGTAATTATTTTCTTCAAAGACCACTTTTAGTGCCCTAAGAGGAGGTCTCAAAGAGGAGCTTCAAAGAAGAGGTAATGTCAGTTACCGACTCTTTCAACTTTATTTCTTCTTCTACTTATTCTTATTTAGTTGTTTCATTATGAATAATAACATAAGTATCACTCATATAATGATATGTTATTATAAGTATGAAAAAACCCTATTTCACCATCTATCCATCCTATGGAAAACGAAATCACCGCGCGCGCGTACGTACGGAATACCGTCTCCACGTCGTGGTGTAATCTGTTTTTCCAACACCATATTACATGGATGGGTATAATGGTGTAAAGAATAACTATACATAGTTATTATAACATCATACTGATTATGATCATCATCTCTGATTCGATTCAATAATTATGGGAATGATATCATCGCTCGTGCGTACGTACGGACTACCGTCTCCACGACGCGATGAGATTCATTCTCCATGTTAACCATTTAAGAATGATTATAAAGTATATATAAGAAATAATAATGAAAAATATGACAATATAAAGATACTAGATTTATGTATATATATATATATGTATGTCATCTACTTAATTCCATTCAACTCAATAAGGAAACGAAAACAGCGTTAATCCGTACATCCGACCTACCATCTCCATGAACGGTGTATTTCATTCCATTTATCAATCTATTATATATATGTATATTCTGAATATATATTATAAATAAATCATGTTTTATATTTTGGAATTAATTAATCATGATCTAATTAACCATATAACTAATTACAAGTCAAAACATGAACGACAAATGAAATGATTTTACCCAAAATGCTACTTTAACATGGAATTTACAAAAGAACGGGTAATATAGAGTCATAAGTGAAACATATATGTTATCATAACAAATTAATATGATTATTTAATAAGTCAATGACATTATTTAAATCATTATACGGGAGGTTCAGATCCATACGAAGCATATCAGACCTAACGTAAGGGATAATTTTGCAAATCTTATTTTTATCCAAGATTGCTTATTTGTAAGTATTTACCGGGGTTATTGAAATTGTCCATGTCCATGTTTTATAAAAGTATTTTCATGTATGTTTAAAGTAATTTTTACCCATTTTGACTTTTACCCCATGGTATGTAAGGAATCTATCTTTTATTTACCCTACAAGGTACTTTTTGACTTTTCCAACAAAAGTATGAGAGGAATGTTTTTTAACATTTACGGCATGAAATGATTTTTACGGTTTTATAAAGCCTTATTTTCATGAATCTTACTCCAAAATATTTCATAAATATTTTCAACAAAATCTCTTTCATTTAAAATTTCATGACGTTTTGTGAAAAGAAATTGATTTTGAAGAAGAAAGGATATTTTCCTCAAGAATTCATTTCAAGTGTTTTATCAAAACCATTTTTCCATCAAAGATGACATTATTTCATATGTGTATGTTTAAATTATAATGTCTCTATGATTTACATGGTTTCACTTTTCATATTATGAAATGATATCCATTTCTTTTATATGGATTATGGGATGATGGGACTATGTTTATGAAACCCATTTTATTCGTTGGGTTATTATGAACGATGTATGTTTTTTTGTGACACAAGTAAGAATGATTTAATTATCAGATGGGTGGGACCAATATCTCCCTCCAATGAATTGGGTAAAGATTTATATCTCATGTGATAGACGTGGCTGGAACGGCAAGTTAAACCGGTTCAGTAATACAGGACTGGAACGAGGAGTGAACGCGATTTAGAAAGGGACTTTTCCCCTAAGATGGTCTTGGCAGCAATGCCTTGGATAATATGGAAATCATATCATGTGCTTAATGGTTTCCACAATTACATGTTTTTTCCCATGCTATTTTATTATTCTTAATGTTTCTTTATGATCTATGCCTTACATACTTCCATGTTTTATGTAATTTCTCAAGCTTTTGATGTTTAAACATTATGTTCATGTTTTAAAGTTCAAATGTATATGTTATGTTATGTTTTATCCATGCTTACCCATATTGAGCATTTGGGATCACCCTTTTTATGTTTTCTTTTCCCCAGGATATAAAGAAAGATTTTAGGAAAGAAAAAAGGGAAGATCTTTATGGGAGATGTTGAAGATCTTTCACCACGATTAGAAGATTGCGTTTCAAGTTTCCAAAGACACTAAACTATTACGGTCCTTGTGTGTCAGTTTTTGTTATGAATTAAGTATTCCTCAAAAGTACTGTAATGTCCATGTATGTCAAGCTTAGGGTATTTACAATGAGTACCCAATTTATGGACATTTGATACCTAGTGGACCGAGCAGTGGCCTTGTATGGCCTAAAGCCCAATTGGATAGCCAGTGGTGGTGTATCAGATGACCAACATTGTTAAATGGTATATACTAATGGTTTACTTAGTAGTGTTGGATTTGGTTATTTTAGAGTTGGTATAATTTTCATTCTTTCCTTTTTTATTTTAACTACTTTCAAGGTTAACCTATTCTATCCACTCAGAACTAGGATAAGATCTCTGTTTATCCCTATTCATATGAATACTTTTACAGAAAGGATGTGGGGGATATTTGGGTCTATTTATTCATGATAAATGAAGGTATTTATTCCCCATCATACCTGTATTATTTCTTCCCATTGTCTCCTTATTTTTTTTTCTGGGCTAGAGTTTATGTCATATTTCATTGATCCATGATGAAATATAAAAGTCATGTCCAGAATTTATTGTTAACTGGCTTGGAGATTACTAAATACAATTGATATCAATCATTTCTCACATTTCTATTAGATCTATGTGTTGGTTCTAGGAACATAACGGATGTTTTAAACAAATAATGTTAAAAAAATTATCATCGTAATGTTGTAATTATGTCATCGTCAGAAATGTGTGGTCTAGAAAACAACCTGATAACCCCGCATCATTAAGAATAAGAAAATAAATAAATCAAACCATTACCAAATATTATTTTATAATGTATACTTGTTCCAATCATCACCAATAATTACTTCTTAAATAAATCGATGAAGGATCCCTATAGATCGTCAAACATGATTCGAATTGTTGAAGACATGTTGATCACTGATTATCGAATGCCAATATTAAAATTAAACGACTCTTTTGATGATTTTATGATCATAAGACCACTATCACTTCAATATGGTATGTAATATAAGATTAAGATACTATAATTTCACTTACAACTCTCTATAAATTGGAGAGATGAGATAGGGGATCGGAAAATCATGCGTTGAATTGTCACTATGAATAGTGTCATCAATTTCCTTATATTAAAGGGTTTCATTTATAAAAATTTCACTTTCACCCTTAGAAAAATGAACCCCTTTAAATCGAACCATATTAACTGTGTATAATATGGTGAACATGTCATAAACATGATAAATTATTTATGACATAATTATAAGATCTAAATAGTTTTATGTGATAAAATATAGTTCATTAACTTAACCCATCTCTCTTAATAATATTTAAAAATACATGTATTCATATATTCATTAACAAAATATTATTTTCCATATTCACTTAAAACTTTTGAATACACTAAGAATATAAAGTCAATCCTTATTATTATAAACTCAAATGATAATGAATTTATTTATCTCTTATGATTGTATAAACTCTGATATATCCTATCCCCCTACATGGTTCCCAACATGCCTAAATCTTAAAATCACATAGAATTGGCAAAGAATATGACTACTCTTAGTTCATGATCCTCTATTCCTAATCAGTCCTCATGATTTCATATACTCATGATCAAAAAGTGTAAACATCATGAGAATAAGTCATAATGCTTATGAACCCCAGCACCAAATATCCAGACATCATCTATGTTCTATCAATACGATGTATTTAGACTATAGGACACACATTTAAGATTACTATCATAGTATCTATAGGTTCTCAGGATAGTTGTTAACTACTAAAACCTTTTAATATGAGAATTAATATATAGAAATTACAATACATATTCCACAAGTAGAAAAAATGTTACTAGGATGGTAATACAATCACATGTTTATGTCAAACTATATACACTACTAGAATTTGGTATTTTCCCAATGGTAGTATACCAACGGTTTACTTAAATCGTTGGTATAGTGATCCTTTGCCAACGGTTTAAGAAAACCTTTGGCAAAGGGAATTTCGGTGGACCCTTTCCCAATGGTTCACTGGAACTGTTGGGAAAGGGTGCAAAACTCAGACATTTCCCAACGATTCCTGAACCGTTGGGAAAGGGGTGCTAAACTCACACATTTCCCAACGGTTCCAGTGAACCGTTGGGAAATGTGTGCCTTTGCCAACGGTTTTTATAAACCGTTGGCAAAGGATTCCCCCAAATTCCAGATCAGGATCTCCTCTCCCCATTCAGACAAAGCCCTAATCTATTGGCTCCGCTTCTCTAGCGAACCCCATCCCTCCACTGCTCTCGAGAATCAGAACATCAGCACCCCCATCCCAATAGGTACACCCCCATACAAATAGGTAAAATTTGATCTCATCCATATTTTTTTAGTTCCTTTAATGAATAGATTTTTTCCAGGTGTTGGTGGTTTAATTGATTATTGAAATTAATATCTAAATAGGATATTGTTTGAGTTTGTGAAGACTTCTTTAATGTTTTTGTATTCTATGTTTGGAAGGAGAGTGTTCAAAACATGTAAATCAGAGTTGGGGGAGGATATCGTGAACGTTTACATGTTTTGGATAATGGATTGTGGGAATTATGGATTGTGTTCAAACAAATTTGATATGTTATGGATAATGGATTGTAGGGGTAGGGGGTGTCCACAGGGGTGGGTGGGTTGCCCACGGGGCTGGGCGGGGGTGTCCACGGGGGTGGGAAAGGCTGTCCATGGGGGTGGGCGGGGCTGTCTAGGGGGTGTGGGCTGTCCTAGGGGTCTGGGTGGGGTGTCCTGGTGGGGGAGGGGTGTGTGGGGTGTCCAGGGGGGTGGTATGTCTAGGTGGTGGTGGTGGGGTTGCAGGGGAGGGGGTGTGGGCTGTTTGGGAGGGTGGGCGGGGCTATCCAGGGGGGGTACGGGGTGTCCAGGGGGGTACGGGGGTGGGCGGGTTGTCCACAAGGGTGGACGGGCTGTCCACGGGGGTGGTCGGGCTGTCAAGGAGGGGTGGGCGGGCTGTCCAGGGGGGGTGGGTGGGCTGGCCACGGGGGGTAGGGGTGTCCGGGGGGGTGGGCGGGTTATCCAAGGGGGTGGGGGCTGTCCATAGGGAGAAGGGGTGTCAAGGGGGGTGGGTGGGCTGTCCACGGGGGTGGTTGGGTTGTCTAGGGGGTAGGGGGTGTCCACGGGGGTGGGCGGGGCTGTCCAGGGGGTGTGGGTTGTCCTGGGGGTCTGGGTGGGGTGTCCGGGTGGGGGAGGGGTCTGTGGGGTGTCCAGATGGGGCGGTATGTCTAGGTGGTGGTGGTGGGGTTGCAGGGAAGGGGGTGTGGGCTGTTTGGGAGGGTGGGTGGGGCTATCCAGGGGTACGGGGTGTCCAGGGGGGTACGGGGGTGGGCGGGCTGTCCACAAGGGTGGACGAGCTGTCCATGGGGGTGGCCGGGCTGTCAAGGAGGGGTGGGCGGGCAGGCCAGGGGGGGTGGGTGGGCTGGCCACAGGGGGTATGGGTGTCCAGGGGGTGGGCGGCCTATCCAATGGGGTGGGGGGCTGTCCATAGGGAGAAGGGGTGTCGAGGGGGGTGGGTGGGCTGTCCACGGGGGTGGTTGGGTTGTCTAGGGGGCAGGGGGCGTCCACGGGGGTGGGTGGGTTGTCCACGGGGGTGAGCGGGGCTGTCCACGGGGGTGGGAAAGCCTGTCCACGGGGGTGGGCGGGGCTGTCCAGGGGGTGTGGGCTGTCCTAGGGGTCTGGGTGGGGTGTCCTGGTGGGGGAGGGGTGTGTGGGGTGTCCTGGGGGTCTGGGTGGGGTGTCCTGGTGGGGGAGGGGTGTGTGGGGTGTCCAGGGGGGTTGGTATGTCTAGGTGGTGGTGGTGGGGTTGCAGGGGAGGGGGTGTGGGCTGTTTGGGAGGGTGGGCGGGGCTATCTCGGGGGGGGGGGGGGGGTACGGGGTGTCCAGGGGGGTACGGGGGTGGGCGGGCTGTCCACAAGGGTGGACGGGCTGTCCACGGGGGTGGTGGGGCTGTCAAGGAGGGGTGGGCGTGTTGTCCAGGGGGGGTGGGTGGGCTGGCCACAGGGGGTAGGGGTTTCTAGGGGGGTGGGCGGGCTATCCAAGGGGGTGGGGGCTGTCCATAGGGAGAAGGGGTGTCGAGGGGGGTGGGTGGGCTGTCCACGGGGGTGGTTGGGCTGTCTAGGGGGTAGGGGGTGTCCACGGGGGTGGGTGGGTTGTCCACGGGGGTGGGCGGGGCTGTCCACGAGGGTACCCTACTAATATGGTTATGGGATGAGGCATGCTCTGATTTGATAACACATTAAGTTCTTGTTGGTTTTTCATTTTTTCAATAACACATTAGTATGTTTTTTTCACATGTGTAGTTGATACCATGATTATTTTCTTCCTTTATTGTTTACTTAAATGTATTTTCTATTAAAGTTCAATCCTATTGAATTGTTTATGACAAAATGACTTATATGAATTATTTTTACAGAATGGATAGAAGTTGGATGTATGAAACCGATCGTATCTCAAGCGATTTTCAAAAAAATTTGGAGAGCTTTATAGATTTTGCATTTCACAATGCTTCAGATAGTGGTCACATACACTGCCCATGTTCCAATTGTGTTGTTAGACCTTGGTTGAGTCGTGAAGAAGTCATATACCACATAACCAAAAATGGTTTTCAAGAAAACTACTTTGTGTGGTATCACAATGGGGAGAAAATGAAATCTCAAATTGGTGACGATCGAAATGAAATGACTGGAATGGAGAATTTGTTAGATGATCGGTTTCCGTTTATTCGTTATCATGAAAAAGAAAGGATTTCGACTTAAGAAGACGTCGATATGAGGACAACTGATGCATCTAGTGAAAATGATGATATTGATAGGGTGAAAAAATTGAATGATGCTGCCACGACTCCAGTATATCGACAATGCGATAAAATGAAAAATCTGTAATTTTTAATCCGATTGTTTCATGGAAAAACTATGTATGAGATTTCTAATACAGCAATCGATTACATTCTTACCCTCTTGAAGGATTTACTTCCAGATGATGCAGATATTCCCTCAAACCACTATATGGCATGGAAGTTAGTTGAAGAACTTGGATTTTCCAGAAACAAAATTCATGCTTGCCCGAAAGATTGCAGTTTATTCTGGGAAGAACCGCTGAACGAAATGAATGTATAAAATGTGGCACATCCCGCTAGAAGTCAAAATCTGATGGAACACCATATCGCGTTCCACAGAAAGTAATGTGGGACTTTCCATTGATCCCCAGACTCCAGAATCTTTTTATGTCTGATGACATATCAATAAAAATGAGATGGCATGATACTGAGAGAAAGAAGACTAATGATGAGTTGGTTCATCCTGCAGATGGATTTGTATGGCAGAGATTTGATGCTCGACATCCTGATTTTGCAGCTGACGTGCGTAATGTGAGGCTGGGTCTTTCATGCGATGGTTTTAATCCGTTTGGGTAGATGCTTACTTCGCACAACACATGGCCAGTTTTTATACACATTTATAATCTTCCCCCATGGTTGTGTATGAAAAAATCTTTCACTTTCATGAGTATACTCATATCTGGTCCTTCTGATCCCAGCATTGATATTGATGTATACATGCATCCTTTAATAAAAGAGTCGAAACTTCTTTGGGATGTGGGTGTGCGCACATATGATTCATGTTCGAAAGACATATTTCATATGCGTGTTGTGCTTATGTGGATGATCAATGATTTTCTGGCTTATGCAATGATGTCTGGATGGAGCACGAAGGGAAAACTGTCATGTCCAGTTTGTATGAATAATACACGATCCAGAAGACTGAAACATCGTTGTTGTTTCAGTTTTATGGGACATCAACGATTTTTTCCAAAGGATCATCCATATAGAATGAATCGTCGAAGATTTGATAATACTATAGAGACCGATGATCCACCTTAGCGTATGTCTGGAACTGATGTTCTTAATTAATTGAAAGATTTCAGTTTTTCGTTCGGGAAGGGTCAAATGAAATCTGGAAAGAGAAAGAATGTTTCCACATAAACCTGTTACAATTGGAGGAAGAGGAGTATCTTTTTTGATTTGCCTTATTGGTCAACCAATTTGCTACGTCATTGCTTAGACGTAATGCATATTGAAAAGAATATATGTGAAATGTTTCTTTCAGTTCTTCTAAAAGTCAAGGGGAAGACAAAAGATGATTTACGATCTCGACGTGACTTGGTGGATTGGGGTATCAGACCAGAATTGCATCCTGTGCGTATTAGTGAAAATAAATGGAAACTTCCATGTGCTTCTTATGTGATGACACCTACTGAAAAAAAAACAATTTTTGGAAGTATTAGAGACTATTAGAGTTCCTGATGGCTATTCAAGAAACATATCTAAACGGGTCAACAGAAGAGAGTTGAAGCTAAAATCATTGAAGACTCATGATTATCACATTCTACTGCATGAGTTGCTTCCAATAGCAATCCGTCATCTTTTGTCCAATAATGTAATGGTGGGTGTTATTCGGTTGTGCCATTTGTTTGTAGATCTTTGTGCTAAGAAGTTGTCCATGTCTTTCTTGCAAAAAATGTTGACAGATGCCCCATTAATTTTGTGTGAGTTGGAGAAAATATTTCCCCCATCATTTTTCACATGCATGCTGCATCTGACTGTCCATATTCCAACTGAAATACTTCTCGGAGGACCTGTTTCTTTTCGTTGGATGTATCCAACAAAAAGAAATATGTTCACATTAAAGTCTTATGTTCGAAACAAGAATCATCCCGAAGGTTCTATCGTGAACGGTTACTTAGCTCAAGAATGTATGGATTTCTGTTCAATGTATTTGTCTGATCTTACTACAAGAATGAACAGACCAATGAGAAATGAAGAAGAACAATATGAGAAAATTGAACCAAGTTTTCCATCACTTCCTCAAACTGGAGGAATTCCTGGATCATATACATTGAAGACATTAAGCCATGAAGAGCGGGAGATGGCACATCGCACAGTTTTGTTCAACTGTGATTTGTTCGATGACTATATCAGGTAACAAAATTGAATATGTATATCTTACATATATATCTATTAAACTATTCATATTTTTTATCTACATGGAACGTAAAACAATGATAAATAGGAAGCATCGTTCTTTATCTTTGTGAAGGAGAGAGACTTTTCATAGCAAAGAGTTTTCTGCTTGGTTAAAATTGAAGGTAAAAATATTACTGTTTAAATTAATTATTTCAATATTTACTTAAGTTTAACTGTCATTTATATTGCAGGTATTGAGTTTGTCTGCTGACTCTGTCTCTGAGGAAATAAGAGCTTTGGATTTTGGTCCTAATACCGTGGTTCGTGACTGTAAATCAATTGTTATCAATGGGTACAGATTTATTGTCACTGAATGAGCCAAAAACATGAGAACACAACATGATGGTATTATGGTTACTGCCACAACAGATTGTTATTCCAGTGCATCAGATAGTAGACCGCGACTTCAAAATGTGGGTTATTATGGAGTCGTTGAGAAAATAATAATATTGGATTATTACTCTCATAGACGAGTCACAATGATGAAATGTCATTGGTTTGATTCGATGACGAGACATGGCACATTTATTGATGATTGTGGATTTCGAGTAATTAATATGACCCACACTCTTGCTACCGAAGAACCATATGTGTTGGCATCAATGGATAAAAAAGTTTTTTATGTCAAATATCAACTTCAACCTGAATTTGGTGTCATAGTTGAAGTAATTCCAAGACATATTTTTGATGATGCTGATGATGGAATTGAAACTGTCCCTATTGCCATTGGAACCAATCCATTTATTTCTTTTGATGACTCCAATAGATCAATTGTCAGAGTTGATTGTGAACCTGAAGTTGTGGTTGGAAATATATAGAATCATTCATCCATGTTCTCAATTCTTTTGGATTACCTCGAGTTGGGTTGTTAAGGTTGGTAATATTCATATTTATTTAGTATTGATCACAAATATGTTTTAGCTGACTTGACCGTTATGTGAATTTTCAATGTTTATTGGTTGCTGTTTTATTTGAATTTCATTATCTAATTTGGAATTGAACTATATTCAAACCAAATCAAACAATATTTCTAACTTGGTGAACATTACAACTTGTATGTCTTATTAAATTCATTCAAGCTCTTCTAAAACAATTGATAGCTAAATTACCAATGAATCCCCTCATTCCCTCATATATTATGTTTTTTGGTTTACACATTAATTTTCTTTTTCTAATTAATTACATATTTGTTTTCAAATGCAGGAAATGCAGCCAATTGAAGAGAGACGAAGAAAAAAAATGGCGGAGAACAATCGTTGGATGGAGTAGATGGGCATTCCACCATTAGTGCCTACAGTGAGTACTTTATTTCAAATATATATATATATATATATACAGAATATATAACGTCATGTGATTAATTTTTTTTGTAAACTTTTTTTGTAGGATCCACCATTACGTCGACAGTTATTCGACGAGGAGCCTAGTACTGGTCCTAGTACTCAGGCCGGTGGTACGAGGAGGGTTCGTACCAGAGGTGGACGTAGAGCTGCGCGTGCCCGACTAGACCCTGCCCTCCCACTGACATTTCTGCCTTCCCACATTCTGATCCCGGTGTGTCGTTAGGGACACACGGGGTATTTAGGCCTCCCATGTTTTCGCTACCTTCTGCATCTTCTGCCCCATCATTTTCACATCCCATGATGATTCCCACTCCCCAGTCAGCATCAGGTCATACAGCTGTTCCATCTTCTTTTCCTTCTACTTCTGTCTCTCCGAGCTTTTATATTCCATCGTCTTCGACTCCTGTTCCACCAGAGGGTGTTCCATCTGGTTCTGTGGATCCGGTGCCACTCATTGATCAGACTAGCACAGGTATATTTATAAAACCCTAACAAATTTTTATAGCAATATTTATTTTCATTATAACATGTTTTGATAAAATATTTGTTTTTCTTTCATGACAGATACATATACTGACAGGAGGCGGGGGCGGGGCTGTACACGCTTGTGTTCGGTGTGGAACCGTCGCACACAGGTTATGGTGGAATATAATGAAGACAATCAGATGGTTGAGAAAACAGGGCAGCAATGTCGGAGTTTTCTGGCGATGCTTTCCAAATACTCCAACATCATTCCCATCAGCCCGCTGTCGTAGAGACATTTGCCACATGAGGTCAAAGATAGAGCTTGGGCAGAGATATGGGTAAAATAATCTGTTGTATTTAATGCCATGAATTATTTTTGTATTTATATGAATTAATATTTTGATTTCAGCTTCGATTTAATTTTCCTGATGGTGAGGGTGCATGACTAGAACGTCTAAAGGATTTAGGCGAGCTTTGGAGAGCCTACAAGCATGATCTATATATTGGCTGGTGTGCTAGAGTTGGCATTGAGTTAGAGGCGGTACCAGTCGTGGATGATTGTCCTATAGAGCAGTATCGTTAGATGATTACACATTGGACGAGTACCCATTTTAAGTTATGAATTAAATTTGAGGTATTTAAATAATAACTTTCAAGTTTTGTATTAATATTATCCTTTTCATTATCGAATTTTATTTAGGAATCATCTGGGTAAAATAAAAAAAACATTGATGCAAAAAAATACCTCCATACACTAGGATGCACGACGATGCCGGATCATGAGAGGCAGCATGTATGACAATTGTTTATAAGTTTTCTTTACGACTTACATTTTCTTTTGTTTCCTCAATTATTTAATCATTTTCTAAAGTTTTTATATAACTTTTTTTTGACAATGTCATTGTAGAGGCAAGTAAAAAATATTGAAGGACGTGTGCCTCGAGCAAAACTGTTTTGCTTGAGTAGACGAAAAAAGGATGGAAGTGCTGTCAACGAAGAGACTCAGCAGCAGATTGTAAGTTTTAATCTGTTGATTTTATATTTTAATATATATTTCGTAACTTAATAATATATTTATATTTGTAAAAGGATGCTTTAGAGGCCCTCGATCCCAAAGAAGTAGACAATTTTGGGCCATCTGATCACTTACATCAGGTGTTGGGAGAGGATCATTCTGGCAGAGTATGCCGCCGACCTAGGATAGCCCCGATGAGGTATTGGCCTACCTCAGGTACGAGTTGTAGTGCCACCGAGCTGCAGCAAGTTAAGGCACAGGCAGAACAGGCTGAGAAAAGGGCCACAGAGACGGCAGAACAGTCTTCTAGGGCAAACAGTGAATTTATGAAATTTATTGACGTTCTACGTCCAACACTTCCAGAAGAGGCCAGCCCAGTGATTGATGAATACATGTCATCGATACATTCTATATATGGTGCACCAGGTGGAAGTTCCAGTGGTGGTCAGGTAGATGTCCAGCATGAAGATGATGATGGCGAGGAGTCTGATGCGGAAGAGGAGGGAGATGAGGAGGGCGAGGAGGAGGGCGAAGGCGAGGAGGAAGGCGCTGTGGAGGGTGAGGATGATGAGGAGGACGATGACGAGGGTGATGATGATGATGATGATGGTGATGGTGATGCCGATGTGGGACATATTGATCCGTTACATTTTTGACTTCTATTACTGAGATTTGATGTTTAATCTATTCTAGTTGTTGGTTTTATATAGACTCGTAGTATAGTATTGGAATTGAGTTATTTTTATATATTGTCTGTTTTTATGGATGTTGTTGTCTTTTAGTGGTTGTGTGTTTGACAACTCCTTGGACAACCCCCCTCATTCTTGGACCCTGGACAACCCCCCCCCCCCCTCCCCCTTGGACCCCGAACACCCCCCGAACACCCCCCGGACAGCCCCGCGGATAGCCCCCTGGAAAGCCCCCCGTACAGCCCCCAACCCTCCACCCTGGACCCCGGATAGCCCCCCGGACAGCCCCACAGACAACCCCCCACCCTCCCCCTTGGACCCCGGACAACCCGCCAAACACCCCCCGGACAGCCCCCTGAACAACCCCGGACAACCCCTTGAACACCCCCTGAACAACCCCTGAACAACCCCTGAACAACCCCCTGAACAACCCCCGGACAGCCCCCTGAACAACCCCCATACACCCCCCGAACAGACCCCGCACAACCCCCCCACCCTCCTCCTTGGTCCCCGGACAGCCCCCCGGACAGCCCCCCCGGACAGCCCCCCGGACAGCCCCTCCACCTTCCTTAATTTCATTAGCTCTGAAATTTTTCATAGCACGATCAACTAAAATCTAATCCATACTAAATATGATATAAAAATTTTCTATATGAATTTCCATAATATTTTAAGTAAAAAAAGTGACATACGAAAAACTGACCAAACGCATTCGAAATGTGTTGATGCTTTAGGACAACGATCCATGGGTCATATGTGACGTGTACGAATCAACCCCGCCTCAATCTGAGGCGTGGTGTGGTCGAAACAACTCAATGTGTATGTCTTTTGTTTCAAAAGGACATCATTTTAAGTGAAAAACATCAACCGGCATACGGAAAACCAGCCAAACGCATTCGGATTGTGTTGATACTTTAAGACAACGATCCATGGGTCATTTGAGACGTGTACGAGTCAACCCCACCTAAATCCGAGATGTGGTGTGGTCGGGACCACTCTAAGTGACTTTCTTTTGTTTAAAATGGACAGTATTTTAAGTACATACGGAAAACTGACCAAACGCATTCAGTTTCTATTGAAACTTTAGGAGAAAGATCCATGGGTCATATGTGACGTGTACGAGTCAACGCCACCTCAATCCGAGGCGTGGTGTGGCTGACACCACTCAAAGTGTCTCTATTTTGTTTAAATGGACTTCATTTTAAGTGAAAACAAAAAATGACATACGGAAAACCGACCAAACGCATTCTGTTTCTGTTGAAACTTTAGGAGAACAATCTATGGGTTATATGTGACGTGTACGAGTCAACTCCACCTCAATCTGAGGTGAGGTGTGGCCGAAACCACTCAAAGTGTCTCTATTTTGTTTAAAATGGACAGTATTTTGGCCGTTTATGACACCAGAACCACGTTGTCGGTCACCGCGGGCACATGGCATGTCCGATTGATGTGCAGTCTACGCGTACACGTCATGAATAATAATTAGATTGTTGTGCGGTGGTTTCAGGTCAATCCGAGGTCTTCCTCTATGAATTTGACCGTTTGACGCCCGTTTTGGCCGTTTATGACAACAGAACTGTGTTGTCGGTCACCGCGGGCACACGGCACGTCCGATTGATGTGCCGTCTGCTCGACCTCTTCATAAATCACTCACCCATATTTATCATCTGATTTCAGGCCATTCCGAAATCGTTCGGCCCGTTTGGACCACCCTCACGCGCGTTTACGAAGCACGCGCATCACTTAAAACAAGAATATTGAGCCGTACCGAGCAAACCGCACGTCCGATTGACGTACCGTCTGCGCGTACACATCAAGAATAATAATTAAAATGTTTCAAAGTGGTTTCAGGTCAATCCGAGGTCGTACGCCATGAACTTGACCGTTTGACACCCGTTTTGGCCGTTTATGACACCAGAACTGCGTTGTCGGTCACCGCGGGCACACGGCACGTCCGATTGACGTGCCGTCTGCTCGACCACTTCATAAATCACTCACCCGTACTTTTCGTCTTATTTCAGGCCATTCCGAAATCATTCGGCCCGTTTGGACCACCCTCACGCGCATTTATGAAGCGTGCGCATCACTTAAAACACGAATATTGAGCCATACCGCGCAAACCGCACGTCCGATTGACGTTCCGTCTGCGCGTACACGTCACGAATAATAATTAGAATGTTGCACGGTGGTTTTAGGTCAATCTGAGGTCGTCCGCTATGAATTTGACCATTTGACGCCCGTTTTGGCCGTTTATGACACCAAAACTGTGTTGTCGGTCACCGCGGGCACACGACACGTCCGATTGACATGAAGTCTGCTCGACCACTTCATAAATCACTCACCCGTATTTTTCGTCTGATATCAGGCCATTCCGAAATCGTTCGGCCCGTTTGGACCTCCCTCATGCGCGTTTACGAAGCGCGCACATCACTTAAAACACAAATATTGAGCCGTACCGCGCAAACCGCACGTCCGATTGACATGCCGTCTGCGCATACACGTTAAGAATAATAATTAGAATGTTTCACGGTGGTTTCAGGTCAATCCGAGGTCGTCCACTATGAATTTGACCGTTTGACGCCCGTTTTGGCCGTTTATGACACCAGAACTGCGTTGTCGGTCACCGCGGGCACACGGCACGTCCGATTGACGTGACGTCTGCTCGACCACTTCATAAATCACTCACCCGTATTTGTCGTCTGATTTTAGGCCATTCCTAAATCGTTCGGCTCGTTTGGACCACCCTCACACGCGTTTACGAAGCGCGCGCATCACTTAAAACACGAATATTGAGCCGTACCGCGCAAACCGCACATCCGATTGATGTGTCGTCTGTGCGTACATGTCACGAATAATAATTAGAATGTTTCATGGTGGTTTCAGGTCAATCTGAGGTCGTCCGCTATGAATTTGACCGTTTGACGCCCGTTTTGGCCGTTTGTGACACCAGAACTGTGTTGTCGGTCACCGCGGGTACACGGCACGTCCGATTGACGTACCGTCTGCTCGACCTCTTCATAAATCACTCACCCGTATTTGTAGTCTGATTTCAGGCCATTCCAAAATCGTTCGGCCCCTTTGGACCACCCTCACGCGTGTTTACGAAGCGCGCGCATCACTTAAAACACGAATATTGAGTCGTACCGCGCAAACGGCACGTCCAATTGACGTGCCATCTATGCGTACACGTCACGAATAATAATTAGATTGTTTCACGGTGGTTTTAGGTCAATCCGAGGCCGTCCGCTATGAATTTGATCATTTGATGCCCGTTTTGGCCGTTTATGACACCAGAACTGCGTTGTCGGTCACCGCGGGCACACGGCACGTCCGATTGATGTGCCGTATGCTCGACCACTTCATAAATAACTCACCCGTATTTGTCGTCTGATTTCAGGTCATTCCGAATTTTTTTGGCCCATTTGGACCACCCTCACGCGCGTTTACGAAGCGCGCGCATCACTTAAAACACGAATATTGAGCCGTACCGCGCAAACCGCACGTCTGATTGATGTGCCGTCTTCGCAGACATGTCACGAATAATAATGAGAATGTTTCACGGTGGTTTCAGGTCAATTCGAGGTCTTCCTCAATGAATTTGACCGTTTGACGCCCGTTTTGGCCGTTTTTGACACCAGAACTGCGTTGTCGGTCACCGTGGGCACACGGCAAGTCCGATTGACGTGTCGTCTGCTCGAAAACTTCATAAATCACTCAACTGTATTTTTTCGTCTGATTTCAGGCCATTCCGAAATCGTTCGGCCCATTTGGACCACCCTCAGGCGCGTTTACGAAGCGCGCGCATCACTTAAAACACGAATATTGAGCCGTACCGCGCAAACCGCACATCCGATTTACGTTTCGTCTGCGCCTACACGTCATGAATAATAATTAGAATGTTTCACGGTGGTTTCAGGTCAATATGAGGTCGTCCTCTATGAATTTGACCGTTTGACGCCCGTTTTGGCCGTTTATGACACCAGAACTGCGTTGTCAGTCACCGCGGGCACACGGCACGTCCGATTGACGTGCCGTCTACTCGACCACTTCATAAATCACTCAACCGTATTTGTCGTCTGATTTCAGGCCATTCCGAAATCGTTCGGACCCTTTTGGACCACCCTCACGCGCGTTTACGAAGCGCGCGCATCACTTAAAACACGAATATTGAGCCGTACCGCGCACACCGCACGTCAGATTGACGTTCCGTCTGCGCTTACACGTCACGAATAATAATTATAATGTTTCACGGTGGTTTCAGGTCAATACGACGTCGTCCGCTATGAATTTGACCGTGTGACGCCCGTTTTGGCCGTTTATGACACCAGAACTGCGTTGTCGGTCACCGCGGGCACACGGCTTGTCCGATTGACATGCCGTCTGCTCGACCACTTCATAAATCACTAACCCGTATTTTTCGTCTGATTTTAGGTCATTCCAAAATCGTTCGGCCCGTTTGGACCACCCTCACGCGCGTTTACGAAGCGCGCGCATCACTTAAAACACGAATATTGAGCCGTACCGCGCAAACCGCACGTCTGATTGACGTTCCGTCTACGCGTACACGTCAATAATAATAATTAGAATGTTTAACGGTGGTTTCAGGTCAATCCGAGGTCGTTCGCTTTGAATTTGACCGTTTGACGCTCGTTTTGGCCGTTTGTGACACAAGAACTGCGTTGTCGGTCACCGCGGGCACACGGCACGTTCGATTGACGTGCCGTCTGCTCGACCACTTCATAAATCACACACCCGTATTTGTCGTATGATTTCAGGCCATTCCGAAATCGTTCGGCCCGTTTGGACCACCCTCACGCGCGTTTACGAAGCGCGCGCATCACTTAAAACACGAATATTGAGCCGTACCGTGCAAAATGCACGTCCGATTGACGTGCCATCGACGCGTACACATAAAGAATAATAATTAGAATGTTGCACGGTGGTTTCAGGTCAATCCGAGGTCGTCCGCTATGAATTTGACCGTTTGACACCCGTTTTGGCCGTTTATGACACCAGAACTACGTTGTCGGTCACCGCGGGCACACGGCACGTCCGATTGACATGCCGTCTGCTCGAACACTTCATAAATCAATCACCCGTATCTGTCGTCTGATTTCAGGCCATTTCTAAATCGTTCGGCCCGTTTGGACCACCCTCACGCACGTTTACGAAGCACGCACATCACTTAAAACATGAATATTGAGTCGTACCGTGCAAACCGCACGTCCGATTGACGTGCCGTCTGTGCATACACGTCACGAATAATAATTAGAATGTTTCACGGTGGTTTCAGGTCAATCTGAGGTCGTCCGCTATGAATTTGACCGTTGGACGCCCGTTTTGGCCGTTTATGACACCATAACTGCATTGTCGGTCACTGCGGGCACACGGCACGTCCGATTGACGTGTTGTCTGCTCGACCACTTCATAAATCACTCACCCGTATTTTTCGTCTGATTTCAGACCATTCCGAAATCGTTCGGTCCCGTTTGGACCACCCTCACGCGCGTTTGTGAAGCGCGCGCATCACTTAAAACATGAATATTGAGCCGTACCGCGCAAACCACATGTACGATTGACGTTCCGTCTACGCGTACATGTCACGAATAATAATTAGAATGTTTCACGGTGGTTTCAGGTCAATCCGAGGTCGTTCTCTATGAATTTGACCGTTTGACGCCCGTTTTGGCCGTTTATAACACCAGAACTGCGTTGTCAGTCACCGCGGGCACACGGCACTTCCGATTGATGTGCCGTCTGCTCGACCACTTCAGAAATCACTCACCCGTATTTGTCGTCTGATTCCAGGCCATTCCGAATTCGTTCGGCCCGTTTTGACCCCCCTCACGCGCGTTTACGAAGCGCGCACATCACTTAAAATACGAATATTGAGACGTACCGCGCAAACCGCACGTCCGATTGACGTGAAGTCTATGCGTACACGTCACGAATAATAATTATAATGTTTCACGGTAGTTTCAGCTCAATCTGAGGTCGTCCGCTTTGAATTTTACCGTTGGACGCCCGTTTTGGCCGTTTGTGACACCAGAACTGCGTTGTCGGTCACCGCGGGCACACGGCACGTCCGATTGACGTGACCTCTACTCGAGCACTTCATAAATCACTCTCCCGTATTTGTCGTCTGATTTCAGGACATTCCGACTTCGTTCGGCCCGTTTGGACCCCCCTCACGCGCGTTTACGAAGCGCGTGCATCACTTAAAACACGAATATTGAGTCGTACCGCGCAATACCGCACATCCGATTGACGTGCCTGTCTGCGCGTACATGTCATGAATAATAATTAGAATGTTTCACGGTGGTTTCAGCTCAATCCGGAGACGGTGTGTGGCCGGAACTCACTCAAAGTGTCCGTCTTTTGTGTCAAAAGGACGTTCATTTTAAGTGAAAAGCATCAACTGACATAGCGGAAAAACCGACCAAAACGCATTCCGAATCTGTTGATAATTTATCCCAACAATCCATTGGTCATATGTGACGTGTACGATCCAACCTGGGATGAATCTGAGTCGCGGTGTGTCCAGGATAAGTCTAAGTTACTCTCTTTTGTTTAAAATGGACACCATTTTAAGTACATACGGAAAAGTGACCAAACGGATTCGGTTTCCATTGAAACTTTAGGAGAAAGATCCACAGGTCATATGTGACGTGTACGAATCATCCCTGCCCTCAATCGGACATGCGGTGCGGCTGACACCACACAAAGTGTCCGTCTTTTGTTTCAAAAGGGACGTGCATTTTAAGTGAAAGGGCATTACTGACATACGGAAGAACGACCAAACGCATTCGGATTCTATTGATACTTTAGCACAACGATCCATGAGTCATATGTGACATGTAAAATTCAACCTCGTCTTAATCCGAGACGCGGTGTGGCCGACACCGCTCTAACTCTGTCTCTTTTGTTTAAAATGGACATGATTATAAATGAAAAGAACAACTGGCATACGCAAAACCGACCAAACGCATTCGTAATCTTTTGATTAATTTATCAAAACGATCCATGGGTCATATGTGACATGTACGAGCCAACCCCGGGATGAATCTGAGTCGCGGTGTGGTCAGGATTAGTCTAAGTGTCACTCTTTTGTTTAAAATGGACAACATTTTAAGTACATATGGAAAACCGACCCAAACGCATTCGGTTTCCATTTAAACATGTAGTGAACGATCCATGGGTCATATGTGACGTGTACGAATCAACCCCCGTCTCAGTTGGAGATGCGGTGTGGTCGGCACCACTCATAGTGTCCGTATTTTGTTTCAAAAGGACGTCATTTTAAGTGAAAAACATCAACTGGTATACGGAAAAACCGACCAAACGCATTAAGATTGTGTCGATACTTTATCACAACAATCCATGAGCCAAATTTGACCGTGTACGAGTCAACCTCGGCCCTCAATCTGATGTGCCGGTGTGGCCGGTATCACTTCAGGTGTATATATTTTGTTTAAAATGGACATCATTTGCGGTAAAAAATATCTTGGTATAGAAAAAACCGATCGAATTATGAATTGAATTTTCAGATTCCACATATAATTGTCATCTAAATTTTAAATTGAATTCTATATGGAATTATGTACGTTTATAATTACGTTATGAATTCTAATTTAATTTTCATCCAAGTGTGGTCGGGACCACTCTAAGTGAAATTTCTGATGTTTAAAATGGACATCATTTTTAGTACATACGGAAAACTGACCAAACGGATTCGGTTTCCATTGAAACTTGAGGAGAACGATCCATGGGTTATATGTGATGTGTACAAGTCAACGCCACCTCAATACGAGGCATCGTGTGGCCAGACACAACTCAAAGTGTATGTCTTTTGTTCAAAAGGAAATCATTTTAAGAGAAAAACATCAACTGACATACAGAAAAACGGCCAAACGCATTCGGATTGTTTTGATACTTTAGGAAAATGATCCATGGGTCATTTGAGATGTGTAAGAGTCAAACCTGTCTAAATCTTGAGACGCGGTGTGGCTAGTACCACTCTGACTGTGTCTCTTTTGTTTAAAATGGACAAGATTATAAGTGAAATAAAACAACTGACATATGAAAAACTGACCAAACGCATTCAGAATCTATTGAAAATTTAGGACAATTGATTCATGGGTCATATGTTATGTGTACGAGTCAAACCACGCCTCAATATGAGTCGCGGTTTTTGCCTAGACCACTCTAAGTGTATCTATTTTCTTTAAAATGGACTACATTTTAAATTCATACGAAAAACCAACCAAACGCATTCTGATTGTGTTTATATTTTAGCACAACAATCCATGGGTCATTTGTGATGTGTTCGAGTTAACCCCGCCTCAATACAAGGCGTGGTGTGGCCGACACCATTCAAAGTGTCTCTCTTTTATTTAAAAAACACTTCATTTTAAGTGAAAACAACAACTGACATACGGAAAACCGACCAAACGATTTAGGAATATGTTGATACTTTAGGACAAAGATCAATGAGTCATTTGTGACATGTACGAGTTAACCTCGCCTCAATCCGAGGCACGGTGTGACCGGTATCATTCCAGATGTATATATTTTGTTTAAAATGGATATCATTTCTATTAAAAATATATGGTATATGAAAAACCAATCAAATTATGAATTGAATTCCGGATTCCACATATGATTGTCATCTAAATTTTAAAATGAATTCTAAATGAATTATGTATGTTTATAATTATCTTATGAATTCTACTTTAATTATGGATGTGTATATTTTCAGGATGCATTATATGTGTTGGTTGCTTGGTTTGCATTATTTGTATGTGTTGGTTTGTTCTCTATATGTATGCATTATATGTGTTACAGGTACAATAATTGGATTGAAAAATGAATTGAAAAAGAGGGCATAATTGGATTGAAAATTGAATTGAAACCGAGGGTGAATGCCCAAAAACCTGACCTGCTGTGCAATTTTCACAGTAAAGCCTATGCCAACGGTTTGAAAACCGTTGGCATAGGCTCTATGTAGCTGTTTTACCAACGATTCAAGGAACCGTTGGTAAAAACACCCTATCCCAACGGTTTGAAACCGTTGGGATATCCTGTTGAATGGTTGTTTTTACCAACAGTTTGTAAACCGTTGGGAAAGAAAATTCCCTGTTGATTTCCCAACGGGCCAAACCGTTGGGAAAGGCCTTTCCCAACGGTTTGGCAGAACCGTTGGGATAGGTTGATTTATTCTAACCTACCCCAACGGTTCTCTGTAAACCGTTGGGAAAAGCCTTTCCCAATGGCTTACTTCCCCACGGTTTGCATAACCGTTGGTATAACATATACCAACGGTTCTGCAGCCTTTCCCAACAGTTCTAAATCGTTGGGAAATGCTGGATTTCCAGTAGTGATACTTGTGATGGTAAAAATAGTATATACTTGAGTGGGGCCTAGGGAACCAACTAAGAACAATCCCACTTTCATTATAATTAACTGCTAACAACTCTTAACTCAATAACACTCACATAAGAATAATGATTCAATTGAGATATGAATTTAGTCATGGGTTATACCATGTTATCCCTTTTGGATACTCTATTAACTGTGAATTCAACTCTCTAAGTAAAATCCCTCAAGAGATGAAACATCCAAAGTATATTCTTTTCCCTATTGTGTGACCTGGACTCCTTCGGATGTTCCACCAGATTTGTATTATCATAATAAAATGTAACATTATCAAAACTTTTATGTCAAACACCAATATCTGAGACACTTTTATGTATCTAAACTACTTACTTAGTTTCATTTGAATACTCTATATACTCAAATTCTACTATATAACTAGTGACTATGGGTTTCTTTGATATTTTCCAACTCATTGCACCACCATTCAGTTAAAATACATGTACTAACTATGATTTCATATAATCATGATCTATCTGGAAACTAAAATTAGTTTATTTCTTCACTATTATATCATTATCTTCTCAATATGCCAAGAACATACCATTTTTACATCTTAAGTACTTTAAGATATTTTTTACTATAGCCAAATATATCTCTCCTAGACTGAATTGATATATTCTGACCATGCTTAAAGTAAATGAAACCTTAAACCTAGTATATAACATGTCATACATTATATATACCACTGATGAAACATAAGATATTCTAATCATCCATTAAAAATACTCTTGTATTTTTTGTCACATTCTCTTGTAGATATTGATACTATTCGACATTGAAAACATTCAACACTTGTATTACTCTACATTTAACTTTTTCAGTACACTTTCAATATATGCACTATTACTTATCTCTAGAAACCTTTTAGATCCAACTCAATATATAATTATCTCTAGAATTTAGGTTGTTTCAACTAATTAATTCATGGAGAAGCATTTATTTTTCCATGTCTTCAATGAATGCAACCCCTTCACTTCATTTACCATAATTAATATTTCATCAATATGTAATACAAGGAAAATAATGGTATTACCACATATCTTATTATAAACACATGGATCTCTTTCATTTTTTATGAAACCCAATTCCCTATGGCCTTGTAAAAATGAACATTCCATGACCATGGTTCCTGTATTAAACCATAAATATATCTTCGTTTCTTAAAAACTTTATTAGCATACTTTTTCATGATAATCCTTATGAGTTATGTTGTATAGATTTCTACAACTAACTTCTCATTTAGAAAATCAATTTTAATATCCTTTTTACGTATCTCATAATCATGGAAGGCTAATATTGAAATAATATATGATAGATTTTATCATCTCCATTAGAGATAATGTTTCATTATAGTCAATTCCTTGATGTTTCCTAAAACCCTTCACAACCAATCAAGCTTTATAGGTACTTACATTACCATCCATATCTAGATTTTTCTTGAATACCCATTTACATCTAACAAGTTTTATATATGATTAAAGGTCTAAAAAAATACAAAATTAATTTTGGTAAATGGAATAAATATCATAATATAGTGACCTAAATATTTATTATATAATTATTATTTTATTTTAGATGATTATTCAATACATATGATAATAACACATTCCCAAGGACTGTAAATGTCTGGTTTTTTTAGAAACTAGATACATAAAAACTTATTTACATGAAATATGTTCAATATATACCAGAATATTATTTACATATAGTTCCCTTTTAGTTATATCATACTCAATATCCTTCTTAATTAGTCAGAGAAAGTGGAAATAAAAGAACGGGTAAGCTCAGATGCATAATAATGATTAAGTTGGGAGAAATCACTCAATGATCTTGTGTGTGAAGAAGATAAGAACACGGGTATGATAAAATGATTATAAATTATAAAAATAATACCAAATTAATAACTATCACAAATCATGAGTCAAGGAGTAATTCTTTTATCCAAACATAAGAAATTTTTATAATCATGAAGCCAACATCATGATCCATGGAGTTTAACATGAGAATATATCATAGGAATATTGAGAAAACATAATATTTGTAAATAATAGTATTTTGAGTATGTATAAACAATAAAATGTACACTCATCATATTAAGGACAAGTAATAAGATCCCTAAATAAAATTTAATTATATTAAATCTGATCCATTTATAAAATTATGATCATATCATAATATACTTCAGTCGGTGCTTAATGTTGTGAACATAAAATATTGTTATCATATAACATAGTTAAAAAATAAAATATAAATATTTAACAAATTTATTGGATGTATATATAATTATATACCAACCCATAACATAGTGAAAACCATACATAATTGTGCGATAATACCATAAAAACATTCAACATTTCATTATAGAATAATTAACCTATTGGAAAGAAAGTGGTTTTAGGAAATCAACCTTAAATCATAATACTCATAAATAATACATATAGATAAAGAAAATTATTTTATTCATATAATCATATCCCTAGTGAATCATAAAAACCCTTAAAATGTATTAATATAGACAAAAAATAGTATTAAAAAAGATTTTGAACATTTCATTGAATATAAGAACAATATCTTTTCTTTTAGTGTCTTTACAAACTAAAAATTATTAGGATATTCATAAAAAAAATTTATTTTAAAATAAACATTAAAAATTGTAAATGAATATTCAATGAAAAGAATAGTCATGATGATTTGAAAATTCATTCATGTGGTATATGTTTAATGAGAAAAATATTTTAACACTTTATAAAAAGTAAAAAGTGAGTCATATTAAAGAATATTAAAATATTCATTTTTATAAATTTTATTGAAATTAATAGTTAGAATAAAATAGTATTTATAAAAAAATTAATCATATATTATAACTTATATAAATTTTTTTGATTAATGTGGGCATGGAAAATAAGTTCCTCGACCAAAAAATAAATAAGATTAGTTTTTGTTATAAGTATTTTATTGATCATTTTATCTACCAAAGACTGGAAAGTGGTACAAATTATTTAAAATTACATGAATAATAGGAGTATAAAAAATATATGGGTTTTAAATGATAGATATCATATAATTTCCTTCAATTAAAAATTTACACAAACAATCCAAAAATGAAATGAGATTATAACATGAAAAATTTCCTCAAGTCCATTATTTTTTTCGTACACATTAAAACCTATAATATAATAAATATCGATTTATTATAAATATATTATATAATTATATTCATAAAAAACTTATTATATATCATTCAATTATAATATCCAATTATCCTTTTATTAATAATTCTTCATTAAAAAGAATATTCATGTGAAAACTGGTCCATTTTCTATTCTTATTTCGGTTAAATGGTTTCAACCCTTTCACTTTGGTCATGGTTTAATCATGAAAAAAATCATAATAATTCCATGAGTATCATATTTATTCATTATGTAATCTTTTATAACAATTCTGACAATGGCCTGAAGGCCTTCCTTTTTTATTGATTTTGATAATCCACCTTTCAAGGGGTGAGGTGGAACCCTTACAAGGCCCGTTGGTGTAGGTATTACATGGACCGTATGCCATAGAGGAATTCATTTTCCCATAGGCTTCAAAAATTACGTACAAACCAGACTAACTACTTGGAACTGCTCCTCCCTAGCATCTTCATCGTGAAATCAGCTCTTCGCCTTCGCATGACTATTCGGCTAGGCATTCTTATGCATGCACAGGATTGTCCCGATGGAAGGTGACATACCCTCTCATTCTTGAAATCCATTTAGCTTCTACTATGTTGAAAGCTCCTTGATCATCTTCCTTGTAGAGCTTGTTCCTCGTAGGTCGTCTAGTTTGCATCTGCACTTAAGGTGGCATGAAGGCCTTGAGGTGGTCTGAAGGCCTTACCGACCCAAAGTCCTGGGTGGGACGAAGGCCTTAAAGAACATGGGTACCAAATCAGTGGCCTGAAGGCCCAAACAGGGGCATATTCTCGGCTGCTACAGTGCCAAACAGTACCTGCTACAGTTCCCACTACAACACCTGCTATAATATTGTACAGTGCCTGCTACAGTACTGCTACATTAACCCGAAAATAATTTCTCCCCCTAGATTTGATCTCGGGTCTCCCAGATGCACGCACGAAGTCCTTATCAACAGGGCTAAGGCTCATGTGCGAATTTTATAACCATTCATATAATGTTTTGATGAAAAATTAATTACATCACTTCATGGATATGATGATATGTACATACGCACGAGTGACGCTTTCACTTTTTGATGGATGAGATGAAATAAAAGTACATAATAATTCACCTTTACATGATCATAATAATAACATAAATATATTAAATATTAATTAAATATATCTTTATTACAAATCATTCATCGCTGCGTAGAGATGGTGGTCCACACGTAGACACGACTGACATTATCATTTTTTAATAAATGGGAAATAGATAGAAAATATTGATACAATTAATATAAAACATATCATCAGAGTATATATATGAGTTCTATCATGTTATTATGGTTATATAATATTCTTATGAGTTTTAAGAAGAAAAAAACATTAAAAATATTGGTAACAAGATACGCCTCTTCTCCGGGTATCCCACTTTGAAAAGAACCTTAAGCATTCTTGGAGGGGTCTTTTTGGAATAAAAACCACTAAAGGAAATGGATAAGGATATTGGTATTGTATATGAGAAGTAATTGGTTAATCTAATGGATTATGTGGTGTAGATAAAATAGGAGAAGAGGTGCCCTTTTATAAATGAGAGGAGTGGAAAACTTGTAATTATTAAGAATATTAAAATAAAATAATGTCACACTCATGGGAAAGGAGATAAAAATTGTATAAAAATAAAATATGGGATAAAATAGGATATAAATCCATTTAAATAATATTATTTATAAATATTTTTATTTCATTGAAAACCATATCACTTTAGTTTAACTCCTAATTATCCATTTTGACCTTTGTCGTAGTAATGAATTTTTACCTCAGTTACTATTTGTAATGAGAAAAAATAAAATTAGCCTCATTAATAAATTTTTACATTACTATGACAAATATGTAATCCATTGTATCATATTTAATTTCTATAAGTAGAATAAATTTATTTTTAAATAAGTGTTTAATATGCAATGATAACTATTTTTAGAGAAAATTATTTTAAAGCATTATATTTAATTTATTGTTATTCTATTCCTAGGAAAAACCTTTAGATGAATATTAAAATATTTGACTGAATATATAATATAAAAATTTTATTAAAATAATTCATCAATAAAAATTAATTCATTTTTTATGAAAAAATAAATTATAGATAATAAAAATATTCTTCTGAAGAAAAAATCTTTTTTACATTTAAATGATTTTATATTCATTTATAACCAATTCAACATCAATGTATGCATGATTATTAATTTGTTCAAATTAAATACCAATATATTTCATCAAAAGAATAGTTCATTAGTTATCAAAACACATAATATAAAGTGAAATACAATACATTGAAAAAATGATATTATTTTTAACATTTAAAATTGTGTACTTATTAACTATGAATTAATAAATACATTTTCATGAAGGAATTTTTTTATAAATACTTATAATAATTTATTTATTCTTATTTATACTCTATAATTCTACATCTATTTAATTGTCCCATTTAATAACAATATTTTAATAATATATCACGGTTTATTTAATCTTGGTATTTCATAATAAAAAAGTTGTCGAACACATAGAATTTATTTAAAAGGAAATATTTCATAAAAAATTGTGGTGTTACATTATACTTGAATTATAATAATTTTTCCCTAAATATTTATTCCCTCTAATACAAAAAGATAAGTATATTTCTACCTCCTCATATCCTTGGGTTCTCATGTAGCTTCCTCAAATTTAAAATTCCTCCATAGAACTTCAACTAGGTGAGTATTCTTGTTAAAAAACACATTATCTCTATTTACACTTGTTTTTTCCCATAAAAAATATCATTCTCCAATGGTATAACCTCTAATTTCATTATATTTGACGTATTTGGTATGCATTTTCTCAAAAATAGATACATGGAACACATCATAAACATTGGAAAGCTTTGGAGGAAGCGCCCAATGATAAGATACCATCCTAGTATGATAAATAATCTCAAAGAGAAAAATATATATAAGGCTCAAATTTACCTTCTTTCCAAATCACGTACCCATTTTATAAGGAAATATCCATAGGAATACATTGTCACCAACATTGAAACAATGATCTTTTCGATGATTTTTAGCATGATTTTCCTATAGGCACTATGAAACACTGATGTGATGCTAAATGGCTCTAACCATCTTTACCATTTCCTCAGTTGGATCGGGTATTAATATATTCCATTCAAAATATTATTCTATACATATCAGGTACCCACACAATTTCCATAGGGGGCTTCATAATGATCCAGCTAAATTCTCAAGTGAAAGCTATTATTGTGATAAAATTAAACAAGAGGAAGGTGTTGATCCCAACATCCTTTAAAATAAAAATAAAAATATCTCATCATATATTCTTGGATTTGAATGGTCCTCTCAAAGTGACCATCTATTTTAGGAATATATATAGTTCTAAAGATCAACTTCATATTAAAATCTTGCAAAAGACTTATCAAAAATATTTAAGTAAACCTCATATCTCAATCAGATATAATTGATAGTGTTACTCTAAGAAATATTACTACTTTAATAGTATATAACATATAAAAAAGAAAAATAGATAAATATTCTCCAATATTATTGAAATGTGGTGAATTTATGAGGTGATCAACTATAACCAAAATAACATTATGACCTTTATATGTTTTAAGGTGTTTGAGGAAAAAATATGTTGTGATGTTTTTCCATTACCATTATTGTATGGGTGATTTCTGTAACATCCTATTAGTCTTATATCTCTCATCCTTAACATACTAACATACTAAGAATCATGAAACAAACTCTATAATATCCCCTTTTCATGTTATCCCAATAGAAATAATATTTCATATCTCTATACATATTTATAATTCTAGGATGAATAGAAAATAATGAACTATGATCATTATGAAATATTGTTTTCTTAAAATATAGTATTTAAAGGACAAATACTCAGTTCATGATCCTTGTCATTCAATCATAATAATGGTTTAACTCAGTAACATTCATCACCTTCTAATGTAGTTTCACATCCTCCTTCTATTTCTATTTAATCTTCACATGGTTGGATGGATAAACATTCATCAGATAATGATATGATATATTCCATTTCATTATGATTATAATATAACCATCACAAAAATATAGATATATTGGATCTCTTTAAATCCTCATCATGGAAAAACTATCATGATCCCTCCAACTCAGAGCATCATCCACCTTATTCGCAATCATTGGGAGGTAATGTATGGAGCAGTCATAATCTTTAATTAACTAA
This sequence comes from Viscum album, assembly GCA_963277665.1. NCBI lineage: Eukaryota > Viridiplantae > Streptophyta > Magnoliopsida > Santalales > Viscaceae > Viscum > Viscum album. The sequence goes on from OY728163.1 coordinate 1,518,446,783, forward strand.
AACCATATGCTTTGACATATATTCAAATATTTCTATGTGAATATATTATTAAAGGATTTTTGGTCAGTATATATATAGAATATTTAACCATATACATAATTCCACATATCTTTAATACAAAAATCACCATTTTGTATCCAAATTTTGATTCAGATAAATTTTTTCAGGGATTTTCAATTGGTGAGAGGCATATGCTACCTCTGTGCCATTTTATATGAGAACACGTCTCAATTTCACATTTTAATCACTATGTTTCTCAAAGTCTTCTCTACTATAGGGTATTATGAGAATAGGTTCATTTACAATCATTCTCTTTACTTCCTTTAATTTTTTTTTGACATTCATTTGTCTAATGAATCTTGCCTCCCTTCCATTTTAGATTGGTTATTGGATTTTATAAACATGAGATATTTCTCATAGTTTTTGGATGGTATCCAACCAATTGAAGAAGAATATAGATATTTATCACCATTGTGGTTTTTTATATTTCTTAATAACTTACTTATTTTTAGGATCCACTTATATACCCTCTCTTGTGAGTATATAAACTAAGAATGAAAATTTATATAGCCCAAATTCACACTTGGTAAATTTGGAATATAACCTACCCTTCTTCACGGTCTTCAACAAAATCCCCAAATGATATTCCTTCACTTCCTTTATATCTGAACATATAATAATATAATCTTTAAATATTACCAAAAAATGATGAAGATAATATTTAAAGACTCTATTCATTATATTCATAAGGATATTAGTGGGATTGGTAAGTCTAAATAGAATAACTTTAAATTTATAATGTCAATAACTCACATGGAAGGCTATATTAGGTATATACTCCCTTTTTACCCTCAATTAATGATATCTATAATAAAGGTAAATCTAGGAAAAGTATTTAGATCTATGAAGTTGATCAAAAATTAATCAATAAGGGGTATATAATGTTTGTTCGTGATAATGATCATGTTACATTCTCGATAATAAATGGAAATATGAATTGATCGATGTTTATTAATAATAAAAATAATAGGTGAAACCTAATATAATGTAATATGAAATATAAATCCCATTTTTTAGACACTTATAGTGTTAATTATTTAATTCCTTCAACTTAATTAGCGATTTTATATATGGATTCATTGAAATAGTTGTATCAATGTGTATGAGTTCTATAGAAAACTCAAATTCACAATTTGGAGGATCATTAAGAATGTATTTATAAAATAAATCAGCATATTCCCAAAAAATAGGAATATTTTTAATGATGAATTCATACCCAACCATTTGAGATAGATAACCCATATAATTAGGTAGTAATGTAAGTAATTTCCATTTAAAGTTCATGTTCATCCTCTCACCCATAGATGATCACAGGTTGATTCAAAATATAAAATGTGACTTAATTTCCTCATAAATTGATTTGGTATCAATATAAAGGGATCCAATCCATTATCAATATCACAATATATTTGACTATATGGAGAATAATTTGTTTTAGTATTTTAATTCCCATAAGATTTTTTCAAAGAGGAGCTATTGACATAATATGAAATCATTGTATTAATAGGAGTTTTCATTGATAACTCAATATATAACTACTGAAGTAGTAATGTAATACACCTAGAAAATTATTTAGATATAAAATAGTGGGTGAAACCTAAATCAAATAAAAAAATTCATGTTCTAGGGTGGATGATAAGTGTACCTTTCACCACTTCAATCACATGGTCAATATCAATAGTTATTACTACATAAGCCTTCAAATTTACACTTAAATCAAGAGGTTTTTGAGGGTTATTTTCCTCATTAAACATTTTATTATGCAATTTATTTTTATAATGATAAAACTATTTTCATTTGTATTAATAAAGTGTGGGTGGTGTATTAGTTTGAATCTTATTAAACTTTATTGAATTGAATGTCCTCTTCTTCTCCTCTAAATAACCATAATCTCTACAATCCGGCCTCCCACGCATGAAACATATTCTTTTTCATTTCAATCAATTACCTAAGTGGTTATTCCCACAATTTTATCTTTTTCGTGGTTGAAACTTCATCCCTCATTGTTATATACCATTATAGTTCCCATGAAACTCCATATTCCATTTTTATCACCATAATTATTAGAATGAGAGTTTACAGCCTTCATTTCAACCTTGAGTACGCATAAAAAAATCTCTACATAGCATACAAAGTCTATTATGTATAATTCCTATCAAATAATTGGTTTTAACCTACTAAATAAGAAATCAATATAGTTTTCTATATCGATAATAAAACCAAAAGTGTACATTGAAAGTATTGTAAATCTAACTTTATATGTACTGATGGATTCATCATCCTTCTACTTCAAATATATAAATCCCTCTCAATTTTAATATATAGAGTTTTGGGAAAGTATTTATTAAGAAATACCCTCTCAAAATCCTCTAATTATATGAAGCTTATTTCTTCCTCCCACCTAATGTTCTCGATACGAGTCCACAACTGATTAGATACTCCTTCTAAGGGATAGATTTCTGAAAAAATATCCCATAGTCTGATTGAAGTGTATATAGACCAGTTAGGTACCAATGAAGTGGGGGGGGGGGTGAATCAATGATATAATGTTTTACAAATTCTTCCTTTTTAATATAACATCTATGAATGATTAATGTCTCGATCCCTCATATTTAAATCCCTAAATTTCCTTAAAACCACCAATAAACCCAAGAAAAATGTAAATAAATTTTTACAAGGTTCAGTACTAAGACCTATGACCTTGATGCAACCCGTTATAATCCCCAGTTATATATTTTTAATTATTTTTAGTTGGTTATAATAAGAGAAATTCCCATTCCCATCAACACTGAGTCCCATAGTGTTCCACTCTAGAGTCCCACTAGAGATTACAAGTTCCCACCTACACTAGGAATTCTTGAGTCCCATTGGATGATCTTTATACTATGTACCAAAATGTTACCATCATCCCACCAGCGTACTCTAGAGTCCCATTGGAGGATTAATTTTCTTCAGAGACCCACTATTTAATTCCACTGATCTTGATTTATACAGTATATGAACCATTTATAGAAATATATTTATTAGCTTTATACTTCTTTAGTACTTCATCAAGATGATATATTTCTCCACAAACAAGTCAGATCTCCTGATATTCTCATGCACCATATTCAATAACTTTAGAAATTTTTTGAAAAATACAAAATATTTCTCACCATCCACTGATATTTGAATCATTCAAGCCTTCTCAACTCACTAACTACTGGGTTATATTACTTCTAAATGAAAACATAACTCTAGTCTCAAATCACCATTCACAATTTATGCAAAAAAAAATTGCATGTGTATTCTCAAACATAATTCCTGTTAAAAATGCATGGTTTTCTTTATTTCATAAAATAATGAGAATTCACAATAGGGAGGTCAGGGGATATGGTGGAGAACCCCTAAAAATGGCTTCAAACTCAATACAGACATCTCTTGCAGCTTGGGGGAGATGCGAGGGGGAGGGGTGGTCTGCAACTGCCTAGGAAGTGTTATTGATGCTTTCACAGCCCACTATGTCCTACATAATTCTATATAACAAGAGGCCAAGGATGTCCTTACAGGACTTATCCAATGAAAGTAGTAGAAGATTGTCTTATCTCACATTGAAATGGACTCCAAGATCATACTTGATGCCATTCAGGGGAAAGCTCCACTCCGCAGGCGATCTCTTACATGATCAGAAAGAGCATAACCCACATCAACAAGAATGTCCATGTATCCCCCACATAGAGGGAGAGGAACATGGTCATGGACCATCTTGCCTCTCTGGCCATCCAAGGTTCCAATGTCACCTGTCTTCAAACAATCTCTAACTTTAAACTTGAGGGGGGTGAATCTAATTCGATGGGATGCCCTTGGTCTCTTTTACTTTAGACCCCCTAGGCCTATTTGTTTTTCCAATGTCCCGTGTACCCTTTCCCTATTGGAATAAAAATCGATTGTTATGATTATGAAACACCATATATGTGCACACTCTACTTTCACACATGATATACCTGAAAATTATTCAACCAGTTCTCACAAATACTTATCATGTAAAATAGAATGAGTGTAGTTGATATCTAAGATGCTTTGATCAAATTACACAACACTATTTCACAACATATTTACGTACAGATTCCCTCAACACATTCATACAAAAATTTCTTCATTTATGGATGCTATTTCATGCATGATTATCATGATCCTTCATGTAACAATTCATCACTCATGTATATCAAATAAAGTAAACATTTATTTTCAAATAAGGCTCATGAAATATCAATGAACTTTGCAGAATCCAAAGATATACTCGTGTATTTCTATCTAATTTCTTCAAGGATGTGATCTTCTCAAAGAAATTAGAGTGTGCTAAGAACATGTTGAACACTCATGATAAACTTCTTCATCATGAACTAGAATAGTTTTTAGTGATTTTATCTTCATCACATAAAAGCAGCGTTAATACCAACACTAGTTCATGAAATCTCATTATTATATCATGCGATCATGAAATCAAAAACATATAACTAAAGCCTGGAAATACTTATTTGAATTAGAGTGATTTAAAGTCTCTATTTCTCTCTCAATACTTCTCTAGAATGTGCGTTAATTTATTTAAACCAAATGAAATTGGAGTTGAGTATTTATAGAAAAATACACCACTGATATAGCTTATGTTTGCTATCTCATTTCAAGGAGCATCGCTTATCCTTCACAACACAAGAAATAACTATCTTATAAAAAATCATATTTTCTCCACATTACATTTCTTCAGTTTGCTATTAATTTTACCATGAAATCAAATTTTTTATGTAATTTATATCATATTGAAATCATCATGATGATGAAATGATGATCAGAAGTCTCGGTTCGATGTTATGTTGACATTTCATGGAAAATATTTGATTCAATGGAATCCTAGAGAGATCGAGGTTGGAGATGATCTTGGATGGGTAGTCAAACAGCTTTCAACATTCAGATCATATTGCCTCTGATATATCTATATATTTAAAATGGATGAACAATATTTTTTCTTCCCATATACCATATCAAACTGTCTTATGGTTGATCACTTCTTTAAAATACAAGGCATGTAATAATCCAATTAGAAATAGGTTATCGATTTCTCCCATTACTTCCTAGCACCCCCCGGTACCAAGCGCCCTCTTCTACTGCCATCCCACCTCACATGGTGGTGGTTTTTCTTATGTACTTATATGGTGTGATATGAAATACATCCCCTCATCTTATCCATGCCTTCAAGACCAAGGTTGATTCTAGTTCCCACCTAAGAAATGGCGCACCTGAATCCCTTATCATAATGGTTGGATCCATATTTTTTGATATAATAACACTCCATTGAAAAAATTCCATTCCATATATCCAAATCCAAAAAAAGATTATTAAAATATACCAAAGCCACCATATTAAGAATCTCATATCCACAATTATCCATTTCTTTTGGAATCCAGTCATTAATTCCAATTTATTGAGCTTCATTAAATTTTTTAATAATTGTTTCAATTCAAATAACAAATGAAACAATTTTTCGTAACTATTGAATAGTTCAACAATAGTCATATTTGAGGTTGAGGATATATTTATAATCATACTCATCAACACTAAATTAAAACTAACATATTGATATCAAATCTATATCAAATACCATCATCAATATTGGAAAAAAAATCATTTAAAATCATGGGACACTTAAGCCCCAATCATCATTATTGAAAAAAATGAAATTTTACTAAAAGGCCACTTCAATATCCACCTTTGAAATTGTTTTCAATACCACAAAACAATAAATACCTCAATATTTCTATTTTATATTCTCCCCCATATTGAAAATGAATACATATATCATATAGAGGGAATAATTTCTCATAAAACATATCCTTTTCACGTAAATATGATACCAAATATTTTATTTTTCAAAGAGCCTTTATCTAAGAATCTCTAAGTAAATGTGAAAAAACCTAGCATCGAATAAAGGAGTGTATAAACAAGGTGATCACTGTTGTCCATGAACAATCATACATGTGATATCATTCTCATATAACTCTCACTTCCTACCGTAGAGTATCTTATACAATCAATTAATGTAAAAATATTTATCCTGCACCCATATTGAAAAAAACATCAATAGTTTCAAGTGTAAAAACATATAAATCCTATTTTTTAGATCAAAAAAATAATCTATGCTCCCCATAAAGGTATTCATTCATATCCTTCAATTACTTGCATGTCAGTATAGAAGAATTTATATAATGAAATTAGGTGAAACCTATTTGCTTTTCAGAAATAACACTTAGGCTGAGAGTTTCCTCTTAACCTAGTACTTCCATTATTCCTTTTGATCTCATATTTTGAAGAGTTCACCATCTCATAAACGTTTTCTTCACTTGGATCTATTTTTTCCACCATTATATGTAAAGAAACTTTATTATCTTTTGATTGCATAAAGTTATTCATGTCACAACCAACTTAATCACACTGATTATTTTGATCCTCCAAATCATAACAAGTTGTATAATTCTTTTGAAATTTTGTATCTTCTTCTAAGATAAACTACTTAACCTAAAATGTAGAATCAATTTGTGTTTTATCCATTTGTTTAGACAATTTTAGTTGATCTGTCCAAATAGTCAGACATTCCTTCTTTGTATATTAAACATTTTTAAGTGCCTCATACAGATTCTCTAATGTACATGACTTCCTCTCTTTTTCCATAAGCATTTTCTTCATATTCAAATAATAAGGAAACTCTCTAGCTAATTTAGTCATGAAAACGTTAGCTCTATGCCCTTATAATTTACATCTCCAACACACTTATTTTAATCATTCATATCTATTTTTTATTGACACCATTAATGGATTTATTTGATAATATATTCTCATCAGTTCATTGTAACTCACCCTGGAATCATGCGTGATTCCTGGCAATGAAATGTTGTTCCAACAAGAATAGGCTTTTTGTCCATATTTTTCACTCCCCAATATTTGGTTAGTGATGTTATATTCTTTTGATAAACCTATTCAAGAGATTCATAATTTTGGCTTATTGTAATTCATTCTTGCTTTTTATTAGTAGGAAATCGTTTTCAAAGAGTCTTACTTTCATCATTTCATGTTTTGAAATTCAATTCACTTGTCTTCTTTGTTCTCACATATTCATCTGAACTATTAGTAATATCATATCTATATTGAATCCATGTAGGAAAAAATGTACCTTGTCTATTGGAACCTTTTATCTCATGATATTGTGATGAATTAGATTTTATCTCAATATAATTATTCAAATATTCTCTAATCTTCTTCAGTTCACATTGGAATGTAAGATAAATTGATTGTGTCTCAAAAAACACTTCCTCCTTGCGGGACAATTTTTCTTGAATATCACTAACCACCTTCTCTATCTCAACTACCTCCAATACATATTTAATATTTTCATCAACAAGATCTATTTCACTTATATCATACTCCTCCTTTCCAACATCTATTTTTTATTCCCTTTTTTCAATCTTCCACTTATCTTTCGTGAGTTGATTGTTTTTTTCAAGATAAGATTCAAACTCTTCCTTAAGCCTCCATTCCAGATCTATTCTAAAATCACCATCATCATCAATACTTGAATAATTTAATCCTTTCTCAATATGAGAAATAAAATTAAGTTCATTATATAAATAAAATCTTGATTTATAATTTTATTATGTATGATTTCTCATTAAGTTCTATTTTTATAACTTGATTACTTCTCCTTCCTATAGTTTTTCTATTTATATGGTTTCTAACTTTCAACATCAAATTCCGATTCAACTATTTTCATTGGACAATTTTGGAAAAAAAATTGAAATTATATTATATATAATGAACTTGTATAATTTATTTCATTTTCATTTATATTTTACTTTTTTGAAACCTCTTGTAATAATTGAAAATATTTCACTGAGATATTTATCAACATTATCATTATCAAAATCACTTGATTCCTCAACTCCCACTTCATTGAAATTTCCATTCCTTATAGCCTCAAATGAAACTTCTTATTTTACCTTATTTTTGAAAGATGGTACCTTTATCATTTTATAAACAATGTGAATATTATATAACTCATCCAATGAAATGTCTTCCCTGTCTTCTATAGATGAAATCATAGCATCAAATCTATCAGGGAAATTTCTCATAATTTTTTTTCACAATAGATGATTCTTCCATATTCTCACCAAATACATGGATATTACTCACTATCTCATTTCATCTAATGAAATATTTATCAATGATTTCATCATATTTCCTTTTAATATATTCAAACTTGCTTATCCATATTTTCATCATAGCTTCTTTTACTTTATGATTGCCTTCGTATCTATTTATTAGTTTACCACAGATCTCTGTGGAATTTTGGAGACCCTTCACTTTAGTGTATAATTTTTATAAAAAATCCATAAAGATTTAATTATTAGACTTTCCATATATTTATTTATTTCTCTTACTATCTTGAGTCATATAAATATTATCAGCAATATGTGGGATGCCTGTTGTTGTTGCATCTCTCACTTTCAAGCCATGAGATAGAAAAAAATGAAGCATCCCATTCCTCTAATTATGATAGTTCTTGCAATTAAATGTAAATATTACTTGAAAGTTCAATGAATTCAAATTTTAAAATTCTCATAAGTTTCTTCGATATTTAGAGGGGTCTTTGGCTCTGATACCAATTAATGTTTCCAAGGATTAGTTAGGTACCATTTGGGGGGTGTGAATCTATGGTACACTATTTTACAAATTATTTATTTTTAATGAAACATCTTTAAATGATTACTGCCTCAATACAAAATCTTTAAATATATTACTCTACATATAAGAAACAATAAAAACAATCACAAAACATAGGTATTTTTACAAGGTTTTGTATTAAGACCTACACCATTGCTGCAACTAGTTATATTCCCTAGTTATAGATTTTTCACTATATGAAGGTGGTTACAATAATGGAAGGTACTAATTCCCATAATACTAATTCACAAAATGTTTCAATCTCAAGTCCCACTATAGATTACATGTTCCCATCTACATTAGAAACTCTTAAGTCCCATAATAGGATTCTTATTCTACATCCCACAGTGTTTCTAGTATCCCCCTGTCCTAATCCGGAGTCCCACTGGAGGCTTCTTCTGCTTCAGAGTCCAAATGAATACTATAATATTGATTTATAAAATATATAATCCACTGATAGAAAGACCTCTATCATGTTCATATTGATTCTGTAATTACTCAAGATAATATCTTTCTGTATAAAGAAAATTGGATCACCTGATCTGATCATGTACAATATTCAATAACTATAACCACTATCTAAAAATTGCATGATCCTGCTCATTGTACACTGATCTTCGAACGATCTGAACCTTCTCAATTCCCTAATGACTACTCAGGTATATATTTTCTAAATTAACATATGAATTTAGTCTCAAATCACTAGGCACAATTCATGAAAAATAAATTTTGTGTGCATTCTCAAACATTATGCATATAAAAAATTCATGGACATATTTATTTTTTTGAAATAATAGAAATGTAAAAGATCCTCATAATAAATTTCAAATGTTATATCATGTTCATGAAAATGATTAATTAAGCATGAACTTAAACACTGCTCAACCAGTTTGCAACACACAATGTATGTGTGCACAATCCAACATCACACAAGATATAAATGAAATTTGTGAAACCAGTTTGCACAAATAATTCTCAAGAAAAATAGAACAATTATAGTTGATATATAAGATGATTTGTGCAATGTAAACAACATTTTTCTACTGATTCTTCATCTGAGGGTTACTTATGCTCATTCACGTGAAAATTATTTCATGTATCGTTACTATTTCGTGCATGATTATCATGATCCTTCGTATAAATATTATTCACCATCATATATAAAACACAATTCATTGATTTTAATAAATAGGTTTAAAAAATATCAATACGCTTCTTAGAATCCAAATATATTCTCTTGCAGTTCTATCCAATTACTTTGCAGATGATATCTTCACAAAAAAATTTGAGTGTCCTCAGAACATGTTGAACACTCATAGTAAACTTCTTCTTCTTCATGAACTATAATAGGTTGTGATTCTTGGTATTATTTTCATGAAAACAATGTGAACACCAACACTGGTTTATGGAAGATCACTATTCTATCATGCAATCGTGAAATCAGAAACTCATAACGAAATCGTGGAACTCCTTATAATAATTATATTTATTTGAAGTCTTTATTTCTCTATCAAATTTTTTCTCAGATATACAATAATTTATCTACAGAAAACAAGCTTAGTATTAAGTATTTATTATTAATTACACCACTAAATATTATTATGTGAACCATATCATTTCAAGGTGCACTTCCCCCCCTTTGTGATGCAAGAAATCACCATATTTATAAATATCATATATTATGCACTACATATCTTCAGTTTGTACTTATTTTTACCATGAAAACAAATTTTTATTTAGCTTAGATCATAATGGAAAAAAATATATTATGAGATGATGATCAAAAGTATCAGTTCAATGTTTTATCAATTTTTCATGGAAAACATATGATGCACTGGATTGTCAGAGAGCTTAAGGTAGGATACAAGATCAACTGGGTGATTGAACATCTCACAACACTCAGATAGAATGTAATATGATATATAGTTATGTTTAAAATGGATTAAAATTATTCCTTTTTCCCATATCCCACATTGAATTGTCTTAAGGTTGAGGACTTCTTTAAAATACATGATGCGTTGTTACCCAATCAGGAATCGGTTATAAAATGCTCCCATTACTACATGGCACCACCCCATGATTGGTTCCCTATTTCACCGCCATGCCACCTCGCACAGTGGTGGATCCACCCATATGATTTTATGATGTTTTATGTTATAAATCACCTTAACTCGGCCATGCTGGCCAGATAAAGGTTGATTCTAGTGCCCACCTAAGTAGGGTGCACCTAAATCCCTTGGCTGGCTTGTTGGGTCCATATCTTTTGATATAAAAACACTCCATTTAAAAATATACAATCCATAAATCCATATAAATAAAATATTATTAAAATATACCGAATAAACCATATTAAGAATCTCATATCCACAATTCTCATTTTCTTTTGGAATCCAATCCTTAATTCCAATTCTTATCACTTATTTAAATGTTGTAAACTTGTGTTAATTCATATAATCAATGACACATGTTTTCTGAACTAATGACCAGTTAAACAATCATCTCATTTAAGGTTTAGGATATTTTCAGAACATCCTCATCATAACTAAAGTAAAAATGAAATTTTTATATCAACTCTATATCAAAACTAATCCTCATTACTGAAAAAATGCAATTAAACTCAACATCCTCCTCAATCCCAATCACTATTATTGAAAACTAATGAAATTTATCTCAATGGTCACTTCACGAATCACTAGAGAAAAAATATAATTGCTATCACATTAATTAATTTCTCATCAGTTAATGGAGAAAAAGAAACAAAACAGAATGTCTGTTGTTTCCATGTAATAGAATCAATGGAATATTGCTCCGTCATTGGTGCATTCAAAAGTTCAACAAGATTTTCATCATTATTCATTACTTGAGAGAGTTGGAAAAACATTGGCACAATTTTTTTCATTCTAGCTCCCATGGAATTTGGTTTCTCAAGATTACAATTATTTCAATGTCCTTCAAATTTGTTATTACCATGATTCCTCCATGGTCCATCCCTTTATTAAAATAAAAATGGATAACATAAGTCATTTAGAAACAAAAACCATAGTGAGTAGTCATATAATAAGAAAATAAATCACAATATTCCCTAAATTGTGAATCTTTATTATAATACCATAACACTTAAGGTTCATCGTTAGCATTTTTACTAATTTTTTCTAATCATATTCTCAAAAAATTGTTATACCCTGATCTGATACAAACTTTAATGATCCAAACATTTATTATATAAATATTATCTCTTCCTAGATAAATCTTCAATATGTCTCACAATAATACATGTTTGAGGACTATAAAGTTTTAGTGTATTTGAAGACTAGATAAATTAAAAAATAATTTTCATGAAATATATTAATATCTCCCTAAAAATTTATTACAAACAGTACGCTTCTCGAATTATCATACTTAATATACTTCTTTAAAACCATGGGAAAGTGGAAATATAAGAAAGAGTGAGCTCAGATTCCCACTATGGGTAAACACAAAAGATATCATACAAAAATATAAAATGAGAATAATATATGAATAAATATATGATAGCATGATCATAACTTAAAAAAAATACCCAATTAGTTAATATCATAAATCTTGAATCATGTAAGAAGGCTTTTATCCTAAAATAAGACATATGTATAATCCAAAATTTCAAATCATGATCCATGGAGTATAACATGAAAATATATCATAGGAATATCAGAAATACATAAACATAGGAAACCATAGTATCATGGACATTTATAAACACCAATACGTCATCTTATCATATTAAGGACATGAAATCGGGTCCCCACATAAAATTTATTGAATGAAACTCGGTACACACATAAAAGTTTGAACATTTTATTATATCAATGTGTACATAATTAATGTTGTGAAGATAAAATCAGGGCCATACAAGAAATAATTATGTCATGATATATAAATATTTACCTAATACATCAAAAGGTAATATAATTCTAGTCTCACCAATTTCATAATGAAAACCATACATATGTATTCCATGATATCATAAAAACATTCACCATTTTATAATATCATAATTAACCAATGGGAAATTAATAGGTTTCATGAAATAATCCTTAAAAATAATCATAATATGACATAAATAAATATAATTATGATAGTATCATATGTTTATATACCTAGTCAAGCATAATAATTCTTAAGGGATATTGAAATTAATGAAAATATAATGTAAAGATCATTAGAACATTACTTCAAAAATAGGGAAATTATTTTTTATTTTATAATATTTAAAAACTAAAAATTCCCAGAATATTTAGAAAAATATTTACTTTTTTAATAAATAGGGAAACTAATAAATGAATCATTAATTAAAATAACTGTATGTTGATAAAATCTATTCATGCTGTATATGATAAAAGATAACATTTTTCACACTTTTATAAAAATTCAAAAGTGTTTCATACATAAAACATTTAAAATGATTCCTTTTATGAATTTTTAAATAAATTAAAAGGTAGTAAAAATAATCTTTAACAAAAATTTAAGTATAGATAAAAACTCCCATAAGTCCTTTTGAAGTACATGAACTAAGAAGAAAAATTTCATCAACCAAAATTAAAATAACATTGGTTTTTCCTAAAAAAAACTTTATAGATCATTTTAAGTAAGAAAGGGAGTAAATTGATAATAATAAATAAAAATTCTAGGAATAAAAATTGAAAATAAAATATATGGGTTTTAAAGAGTAATGATTATATAATTTCCATCAATGAAAATTTAACATAGATAATCTTGAAAAGAAATGGGATTGTGACATAAACCCTTACCTCATGTTCTCTCTGGATTTTTATGAACTTAAACCTTATATATAACAAACATAGATTTATTATAAATATATTATTGAAACATATTCATATAAATATTAGTAAATATAATTCCCTTATAATTTATAATTACCCTTTTATTAATTTTTTTCCATTAATTTAAATAATTTGGTGAAAACCACTGTGTTTTCCATGAATGTTTTCGTTCAACAGTTCTGATAATTATTCTATTTTTCACAATTTAATCATGTCCGAAGTCTTAATAATTTTATAAATATAATATTTATTCATTATATACACTTTTATAACCATTAATATAAATAGGTTATGAAAAATGAATTACATCACTTCATGGAGACAGTAGTCTGTACGTATGCACAAGTGATGTTTTTACTATTTTTTGGATTGAATGAAAGAAAGATACATAATAATTATTATATATAGAATAATAATTATATAATAAATATCTTATATATTCATTAAATCTATCCTTATTACTATATATGAATGTATGAAATGAAAAAAATAACATCATTTCATGGAGGTGTTAGTCCACACATCAGCACGTGCGACATTATAATTTTCTAATAGATGGAAATAACATAGAAAATGGTTATAAAATTAAAATAAAAACAAATTATTATAGTAAATATACTAATTATATAATCTTGATATGGTTACATAACATTTGGAGTAGTTTTAATAAAAAATAAACATGAAAAGATTAGTAAGAACATATAACTATTCTCTAGCAATCCTATTTTAAAAAAGAACTATAAGGATTCTTTGATGTGTATTTTGAGAAGACCAGAATCTCAAGGTCATTGATAAGGATTCTATGAGAGTATTTTTTTTATATCTTGGTCTAGTTAAAGGGCTTAAGTGGAGTGGATAAAATAGGAGTTTAATTTCTCTTTTATAAGAGATGGCATAACAAAATCATAATTATTAAAAAAAATTAAAATATAAGATAATAAAGGATCAAGTTACATTCATCCAATATTATTTAGACAATGTTTTAGGTCATTTTAACCTATATATACTTTATTTATCACCACTTTTACCCTCTTAACCATTATTGCGATAACAAATATTTACCTCAGTTACTATTCATAATGATGAAAAATGAAATTGACTTGATTAATACATTTTTACTTGATTATTGTAAATATGGAAACTATTTTATCATATTCAATTTCTATAAGTGGTATAAATTTATTTTAAAATAAATGTACCATATAGTACAAAAACTATTTTTAGAAAACTTCATTTTGTATCATAAAACTGAATTTATTCTTATTTCGTTCCTCATTAAAACCATTAGTAATATATTAATATATTTGATTTAATATATTATATAAAAATATGATTAAAACAATCTATCAATACTCATTAATTAAATTTTTTAATATAAAATACAATTCACCAAAAAAATAGATTTCTAAAAATATATATCTTTTACCTTAAAATATCATTATATTCATTTATAATCAATTGATAATAAATGTATGAATGATTATTCATTTGTTCACATTAAATACAAATATATTAAATCAAAATTATAGTTTATTAGTGATTAATACACATAATATATATACAAATACAACACTTAGAAAAGTTGATCTTTTAACGTAAAATGATATTATTTTTAAGATTTCAAAATGATTACATATTTCCTTGGAACTAATAAATACATTTTGATTAATTAAAACTTTTATTAAAACTTATTATAATTTATTTAGTCTTATTCATACCTTACTATCAAACAACCATGTGATAATAGTCACATTAAATAATAATATTTCAATTGTACATCAAAGTTTTTAACCCCAATGTTGCTTGTAAATATATCTATACAACACATTAAATTTATTTAAAGATAAATATGTCATAAAATGACATAGTGTTATAAAAAATGCATGGATTCATTCCATTTACCACCAACCTTTAGATATACTATTTCCCTATAGGTTATAGGTTCATTATCCTCCAAGAATAATGTGTCACCTGAATCAATGATATGAAAACCATATATCTCAAGTAATCTAACCTCTCTTATTAACCTATGAATTACTTAGGTGTTTGGAATATATTAATCTCCCACAATCTCTTATGAATATTATTCTCATACAAACACTCGTGCATCTAGAGCATCAACTTCAATGAAGTAAATTTTCTTCCCACTAATTCTATTGGGAACTTGTTCCCTTTCTAGAAATATAGAATGTCTTTCCATACTCACTTTTCTATCTAAAGGGATATATAAGTAATATCCTTTATTTTTCTAAGGTCAACCTGTAGCGGTGATTTTTTTCATTGAGATGATAGTTTCTAATTAAATATTTATTTTAAAAAATGAATCTCTTCCCTATATAAGTATAAGTGATAGAGTATGTTTCTTTCTGTACCATAACTCCCATGTAATCTGATCTACTACCTCAGTTGGTGATCATTTCAGTGTATAAGATGTTGTTTTCAGTTAATATCCCCAAAATTGAAAGGATACAGTTTCATGAATCATCATTGGTATTAATCTATCACCAAAGTTATGGTTTTTCCTTTCACAGACACTATTTTAATAAGGTGTGTAAGGAGGAGTGAGTTTGGAGACTATCCTACACTAATTTTAGTGATATATAAAATATTGGTTTAGATATTCTACACCAAAGTCATAGTGGAGTTTCTTTATCTTTTTACCAATAAATTTTTAACATAATTATGTTAATCCTTAAATGTCTTAATGGAAACAGACTTATACCTCATTAAGTAGATATATCAATACCTACTGAAGTCATCAGTAAGACTTATAAAATATAAGACCCACTTATTAACTCTATTTGAAATATTCTACAAACATCAATATGATCCAAATCTAGTAGTTTTTTAGTTGTTACTCCCTTCCAAATGAAATTTACTTTGGTCATTTCCCTTGTAAATAAGTGTAACATACATCTGGACATTTCTGCTTGATAGAGTCTAAACACCTTGGTTGATAGAATTTCTTTAAATGATTCTAATTTTCATGACCAATCAAGAAGTTTCACACATGTGTAGGATATACATCATTCAAACTATAAATTTCATTGATATTTAATATTTTTTTGAAGTTCAAGTCTATACAATGCGTTGTAAATATTCTTCATACCATAATATACATCATCTTTATAAAAGAGAAAAAACTTTTTTTCCAACATTAAAATTAAATGACATAGTGTATAAAATTGATTTCGATATTTTGAATCTGGTAATAAAAGGTACATAATAACAATTTTTTAATATAATAACGTTTCCACTACATAATGTAAGATGATAATCTCCCAAAAAATATTATTTTCATCCTTTCATAATTTTATACTGATAGATCTACCACACCCATGAAAATCTTATGGAATCTACTTGGTTCCTATATATAAATAAAACAATTTGATACATATTCCATATTAAATTCCCAAATTTTTGATTTAAATATATTTCATTCAATGAAAAAATACCTAAACCTAAATCATAACATTGATTTCTATTAATATATGTGAAATTATTTCTCTAGTTTCCTTTCTTTCCAAAGGAAAAATATAATACATCTTGATCATTTCCCTTCCTATATATATTTGGTTTCTTGTAGGGGTAGGGAATTGGTGACTTCATATTTGAATTAAACTTTTACCACTAAGCCTTGATATTCCTAATATTTTTCACCATAAGTAAAAAATAATTAGAGTTATTTATAAACTTATCTTCCATGGAAGCTAAATATAATAGTTTTTGGTAAAATTCATCTTGTATTTTATATTTAAATAAAAAATGAAAGTCGAGAATCTAGATGGTAAAGAGGAAACAATGATACTGATTAATAGTAATTGGTTCAACTTGAACCTAAGGGACTTTATTCTCTCATTTTACCCAATAATTTTAAGTATATGAGTTCAATCCTGAATCTATTATTCTAGTCTACAGTTATATAGTTAAATCAATATCTCATATTTTCCTTGATGGGCTCTCATGATGAATCTCTTAGAGATGAGACTACATTTAGTAGGCATGATTGTCCTTGTTAATTTTCTATAGCTCTCTATACATTGATGAAAACATAATGATTTAGAATTGTATTTCATCATTCATATAATTATTATACTTATATTTAAATATATTTCTTGATCCCATATGGGGCTCAACGAGAATATTATATTCAAGATCCTAGAGATTACTCTCTTTGTGCACTACTATGTACAAGTGCATGTACCACTCATAGACAATATGGATAGTTAGGATTATATCTTTATTTCATATTGAGCATAGTGATATTGAATGGGTGTTTTTGAATTCTATTTGGTCTAAAACAAATGAACATTAGAAGATTAGTATCTATATCAATTAATAATAGATAGTACAAATTTTTAATAATTAAATTGTGTGACAGCATATTATAAAATCCCAGTAGCCCTAAACTATTAGATTTAGGATACCCATTATCTTGAGTATTCTAGGGGAATTGATCCTTGAAACCTATCCTCATAGACCAAGATATACTATTCCACTACTTAGAGAGTTTCAAGGTAGTATTATTTTTGGAAAATCACATTAAATGACATGATTTGTTGAGTGATGTGCTAGCTTCTGGAAATCATAACCTTGATTTACATAGTATTTCTATTTTAAAATTTAAATGAGATATCCATGAATACATAATTATTTCCAAATTCAAAAAATTCAACCCACTAATTTCATTAGAATGGCATGGCTGTCAGAGGAACGCTCAAAAAAGGAAAATAAGCAACTAAGATATACATTTTTTTCTCAAAATCAATCAATTTAAAGTGTTTGAATTAGTATTTCTTAGAGGTATTGTGATTATTCATGGAAAATGAAATAAAATTCTATTTAACATTCTTGTTTTGTGTGAGCACACTAAAAAATAACCATGTGAAATAAAAAATATCCACAACGTATTAATTCATTTGTTTATGCATGCTTGTTTATTATTCTATGTGTTTTTATAAAATGTACATGAAGAAAATTATAATAAACCATGATTAAATAAATAAAAATGTGATTGATCATGATCAGTTACTACTGATTGGTCTATTGAGAGAATAATTGATCAACTAAGACCATAGGGGTGACTACTTAATTCACATCCTACATGAGTTGCTTCATTTACACCACTACAACATATCAATGCCTTGTCTGGTACTTCACTAAGTCTCATCATAGTAAATTTATTCTTTCATCTTCACTATTATACATTAATATTCACATATAGGTTAAAAGATCTTTGGAATGTAAAAAAATAATCATAATAAAATTTTAATTGATAATCCCATATCTATATAACAATATATAATGATTATCCACACCCTATAATTTATTAATTAATTATTAAAAACATTTCACACATTTTAATAATTAAATAAATACATAAAAATATTAGACATACATTGTATAGTCTCAATCATTATCACTCATCATGGAAAAAAATTTCTGAATAAAATTAAATTTGAATTTTATTATATCTAAGGGAATTTATTATGTATTAAAATCAATTAATCTACTTTTAATTCATAATATATAAGTCACATGATCTTTGAAGAATTTTTAATACATTAAAAAAACTATTTAATTTTTGAAAACCTTTTATAACTTTGTGGAGCCTCGGGCATCCCAAAACCCCCCGTGGAGGGATTCCAGGCTTGTTTTATGCCGGAATTGGGTGAATGATGGTGCTCACACGATCACACAAGGGGTAAGATGGTGGGAGAGGCAATAAATATAGACCATTTAAATAAGAAATCAAATTTATTATACAATGAACCCACCTTTTGGTGTGGGACATAATATAGGGGATACCCAGGTTGGTGGTTAATTTTTTAGAAAACCATTGGTGGATGCCCAAAATCAACCATTTTTTTCATTTTCTAATTTCTGTGGACTATTGATGTATTATTTTATTTCTAAAATAATGTAAAAAACACACCCCATCCCTGAGTACTATTCCGAACATGGTTACCTGGGTAGAACTCCGCAAACCACCAACCACAGCTGCCCAAAAATTATATATATATATATATATATTAGTTCTTTAAATTCTAATCCCATAAACTCCATTTTTATTTGATTTATATCTTTAGGTTTCCATAACATGGTCACTTGAGCTCATATCGAAGCACTGGTCTTTTCATTGGGATGATTATAATGTCATATCCAAAAATTTATAAGAATTTAATTTAAACTTTACTTAAACAACCATGGGATTTCTTTAACAAAAATTTTTGGTACCAGGCATGAAACAAAAGAATTAAATATGGAATTTTGAATTTTTTATCTCTAAACAGATATAATGACAAAATCTCTAATAATGCATAACCCAATAAACAACCTGAAGATCCTACATGATCAAGACTAAGCATGAAAACAAATCAAATAGTTACCTCATTTGATTTGATGATGCATGCATGTTTCTCTCATCACCAATGATCAATGCATGAAGGAACTAATGTTATACCCCTTTATATCATACAAAAACACACACTATTGATTCTTATGTATGCATCAATCACCGATTCATGGGTGCTAGTGTAGAAATTCGATGACACATTCGACATTCTAATGACCACAAGAGAACTGTAGCATCAATCAAAGATGTAATCATGGATCAGGTGGTGCAATTGATAATTCCTCTCTCTATAAATCAATATTGTAATGATAGGGGATCAGAAAATCTTTTAGTTAATAGTCACCATTAATAGTGGATTCTATTTCCTCAAATAGGTGGGTTTCATTTATGAAAATTTCACTTTGCACCTTCTATAAATGAATCTCTTTAAATTAAACCATATTTGTTTTATATGACATAATTATCATGTTATAATCATTATAAATAATTTATCAATTATTTTTAGTATCTTTATAGTGTTTCATGATAAAATATGAGCCATTAATTTGACTCATCTCCCCCAAAAATATTTGACGAACATTGAATAAACATATTCATTTGTAAAATACTATTTTTTGTATTCACATAATAGTCGGGAATAAATTAATAAAATAAATATAATCCAAATTTTTATAAACTGTAATAATAGTTAAGATATTTATTTCTTAAAATTTAACAAACTATGACTTATCTCAGCCCTATACGTTGGGACCACCTTTTCCAAAACACCAATTAAAATAGAATTAGAAAAATATCAGACTAATATTATTTTGTGACCCAATAAGACCTTATCTATATATAATTGAGTCATACCCAAATATCAAGAGTGGTATCTATCAACACATCATGTCCCTAAAAAATATGTGGTTTAATCATAGAAAATCCAATCACTTTTACAAACATACACTATGTAATATAATCTCTTTATTTCATGATATTTCTAAAATAAGGACACATACTTTATTTCATAATAGTTTATTTATTTATTTACACATGAATATACTGGAAACATTTAAATTATTCAACCATGGACCTGGAATTTGTGGAGGTACTACCATCATGGTCAACTATTCTAGGATATCTTTTTTGTTCAAAAGTGAAAAATACATTCATAATCATTTAATAAATTCCATAGCACTAATGATTCAACTAATGAAATCTACCTCACCACAACATCAAAGTCATGTTTTTCATATTTCATCAAAATATGCATTCAAATGTTAAATCTTAATAATGATATATAATGCAAATACAAATACACATGCTCATAGATAGGGAAAAAATTACACTTGAAACATATGGTGTTCCTATTAGTAGGTCTATCCTTGTGATATTCTATACACTAGATTATTAATTGAGAATTTTATAAGATCAATTATAAATTATTATGAGCAACCAACACCTAATAGTCAGACATTTTATGTGTCACATCAAAATTATTTATTTATAGAATAACATAAAATTTAAATATTAATGTTATTATATATTATGGTTCTCATTATATATGGGAAATGATATAATATTTTGATATGATAAGTAATCTAAGGAAAGTAAAATACATATAGCACAAATATAATAAATTTTATTATGATGGTAAGAAAAACAAATGTATATATCAAACTATATACATATTTGTTTCTGATACATTCATCGGGGCTTCCTACATGGAACGCACACTGGATTCTATTGACCTACATTCCCAATTTCTAATGGTGGGTGTCTTTCATCTCCTTTACCATTGATGTTTACTCCTTTATTGAAAATACATAATGGAATTTCAGTTCCTCCTTCCATGTATTCATCCTTGGAGTTTGTTTCCTATTCCATCTCCCACTCATAGATTCAGTCATGTTCATGAAACTCATTACAAGATCCATCTCAATATATATGCTAGTTAATTACACTACTTATGCCCTGACATGGAAGAAACCATATATCAGGAGGGTAATTATGTTGGTAATATTTAGGATTTTATAGACATTGTGTGTGTTGGTAAACAATAAATACTTCCTCTATAGAGGGGATCTTATATGAAGCATCTTAGGGGAAGAACCCATGGAATCTTGTGTTGATCATGAGGTAATGACACTAGGGGTGTATGTATCCCACGGATTTTTACATTAAGAATCCAAAAAAATTTCGTTGTGAATGTATTATAGAATAGGGAACAATTTTATTTTCTTATGGATATAGAAAAAAGGTTAAATTCTTGTGAGGATAGAATGAGGGAAGGTTTAACGACTTCTGGTGATTGGTTGTTTGAAAGTTTAGAGTCTTACAGGGATAGGTTTGGAGAAGGTTTAATATCTTGTAGGGATATGTTGGCTATAGTTTTAGAGACTTGTTGGAACATGTTGGTCATAGGTTTGGAGAATTACGAAGACAATATGGGTGCGGGTTTACAATATTGTGAGGATAGGTTGGGTGCATGGTTATTGTCTTTCAGGAATAGGTTGGGTGCATATTTAGAATCTTGAAGGGGACAAGATGGGAATATGATTAACATCTTGAATGGATAGGTTAGTAACATATTTATATTCTTTCATGGATATGTTGGGAATAGATTTAGAGTCTTATAGGGACCTGATATGTGTAGGTTTAACATCATACGGGGGAATGTTAGGAATATGTTTAGAGTCTTGTAGGGATTGGTTGGAAGATCAAAATTTCATATTGAATTGGATCAAGGATGTTCTTTCCTATAATATATCGCGTATTGTTTTAACATTGATTATAATTCCCAATTGAGGAAGATAAAATAAGTGGATCATAATTCCTTATTTAGGTGGATTCGAGGGTGGATTAGAAAGCCCTAATGAGGTGGAATTGGAGGTGTATCCCTAGGAGGGAAAATTTCAAACATGGGTTTACAATTTTCATGATTAAACCTAAAAGATGAATGATAAAAAACCCATTTAAGTGAAAGGGAGCAAAACCCACATAGTTTTATTATACAATTTAAGTTCATGTGACATGACTGATCCATGCAATTTAACATCATGTGCTAAGGACACTCGTGTCATGGAAGGAGTGTCGATGAGGGATGGTTTTGGGATTAAATGTGTAAGTTGACCAATGTAAGAGGATCAATTTATAAGATATGGCTTGGGGATTACTTTTGGAATCTTCCTGCAGTGGATGTTCATCCCTTGTGAGTCATACATGGGGAATCATATGTTTTTTTCATAGGGTATGAGGTGTGGGGTTATCCCATGTTAATAATACATGGATAATCATGTGTTTATCTCATAATTTAAAGGTTTTGAAGCCATACCATGCCATTCATACATGGGGAATCGTATGTTTATCACAAAACTAAAGACAATAATTTTAAATCATGTGATGATAGGTTCTCACATAGTTTAACATCATATGACTAGGATGTGGAGATTGACTGTTTTATGTAATGCATATTAGACATGGTGGTGGTAACTCTTTATGGGGGAATTCAGTAAGGTGAGAGGAATATCCTACATAAGGACCTCTTTCCAAGAAGGGTGTGCAGTTTACCTCGAAGATTCCACCTCTAGGGCTTATGTGACCACTGTGCATGCATATCTAGGTGAGACATTGCATTGACAATGCCATGGAGGAGTGGAGATCAGGAGGAATGATGTTAGGGTTCCAATGCATATAAGTAATTGTCATTAAGGAAAATTTTAATAAAATAAACAGGTAAGATGAAGGGATATAATGAACTTGGATTGAAGTGGTCGGACATAGAAATGTATGGAACTTATCATAGAGGGACTCAAGGTGTAGTTTTATAGGTATTGGTTTGGTATAGGTTCATCAATAAATCAACCTTCACAAAGGGGTTTCTGTTGAAATGAGGCTATATGGAGAGGCCTAGGAGGAGTGATTTAAGAAGCTTGGGTCTTTATGAAGGAGGGATTCATGAATCTTAGGAGCGTCATAGTGGTCAAGGGTCATGAGAAGGGGTAGGATTCATGAAATAGGGTGAAAATTCCACGAGGTAAAGTATTGATTCCCATAGGGTGGGCTTCATGAAGGGTAAGTGCCTTGACAAGACTCAAGTTCCACAAAGGGAACTCCTGAATCATAGGGAATTACTCCTCTGTGAAAGGCATGTTCCTTTAAAAAGGGAATCTCCATCCTAGGTGGAGGCTCTCAAGAATCCAAGGGAGGGGGTATTGTGAATCTTGGATACCTTGGGGGATCTATTTTATCTTTTTTTAAGAAATATTAGAAGTATAAAAAATGTATAGTGTTTTTTGGAAGTGTAAAAGTCTTCCATACCCCTAAAAATATAGACATAGGGGGGTATTCATAGGGTACAGGTTTCACAAAGGCCAGAGAATTTTACAAAAATTTTAGGAACTTCATGAGTGGACACGACATTGTGAGTCTGAATGATGATACATAGAGATTAACATCAACCCTACTCATGGTTATAATGATATTCAGGACTCAGTGTTGATTATTTATGGAGCTCATTGTCAGGACATCAAATAACTAGAGCCTTCACAAGCGTGTTCCATTCATGAAGGTGGTGAGCTTTGTGAGATAGATCCTTAGTTGGATTTTTGGGCTGTTTTGTATTAGATTATTCTGAACCAAAATTTCCTTCCTTCAAATCTCCCATAACACATGTATTTAGAAATCAAAAAATCCCCCATGAGAATTAGAGATAATGGGAAAAAGAAGGGTCATATTCTGAGAAAAAAACATCAAAAATTTGAAAATTTTCCATATTAATGCAGCCAGTTCGCAATGCTTATTTGCTAATCCCAGTCAAGAAGCCCGTTCATAATGATTGATCACAAACCCAGTCATGAAGACCAGGTTCTTATTCTTATAAATAACACAGGTGGCCCTTATAGGGACAATTATACTTCCAAAAATAGAAAATATGATGATATATATTCCTGAAGCTCAACATCTTTACAAGAATTTTGTGATTTTTATCCCCGTCACTCACTAATCTCAACATCTCTTCGATCCTAGCACAACAAATAGTTCCCCATGAACTGTGTTTCATGAACCCATCCTTCTCAAAACAAACTCTGCGAACCTAACCTTTGCAAATCAGCCTCCACAAGTAGATCTTTGTGAACCAGACTAAAAAATACTATTTCTCAAACTAAATGGATATTGAAGGTGAAAAATCTATTTTCAATCATTGATAAGAATTGTCTGTGAAAAATAATTATTAGGGAGATCATACATAGTGCCTTAGACCATGACTCACTCACCATGCCACAATCAGAGTCTTCATAGGAATACCATATTTGAAAAAGGAATCCACTTTATGTATACGGACTAAGGGATGATGTATTAATTTATGAGGTGATAAGATACAAGACCGGATACACGTTCATAATATCACCTAGAATATACTAGTTTCATCGGGATACTAGGGGCATATCCTGAATGATCATGTGCTACACATATTGTACATTCTTTGGAACCATGTCACAAACATCAATGAGGATACTATGGAAAATGAGACATCCCAACCATAGTATGAAATGATTATCAAGGTGGGTTCAAGGGATCCAATCAAGGTATATATTGATAACTATGATTTGTGCCAGGTTATAAATTTCATTGATTAATGAGCTTGGTCTTATTTGGAATGTGCATAATGTCATGAATTTAATGTTGAGATGAAGTAGGTTGGAATTTGTGATGTAGCATAGGCCTCACAATTCTATATTTATCAAAATTTATAAATTATTCCAGAGTAATTAAGAAGGTAGTCACCTAGGAACAAAATGTTCCATCTGCATCATGGGGATTTTGGAATCAGCTTCAGGAATATCAACCAAATATTCAAGGTCCCAATTCAAGGATCTAGGTATCATTAGTACCACCTTAAAAAGAATGTGGAGAAGGACTAGGAGAAGTTACCATCCCTAGAGAATGTTCTATTGGATTTAGTATAAGGGACCTATGATCACAAGGTGGGGATAAAGTACATCCCATTAAATAAGTGCTTTAGCTATTTCTTG
The DNA here is from genome assembly GCA_963277665.1 of Viscum album. Taxonomy (NCBI): domain Eukaryota; kingdom Viridiplantae; phylum Streptophyta; class Magnoliopsida; order Santalales; family Viscaceae; genus Viscum; species Viscum album. Next base: position 1,518,472,780 of record OY728163.1, read on the forward strand.
AATGATTTAGTGGAAATACTACCCAGCAGGCCACACACATGCCTTAGGGTGTTCTAGTGGGGAAAAGAGAACTTCTAATGGTAGATCTTAGAGGCTATATAGTGGAATATGACGGCCTAAAATATATATCCTGAAGCTCATGTGGTCATAATGGAAGGGTTCATCACCATGTTGATCATAATTAGATTCTCCCGACGATGGATGCACATAAGGGGGTGTGTTTGAGTACCTTTATCATGGCAGGAATGCTAGTGATGGGGCAGTGCATTAATCCAACTGTCCCTATATTGGAAAAGCTAAACAACATGCTCTACCACATCATCTAAGGTAAAAATACACTATGTTTGTGTAGGTCCCTCCACTTCTTCTACATATGGTTCACCACACACATGATAAGATACAAATACCAGAATCCAATCCCCTCACCCAGTACAAACTTCTAGCTAGTGATTTTGAGCATATTCAGGAGTTGTACACTCATGTTGGGCCATGTATACATGTTGGTGAAGTTTTTTCTAGTATATCAATTCATATTATACCTATTACCCCTTATAATGGGTATGATGACTCATGATATCATGGGGACTTTCAAGCAACAATCATACCTTCTAGCCTTATGAGCCGAGGTATTGGTGGAAAGAGTAGACTAAAAAGTAACCTGTGAGTCATTCAACCCACACTGGTTCACATGAAATAACCAATTCCTGTAGGGTCTAACCCTAAAGGTGTACATATACGTGCTTCATGAGCTTCATACTTTGGTCTTGGTGAAAATAAGGTGCTTTTTCATGCATGGGGATGGTAAAGGGTGGAATTATTTTATTCCACCAACTACCACCTATGTGTTCACTCATGATAATGTGATAATTTTGGATAGAACATATCCTAGGGATATTATGAGTCATTGAACCACCTAGATAGATGAGAAGCCTCAAAACCATGATGATAAGGGAGAGTAGTGGTTGGAGTGCACTGTGGAGGTAGGTTTATCCTGGTAGGTAGAGTTGTTGCAGCTGTCGGGCATAGAATCCCCGAACCAAGACATGAGGGGCCTAGAGGAATAGGAGTATCACCAGGATCAAATCTCCTGGGACAGAAGTTGTGAGAACAAGTTGATCCCTCTTTCATGGTGCTGAGGATATTTGTTCAAGACCATGGCAAGCAGATGTGTAGTTCGACCATTACAAGTGACATGATCTTTCTAGATTCTTGGGAGAGATGAGGGATCTTCTAAAAGATTAACACTCTCCCTAAAATGTGGTGGGATCCCAACAAGGGGGAATTATACTTACTGGTCTAGGTCATTCTAGGTCAAAATTATTTATTCCCTAGTATGAAGTGGTGTAGCACACCATTGATTTTGAGGATTTGGTCCACTCTTAGGAAATTTCCCATATTTTTATAGATCGAATAAAGGTACTACGGGGGATAAAATCTTATTAGAGATCTCAACTAGTGAGTTAGTTTCTTTCATTCCACTTTATGGATATTTATATAAGTCTTGGGGAAGGTACACCTACTTTGACTCTCCTATGGAAGAGGTCCCTACCATCGACTAGGTAAAAACCGTGATCCCCATATGATTTAAAAGATACCAAACCATCAAGAATACTATTTAAATCTTCTTGTAATTTTGTAGGGATCATAGAGCATGAATGAGAGGGATGTTCATGGTGAAACTCAAGAAAAAGGAGAGGCATCATCAACCCTTGAAGGAGTGATTTTGGGTCCCCTCCCTGAGGTTGTGGCCATAGCAACCATCAGCCGAAGTTGCACATATGACTAGGGTGGTGGAAACTGTGGAGATTCCGTTGTAATGGGGATTTCGAGTGAATATTTCCAATATCCTCATCAAGCTATAATACTCACTAAATCATCTCCCCCCATTCAATTTTTCCTCAAATTCTTTTCCATTCTTTATTTTATAATATCATATTCAAATGGTAGTTCAAAATGCATTCGTGGCTCATATAAAAATGTTGATGTAAGATTTAGTGGTTCTATAGGTTGAGGAAACAACATCTAACACTATCCAATCAATGTAAATATTATGGGAGATTTTAGAAGTTGGAACAACTATGGAGGTTCCACCGTAAGGGACTTCCAAGACCGCACCCTCGATGGGGGGGGGGGGGGTCGAGACGGTGCCCACAATAGGGATGGATGATGGAGTTGTGGTGGAAGTGACTCTATACAAACATATTAGACCCAAATATTTAAAGGATTGTAGATCAGATTCCAAGACGAGAATTGGGTCATTCACCTCAAGGAATTTAGGATTGTGCATAACTTCATTACCTGCACCCTGATGGATGAATTACAAAATTTGGTGGGATTTTCTACCATTGTCTAGTTAGGATAAGGACTAGTGGGGTGGACATCAATGAACATTATACACTATCTTGATACTTCTTAATAAATTGGGAATGCACCATGTGTAAGGAGTTAGAAATTTCCAAAAAAAAGTACATGGCGAAAGGCTCTAAGGCACTTTATAAATTTAAAGGGGAGATCGCCCACCTGGAAGGGCTGGTGTAGGAGTACACATATATTTCCTATTCTAATTCCTTGATTCTTGGTCATCTAATGTATCAGTTGGAATAATTTGATGCTATGGTGGTGTTGTCGACATATATGGTATCTAAATTCATGGACAAACAGAACCTTATGTGGATTGGGGATAAGAGGTGTTTCATTAATCCAATAAAGAGGAAAATGACATGGTAGAATGGAAGCGTACATTGAATCCCACTCAATAGAGGCTGGATGAGGTCAAACACCTGATCATTGTGGTTGATATTTAATTTTATTTTCCAAATGAGGGGCTCCAATGTGTGGAAACCCTCCAAAACCATAGTTAATTTGTTTTAAAAAAAATCATTCTTGAACATATATTTTTTTTTTTTGTTTTATTTTCTCAATTCAATCATACTCATGAGACAACCAATGAACAATCCATAAGATCATGTGAGTCATGTTTAGTGTGATAAGAAAGGGATAAAATGTGATTTCTCATTTATATGTGACTTCTAGAAAATAATCAAACTCTAGGGTATTACATTTTTCGACTGTCCACAAGGAGTGTTTTGGTCGAGGTGTACTATAGATAGACAAAGAGGCGCTTTAAACATCCAAATTGATTTCCCAACATGCACTGGTTCATGTATGAGGTAACTCCAAGGGTGTTTATTTATAACCTAACAAAGGGTAATAGAGAGTATGAATCATGATTCTCAAGATCCGATACACAATGGGGGTTGACTGATAATGGAGAATAACTACTAACCATGTTCAAAACATATAATCCATTATCATTTTTCTGAGTACGGAGAAAAAAAAATTGAGGGCTCAGCACTGACCATGTTTAAAACACAATACCTATCTAGAATATCATCCAAAGTATTCTCGGGAATATACCCAAGATGTTAGGTGAGCCAGTTTGTTCAAGCACCATGCCACCAAGGGGGACCCATTCAGGCATGGAGGTGGATGAGGATCCAAATAAATAGACACAAAAATTGTAGAGATGGAGAGATGAAATTTCAGAAATATGTTTAAACCTCTTAGAATTAATCCACATTTTCTTTTAACACATTGGGAAGATTTATTAGTCTGAAGAAATATCAAAATTTTCTTACAAGGGGAGTGTCAACTCGAATGTTGAGCGATGGTCGAATAATATGAATGATGTGATAGGTGACCAAAAATTAAGGAAAGGGATTTTTAGGAAAGAGTTGAAGATGCTTCGTAGTTTTAAATTGTGCAATGAGGATGATAAACATATAGTTTAACATTGTATGGTGAGGATGTTAGAAGCACAATTTAACATCATACAATGTGGATAATGTATCGTACAACTTAATTTCATGTTATTGGGATGTTATATTCACAGTTAACAACATATGATGAGTAAAATATATCACACATCTTAACATAATGTGACTGGGACATAATGCTAAGTAGTTTTACATCATTCATCATAGAGGTGTGAACCATCATGAATGGTACCTACCCAACTGAAGTGTCAAGAAGTGTAGGATGGTAGCACATAGGGGAACTCCTTAGAGAGGCCTATAAGGAAAGGGAAACATAGAAGATTTTGTGAAAATAAGAAGAATCTATTGCAAGTCGTATAGTTTAAGGTCATGATGCTTGGAACAAAAGTGTGTGTCCTAAAGGGGGATATGTGTGGCATAGGGGAGAGGTTACCCGAAATGAATGGAGGGGCCTAGGAGGCTCCATGATACATTTGATATCCCATATAAATTTTTTATGTACACATTTTAATATCATAATGGTTGGAATATTTGGTGATCATATTAAATGAATATGTGTAGCATAATGGAGTAACAACCCAATGTGAATTGAGGGACAAGGGACACAATGACACCCAACACATTCCCAAGATGGCATATATATTTTATAAATTCATTAAGCTAGGACTTGTACTACTATTTTATGGTCTAGAGTTTGAACTATTGGATATTAGTTTAAATTCATATATTTCAGACCATGGGAACCCTAAAGTTTATTGTACGACATGAAGGAGTAGTATACTGATGTTAACTGAGGATCAATGGAGGCCTCATGACATGAGAAACATAAGGGATAGTTTGAAAATAATTTAAGTTCATGTGGTTTGGATCAAAATGTTTTTTCCTTGAAGGAACATAAACAATGTTCAAAAGGTTACCTGATGTGAGGGGAGGGGGCTATATGTCCACCTGGTGCTGCAAAAAATGTGACTGAGACAAATTTCACATAATTTAAGGTCGCGATTCTTGGACCAAAAGGGTTGAGAATCCCAAATGGGTATTTGTAGTGTAGAGGAGTGAAAAGGACGACGTGAATAGAGGGACAAGGTGGCCCCATACCAGAGAAAACATTCTAAAGGAGGCTTGAATAGAGTTTAGAGTCATGATTCATAGACTTGGACTCATAGATTGATGTTATAGAGGTTGGTCCAATAGGGTGCTTATGTGTCTCATCCTTACTTTAAGAAAACCCCATTTTAATTTTTAATATTGGATGATCCACGATCAGTGTGAGAAATAAAAAGTGGTATGGTGTTCCCACTATTCGAAAGGGAGAATAAAACAAGGGGTGAAAGTGTATGACAAATACCATGAGGTTATATTGACTTTCATGACCTGGATAGTAAAAGGGGAGTAACTGATGAATAAGGAAAAAAATTTGACCATGTTCTAAACACAAGTTCCATACCATCGTTGGATAAATATAAGGAAAATGTTTGTTCAATTGTTGAATCAGTTCCAAATACAAGATCCTATTTTTTTTATAAGATCCTTCATGGAATAAGCCCAATATTGTAGGTGATTTAGTGTGGAATAAGATCATTTCATTAGGGAGCCTATTCATATTGAGAGGATGAAAATTATCCAAATCAAAGAAATTTTAAAACACATAGATGAACAAATAGGTATGAAATTTTGAAGCCTAGACCAGAGTATATATAACCATAGGTTAGTCAATTAGAGGGTTGGTCCTGATATGAAATGTCTATGAGTTATTACTTATCCCATGAAAATGGGAATTAAGTCACATATAGTTTTGAGATGAGGCATGGTATGAGACTGATGATGATGAAGTGATGTCCTCTATGGAGAGGTAATCAGATCACATCAAATTAGGAGGGATCCTAATTTTAAATGTTGTAATGTGTGGTTCATCTCAAACTTATCGTATCAGGCATCTCGATTGCATATGGGACATTTCCTAACATCCAATAATCATTTTATGAGGTATCCATGTTTTCTATATGTGGTTAGATTTTATAATAGCATATCATACATGTCATATAAGTAATCCATATTTTAGATGGGGTAAGGATATATTTTATCATCATGCTTTGAAGATGGTGGTTTTGATAGAATAAAGTCATAAAACTCAGTCTTTGGCTACTACTAGTTTAAATTCATGGAGATTGGACTATAGAGATCATTGCTGTTATTGGTTTAAGGTCACATAGATTTGACCAAAAGGAGGAAAGGGTGTCCAAATGGGGATTATGGGGCACAAGATATTGACAAACCAATGTGGAAGGAGGGTCATAAGGGACCCTTTTTCATACAAAAAGTGATAAACAATACACTAGGTTGACCCTATACTACTAGAGAAGAGAAGACCCAATAATGATTCAAGGAGAGGGATGAGCCCCATATAAAATATTCAGGCACCGTTACGTATCCCATAAGAATAGGAATCAATCCATATATAGTTCTGAGACATGGTGTGGTAGGGGACCAATGCCAAAAGGGGATACCATCTCAAATAAGGATACCAAATCATCTTATATTAGGATATGAGGAATCCCAATTTTATAAAGGGTACAGTTACAGTTTAGCAATCTATGTGGAGGATGTTGGTATTTTTCACACCATATCTTTCATATGGGGTATCCCACTTTATCATGGGGTAAATTTTTTCATATTAAGAGTCATCTGAAATCAATATTTTGTAGGGATATATTTTAATGTTGTGTGCTGAGTACGTGGTGTGTGAAGCTTATATATCAAACTTCCCATTATTTTTTACTTCATATCGGGCTATGAGGGAATATCATCCTAGTAATGGGTTATGGTAAATTAATGGGTATTATGCCTAAAAAGGAGGCCCATGAGATGATTTTAGGGTGACCGTATCACATTTAATGTATATTTTTTTAGTGAATTTGTTGTTGGGACCATAGAAAAAAGACTATTCTATATATCCCATGAGGATGGGAATAAAGCCACATGTAGTTCTAGAAAGAGGTAGAGTTTTGGGGTTGTTGGAACACTAGGGATGATGTAAAAGATATTAGGGGTGGAATAATTCACATAGTTTAAGATCTCAATTCTTGGTACAAGGATCTTAGTTTGAGGTCAGAGAGATTGGACTAATTTTTAATAGTTCATTATCATAATTCTTGGACTAGGGATGGGGGATTCAGGGATGTTATTATGGTTTAAAAGAGTTAAAACCTAATATGAATGTATCGAAGGAGGTCCTACACCACATAAAGTATTCCTAAATCCAATTGTACACAGTTAAGGGTCCTATAGCTTGGACCATGGAAAAAAAATTTAAATTCATAATTCATGGATTATCAAAAAATATTTTGAAGTCATTATTCTTAGACTGAGGATATGTTTTTTTGGAAATTTTCATGTAATGAAATAGGTAGAACGTGATATTAAAGGAGGGAATGAATGACCTCATAGTACACAAGTACCAAGAAACAAACGAAACAATTTTTAAGGTCATAATGCTTGGATAGTGGAGAATGTGGAAAGAAGTTTACAGTCCTTATGCTTGGACTTGGATGATGCTGATCTTAAGGGTAATTTTGTGGCATAGATGGGTATGAACTGATGTGAATGGAGACAATGAGGCTCATGTACCACATGTTAACCTTGATACGAACTGTATGTAGTTTAAGGTCATAATGATGGGTTTAAAAATGCTTTCAAGGAGCCAAAGGGTTAACAAATTTGAGGTTGGGCCCAAAGATGAGAAGTCAGGGAATTGATACATATCTTATAGGTCTTAAAATCAAGCCACATGTAGTTCTGAGACATGGTGTGGTAGAAGACCAACATTAGAACTAGGGTAGATACCCTCTGATGAGGGGAATGAGGCATCCCATGGTTTTTGTGGGGCATCCCATGTTTAAGACATGGGGTAATGTTTTTTTACCAGCTCACACTCATTGTGTGAGGAATTATGGTTTTATATAGGGTAGTAATTTTTGGGTCATCTCATACTTATCATCCATGGATCCACAATTTTATATAGGTTAATATCATCTCTCATTAATATGCATCTAGTTATATGTGGGGTAAGGTTACAATTTAACGTCAGGCACTAAGGATGTCGGGATTTGTAGTTTAATGTCACACAACTTGGAATATAAGGGGATTAAAATAGTTTATGGTATTAATTCTTAGACCACATACAAGTAGTTTAATGTCACACTAACTATACCATGGGGTTTCTATTAGTTTAAGGTCATAAATCTTGATCCCTCTCAAATATTTTAATGTCATGTTGTAAGGACACTAGGGCTACTGTTAATTGATGGTTATAAAGCTTGAACCCGTGAAAGTAGTTTAAGTTTGTGTTTTATAGACCATGTGGTTGATATTAGATTAATATTATAAATATCAGACCCTTGGAAAAAATTTAAGGTCATGTTTCAGGGACCATAGAACCTCCTCATGCGAAGTACTTATTGGGAAACATGGCCTTGGTAGGAGGTATGCTGAGCTCTCAGTCCATGGTAATCAAAGAGTATGATTCAATGTAATAGAACTTACGAATGATGTAAGGTCCTTCTAAATTGGGATCCAAATTTGGTGTATTCTTTCTAGGTATCATCATTATTATAATAGAAAATACAATGAAAAAATAGAGGACAGAGAGGAGATGTACATTTTTTTTAATTCACTCGTTATCCTATTTTTGTGCCTCTATATATTGTGCAAGGTTTGAATCCTATTATCTTTGGGGGATTCCAACTCAACTAGATTGACTTATTCCACCCTGTATGGTGTATTTCGATCATATATAGTTGTTCAGAGTGATGGAAACTAATCCTTGATGGGAAAAACTGCATATGTTCTATATATTATGTAGTAAAGGGTCACCTAGGTGTTATTCCATGTTATATTTTGATATACCCTTAGGTAGTTGAGGGGCATGTCTGGACAAATAATTTTTTTAAGACCTACCATATTCTAAAATATACTAGATAGGTTCTTATAAAATTCCTCAATATTATCATTTTAATACACATTATAGTGAGTAGTATGGTTGGGAAAAATATTGTACATGGTATATAATTTCTTCATCTCAAAATCCTATAAGTTGGTTCCATCGTCAATGAGAATAACTTGAGTAAAACCAAATAAACAAATGATATGGGAGCTCGTGAACTCGACCTTAGATTGTGCTTTTACATCCTTGAGTGGAATCTATTTTATAAAATTGGAGAATAATTACATTGTAGTTAGATTGAACCTAGATTGGAGAGATGTCACTGGAAGTTATTGTCCCATGATTCCGAGTTCACATAATACAAAGTGCTAAGTGTATTCATTGGTGTGGAGAAGCTCTAGTGGTTGATACAAAAAATTATCATGAATTTTTCATGCATGAAACCTCTTGGAAAAAATTATGTAGTTGTGGAATATGGTGGGATAGAAATAACCCAACCTTCCTATCTGGTGGGAGATCATAAATCCAACTGGGTGGGTGCCACAGGTTTTCCTACATAACCTATGGGATCTTATATCCTTGGATGCAACAGAGGAGAATTCCATCAAACCTACATCTATAGATATTCTTCTCAGGGTTAGGCCCACTCTGAAGGGTAAAATTCACCACATGTCAGTAGATTCTATCATCCTTAGCTTGATTTGATAAGAGAATGCTAAATTGGAGACTGTCAACAAAATGGATTTGCATATCTGAAAATTTCATCAGACATGGGGGGGGGGGGGAGAGGGTCCTAGAATAGTAGTTGATTGGTTTACTGGATAGTTTCCATCAACTAATGTGGATGGGGTGATGAACCTATGATGTTCCACATGAATGATTAGGTCTTCCCAATCAGGCTCGACAAAATATGTGTCCAAACTAGACCAGGTTTCAGGTCAACCATTTTATGACCAGTTATTGGGAGTCACCTTTGACTGGGAAGGTCACATAGACATTAACTAATGGGTATGATCCAACAGGGGAACAAGCTCTTTTTTCTGATGATGTAGCCACCATTGATCTGTTTAATGACCATATCAGAGTATCCTTTCACATGAACACACGAGGCATCAATCATGAGGTCCAACTCAAGACCAGTAATGAGAGCTTGATACTCTACCACATTATTGGTGGAACCTTTTGTTAACAGAAAAGATTATGGAAAATAGCCTTTATTGTGGTAATGAAAAAGATTCCCAAACATGCTCTTTTGAGATTGGGATAATTATGACTTCTACCAGTTGGGCTTCGGGAGGAACCATAAAAATCTATCTTCTAACACATCATGGACTGATCTATAGAAAGGATGGCCTCTTTTGAGAAATCAGCATCTAGGGGCAGTTGTTCAGGGGCTAGATGGGTGGCTAATAAATCTTCCGGTGGTTAGCCTTTGATGGCCTTATTTGGGACAAAACTAATGTAAAATTTCTGTAGGATCGCCACCCAACATTAAAACTAACTCATCAACATGGGGTGATTGAGAATATACTTCATAGGGTCTACTCAGGATGCTAGAAATATCTCATGATATTGTAGATAATGACACAATTTCTATAGTATGAAAACTATCATGAGGTAGCTCTTCTCAATAGGGGAGTATCAGGTCTCCATATCGAAGAGCATGCGACTGAGATAATATAAATTTCTTTCTTTTTGCTCATTATTTTGTATTATAGAGGGGTACTAACGAACCATTCAAGGGTTGTCACATAGGGGACCATAGGCTTCCCTGAGATGGGCAGTATTTGAACTGGTTGATTTAGTAGGTATTGCTTGATATACTCAAATGTATTTCTTCACTCATCATACCACTGATAAATGGTTCCTTTATTCATGATACTCAATAATGTATTAAACTTATTGTAAATTTTTTCAATAAATCATCATATGAAGTCTAAGTGTGCTTGGAGACTTTGCATCTCATGGAGGTTTCTTAGGGGAGGCATTTGGATGATGTCCTTCATGTTCTCTAGGTAGATTTCAATGCCTATGTATCTTATGAAGTTGCTAAGAATTTTCCCAAATGTAATCCTAAATACACACTTTTAGGGGTTCATATTTAAGTGTTGGATCAAAGTAAGATAAAAAATTTATTAAAATACTTTAGACGGTCCTGATACTGGTAGGATTTGTCCATCAATTCATCCACGTATCATTATACTAGTGTTATAAGAATCATCTTTAAGATGTGATTCATGGAACACTTATAAGTGGATCCTGCATTTTTCATGATGATTTGAATCACTTGATTTTAGAAAGTCCCATGTGGAGCCCTGAAGGTAGTGGAATCCTCATCCTATGGGTTCATCCTTATATGAGTGAACTGAGAGCATATATCCATGAAATAGAGGGATTGAAACCCTACGGTGGAATTGATAAATAACTCTGTCACTGGAAGGGTAAAATCATCCTTCTGGAAATGGAGGTCGAGGTTCTAGAATTTGACCACAGTGGCCATTAGATCATTGGGAGCATTGATGTGATCAACAATGCTGGTCAAAACATATTTTCCCTCTCTCTTTTAGTAGTTGGTATCCATAATGTGGGCTTCATAGGAGTCAAGGGGGATAAATCCCCTTTAAGTACCCCTACTCAACCATTGAGGGAGTACATGAGGCATTGGGGATATGTGGAGGGGACCACTCCATGAAAGTGATGCTAGGGGTCTACCAAGTAGCATTTTGTAGAAATTTTTCTATGAGACTACCATGAATTTTATTTTCAATACAAAGCCACAAAATAGTGTCTCTATTAAAACATTTACACATAGTTTCTACTCTCTCTTATCATAAACCTAAATTATCATGTTATTAGGAGTCAAATCTGCGTCACTTATACGCATCTTATGGAGCGTTCATGCTGGGATGAGGATGATCATAGAACCAGTGTCCACCGAAAAGTGGTAGATATCTACACCATTGAACTATACTATAATTTTTTGTGGGAATATGTTTCCATAATGAAATATTACCTCATCATCCTTAGTAAAAAATATTATGTCTTGACATTTCACTTTCTCAGCCTCTTCTCCATATTATGAATCTAGGGAAGATACCTCTACTTTGAAATGGAGTATATTTTATAATATTCTTCAAGGGGATCTCACATTAATTTGAAAAGAATTGGGAATTAAAAATTAAGAGACATGCATGTATGTCGATTATGTGAGTAAACATATCAAACTTCCATGCTAAGAGATGATTTTTGCTCGAAGAGGGTCTCTCCATGGAAGGGGGTACAAAAGATGATTTTGAATGAACCACTGGGGTCTTGATAGTTCATGAAATATTATTATTTTGACAAGGTAACTTTATCCAAACTAGTGCTATTTGAATATCTACTGACTATGGTATAGCTCTGTATGGACAAGGTTGGTCACAGCCTAACCGCTTCTGAGCTTCTCGGTCAACTAACATAGTCAGTTGTGGAGGCATAACTGATGGAGTGGTCTGGGATGACAGTATCTACTAATCTATCTACAAAATTTTTTGTTTAGTCTCAATATCATGTACATATTGGTTAGATTTATACTTCTAATTGTTCACATGTCCTTGTTTGTTTCTTTTACAATGTCAATTGGGGGAAACCAAGGGGCTTGCATGAACTCGCTCACTATCAAGCATCATGAAGTGTTACAACTGTTAAAAGATGTTTATAGAGGTCTAATCCTTCTTATAATCCATGGAATAATATTAAATGGTAGATAATATGGGTGCATATCTGACCCTGGGAGGCCCGAAGTCATCGAAAGTGTGAGATGGATTTAGCACTGGTGTGGGACTTTGATTTCCTTTGCGCCATCAGTTCCTGTTCTTTTAGGACATGGAAGGTTGTGAAGTGGATGCATAGTAAGTGCATGAAAGGGGTAATATTACCATAGGATGGTCTAGATTGTTCACATGGGAATAAATGACACCATGATCATGAGAAACTACCTTGTGATCTAACCAATCATCATATTTCTGTGTCCCATAACAAGATGCCTACTTTCACACACCAGATATTTCACTATCGCTATCAAGGTTGACTAAGACATATTCCACATGTTCTAAAACATCACACCACTTGACCAAACCACAATCCAATTATTCATGGAGCAAATATATCAATTTGTAACATTTCTTAATGGTGTGTATGCAGATCATATGGTATAAGAAATAATCGACAAAAATAGTGATTCCAGCCTCTTAGGTACTTCTTCACCATAGAAATGTTATAATTCCCTTATCTGGGTCACATATGAAGTATCCTAGAAACTAAAAATCTCTAAATAAATAGGTATGTTTAATTCTATCAGGGATGTGAACTCAAGGATCTTGGATTTGATGGGGGTGGGTGGGTGGAGCCACATATTCTTATCTAGGAGGCATCTATTGGTGAGGTGGGGCCTAACATTTCAATGATGGGAGAGGTTGTTCTTGGTATGTATGCAATCATTGATTCTCATTCGAAAAAAGTTCTACAAAGTGTACTGATTGAAGAATATCAACAAGAATGGCAGTGAAAGTCTCTTCTTTCACAAGTCTCCTCATGAGAGTTAGAAGAGGGAATAAGTGTGACTGTTTTCAAGTATTCTATGAGGCTTCCTCCAGATACTGATCCTTCTTAGAGAAATACAAGAATCCAGTTATGTAGTTTTGAGTGATTAGGGTAGTGACTATCTCACCCTTAATGTTTCCCATTCACATTTCTAATAACCATTCTTAGGATGATGATGTGTCAAGGGAATACATGAGGCCTCTCCATTAGTTGATAAAATCTATGACATTCTCATCAGGACGTTGTTTTTACATGAAGAGGATAGAAATACATGTTTTATACATGATGGAGCTAAACTGATAGAGGAACTACCATCATAAATCCTCTAAAACAGTAATGGACCATATGGGGAGATCAGTATACCAGATAAATGCAGGTCCTTCCAGTCTCTGGATGAAGCATTAGTGTTTGAAAGACTCATACTATTATGGGGTCCCCAAAATAGGTCCACACCATGAAATAATGTGGGTCTGATGTTTCAATCATCCACCATCCCATTTAACAAGGAGAATCTAGGATTTCCAAACTCTGGGGGGGGGGCTTAGTTATTATCCACCCATGGTGGGTATGGATTTTTATTAGGAGGGATCACCAACTACCATATGTCCAGGGCCTTGAGGTGATTTATGAGAGTATATATCGTGTCATATTGGCATGGATCTAGGTCTACTAATGCATTGATAGTCTCATCAACTTGTGTATTGGGAACATTAACTTTGAGAGCATCAACAATTGGATCCTTATGAGGATAGTCGCACCACTCGGGTGAGTTTGGAAATTCATACCTTAGTTGTTTTCCATATCCCATGAATGCTACCATAAATGGCTATCAGGCCCACCAATATCAAATGAGGGTGCTTGGAAGATGAGAATCAGGTGCCCCACTATGGGAGATATGGGGTACTATAGAAAATTTCCATAATCCAGAAACTGCTCAGCAATAAGGTAGGTGATGAACCTTTTGTACTCCTTGACCTACTAGAGCAAGGAATCTACCATGGGTTCTGTATTTAATTTTAGATAAGACGAGAAGTGGTTATAAGGATTTATATTACCCTTTCCGTTGTTGATATATAGATGGGAAGTTAGGGTTGTCTCATTGGGGGGATATCTAAGGCCATGTACCAACCTTTGCTGGTGAGTGAGGACACCTACCTGGCGGTTTTCTTGGTACTGTGCCCCCCCTTGAGGTGGATCTTCCCTTTCAATCCCCACACCAATGACCCCATTCCTATGATCCTAGGGAAGTTTTTTGACAACCATATTAACCATGATGGTAGACATAGTGGAACTACCATTATAGGTAGATAGTCTGGGTTGCTGTTAGATAAGGTTAAAATGGAGAACAACATATTGTCCCCATCCTTTGATCTACACATGCAGAGACACCTCTTTCAAAAATAGGAGGAGAGATATGCAGCTCTGGATGTATATTTGTTGAAGGGTGTGGAGGTAGATACATGACTCAAGGAACTGATCCACTAGGACCACATTGATCTCAATTGTTTTTCACTACTATTTGATGGCATCAAGGTGCTCTTAGTTTCCAGGGCCTATCAAATGATGACCATGAGGTAGTGAAACATTTCTCAAATGATCTGGTAGAAACACACTGCTTGGTCCTCTATTAGGGTCTCTAGGATGTTATAGTCTGAAGCTATAGGTATCCATAACACTATATATAACTAGTCAGCAGCTAAGGCCTCTCATGGGCCATGTTTCTCGAAAGAAGGGTCCTATACCTGCTCGACCCATACCCCGATTGAAGTGGCCAAAGATATGGGCAGTGGAACTATCTTGGAATAGTTCAGATATTGTCTTACTATGAGGGGAATGTTAGCATGATTCCATCATTTTTTGTATTCTTGGATATCTCTTGGGGGTGGTTCCAACCACATGATCACATCCTTATTATAAGGGGTGTTCACCACTGCGTTGTGTGTGTGGGAGGCATCGTCTGTTTGTGGATCGGTGGAGTGATCACCATATGATGGTGCCATCCTAGAACCTAAAATATCTCTAATGAATTTTATAGAATTATAGAGGGGGGAAACTATTGTTTATGGAGATGGATGAACTGTGAGCCCTTGTAATAGAGCCAAAACATCCACTACCAGCAAGTACCTATAGGGGGATCTGGGGATCCTATGGACCTCAATTTCCAAGATAAAGAATCGATGTTTCTAGATCCAACCCCAAACTCTAGAATTTCTAGAGAAGGGCTCATCATTTATTCTTCCATCACATAATAATATGATAGGTCAATGAGGTCAATGAAGATGTGGTGTTTCCCATGGTTTTTCCTTCGACGATGAGTGTTTTCCCTTCTTCCCTATGAATGTTCTTTAGGGTAGGGTATGTATTTGGAATAGGGAGTACCTAAGTGTTGGTTGGTGGTAACAAATATATGACCTTTATAGAGATCTAGTTTTTTCTTGGTAAGACTTTGAAATACTTCTATATATATTTCCAAATTTGGGCATTGAGACGGTGTGTGATTTTGAGCCACGGTGTGCCCAAAATAATTTTATAAAAATATTACATGTATTTTATATCACATGCATGAATAATCTTAAATACATTGATATAAATTTTAAGAACAATCTCATATCCAAAATTTGAGATCACGGTTAGTTTTTCAACACATTGTTTTCCCTAGGCGTGACATAAAATGGGCCAACATGGGGCGTTCCGACTCCTCACTAATTGGATGTACGTTCAATGGATTCATTCATTCATTCATTCATTTTAATGAAATTAAATTTCTATATATATAATTAAATGGTGATTTCTCTAGGTTTATCCACATTAACCCTATTATAAATCTAAATATTCTCCTTCCTCCTTCTTTGGTGAATCACATCATATGATGATGAAATGATGGATCCGAGCAGATCGGGATACGTTGAACAAAACCAATTCCTTCAATAATTGGTGAGCATGTTCATTGATGATGAAAAATCCAATATCTTGGTAGGACTCTTCAGATAATTATTTACACCCTTTTGATTAAATATATTGAGAATATTGACCCCTATTCTCGGATCTGTGCCAATTTGTGGCCTAATCATGCCTACATACCAAATTAAATTTGTTTTTGAATTGCTATCTAATCCTGATATCACTAGTCTTGATCATTGTCCAAAAAATCTTGTCTAATAATAGTTATAACTTTATTATTGTTCCTTTCTCCTATTTTTTCTTCTTGTTCTTCGCCGGTAGGACCCCATGGTCCTAATTTGACATTGTCGGGTAGTACCAATCTGATGACCCAGGTTTTTATAGAATAATAATTTTCCATATTAATTAATATTTATGAATAAGATATTAAATTATTGTTAAAGGGGATTATTTTTCCAATAGCATACTCGACATGCACCAATGGGAATTAATTTTAAATTAATTTATGCAAATTCTGTGTTTTGAATTTGGAAAAATGGATTCCATATTTGGAATCAAAATATCCATATTTTATGAACATGCACCTTATTTTGGATATTATGAATAGTAACTTTAGTAATTATTTTATTTACCTTGGTTAAAGGGTAAATCTCATAAATAAGGGTAAAACATAATAATATAATAATATTAAACCACCCTAACACATGTACTAATCCTATTTTATGAGATATATCCAATAATGGGCATCCTTGAATCGATTTTAGGACCCCATGAATCCGCTTGGGGTGTGAAAATGACATTTTATAATATTTAATTTAATATAAAGGGAAATATAACATATACATGTATCTTTTACTAAACAAATTTTAAGGAGGGGTTATATAAATGATATCTTAATCTATTAATATTAATTAAAAAGATAATTTTTTTTACAAAATTATAATATTTTATTTATAATTTTCAGATATTAAATAAATCAATTTAATTATGACAAAATGATGATGTAGTGATTACTTTATTAATAAAGGATTCAAATATATGATATTATAAATATTAAAATAAATGTAATTTGGTTATTTTGATTTTGTCAAATAATTTTTTGGATGATATTGATATATTATATTTCATTTAATTCCTTTTTTATAGAATAATGTTTTTATAAATTTTTTAAAAATTCAAGTATGAATAGTGTCCAAAATTGACATAATTAATAACTTAAAATATAAAATAGTTTATTAAATGATATTAAATTATTAAAAATATAAAATTTATAAAAATTGTTAATATAATTCCCAATATGTCATAAATAAATTTTTGTGGGTCGTTTGACATGATATGATAATTACATTAACCCACAATGTGAAAATAACATTATATCACTCTATGATTAAAAAGGGTAAAATAAGGGTTAAACAAAAAATAAGAGGATAAAAAATATTCAAAACCTGTCCAAAAGTTATTTTATTATGTTTATCTAGCCAAAATCATCTAATCTTCAAATTAAATGAGTTTTTGACCAGTTTTAATCAAAAATGAATTTATAATAAATTAATATTTTAAGACCTTCCAAAAGTGCCCCTTCTCCCTCTTATAAAAGGCTACCACATCTACCCACATAACTCACACCACTCAAGCCCCTTGGATCTTCCAAATTATGTACAAATAAGCTCCCAAAATCACTCCCTTATTCATATAATCCTTACGATGGGCATAAGGAAATTGAAGAAAGCATTTTTTTTCTCAAATCAAAAGAAGTTACACATTTTGGAGGTTGCATCTTCTCTAAAGTTCCTTTCCATTTTTTGAATTATTCACTCCATATTATATTCTTATTAATTGAATAAAAAACAACAATAGTATTCTAAATATACTAGGATTTTTTATGAGATGTATTCAAACTACACTTACACACACCTTTATCTAATGGATACGAACATATTGTTTCTCTGTATGGCGAACTACTGCCTCACGAAATAGTGATTGTTCAATTTTCCCCTAACTCCTCTCATGGAATAAATTATGATGGAATTGTATTCATATATGATATATATATATAAATATATTATTTATATTGTCTCTAAGATTCTTTAATTTTTATTTAGAACATAACTTTATGTTTTCCATGATGTATAAATATGATAATTTAATTTGAGGAAGTGTGGCCTACTGCCCCCTCAATGTGATGTGACTCATTCATGATATACATGGAATGTATGGAGGATGGTTTTATTAAACCTCTGAAACATAAATGAAATAAATATAATACTATTTTTATAACATACATTTATATCATTTGATTTTTTTTAAATGATGATGAAATGAAAGTAACGTTCATGCATGCGTATGGCCTACCAACTCCAGGAACAGTGTATTTCATGTCTTATCTCCAAATGTTGTAGACTATTCTAAATATATATATATATATATAATGTATATATATTTTATTTAAATGATGATAATATTCAAGATATTATGGACTTTTTACCACATTGACAATTTACAACAAAAAAGTTCATTTTCAACTCAATAACTGAATATCGAAAAAACGACCAATATGAACTCAAATAATTAACTAATTGTTATAACTTGGTAATAAGTGATATAAAAGGAATAATAAACCTAAAATTTTTTATTAATAAAGTATAAATTAACATATTTTTATTATTCGGGAACATAATGATTGTACATGATGAGTTGGATCAAGGTAAGGGACTTCATCTCAATTACTTTTCATTGAGAAGTATTTTGAAGTTATAAACAACTTTATTTTATACGGTGTATAATTACAACCATTTTATAATAATATAATTCATTTTTTTAAAAAAAATTAATCATTCTCTTTGATGCGTTTTACTAAATGAAAAAATAATTGTTTCTTTTTAATGTACGCAACGACAACGACCTTTCCGCTGCTACGAGCATTATTTGATATTTGGATTCCTTAAAAAGTCGTACTATTTTTAAAAGGAAAATAAATACCATTTTACATTTTTTACATATTTTGGTATTGAAAATGGTTTGATAAAGCATTGATTATGTAAATATATTGAAATGATATATTGTGATTTTATTGTGGAAATGTTATCTTTTCTTTATGCTTGTTTTATGTGTTATGATTATGTTATGGTTCTTGGGAATTGTTTATGTATACGGGTGGTTCCATGATAAACCAATGGTGGGTGATCCTGAGATATATCTCTAATTCATTGGGTAATGGTATGGATGTAAATGATAATGTTTCTACTAAGGGATTTAGGGAATATACTTTGATGGGTATTCCAAACGTAACCTTGATGGTTACTCCATATGTGGCTGTGAAAGTTAGAATGTATGTTTATTATGAATGCCACAAGTTACCTTTATGATTTCTGATTTCTATGAGTTTTTTTAAGAATATTATTATTTCATTTGTTATGTTAAAGATTTTATGTTTTAAGGGTGAAAAGAATGATTTTGTGAAAATATTTTCATGGTTTTTAAATATTCATGGACTAAGGGTTTTATTATTTTTTTATATTACTTATTGAGAATTTTATGCTAATTCCATGTTTTTGAAATGTTTTTCACAAGGTATAAGGAAGGGTAAGATAAAGTAATAATTAATGAATATTTTTATCAAGAAAATAGTTCTGGTTTTATTTAAAGAGTTTTACTATTGTGAACAAATTGGATGGAGTTGAAGTGTATACTTTTTAATTTTTTGAGATGTAATGGTATAATTATGGCCTAATTCTCCAAAAATATTAAACTAAAAAATCACCAATGTGAATTCTTAACTTTACTCAATATTATGTAATGTTTAAGGTTGGGGCCTTAGAGTTGGTATTAGAGGTCACTTTAGATAAAATTAGAGGTTAGGGTGTTATCTGGGTGTCAATAAAGGATCCCATATTACCAAGAGGGTTATTATCATATGGAAACTTTCAGATGGTTATGTTAAAATATGTCATTTGGATAAAATCTAGAACAATGGAAATATAAAGAAGTCGATGGATTAAAGTAATATACACATTTTTTTGTTATCTTTACCCTATAAAGGATTCTTTTTTTAATAATAATAATTCATTTAATGTTTAAGTGTTGTTTATTTTTCGCAGATTAAGGATCATTTTTCAAGATGTAAAGAAAGAGATCTTTAACATCCTTCTTATCCCTCCACGACAATTTGATCATCACTATTATGAGAAAAGCTTGTTCGAATGACTTTGATAGCTTCTTGAGTATTCACACCACTTGCAAGAAATTGTTTGAGTTATCCAACACCAACTCATTTATAAAACAATTTTATAGATCATGGTATCTTTTTCATATGATTTCAAGATCTCAACTATTCCAACTCTATCCAAAAGTGAATTATAGAAGTGGAGAAAATATTTACTTTTTGAAAGTAGGAAAACATGCTGAAAGAGAATGGGATCATCCTAAAGATAATGATATCTAGATTCTAGGTATGATTTATTTTCTTATCCCTAAATAGTAAAGAATATTTGGATTGATTTTTATTATTTTTGAGGATATTTGATCTGCAAGAATTATGTATTAATAAATAAGGTGGAAAGTCATGGTTAATGAATTAAGATGAATTCTGAATGAGTAGGAAGTCTACATATAAGGTATTCAAGAGTTATTGAAGATTATTGGATGATAAAATCTTTAAAAGTATTAATGCTCTTTTGATGATGGGATTACTTTGGAAGAATTTTTCAAGTATGTGTAACCCTAAAGTTTCATATATAAAAATCTTACTCATGGAAGAATTATATTTTCTTGTATGGACATAGTGGATAACCTTATGGGTTTATATGATATTTTTTTGAGGTGATTAATGGTTATTACATTTTGAGATGAAAAATGAAAGGTATTAGATAACCATTAAGGATAAATCATGTTATGGTTATTTTTGAGGAACTTATCTTATTTTGGAGAATTTTATAATAAAGATATGGTTTTAGAAAAAGGACAACCCATAGGATGGGTGACAACCCTTCACATCCGGAAAGGCCATAGGACTCAAACCCACAACCAAATGGCGATATGGTTGAATCGCCTACCATTGGCCTACGTGAAGTCATTGGTCAGTATGCCTTATTAATTTTAGTTAAATGAATTTATGGACCAAGAATATATTGATTTTGGGAACTTATTTTTTATCAAATATATATCCTTATTATAAGAAAATGATTTTGTGATTAAGTGATAAATGTAATTTTGGAAGACATTCACTCTTTTGGGAACACTATATGCCTAAGAAAAATTGAATACAATGGGATTTTATTTGAGGAGAAATGGATTAATTTAATTTTGGAAGAAAATATGTTTTTATTGTGGACTTATAGAGATTTGGGTTGTTTGCGGAAATGATTAACCTATAATAGAGAACATGTGATTAGGTTAATTACATTTAAGTATGAGACTTTTAGAGTAGTCAATGTTATTTGAAGATAAATATTAAGATTTATCATGGAATACTATGTGATCAAATCCTTTTGAATTTTGGGTTTAAATAACAGTTTGGATTATTTGTTTTGAATAATTATATGGACAATTATTTGTTGAATGGTCTTTGTTTATATTTTGAGAATTGTTTGTTTAATTTTAGAGATTAAGAGTAGTATTTTGTTTTTATAAAGGATTATTCTTTTTGGGGATTTATCTGATCTTGTACTAAACATTTTGGGTTTATTTTATGTCTAAATACAAGGGAAATATATAGTTAAAATTTTGTGGATTATGTGATTATATAGAAGTTGATTATAGCGCTTCAGGTGTGGCCAAGGCATCTTGATTACTGAATTTTTGGAGAAAAGATGAGTTTGTGGTAGATATTTATTAAAGGATGAAACTATACTTGACAAGTATGTATGTTTCCTTATGATATTAGTCAAGATCATAAATAAATTCCACCATATTATAAAAAATACCTTTAAAAAATTTTCCATTTACTTTTCATACTAGGAAATAAATAAGCATTTAACTCATCACAAGTTTTTGGTTTTCAGTTCGTTAACTTTCTCCTGATCATGTTTTCTATCACTCTCCATCAAAACTTGATGGTTATCTTTTCTTCCATATCCATGTTTTTCTATATGAAATCCTAGTATGTGTTATACTAGGTGACATTTTTCCTTCCCTTTATTTATTTTAATGTGATTGTTTTATTGACTCTTTTTCCGATGTGGGATTTTTCAATAAAGTTTTCAAGGCCAATTTTAAAATTGTGA
Source organism: Viscum album (assembly GCA_963277665.1). NCBI lineage: Eukaryota > Viridiplantae > Streptophyta > Magnoliopsida > Santalales > Viscaceae > Viscum > Viscum album. The sequence continues at coordinate 1,518,495,201 of OY728163.1, forward strand.
GGACAAAATTTTCGAAATAAGGGAATGATGTAATGAACTAGGTATTTATAAAATAATAAATTTTTTAGATATATTAATATATATGAATAATATATTAATTTTATGTTAAAGGGGATTATTTTTCTGATAGCGTACTCAACTCGCAACAATGGGTTTCTCCAAAATATTATGTTGCACACAACTTTGAGTTATACCAAAAAACAATACAATATTATTATTATTATTTTAAATGGTAGTTAATGACTAGATTTTTGAATAATAGGAATGAATAGTATCAAATAAATTTGTCAATATGGTTTACACATGTTTAAATATTGATTCATTGGTTACCAAATTTATTAAAAATGGAAATAAAAAACAATTGAATATAAAGAATGTTTTTTTTATGAAAACCTATTTAAAAGAGAATAATTGTGTTTATAAAATCATATCACAATTTATGGTTTTTTATTTAATGAATAATATTTGTTATATATTCAATTTAGTGTTTTAAATTCATCTTATATGTTTTCTATATAATATATATGATTAAATTCATTTTTTTTAAAAGAAGTATTTTTCTAAAAATATACTTTTACCGCCTTTTGATGTAGAACCATTTTTAAATTTAGTTTTCGAAACCTTTAAATATTCAGTTTTATAAAAAAAATATTATTTAGAATATGGATATCAAAATTTACCTCGGTTGAATTTTTGATATTTTTCAAATAACAACCAGGTTTTGATGAATAATAAAAATACACCAACTTTTAATTGAAAAAAACTTTTCCGTCGAGATAATTTTAATGGATAAATCATATTTTTTAATTGTTTTAGAGTACAAATAGAATATATTTTTATCATTTAATCCAATTTTTTTATGTGGAAGTAATTTCACATTGAAATTGGACATAAACACATGTCAATCTTTTGGTAGTTTTTACTTCTTAAAAACACACGTTTTGTTTTTGACAATGAGAATGAATTTTAAATTAATTTCGTCCAATTATGTTTTTTAATTTGGAAAAATGGATTTCATATTTTAAATCATATGTTCCAATTTTTTTATAGGTACCTTTTATTTTTGGGCATTGTGAATAGTAACATCAGTAATTATTTTATTTACTATGGTTAAAGGGTAAATCTGGAAAATAAGAGTAAAAATTAATATTATAATAATATTAAACAGCCCTAAAATATGTCCTAATACTATTGGAAGAGATATTTATGACCATGGTAATAATTGAGTCTATTTTAGGACCCCATGGAACCACATGGGTGTGAAAATGACATTTTATAATATTTAATTTAATGCAAAGAGAAATATTACATAAACATGTATCTTTTACTTAAATAAATTTTAAAGAGGGGTTATATAACTTATATCTTCGACTATAAGTATTTATTAGAAAGATAAAAAAATTCCTAAATTATGGTATTTTATTTATAATTTTTAGACATTAAATAAATAAATTTTTTTATGACACAATGATGATGCATTGATTTCTTCAATAATAAAGGATTCAAATAAATGATATTATAAATATTAAAATAAATTTAATTTTATTATTTTGATGGCATAAAATAATTTTATGGATGATATTTAAATATTATATTTTATTCATTTTATTTTCTAGAAGTAATCAAGTTTTATTTAATTTTTAAAAAAGTCAAGTATGAATAGTGTTCAAAATTGACATAATCCAAAACCTATAATATAAAATAGTTTATTAAATGATATTAAACTTATAAAAAACTAACATTAAAAAAAAGGTTAATATAATTCCAAATATGTAAAAAATTACTTTTTTGTGGGTCTTTTGACATGATATGGTAATTACACTAACCCATAATGTGTAAATAACATGATATCACTCTATGATTAAAAAGGGTAAAATAAGGATTAAACTAAAAAGATAAGGATAAAAAAATATTCAAAAAATATTTAAAAATTATTTTATGATTGATATTTGAATAATCATCATATTATATTATAATTAAAAGAGTTTTCGACCATTTTTAATTGAAATTAAATTTATAATAAATTATTATTTCAAGACATTCCTAAAGTGACCCTCCTCCCTCTTATAAATAGACCACCACCTCTACCCACTTATCTCACACCTCTCAAGACCCTTGTCTCATCCAAATTATGCTAAAACAATCTACAAAAATCCCTCCCTTCCATCTAGAATCCATACTTTGGGAATAAGGCAATTCATGAAATCATTTTGGCTCAAATCAAAATGAGTTACACTTTTTAGAGGTAGCGTCCTCTCTAAAGTTCCTTTCCATTATTTTACTTCAATAAATATTCTATTATTATTAATTTATTACATAAAAACACCAATATCATCAATATACAATTATATTGTTATGATAAGTATTCAAACTACACTTACACACACCTCCATCTAATTCACACAAACATTCTTTTTCTGTGTACGACAATCTACTACCTCACGAAACGATGATTATTCAATTTTCCCATACCACCTATCACTGTGGAAATTATGTTGGAACTATATTTTTATGTGGTATATATATTATATTTATACTGTATCTATTCCTTTTTTATTTTTCTTTACAACACACCTTTATGCTTTCTATGATGTATAAATATGATAATTTCATTCGAGGAAGTGTGGACTACCTCCCCCTCAGAGTGATAGGACTCTTACATGCTATACATATAACATATAGAAGATGGTTTTATAAAAACTATGACACATAAATGACATAAATATCATACTGGTATTATAATATACATTTATATCATTTTATTATTATTCTTTTGAAATGAAGAAGAAATGAAAGTAGCGTCCATGCGTACGTATGACCTACCATCTCCATGAACGGTGCATTTCATTTATAATCTCCAAATGTTATGGAATATTATAAATACAAATATACTACATATATATGATATTTCAATCATGAATTAAATTATTTACTTTATGGACATTTGACCACATGGACAATTTACATCAAACAATTTCATTTTGACTCAAGAACTAAATATTGACAAAACGACCAATATGAACTCAAATAATTAAATAATTATTATAACATGGAAATAAGTGATATAAAATGAATAATAAAATTTAAAATTTTTCTCATGAATGTATAAATTAATCTTTATTTATTATATAGGAACATAACAATTGTACGTGATGATTCATATCAATGTAAGGGACTTCATCTGAATCTCCTTTCACTAATGAATAATTTGATGTTATAAACCACCTTAATTTATATGGTGTATAATTATACCCTTTTTATTTTAGTTCAATTAAAATATTTTAAAATGTAATCTTTTAATATGAAGAGTTTTTCTAAATGTCAAATGGAATGTTTCTTTTTAACGTACATGGTGACAATGACTTTTCTTCCAGTGCGAGCATTATTTGATATTTGGATTCCTTAACAAGATTTAATGTTTTTAAAAGTAAAATAAATACTATATAAACATTTTATGTATTTTGGTATTGAAAATGGTTTTGAGAAGGCATTGACTATGTCAATATCTTGAGATGATATATTGTGATTTTAATGTGGAAATGTTATCTTTCTTTTATTTTTGTTTTATGTGTTATGATTATGTTATGGTTCATGAGAATTGTTTACATATACGGGTGCTTACATGATAATCCAAGGGCAAGTGATCCGAAGATATCTATACAATGCATTGGGTAGCATGAATAAGGTAAACAATAAAGTTCATCCTAAGAGATTTAGGGAATATACTATTAGGGGTATTCCAAACATAACCTTGACGGTTAATCCCTCTATAGTAGTCAAACATAAAATGTAAGTATGTTATTAGTGTCACATTATACCTTTATGATTTATGATTTCTATGAGTTTATCTATGAATTTTATTATTTCATATGGTATGTTAAAGAGTTTACGTTTTAAGGCTGAAAAGCATGATTTTTGAAAAATATTTTTAGGGGTTTTAAATATTCATGGACTAACAATTTTATTCCATATTTTATATTCCTTACTAAGATTTTTATTCTCATACCATGTTTTTGAAATGTTTTTCATAGGGTATAATGAAGGGTAATAGAAAATAGTAATTCAAGAGGTTTTTTATTAAGAAAAAAATTCTTGTTTTATTTAAGGAGTTTTATTATTGTGAAAAAATTTGATGGAGTAGGAGTGTTTAGTTCATAATTTATTGAGAATTATTGTAATATTTAAGGATTAATTATATAAAAATATAAACCTAAAAAGATCCTCAATGTGAATTATTTACTTAACTCAATATTATGTAATGTTTAATGTTGGGGCCTTATAACCAAGGTTGATTGGACCATCCGAATAATAAAATATCGATGAATGAGGAATGAATCGATGAATCTATCATAGATCTAGGATGATGATGTATTTTGTATGATATAATTAATGAGGTAATTCTAGATCTTCAATGATGGAGTAATCATAATGTGAAGTGATGTACAGGTTCACATGGACTCAATTGGAGAATCAATTTTTAGCATTTGGAGGGCTGCAAACAATAGATCTTGACTATATCCATAATTTTCTGGTGGATATAGGGCTAAAATTGAAGAAAAATAATTATATTTGAGGCTTCATAATAGGATACGAGAATACATGGGAAACCTAACTACACATCATGTATAAGGAAGAACACATGACATGTAGCCCCCTGGCTGCGATGACTAGGGTTTTGAAAAAAGATAAGTATAAAACAACATGTATCTCTACAATATGATATGTACATCTTCCTAAGATGTGAAACTCATGTGGTGGATTACATGGAAAGGATCGCAGGTTCAATTATATGTTCAGTAACATGACTGTGTACCCTGAGTACACAAACATGAACAGAAGGACACGACGGAATCTCTGTAAGTCTAGGAATGTTGTGTAGTCCACTTAAACAACATGTATTACTACATGGGTTAGGAATTATTTTCCATATAGGGACACAACTTGGTGTTGGAGATGTACCACACGACATGTGGGTCCTCTCACGCACTGTTTACACCTTTTTTCCTTTTTAGAAAACCTTAAGGTTTTGTGTATCATTTTTTTACTCGAATTTTGGCCCATGAGTATCTTATCCTAAGTGTTTATCGATGTAGAACACAATGGTTCCCTCCATTTATTATTCTAAGATATGATGTGAAATTTTTTGGGCATGATGCTTATTGAGGCGAGGCCCAATGACAGCAGTGATCAGACATGATCACTAGAGGCTTCTTTAGAGTGGAACCCCACATCAACATGGGTGTCAGTCCTCTACAACCACCTTCTGAATGGAACCCCCTTGATCCACTAGGATGTGGGTCCTCGATGAATAGAGTGCATCCTGTTATTGTACCATGGTACATGTCCTTGACTTCTGTGTGAAACCCCTATTAGATTGGGCGTAGGTCCTCGACCTCTAAGTCGAACCCCCTATCGGAGAGGGTGCAAGTCCTCGATGACCAGATTGGAACCCCTTTTCACACCATGATGTGGTTCCTTGGCCTATAGAGTGTTACTCCCATAATCTTGGGCATGGTTCCTCTATCCACTGAGTGGAACACCCTATCAGATAGGGTGTGGGTCCTCATGAAACTGGAGTGACCCCCCCCCCCCCGCCCGCCCATTTTCATTGGTGTGAGTTGTTTATGGATACTTACAGAGTGGAACCACCATAAAATATTATGCACAGGTCCTATACATTGCATTTATGACCCCTATAATGTGAGGAAAAGTTAAGTGGAATAGATTTACATTCACAGTTACTTCTAAGGAGACATGTGAGATACTGCTGGAATTTTGGAACTATTAGAAAATTGTATTATTGGGTTGATCTATGAGATGGTGATCCCATTACTATGTCATTTGGGATTCTTTTACTAAACATATATATTATTCTGTGTCCATAACCTTGAATTTGGTTACTCTTCTTAAAAGAGAGGTGAAAACACACAAGGTATGCCACATGATTTTGGTGTTTAGATTCTCATGGTTGGATGAATCTACTCTCCTGATATATGTTATAAAGACTCGATGTGTAGTTCTTCTACTCACCGTGTTGAGCCCTGTATGTGTGGATGAGGTTACATTCACTCTTTTTTTGGGTTTATTTGTTCTCTTTGACAATATATTTGATAAACTTTCTTTTTATTCCTATCGTATCTTTTACTAACCCCCCCCCCCTTAGCTTTCATGGTATCCTTCTGGGTATGTTTATACCCACCCATACATGGGATTTTACCACATGTGTTAAGTCTTATATAGATGATGTGTAGGACCCCGAGACACCCTGAGAGGGGAGGAGTGAATAAGGGTGTAAACATTTTCTCTTAATGTGATGGATCTTTTCCCCACATTGGTATGAACTTGTAAAACCTCTATGATGGATATGATTAGAAAGAAAACATTCACGCAGAGAGATGACACAACACTTTTTACTTGGTTCACCACTAAGAGATACGTCCAAGGAGCATACACCGACAAGTTTTCGGTCGTACCAAATTCCACTATTCATCACTAGTTGGGGATAACAAAGGTTTGGGCACAGTCACTCTGTCCAAGGCTCACTGCCATTACAAAGGTTCAGGGATAACTCACTGCGTCCCTCGGGTCACTCCCGTTGAATCCCCCTATCTCACTGCTGTTGGTTAAGTCCCACTCAGTTTATAGACGTGAAGGTCTCTTCAATAGATCTGCATTGAAATCTTTTCCTCTGCTAAGCACGAGACTCTGCTTGAATCAGACTCATGAGTTGATGCTCTTTTGAAATCAATCCTCCACTTTAGTGCAATACCCGAATACACTAAATCTCCTTCTTCTCTTCCTAAAATTCCCAATACTGACACCTGAGTGTATTGTTATATTTCCCTCTCTCTGTGTAGATCTGAGTTTAGTTGCACAATCGTTCTTCTTCTCTTCGTAAAGCACAACGAGGGTGTTAAACACCAGTCATGTGTGTGCGGTACTACTTATCTTCGTAAAACCAAATGGTTCACTATTATTCCGTCTTCGAAAAGTAGATTTGAGAGTGCTAAGCACCTATCAAAGGCTTGTAGGACCCCAAAATTGTTTACACACCCTTCCCAGTGTCTTGTGTGTAAAATTAAAACCCTGGCGTAAAAATACTTTTTGGCATGAAAAAGGCTTTTCGCAGAACTCTTATTTATCACGCAAAACTCCCCTTTTTCGCGCAACCCATCTTCTTTTCATGCACTACTCTATACCACAATTTTTCTGCATTCCAGCACTCAGAATTTATCCATGTGTTGAGCCACTTCGAATGAGAGGGGTTCACCTCATATTTATAGGTGTTTTTTATCCTGCGCGTAAAACCCCTTCCTGCATGTAAAACAGTCTCTTAGTTCTTTGAAATAAGGGAACCTTCCTTTTATTCTTGCGCACCGCCTTGGTTTTTCATGAATCTCACGACTTCACCATTTTTCATCATTCTGAACATGAATCCTCTCTTCCGCATAAAAATTCAAACCCATATTTTGCGCACAACCTATTTTTCGCGCAGACGTTTGATTTTCCACGCAGATGGCACGAACATCTCATATTTTTCACGCGCCTCATTCCTTTTCTGATTTTCAGTGTTTTTGATCTGAGACACCTATTGTGCAAAAAACGTTGCTTTGCTATTTTGCGCAGCATGCAATTTTTCACACACGCCGCTGTTTTTCATTCAAACCCGTTGTTTTTCGCATGACCCTTAATTTTTCTTGCATGCCTCCCGATATTTTGCACACCACTTCTGATTTGCACACACTTCCTTCATCCAACAACCTGTGACTTCATTTTTCAATTTTGAGGCCCAAAAATTTGGAAAACACTGAGAAATATCACCACGTTCAATATATGCTTTGGTCGTAACCTTCATGCTTCTTTTATGTGATTTTCCATCTTCAACAACTCTTCTTATTCATCCACCATTATCTACTTCATGCAAAACATATTATTCAATTCTTCAAGTAGAATCTTTCATCGTTCTCATGAAATCATGAACAATTTCATCGTCTTCATCAACCATCATGTCTTCTTCTTTAATCATCTTTATCCTGATTATACCTCACCATTCATCAATGTTGTAAACAATGTGTCACCTTTGACAAATGTTCTTTTGAACTTATGATCTGTACCACCATCATCTGTCACTGTTGTAAACAATGTCTCACCTTTTGCACATGTTCTTTTGAACTTATGATCATTACAACATTAATCTAAATTTCTATTCCTCCATTTCATTGGAGTACTTATTTATCTCCTTCATTTTGATCTTTATTGACAACTATTGACAAAAAATACAACCTTATACACAAAGTGGTCCCAACATGATGGATAGGTCAGTGGTGACTACAGAGGATCTTAGGGATACCTGGTACTTTGGACCGCATACAGTAGTCATATATTAGAGATCAAGATCTAGGTTCTCATAGCAGTTTACATTTCCTATTTTTTCTGGTTAGAACATATTTATGGTTGGGCATGTATTTTTTCCCTTTACTTTTTTGTTTTTACAATCATAATCTTGTACACCATAGAGGTTATGAATTCATGGTTTACTTTCTGTATTTGTTGCATATTTTATTCATTCCCTCTAAACTTTTTCATTTAGATGACTATGTGTTTGTATAGGTACTTATGAAAAGGCCTAACCATGTTAGATATTTCTTCAGTGATGTTTTATACCCCCTTGACTTTGAAGGAAGGCTTGGGGTAATTCTGGATCAATTCCCATATTAAGCTACGTCATGAAAGATTGGTATTAGAGAAATATCATTCATTGGGAAGTTGTTTGGACTAATAACCTTATGAGGATTTGGTTAGGTTTAGTGCAATAATGTTAATAGTGTCTCGAGTGAGGATCCCAAGCTAGGGAATCCAGTGATGGTGCAAGAATCCAACATATCCATTCACCAGGTCCTTGAATTCTAGCTTCTCAACTCAATATACAAAGAAATTTATTGTAGGGATCAATGGTACATGAATCATATTGGATTGTGTCTTTGACTATACTTCTTGAGTCAAATCCCCATTTTTTCAATATATATTTGCTCATCTATGTACGGTATTCCTTAATAAATCTCAAGATGCCTCTGTGATGAAATCCAACCAGAATAATATTTGCAAACAATGATGAGGCCTCAGTTTAGGTTCCATCCCATGAGCTTCACCCTCTAGGTGGGTAGGTAGAATCACCTCCATCTTCCGAGTAGCAGATCATCCCAATAGAGTAGGTTGAGGATGCATGCAGTTTTATTGTGTTGTGTGAGTTCCATTGCTAAAGAACGTCGATGTACCACGGTAAAAAAGAGCCTCAGGAAGTAGAGGATTAGCTAGAGTTGGTGGTACAATTCTTTAGGCTCATCCAAACAGTGAAAAATTAGGTGGTTTCACTGGATGAAATTCTCTTCCATGGAGTATCTGGGTTCTACTGAATCCTTTTTACTCAGATTCATGATGACCCAAAAATTTCATGGAATGAATTTTAATAGCTATTCCATGAGGAGTACCACCCCACATACTTACACTCATTTTAGATCCAAAAGCTATTGAAGCTACAATAGGTAGGGATAATGGTGGATGAGTATGTTGTGAGGTTCACATATATTATGTTGTACTCCCTTGACATGATCCAGGATGGCTACTTTCAAACATGGTAGTTTGAACTGGGAATCCATTGATAGATTTGAGCCATAATTCTTCCCTTATGAGTCCCCACCTTTTTTCATGTGCTACAGCAGGAACTAGTGATGGAGATCTTAATTTTATAGTGGCACCAGATAGCTCGATCTAAAAGTGGTCATTATAGGGCTAAGTCGTCTCTATAAGATAATATAAACCAAGCCCTAGGATATCGACGCAAGAGACATTCACATGATTATACTCAAGAACATGGTCGAATGCATCATAGAAGACCATAGTATCCTAGAGAGGGGTGGTGCTTCACTTATTATGGGCAAGTTCACATGGTACAAGACGGCCTAACAAGACATGGTAAGAATTATAGGCAGATAGTTGATGTACTTCCATGGAATAAACAACCCCATGATCAAGGATCTCCCAGGTGAGAACAGGGTGGTCACTAGGGAGGTGTATCTAGTAGAGGAGAAAGAGGAGATATGGGTGGTGGATGATGCTATGAGATCCTTCAACCACCACCACCACTACTATACATCCTATGTCATACATGGGAAGTGGGTGGCTTGGGCCGCAGAAAGCTCTAACCTTCAATGCTTTAGGATCCATAAATGCATGAAATGATAAGAGGTATGATATGTGTTTACAATAATCTTTCTTAATTATTATTAGACACATTATTGGGTCATTCCTTCATCTCTATACTCATGGTTCAATAGTTAGAGCTCCTAGTTGTGGCGCTAGCCCAACAACTTCATCTTGATGTTCCTACCAGGAACACATCTTCTGTATCTTTTATCTTCTAATAGTGAGAGCTATCACATAGTGGAGAGACGTCCACATGGGTCAATTTAATCATCATAATGGAACCCTATGATGTCATCTGAGGTATGGATTGGTTTTCTATGGTCCGGTTTTTAATTTACTATCACTGTAGACAGGTCATATTCCTACACACTGATGGGACTAGATTATCCTTTTCTGGAAAGAGATATCTCTTGGAGGGATGAGTGGGTTCTTCAAGTAGGAGGCGAAAACCCATAACCCATCAGTTTAAGAGAGTATCCCAAGGTGTATCAAGATATTTAGGCACATGGATTCTTTTAATTATGGAGGATTATATGAAAGTATTTTCCATGGATATATCAAGACTACCATTGATGTTAGAGATGGAGTTTTTAGTCTAATTTCATCCTAGGACTAGTTTAATATTTCTTTAGAATATCAGATGGACCCTATAGAGCTCTAGTATTTTCGGTTGTAGTTGGAGGACCTTCATGAAAAGGGTGTAATCAGACCCAATGTATCCCAATAGGATGCTTCAGTGTTGTTTGTATGAAATGTGGATGAGAGATTGAATATTTTTGTGGATTATTATTACCTAAACCAGGATACAATAAAGAAATAGTACCTCGTATTGAGTATTGATAACCTATTTGACTAGTTGTGAGGCATGAGATGGTTTTTAAAGATCAATATCATGCTTGGATACCACCATTTGAAGGGTCGTGATGCTGATATTCTAAAGTTGGCTTTCTGATGTTTCTACGGAAACTATGAGTTCTTAATGATGACCTTTGGTGCGATGAATGCCCCCACCATGTTTATATATTTTATGAACCCTATTTTTGGGTGTATTTAGAATATTGTTTGGTTGTATTTATTGAATACATAATCACATACTGTTCATTATATTAGGAACATGCAAATCACTTGAGGATGGTTCTTGATTTTCTTCGAGAGCACCATATTTATAGAAATATCTCAAAGTGTCAGTTATTGATACATGAGGTTCAATTTTAGTGGGAATGCCATTTTTGAACATGTTTTATACATTGACCCATAAAAAATTGATTCAATGATTTATTGAGTGTCATCCAAGATCATTTTAGAGGTGTGAAGCTTTCATGGTTTGGTAGGGTACTATAAGAGGATTGTGGAAGATTTCTACAGTATTACAGCCCCTTTGACCACCCTAACAAGGAAATAGTAGAATTTTACCTAATCTGAGTAGTGCCAGATGGCCTTTCAGGAGTTGATTCTAAGGTTAATGAGTGATATTATATTATGAATACCATAGGAGGTAATGGAGTATGTAGTGTATTTTGATGCCTCATGAGATGGGATCAAATACATATTGATGCGAAAAATAAAAAGTTATCACATATGGGTTGTGGTATTTGAGACCCCACAAGTATAAATACATGAATCATGTCCTAGATATAGTAGTGGTATCCTTCTCTCTAAGGATGTGGAGGCACTACCTTCAGGGAGAGAGATTTGTGGATTACTCAGCCCACCAAAGTGTCAAGTACATCTTTACACATATAGAAATGGACTTAAGACAACAAAACTGGGTAGAGTTCCTATAGGATTATGACTTCAATATTGTTAATAGATTGTGTTAGTGAATTGTAGTAGTAGATTCCCTTATCAAGAAGTACCAATATCACTAAGTTTAGGATTCTTCTGAGCAGTTGGCTTTCCTATAGCTGGCCTTTGTGGAGAAGGAGGGTACAACATTTCTACAATCGATGGTGTTTAACCCTTTGATTATCAATAATGAAAGAGAGTCCTAGCAAGAATATATTGTCTATGAGGTCCTATGTGACCATGTATCCATAGATAAATCCCCAGATAGAAACTCTAAAGGAGGGAATTATGACATCTTTTTTCAAGGATGGATGATGATTCTAGTCATGATTCAGGAGGAGGTGATGTGAGAGTTTCACACATATCCCCTATCTGTGCATCCCGATGTGGGTAATATCTATAGGGAACATTAGTGGTTGTTTTGGTGGTCTAAAATGAGCTAAATAATATCTTATTTCGCATCTTGGAGTCTCACTTGTCTATTGGTGAAGGCTACAAAACAAGCTCTGATAGGATTGTTGCATCCCCTTGAGATCTCAGAGTGGAAGTCAGATGACATATCCATAGACATTTCAATAGGAATTCAACTCATAATGAAGGTCCATGAAACCATATGTGTGATAGTTGACCAACTCATGAATTCAAAACACATCCTTTAAATTAGAGATTTGATTTTAGTAGAATGTTTGGGGTAACTGTATGTACAAGATATCATTTTCCTTCATGGGGTTCCCTTAGTGTTTGTTTTAGATCATGAAGTGAAGTTTACAGCATGACTGTGGAGAGGCCCACAATAGGAATTTGGGTCCCAAATGAAGATGTGTACATCATTTCACCCCCCAAACTGATGGGCAGACCAAGTGCACAATCCTTGTGTTGGAGGATATGTTGAGGGATTACATGATAGACTTTGTCCAGAGTTGGGATGATCACTTTCCCTTGGTATAATTTTCATACAACAATAGATACCAACATACCATCAAAATGGAACCCTTTGAGGCCATATATAGGAGACCCTAAAGGTCACCCATATATTTTACAGAGATCGTTGAGACATCTATCATAGGACCATAGATGGTTCAGGTGATGATAGAGAAATTCCAAGTCATCCGCAAGTGGACAAGGACAACCTAGAGAAGATAGAAATCTTATCATGATCGCTTTCATAATCCCATGGACAACCTTGGGGGATCCATTTTCTCTTTCTCTTGTGAATCTCAGGAGTATCTTGAACATAAAGCAATTTTCAGAAGTCAAAAGGTCTCACATCCCCCAAAAAAATCATCCACAATAGGGTATTTATAAGGTATGGGTTTCACAAATGTTGGAGCCTTTTGTGAAGAATTATAATTTTTTTGATTGGATATGGATTCATGAGTATGAATGATGATGTGTGGAGGTAACTATAAACCCTATGTACAGTCATGAAGAACATCATGACTTGGTGTTGCCACTGTGTGAAGATCACTATCGGGCCTTGATTTATGTAGGGCCTTTTCAAATATTGATCATTTTTTAGGGTGTATATCTTCATGAAATAGACCCTCCGAGGGATTCTTGGGCCGTTTTTGCTGATATTTACTCCCAACAGGCTATTCCTTCTTTTAAATATCCCATTACATGAATATTTTGGTCCCAACAATGTGATGGTAATCAAAGTAGATACGAGAATTGGGTCTAGGGATCCCACTTCTGATAGTACACCACTCATTTCACTTTTACTAGGGTTCTAGTGAGTTAGATGGAATTTGAGATCGATTAAGTGATGTATATTGTAGATTTTGTTTTTACACGTGCCTGAAGCATGTTACACTTCATTGGAATGAAATTTTTCCATTTTTTTGACATGTAATAAAAATTAGTGAATTTTGTACTATGGATTATAGGATTAAATTTTATAATTAATTATAAATGTTTGTAATTAATTTTGGGAGCCTTATGGTGTGATCTAGGGTCTCGAGAGAATAAAAAAATCAGTACAGGATTGGTTTGAGGTGTGTATATCAAGGCTTGGATGGTAGATCTAATATAGAGGTAGGTGGACTTCTTAATATATAACCATATTCATGTTTTTATGTGAATTATATATGTGTTCCTTGGGTTTCGGTTTGGGAAATCTATAAAGGGGGTCTAGTGAGTCTGGAATTATTGGATGGGAATAGGTTATGCCTTTGAATACCTACTCAAGAGTATTGTGCATGTATTTTAGATTTGATATGTTATTAGAGTGGGATCTAATGAGTTGTTTAAGGGTTTACAAGTTGATATCCCCCAGATAACGGTTATAGTTGGTGATGTAACTTGAGAATTTTCTAGTAAAGGCTATGGGATTATCTTTGGCACCTTAAACTCCAAACATGAGAGGATTGGGATAGGGGTTATAGGAATAATACTCTATAATGAACGACTGTTTATTGATTAAAATTTTATTGGATCATGGGAGAGGATAACTACTCCTTTTGGGATTCCCTAGTGACACTTTATGAGTTTAAATAGGGTTATTGTGCTCTCTATATCATGAGAATATCAAGGGTAAGGGAAAATTGTTTGATGGATATGTAAATATAGTGGGTATCCTATGGGGATTGGATAGTAATTAGTTGGATTTTGTTTATTCTATGTTTGGGTTCAATGTTCAGAAATGTTGGGGAAGGGAACTAAGCATCTAGTAAGGCACCATAGTTTGTTAATCGGTACTAGTTGTGTTCCTGAGATGGAGTGTGAATTTATTGATGATTTCATGAGAATTAATGAGGTGGTATATGACCTGATATATTTTATTAGTATCTAGTGTATCTATATTTGACCTTTGGTTGGGATTGATATTTGGGTATGGCTAGATGTCCATGATCATTGTAAGGGTTATATCAATCTAGTTTGGGTGAATGCATATAGAGGATGATATTTGTCCGAACTTGTTATATTATGTTATTTGAGATATAATATTACTAAGATCTAGGTTGGATATATGTATAGCTTAGAACTATGGTTTTGTATTTATCTTCCATTATTTGATTAATTTTTTATTATATCCTGGCAATGTATTGTTGTTTTAGATGATGATATTGTGGCATAAATACATATATATTAGGTTTAGAGTTACACCACAAAGGTAATAACCATTTCATTCATTCAGACACATGATTATCCATGGGACTCAGTCTGAAAAGGGTGATATTTTTGCCTTTTTAAAGATATTTTCTATTGATGTTCCCTCCTCATACCTCATTTGATATTGCCAATATATATGTCATTAACAATTAGACCATAACTCCAAGGGGGTGTTCATGTGGCCTATGTAAAATATTGGATATTGATATGACCTCTAGACACATCCTCCTTCACTAACCAGTGGATATTCAATGGGTAAACGAGACAACACCTCTAGGGGACCATTTGGATAGTGTGATAGGTTGTTTATTGATATTCCCTCGTCATGTTGATTCCATGATGTTAGTTATGGGTTTCCTTTATGTTAGGGGATGACTATTGAGATTCCTTTACCTGATGGGTTTCCTATATTCCTGTGGATAACTATTGGAATTCCTCCACACACAGGGATTAAGATGAAACCTTGTTATAAGTGATGTGATTACCATCATTGGTTGATGTAAGTGGGGTCACCTGTCATGGTTACCTGGTTAGCACATAATGACCTCATGTGGTTTCTTGCATGATTTATTTTGTTACCTTATTTACTTTAATGTTTATGAGTACACTATATATGGTGGTGTATATAAGGGACAAATTTCAAGTGACCTACTTTGTTTTATTCTTACACCCTATACTATCACCTTAGTATGTTTTATTCATGGGATGATTTGAGTGATATTTTTCCTTGGGAATGATATGGGTGTGAATCTTGTAGCTATAGGGTGATGTGGTTCACTACAACTGTATGATTGCGCTTTATCATTTAATGATGGTGGGGTGATAGAGGTTCATGTGTTGTGGTAATAAGATGTTGGTGATTCATATCACCATGGGGCCGAGTCTATTAGAGTTGTGAGTGTTGGAATAAGATCCAGACTTTTCATATAAGGAATTAATCCTTTAATTTTCACAATAAATATTATATGTTCCTATAATTTATGTGAATAAAGGTTTTAGTAAGGGCATGCAAGTGTTTGGGGATTTTTTGGAGCCCGGAGATCCAATTTTTGGAGGAACATGAAGAGGTGCATGGGTGGTGCCCGATTAGTAGTAATTGTGAGACTCAACAATGAATCCCTCTAAGAGGAGAGAATTGTTTAAAAACAATTCATGGTATTCCACACATTCATGAAGAACCACTACAATAAATTTCATAGGAGAACACATGTCTTACACATGGTTTGGAAAACTGTGCACTTGGCCGTTTGAGGGTGTGACACCATTGGACAGTGATTATGCACGGGTTTTGAATAGTTTGTCAAACTATGAACCTAGAAATGTGAGGGAGTGCTACCCTGAGGCTATGGTGTTGCACAGTTGATACATGGTATTTTCAATTGTTCACCTAATTAAAGTTTGTTGAAAAAACAATTTCTCCCTATTTCATTCTTAAAAAAAATTATATTTTTCCTTTCATTTTAGAGTGGCCACCTCCCACATGAAAAGCTATCCCATGTAATCTTAATTACCTTTGAGGTATCATCCTCATATAAGATCTGATCGGTCTTCCGTTCATCTTGTTGGAAGAATATCATTAAGGGATTGAATCCATTATCTTACTTCATTCATTTATCTTGCCATATGGAATTCTAAATCTGAGTGAGATATTTTGACTGATTTTCAAGGAGTTTCTCTACTTATTTGGGTTCTCTTGAACAAAGTAGAATAGTAAATTGTTATCGGATGAGGAGAGTTCTACCCATCTAAGGTAGGTGGTCTATACCTTTTCACTAAATGCTCGGTTGTTTTATAGACCACTTATTAGTTCTGCATGCTCTACTTTATGGGTGTTTCTCCTTGAAATGATATATCTTTAAATTTATGGTTTAAACTATAATTTAAACATGTTATCCTGCCCATTTGAATGATTGGAGGTTGTAACCTCAAATCAAACCACCATTAATGTGATTTTGTTTTATTAATTACATTTACACCACCCACATAGAGTGTTATTCGCACATATTATTAAATGGATCCATATATAAATTATATGAACTTTTAAGGGTTTATTACCCTATTTAGAACCTTATCATTTATGAATTAAAGGATAAATGGAATGAAATAAACGGGAGTTGTGGAATTAAATGGAAAATAAATTTCATTAATAATAATTATGTAATTAATGAGTGAAGTGGAATTGACACTAACATGGACCTCCATCTTATCACATGAATATGAATTAAATGAAGAGTTTAATATGATAAATTAACTTGATTAAAATAATGGAAACTAACATGGACCCTTTAATCCTTATATAATTTATTAAAATATAATTTAATAAATGCATGAATAGAACCATGGACTCCCACCTTATAAATTATATGTTAAATGGATATTGAATAGATTATGATAAATTAATTTTGGAAGGAAATTCATACTACCATGGTCCCTTGAATCATTAAATGATTTATGTTGAAATGAATTGCACAGTTTGAAATTGATGTGATGTAATATCAGATATCACCAATGACCCAATTACAAATTATATCATGGATGATTAAAACTGTTACCTTGGATCCAAATTTTCTGTAATGCCTCAAACATGATCTATGGGCTCCACCCATGTCTTTACCGAGTTTTCTATAAATGAGATCCACAGAATCGAAGAGGAAACCATGTCGACGGGTCCTATATGCCTAGCCTGTGTAGGTCTACATTATACCACGTTTGATATGGATGAGTTTTGTAGACTAAAAGAGGATTCCTTGTTTAATGGATTTCATTCCTAGCCATCATAGGTCCAATACATAATTATTCAGCGTATGATATACTCTCTCAACACTTGGTATGTCGGCGTAGGCCATAAATGATGATTTTCTATATTTAAAATCATTATATATTACTATAATTCATATTATGGAATGTTCTTATGGAATGGATTACATCACTTAATTTAATGTTTTACTCGGTTATATCTACAAACTGATACAGCCTATATGCCCCAAATATATTTTTTATAAACACTATTGATGGTGCCCTATAGAGTGTATCTCACACCTAGATTGGAACACTGATTGGTACCTATAAAGATATCATGGTTTCGGTAAATGAAAAAGGGAATGTCCAATTCTAAATTCCGAATTTCTTATAATATAATGGAGTATGATTTTAGATGATCAATCTTATGCTCGTGATGCTATTGGAGTTAATTTTTATCTTTTTATATTTTTATAGCATATTGTATATTCTTGAATCCATATTTCCCATGTACTAACCACTTTCTTTTATTAACATGACACAATCAACATAATTTTTATTTTATATTGGATATTTGTTTATGCCAGTATATATTTTTTTATTGAATGGTTTTCTATTTCCAATTTTATTTATTTATCTATTATACATCCACTTTTTATTTCTTTTATCATTTTACTATGATACACTTTCATCATGAAGGTATAGTATCCCCATCATCCTCTTATAGACCCTTGCTATATGTCAGTTGCCTCTACAGTATGGGGAGGTGAAACTGAGGTCATGTGGCCATTAGTTCAACTACTACTATCTAGTTAGTTAAGACGAGACATCAAATATTTATATCAGAGAATCTATTAATTTTTCGTTACTATTTAGTTTATTATATAGGATACTAGGAATGTTTCAGAATTTGGTAATGAGATTTTTCCTGGGATTAGCTAACCCACCTATAAGGAAACGAAAAATTAACTTTGAAATGAAATGTCATTTGGGATTATGCCTATTATAGTTATATACATTTCATGTTTGGGTTATGCACATGTTTTGTGAAATTTTAATTCTCATTATGGGTTATATGTTTTCCTTGGAATGGTATGGAAAGGACGTGATGTCTCATGAATCATTATAGGCACTTGAGGATTCACATGTCATGCATATAAGATGACATATA
The DNA here is from genome assembly GCA_963277665.1 of Viscum album. NCBI lineage: Eukaryota > Viridiplantae > Streptophyta > Magnoliopsida > Santalales > Viscaceae > Viscum > Viscum album. The sequence continues at coordinate 1,518,514,210 of OY728163.1, forward strand.
TTTTTTTACTACATGTATTACTAACTGCATGTCATTAGTGACTTGATTTATATACCTATAGAATTGTGATAACATGTCATGGAGGAAATGTATATGTAACTGGTTATTAAAGTTTATACATTACCCTAAATGGTGTTTTTCTATATATGATGGTGGTGGCACCATAATTTTCCAATTATCACATTTTTATGCTATGTGAATATGATTTCATGAGCTAAAAAATTAGTTATCTATGATTACATGGATACCAATTGTAATTTATATGGCTTGTAATTATATAAATTTTGGGTAGTGATCCATCTATGTAGGCTATCATTATAGACTTATTACATTTTGATGCTGAATGTAAAGCTCTGGTAATATTTATATGACGTGCAAATTGCAACTTCTAAGGTATAGTAAGTTATAATTTGGGAATGAATACTCATCTAACTTGGCCATTATATAAATAAATTTGTATAAACAGTTGATTCCAAAAAAATTAAAGAAATGGTTCCTGATAAATGGTGAGGCCAATTGAAACATAAAGGATATTTTTCTTTTTAAATTGAAATTGAGGAAATGTATATCAAGGCCCTTAATGTGAAATAGAGAACCTAACCTAGACAATAACTTATTAGTGTGTGGTAGGTATTATCTCTTTTAGTTCTTTTTGATCTTATATACCACCCAGAACTTACCATTGGAGTAGATAGAGCGGTGTTACTGTAATAATGGAAAAATTGTACCTATCCTATTATTATAGAAATGATTTAAATCATTATCGAATCTATTTTGAGATGTTTTCTTGGAATTTATAGGGATACGAAACAACGACATTCTAAAGTTTTGCACTAGGAGGGTGGTGTCAACCATGATCTAAATGTGGTGGTCATTGAGCCACTTGTGATACATCAGGTAGTGACACTTGAAACACCTCTTGTTATACTTGATTAGGGAACCAATTCGCTATTTTGATAGGGATTCATATGGATCATACAGACTATATATGGATCCTATTGACCTACCCCTATTATGGAAGAGTTTATGTAGGAATTTAAAAACACCATCCACCCACATTTTTTGAGGGATGGAAATCCATGGGATTTGGAGTCATGGATAGAGGTCATGCTATATATTTTTTAGCATCTAGAGACAAATTTCATATGGAGGGTCAATATAACATATTATATTCCATTTGATTCATCCATGAGATAGTGGTATGTGTTTACCTTGGTTAATCATCATCGAGATATTGTTTGGATGGATTTACAGAAAACTTTCTATAATTATTACTTTACCAAGAAACATTGGGATAACCGATCTAGATAGTTTATACACTGGGAGAAGGTAAATTTATTTTTTATGAACTATTATATTTATTTCACAAAGCTCCATAACATTACACATATCATTATAGTTGACATGTTATCATGGGTTAGGTGATTTCAGGATGGTCTGGGAATGACATTTGATCGTATGTAAACATGTTTCATTTTAGCACCACCACCAATATAGTAAATAAATATCTTATTACTATGAATATTCTGGAGAGGCTATGGGTGTGAACCATGGAAGCTCTAGTTCTAGAACATAAACTACTTTGACCAGTGACATGAAGCATGGTTTTGAGTTTTAACCAGGAGGCATCATTAATCAGAGAGTGTGCTAGGGTATCCACATGATCTATCATTTGTGTGGTAGGAAGGGTCATATAAAGCCCCAATGTTACATAAACATAGTTTAGTGTAGATCCTATGGTAGAATGGTCCATCTGCATATATTTTTCAGATCTTTACAGAAATTTCTAATAAAAGAGGATCTACACCAGCTCTGCCTTCATAAGTAGGATCACCATCTCTATGAAATCCAAGGAGTTGGATGATAACTAGATGTACATTCCGAGGAGGTGGTCATGGATGAGGAAGACAGACCTAATATTTATAGCTCCAATAGTGAAATCATACCCAAGGCATTCAAAATATATCATAGGTCCATAGATTAAGAGAGATATACGTAGTGTATCCAATCAATGAGGATAAAATTGTTTGTTCATCTATGGTTAAAGTTTCAATTTTAGTATCCTCTACTATTGTTTATTATCCTTTCGATATAGGAGATTCACACTCCATTATATTTATAGAGACTATTGAGATTCTTAGCCTTACTATAGGGTATTTATGTGGTGTGATAACTCTTGATACTCTATTGTGTATTTTATCAAAGATTATATGATATTGAAATGAGTTCCCATTGAGATAGAAAGGTGTCATTTCTTAAAGAACCTCTTCATACTCGATATGATATGTTTTGACATCATTGTAATGGTGGAATACTTGGTTTGTTATCAAAATTATGTTGATTTATATCACTAGAGGGTATCTTTTACATCCTCTTAGGGTGATAGATATTTTAACAAGGGTGAATGAGATTTTTAGGATAGTTGAGATGGACTTGAGCATCATGGGTTGGGTGGAGTGATGGACCATATGGCCAACCTTTATATGGATGATTAGGAAATATGTCTGTTTTATTTACATATAGTATTAGATCTTTTCATAGATGTCTTACATGATGATTTTTTCATACTACCATCTAAGAGATAGGTAGAGTTTACCATCGATCCAATTCCATGACAAACACCAGTATCTATTCCTCCATATAATATTGATACTACTGAGTTACATGAGCTAAAGAATTATATATTAGACTTATGAGATAAGGGTTTTATACTACCTAAAAATTCTCCATGATGTTCATCAATTATTTTTTCTAATAATATAGATGGTACCCTCAGGCTTTGGGTGGATTTCTATCTATTATACACTATCACATCTAGATGAATCCTTTGACCAGCTTCAGGAGCTCAAATTTATTAATGATCAGTTTTAGGTTAGGCTACCATTAGGTTCATGATAAACTATTAGATATTCCTCATACAACATTATATAGTAGATATGTCTTTTAAGAGTATTTTTTAATGCCGTTAGGTATTATGAATATACTAGCATTATTCATGACTTTGATTAATTGGGTTTTCCACCCATAATTGGATTGATTTGTGGTAGTCTTCATGGAAAAAATCATGGTGTAATCACATACTCTATGTAAAAATTCAAAACATATTGATATTATTTTGATCACATTGTGAGAACACCAAATATATGAAAAATTCACAAAATTAAACTGATAGATAGACAAGTTCCACTTCCTAGGTCACATTATCTCAAATATGGGAGTTTTAGTTAAACTAGAGAAGGTGCGGGACATTGTTTCCTGAGAGTAGTGAAAGAAAATATTTGATATATGGAGCTTCTTGGGGATGGTTGGATATTACATGGGATTCATACAAGATTTATCATTTCTTGAAACACCACTCATAATATTGACCAAGAAAGGTGTCATGTTTACTTAGTTTTAAGTGATAATGAAAAAATTTCATGAGCTAAAAGGTAGATTTAATTTAGCACAGATCCACATTTTACCTGATCCATGAGGAGGCTATGTGGTATATTTTGATGCATCAGGAATTGGGCTATAATCCATTCTGATGAAGGTAGATCAATCATGGCATATGAGTCTCAGTTGTTGAGGTCCCATGACTGTAATAACCCAGCACAATGATCTTGATCTTGAATTATTTGTACATGCCTTGAATTTTTTGAGAGATTACTTATTGGGAGATAATTTTGTGTTGTATATAAGAATAAATGAATCAATTATATATTTACATAGCATGAATTGAATCTCAGGTAGCAATGGTGGTTTGAATACTTACATTCCTTCAATGTCGATCTTGCTATATAATTGGTAAAGGAAATGCTATTTTAGATTCTCTAAGACAGAAGACTAAAACACAGGAAGTCTGACTAGTTTTATGTTTCAGTTGATGACCTTCCTTTATGATATAAATTTGGAGGTTCAGGACTATCATGGATATCATGTATTTTAATATTTAACAATGACCGATTCAATTGTAAATATAGTGAAGATGTGGCATGTTTTCGATACTTAGGTCATGGTGCTACATGAGAGTGTTTCAATAGAAGATCCACTACCTGGTTGGATTATTTATAAGGATGAGGTCTTGCACATTCAGGTATGTGTCTAGGTTTCAACAGATATTTGAGAGTAGTTGATGTCAGATTCTCATGTTTCTTCTTGGACAGTACATCCTAATCCTTTGAATATTTACCATGATTTATGTTGCAAGTATTTGTGTCCTAGTATGAAATTGGAGATATCTAGTTTTGTTAATTGGTGTTACACCTGCCAGAAGGTGAGAGAAGAACACTAGGGGCAAGTAGGAATTTTAATTATTTTATGAAAATTATAAGTAAAATATTTATATTTATAACCTTGATGAACTAAGTGATCAACCTTTAATGTGTTTAAATATTGTGATTAATGATAGTTTTATTTGGCATAGATGACGTATACTTGTAAATTACAAAATTTTATATAAAATTTCTAAACATGAAAGTATTATGTTGTTTCCCAATTTGAAGAAAGATATGTTTCATGTGTGTGTCCCTTGAATGTAAGGGAAAAAACAAAAAACTTCATTCATAACAACTAATTGTATTAATTTTATCCTACCATTATAATAATTTAATTTTGACTTGTTTGGTCATACTCAAATTTCTAGAATCGGAGGAATAAAATTATCCCTAATTATTATAGAAAATTTTAAAAAAAATTATCCATTATAAATTTTTCTCATAAAAATTAAACCCAAGCTATATATACATTTTTTTTAATTTAGTCCAAATTGAAAATGGCTATGTGATTAATACTAATCATAGTTATAGGGAAGTGAATTTAAAAATATGGAATATGATTTTTTTAATAAAAGAAATGGTTATTTACATAATATTTTTTCACTCTGAACTCTCCAAAAAAATATATTTGCTAAAATAAAAAATTGAAACTTCATTAAAATTTCAATAACTATAATAATTCGTTATAATTCACATCAATATTTATGAGTTGATGTTGTATTTAATTCATGTTATATTTACAATAGAATTCATGTCATTTTTTTGAAAATGACCATTATAAATTTTAGAAAGGAAAGAAACCTGAATTTGGGTAATGTAATGTTTTTTGGACTAAAGGCATTTAAAATACTAAATATTATGTGAAATAGAATTCATACTTATATAAATTTGAAGATGGATATAGGAAATTCTATTTTAGTGATTATGAACATCAAACTAATAATATACCTATTAAGGGGGATCTTACTCTCTCTCAATCTAATCCGAGTCCATGGAAAACTCTTAAGACCACAAAATAGATAACGTGACTTGTAATATTGATTATTTAATTAAAAATAGGAAATATATATTGAATTTATATTGAAATTACAATTTTGTTTCTGATTTTGATCCTAATAATGTTGATAAATCTATAAATGATATTAATTGTATTATATTTATAGAATCTGAAAATAATCAATTTACTGGAAATACTATTTTTACTTTGGTTGACCCACATAGAAATAAATATATTATTTGGAATAAATATATATTTTTAAAATAAATTGGGTTAATCTAGTCAAATTATTATGAATAAGGATACACATGTTGGACAAGACTATTATCAAGAAGAAGGTGTTTACTTTTATGAATCATTTTCACCTGTCACAAGGATTGAACCTATTAGAATATTATTATTTTTACTTATTTTCAAGGAATTAAATTATATAAAATGTATGTTAAAATTTCACTCCTAAATGGTTATATTTTTGTAGAATTTTTTTAATCAGTCAACTCATTTTAAACATGAAAATTTTCTTATTAAAATTTTGAAATTATCAATCGATTTATATGGAGGTAAGTGATATATTAGATCATGGTATGAATATTTTTGGGTATTTATGAAGAATAAATTTTTTAATGAAGATAATTTTGATCCAAATTTTTTTATTGTGAATATTTATGATTTCATTTTAGTTATTCTAATTTACATTTAGGACATTATTTTTGGATTTACTAGTGAATATATTTTTAAATTTATTTATTTTATAATTAATTTTATATTTGACAGGAATTTATTCGGAGAATTTATTTTTATAGGACATAAATTTTATCAAAGAAAATATATAATACTTTTTAATAAATCTATGTACTCTAATTTAAATACATATACACCTGATATTAAGTTTTCATTATGTATGTTTGTTATATTTTTAGTTGATCAAAAAAATTCTCACAAAAAAATTATAAAATAGTTATTTTATATATTAAAGTAAATATATATTATATATTGTTTTATTTTGGATAAAACTATTTTGATTTTATAGTTATTAGGATTCAAATTTTGGTGCTTCTAGAAGTGATAAAAAATGTACATAAGTTATGAGTCATTTTATTAGTCTATGTTTATTTTCATGGATTATAAAGAAATAATTATAAATTTATTTATCAATATCTAATGTTGAATAAATTTCTGAATAAAAGTTTTTTGATAAACATTTATATATTAAAAAAAACTTTTCTCATTTAAATTATTATTTTAAAAATTCTTTTATTTATTATGATAACTCTAATGAATTTTATTTTACTAAAAAAACCTTCACAAAATGTAATAATAAAGTATATTGATTTTATATTTCATTTTATAAGAGATCATATTAATGAAGGTGATATTTTTTTATAATTTATCTCAAAAAATAATCAATTGGATGAAATTTTTACCAAACCTCTAGATTCTAATAATTTTGGAAAGATTAATTTATAGTTGATTTGTTGACAGATTTTCTTTTTTAGTGCTTAAATAGTAGGATATGAATATAATAAAATCAATTTTAATCAACATACTATATTTGTCTTAAAAAAATTCACATTAACTATTATTTATTTACTTTCTAATTCATTGAATGTCATTTAATAATATCATGAATTTCTTAACTTATTTTCATGGATCCATGTATCTTATAATGTCTTATGAAAAATTAGTTCTTTATATTTTATAAAGCTAGAATGTCTTAATCATAATGCTTTTTACAAAATTTAGTGAAAAATTTTATATTATTTTCAAAAAAAATTATCTTGTTGATTATTTCGAAATGGGGGATAAATTTTTTAAATTATTTTTTGGTTATGTAATTATCAAAAGGTAGATATTTTCAGTGGGTTCTTACAACTTCATTTTTATTAGTTTTTATAGTAAACAATTATTCTATTTATTCCCTCCAATAAGAGTTTTAAAACCTACAACACTTGTAGAAAGGGTTACATTTATTTTACATTTATTAATTGGATAATTATAATTTATCAAAGGATTATTTAATTTTTCCATAATCATATATTCAATGGTAATTATTTTATATTTAATAAATTTGTTTATTATTATTCTTTAAAATATGTTGAAGTAGTTTTATATTCTAACTTTTCAATATATTTTCAATTTTTTTCGAAGTGATTCATATGTTGTTTTTAAAAAATGATTCTTAAAACATTTTTCAAAATGATCCTTATGATGTTTTTCATAATGATTCATATTGTTTTTATTTCAAAATAATACTTATGGAGTTTTTTAAAATGACATGTATGTAGAATAAAATGATATTTATAAAGAAGATTTCATCTTTATGAAAATTATTTTTTCTTTATGATGATCCTTAAAGTTTTCAAACATTGTTCACACAACATGAATTTATTATAATTTGAGTTGGTATTTACACAGAACTGAACTTCATCTTTATGTAGATATTTAAAACGTTTCTTACAAAAAATACAGTATCATTCATATAAACTGTATCTTATGATGTTTTCTATGTTATGAATTATATCTTACAACATTTTCTATATTTTGAACTAAATCTTTAGAAGTTGTCTATCTTACTTATGCAACCATTTGACTTTGTTTCTTATGAGACTGCAAATATTATGAGAATATGTATCTTTGGAGATTTATTATATTATTAGAATATATATCTTAGGATATTTATTATATTATCAGAATCAATATTTTATAATATTTTCAATGTTATCAAAATGAATCTCATGAGTTTAGATGAATTTTACATTCTATATATCATATACTATATGTCTTTTTATTTTCTATTTTATTATCTCTTTTTAATTACACTATATTATTTGATTTTTAAATATTTTTCCATAATTAATAATCAAATTCAAATTTTTAATTATATGAATATTGGTTTATATTATTTAATATTTTTTTGTATTAGTTTTATATTTTTAAAAGTATTTTAATTTCAAATTTTTCCAAAGGAAACTAATTTTCATGATTTATGGGATATATTGAATTATTATTATGGAGGATATTTTGAATTTTTTCAATGTGCTTAAATACTTTTTCAAACATTTTTCAAATCTAATATTTTTTTTCATTGAAACGTGAATTATAGACCGACTAAATATGTGATAATTTTAAAGATAAATTTGGCATTTATATTATTATTATCATTAATTATTCTAACAATTATTGAATATTATATTACTATTGTATACTCTTATTTAAATGGAATTAATTCTGTATAGAATATACATGTAACTACATGTTAAAAACACTATATGAACAATTATGCATGCTTTACATTACTAAACCACTGGATGAAATTTATGATCAAGTTTGATATTTTCAAAAATATATATGACTATAATGGATTAACATTAATAGTAATATATTTATTTCCGTGATGGTATTTACTAATCTATAACTTAAAAACTAGTTATTATTCTTTAATTGTTCTTCATTTACTTCCTTGACCATGTCTCTCTGAGTGAATTCTTAATTTTGACTATCTTTCTCATATGCTAAAACTATACACTAGATTATGATTTTTCCTTCTAAAAGAATTATTCTTATTTCCATGTTGGTATTAATGTATTCATAAAGATACTTTTGGTTATACTACCGTTCAAAATGAACCCTTTTTTGTTGCTCTAGGAACTAATCCTAGTGTTGTAAATAGATTTTGACTCTCCTTAAAATTTAAGTGTTATTTTATGGTTTTACATCAAATAGAATTGTTATGATGTAATAGGGTTGTCACTACCCTAAAGAGTAATCCAATTTAGTTAATACCGCACCTCTTAATGATTATATAGGTGTAAAAAGTAGAATTTTGATCACATTGATCCTTAAATACTATAAAAATCATTGGTGTTTTTTTACTTTTAGTTTTTTCTACTTAATCTCTTTCATGTTAAAATTTAATAAATAAATTTAAATAAATTTATTCTTAGTAACATAATTATATAATTTAACCTTTTAAACTTATATATTTATCCTCTAATAAACCATTGACATCATAATTAGTTCCTAACAATGTGCACATAGGGGGGCCACTGAGATAATGTTGAGGATTATAAAATTGGTGGTACTCTTTATATATTAGAAGCATAGGGTGATGGTTATGGTTATCAATCCTTAAGAGAAATATGTCATAGGTATCCATGAAAATTGAGGGGTGATTAAAACCACCTATTGGTGGTTTAATTTAAGTTATTGGTAGAACTGTTCTATGATTTTGAGTTAGAAAGTGTGAATGATGGTTGTGAAATGTGGTTTAGTAATACCACATTCACTAGGTGTACATGGTTATATAAATGATCCATTTCATGGTTATAGAATAATGGGTGATTCATCATTCGAACTCCATGTTTTTATTTATCATTGATTCATCATACCACTCTAACATTGGCCAAAGTAGCTAGAGTGTGGAATTGTGGGTAGTTGAGTATGAGGTGGACTGATTTGTGTTTATTATTATAGTTTTGGTACATTTTAATTTTCATACACTCGTATATGTATAGATACTATATAGGGAAACTATTGGTGATAAATTAATGATTTATATTGAATCATTTATTGAGACCAGTTGGATATAATAAAATTTTGTGTTTCCTAAAACAAGAAAGGGAGAGATCCATCATACTAGTACATAGCTGGATGGTAGCCTAGTTGAATAAGGAATGGGGCATCGATGGATTTTAATGTAGGTTTGGGTGGATATTTGGGGTCGTGGTGGTGATGTTTTTTATAGGATTTATAAATATTTGTATTTCATCAGACTATGGGCAATCTGGTTTACCTTTTTATGATAATGGTGAAATTGTAGATATCCATTTTCATACCTTTAATTAAATTTCTTATTATTATCTAGGGATTATGTTATATACTATAGATATGTATTTTTTGTTGTTTTTTATATCAATTTTTATCATAGAGTATAGTTCCCCAACTCTCACCTCTTATACCTTCACTACTAGTTAGTATCCTATGGCATATGGGGAGGTACTTCGGAGGTCCATGGCCCTTCAACTCTAGTGTCATTCGAGTGATCTTGTTTGGGGATTCTACAATGTGATATCATAGAGGGTTCTTATTTTATTATCTGGGTTTATAGTATATGGCGATATATGTATGTTTTATGACATGTTTAAGAATATATATTGTCTGCATGGTTAGCACTAGTTTAATATGTTTTTAACATCTCTAAGGGAACCAAGATTGTTTTTTTGGTTTTCATGGTTATGATTGAATTATTGGATTTGGGTAGATATGGGGTTTCATTTTTTTGATTTATATATTTATATATTTTCTTAAAGAGTTAATAGGTGGTACTTATAGATCACTATATGCATATATAGATTACATAAAATGTGTGTGCCTACTTCTGGTTGTTTTTATAGTTCTATAAAGTGGTTATGTTTTTTAAAATGTAAAATATAATTTATGAAAACTTTCATTTTATAGATTCTTGGTAAAATTATACTCCCCAAAACTATGTTATTGATCCTTAGTGTTATAAATTTATTATATCATATACATGTTAGTGTAACTGTGCCCTGTAATGGGTAGGTGAAGCCATGAAGTTGGACGGTACATGAATTGTGGGTGGATAGTGAATTTTTTGGGGTAGTGAGTTGTGTGTCCTATTATAAATATACCTATTTTCAAAATCCATGTGGTTATATATATATATATATAACATGGTATTATTATTGTACAAATATTCCATGTTGAAGGAATCTATTAGAGTATCAAAAGGATGAAAATGTGGTATCACTATGGTGTGTGCTAGTTGGGGCCCCTAAGGTCAAAGATGAGTTTGAATCACAAGATTATGTATCGAGGATAGCATATTAAATGATTGAGCTAAGGAAAATATTTTATTAATAAATAATGGTGGTTATTATATGATCTATTCAATTCATTTATTGGGAAACATATGGATTTGTTTCGTTTATGGCATATTTAGACAGGGAGTTTCAGTCTTAGAATTGTTCTTTTTTAGGGAGATTAATGACCTCAAACATGTGAGTTTGAGATTATGTTAGTACATACTATATTTTATCATATTATATATATTTTTATGAGTAGGTTTAAATAGGATATAAATATTCATAGGGGACTATTGAAATGATGGTGGGATATACTATTATAGGGTAGTAGACACGATAGGATATCTTGAATAGAATTTAAGTATAGTTCATTCAATAACCTTTTCTCTAAGAAACTGAGGGTAGATAACACCAATGTTTTCATATAGTTGATATATGGGGACATAAATATTGGATTATACCACTAGTTTCCAGAAAAAATTGTGTTTAGAACAAAAACTTATAGGATATAATATTTATAAAGTGTGGGGATTTAAGGTTGGTAATCAAAATTCCCTCAAGGTAAAGGTAATCATTTTTCAGACTCAATTCATTTTATATGGTGGTGAAACATTCCTTGATAGTATGAAAAAATTGACATGTGGTGGTGTGACTAATCATGGGGTAGGTTATGAGCCTCTTGGTAGTCAAAAGTGGGTGTATGAGAAGAATAAATAGGGAAATCATAGTTGTGGATTATATTTTTCACCTCAAGGTGGGATTCCTTTTAAATTTTTCCATTATGGGTTGATGGGGATATTTAAAACCTAGTGTTATTAGTCTTCAAATAGGTATCAACATGCATTTATATGAGAAACCTATAATGTTTATTTCAATGGATTTCATAAATATCTGGTGGTTGAGGATATGGTCAAACTCATTCATTAGATGTAGGGTTGAGATCAGTGTCAGGATGGAGTAGTATTTGTATATATATGCATGTATTATAAGGAAAATGATGGGATAATTAATATTGGTGTAAGTGGATGATGCTAAGTGTAACTCTACCAGGGGGTTAGTTTTATGAGGTTTGGGGATAAGTGTAGTTTCACCCAGTTTTGCTAACCACGTTTGAACAGTTTATAGACCCATTTACAGTTTGAGATATATCTTGATTTTGTTGATTCTAAATTTTTATTATGGATACTAGAGAATAGTGTGCATTATATTTAAGTGGATAAACCAGGTGATGGTTGAGGTATGGTCTTTGAGTATAATGTGTGGTAATGATGTTGTTAATGATTTGTGAATGTGATTAAATATTTAGTGTATATGGAATTTAGGGTGATAATTTAGAATGATACCATCATCATGTTGCGTAGCTTAGTTGTGACCTGACTGGGTAGGTTAATCCTATGTTGGGTATTATGTGTAGTTGGAATCATCTTCCTTATGTATGATGGTCATGATGAAAAAAATTTGATGTGTTTGGAATGATCTCATTGTTATATGAATTTGATTAGTAAGAATATTGGGTTTTTGTTGGTGTTGGTTAGTTGCATTATTGGATACATGTTAGGGAAAAAATATTCTATGGTGTTGAGGTTGTAATGCACTATGTATTCAAGTGAGGCAATTTGAGTATAATATAGGATTTATCATGTGAAATTAAGTGTGTTTTTTGTATTAAAGAGGTTTGTAAAGGCCTAGGATTCTATTTATAGAAGAAATTCAGAGTTTTGGGACTTCTATATTAATGATATGCTCCATCATGTAATGGTGGTATGGTACAAAGAACCTATTAAAACCAATAGTGGTAGGTTTCTTGGTAAGGTCCATAAATCACTCGAAGGAAACAGAATGGTTACCATGTTTGTACTATGGTCTTAGTGCATGATGACTAGGTGCTCGACATGAACTTGGGGTTTTTTTATGTTTTAATTTAATTTCTTATATTTATTAAATTAAATTATTTGATTGATTGTCTAATTTACTCTCTCAATTACATAAGAAGCTCACCTTACTCCTGCATCCCTTCATTATACGTTTTCCCAAGTGTATTTATTCCACTTTGTTATTTTTTCTTCAATATATATCTTGTTTAGAATTCACTACTGGTATGGATCAATGTCTGTAATTTTTTATTTCTAGTATTATCACTAGGATAGAATGTTTTGAATAAAAAATTTCTTTTTAAATTTTTTTATGGTTTGTAGATTTATTAAGATAAAATCTATTCTATTCACTAATATTAAATGTTTAGGATCATACAAGTACCAAGTAGTTGGTTCTATGATATTCTCATAGTTATATGTGTGCTTATGTTTTGTGTGATTTTTGGTAATGTTTAGGGTCATGTGAATAACCTAGAATGGAATCAATTATATTTTTCATGGTTCTCGAGATATATTAAGGTGTAGTCGCATGTGATTAATGATGGTCTATGTGAGGAATATATCATTCTAGTTTGGGTCTGTAGGGCCTTATTATCATGTTGTTTCATATTGTAAATGATGATCTATGGGATGAGTTTATTTATATAGTTACATATGAATATTATTGTTGTTCCCCTTGTGGATATAATATTATTTTCTTCAATCTATGGTATGGTGGTGATATATCATTTATCAATGGCGGGGTGATGGTAGTTCACCGAGTTGTGGTTATAGATTCTTTGTGATATGACTCACTTTGGAGACAAGGTATTTGGGATCATTTGATAATATATTGGACCCTGAGGTGGTTTTTATAGAGATATTTTGATGGAAAATATATATTAAATCATTTACCATGATGTGTTGATGGTCACTACCCCATGATGGATTTTTGACCATGGGGTTTTACACTATGTCATGTTGCATGTTATAATGGAACGAGATACCATTTGATCAATTATTATACTATGATTATAATTCATCCTTTAATATCTACACATAATATTATGATGTGTAAAAACTAATTTGAAATATAAAAGAGTAGAAAATTTAGTTAACCAATAATTTAGAGACACACAATTTTAAAATTTCATAAAAAGGCATTATGAATTTTCAATAGGAAATGTAATTTAACATTAGTGTCCTATAAAAATTGCGGTTTGATCTATTAATTGGTGGAAATTGGAGATTATTCTTATATATTCAAAAATATTTCAATGTATTTATTATCTATTTAGCTTAGTGGAGGTTCTAACATAGCATTAAGAGAAATGAGAGTCTTGTCAAAATGTTTGATAGTTCTAGTGGATGCAAGATATTATTGGAGGAAATATCACATTGGTATTTTATATGGGAACTCAATAAAAATCACTTCCAATTATGTTCAAAATATTGGACAGTTGGGTATGGATGTATTATTTTATTATTATTTTGTTTATCATTTTATCTTGGTATGATATTGACTATGAAATTAATATTCTCTTCCACTTCTAATGACCATCAGGATGTCCCATGAATCCCATTAGTGGTATTAGAGGAACATCCAATGATGAATCAATAGGATATAGATCAATCATGTAAGGATGAAATTTTATCTTCCAAAGAATCATGGAACCACCCATTCAAAATTTTCGTTTTGGTTCTTAAATCTACCATACCACATCATAGACTTTTTTAAAATGTGTGTTTCAATTCATATTCTTTTTATCCACAACGTATTCAACTAAAAATGAATTTCTTTTGAAATATTCAAGAATCATGGAAAATAGAGCATCATATTATGATTCTCTATGATGTGGTTCAACAACATTTATTCCATGTTCAAACATCACAATGAGGGCTACCATACTATAGTAAAAAAATTACAAGTCAGTTCAGAGTATGGATCAGCTGCTCAAAACACTAACCCAAACAGCTTCTTAATAAGACATAATACATGATGTATTAAAAGGACTAATACTAAATGTATTATGCCATTGTTTAAGCTATTTTAAGGTATGTTTAAGAAAAAATATATTTTTTTAAATCCTCTCAAACAATTACCTCCATAGATTAATTTTGGAAATTTTGGTGGTATAAATTATTTATCACATGTTAAATAATTGAATTGTTTATTTTTAAAGAAATTCCTAATTAATTATTCATGTATATAAATTATTTATATGATACGAATATTTTATTCATTAGTTTAAATTGTTTAAATTAATTGTCATAAAATTGATATACCATGCATTACATACTATGTATAAAAATATAAGATTTACTTTTCATCTACATTAACATTAGTTTATTGTGATATTTTTAGATTGAATTAATATGTTGATTATAGTTTACACATATTAGGTGTTAGAGTTATGATGAGATTAAAGTATCTATTATGTAAAGTATCCTTTGGTATGTGGACTTTGGTTTATACTTTCCACTATCCTTGATGCTCATTCATTTCCTATAAATATGGGGGTATGCTACCTGTGATACCAAGCTTACTCTTATTAGGATTTTTGATTTCAAATAACTCATAATTTTTATATTAAAGGGTTAATGTAACTTAAGAATTTTTATTATTTTGATATGTGTAATTTTTTTAATTATATTTTCAGTGAGTAGCATATAATGTGAGTTGTGTAAACAGTTAAAAATTAACATGGAATGGACATTTAAATTAAATGTCAGGAATGTAGTCTCAAAAAATGATTTGTTATAAGAATGCATACATATTATACATAAATATGTGATACTAAATATTTCTTGTGACATGATAGTTATGAATTCAATATGTGTTCGATGTATATTATATAGGTGATATTGAGTTAGAACAACCCAAAAACTATGTTTTATATTCTTTCCCAAGAAAAAACTTTTCAATACCTCAATCATTGGGAACTGAAGACCCTAACCATTATATTCCCTTGAATTATTTTATGAAAATCAAGAATACTATAGGTGACCCTAACCACATGGTGACTATATCAAATGTTATCATTGGGTTTCACTTAGACGGGAATCCATAACTATAAGGATATAATGGAATAGAATTGAGTTAATCCATATGATGGATTATGATATAGATTTATCCACTCGATAATATAATATCCATATATAATATGGTTGACATGATTGTATAATAGATATAGACATGGGTTATATTACGAAAATATATGGGATACGTCATGATAAAGTATGGATCTTGTTTGACTAAATGTATATAATCTATGGGGTTGTCATTTTTACTCAGAGTACTTTCATTACAATTACTTAATGAAAATATATAAAATATATTACTCACACATGGATAAGCCTTTATTATAACTTACATAATATGTAAATATTATCATTATGATATCTCTTATTGGTATGAACTATAATATAATTATTTATTTGTATATAATATTGATAATTATTAACATATATAAGGATTTTAATTATAAATATTGAGAATTTATAGAATTCAATTTATCAAATTCCAACTCATAGGTATTGGATACCAAGTGTGCATCATTCATTTGTGTTTACAACCAAAAAATCATAAATCATAGATATTTGATAAAATATGTGGTTGATATCTATATTGGAAAATTGGAAATAGTTGTTTTATTAGAGGTTGAAAATTATGTTATGAGTCTACCTAGCATACTAATTCAGGAATTAGAAAACATTAACTATGTTTTATCTATAAAAGAAAAATTTATTTCCATACATTGTTTGGATAATATTGAATTTTTATTCATTATTAATTGAGTGGTTTCTATAAAATATATGAATGATTTTTTTTAGGGAATTTGAAATATGATGAATAGTTTATATATTATATATATGGAAAATATTTTTTTATAAAATTAGACTAATACTTTAAAGGATTACACTAATACAACTTATCTTCAACCTTATTTCCTTGGTTATATAAATGAGAAACAAAATTATAGAATCTGAATAGATTTATTGAGAAATTATTAAATTATGAATTATTTGAAAATTTAGAATCTTTTTTATTATATATAAAGTACCAAATAACCTTTTAGTGGAAAAAATGAAAGAGATAAAGGGATATTTTTTCTAATATATAGTGATGTATGTGGAGAAATGAGTAATCAATAATGTGGTTGTTATAGGAACGTGATATCTATTACTACAGACTTTAGTAATTATGTTTATGTGTTTATTTTGATACAAATTATTGTAACCATTAAAAAGTTAATGGTGTATAAAAATTAAGTAAAATATCAACTATAAAAAATTATTTACATTATTTGATCCGATTGATTTTGTGAATACCTAAGCCAATAATTCATTGATAAAACAATATACTATATAATTGTTTCAAATCGTAATCCTCATTGAACACCATAATGGAATGGTGTGTATTAGAATAAACCACATCAAGTTAGATGTGATTCAATTAATAATGATTCAGTGTGACCTTCCTAAATCATTCAAGGTATATTATAATGAAGTAGTAAATTTCATAATAAATAATGTTTTATCTAAATCTGTTATAAAGACACAATATGAGATATGGTACATGTGAGAAACATTTTAGTTTCTATTTTATGAATATTAAGGGTTTTTAAGAATTCATACAATATCTATCTTCTAAAAAAATTGTTTATAAATTTTTTAAAAAACTACTTGTTGGTTGTTCTAATGATAATTTAGAGTATGAATTCTATAGTGTTAATAAACAAAAATAATATGTGGCATGACACAGAATATTACTTAGAAGGATCATACCACTCATGGAGTATGTGTGTAACATCCCAGGTAAATAAAGAATATGAAATTTCATATTTATCCATATTTGTGAATAAAATATTTAAATGACTTTAAAGGGGACGCTATGCTCGATGGCATACCCAACACGCAACAACGAGTTTCTTGGGAATCTTACGTTGCACTCTAATAATAAAATAATATTATTTTAAATGGTAGTTAACATGTAGCCGTTGTAATGGCGGGAATGGATAGAAATAACTGAAATATGATTATATATGTTTTTAAATGTTTTTACAATTATCCAATAAAGGATAGAGGCTTAAAATACGGAAAGAATTCAATTTTAGGCATATATGCCCTAGTTTTCACTAAAGGTTCACTTATCGCCTTTTGATGGAGAACTGTCATTAAATATAGTTTTGATCACTCTTATACATTCTTTTGGACCAAATAAAACTCTTATTAAGAATTGGGACATCAAATTTTACTTTGTGTAAATTTTTGGTATTTTTCTGATAAAGTTCATTTTTTTAATGAATAGTGTAAAATGTTGTATTTTAATTCAAAACCTCTTTTTAATATAATTTATTTATATGATTAGATTATCTTTTTAATTGGTTTTAAAGTGAAATTAGAAAATATTTTTACCATTAAAACCAATAGTGGTCGTTGGAATCAATTTCACTTTGAAATCGGACTTAAACTAGTGTCAATCTTTTGATACTTATTGTTTTATAAAAACACGCTATTTGCTCTGACAGCGGGAATTAATTATTAAATTAATTAATGTGACTAATATGTTTTGAATTTTGTAAAACGGACTTCATTTTTGAATTCGTAATATCAAATATAGCTTAGGGTGAATTTTTGGTAATTTTCTGAAAAACTTCAATTTTTGATGAATAGTGAAACCACTAAGTGGTACTTATAAAGACTGATTTTCCGTTTAAATGAAATTTTTCCATCATTGTGTTTTTAATTTCAAAAATCCGACATACATGGTTGTCATTAAGAAGTAAAATATGGTTCAATGGGATAAAAATAATTTTTTGGTGAATAGTAACTTATTAAGTTTTTAATCGCGATTAGTGGTAATTAGTATAGTTTAAGGTATAAATAATGCTTTAATAATATGAAATGACCTATACACATGTCCCAACCTTATTGGTTGTGTCATGGCCGACCATGGAAAGCCATGGGCCAACTTGGGGACCCCATGTAGCCACTTTAGTTGGAAAAGGATTTTAATATATTTTTATTTAATGTTAAAGTGAAAATGACACAAACATAGTATGTTTTACGAAAACAATTTTTAAGTGGGGTTATACAAGTCCAAATTTTGATTATAAATAGTCATTGGAAAGATAAAAAGATTTCCTATATCATAGTATTTTTTTAATAATTTTTAGACATTAAATAAATTTAATTATTTATGACATAATAATGATGCAGCGATGACATCATTATTTGACGATATAATTAAAATGGAAAGATAATGGAAAATCTACAACCTACACATGTCCAAAACCAATTGGATGAGTGGATTTCGAAGCCTTATCACCTTATCCACGAATTCTATCATGTGGGACCTTTTGAAACCGAAACACATTTTCAAATCATGTAATATTGCTTTACTTTCCAAAAGTGCCCCTCCTCTCCTCTTATAAAAGGCCCCCACCTCTACCTCATTCCACACACTTCTCAAGCCTTTGGCTCGGCCAACCCCTGCCCATTTGCTCTCTCCACATACCTCTCCTCATCCTAGAGGACTCCCTTTGGGCAGAATCCTTTCAAAGGAAGCCTTTAGGCTTAAATCAAAAGGAGTTACACTTTTAAAGGTAATTCTTTCTCTCATGTTCATTTGTTTTATTTTGCTTCTCCAACCCCCTAAACTCTTTTTATTTACTTCTTTTGTAACAACACCAGTATCTTCAATATACTAGGATGTTGTTATAATGTTTATTTGAGCTACACTCTCACACAACTGCATCAAATGGTTAAAGAACATACGGTTTCCGTGGATGGTGAAATTCTGCCTCCCGAAACGATGATTGTTCAATACTCATTTAACACCTTCAAAGGTGGCCATTATGATGTCACTATTTTTATATATGATATATAATATGTTTATGTTATATTTATGCTTCTCTATTTTTCATTTTTTTCTTACCTTTATGGCTTCCATTATGGGTATACGCGATATCTTCATTTAAGGAAGTGCGGACTACCGCCCCCTCAAAGTGATTTGATTCGTTAAATACCATATGTGGGATGTATAAAGGATGGAAATATGATATTATATATGATATTATACTGGAATTATAATATACCTTTATATCATTATTATTCCATTCTATAAAATACGAAATAGAAATGAAAGTAGCGTTCATGCGTACGTACGGCTTACCGTCTCCATGAACGGTGCATTTCATTTCTTACCTCTAAATGATTATGTAATGTTATAAATGCATGCATGTACTGGATATATATGAAATATATGATATCTACATAATGAATACAATTCTGGATATAATAAACATTTGGACACACGAACAACATGTAATTGTAAGAAGACCACTTTCGACTTAAGATCCAAATATCGGCAAAACAAATATTATTAACTTAAATGATTACATAATGTTTGTGACATGGTAACAAGTGGTATAAAATTAATAATGAACTTGAAAAAGGGTTCTTAAGGAATTAGAAATTAACTCAAGTTTATTATTCAGGAGATTAAAGAACGATCGAGTCAAGTCGGACCCGAGGTAAGGGATCCTACAACTCTCTTTCTTTTTAAGTACACTCTTTTATGTAATTTCTTTTAAGCTCATCTTTATTATTAATGGGATGTTATTTTATATTACTCCTACTGTAATTTTTATGTTCATGTGATGAGAGACCCTATTCACTCTCATCAATCCATATTCAGGAGTTTTATGTGTTGCCGTTAGGCTGCCGAGTTTTCGTAAGGGATTTTTCATCTCACTTTTATTCCCGTGAGATTTATGCTACATTTGCCACAAATTCCATTGAGTGGTGTATGTACTTCCCATTATTCTACTCTTTGTGTAATATACTTTCGTTTATGAGTATTTACATCAATGATCTATTTCCCTTCTTTCATGGGGGGTATGTTTTGAAAGATACCCAAGTTTGTAAGGGGACCTTTCACCCTCCTCTTTTTTTTAAAAGACTTCTTTTGTTGGGTCTTTTAATTTACATATTGTTATGTTGGGATATGTTCTCATATATCCTTATTGATGTAAATTTTATGTCCAAGTGATGAGATGAACTTTTTATCTCTCATCAACTCATTTTGATGTGATGCCGTTAGGCTGTCAAGGGAACTTTTTAACCCAATTTCGATTTCTTTGGGTTCAACATGTAGTCATTGAATATGTCATCCATTGAATATGTGTGAATGACCTTTTATTGTTTTACACTTAATATCCACTTATATTGGGTGTATTTATATTTGTCACACATATTCTTGAGATTGATTTGTCCTTAATTTAAGGATACCTTCTTTATAAGGGATTTCATCACATTTGACATTTCTATTGAGGGTTCATTGTTGTTATGCACCAATTCACTCTTATATGGTGTATATACTGTCCTTTGGAGTATTATATCATGAATCCATTTATTCTCATGATATTATAAAGTTTTGACTAAATGTTATTCCTCAACTATTGTATTCAAGTGTCTCTAATTTTGGTAAAACCCCTTTAACCAAAATATCGTTTTAAATGTTCTTATTAATATCCATGTATTCAAAATGGTTTTAAGGATTTATTTATATGAATATTAATGGATTAAAATTTTAAGCTTCAAGGTGGTATGGGACACTTTGATTCAAAAATCTCTATATTAAATGTTTTAAATGGTTTTGGAAATGGTTTCTTTTTTAATGGATTCAATATTTCAATATACTAAAATGTTATACTGTGATTGAAATGTGAAAATGTTATGTTTCCTTTATGCATGTTTTATGTGACACATTTATGTTATGGTTCTTGGGCATTGTTATGAAAACGGGTGGTTCCGTGATAAACTAAGGGCGGGTGAGCCCGTTATAGCTCTCCAATGCATTGGGTAACGCGAAGGAGTGAAACGTTAAGGTTTCTCTGAAGAGATTTAGGGAATATACTGTGATGGGTATTCCAAACGTAACCAAGAGGGTTACTCCCTACGTAATAATGTTATAAATGCCTCAATTTACCTTTATGTCTTATGTTTTCTATGATTTATTCATGATTTGATATGCCTATGTTTTATGGGTAAAGTATGATTTCATTCTTATGTATTTCTGAACTCATGTTTCCTTTCCATATTTTTATAACCCTTACTGAGCTTTTTATGCTCATCCCAAGTTTTTGAAATGTTTTTCACAGGTCAAGGGAAGGGTACATGATGTGATGATAGCGTCAAGGATGTGTCAAGAAAGAATCCGTGTTTTATTTTAAATAGGTTTCTGTTGATGGGAAGAATGAATATTGTCTTTTATGTAACCACTTTGTTTAAATGTGGAATGTAATGCAACTTTCATGATCTAATTCTCTAAAACTCTAAACCTGAAAAGATCCTCAATGTGTAATCTTGTAATAACTCAAGATTAAGTAAGGTTTAAGGCTGGGGCCTTATAGTTGGTATCAAAGGTCGGTTTAGATAACTTTAGAGGTTAGGGTACTCTTTAAGCATAAGTGACATTACCATAATGGTTAGGATTTCAGAAAGAGTCCTAGTTTTAGATAAAGTGAATGAGTAAGTGTATCATAGTGTTTATCTTCCTCATTAGTACATGATGGTTTTGTTGATATACTCACACTGACCTTTTTTGGTTTTAGTAAATGGCTGGATCTAGCAGGCACCAAAGTAACAGTGGATGTGAAGGAAACTGTGACAGTTTTTTGAGCAAAAAACTGAATGATATGGGAGCTGTAATGAGAACTCTTCTGATTATCCTCAACCAACTATCTGGAGTCATGATTGACCACCTAAACCTTGGAGTTTTCTCTAAGGCATCATATATGCAAGAAACAAATCCCTACGGAAGTACAGGTAATAATCATAAAGGTATGTGTGCTCAAAAACCTATGTGTCAAAGATGTGGAAAGAAACACCTAGGAAAATGTTTCAAAGGGACAGAAATATGCTATAGATGTGGAAATTAAGGTCATAAAGAAAGAACTTGCCATGGAAAAAGGAAGCATCCAGTTGACTCGAGGAAAGGGAAAGAAGTTCTTTCTGAGGGATCAATTGAATGTTTTAAATGTGGTGTGCATGGTCATTATGCAAACACATGTTCTATGAAGAAGTTTCGTGAATGGGGTCACCAAGAGCGTACAAATGTTCGTTTACCAATACCTAATGCCATTCCAATTGAGGATGAAGAAACTGACAATGACCAATCAAAGGTATGTACTATTTCATGACTATTGTTTTCTTATTTTGGAATCTTAGGATATGATTCATGATTTTGTTTGTAGGAAAGAGGTATTTCGGAATAGGTTGGAAAGGAATGGATAATGGATCATGAAGAATGTTGAATGAGTAAGATGTCAACATATAAGGGCTTCAAGAGTTATGGTGAAATTCTTAAGATTATCAAGTCTCTTTTGATGATGGGGTTACATTAGAAGACTTTTTATATTATGTGTAACCCTGATGTTTAATATAGGCAAATTTTATCCAAGGAATAGTTATCTTTTCTTTTGTGGACATAGTTATAAAGAACCATTTGGGTTTATATGATCCTTACTTTTGAGGAAATTATGGGTTACTAAATGTTATGATTGAAGTGGAAGGCATGAGATAAAATTGAGGTTAAAATATGTAGTGAATATTTCTGAAGATTTTATCTAGTTTTGGGGAATGTTTTGAGAATTATATAGTTTTGAAAAAAGGACAACACGCAGACCGTGTGACAACCCGTCGCGTCGGACAAAGCTGCGAGAATCGAACCCACAACCAAAGTGCGACTGGTATTTATCGCCTACCACTGGACTACGTGAAGTCCCTGGTTAGTTTGACTGATTCATTCTAGTTATATGATTTTATGAATTAAGAGTAAGTTGATTTTGGGTTACTTATAAAAATGATTAACCTATCATGGAGGATATGTGATTAGGTTAATTACTTTTCAATACGAGACTTTAGGAGCAACTAATGTTGTTTGGAGATAAATGTTACGATTTAACTTGGAAGACAATGTGACTAAATCCTTCAAATATTTGGGTTTCAATCTTATATTGGTTTAATTTGAAGAATTTTATAGACAAATTGTTTATCGGATGGTCCTCGTTGAACTTTGGGTTTTGTTGGACAAATTTTGGAGATTAAGAATAGATTTTCTTTTTATAAGGGGTTATCCTTTTCTGGATTATCTGATCTTGTACTAACCTTTTTGGTTTTGGTTCTGGTTTAAGCCTAAAGACATAGGATGTACATAGTTCTCTTTTGTGGATTAGGTGATCCTCTAGAAGTTGATTATAGTACTCTTAATGTGAACAAGTCTTCCTAAATACTCGTCTTTTGGAGAAAATATGAGTTTGTGTAAGGAATATAATAAAAGTTGAAAGTCAATATGATAAGTGATTATGTTTCCTTATGAATAAATTCCTCAATAAAAAGTAACTTAAAACAAAAATGTTGTATATTAACTTTTCCTACTGGGGAATCTAATACCGTTTAACCCATCACAAGTTTGTGATTTTCTCATTGTTAACTTTCTCCTAAACATGTTTTCTATCACTCTCCATAAGAACATGACCCTATGTTTTCTCCTCCAAGTCCATATTTTCATACTTGGAATCCTAGTATGGGTTAACTCGGGTGACCTTTGTACTTATCTTTCTTTATTTTAAAGTGTTTGTTTTACCGACTTTTGTTCCGATGTGGGACTTTCAAGGATGTTTCCAAGCGCAATTTTAAAATTTCGAGGACGCAATTCCCAAAAGGGGGGAAGGATGTAACATCCCAGGTAAATAAAGAATATGAAATTTCATATTTATCCATATTTGTGAATAAAATATTTAAATGACTTTAAAGGGGACGCTATGCTCGATGGCGTACCCAACACGCAACAACGAGTTTCTTGGGAATCTTACGTTGCACTCTAATAATAAAATAATATTATTTTAAATGGTAGTTAACATGTAGCCGTTGTAATGGCGGGAATGGATAGAAATAACTGAAATATTATTATATATGTTTTTAAATGTTTTTACAATTATCCAATAAAGGATAGAGGCTTAAAATACGGAAAGAATTCAATTTTAGGCATATATGCCCTAGTTTTCACTAAAGGTTCACTTATCGCCTTTTGATGGAGAACTGTCATTAAATATAGTTTTGATCACTCTTATACATTCTTTTGGACCAAATAAAACTCTTATTAAGAATTGGGACATCAAATTTTACTTTGTGTAAATTTTTGGTATTTTTCTGATAAAGTTCATTTTTTTAATGAATAGTGTAAAATGTTGTATTTTAATTCAAAACCTCTTTTTAATATAATTTATTTATATGATTAGATTATCTTTTTAATTGGTTTTAAAGTGAAATTAGAAAATATTTTTACCATTAAAACCAATAGTGGTCGTTGGAATCAATTTCACTTTGAAATCGGACTTAAACTAGTGTCAATCTTTTGATACTTATTGTTTTATAAAAACACGCTATTTGCTCTGACAGCGGGAATTAATTATTAAATTAATTAATGTGACTAATATGTTTTGAATTTTGTAAAACGGACTTCATTTTTGAATTCGTAATATCAAATATAGCTTAGGGTGAATTTTTGGTAATTTTCTGAAAAACTTCAATTTTTGATGAATAGTGAAACCACTAAGTGGTACTTATAAAGACTGATTTTCCGTTTAAATGAAATTTTTCCATCATTGTGTTTTTAATTTCAAAAATCCGACATACATGGTTGTCATTAAGAAGTAAAATATGGTTCAATGGGATAAAAATAATTTTTTGGTGAATAGTAACTTATTAAGTTTTTAATCGCGATTAGTGGTAATTAGTATAGTTTAAGGTATAAATAATGCTTTAATAATATGAAATGACCTATACACATGTCCCAACCTTATTGGTTGTGTCATGGCCGACCATGGCAAGCCATGGGCCAACTTGGGGACCCCATGTAGCCACTTTAGTTGGAAAAGGATTTTAATATATTTTTATTTAATGTTAAAGTGAAAATGACACAAACATAATATGTTTTACGAAAACAATTTTTAAGTGGGCTTATACAAGTCCAAATTTTGATTATAAATAGTCATTGGAAAGCTAAAAAGATTTCCTATATCATAGTATTTTTTTAATAATTTTTAGACATTAAATAAATTTAATTATTTATGACATAATAATGATGCAGCGATGACATCATTATTTGACGATATAATTAAAATGGAAAGATAATGGAAAATCTACAACCTACACATGTCCAAAACCAATTGGATGAGTGGATTTCGAAGCCTTATCACCTTATCCACGAATTCTATCATGTGGGACCTTTTGAAACCGAAACACATTTTCAAATCATGTAATATTTCTTTACTTTCCAAAAGTGCCCCTCCTCTCCTCTTATAAAAGGCCCCCACCTCTTCCTCATTCCACACACTTCTCAAGCCTTTGGCTCGGCCAAACCCTGCCCATTTGCTCTCTCCACATCCCTCTCATCATCCTAGAGGACTCCCTTTGGGCAGAATCCTTTCAAAGGAAGCCTTTAGGCTTAAATCAAAAGGAGTTACACTTTTAAAGGTAATTCTTTCTCTCATGTTCATTTGTTTTATTTTGCTTCTCCAACCCCCTAAACTCTTTTTATTTACTTCTTTTGTAACAACACCAGTATCTTCAATATAATAGGATGTTGTTATAATGTTTATTTGAGCTACACTCTCACACAACTGCATCAAATGGTTAAAGAACATACGGTTTCCGTGGATGGTGAAATTCTGCCTCCCGAAACGATGATTGTTCAATACTCATTTAACACCTTCAAAGGTGGCCATTATGATGTCACTATTTTTATATATGATATATAATATGTTTATGTTATATTTATTCTTCTCTATTTTTCATTTTTGTCTTACCTTTATGGCTTCCATTATGGGTATACGCGATATCTTCATTTAAGGAAGTGCGGACTACCGCCCCCTCAAAGTGATTTGATTCGTTAAATACCATATGTGGGATGTATAAAGGATGGAAATATGATATTATATATGATATTATACTGGAATTATAATATACCTTTATATCATTATTATTCCATTCTATAAAATACGAAATAGAAATGAAAGTAGCGTTCATGCGTACGTACGGCTTACCGTCTCCATGAACGGTGCATTTCATTTCTTACCTCTAAATGATTATGTAATGTTATAAATGCATGCATGTACTGGATATATATGAAATATATGATATCTACATAATGAATACAATTCTGGATATAATAAACATTTGGACACACGAACAACATGTAATTGTAAGAAGACCACTTTCGACTTAAGATCCAAATATCGGCAAAACAAATATTATTAACTTAAATGATTACATAATGTTTGTGACATGGTAACAAGTGGTATAAAATTAATAATGAACTTGAAAAAGGGTTCTTAAGGAATTAGAAATTAACTCAAGTTTATTATTCAGGAGATTAAAGAACGAACGAGTCAAGTCGGACCCGAGGTAAGGGATCCTACACCTCTCTTTCTTTTTAAGTACACTCTTTTATGTAATTTCTTTTAAGCTCATCTTTATTATGAATGGGATGTTATTTTATATTACTACTACTGTAATTTTTATGTTCATGTGATGAGAGACCCTATTCACTCTCATCAATCCATATTCGGGAGTTTTATGTGTTGCCGTTAGGCTGCCGAGTTTTCGTAAGGGATTTTTCATCTCACTTTTATTCCCGTGAGATTTATGCTACATTTGCCACAAATTCCATTGAGTGGTGTATGTACTTCCCATTATTCTACTCTTTGTGTAATATACTTTCGTTTATGAGTATTTACATCAATGATCTATTTCCCTTCTTTCATGGGGTGTATGTTTTGAAAGATACCCAAGTTTGTAAGGGGACCTTTCACCCTCCTCTTTTTTTTAAAAGACTTCTTTTGTTGGGTCTTTTAATTTACATATTGTTATGTTGGGATATGTTCTCATATATCCTTATTGATGTAAATTTTATGTCCAAGTGATGAGATGCACTTTTTATCTCTCATCAACTCATTTTGATGTGATGCCGTTAGGCTGTCAAGGGAACTTTTTAACCCAATTTCGATTTCTTTGGGTTCAACATGTAGTCATTGAATATGTCATCCATTGAATATGTGTGAATGACCTTTTATTGTTTTACACTTAATATCCACTTATATTGGGTGTATTTATATTTGTCACACATATTCTTGAGATTGATTTGTCCTTAATTTAAGGATACCTTCTTTATAAGGGATTTCATCACATTTGACATTTCTATTGAGGGTTCATTGTTGTTATGCACCAATTCACTCTTATATGGTGTATATACTGTCCTTTGGAGTATTATATCATGAATCCATTTATTCTCATGATATTATAAAGTTTTGACTAAATGTTATTCCTCAACTATTGTATTCAAGTGTCTCTAATTTTGGTAAAACCCCTTTAACCAAAATATCGTTTTAAATGTTCTTATTAATATCCATGTTTTCAAAATGGTTTTAAGGATTTATTTATATGAATATTAATGGATTAAAATTTTAAGCTTCAAGGTGGTATGGGACACTTTGATTTAAAAATCTCTATATTAAATGTTTTAAATGGTTTTGGAAATGGTTTCTTTTTTAATGGATTCAATATTTCAATATACTAAAATGTTATACTGTGATTGAAATGTGAAAATGTTATGTTTCCTTTATGCATGTTTTATGTGACACATTTATGTTATGGTTCTTGGGCATTGTTATGAAAACGGGTGGTTCCGTGATAAACTAAGGGCGGGTGAGCCCGTTATAGCTCTCCAATGCATTGGGTAACGCGAAGGAGTGAAACGTTAAGGTTTCTCTGAAGAGATTTAGGGAATATACTGTGATGGGTATTCCAAACGTAACCAAGAGGGTTACTCCCTACGTAATAATGTTATAAATGCCTCAATTTACCTTTATGTCTTATGTTTTCTATGATTTATTCATGATTTGATATGCCTATGTTTTATGGGTAAAGTATGATTTCATTCTTATGTATTTCTGAACTCATGTTTCCTTTCCATATTTTTATAACCCTTACTGAGCTTTTTATGCTCATCCCAAGTTTTTGAAATGTTTTTCACAGGTCAAGGGAAGGGTACATGATGTGATGATAGCGTCAAGGATGTGTCAAGAAAGAATCCGTGTTTTATTTTAAATAGGTTTCTGTTGATGGGAAGAATGAATATTGTCTTTTATGTAACCACTTTGTTTAAATGTGGAATGTAATGCAACTTTCATGATCTAATTCTCTAAAACTCTAAACCTGAAAAGATCCTCAATGTGTAATCTTGTAATAACTCAAGATTAAGTAAGGTTTAAGGCTGGGGCCTTATAATGTGGGGGGAAGTTTGAACTTTTAAAATTTTGATACCATCAATAGGAAGTGTTCTTGAGATGAAAGTTGATATAGTTCCATAGTGTTGTGGACAAAGAACAAACTCATAGTGCATAAGAATGTAAATAGTCTAGTAAGATTCATAAAACACCCAAGAGAGATGGTTTTATTTCAGTAAATTATGATGTAGAATTATCAAATAATGATGTAGAAACTACCTACTAAGTGGTCATTGAGATTTATAATTGATATAAATATATAAATTCCAATAAATCTAATATAGAATCAATGTTTACTAAACAAGTTCATATGTGATTGATATACCTAAATTGGTGAGACCCATAAGGTAATGTGGGGTTTCTATAAGAAAAAATTAAATGAATGGAAGAGTTTGTACCTTAAAATATTATTTTGTAGATAAAGGATTTAAATAAATTCATGTTATTAACTATCAAGAAACTTTTTTTTCTATTTTCTATGTTAATGTACATTTAGATATTTCATTCCATATAATATCATTCTGATTATCTGATAAATAAAATGGATGTAAAAACAACTTTAAATAATTGGAATTTATTTGAGGACGTGAATATGATACACCATTAATATTTTTAGTTTCTAAATTGAACTACTAGAAAAGTATGCAATAATTTCCGAGTTTTAATGTTGGTTTCATTAAAAATAATTATAAAAGTTAAGTGGGAACCCTTTAACACTGGTTTTACGTCAAACCAATGTTAAAATGTCTATGGAATTATTTTTAACATTTTTTTCCATAAAAATAACCTTAAAAGTTTTTCGAATGAATTTTAATATCATTTTTACGGAAAATTGATGTTAAAAGCTTTAAAAATAACATTGTCCACTGATAGTGTAATTCCATGATATTTTAAAAGAATAACATCATGTTTGATATAATATATGACATAAAACACAAATATGAAAAGATAATGTTACAACTAAATAATTTATTATATATTTCTTTTCAAATAAATTCAAAATCTTCTACAGCATGTGATGCACACAATATCATATTTAAATGAAATGGGATACTCTATTAAAATATTATTTTAACATAACCATTAAAACCTAGTTGTTAAGTTGGTGGGTATTAATAGGAATAAATAAATTATGGAAAAAATATTATTTAAACATGTATAAAATAAATTCAATGTTTATAAATTGATTTAAAATAAAATAAGAACCTTTTTAAATTGAAATAAATGTTTTGATTAAAACTATATTTTTATAAAAGGTGGATTAGTCGTGCTTTTAGAACATAATTTAAAAATAAATTTCTAAATTTTTATAAAATTTATTTTAAAAAATAAATTTTATTTTTCGTATATAAATTTCAAAATTATCTTTTGGTGAATTTTTGGGAATTTTCTGAAGGGATTAATTTTTTTATGAATAGTGAATAATTCTGAATTTTTTTAAAAATTGAATTTTGGTATACATTATTTACAAAGTAAAACTATATATTAAATTGGTTTTAAAGTAAATTAGTTAAAATATTTTAGAATTTAATTGATTTATGTCATCAGGATGAATTTGATTTTAAATTTAGTTATAAAAAATTTTAATATTTTAAATGTTTTTTCCTTTGGAAACCTGTTTTTTTAGACACGTTTGCGGGTTCAATTTTATATTAAAAATTTCCACTTATGTGAGTTTAATTTTTTAAAAAAAATTAATACATTAGTATTAATAATTTATATTATCTAATAAGTTCACATTATTTTTTTATAATAATGAATAATTAAAATAGTAAAAATTCCATTTCATGGTTTAGGTAAAAATATGTTTATAGGAGGGGTAAGAGGGGAGGTTTAATAAAAACGTTAAGGCATAAAAACAAACAAACAAATTGTATAACTACTATTTTATTGTAATATTTAGACCCTATACCATATTAGGATCTAAAATGTTCCATTTTTGTGCCTTTTAGTGTGAGAAAAACATGGCTGAAATTCTCTCTTTTCAAAAATTCTAAGTGTTTCCTCTCCTCTAATTATAAAATCCACCCACTCTCCTCTACTTTAAAAACATATAAAACGAATCGGTTATACCAATACCTATAAAAATAACTTTATTAAGTATCTCCCATTATCTAATAATATTTTTTTATCATAAATTAATCTAGGATAGATATTGTTGTGAATAAAATGAATGTGTCTAAAGAAGAGGTAAGATCCTTAACCAAGAATTTTATTTTATCTCTTCTTCTACCTAATTAAAATCTTATTAAACCATGATTATGTAATTAATTACATATTTTACATATTTTTTTTTCATGTTATGACAATTTACTATAACCATCTCCTCCTCCCTCAAATGGGAAATAGAATCGTTGATCGTTTGTATGGCGGACTACCGCCTCACGAACCAATGTAATTCATTTTCCATCACGAATTATCAAAAATGGATATAGTGATGCATGTAATGTTTATATATGATATTTATTATTTAAATATACTTATAGAATTATAATATAATATAATTTTTCATACTTTCCATTCTATAGAGAATTTGATAACATCGTTCGTGTGTACAGAGGACTACCTCCTCACGAATCGATGTGATTCATTTTTAAATTAATATTTATATGGAAGGTAATAAGGGTAAATTATATTTTTAGATATGATATTACATAAATATTAATAATTATAAAAAATAAATATCTCATATAATTTCTTACCTTATCATCGATTGAATAAAAAATAATGTCACTCGCGCATATGTACGACCTATCATAACCATAGAGTAATGTGGTTCTTTGTCTATGTTAAATAATTAAATAATTATTGTAAATATTTATTTAATTAATAAATTTAAATTTAAAACATTAATATAATTCTGGATATTATCTAAATATAAACTATATTTAATATCCAGAACATTCATGAAAAAACATATAAGAGAAAACAAGGCAACTAACACATGAAATAGTAGTGATAATGAATGATTATTAATGAATGGGTAATAATATGTTTTAAAAGGATCATATATGATATTATAAATAATATTTTTTTTATAAGTTAATAATATGTTTAAAACCATTATAAATAAGTTTAATGAGTTCTCCACTAAAAGGAAGCACGAGGTAAGGGGTTTCTTAACACAATTTCCAATCCTTAGGTTATACGTCTACGTAATTGATTATATTATACCATGATTATATGTGAAATGTAAATTTATTTATTTATGTTTTATTTCCAATTTTATTTGTATAGATCTATATTTGTTAAATATAATCACTTCAATGATTAAATCTCACCCCAATAATTCTTTCTTTGTAAGGGTTTCATCTCAAAACATCATTCTTTGATACAAATGTTCTTTTATGCTCCTAGTTTATATTATATGGTGTATATAATTACACTTTACATATTATATCATTAATCTTTCACAGATAATGATGTTTTACTTTATAATTTATCTAATTCATTCAATGGATGTTATGATTCAAAAGATACCAAAGCAATAAGGGTTTATGTTTGAATATCATTTTAATCGGAATTACTTATTCATGAATTTCCAATAAAGGAAAATATTTTATCGTTATCAAATAAAGCCTTTTAATTTTATTATCCTATATTTATTCATGCTGTTTTCATGTAATATTATAATCTTACACTATTTGTTACATAAAATTATTTAGAATTTTTTATTATGAAAATGTGACATCATTTCTCTATTTGGCCGAAAATCATTCCTCTTCCAAATCCATGTTTTCTAAAAATATTTTCCCAAATGTTTTACTATGATTTTTTAAAGTATTTTTTACCCTTAATTGGATTTTATATTTTTTTAAAGAATTTTCCTTTCATTTTCGAAATGAGGTACTATTTTAGTTTTCTTACAAAAATACAGAAGGAATCTTTTTTTCTTAATGTATTTGGTATGAATATAACTCTACATATATCATATAAAATCAAAGTTTTAAATATTACATTTTATGTTTCAGAGGTTATTTAAAAAATACTTTTATATTTGAGAATTTTTTATATTTTAAATAAGTTTTTTGAAAATGGAAATGATATTTTTCTCCAGAAATGTTCAAATTGAACTTTCAAAATCATTTTCCATCAAATATTAAATCCTCTGATGTCACTCAAAGTGAAAAGATTATTTTCCTCAATAATGTTTTTAATAATTTGAAAATTAATTATATTCATCAAAAACAACAACCATCAATGTTGTGAAATTGTTCTAAATTCTATACATATGTCACTCACCTATATACTTAACTTCTTCTCCTTTCCTTTAATAGGGTAATCATTCCTTATGATAATTTTCCAAATGAATTCATTATTAAATTTCCTCTGATTTTGATATGAATAGAGATTATGAAACCCATATTATTTCCATGGGTAATTATTATGTTATGACACATGGCTGATTCCAGTTTTGTGGAAGACATATATCATAAAACTGTTATGATGGTTATCCCAGATAGTGATCAAATTAATTGGGTAATGTTATAGTATCATGAGATTTTTTGTATGAGATTAGGTAGTACACCTAATCCATTATGGGACTTTGTCCTCTATGTGATATTTTTTAGGAATTTTTCATTGACTCAGGCTTATATAATGTTATATATTGATTCCACATTTCCATTGATGTCATGATCTTATGATTCCATCTTATTTATTTTATGCTTCCATGTGATTACTCATGAGACTTATATTAATAATATCATTTTATACTTTTGACTCACACATTATATATCCTTATCTTTTTTATTCTCTTAATGGGATTTTTTAGCTCACCCATTTTGTCTATGTATTCCCCAGGTTATCCCATTCAATTTAGGAGCTCCAAAGGATTTTGGAGTTTTTTATGGAGAATAAAATAACACGTTTTATTTTTAGTCTCACATTGATGTATCATGAACCTTGTCTTCTAAATACACTTAAAATCTATAATCATTGTGTTAAATTAATGGATTCCTAGGTTAAAAATAATGAAATAATATGTGTAAATGTCTTGGGTCACCATAGTTGGTATTAGATGAATGGTTTAGTTAACCATTGGAAACGAGGATGAAAAAAATTTATTGATAATCTAAGGGATAATTATAAGGATAAGTTTAAGGATATATATATATGTATACATATATGTATAAGAAAATATCATATAATTTTGTTTAATTCTAGTTATTTTTTTTCTAAGATATTACATCATTATTCGGATACTAAAAGTTGATGTCTTTTTGGAAAAAATGTAACTATGTGTAATAAATCTAAAAATGAGTTTTAGTATTGACTCGATCATTAGTTGGTATACAAAAATATGCCTTACTACACACCTGGTTTGGCATTCCCAACAGTTATGCTTTGGAAATTAAAAAAAATCTTTACAAACCACTATGAAGGACTTGAAAAAATTATATGCTAGGAAGCCTGAAAGGAATAATTATCATGGATAAGGTAGATTAAAACCTAGAGGCCCATAATTCAGGACATACTTATCATTTATAATCTATTCATTCTAGGTTTATAAGTTTCCCTTTTGTATGTTAACGCATTATCATCATGCTTCTTTTAATCTTTTCAATGAATAAAAGGAACTAGAAAGAACTAGAATAACTTTTAATTTGATAGACATTGTATTTATGAGAAACCAAATGGAAAGAGGATTGAAGATAAATATATTGTGATTTTTCATAATCAACTATCATGATATATTATTTACAATTTGAACATCAGAGGGATTCCTAAAAATTAAAATAAGAGGAGAATGGACTTTTATGAAATTTAGTGTGATAATGAACACATATGAAAGAAGATTCAGCTTTCTACATTTCAAGAAGGGGGAAAGAAGCACAAAAAAGAATATATCAAATAGATGGGAAGATGTTTTCGTTGTGGAAATTGAGGTCGTAGAGAAATGAATTTCCAAGGAATTTGATACCTTATTTGTGGAGAACATAGGAATTTTCTAAGTCCATTCCCTAAACTAAGGGTTATCCTCTATATCAAGAAGTACCCATGTTATACCAAATCATTTAAGTAAAATTGTAGATGTATTTATGTATTAATATTCAATAATTATACTACAAAAATATTTTTACCAATGGAATTTTGGTAACAAGAACCTTGAAACATCTAAGGGTTGTGTTTATTTTTGAGGAACATATGTATTAATTAACATAAGACATATGGTTTCCATAATTGGTTTATGATTTTAAGGTTTATCATATGTTTAAAGTGTTAAAAACTCCATTTTATGTGTTAATTTACTGTATTTTTAGGTGAATAATGATATTTTGGGGGATGTTTTTCTATGTTGAGGTATATATAACATTTTGGTTTAACATAAAGGATTATTTGGGAGGAATTATATTTCATTTTTAGAGATTTATACTGAATGGTTTTACGGATATAAAATAATAAAATGGATTTAGATAAAAATTTGGAGTTATTTTGAGGTATTAAATATTAATGCATTATACTGGATAACTTATACTAATCAATGTTCGTTTAGAAAATGTAGAAGGAATAACTTGTTATTTTTTTTGGGGATTATCTAATCATTAGATGTTAAATTTAGTGATTTAGGAAATAAAACAAATTACACATTGTATATTCATTACATAAAGTAAGAGGTGAATTGGAATGTTATTGAAGCACAATAAATAGATGAAATTATTTTTATTAAATAAAAAGATATCAGGTAAGTATATTTTCTGATGTTCTTTATCTTAATAGTAAAATAATCTCTCAGATCTTGAAAAAAATTTATCCTATTACATTCATATCCAATAAATTAATGGTCTTTTAATTCATCACGTATTTATGGTTTTTTGGTTCTTTACATTCTCATGACCATTTACTTTCTTATGAGAAATGATCAATATAACTCTCCATAATTATTTATGTTTTTCTTCCATAACAAAATCTTCACATGCCACCAATGTTCATCTATGTGGAAACCTAGTTATGTGATTAATTTCATACTTATTTTTAACTAATTTTAATAGAAAGTTTTTATTAACCCTATTTACAATGTGGGTTTACAAAAAATGTGTTTTAGAATGTCAAACTGTTGACTACAGAGATAAAGATTAAATTGTGAGGATGCAATTTATTTAAAGGGGTAGAATGTAACACCTTGAGATATGAAAAGAGAAACACTATGTTTGATTGTGTAAATGAAAAAAAAAATATTATTAGAGAATATAACACCATGAGACTTTATGATATATTTTATTTTAAATAAAATCAATATTTTTGATAGCTTGTGATACATGTAACACCATGTTTAAACAAAACACGATACTCTATTAAAAAATTATTATAACATGACCATTATAACCTAGTAGTTTTGTTGGTTGGTATGAATAGGATAAAATAAATTATGGAAATTATATTTTTTACAGCTATGTAAAATAAATTCAATGGTTATCTGTTTATAAGAAAAAAAATATGAATCATTTGAAAGAGAAATTGTTTTCTGAAAAAGTGCATTTTTCTGGTAGGTGAATCTACCAGGGTTTGCATACATAATTTAAAATTAATTTCGACCAATTTTAAAAAATTTATTTGAATAATTATAATTAATTTTATAAATCTAAATTTATATATTATATTTGGGTGAATTTTTTATAATTTTCTTAAAATATTTATTTTTTGATTAATAATGAAAAATACAGATTTTTATTTAAAACCACATTTTCATTCAAGTTATTTACAAAGTTAAATTATATTATAAATTGGTTTTAAAGTAATATTAGTTCAATTATTTTAAAACATAACTAATTTATGATATTTTAGTCAATTTAATATTGAATTTAAATATAAAAACTTATAAATGTTTTGAATGTTTTTCTTTTGAAAAACTATTTTTTAACACATCTGCAAGATTAATTTTATATTAAATTCATAAAATTGTTTGAGTTGAATTCATGAAAACAGAATAAATATTATGAATCATCATTATTTATATTATATAATAAATTAAACTAAATTTTTTACCCTGATGAAAAGTGAAATAATAAAAATTATTTGCTGTAGTTATGGTATAAACTGGTTTACTTGGTGGTTAATGCAAAAAGATAATGGTAAAAAATGACACAAAATTTGTATAATTGGAATTTTTTTGTCATATTTTGATGTTATATTTTATAATGTTTTAAATTTTTTATTTTTTATCCTTGTGTCATGATAAAAAATATGGATGGAATTATTTATTTTAAAAAATTCCAAGTGTGTCCTCTCCCCCCACTTACAAAAGTACACATAATATCCTCTCATTAACATGATTAAAAGAATAATTTTTTTTGTCCAAAACCTACCCAAAAAATTCTTTAATTATATAACATCAACCTATAATCCTTTATTTCTTCAAAAATAAATCATAGTAATGATTTGGGTGAAAAGAAATGAAGTCATTCAAAGTATATGTAACGTCCTCAACCAAGGGTATTATTTTATTTTTTCTTCTTAGTTGTTAAAATATTATTAAAACATTATGATATAATATCCCAATTATATTAAATATACTGATTTTTTTCAAGTTAATTTAATTTTCTACAACCATTTCATCCTCCCTTAAATGGGTATTAAAACCATTTATTGTCTGTATGGAGGACTACGGTCTCATGAACCGACGTAATTTTTTTCCATCACCACTTATCACAGCTAGATATAATGATGTATATAAGTTTATATATGATATTTATGATATTAGAATACTTTTTATATTATAATATCTTATATACCTTATTATTATTTATTCCGTAGAGAATGTGATAACATCATTCGTGTGTACGATGGACTATCGACCCGCGAAGTGATGCGATTCAATTTTCACTTGCGCATTACAAAGAATGTAATAGGTATCAGTAAAATGTATTTATATTGTATTAATTAAATATTAATCATTTTATAAAATAAATATATCATATAATTTATTACCTTATCACCCATTGAATAAATTATAACATCACTCGTGAGTACGTACGACCTACCATCACCATGAGCGATGTGATTCTTTCCCCATCTTAAAAATTAAATAATGATGCTAAAGATATATATAATGAAAAACAGTT
This sequence comes from Viscum album, assembly GCA_963277665.1. Taxonomy (NCBI): domain Eukaryota; kingdom Viridiplantae; phylum Streptophyta; class Magnoliopsida; order Santalales; family Viscaceae; genus Viscum; species Viscum album. Next base: position 1,518,552,561 of record OY728163.1, read on the forward strand.
GTATTTATAACATTAATATAATTATGGAAATTGTTTAACTATAACCTATGTTCAAGATCTGCAATTTTCATGACAAAATGTGTAGATGAAAACAAGGTAATTAATACCCGAAATAATAGTGATAATGGATTATTACTAAAAAACGAATAATAAGATGTTATAAAAGGATAATATATGATATTATAAATAATAATAATTTTTTTATAATTTAATAAAATTTCAAAAATCATTATTCATTGGTTTAAAGAGCTCCTACCTAAAGGTAAGCGTGAGGTAAGGGGGTTCTTAACTCAATTTCTATTCATTAGATTATATGTCAACTTTGTTGATTATATTATAACAAGATTATGTGTGGAAAGTAATTAATTTTATTTATGTTTTATTTACGATATTACTTGTGTCCATCAACATTTTTGACATGTAATCATTCATTTTATTAACTCCCACCACAATGATACAAACTTTTTACGGGTTTCATCTCAAAACATCATTCTTTATGAGACATGTTCTTTTATGCACCTAATTTATTTTATACGATGTATATAATTCCCCTTTATATACTATATCATGAATCCTTCATAATTCATGATATTTTATATTAAAATTAATCTACTTTATTCATGGTATGTTATGATTCAGATGTTACCAGAGTGTCAAGGGTTTATGTTTTAATCTCATTTTAATAAATATTATTTTTTCTTGAATTTCCATTAAAGTAAATTATTTGATAAATATATAATAAATAATATTAGTTTTATTATCCCCTGGTTATTCAAGATTTTTTTAATTAATATTTCCATTTTACTCCCTTTATTACTTAAAATTATTGAGAAAATGTTTTCAATAAAATCTGACATTATTTCTCTCTTCAGTCAAAAATCGTTCTTCTTCCAAATACATGTTTTATAAAAATGCTTTTAAAAATAATTTATTATTACTTCTTAAACTAAATTTTACCCATAATTTTTTTTATAATTTTATTATAGTTATCATCTAATATATTTTTGAACAAGGATATTTTTGACATTTTATTTAAAAAATGTGAAATAATTATTTTTTATATATATTTGACATGAACATAAATATTCCTCGACCTTAACCAATCAATGTTTTAAATTTTACATTTTATGCTCAAAAGGTTATTTTCAAAAAAAAAGTTTCATTTAATGTTATATAATGTTTTATATTTTAAATAATTTTTTTTAAAATTGAAATGATATTTTACTCTATAAATGTTTAATGTGATATTTCAAAATAAAGTTTCGTCTAAGAAAACATCCTTTTAGGTTAGTCAAAGTGAAAAGGTTATTTCCCCCAATTTTTTAATAATTTTAAAATAATTTATATTCATCAATGATAACAACCTTTAATGTTACAGAATACTTAAAAAATCTATAAATATGTCTCTCAAATATATACCTAGATTATTATCCCTTCATTTGATGGGGTAATTCATTCCTTATGTTATGCTTTATAACGGATTCCCATTATGTGGAACATATTGATCATGAACATGTTATGATGGGTGATCCCAGATAGCATTACAAATCATTGGATAATTTTATAGTCTCATGATATGTCATGTATGGTATTAGGGATTAAACGTAATCCATTTTGGGACTTTATCCACCATGTGATATTGTCCATGTAATAAGTCTTGACTTGTGCTTATGGAATGTCATATGTTGATGTCATATTTCTTATGATCCTGTGATATTATGATTCAATGTAATTTATGTTATTTTTCCATGTGATTACTTATTAATCAAATCTTTAGGACATCAAGTAATACTTTTGAATCACATGTTATGTTTCCTTATCATGTTTATTCAATTATTGGGATTTTTTATCTCATAACTTTTGTTTACAAATTACCTTGGATATACTATGTAGTTTAAAAGCTCGAAAGTATTTTGGATGTCATTATGGATAATTTTGTTTTTATTTTTAGTCTCACATTGATGTATTGTGAACCTATTATTAATATTAAAGTATGACTTTATGATCTTTGGGTTATAATAATGGATGTTTATGTTAAAAATATTGTGATAATATGTGTAATTAGATTGGGTTACAATAGTTGGCATTAGAGGAATGTTTTAGTTAACCACTGAAAACAAGGATAAGAAAAAAATAGTGATAACCCTATGGATAAGTCTAAGAATAAGTTTAAGGACAAGTCTATGTATAATAAAATATCATAAAATTTTAGTGATGTTTAGAGAAAGTAGTTTACGAGAAATTATATCTCAATCTAGATAATATAGGTGGATGTTGTTCTAGAATATATATACATAGGGGTAAGAAATATGAAAAAATATTCTTGTTATTAACTTAAGAATTATCGGGTATATGATATGTGACTTACTGCATACCTGGTGTGACACCCCCAGGGTATAGTCTTTATAAATTCAAAAAATATTTAAAAACCATTATGAAGGACTTGAATGATTTGTTAGGTTAAGAAACCTAACAAGAATTAATACCATGGATAAGGTAGATTGGAATGTAGAGGCCCATAATTCAGGACATACTTATCACTTATAAGCTATTACTTCTAGGTTTATAAGTTTCTATTTGGTATGCTAATTCATTCTCATCATGTTTCTTTTAATATATTTAGTAAATTTCATGATCTAGAAAGAACTGGGTTAGCATTGAATGTGATAAATAATGCATTGATGAGAAACTAAATGGGGTGATGACTATATTGAAATATATTTTGATTATTCCTAATCAACTATTGTGATATATGATTAACAATGTGATCTTTAGTGGGATTTATAAAAAGTCAAATAAGAGGAGGATGCAATTTTATGAATATTTGTGAGGGTAATGAATATAGTGGAAAGAAGATTCATCTTTCTACATGTCAAGAATATTGGAAGAATCCCTAGTTAGAAAATCTAAAATGGATGGGAATATGTTTTTTATATAGAAATTTACGTCATATAGAAATTAATTTCCAATGAATTATATTTCTTACATGTGGGGAACTTTGGAAATATTTTATTTAATTCCCTAAACTATGGGTTATCCTATAGAACAAGGAAGTTCCTATGTTATACTAAATAATTTAAGTAAATAGGATTAAGTTTCTATGTATTCGGATTCAATAATTATGTTGTATAAGTATTTTAACCAATCAAATTTTAGTTATAAGAATAAAAAAACATCTAAGGGTTATGTTAATTTTTGAAGAATATATGTCTTTGTTATTATAATACTTATGGATACGATCATGGGTTTATGATTTCAAGAATTATCATAAGTTCAGAGTCTTAGAAACCCATTTTTAGGTTTATGTAATTGGATTTTGAGGTGACTAATGATATTTTGGGAGAAATTTTATTGAGTTTAAGTATATATAAAATTTCTTTTTAAGGTAAAGAATTATTTGTGAGGAATGCAATTTCACTTTTAGAGATTTAAACTGATGTTTTTTACGGGTAGATACTAATGGAATGGTTTAAGAGGAAAATTGAGATTTACTATTAAGGCATTAGAGATTAATTAATTATATTGGATAACCAGTGCTGACCAATATGGTTTTAGTAAAGGAAAGAGTAAAAACTCATTATTATTTTGGGGATTATGTGATCCGTTATAGGTTAATTTAAGTGCATCAGGCATAAATGAAATTCCAAATTGGATATTCATTACAGATATTAAGAGGTGAAGTGGAAGGTTATTGAAGCACAAACAAAGGATGAAATTGTGTTTATGAAATAAAAAGATACAATGTATGTATATTTTTTGGTGTTCACTATCTTATTATAAAAATAATCTATCAACTATAGGGAAAGGATCTTGAAACAAAAAACATAACATATAACTTTCATATTCGATAAATCAATATCCTTTTAATTAATCATATATTTTTGTTTTTTTTGTTTTTTACTTTCTTATAATCATTTAATTTATTGTTATCAGTGATTTCTATATCACTACATAATTATTTTTTCTTTTCTTCCATGTTCATATCTTCACTTTTCACTAATGTTATCCCTTATGGAAACCTAGTTATGTGATGAACTTTATACTTACAGTAACATCTCGACCAAGGATCCGAATAACCCGATCCCTGAGTTAGTGCATCACATGCCCTTAATAATGCCTCCCCATACACCATAGGCTACCAAACAGAAGCGAGGGGGTGGGGGTAAAGGTGGAATGATGGGGAGAATATACCCTCATTTCCAAGTGGCACAATGGATACAATAAATATATGAAAAATAGATGAATCATATATAACAGAAACTATATTAACTAGACCTGTAACATCCCATAGCGGAAACAGAATACAACATATATAATAATAAATTGAGGAAGCATAAATAATTTAGAAAATGTATAATAATATCAAAATCCAAAAAGTCTATGTTAGATAAATGATGATTCCATGTCATGCTGATATAAATGATGGGAAATATGGTAAAAACATATATAACATGTTATAAAAAAATACAAAAGGGCCAAAGATTAATCCAACAACATCTCAAGAATATGATAGGTCCTATGATCCCATGATCTATAATATAAGTAAAGCATATTAATAATATTTATCAAGGTTTTTTCCCTTATCTATACCCACATAAAATTAATCTACATGGGTACCAAAGGAAGCATAAGTAGGGTGTGAGATAAATTCCCAGCAGGCCACCACCAATAATTATTAGAATAAATAAAAGTAGTTTACATAACAATAATAGTATTTAGGTATATATAATAGTAAAAAAATACTGAATAAATAAATACCAGTCGGGTCAGGATCCCAAAGGACACCTGAGAACTCTACTTTCCTTGGCATATGCCAAAATGAGTGTCTAATCAGTAACCATATATATTGTAACAATATATATATATATATATATTGTAGTTAAATACTATATCCACCTATATGAACAATGTTTATGAAGACGTAATAAGGCACATACCTATATACTAGGTGTTAGATGGACCTAGGGAATCACACAAGCATCAGAAACTAGTATAACAATCCTAAATGATCTAGTAGAGGGTATGTTCCCTGAATCTTACAATGAGTGTGATCCTTCATGCTTGACACTCGAGATAGGTGGGGTGATATTTCATGCCAAACACCCTAAATAGAGGAACATGGAATGTCATTTCCATCACCTGGATAATAAAATAATAGTGAGAAACATCATTACCAACAAACAATATAAGGGATAGTGAAAGACTCTACTCAACGTGTTCGTTATCTATCATTACAAAACCAATCTCAATGGAATAATCATAATAATATAACAAACTGAGGGATCATCTCATAATAATTATGATTATTAATCCCAATATATAAAAAGGGCGTCATAAGTCATATAACTGATAAGGTAATTCATGAAACAATTGGAATGCCCTTGACACCCATTAGCATTTTTTAATTAGTCTATTTAATTAATTTAAGCATGGAATCTCATCTTGAAGCAATACATTCAATATATGAAATACTTTTTAATCAACCAAGGAATGGAAATTCTATTTTCATTAATTTAATAAATCCATTTAACATATGTACACAAGGTAATACAATTCCATAGTTCAACCAAGTACATAGAAGGTGATACTATCGAATAAAAAATTACCTACAAGGGGAAATTCCATTTACAACCCAAGATGAATGATTAGAAGGAATTGGTTCTTTTAAAAAGTTAAATATAAAGGGTAAATTCAAGCTAAAACACCCATGGTGTGACTATAATAAAGGTAGGTATTCTCTAACCATTTAATAATTATCCTCAGGAGTATATTAATATGGAAAAAAAATATTTAGAATCAAATAATTCAATTATTGGAAATTCAAAACAAAATCAATCACGTGGAATAGTGATACGGTTATGAAAACAACTCAAAATTGAATTAAAATATCCAGAATTAATACCTTACTATTGTAGATGACTCCTCATACAATATCATCCTTATATTCAATGTAGATTAAAATAAAAACAAATAATATTCTAATGATCAAGAGATATCCAATGATTTAGATGGATATTGATTCAGTTTCTAGATCTAGGGGATATAAAAATACCTAGATTATAGAGGAAGAGAGCTTATGGGAGGAAGAAAACAATCTTTAGCTGCTGGAAAAGAAAATTGATAAAGGAGATTTAGAGATTTATGTCCTTAAGGTAATTTCAGAAATTTCACCTTAGAAAACAAGGGTTCCTGGTTTGGCCACATATTTTGGCCAAACCATTCTCAAATCATGCTCAGTTCACTATTTAAAGATGGTCTCTACATGGTTAAGGTGGAAAATATCCCAAAATTTGTGAAAACCCTGTGAAAAAATAGTCCAAAATTTCTAAAATCCTTGCACAAGTGTGCACCTCAGGTCTCATGGTTGCAAAAAAAAATTGTGCCCCTGCTGTTCAATTCGATCCCCACATGGTTACCTCAAAATGTTATTACTAACAATGTAGAAACTGTATGGCCTACAGTTTTGGCCCATTTTCCAGATCTGTATGCTTTAAAAAAGACATGTATGCTTATAAAACCTTCCTTATGACATAATACAGATTTACCTTGATTAAAATAAGGATTTAAACTGAAAAAAACTACTCATTACTTAAATAAAATATGATTCATTACAACCACCCCTAGTTAAATTAAATCAACCCTGATTTGGGCTTATGAGGATAAATAGGTATTATTAGCAAATATTTCAATCCCCTATGCTCATAAATCAGCTTCCCACTCTGAGGCATCGTTTTGTACTCGGCCATGGTTCCATAATACATATATTAAGAAAACTAACCTACCTTAGAGTATCTTCAGGATCCAATCAATAATACACATTGGACACTTCTTGAAGTAAGCATCATCTTCTAAATCAATCTCATTAGGTTAGAGATCATGTGATGGGTTTAGATAATATTAATTATGTTGAGATACATAGAATATATCATGAATTTACTTGTATCTTTAATGAAGTGCTAAATGGGATGCCACATTTTTTATTTTATTCACATCTTTAAAGGGTTCAAGGAATTATGCTGGAAGCTTACCCTACCTCCGAAAATATCGGTGGACTAACTAGGGAGAGACTCACAAGAAAATATAATCTTTGAACTCTAACTAAAGATGTTGTTAGTATCGATTATCATATGACTATTTTCTATATTGAGTAGTCATCATGTACTTTCTAGTCAACAAGATTCACTTTAAAGTCTCCTAAACTAGATGAGGTCTAAGTAATGCTACATCTCCTACCTCTAACTAGCACAAAGGTGATGGGTAAGTCCTACCATATAAGGATTCATAATGAACCATATGAATGGTATTATAAAATATATTATTATAACATAACTCAAAAATTTGTATATGTTTCTCCCTAGAATCCCCTAATTTAAGGACACAAGAAAAGATCATGTCATTTAATACTAGAATCATATGCTCTGTCTGTCCATTAGTCTATGGGTGATAGGTTATGCTCAAAAGCACCTATACAGCCAAGGAATTTGGCAAGCCCTACTATAACCATGATGTAAAGAGAGAATATCAATAATATTTGATAGAACAAGGAGTTCTATGAATACGTATGACCTCTCTCATGCATATACTCCCTAGATCATCTACTAATAAGGTCTCTCACATTGGTAATAAATATGAGACCTTCATCAATTGGTCAATTAATACCCAAAATATATCATTGTGATAGGGTGATTTGGGTAAAACAGTCATGAAATCCATTGAAGCATCATCCCACTTCCACTTGGTAATGTAAAATAGCTATAAAATCCCTTCCAGTCACTGATGATCCACATTCACCTGATGACAGGCAGAACACTGAGTGATAAATCCAAAAACCTCATGTTTCATTATAGGATACCAATATTGGAAACATATGTCTCAATACCTTTTGGTGAAAAAATGATGTAATTCCAAATAAGAGGCATGAAATTCCCACATCATCTCCTCTTTGATGACATCCGGAATCTCAAGAACACCCATGAAAGTATAGGGTCTCATCCTCATCCATGGTCCAACGAGAAGATGAATCAACAAATGAGATTCTTTTCCTTATGACTAAGCCTTCTTGATCAAATAGTTTCATTATTCTCTATTTATATAGAAGATTAGATGTCACTGCTAATGTTTTGAGGATATTCTAACCACGATCCTTCTGAAACTCAATTGATCGTACCACGATTCATAGTTTCATTTTCACCCTTACACCACTATGCAATACTTGTTTTTTATTGAAAATTTAAAAAAAATTAAATTAATGTTTTATACCATTATTTTGTTTTTATTACTATTAAAATGGGATATTTTACTTGTTTTGATGATTTTGATGTAGGAGAAGATGATTCAGAGGGCCCATGATGAAGTGGAAGAAAAATGGGCCAAAATTGCATGGATCCTTGAAGACCAGTCCACTAGTTGTCCAGTTTAGAACATTACGTGAATCCAAATGGGATCATATTTTGTATTATTTTCCAAAATGTAATTTTCTACAACTCTTATGAATAAACTCAAGCCCAATTATTCTATAAAAGGGCCCTACCAACCTCATTAGTCCAGAACACCGAATTTGTGTGAAGTCAAAAGTGGTGTTCTGTAATCTGTCCATATCTCCAGATAAACTTGTCAAATTGATGCCAAACATTCGGTGGTGATATTCAGGAAGTTGGGATACAAATTTTTAGTTTTTTGAAATGGTATATTCTATTTTTTAAAGGCCTAAACGTGTGGTACAAGTGGTTTGGAGAAATCTGTGTGCCCAAAACCACCTTCCAATTTTCCTATAAAATGGCACCTTGGGCTCTCCATTTGGGAGTTAGAACAAGAGGAAAGGTTCTTCCATTTTGGAGACCCAAAGGACTCCTCCCACCAATATTTGATTTTATGGAGTCTATGGGATTTTCTACCTCAACATATTTCTCTTCCTCCTCTCCCATGGGTTTCTAAACCCCTTGTGATCACCCGGGGAGGAACATGACGTAATCCCGAGCTTCATGTTTGTAATATTTTGAATGATATTTTTAATTACAGGTTGAATGTCTTTTTTCTTCATACTATATTTTAATTTAATTTATTTATTTACTGGTATTTTATACTCAAACTCAAATGATCATGTTTGTGGGTACCCTTTCATGTGATGTTTCACACAGTGTTCACACTTTTTTCTTCCCCCATTCAATTGCAATGTTTGTGTGGTTCATATTGGTCAATTAAACTCACATAAGCAATTTAAAAGACGTGTACATTTATATCATGGTATCACAAATAAATATAATTCAATCCTTGATAGAACATATAGTTCTTCGTGTGTTCCTTGGCGAGTTTCGGTTATGAAGTCAAATACAAATCACCAAATCATCGGTAGTGTCTGGTGAATCATTGTGTGTTTTCGACTAAACCCTAGGAGGTATCCTAGTATAAACATAGTAAAATTATGGTTCTAGGTGTTACAAACCAGGGATTAAAATATCAAAACCCTATATCATGACACGATGAAGGATGAACATCATGAGAGTACCCCGGGTTGATCATGATTAATTAATTCTATTAATTTCAATTTTGTTTTATCACTTTCATTTCCTATTTTCATCTTCAATAATCAAACCCACATGTTTTAAAAAACCCCATTCCCATTATACATTAATAATCAAACCCCGCTTTTTAAATTAATTATCTAAGGCTTCGTCGAGGGATGACCTAGTGTTTCTGCTATACTATAGAGATTCTAGTTAAAATAGACATATAATTTGACGCGCTCAACAACACGGCCAAATTTTGGCACCGTTTACAGGGATCTAAGATCATTTTTTTCTTTATTTCCTTTTATTTATTTATTTCAATTATTAATTATTACCCCTTTCAATACCCTCCCCATTATATTTTTTTGTTTCGATTTTTGTCTCTATTTTTGGTTGTTTTGTGTGATCTTCATCTCTCTCTCGTTTTGTTATTCTTCTCCATCTCCCTCTAATTTCTTATTATAACATTATCTTTTATTTACTCCTTTCATTTATTAAGTATTTTTATTTCATTCATCATCCATAAAAATTTAAAAAAAATTAAAAGAAAACAACTAACAATCAATCAATCAAATTGGACATCGTTGTTGCATGATAAGATTTGTTAAAAAAACACTAATTGAATTTTACCTTGGAATTGAAAAATCACTCCATTCACAAATCAAGGAATATAGATAATGTCAATCAAGTAACACTAAGGAACACTTTTTTTAATATCTAATATCCATAAACTAATCAAAAATTGAACATAATCAAACCCATGAAAACATGGGTTTTAAATAATCAAACTTTAAAAGAACTGACCACCCCAGATTTGGAGTACCATCCTGCATACATCCAATATCCTAAGGAAGTAGAAAACTGTGAGTTGATATCAGGCCTCATCCACCTTCTTCCAAAATTCCATGGTCTTCCCAGTGAAGACCCTCATAAACACCTTAAGGAGTTTTACATAGTTGTCTCTACCATGAAACCCCAAAATGTGTCTGGGGACCTAATTTGTTTACGGCCTTCCCTTTCTCCCTTGATGGTGTATCCAAAGATTGGATATACTATTTTACAACCAAAATTTGGGGATGGAATGACCTGAAAAAACTATTTTTAGAGAAGTTCTTCCCTGCCACCCGAACTGCATCAATTAGAAATGAAATTTATTGCATTATGAAATCACAAGAGAGACCCTTGATGAATACTGGGTGAGATTCAAACAACTCTGCTCAAGCTACCCCCACCACCATATTAGTGAAAAACTATTAATAGAATACTTCTATGAGGGACTTATCCCCATGGATCGTGGAAATATTAATGCAATAGCTGGTGGTGCCTTGGTTGATAAAACTCCTTCTGCCACTCGTGATTTAATAGCCAATATGCCACAAAATGCACAATAATTTGGTACCCAAGCTATTGAAACATCCCCATGAGTTCATGAGGTAAGTCATTAATCTCTATAACAAAAGGTAGATAACAAGCTTGATGAGATGCATACCCTTCTATGGAAATGAGCTCAAGAACAAGGTATCTCACAATCTCATCCTGTTCCATTACATTGTGGTATTTTTTATAAAAATACTCATTTTTATTATCAGTGGCCACAAAATCAATATTCACTTGAGTCTTGTACAACCAATTTCCCAGGGAATCCATTCCAACAAGTACCTCACTATAAGAAAGAACCATTCAGGACAAATCCAATCCCCGGGTGATAAACACAACCCCAGTACCGACAAGAAGGAAACTCATGCTACCCCAATCAGAATTGGTATCTACAAGGCCAAGGTATGAAAAATTTTTAACCTTAAACTTCTCAAAAAAATCATCATAATCCTCCAAAATCTGAACCATCCCATGATGATATGGTGAAACAAATGGAAAACCAGAACCTCCAGTTCCAACAGACCACACAATCGGCAATTCAAGACCTACAAACTCAAGTGGGAAAATTGGAAAACACCATCGGTGAGATTAAGAAGAAAGGTTTGGGACAAATACCATACCATCCCATTTCCAACCCAAAGGAAAAAAGGTAACATATGTTCAATTACACTTCTTAGTGGTAAATAAGTTTCTCCTTCTAAGGATTCTTCCCAGCAGGTATGTCCCCCTAATTAAAACACTCTTTATCCAAACATTAAATATTCTAATGAAGAAAAAAAATAAAAAGGGTAATATAATTATCTTTGATGATTCAAACGAACAATCCATTCCTCCTCCATTCCCACAAAGACTGTCTAAATCTGAGAATAATTTTGATAATGATATTGATAAAGAAATAATTGATACATTTAAAAAATTTCAAATTATTATTCCATTGTTGTATGCAGTTAAGAAAATTCCATGTTATGCCAAATTTCTCAAAGAACTATGCACCGATAGATGAAAACTGAATGGGGATGAAAGATTCAACCCAGGAAGAATTTTTTAAGCCTTGATTGGACTAGAAATGCCGACTGAGGTCAAGGATCCATGCACACTCACAATACCTTGTACCATAAGGGAGACCTTCTTTTCTGAGGCTATGCTGGATTTAGGTGCTTCCATTAATGTAATGCCTCACTCTGTGTATACTTCTCTATAGGATGGATAACTTTAACCAATATCCATTACCGTGAAACTTGCCAACTAGATTACTACGCATCCAACAAGAGTGATTGAGGATGTCCTTGTAAGAGTGAATAATCTCATCTTCCCAGCTTATTTCTACATTCTTGAGATGGTAGACACCCAAACCCAAGGACATACCCCTCCCATTCTAGGGAGGCCATTATTTAAAACATCAAATACGATCATCAATGCTAATAATGGTACACTGTTCATGGAGTTTGGTGGAGAAACGGTATGTTTTATCATCTTTGAGGCTATGAAACACCCCATTGAAGAGAACTCCACTCTTCCTATCTATTCGATGGAAGTTCTCTCAAAAAGCTCACACACACATACACTTCTCTCCTCAACCTATTCTATGATTAATTTTCCTCTTCTTCACCATTGGATGATTTGATTTTTGATTCATGTTTTGAGTGTTGTGTGGGTTCTGAAAAGTGTAAATTTTGTTATTTAATTAATGAGTGAGTTCATTATGAGGTACCCATGACTGTCGATGATTCTAAAAATCTCATTTCAATAGATCCTCTCTCATTAGAGAATAAACATGAGTAGATAGAAAATTTAATGGACCTCGCTCCCCCTAAATCCCCTCCCTCATTCCAAAAACCCCCAACGTTGAAATTAAAACCACTTTCATCTAATTTAAAATATGACTATCTTGAGGGTATTGACCAATTTCCTGTCATTATTTCCAATAACCTCTCTCAAAAATAGGAATAAAAACATATCAACCTTATTAGAGAGTGTAAAAAGTCCATAGGATAGACATTGGATGATATTCCCAGGATTATCCCGTCTATTTTTATGCACCATATACTTTTGGATGATGAGGCTAATCCCATGAGATAATCTCAACGCTGGTTAAATATCACTCTCCTAGAAGTTCTAAAATTGGATGTTAGTAATTTACTTTCTACATGGATCAATTATCTTATATCTAATAGTAAATGGGTTATCCTAATACAAATTTTTCCTAAAAAATAAGAATAACTGTTGTGTCAAATGAAAGGAATTAATTGGCTACAACACATGTGAAAAACAGTTGGTGAGCCTTTATTGACTACCATCGAATGAATCAATCGGCATGAAAAGGACACATTCCTCTACATTGCATTGACCAAATGTTAGAATGATTGGATGGTAAGTCCCATTACTGTTTCCTTGATGGCTATTAGGGTTATTTTAAAATCTATATAGCCCTTGAGAATCAAGAAAAGACAACATTTACCTATCCATTTGGCAAATTTTTATATATATGGATGATTTTTTGTCTTTTTAATTTCCCTGGTACATTTGAGCATTGTATGTTTAGTATATATTCAGAGTACCTAGAGAATTGCATGGAAGTTTTTATGGATGATTTCATGGTTTATAGAACTTACTTTGATGAGTATATGGCCAACATATGTTCTATCCTCTATCGTTGCATAGAAAAAGATATTGTATTAAATTACGAGAAATGTCGTTTCATGGTTGGTATGGGGATAGTTCTTGGGAAAGTTACTTCAAAAGAGGGAATTCATGTGGATAAATCAAAAAATGAATTAATTTCAACGTTTCCATATCCAAAATGTGTTCATGAGGTGTGATATTTCTTGTTTCGTGTTGGTTTTTATCATTGATTCATTAATGTAACACCCCAAGCTTCTACGGTACGCTCCTCTTTGAATAATGTAATAGCGTGTGTTGTACGCAAAATCTAGTTCTAACACACCACAACCAATCAAACTAGCCGTTATGAATAGTAATACCCACTTATTGAAATTTTTAAATTTTATTTTTCAAAATGGACTTCATTTTTGGATTTGGATAATGGAAATTTTCCTAGGGTGAGTTTTTGGTATTTTTTTGAAAAACATCATTTTTCGATGAATAGTGAAGCAACTAAGTGGTAGTTAAAAACTACTTTTTTTATAAAACATAATTTTACCGCTTCTATGAGTGGAATTTAAAAATCTGAGAGACATGGTTAAGATCAATGAGTAAAATGTGGTTCAATGAGATGAAAATAATTTTTTTGTGAATAATAACTTTTTACTTTTATTTACCACGGTTAAAAGTAAATAGGGTAATTAAGGGTTAAAGTGATATTAATATTACCCTAACACATATCCTAATTTTATTGGACAAGTTTATATCAACAATGAACAACCTTAGAAATAAAATATTATCATTTAGGTCCACTTGGATTAGATTAGGATATTTATTATTATTTAATTCAAAGAAGAGTTAAAAGAGTTAAAATCAAAGTTTATTTACTAAAACATTTTTAATATATGGTCATACATAAGATAAATTCCATTGTAAAAATTTATTAGAAATATAAAAATATTTCCTACATAATGGTATTTTATTTATAATTTGTAGACATTAAATAATTTAGTTTATTAATAACACAATGTTGATGTAGTAATTACCTAATTAATGAAGTATTTAAATAATTGATATTATAAATATCAAAATAAGTATAATTTGAGAATTTTTATGAATTACACTAATTTTCAAGTTTAATATGACATATTAGGATTGATTATATAAATTTGGTTTGAAGTAATAATGTTGTTATGAATTTATCAATAACAAAATACCCAATAGTGTCAAAATTGACATAAAAGAGATTTTAAAACAAATATTATATTATTAATTTATATTAAATTTCGAAAAATCTAAGGATCGGCCAAGAGTCTTATATCATGTTAGGTGTATCATTAATGGACCACTTGGGGGTATCTTGGAGGTATATTGTATGTTTATTAACTATATAATATAAATATACAAAGTGACATGGTAAGTGTCAAACTAATTAACTAAGAGTTGAAACTAAAAGATAAGGTTAATATAATGACCAAAACCGGTCTAAATTATATTTTTTGAGTGTTTTTCGACCATTCACCACCTAAAACTTTATATAATCAACTTTGGAGCCATTATAAACCGAATATGAATTTATTATAAAATAATATTTCTAGCTTTTCCAAAGGTGCCCCTCACCCCTCTTATAAAAGGTCACTCCACCTTCTCATTAATTCACACCTTAAAAGCCTTTTGGTTCGGCAAAACCATGCCCAAATACTCTATCAACTTCCTTCACTACAACATAGAGGCCTTAGTTTGATCGGAAAGCCAACCTATGGAGCCCTTTTGATCAAATCAAAAGGAAGAACCCGAAGAAGAGGTAATGTTTTCACCACCCTATTTCAAATTCATTTCTTCTTCAACTTCTTATTTCTTTGTTATTCCCATTCTAAAATAATGAATACAATATCTCCAATATACTGTAATATTATTATAAATATGGTACAAATATATTCAGTATTCTATCCATCCTTTGAATGACATGTCACCATACGTGCGTACGTACGGCTTACCGTCTCCACGTCGTGGTGTAATTGTTATTCAATATATTATTATTTGGATGGGTATAATAATTATTTTTAATTCATGAAAATAATAAATATAAAATTATAATGATTCTTTATATATGATATACCACCCAATTAAAAATTATTTTAATATCAAAAGAATGATATTGTCGCTCGTGCGTACGTACAGACTACAATCTCCACGAACGTGATGAGATTCATTCTCCATCATATCCATCCAAGTATAATTCTCATTTGATGATTAATAATAGTATCTAAGGACTTGATATCATTATGGATATTAATAAGATACAACCTATCCATGACAAACATGTCTTACGTAACAAAACATAAAAAAGAAAATGAGTAAGTTAACACCCGAAACAACGATAATACTAAGATATTATCAAAAAATCAATGTTAAAAGATCTTATATGATATCATATTAATGTATATGATTTATGTATAATTTAATAACAATTATTTCACCATTATAAAGGAGGTTAACCTTCCCCCAACCAAGGAAAGGTACAAGGTAAGGGTTTATTTTGCAATCTCTTCATTATCCGAGGTTGTTTATACAGAATAATCTACTGAGATTTATTTATCATCCACATCCATTTTTCTTCAAAATTTATTTCAAATCATTTTTTCTATTTACAAGAAAATGGGTTAAATCCATTTATACCCTTTTTTACTTTTTATACGAGTTTTATAAAATAATCTTGCCGTCGTTTTCCAAACAAGGTGTTTTTTAACCTTTTTGACAGAATTAAGGTAAGAATGGTTTTTAACATATACGGAGGGTGCAGATATTTTCCACAGTTATAAAATCATTGAAGCTTCCCTTACAAGCTTATAAGAATATTTTCAAATAAAATGTTCTATTTTATATATATATGAGTCTTAAATGATTTCAAAATATAAAGATATATTTCTTTAAAAAGAGTTTTGATTTCATCTATGTCAACATCCTTTGATGGATTTTAAGTTTATTTGGAGTTGATTTATTATGATACAATACTTCCATATTGTATTGAAGTTTTTGTGATTTTCATGACTGTGGATTAGTTATTTTTATACCATTCAGGGTTTGTGAAGAAAGTATTGACATTTTGTATACTAGTTTTAATACAAATGTTTATGTTATGTTTAAAACTGTTCATATGAGGAATGAATTGGACTTAATAAGTGACGGGTGGAGCCTGCAATATCTCCTCTATGCATCGGTAGGTCTCATGAGACAAAATAGTGTCTTGGCACAAGGCCTTGACAAAATCGTATTTGTTGTCTTGGCACGAGGCCTTGGCTATGTGGTTATGATAGTCTGGCATTATGCATTCCATCATTATGAAAGTGGTTATTGATGTTGCATGTGATTATTCGATTAGTAGAATATCAATGTGAATAAGTAAATGCAATTATTTCATTTTATTTTTGTCATACTATGTTGAAGTTCATGATTAAAAGGATTTTGTTTTAGTTATACATTGCTTTAAATGTTTATTCTTATTTATGAAAGTTTCCGCTATATTTTTATACTTACTGGGAATTTGAGCTCAGCCATTTTCTGTGTTTTATTTTTCCCAGGATGTGAAGAAGTAATTAATGAATGACTTGTAGGGATAGTATGAGGGATAAGAGTGTGGACTATAGAGACTATATTATTGTAGTTTTCATTTTATGATGTAATATAAAACTTTATTAATGTATCTAGTGTTTCCAATGCTACTAAACTAATTGGTCTTTTGATATTTCATCTATATTATGATTGTGCCAATGTTATATAATAATGCACCAACTCTGGGTAACTGGGGTTGGGGCGTTATAGTTGATATCAAAGTAAGTTTAGTACAAACATTGGAAGCTAGATTTAGATGAACTCTGATTTGAGCACATAGATTTAAGATGGACTTTGAGGATTAATATAGAAGAACTTCCTAGAATTTTGGTATTGTAGAGATTTTGTGAGTTTTTAGAGAAATACATCCATGTCTGGATACGAGCAGGTAGAGGCAGCTCTGGCACAGATGTACCTGAGGGTAAAACCCGAAAACACCGCTTTGAGCTGGACTCGAACGAGAATTGGTGGACGACACCGGGCCTTGCTGCACTCTTGGTTACGAAACTCCCGGGGGATATGCTTAGGATAAATCTCATTTTCATTAAAAATTATTATGAAGGGTTTATAAGTATATACTTCCTTAAAGAAAACATTTTTATGATTATGGATTATATCCATAAATAGTTCAATTTACGTTAAGTGTTTTATAAGTATAGAATTATGTATTTTGATTCATAAACTGATCTAGTTTATGCCATTGTTTATAAATGGCGCCTAGTGGATGAAATGGAATCTGTATCAATGCACGCACTCCATGTAGGTATTTCCCTCCTGCTCAAGATAATTATAGTGGATCTGGTGATGCAACTGGTGCTGATCAACTAATCACCATACTGGGACAACTCACTCAGGTTATGCCTAATTACCGTACCCGTATGGATCACCCTGATCCACAGTGTGGAGGATAAATTTTATATCACTTAATGAGGCAGTAACCACCAACATTCAATGGGAGTACAAATCCATTAGTAGCTGAACAATGGATATGTTCCCTAGAGAAAATAGTTCAGGCTTTGGGAAGTAGTGAAAAGAAAAAAGTTATCATGGAAGTTTACCGCCTCATAGGAGATGTTGATCAATGGTGGTCATTGATTCAAAACACTAAGGAAGTTGATGAATTATCAAATATGGAATGGAGGGAGTTAAAAGATCTGTTTTTAGAAAAATACTTACCTTGTGACCATCATGCAGATATGGAAAGGCAATTTCTGAGTCTGAGACAAAAGGAGGATGAGAATGTCGCAAAGTATGAGGCTAACATTACAAGTTTATCAAGGTATTCTAGAGAATATGTACGAAACCCAATATGTAAGATTGATCGTTTATTTGATGGGTTAAACCCATTTCTTCGTCGAGCATTAGTCTCACAATCCTTCTTGTCGTATGAAGACATTGTCTCATGTGCTATCAAGACTGAAAAAGAATTCTCTAAGTCGTATGACTTTAATGCAAAGCAAGAGAAGAAGAGATATTCTGATCAATATGGGAATGGAAATAAGGGGAATAAGGGAATGGTTGAATATCAATCCTGTGGTAAATGTGAGAAGAAACACCCTGGTACTTGCTTGAAGGGAATGGGTGTTTGTTACTAGTGTGGTGAAAAAGGCCACCAAGCTCGTGATTTCAAGTGGAAGAAGGAAGCTACCAATGTCCAATGATAAAATTTTAGGGAGATGGGACATTATGATAATGAATGTCCTAAGCGTCAGGGGAACATACCTCAGAAAAGGCCATGGGATCAAGGCCAATATTATGTTATCACTACTGCTGAGGTAGAAGCTCAGAAAGACATGGTGGAAGGTAATTTAATAGTTTCCTCAAGTTTAGCAAATGCATTATTTGATTCTGGATCATCGCATTGTTTCATATCTTCCCAGTTTTCTAAGAAAATTAGATATTTCCAATTTGATTTAACAAGGGAGTTGTCAGTAAAAACTCCCAAGGGAAGTATCATTGCAACAATGTTTTGTGAATCAGTCCCTATTAGAGCACATAAATTTTCTTTATCTGCTGATCTCAT
Organism: Viscum album; assembly: GCA_963277665.1. NCBI lineage: Eukaryota > Viridiplantae > Streptophyta > Magnoliopsida > Santalales > Viscaceae > Viscum > Viscum album. The sequence goes on from OY728163.1 coordinate 1,518,571,680, forward strand.
CATCATACCTATGGTTGAGTTTGATATAATCCTCGGTATGGACTGGCTTTCAGACCATGATGCAAATATTTATTGTAAGAAGAAGGAGGTTACGATTTTTGATGATGATGATAAGGAACACCTTATCTTTAGAGCAGAATCATCACCACCTAATTCTTATCTAGATACACCCCCAGTAGCTCAACTAAATTCAATTATTGGGGAGGAAGAGAATGAAATGACTGTGGGTGAGGAATGGAATTTTCAAATAGAGGATGTACCTGTTGTGAAAGAATATGTAGATGTGTTTCTGGAAGATTTACCTGGACATCCTCTAGAACGAGAAGTTGAGTTTTCCATTGATTTAATTCCTAGATCAAGACCTATATTGAGGACCCCTTATAGAATGGCCACTATAGAATTAGTTGAACTAAAGAAACAACTAGAGGAATTGAGTAATAAGGGATTTATTCTCCCTAGTGTTTCTCAATGGGGAGCCCCTATTGTTTTTGTTAAAAATAAATATTGATATATGAGGTTATGTATCGACTATAGGGAGATCAATGCTATAAAAATAAAGAACAAGTATCCCCTACCTTGCATTGATGATTTATTTGACCAACTACATGGAGCTCAATACTTTTCAAATATTGACCATCGATCTGGATACCATCAGTTGTGTGTGAAGAAGGAATACATTCCAATGACCGCATTTCGAACCAGGTATGGGAATTATGAGTTTACAGTAATGCCTTTTGGATTGGCTAATTCCCCCTCTATATTCATGGATGTGATGAATAGAGTTTTCATGGAATATATCGATTAATTTGTGGTGCTATTTATTTATGATATCTTGGTATACTCCAAAAGCTATGAAGATCATGAAAATCACTTGCGCATTATCCTGAAGACTCTGAGAAGACATGTATTATATGGGAAGATTAGCAAGTGTGAATGCTAGCTTCGGGAGATTTCTTTTCTTGGCCATACTATCTCTAAAGATGGAATTTCTGTTGATCCTTCTAAGACCAAGGAAATCCAAGAATGGCCAGCACCGACGAGTATAACTGAGGTACGCAGTTTTATAGGTTTAGCGGGTTATTATCGACATTTCATCCAGAATTTTTCCCGATTGGCTAACCCATTAATGAATATCACATGTAAAGGGGTTAAATTTGTTGGGACAAAAGAGTGTGAAGAATTTTTTGAAGAATTGAAGAGAAGATTATTCGATGCTTCTATATTGACTCTACCATCGGGAAATGATGGGTTTGTTGTTTATAATGATGCATCGAAGAAAGGACTTGGTTGTGTCCTTATGCAGAATGATAGGGTTATTGTCTATGCATCACGACAATTGAAAATTCATGAAAAAAACTATCCTACCAATGATATCGAGTTAGAATCTATGATCTTTTCTTTGAAGATATGGAGGCACTACCTCTATGGTGAAAAATGTGAGATTTATACTGATCACAAGAGTTTGAAGTATATTTTATCACAAAAAGAACTCAACATGAGGCAAAGGAGATGGATTGAATTACTCAAGGATTATGATTTGACGATATACTACCACCCGGGGAAAGTAAACAAGGTGTAAGATTCTTTGAGCAAAAAAAAATCATGGAGTTTTGAACAATATGAGAATTGAAAGGGATCCAATTTTCATGGATCTAGTAAATATGGACATGGGAATAACCATGGAAGGTGAAACATCAATTCTATTTCAAATGGTTGCCAAACCATCTTTACTAGAAAAAATTAAGAGTTCTCATACCGATGATGAAGTGTTTCAAAATAAGATTAAATCTGTGAATGATTGGAGATTGGGAGACTTTGTGTATGAAAAAAGAATTTTAAAATTTTGGAAGAGACATTGTGTTCCCGATATACTTGATCTAAAAATGGAATTGATGGATGATGCTCATAGTTACAATTTCTCTATACACCATGGGAGCACAAAAATATATAGAGTTTTGAAGGAACATTTTTGGTTGGACAACATGAAGAGAGAGATTGCTGATTTTGTGTCATGATGTATGGTTTCTCAACATGTGAAAGCTGGAAGGCAACAGCCTAGTGGAGTCATGCAACCTCTTCCCATACCGGAGTGGAAATGGAACAATATTACGATGGACATTGTGATGGGGCTACCAAAGACTCCTAGAAGGAATGATGCAATATGGGTTATTGTTGATCATCTAACCAAGTCAATAAAATTTTTTACTATAAGAGAATATCTACCACTGGAACGTCTAGCAAGACTATATATTAATGAAGTTGTGAGACTTCATGGAGTACCCCTATCGATTGTTTCGGATCGTGATCCCCATTTTACTTCATGATTCCGGAAGAGTCTTCAGAAGGCCTTGGATACTGAACTTCATTTGAGTACTTCCTACCACCCTCAAACAAATGGACAATCAGAATGAACTATTCAAACCATAGAAGACATGTTGAGATCCTGCTCACTTGACTTTCAGGGTATGTGGGATCAATATTTACCTCTGGTAGAATTTCCCTATAACAATAGCTACCATTCGAGTATTCATATGGCATCATATGAAGTGTTATACGGAAAGAGATGTCGCACACCAACCTATTGGGATGACGTTAGTGAAAGAAAACTTGTAGGCCCAGAACAGGTGGAGGAAATGATGGAAATGGTAAAGGTAATCAAAAACCATATCAAAGTAGCTCAAAGTCGGCAGAAGAGAAATGTCGATAATCGAAGGAAGGATTTGGAATATCAAGTGCATGATCATGTTTTCCTGAAGGTATCTCCATGGAAATAAGTCATACATTTTGGTAAGAAAGGTAAATTGAGTCCCATGTACATCGGACCTTTTGAAATTCTAGAACGAATTGGGGATGTAGCTTACCGATTGGCAATGCCGCCAAGTCTCTCCAAAGTTCACGATGTGTTCCACGTATCTCTGTTGAGGAAATACATGTCTGACCCAACACATGTACTCACATATGAGGAATTAGAATAGGAACCCAATCTGTCTTATTGAGAAGAGCCCATCATAATTCTTGATACGAGAGAACAAGTACTGAGAAACCGGATGACTCATCTGGTAAAAGTCTTGTGAAGAAACCATAAGATGGAAGAGGAAACATGGGAACCCGAGGATCTTATGATGAAGAACCACCTGGTTCTTTTCATGCAGTAATATTCTAGAAATTTTGAGGAAGAAATTATTTGAAGGAGGGGAGAATGTAACACCCCAAGCTTCTACGACACGCTTCTCTTTGAATAATGCAATAGTGTGTATTGTACGCAACATCGAGTTCTAACACATCACAACCAATCAAACTATCCGTTATGAATAATAATACCCAATTTTTGAAATTTATAAATTTTATTTTTCAAAATGGAAATCATTTTTGGATTCGGAATATCAAAATTAGCCTAGGGTGAATTTTTGGTATTTTTCTGAAAAACTTCATTTTTTGATGAATTGTGAAACCACTAAGTGGTAGTTAAAAAACTGAATTTTTCATAAAACATAATTTTACCGCTTCTTTGTGTGGAATTTAGAAAATCTGAGAGACACGGTTAATATCAAGGAGTAAAATGTGGTTCAACGAGATGAAAATAATTTTTGGTGAATAGTAACTTTTTACTTTTATTTACTACGGCTAAAAGTAAATAGGGTAATTAAGGGTAAAACTGATATTAATTATACCCTAACACATGTCCTAATTCTATTGGACAAGTGTATCTTGACCAAAAACAACCTTAGGAACAAAATATTATCATTTAGGTCCACTTGGATTAGATTAGGACATTTATTATTATTTAATTCAAAAAAGAGTTAAAAGAGTTAAAATCAATGTTTTTTTACTAAAACATTTTTAATATATGGTTATACATAAGATAAATTCGATTATAAATATTCATTAGAAATCTAAAACTATTTCCTACATAATGGTATTTTATTTATAATTTTTAGACATTAAATAATTTAATTTATTTATTACATAATAGTGATGCAGTAATTACCTAATTAATGAAATATTAAAATAATTGACATTATAAATATCAAAATATATATTATTTGAGACTTTTTATGAATTAAACTAATTTTATAGGATAATATGACATATTAGGATTGATTATATAAATTTGGTTCGAAGTAATAATTCTGTTATGAATTTATCACAAACAAAATACCGAATAGTGTCAAAATTGACATAAAAGAGTTTTTAAAACAAATATTATATTATTAATTTATATTAAATTTCTAAAAATATAAGGTTCGTCCAAGAGACTTATAGCATGATAGGTGTATCATTAATGGACCACTTGAGGGTCTCTTAGAAGTATATAATACTTTTATTAACTATATAATATAAAAATACAAAGTGACATGGTAAGTGTCAAACTAATTAACTAAGAGTTAAAACTAAAAGATAAGGTTAATATAATGACCCAAACCTGTCTAAATTCTATTGATTGAGTGTTTTTAGACCCATACCCACCTTAAAATTTAAATAATCCACTTTGGAGCCATTTCAAACTGAATATGAATTTATTATAAAATAATATTTCTAGCTTTTCCAAAGGTGCCCCTCACCCCTCTTATAAAAGGGAACTCCCCCTTCACATTAATTCACACCTTCAAAGCCTTTTGGGTCGGCCAAACCCTGACAAAATACTCTCTAATCTTCCCTCAATACAACCTATAGGCCTTAGTTTGATCAGAAAGCCATCCTAGGGATCCCTTTTGATCAAATCAAAAGCAAGAACCCAAAGAAGAGGTAATGTTTTCACCACCCTTTTTCAAATTCATTTCTTCTTCAACTACTTCTTTCATTGTTATTCCATTACTAAAATAAAGAATCCAGTATCTCCTATATACTTTAATATTATTATAAATATGGTATAACCATATTCAGTATTCTGACCATCCTTTGAATGACATTTCACCATACGTGCGTACGTACGACTTACCGTCTCCACGTCGTGGTGTAATTATTATTCAATATATTTTATTTGGATGGATATAATAATGATTTTTAATTCATGTAAATAATAAATATAACATGATAATGATTCTTTATATATGATATATCATCCAATTAAATATTATTTTAATATCAAAAGAATGATATTGTCACTCGTGCGTAGGTACGGACTACCGTCTCCACGAACGCGATGAGATTCATTATCCATAGCATCCATCCAAGTCTAATTCTCATTTGATGATTAATAATAGTATCTAAGGACTTGATATCATTCTGTATATTAATAATATACAACCTATCCATGACAAACACGTCTTACGTAACAAAACATATAAAAGAAAACAAGTAAGTTAACACAAAAAACAATGATAATACTAAGATATTATTAGCCAATCAATGTTAAAAGAACATATATGATATCATATTAATGTATATGATTCTTTTTTAATATAATAAAAATTATTTCACCATTATACAGGAGGTTAACCTACCCCCAACCAAGGAAAAGTACAAGGTAAGGGTTTATTTCGCAATCTCTTCATTATCCGAGGTTGTTTATACATAATAATCTACTAGGATTTCTCTGTCATCCACATCCATGTTTCTTCAAAATGTATTTCAATTTTTTTTACTATTTTCAAGAATATTGGTTAATGTAATTTATACCTTTTTTTGACTTTTTATAAGAGGTTTATAAAATAATCCTTCCATCGTTTTCCAAACAAGGTGTTTTTTAACCTTTTCGACTGAATTAAGGTAAGAATGTTTTTTTAACTTATACAGCGGGTGTGGCTATTTTCCACCATTATAAAATAGTTTAAGCTTCACTTACAAGATTATAAGAATATTTTAAAATAAAATGTTTTATTTTATAAATATATGACTCTTAAATGATTTCAAAATAGAAAGAGATATATCTTTAAAAAGAGTTTTGATTTCATCTAGGTCAATATCCTTTGATGGATTTTAAGTTTATTCAGAGTTGATTTTTTATGATACAATTCTTCCATACTGTATTGAAGGTTTTGTGATTTTTTTTACTGTGGATGTGTTACTTTTATACCATTAATGGTTTATGGAGAAAGTATTGATATTTCGTATGCTAGTTTTAATACGAATGTTTATGTTATTTTTAAACCTGTTCATATGAGGAATGCATTAGACTTAATAAGTGACGGGTGGATCCCGCTATATCTCCTCGATGCATCGGTAGGTCTCATGAGACAAACTACGGTCTTGGCACAAGGCCGTGACAAAATCATATTTGTAGTCTTGGAACGAGGCATTGGTTATGTGGTTATGATAGTCTGGCATTATTCATTCCATCATTGTGAAAGTGGTTACTGATATTGCATGTGAATATTCGATTAGTAGAATATCCCTGTGAATAAGTAAATGGAATTATTTCATTTTATTTTTTCCATACTATATTGAAGTTCAATTTTAAAAAGATTTTGTTTTAGTTATACATTTCCTTAAATGTTTATTTTTATTTATGAAAGTTTCAGCAATATTGTTATCCTTACTGGGAATTTGAGCTCACCCCTTTTCTATGTTTTATTTTTTTCCAGGATGTGAAGAAGTAATTTATGAATGACCTACAGGGATAGTATGAGGGGATAAGAGTGTGGACTATGGAGACTATATTCTTGTAGTTTTCATTTTATGATGTAATGTAAAACTTTATTAATGTATCTAGTGTTTTTAGAGATACTAAACTAATCGGTCTTTCGAGATTTGATCTTTCTTGTGATCATGCCAATGTTATGTAATAATGCACAGACTATGGGTAACTGAGGTCAGGGCGTTACAATTAAAGACTTCAGTAAAATCACACTTCCCTTTTCCTATTTATTATAAAAGGATTCTGATTTTGTGTTTGATAAAAATTGTGAGGATGCTTTCAATTCACTAAAAAAGAGTCTCACATCACCTCCCATCATCTAACCACCATGTTGGGATCTCCCCTTTGAGCTTATGTGTGATTCTTCCAACTTGTATGTTGGGGATTTTTTATCACAAAGGGTTTAGAGAGCTCCTCATGTCATTTTTTATGCCTTTAGTACCCTAGAACCTGCCCAGAAAAACTACACAACCACTACAAAATAACTTCGTTCTATTGTGTTTACCTTGGAAAAATTATTTTCATATATTATCAGGTCAAAATCATTATCTTTTTTTATCATTCTACCCTTTGTTTCCTCCTAAAGAAACCTAAATCTATGCCCCACCACATTCGGTGGATGCCCCTCCTCTAGAAGTTTGACCTTGATATTAGAGATAAGAGAGGAGTTGAAAATGTGGTAACTAACCACATTATTAGGATTTCCCCACCATTGGACCATACTGTTGACTCACCCCTCTCTATTGGAGAATTATTCCCTCATGATAACCTTTGTGATGTTTTGGACCTTACCCCCTTGTATGCAGACATTCTAATTTTTCTAAAAACATCTAGGGTCCCCGCTGATTTCAGAATTTCACAATCCCAGAGACTTAAGCATGATTCTCATTAGAACATTTGGGATGACCCATATTTGTGGATAATTTTTGGTGACCAAGTAGCTCGTCGGTGCGTCCCTAACCATGAAATTACCTTTTTTTGACCTTCTACCACACTTTGGCCATTTGGGGCCACTTTGGATCTCAACATACAGCTTGAAAGGTCCATGACTCAGAAATTTATTGGCCAAATTTGTATAGGTATGCCCAAAGATTTTTCAAGTCATGTTGTCATTGTTAACTCACATGGAATATTTACAAGAGGAATGAAATTCTTCAACAACCCATGTTATTTTGTGAGATCTTCGATTCATGGGGCATTGACTTCATGGGGTATTTTCCAAATTCATTTTTATTTTTGTAAATCTTATTGGTTGTTGACTGTGTATCTAAATGGGTGGATGCAATGGAAACCAGGACCGATGACTCTCGAGTGGTTGTTGATTTTGTGAGGTCCCAAAATTTCAGTATGTTTGGTTTACTGAGGTTCATCATTAGTGATAAGGGTTCGCATTTTTCAATCACAACATGAAAAATTATCTTTGTAAGTATGGGGATGTTCATAAAGTCTCTGCAGCATATCACCCCCAAACCAATGGACAAGATGAAATCTCAAATCGAGAAGTTAAGAGAATCTTGGAAAAAATGGTACAACCAAACAAGAATAATTGGATTTTGCACTGGGATAATGAAATTTGGGTGTACCATACTACTTTTAAAACCCCAATCGGAATATCACCATATAGATATGTGTTTGTAAAAGATTTTCACCTCTCGATGGAGGTAAAAAACTATGTATATTGAGCTGTTAAACAATGTAATATGAATCTTTCAGATGTAGGTGAGCATAAGAAGCTTCAGATTCAAGAGTTGGAAGAAATTTGACGTAACACATATGAGAAATCACATATCTATAAAGAGAAGACAATGGAAATCCATGATAGCATGATTCATCAACGAAAGTTTCATATTGGTGAAAAGGTTCTCAAGTATAATTCAAAACTGAAGCTCTACCCAAGTAAGCTTCTTTCTCGATGGCTTGGTCATTATACCATTACTGATATTTTCTCTTTTGTTGCTACACTGGTTTTTCATGAGAATAGTGGACAAAGGATTACTGTTAATGGGAAGAGGCTCGAACACTTCTATGATTATTTTCCAAAGCATCCCGTGAAGGGAATCCAACTGATAGATGCCACATATGACCCCACTTAGCAGGTTATACATTTTCCCTACCTTTATATATTGTCTATTTATTAAAAATAATTTCATTGAGGACAATGTAACTTTTAGGTGTGGGGGAGGGTGACATGTCATAGTTAGGATTAAAAAAAATTAAAAAAATTAAAAAAAATGTGTTTTCATTTTTTATTTCATTATTTTGTGTTTTTAGATAGAAATTGATCTTAAAAATAATATCCAAAATCATTTTTCATTCTTGAATTGATTGTGTAGAAAATTCCATTGTTTTTGGAAAACTGTTTTTCAAATGAATGTTGATATGGACTATTTTTCAAGATTTTTTATTTTCAAATCATTGTTAGGTGTTTAATGGAATTTTGAAACACATGACTCATTAGCTCTAACCAATATTTTAATCCCTTATATGACAGATATTCTAAGACCTTTATTACATATTCTTCCTTTTAATCACTTTCTTGAGAGTCTTGGGTCAAGTAGGGAAAATTGAACTTGCCTGGATTTTTTTTGAAACCATAAGATATAAGTGTCCTACATTCATGAAAGAGGCAATCGTTAATTTAAAACACCTTTTTACAATTATCCTCTATTTTCATCCACCTTTAAATTTTGTCATTATTAAGATTTAGAGACAATGAAATACCTATTATGTAGCCACATTACAAGCTAATATATCCCTACCTACCCATATCTTATGTATATTCATTCTTTTTTTTCTGTAAGTGTGGGATAGAGGGTGTTTCTATGGTAATTCTGGGTAGAGAATCATTGTTATGGGTTGATATAAAGGGTGCCTACATTTTCCTTGGGAAATGGGTTCACATGCCATATTACATCATTGTTTTACACATGTTTCACTATTTATCTCCAAATAAATATATACATTAAGAAATAGTTCTGTACATTGAAAAAAATACAGAATAAAAGACGAAAATGGAGAAAAGAGTATGTTTACTCATTATTATCCACTACATGGTTGTGACCCAGAAAGTTGGACAAAGGGGAGAGTGAGTTGGAAGTGATACACATTGTGAGGGGTTGAGTGCGTATATTAGTTGTGAACACTTTCTGAATATTGACATTTTTTGTACATAAGAGATCAAACTCTCATCTTCTACATCATATTTTTAAACATTAAATCCTACCAACCCTAGAACCTCATAATAACCTTTTGGAAATCCTCTTGAGTGGCACACTAGTTACTTCTAGTAGAGAACTGAGAATCTTGTCAAGCATATGGTTAGATCACATGAACTCTGGGAAAAGTGAATAAATCCAATTTCATATGTTCCTTGAGTGAACAGGTAAAATTTATAGGTGAGGTAGGTTGCGACATGTTTCATGGGTGAATAAATGAAGCTTAACAAATTTGAATGTGAGAAAAGAAAAAAGAAAGGAAAATTGATTCCATAAACTAGACATGCTGAATTTCATTTCAAAATATTCTTGTATGTTTTTAGACCAATTAATTAAGAATGATACATGATTAGGATATTATTCATTTCCCAATAGTGAAAATGTTTAGCTGTGGGGGTGTGATCGTACGATGATTCACTATTTCATTTTCACCCTTACACCACTGTGCTAAACTTGTTTTGTATTGAATATTATAAAAATAATAACAAATTTAAATTCCTATTTGATACCATTAATTTTATTCTTACTATTAAAATGGGTAATGTTTCTTGTTTTGATGATTTTAGTGTAGGAGGATATGATTTGCAGGGCCCATGATGAAGTGGAAGAAAAGTGGGCCAAAATAGCATGGATCCATGAAGACCAATCCACTAGTTTGACTATTTGGAATCTTCCGTGCATCAAAATGGGCTCATATTTCGTATTATTGTCTAGAAATTAATTTTATACAACTCTTATGAATAAACCCATGCTCAATTCTACCTTAAATAGGCCCAACCAACCTGATCTATCCAGAATACCAAATTTGTGCGAAGTCCAAAGTGGCTTTATGTAATATATTCATATCTCCAGATACATTTGACCAATTTATTCAAAAAAATTTGTGGATATAGTAAATAAGTGGTTATATAACTTTCCAATTTTGAAAAAATGGATATCCGATTGTTTAAATTCCTAAATGTGTTGTACAAGTGGTTTGAAGAAATCTATGTACCCAAAACCACCATCTAATTTACATATAAAATGGCACCTTGGGATCTCCATTTGGGATTTCAAACCAGAGGCAAGGTTCTGCCATTTTGGAGTCCCAATGGGTTCCTACCACCAATATTTTATGTTATATATGTTATAAGAAGTTCTACCTCAATATATTTCTTATCCTCCTCTCCCATGGGTTTCTAAACCCCTTGTGATCACCTAGGGAGGAACATGATGTAATCCCGAGCTACATGTTTGTAATATTTTGAATGATCTTTTTAATTCCAGCATGTATGTAGTTTTTCTTCATCCTCTATTTTAATTTAATTGAGTTATATACTAGTATGTAATACTCAAACTCAAATGATCATGTTTGGGGGTACCCTTTCATGTTATGTTTCACACACCGTTCATCCTTTTTTTCATCCCTCATTCAATTGTCATGTTCGTGTGGTTCATATTGGTCAATTGAACTCACATAATCACTGTCAAGACTATGTACATTTATTTCATTGTATCACAAATAAATAACATACAAACCTTGACAACACATTGATTTCATCGTGTGTTTCCTTGGTGAGTTCTGATTGTGAAGTTGAACACAAATCACCCCATCATTGGTGGTGTCTAGTGAATCATTCTGTGTTATTAACTGAACCTTAGGGAGGTGTCCTAGTATAAACTCAGTAAAATTCTAGTTTTAGGTGTTACAAACCAGGGATTAAAATATCATAACCTTATATCATGAAGCAATGATGTATGAAAATCATGACAGTACCCCAGGTTGATCACACTTAATTAATTCCATTAATTTCTATTTTGTTTTATCACTTTCATTTCTTAATTTCATATTTAATCATGAAACCCCCACGTTTTAAAAACCTCATTCCACTTATACTTTTATAATCAAACCCCTCTTTTTAAATTAATGATCTAAGGCTCCATCGAGAGACGACCTAGGGTTACAGTTATACTGTAGAAATTCTAGTTAAATATAAACATCTAATTTGACATGATCGACAATGCGATCATCTATATGCATATCTGATGACAAGGAAATGAGATTCCATTCACCACTGGCCTCATAAACTTCCTATGTAAAAGTCTTCTAGATCATATCATCAGCTGCAAATTTACCTTCTATAGACATATCAGCAAGATCAAAATCGTTGGACTTTAGATACTCAATCCATATGTGCTTCCTCATATTCAAGTCACATTGAGTAAAAATATACTTGAGCATTTTTTGATATTTGAATGCCACAAAATTCCCTCTAATAAAATTATGTCTCCAAAAACATATAGAATGAAAAAATACACTAAGATCGAGGTCATTAATCGGTTAATTCCGCTCATAAGGCCTCAACTAAAAAGACCCTTCCCTAACGACTCACTCTTCCTTTAAAAAAATAGCTCCCAACCCAATACCCAATGCATAATAATAGAATGTGCAGATCTTTCCTAGATCTAGAAAAATAAATATTGGTGCTGAAGTCAATATTCCCTTAAAATATTGAAAATATTCTTTATAGGCTTCTAATTATATGAATTTTAATCCCTTTTTAGTCATACTATTAATCAGCGCTACAATCCATGAGAAATCTTGTATAAAGTGTTTCTGAAATCTGACTTGCCCCAAGAAACCCAGCATATTGAATATTTTCTTGGGTTTCTCTTATGAAACTACATCTCTCAATTCATTAGAGTCTATATAAACCCTTGACTCTGAGATGATATGACTCCGGAAGTGAACTTTGTCGATCCAGAAGTGAAATTTACTAAGATTATTATAAAGATGATGCTCTATCAGTGTGTTTAACATGATCTCAAAAATGGTTGTAATGGTCATGTTGAGAGAATTAATACAATAATATTCCATAAAAATACTACCATGAATGAATCCAGATATGGGTGAAAATCATGTTTCATCAGATCCATAAAGACTGCCGGTTCATTTGTGAGACTGAACAACATGACCAGGTACTCATATAAACCATAATTTCTCTTAAAAGATATGTGTGGTATGTATGATGAAAAAAATGAACCTTATGATATACCAACCTCAATTACATGTTTGAAAACAATATCAATCCATAGATATGATCAAAGAGGTCATCTATTTGAGGAAATGGATACCAGTTCTATACCATGATCTGGTTCATCAACAGTAACCCACAAAAAGACTAAGGGTACCATCCACATTCTTATAAAAAAGGACTAGTGAACCCTAATGAGAAGTGTATGGGTGTATATATCCATTAGCCTCTAAATCCACCAACTAGTTCTTTATCTCTAGAAGCTCCAATGGTTCCATCCCATAAGGAGGAATGGACACTGATGATAATCTTGGAACTAAATTGATGGTGAATTTTACCAATCGCACTGCAGGTAGACCAAGAAAGTCATCAGGTAATACTTCCCTGAAATGATCCTCTATAGTAGGTAAAACAATGGGTGGGAACCTCTGATCATTAGGGAAAAGAATATAAATCTATGATATCACTCTACTCAGCCTTTGCTGCTCGGGTTCAACACGAGTTGAAAGAACATTACATTCCCCCTTATATACATACCTACCGCCATTTGGTGATCTAAACATCACCCTATAATTATGTTAGGCTATATGATATTGATAGGGAACTAACCAGTCCATCCTGATGATTATATCAAACCCTTTACTATTAAGTATGAATATATTCCACAAGAAAATACATCTTCCTACCTCAAGGTAAAAATCTTTACAATGGGGTATGCTCTCTAATAAGTCACCTAATGGAGTATCGAGCATCATCACATGACATGAGTATTCTATATCAAGTCATACACTCTCCATGACAGTCTTAGATATAAGGAAATGTGATGTGACTTTTTCAAATAAATCATACACAAATTTGGAGGATACAAGAAGCGTACCTCATATAGTAGAAGATCTGACACTCTACTCATCTAACATAGTCTACACTACAAGTAATTATCATGTATTGTGGCCCTGAGTCACAACCTGACTGGCTTGAGAAAGACCACTCTGCTAGCACTAATACTATTGAGTCTAATTACCTATTCCTCGAACACATCCTCAACTTGAGCGGTTGGTTTTATTCTAGTTTCCTGCCTGACGTGATACTGTAGTCCCCTCTTCAAAACATGGGGTAGGTGTAGATCCCCTCTTTTAAGTTACTGATTGAAAAGTCTTCAAAAATCACTGAATAATCCCCATAATGTCATAGATTCTACATTATACTAGTCAAGTAAACAATAGGGTTTTGAATTCCCAAGCTTACCATAATGGTAAAATATAAGAACGCTATCGGCATTAACTATGTTACTACTGCTACACCCATGAGAAACCCCAAAGTGACACTTAAGTTCGTCAGAAGAAGCATAGGTAGGTCAGGGTGCTGAACTTCCATGGTTCCCACCATCATCTTCCATCAAGTTTCTCTCTATAATATGGTCTGGGTAGACTATGTTAGAAATAATTGTCATCTTGAAAGCATTGACATGTGATTAAATGGCGTATACCACCCATCTTCAAATCTCTTGGTGTATATAAGATCAACACCAGATAGAGTCATCACAAACCTATTCATCTTAGTAAAGTGAGATGAATACTCAATGATAAACATAGATCCCTACTACAGGTTCATAAACTCTCTAGCCTAGTCCGCCATCAGAGTCTATGGAAAGAAGTAGTCATAGAAGAACATTGGAAAATCTTCCAAGATGATATCTTCAAGCCAACCTACCTAGGTAATAACATCCCACCATCTCTTGGAAGACTCAAATATAATATAAGTATAAAGTTTCACCCTTTACTCTAGAGGCATCTCCAGATGCTCTAATATAGAAATAATATCTTTGATCTAAGACTCAGCAGAAAGTGGTTCACAATCCCCTAAAATGGTGGGAGGAGGATCATTCTAAAAATCCCAAGTCAAATAATCCATACATAGAGTAGGTTGAGTGATACATTCCATATTTTTCAACATATGTATAATTCCCTCTTAGAATTGGGCATTGGTGCCCATATCAAAAATAGGAATAGGTGTCATATGTGGCGCCACAGGAGGGATCACTGGTGGATCAAGGCCCACCACACTCGGTGCACGGCTGTCCTCGCCTTCACGGCGTATAAATATATGACATCATAGAGGCATGATGATACAAAGCTAAAAACACACCGAATAATAGATCTTAATATTTTAAATAATTATAGATAGATAACTTGGATAGGTATATAGCCTTCCCATCAGAACAATCATATCCCTTTTCCTTCTTCTAAATCTAGGACTGCGTAAAATAAAAGTCCGTAGAAGACTATAAATTGTTAGAGACAACCATATAACCACTAATAAGGTCATGTTCAATTCTATGTCTCTGATTCATATGTATAGGGTGACCATTTCATTTGAATGTTATATCCATTTTATAATTTCACTCATTTAAGGATTAAAATTTACTTAAATTGTTGAATTATATGGATCACCACTTCTGATTCATAAGTTCTCATACTCCTCATGAAATGAAATATTATGTCCACTTAAACCATACCATAACACATTCCATCCCATGGGAAAAATGGTCCATGGATCAATGTGCACTAATTGAAATATTTAGGTGTCTTTCTTAACATATGTAGGAAAACACTATTTAATTGGGATAGACACTTTAAGTGTCTATTATGCATTCTCAATATTGCAATAAATGTCATCATATTTCAATATATAACAACCATGTTAATAATATTATTTGAAAGGAAAATTCATGATGAAATTAAATGTGGCATGAAAAAATGAATCACATACCAGTCTTACTGTTCCTACAATGATTCATGTAATACAACTCCCTCTTTTAATCAAGCTAAATAATAGAAATATCATTTCAATGATACTAATAATAGACATGTGTGTCACTAAATGGTGAAGTCGTATCAACTTTAATAGGTATAAACAATAACAGTGATTACCCATCCTAAGAACAATCTCATTACCAAATTCCATTAACTCATATTTTCATGTATAATACTCAATCAATAAGAAAAAAATAAATTCCTCTGATACCATATTGTAATATCCCAACCAGGGATCGACATAATCTGAGCCCCAATCCGGCCAGTCAAACAGCCTCAAGTGAACCTCCTTGTACTCTAGAGGTTTTTAACTAGCAATAATGATGTAAAGGTGTTATAATGGAGATATTATACCCTCATGTTAGAGTGGCATAGTGGATACAATAAATACACAAAAAATAATAGAAGAATATGTAATAAACACTTTAATGAATGGACTAGTAAACCTCCATAATGGAAGAAAAATTAATCATATATAGTAACAAACTACTAAAGCGTAAATAACTAAGTGACTGGATAATAATATCAAAATCCAAAAATGAATGATTCTGATACACGAGGATTTCATTGAATTCTGATATAAAAAAAGGGGAATAAAAGGATAGGGATATATTATATGCTATAAAAAACTATAAAAAGAATAAATATTTTTCCAATAGAATGTTGAGCATATTCTTTGTCCTATGCTCCCATGATCCATCTAAAAGTAAAAAATATCAAGACTTTTTAGTTGGGATTTTTCCCTTTTTCATACCTATAGAAAAATAATCTACTTGGGTACCAATGGATTCTTGTGTAGGGAGTGAGATAAAATCCTTTTAGGAAACCACCAACAGTTTTTATAATTTATCCAATGTAAGAAACCAGATCTTCTTTTCAGGTATGTTTTTCTGTTTTTCTAGTGTTTTTGAGAAAATAGGAGTTTCTTGAAATTTTTGAAGTACACACCATGTACTTTATGAGTACACATCGTGTATCTAGTTACCGTGGGTATCAATGTGCTAGTCATGTAATGTCCTTGCATACAACCATGTGGGATGACCTGGAGGCCACCAAAAGTGGAGTACGAAAATGCCGAGTACACACTGTGTACTTCAAAAGTACACGCAGTGTATTTTGTTTTTTTCATTAAACGCATCGGGGTCAAGTCTGACGTACAGAACCATCTCCTTCTAAAAATATTTCATGCTAGATCACCGAGTAGTTGTGGCTCTTTGATGATTCCCCAGACAATTTTCCGTCTTCCAAATCAAATAGTGACAGTTGCGTTAGAATCTCATTTGTGAGTTCTCTCTTCTCCAAGAGCACCATCCCTTGATTCCTCCTCTTTCATGAGATATCATGGATTGAAATTTTTATACGTTTTCTTAGATCTATGGTGTTATAGGGAGATTCAAGTCTCTTGGTTCATGTATCTTGATCTCCCAACATTGAGGTAGGTGGTTTTTGCCTTTCTGTTGAAAGTCTTTGAGTTTTATGTGCAAATTTTCCCAATACCCATGAATGGGGTATTGCGGGTTTACCATTTCAGCTCTATTGTTTCTCTACTATGCTGGTATTCCTGAGTAGATGATTATTGATTGTGAATAGGGTGATTTTTTGTAATTTGGATGTATTTCACATGTATGTTTTTCCTGTTTGGACCTTTGGGTCTGGATTGCCAATTAGGCAGCTATTTACTTTCCCAAGCCAAGTATTGTAGGATGGTGTGACTGTTGTTCTGCTATGATGTTGTGTTATAGAATGCTAGACAAGTAGTTCTTGATTTTTACCTTTTTTATAACACACTACTACACATTCGTGACTTACACAAGGATGTGAGAACATGGTGTATAGACCATAGGGAGAATGGACATTGAAGGCTTCTCCAGAGTGTCTGTTTCACATACAATGTGAGACCACAGATGTAATTGACATTGAGTTCATCCCAGAGTGTTTTCAGTTCCTCAACATAGGCCACAGGGGGAATGAGACATTGAGTGCTTTCCTAGAGCACCATTAGTACCATTACAAGACTATAGGGGGAATTGACGGTGAGTGTTTCCTCGGAGAGTCGATGCTTAATCTAAACCAGAGGGGTTAGACTGAGTGTACTTCCTATAGGGTTACCTTGTGTTTATATGATTTCTAGTTAGGTAGAACCATAGGGGAGAGGTTGTGAGTACTTCCCAGAGGGTTATCTTGTGTTTAGCTACTTTCTTGTGTTTCTGGGAAGGACCATAGAGGATTGGTTGTGGGTACTTCCCAGAGGGTTGACTGTTGTGTTTATCTGTTTTTTTAGCTGTTGCGTGTTGGGTGGAAATTTGAATTCATTGAATTGTGGATTTTTTATTACTGATTACTTCCCTATTTTAATACCTTATGTATTTTTACCTTCCATATATTCACTGACTGTTAGGCACAAATCTCGTGGTGGTTGACTACAAGGATTTAGTCTCACACCCTGTTTGGGACAAGCTTTTGGGCCCAAAAATATTATATTGTTGTAGGTATAGATCGGGGAATTCACCCATCTACTTCAGGTACTTGAATTGCTGTGGAGCTGGAGAGAATAGTACTAAGCTATGGCTTACAATGCTGAGGATATTATCTGCTTTCTTTTTCACTTTGGTTTAGTTCTATTGAATTCCATCGTTGTGACTTATTTGGAATTTTTCCTAGACATTATGTATCATGCATCATTTTATATATGTTCTCTAGTTTATAACCTTAGTTTTCTACTTTAGGGTATTATTACTGCTTCCTCTATTGTATGTATTTTTTAATTCCACTGTGTACTCTGCCAATTAGGGAATAGTTTCTCCACTATCACACCCAAGGCCCTCGCTGCTAGTCGGCAGCCTCTGGCATTTGGGGAAATGCGCTTGATTCCATGTGACCAACCGGGTACGGGGCGCCTCTAGGTGGCTTCTAGAAACGGGATGTTACAATGTGGTATCAGAGTATTTATTTTCTCTTGAATTACTATTTGATGTCTTTAGCCAGGGATGGGATAGAATATGTACTTGGTAATAAGTTGTTCCCTTGAGTAGCTAACCCGTGTATAGGGAAAATACAATCTACCTTGTTAATTGTAGTTTTTCTAGTTTTTTAATTATTATAGTTGATTTTATTTTACCTTGAGTGATTCACAAGATTTGTGTTGTTATTTTTGATGTCATTGAGGTTCTATTTCTATTGCAACTTGATGAGATGAGGGTCTTCCATCTCATACATCATATAAGCACTTTCTAGAAATAACATGTCATAAATTTTTTCCATGCCATCTAAGATGCATTAGTGATTGCATGTTATTGTGATAGATGATGTGTAAAATATTTATGATGTTGTGATAGATTCCTTGATAAAAATACATGATGTCTGATAGGGTATTGATTTGTGTAGAATGTTTTTTGTGTGGATGCCATGATTTGGTTCTTGGGGTGTTATGGGCCCTCATGGACTGGAATTTGGTGGATCACTGCCTTGTTTTTCAGGTTATAATGTGTACATGATTCCAAACATTGATTCACGGGGAGTATAGGCCCACACAGATCGTAATTTGGAACTTTCAATGCTTATTTCTGTGTTTTCTGGGTTCCAGAGTAGTTTCTATGGCTTACTGTCCGGAAAAACCCAGAATACATGTTGTGTAATGTTATGTACATGCCATGTGTTCTTCTGTTCAAGAACAAACTGCTTCTCTTAAGTCACACCATGTACTTTATGTACACTCTGTGTTTCCTCTAACTGTGTCGTAGGTCGTGTGGGAAGAGACACAGGATGGGGAAAGTCTAGGGGGAACATGTTGTGTACCAGTCGACCACGCCATGTAGTGTCGACCCTGTGTCCGCCCGTGTAACTAACAACACAGGAGGATAAACCTTTAGCTATACAAGTCGCGTCAGCATCGAAAACATCGTGTAGTCTGACCCAGGTACCTGGCCGTGTAATGAGAAACATGGGTTGGTGTTATCCCTTCTCATACACACCGGGTAGTTTTAGTCGTGTTTCAAGCTGTGTCACTGACCACACGGGCCAGGTGAAGCTTGTCAAGTACATGCCTTGTCTATCTGGAACACACCGTGGAGTCTTGTCTTAGGAGAGACGTGTTTCTTAGCCATGTAAAATAACTCGGACAGGGAAGAGGATTCAAGTACATGACGGGTGTTAAGACCTCACACCGTGTGTCTGGGGTGTTACACGACCGGTTTAGGGAGGTGTACACGCCCATGTGAATGACTTCAAGCAACATGTCATGTGGGAATAGTACACAACTTTTAGTCTTGTTTTGTAAAAGATGAATGTTTTATTTCTCTTGTTCCCTTCTTACACTTCTATGTTTTCATTCCTTGATAATCTCACTAGTGGAAATACGGGATTTAACGTCGTCGTAATAATGTCGGTTTTTTAAAAACCGACGCGAATAGTATGTGCGGGGAATTTTTAACGTCGGTTTTACAAAAAACCGACGCCAAAAATAATTATGCGTTGATATTTCACGTCGGTTTTGAAGAAAACTGACGCCAATAATATTAGTATACATATTTTCGGCGTCAGTTTTCCTCAAAACCGACGCGGAAAATAATTAAAAAAAGTTTTTAGCGTCGGTTTTTTTAAAACCGACGCCGAAACTAATAAAAAAAATATATTCCGCGTCGGTTATTTTAAAAACCGATGCTCAAAATTTTAAAATAACATTTCCGCATCAATTTTCCTTAAAACCGACGCGAAAATTCTTTTAAAAATATTCACGGTCAGAAACCCTCATTTTGTTCGATCGTCGAAATCGAGTTCCGCGGTGGCGCTTCGGACTCCCGACGTCCTTCGAACCTGATTTGCGTTCTTGGACGGCCATTGTTGAAGGTTTTTTGTCGTCTGCACGATTTTGGGTATGTGTTCTTCCTCTTTATCTCTTTTTTCATATCCCATTGTTTATTTCTTTATCAATAACCCTATTTTGCGTGATTTTGATTATTAGTTAGATTTTAGTAGTAATTTATCATTATTTTTTGTTTGTATTATCATTGTTGGTGTAGATTTGATATTGTATGTTTTTTGAAGTAATTATACCGGTCGCAGTTTGGATTTAACATCTCCATTCGGGTTGAACTTCAAATTTTTTGTTTGTATTATCATTATTCCTATTTAAAATGATCTTTCATTACATTATGATGTACTATATTTTTAATTCCATTTCCATTTTAATAAATTCTTCTTCAAAAAAATAATTTTATTATGTTAAATGAATTCACTTACATTTTTGCATGTATTTTGTTGTTACTTCATTCATTCTTGAGATTTACCAAGCCAAATTCATCAATTCTCTTTGGTTCTCATCATTTAACTAAGACATGAATAATTACCACTATCTATTATGTTAAAAAAATTTGAATAATTATTTTCATGCCATTATGTAATAAATAATTTTTCTTTCAATGTCCATAATACGACTAGAATCAAACATTTAATGTATTGTAAATATTTCTTCATTAAAAATAATATAATCATTATCACTCTATTAATCTTCAAAAATACCTTTCCACTTTCATATGTGGTGTTAGATTCATGCATTTTTAATAAATATCCTCTTAAACTTATCTCATTCCATTGATTATATTTATTCATCTTTCTCTCCCTCTAAATAATAGTCATTAAATGATATATTTCCCCCCTCTAAGTCATAGGATGCAAATAAAACATTCTCATGATCTAATCTTTCATGGATGGATAATATATTTCTCTTCATGTTGATCTATTCCTTGACATGTTTTGCTGCAATAGACCCATGGAAGGGGGTGTAAGTTGTCACCTACAATATGCAATGGAATTTTTATCCCTCCATAATGAATTTATATTTTCATAATTCCCTATTATAAAACTCATGGATTGAGGGAGTTGAGTTATCATAGTCACCAAAAATTGTATCATGTCTCTTAATACACATTGTCTTAAATGAGGATAGTTATTGCACTATTTTTCACATTAATTTTTCCATGATTCATTCATGTTACATCAAATGAATAAAAAAAAATATAGTGTGATCAATAGTAGTCATAGTGAGAAATCATATTATCTTATATGTCATTCATATGATATTTATATCATGAAACTTTATTTTCAAAAAATTAAACCTTAGATTTAACCATTTTGTCCATGTATTTCAATATAACACACATGTATATAATATGAAAATAAACTGTTTACTCTATTTGTAAATGTGTTTCATATCTGATGTCTTTTATCTGATTATCAATAGTTTTTATGGAATATATTTTTGTTTACAATTTATCTGATAGATATTTAAATGTTTCTATGTTTTAATATATTCATCAATTATATTGTGATATCAGGTATTAATGGATCATAATTGGATTTATCTACGAAGAACTACTAGTGAATATGAAAGAGGAGTTGACAATTTTTTGGAATTTTCTAAACGACATAATCAAAATATTGATTTGATTTTCTGTCCATGTGTGAAGTGTGTAAATATGAGAAAGTTAAACTTCAGAGAAATCAAGGATCATCTCATTTGTTATGGTTTTAGCCTTAATTATACACGTTGGATCTTGCATGGTGAAAGAACTGAAAATTCAACATCCAATGTTGATGACGATATTCATAATGAGGCAGAGGATCGTATTGAAGAATTAATTCATGATTTAGGTGTTGAAACCATCGAAAAAACACCAACTGTTGAATGATTGTATGGAGATTCTGAGAAACCATTATTCCCAGGTTGCAGTAAATATACAGTGTTATCAGCAGTTTTCAGATTAGTTAACTTAAAAGAAAAAAATGGGTGGAGTGATAAAAGTTTCTCCAGTTTACTTGAGCTTTTAAAAGAGCTTCTTCGAAAAGGCAATGGGCTTCCAGATTCCAATTATGAGGCCAATAAAATATTATTCCCAATGGGATTGGGGTATAAAAAGATACATGCTTGCCCCAATGATTGTGTACTGTATAGAAAAAAAATGAACATTTATCAAGTTGTCCTACATGTGGAACATCGCGCTATAAGATGGATGAGAAAGTCAACTCAGATTCATTTTCAGGTGATGTCATGTAACGTTATGAAAAATCAATTTTTTTACTTTCCAATGATATCATCCAATATTTTTTTCAAACAATTCTGATAATTCAATTCTGATTTATTTTTAGGTACCAAAATCAAAACTCCATCTATAGCAATTTGGTACCTTCCAATTATTCCTCGTTTGAAGCGTCTATTTGCAAATTCAAATGATGAAAAAAGGTTAAGATGGAATTCAGATGAGTGCATTTCTGATGGTAACTTACGTCACCCTGCCGATTCACCACAGTGGAAGAGTTTTGATAAAAAAATTCATGATTTTGGAAGTGAAGTTAGAAATCTCGGAATGGGATTGTGTACTGATGGAATGAATCCATATCGGAGCCTCAGTAGCCAACATAGTTCATGGCCTGTTTTTCTGGTACTTTACAACTTGTCCCCACATCTATGTATGAAGAAAAAATATGTTATGATGAGCTTGATGATTTCTGGACCAAAACAACTGGGAAATGATATTGATGTGTATCTTACACAATTGATTGAGGATTTAAAACTGCTATGGGAGAAAGGTGTTACAGTTTTCGATGCATACAAGAAAGATTATTTTCTTTTGTGTGCTATGATAATGTTCACTATAAACGACTTTCCTGCATATGGAAACTTATCTGGATATAGTGTTAAGGGACATAAAGCATGTCCAATTTGTGAAGAACAAACTTCATATTATCAATTGCAGAATGGAAGAAAGATAGTGTACATGGGACATCGAAGATTTTTGCAAATTGATCATCCTTATCGTAGATTGAGAAAACCATTTAACGGTTTACAAGAATACAACATCCCCCCTCAACCATTGTCAGCTGAAGAATATTATGACAGAGTGAAAGATATTGATTCAACATTTGGAAAGAGAAAAATTTCTGGTTTACAAAAACATATCTGGAAGAAGCAGTCTATTTTTTTCGAACTACCTTATTGGAGATTTTTAGAGATAAAACATAACATTGATGTTATGCATGTTGTGAAAAACATATGTGATAGTTTGATTGGAACTTTGTTAAACATAAAAGGAAAGACAAAAGATGGATTACATGCTAGATTGGACTTGATATTAATGAGAATACGTTTGGAGTTAGCTCCCGCTGTGAAAGGAAAAAGAACATATTTACCTCCGCCTTGTCACACATTAAGCAAGATTGAAAAGATGAATTTTTGTCAGTGTCTTCATGGTATTAAAGTACCCAGCGGTTTTTCTTCAAATGTGAATAATTTTGTGTCATTGAAGGATTGTAAATTAATAGGTATGAAATCACATGATTGTCATGTGTTAATGCAACAAATTCTACCAGTAGCAGTGCGTGGTATATTACCGAAAGCTGTCAGGAAGACAATCATCAGGTTATGTAATTTCTTTAAATCCATTTTTAGCAAAGTCGTTGATCCAAATTTGTTAGATTTGTTGGATAATGAAGCAACTCTTATTCTTTGTCAACTAGAAATGTATTTCCCACCCACATTTTTTGATATAATGGTTCATCTATTGGTTCATTTGGTGCATGAGATAAGAATGTGTGGGCCTGTTTATTTAAGATGGATGTATCCTTTTGAAAGATATATGAAAATTTTGAAAGGATATGTTAAAAATACTTATTGACCAGAGGCCTCTATTGTTCAAAAATATGTATCAGAAGAGGTGATTGAGTTCTGTACTAATTATTTGAATGAGGTGGAGCATATTGGTCTCCCTCTATCTCGACATATGACAGTTGACAGAGAAGGTAGAGGGGTTCGAGGCTTAAAGGTAAAGTTCATTCCACGTGATGAAGTGATGCAAGCACATTTATACATTTTGAACAACACAGATGAGGTTCAACCATATATATCCTCACATATTGCTGAATTAAAGTTACGATATCAGAAAAGAAATGAAAAGTGGTTGATGATTGAGCATAAGAAGACATTTGTTTCATGGTTTAAAGAGAAAGTCACCCCTGATATATCTGTATCAGAAACATTGAAGTGGTTATCAGGGGGACCATATTTTAATGTGATCACTTGGTCTGGTTTTGATATCAATGGCTACACATTTTAAACAAAAAACCTGGATGACAAGAGTACCGTTCAAAATAGTGTTGTGATGGTATTCGCTGAAGTAGTGCATTTTTCGAGTGCCAAAGATAAAAACCCAATTTTTTGGAGTTATTGAAGACATATGGGAAATTGATTATATTAAATTTCGAGTCACTATTTTTAAGTGCAATTGGGTTGATAGTAATAGTGGCGTGAAACATGATGAATATGGGTTTAAACTGGTTGATTTGAAAAGATTTAATCACAATGAGGAACCATTTATCTTGGAAACACATGGAAAACAATTTTTTTATGTCATTGATCCGTCGAATGATCAGTGGTCAGTTGTTTTGCAAGGGAAAAGATATCATTTGGGTGATGATGATGATTCTGATGATGCTAGTGATTTACATGAGCCTTATTCATCTATTATGCAATTTCCAGATTATTACAATGAATATAAGACAGACATAGTGCATGAAGTACGTACCGATCATGATGAAGGGACGTGGGAAAACACTAAATTAGTCTCCTAATTTTTCTGGTAAATATTTATATTTTGTGTCTATTTTTAAAACTTACAAATGCATGCCTCTATTTTTACATATTTATTTTTCATTTCCTTGTTTCAAATTATTCAGTTTTCAAATGATATGCAGGTACCCAAAATTTCATTACACTTTCTAGTAGCAATGTCAAATACAGATAGAGAGGAGCAGTTACCGAGGTATATCTATTTTGACATATTATTAAATATTCAGTAATATACATATTTAATGAAATAAAACTGTTAATTTATAAAAAAAATTGCAGGACTACTGATGCGTCCTCGGCGGAGGAGACTTCTCCAGTTACTACTCAAAAATAAAGTTCTCTAGTTGGTAAACGTGGTATTACATGTTTACCAAAACTATCACTCGCTCGTGATGATAACAAAT
Source organism: Viscum album (assembly GCA_963277665.1). Classification (NCBI taxonomy): domain Eukaryota; kingdom Viridiplantae; phylum Streptophyta; class Magnoliopsida; order Santalales; family Viscaceae; genus Viscum; species Viscum album. The sequence continues at coordinate 1,518,597,322 of OY728163.1, forward strand.
CACACATCCGTTTTGATGATAATAATAATGCAGTTGGCCCAAATGCAGTTCATTTTGTCAGTTATATAGCGATGTAGAGTCGTTGCAGGATTAGTATTTTATATCATGATTGGAAGTCAGTGGACAGGACGGCGAAGAAACAGCTTTGGGAGGCCGTGAAGGTAAAATATCTTTATTTATTTATTTTATCTCATTTTTTTAATATTATTTAGTTTAAATGACATATTTAATTTTTTCAATTACAGATGACATTCAATTTTGAGGAAACCAAAGAAATTAGGAAAAGACATCTCTCTTTAGCGGCAGTTCGATGGAGAGATTTTAAAAACAAACTGACTAAAGATTATGTTTTTGGAAAGAGAAGGTTTGAAAGCCCATGTCTTAAGTATCCATATATAGATGAAGAAACATGGAAGCGATTTGTTGACAGTCGTCAGGAAGAGAAATTTCAGGTATTGTAATTGTTTTATATTTTAAAATTTATGCTATAATTTCCTTATTACTTATGTGTTTATTTTTATGTAACAGGCCTCCAGAAGATCTCATCAGGAGATCCAGTTGAAAAACGTATACCCTCATACTTTATCACATGGAGGATACTCGTATTTGGAGCAGAAAATTATTGAAGAAAAATTTGAAGCATTAATAGCTCGATCAAGTAGTGGTTCAGAAGAAGTCCAGTATGGTCCTCCATCTCCTCCCACTCGCCATGAGAAATGGAATCGAGCAAGAAGAAGAAAAAATGAACAATATCTTACAGACGAATCTCATCAAGTGGCTGATATAATTGTAAGTAAATATTAATTCTTTGATAACAATTTTCCTTTTTTATAATTTATAAACACTAATATAAATTTTTTATTTTTCATTTCAGGATGTACTTCAGGAGAAAGAGACACATGGCTCTTTTATCCCTGAGGGTAGGATGGATATCCTAGCCACTGCTTTGGGAAAATCTGAACACCCTGGTCGTGTTAGAGGATATCAGGCGGGTGTTAGTATTCGGATGGTTTTTGGTAAGAGTAAGCATCCAAGAGACCCGGAAATCGAATCCTTAAAAGAAGAGCTGCAGGATATGAAACGGTCTATGGGTGATCAAATTCAAGCAGTAGTACATAAGGCATTATTAGAACACTTGGCAAGATAGTCACAGTCTGCTCATCCTTCCGAGGTATATTATTTACTGTTAACAATTTTTCTTTTCTATAAATTATAAACACTGATATAACTTTTTCATTTTTCAACATTCTCAGCCTACTCACTCAGACTATCCTGCCTCATAATCTTACCCAACACCGTCTGGGCAGCCTTACGAGGTATATTATTTAATGTCATCAATTTTTATATTTTATAAATTATAAACACTAATATAACTTTTTCATTTTTCAACATTCTCAGCCAATTCACCCGGACTACCCTTCCCCATCTGCTTACCCAGCCTCGTCTGCGCAACCATTTGAGGTATATTATTTTATTTAATTTTTAATCAATTTTTCTATGTTATAAATTTTAAACACTAATATACCCTTTTCATTTTTCTGACTTCTCAGCCTGCTCACCCTGACTACCCTGCCCCACCTGCTAACTTTGAGCCTCCACCTCCTCCATCGGATCGAACCTTATATTGTGAGTTGTTTGCGGGAGATCCTCATGTACATATTGTTGCGTTAGGACAAGTGTATTTTTTGGGGGACTCGGTACATCATCAGCCTATGCAGATGGGTCAGGTTAGAGTATCAGTACTTGTTATTATAGATCCTACTGCTCTACTACCATTTCCTACTGCGGAGATCACCAGTGTTGGGGAATGTATGGGCCATTTGTTACTTTGGCCAACTGCACTTCTTCGTTATATTTCACATGCAGTATGAGTTTTTTTAAATAGTCATTATAAATGATTCCAAATTACTTATAATGTTTTCTGACATTTAACTTATATAGGAATATCTGAAAGCAAAAGAAACTGTACAAATGCAGCAAAATGTTCAGAAACAGTCGGCTATAGATACTTCTGATATTTCTTCTGGGTTGAAAAGATTATCTCAATGCTCTTCTTCCTTGAATTTTATCTATGAGTTTTGGATGACTTCCGATATATGTGGAAGAAATTCTAAATTCAGTATATTAAAAGAAGATATCATGAATTTAGTTAATTTTGAAGAGATCGGGCTGAATGTGGTGCAGTTGTTTTCCATGTAAGTAAATTGACGTTTGAATTGCTATTTCATTAATAAAATATTGTTATGTCATTGACTAACTATATTTTCTTTTTAAATTAGGTATCTATATAGGATTCTTTTACAAAATGAAACTACAAGCATTTACAGCTTTATAGATCCAGAGTACATTTCCTTAGAAGTCAAACATGTGAAAAATGATGAAAGAGTTCAATATATATCCAAGAGATTATCACAAACAGAGATTCGGTGCTGGTTTTTGCCATTTCTTGATAAGTAAGAATATCAACATAATTTTGAACTCATGATCATTATAATGTCATTAATTGTGAACTTTTTGTATTATAGGGGCATTGGATGTTAGGTGTATTTTTCCCAAATGAATGCACCTTATATTGGTTTTCCTCTTTATTAAGAAAAGTGCGTAAACCGTTTTCCAACTTATTAAACAGGTAAGTTGTTTTTTTTATTTTTAGAAGTTTGTTATGTTTAATTTTAATTGTTTACACATGTTTTATTAGTTCTTATATAAAAAAATACAGTTCATGGAAAAATTTTACAAAGGAAAAGAAACCAACGAAAATCAAATATGTGGAAGTACAGGTAATTAGTTTTTATATTTTTGTTATATATTGGGTTTCATTATTAGTTAAATGTTTTATAACTGTAGTTTCATCGTCAAAATGGACATGTTGAATGTGGTTATTATATTCTATGATTTATGTACGAGATAATCACAACTGTGGAAACTACTGATTTTCATAAGGTTAGTTGTATTAATTTTTTTATATATTTTCATCCACTTTCTTCTATTTATTAATTTCATATCATTCAATATTATTGTAGGTATTCAATGATTCACAGTCATGTTCTCAATCTGATATGATCCATATTCAATCTACTTTTTCGGACTATTTGTTAAGTCTGATTAAGATTTGAGGTATGTATATACTAATATTTATAAATAATAATATATATGGGTTTAAAAAACTAACTCTTATGATATATTAGGTGTTTGAACCTAGTAATAATCAAATTAATTCTTCAAAAATAACAAACAATGAGCATGTCATATATTTCAGGTACGTGTATTTTAATTATGCTTTACTGAGTTTTCTCAAGTGCCTCTGCAAAAACTGTTTTATTGAATCTACTAATAATCAAATGAATCCTTCAACAATAACCAACAATAAGCATGTCGTATATTTCAGGTACGTGTATTTTAATTCAGAATTAGTTATTATATTTCTTTTCATTGTTATTTCTTAAAATCATTTGTCTGTACAGTGACAGATATGGAGGGTGGTACTTAGATCATGAACATAGAGATTCGTATAGAGAAATAACACTCAGAAACACTAAAAATTGTCTCCCTTGCATGCACATCAATATCTTCTAGGCCTTTTTATTTTTTATGCAAATAAATATCGGAAAATGATTGCCGAGAAGAATATCACATAATACCTGAAACAACGCTTAGTGGGTTTTCACAAAGATAAAATAGAAGGCGTCAATTTTTAAGGTATGTTTCTTTATGTCTCTTCAATCTGCATTTGATTTCAATTTTCTAACCTATTTTTTGCACTCAAACTTATTTCTCTGTTATTCCATAACTTAAACAAATAAAAATAGTCAATGGGTAATGCACGTCTATACAGAGAAAATATAAAAACCGGAGGTTGGGGGTGGTGGGGATCCTATGGTGAAAAGACACCCCCAACATCTTCAGTGGGGGAGGTGAGGAAGAGGTTTCATCAGCTGAGTGTTCATGGAATTTTGATCAGGAGTCGTAACATTTCATTTTGGTAATTTACTTTGTGAACAAATTAATGATTCAAATAAATTACACATTTTCATTTAATGTTTATTCATTGCACTAATATCTTGGATTGATTTTTTCACACACATCTCCTTAGTTTCATTACTGTTTTTATAGGATTGGTGCTATCTATGGGAGGAAACTTACAATGATTGATACTGAGTATGGTTAGATTAAGAAAATGCACCATGTAGGTACGTGTATTTTAATTCTGCTTTACTTTGAGTTTTCTCAAGTACTTTTGTTAAAGCTGTTTAATTGTTTTTGTATACTTCGTTTTTTTTTCAGGGTTCCGATTTTTTTGGAGGAGAAAATATATGTATTTTATTTTAAAAAAAAATTATTTACGACGTCGGTTATTTTAAAAACCGACGCCGAAAATCCTGTGTAAATTAGTTTCGGCGTCGGTTTTATATAAAACCGACACCGAAAACCTAGTCGACTCTATTTTCCGCGTCGGTTTTTTAATGAACCGACGTGGAAAATAATGTCTAAATGTAGCTTCGGTGTCGTTTTTATAAAAAACCGATGCCGAAGATCATAAGAGAATTATTTTTCGCGTCGGTTTCTATGAACCGACGCAAAAACTGTATTTTTAACGTCGCCTATAAAGACATCGGTTTATAACCGACGTTAAAATTTAAAAAAAAAACCGACGCTAAAAAGTGTTTTTGCACTAGTGTCTTGATCTAATATGTGCACTTGTACTTGTAGATTCATGCCACTGAAACGCCATCCAGTTGTAGGCCAGTTTCCAGGTGATGATCAGACACCAGACATGACTGATTAGGGACCACCTGTAGATCCCCCAGTTGTATGAGCTTTGGCACTAGACATTGTACCTGACATGGGTGCTGATGCATAGTTCAGGGAGGGATTTCTGAGGATGATGCAAAACTTTTAGGGGCACCGCCTCCTGCCCTGTCGATGGATGATTTGACGCGGGTCTTTCAACAGTAGCATCCTCCCACTTTCTCAAGGGAAGGAGGACCTCAGGTTGCAGAGTCATGGATAGAATCCATGTTGACAATCTTTGAGAATCTGGATGTACCTCAAGAGAGGAGGGTCAATCTCAATACCAATATGCATCAGGAATCTACCATGAGGTGGTGGGATGTGATCTCACAGGTGGGACTCTAGCAGTTTATAGCATGGGATGGGTTTCAGTGCATCTCCTTTGACTACTTTTATCTGGAGACCGTGAGGGCCGATCGAGCCCGAGATTTTATGAGTTTAGAGAAGGGTACTCTTTCTATTATAGAGTATTAATCCCGATTTATCGAGCTACGGTGCTTCACACATATTATAGGAGTTGATCAGTTGTTCATGGAATGGAAGTTCGAGGATGGTTCGAGGCATGATATTCGATCGCAGGTGAACACCTTATGGTTGAATTATATCACATCTATAGTCAAATAGGAACTAATTACAGAGCGTAATCTAAGGGATTATAGAGTGTTGATCTTGGGAGGATCTACATCAGGGGTTAGTATTCCTCCTACTGATAGTAGGATGTGCCGTAGGGAGTCTTAGAATGGTGATTTGAGGCAGCGAGATACTTTTTTTGGTATCCTGGTGGTGTGCTACCAGTGTGAAAAGAGCAGTCATTCAAGGACACATTTCCCAAGATACCCAGTGGAGTGCCAACCTTGCGTGAAGATGGGTCATCTTCAGCTCTTCTGTCAGATCTTATCTCCAGCATCTGGTGACATGGGAACTTCTATGACTCCTCATTCAGGAGCAGAACCACCAGTTTCTCACCAGTTTGGGAACTGGAGTTCTTCTGGCCGTTGAGGCTGAGGGGGAGGTTGTGGTCATGGTAGCCATTCACCCGGTTTTCAGCAGCATCAAGGTGGATCAGCTTAGAGTATGGTCACGGTAAAGGCCATACTTTTGTAGTGTAGCAGACCCAACAGGAGCATGATCCCAGACCTTCTACCATTAATGGTACAATATTATTAGCCCCAATTTTAGCTTCTACACTTTTTGATACAACGGCTTCCCATAGCATTATATCTGTTGCTGTCATGGAGAGACTTGGTCTCTTCATCTTTTCTTCTACTGATATCTGGACGCTAGACACGCCGTTGGTGACTAGAACAGCTAGTGTACGTCAGTGCAGAGAGTGACCTCTACAGGTTGGTGGGATTCACTTTTTATGGGACCTCTATATCCTATAGATGACGGGATATGATTTCATTCTTGGAATGGACGGGCTAGTTCTCTTCCAGGAAGTCATCGACTGTAACCGCCATAGGGTGAGTTTCATATCAACTGAGGGTGGATCCTTTCTTTATATGGGAGAATGGGATGTCCAGGTGAGCAGATTGGGTCCTGATAATCATGGGATGGGAGGAGTTACAGCCTAGATTTCTAGTCTATATCTAGATGACCAGGGGACTTCACAGTTAGAATTTCCTCCAGTGGTGGATCATTTTAGAGATGTCTTTCTAGAGGAATTTTTATATTTACCTCCAGAGCGTGAGGTAGACTTCTTGATTTATCTTGTTCCAGGAGCGGCATCGGTGTCCATTCCTCCTTATAGGATGGCTACACCAGAGTTGCAGGAGCTCAAGAAACAGATGGAGCAGTTATAAGACAAGGGTTTCATCCAGCCCAGTACTTCTCCTTGGGGTTCACATGTCCTGTTTGTAGAGAAGGCACAAAATACCCTCAGACTTTTTGTGGACTATCAGAAGTTGAACCAGTTGACAGTCAAGAACCAATATCCCTTTCCTAAGATTGATGATCTCTTCGAGCAGACTTGAGGAGCCCTGGTGTTCTTGAAGATTGACTTGAGGTCTAGTTACCATCATTTGTGTGTTAGATCATCAGATATTCCTCTTATATCGTTCTGGAGCAGGTATGGTCTATACGAGTATATGGTTATGTCGTTTAGTCTCATGAACGTGCCAAAATATTTCATGGAACTGATGAACCAAGTGTTCCATCCATACTTGTATTCCTTCATGGTGGTCTTTGTGGATGATATCTTGGTGTACTCTCACACCCGACATGACCATGCTACCAATCTTGAGAGAATTTTGAGTACACTGAGAGAGAATCAGTTATATGCAAAGCTCTCCAAATGTCACTTTTGGATGGATCTGATTCACTTCTTGGGTCATGTTATCTCAGAGGAAGGAGTGTTAGTAGACCCATAGAAAGTGAGAGATATAGGTTCCTGGGAGTATCCAAAGAACGTCTTTACGGGGTGGATTTTTTTAGGGATAGCTGGATACTACAGACGTTTCATACATGACTTTTCACGCTTGGCAGCACCGCTGACGAGTCTGGCTAATAATGGTGCAACGTTCTTATGGTCAGATTCTTCTGAGTCAGCCTTTCAGGAGCTGAATTGGAGGTTGAATTCAGCACTGATACTAGTCTTTCCAGAGCTAGGAAAGGGCTATACTGTTTACTGTCGTGCATTATGTATCAGTCTAGGAGTTGTTCTTATGCAGGTAGATGGAGTTGTTGCGTACAGGTCTCGGCAGTTGAGGCCACATGAGAGAAATTACCTGACACATGATCTAGAGTTAGCATACGTTGTTCATGCCCTACTCTTTTGGATACATTATCTTCTAGGAGAGAATTTTGAGATTTTCACCGATCGAAAAAGTCTTAAGTACATCTTCAATTAGCATGATCTGAATTTGAGATAGCATAGATGGGTTGAGTACCTACAGTCCTTTGACTTTGAGCATGGCTATACTCCTGGGGAGGGTAATGCAATGACTGATGTGTTGAGTAGGAGGACTTAGATACTAGCAGTTCGGGAGGCCAGTAGTGAGTGGCAGTTTATGGCTCTGATCTCTGAGATGCATTTTAAGGTGCACAACAGAGAGGGGCAGACTTTTCTATCTTCTGTAGCTGTTACCTCTACTCTTCTTGATCAAGTTCGAATGAGGCATCTATTAGATTCTGAAGGCCTAGTACTAAGGGAGAGTGTGTTAGGAGATGACCCTATTCCTAGATGGACCATAGGTGAGGATGAGATCTTGTGTTTCCAGGAGCACGTATGGGTGCCATTAGATATACGTGAGGAGCTGATGCGGGAATTTCATTCCTCAGTTTGGGAAGTTCATCCTAGCATCACCAAGATGTATCATGATCTACACCGTTAGTATTGGTGGAAAAGTATGAAGAGGGATGTTGCTGGGTTTATCATGAGGTGTTCCACTTGTCAGAAGGTGAAGGTGGAGCTTCAGTGACCAGTAAGACTTTTACAACAGTTACATTCCCATGTGGAAGTGGAATTATGTTGCGATGGACTTCGTAACTTGTTTTCTGAGGCCGGATCGAGGGAATGACGTAGTTTGGGTTGTCATTGACATACTCACGAAGGTTTCTCACTTATGTCCAATCAAGGAAACCTTCAGTATTGATGAGTTGTGACGGTTGTACATCTGTGAGATTATACATCTTCATGGAGTTCTATACTCCATTGTTTTAGATAGGGATGCTCGTTTTACTTCTCGGGTTTGGCAGGGGATCCAGAAGGCTTTGGGTATATAGGTACTTTTGAGTACAGCTTACCACCCCCAGACAGATGGCCAGTCAAAGAGTATGATTTAGGTGCTTGAGGACATGCTCCTAGCATGAATACTATATTTTGGAGGTTCTTGGGAGAAGCATATACCTCTTGTAGAGTTTTCCTACAACAATAGTTTTCAAGAAACTATTAAGATGTCACCTTATGAGGCTTTGTACGGTAGGCCAGGCCGATCACCCTTATGTTGGATGGTGGTAGGAGAGGCATATTTTCTGGGACCTCATCTTGCTCAGTATACCACAGAGAATATAGAGTTGATTCAGAAGAGGATGGCTACTTCATAGTCTTGACAATTGTCTTATGTTGATCAGGGGAGATGACCTTTGATGTTCGAGGTCTAGGATCAGGTTTTCCTATGTGTCACACCAAGGATGGGACACAAGGGGATTAGGAGACATGTTAAGCTTTCAAAAGGGTACATCAGGCCATTTTAAGTGTTGGAGAGAGTTGGTTTGGTGGCCTATCGGTTGCAGTTACCTTAGAGGTGCTAGGATATGCACAACTTTTTCCACATTTCTCAGCTTTGACGTTACATTTCAGACTAGTCTCATGTTTTCCAACCAGAGGAGGTTGTGTTGGATGTGGATGAATATTTCGAGGAGCACTATATTCATATTGTTGATCATGGTATGAAGGTTCTTTGTGGCTGTACTATTACTCTTGTATGGGTTCTATGGCAACATGGGTGAGTACATGATGAGAATTGGGAGAGGGAGGCTGATATACGATCATAATGGTTGGAGCTCTTTGGGGTTTCTTCTTCTACACCAAATTTATATGGAAATTCGAGGAAGAATTTCTTAAATGTGGGATGTTTTTAAAAACCCATAAATTCATTCTAGGTTTTTTTGAGTTTTTGTGGAAAGGGGAGTTTCTGGAAATTTCTGAAGTACATGCCGTGTACTTTATAAGTACACGTTGTGTACCTAGTTACTGTGGGTTGTCGTGTGCTGGCCGTGTAGAGGCCTTGTACATGGCCATGTGCGATGACCTGGAGGTATCCTAAAGTGGAGTACGGAAATGGAGAGTACACACAGTGTACTTCAAAATTACACGCCTTGTATTTTTTTTTCTTCATTAAATGCACCAGGGCCACGTATGACAGACAGAACCAACTCCTTCTCATCCTCGTTCATCTGATAGTGCCGAGCAGCCACAGATCTATGTCAATCCCCCGTCCAAGTGTTTTCCTCTTAATTAAACACCGATGGTTGCGTTGGAATCACATTGGTGAGTTCCCTCTTCTTCTAGAGCACCATCCCTTGATTCCTCCTCATTCACGAGTTATCGTGGGTTGAACGTTTTATAAATTATCTTAGATCTACAGAATTATAAGGTGATTCAAGTCTCTTGGTTCACATATCTTGATCTTAAAGCACCTAGGTAGGTGGTTTGTCCCTTTTTGTTGAATATTTTTGAGTTTTTTGTGAAACTTTTCCCAATACCCATGAACAGGGTATTGCACATTTGCCGTTTCAGCCCTATTGTTTCTCTACTATGCTGGTATGCCAGAGTAGATGATTATTGATTGTGAATAGGGTGAATTGTTTTTATTTGGATGTATTTCCCATGCATGTATTTCCTGTTTGGACATTTGGGTCTTGATTTCATACTAGGCTGATGTTTACTTTCCCATGCCTAGTATTGTAGGATGGTGTGACTATTATTCTGCAATGCTGTTGTGTTGTAGAATACTAGCCAAGTATTTCTTGAGGTTTAACATGGCCGTTACATGATTCTACACTTCCTTGACCTACACAGGGCTGTGTGAACTTGGTGTAAAGACCATAGGGAGAATGGACATTGAGGGCTTCTCTAGCGTGTCTGTTTTACTTACGATGCGAGACCATAGGGGTAATAGACGTTGAGTGCTTCCCCAGAGTGTCTGTAGTTCCTCGATGTGGGCCATAGGGGGAATGCGGCATTGAGTGCTTCCCCAGAGCTCCTATAGTACCGTTACGAGACTATATGGGTAATTGATGGTGAGTGATTCTTCAGAGAGTCTATGCATAAGATGAACCAGAGGGGTTAGACTGAGTGTACTGCCTAGAGTTTTACCTTGTGTTTAGCTGATTTATTGTTAGGTAGGACCAGAGGGGATAGGCTATGGGTACTTCCTAGAGGTTCACCTTGTGTTTAGATTCTTTCTTGTGTTGTTGTGTAGGACCAGAGGGGATAGACTGTGGGTACTTCCCAAAGGGTTACCTGTTGTGTTTATCTGCATTGTTTAGCTGTTGCATGTTGGGTGGTAATTTGATTTCTTTGAGTTGTGAATTGTTTACTGCTGGGTACTTCCTTGTTTTACTGCCTTCTGTATTTTTACCTACCATATATTCACTGACTGTTAGGCACAGATCTCGTGGTGGTTTCCTACTCAGATTTAGTCTCTTACCCAGTTTGGGCCATGCTTTTAGGCCCAAACAGATTATATTATTGCAGGTATAGATAAGTGTAAGCGCCCTTCTACTTCAGGTACTTGACTTGGTGTGGAGCTAGAGAGCATGGGACCAAGCTATGGCTTGCGATGCTGAGGATTTTATCTACTTTCTTTTCCACTTTTGTTTAGTTCTAATAAATTCTAGCATCATGACTTATTCTGCTGTTTTCCTAGACATTATGTATCATGAATCATTTTATATATGTTCCCTAGTTTATAACCTCATTTTTATGATGTATTTCATTATTATTTCTTCTTATCTTGTATGTATTTCTTACTTCTACTGTTTACTCTGTCAATGAGGGCATAGTTTCTCCATTATCACTTCCAAGGCCCTCACTACTATTCAAAAGCATCTGGCGTTTGGGGAAATGCGCTTGAGGCCATGTGACCAACAAGGTACGAGGTACCTCTGGCTGGCTTCCAGAACCAGAATGTTACATCCAAGTAGTTCACATAATAATAGAAATGTGAAAGTATATTAAATAGTAAACAATTCTGAATAAATATATACCTGCCAGATTGGGATCTCAAATGACACCTGGTGTCCCTACTTGCTTCGGTATAGGCTCAAATGAGTGTTTTATCAGTTACCATATATATAGTTCAATATATAAATATATTGTATTTATATAATGTATCCACTTATATGAACTAAGTATGTATGAATGTAAGAAGGAACATAATTAGATACTAGGTGCTAGCTGGACATGGGGTGTAACACAAGCATCCATAACTAGTATAACTATCCTATAGACTCTAGTATAGGGTACATTCCCTGAATATCATGTTAACTGCGACTCATCATGCTTTACACTCATTATAAGTGGGGTGAGACATCATACCCAACACCCTAAATAGAGGAACATGGAATGTCACTCCCATCACCCAGATATTAATATAATGGTGAGACATTTCATGACCAACACCTAATGTAAGGGAGTGTGAAACATCCTTCACAACAAGTCCTTTAACTATCGTTTCACAACCAATATTAATGGACTAATAATAATAATATAATAAACTAAGGGATCAAATCATAAGAATTAGAATCATCAATCCCAATATATAAAAAGGGTTTCACAAGTCATATGATATTTAAATAAAGGCATGCAATAATTGGTGTGGCCTTTCCACCCATTAATTTTTTTTCAATTAGTACATTTAATTAATTTAATCAAGGAAAACCATCATGAAGAAATTTTTTATAAATATAAAATTCTTTTTAATCAACCAGTGCATGGAAATTCCATTTCCATCAATTCAATCAATCTATTCAATATATTTAGGGAAGGAAATACAATTCCAAGGTTCAACCAAAAACTTATAAGGTTCTACTATCAATTAGGAAATTACCTACAAGGGGGAAACTCCATTTACAATCTAATTTGAACAATTATAAGCCATTGGTTCATTTAAACAAATAAATATAAAGGGAAAAATAAAACTGAAACACCCAAGGGGTGAATATAATCTGGGTAAAAATTTAATAACCATTTTATAATTATCCTCAAGATTATATTAACATTAAAAAAAATAATTTATAATCAAAGAACACATTTATAGAAAATTCAGAACAAATAACGGTGCGAAATACAATAAAACAGCTATGAAAACAACTTTAATTTGAAGGAAGACAACTAGAACACCTAACTTAGGGACATATGTAACAAATTGTCCAATACTTACCTCATATTAGAAGTGTATTGGAAGAAAAATGAAGAATTATCCATCATTTGATAGATATCCATTGCTTATAATGGATATCGATTCATTGAACATATTTTGGAGATATAAAAATTCATAGATTATAGAGGAGGATAACTTATGAGAGGAATAAATGAAGCTTTTTCTACTGAAAAATAAATAGTATAAATGAGGTTTATATATTTAGGCTATTAATTTAATTTTAGACATTTTATCCTAAAAAGAAGAGTGCACAGTTTGGCCAAATCATGTGAAAATTGTGATCAGCTCACTATCCAAGGAGGGACCCCACATGGTTAAGGTACATTATTTCCCTAACCGTTCACCAACATTGAGAAAAACCAGTCTCCAAAATGTTTGAAATCTTTACACAAGTGTGCACTTTGGGTTCCAAGGTTGCAGAAAAACTGTGCGACCCCTAATACTAAAAAAAGTTCCCCTCATGGTTACCTTGAATGTTTAGTACTAATTATATGTTAACCATGTGCCCTATCATTTTTTCCAATTTTCTCTATATTTTTTCTCTTAAAAGCCCCATATTCTCTTAGGAGCTTCCATAGGATATAGTGCATGTTTACCATGATTAAAAAAAGGATTAATACTACAAATAAGAATTGTACCTTCATGAAAAGATGATTCATTACAATTACTTTTCTCTATTTTGAAGATAATTTTTGTATTAACACTTTTTAAGATGTGGGTTTACAAAAAATTTATTTTCAAATTTCAAAACCTTAATTTTCTAGGTCATCATTAAATTGTGATGATGAAATTTGTTTATGGGGTAGAATATATCACCATGAGATTGTAAAAGAGGAAAATCATGTTTGATAGAGTCTATGACATGTAAATCCAAGATTATAAGAGAATGTAACACCATGAAAGTTTATTATATATTTCTTTTTAAATAAATTAAATATCTTCAATATCTTGTGATGCATGAAACACCGTGTTAAACGATTATTATAATATAGATGTTAAGTTGGAAGGTATAAATAAAACAATATAAATTATAAAAATTATATGGGTTTCACATGTACTAAAAAATTCAATGTTTATCTATTTACTCGAAATATAATAAGGACCATTTGAAAGTGTTAGTTTCTTCTGAAAAATGTTATTTTTCTGAAAGGTGGATTAGTCACGCTTTGCACACATAATTTAAAATTAATTTGTAACAATTTTGTCATTATTTTTAAAATAATAATCTTAATTTTTTTAAATATACATATCAAAATTATCGTAGGGTATATTATTTATTAATTTTTGAGAGGATTTATTTTATGATGAATAGTAGAAAACAATTATTTTTATTGAAAACAAAATTTTTGTTTTATATTATGTATAATAGTAAATTATAGATTAGAATGGTTTTAATGTAAATTTATTTGAATTATATTTAAATTTACTAGTTTAGCTTTTTATAATAAATTATATATTGTATTTAGATATAAAAACATTTTTATACTTGAGAACGTTTCTCTTTTGAAAACCTATTTTTTTTTTTGACAGATCTGTTGGTTTGGTTTTAAATTAAATATTGAAACTTCAATGAGTTGAATTTAAAAAAATGGATTCCATATTTTTAATCATAGTAATTTATATTATATAATAATTTCATCTTAACCTTTTACCACAATTAATAGAGAAATAATAAAGGTTATTTACCAAGGTTATGGTAACATCGGGTTACTAGGGGTTAAACTAAATAGATAATTGTTAAAAATGACCCAATAATATCTAATTACTGTTTTATTTTCCTATTTAGACTATATATCTTGTAATTTTTGATAATGGACTATTTGTTTCTTTTTTAATGAGAAAAACATTGTTGTAATTCCATCTTTTCAAAAATTCCCAATGTATCTTCTCCCCTACTTGTAAATGGACAGCTACTCTCTTCTCATTTCCACACCTTAAAAAAAATTTCTAGAAAATTAATACCCAAATAACTTCCTTAACTCTATCTCATAATCCTATAATCCTTTTTTCATTCATAATTACAATCTAGGAAGTATTTTATTGCAAACCAGAAGAATTTTTCCAAAGAAGAGGTAACATCCTTAACCTAGTGCTTAATAATATTTCTTCTTCCACCTCTTTAAAATATTATTAAACCATGATAATATAATTAAATAATTTTATTAAATATAATTAGATGTTTTTATGTTATTTTCATGACCTAAAATGATCTCCTCATCCCTCAAATGGAAAAAAACCGTCGATTGTGTGTATGATGGACCGCCGTCCCACGAAACGACGTAATTAATTTTCCATAACTACATATCATGGAAAGATATAATGATTAATATAATGTTTATATATGATATTTATGGTATAATGTTACTTCTATAATTATAGTATAATATATACCTTATTACAATAAATTCCATATAGAATATCACAATGCCATTCATGTGTACAAAGGTCTATTGCCTCACAAAGTGTTGTGATTCATTTTTCACATACGATTTACACGAAAGGTAATAATTATAAATTATATGTTTATATATGATTTTAAAGGCATGTTAATAATTATATAAAATAAATATATAATATAATTTCTTACCATACCATCCAATAAATAAATCATAACATTGATCATTTGTACATATGACCTACCATCACCACGAAGCGATGTGATTCCTTCTCAATTTTGAAAATTAAATAATGATTATAAATTTTTATATAATGAAAATAAATTATATTTATAACTTTAATATAATTTTGGATGTAAAGTTATTGTAACTGATGTTCAACATATGAAACATTCACGGTGGAATGTGCAGAAAGAAAAAAGGGCAATTAACACCCAAAACAATATTGATAATCAAATATTATTAATGAAAATGAAATAAGATGTTATAAAAGGAAAATTTATGATATTTATAAATAATAATATGATTTTTTATAAGTTATTAACATATTTAAAACCACTATATAGAGGGTTAAATAGAACTCAATTAATGGTAATTGCAAGGTAAGGGGTTTTTTAACTCAATTTCTATCCATTAGTTTATCCATTTACTTCGTTGATCATATTAAACCCTGATTATGTGGGAAATGTCATTTTATTTATTTATATTTTATTTAAAATTTTATATTTGTGGATCTACATTTTTACAGATAATCACTTCACTGATTAACTCTCGCCTCAATGATATGAACTTTTTAAGTGATTCAACTCAAAACTTCTTCTTTGAGATACATGTTCTTTTATAAACCTGATTTTTTTATATATTGTATATACGTAAAATCCATAACCTATTTCATGAATCATTCATAATTCATGATATTTTAAGTTAAAATTCGTTTACTTTATTCATTGGATGTTATGATTCAAAAGTTACCAAAGTGTAAAGGTTTTATGTTTCATTATCTTTTTAATCAAGATTGCTTATGCTTGAATTTCCATTAAAGGATATTATTTTATCATTATCCAATAAAATAATTTCATTTTATTATACTATGTTTATTCATGATGTTTTAACGTAATTGTACTATTTTAATCTCTTTGGTACTTAAAATTATTTAGAAAATATTTTTAAGAAAATATGAATTCATTTCTCTTTTCGATCTAAAATCCTTCCTCTCAGAAATCCATTTTTTATAAAAAAAATTACAATGATTTTATAAATTTAATTATATCCTTCATTTTATTTTTAAAAATTATTTTAAAAGTAATCTTCCTGTCATTTTCCGAACAATCTAAATTTTGAATTTTCTTAAAAAATGTGAAAGGAATCATTGTTTTTAAACATATTCTACTTGAATAGAACAATTTATCCTTCATGACCACCTAATGTTTTAAATCATAATTTTTAATATTCAATGGTTATTTAATAAATTCCCTTTTTTTAGAATAATTTTGATTTTAAATAACTATTTTCAAAATGAAAACGATATTTTCCTCAATAAATGTTCAAAGTGGTCTTTCAAAATATTTTTCCATCTAAGATGAAGTCCTTTAACATTAATTAAAGGGGAAAGGATATTTTACTCAATAATGTTTTTAATAATTTTAAAAGTATTTCTATTCATTGATGAAAAAATCCTTTAATGTTGGGAAATTATTATAAATTATGTATATATGTATCTCATATATATACCTATATCATTCTTCCTTACATTGATAGCGTAATGTGGGCATTATGATCATTTCAAAAATTAATTCATTGAGAAATTTCCTTTGATTATGATATGGAACAAAATATAAGACCTGTTTTATTTCCATGGGTAATTCTTATGTTATGATTTATGACTAATCCCCTTTTTTGGCACATATAAATCATGTACTTGTTAGGATTGGTGCACCCATATTTCACTCCAATGAATTGAGAAATGTTATAGTCTCATGAGATATTATGTATGAGATTAGAGAGTAAACGTAGTCCATAGTGGTACTTTTTATGCCATGTGATATTATCTAAGAAGCTAGCCTTGACTCATGTTTATGTCATTTTATATGTTTCTTCCATAGTTCATATAGTTTTTTGATCTTATTATTCCATGTAATTTATGTTATATTTCCATGTGACTACTCATTAGAATTATCTTTAGGATATCATGTTAAACTTTTGACTCGCATGTAATGATTACTTATCACATTTATTCCCTTACTGGGTTTTCTTAGCTCACCCCTTTTGCTAATATATTCCCCATGTTATCCCACATGGTTTAGAAGCTAAAAAGGATTTAGGAGCTCATTATGGTGAATAAAATAATTTTTTTATTTTTAGTCTGAATTTGATATATTATGAACCTAATTTTTAAAATACACTAAACCTTTATGATCCTTGTGATATATTAATGGATGTTTATGTTAAAAATCAAGTAATAATATATATAGAAGCATTGGGATTCCATAGATACACAATCATTATTATTTTTTATCTCTCTGAAACCATTGTTCTGTTAACTCTTGAAGACACCAGACTATTCTTGATCTTACACTTCCAAATTATTTTCAACTTATTTTTACATTTCTTCTACTCAATCTTCCATAATTCATTCTTTTTTCCCAACCCTCGATATTATTTGGTCTATAGATACCCTAATATGCTCAAATCATAATTGTGGTCAAAGGTTTTTCTTTATTCTTTTTTATATTTCTTTTTTTGGAAAATATTCTTTTAATCTTGTGGAATTCTTCTTGTTACCCCCACATTTGAGTGATTTTATCAAAATTCAGAAACTATTTTCCATGATCAACCCCTAAATTTTGTATGTTTTATTTTTATTTTTTGAAGATGTATTATTTATCTATTTTTTTTTAAAATGTAATTAATACATTAAATTTTTTGTATGAATATCATTATAAATTATAGATTTTTTTTACAATTTGTTTAATATTATCAATAATTTTTGATTAAATATATTTTGTGAATAATGTTTTTGGTTATACATATTTTTATTTACAATTTTTTTTATTTCTAAATTTGTTATCATTATTATTTTTTGTGCTTGAAATGATTTTTTGTTAAGTTTTTCCATTTATTAATTACTTTTAGCATTATATTAATTTTTCTTTAAAATTATTATTTTTGGTAACTTGTTTTTTATTTTTATGATTTTTTCAATATATAAATTATTTTTAATAAATTTATGCATGTTTATATTTTTATATGCATATATTTTTTAATTATTTTCTGTTTTTATGTATATGTATAAATTCATATATATATATATATATATATTCATCTATTATATTATGTATTTGTAGTTACTTAATGGATTGTAATTGCATAAATGCATGAAAAACTACAGATAAATATGAGAAATCGTTTGGTAGTTTCTTGTAACTTTCTAAACAAATTCTTGAAAACAAATATATGATTTTATATTCATTCATGGAGTGTTTTAATATGAGTAAATAAGGGTATAGAAAAAAATTTATCTAATTTACTATGTTTTTAATAATAATTATACACACTAGATCTAGCATGGTGAAATAACAGACAATTCAAGATCTAAAGATGATGAAGATGTTCCTCAAGAGAAAAAATCAATCTTTAATAATTAATTTGTGATATAAAAAATTGTTAAAAACCTATAATTTTTTTTTGAGAATCCACTATTATATGGTTGTATGAAATATATAGTGTTATCAGTGGTGTTGATATTAGTTAACATGAAAGGAAAACATGGCTGGAGTGATAAAAGTTTCAAAGAATATATTGAAATTTTAAAACGGATACTTATATAAGAAAATAATCTTCAATATTCTAATTATTAGGAAAACATATTATGTCTTATAGGATTAGGGTAAAAAAATACATGATTTCGTTAATTATTTTGTGCTGTATGGGCAGGAATATTACAGTTTATCAGAATTTCCTAAATGTGGTCCATAATGATATAAACTGGATGAAAAATCTAATTTAATTCATTCTCAAGAACTATAACCAAACATCAATATAAAGAAATAAAGAATCTTCCAATAATTACTCATTTTAATAATCCTTTTTCAAATTCAAATGATGGTAATAGGCTCATATATCATATAGATGAGTGCAAATTTAATAGAATCCTTTTTCAAATTCAAATGATGGTAATAGGCTCATATAGTTTTTAAAGAGGAAATGTGATCAAAAAATTATTGTAACTAGAAATATGCTCAATTTTAAACATATTTAGCATGAAAATCTGATTTAGAATAAGGAATGGTTGGTATATAATGGTTATAATCAAATTGAAGGCATATACATATAAGGTCCATTCACCTCGGTGGATAGAAATTAATCAATTCCAAGTTTCATGGTGGATATTATTAAAATATACCTTAATGTTTATTTAATGTAAATGAAGACAAAATTATTTTTTGGAGTCCTCATGGAGGAATTATATATTAAACAATTAGTGGTTTTTCATAATAGAGATGATGTTGTAATAATTTTTCATTTGAAGAAATATTTATATAACTTATAAAAAGAACCACAAGTTTGATATGTTTGATTGGATTACTATTTGGGGAATTAGGAAATAAATAAATTTGGTGTTGGTTAAAATATATATATGAAATCATAATAATAAAATTTGTTTTTGGTTCTTAGCTATGTTGAATATATGAATTTTGGTGGAAGAAATATGATATTCACGGTGGAATTCAATAACATAAAGTGATATTATTTGGTGTTGTCTATTATCATTGAGATACTTATTTTATTGATAAAAAATTACCTAATGAAAAGGATTACACCGTTTTTTAAGAAAAATACATGAGGTAATTGTTGAATAATTATGATATGTATAATTAATAATTAGTTCTAAATATAATATTTCTTAGAACTAAACATAAAAACTATGAATATGAAAAGGACAAAGATTATAAATCAAAATAATGAATAATTAAAATTGTATTATACTTTAGACTAATAATGATGATCATTTTATATACTTTCTTGGAAGTTTTATTAGTGTAATTTGATAAAAAATATTTTATGGTTTTAAAAAAATTTGGTAAGGTACCATTGACTATAGTTTTGTGTTTGATATATGAAATGGTTGAGAAATAATTTCATAGTTATTTAAAAAAAATTAGGTGAGTTTTAGATATCAAATATTGGAGAAGAGGTATATTTTTCAATAGATAAAATTATATATAGTAGATTAATAAGAATGAGGAAAACATATCTCTTAGTATATTTAAATTAGAACACATTTCATTGATAAAGGAACTAATTTAATGTATTTGTGTGAAAAAACTAATTAGGTGTTCTTATTTAAGAGGTTTTTCACGATTTGGTGATCTATCATCACAAAAAAAGTTCTATCAAATTAACTAAATACTATACACTACATTAAATAATTATATACTATGAAATATTGTAGATTTTTTCTTCTAGAAAGTGGAAGAATAATTTTTTAATGTGGCTCATATTGAAATTAATTAAAAATTGTATTATATTTTAACAAATCCATCGAACATAAGAATATTTTTGAAGAATTAGATGAATATCAGTTTTCAACCAGATCCATTAGCCTAGGGATATTTTAAAATAACCTCTCCCCATATGATTTTTGTCCTTACATGTATTCTTAATTTTTATAAGGTATTTACAAATTGGGATTATTTTCAAAGAGGGAGAAATATTGAAATCATTGATAAATTATTTAGATTTTACTACACTCCAACAAATGACATAAAAGTATATTATTTCAATTTTTGTAGTTAAATAATAAGTCATACCAAGGGGGATAAATCTATCCTTGAGGGGGACTAACTATTTTTATAATAAATGTAGGTATATGATTAATGGGAATGATCTAGAAGATAAAAATATGAATTCAAATAGAGAGATTTATATGGAACTTCAATGATTAAAAATTAGCTAATCAGAGATGATGTTAAGGGGTATGTTTTATTTAATAGAATCATCTCACGATCTCCAGTTTTCTATGGTAATAACTAATCAAATATACATAGATGTATGGAAGAGTTATTCTAATATTATTTTGTTTTTGTGGGATTTTTAGATCTCTAATTTTACTTGGAATCCAATAAAATACAAAGGGGGATAATTTTTTAATCAAAGTTATTCATGTCATAAGTTGTTCGAAAGAGATTTCATTTAAAGGGATAATTAAGGAATACAATATTATTTAATTGATAGTTGTGATATTTTTATTTAATATAATTATGGTGATTGTTTTAATTAATGTTATTTGACATTATAAAAGATTTTGAAAAAAATGGAGAAATTTTTAGAGGATGGGAAGGATTTTTTTTGGAGTGGAACAAACTACATCAAAATAGTTCAATATTATAATATAATAAAATTTTGAAGACATTATGTGAATATAAATTTCATATAATGTCATTATGGTATATTATCAAACCAAAATGGTTGATTATTAAAAATAAATTATTCTCATATAATGTTTCTATTGGTTCATGAATTAAAATTACTGGAAATTTTTAATATCATGATGTTTATGTGTTATTCTGTTAATGCACTCCAAATGAGCATAAAAAATTTTAGGATTGAATAAATACCTAAAGAATAGGTATTATTTTCTGAACTAAAGGTTGAAGGATCAACATGGATATATAGAGATCAGGTGTATAGGTTACCTGGATCACATGATCCTCAATAAGACACAAGATCTCATGGACCCCAATAATACATGCGATTTCATAACCCTACGAATGTCGTGATAATGATTCATACACATCACACAATCTTTTAATGATCATGAGAAGCCCCTCTGAAACGCCATCATGTTCTTGTGAAGGATCCTAGATGAGCTCCTCAAATCATGGAACATGTCAATCTATATATTCCAAATAATCACCCCAATCCACATATTAAATTAAATATGAAAAAGGTGTATGGTTCATGTGATGTAAGTTATGATAATTTTAATTTTAAGGGCCCATATAACTCGCATGATCATATTCAACGATCACATGAGATAGCCAGTGGCATGTTAGTCATGCCACATGAAATCCATTGATCATTTCACCTTCACCATGTGAAGGTCCTCAAGCATGTCCATTCTATCATGTGATGCCCCTCCTGGTCCTTATAAAATATTAGAAACTGTCTATGATAATGATCACATGCCATCTCAATATCCACCACTTATCTTGAGGTGAACCAAAGACAAGCAGAGTGACTATCTATGATAATGGTCACATGTCATCACAAGATCTAGCACTAATTATAAGACACATCACATACCAGAACAGTGTATTTCCATGATGATGACCTCATAACATCATGATATTAATTACTAGACATTCTATTCCCTAGTGGAAAGTCAATAAGATAAGTCAAAAAGTCTTGTAAATAGAGAACAAAAGATAGAAAATCTAGAAGCCTCATGTGAATGGAAGATATGTTATTTTTTATATGAAAATGTTATATGCCTCTTGTGATCACCATTTATAATTTTAATGCCCTTTAACATACCAACATGATCATGTGAACTCCCTTTGACAAGCCATCTTGAGCTCGTGAAGGTCCTTAGAAAAATTTCCCTTGATTATGTGAAATCCTCTTCAACAAGTGTCATGATCTTGAGAAGACTCCCAGATATGTTAGACTAATATTGAGAAGTCCCTTTGACATGTTTATTTGATTATTAAAATGTCCTTTTACAAGCCATGGGTTTAATAACTATATAATTGATGGAGTGATCCCAAATTCACTATTTATCATGAGATAAAAAGATGATTCCATGTATGACCCATGGAAGGTTCATGAAAAGTGAATGATGCATTGATCCCTCCACTAACTCAAACATATATATGCAATATACACACTATGAAAGATGGAAGAAAGTAAAGTGAAGAGTCCAATTAATTCCACCACTTATCAAAAACTAAGATACATATGAGACATAGAGAAGACATGTTGAATCACTGAGGTGAGAGTGGATTTCTCAGAGTAGAAATCCATGCAATCATAAGGGTCTTACACTAGGTAAACCTAGGTAATGACTTAACTGATTATGTGACATGTATATGTACATCACATGACCATCCTACTAATCGTGTAAAGGGATTAAATTATGCCAACTCAATCATGTTATGTAGCTTCCATGAGTCGACTTATTCATGTGAGGTATCAAGGGGCCAATGCCTGAAAAACATTGAGGTTGTAATGAAATAAATGATGAAAAAGATGGCCACCATACTTGAATACTGATACACTTATTTTCAAGAACTTTCATCATATGTTTCACATGATCCATTTAGATCATGTGAAAACACCAATCAATGTTATCCGAGTCACATAATGTCCTCTTAACATGTCATCAATGTCACATGTGTCCATTAAAACATGTCATCCAATTCATGAGAAGGTCCTATAGAAATTCCATCCAAGTCGTGAATGGTCCTCCAGACATTCCAGTGAGGTCACTCAAAGGCCTCCAAACATGTCATCCAAGTCACGTGAATCCCTCTGGACATGTTAAACAGGTCACACAAAGTGATTCAAACATTTCAAACATTTCATGACAACAACCCTTGACCTGATAACCAGGTCACACAAAGTCCTCTAGACATGTCAATAAATCCATCTAAAGTCCTCCAGACATGCTAGCCAGATCATGTAGTAGCCTTTTGAGGTGTCAACTCTGATCACACAATACCCTTGGATGTGTACGTGTTTATCACATGAATGATTCTCATAAAATTGAATTGAATCATGTAAAATTCCTATGAAATGTCCACATAAATCATGTGAAGCACCTTGGACATTTAAACCTTTCCATGTGGTAGTCCCTAAAAAAGATATCTAGATCATGAGTCAGTTCACTGAGATATCCTCCAAACAGCCGGAATATGTCCACAAATCACTATAAATGTTAGGTAGATATCCCTATACATGTATTAAATACATCCCCAACATTCTAACCATTTTAGACATATAGTTTCTAATAAGTCCAGCATGTCAGGAAGACACCCCGAATATATGATAAACATGTCTAGTAAACACACCTAGACATATACTATTTAAACTAGGAGGACTCTAATTCCTATCTAAATAGGATATGTAGGAGACCTAAGATCTAATTGTGAATCCACCTTAGTGTATTTACCACCATATTTCATACACTCTAACCCATGGGACCCAAAATCTCTTTTGGGTTTATCATCCTCACTCATACATTAGAAGATTGAGAAGAAAATTGAACTACAAGGACACTAATTAACTCTATAAGAATGATATATAGGATTCTTTAATAGGTCCTAGGATCTGTTTAAAATATCCCATTATGGAATCCCCAATGCATAAGTCTGATATCCAGATATAGTGAGCCTAAGTACTTGATATCCTTTATTTCTAAAACCATTCTTGAATCATGTGAGCTTAGGAATTTTCCGGGACCATATCACTAGCATCATAAATTTCACCCATCCAGGGAAACCTCAGTGTGTATTCCCCATTTATTGACATGTTATGATTTCCCTCATTAAAGGGCATCCGCCTTGGTGTAATTCCTAAAGGAATTAACATATTGGTAAACCCTGGGGAAATAAACCTCATGGGAATTAATTATTTGTCAACATCCATCAGTAGGCTTAGGGAAGATCAAACCACAATGTCTCAAATTCCTATTATGAGTAGGATATATAGGATTCTTTCCTAAGGCATGATCTCCACACCAAATGCCTAAGTGTCCTCATATATTTCCCTTTCCCACGATGATAAAAAACATGTATTTGACTTAAAAACATATATTTTTATTCACTTTATGCATTGGATACATAGGACAACACATGAAGGTACAATACCATCCTTGAAACATAAATTTTCTCCATGTATTCTAGAAAAATCTAGAGTTCCTGGTTGTAAAAAATAAATATATAAATAGCTACCCATTTTCAAGAAATAATGGGAAAAATATAGAGAACCAAGGATGCATACAAATGGTATCATTAATAGAACCCTTTATACACATAGAAGGATTTAACCCGGTCAGTTTATTTGGGTTACTGGTCCAATATCAAAATTTCTAAGAGATTCATGAACATATCGTAAATCTATAATATATTCTTAAAATAGACAATAATTCCCCCCCCCCCCTCAAAGGGTGAGATGAACCTAACCTCCTATCCTCTCAACCAATACGAGTTCCTAACTTTCATTGGGTATGAAACCCAAATGACTGCTTTCCTTTAGAAAGAAATGTTTACCTTATAATGGATGAGGGAGTTATTGTGAGTTTCTATGAAATATGGAAATGGTAAACATGATTAAGATGTTTGTGAAAAAATATAGAATATTTTGTGGAAAAATGGTGAAACTGACATGAAATCATGTAATGATAGAATAACTAAATTGTTATAGGTGACGGGAATCATTTTTTCCAAAATCACAGAACCATAAATTATCTTTTATAGGAAACAAAAAGGGTGACCCTAATGTGAAATCTCTTAAATAATAAAAATGATTGGTTGACCATATATTGGGCTATTTTTTTTCTCCCATATGAAAATAAAAATGGTACACCCAATGTGAAATAATTCAATGATAAAATTTAACTAGGATTCCCATAAAATAGTTCATTCTTTTTGTGGAAATTCAATGAGATAAAAATGACCAAATGGGGAACAAGAAAAGAAAAATTGTATGAATTTTTCATTGTTGATTGAACATGTTTCATAGTTTCAATGATGTACTAGACATTAACATTTTTTCTTGTTGTATTTATGGTTGTATAAAATTCTATCCGAGAAATATGAACTTGAGATCATGTATTCATCAAGTGAATGTTCGGGAACCTTAGATATAAAGGTATCCTATGTAGGTCAACAAAAAACCTCACCCACCCGACACCTTAATATTCAAGTGAAAATGTTTTGGTTTAAGAATACCACTAACATAGTATGATCCCATCCGTCATAGTTTCAGGTATAAGTATCTAGATGATGTCCATTTCATTCAAGGAAATTTGAAATAAAACCAATGGAACATTTCACCACCACAGATCGCTTCAAAATTCTATTTTCAAAGCATTAAAATCAGCACGTTACATATCATAGGAAGGTAGATAAAGGATTTGAATACAACTAATTATTAGTTCAATATCTTCCTAGGAGGTCTCTTATCAACATCTATCACTAGTTTCATCACACCGGTGCCCCTCAGTCACCTATTGAGAGAACCACCTGACAAATTAACACCCTAGACACTCATGCATAGGTAACAAGGATGTATTAATGGGTCTAGAAAGCTATGGATAAATAATTGTGGGAATATATTCCCATTTCCATTTATGAATCTCTTTAGCATATTTTGATGGTGGGAAGTAGGAGGGATCACATCCCTTCTCACTTAGAAAAAGTTTGCATGCATATTTTTATAATAATTATGGAGAGGAATGTATCCCTTATCCTATGCAAGAAGCCCATTGGAATATTCCAATCTAACAATGAGTATAAGAGTTGTATTATATACCCAATTAAATCAATGAAATCTTCCATTATATCTTTGAGACAGATCATGTGCATGTCTACATTTCTAATAATACTTTTCTGAAGTGTCACTTCATTCTATAAATGGAAGAAGAGATATACCGACATATTGTGGTACTGGTAAAAATACAAGGACAAACAAATATTCTTATATTGATAGATAGAGAAACATATCACTATGATCATTATGAATAAGTGGATACTCTGGAGAAATCACATGTTCTTTCTATCATCCAAGAGGATTATCAACCGATTATAGTAATGGTTGAGGCATAGGACCAGGCTCATATCCCCATTCCAGCATAGGCTCAAAAACTCAGTATAGTATATATATTAGGATAGGGACACATTCCTATTAAAAACGATCATCATCATACTCCAAAGGTACAAGATCGACCTCATATCCCCATTCTGACCAGGGCTCACTAAATTAGTTTGGGACATGCCTCAGGATAAGTATATATTTCTATTGAAAAATACTTGCAACATACTCCCAAGTCCCCAGACTAGGATCATATCCTTTCTCCAACTGAATTTCTTCATAAAAATATGAAAATATCCTTAGTGAAACCACATATACATAACAACTAAGCTACTCGACATATTCCATCCCCTCATGGAATCCAAGCTCATATCTTTACCTTCCATGATGAACGAATGCACCAATATCTTTTATAGGATATATAGAAGGAGGATCATATCCCTTATTTGATTCCAAAGGTCCATTTATATTTTTTTGTAAAGGTGGTGCCTTAGTCAAAGACCAAGACACAATTTATTGAATAAAGAAAAATAAAAAAATTACATGATCCTGAAAGACGGAGTCTTATTAAAATATTTTTCATAAAAAGGGAGAAAATCACTGGGAAAATCATCCATCCATGTAATGCTCTAGTTGAATCCCTTGTTGGATAAACCATCAACAACCGTGTTCACTTCGTGAATGGCATGAGTGGAAATTTAGTTTATTTCATGAGTGAAGGAAGACAATTCATCCAATGGGAAGTAAGTGTCCATGCAAGATGCACCACCGCCTTCCAAATAGCATGGACAATAATGGTTGAATAAATTTCAATCCAAATATTGCTCCAACCCTTTTTCATGGAATAGTAAATGACATGGATCATTCCCATCATTTTTTCTTCCAGAGATGAGTCTATACCACACCCACCAAATAAACACCTATTACCCCTGCCATGATAATCTATGAAAATAGAACCACATCCTGTATGACCCGGGTTTCCTTCAAAGGCACCATCGACGTTCACTTTGAGCCATCTTAGAAGAGGGGATTTCTAAAATACCTCAAAGGTGTGTCTGGGCTCTCTGTAAAAACCAACATTTCTATGTCGGTGGAGAATATCCAAATCACCAATAGTATTTTCACAATATGCATTCTGAATCGATGCAACATCCCAGATGGTAATGAGAATCTGCGTCCTGCCTATATTAATCATGAATGATCAATTATAATGAAGGATATTATTTCTATCATACCAGATCAGATATAAGAGCTCAGAAATAATGGTCAAAAAAAGATTCTTTATTTGTTGGGAAAAATAATAATCTACACAACTCTTCAATTGATTTCTAATAGTATCATAAAGTAACCCTCTGAAGTCAAATAATTCAAGAATTTAATGCCAAAGAGATTCAGTAGTAGCACAGGACAGAAACAAGTGATTAGCATCTTCTCGATGTTGGTTGCACAGGTGATATTTAGAGCAAAGTTGGATCCCAAAAGATTGCAGACAAACATTAGTGGGGACACTGTTATGCTCAATATTCCAGACAAGAGTAAGTCTCGAGGGCTTTATCCAAGGTTTTCTAAAATATTTCAACCAACATAAGCTAGAATCAGAATTAATGAAATTATAATTGTAAAAAAAATTGAATCAAGAACCCCATTATAAGCAGTTTCCCATACGATAAAATACTAAGAGTTGGAGAAGGGGTAGTTATCAATAACACGACTAATATGATCAGGAAGGATGATGATGTTAGCATTAAAAAACCCATTATGGTGGAATTGGTATTAACATGAAGATAATTGGGAGACAACATGGATATTAAAGGAGAACCAGTTCAGTTGTCATGCCAAAATTTCATGGAGGAATTGTTACTAACCATCCATATAGAGTTATTAATAATTTTGGGGAAAGAGTTCCTAATGGAAGACCAGATAGAATAAGTGATGTAGTTCAAATTTCCATTCTTAAGTTTATTAAGGAATATTTTATTGAGGAAAGCGGTGGAAACATAACCCAAATGAAGCAATCTCCATGTTAACCAAGCTTGGAGAACATCATTAAAGAGTTTATGATTTTTGATTTCAAGACCACCCTTGTCAAAAGGTTTACAACAAGTATCCCAAGGGTTGGTAACATGATTCCTTTCAAGAGTGCTTACCATCCAAAAAAATTATGAGAACATTAATTTTATTAAGGAGACTCACATTCTATTTATACACCATCGTTGAGTAGACCATTTTTGAAACGATTGTGGATTTCACAAGAAAAATCTTTCAAGCCATAGATAGGGATTTTCCCTTACAATAAGAAAGTTGATTGGTGATTTGATCCACAATGATGTGAAGTAACAAGATTTAGTCCTTCCCCAAAAGATAGGAACACCAAGATAAGTGAATTGTAAATAACCTTCCTTGATACCTAAGTAATTAATGATATTACTTTTTTCTATTTGAAGAAAAAAAATTTCCGAAGAACACATTGGATTTTATCCATCTAATTGATTGACCATATATTTCTTCATAATGAGATAGAGAATTTTTTAGATTTTGAATATTTCTTCAATAACTTTGTAATAACAAGATGATTTCATCAGCATATAAAAGATGTGTAGGAACATTTA
Source organism: Viscum album (assembly GCA_963277665.1). Classification (NCBI taxonomy): domain Eukaryota; kingdom Viridiplantae; phylum Streptophyta; class Magnoliopsida; order Santalales; family Viscaceae; genus Viscum; species Viscum album. The sequence continues at coordinate 1,518,626,818 of OY728163.1, forward strand.
AGGTTCTAGAAGCTTGAATAGGTTTAATATTGTTTTGATCCAAAAGTAAAGTGAGAAATATGTTTAATTAATCTTCTTCCATAGAAAACATAATGGAAGAAAGTGGATATCCTTGCCTAAATCCTTTGGAACATTTTAAAAATCTCTTAGGATCACCATTGACAAGAACAAAGATAGATGCTGAATTGAAAAGAGTTATTATCGTACCTATAAAAGATTCATTAAAACCAAAGCTTTTGAGAACCTTGAAAATGATCCTTGGTTCTTCAATATATTTTTATGGGGAATTAATATTTAAAATAGGATTATACCCCTAATTCAACTTTGATTGAAAAGTATATTCTAGCAACCACCCAAAGACAAGATCATATTCATGCTAAAAAATACAAAATCTCACTAATATACTCCAGTAGCTTCTCAATAGTGGGATCATATACCTATACCACCAAAAAATTATCAATATATTCTAGTGACCATCATGCAGCAGACTCATATCCATGCTCAACCCAAAACATAAGGTTAACATATTCCGATCATAATATAGAAAGAGGATCATATCCCTAATCATCTATGTTCTGGTGTCCTTTATATTATTTGATGTATATCCATAATACATAAAGGTTCCATAAAATATTCAACCAAAGTATAAGGTGATCAATACTTCAATAGTTCTCCTCACATAGGTGCAGATATGGATTGCAGGGACTCTACACTTAACATCTACGATGGTCAATCTCTCCATGGTGATGTCTCTCTAAGAAAAGAAATTCCTCTTCTTTCCCAGACACCTTCATATATATAGGTTCTCAAAATATAGACATATTCATATATATAGGTTCTAAAAACACCATGATTAACCATATATAGTTCCACATCAACTATCGAAAACACTTACTTAGCAATCAACATGCGACCTAGAGAACAAACCTTTTTGCTCTTACTAGGTGGAGGTATATAATTATAATGAAGAAGTAGATAAAATAGATATTTAGAGATAGTTTTCTAGAAAAATCCTCCCAACCATATTATATCCCATAACCACTTCAAACTATGAGATCCAATATAATCTATAGAAGGAGTGCATGCCTTAACTTTGGAAAAAAAATTTGGGTGACTCATCAATAGTTAAAGGATAGAAACCTACCCTATCTAAAATACCAGGGTAAAATTAACACCATAAAAATAATATCTTTTAAAATAGACAAGGATTATATCATTTTGGATTGGGACCCAAACCCATAAAATCATAGTGAAAATATATAACACACTTTACTCTATTTCACCATAACTATTTGGAAACTGATTGTCCAGGTATCATCAGATATCTATATCCAAGGATGGGGAAAGTATGGGGTGTTTCACTTCATTAAACACCCATAACAATAGAAATTTCCTGATATGGAATCCTATAATATAAAAGTTTTAGGAGAAATCAATGGATTGGGTAATGCATATTCCATTTGATCAATATAGTGAGACTCCCCAACTTTGAAGATTCAAACACATCATGAATAGAAGGAGAGGTATTAAAAAAATCATAATATAACTCCCTAAAAGTAAAGGGAATGCATTTCAGAAATGGATGTTGAAGTTATAGACCACTTGATAGCTTCTCATGGAAAATGAATCCCATTATAGGGAGAAATTGCACCCATCTCATAAATGAGCACAATTGCACAAACTAAAATGGATCTCAATAGCATCCAGCATAGTCGTCATCCGAAAGTGAACCCAGTACACAGGGATGGGGAAAATTCACCACCACCTCTATCTCTAGGGTCCTAAAATCCTATGAGGATTCAAGAAATATTAGTAGTAGCTGCAAATGAACCCCAACGCACAGGGATGGGGGCATTTTCTTCTCAATCTCCATTACCTAATTCACCACACCCCATGAGAATCTAGGATAAATTAGAATAAGTTCTAGATCACCCCCATCTTGTAGGTTTGGGGTAATTTATATCTCAATTACCATATCTAGAGACATCAGATCCTCAACTAGAATAATCAAATCCTTAACAACAGGATCAACAAGTTCCAATGGCGGCCTTGAATAATACCCACCCCAAAGTCCTAGGGGCATTATTTTCATTATCATCACTCCATAATGAATTGGACTTCTGTATGATGCGAGGTAAATATCAATGGATCTCATCCGAATTGTTCCTCCTACTACAAGAAAAACCCTTTATATTTTGGGATCATTCAATAATCATGAATGGAAACTCCCATAATGTCACTATTCATAGACTCATACAGGAGGTATGTATGAAAAAGTTAATAAAACCCCATAAGGTTGATAATCGAAAATGGTCTAATGTGGCTAGGGGTTAGAGAAATGACCTTCATTTTTGACATCAAAATACATGTTCTGGGGGAATTGTTATGGAAGGAATGGATGATTCTAGGTGAATCAAATACAAAATGGCCCAAAAATCCCTCTAAGTGATATGTTTCATGAATCTCTCACATTCATGAATGGAAGGAGCTCACATTGGCCCTAACTGTGTGAAGACCTGATGGTAAGATTTTTGAAATGTCAAACCCACAACTCAGTGCTCCTTCAAGAGAACATGAAGGCTTGAAAGCATCCTCCATGCAATAAAATATTAGAGTCATAGATCTCTTTGAGAATGAAAAAAAGGTTTGTGTTAATCTCCATGAACATGTATCTTAGACTCATAAAGTTGCAACCCTTTTTAATGCTCATAAAAATTTATGAATGTATCCATTCTTTGTGAAACACATTCTCTATAAGTATCCCCTTCATTCAGACTTTTTAGGGATGGAGGATGACCTTTTGAATTCCAAAAATAGATCCCTATTCCAAAAATAACTAAGATTCATGAATTAATGAGAAAATGAATCACCCAACGTATCAAATCATCATGATACCAGCTTTCATATATTCTTAAGAGACCCCACCTAAAGTGTATATGCCTCTCATGAAAGGCTATGCACTTCACAGAATAATAATTCCCTTAAAGGCATTTGAAACTTCGTGAATTATTCAATATTTGTAAATCACAACCCCTCTAAATCAAAACATCACTCTAAGGAAGGGGCACCCTTTTCCATGAGGTATACCCCTTCATGAAACCTCTAACCTCTCCAAGGCACCTCAGATCCATGAATCACCTCTCTCTGATGCCCAAGAAACCACTATTTTGGGACTCTATATGGTCTCTCCCTTATTTTTACACCCCTTCATGAATGTTGAGTTCCCAAGGACCTCACACCATTCCAAGACCAGTTCATCTACACCTCAAGTCCCCATGTGACCAGTGCCACCTACTCTTGTGTCAACCCACTACATTCTGCGTGATTCCTAGGCCTACATCCTACTCACTGCTTTTAGGGATATGTACTCTAACACCTATTTATTCTAATTATATGCTCTCTAGAATTTACATTATGATTAAACACTCCCACATGGTAATTCAAATTCCATGACACACTAAAAGACACATGAGTGGTGGTCACATAATCCCAAAGGGTGATGAGTAATCACCCCCATATTTGAGATACATGATGAAAAACTACCTAGATCCACTTAATATTTATATGATGTTAAATAAAATGATAACATACTAATAATAAGATATAAAAATATAGCCTTACCCTTTGTGAGGAACACAGGATGCCCCATGTAAGATCATCATGGGTTGCCACCCTCTCCCACTTCGAGCCACAAAATATCACTCTTGGGAAGCTTTCATGCATAATACCTACACTATCTTTGCCCATCATGTGACAATCACCCACCCTCAAGAATCTTCCATGTGTAATTCACATAAAATTACCCCAAGGTCAATCCTATTATGAAGGGAATATTATTTTTGTAGACCCCAGACCATCCCTCATCAATGCTCCTTTCGTGACATGAGTATCCTTACCGCATGACATTAATGTACGAGGATGGGTCATATCACATGAACTTGAATTGTGGAATTGAACTATGTGGGTTTTTACCCCTATCATCCAAAATGGCTATGTACAAAAAATTCCTGAGGTTCAATCCCGAAAATGGTAAACTATACAAGTGTGAAATATTCCATCCTAGTGAGAGACCTCCCAAATCCACCTCCAAGGGGAATTCAAATCCCCTACTCCAAACCTTCCTCAAACAGGAATTGTAATCCATTGGTAAAATATCTAGGTGTGACGTTTTCCCTTATAGGTACACACCTCCCAGATTCACCTCCATTGGGTATTCTGATCCAAAACTCTGGATCCACCTCCATTATGCATTCTGATCCATCGATAAACTATACATGAGTGATATCTTCCTTCATAGGGATGCACCTCCTTGATCTGCATCCACTAGTCATTATAATCAATTGGTAAACTATCCGGGTGTGAAATCTTCCATCATAGGGACACACCTCCTTGATCTGCCTCTATAGGCAGTTATGATCAACCAACTTATCTCCACAAGATTTGAAACTCATTCCATAATCTATCTTAACTAGAAATTTTGATCCATCATTATAAGGCCTAGAACTTGTGACCTAAACCATAATACCCACCACATGTAATAAGAATGGGATGATTGAGGTAAAAATACTTGGAAGACCTATTCCTCTTGTGTTAATTACCTCATGATCAGCATGAGATGACTGGGGTTCTATAAAAATAAAGACTCATATGAGATTCCCTCCAAAGAGATAGATTTACTGGTGACCATTCTTCCCAATATCTAGACATGCCCAGATATTCCCAACGTGACTACTCTCTTGAAAAAAGGTTTCATCCCTAGTAGGATAAAAGTAGTGTAATTAACTAGAGTCCACAAATATATGGAACTAGGAATGGGTTCCATGAACATCATTTAATCTATGAGGGAGACCTAGAAAAGGCAATGATCTCCAAGGAGGAATGTATGGAAAGGGGAACTAACATCTCTTGTTCCCATTTTTATTGTTTAGACATTAATGAAGAAGTTGATGAAAGTCATCCACCTTTGTAATGTGAGAATACATGGAAACAAAATCTAAACACCTATTTTGATGTGTATTTGGGCCCCAAAGAAAGAATCAAAAGAAGAAATGGAGAAACCCACATGAAACACTTCTCCTTCAACTATGGGGACTAGTAATGTTGGACACCTGATTTAGGATTGGACTCAATCATTGTTGGAATTGGGATTCCCAATATAAATAGTGAACCCAATGTCTATCTATTATCCCTCAACCACAGGGACTAGTAAGATTGTACACCATATTTGGGATTGGACCCAGACATTGTTGTTGTTGATATTCACCGTAGAAATAGTGAACCCAGTGTGAAACTCTTCTCCTCAACAAGGGGTCTATATGTGTTGGGGAACCTAAAAAATTATCATGTCTGTAACAGCCCAAGATTTTATAAAAAATATTCTTTTTAATTTTTTTTAATGTCTTATGTTGTACGCTACACCAAAAGGAGCTTGCACAACACGCATCCTTGACTTGCCTTGCATTACACGCAATCGCGACCTTCCTCGATAGCGTGTGTAGTACGCAATAACGAGTTTCACTAAACAGCGATATGCTATTAAAATGTTATTAAAACTAGCCGTTATGAATAGTAATAACCAGTTTTTAAAATTCTGTAAATCTTATTTTTCAAAATGAACTTCATTTTTGGATTTGGAGTATCGAATTTAGCCTAAGGTGAAATTTTGGTACATTTCGGATAACATTCATATTCTGATGAAAAGTGAAAATTACTAAATTATAATTAAAAAACAACTTTTTTAATAGAAATAATTAATAGTGATAAATTATTAATTGGAGTAGTTTTAAAGTATATTTAGAATATATTTTTACAATTTAATACAATGTTGGTCATTGGATGTAATTGCACATTTAAACCAGACATAAACAAGTGTCAATCTTTTGATAGATATTGTTTCTTAAAAACACGCTATTTGTTTTAACAGCGGGATTTAATTATAAAATTAATTAATGCAACTTCTATGTTATGAATTTGGTAAAATAGACTTCATTTTTGAATTCGGAATATGAAATATAGCTTAGGATGAAATTTTGGCATTTTTCTGAAAACCTTCATTTTTTGATAAATAGTGAAACTACTAAGTGGTAGTTAAAAAACTGAATTTTTCATAAAACTTAATTTTACCACTTCTGTGAATGGAATTTCAAAAATCCGAGAGACACGGTTGATGTCAGTAAGTAAAATGTGGTTCAATGAGATGAAAATAATTTTTTGTGAATAGTAGTAACTTTTTACTTTTATTTACCACGATTAAAAGTAAATAGGGTAATTAAGGGTACGAATGATATTAATATTACCCTAACACATGTCCTAATTCTATTGGACAAGTGTATCTCGACCAAAAACAACCTTAAGTGTAAAATATTATAATTTAGGCCCACTTGGATTAGATTAGGACATTTATTATTATTTAATTCAAAGAAGAGTTAAAAGAGTTAAAATCAAAGTTTATTCACTAAAACATTTTTAATATGGGGTTATACATAAGATAAATTCGACTATAAATATTCATTAGAAAGCTAAAAAGATTTCCTACATAATGATATTTTATTTATAATTTTTAGACTTTAAATAAATTAATTTATTTATGACACAACGATGATGCAGTAATTACCCTTTTAAGGAAATATTAACATAATTGATGTTATAAATACTCAAATGAATGTAATTTGAGACTTTTTATGAATTAAACTAATTTTCTAGGTTACTATGATATATTAGTGTTGATTTAATCAACTTGGTTCGAACATATAATTCTGTTATGACTTTCAAAAAAATCATATATCAAATAGTGTCAAAATTGACACAAAATAGTTTTTAAATAAAATATTATTTTATTAATTGTTATTTTATTTCTAAAAATATAAGGTTCAACCAAATGACTTAGATAAGGATATTTATATTAATAATAAACAATTTGGGGTTATTTTGGCATGTTATAGTAAGTGTATTAACCATATAGTGAAAGAAAACAAAAAGACACGGTAAAAGTTAAATTATTTAACTTAGAGTTAAATCTAATTGATAAGGTTAAAATAAGAACCTAAACTTGTCTAAATCCTATTGGTTGATAGGATTTCGACCCATCCCCACTTTAGCTTCGAAATAAGACCCTTTGGAACCATTATAAACCGATTTTTACTTTAATATAAAATAATATTTTGAGATATTCCTAAGGTGCCCCTCTCCTCCCTTATAAAAGGGCACCTCCTCCCCCTCCTCCTGACACCAATTTGAGCACTCAAGCTCAGCCAACCCCTGCCAAAATCTCTTCTCCACTTCCCTAGAAACATCCTAGAGGTTTTGGTCTTCCTCAAAGACCAATTTTAGTTCCCTAAGAGGAGGTCTCCAAAAGGCGCTTCAAAGAAGAGGTAATTACCGTTACCAATTCTTTCATCTTTATTTCTTCTTCCACTTCTTCTTCTTAGGTTGTTTCATTATGAAGTAATAACATCAGTATCACTCATATACTGATATGTTATTATAAGTATGAAACAACCCTATTTCACCATCTATCTATCCTACGGATAAAGAAATCACCGCGCGTGCGTACGTACGGAATACCGTCTCCACGCCGTGGTGTAATCTATTTTCCACCACCACCTTACATGGATGGGTATAATGTTGTAAAGAATAACTATACATAGTTATTAAAACATCATATTGATTCTGATATATTTTATAATCCACTCCAATTCAATTCAATATTTATGGAAATGATATCATCGCTCGTGCGTACGTACGGACTACCGTCTCCACGACGCGATGAGATTCATTCTCCATGTTAACCATTTATGAATGATTATAAAGTATATATAAGAAATAATAATGAAATATATGACATTATAAAGCTACTGGATTTATGTATATATATATATGTATGTCATCTACTTACTTCCATTCAAGACAATAGGGAAAGGAAAATAGCGTTCATGCGTACGTACGGACTACCGTCTCCATGAACGGTGTTTTTCATTTCATTTATCTATATATTATATATATATATATACTGAATATATATGATATATAAATCATATTTTATATTCTGGAAGTAAGTAAATCATGATATAAGTAATAATAATGTCAATAACAACAAGTCAAAACACCTACGATAAATGAAACGATTTTACCCAAAACGCTTCTTTAACATGGAATTTACAAAAGAACGGGTAATATAATGTCATAAGTGAACCATATATGATATCATAACAATGAATATGATTCTGTAATAAGTCAATAACATGATTTAAATCATTATACGGGAGGTTCGGACACTTACAAAGCAAGTCGGACATAAGGTAAGGGAAATATCACAATCTCATTTTTATCTGAGATTGTTTATTCGTAAGTATTTACTGGGGTGTATTTTATCATCCACATCCATGTTTCATCAATATGTAATATTATTTCCATCCACCTACAATTTTTTAAATCCGTTTTTACCCTTCGGTGAGTTTTTAATAAAAGAAATGAAAGGAATCTTTTTTCGTTTTTCGTACAAGGTACTTTTTGACTTTTCCGACAAAAGTACGAGAAGAATGTTTTTTTTAATACGGCATGAATGGATTTCTAAAACATTATTTACAAGAAGATTCATTTACAAGTTTTCAAGTTTATTTTTAATCAACTTCTTTTATTTTAAAGTCGTATGACATGTTATGAAAGGAAAAATGTTTTTTTGAAGAAGAAAGGATATTTTCCTCAAGAATGGAGTTCAAGTTTTTTATCAAAATTATTTTCCATCTATGATAATAAAGGGTTCTGCTTTTATCCCTATTATTACATTGATTTGATCATGTTGTGATGGAATTATTTTTAAGAATTCCTTTATCTTATATGAATTGATTTATGATGTCATGATGTTTCAAGAATCCCATTTTTGTTACATGTGTTATGCGATGATGTATGATTATGTGGCACACATAAGAAAGGATTCATTATAAGATTGGTGGGACCTATATCTCCCTCCAATGCATTGGGTAATGATTTTATATCTCATGAGATAGACAGGGCTGGAACGGTAGGTTATACCGGTTCAGTGAAACAGGACTGAAACGAGGGTTACTCGATTCAGAAAGGGACTTTGTCCACTAAGATAGTCTTGGCAATTAGTCTTGACTAACAAGAAATGATTCTCTATGATTATGTGTGTATGCCACAAAGTTTCATGTTTTATGTTATGATTATTGGGATTACTTTTTCACTGCCATGATTTATCCCATGATTATGAAATTATGCTCTCTTTTGCAGGTTATGATTTCCAAAATGCTATGTTCTTATGAATATGATGTGATTGATATTTATTTTGTTTACCCTTACTGAGCATTTGAGCTCACCCTTTTATGTTTTCTTTTCCCCAGGATATAAAGAAATATTTTAGGTAAAAAAAGAGAGGAAGATCTTTATGGGAGATTTTGAAGATCTTTCACCACGATTAGAAGATTATAGTCCGAGTTTCCAAAGACACTAAACTATTACGGTCCTTGTGTGTGTGTTTTTGTAATGTACTAAGTATCCCACAAAAGTAATGTAATGTCAATGTACGTCAAGATACGAGTCTCTACAGTTGGTATCAGAGGAAAGGTTTATTCAACCTTTGGAAACTAGGATGCGAAAACGTTAGTGAGATCCCTAGAGATATTTCTAAGGTATGTCTAGGGATGTCTCTAAGGTTAAGTATACCTATAGGTTATAGTCCTAGAATTGCTCTAACGATCTTAGAATTTAACCTAAGATGTTAGATATTGAGGGTACTACCCCGTTATTATGTTGTTTTCCCTAGCATGATTTTTGCTTCTCACACTATTCTTTTGGGATTTTAGACGATGGCTGGAACCCGAAGGAACCGTGTTGATCAATGCAATGGGCAATGCAATGATTGTCCCCCTGAGCAACCAAACGATATGGGAGCTGGAATGCAAAATCTTGTATCCATGCTCACACAACTTTCTCAAGCTATGAATCATGCAGGACTTCCAAACGAGCAAAGGAAGGAGCAACATTCTGTTGAATCCTTCATGAGGCAGCGTCCGCCTTCTTTCAGTGGGTCTACCGATCCATTAGTTGCCGAACAATGGATTAATACTACTGAAAAAATATTTTCAGTTCTTCAATGTTCTGAACATGATAAAGTCTTCTTGGCAGTATATCGTTTTGAAGGTGAAGCTGATCAATGGTGGAATCTTATCAAGAATACGAGGCAAAGAGATGAAATTGATTCCATTGAATGGGACGAGTTCAAGAACTTGTTTTTCAGTAAGTACTTCCCTCATATTCTTCGAACGAAGATGGAGAAGGAGTTTCTTGAACTAAAGCAAAAGGATGATGAATCTGTTGGTATATACGAAGCGAATTTTACAAGACTTGCAAGGTATGCATCTGGCATTATCATCCAACCTGAAAGTAAAGTTGATCGATTTTTCAGTGGCTTAAAACCAAGTCTTCGAAGGGCATTATCTATAAGAGACTTCAGTAGCTATGAAGAAATTGTGCGTTGTGCTATCAAGGTAGAAATGGAAGTTGGTGTTACATATCCATCTCATGGTTTTGACAAGAAACGAAAGATGGAGTTCAAGGAGAAATCTCAGAATAATGGTGAAAAGAAGATGAATGTTTCCTTATGCACAAAGTGTGGAAATAAGCATGGTGGAGATTGTCTTAAAGGGACTAGAAAATATTTTATGTGTGGAAAAGAAGGTCATCGAGCAGCTGAGTGTCGAAGTAATGGAAAAAGGGATTCTAATGAAGTGAATAAAGCAAACACTGCAGAGAACGCACAACCAACACTTCAATGCTTCAAGTGCAAGGAGATGGGACATTATGCCAATAAATGCCGTAATCCAAGGGTTAGTGATGATCAACATGAGCAACCGCTTAAGGCAAAGGACAAAGGGAAGTCACATGCGATCACTATTGGCAATGTTGAATATGACAACGATGTGGAGGAATGATTAAGTTTTTATGTAATGGGATTCCAAAATAATGTTGTATCATGGAATATTGGAATATTTATGTATTGGTCTAATGTGGTATTCAAAGTGATTGAGATATTATGCGCATAATGAAGGGAAAACGAGAAAATGAAATGTTTAACAGTATTCATGAGCTCATGATTGATATAAGGACTAAGTGATATCATGGTTTGAGTATATAGAATTTTGAGGATTTTGGTATGTGGAAAGTGTTAACTTTTAACTGCATTCAAGTTTTCACTAAGGTTCAATGGGTATTAAAGAGAGTACAAGATTAAGGCCTTTGAATGTTTGGAATGTGTCCAACAAGATATATCTTATGATATATGGGGATCAACGATGGTATTAAATCTCTGGTAATCGTTTTCACTATGTTATGAGAATGGACTACAGTATTATGGATAGGACTAAAGATTGGAATGGATTATGTTGGACATAAGTTAGTATTGTTTAAGGATAGAAGTTTTTTCGATATTATTTATGGGATGTTATAGTAATATTGTTTTAGAAAAAGGACAACCTGCAGGACGGGCGACAACCCATCGCTTCGGACAAGGCTGTGGGAATCGAACCCACAACCGAAGTGCGACTGGCCTTTATCGCCTACCACTGGCCTACAGGAAGTCCCTGTTTAGTAGAAACTAGTTTTAAAGTATAAGTCCATTTTAGGAACTATATATGATTAATCTCACTATAGATCGACTTATGTATATAATTTTTGCTAACCTTTTGTTTGAGACAGATGGAATGACCCGTCATTCTATCACATGATCTGCTAACACTTCACGAATAAAAAATTCAACTTCATTTAAGAGATGAAGTGGAAATTGTTCTAGGCACGAACAATAGTGAGATTGTACCAAAATAAAGAAAGTATTTATTCCAATTCAAATTTTCAACTTTAGGGAAATGATCTTGAAAACCAAAAATGTTGTCCTAGTGATCTTATACCTGATGAATCGGATGGTACCTTAGATCGTCACAAATTTATGGATTTGTGATTATTGGATTTTCCATAGCCATGTTCTCTACCACTCTCCATCAGAACATGATGGTTAGATTTCTCTTCCATATCCATATTTTCACCTATGTGGAAACCCAATGATTAGTTTATTTGGGTAACCGTTACGTTTCATACTTTTGTTTTTAAAGATTGGTTTTGATATTCCTTTTTACGATGTGGGTTTCTATTAAAGAAACTTTCAAATAGTAAACCATTTATAACCCCGACGAATTTTGAGGGCGAAATTCATTTTAAGGGGGGTAGAATGTAACAGCCCAAGATTTTATAAAAAATATTCTTTTTAATTTTTTTTAATGTCTTGTGTTGTACGCTACACCAAAAGGAGATTGCACAACACGCATCCTTGACTTTCCTTGCATTACACGCAATCACGACCTTCCTCGATAGCGTGTGTAGTACACAATAACGAGTTTCACTAAACAGCGATATGCTATTAAAATGTTATTAAAACTAACCGTTATGAATAGTAATAACCACCTTTTAAAATTCTGTAAATCTTATTTTTCAAAATGAACTTCATTTTTGGATTCGGAGTATCGAATTTAGCCTAAGGTGAAATTTTGGTACATTTCGGATAACTTTCATATTCTGATGAAAAATGAAAATTACTAAATTATAATTAAAAAACAACTTTCTTAATCGAAATAATTAATAGTGATAAATTATTAATTGGAGTAGTTTTAAAGTATATTTAGAATATATTTTTACAATTTAATACAATGTTGGTCATTGGATGTAATTGCACATTTAAACCAGACATAAACAAGTGTCAATCTTTTGATAGATATTGTTTCTTAAAAACACGCTATTTCTTTTAACAGCGGGATTTAATTATAAAATTAATTAATGCAACTTCTATGTTATGAATTTGGTAAAATAGACTTCATTTTTGAATTCGGAATATGAAATATAGCTTAGGATGAAATTTTGGCATTTTTCTGAAAACCTTCATTTTTTGATAAATAGTGAAACTACTAAGTGGTAGTTAAAAAACTGAATTTTTCATAAAACATAATTTTACCGCTTCTGTGAATGGAATTTCAAAAATCCGAGAGACACGGTTGATGTCAGTAAGTAAAATGTGGTTCAATGAGATGAAAATAATTTTTGGTGAATAGTAACTTTTTACTTTTATTTACCACGGTTAAAAGTAAATAGGGTAATTATGGGTAAGAATGATATTAATATTACCCTAACACATGTCCTAATTCTATTGGAAAAGTGTATCTCGACCAAAAACAACCTTAAGTGTAAAATATTATCATTTAGGCCCACTTGGATTAGATTAGGACATTTATTATTATTTAATTCAAAGAAGAGTTAAAAGAGTTAAAATCAAAGTTTATTCACTAAAACATTTTTAATATGGGGTTATACATAAGATAAATTAAACTATAAATATTCATTAGAAATCTAAAAAGATTTACGACATAATTATATTTTATTTATAATTTTTAGACTTTAAATAAATTAATTTATTTATGACACAACGATGATGCAGTAATTACCCTTTTAAGGAAATATTAACATAATTGATGTTATAAATACTCAAATGAATGTAATTTGAGACTTTTTATGAATTAAACTAATTTTCTAGGTTACTATGATATATTAGTGTTGATTTAATCAACATGGTTCGAACATATAATTCTGTTATGACTTTCACAAAAATCATATATCAAATAGTGTCAAAATTGACACAAAATAGTTTTTAAATCAAATATTATATTATTAATTGTTATTTTATTCCTAAAAATCTAAGGATCGGCCAAAAGACTTAGATAAGGATATTTATATTAATAATAAACAATTTGGGGTTCGTTTGGCATGTTATAGTAAGTTTATCAACCATATAGTGAAAGAAAACAAAAAGACACGGTAAAAGTTAAATTATTTAACTTAGAGTTAAATCTAATTGATAAGGTTAAAATAAGAACCTAAACTTGTCTAAATCCTATTGGTTGATAGGATTTCGACCCATCCCCACTTTAGCTTCGAAATAAGACCCTTTGGAACCATTATAAACCGATTTTTACTTTAATATAAAATAATATTTTGAGATATTCCTAAGGTGCCCCTCTCCTCCCTTATAAAAGGGCACCTCCTCCCCCTCCTCCTCACACCAATTTGAGCACTCAAGCTCGGCCAAACCCTGACAAAATCACTTCTCCACTTCCCTAGAAACATCCTAGAGGTTCTGGTCTTCCTCAAAGACCAATTTTAGTTCCCTAAGAGAAGGTCTCCAAAAGGCGCTTCAAAGAAGAGGTAATTACCGTTACCAATTCTTTCATCTTTATTTCTTCTTCCACTTCTTCTTCTTAGGTTGTTTCATTATGAAGTAATAACATCAGTATCACTCATATACTGATATGTTATTATAAGTATGAAACAACCCTATTTCACCATCTATCTATCCTACGGAAAAAGAAATCACCGCGCTTGCGTACGTACGGAATACCGTCTCCACGCCGTGGTGTAATCTATTTTCCACAACCACCTTACATGGATGGATATAATGTTGTAAAGAATAACTATACATAGTTATTAAAACATCATATTGATTCTGATATATTTTATAATCCACTCCAATTCAATTCAATATTTATGGAAATGATATCATCGCTCGTGCGTACGTACGGACTACCGTCTCCACGACGCGATGAGATTCATTCTCCATGTTAACCATTATAGAATGATTATAAAGTATATATAATAAATAATAATGAAATATATGACATTATAAAGCTACTGGATTTATGTATATATATATATGTATGTCATCTACTTACTTCCATTCAAGACAATAGGGAAAGGAAAACAGCGTTCATGCGTACGTACGGACTACCGTCTCCATGAACGGTGTTTTTCATTTCATTTATCTATCTATTATATATATATATATATATACTGAATATATATGATATATAAATCATATTTTATATTCTGGAAGTAAGTAAATCATGATATAAGTAATAATAATGACAATAACATCAAGTCAAAACACCAACGATAAATGAAACGATTTTACCCAAAACGCTTCTTTAACATGGAATTTACAAAAGAACGGGTAATATAATGTCATAAGTGAACCATATATGATATCATAACAATGAATATGATTCTGGAATAAGTCAATAACATGATTTAAATCATTATACAGGAGGTTCGGACACTTACAAAGCAAGTCAGACATAAGGTAAGGGAAATATCACAATCTCATTTTTATCCGAGATTGTTTATTCGTAAGTATTTACTGGGGTGTATTTTATCATCCACATCCATGTTTCATCAATATGTAATATTATTTCCATCCACCTACAATTGTTTAAATCCATTTTTACCCTTCGGTGAGTTTTTAGTAAAAGAAATGTAAGGAATCTTTTGTCGTTTTTCGTACAAGGTACTTTTTGACTTTTCCGACAAAAGTACGAGAAGAATGTTTTTTTATACGGCATGAATGGATTTCTAAAACATTATTTCCAAGAATATTCATTTACAAGTTTTCAAGTTTATTTTTAATCAACTTCTTTTATTTTAAAGACGTATGACATGTTATGAAAGGAAAAATGTTTTTTTTGAAGAAGAAAGGATATTTTCCTCAAGAATGGAGTTCAAGTGTTTTATCAAAATTATTTTCCATCTAAGATAATAAAGGGTTCTGTTTTTATCCCTATTATTACATTGATTTGATCATGTTGTGATGGAATTATTTTTATGAATTCCTTTATCTTATATGAATTGATTTATGATGTCATGATGTTTCAAGAATCCCACTTTTGTTACATGTGTTGTGCGATGATGTATGATTATGTGGCACACATAAGAAAGGATTCATTATAAGATGGGTGGGACCT
Source organism: Viscum album (assembly GCA_963277665.1). Taxonomy (NCBI): domain Eukaryota; kingdom Viridiplantae; phylum Streptophyta; class Magnoliopsida; order Santalales; family Viscaceae; genus Viscum; species Viscum album. The sequence goes on from OY728163.1 coordinate 1,518,642,666, forward strand.
ATATCTCCCTCCAATGCATTGGGTAAAGATTTTATATCTCATGAGATAGACAGGGCTGGAACGGTAGGTTATACCGGTTCAGTGAAACAGGACTGAAACGAGGGTTACTCGATTCAGAAAGGGACTTTGTCCACTAAGATAGTCTTGGAAATTAGTCTTGACTAACAAGAAATGATTCTCTATGATTATGTGTGTATGCCACAAAGTTTCATGTTTTAAGTTATGATTATTGGGATTACTTTTTCACTGCCATGATTTATCCCATGATTATGAAATTATGCTCTCTTTTGCAGGTTATGATTTCCAAAATGCTATGTTCTTATGAATATGATGTGATTGATATTTATTTTGTTTACCCTTACTGAACATTTGAGCTCACCCTTTTATGTTTTCTTTTCCCCAGGATATAAAGAAAGGTTTTAGGTAAAAAAAAAGAGGAAGATCTTTATGGGAGATTTTGAAGATCTTTCACCACGATTAGAAGATTATAGTCCGAGTTTCCAAAGACACTAAACTATTACGGTCCTTGTGTGTGTGTTTTTGTAATGTACTAAGTATCCCGCAAAAGTAATGTAATGTCAATGTACATCAAGATACGGGTCTCTACAATGTCACTAGATCTAGATATATGATTCAATTTCACACTAAGTAAATGGTGGACCCATCATGAAATTCACCTAGTTATTGGTGTAGTTAGCATTGATCATCCTCTATCTATGTAATTTTTACTATATATCCTTCTATATCATTCAATGATTTTATAGCGTTGGGATATTCGTAATTTAATATCTTCTACTTGTACTGATGGCTGAATATATATGCCTTACAAGACTCAAGATACAAGGAATTAGTATCCCAAAACCCATAGGCACTAGGGTAAGAGTAAAATTGATGCATAAATACTATATGAATCCACTTCCATTATGAATTATATATCTCATTAAACTATCAAGAACCTATTCCATGTATTTCCCTATGAGATTTTTTAGAGGAGGGTGATTCAAACCCTCAAACACTGGTAAGAGTAGGACTGGATCATTCCCACAAGGGATGTAGCCATCTAGGATATAGAGGCATCAGTGCATCATTAGCAATGCTACCCCTGAGGACCATGCAAGAGGACACCACCCCCATTCCAATGACAAACCTCTTAGGTAGTATCTCTCCAGAGCACTCTGATGATTTTCTCCCTCATGCTATGGAGTTAGGGTATTCTTTACTCTTTCCAATTATGATTACTTCCAAGAAGACTCTACGGAGGGATCCCACCAAGCCTCATCAACACCATTAACAAGTAAACCCACAAGATAAATAATATGTGGAATTTATGCCTACTCCACTATCCCAGATATGAAGCACCTGATGCCTACATCAGGGGAATACTCAAGATGATTCCTGATAAGGGGAGTCTTATATGGATCTAGTGGACCCTGCTACCACCATCACATCCCACCAAATATCTATAATAGGTGAGTAGGGATCCATATTACCTAGATTGGGTTCAAAAACCCATCAACATCATAGTTAGGTCGAGTTGAGTATTTTAACTATTGGAACCATCAACAGCCATTACAAGATAACATGTGATAATTAGACTCAGTAAATAATTTCGTCCTATAATATTATCAATCCAAGTGAAGTTCCTCCCCACTCTTTAAAAAATAATCATAAAGGTCCTACTAGTTCCATCACCATCCAAAATAGATGTCCTCCCCACTCTAGTACCTACCTAGGTAGAGTGTCTCCACGCTTTGTCAACAACTAGATTGGAGGTCATCCTTGACATTTTAATAACCACTATAGAGGTATCCCCATACTTCTTATTCTAAACATAGAGGTCCTACCCATGTCATTACCAACTAGAGTGGAGTTCCTCTTAACTCCTTCACTAGTGAATGTGGTGGACCTCCCCACATAGAAACCAACTAGAGTGAAGGTCCTCCACGCTTGAACAGTAGCTGATATGGAGGACCTACCCATATCCCAACCAACCAAATAAGAGGTCCTCCCTGCATTACCACCCACTAGCTTATAGGTCCTCTCATGAAGAAGACGTACCTTTCACTAAATAAATTTCCTAGGGTAAAAGGGAAAACACTCACTATTGATGGGGAAATATTGGGAGGTGCTAAGTTGTCATGGACCTAGTTGAAAATTCAGTCTATAAGAAGATAAAAGACTTGATAATGGAGTCTCTGTACCAACTTCCAGAGTATGGGGAATGATCTCGACATCTTATGATTTATATCCTAGAAGATGAGATCCATGGTATCCCAAGATCCATCTATAGAAACATTCAGGTGGAGGATGTTCTATCCCCCTTCTAGGGGATCATAGTGTAGCCATCCCCATCACCACTAGTTTCCCTCCTCTCTACCTCTACATAAAATATTAGAGAGATGTTAGGGTTTAGGTGGACTCTTATAGATTGTGAGAACTATATTGAGAAATATATGAATACTGATATCCTCACACATAAGGTAATGTTAAATACACATTACAATAGATATGTGATGATGTTGTCGGCACCACCCTTGATAGGCATCCCAACATGAAGTGAAAATTTTACTCGCATAGAAACTATTATACCAACCAACTAGCTGTTGAAATGATCCCCATTAGTGATGCCACACATTTCTCCGCTAGCATCGATATGAGTTTGGCTTGAATAAGATCATGAACCTTCTTATATGAAAGAGGTCCCAGGAGAGGCTCTAATGCTGACTAAATATTAATGGTGTTCTGGACACCTCTCGCACCAAACATTGACATCCTGAAGTCCCTTACCAAGGTCCATGATTTGTATTTCTTCCAACTAATTTGGTAGTCACTTCACCACCTCCATGATCATTAGTTGGCCTATCCGTGAAGCCAATATCACCTCGATGCCAATGACCAGCATTGTAGGAGGGTTGGGATCATGGAAATCCTGGTGGCTCAGTGCCCTGCTTCCTTGGGATAAAACCAAATACCGAAATATACCTACATAAAGAGACTCACAGTGTTGTATGGGGATATTGAAGAATCATATCCACTCATATTGATTGAAGGATGTTGAAATTATGCTACTCTCTACTTTTGCTCTATCTTGTGAGAGCCTAACCTACCCACCAACGATGAGGATTCCCCTTCAGGTACCATTATGGAAAATATGGTCATTACCAACCTGCCATGGGATCATAGGGATAGGGGAATCAATGAAATTGTTGATAAGGAAGATCCACCCCAGAGGATAGGACAATACCAAGAAGACCCTCAACAGGTATCCTCACTGGACAGTAGAGGCAAGTAATATGTCTTGGAGACACCTCTAGTGAGGCATTACTACCTAATAATCGACACCTCAACAAGGAAATAGAACATGTTGATCTATTTGATCCATTAAGTTTCAGGGAAAAAAATAGAGGCATAGCCCATGTTATTCGCCTTGCTCTATCCGATTGAAGAGAAGAAAAGGATCCTCGCTAATCTCATTATTGATCAATGCCCTGATTATGGTGCCACCTGATGGGACTCCATTTCTCCTTTAGTGGGGAAAGAAGTCCTCCAAGACTAGATTCTCCTAGTTAGGATAATTAACCCTATACATATTTTTAGAGAAGAGGTATAAGTATATAGAAATCGTCCAAGGCATGAGTCACTAAACCCACATGAGAAGCATAATTACCCTCCTCGGGATCCATATTACATCATTACATGAGTTAATTAACCTTATCACTGAGTTGTTGATCATGTAAACACATTAATATTTAGGGATCATTGTCAATATAGAGACCCCCACCAAGATGACTAGATAGCTGCACTCATCTTTATACTTGATGGACTAGAAACATGGCAGGTGGAAATCCCACCTGATGGAAAGTCATACTTGTAGTGGGTGGAAAAAATCATAGCACCCTTGATTTTGGAAATCCTAGATTCACCCCATTAAATGGGATGGGTGACATTATGTATCACTTGGAACCATTCATATTAAGGTGTGGAACTATGTTGGGAAACTCAAAACAACGAGAGTCTTCCGAGATTCAGTGTTTTTTAGATGTTTGAAGGGTTGATAATCTTCTAGAATAGCCAACTACCCATATAGTCTTTTGCTTGTTGGGAGGACCTCCGCAGAAATTTCCTTTACTATTTCAACTCCACCACATGAAAGATACGTATTTTTTATCACTTCAAGTAAAAATAGATGCCTGATGAGTGATTCATAGAATTTATTACCCGATGGAAAGGCCTTATGCACTCACTCAACATTCCATTGACTCAAGTGTAGCCTCTAATGATATCCATGGGAAATTTTCAAAATACTTTTTTCCCTGCAATAGTCACCTAAAAAATTCATTGTGGGGATCATAAGTTTTTTGATAAGGATGTTCATATAAAGGAAGACCTATGGAATATTAGATAAGAATTCCTCTTACCTCTTCCATCTCTTGCTAGAAAACCTTCCGATGAAGATACTACAACTACCATACATGTAGAGATTCCTAATCTAGTAGGGTTGTTAGATCCTTTTCCATAGGATCCTTACTGATTGAATCATTATCAAGTGAAGATTCTCCCATCAAATAACCTCCAGGAACCACATTAACAAGTGAATCTTCTTAGATGAGAAAATGTGGAACTGACTCATCTTTAATGCCAGGCTCCTGGAGCACCCATTCTAGATACAATGAACAAAACGTATTATTTCAATAATGCTTAGCTCCCAGTCTATTTCATTTAAACCCTAGTGAAGTGGATTTTGGATCCTCAAGAGTGAAAGAAGCCCCATGAAGTTGGACACAATGACTTCCCTAACCATTTTCCATACCACATGATCCTTAGACATACCATAAAATAATTCTATGTGTTAATGGATTGACTCTAGGACCAAGTGTATTTTGGTTTGCTTAAATTATGTGATGTTTAGTTGTAGGTGATGCATATCTCCACTGATCGAGGTAGCGATAAAAAAATGTTTAAGTGAATGGTATCATGATTCTAGCTATGGGAAAATAAAATATGACAACTGGTTGGATTGTAGAGATGTTTCCCATGCCCATGGTTTAATCCATGCTTTCATAGGTTGGACAAAACCTCATGTGGTCTTCAAAACATCCCCAACCATTTCTTATACATGTACAACATAGATTTAGAAATCATAGAAGAATAGGAACTTGTTACACAAGTTAATATAGAGTCCCTCCCTGGTGCTGAAGCCACCTTAAACCCTCAGTTATTTTATGGATCATGAGTTGGGAACTTCCCATGGGCCTGCACAACACTGAATGAATTTATTGATGATGATAAAGAGTACGCTTCCATGAATGACATCGAGTTGGTAGGGCACTTCACAATGATTGACAATAAGGAATATCATGAAAATCCTATGTATTCCTTCGACCAATAACATTGAAGGAAAGGGAAAGGACATGCAAGCTGCCAGTATTATAATACCATTTCTTTAAACTAAGTCATGAACTATACTACGACTAGGAAGTATTTTTTTCATAGATCTCAAAAAGAACTATCCTCATAGTCTTCTCAATCAGGTACACCACTGTAGCCGATAATTCTATTTGACCAGGAAACCTAGCCATGACCACATCAAAATTAGACACATCTAGATAGACCACAACCTTAGCTAAGAGATATTCATCCAACCAATAGTCAAATAGAAGTGGTTCATAGATGGTCGACTATCCAATGGTAGGATATTTCTAGCACTATCCATAACCTAGAGGTACCACAAGTAAAATTAATTGTGTCCCCAGTCCAAGAGAGAATCCCTATGGGTAAAAACATGTCTTTGGTGAAGATGTATGACATGTTGAAGCACCTTATATGAATACCCAAAATTATTTCAACCACCACGTTATTCTTCGGTTAAAAATATACGTGTGAGGCCCTTGTAGAATCCTTGAAAACCCCCTCCAGTTTTAAGTAGAGGTAGCTACTGCGGAAGCCTACTATGCATAAGAGTCTGAGCACAAGGAATGCCAAGATATCATAACATTCTCAGGGAAAGAATATGGTGCCATCATGTAGGGGGAAATATTCCCACTATAAATTATAGTCCAATTAAATGTCATAAAGATCCACCATTTCATGGTGGAAACATGTTTGGAGATACAAATCATCCCAACCAGGTAACTCCATAATCTAGGACTGGCCGAAGTAGATATGACTCCCTCTAACATAATAATTCAGGGTTATGATAGGGCTGAGTAGAAACCATGTGTCAGGATTTAGTTGAAGACACAGTTTGGGGGCTTGGTTGTAAGCAATGATTTCATGGTAGTCTCATAGGATACTGCATAATACATTGTGTTCGGTAGGCTCAGACATCATTTTCATACAGTGGTCCCTTGTATCCCAAGTGCCTCATGTACTCCTTTTATTATTGGATAAGGGTACTACATGATGATGAATATCCCTTGAAATCCATTTGAATCCCATTATCTGGATGTTGGATACTACATGAGAGAGGGGAATAGGGTTCATAGAAATGTTGTTGAGAGAACCAATGATTTTACAAACACTATAGAAAATTCATGGGCATTCTTGGATGATGCTTTCATTTTCCAAGTTCATCATATAGAGTCCATGACACCAGGACTGAGAGGTTTATTTTTTATATAAAGGAAAAAGGTTTTCAATGTCCTTAAATATAATTAATGTACATATATTACCTCATAATCTTACATAGGATAGGATTGAGTGATACCAGAGGCCCCAACTTCCATGTAGTACTGAGAGGTTCACCCTATGGCCACATTTTGAGGAATTACAACCTATTTTGTAGAGTAGGATTGAATAATAAAAACCAACTTTCCATCATTACTTGGAAATCATGCATGGACCCTACAGTTGATGTCTAAATGGAATTAGCTCAACAACCTCTATTTCCATAGTCTTATCAAATCATGAAACCCTCAGCGAGGATTCTATGCCTGCCTAATAAGGCTCTCGTGCTTCCTCCAAATTATGAGAACTAGAGGATAAACTTACTACAGATTCTCTTATCTCAGATGATGGGTAAGATTTGGAAGAAACTCCTCCCATATTTTAATAGGGTGTCTCCACCACCATCGATGAGATACTTCAGGTGAACCTTGGAACCATGGAATATTTGAGGCTAAAGCTAATTAGTGTAACCAAGTCTCCAGTGGATAAATAGAAGTTTGTGAATTTCTTGAAGTAGTACCATGATGTATTTTCCTTGAGCTACAATGAGATTCCAAGACTGGACCCTTAAGTAACCATCCACCATTTGGGTCTCCTTGTGAGTTACCACATGTTCGAGTAGCCTCCCATAAAGATGACTCGTTCCGATGGTTCTACGGTTGAGTCTAATGTTTATAATCTTATCAAAGAAAACATCATTGTAGAATTATTTTACCCCAAATGTATATCCAAAAGCATCCTAGTAAGGAAGAAGAATGGAAAGATCAGAGTCAGTGTCAACTTACGGGACTCAACCACCATTATCTGAAGGATGATTTTCCCCTTTTTGTGACAGAGCTATTGATCAATGCTACAATCAAGTTCCAAGCCCTCTACTTCATGTATGGGAACTATAGGTAAAACCATATCTATATTCCCCCCATGGATGAGGAGTATACCACCTTCAAATCACCCTAAGGTAGTTTTTTATATCAGGTGATGGCATTTGGCGTGAAGAATAAAGTAGGCACATATCTGTGATCCATTTGACACATATTCAAACATATCCTTGGGATACTGGTATAATACTATGTGTATTAATTGGTGGTCAAATAATATTACTATTAGGACCATCACAATGTCCTCTTGAAATTATTTGGATTACTCCAATCTAGGATTTGAAAGATGAACCCCTTGAAATGTTTATTTAGGGTTACCTCTGGGAAGTTTCTCATATTCATCGTAAGATATTGAGGAATTGAGATAAAACTAGAAAATATCAATGCCATTAGCCAAATTCCACCCTTGGGAATCCTTAAAGAGTTACAAGGACTCCTAGTTCACTTATCCTACATACAATGATTTATCACAAATCTAGATGGCAATTTTATGCTCTTCTCGAGGTTCATGAAGAAAGGTATTATCTACCACTGGGATAGAAAAAACCAAAATATGTTTGAGTAAATAAAATATTACATACTAGAACCTCTAATATTGATTCCACCCATCTGAAGGAATCATATATCCCTTTACATGACCACCCTAGTATGGTCTCTTGGTTCCATTTTTTCATAGAAGTAAAAAGATGGAAAAGTATTTTATACTATATCATCTACATACTCCTTGAAATAAATACAAAATAATCCCCTATCAAGACGAGATGCCACACATAGGTATTCACATTGTGTAAATTATAGGATTATCTGCAACATCATGAGATATTTCTTGTGTCTCGAGTAGGCTCATTAAAATATATTTTTAATCATCCCCGTGTTGATGGGAAGATTGGAACACTGGGAAATGATCCTTAAGAAGATCAACAACATATTTGTTCTAAATAAATCCATCAAGGGTCAGGAATTGGTAGAATTTCTAGCTACCCATCCAGTCCCTAAAAAACTACCCCTAAATGTTGATTTCCTAGATAGGGATTTCCTCTTAGTGGATTAGGATATACCATATTAGAAGAAGCATTTTGATGGTGCGTCCCAATTCCAGATCAGTAGAATGATCAACATTCCCAAAATCAATAAAGTGGTATCATGTATCATATTAATCACTCCAATATAGTCCATCTTTCCATACTCACTCCTATTGTAAGTGGGATCCACAAATAATGAGATAGAGTATCAGGATCTCATTACTGGTGTCGTGCTCGTCCTCGATATTAATGTACCCCACATTAATGTGAAGAGAGACTCTAAATTAGTCATAAAATAGATTAATAATGAATAAGTCATCAAAAATTAAGATCTCATTCCAAATTTCACTCATCTACTGATGGCCTAGTTCCCTACTCATCTAGAGGTGACTCATTTCCCCCAATCACAAAATGGTCGCGATGATGATTTTTCAGTTTAGCGAGGCCGCTTGTAGAACCTAACTAAGATGACGTAATTATCCTTGTGGAACATTGTAGGTTCATCTCTCTTATCATTTTAGATAATTATGGATGTCAATAATTAAACTATCTTGCTATCAGTTCTTCAATATTAGGATACATAGGTTCCCACATAGTAGTGGAAATTCTCGATTAGACAACTCATTTCATTGAGTATCTACAGTGTGGAATTATCGCACTAGATCTACTTGAAGAATATAAAATAAATCATTATGTAGTGTAGTTTATCCTTTAGAGTATAACTAATCTTTAATCAACTCTAATTATAAGTGGTTTTGATGGGGTTCTCCTCCGCTTCACCCAAGGAGATGATATTCTCCAAGTTTTACAGGAAGTCCAGGTTAGGCCATGTGGTTCCAATTAGGTGGGATTGAATGTATACCACTAGATTCATAGGCTAGGATACTTTTTTATGACCATGTTCCATGATTTCATTGATTATTCAAAGAGGTTTCATGCATGTGAGATCCATTGCAAATTTTTTCATTGACCACCGGAGATCCTCCTCACCACCAAGTATTCTTGTCCTTTTGAAGTATGGTGACTTGATTTTGTTTTTCCATACCCACCAATGACAACTCTCTATTGTAGGTTCATTTTGACCGCAATGGATATCCTCTCCAAGTGGTTATAAGATATTCTCCTCAAGGAAGTCAATGCCCGATTCATGATTGAGTTTGTGATCTCCCACATCATCTATCTATTTGGTGTTCCACGGGCTTTTCAAATTGACAATGAAATGAATTTTTGGTCCATTGAGATGTGGAGATTGTACACCAAATAAAACATTTTATACAACCATAATTATTGCAAACATTCACAAGAAAATGGAAAAATTGATGCGTTAAATAAGATACTTGCTAACATTTTGTAGAAGATAGTGGTCCAGAACAAGAAGGGTTGTCCAGAAAATGTCCACAAAACACTTTGGGCCTATCATAAAACAACTCATAATTCTATACAGGTGACCAAATATTCATTGGTGTATCGAAAAGAGGTATTTATTCCCATTTAGGTTCATTTTACATCACTCTGAACAACAATCTATGAACAAAATATGCCATAAATAATGATAGAAGTTCATATAGATTAGTTGGAATCACCTAGAGAGAGAAGGTTCCAGACATTTCACAATCTAGAGAGGAACCATAATAATTTTATGATATCATTCAATAAAATGTTTTTCCTCTTCCCCTTTCTCTAAGGTGACATAATATTGTCTCTAAAATGCTAATGATACCCAAAAAATCAACCAATGTTAGATCCTGAGTGGTAAGGACCTTACATCATTCATAAGGTCTATTCCAATGGAGCATACTCTTTGATCACCATGGATGGAGAGCATATCACAACACCAAACAACACCATGTTTCTCAAAGAATACTTCACATGAGGTGAACCTTTTGTCCAAAATCTATGACTTTAAACTAGGATCCCAAGTCTAACCATCATAACATTAAACTATGTACAAGTCTCCTTGGGAATACATTGTGTGACTTTGGGCTTCCTTGAACCTCAAATCATATTGGGGTTTTCACTCCGCCACACTACACATATCCATTAGAGATACTCATCCTATGGTCTAAACTCTATGACCATAAACTAGGTGTAAGAACCTGGTTCTTATTCTTGAGGTACGAGTTTCTTCTTTTCCTTTTTCGTTAAGTGTTTTTAGAAAACAAGAGAAATTTGGGAAAATCCCAAATTTATGGGTACACATAGTGTACTTTTTTACACACACCGTGTACTTAGAATATAGGAGATGAGAAGGTAGGGCACGTAGTTTTGTCAATGAAAACAAACTAAACACCATGTACTTCTATATACACATTGTTTACGTTGGTCGTGTGGGACGAGAACACAGGGCGTGTAGACTTTTAGGTGGTTCGGAATGTAATAACTATATACACGTCATGTACTTAGTATTACATGTTGTGTAATCAGTCGGCAGATGAACAAGGTGGCGGTGAAAAGAATCCACCATAGGAACAGTTAAAAATCAATGTACACGTCGTGTAGTCATGAAGTTTCACTTAAAACAGGCAGTAGCATCCTCATTCAGCAGAGGAGGAAGAAAGCTCATTTGGATCTCGGGACAGAAGGATGATATTTGGAGGAGCTCCCGACCGCACACCGGGAATCGAATTCGTTCATCGTCGATCACGTTTGAACCACGCGGGTGATTTCGTCCCTCTCTGTGAGTCATTATAGCCAATTACTTATCTAAAGGATGTTATTTGAGTTTCAATAAGAAATATTTTATCATAGTTCTATGTTGTTATTGGTCGTTTTAGGAGGCACCAATCGCGTATATCGATCAGGGGAGATCGAGGTAGGTGGTATGTTGTTTAATTCCAACTTTTGAGTGTTTTTGTATTCCATTGTGCTATGCAACCATGTTTGGGGTGTAGAATGGCTGAGGCCTTGACTAATTAGATATCTATAATTGCATATATAATATATTTATAATTATAAACAACTGTCTAGGATCATTTCTTGGATCCAGGGCCACCCTGTGGTTGTGTCTCCCTTAGATCATTGTTTGGGCTCTGTTCAGTTGATTGTTTAGCCTGAGGGCAATATGTCTCATGCTTGAGGGAAAGTGGTTTGTTTAGCCTGAGGGAAAATTTTCTTATGCATGTTGTCAGTTGCTTCCATGCCTGGGGGCATTAACTCATTTACCTGAAGGCAATATTCGTTATGCCTGTGGGAAATCACATGAGGGATTTGATTCTAATTTACCTAAGGGTAAGGTTTTTCATGTCTGAGGGATCTATTTACTTTTCATATTCACTATGTTGATTTCAGATGTTATATCTTCCAAGCTAAAGAAAATTCAAGGAAATGTTTTACCTTGTGTTTGTTAGATAGCATGTTGTAGTATTGATGTGGCACTGTTTAAGAGATTTTCGGCTAACACTGAGTCTCGGGAACTATAATTCAATTATATTGAATTGTTAAATAATAATTAAATGGAAATTGAATTGGTATGAGTAGCTTCTTTTGAGTACTTCCTAGTTTACTGTTTTTCCATTACTGCACACTGATGTTGCACAAATTCACTGACTGTTGGGCATGGGCCTTTGGTGGTTGCCTACTGGGATTTATTTCTCACAACCTGTTTGGTTCATGTCTTGGTCCCAAATAGATTATATTACTATAGGTGCATATAAGGGAAAGAGTCCCTATAAAGGTACATGATTCTTACAGACGAGTAGGAGAGCATGTGAGTGAGCTAAGGCTTGCGATGCTGATGAGATCCTACTGCGTTGTTTTGTTTTGTTTTGCTATATTTTTCTCTTGTAATATATTGTTTCAGACTGCAGTGTATCATATTTTTCCTACTTTCTTAAACTCAGGTACATAGTGCATCATTATATATGACTGTTGGTTATCTTTTACTTCAGTATTGTGTCCATTTCAGCATTAGTATTGTTTACTACATTCGCTTTTGAGTATGTTTGTATTTTTACACTATGATACACTTTGAAAAATTAGGAAATAGTTTCCCCACTATCATACCTAGTCCCTTGCTGCTAGTCAGCAGCCTCTGGAATTTGGGGAAATGTGCTTGAGGTCATGTTACCAATCGGGTTCGGGGCACCGTTGTGTGGCACTCAGACCCGGGACGTTACAAAGTTGTATTAGATGAGATTTATTTTCTTTGACTTACATTTTGGGGCCTATAGTCAGGGATAGTAAGTAATTGGTAATTGGTAATTAGTTGTGCCTGGGAATAGCTGACCCGTGTACAGGGAAAATCTAATCTACCTCATTAAATTGCAATTTTTCTTATTTTTCAATTTTATAGTTGACCTAGTTTTCACCGTTGGGTGATGCACTTGTAGTGTGCTATTTATGTTTTTATACGTGGGTTATATTTAGTTGCATATCGAGGAGATTGGGTTATTCCTACTCATGCATCATATAGGCACATGTAAGAATAACATTCCATGCATAGTTTCTATGCCATGTAGGTGCATTATAAATTTCATGTTATTGTGATAGATGTTGTGCTAAAAAAGGCATGATGTTGTGATAGCTGCCTTGATAAAATACCTTATATTTTATAGGGTATTGTTATGTAAGGTTCTGATAATGAACACCAAACATTGGTCTTTGAGGAGTATGGGCCCTCATCAATCGGAATTTGGTGGATCATCGACTTGTTTACATTTTTTTAACTCACATAAAATTCCAAGCTTTGATTTGTGAGGAGCATGGGCCCTCACGAATCAGATTTTGGCACTTTGGTGTTGGTTTCAGGGTTTTTATGGGCTCCGGAGTAGTTTTTGAGGCTAACTGTCCAGAAAAACCCAAAATACATGCCGTGTAGTTTTAACTACATGCCATGTACTCTTCTGTTCGGGAAGAAAATAAAAATGTTTAAGTACACATCGTGTACCCTATGTACAAACTATGTGGGTGTAACATGTCGTGTAGTGTCATACGAGTAGCCGACCATGTCGCTAATAACATGGGTAGTTGGAATCTAAGTATTACATGCCGTGTCTCTCTGGAACATGCTGTATAGTTTTAGCTATATACCCAACCATGTCACTAACAATACGGGTCAGTGAAGCTCATCTAGTACACACCATGTATACCTTATACATTCTAAGTAGTCTCTTTCAAAAGGGAGTTGGCTGGCTTAGCCGTGTAGAAGGACTCGGGCAGGGGAAGAAAATCCAAGTACACGTTGTGTGTGTGGACAACACGCTGTGTGTTTTAGGGGTTACATGACCAGTTCTTACAGAAGTACACATCCATGGGAATGACTTAAGGGAACACAATTTATAGTTATTATACATGTCGTGTAGTATTGTTTTGTAAAACTTAAATGTTTTCTATTCCCTGTTCCCTTCTTACATTTCCAGTTCTTAATCCATGATGATCTTAATCAAAGGCGTATGTTTGACCATGTAGATTCATGCCACCGAGACAACAATGAGTTGTTTGCCAAAATAGTGGAAATGATTACACTCCAGGGATGGTAGGTCATGAGCTACCAATGGATCATCTAGCAGAGCCAGGTGTGGCGCTAGCTATTATATCAGATGCAGGCACAGATGCGCAATTCCATGAAGGCTTCATGCAGTTTATGTAGACCTTCCAAGGAGCACCGCCGGTTGCCACATATATGGCAGAGCTGAGTCGTATATTCCAACAGCAGCATCCTCCTGCGTTTATAGGGGATGGTGGACCACAAGCTACGAAGTCTTGGCTGGGTTCTATGCAGACTATCTTTGAGCATCTAGAGACGCCTCCAGGGCGGAGGGTCAAACTCACTACATACATGCTGCGTGATTCTGCCAAGAGGTGGTGGGATGTTACCACCCAGTCATAGCATCACAGACACATGGCGTGCGAATATTTTTGGGCAGTCTTCTTTGAATTTTTCCTTCCAGAGAAGCTGAGGGCACATAGATCTTGGGAGTACATGAATCTACAACAGGGCTCCATGTCAGTGATGGACTATTCTGCCCGCTTCACTTTGCTACAGTGCTTTGCAGATGTTCTGGTGGTAGATGAGGAATTGATGGCTCAAAGCTTTGAGTATTGTATTTTGTATGACATCCGAGCACTGTTGAATGTGTTCAAGTTGCCTACAGTGCATGATATTGTGAACCAGACACTGATTACTAAGCGGAACCTGTAGGAAGCTAGTGGTGCAGGCCAAGGCAGTTCGACACCAGTTTCTGGTACTATTCTTACTGGTTAGAGGAAGAGGCAAATGGATTTATCTCAAGGTGGAAGTAATAGGTAGAGGAATTCTTCAGGTGGGCCAATGATGTGCTACCATTTTGGTAAATAGGGGCACAAGATACCTCAGTGTCCACGTGACCAAGTGGAGTGTCGATCTTGTGGAACGATGGGTCATCTACAGCACTTTTTCCGGGTGTTTCCACCAGTGGCTACTGAGAGGGGTTCTTTGTAGACTCCTCATTCAGGAACAGGGCTAACAGATTCTTACTAGTCAGGGAATTGGGATACGTTGAGACGCTCAGGCCATGGTGGTGGTCAGGACCATGGTAGCTAGACACTAATATCTTAGAGGCAGTAGGGCAGGTCAGCTCAGGGTAGCCAGGCTATGTCACAGGGTCGCGGAACCGGGCATGCATATGCAGTGAAACAGACCCAACAGGATCAGAGGTACACATAGATACTATTCTAGTTATTATTCTAGTTACTTCTATTTTGTCTTTAGTACTTTTAGATACTGGTGCTACACATAGCTTTATATATGTTCCCATTTTGGAGATCCTTGGGATCCATGTTTCTTCTTCTTCTGATATTATGATGCTTAACACTCTGTTGGGGATTAGAACAGTAGGTATGCATCAGTGCAGGGAGTTCCCCCTAGAGGTTGGTGGGTGTCACTTTCTGTGGGACCTCTATGTCTTAGATATGACGAGCTATGATGTCATTCTCGGGATGTACTGGTTGGTACCCTTTCAATCCTTTGTAGACTGCTATCATCACAGGGTGAGTTTCATGACACCTAAGGGCATAGAGTTTCTATACATGGGCGAGTGGGATGTCCAGGTGAGCCGATCTGGACCCAAGCATCGTGGCCAAGGTGGGGTGAGAGCCCAGATTGCGAGTTTATACCTATATGACAAGGGAACAGGTCAAAATGAATTCCCTACAATATTTTATCTTTTTAGGGATATCTTCCAGGATGAATTTTCAGGTCATCCTCCAGAGTGAGAGGTGGATTTCTCTATTGATCTTGTGTCGGGAGCAGAATCGAGGACTATTCCCTTATATAGGATGGCTACACCAGAGTTGCAGGAGCTCAATAGGAAGTTGGAGGAGTTGCAGGAAAAGGGTTTCATCTGACTGAGTACTTCTCCTTGGGGTTTGCCTGTCCTGTTTGCGAGACGCTGGACGGTACCCTCAGACATTTTGTGTATTATCGAAAGCTGAACCAGTTGACTGTTAAGAACTGGTATCCCTTGCCAAGGACTTATGATCTTTTTGATCAACTTCTAGGAGAATGAGTTTTATTGAAGATTGACTTGAGATCTGTATATCATCAATTATGTGTTACACAATCAGACATAGCACTTACAGCTTTTCGGAGTATATATGGTCTATACGAGTACTAGGTTATGCCGTTTGGACTCACAAACACACTGGTAGTTTTCATGGATATGATAAATCGTGTGTTCTACCCTTATCTGGATTCTTTTGCAGTAGTCTTCATGGACAATATCTTCGTGTACTCTCACACTCGACACGACCATGCTACCCATCTTGAGATAATTTTGATTACACTGAGAGAGAGTCATCTATATTCTATGGTCTCAAAGTACCACTTTTGGATGGAGCAGATACACTTACTGGGTCATAATATCTCATAGGTAGGAGTTGCGATAGACCCAGAGAAAGTGAGAGCAGTAGTATCCTGGGAGCATCCTAAGAACGTGTTTGAGATACGGAGTTTTTGGGGATGTCTGGTTACTACAGGTGCTTTATACAGGACTCCTCCTACATAGCAGTGCCTTTGATGGGTTTGAATATGAATGGTGTGAAGTTCGTTTGGTTAGAAGCTTACGAGATAGCCTTTTAAGAGATGAAGGGAAGGTTGACATCAGCACCAGTCATGATACTTCTAGATCAAAGGAAGAGCTATAAAGTATACTCTAATGCATCAGGTATTGGGATAGGAGAAGTGTTGATGCAAAGCGATCGAGTAGTTGTGTATAGGTCTCAGCAGTTGAGGCCACATGAGTGGAATTACCCGACGCATGATCTCGAGTTGGCCGTAGTTGTTCATGTGTTATTTTGTTGGAGACATTATCTCTTGGGAGATCATTTTGTGGTGTTTATAGACCAAAAAAGTCTGAAATATATCTTTAACCGGCATGACTTGAATTTTAGACAATGAAGGTGGGATGAATACCTTCAGTCCTTCGACATCGAGCTTACCTATACACCTTGTATGGGTAACACAATTTCTGATTCCCTGAGTAGGAGGACTCGGTTATAGGAAGTTTAGGAGGCCAACAATGAGTGGAATCTCATGGATTTGTTCTCTGAGATGAATTTGGAGTTGCATGATTGTCAGGGGTGAGCCTATCTTTCTTCCTTAGGTGTGACATCTACTCTCCTGGATAGAGTGAGGATGAGACAACTATCATATTCGGAAGTCCTAGTCCTATGAGAGTTAGTGGAAAGTGAGGACCCTCCTCACAGTTGGATGATATGTGATGATGAGGTATTGTGTATCCATGGACGGGTGTGGGTTACAGGGGATATACGCAAGGATTTGATGCGGGAGTATCATGCTTCGGCTTGGGAAGTGCATCCCAGAGTTACCAAAATGTACCGTGACTTGATAAGTCAGTATTGGTGGCCATGTATGAAATGGGAGGTAGCAAGTTTGGTTGCAATATGTTCCACCTGTTAGCAGGTGAATGTGGAACATTAGAGGAAAACCGGACTATTACGACAATTACCCATTCCAGAGTGGAAATGGGATGATGTCACGATGGACTTCGTGATTGGGTTGCCGAGGTCACCTTAAGGCAGTGATGTCGTATGGGTTGTCGGGGACAGACATACTAAGGTAGATCACTTTTTTCCGATAAAGGAGACCTTCGTTGTTGATGATATCAGGAAGTTGTATATCCGAGAGGTAGTACGCCTTCATGGGGTCCCTCGTTCTATTGTTTCAGATATGGATTCCTGTTTTATGTCTCATTTCGAGCAGAGCTTTCAGAGGGTACTGGGTACATAGGTGATTCTGAGTACAACTTACCACCTTCAGAATGATGGCTAGTTAGAGCATGCGATAAAGGTGCTTGAGGACATGCTTCATGCATGCGTCCTGAACCTTGGGGGCTCTTGGGAGAAGCATGTACCCTGGATCGATTTTTGACACAATAATAGTTTTTAGGTAACTATTGACATGGCACCTTCCGAGCCTTTATATGGTAGGCCATGCTGATCACCCTTGTTCTGGTTGGAGGCAGGTCAAGCGACTTTACTAGGACCACGTCTTGTGCAGGAGACTTCATAGCAGGTCCAGTTTATACAAAAGCAGATGGCTACTGCACAGTCTTGTTAGAAATCTTATGTTTATTGTCGAAGAAGACCCTTGGATTTCATGGTCGGGGATCAGGTTTTCATACATGTTTCACTGAAGTTGGGACACAGGCGGATCAGGGGACATAGTAAACATTCACTGAGGTATGTGGGGCCATTTGAGATTCTAGAGAGAGTCAGGACAGTTGCCTATCGGTTTCAGTTACCATAGAGGTACCAGGCCATACACGACGTCTTCCATGTATCTCAGCTACATCGTTATCACTCAGTCCCATCTCACATATTTTAGCCTAAGGATTTTGAGCTTCAGGTCGATGAATCCTTTTAGGAACATCTGATTAGTATGGTTGATAAGAGCACGAAGGTTCTCCAAGGCCATTCAGTTCCTCTTGTACGGGTGCTATGGCAGCATAGTCGAGTGCAGGACGAAACCTGGGAGTGGGAGATTGATGTACGTGCTCAGTGTCCAGAATTTTTCACAGCTTTATCTTCACCACCCTTGGAAGGTCAATTCGGGGACGAATTACTTTAAGGGGGGAATTTTGTAAGAACCCAATTCTTATTCTTGAGGTACGAGTTTATTATTTTCCTTTTTCCTTAATTTTTTTTGAGAAAACAAATGAAATGTGGGAAAATCCAAAATTTTTGGGTACATTCCATGTAATTTTTTGCACACAACGTGTACTTTGGCTATGGGAGATGAAAAGGTAGGGCGCGTAGGTTTTTCAGTAAAAACAAACTACACACCATGTACTTCTACAAACACGCCGTGTACTTTGGTCGTGTGGGAGAAAAACACAGGGTGTGTAGATTTTTTAGTGGTTCTGGATGTAATAATTATCTACATGCCATGTACTTAGTATTACACACTGTGTAATCAGTTGGAAGATGAACAGGGTGGTGGAGAAAAGTAGCCGCCAGAGAAATAGTTAAAAAGGAAAGTACACACCGTGTACATTAAAATTACATTCCATTTAGACATGAATTTTTTCTTAAAATATGTTGTAGCTTCATCATTTGGTAGAGGAGGTAGAATGCTCATTTGGAGCTTGGGAGAGAAGGCCAAATCTTGGAGGAGCTCTCGACTGCACACTGTGAATCAGATTCTTCCGTCCTCGATCACGTTTGAAAAGTGCGGGTGAGCTCTTCCCTCTCCGTGAGTCTTTCATTCCAATTCTTCCTATAAAGGATGTTATTTGAGTTTTAATGGGAAATATTTTATCCCAGATCTATGCCATTCATGGTTGTTTCAGGAGGCTCTATTCGCATTTATCGATCATGGGAGATCAAGGTAGGTGGTCTGATGTTTAATTCCAACTGTTGAGTATTTTTGTTTTCCATTGTGCTATGCACCCATTTTGGGGTGTTTTATGGTTGAGGACTTTATTAATTAGATATATACAATTTCATCGATAATATAATGATAATTATAAACTACTATCTCGGATCACTACTTGGATCCAGGGTCACCTCGTGGTTGCATCTCCCCTGTTTAGTTATTTTTCCATGATACGTGAGGGTGTACCGTGATTTTAGCATGATTGAGTTTTATTGAGAGAAAATGTGTATAAACTGCTTTCTTATGTATTAGGATCAGCCCAGTTTCTTGTTTAGCCTAAGGGAAGTATTTCTCATACCTGAAAGAAAGTGTTTTGTTTATCCTGAAGGAAAGTGTTTTGTTTAGCCTGAGGGAAACATTTATTATGCCCATGGATAGTTGCTTCTGTTCCTAGGAGAATTATCTCATACGCCTGAGGGTAATATTAGTTATGCCTATGGGAAATAACCTGAGGGATTCGATTCTGATTTACCTGAGGGTAAGTTTTTTCATGTTTGAGGGATCTGTTTACTTTCCATATTCATTGTGGTTATTTCACATGTTATATCTTCCAAGCTAAAGCACAGGCTTGGTATTGTTTTACCGTGTACTTGTTAGATAGCTTAATATAGTTTTGTTGTGGAACTGTTTAGTATATTGTCAGCTGATGCTGAGTCTCATGAACTATGATTCAATTATATTTATTTTTTGAAGAATAATTAAATGGTATTGGAATTGGTAGGAGTAGCTTGTTTTGAGTACTTCCTAGTTTACTGTTTTTCCATTACTGCACACTGATGTTTCACAAATTCACTGACAGTTGGGCACGTGCCTTTGGTGGTTGCCTACTGGGATTTATTTCTCACACCCTGTTTGGGTCATGTCTTAGGCCCAAACAGATTATATTTTTGCAGGTGTAGTTAAGGGAAAGAGCCAATATATCGGTACTGTTTTCTTGCAGACGAGTAGGAGAGCATGGGACCGAGCTTAGGATTATGATGCTGTTGAGTTCCTGCTACGCTGTTTTGTTTTGATTTGCTATATTTGTCTCTTGTATTGTATTATTTCAGACTGTAGTGTATCCTTTTTTGGATACTTTCTTAGAATCAGGGAGATATTGGATCATTATATATGACTGTTGGTTATCTTTTTCTTCAGTACTGTATCCATTTCAGCATTATTATTGTTTACTGCTTCTGCTTTTGAGTATGTTTATATTTTTCTACTGTGCTACACATTGAAAAATGAGTTCATAGTTTCCCCAATATTAGACCTAGGCCCTCACTTCTAGTCAGAAGCCCCTAGATTTTGGGGAAATGCACATGAGGTCTTGTGACCAACCAGGTTCGGGGCACCGTTGTGTGGCACCCGGATCCCGGACGTTACACTAAGAACCTATGTTACAAAAAATAGGACCATAAACTAAGAGACTATGGTCCATGAAATATGAATTTAATCTACTTTAAAGTGGTATAAATTTAATACCTTAAACTAATTTCAACCCATTGGTCTATGAAACCTAACCATAAATTGTTTGAAACCGGTCCAAGAATTATGACCTTAAAATATATTTAGTCCCTATATTTTGAGTTGTATAACTTTAAAATTGAGATCCCAAAGTCCTCAATGCATGAAATGAAACTATTATTTTAACTCCTATGAAATAGGGATTCCACTTAAATAATAAATAAGATATTATTTTTACCCCATCTGAAACCAGGACACCTCATATGATAAGTAGGAGATTGTAAAAAATATTATCTGATGCCCCAAACATGGGATGGCCCATGGCATTTGTGGGATGCCTCAATTCCCCAAACAGAGAGGATTTATCCTATTGGTGTTTGTATCCTACTGCATCGATGTCTTGAGACTTTGTGTAGATTGATTTCCATCCTCATGGGATATGTAGAGATTCCCAAATATCTATTTTTAGGTCTATCTATAGGGTTTTCAACCCTTTGGCCCTTTGGCCCCACCATTGTTCAAAACCATCAAAACCTCAACATGTAGTTCATCTCAAGTTGTACATGTAGTATGTGAGACACCTTTGGCTCCATTCATATGAGACATTCCGTCTATTTGTACCACATAGATGCCTGTTTGACCAACATCACCTCATTTCATGCATCATGATGATAAACTTTTAGAACCATTTTCCTCAGTCTTATAATTACAACCATAAACTATGTTCCATTTGAATCCCGATAGTTTCTTGGTACATAACACTCCTTTGTATCAGTTCATGTTGTGTTTTACCTCTTTCATGCCACATGAGTACCCTTAAAACAAACACTTAAATAGTTCATGTGTTGAGTCCTTAAAATGATTTCCCAAAGTCCAAGAACCCTGAATCTAAACTATTTTCCTTGGTCTAAGCACTATGACCCTAAAACTATGTGAATTCACATTGATAACATTGTGTGACTTGATTACAATCCTCACGGGATACATAGTGTGTAACAACCCAAACTTTCATTAATGAAAAATCATCTTTATCTAATTAAATTTCTTATTATGTAAAATGGTTATATAACATATGAACTTATTTTGTTTTATGTTTCTAGATTTTAAAATTCCATTATGAATTTTGACTGTTTCTAATATAGTTGTTAAATAGTGATCACACGATTAGTATAAACAGAGGTCTTTAACAAATCCAATTTACTCAGAAAAAGGAAGTGATGGCCTCATCCAGTAGACTTTCCCCGTATGAATCCCATTTGTCGGAGCTCAGAAAGGAGGTGGCGTCATTGGGATTCGCTCTTGACCAATCCCAAGATAAGCTTATACATGTTAAGATCGAATGGAACTGCCTATGAGAGAAGTGGAAGTTGATAGAGATTACAACCCAAACAATGTTATCCGAGCCACCCCTAGAGTTTGTCACCATCGAACATCTTACCCTTCAGTCTAAAGAGGGTGTTAAAAGGGGTTGTGTAATAAGACCTTATAAATATGATTATGTTCATTTATTTTTTATATAATATTTAATATACATTCATTTTATTCTTGTTACTTTGTAAATATTTTTTAAAGCACAAATAGTATTTTTAGTAAATATTCAACTTAGAAATCTATTTTGATAAATTAAAGTATTTTTGAATTAAATAATTTTTTGATAAAATAATATTATTATTAAATTAATTTTTATTAAATATAAATGATTGTATAATTTTATGAATGTAATTGTAATTTTTGTTATGGTTTGAAAGCTGTTTTTGTCAAAACCCATGAATTTTCGATAAATATCAGTTTTTATTTTAAAAGTAAAAAATCACATAATTAGAAAATTATTTAGATAAAATGAATATTACTTTTGGAATCAGGATGTCAAAATTATCCAATGGTGAATTTTTCATAATTTTATGAGACATCCGAATTTTTGGGTAAAAAAATAAATACCGTTTAAATATATAATGTGTTTTATGACATCATAATGACCCAATAGTGATGTAATATAATACTATAAATTATATGTTCGGCCAATATATGTGTCTAAATTAAAATAATGTGATTTCACGATTTTTTTTATTTATTTTACAAAATTTTAGTTGACAGTCCCAGTGGTATAAAACATTTTCACTTTTTAATTGATTTTCCATGAGAGTGTGACTCACCTCCACATAAGAAACCCTATAATTTATGAATTTAGGCCATTGGACTTATAAAATATTGTTTTCCTATCCCCTTTGGTAAAAACCATGGGCAAAAACCATTGGCTAGTTTGTAATATTGATTAGTTTAATGTGTGGTGACCCAAACCTAAAAAATAAATCATTCCCTCTCTTTTCCTATATAAACTCACCCAAGCTCCAACTTCCTCCTCATTCAAAGACTTTGTAGTTTGTCCAGAATCTTCCTTCCTCTCTGTAGAATCCTCCCAAGTGGGCCCAACGCCCACGAAGCCTCTCTCAAGCCTCTCCCAAGCCTTTGGGATCACACTTCCATGTAAAGGATTTCTTCCTTTCTCATTTTTGTCCAATTTTCTTTAAGTTTTTATTCCCTTTTGTTTTCAATTAAAAATGTTGAGGTATTATTTATCACCTCCCCCATAATGACCTATTTGTGTTTAGATTATGGGAGACCCATTTCTCTCTCATTAATACCTCCCATGTACACTTGTTACCATGCCGAAATTTCATGGGAGATTTCTCTCTCCTCTTTTACATTCAAGTAATTATTTTGTATTATGCATCTAAATTCCATTAATTTTGTTGGTAAATGTATCTACATGAACCCATTATAGCCCATATCATGTAAATACGAAGATACACCCATTTATCTCTCATCAACCATTTTAATGAATCCTTATGTCACGTCTTTATGCTGCCGAAATTACACCACGTTTTTTCCAAGCCAAGAACATTGTGTAGTGAATTCCATACCCATGTCTCTATCAAGGGTATTCACATTTATTCACATATAAAAATTGAATGGTAATTTCATGTATTTATTCCAAATTACTTAATCATGGAATAAATTTTTATGTTGATTGATTCCATGTTATATGATCCATGTGGCACACTTATGCATGAAATGAAATGTTTAAGAAGGGTGTGCCTGTATAGCATTCCACTACATTGGGTAAAGTATATTATCATGATAAGTCATGTGAAATGGGTGTTGGCTCCTGATAATTCATTTGAAATTTGTTTTTACTCATTCTCAATGTGAAATGAGCCTTAGATCATTCTAATTCCATGTTAAGTGTTGTTTCCACATTTCCATGTTATGATTATCATGCTTTATTATGCCTTTATGTTCATTTTTCTCTCGTTCTCCATTGATATTCCTATTTCCTAACATGTATTGTAATATTCATAATATTCCTTCTTTACTACCATACTAGGCTTTATAGCTCACCTTTTTCTTATGCATGTCCTCAGGTTATCAAATGCAATGCTAAGTATGACGAAAAGTAGTGGTCATGTAAAGGATGTTTTCAATAAAGATGTTGTATTTCATGTTTTAAGTTGTTATTTGATTATCATAAGCCCCAAAAAAACTAAAAATCTTGATCTTTTATGTGGTATCAAGTGAAGTTTATATAATAAATCATGTTTTAGTGTGTAATAAAGAGCAAGGTTGTCATAGTTAACATCAAAGGATAGGTTTAGTTATTTTTGGGATTAAGATTAGAAAACCCTAGTGAAGTCTTAGAGACAAGACTAAGTATAATAAAAACATATCTAATTTTTAGTGGGTATTGAGTTAATGGATTATCAAGCAAATATATCTATGTCTGGATTTTAGCATGTAGTGGCAGCTCTGGCACAAATGTACCTAGGGGTGATAACCCTAACAAGGAGTTTCAAGATTGACTCAGGGTATTATGGTAAATAACAACAGGCCTTGCTGCACTCTTAGGTATGACACTCTCTGGGTATATGCATTGGTAAATTCACAAGCTTAGTATGAACCATTATTATGGAAATAAGAAAATCCCCTCAGAATATATGTTGGATTACATAGATTTAAGCCTATAGATTCATAAGTTAAGGAAATAAAAGGTATTTATAATTCATTTGTTTTTTCCTTGGATTACCCTTTATGTGTTACCCAAAACGTTCCCTTTTATTCCAGCCAATGGCCGATAATAGGAGGACTCTGGATAACAACCAATGTGATGACTGTGCTAATGAGATGGACAATCCGATGGGAGCATGAATTGCAAACATTGCCATGATAATCTCTCAGTTAACAAAAGATTTGAATAAAAACATGGGTCCAGAGGAATGTTCAACCCCCCTCCCAATAAAAAACAAGTCGCTATCTAAATATTTATGCGACAAAGGCCTCATACTTTTAATGGATCATCTGATCCCGCAATCAACGTACAACAGGTCAAATCCATTGAAAAGATCTTCTCCATCCTTCAATGTTCGAAAAAAGAGAAGGTTATTCTAGCTGCTTATCTTATAGAGGGTGAAGCTGATCAATGGTGGATATTGATCAAAAATATGAAGACTGAGTAGGAGATCAAGGCATTGGAATGGAAGGTTTTTTGAAAGATGTTTTTTGATAAATATTTTCCACACACCCTCCTGATTAAGATGGAAAGGGAATTCCTTCCTCTAATGAAAAAAGACGATGAATCAGTCAGAGCGTATGAGGAAAACATCAAAAGGCTTGCATGATATGCCTACAGATTTGTTGTTACCCCCAAATTTAAGGTTTATCGCTTCTTTGGTGGGCTGAAACATAGCCTGCAGAAATCCCTCACGATCTGCAACGTCGACCTCTATGAGGAAATTTTCTGATGTGACATCAAGGTTGAAATGGTGATATGAGAACCTCAGGTGTATCATGGGGATAAGAAGTGTAATGAAGACTGAAATTCTAGTGGTCTGATGGATAAATCCAATGGTGCTAGGAAAATCCAATACCCCACTTTCCAAAGGTGTGGAAAGCAAAACCCCTGAAATTGCCTAAATGGGATGAGAAAATTCATTAGGTGTGGAATAAAAGGGAAACTGGCTATTAACTGTTGGCAACAAAAACCCACAACTGCGACAGAGGAGCGGAAAACTTCATTTGAATCTCAATGCATTATTCATTGATTCAACTACAAAGAACCAGGGAACCTTGCAAATCAGTTCCCTATGCCAAGGGTTTTTGAAGGCAACCAACAACCTCCAAGGCATCAAGGGAGTGATTTTTCCATTACTACTTCCAAAGTGAACCCCGACAACGATGTGGTAATAAGCACCCTAGTTATTCATTCCAGAATAGTGAACATAATTATTGATTTAGTTTCTATGTATTATTTTATTTCCCAAATGTTTAGTTGAACAATACCACCACCACCACAAATCATGGAATTAAATATGCCGGTGAGTGTGAAAAATGGGGAAATGATTGCATCCCATGAATATAACTCCTCCTCTATCCTAATAGATGGATTGAAATTCTCGGTGAACCTCATAATACTCCCTCTAGTGAAATTTGATGCAATTCGTAGCATGGATTGGATTTCTCTATATAGATCAAACATAAATTGTCATAAGAGGGAAATCACTCTCTATGTGGAGAATCAACCCCCGATTATGTACAAGTGAATGGAGAAAGATGAATCTTATTTAGTTACATCATCTCATGCATGGATATTACTACCCTATGAGCACATGTATCTGAATCAGATGATTGAGTCCAAGGAAGCGACCATCCTTGAAGACATGCCTATTTTCAGTGAATTCCTTGAAGTGTTTCCTGAGGAATTGTATGGTCTTCCTCCAATAAGAGATGTTGAATTCTAAATTCACCTTATACTCGGGGCATTTCCAATATCCAAGACTCTGTATAGAATGGATTTTTTTTGGTACTTTAGGAGCTGAAGAAACAACTACAGTAGAATCTAGATAAAGAATTTATATTCCTAAGTGATTCACCATGGGTTTCACAAGTCCTCTTTATCAAGAATAATTACAGGTCAATGCGCATTTGCATCGATTATCATGAGCTTAATAAAATGATGATAAAGAATAAGTATCCTCTCCCACGAATTGATGAATTGTTCGATCAGCTGTGTGGATCACAATACTTCTCCAGGGTGGATTTATGGTTGGGATATTATCAAGTAAGGTTGATGAAGGAAGATATCCCCAAGACTGCTTTTCATAAAATATACGAGCACTATGAATTCATATTAATGCCTTTCAGACTCAATAATGATTTATCAATATTCAAAGACATGATGAAGAGTGTCTTTAGATATTACCTTGACAAATTTTTCATAGTATTTATATATGATATTCTAATATACTATGTAAAGAAGGAGGATCATGAGGAGCATCTAAGAACTGTACTAGAAAACTATAGAAGGAGAAGCTCTATTAAAAGTAAAACAAGTGTGAGTTCTTCTTGAAGGAGGTCTCATTCTTGGTTTATATCATTACAAGCAATGGGATATCTATGGATCCCTCCAAGATAGCTTCAATTGATGGGTGGTCGAGGCCAACATCGATAACAGATATCCGTAGCTTCTAGGGGTTAGCTATATATTATCAACGATTGGTGAGAAATTTCTCATGACTGTCCGACCCTCTTACCAAGATCAATTGGAAGAGAGTAACGTTTTCTTGTAGTGATGAATGCGAGGAAATCTTTAAGGAGTTGAAACAGAGGCTTATCACTGAACCTGTGCTAACATTACCCAAAGTGGAGAAATTTTTGTAGTATTCAGTTATTCTTCGAAGAGGGTCCTGGGCTTTGTGTTGATTCAAAATGAAAAAGTCATTTCCTATGCTTCAAGGTAATTGAATGTTCGTGAGAAGAATTATCCAACACATGATCTAGAGTTCTCTATAGTGATCTTAACTTTAAAATTTTGTTGGAATTATATCTTTGGGGAGAAGTTTGTAATATATATGGACCACAAAATCCTCAAATATATATTCACACAGAAAGAGTTGAACATGCACCAACGATGATAGTTAGAACTGGTCAATGTCTATGACTACCCAATCCATTACCAACATTGGAAAGCGAACAAGGTGGCATATGCTATAAGTAGGAAGGACCCAGTTATTTTATCATTGATGAGAATTGATATGGATATAATCTTCTAATATTTGATGAATATAATGATGGGAATCATAAAGAAGGTAACATCATCAATCCTTTCACAAATTATTTATCATCCATCTCTTTTTGAAATGTTAAAGGATTATCAAAAAGATGATGTTAGAATTTAGAAGAAAGTAGAAGCTATTAGAAAAGTGAAATCCTGAGAGTTCAATGTTAATGAAGAAGAATTAATGAGATTTGTGAAATGACTATGTGTTCCATCAAGTATGAAGATGAAGAAGGAAATTTTGGATGATGTACGGAGATAGAATTTCTCTATTCACCCAAGAAACACAAATATGTATCAAGATCTCCGAGAACATTATTGGTGGGATAATATAAAGAAGGAGATGCTGAGTATACATCAAAGTTCCTGGTGTGTCAACAAGTGAATTCAAAGAGGCAGAAGTCTAATGGGATGATGAAAACCTTTTCAATACCATCATGGAAATGGGAGAACATAACCATGGACTTTTTCACCAGACTTTTGAAGACATTCAAAGGTAACAATACAATATGGGTTGTTGTGGATTGTCTTAAAAAGTATGCACGCTTCATTGCAATTCGGTAGGATTTCTCATTAGATCAAATGGAACAGATATATATCATGGAAGTGGAAAGGATTCATGGAGTTCCACTGTCTATTGTATTCGATCAAGATCCAAGAATCACCACTACATTTTTGAAGAGTCTTCAACATGCTCTGTATACTGAACTGAACATCAGTACGGCTTGTCATTCTCAAAATTATGGCCAATCTGAGCAAACTATTGAGACACTGGATGATATGTTATGATCATGTTCAATGGGCTTTAAAGGAGTATGGGATCAACATCTTCTTAAAGTTGAATTATCCTACAATAACAGTTTCCAATGGAGCATCAAAATGGAACTTTATGAATCCCTATAAGGTAAGAGGTTCATAACACCAACATGTTAGGATAAATTCCATGAGCGTAAGCTGGTAGGACCAGAAATGGTCAAATAAACTATAGAGAAGGTGAAAACCATTCAGCAGCATATCAAGGTAGGCCAGAGTGGATAGATGAGTTATGCAGATAACCATCGATGAGACCTTGAGTTTAAAGTTGGAGAAATGTTATTTATATTCATATCTCTATAGAATACGATCATGATTTTTGGAATGAATGGGATGTTAAGTCCTAGGTACATCATCCACTTCGAGATTCTTGATTGTGTCAGTGTTGTAGCCTATCAACTATCACTTCCACCTACCATGGCCAAAGTACATGATTTCTTTCATGTATCCCTCTTAGGGAAGTACTTACCAGACCATTAACATGTACACTCTTCAAAGGTAGTACAATTAGATGATGATATTTCTTATGAGGATCAACCAATCATAGATCATAGATAAAAATTTTTGTGAAATAAGACAATGCCCCTCGGCAAGGTGTTGTGGCAAAACAAATGTTGGAAGAAGCGGCGTGGGAATCATAAGAAGTGATAAAGCAAAGTCACCCACATCTATTTTAGTGTGGGAAAAGGAAATTTCAAGGACAAAATTTCTTAAGGGGAAAAAATATTGTAATGACCCAAACTTTAATTAATGAAAATTCCTCTTGATCTAATTAAATGTCTTATTATGTAAATTGATTATATAACATATCCACTTATTGTGTTTAATGTTTATATATCTTAATATACCATTAATAATTGTTATCATTGATAATATAGTCATTGAATAGTGATCACATGATTAGTATAAATATAGGGCTTTAACAAATCCAATTTACTCAGATAAAGGAAACGATGGCCTCATCCCATAGACTTGCCCCGTATAAAGCCCATTTTTTGGAGCTCATAAAGGAGGTGGCATCATTGGGATTCACTCTTGATAAATCCCAAGATGAGCTTCAACATGTTATGCTTGAACGGAACTGCCTATGATAGAAGTGGAAGTTGATAGAGATTACCACCCGAGTAATGTTATTCGATCCACCCCAAGATTTTGTCACCATCGCACACCTTACACTTCGGTCATATGCAGGTGTTATAAGGGTTTATTTAACAAGACCTTAGTAATATGATTATTTGGATTATTTTTTATTATAATAGTGATTATACATTCATTTTAGTATTATTACTTTGTAAATATTTTTTAAAGCACAAAT
Organism: Viscum album; assembly: GCA_963277665.1. NCBI lineage: Eukaryota > Viridiplantae > Streptophyta > Magnoliopsida > Santalales > Viscaceae > Viscum > Viscum album. The sequence goes on from OY728163.1 coordinate 1,518,672,787, forward strand.
AGTATTATTAGTTAATATTCAACTAAGAAATCTATTTTGATGAATTAAAGGATTTTTTAATTAATTAAAATTTTAATAAATTATTATTATTATTAAATTAATTTTTATGAAATATAAATGATTATATAATTTAATGAATGAAATTTTAATTTTTGTTATGTTTTGAAAGCTGTTTTTGTCAAAATCCATGAATTTTCGATAAATGTCAATTTTTATTTTAAAAGTAAAAATTCACATATTTGGAAAATTATTTAGATAAAATTAATATTATTTTTTGAATCAGGATGTCAAAATTATCTAATGGTGAATTTTTCATAATTTTCCGAGACAGTCAAATTTTTGGTTAAAAAATAAATACCGTCTAAATATTTAATGCGATTTATGACATCATAATGACCCAATAGTGATTTAATAAAATACTATAAATGATATTTTAGGATAATATATGTTTTAAAATTAAAATAATGTTATTTCAGGATTGTTTTATTTATTTTACAAAACTTTAGTGGACCCTCCAAAAGTTTTTAAATATTTTCACTTTTTAAATGAATTTTCATGAGAGTGTGACTCACCTCCACATAAGAAAAACTATTATTTTAAGAATCTCTGCCATTGTCATTATAAAATAATTTTTTACACTCCCCTTTGGAATAAACCATGGGCTGATTTGTGGTATTGATTAGTTTAATGTGTGGTGACCCAAACCTAAATAATAAATAATTCCCTCTCCTTTACTATATAAACCCACCCAAAATCCCACTTCATCCTCACTAAAATCCTTTTTAGTTTGTCCTACCTCTTACCACATATATATAGAATCCTAAAAAGGTTCCACAAGCTCCCAAGAAGGCTCTATCAAGCCTATCTCAATTCTTTGGGATGACACTTCCATGTAAGGGATTTCTTCCTTTCTCATTTTTGTCCATTTTTCCTTAAGTTGTTACCCCATTTTTCTCAATTAAAAATGTTGGGGAATTATTTAAAACCTCCCCCATACTTACCTCTTTATGTTTGGATTATGGTATACCCCTTTCTCTCTCATTAATACCTCCCATGTTCACCTGTTACCATGCTGAAATTCCATGAAGGATTTCTCTCTCCTCTTTTACATCCATGCAATTATTTTGTATTATGAATCTAAATTCAGTTATGTTTTTTGGGAAATGTATCTATATGGTCGCCTTATGGTCCATTTCATGTACATATGAGGATACAAACACTTATCTCTCATCAACCATTTTCATGAATCCTTATGTCATGGCGTTATGCTGTCGAAATTGCACATCATGTTTCCAAGCCTATATCATTGTGTAGTGAATACCATACCCATTTATCTATCAAGGGTATTCACATTTATGAACATATATATATTTAATGGTACATTAATGTATTTATTCCACATTACTTAATCATTTAATAACTTATGATGTTGATTGATTCCATGTTATATGATCCATGTGGCACACTTATGCATGAAATGAAATGTTTAAGGAGGGTGTGCCCTGATAGTGCTCCAATTCATTGGGTAAAGTATTATATCACAATATGTCATGTGAAATGGTTTTTGACTCATGATAATTTATTTTAAATGAGGTTTTACTGATTATACTTGTGCAATGATCCTTGGATCATGATAATTACATGTTAAGTGTCTTTGCCACATTTTCATGTTATGATTATCATGCTTTATCTTGCCTTTATGTTCAAATTTATCTTGTTCTCCATTAATATGACTATTTCCTAACATGTATTGTAATATTCATGTTATTACTTGTTTATTCCTCTGTTGGGATTTATATCTCACCCTTTTCTTATGCATGTCCTCAGGTTATCCCATGCAATGGTAGGTACGAGGGAATGTAGTGGTCATGTAAAGGAAGTTTTCAATAAAGATGTTGTATTTCATGTTTTAAGTTTTTATGTAATGATCCTAATCCCCAAAGACACTAGACCTATCAATGTTATATGTGTTATCATGTGACGTTTATGTAATAAATGATGTTTTATTGTGTAATAAAGAGCAGGGTTGTCATATTGTGACAAATAGAATTTCTATCTCTAGGACGAACAATATATTAACTACAAAAAAATTTGTTACATGTCGTGCTATCAAAAAAAATGTCCCACGAGAATAATTTTATGTATAAGACCCATTAAATTTCCTTGACCTATCAGTTTCCCAAGATTCCCTTATAGACCGGAATGAGGATGGAAAGAACGGGAAACCCAATGTGTAAGCCCTCCAACATTTTCAGCACATGATGTTCAACTATAATCTTACCACAGAAAAGTTATGGATGCCTTATAATAAGAGATGATCTTACCCAATATCAAACCAGTATGCCCCGTATGAAAAAAATACAAGATTTAAAAACACTAAAAACCTCAGCACACAATGTTATACTATAACCTTTCCCCGTATAAATTAGGGTTGCCTCATATCTAAGTATGTGAAGATTAAGTACCCTCATTCGATAGGGTATCCCACTACTGACAACAGTCTTCTACCACAAAATATTCCAGAACTATGTGTGGTTTTAGTATCATCTTCAAGGGATATATATATTTTATCTTGGGTCCATCCCCTTTTTCGACTCTCCATGAGGCATATTCTTACCCAGTTTCATGATGATGACCAAAGGTTTGGTTTGTTAAGGGTTTTCAAGGAATAAGGTCAAATGGAACTCATTTCCATTTAGGTTATCACTCTTTCATATCACACAAACTATCTTGGTACACTCATACCCCCTAGTCAGATTTACATGACCCTAAACCAGCAAACATCCCCATAGTCCAAATTCAATGACCTTAAACTAGGAATTCAAGTCCAACTATCATGACTTCAAACAATTTAAAAGTGTCCTCAGTAGTGCTTTTTGTGGAGTTGGTCACTATTTCCCCTCCATTCACACCGTGTTTGTCACTTTTACAAATCATGCATATCTACCTGAGATTCTCAACACCACAACCTAAAATTTATAGCCTTAAACTAAAATCTATTTTATTAGTATCACAACCATAAATTTTTCATGGCCTCACCTTATGTTTTATGTGATATGAATGCCTCCATTGGACCTCGATCCATAATGTGTTACACCTCCTTCATATCACGTCAAACACTTTTGGGTGATCATTGGCCAAAACTCTATGACCTTAAACTAATATTAGAGCCTATGTCTAAATAGAAAGAATTTAAACTATGTGAAAATAACCATGGGAATATGTTGTGTGGTGTAGGCCCTCTTATAGGGCCCTCCATTTTCATCGGGTTTTCACTATTCCATAATAAACACTCACTTTTGGGTTACCTGCTCCATGTTCAAGAATTAGGACTAAAAAATATTTTCAACAGGTCAAAAATTTATGACTTTAATTTAAAATCCATGTTATAAAGATCACAACCATAAATTGGGTGGGACTAGTCTTAGGGGTGTGTTTTGTGGAATCAAGTGGTATCCTAGACCCCTTCATTCACATAAGGTCACTTTACTTCATTTTTACACACATTCATTCACGAAACACTCATTTGGTGCATGTATTATGACCATAAACTATTTGAAATAGGTCCATGATTTATGAATTTAAACTAAAATCCATTGTCTAAGCATCCTGAACGTAATCTTTGTGCATACAATGTGTCTCTGAGATTTTGTGTGTGGAAGGTCCTCTAAGAATAATCACTCATGCCAGTTCACACATCCTTTCACTTGATTTTATACTCTATTCATACCACATTCATTGGACATTGGATTCCCTCCTAACATGACATAAGGAATAAATGAAGGGAATATCAGTGCATATGTCCCACATACTATATATTGATTGTATTATGTTAAACTGTGAAATGTGGAACCTCGCCATATGATGTTAAACCATGTGTCAAAATCCATATCATATGATGTTAAACTACATTTATGTCATCTTTATTAAATGACCTAACACTAAAAGGAATATTAAGCCATCACTTGAGTAACCCTTTCCCAGAGTGTCGGTCACCTACCACATCATTCATGTTCTTTGACCGTCGTTCTACATTCAAAGCGATGATCCCCCTTGAAGATGAGTATGATTTTTTTATATTTAAAACCCCACCTCAATGTGATTCAAGTCATGGTGGTATAGTTACAAGAGTTATAGAATCCATTAAAAATTCCATAACTACATCTCCAGGTTTCATGTTCCCCTTATTTGGATCCTCATCCTCTTCCACATCAGAATGGGTATCCTAACAAAAATGGTTCATGGACAAAATGTATCTCCTATTGTACTAGGCTAATGCCTCAGAACACATTAGAGAAATTTCTGAGATAGGTTCCATGTTTCAAACATGGTAAGCGGTTGACCCTTAGATATCTGTCCACATTCCGGTATATCGATATAGATGTTGTGTTTCAATCATGGTCACTAGTTTCCTGTGCCTCCACACCACACACCTTGTGTTTTATATTTTGGAATTGTGATTCATGATATCTATTACACTTTGTTTGGGTAGAATTCAACTCCCCTAAAGTTATCTTATTAGTTCACTAACATGGGATGTAAAAAAAACATGTATATTCAGACACCATCGTTCTCCAGTTACAACCACTCTTAGACCAAAAACTCCCCAAAGAAAATAAATAATATCATACCTAGAGATTTTGAAGACTGTCTATCACTCTCATCCAAATGAGTGATCACATGGAGATCCATTTTTACTCACATAGAGTATGACTCATGTGATCTTATTAATTGGTCATTGTTCATCTCATGAATATGATTGGAGTGCGATAATAAATTTAAGGAAACATGTTCAATCATGAAAATAAAAAAACCAATGTTTTAGAGGGTCATCCACAAATTAGAGACCATCCTTTACAATGTCCCCATAAAGTTCAACCCTGGAGATTGACCACTTAAGATCAGATAACCTCTATTGAGTGGTGTATATGGTCCGCTGTCGATTTGCTAGGTATGCTTTCTCTTCATCATATTTAGGGATATCTTATTTGGATCTGGTCCTTATTCAGTGATACATGTCTTGGAACATACCACCAAGGATGTCACCTCCACCTCCTTAGTCTCAACCACTACAAACAAATCCTTGAGACGGTTAATGACCTTAGACTAAGAAGTAGTGGCCACCATGTGCTCATATGCCAACCCTTCTAGGTGGGTGATCTCTCCTTGAGATTCCTGATGTTAATTGGATCCCTCAATCTTATGTTTCCTCTAGTAAATTTCAATATTCTACAATTATTCATGTGATCGATCAATGAATACGTCGAAAGAAAGTGTGTTAAGGTTTTTTAATTTCTCCCCACTAGTCCCAAGGCATACTAGCTACTGGAAAAAAGACCCCACCCAGCTTGGAATTTTATATATATGGGTTTTTGTTATTATGTTCTGCACATAACTTTATGCCTTATGATGAATAATATAATTCTACTCAGTGGAATCTGATTCGAAATCATAAAAAGAATCATCTGATGTTGGATCATAAGGAGGGAAGACCACCAATACATCATCGACTAGCTCATCCAGGACAATGTCTTTCATCATGACCAGATGTAGATCTATCTATAGAATCTGATCCTTCTCAGCCCCTTCACTTATATTAAATGCCTTTTCATCCACCTGTGGAACCTATGAGGTGGATGTGATCATCTCAAATTCCTCAACTACCCCTGTTGGTGGCCTGATTTTAGCTTCATCTCCCACAACCACAACTAGTGGTAACTCCATGGAAGGCATATCCAATGCATCCTCACCAGCCTCCCCATCATCTAACAAAATTTCCACTTCCTCCATTATAGATTCCACTCTAACATATGCCTCTAGTGAAGCCACTACCACCAGAGCTTCCACCGCATCTACTTCAGGTATCCATTTTGTGGGAACTATCTCTACCCCCTCCTTGAGGATACGGTATCATTAGTCCCTTCTAATGGAATATGTTATCGCTACCTCAGCCACTGGAACCACTAACTCAAACATTGATGTCGATGGAGGAACCACGATCACCATTTGAACTGTCATTTAAAAAAATTTATTCAAATTAAAAAAATTTAAAATAGTATGAAACCAAGGTAGAAATGGAATAGAGATTACGTGAATAATACAATCTGGTGATGACCTCATACATGTTCATGGGAAGCACATTTGGAATGGTTTTTCCCCCAGCAGACATTGTCTTAGTCATAGGTGACAATTTGGTCAATTGTTGGCTACTTGTGGCCATGGAATTGGGAAATACCCCCCACATTATCCCCCTCCTGGGTTAAGGATCCCTTGCCCTCTGACTGAGTATCACAATGAACCACCCCATCCTCAATGCTCGCGGATCCCTTTGCAAGTACAAGAAGAGTTAGAAAACACTCCATGGGGTTTGGTAGCTTTCAAAGAAAAAGATATTAGGGTATTTAACCAATTTACGATTGGATCTCCTTTTATGGGAGACTCTAAGTAGGAATCACTCTCCCAGTACTCGACCAAGTCTCCTTGTAGAGGCACATTAGCGGCATACCCGCTAATCGAGTGTTACAAAGAGGAGGTCATCCCCAACAACACCTTCACCCAGGTAGTTAGAGGATATTACATGCCTCGAGAGCGGACTAGATCCTCTAGATACCTAACCTATACCACCACCTACACCTCTGTAATGTGAAATAATTCCTTGGAATGTCCAATCTATGTGAGGAATAACCCATCTCCATTGATGTATAGCCATATCCCTTGGAAAGTGTCGAAGTTTCTAAAGATACTCCAGCTATCCCAAGAATTTGGAAAGACTGAATCACTATAGATATATGTACAATACAACCACATCCCTAGAACTTGGACATGATCCCATAGGACTACCCCAAAGGGATCACCTTCCTCCAGTAATTTCCTTCCTATGAGAGCCGAGACTGTTTCCTATCCTCTCTCTACAACTATAGGTCTGGCCACCCAGCCAATCCTACCTCCTCAAAATGCTCCAACCACCACTTACCCTCATCCTTATGGTTGTGGGGACTCTCTCTCATCCACCCAGGTGGTTATATATATATATATATATATATATATATATATATATATATATATTTATAATCTTCCAATAGGATTGATCCTTGCCTAGCTAAAAGGCCATAGATAATGTGCATGAATTCCCGTGTAGTTTTCTTGTTGGCTCATCCACCTCATGTATCTCTTCCACTAGCTCATTTTGGGAAAACCTAAAACACTATTTGAATGTTATTTCCCTCATCCCTGGATTGTCTTCCTTGGTCCCTTGCACCAGGTCTAACATCACCTTCACAAGAGCTGGAATCTTCTATTGATCTTCCAGCATATTTTAATGGGGAGGAAATCATCATACAAAGACCCATGGTTAGGGATACAAGAAATTTGAGGATGTCCCTATAGGATTATGTAGACCTCCACATGGTTTACATTGAAGGTATTGGTTCCCAAAGACCACCACTACCACAAAACTGGTCAAGGCAGGCGCCTACCATTATCAGTGCTAACGGAAAAGTGCTCATAAAGTGGAAGGCCTTTATCAGCACTAAAACAAGCGCTGATAAATGTACCCTTTATCAGTGCTAAAACAAGCGATGATAAAGGTGTACCCTTTATTAGCGCTTTTCATAGTGCTGGTAATATTTTTTGTATACAATAAATAAAAAACACATGTTATAACTCTATATATATATATATAATTAAATAATTATAGGATTAATAATAAATATATTTATTAGATTTATAAGATTTATTAGATTTATTAGATTTATTAGATTTATTAATTCATTATATTTATTAGATTTATTAATTCATTATATTTATTATATATATTTATTATATATGTTTATATTTAATGAATTTTTTTTATTTATAAATATATAATACGTTTTAATATATATGTATAATTAAAATTATTGAATATATATGTGTTTTCCAATGAATTGGGGTCAATGAATATATCATACATGCGTATATATATGTGCATGAATAATGTTCACTTATATATAGATTATAATTACATATCACGTTGATGTGTTATTGATTTATAATTCATTATGTTACCAATATAATATATATGTTATAAATAATGTACACTTATAATTAAAATTAAATTATATTTAAAAAATAAATATATATTATATTATATTTTGAATGATATATATATAAATATACCTTTCATATAATTTTATATGTATAAGTAGAGATATATTTCTTTAGAGTTATAATTATTAATAAATAAATATATTTATTTATCATTAATATCATTTTAAATAAATATATAATAATATAAAGAAATTATTAAATTTATACATTTATCAGCGCTTTTATTAGCACTGATAAACTATGTCTTTATCAGGGCTACAAAATAAGGAGTGTCTTTATAATCACTAAAATGAAAAAGTGCTGATAAAGTCACTCTTTATCAGCTCTAGAAAAGCGTTGATAAAGTCCAACCATTATCAGCGCTAAAAAAGTGCTGATAAATGGGGTCTTTATCATTGCTTTTCATTTTAGCACTGATAAAGGTCCATGCAGGATTCATAAAATCCATCGGGTCCTCCTCCTCCTCCCTGCACCTAGTCAAGCCTTCGCAGAAGCCCTACCCTCTGCCGCTACCTCCTCCCCGTCGGTGCCTCATCTCCACAGTGGCTGCTGCCTCCTTCTCCTCCTCCTCCTCCACAGTCGCCCCCTCCTCCGCCTCCTCCGGTGCCTACTTCTCCTCCTCCTCCTCCTCCTGCGTCGCGGCCTCCTCTCCGCCACTACTACTCCTCCTCCTCCTCCTCCTCCAATGCGGATTCCTCCTCCTCCTCCTCCACTGGTTCCTCCTCCTCCTCCTCCTCCTCTTCCTACTATGTTGCCTCCTCTCTACCACAACTCCTCCTGCTCCTCCTCATCCATCACAGCCTCCTCCTCCTCCTCCACAGTCACCTCCTCCTCCTCCTCCTCATCCTCTTCCTCCACCAAATCCACTGCCTCCATTACCTCTGATGCCTTCGAGCGGCCTCTATTTCCTCTTCTGCCTCCGCACTGCCTCCACACTGCCTCCACATTGCCTCCGCGCTGCCTCGGTGCTGCCTCTGCTTCCTCCGCTTCCTCCACTACACAGTTTAGGTACATTGTTAACAGGTAATTGTGAATCATCTTAAAGCTAAGTTGTTTTTTAGTTTATTTTGAAATTACAGAGTTTGAGTTTCATGGGTTGTACATGGTTTTATTCAAACCATGCGGCTCTAAAGGTGAATCATAGAAGTCTTTATGAATCAATAATTTATATCTTTTCTGACCTTACATGGATATTAATTAGTGATGTCTAGTTTTTATGGTAATTGTTTGATATGAAATGAGTTGTTTTCCTTCTTATTTTTATGTATATGGAATTATTTTGTTAATCTATGCACACCAATTTTTTCCCTGGTTATTTTGAATGTGATAGAAGGCCCTTTAATGGGGCTTCATCATTAAATATTGGTTAAAAGGAAAGGGATGCTTCCTTGGGGTGATTTAGTGTGATTATTGTGTGTGATTCTTGTGTGTGTGACACATGTATATGTGGTTGGTTACTTGTTTGATCTTGATTAGATGTCCCCACTATAGCCTTGTGATAGAAACATAAATATAGAGAGTATTTTTTGTGAAAGGATGATACACTATATTAGGATTTCACTTCATCTAGTGGCCCTTAGTATGGATCTTTTTCTGATTTTGGATACTACCCCATAGTTAGGCCAGGTAGGGTTTGAACCGTCTGTGTTGGTGAATTCATGTCATCGGGTGATGCATGCCAACAAGATGAGACATATGTTTAGTATGTTCTATATTTTTCAATATATTGTACACTATTCTCCTTGGGTTTTAAAAAAATGAACCCTAATAGGGTTTCCACCAATTTCTGCCCACTACCCACTCTCTCTGGGTTGGGTCATATAACAATTTAAATATCACATCCTTTCTTATAACATAATAGTGCCACCAGCCTCTCACATTGGGTGTGATTCACATATCCTCTAATTCCACAACATATTAGCTGCTCCCCTCTCACTTACGGTGGGTCTCACCATCACATCACATAATAAACAAGGAGGGAATCTCTATAGACAACCTGTCACAAAACTACTCTAAACCCATACGAAGTGATCCCCATTTCTATATCTCACATTATATTATCATATAGAAAACGATCTAAGGAGGGAATCACAATATCCAACCACTATCACAAGTCAAAATGCACCATCAATAGGTGGATCTCCTGGAAGTCACGGCCCAATCCCATTTGACTAATGCCTTTTCACTCAATGTAGGGTCCTACCAACACCTTATCACTTAAATAAAGTCCATCCATCTTGTCTCATGCAACAAAACATATAAATAGTAATCTAAGGAGGGTATCTAGATAGACAACCTCTCGTACTAGATAAACCACATCATCAATAGGTGGGACCCATGGATGATCATACTTCAACTAGGTGAAAGTCATATGAAGTCCCAATCTCTTAGTCGGTCTGACCATAAATGATAAATGTCACCATTCATTTAGCCTTGCATAATAATCTCCTTAAAACCATCTTGGTTATACATGAAAATTATTCCCAACTTATCAACATTCTAATTCCGCCTATAAGGGAATCTACTAGGTTCTACAAACCTAACACATCTCTACTCATTGATACCAACACACACTCATCTATACATGGTAATTTCACAACCCACGATCTAGGCCTCGATATTCTAGTCTATATCATCTTCTAATTCCCACATCAAAACTCATTAAAACTAAATAATGACCATCCTAAGAAACTCACACTAAGACACTTGGATACCCTATTCTAAGTCATCCAGACTATTACCATGACCCTCACTTTGGTACCATATCATATCTCCACTTGGAGTTCTTTTAATCCAATTATAAGGATGAAATCCTCTATGTCATACTTCACCAATCCCTATATGGAATATCCTACTCATCACACACACCATGACTCTTATATATCCTTAAGAGGGTGTTCCTCATCATACGTGAGATATAAAAATATATGATCCATCTTCTTTATGACTAAGACTCTAATAACTACTCAAATATCCTTAGAAAACCTAACTAGGAAATACAAATCTCATACCAAACCTGATCCTCTCATAAACACAACTACTCCATGGAGACGTAATCTATGGATGATCACAAAATCCCAAACATTAAATAAAAACCTCACCCTATCTCTTGGTGGATCAAAAACACCCTATTTATTTACCTTGGTTGATATGGATTTCTCTCCCTTTCATTGGAACACATATACTCATGCATGAATGCACAATCATGCATAAATTAGAACATGGTTTTGTATTATAGGGTCCACCTACCTTAAAAAATGGAGTAACCCCCTCACCAAGGTCAACTCATTCTCAACCAAGACTATACAGGCCTAATCTACTCTTCTACCAATGATTGAGACCCAAAATCAAGGCAGAATTCCCAAATAATTAATTATAAAAACTTATAATTAATTATTCACCTTAATATAATTAGGAATAATATTTTAAAAACTCACTGGGAAACTCAACACCACTTAAACCACAAAAAACATTGCGTGTTCATCAAACGAGGATAACCTCAAGCCTATAAACACAAAATCTACATCATCTGAATTGATATGAAGATGATATAGTAAAATCATCACACAAATCCTCGTTAAAATCATCCCAATTCATAGGGAAATAAAGGATAATAGTAATGGAGGAAGTATGATGGAAGAACTCACTAATGCACTATAAAAACTCCCAAGAACCACCCTCATTAGGGGAGATTTAAGAGAGGAATAGAATGGATGGATCCCAAGAACCACCTAAGATTTTCTATTAATGATCACTCCCCCTACCATTTTTAAAGAATCTAGTTTTTTATCTAAATTATACTCATATTATTTCTCCCATAAACTATATACCCATCCTATGGATTTAAAAAAGGTTGAATATAAATAAAGAATGGATGAATGCCAATCGGTTGAAAAACGAGTATGAAGAAGGCATGAAAGAGTTTATGAAGTTTGAAAAAGATCAGGCATGTGACCCTTCTCAAATCCTTTTTCTGTGTTTACATTGTTGTTATTCAAAACAAATTAGTCTAGTGGAGTTGGAATAACACTTGATCTATCATAGAATAGATCAGAGTTATACATGTTGGAATAAACACAGGGAAACAATGAATGTAGGTACTGGCTAGGATAACACTGTGTTTTATTGATCATCTGATATGATTACAAACTTGAACAATGAAGATGAATGTATGGAGGATGTGATTACAGATGTGAATGATGATGAAGATCATATTGAGTAAATGATAAGGACCATCGAAGATGAACTTCGTGATTGCCCAAAATTGTTTTAGAAATTAAAAAGTTGTGCAAAGATGCCATTGTATGCTGGATGCACTAAATATACACCAGTGTCACCCGTACTGAAGCTGTATAATTTGAAAAAGACAACGTGTGAAGTGACACCAGTTTTATGAAACTACTTGCTCTCCAGAATGACATGCTCCCAGAAGATAATGATCTCCTGAGATGAACATACAACGCCAAATGAATGCTATGCTCGATCGGTATGATCTCAGAAAGAATACACGCCTGCCCGAATGACTGTATAATATTTCCCAAGGACCACAAATCACTTAAATAATTACCAAAGTGTCGTGCTTCTTGATACAAGAAAGATGAACCCAAACTTACTAAAGATGTATGGTACTTTCCAATCATTCCACGGTTTAGGCACATATATGGAAGTAAGGAGACTGCAGGACAATAGACATGGAATGCAGATATAAGAATTAAAGATGGGATAGTACATCACCCGGCAGAGTCTCCTTAGTATAAGATAATTGATCATGAGTATCCTGAATTTGGAAACGAGTTGAGAAAGCTTCGTCTTGTGTTATCTACATATGGAGTGAATCCTTTTGGTTTTCAATGCAATAGTCACAGTACATGGCAGGTTATGTTGCTAAATTATAAATTACCACCATGGTTATGCATGAAATGAAAATACATCATGTTATCTATGATAATATCAGGACCAAAAAAATTGGGTAATGATATTGATGTTTATTTATCTCCATTGATCTAAGATATGAAATTATTGTGGGATTCAGGTGTTACATTGTATGATGCTTATAGAAAGGACTATTTTACATTGAGATCCATGTTGTACAGGATGATAAATTACTTCCTTGCTTATGGAAATTTTTTAGGATATAGCTTTAAAGGAACTCAAGGGTGTCCTGTTTGCAAACATGGTACAAAATCAATTATGATGAAACATTCATTGAAAATTGTGTTTTTAGGACATCGTGGATTTCTACCCCGACGACATAAGTACCATTAATGGATGACATCATTTGATAGAAGTTCAGAAGAACGTACATCACTGTCTCCACTAATAGGTGATCAATTTTTTGAAAAAGTTAAAAATGTGGGCCCTACTTTTGGTAAACCGGCTTTGAAAAACCTTACGAAAATCTGTTGGAAAAATAGATTAGTTTTTTTGAGTTACAATACTGGAATTGTATGTATGTCAGACATTTTCATGATGTTATGCATGTAGAAAAAAATGTATTTGATAGTGTCATCGGTAGGTTGCAAAATACATCTTGCAAAATAAATGATGGAATTAAGTCTAGGTTGGACATGGTTGAGATGGTAATACAAGAAGAGTTGGCACCAGTAAAGGGTGAAAAATGAACATTTCTTCCTCATGCTGCTTACACTCTTTCCAAACAGGAGAGATATCAGTTTTTCAACTTCTTAAATGACGTAAAGGTTCCAGAGGGGTATTTGTCAAATATCCGGAACCTCGTGTCAATGAGCGACTAAAATTTTAAAGGTCTGCAATCACATGACTGTCATGTTTTGATGCAAGATATCATTCCTATTTATTTACGTTTCATTTTTCCCAAGAATTTCTTCCATACATTAATGAAACTGTGTTTCTTATTCAAATTTATATGCATCAAAGTTATATACCCGGCGAAATTTCCAACTATGGAAAGAGAAATTGCCGTCAAATTATGTGAATTTGAAATGTTCTTATTGCCTTAATTTTTTGATATGACGGTTCATTTGATGGTCCACTTGGTGATAGAGATTCAACTATGTGGTCCTATACATTACAGATTGATGTACCCCATTGAACGGTATATGAAGATTTTGAAAGGGTATGTCAAAAATCGAATTCGGCTAGAGGGTTGTATTGTAGAGCGATATATTGTTGAGGAAGCCGTTTAATTCTGTACCGAATACCTTTCTGGTGTGGAATGCATTGGACTACTTAAATCTCGTCACACTAGGAGGCTTGAGGGTGAAGGAATTTCTAGAACACAGGTTGTCACAATCAATATTATAGATCGGGAGCAGGCTCACCTTTATGTTTTGCATAACAGTTTTGGCGTTGACTCATAGGTTGAAATCCACAAAGAAATTATTATGAATTTGAATCCATCTAGGGATAAAAAATGGATATCAGATACACATAATTGATAGTTTATAGGATGGTTTCATGACCATATTTTTAAGATGTCAGATGAAAATCTAGAGTCAATTTCAGAATGACTTTGATGGCTAGCTAGAGGACCAAATGTGTATGTATTATCCTACAATGCTTATGTAGTTAATGGTTATACATTTTATACTAATGAACATGATGAAGACAGTACCATGTAAAATAGTGGGGTTACACTTGTGGTTGAAGCATTGCATGTTTCTGGTTCTAAGGACAGAAATCCAATTTCTGTGAATATGTCATACTTTGGCATCATCAAACAAATATGGGAGTTAGATTATACGGAATTCCAAGTTCCGATTTTTCAATGCAAGTGGGTTGATAACTGGAGTGATGTTAAAATAGATGAATTGGGATTCGTGAAAGTTGATTTTAGTAAGGAAGGGGCGAAAGACGAACCGTTTATAATGGCATCACAGGTAGTGCAATTATTTTATGTTCAAGATCCCGAAAACTGAAAATGGTCAATTTTTCTATTATCGACCAAAACAGCTGAAGGGTCCGAAAAAAATTCAAAATAGGATAACCATTTCATTGGGAACTTGCACTAATTTCGTAGTGGTCCCAATGTAGATGAATTTTTTTATGTCATAGGAGACCACAATGAAAGGATATGGATAGTCGATAGAGGGGTCAAATCCATTCAGCCTTTAAAAAAAGAGTGTTCAATAATCAGGTAATTTTTATTATTGTAATATAGATTGTGTTACATTATGCTATTATCTGTTCACTGGTGCTTTTATGTGATCTAAATTAAATGTTAAACCACTTCTACAGATAATGACTTCTGCACCGACTAATGCACCCAATCCCGGGACACAACGGGTCTCTCAACCTGTTGCAGCCGGTCCCACTGTTGAGGTACAACAGGTCTCTCAACCAGTTGCAGCTGGTCCTACTACTGAGGTACAACAGGTTTCTCAACCTATTGCTGCTAGTCCATGTGCTGATGCTAGTGCTTCAGAGGAACATAATGATGATGCAGAAAACAAGGAAATTGTAGGCAATGAAACCCCGACGACCCAAAAAAACTGGTGTGCCGTAGTTTGACAGTTTTAGCCAAAATCCTTAAGGAAAAATCAAAAGGCAGTAAATATGAGGTGGGATGGAATAAGTGAGGCCAGTATGTAAACCCCAACAAAGCCATGTATAGTAGCTACATTGGTATCTTCACTCGGCAATGCGTGCCGATTAATGTAGATTTGTGGCACCATGTTGTTAGCGGACTAAAAATATTAATGTCGGAAGAGATTACGGTAACATAATGATGTCATTTATTTATTTTATTAAAATAAAATAAAATAAAATACTGAAATATTGACTAAATATTCTTCATCTCTTGCAGAGTGCATTTATAGTAGTTTTCTTGCATAAAGAATATATATTAAGACTAGGAGGAAGGGTTCATAGAGGCTTTCACACCATTCTAACAAAACATCATCAGAAAGATACTGAATGTAAAATCAAGCCGCACCCACCTCCTCTTTATGAACACTGGATATCCCAAGGAGCGTGGGATGCATTTTGCAACCATCGTATGGAGCTTACATTTCAATTACAATGTGTTTGGTTACACGTTGTTTAACATTTCTTGTATTCATCACTTTGATTGACAGTTTTTTATTTATGAAATAGAAACTGAGTGCTGAAAATAAAGAACGGGCAGCAAAACCAGCGTACCCCTACCGTAAAGCATGGCTGGTGTACGCTTCAATTGAAAAACAATTGGTACGTATTTTAAAATTACTTTAATCTTTTATGTGACATAAAACAACATTGTAACCATGTTTCTTTGTTTATATATAGATTGATGAATCATAATCCTGAGCCTCTTCCATCCCACGCCATGTGTTATGGAAGGAGTCCCGTGATAATAAAGAGGGAAAACTGGTAGATGAAAACGCACAAAAAGTGTGGGAAACATGTGTAAGTATGACATAATATAAATTTTTTTTTTCTTTAAACCACTATTACATAATGATGATTACTTATTTTTCCATCTATTTGACATTGTCATAGGAATCAACAACACCTGCACCGGATGCAGACATACTTTCAGCGGCCTTGAAACAGCCAGAACAGTATGGCCACATCAGAGGTGTGGGTTTTGGGGTGACATCGCGGACATATTTTCAGAAAAAAAAACAACAGGATGAACAAACTGAAGAAATGAAAATGATGAGAGATAGAGTATCTACCATTGAAGAATGAATCGAAAGTCAGGGAGACTTTCTAGAAACTTTTCTGGGGGATAGGCGAAGATAACAAACAACTCAAGAACAACCCACACAAGAAGATCCCACCCCACCCCCACCATCTTTGAGGCGAGCCATTCCCCTCAAATACCTGACTTAACCGAGGTAATAAATGTTCTAATATTTGTTTTTGTGAAATTTGAATCACATAGACAATTATACCTTTCATGTAATGATATTCTACAGGGTGAAAATGATTGTGATTTATATCTGTCAACTCCCACCCATCACCTCGTAACAAGGGCTATGGTGTTCAATATGCAGAATGACATGCTACACTCCAGACCACTTCCAACTGGTCATGTCAATGTGTCGATTAACGGAGCTCATGAGCCGAGCGCCGAGCTACCCATGCCAAATGAAGATGACGACATTCATACGGTGGAAAAAGTTTTTGGAACATTTGTTGCATGGCCGTCGAATATTGTAAAAAAACATTTCAACCAGGACGTATTCATTTCAAATTCATTTTTCAAGAAGAACCTTTAACATTAAATTAGAAAATGGCTGAACCGATGAATGTTATTATAGAAGTAAAAAATGTAGGAGCTAAAACGAAATAGAATCTCAAAAGGATCATCCAACTAATCAAAACGATCTACAAAGAGCACTTTTACCCTGCCCATTCTATATCCACATTTAATATCATTGAAAGCTCATGTGGATAAGAAAATGAAAGGTGGAAAGAGTCACACAATTGTTTGTGAAAAAGATATATATGGGTAGGAATCAATAGATTTTATTAGTGCTGATGTTGTAGATGAAATCATCACATACTACTAGCTTAGCTCCTCAGTTATAAAAGTATACATGAGGTATGTTTTCATGATTTGATTTTACAAAAGCTGATATACTATGTTAATTATGGATAAATACATTTAATATTTTTCACAGGCGTATATATGAAAAACAATTGAAGGGATTTTCCCATGAATACAAATTTGGGCTCGTTAGTAATCACACCATTTCTACACAATGAGATGAAATAGATTCCGATTTTCAGGCTGAATTAATGTCAAACTTTCTCAGAACGTTTCAATGCAGAATTATGACTGACAGAATCTTTTTAATACCAATGTTACAGGGGTAAAACTCTACATTTTAATCATATCAATTATATTTTCATTTATATCAGTACTTATTCATTTTTTTAGGCAACATTGGATGCTCATTGCAGTCAATTTGGATACTCCAAAGATTTATTTTTTGGATTCACTGCATGGATATCCAACAAACTAACCACACATGATGGAGATTTTCAACTCGTAATACACTAGATCCAAAATTTTAGAACTAAATATATAGTTATATAATTTATATTATCTTTTAATTAGAATTCTGTTATGATAGGTCAGTGTATGAATATCATCTAAAGGCTAGAATTAATCCAGGGCCTAAGGACGAGAAGGCGCACAAGATATAAAAATGGAGAAGTATCAGGGTATATATACTTATATTTCACTATCAAAATACATATCAAAATAGATTACATATTTTTATTTATGTTTTTACAGTGTCCGAAACAAACAAACGACAAGGAATGCGGTTATTATGTTTGTAAATTTATGAAAGAGATCATATTTCATGAACAAACTAGCATCCCTGAAGAGGTATTTTTGAGAATAATTACTAATTCATTTAAAATAATTATTAATTATTTCTATATTTATATTTTTTCAGTACTACTATGACTGTCGCAAAAACTCATATTCATAAGATGATATAGATGTGTTCAGAAATGAATGGGCAGCGTACCTGATGGAAGAATGTAAACAAATAGGACAATGAAGGTGAATTCCTACTACTTATGTTATCTTTATATGATCATTGATATATCCTTTGTTTACACTTATTGAGCATATATGATCACCATTTCTTATGTTTCATAACCTTAGATTATGAAGAATGGATTTAGAAATGATTTGTGTTTCTAGTAAAGAATAACTTAATGAGAGACTCTTATAAACTACTGACATACAGAATACCAAGAAAAAACGTTCGGATTTTTTTGATACTTTAGGACAACGATCCATGATTTATTTTTGACGTGTGCAAATCAACCACACCACAATCCAAAGCACGGTGTGACTGGTATGGCTAAAAGTGTCTGATATCAGTTTGAAATTGATATTAACTTTAGAAAACAACACTACTGATATACAAAAATCTGATAAAACGCATTCGAATTGTTTTGATACTTTCGTAAAATGATCCATGAGTCATTTGTGACGTGTAAGAATCAACCAATCCTCAATCCGATGCACGATGTGACCGGTATGGCAAAAAGTGTCTGATATCTATTTGAAATTGACATTAACTTTAGAAAACAACACTACTTCCATACAGAAATCTGAGAAAACGCGTTCATATTGTTTTTATACTTTAGTAAAATGATCCATGAGTCATTTATGACGTGTACTAATGAACCACACCTTAATCCGATGCACGATGTGACCGGTATGGCTAAAAGTGTCCGATATCTATTTGAAATTGACATTAACTTTAGAAAACAACACTACTGACATACGAAAACACAAGAAAATGCCTTCGGATTGTTTTGATACTCTAAGACAACAATACATGAGTCATTTTTGATGTGTAATAATTCACCTCACCTCAATTCGATGAATGATGTGACCAGTATGGATAAAAGTGTCTGATATTAGTTTCGAATTGACATTAACTTTAGAAAACAACACTACTAACATACAACAGACTGAGCAAACAAGTTCGGATTATTTTGATACTCTAGGAAAACGATCCATGAGTCATTTTTAACATGTAAAAATAAACCACACCTCAATCTGATGCACGATGTGACCGGTATGGATAAAATTTTATGATATCAGTTTGAAATTGACAATAACTTAAGAAAAGAAAACTACTGAAATATGGAAAACCAAGAAATGCGTTCAAATTGTTTTGATCATTTATAAAAATGATCTATGAGTCATTTGTGACGTGTACGAATCAATCACACCTCAATCCGATGCACGGTGTCACCGGTATGGATAAAAGTGTCTGATATCAGTTTCAAATTGACATTAACTTTAGAAAACAACACTACTAACATACGGAAAACCAAGAAAATGTGTTCGGATTGTTTTGATACTTTAGGAAAATCGTCCATGAGTCATTTTTGACATGTACGAATCAACCTCACCTCAATCCGATGCACAATGTGACTGGTATAGCTAAAAGTATTTGATATCAGTTTCAAATTGATTTAAACTTTAGAAAACAACACAAATGACATATAGAAAACTGGGAAAATGCATTCAGATTGTTTTTATAATTTTGGAAAACTATCCATGAGTCATTTGTGACATGTATGAATCAACCGCACCTCAATCCGATGCACTGTGTTACCGGTATGGCTAAAAGTGTTTGATATCAGTTTGAAATTGACATTAACTTTAGAAAACAACACTACTGACATACGGAAAACTAATTAAACACATTTGGGTTGTTCTGATGCTCTATTTCAATGATTTATGAGTCATTTTTGATGTGTACGAATCAACCGCACCTCAATTTGATGCACGATGTGACCGGAATGGCTAAAAGTGTCTGATATCAGTTTCAAATTGACATTAACATTAGAAAACAACAAAAGTGACATACACAAAATTGTTCAAACGCGTTCGGATTGTTTTGATACTTTAGGAAAATGATCCATGAGTCATTTCTGACATTTACGAATCAATCGCATCTCAATTCGACGTACAGTGTGACCGGTATGGCTAAAATTGTCTGATATCAGTTTAAAATTGACATTAACTTTAGAATAAAACACTACTTACATATGGAAATCTAAGAAAACGCATTCAAATTTTATTAATACTCTAGGAAAACGATCCATGAGTCATTTTTGAGGTTTAAAAATCGACCTCACCTCAATCTGACGCACGGTGTGACCGGTGTGGCTAAAAGTGTCTGATATCATTTTGAAATTGACATTAACTTTAGAAAACAACACTACTGACATACGTAAAACCAGGAAAAAATGTTCAGATTGTTTTGATACATTAAGAAAACTATCCATTAGTCATTTGTGATGTGTACAAATCAACCTCACCTCAATCTGATGTACGGTGTGATCAGAATGGCTAAAAGTGTCTGATATCAGTTTTAAATTGATATAAACTTTAGAAAACAACACAAGTGACATACGGAAAACTGAGAAAACGAATTTTGATTGTTTTGATACTTTTGGAAAATGATCCATGAGTAATTTGTGACATGTAAGAATTAACCTCACCTCAATCCAATATAGGGTGTGACCGGTAAGACTAAAAGTGTCTGATATCAGTTTGAAATTGACATTATCTTTAGAAAACAACACTACTAACATACAGAAAACTGAGAAAATGCTTTTGGATTGTTTTTATACTCTTTAAAAATATCCATGAGTCATTTCTGACATGTAAGAATAAACTGCACCTCAATCTGATGCATGATGTGACCATAATGGCTTAAAGTGTCTGATATCTCTTTCAAATTGACAATAACATTAGAAAACAACACAAGTGACATACGACAAACTAAGAAAATGCATTTGGATTGTTTTGATACTTTAGGATAATTATCCATGAGTCATTTTTGACGTGTACGAATCAACTACACCTCAATCCGACACATGGCATGACTGGTATGGCTAAAAGTGTCTAATATCAGTTTTAAATTGATATTAACTTTAGAAAACAACACTACTGACATACAGAAAACTAAGAAAATGCGTTCAGATTGTTTTGATACTCTAGTAAAATGATTTATGAGTCATTTTTGAGGTGTAAGAATTGACCTCACCTCAATCTGATGCATGGTGTGACCGGTATGGCTAAAAGTGTCTGATATCAGTTTCAAATTGACATTAACTTTAGGGAAAAAAAACACTACTGACATACGGAAAACCAAGAAAACGCATTCAGATTGTTTTGATACTTTCGTAAAATGATCCATGATTCATTTGTGGCGTGTATGAATTGACCACACCTCAATCCTACTCACGGTGTGACTGGTATGGATAAAAGTGTATGATATCAGTTTCAAATTGACATAAAATTTACAGAACAACACTACTGACATGTGGGAAACCAAGAAAATGTGTTCAGATTGTTTTGATACTTTAGGAAATCAATCCGTGAGTCATTTTGGACGTTTACGAATCAACCTCACATCAATATGACACATGGTATGACTGCTATGGCTAAAAATGGCTGATATCAGTTTGAAATTGACATTAACTTTAGAAAACAACACTACTGACATACGGCAAACCGAGCAAACACATTCGTATTGTTTTGATACATTAAGAAAACGGTCCATGAGTCATCTTTCACGTATAAGAATAAACCTCACCTCAATCTGACGCACGGTGTTACCGGTATGGCTAAAAGTGTCTGATATCAGTTTCAAATTGACATAAACATTAGCAAACAACACTACTAACATATATAAAACTGAGAAAATGCATTTGTAATGATTTGATACTTTAGGAAAACAATCCATGAGTCATTTTTGACGTGTAAAAATCAACCACACATCAATATGATTCACGATGTGACTGGTATGGATAAAAGTGTCTCATGTGAGTTTGAAAATGACATTAACTTCAGAAAACAACACTACTAACATACAAAATACTGATAAAACGCCTTCATATTGTTTTAATAATTTAGTAAAACGATCCATGAGTCAGTTGTGATGTGTAAAAATCGACCGCACCTCATTCTGATGCACGTTGTGAACGGTATGACTGCAAGTGTCTGATATCAGTTTCAAATTGACATTATCTTTAGAAAAAAACACTACTGACATACAGAATACTGAGCTAATGTGTTTGGATTGTTTTGATACTTTAGGAAAATGATCTATGAGTCATTTGTGATGTGTAAAAATCTACCACACCTAAATCCGACGCACGATGTGACCGGTATGGCTAAAAGTGTTGGATATCAGTTTCAAATTGACATAAACTTTAGAAAACAACACTACTGACGTACGGAAAACCGAGAAAAAGTGTTCAGATTGTTTTGATACTTTAGGAAAACAATACATGATTTATTTTTGATGTGTACGAATCAACCACACCTCAATCCGATGCACGGTGTGACCAGTATGACAAAAAGAGTCTGATATCAGTTTGAAATTGACATTAACATTAGAAAACAACACAAATAACATACATAAAACCAAGCACACACATTCATATTGTTTTGAAACACTAGTACAATGATCCATGATTCATTTGTGACATATAAAAATCAACCGCACCTCAATATGACGCATGATGTGACCGGAATGTCTAAAAGTGTCTGATATCAGTTTCAAATTTACATTAACTTTAGAAAACAACACAAGTGACACACGGAAAACCAAGAAAATGCATTCAGATTATTTTATACTTTAGTAAAACGATCCATGAGTCATTTATGACATGTCAGAATCAACCGAACCAAAATTCGACACATGGTGTGACCGATATGAATAAAAGTGTCTGATATCAGTTTGAAATTGACATTAACATTAGAAAACAACACTACTGACATATATAAAACCAAGAAAACGCGTTCGGATTGTTTTTATACTCTAGGAAAACGATCCATGAGTCATTTGTGAGGTTTATGAATCGACCAAACCACAATCCGACACACGGTGTGACCTGTATGGCTAAAAGTGTATGATATCAGTTTCAAATTGACATTAACATTAGAATACAACACTACTGACATACGGTAAACTGAGCAAACGTGTTTGGATTGTTTTTATACTTTGGGACAATGATCCATGATTAATTCTTGACGTGTATGAATAAACCACACCTCAATCTTATGCACGGTGTGACTGGTATGGCTAAAAGTGTCTAATATTAGTTTCAAATATTCATAAAATTTAGAAAACAACACTACTAACATACGAAAAACTGGGAAGATGTGTTCAGATTGTTTTTATACTTTAGGAAAACAATCCATGAGTCAATTTTTATGTGTAAAAATCAATTGCACCTCAATATGATGCATGGTGTGACCAGTATGGCTAAAAGTGTCTGATATCAATTTGAAATTGACATTAAATTTAGAAAACAACACTACTGACATACGACAAACTGAGAAAACATGTTCAGATTGTTTTAATACTTTAGGAAAACGATCCATGAGTCATTTTTGATGTGTACGAATGAACCAAACTTCAATACGACACATAGTGTGACTGGTAGGGCTAAAAGTGTCTGATATCAGTTTCAAATTGACATAAACTTTTGAAAACAACACTACTGACATACGACAAACTGAGAAAACACATTTGGATTGTTTTGATACTTTAGGAAAATGATCCATGAGTCATTTTGTATGTGTAATAATCAACCGCACCTCAATATGATGCACTATGTTACCTTTATGGCTAAAAGTGGCTGATAACAGTTTGACAATGATATTAACATTAGAAAACAACACTATCGACATACGGAATACCAAGAAAAAGCATTCAGATTGTTTTTATACTTTAGGATAATGATCCATGAGACATTTGTGACGTGTAACAATCAATCGCACCTCAATCCGACACACGGTGTGGCCGGTATGGCTACAAGTGTCTGATATCAGTTTCAAATTGACATTAACTTTAGAAAACAACACTACTAACATACGAAATACCGAGAAAACGCGTTCGGAGTATTTTGATACTTTAGTACCCTGATCCATGAGTCATTTGTGATGTGTATTAATTGACAACACCTCAATCCGACGCACGGTGTGACCGGTATGGCTAAAAACCTCTGATATCAGTTTCAAATTGACATAAACTTTAGAAAACAACACTACTGACATACGGAAAACGGAGAAAATGCGTTCGGACTGTTCTGATACTTTAGTACAACAATCCATGATTAATTTGGGATGTGTAAGAATCAACCACACCTCAATCCGATGCTTGGTGTGACCGGTAAAGTTTTTCATTAGATAAAGAATCAATATTTATTAAATGAGATAAATCATCCAAAAATATATTGATTTTACATTATTCCCTTTCATTGTTATTAGAATGAAAACATTTGAGTTTATCATTTTCATATTTTAGTTTCAAATTTCCATATTATTGTATTCTTTCATATTAATGTTTTAATTTATTTCATTATTATATTACTAACATAAGATTTGTTTTCTTATAAAGGTGAATTTTTTTCCTTGAGTTCGGATTCTTTGTTCGGCAACAAATACCATGGACGACAAATTTTTAGAGTGGATCACAGATATCAAAGGATGAAACATTAATGTTTATAATTGTTGTTGGATAATTGTAATTTTAACCATGTAAAAAATTGTTTGAAATTTATACAGGAGTATGTTTTTTGTATTCAGGATGTTAAGTAAATTTATATAGCATTGTTTTTCAAAATATTATGTGCGGGTTCTATTTTGTGCAAGTGTGTAGGTGCTATTTTGTGAAGGTATGCAGGTTTGTGCAAGTGTGCAGGTGTGCAGGTGCTGGTTGTGCAGGTGTAGGGGAAGCTTCCTTTATCAGCGCTTTTCTGAGCACTGATAAAGGACACCTTTAACAGCGGTAAAAGAGCGCTGATAAAGGGCCCTATTATCAGCGCTCAAGGTAGTACTGATAAAGGAACCCCTTAATCAGTGCTATAAAAGTGTTGTTAATGTCGGCGTAGATAAAGGGTTGGTCCCCTTTATCATCAATCCAAAAAGCGCTGTTAATGGAGACCCCCCCCCCTTATCTATACCAGCATTAAAAACGTTGTTCTAGCACTGTTAATGTCAGTTTTTAGAGCTGATAAAAGGCCAAGTTGTAGTAGTGAACCTTCTCAACAGATTTGGAATGACATCTTGTTGTCATTAAACATTAATCTATGAGGCCCATACTTCCTCATAGATCCCCACATACTTTGTCTCAGTACCAAATTCATGGCACTAGTCACACTCAAAATTGGACCAGGGTCATTCACTAGTAATGTTTCTTCCCAAGAACAAATTTCAGGTGTCCATCCATCCCTTGAAAACATTCCCCAAACCTGCTTTAAGAATCACCTCATACTGTATGGGGGATGCCTCCTCCTTCTAATTGTCCCCATTAATGTTATTAATGTGGTTCCATGGAGTATCAAGAACTATTGGTGTGAGGTATTTTTGGATTTGGCCTCTGGAAAACCTATGACACTCATGATATCCCAACATACTTATGAACCTGTAGGATAGTTCATATCTACTTTCCACATGGATGAGAATATTTTATCTCAACATGAAACCATAATTTGGTAGCCTCTTTCAAAATTCTCTCCCCAGTGATTATATTCCTAGGAATGTATTCCTGATGAGAGGATGCCACATCGACTCCTTGAGTGGGAATTTGGTTCAAGACCTATGATATTTTCTAGATCTATTTCACAAAGGCTACTCATGAAGGTTATTTGTGAATATTCGGTTCATGGAGGTTGGTTATGAATGTGATTCTCAGAATGAACTATTTTTAAAAAAAAATTCATATAGTTCCAATCATGGAGAAGGTATGCTTCGTGAGCAATGAAGATTAAAATCACAAATCCCTCACAAATGGGTTGAGATTCGAGAAAAGAGAGTGCATAATTTTATCATTTTGAAAGTATATTGGTCCATTTAATAGACCCCTCTAAATTTTA
Organism: Viscum album; assembly: GCA_963277665.1. Lineage (NCBI taxonomy): Eukaryota > Viridiplantae > Streptophyta > Magnoliopsida > Santalales > Viscaceae > Viscum > Viscum album. The sequence goes on from OY728163.1 coordinate 1,518,699,220, forward strand.
TAGGAATACAACCACCTACCAATTAACAATGAGTTTCATAAAATTGGCATCCTGAACAAGATTCGTGAATGACCATTATGAATGGGAGTTTATTGACAATTTTCATTGATTCTACCTTAGAATATGATGCGCCTTATCCTATCAGCGCCCATTCTGAGTGGGAGTTAATTAATGCCAAAATACACAATCTAGTGTAATATTTGAAGTAGCAATGACCAGTTCAGGGAGAATCCAAACCAAAATGGCCCAAAAATCCCTATAAGGGGACAATTTCATGAAGCTCTCACCTTCAAAAATTTAAGGAACTCATGTAGGAATTGAATCCATAGAGACCTAAAATTAAGCTCTAGGAATCTTTATCCACAATATGTTGCAATACTCTATGAGAATAAAAGACCTAATCATATCCATCTTACAATGATATCTCATAGTCACGGAGCACTTCATGAACACATGAACGGTTGATAGTAATATCTAAAAATGTGAATTTTAAATTCATATAGTCGTGACCCTTCACGAAGAACATAAAAAACAAATAATGCCTCCAATAATTTCAAAACTCATACCCTATACATATCTCCTTCATTATATCATTATAGAGATGGATAAAGTCCTTTTGACTTCCAAAACTTTACCCATACCCATGGACCACCTATGTTCATGATTGAAAGAGAAAATATATCACGCAAGGTATCCAATCATCAAGAAACCACCTCAAATATGTCCTCCAGATCCTATATCTAAATTTGAGATGCCTTTAATGAAGGCCCAAGACCTTTGTGGAAGAATAATTCCCTCTAAAGTACGTGAATATTTACGTAGCATTCAAACTTTTTGAATAACTCCCCCTCTGAATCATGTCTTCACACTGAGGTAGGGAATGCTATAATATGAAGAATACCCCTTTTTGAATCCCCTAGCCTCTTCAAGGAACCTATTCATCACAAATAACCTATCTTCGAGGCTCCATGATTTAAAATTCCTCTCTCATGTGCTTCTTCATGTCACCTCCCTTTGGTTGTAACCCCTTCATGAAGTTTGAGGTCTCGGGGGCACTAACACCAATCCAAGACCGATTCGGCTACACCACAAGTCCCCATGGGACTAGAAAATCCTACTCTTATGTCCACCAAATTCATTCTGAGTGTAATCTTGGCCTCCATCATACCTTCTACTTCTACTAATAGGTACTATAACACCTATTTATTCAAAGCATATGGACTCTAAGTTGGACCTTAGGATTGACCACTCCATGTAAGTGCCAATTTCATACCCCACTCAAAGGCACATGATCGGTTGTAATGTAATCCCTAGGGGTGAGAAGTGAGTCCCCCATGTTTAGGCTGGATGACATAATACTACCTATATCCACATCATATTTGTATGATGATAAACTGTATGACATCATCCTTATTAGAAGACATAAAACTATATCTTTTCTCTTTGTGATGAACATAAGATGACCCATGTATGATTATTATGGGATTCCACCCTCTCTCACCAAGGGTCATAGAACTTTAATCCCAAGTAGATTTCTTGTGTAATGCTTATACTATCATTACCCACCATAGGACAATCCTCCACCCCCAAGTAGCTTCCAAGTGCCTTCCATATATTATTACCCCAAGATAAATCCTTTTTTGAAGGTCACCTTTTATACTTAATCCTCACACCATCCCTTGTTGATTCTCCTTTCATGAAACAAATATCTTTACCGTACGATGTTAAACTAAATGGATCAGTCTTGTCTTATGACATTAAACTATAACATCAAACTATGTGGGTTTTGATCCATGCCTTCCAAATAGGGTATGTAGGATTCCTACCTGAGGTTAAATCCAAAAAATGGTAAAATATCTATGTTCGACATCTTCCCTACTAGGGATTCACCTACCATATTTTCCTATATGGGGATATATAATCCAAAACTCTGGATATGCCTCCACCATGAATTATGATCCTTTTGTAAACTATCTAGGTGTGACATTTTCTCAATTAGTCAATAACCTCTTGGATCCACCTCCATGTGGAGATATGATACACAACTCTATATTTTCCTCCACTGATAATTATGATATATTGATAAACTATCAAGGTGTGGAGTCTTACCTATTAGGTATGCACCTCCTTGATCTACCTCCACTAAGCATTTTATTCTATTCATAAACTTTCTAGGTATGACATCTTCCCTCCCATATACTCACCCTTAATCTTCCTCTATGGGGAATTTTTTCTACCAAACCCATCTCCCTGAGACATTAAACTCATGCCCCGATCATTATCAACCAGAAATTATGATCTATGTCTACAGAATGTAGAACATGTGACCTAAACCATAATACCTACCCTAGGAAATAAACATGGGATGACTAAGGTTATGTTTTTTTAAATACCTACAACTCTAGAAATAAATATCGTGTGATTTACATATTATTCCTTGGGTTCCGTGCCTAATATTCCTCATATGAGATTCCCTAATAAGATGAATATTTATAGGTGACCAATCTACCCATCATCTAGACATGCCCATACATAACCAATGTGACTACTCTCATGGATAAAGGTTACTACCCTATAAATACATAAGTAGTGTAATTAACCAGTTTTCACAAAGAGATGGAACTAGGAATGCATTCTATTAACACGACTTAATCAATTAGGGAGACCGAGACTAGTAAATAATCTCCAAGGAGAAATCCATGGAAGGAGGAACTGACATTTAACTATCCCATTTCGATCAATGAGTTGAAATTTGCAATGAAGGTGATGAAAGGTTACCACCCTTTTTAAATTGGTAATGCGGGAAACTATAAAACCAATAAAAAATTCAATATATAGGAAATACCTAACAAAAGAATTGGAAACAATGATGAAACCCTCAAAGGATGAGTAAGTGATACAGAATATTGCTACTCCATAGAGAGTTGTCGGATTAATAACATTTACTAATACACATCAGTAAATATAATTACCATTAATAGAAAATATGACATAGACCGAGACATAAATATATAAAGAAACAATAGATAAACCATGCCTCAAGAGGTAGGTGATCTGGATACATGAAATGAGGATGCACATACACAGAATCATAGAAGGATCCAGAACCTGGAACTGACAGATAATAAATTTCCAACTCTATGGTAGAAAAATGCTGAAGATAATGGTAAAGTAATGGCTATATCCTTGTCACCATGAAACCAAGCCTAAATTCCCTCCAAAGAGGAATGATTGGCAAAATATGAGAATGATATATATAATCTGAAACTAATCAAAGAAAAATTACTTAGGGGAAACATTCTTGATGGGTATAATATTTGAACAGAAGATAATATCCTTCCTCTCATATATCAAGAGAGAGTGATCTACCTTCATGAGTAAAATTTGATTACTAAGATGGATCTAGATCCATGAAAACAATCTTTATAAATTCGGAAGTTGAGTATGATCATGAATTTACTCATCTTTGGTGACAATATCTCTCTAGTTAGGTAGATCATTCAACACTTGTATGGAAAGAGAATCAATAGGATATGAAAATGGCACTACCTCAACAAGGAACACTTCCACCATATAGATGATAGGAAGTCTAAAAAAAGGCACCTCCAGAACTCATCAACACCATTGAATCCCTGGATAGTTGAAGGGAAGCCATAGAAGGGTGGAACGCACCTATGCATCCCTAAAATAAGTCACATCCCAAATGGGTGGATGAAAATTTCCCCCATAAAAATGTTATAAATCCAATATTCTCAAACTTTAATGGTGAAGGAGATCCAAAACAGTATCTCATGCACTATGTGTCCCAATATGAACCAAATATAGGCCTTCAAGATCATCATGACGCGACTGAACTGAGATCTTTTGTACAAAATATAATATGGTAATCATTATTTTGGTACATCAACCTTTTATAAGGATCCATTGTGGGATGCTAAGACCTTTATTGTTAATTCCATTATCAGTTTGACTTCCACATTAAGGGAAAAAATTGTTTGTCACATAAACTGAACACAATTTGAAAGTGATAGGTGTTTTGAAATCATTTCTAGATGAAAAGGTTTAACCTATTCACTCAACATACCTATGTCATAAGAGAAACTTAAAGAACTCTATGATGAAAATATTTGCAATGAGCCACACACACCTTTGATCTCAATGATGTATCCAAGAAGATTCCATTATTTTACAAAAACATCATAATTACTAGAAGATTATATTAATTGTACCTAAGATAAATGTTGGACCATGCCCTCATTAACGGAAAATTTGATTGGTAAGACTATTTTTTACACTTAAACTAGTAGCAGTTTATATTTAAGCACCTAGTTAGGACTCAAATAATTTAGTGCCTCCTATCAAGTACTATTATTAGCAATTAAACCACCTTCATCTAGAAGAGAAAATATATTAGGTTCACCCATAATGTGAGGAATTTATGAATAAATAAAACTCATTCTAAAATTATCTAGGACCTAGTTATTTACTTACATCCATAGAAAATAACCGACTCATGATGCCGGATCTTAGGAAACCCATTGAGGTCAACCTCACTAACTGTCATGACTACTACCCTTTATATATAAAGATGGATCAAACCCAATAAGAATGCTTCATCTTTAAAATCTTCCTCCAAAGCCTGATGGATTATGGGTAGGTGATACTATGGAATTCCTTAGAATAGGTTAATTGTGAAACTGTCACCCCACTATAAGAGTAGTGTGAATAAAAAGAAGATTCATCTAGGCATGGGTTGAAATTCAACAACTTGATTAATAAAAAAAAGTTGACCAAGATCACACCTCCCAAAGAGAACAACTTCAGAACCCAAAAATGTTACCATAACATATTGTGGTAACATTTAATACACCTATAGAAATATTTGGACATAATAAAATACATTATAGAAGGATTCATATCTATCACCCACACAATATCATACTCTTTTAGAATTTTTTCCTATTACATCCTTCGAATGGGAACACCCCCAAACAAAACCTCTATCGGATGAAGAGAGCATTTTTTTTGTCTTGTTAATGTAGTTATCTTAATAGACCCCTCTTGTGATGATTAATATGCCTCCATTTATGAGTTCCCTATACCCGAATGGATAGATAGAGGCTGAGGAAATTGAATTTTATGATACTGGGGATGATGTGGGTGTGGCTGAACATAATATTTCAGTACCATCCCCAAAAAGATCGTAAATGTAGTTGCGACATATAGGAAAGAACACCAATAATCCAAAAAGGAACACAAAAATGCCTCAAATACCTTCAATAGTCATTGAATCCTAGGAACCTTACATGACAGACTGGAAAGGCTGCAATTTTCTGATCCTCCCAGGAAAAGGGGAAGGCTGACATAAACTATTACACTTGTAGTAGATTCTCCCTCAAAGTATACTTAAGAACCAGGACCAACCATCTCAAAAAATTAAAATCCTGATCCACATGATATGTAGAAACCTTACCTTTGGAATTGCATACCTTTGGAACAAAAATATGACATTTTGAAATAGTTTATGGTTGTCCCAATCAAACTCTCAATATTAGATTCTATCCTTATTTCAAAATAACTCATAGAGTCACTCATAAAGGACCTATATAACCCATATTAATTAGATATAGAAGATTTTGCAGCCATGGTTTATCGAGTGGAGACTATTTCATTAGAAGGCCATATCACCATCTCATTCACATAACAGGACCAAGAAGAAGTTATCTTGGGATATATTTAACAACTTTATGTTTTAGGAAAACTTGATAATGTGTACATCCAAAGGGATTTATTTGAAAATGGTTTTGGGATCAAACTCATCTTTTTTTAATACCCTAAAATGTTTGGGATATTTTGAGGGGGATTTGTCTCTGAAAAAGATCAACATTAAATGGTGTGATAAGAGTGAGAAAAATCCTATTAGGAAGATCACGATCAATGATCAGTTTGGGGATCTCACATCTAACACTGATTTCATGGTTATCCACTAACATATAGCATATAATCTCTTAAATGGAAGACCCTGTATTCATATCTACATAGTGGTACCCTTAAAATTTTATCTATTGTTGAAATACCCCATCAATGGGAGGATCGACATACTTCATGGTGGCATATCCCCATTAGAGTCATATATACTGAGGAAGGCTTCTACAAAAAGTAATGAAAAAAACCAATGGGGGATGAAGATATTCAAGTTTTATCCGCCAAAATATTAGGTATTACACCTTCCAATCACAATATAATACATGATAGAGATTATGTGAAACCTATAAAAATTATTGGGGAAGCAAACCTAACCCCAGTAAGTCGTCATGAATCAAAAACGTCGTTGGCTCATGTCTATGTGATGGATGTTACATCAACTAAATTGGATTCATTAAAAGGGGATCAAACTAATTCCAAATCATGATCCAATAATTTAAGCATGCCTTTAGAGAAATATGATAATTCCCCCAAGAAATTATCTATAGATCTAGATATCTAGGATCCTCTTACCCTTAGTGACAATATAAAATAAAAGAAGCATCCATAGGATTGGTCTGTGATGACTCTATCAGTTCTAGATGAAAATTCCTCTTACCATGGGCTCTCCAACAATGAAAGTGATAGAGATGCCATAGAATTTCCTACCATATCTGAAAATGACTCTATTGACTCCAAGATGAAAGAATAAGGGGATGACATTAAGAATTCCCTTCCCACATTTGAAGAAGGTGTCTCCACCACCATTGACGAGATCATATAGGTGATTCTGGGAATAGAAGAAGACTCACAAGCTACATTGATTAGTTACACTATGATTATTGTGGGGAAAGATATGTATATTGGATTTATCAATAATCATCAATACAAATTTGATTGGAATTATACATAAATGCCAAAGTTGAACCTCTATATGGATATTCATCACCAAGGATTACCTGCGGACCATGAAGGTTTCAAGCAAGTAGTCAGGAAAGTTCAACCCTCTCGTGATACTATTGTAGAATCATAATTTAAAAAAATTATCAAGTGAAACTTTATATAGGAATTTCAGTTCCCAAAATGGATCAACATTATCATCCCCATTAAGAAAAATAATGTTATGATCATGGACTATATTGATTTTAGGGAACATAAAAGACAATTCCTGAAAGAAAATTTCCTATTTCCAATCATAGAACTTTTGATCAATTAAAATAATGTATTCCAAGCCCTTTCTTTCATGGATTAGTATTAAGGGTATAAATGAATAAATATGGTTCCTAAAGTCGAGGAAGCCACTATCATCAGTACACCTTAGGGGATCATTTTATATTAGTTCACACCCTTTGGATTGAAGAACATTGGCACCATTTACCAATTCACCTTACATCATATATTTAATCTCGTAATGAGATGAATTGAAGAATGTTTTTCAATGACATGGTACTAAAATATCGACAATGATGTGACCATATCAAGGATCATAAAAAGTTCTTTATAAAGTTGTGGTAGCATAGTTTGAAGAGGAATCATATGAAGTGTTATTTCGAAGTAACATCAGGGAAATTCCTTGGTTTTGTGGTATGCCACCAAGGAATTGAGGAAGATCAGGAAAATACTAGTGAAATGCTACCAATTTTACCTCTCAATAATCTTAAAGAACAAAGGGGGATCCAAGATAACCTCACATACATTCAATGTTTCATAGGTAACTTGGATGAAAATATCTCCCCTTAACCAAGTTAATGAAAAAGAGAGTCACCTATCAATGGGATGAGGAAAATTAGGAAGCCTTCGAAAATATCAATAATTACTTACTGTACTCATTGGTTTTGATGCCAAAAGTGGAAGTAAATCGACTTATATTATATATGGACACCATGGAATGAATTATTGGTACTCTCCTCACATATAAAAATAATTTATGGAATTAAAAAAATCCAATATTATCTCAGTCAAATGGTGCTAGTCATTGAGACCCTATATTTCAATATCAAGAAGAACTATTTTAAACTAATCATTATACTAAAAAATGTGAGACATTATATGCAAAATCATGAAGTTCGTTTAGTCTCTCATATTGACCATGTCAATTACATCCTTGGACACCCGATGTTGACTAGTTATTTATCCCAATGGGTAGTTATTCTACAACAATATGAAATCTAGTTCTTGTAAAAAATATTAGTTAATGTGTAGGAACTACTAATTTTCTTATGAAACATCCCACTCTGGAAAGCAAACTAGTGGACACAAAAAGTCTAGATGAAGGTGGTTTCTATGCCCTTGACACTGCATGAATGTAGGAAATGTACTTTAATGGTGATTCCTGAAGTCTTATTAGAAAAAGGATGGAAAACCAAAAGCTAAACTTGGTTGTTATGGGGAATTTTTTTGTTTCCCAAAATAAAGGATTTTTCACTACTCTTTCTCACTATCCAAAGGATGCATTAATAATGCGGTAGAATACTGAGACCTTATTGTCAGTTTGGAACTAGAGATAAAAATGAAGATAGCCTACCTAAAAATCAAAGTGTATTCATTTCTATTGATCAAAAAAATTAATGATGAGTATACCATCATGAAAGAATACTTGGCCCCTCTCATCAGTTACATTAGAGGATTGATTGAATAATCCCCTATTGAACCAACATTGAATCATATACCTTGATCACAAAATGATCATATTAATACACTAGCTAATAAAATCATAGTCCTAGCTATCCACAATCAAGAGAAATTAGTTTTCCACATTACACACTGATGGATGGTCTTATTAGTCACCGTCTATGACATGGATGGAATCAATTAGGTCAAACCATTCATAGAGAGTGGTAAACTGATATCCACCCCTATATGGATGGATCCCATATTCGATTACCTCCAAAATGAGAACCTCCCATTGGATCGATCCCAAATGAAACAAACATTATTCCAACCAATGAAATTTAGCCTTTAGGATATGAAAAATGTGAAAAAATCCCTCTGAAAATGAAGGATCAATAGAATCCTACTCAATGTGTAGAAGAAATAGAGATTACAAACATCATGAAATAATTCCATGAGGGATCCTGTAAAACTCAACAATCAGGGACTAGAATCTCCCCCAAATTAAGAGGGTTAGTTACTACTGGTAAACAATGATAAAAGACTATGTGGAATTCACCAGGAAATGTCTTTCATGCTAAATTTATGAAAACTTCATCCATCAACCTCAAGGTTTATACATACAGTTAAATATTCCTAAATATTTTCCGTATGATGAATGGATATTGGAGGGCCATGTCCCCCAACCAAAAATAATTAGTTTAAGAAAACCATTACCACCACTGAATTATTTTTTGAATGGGTTGATACAATAACCCTCAAGGAATTCGGGATGAAGAATATCTTCAACCTCTTTATGTCCAACAACATCACTAGATTCGTTGTCCCTCACACAATATTAACAGACAATGACCCCAATTTCTGTTCTACTGAATTTAAGAAATTGTACCAGGAGTACAACATTGAATCCAACCATTCTTTCTATTATCATGAAATAGAAAATATGAAAATAAATTCCTTCAATAATAATTTATAGAATATAATATATAGAATGATGTATAAGGAAAATAAGCCCTAGATATACAATCTCTTTCATGCTTTATGGGCATACTGTACCACCATGCACATGACCACACAAGAGACCCCATATGCATTGGTGTAAGGAACCAAAATAGTGTTTCCCATTAAAGTACATTTCACTCACTCTATATAGATATATGTGGAAAAATATTAGATAGTGAGAAATAATAAAGTAACTGGATGAGTTGGAATAGATTGATAAGAAAAGGTTGTGTACACTTCACAACCTCAAAAGTAATATAAATTAGATCACATGATCCTTCAATAAAAAGGTTCGCCCCTCATCATTCCTATAAGGAGAAATGTTATTGGATCTCAAATGCCTAATGATACTAGGAATGAAACTATCATAGCTAGAACCCATGTTGGAAGGGCCTTACATCACACATAAGGTCTATTATAATAGAGCTTAGTCATTGGATAAAATGGATGGGGAGTTCATTATGCCCTAACCAATGATATATCTCCCAATAATTAATCTTCATAGATACAATCAGTGACCCAATTCCTAGCATCAAGAATTTAAACTTCACCAAATCTTTCATTCTTACCACATGATGTTAAATTTCAAAGAAGAAGAACTAGTAGTCAAACATTAAACTTCACAAAATCTTTCATCCATACCGCATGATGTTAAATTGTAGAGAAGAAGTCCATGTAGAAATAATTTAAACTATATAACTTCTTTCATCCTTAATGCATGACATAAAATTTCACAAAAGAATTCCTAATATTATTACTCTGAACTACATATCATTTTTCATCCTTTCCACATAATGTTAAACTATACAAAAAATGTCCATACCTATTGATGCTAAACTATGCAGAAGGTATCCTTACCACATGATGTTAAATTGAATAGATAATGTTACTTCATGGACGGTTGACTTTACATGAGCTAGATATGTATGAGAGAAAAATTAAGTATCGACTCCCTGTGTGTGAGATAGATCCACATAAACAATCTCCCCATTCAGAAACTACATTTGAATTGATTCCTATAATTATAAGATATACAATGACACCCAGATTTAAAATATTGTGTCTAACCACAACATCAATTGAAAAAATGATCTCCTCTACATATGGTTCAATTCTATATGGAGTGTTTTTCATTAAAAAAATATGCGAGGTTTGATTACTACCATCACAAGATATATAGTGACACACATATCTCAAATACTGGGTTTAGTTCTAATGCAAATAAAAAAAATCCCCCCCCCCCATATGGGTCAGGCCTTCATAGATAGTTTTCTATTCAGGAACTATGCATGGCTTGATCCCCACCATCACAAGAAATGTAGTGATTCCAGTATCTCCAATCCTTGGTCCAACTGTAATATTAATGAAAAAATCCCCCTCCCACTCTACAAATGGGTCAGATACACATGGAGATTTCTCCATTTAAGAACTATATGTGGCCTAATTCCTATAATTAGAGGACACATATTTATTCCCCGATCTCAAATACCTATTCCATCCACAATATCAACCAAAATAACCCCTCTGCATATGGATCAAACACTCATGAAGATATTTCCATTAAATAACTATGATTGGATTGAATCTTTCCATCATAGGGTAAGTAGTAATGCCTGGATATCAAATCCTAGGTCCCCATCATGGAGAGTTTTCTATTAAATTGATACACATGTATTGATTCCTATCATCACAATGATACATAGTGATGACCAGATTTCAAATAATGGTTCCAACCATGATGTTAAAAAAAAGAATGCCCCATATACATATGGGTTATACCTGTATGGATAGTTTTCCATTAAAGAACATCATTTTTATTGATTCATACCATTACATGATAAATAATTAAACCATGATATCAAATCTTGGGTATAGATGAAATATCAATTGGAAAAATTCTCCACTCTATGTATGGATTGGACCTACGTGGAAATTTTTCCATTTAACAACTACATGTTGCATGATTAATATAATAATAAGATTCATATTGATAGCAAGCTCTCTAATCCTAGGTCAATCTACAATATTAATTAAAAAATGACCCTCCTATCTATATATGGGATATATATTCAAGGAGAGTTTTCCATTCAAGATATATATTTGAATTTATTCTTACTACCATAGGATATGTAGTGATTCCCAGACCTTGAATATTGGGTCCAATCAAAATATTAAACTCCCCCTCTATGTATTGGTCAGAACTATGTTGAGAGTTTTTCATTAAATAAATATAGGTGGATTGTTTCCTATTACCAGTGGATATGTAGTAATTCCCAAACCATCAATCCTATATCCAACCAAAATATAAATGTCCCCCTCACTGTGTATGGGACAAACATTCATAGGGAAATTTCAGTTAAGAACCACATATGTATTGATTATTATTACCACAATATATATAGTGACACCTGGATCTCTAATCCAGGGTCTATATACCACATATAAAATGACATAAAGGAATCCCTACAAATATATGTGGTGAAACATTTCAAGAAACATCCTAATAACTATGTATTGATTAATTCTTATTACAATAGGTTACATAGTGACAGATGGAACTCAAATCCTTGGTTCATCCATGATGAATAGGATAAGAATTCCCATTCCCTTAGGTATGGGTTTGAACTTCACAATGGATTATCTAAAATAAAGACAATGTATGGATTGATTCCCATACAGTGGGATATAAAGAGATGTCTAGATCCTATTTTTTAGGCCCAACTAAAAATTATCATCATTCAAAACCATATCCCTTGATGGGAACCAATTTTTTTTGAAGACCCTCACTTATATAAAAATGTGATTATCCCCACATATTCACTATCATGTAGTCTCACATTGGTTAATAAGATGTACAATTATTCCTTATTTATCATGTTGATCCTGACTCATGTGAGCTTAGGGAACCTTGAAAACCTTTTTGGCCACCATGACTGAGATATGTCATGGATAGGGAACCACATCCTAGTAATAAGAAGTTGAACAGTATAATAAAAGTTCTATATTTGATATATATCACCTCCTTGATGACTCTGTATTCAAGAATTTCATGTATTTTCACATCTCCTCAAGATGTACTCAAAACACATTGACATAGCCTTCATGGTGTTCAAACCCTTCTCAAATATTACATTCTCCATGAGATAACTTCATATATACAATATTTTAGTTGATACCAACCAATTCCTTTAGTTGATGTTCTTCTCATGGAACCCCATGGACCTTGGGATTGCGTTCTCCTGATTCTTACCTATAAAAAACTTGTAATAGGGGATTTATATTAAAAAAGGACCCTACAAGTATTGACTGGAGATTTGAAACCCATCCAAAGATCTTGTTTTGCATTTTTTTTGTCCCAAAGGATATTACCACTTAAATCCAAGTGTTATTTTTCGTATTGCATGGAATATGGGCTTCGACCATAATCAATGGTTGACCTATACCCATCAGTTTTCTCCTTTAGTTATCTCATATATTCTTGGGTTATGATTTACACCTTCTATAACCCAAATATTAAAGAGGATTCAGATACTCTCGATGTTACACATTTTATAATTATACCCATTTCTAAAGAAATATTATGATATCACATTATTATAAACATATATTTCATGTATGAATCTTTTATAAAGACCTAATTTCCATGAGTTGGTTATTCCTCTCAATGATACATCCTGGCCACATGATTTTAATCTACATAGAAACATACTCTTTTCATGACATTGAACTACATGACAAACAATTCATCCCATAAGAATTAAAATTGATTAGAGTGGGCCATCCTTTCCCGGAATCTATGTTAGTGGTGAATTATTCACCACCAAACCATAATAATGTATGGAATGAATTATCCCTACATATGAGCCCGATCTATGTAGAGGATCCCTTAGCCAATCATGTTCTCTATAATGATTAATGGGAGAAAATTTAATTTCCCTCTCCCCTAGATATGATTCATATCAACATAGAGAGATCTCCCTAAGGGAGATAATTATGGAATGATTCATTCCCTTAATGTATGGATAAGGAAAACCAAGGATTACTAGACATAAAAAACTACATATACCTCTATTTAAAGAGGTCCAATTCATATATACCCACACTTCCTATGTATGAGTCAAACATGCATATTGATTACTTGTTCATGAGATAAATCTGTGCAAGAAGGGATCAGACATATAGATACACATTATTAAGATTGTGAAAATATAAAAGGTTTTTCCCACATATAAATTCCCCGGAATAGTTAAAAGTGTCCACAAGTATATCTTGCACAAATTCACATCGGTTCCAACATCCTTACCACATGATGTTAACTGTAAGGAAAACATCCTTATTGAATGACATTAAACTGCATGATACATACGTCCCCACTAGATGATGCTAAAATGTGTAGAACATGACCCATCGTCTTTTCCTATCACAGGACCGCAAGATCATATCCTTGGTACAATAGAGTATAGGGTCCTTCCATTATCTTTTAATAACCTCAAAACATTGATAACAATTCATTTCTTGATTATATCAGGTTTCTGTAAACCTTCCATGGCCCTTGGGAAATGACACCTAGCTTCAAGGGAACCTTTGTTTGACTATTCATGTTTTTTCTTGGTTCCCGAATACAAGTTGTTAAACATAAACCAAATGTTTCATTTCCTTGAAAAACGGAATTATGATCATTGTGATCCTTGAATCATCAAAGTGTAGAATGTCACCTAAGAGTGATTCATGGTCATTTTCAGCCTGATTGTATCATACCATTACTCTTGACCCGATAAACTTGAACTAGGATTTACAAAATTTTCATCTCCCTATCAAAATGATGTTGGAGTACTCTTGATCCTGGGTATCATAATTAGGTGATTTTGTAACATTACCCTCATACTAGTTCCATGTGAATCATGATCATAAACTAAATTAAATTTGTTCTAAGCTGCATGAACATAAACTTTATTATTTAATCATAAAAATTACAAGAACCTAAAATACTATCGGAGGAGATAGAAAAGTTATCAAGTTGAAAACCCACAAAGGGATGCGTATGAAAAATTCAAGTATCACTTTCTTAAAGTCTTCATCCCTAGTGTTTAGAATAATGTTAGAGTACAAATAATCAAGGAATAAAATGCAATAAGCCCATTTTTTGGCCCTATTGAAATCCAGTCTATTCTTGGTGGACCCCTTAGTCTAAGAAAATGATAGAAAAATGATTTATCACATATCCTCTCCATGATAACATGATCACTCAGTGGACAAATAACCTATAGAGTGCTCTAAACCATCATGAATTTTATGTTTTCCATAAACAACCTTCATGGTTTTGATGTTTAATCTGACACAAAAAAATCCTCAAGTTGGTATCCTTATCTTAAAACCCCATGAACCTTGCGTTCCCTTGATCCCAATTCTCCCGTATTGAAAAATAGTAGCAGGAACTGGAAAATCAAAAAGGACCACACTAGGATTCACTGGAGAATTGACACCCTAATAAATAGAATGCTCCTAGAGGATTTATTGGTCCTAGAGGTGAGGCCCCCATTAAAACTAGGAATTATTTTCCTAATCATATGCAATATGGGATTATTCAATTATTAATAGTCAACATGTACCCCCTGGTTTCCACCTCTAGTTTACTCAGATATTCTTAGACCAAGATTTAAAATCCTTATAACCAGACTATTCTACCGAATTTTCCATCCTTGAAGTTACATCACTATATATTGTACCCTTTCACAAAGCCGAAATTTGATATTCCATTCCAAAACATTTTTATGGCCCACACTAGTTACTCAAAACCACATGGAATAGGGCCCAATATTCCCAACCAAAAACTAAACTACCATAGGGTGTCAGAATCCTTCTTGGTTATCCTTATCCACAGTCCCGCTATTTCCTCTAGATGCTTGAATCTTCAAAAACTATTTCATGGCATTGTAAAAATGTGGGGATCCCATTTTCTTGAACATTCATATAATCATTGTGGTCTCAGGCATAATGGTCTCTGAATTACCGAATAGAGGCATATCCTCTGTGAAAAAAAGGACCTCCAATCCATGTGAGCCCCGACAACTCCATGGTGGAACTACGCACATTAGGGTATTTTATGGTCACCCCTGACATGTCTTCCCCATTTCATATTCATCAGTTCAATATTTTAGGTGATGTATTACACAACCCATATTATAACTATCCATGTGGACTCAACATCCATTATATTTTACCATCAACTAATTCCCTTTAAGGTAAGGATGTAGGGTTCCATAACCCATCACAGACATTCATCCTTCATGTATTCCACAAGAACACATGGTCCCAGAACCCTTCATAAGCATTTATTTATCATAATATCAATTACAAATTTAGGTTATTGGAACCCTTTTTGGAAATTCATTCTTCATAATCCCATCTAGGATGTAGGGTTCTAGAACCCTTCATGAAGACCAATATCTTACCACTAGAAATAAATGGTCTCAGCTAGAAGACCATAAACTATAGAAATAGAAGGTATAATCTAGAATAAATTGAACTATAGTAATAAATGATCTAGGATAGAGGTCCTTAAACAATAATAATAAATTGTCTAAGATAAAAGTCTCTAAAATAAAATAATAAATTGTCCAAGCTAAAATACCTTAAACTACAAAAATAAAAGGTATGATATAAAAGACCCTAAACTTAAACAATGTTATTTCTTAAAATAACTTAATACATTAATTTAAAGAGGAAAAATACATGTTAGGTTGAAAACAAAAAATGGGAAACCTTGGAAAAATTCAATTCTTTGCCTATTGAACATGCACTTTGTGTGATCCATGAAATATTGAGCACTTACAAAATAGAAAAGGCCCAAAAATTATTATTTTGAAAACCCATAATATAGAATCATAAGAAAAATGAAAGCCCATAGCACCTAATATTTTCTCACATGAAACTTAGGAAAAAGATAGGTCAATATACAGAAAAAATACAAAGCTTGTAGGGATCATTATTTGGACCTAGAAAAAATCAATATATTATTGATAAGTTTATTTAATTGGGTAGAAATTATAGAACCTTCCCTATAGGATATATATTTTTTGAATTCATCTTTTTTAACTAGGTGATCTTGGAATAATCATAGTAGAAACATCAATCTGGAATCTCATGTTAGTAGTCATTCATGGGTAATTCTCAAGAGAAATCAATTAGGATTCAAGTATTCAAATAAAGGTTTTTGGGATTACTTGGTATTATAAAAAGGATGGGTATATTCAATGATCCATATGATATCAAGTTAATGGAATTCAATTCACACCATGAATGAAATAAATCCTTAAAATTACATGTAATGTTTAAAAGATTTATTCATTGATATTATGCATAGGAAGGATAAATATCCACATTCAATAGTTTCTCCAAGGTTAAGAAACAAAAATAAGGAACCCATTCATGCCAATATCATGATAAAATTTGGTCAGCTCTATATTCCTAGTCAACTGGTGTTTTATGAGAGGTGTCGACTGAGTGATAAAGTTTCATCCACTCCATTTCTTAATTTGCCACCTTAGGATAAAGAGTCATAATAAAAGAGGATAAATCTTCATCTCCTTCCTATTTAGTCACTAATAATGATGATGAAATCAAAATATGGGACTTTGGGTGAGCTATGATCTCTTTTAGGTTTTCTATCTGTGCAGTCATGTCATCCATATGAGTGTGTAACTAAGATATGTTCAAGAACAACTAATTTTTCCCTTATTAATTGGAATAGAGGAGTCCCATCATTAAATCCATGCATTTTACCCTCATTTATAGACATTTTATCTTGATACCAGACAATTTATATCATGATATCATATAATTTATTATAGTTAAATGCACAATATCGCAACTCATGAAAGAGCTGGAGAAGTCATCCTTTTTGTTCAAGAATGTTATCAAAGAGAGTATATATAATCTGGGTGAATATTTGAGTCCACATTATCCTTCATGGTATCATATCTGTTGAATGAGGAATCATCCAAGATAACGAGGAATAAAGAGGAGTCTCATAAATATCTCCCCCAAGCGGAACATAATAAGTCACTGGCACTGAAGGGCCCACCTCCTTAAAAAACCTTGTGCTGCTAATGGTATGTTCAACATTATGACACGATTTCTTCCTTAGATTATCCCCCAAATTCTAAATCAAACCCATTATTTCCCATGATATGGAAGTTGGAGATGTATAGGGATTCCCACCAGATGAATCAGTCAATTCAATATACCACATGGGTATGAATCTATCCAATCTTGGGAATAGTCATTAGACTGGAAGATAGAGGCACTAAAAAGTAGAATAATTATTTCGATATTTTTATCTTCATGAACTAGAATAATCCCAAATTGTTTAATGAGGTCAGGGTACTGCTATCCTTTCATGAAAACTAAGGTAAGAGGGGAAACTATCTAAATACAACAAAACATGTTACAAAATTAGTAAGGGGTATATGAATAAAAAATAATCATATTACCAATGTGAGCTATAAGAAACTCATCCCTAAGAAATATTTTATATATCCTATTGGGTAGAGTGACACCACCATTTTAAAAAATTATCCTAGTGAGTGTAGGAAATGAATTGAAGTTGAAATAGTCATACAATATTAACATATAGATGAATTCATTGGGAACTAATGGAATCGCCTCATCCTCGAAAATGTTTAATATCCTAGGATGGAATAGATAATGAGGAATATTTGTAGGTATTTGATATTTGTATCAGCAAATATTATCTCCAATCCATCCAAACAATAACTGGATGTGTCTTCTATTTCTATAGGGGGTGTTTTCTTACTGGATATGAACAAGGAGATGATAACTATTGGAAAGAGTGGGCACAAATAGATTAATAGGCAAACCCTCTTCTAACCATATTTTCATAAAAAATGTACCCACTTAGTTACCCAAACACACATCCCTGACTAGGAAAACACATCTATTAAAGAATATGGATAAAATCTCCACTATGATAATGCTTTGGGATACCTCTGGTATCACCTAGTATCACCATGAGGCATGTTCCTCATATTATATAATGCACAAATAAGAGCATGTTCTATCTACAAATTATTAATAAGGGAATAAATTGAGGGAGTATAGTGGTTGGCCAAGTGCAGGTATGATAATAAAAGATGCTGATCCAATCCTTGAAACCAATTAGCGAGTGTAGGTTCATCTATTTATTTAAATTTTCATTCACAATGGTGATCATGAACCTTTCTAAGGTTGGAGTTTATTTGGGTTCATCCCAAGAATCTTCATTAGGAAGTAATGCATCATACATATCCCTAGTATGAGGTGTTCCTCCCAACTGGTAAATATCCTATAGGTTGATTGTTACTTCTTCATGGGATAGATGAAAGGATTTAGTACCAGGGAACTAGTATCTTGTCCAATATCTAAAGAGTTTCAATTGATATTACATGAAAAAATGATAAGTACATGTTTCCAAATAAATATAAATATCATGTAACTAATCATGGAATTATGAGAAAATCTATCTAACCCAGAATGACTATGCCCTTTAACCAAAGTAGTTAATGATATGTTAAAAGTCCAACATCACGCTCTGACCACTTCTAGGTTTTTTTTCTAAGTGGAGGATATTATGTCAACGTAACTCTATTAAATAACATGATGGGGAAGATAAAAACCATAAGGACCCCAAGGAGAGTTATCCTAAAAATAGGATAGCTCATTGAGTGGCGACACAACCAATTGAAAGTCTTCAATTTTTTTATTTGAATTAAATCGAGAGGAGATGAAAACCAGTGAGATGGAAGATTATAGTTAGGAAACTAATGATGATATCCTATAGGAGACCAAACCCATACAAAGGATGTCTGTGTGATAGTGGTTGGTTCTAGAGTTCAATTAGAATAATCCCATTTAAAACCTCATTTTCCAAAATTACTTTATATCGAGGGTCGGCATTGATATTCCCATAAATTAAATCCCTATGGATGGAAAAATTATGAGAAATACATGAACTAGAATACGTATTTATAGGGTAAGAATAATATTTCATATGAGTCAGGGACTTTTCCAAAAGAGGTGCTTAAATCAGAAAACCTCATGTGAATCACATGAACCACATAAGGGTTCATGATCCCATGACCAGATATAGGTCTCATGAATTGTGTGACCCACAAATAATCTCACAATTACATGAAACATTGTAATAATTGTGATTTAACTACCATGAGGTGGTCATTTAAACCACATAATGATCAAGTAATCACATGAAAAAACTGACAGATCGTACAAAGCCTGTGGGACAACCATGCAACCAAAAACATATTCTAGGTTTCAAAAAAATTACCATAAATCAGCTCATAGTTTATTTATGAAATTATTAATAAAAACTCAATCAAATGAAAATATCATGTTATTATATCTTAATAATGGTTCTCATGATAAAGGTTATGTTAATCAGTCTTATGAAGTGATCACATGATAGAAAAAATCAAAAAATATATGAAGGTATTAATTGCCAGTGGAATGAGTGGATCTCTTTCTCCCCTATTTATAGAGAATCACATTGAATACCAAAGGTCACCAAGAAGAACAAGAAATTACTAGGATAACAATTATAGGATGTCATAGGGACTTATGTGGGAAATTAATTTCCTTAGAAGTGAGTCCTTGTCTTTGCAAACCTTGCTTCTAAGGGGGTATTTATCGAAACCTTCTAAATGTGCATAATTTTTTTTGGATTGCTAAAATACCCAAATAATAGGTATAATTTTCTCTATAAAAGGAAGGAAGGATAATAATGGATACATGGAGATCAGGTGTCTAGGTTATATAGATCACATGACCCCCCCCCCTCGAAGACACATGACCACATGAACCCCAAAAAGACATGTGATTTCATAACCCTGGGAATGTCCTGAAAATGTGTTATATTATTAATGTGATATATTTATGATCTAATAAATCCACTTATACTTTAAATCATGATCATGTGAAGGATAACAGATGAGTTCCCCTAATAATGAAATATGTCAACTAAAATAATCTTGAAAATCACCCAAAGACCATTATGAACTAAAAGTTAAAAAATGTGGAAGCTTCGTGTGATAGAATTTATATTGATTATAATTTGAAGGTCACATATAAGTTGCATGATTAGATTCAATGGTCATGCAAGATCCCCAGTGACATTCCATCCATGTCATGCAAAATCCTTTGTGCATGTCACCTTCATCATGAAAAGGCCCTCAGACATGTCCATTTAATCACAAAATGACCCACCAAATCCATATAAAAGTGGAGATACATTACATTAAAATGCTCACACACTGTGTAATGATCCACCGCTAATCATGTGATGCACCATAGGCTTGTGGAGAAATATTTTGTGACAATGATTGCATGTCATCACAATATCCATCACTGATCATGAAATGTACCACGAACAAGTAGAGTGACCATCTATAATGATGATCACACACCATTATGTGTTTTAGTATTGATCATGTAACACTATGATGTAAAATCAATAATAAAAGGATAAAAGTATTTTGAAATAAATATTAAAAGTTGTAAAAGTTTGAAGCCTCATGTTAAAGGAAGATACACTATTTTTAATGAGAAGGGGTTATGTGCCCCGTGTTATCACCATTGATCACATGAAGACCCATTGATATGCCAACTTGATCATGAAAATGCCCTTTTATAAGACAACATGATATAAAAAAGGTCCTTAGTAATGTATCCCTCACTCATGTGAAAACTTGTTCAATATCTTTCTTGATCTCACAAAAAATCCTTGACATGTTGTCCTAATATTTCAAAGGCACATTGACATATAGATTTGATTATGTTAAATCAATTAAAAAATCCATGGGAAAAATAAATATAGAGATGATGGAGTGATATCATGGTCTCCTTTTTTCATGTAGCACAATGATTACTCTATAGACAACCCATGACATGTTCATGAAAAGTGCATGATGAGATGCTCCCTCCACTAACTCAAGCATATATATATATATATATGATATATGTACAATGAAAGGTGGTCTATAAATATGGTGGAGAGGCCTATAAATTTCTGCCTCTAGACACAAAATATGATATAGATGTGACATAGAGGAGGAAAATGAGAGCACTGGGGTGATAAAAAAAATTATTAGAGTGGAAACCCAAGGAATCATAAGGGTCTTCTACTAGGTAAACCTGAGGAAACCATAAGGGATTACAATAAATGTATATTTTTGTGTGTATGATGATCCTATTAATTACGTGAAGGGATTCTAGTGATCCAAATATATTATGTGAAGTAGTTTTTGTGTGTCGACTTGGTCATGTGAGGTCTCAATAGGTAAATGCTTGAAAAATAATGAGGCATTTGTGGAATAATAGATGAAAAATATATGATCCTTAAATGAAGATAGATATATTTATTTTAAAGTAAATGAATCATGTGATTTTCATGACCCATCTAGATCATCTGATAACTCCCGGTCATGTCAGCCAAGTCACATGAGTTTCTCTAGACATGTCATCCAAGGAACATAATTTTCGTCAAACATGTTCTTAAAGTAATGCCAAGATCCTATAAACATGTTATCCAATTAATGAAAGGTCCTCTGAAGATGTTATCAATGTCACATGAAGGCCTCCATAAATGTCATACAGGTCATGCGAAGTCCTTCAGATATGTTAACTAGGTCATGAAAAGTCTTCCATACATGTCATCCAAGTCAAGAAAAGTTCTATAAACATGTTAAACATGTCCAATGAAATCGTATAGAAATATCATTCATGATAGGACATGAGCTAAGGAAATTCCAGTCGGATCATGTGTAACCCCTTCAACGTATTAAATCTGATCACATTACACCCTGGAATGTGCACACATCAATAACACAATGAAATCCTAGATAAGTCATTTGAATCACGTGGAATCACTATAACATGTCTTCTTAAATAATGAAAATAACCTTGGAATATTCATCCTTGTCATGTGTTATTCCTTGAATAAGTTAGCAGGATTAAACAATATTTCTCAGGCATGTCTGGAAGATAGTCAGCACAAGTCCATAAATGCATAGACATGTTAGGAAGACATCCCTAAACATGTTTGGCAGACATCAATGACTTTCCAATTGTATCAGGCATAAATACTTCCACATATAAAGCATGTCAACCATACAACTCGGGATATGATAATATTTTTTGTTATGGTTATTATCTCAGTTGTGTTAGTAGTGCTCAGTGATTTTGATGTTTTCAGACATGTTCTTTATTCATTCAGATCCTCGTTCAGTGTGAGTGAGAATGATAATGTGGGTTTCAAAGTCCCTATTTGGGTGAAGGTGTGTTGTTTTGAGAGGTGAGTTTTGTAGTGTTTCACAATCTGTTTTTTCTATTTTGGAGTGTTATATGGTCCCGTGTGGGACTGAGGGAAAGAGTTCCATATTAAGATTAGTAGCTCCTGACTGTGAGGCAATAGATGCTTCAACCATCATATCTCTAGCCTTAGGACTCAGAGTGAACTTGGATCATAGTTATGAATCCTGATGGTTTGGGGAGTCAGGTTAAGTTTGATCATATAGCATTGTAGTAAAGCAATACTAATGTTATTGTCATGTATTCTCATCACTATGAATTTTCTCTTGTCACAAAAAGTGTGGTGGACTTACCCCTCACGAAATGTATATGAATGTACTTTTTGAAAATAATGTTTCCGGATAGTGTCCTAGTGTGGGCCTCCCATGAGAATTGGGTGTGGTATTGGATTTTATTTATCCTTAGATAAAGAGGGGTGGGGAGTTTTGAGTTTTATATTGAGTGGTTCTATCATTGGGCCACTCCTTCCCCTCCCCATATGGTGGGGGGGGGTTAATCTGTGAAAAATGTTTCAGTTCAGTTATTGTACCCTCCATTCCAGAGTGGGTAGTTTAAATATTCATGTTTTGTTCCTCTTAGATTGAGTTGGTAGGTTGTTGAGATGGATTCCGGGCTTGTTTGGAGCTCTCTCATTGGTACCTCTTCCTCTCTTTAGAAAATAACTTACTTGATCCATAAGTGCAAGTCCCTCCTCTCCGATAACATGGAGATATTTCATACATGTTGTGAGGGTAATTGGGTGGCTAACTTCTTGACCCCATTTGCTTCTCTATAAATCCCCCTCGTTGATTTTTGTTCCCTTGGGTCCCTTCCCCTTGTGGGGCGGCCCATGTTATCAGTGATGCTCTCAATCTTCATTTCCTCAGGCCACCCTGATTTGTACTACTTTGGGTTCTCCATATTATATAAAATAAAATATTTATTTGAGGAGAGTTTTTGAGGGCATGCACAGAAGAGTCCTGATTCTAGTTCATGTTTATTTAACGTTTGATCATTGCTAGTTGGTTGTTAATAATGGGGAGACCCATTGTGGTTCTCAAAGTGATTTACACTAAGTATTTGTTGATGGTTAGTTACTTTCTAATGGTGGGTAGTCCATTTTATCCTCCCCTAAAATCCATGGCTTCTGTGAGTGATCTTCAGTTTGGGTGATCATTGGGTTCATTGGGGAAAGGCCAAATTATTTTTTCCTTGGGAAGTGGTTTTGAGTTGGTGTTTTATTTGGTGAAATAGGCTGAAGTAAAATGGTTAGTGAGTAAAATATTCTTGGTTAAGTGGTTGTATTGTGTTGATATGAAATCCTTATGCATTTATCAATTATCTGGAATGTGTTATAATTTTCTAGGGGCATAAATATTTAATCATGGGGAAAATTGCCACACCAGGTTTTTCATGTTTGGTTTTAGAACCATATTTTTGGAAATACCAGTCATTTTCTCGGGTTCTGAGTGTGATGAGTGTTGAGTTTTGAAGTGTTTTATTTGTATAATCTTTCCCTCTTGGTTTTCCCCTTGTCTTAATTGGGATTTTTCAAGAAGACATAAAATTTTTGGCCTGAAGAGGCCATGCACACGATTGGCGCAAGGCCATGAAGCCACATAGGGGTAACTATGAGGTTGGTATAAATCCGAATTAATAACTTGAGCATGGTTATTGGTATCTTATGAGTGACTGTGTGGTCTCTCTTGGGGATGCCCCATGGTTTAATAAACCATATAGCACTTCCCATAATGAAAAAATTAATTTTTCAATTTTTCCCCCTCTGGATTTTTAGACCTAAATGCATAGAAACCTATTTCAATTGGTGATTCCATACCTAAGGAAGTCTACCATGGATTACCAATCCATTCTCCTTCCACTTTTGGTGTATATCTAAAGTAATATTAAGGGTTGAGTAGTTTCCAAGATGAGTTTCTTTCTCTTATATTCTCCCTCTTCCTTCTCCTTTCTATTTTTCTTTGGTTTCTATTATCCCCTATTCATGAATGATATAGGGCTATGGATTCCCATTTTTATGTGGTTTTCATTTTTAGGGCTTTTTTTCATAGATCTAGGGTTTTGGAACCTGTGGCGGGTGATTTTGGGTGTACGTTTCCATTCCTCCATGGATTTGAGGTAGGTCATCACTTGGAATTGCCTTTATAATTTATGTTTCATCTATTTATTTTTTTCTTTCCTTATATATATGATAATTATTGTTTTTAAACCTTTATATAATTTATTTGGTGTGCAAAATTAAAGTTTATACCTTATTTTGTGGAAAATGGTGATATTTTGTAATAAATGTGCACACCACATTTTTAATAAATTGTTCTGTTTGTTTTCACAAGTGGTTTGTGATGTTTAGAATCTATTTTGAAAATTTAAATAAATGTATGGAATGAAAATTCTGTTTTACCCCCTTAGGAGTGTTAAATGGATGTTTTTTTATTAAATATCTCATGCCTTTTGTTGGAAATATTTCCCTGTGGGATATTACCATTTATCTAGGATATAAAATGATAGGTTTGGTTTCATAAAAAATTTTTAGAAGTGTTATAAATAATATTTTTAGGCTCTTTATATGGTTTAAAATATATTTTTGGTTTTATAAATAAATGGTTTTTGATTTTTACCATGTTTTGGAACCAATTTCAGGAAAATGGACCTTTCATAATTTTAATGAAATGGTTATTCCTTGAATGTGAAAAATAAGTGTTTTATGGTGTTTATATAAATTGTTTTATGATTAAAATGGTTTATTTTCATCTCTTTATGGAAATTTGAATTTGTGGCTTTGATAAACATTGGTTTGGCAAAATGGTTAAAGGTACTTTTGGCATTTTTCTTTAAAAATGGTTTTCACGTGTGTTCTATGTTGTACCATTTTGGGGTTATTTTATGATTCATGAAATTCATTTATTAAAAGGTTTTGGGGATTAAATATTGTGTTTTGTATGGTATTGGTGTGTGTTTGTCCTTAAAATAGCATTTTTGAATGGATTATATTTTCAATGCCTTGTTACACTTCTTGAAATTGTTTTATGAAAATTTCAACTGGTTTATTGAAATACGTAAATTGGGGAGAGACATGTTTGGGTGATGTTTTTTGTGTGTATGGTCTATAAATGTCACTTTTATATGAAAATGGTATCTTATAACATGTGAAACTTTATTCAGTGAAATGAGGGAAAACCCAGGTATCTAGGTGGGAAAACTAGGAATAGTATGATAATGATTTGGTAGTGGTTTTGTCCCTATTTAACTTAGCAAGGTTGATGATGAAAACACCAATTAAACTATGATGATGATTAAGTACGACTAGGAAATTGGTTTTTCCCTCCTAGTGGATCATTCACATGATGTTTATTGGTTATGAATACTTTTACACTGAGATATGAGGTACGTAGGGATCCACAACTAGCTAGTGCCTAGCAGTGTTCTCGTGACAAGTTCTCATTGAATATTTTGTATCTACCATAGTCATATGGTGTGTTTGGATGGTAAATTCAAACACATGTTTGTTTTATATAAGGTTTTTCATTATTTTGAGTCCCCCATTCAAAATTGTTTCCAATTAAAGTTGCATCCTTTTTAAAAAATTGATACTACCATTTCCTATATATGAATATTTCATGAATTTTTTCTTTTAATTTTTATAGCATGGATTATTTTTGGGAAAACATACTTATATATATTTTGATTCAAACATTAAAATGGACATTTATCTTATTTTAAAGGAAGTGCATTGGGAATAGAATATTGGGATAACCTACTGGCACTACAAGAAAATTGACTATTCACGGTGGATATTTTTGGGTATGGCTGAAGTTTCAACCACCGCTATATGCTTCTGCAGTAGTTTTCGAAAACCACTACTAAATTTTTTGTCAAGATAATATTGTTGGAGGTTAAATCCATTTAGTGGTGGTTTATAGGAATCGTCATAGTTTTCATAGTTCGTAGCGAATATGATATTTTTTAGTGGTGGTTTTCCTGGGGTAGGGGCTCACATTTTTTATGGCGGTTAAAATAGCCGCTAAAAAAATTTAGCCGCTGGCCAGTAAAATCGCCGCTAAAAAAATTATAACTTCCACGAACAACACGTGGAAGATGGGAATTTGTAGTTGCGGTTATAAATGCTGCTAAATTTAATACCGTAGGAGTGACTATAACTACTGATAATAGAAAAATACTATCATTTAGCGGTGTTTAAAACTCCCGCTAAGTATTCCTGTTACATTTAGAGGAGGATAAAACAAACTCTAATAGAAAAAAACTTCAATTTAGTGGAGGTTTTAATAGCCACAAATTATTTTGGTTATGGTTAGTGGTGGTTAAACCCACCACTAAAAACAGATTTACAAAAATAACAGCAGTTTCTGTAGCTTCTGTACCAGTGCCCTGAAACAAAACTATTCCACTAATACCAAAACACAAACAGAATACATACTACAGTCAATATGAAAATATATGCTTAATGAAGCACAACCAAGGGAATTTTGATTCATATTAAATAAAAACATGACAACTGGTATGAGAAATATCTTTTTATAAAATGTCAAACTTATTTTTGTGGCCTATGAATCTCTTCAACATTATCCATAAGATAAAAATTACCCCTCTAATGAGTTTTATCATTTTTTCATATATGCACGTGCTTAAGTATTGGAGACACAATATTTTTGAATGATTTTCATGATCATTTTTTATCATAATAGTATGAGAAATATCTTTTCTTAGAAGTACATGAATCTCAGATAGAGGTGGTGGGTAGAGTACCTTCAGATATTCTAGAGCATATTTATCCCACATGAATTCCCAGAAATAAAAAAGTCATATAGTGACGATAATCATTAAATCCTGATTACTGTTTTTATATTTTTTTTAATTTTTGAGAGTTGTTACTTCAGTTTCAGGGAAATTTAAAGGCAATCACTATATTTTTCTAGGGATTGAACTGCATAGGAGATCACTTTAACCATTAATAGTTCCACTAAGGTGTGGATAGGTTGGTAGTGGTGTGTGTGGGGGTTTTGTAGAGTGGAGTTTGGTGATACATTGATTTTTTTCATGGCTACAATGTAGAGAAGGTTCACAGTATGGAACATGGATTTATATGGTGTGGATTGGTAGGCTACTACATTAGGGATCGTGGGAGTGTTTGGGTTATTCATCCATTTTGTTCATGGATTAGGAATTTCCACCTTGGTTGTGTTATGGTGTCTGAGGGTGAGTTTTTTGGGGGTGTGTGTGGAGTTGGGGTTTTATCGAATTTGGTGTAGTGGAATCATGCATTTGGATTGTGTCATAAGACCCCCTTACTAGTTGTGCTTTGCAAAATAGATCTCTAGAATATATCATGGCCCCTTCAATTATTTTATAAGATCATCATCACAGATATAACTACAATTCTCATAGGATGCCTTGACCAGCCTCATTATGGAATGGTGCTTCCCATTATTCCATAGACCCCTCCCTTTTCAGTAATTCTCTAGAATTGTGTATAGGGATGAACCAAGGTATTTTATTTTCTATACCACAAATATATTCTAAAATAACCTTAATCTCCCCCACATTATTCCATATTTTTAATTAGTTCTTAGATGACCCAAGTGTATCCCTAATTGGAATTCTAGACCATTTTCATTAGATTTTAACCTAGATCCTAGGAGACCAACCCTTGACAGTTTTAGGTGAGTTTCCCTCTTCCCATATCCTAATCTTTTCTCTATTATTCACCATGGTAAATTTGTGGGAATGAGAATGGTTGGTTCAGTTAATGCTTTGGTAGGGGACTGATGTAGGCTATTGTGTCCTAAATATGAAATGGGAATCATGATTCCTCGTACAATAAATTCAACAGAAATTTTTTTCATTGAGTATTTAGAGAGTTTTGGTATAGAATATTTCTTACAATGCCTCTCATTATATCTAAAAAATTTACTAATATCCCTAGAATCTATTAAATTTCTTTTATATATCCACGTTATAGGACCGACATCCCCATAACCAGTCTATAATGCTTTGAAGTGGGATGTTCACCAAGGGCCGACAAACCAAATAAATTTTGGAAAAACAAATCATAAAAAATCAATCATCACAATAATGAATAGACATATATGGTGCATACCATACTCTAGAAATGAAGACATAAAAGGAAACATCAGAAATTAATAAAATACATAAAAGGAAACATGACAAATCAAGAAAATGTTAGGCCATGAAAAAGTTTGGTGGAAACTATGTGCCACACATGATATATATACAAACCGAAGATGAACGCATATCATCACCCTCTCCATATACAACATATCAACAATACAACTAATCACTGTCTGATGATGAACACATATCATCACCCTCTCCAACTCCATCTCCACTCCTTCTACCACATGTAAGAACATTATATTGAAAATTAAATAGTGTTGCATTTTTATATTTAAACATAAATCCAATAAAAGTTTTCATATTAATTGATTTTGAATTTTTTTGATTTAACTGCTCACCACCAGTCAATACAGTACCACCAAGGGCATATCTTCTCATCTACTAACATGTATCATTCAACGCTTTCTGTAATGTGGATATCTGATACCCCTACTCGTGAACTGTGTTTATTAGAGAAACAATATCTCTCTGAGAATATCCAGGTATAGAATGACTACAACCAGAAGTAGATGTAGCTATAATCCCCGGTGGCCTACCAAAAAAATCAAATGGTACAGGTCCCAAACCCATCCTGCGCACCCTACCAGGATGCTCTTTCCCAAGGACATTAGCAACCAGGTCATCCTGGGAGACTGAGTTGGACTGCCCAGGATTGGCATCCCATATTTCTTTAATTTTTACCTATAAATCAAATAACAATATATATTAAAATAGTAAAAACTGATAATAAGTTATTATAATGAAAAAATGAGTTCATAACCCAACTTCTTTGGCAGGCTCATTAACAAAACATCCATCAAATTTTTTGTGAACATCCAACCACACTTCAGTTCGGGATGCTTCGTACCCTAAACTTTGTGACTGAATTAAACAAAGATAAATCAACAATTTAATATATTAAACAGGTAATATTGTCTTATAAATATTTAAAATAGTGAATATTTTACAAGATTTGATCAGATTCAAAAAAATATTTTTGACCCCGCAGTGTGAGGGATGACTTGCTTAGCCCAGCATGATGAATTATTTCTTGAGAGATCCTGAAATAAATAAAATGAAATATAATATTAATGCATTCATTGTCATATCCTCTTCATATACATTTATAAATGTGAAATGAGGTTAATATAATAATATATATCTAAATACCATCTGCTTCTCATCACGATGTCTATCAACAAAAACTTTCCACTGTTCTTTGGGTACCCCATTAGGTAGCTTCTCATACATTTGTTGGATGGTCAACAATGTATCATTGACATTTCCCCAAAATCTCCATTTTAAGTCTTTCTATTTCTTACCAATATTTTTCAATGTCCACTTTCGGGCAATCACATCAGCAACTGTAAGGTGGAAAAACAACTGTATACAAAAATTAATTTTGAACATATTAATAACATGACATTAAATTACACCATAATGTATTAAAATTAACTTTATTTGGGAATCAAAAACATCATTTTTTCAACTTGGAGGCATATTTATCCAATCATCATAAGAAATAGGAAGGAAAATGGGCTCTGCTTCCAGTTGGCCTAGAATTTGGCCAAGTAACCCCGTGGCGTCATCCATATGGACCCCATATGAATGAAATGGGACAAATATATTCTCTCCATTCATATTCCACACATCTAAACTTTTAATATTTTTCTCCTTAGTTACATTTTTTCATCTTTAACTAACAAACAATTAGTATAAAAAAGTGCAATAAATTTATTTATATTAAAATTTGTACCTATAACAGTGACCCTCCAATATGTCTGTGATGAACTAGAAGTGGCACTCTACCGCCCGACTAATGAGGCTGATGAAGGGGGAGTCAACGACTCAGCTTTTAAAGGGACTCTAACAGAGGGTGTGAGAGATGGTGAATGGGAAGATGGTGTAGGGAGGTAGGTAGCTGTTGGATCAGATGTTGTAGGGATGGAGACAGATGGATCGTCATCTATCATAGTAGTGGATGAAATAGTGTATCGCTTCCTCCTTGGAATTATTGTCATTTAATAAAATAAAATTATGTTCAAAACATATATTTCAAAAAAATTATGCAGAAAAAAAATTTAAAAAGGATAATAGATGCTCAGTACTAACAAACAAAATATACATAAAAATGATAATGAATGACTACATAAATGAAATAAGTGGTTGTTGTATGAATAAATAATTGTACATACAATAATTTTCCCCTTCAATCATGTCTGTTTCCTAATATATTAATTCATCAACTTCATTCATACTTACTTGACTAATATTTTCAATATCATGATGGAAAAATAATTATACTTCATGTTGTTGTTGAGATTTAATTTTAAAGGTCAAATATTCTACTTAATCACTCATATCATACAAATCTGTTTGTATTATGTGAGAAACTACCCTCCACCCTTCATCCACAACATCATTCACATAATATACCATTTTTTCTTGTGATGATAAGATATATGGATCAAGAATTTCATGATCACCAATATCCATAAAGAGAGATAAGTTCAAATAAGTAAATTAAAAGGAATCTATTTTAACACCTCTGATAATATTGACCCAATTGCATTTGAATAAAAAAAATGAAAAATGTTTTTGGTAGTTTAATTCAATAACATTAGTCAGATTTCTATAGTATTCCACTTTAGAAAATGTAAATATACCACAATTATGTGTTTTCAAACCCTCTTCTTTATTGACTCTACGAAATCTAAAGTCATTCACGTTGTAAGCGTTGAACTTTATAACATGTTTTAGATGACCTCAAGATCAAAACTTCTGTCACCTCAGCTCGAGTATCAGTATTCATGATCTAAAAAATGAAATATAATTTATTATATTTACAAAATATATCTGTTAAACTAATATTCTTATTTATTGCAATATTTATGAACTTACACATCATGCAAACCATCTACGAGATCTTTATTAACAGCTTTCATTATATAGTTCTCATTTAATGTTTGGCCTCTCATTCATCTCTTTGTTTGTATCCTCAACTCTTCAATAAATGGATTTGCAATTTCACTATTTAGCATCACATATCTCTGTGCCTATAATAATTCTAATTCTTTCAGTGTTACATTTGAGGTCCTCCAAAATGATCTGTAACACCCTGACCCTAGATTCCCAGATTCGGTGCATTATTTTAAAACATTGGCGTGATTACAAGGAATCAAGTCCCGAAAGACTGATCAGTTTAGCAGTCTTGGAAAATAGATTACATACATGGATTTTACATTACACTTTCCAACATACAACACAAAAAAAATCCTTTGATAATTTCATTGTTCTCTTAGCTTAACCCTACATCTTAATCATAAAACACATATTGGGATCCTAGGAAAATTAGACATAAGAAAGCGGTGAGATCAAATGCTCAGTAAGGGTAAGAAATACAGCGGAAGATAACATAAATAGTAATCATGGTGAATAATTGAAAACACATTCCTTTACCACTAATAAACATGAACAATTTTATGGATGAAATATGAGCTTAGTAAATAATTACATAATAAAACATAATCATGGGTATTCTACTAGTCGAATGACCACACGAACCATCAATATTATTTTCATAATGTGGGAATGTATAATGTCGTCCATTCTAAAACATTTTGTCAAGGCCTCGGCCAAGATGTCTAAAAATGATTAAGGTCTCAGCAAAAACAATATATCAAATTCGAAAAGGCCTCAGACAATTCCACATCTAGTTTTCTCATGAGACCTACCGATGCATCGAGGAGCTATAGTGGGCTCCACCAATCACTTACTAAGTCCAATACATTCCTCATATGAAAAGTTTTAAATATAACATAAACGTTTGTATTAAAACTAGCATTCAAAATGACAATACTTTATCCATCAACCATGAATGGTATAAAAATAACACATACAGAGTCAAACATATCACAAAACCTTCAATATAATATGGAATATTTGTATCATAATAAAGCAACTTAAACAATTGTAAAATTTTATCAAAGGATGTTGACATATATGAAATAAAAACTATTTGAGAAAAATATCTCTTTATATTTTAAAATCGTTTAAGAGTCACATAATTATAAAGAAAATATTTATTTTTAGAATATTCTTATAAGCTTGTAAGGGAAGCTTTGATGATGTTATAATGGCGGAGAATAATTGGGCCCACCGTATAAGTTAAAAAAACATTCTTACCTTAATTTTGTCAAAAAAGTCATAAAGTACCTTGTTTGAAAAAAGTCTGAAAGATTCCTTTCAAAACATATAAGTTCAAATAAGGGTACAAATTAATTTAACCCGTTTTCTAGTAAATAGTAAAAATGTTTTGAAATATATTTTTATGAAACATGGATGTGGATGATAAAGAGGTCCTAGTAGATACTTACGTAAAAACAACCTCAGATAATAAAGAGATTGTAGAATTAAACCTTACCCTATACTTTTCCATGGTCGAGGGTAGCTTAACCTCCTGTATAATAGTGAAATTGTTGTTGTTAAATTATTCAAGAACTATATACATTAATATGATATCATATATGATCTTCTAATATTGATTTGTTAATAATATTTTAGAATTATCGTCGTTTCTGGCATTAACTAATTTGTTTTCCTTTATATTCTTTGTTACGTAATTAATGTTTTTTATGGATAGGATGTATATTATTAATATTCAGAATGATATTAAGTCTTTAAAAATTATTTTTAATCATCAAATAAAAATTATTCTTGAATGGATACGATGGTGAATGAATCTCATCGTGTTCGTGGAGACGACAATCTGTACGTACGCACGAGTGAAAATTTCATTCTTTTGATATTAAAATAATATATAATTGGATGGTATATCATATATACAGAATAAGTATCATGTTATATTTATTATTTACATAAATTTTACATCATTATTATACCCATCCAAATACTAATGTATTCAATAACAACTACACCATGACTTGGAGATGGTAAGTCGTACGTACGCACGTATGGTTACATTTCATTCAAATGATGTATAGGATAATGAAAATGGTTGTACCATATTTATAATAACTTCATAGTATGTAGAATATACTAGATTTATTATTTTATAATGGAAACAACAAAGAAAGATGAAGTGGAAGAAGAAAGGAACTTGAAAGAGGTGATGAAATATTTACCTCTTCTTCGGTTTCTTCCTTTTGATTTGATCAAAAGGGCTCCATAGGTTGGATTTATGACTAAAGGAATGCCTCTAGGATGAATTTAGGAGAGTTGGGAGGATATTTGGGATGGGTATTGCTGAACCTAATGGCTTTGAAGGTGTGAATTTGAGAGAAGGGGTAGTTCCCTTTTATAAGAGGTGTGAGGGGCACCTTAGGAAAATATTGAAATACTATTTTATAATAAAATCATTTTCAGTTTTTAATGGATCCAAAAAGAATTATTTAAATTATAATGTGGGGATGGGTCGAAAACCACCCATCCAATAGGTTTTAGACAGGTTTGGGTCACTATATTAACCTTTCCTTTTAGATTTAACTCATAGTTAAATAGTTTGACATTTACCATGTCTTTTTGTATTTTTATATTATATGGTTAGTAAACTTAATATAAAATTCCAATAAAACCTCAAGTGGTTCATTAATGACATATATAATATTATATAAGACCTTTTCCAGAATCTTATATTTTTAGGAATATAATATCAATTAAAAATATAATATTTTTTTTAAGAAACTCTTTTCTGTCAATTTGGACACTATTTTCTATTTTGTTTTTGTTAAATTCATAACAGTATTATTACTTTGAAAAGAATTCATTTAATCAAAACTAACATGTCATATTAACATATAAAATAATTTAATTCATAAAAAGTCTCAAATAACATTTATTTGGATATTTATAATATCAATATTTTATATTTCATTAATAAGGTAATTACTGCATTATCATTATTTCAAAACTAAATTAAATTATTTAAAGTCTAAAAAATAAAAATTAAATACCATTATTTATGAAATAGTTTTATCTTTCCAATGAATATTTATAGTCTAAAATATGAATTATATAATCCCATGTAATTTTTTTTTACTAAAATATATTTGTTTTCATCATTTTTGTCTTTACTTTAAGTTAATTAAAATAAAGTGTCATTATCATTCATAAGTGGCTCCATGGGGTCCCAAAATCAACCCAAAAATTTCCATGGTTTTCCATGACTCATCTAATAATGATAGGATAAGTGTTAAGGTAATTTTGTATTTATATAATATTCTTTTTACCATAAATTACCCTATTTACCTTTAACCGCTGTAAATAAAAGTCAAAAGTTACTATTCACCAAATATTATTTACATATTATTGAACCACATTTAACTTACTAATATCAACCATGTCTCTCTGTTTTTTGAAATTCAATTCACAGAAGCGGTAAAATTATGTTTTATACAAATTTGCAAATGCTCCTAGGAGTGGGTAAAAGACGGTAAAAAGTTCGATAAAATTTTTATATATCTAAAATTATTATAAACTGAATCCAATGAATTATATTTAACTTATAAAGGTATTATGTATCTATTTTGACGTAAAATAAATTTAAATAAAATAAATTATTATTTAAATAAATATCCAGTTTTAACCAATAACATAGTGTTTTTCACTATTAATCAAAAATTGAAAGTTTTCAGAAAAATACAAAAATTTCACCATAAGCTAATTTTGACATTATTAATTCAAAAATAATGTATATTTTACCAAATTAAAAACTTAGAAGTTGCATTTATTAATTAAAAAATAATTCTCGTTGTCAAAACAAATAGCTTGTTTTTAAGAAACAATATCCATAAAAAGATTGACACTTGTTTATGTCCAATTTCAAAGTGAAATTAATAATAATGACCTAAATTGTATTAAATGAAAAAAATATAATCTAATTATGCTTCAAAACCAACCAAATTCATAATTTAACACTATAAATTATTTCTATTAAAAAATTTATTTTAAATTAAAATTTAGTATTATTCACTATTCACCAAAATATGAAAGTTGCAGAAAAATACCAAAAATTTATCAAAACTAAATTTGTATACCCAAATTCTAAAAAATAAGTTTAGTTTGTCAAATTAAATATATAATAGTGTCAAATATTGGATTTAAAAAGTGTTCTCCGTTAAAAGGATGTAAAATTGCCTTTTCTAAAAAATACCTCCTTTATATGAAAAATTGAATTTGTTCTTATTTTATGCTTATGAATCACATAATATGGATGTTAAAATTATATGGAGTATATAAAATTAAAAATGAAGTTAATACTATCCATAACCGTTTTTGAACGACATGTTTGGTATGTCGTGGTGTGCTCAAATTCGGTATTGCGTGTAATGCAAGTTATTGAATTACATTGAAGAGATAACATACTTTGAAATCTTAGGGTGTTACATGGTCGGCTAATAGAATGAAATATTTTTTCATTTCTAATGTATTTGTGATTGATTCGATGTGTCGTCAAAACGTCCAACTCGATTAAATCTTTTCTCAATATCATCCAAGTATCTAGAACAAAAGGTAAGACACTCCTCAGCCAAATAGCCTTCTGTAATAGAGCCTTCTGGTTGATATTTATTTCTCACGTATGATTTCAAATGCCATAGGTATCTGTGAAATAAAATAAACATAATTATTCATTTAATTATGTTCCAAATTTTTTTTAATTAACTGAAAAACATAAAAATATAGTACCTCTCAATTGGATACATCCATCGCTAATGAACATGGCCTCCTAATTTAGCTTCCTCAACCAAATACACAGTTAAATGCATCATTATAATAAAAAACAGTTGAGGAAAGATCATATCCATTGCACAAAGGGTCAATACAAACCTCTCCTTGAGGTTTTCAAGCTGAAATGGATTTAGAGATTTCTCACACAGTTGCTTAAAAAATGTGTATAATTGTAGTACAACAGCAGTAAATTTTCCAGGTAATAATGTACGCAATGCCAATGGTAGTAGCTGTTGTAACATAATATGTGAATCGTGAATTTTAAATCCATGTAACATACAATTCATCAAGTCAAGTCACCATGAGATGTTACTTGAATAACCATCAAATACCTTAAAATTCATTAAAATTTGAAGGAAAGTACCTTTATCCCAATTTTTCCTTGCAAAAATGGTCAGAGGATACTTTTCATTCTCATCTGGCAAGAGATAACATTTTATGTTCATTACTTGTAAGTCCTTGCGAGCATTGAGATGATCCTTCGACTTTCCGTTCTCATTAAGAAATGTGAAAATAAAATTGTCACATACATTATTCTCAATATGTATCACATCAAGATTATGTTGCAACAAATTAAATTCCCAATTCAGAAGTTTAAAGAATATACTTTTTTTCTTCCATTGTTGGGTTCTGATTTCTCTTGACATTGCACTTCAAACATGTTTCCCATTATCATTCAAATGACGAACCTTCCCAAATTTTGTTTCAACATTTCTATGTTGTGTCAATATTTCAGAACCAGTTAACAACTTTGTAGGTGGTCTACGATCAATGAAACCATTAAATTTTGATTTGTTCAACCGAAATCTATGAGATGCATTAAGAAATATTTGATGGGACAAGAAGAACCATTTTCTATTGTGAGGTATCTATCTGGGACCAAAATCAAAGTTACAAACAGGAAATCCAAACAAGTGTAAGTATTCCAACCAGATAAATTCCCAAGCCCAGGGAAGTCACTAATTGTCCACATTAAAGCAGCATGCATTTTGAACAGTGTCTTAGATGAAGCATCAAATGTGTCAACACCGTTGCTCCATAACGCCTATAATTCTTAAATTAAAGGCAGTATGTATACATCAATATCATTTCAAGGAATTTTTTTACAGGAATAATCATCGAAATTATAAAATACATTTATTTCATACAAATCCATAGAGGCAGATTTTAAGGGATCAAAACAACTTTCCAAATAATATAACTGGTACACAAAGTTCCAAATGGGTTGAATCCATCAGTATCCAATCCAAATCGAACATTCCTAGGATCAACTGAGAAACCTGAATGTAACGAATCAAATTTCTTCCCCTATTGTGAATCTTGTGGATGTCTCATTAACTCATCATTGTTATTATCTACATAATTACACTTCATGTGTTTGGCTGTTTTCGATGACATGAATAATATTTGAAATCGAGAATTTTATGAAAAGTAACTCAAAACCTTTGCAGATGTGTTCCTTTTTTTGTTCTTCAAGAATGTATGTTGATTCAGACTTCCAACAAAACTGATTAATTTCCATCTAGAAGAAGAACATTTTTTACAATCTTTTCTACTTCAATCCTCTCGCCAATAAAGCATACAATCATTGGTACATGCAAGTATTTTTTTATAATTCAGACCAAGCCTATTAACAACTTTTTTCATATCATAAAAAGACTCAGGGATGTTTTCTTTTGGAAATTCATCATGCAACAATTCTAATATAATATACATTTCCTTATTTGTAGTTCCACATAGACATTTAATATGGTACAACTTCAGCATAAAAGAATGTTTTGAATATTTCAAACATCCACTATACAACTCTTGATTTCCATCGTCAACTAAATCCTGAAATGTATTTTCCTCAGTAAAGTTTTCTATTACATTAATCTTCACAGAATCAAGAAGATGATCCCCTGATATGTTACAATCTTGATATGGTTGTCATGCAGTCTCAAAAACATCACTTATTTCATTTCTCTTTGTAGCACCTGCATCTGGTTGTTCTGATATGTTTTGATGTTGATGGTGATCTCTTGTAGTGCTGAATGCATCATTTATATGGTTTTTCATTTTATTTTCCATTATTGACAAAGTTGGGAGTTCATTCTGGGGATTTACATCAGTGCTCAACCTTTCAGTAATGTTTGATTCTCTTAGCCAAATCAAACGCAAATATTGACCACGAAATTTCTTAAATATTAATTGTTTGTAAACTACATCTCTCTTCAAACATTTTCTAAATTTACATTTAGGACATGGACATCATATTATCCCATAAACAGATTGATTGGAAATTACAAAATATAAAAACTCATTCAAACCCTTAATATAATGAGGTGTGTTCCTCGGTAATGTGATCCAACTTTTATCTATGTATATCACAACGTGCCTACACAATATTAAATTAATTAAAAGACATAACTATTACTAAATAGGGAACGATATTCATAAATACTAGTTGAAAAAAATATACCAATATGTTACGTAAGGTTATCCTATATAAATACATTTGGTACGTCACCCACTAGAAAACTGAAGTACATATGTGCATGAATGCGTATTCTTATACACATGTGATTACAAAATCACTTGAAGAAACAAGAATATAATGAGTATTTTATTAGTCAATATACATTTTAACAAGGTTTTTTCAAGATCTCTGATGGTTCAACATATTCAATCTTATTTAATCTAAACATTAATTCACATACACAATTTGGGTCTTGTTATTTTGAATCTCCACAAAACATGATGTTAAATTGGGACCCCCTATATTGAATATGTTTGGCCTAAATTTTCATAACTCCCACACAAGAAATCCACCTCTAAGAAAATTTGGAAATAATTGATGGTTTCTATATATTGAAGATAGTTGAATGTAAATGAAAAAAATTCACTCCCTATCATTGATGATGTAGTTAGAGGGACTTTGAGTACCAGTTAGAACATTTTAGTATGAAACATAAAAAACAAGCAATGAAAATATGAATCTAAACCCTATGAAAAAAAAAATTTAACTAAAGGAGCATTAAATTTGGAGTATGAAAAAATGGGG
Source organism: Viscum album (assembly GCA_963277665.1). Classification (NCBI taxonomy): domain Eukaryota; kingdom Viridiplantae; phylum Streptophyta; class Magnoliopsida; order Santalales; family Viscaceae; genus Viscum; species Viscum album. The sequence continues at coordinate 1,518,739,094 of OY728163.1, forward strand.
GAATCTATCTCACCTTTGAAATAAAATAGCATTAACTTATTGGATTCACCCTATATTGAAATGGAAAAAGTGTTCTTTATGGAATTTAAGGAAGGATTGTAAGAAAAGTTCTTAATTGGTCTCATTTAAAAAACTACAAAGCATAAGAATATGACTAGGTGAATTAGCATTGAATAGAAAAATAAGCATAACAAAGAGTTCATGGATGGTGAATAGTTCATAAATGGAGGAAATATAAAAAATTAGGATTACTCCAACAACTGGGTTGATGCCCAATGACTAGGAAAAAAAATATTTCAAATTTAACAATGGTGAAGAAATTTTTACTAGTGGTGTTGTCTAAAGTAGTACCACAACAAATGATTAGAATTAAATTAGGAGATTAAGGTGAGTGAACAAAGTCCAACCACATTACTCAACTTAAGAAAGTTGGAGGTTCCCTTCTCCCATTAAATTATATAATTCTAACCATTTTTTTATGTGTCCCTATATTTAGGGGGAGATATGATCCATGGGTTGGATGTTCTAATAAAGTACAAGTTATTCAGCTAAAGGAAGATCTAATTAAATCCAAAAAATGCATTAAATAAGTGATGTAATAATTATTTCAAGTCTCATTTGTTATAAAATATGATCAAAACGTGTCATGGCTGATCTTGACTCAGCAAGTGGTGTTAAGAAACCACTTTTTTTCTTCAAAAATTGATCAATAAGTATCATGTTGAAGTAAAGTCACTTGCTGAATCTAGAATTACATAAAAAAAGTATTATTCTAGAATAAAAAGAGGCTTCCAAGCCTTAACTAAGATAATCAATGATTGTATTCGTTCTTTTCTCATAGGAGCTCAATGTTTTAGAAAAAGGGATCATATAAGATGAATGATTGTATATGATGTAGATGGTGGATATTGGTATAGAGGTACATGTATTTGATGGATATCATGCCAGATCCCTTTGCAACTTGAGTTGCATTGGTTCTTTTCTAGAGGCTATTATTTTCTTACATTCATAAATTTGGGAATTCATATTTGTTATTAATGTTATAAAGTATCGTGGGGTAAAAAATTATAGTTGAATGAATCGTTATTTTTTTAGCACATAGATATTCTTTAAAAGTGTTTTATAGTTTATCTTAAAAGAGTTTGGGATGGAAATTCACAAGGTATTATATATGATGTGATATAAATGGAAGTTAATGATAGATTTATAAAAGTGTCTTAGAAGACATCCAAAAATATTTTCGGATATGGTTTCACATATTATTATACATGATACAATATAAGGGGAAATGGAACTATGTCTATGAAGCTTTAGGTAAAGTTGGATATTTAAGGAGATATTCCTTGAATCCGTACACATATGATGAATTCATGGTTATATAGTATTGTTTTGTATAATAAAAACAAGGAATATTATATTCCTTATTAAGGGTTATTTGTAAAGAATTTTTATGATTATATATTTCTACCACCGTCTAAGATATCATTAAATAAAGGGATATTAAATGTTGTTTTTATATGATAATTATCAGTACACATTTTATCAATGGGTTGCAAACCAAAGTAACCATATGTTTTTTACTCATTTCTTATGTAACACAAGAGTAAATGTGTGGGGCTTGGGGGACATATCTAATAGATTATATAACGGTAGAGGGTAAAAAAAATTGTGTGTATGGTTCTTGTGTAAGATCTTGGATGAATATCTCATATGCTTCGTTGCTCTAATTCATCTTATCCTAAAACTCAAAAGATACTAGTATATCATGGATGGATAAAGAGTACCACCTGAATGTTAGGTGAATTCGTTCAACCCAAGGATACACTATGTAGATGGGAATCTTATGGATACCCTTGAGTGATATTTATCACATGTAATAAATAAAGATAAAGGTTGAAACTCTTTACTAGAAGGTATATAATAGTTCCTTCATTTTATATATTGTTTGTCTTTGGGTTTCATGCATGGTGATCATGGGGTTTTTTTTTCTTATTTACTATCACTAGTTATTTTAAGTGTCAAACTACCCTAGAAATCATTCATTACCCCCATAATCTTAGCAATGTAAAATAAACCACCAATCAAATTGAAAACATATAAAATAAAACCCAATCAATAATTCATGTAATTTCCATGCATAACAAAAGTATGAAAAATAAATATCAAAAGTAAACTCCTATTAAAATGAATCTAAAAGCAAATATAATCCTCACACAAGAAATGTGTACCTCAACCACCAAATCTTCCTTAGAAACCATTAAAACATATTTATATATGTGGGAATGATTATATAAGTATACTCGATAGGATAATCCCCAAAACCTCTCTTGAAAATGTGAAATGAGAATAGTAATGCCTAAATGAATAAACATATAAACTAAATCGCAGCTACATTAGTTTAACTATCTCCCTCCCGCACTATGGTCCACTCATACAATATCACATTCAGATATCCATGCACAAAAATAAATAGTTTTCTTAATAGTGAAAGAACCAAGAAGAGTATAACACAATAAAATTAATCAAAAAAACTAATAAAACAAACACTAACATAATCCAGACATAGAATGAAAAACAATATCCCATATACAAGATAAATCAGAAATAATATCCTGGATGAAAAGGATGATACACAAACATCCAATGAATAAAAAAACATGAAAACCATACCTACCACTATGAAAACCACCGGTGGAAGGGGAGGGGATCCGACCTAGGGTAGGAACTCGGTCTGGTTGTGGGGATAAGGCGGCATCGCGGGTGTCGATGAGATAAGGGGGTTCAGCAGCGACAGGAAGCAAGGTCACTAGTGGAAAGGGAGGGGAGCAGACCTAGGTTTGGGGCTCGATGGGGTCAGGGGGAGAAGCTGCATCAAGGGGGAGAAGGGGGTCGGCTCAGGTGTGTTGGGGGGGGGGAGTGTCACGACTGTAAAAAAATAAATGGGTTAGGGGAAGTTTTTAATAAACCTCAACTAAAATACCGCCGCTAAATGCCATTTACATTGTAGTGTGATTTTTAATACTCATGCCTATAGTTTCCTTCTATTTTTAGATCTTATACTAGGTTATGAGTGAGATCGGTATCTTAGGGAGATGAGTGTTCATTGTGTTGGAGACTAACCAGTGGGGTCACATAGAGATAATGTTGTCTTCTTTTACAATTATATTCTTTGTGTAGTTGTTGTAAAGTTTCAGATTGTGTACTATAGTTGTTCATCTCTTTTTTATTTATATCTAGTGGGCTGTTTTGGTTTCTTTGTTCTATTTTATATTGTTTATTTATTGTGATAAATTATTCCCTTGTATACTCTAATGATGTCTGACACTAGTTTCCAGCCCGTGGGGATTCGGAATTCCCTTCGGGCCATGTCAAAGACCAGCTTGGGTGACTGGTTTAGGTTCGACTCAGGCTGGTTCGTGATAGTAAGTCCAGTTCATATTTTTAAAACAACTTCATTATGTGGAATATATTCATTGATGTCATTATTACATCATATATAATGTAATAATAATTACATATTTATAATTATTATACATTAATAATTATTTTTTACCAATTATGTAAGTTGGTTGTGAAAAATGAATTATGTTACAACGTGAAGGTGATAATTCATACATACACATAAGTAACATTTCCATTTTTCAATGAACATGAGGTAAATAAGATAAGTATATTTTTTTCTTTTAAAAAATTATTATATCATAAATATCATATTATAAATTTATATACACTTATATATACCATCTATGTGAGTTGATGATGAAAAATGAGTCACATCGCTTCGTGAAGTTGGTAATCCAAATTCACACATGAAGGATAATATCAAAAACAGTGTATGTGATGATAAACACTAATAAAAATCATTTAAGAGACTCCAATAATTCTACGGATTACCCCAACGATATATTAGTAGTTTCAGCAGTATAACTAGAGAAGGAAATAACGATGGAAGAGTAACGTGATAAAGCTAGAGCTAAAGGAGAAGAATAAATGGCATATTAATATATAAAATTTCATGACAGTTTGTCAAAAAATTATAACCCTCATGATACATAAATTTTAACTGGGATTTTCAACATGAATGGATACCCTCCAGGAAATTTATGTGCAATAACTCAATCACAATAAGAGCTCTTAAATAAGATGAAAGTATCACCAGGATATTCATGTTCTTTAACGAATCTTAAAAATAGAAAATCCATGCTCAAAGTAATGAAAGAATTTATAAGATTCATGCCACCCCAATTATAATTGATGTTTATATGTGAAATCATGAATTGTGGAGGAAATTTTATAACTTTGTTGAGAAACACATCTAAACCTTTCCATTGTCTTTGAAAATAAATGAATGGAGACCTTATTACCTCAACGATTATGAATTTTATGTTTTCTTATTATATATAAAAATTAACGTGAAGTACAGTCTTAGGGGAGAACCTGAGGTAGTGGATGGGCTATCAAAATTGAATAAAAGATTATAAGTAAATTTCCATTATAGAATGATTGCTAATATTTCTATGTAGTAATATATAATAAGAGGATCAACCTTGATGATGTTGAAGTTGTTTTTGTTAACACATGATAGTTTAATGAATAATATCCCCACTTATTTTGATATTCTATTTTGAATTCTAATGGAATATGTTGTAGACTATCATCTTTGTGTTGTTTTGTAAATTTTCAAATATGTATAACCATCAGTAAATGATTGATTTTGGTGTCTTCTCAACATATATACCTTGAAGAATATGTATTTAAGAGATTAAATACCATAAAGATCATGAAAAATTACATCTTTAGGGGTTGAAAAGTGTAGTATATTTAATATGCTTCTAGAATCATTACTTTATAAAAATGTGATAACTAAGGAATGTGATTGATGTAGTGTCATTGAAAAGGTATTTCATTTTTAATCACTCATTCTTGGTAACTAAAATTAATCAACACAAAAGGATGTTGGGGATTTAATTCATCAAGTACATAGGAAAATTGGAGGAATTAAAGTGTACAAAAGCTATTTATCCCACAAATATTTTACTTGAAGGGTTTTAATGTATTTGTTTTGTTGTAGGTGTTTTATTATAAATTAATATATAAACTTTTTGTATCAAAATTAGTATCTATATCCTAGAATATAGTTGGAGAGTACTTATAGTTACTTTTATATATTCTCAGTTCACTTGTTATAATTTTCAATTGAAAATGGATAAATTTATTACCTAAATAAAATTCACTTATATTCTACATTGTTCATGGATTATTTAGACTTACAGTGAACTAATTTATAGAGATTTTATTAAGAATAAATTTATATTATATTCCCAAGTACTTTTTTATCACTTTTCAAAAATGGGGATAGAATGTGAAATGAGTTTTTTAAAAGACATGGTATAAAAAAAAATTAAATATTCACATATTACAACTAATACAAATGGTGAGATTGTGAGACCACTTTGTGTGTTTGGTATATGTTTTAAATGATTTTCAATTACTTTGAGAGATTTTATTAATATCAATATGCTCAAAGAGGTAGTAAAAATTAATCTCCTTGGATTTTTGGTTCTAGTATCCAAGCATGTTAATTATGAAAATATATTGGGGAAGAAGTAAAGAATATGTATCATGGATGATGAATGAATATAATGATGATAAAGTTATGACTATGAGGAATCCAAGCCTGTTAAATTAAAGAAGAAGTTCATATGTATTTTAATACTGAAAGAAGAAAAATGGTTTTATTCTATTGGAATATTTGGAATATATTCATTACTTGGATGTGATGGATTATTTTATGATTTTGAATTAATTTTGATTATTGGTGAGATAAAATTAATGTCCCAAACATGTGATTTGATACTTGGAGAAAAAAATATATTAATATTTTAATGTAGTCGAATCTACCCCATGATGTTTCTATATAGAGTGTTTCAATTAAATAAATATGAGGTTAGTGGATTGAGGTGAATAGAAAAAGTCTAATAGACTCATGTAATCAAATGGAATATGTAACAAAATGTTTGTATGATTATATTCAGAGTTCAATCAAACAGAGATATTCTGTAAAAGTAATTTAGTTGATGCTTTTATTTTAATAAAAGTACAAAAAAATATTTATTATTTCAAGGTATTGATGATTCAAGATAATTTTATTCAATGGAAGGAATTAAAATAATAATGGCAATCTAGAAAGAGTTTATCAAACAAAGAACAATTGTGGGTTCCCTAGATAGAGATCTATAATTGAATAATGTCATCAAATAGATTTTTCTACAAAGAGGCATTAGATAAATTTTTTTTACCAGATGAATTAAACATGGGTCTCTACACTAGGTCATTAGATAGGGTTTTTTGAGAAAATTAATTAGATAGATTTTTCTGAGTGTGGTTATCAAACATAGGTTTTCGAGCACAATCATCATTCAGATCTTTCTAAGGAAACTATTTAGATAAATATTTCCAAAAGAATTCATCAGATAGATCCATCATGAATAGTAACGTGAAGAAGCCCTGATAGAGGAAATATGTAATGCTTATATATGGATAAATATAATATTACCTGATGGATCATTAATAAATAGTGGAGTTCATATGAATATGTACTAGATGAATGTAAGAATATCGTTACAATATTTTTTATACAAACATACATTGCGATGATTCTATATTATAAATTTAACACCCCATTAATCACAAAGTAAATAATATTATTCTAGAAAAGATTTTAGGAAGTATTGAAGATAGTTGATACTGATATTTTAGTAAAGTTACTATGAATATTATTGAAATGAATTTATTTGGACATTTGAATGAGTTCAATTGAATAAGGACATGAGTGGGAACTACACATGGATTCATGAATTTTTTTGATACAAACAACCATAATTGATACATTATTATAATGTTAAATTTGTGTACTATTCACCACCATACACATAAAGGATTAACATCTCTTATTATGTAGTGAATAGTGTAAATATATCATATGGAATCCTTTACGTACTTTCATCTACTTACATATGAAAAAATATAGAACAAGAGAACCAAGATCCTAACAGATCTTAGAGGTAAAATGATATAATGTATTAATTGGTTTAAAATGTCTCTAACACTGATTCATCCCCACTATTACTGTTGATAATATCTATAAGTGGTCCAAACACATTTTAAAATTAAGAAATAAATATTTCATAAAATGTCACCCCTCTCACTTATTAAAAGACCCCTTCTCCACTGACCCCCCCCACACACACACACCATAATCCTTTTATATCAGTGAAATGCAGCCAAAAACCCTCCCAATACCTCTTTTTAATGTCCTAGATGTTATTCTATAATCAAAAAACCAATATAAGAAGACCAATGAAGTTGACTAAAAGAGGATATCCAATAAAGAGGTAGTTATTTTAGCCAAGTCTTTTTTAGGTTTCTTTCCTTTTGTACCTCCTCTAAATCTATCCAATTAATAATTATGTATTGATATAATTTTAATTAATATACAAAAATGATATTATATTAATGTAATAACTTTTATCTAATAAAAAATGAAAATTCCTCCTCTACTATGGTCGGTTCACCACCACCATGAATGAAGTATTTTATTTTTAATCACCACCTTCTATGGATGGTTTTAAAAATAGATATATTGGATAAATATGATATTTATTACATAATTAATTTTTTTATGATAAATTGACCATTATATTAATTATATTAATAAGAAATCCTAATATTGGTTTTTACCACCAAAAAAATAAGCATACTAAGACATCATTCAAAATTTAAATATAATTTTTGATAATCTTTTAAAATGTGTAAAATATTTATGAATGAATTATAAATAGTTTATAAATTTATTATTCTTTCAATTATTTAACCATTTGACAATATCTTTGACAATGTTTAATATAATAAATAAGTTTTATAGAAATTGATTTAACATTCCCATATGGTCGATGAGAGAGAAATTAATAAAATAAATGAATGATATATGATAATGTATGGACCTAAAAAAATAATTTAAAATGGTTCTTAATCAAGTATTTAATGAACTTTATTTGATTATTGTAGAGGTTATCTATGTGTACCAAGTGATTCGATACTTAGGGTAAGGGAACTACTAAGCCACTCTTATTTATTTTAGGGTATTCATTCTCTATCTACACAACTTTATCTTTATAATACCCATTATTAATTATTACAATATTTTTATTTATGTTTCTTATATATATAACTATTGCATTCTACCATTATTTTATAGGGTTATTCACCTTGTCTTAACTTCTCTTTTAAATATTCTCTCCAAAGAAAACCCAAATAAAAGGAATATTCCTATTCATTATTCCTTTTCTTGTGTTAATATTTTAAAATGTTTTTATATTATAAATCTTCTAATAATAATAAATAATTTATTGAAAACCATTTTATTTCAATTCTAGTTTTATGGAAAACAAAATTCTCTTTTCATTATATCTTTGTTAATCATTTATTAAATAAAAGTTTAAGAGGATAATTTTTATACCTGCTTCTCCTAACCATTCTTATTATTATTTTTGTTACATTAACTTTATATTAATATATTAATCATATTTACTCAAATATTATCATATAAAATGGTTTAATTTCTTTTTATCTTTCAAATCAATATGATATAAAATTTGGTTATGCTTTGATACATTATTATGTAACCCATATCCTTTTCTTGAGTTTATCTTAATTATATGCCTTATATTTGATTAAATTTTGTTGAAAAAAATTTAAAGTAAATATTATGATGTGATGAGTGGGCAGGGAAATAATCCTCTAATTAATTGGGTAGTTTTTTCACCTCATGTGATACCAGGAATAATGAATTGGTAGTAATCCTAAAATGATATGTTATATTTTCCTTATAGAAGGCCATGAATTACTCTTATGAAATCATGTTTTATGTTATTTTAATTTTCAATGATTCCATGATCTTATTATATCAACTCTATTTTACATGACTCTATATAATTACCACCTTTTTTGATATCATGTTATTCCTCTTGACTCTTATGTTAGAATTCATGTTTAATCCCTTACTAGGTTTTATAATTAACTATTTTCCTCTATGTATTTACTCAAGGTATCATATATAGTAATAAAATTCACAATGGGAATTAGAATGAGATTATTTGAATAAAAGTGTTAATGTGTTTTTATGTTGATTAAATATGTAAGTAATATCCAAAAAAAACTTGTCCTCCCAATTTCTAGGTTATATTTTTAGGTATTTATGTTAAAAAATCATGTAATAATATGTCTATAAGATTTGGGTTGTTATAGTTGTTATAAAATAACAGTCTTGTCATTTTTTTCCCTTATTACTAAAAAATATTATAAAAACTCCTATGTATAATTTTATGTAATGGAAAACACCCTAAAATTTTATTAAAGTAATCATCATATGGTTTCCCAGAAATGATAATATTTCATGGATACTAAAAGTGGATACAATATCTAGTACTGATTAACCTTGGAGTAATAAACCTAAACATTGTTGGTTATATTTTAGCTCAATGTTCACTCAGTGGAAAAAATATTTCCTTTATGCATAATTGGATTGACACTCCCAATGTATTTTCATTAGATGTTTCACAAGCTATTTATGAACCATTATGAAAGATTTTAATACATTGTAATTGTATAGTTAGAGAACATAATAAAAATATACCATGAACAACATAGATTGAAACATATAAGATTATACGTTTTGGTTATATATTTAATTTGTGTGTTATTTCATATAAATTAGTATCTTTAATTTTATATACTCATTAATTTAGTTATTATAATCCTTAATTTTTATTTATTAAATGGATAGAAATATAAGGAGTCATTCTAAAAAACTATGTGATAAAAAATGTAATGATTTAACATATAATATTTCAAATATGACGTGAATGGAAGTTGGGAAATTCGTTAATATACTTATAAAATTGAATCAAGTTATTAATAATAACAATAATCATATGGATTTCCCTCCTTCTACCAAGAAATAATATGTTGTGATTTTTTTGTTTATGTGTTTATGGCCTCCTACTTTTATCGTAAATTATAAGCACTTGAATATAGAATAAGGGATTAATTACATTAATTATATATTCTATATCCTCAAGCTTATTGACAATGAGAAATTTATATTGGCCATTTATCATTTAGATGGAAAATCTAATTAGTGGTTAGAATTGGAAAATAATGGGAAACACAAAGAATCCAATGAATCAATATAGTGGGAATGATTTAGGAAAATATATTTTTTAATAAATATCCCCCTAACATTTTTATATTCTAATAGAAATGGAGTTATTTAAACTAAACCAATGAGAGGATTAATCAATCATGTTTTATGCATAAAAATTCACAATAATTTCATGGTATGCCTAGGTATTTGTCATTGACCTTAAAAGTAAGTTTGAACTATTATTTTTTAGTCTAAAGTAGATTATTTAAAATTATTTGGCAATTAGAGATATTGATTACTATGTGGAAATTTTTAGTTATTCCCTTAAAGTTGAAATGGAGAATGATGATTCTAAATATTCTATTAAGAAAATTGAAAAATCAGGATAATAGAGTACAATTATGAACAATCAATTGATAAATACTATATAGAGGATAATATTTAACCACCCAATTGTTAAAAGTGTGGGAAGAACCATCCTAATAATTAAATTAACTGAACATTGATATGTTTCACGTTTGGGAATTATGGGAATCAAGGTAAATAATACTAGATGGAAATGAAGAAGCCCACTAATATAATGGAAGAAAAGAAGGTTCTAGTAAATCATTTAACTATGGTGTAAATTATCGAAAAAAAGTAAATAAAACACTATACATTTCAGTGTACTAAGACAAGGGTTTTAGAAGATAACTGGGGAAAATAACCTCCTAGGACAACAGGTAAATCAAGGTCATATTATATCACTACTATTGAAGGGATCATGATAACTAAATAACAAATCATACACTTGTTATTTACATATGAATAGTGAATTTCCTATTGGATTCTAGTTCCATGAATTCATTAATGACATGCATATTTAACAATTTTATTTGAGAACCACCTCAATACATGGAGATTAAATTATAATTGATAATATTAAATGATGCAATGGATGCATCCCAAGTATATAATTCAATCATAGTTACTATTTAGGAGATTAATATCCTAGCTAGTCCTGTAATACACCCTATAGTGAAAATTTATGATATATTAAGAATATATTATTTATCATTATATATATCCTCAATCAAATACTAGGAAAATAAAATATATTTCCATGTCTTAAATCATAATCTAATTCTATAAAAGTGTAATAAAAAGGTTTAATATCTTTTGGAAACTTCTTCCAAAATAAGAATATTTTCTTATTGTGATATATCATATTTAGATTAAATTATTGAGAAAAAAGGATATAATAGTCCTTGAATACATTATTATTGTGAGGGAATATGCTATTGTATTCCCCAAATAGTTCCCTGGTCTTCTTATTAACATAGAGGTTCAGTTCTCAATTGGACGTATACTTTGAGCTCTACCCATATAAAATATTCATTATAGAATGTACCTTATTTAACTACTTGAATTATATAAGCAATAAAAATTGAATCTAACAAAGGGTTTCATATGTTTGAGTTCTTCAACATGGTCTGAAATAGTTTTCTTTCCTACGAAAGTTGAAGGGTCAATGTTCCACAACATTAATTTTTTTCAACTCAACAAGATCACATAAAAGACAAATATCACTTTATATATATTTATGACCTATTTTACCATCAATTCGGGTCTATTACATTTCTAATATGGACCTTAGGTAGGGTTATCATCAATTAGAGGTGAATAATAAGTATATTTATAAGACTGAATTCTGTACAAGTTATAGTCAGTACGAGTTCATAGTGATTCCATTAAAGATACCAAATAATCTAAAAATTTTCACAGGTATGATGAATAGTATTTAAATATTAAAATGAAAATTTTATGGTGGTATTTATATATTATATTCTCATATACTTGAAAATTAAGAAGGAACATGAGGATCATTTGTGTCATGTGCTGATGATTTTGTAAAAAGAGAAGTTATATGAAATGTAAAATAAATGTGAGTTTTCAATGGTGTAAATAGCATTCTTTGATAACGTCATTACAAGTAAGGGGATATATATATATATCATTAAAAAATGTGGTTTAATATTGGTCTAGACTGAAATTTATAATATGGATCTACCATTTCCTTGGATTATTTAGGTCATATCTATGATTTTTTCGAAACTTCTCTCAATTTTTATTCCCATTAACAAAGATAAATTGGATGTGGTTAAATTATGTAAGGATTGACTAATATAAAAATATCTTCAAGGAGATGAAGAAAACGATAATCACTTAAAAAACTAAAACTACCCTCTTTTGGGGAAGGATTTGTGATCTAAAATGATTCATCAATGAAGGGATTAGGTTTTTCCCTTGAAAAATGATAAAGTGATAGCTTATACCTCAAGAAAATCGAAGATTCATAAGGAAAACCATCCAAAACGTGATTTGGAGTTCATTTTATTAATCTTCCCATTGCATAATTTGATAATTATCTCTTTTTAGAGAAGCATAACATATATACAGATCATAAGATATTAAATTTCATATTCACGTAGAATGATATCAACATGCACCAATGTATGTGGTTAGAGATGATCATGGAAACTGATTACTAAATCCATTACCATACTATGAAGGTGAATACTGTTTTAGATGATATAATTAGATATGATACTATAATCATAGATATGATGAGAATTGAGAAGAACCCAATATTCTTAAACATGAAACTTATGGACATGGGAATCATAAAGGGAGGGAAAACATCCTACCAAGCTCGTTTTATCATTCAACCATAAATTTTGATGAAAATTTAGAAATATGAAATGGATTATTTGGTTTACTAAAGAAGTAAGGTGCTATAAGAAAGGGTATGTCCTTAGAGTTTAGCCTTAATGAAGAATGAGTTATGAGATTTTAGACCTGGTTATACATTCCATCAGATCCTATGATAAAGGAGTTATTGATTTATGTGTAGAAAAAAAGATATTTATCCACCCAAGAAGAACACATATGTATTTATATTATTGATAAAATTATTGTAGGGAAAATATAAAGAATGATATTTATGAATATACATCGAAGTTCTTGGTATGTATAATAGTGAAGAAAGAATGGAAACTGTACATGGGGGTTATGAAACCATTACCCATACATATATATAAATGGGATAACATCACCTTGGATTTTATAATGGTTATTTAAAATACATCCAATGTATATAGGTACATATTTGTTTCAGTTTACCATCCCATAAATACTACTCAATTAATCTCTATTTCAAATGAATTTTCACTAGAAAAAATTGTAATGATATTCATTAGATAAGGATAAGGTTTCATAAAATATTTCTATAGATTGTTTTTGATTGGTATCTTAGGTTCTCCTAAATGTTTTTGAAAAGACATCAAGATTCCTAAAATTGAGACATGAACTTTAATAAGGCCTAACACCCTGAGACTGTTGGATAATATAAAGAAAATATCGAGATACATGAAGATAAGTTTAGATAATACTCTAAGAAAATTATACGATGTTAGGATCAATATCTTCCACTGGTTAAGTTCTCAGATAACAATATATTTTACTCATGAATTCATATGGGAAATTATAATGTTTTTTATATAAAAAAATATGGAACACTAAAATTTTGTCATGATATTGAATAATGTAAGATATTAAGACATGAAATTGTTGGTGAAATGGAATATATGGTCAAATACATTCAACAAAACATCAGTTCAATACATGGTTACGAAAAGATCCATGAATATCATAATATATGGGTTATGGAATATTAATTTCTAGAAAAAAAATTCTTTCTTATATCCCAATGGATGAGAATTGTTAGGATTGGGAACAAGGTAATGCTAAGTCCTGGATACATTGGCTCCTTTAAGTTTATTTATCTTATCATAGATCTTACCTATCAACTAGAACTCCCACCCAACCTATATGATGTTATTGACATGAATAATATATTCTTATTAACGAAGTACATACTCGAAAGCTGATATTTACTATTTTGGAATGGAAAATTTGGAGTATGACCTATCTTATAAGAAGTAGAAAATTACGATCTTTGAATATGGAGACAATTTTCTACTAAAAAAGACAACTCTCCTTATAAAAGTACTTTGGGGAACCATAATTTCTATAAGGATACATGATAACCTTTAGAGATAATTAAATATAGGTACCCTCATATTATTTCATCTTAGTGTGTTAAATAAAATTTCACACATGAAATATTTAAAGTGGGGGATGTAACAAACCAAAATGTTATAAATCTAATTTATATTTAAAATTGAAATTTTTGTCATATTTAGGAATATTGAATAAAATTAATGTAATTAATTTTTTTATTTAAATCACATGAAAATTAAATAAAAGTGTTAATCATGTGTGGATGGTGGTTCCTGAGAGATCCAAACATGGAGTTTCATGGAGTTATTAGGGATTCATGAGATTAATAGATTTTCTTGTAGATTATGTAGTTAATGTCAAATACATACTTTTTGGAGGTTTCCAATATAGTTTAATGGGAGATGAATAACATATTGAAACATTTGGGAGATAATCCCATACATGAGATTATTGATTTGAAATCAAAATCGCTAGTGTGGGATCCATTAATAAACGGGTTTTCAAAACCCTTATGAAGTGTACTCAAGAAGGATTCATAAAAAATAGAGTTATTACTCATGTCTATTTTAGGTCATATGCGATTGTCAAAAAATTATGTTAATTTAATCACCCCATCATTGGATGGGTTTCCCTTCCCCAAGGTATGAATCTATGGATGTTATATGATCTTGTTCATAATTTATCCTTGATTTGGGGATTCTATAATTGGGGATGAATACTAGTATGCCAGTTATTTTCACTTCATTTTTCCCAGTGATGAACTTAATAAAAGGGCTTAGGGAAACTATTTTTATTCTCTTAAACTATGTTTTATACATATTCATGAGTATAGATTTAGTTTTAACCCTTTTAAAATAAAAAACTCTTATACTCAAGTATGGTTCAAAATATTAAGACTAAATTGGATATTGTGGATTATTAAAATTGCATATGATTTTTCTTGTTAAATTGTTGTCCCCATTAAAATGGATAAAGAGAAAAAACAAGATATATTTGGGAACATTTTTTGGGTGATAATTGAGGTTGATCTAAATTCATTACTTATAGAAAATTTAATTTTTGGATACCTCTAATGATGAGATTACTCTTATATTTTTCTATGAGAATATTCTTGACTTCTTCTCTAACTGAAAGATCAGATGACATTAAAAATAAAAATATTGGAAGGTTTTCACATGAACATTATATTCATTAACTAGTCCTCATGAGTCACTTTAAAGTAAGAATATATACTCAGATAGAAGAAATTAGTAAAGATTTTATGATGCTGATGAAAAATATATAGACCACGAACACTCCCAAGATGAGTCTAGACTAAATGGTATTCAATTTAGTCAGATTCCTCCTAGGAATACTTAGACTGTTAAATCACTAGGGTTAATGGGATCTTTTGATATACTTCCTAGTTTGGAATAGGGTAATTTCATTTCATAGGTAATGATATAGGTATTAGGAAATTTAACCTGTCAGGCCTATAGAGTAGGTTATGTAAATCTTATTAAAGAATCCTTTTTATAGGTGGGTAATGATAAAGTCACGGAACTGAGTATCCATAATGTGGGGGAATCAAATTCATATTATTATGGTGGTTATCATATGATATCTAATAGTGAGACAGGATAGGGTAATATATCAGTATCTATTGATAACATTGATAAGGTAAAAACATGGTGTGATCTTACACAATCCCCTCAAACAGAGGAGTTGAGGAAATCCTTATTAAAAGGTCCAAATGGATAAGTGAGTATCTCTACTCAACTTCGAAAGATATATTATGAACTCACTCATACATGAAATTGATTTATGGAGGATTTGAGTAGGAACTGGAGATTGGATATTATTAGGGGAAAATGGGAGGGCATGGAAGATGATTCTCTATCACCAAAGATCTCAGACATGAATATTGCTTCTATGTGAATGATGGAAGATGATGAAAGTCTTTCATCAATTCCTATAATGATGTCAAGACCAAGGATAGATTACTCTCATCCCAAGACAACATTGAGAACTAGGTCAAAAACTCTTGGTGATGGGATGAAGATAAAGAAAAAATATTGTTTCTTTTAGAATATTATTTACATTAGGAGAGGGGCAATAATGATTATAATAGAATGAATTAGGATATCTGAGGTATCATGAATTTTTTTATTCTTTAATGAGGCCATATTATGAAACGTGTAACCGCATTCTTATATCAATGCATGTTTTTTTCTTTTTCATAATAAAGTTTCATAACCCCATCCTTTTCCAATAAAAAAGTGTTAAAAATGATAAAAAACATTCAACGTAAAGACATAATAATTTTATTTTTAGGGAAACGTATATGCTTTAGTACATTATATAAAACAAATTAACACCATGAAATATAAATTTATTTTTATCAAATGGTTTCAGATATTGGTATATAAATGATAATATATTTCTATAAAATCATTAGTAATTTTACTAAGGGTTAAAAATATTATTATTTCATAAAGATTAATATTTTAAAATAAATAATTTTTTTTATTGTAATGTTAATATTTTCATATTTAGAAAATTATTTTTATTAAATAAATGTAATTCGTTAAATTATCATATCTAATTAAGATGAATTTTTATTAAATAGTAAAAAAAGAATTTTTATGAATACGCTAACTTTTATTATATCATCATGATATAAACATGACTTAAAAATTTACGATACCATTTTGTAGAAAAAATGTATTCATGGAGTAAAATAATGAATTTAAAAATATTATGTTGAATTTATCAACCTATTTTTTAAATTTTGATAACTTTATTTTATTTTATTTTAATAAAATCCTATTTTTTTATTTTCTTATAATTAAGTATTCACAGGGTTCTATTAAGTTTTTAATATTTTTAAAGACAAATAACATGCCTTTAATTAATTATAATCTGATAATATACATGGTATTCAATATTATACATAATATTTGGATAAATTCATTTTTATACATAAGAATTTATTTTTTTCTAAAAACAGTTTTTATGTGTTATAAAATTAATAATATATAATAAATTTTTTTCAATTTAAAAGTTGAAGAAAAAATTAATTTAATATTTTGAATTATCATATAAAAATTATGAATAAAGTTCAATTTTATTTTTAGCCATGAAAATGAGTTAATAAGGTAAAAATAACCATTTAATTAAAGGATATAATATGGTAAAATAGTTAAATCAATTGGTATGGTCATAAAATATCAAAACATCTCATCTCTAAATCAGTGGATCAGGGATTTCATGGCCTTAAAATACCTTATTATCACTAATTATCAACTTTTTTCAGCTTTCCTTGAATTAAACATCCATTTTAATATTGAGAAGTTAATAATTAAAAAAATGTCACCACTCTCACTTATAAAACCCCTTAACCACTCCACTTTTCCTCACACCACAAGCCACATTCATCAACCAAACCCAACCAAATCCCATAAAAACACTATATTCCAAATACTATAGGTTTTGATCTCACCAAAAGTCCAATCTAAGAAAGCTTAAGGAGTGGTCTAAAGGAGGACATCAAAGGAAGATGTAATTGAATTAACCATGAAATTTGATGTTTCATTTTTCTTATACTTCACCAAAATATATTTATTACATGATTATATAATTACATAAGTATAATTAGTATACTAAAATTTTATTATTTTCATGAAATAACCATTATCTACCTTTCAACCATCCATTTGAAAGATGAAAACACCACACAAATTATGATTGGTTCACCACCAATATGAATGACATATATCATTTTTCATAACCGAGATACATGGTTAGTAATAAAAATGTATTTATTGAATAAATATTATATTTATGAAGAAATTAAAATTCCTTAAAAATGAATTTACCATTTTATAAATAATATTAATGGTATATGACCTTGGTGATTTTAACTTCCCAAAAACATGCATACAATTACATCACTCATAATTAAAATAATTTTTGAAAATATATGAATATGTTAATTTTTTTTTGATATTATAATGATAAATAATTTATAAATAAATAATTTATAGATTATCTAAATATTTTATAAAACAATTGATAATGTTCAACATATCATTTCAATTTTATAGAAAATGATTGAACAACTACAAGTTGTTGATGAGAGGAAAAACTATACAATAAATGATTGACATATGATAATAAATGGACCATATAAAATTAAAAATACCGGAAAAATATTCTAAACCAAGTATTAAATAATATTAATTTTATTATTTATGTTTTTTGACCACTTATACCAACCATGTTTGGACATGAGGTAAGGGAACTCTTGAACCCCACTCATTTATTTTGTGATATACTTTCACTCTCTACGATATTTTATATCTATATTATTATCATTTAATACATAAATATTCTATATGTATATTACTTATTTATATTCATATTTTAGTTTACCTTTATTTTCTAGTGTAATAATTGTTTTTCTTATGCTCCCTTCTCTATCTTCTCTCTAATGAAAATAAGATTAAAAAGAAATTTCCTATTCATTTTTCATTTTTTATGTGTTAATAATATAATTATTTTTTCAATTAATTGTTTTATAAAAATAATAACTAATTTATATAAAACCATTTATGTTAAATTATGGTTTTATAGAAAATTTCATTTTCATACCTTCTTTATATATTCCTTATTTATATCATAAAAACAATGTTAAAGAATCATATTTTTATACCTTCTTCTCCACACCCATTTTATGAAATTTTCCTTAATAGAATATAATTTTAAAAATAATAATATTTAATAAAACATGAACATCCAAACTGATTTAATTCCCTCTTCTCTTAGGAATCATTATGATATACCATTTTTTTATTCTTTGATAAAATATCATGTAACCCATTTCTTTTCCATGTTTTTTTACCATGATTATAACTAATATTTTATTACCATAAGTGGAACAAATATTCCTGTTTATATTATGATGTTATGTGAGGGTATATAATTATATAACCCTCTAATGAATTAGGTAATTTTTTCATCTCATGAGATGCCATGTATGTTTCCCTAATAGTTATTCTAGTTCACTATGTTATGTTGTCTTGGTATTAAGCCCTAAATTATTATTATAATGTCATGATTTATGTATTTTTGTCATATTATTAGGATTTTAAAATATTATGATATCTAATTATTTATAGAATGAATCCATGTGATTATTTTTATGATATCATTGGTTTCCTCTTGAATCTTATGTTACACTTTATTTTTATTCACTTACAGGATTTATAGATCACCATTTTCCTTTATGCATTTCTCCAAGGTATCCTATATAGTAATGACTGCATCAATGAGAAATAAAAGAACCATATGTATATGTTCAAATAAATATGTTAAATTTTTTTAAGTTGATATAATATGTGTTTAATATCTCCAAGATGCCAGACCTATAGATTTAGGGGTTTGGTTTTATATATTTTCAATTTAAAAATTATATAATAATATGTGTATGTATTTTGTGTTGTTATAATGAGAGACATGAAGAAGTTAGAATCTAGTTTACATGTTCAAAAAAAATTTAATTTTAGAATTTCTGAGGAAGTATTGTTTCTCATTTAGAATATGGTATCTATATGAATATTATATAAACATTCTTATTTGCTTATATGGATGTTATCTTGTACGGGGTTTCACCTAAGTGTTGGTGGATGTCCCGTTTCCTTGAAAATATTCTATAAGTGATATGTTGTTAGGAATATGACATGTTTCTCTCATGGGTTTTGGAGGATATAATTATTTACTAATTAAAAAATGTAGTGTAGTGGTTAACCTAGGTTGTCTCTAGAGAGGATCACAGAACAATATTGTTGTCACCTTCAATTATAGAAACATGGGATGTTTTGGAAATTATTTGAAATAGAAAAAAATAAATAAACTAATTCAGAGAAATAAATTAAGAAGTACATCGAAAACTATTAAATGTTAAGGGTGATTAGGTTATGTTCATTCATATAAATAAAATGTTATCCTAGTTCCAAGATATCCAAACCTCTCATATGAAGCTGATTAAAGTGATATTCTACAATCGCTTCCTCTCACTCTCTTGGTCAAAGCATGAAGCTGAGAATAGAACATTACAAAATCTCATATTAGGAAACCCTCCTTCCAATGTGTAAGAGAGTTATAGTGAATACCCTTGATTGACTAAGGAAATTCTCAATTGGGCCTTGTTTATCCCAATCAATCAAGAATGTCCATTTCCACTCCCACATGTGTAACACCCCGAGCTTCTACGATACGCCTCTCTTTCAATAATGCAATAGCTTGCATTATACGCAACTTCGAGTTCTAAAACACCGCGACTAATCAAAGTAGCTATTATGAATAGTAATAACCACTTTTTAAAATTATAGAAATTTTATATTTCAAAATGGACTTCATTTTTGTATTCGTAATATCGAAATTATCCTAAGTTGAATTTTTTGTAACTTTCTGAGAACTTCCAATTTTTTATGAATAGTGAAGAATACTTAAAACAACTTTTTTAATCAAAATAATTAATTGTCATAAATTATACTATTTAGTGGTTTTAAAGTATAATTAGAATATATTTTTACCATTTTATCCAATGGTGGTCATTAGAATTAATTTAACATTGAAATTGGACATAAACAATTGCCAATCTTTTGATATAAATTGTTTCTTAAAAACACGCTATTTGTTGTGACAGCGGGAATTAATTATAAAATTAATTAATGCAACTAATATGTTTGGAATTTTGTAAAATAGACATCATTTTTGAATTCGTAATATCAATTATAGCTTAGGGTGAAATTTTGGCCTTGTTCTGAAAAACTTCAATTTTTGATGAATAGTGAAACCACTAAGTGGTAGTTAAATAACTGATTTTTCGTTTAAATGAAATATTACCACTTCTGTGATTTGATTTTCAAAAATCCGACATACATGGTTGTCATTAAGAAGTAAAATGTGGTTCAATGAGATTAAAATAATTTTTTGGTGAATAGTAACTTTTATGTTCTTAATCGCGATTAGAGTTAATTAGTGTAGTTTAAGGTAAAAACAATGTTTTAATAATATGATATGAGCTTGACACTTGTCCTACTCCTATTGGATGAGTCATGGCCGACCAAGACAACCCATGGGTCAACTTGGGGACCCCATGGAGCCACTTTAGTTAGAAAATGACATAAATACCTTTTATTTAATGTTAAAGTAAAAAATGACACAAACATAAAATGTTTTACTAAGAAAATTTTTACGTGGGGTTACACAAGTCCAAATTTTGATTATAAATATTCATTAGAAAGATAAAAAGATTTCCTACATCATAGTATTTGTTTTATAATTTTTAGACATTAAATAAATTAAATTATTTATGACATAATTATGATGTGGCGATGACCTCATTATTTAACGATTTAAATAAAATGAGAAGATAATGAAAAATCCAAGGCTTACACTTGTCAAAATCCTATTGGATGAAGATATTTCTAAACCTTATCACGTTAGCCTCGAATTATATAAGTGTGGGACCTTTAGAATCCGAAAAGCATTGTGAAATAATGTAACATTTCAATCTTTCCAAAAGTGCCCCTCCTCTCCACTTATAAAAGGCCCCCACCTCTCCCACTTCATTTACACTTTCAAGCCAATTGGCTCGGCCAACCTCTTCCCAAATACTCTCCCAACATTCCTCCCTTACTCATAGAAGCCTCCCTTTGGGCAGAACTCTTCCCAAGGAAGCCTTTGGCTCAAATCAAAAAGAGTTACCCGATTTTGAGGTAATGTCTTTTCTAATGTTGTTTTGTTTTATTTTTCTTCTCCAACCCCCTAAACTCTTTTTATTCATTTCTTTTGTAACAACACCAGTATCCTCAATATACTAGGATGTTTTTATAAGAAGTATTATAGCTACACTTACACACACCTACATCTAATGGTTATAGAACATACGGTTTCTGTGGATGGCGAATTTCTGCCTCACGAAACGATGATTGTTCAACACTCATATAACACCTCCAAAGGTGGCCATTAAGATGTCACTATTTTTATATATGATATATAATATGTTTATGTTTTACTTATGCTTCTGTATTTCTCATTTATGGCATACTTTATGATTTCCATTATGGGTAAAACGCGATAATTTCATTTTAGGAAGTGCGGACTACCGCCCCCTCAAAGTGATTTGAATCGTTAATGCCATATGTGGGATGTATAAAGGATGGAGTAAATGGTATTATACACTATACTGGAATTATATTATACATTTATATCATTATGATTTCATTCCATTAAATATGAAATTGAAATGAAAGTAGCGTTCATGCGTACGTACGGCTTACCGTCTCCATGAACGGTACATTTCATTTCTTACCTCTAAATGTTACGTAATATTATAAATGAATGTATATACTGTATATATATGATATATATGATATCTACATCATTAATATAATTCTGGATATAATGGATATTTCACCACATGAACAACTTATAATTATAAGAAGTTTATTGTTGACTCAAGTACCAAAGATCGACAAAACGACCGTTATTAACTTAAATAATTACATAATGTTCATATCATTGTAATAAGTGATATAATAAGGATAATGAAATTGAAAATGGTTCTTAATAAGGTATATATTAACTATAGTTTATTATTCAGGAGGTTAAAGAACGGTTGAGTCAAGTCAGACACGAGGTAAGGGAACTTCTTAACCCAACTTCCATTCTTTGGGTTAATCTCCTACTTTCAAATTATGTCATGATATTATTATGTCTTATTTTGTATTCTTTATGTGTACCTATAGTGAATAGACATAATATATCTATTTTATTTTAAAAATGATCTTTTGAAGGACTCCGTCTCAATCCCCTTTCATTGAGGCATATTTGGTTTTATACACAACTTTCTTTTATACGGTGTATAGACCCCTTTGACTTTTACATTTATTCAAAAGGAATCTTTTTTATACGAAGCGTTTTACTAAACGACAAAAGGGAATGTTTTTCTTTCCGTACTTATGCGGCGACAACGACTTCTCCGCCGCCGTGACCATTATTTGAGTTTCGGCTTCCTCTACAAGCCATACCTTCTTTTTAAAAGAAAAATAAATACCATGTTTTACTTTTCTTTTATTGAAAATGGTTTTGAAAGCGTTTTTATTATATCAATGTGTTGTATTGATATCTTGTGATTGAAATGTGGAAATGTTATGTTTCCTTTAAGTATGTTTAATGTGATACAATTATGTTATGGTTTATGATATGTTTAAACCTATTCATATGAGGAATGTATTGGACTTAATAAGTGACGGGTGGAGCCCGCTATAGCTCCTCGATGCATCGGTAGGTCTCATGAGAAAACTAGACGTGGAATTGGCCGAGGCCCTTTCCCAATTTGATTTATGGTTTTGGCCGAGGCCTTAATCATTTTAGACATCTTGGCCGAGGCCTTGACAAAATGTTTCAGAATGTCCGGCATTATACATTCCCTCATTATGAAAGTGGTTATTGATATTGCATGTGATTATTCGACCAGTAGAATATCCATGTGAAGAAGTAAATGGAATTATCTCATTTTATTTTTGCCATATTATGTTGATGTTCAAGTTTAAAATGCTTTTGTTTTAGTTATACATTGCCTTAAATGTTTATGTTTATTTATGAAAGCTTCCGCAATATTGTTATCCTTACTGAGCATCTGAGCTCACCCCTTTCAATGTTTTAATATTTTCCAGGATGTGAAGAAGTATTTTATGAATGACCTGCAGGGATAGTCAGAAGAGGATATGAGTGTGGACTATGGAGACTTTGTTATTGTAGTTTTTCACTTTATGATGTAATGTAACGTTTACGAATGTATCTAGTGTTTCCAAGGCTACTAAACTAATCGGTCTTTCGAGACTTGATCTTTTGTGATCATGCCAATGTTACGAAGTAATGCACCGACTCTGGGTAGCTGGGGTCGGGGCGTTACAGTTGGTATCAGAGGCAGTTTAGTACTAACCTTGGAAGCTAGATTTAGATAAACTCTGATTAGAGAACATAGCCCAAAGATAGACTTTGAGGATTAGTATAGAAGAACTTCCTAGAATTTTGGTGTTATAGAGATGTTATGAGTTTTCCGAGAAATACATCCCTGTCTGGATACGAGCAGGTAGAGGCGGCTCTGGCACAGATGTACCTAGGGGTAAAACCCGAAAACACCGCTTTGAGCTAGACTCGAACGGGAACTGGTGCACGACAACGGGCCTTGCTGCACTCTTGGTTACGACACTCCCGGGGGATATGCTTAGGATAATTCTCATTTTACTTACAAACCACTATGAAGGGTTATGAGTACATACCTTCTCAAAGAAAACATTTCTTTTTATGATTATGGATTATATCCATAAATAGTTCAATTTATGTAAAGTGTTTTACAAGTATGGAATTATGTATTTTGATTCATAAACTAACCTAGTTTATGCCGTTGTATAGAAATGGCGCCCAGTAGAAGGAATGTGAACTCCAGCAGTACGTATGATCCAAAGAGTAAGAAGGATAGTATCTTTCACGGTTTTAAGCCAACATTTCGAAGGGAAATAGTCTCCCATGTGTTCTCAACATATGAAGAAATAGTAACATGTGTTAATAGGATAAGTAAAGAATTCTCTGAGTCCTATGGCTTTGAAGCGAAGCAAGAGACGAAAGGGATGGAAAAGAGAATGATGGATAAAGGGGTGAGGGGAAAGAAGAATTTTCCAATATGTGGTAATTGTGGGAAGAAACATCATGGAACTTGCCTAAAGGGAATGGGAGTTTGTTATAAGTGTAGAGAAAAAGGACACAAAGTGCGTGACTGCAAGGGTAAGAAAATGGGTTCAAATGTACAATGCTTCTTCTGCAAGGATTGGGGACACTATGCAAACCAATGTCCAAATCATCAGAGCATGCCCCAAATGATGTTATTGGATAATTATCAAGTTATGATACTGCCACAGATGAGGAGTAATGATTAGAGTTCTTATGTTGTTATTAAAGATTTTTTTTAATTTGAGTGTTGTATCAATGATGTACTGGTTATAATAATTATGGAGTATATAAGGATTGTACTGCAGTACTATTTCATCAAGGACTTGAGATTGTGTGGAACCAAGAAAAGTGACTCCACAGTAGGTTAAATTTTTGGAAAATATATGGTTGAGAGAAAGATAAACCATAATATGGTTTTGATACTGAGATTGTGATTTTGGAATAAGACGTGATTGATTTGGATAAATTATATTGGATATACTTAACTTCCTTGAAACTAATTGATGTTTTGTATACATTTTTGGATAGAAGGAGTATATCCAGTATTCTATAAGGAATAAGGGATCATGTTAATTCAGTATGTTTAAAAAGAATACATGATGAAGGTGTTCACATGTTGTTACGTGGGATAAAGGATCTTCATTATGTTTACCTTCCTTATAAAATTTGGACTGTGAGTTGGACAGAAGTATTTTGGATAACTATTAAGGTTGGAATGGATTAAGTTGAACTTTGGATAGTATTGTTTAAGGTTAAAAAATTTATGAAGATTATTTTTGGAATATTATAGTACTATATTTTTAGGAAAAGGACAACCTGCAGGGTGGGGCATAACCCGTCACGTCGGACAAAGCTGCAGGAATCGAACCCACAACCATAGTGCGACAAGCCTTTATTTCCTACCACTAGCCTACAGGAAGTCCCTGGTTATTACAAAATAGTTTTACTAATCTAAATGGTATGTGTTAACATTTGGAACCTTATACAATTAGGATAAATAGAAAATTTTTGAGTTCTGTTACCATTTGGAGTAAAAGTTGGGTTTGTGGTAAAAATTTATTAACGAATGAAAGTATACATAACAAGTATGTATATTCCCTTACGTTCTTAGTAAATCTCATAAATAAATTCCTCAACATTATAAAAGGTAACTTAAAACAAAAATGTTGTTGGTTAACTTTTCCAACTGGGGATTCAATGACCGTTTAACCAATCACAAGTTTGTGATTTTCTTGTGGTTAAACTTTCTCCTAATCCTGTTTTCTATAACTCTCCATCCGACCTTGATGGTTTGTTTCTCCTCCATATCCATATTTTTATATAATCCTAGAATGGGCTATATCGGGTGACCTTTGTAATTATCCTGCTTTCTTTTAATGTTATATATTTATTAACCTTATTTCCGATGTGGGTTTTCCTCAAAGGTATTTTCTCTTTTCAACCTTTTATTTTCCAAGAAAAATTTCAAATTGCGAGGATGCAATTTATTGAAGGAGGGGAGAATGTAACACCCCGAGCTTCTACGATACGCCTCTCTTTCAATAATGCAATAGCTTGCATTATACGCAACTTTGAGTTCTAAAACACCGCGACTAATCAAAGTAGCTATTATGAATAGTAATAACCACTTTTTAAAATTATAGAAATTTTATATTTCAAAATGGACTTCATTTTTGTATTCGTAATATCGAAATTATCCTAAGTTGAATTTTTTGTAACTTTCTGAGAACTTCCAATTTTTTATGAATAGTGAAGAATACTTAAAACAACTTTTTTAATCAAAATAATTAATTGTCATAAATTATACTATTTAGTGGTTTTAAAGTATAATTAGAATATATTTTTACCATTTTATCCAATGGTGGTCATTAGAATTAATTTAACATTGAAATTGGACATAAACAATTGCCAATCTTTTGATATAAATTGTTTCTTAAAAACACGCTATTTGTTGTGACAGCGGGAATTAATTATAAAATTAATTAATGCAACTAATATGTTTGGAATTTTGTAAAATAGACATCATTTTTGAATTCGTAATATCAATTATAGCTTAGGGTGAAATTTTGGCCTTGTTCTGAAAAACTTCAATTTTTGATGAATAGTGAAACCACTAAGTGGTAGTTAAATAACTGATTTTTCGTTTAAATGAAATATTACCACTTCTGTGATTTGATTTTCAAAAATCCGACATACATGGTTGTCATTAAGAAGTAAAATGTGGTTCAATGAGATTAAAATAATTTTTTGGTGAATAGTAACTTTTATGTTCTTAATCGCGATTAGAGTTAATTAGTGTAGTTTAAGGTAAAAACAATGTTTTAATAATATGATATGAGCTTGACACTTGTCCTACTCCTATTGGATGAGTCATGGCCGACCAAGACAACCCATGGGTCAACTTGGGGACCCCATGGAGCCACTTTAGTTAGAAAATGACATAAATACCTTTTATTTAATGTTAAAGTAAAAAATGACACAAACATAAAATGTTTTACTAAGACAATTTTTACGTGGGGTTACACAAGTCCAAATTTTGATTATAAATATTCATTAGAAAGATAAAAAGATTTCCTACATCATAGTATTTGTTTTATAATTTTTAGACATTAAATAAAGTAAATTATTTATGACATAATTATGATGTGGCGATGACCTCATTATTTAACGATTTAAATAAAATGAGAAGATAATGAAAAATCCAAGGCATACACTTGTCCAAAGCCTATTGGATGAAGATATTTCGAAACCTTATCACCTTAGCCTCGAATTATATAAGTGTGGGACCTTTAGAATCCGAAAAGCATTGTGAAATAATGTAACATTTCAATCTTTCCAAAAGTGCCCCTCCTCTCCACTTATAAAAGGCCCCCACCTCTCCCACTTCATTTACACTTTCAAGCCAATTGGCTCGGCCAACCTCTTCCCAAATACTCTCCCAACATTCCTCCCTTACTCATAGAAGCCTCCCTTTGGGCAGAACTCTTCCCAAGGAAGCCTTTGGCTCAAATCAAAAAGAGTTACCCGATTTTGAGGTAATGTCTTTTCTAATGTTGTTTTGTTTTATTTTTCTTCTCCAACCCCCTAAACTCTTTTTATTCATTTCTTTTGTAACAACACCAGTATCCTCAATATACTAGGATGTTTTTATAAGAAGTATTATAGCTACACTTACACACACCTACATCTAATGGTTATAGAACATACGGTTTCTGTGGATGGCGAATTTCTGCCTCACGAAACGATGATTGTTCAACACTCATATAACACCTCCAAAGGTGGCCATTAAGATGTCACTATTTTTATATATGATATATAATATGTTTATGTTTTACTTATGCTTCTGTATTTCTCATTTATGGCATACTTTATGATTTCCATTATGGGTAAAACGCGATAATTTCATTTTAGGAAGTGCGGACTACCGCCCCCTCAAAGTGATTTGAATCGTTAATGCCATATGTGGGATGTATAAAGGATGGAGTAAATGGTATTATACACTATACTGGAATTATATTATACATTTATATCATTATGATTTCATTCCATTAAATATGAAATTGAAATGAAAGTAGCGTTCATGCGTACGTACGGCTTACCGTCTCCATGAACGGTACATTTCATTTCTTACCTCTAAATGTTACGTAATATTATAAATGAATGTATATACTGTATATATATGATATATATGATATCTACATCATTAATATAATTCTGGATATAATGGATATTTCACCACATGAACAACTTATAATTATAAGAAGTTTATTGTTGACTCAAGTACCAAAGATCGACAAAACGACCGTTATTAACTTAAATAATTACATAATGTTCATATCATTGTAATAAGTGATATAATAAGGATAATGAAATTGAAAATGGTTCTTAATAAGGTATATATTAACTATAGTTTATTATTCAGGAGGTTAAAGAACGGTTGAGTCAAGTCAGACACGAGGTAAGGGAACTTCTTAACCCAACTTCCATTCTTTGGGTTAATCTCCTACTTTCAAATTATGTCATGATATTATTATGTCTTATTTTGTATTCTTTATGTGTACCTATAGTGAATAGACATAATATATCTATTTTATTTTAAAAATGATCTTTTGAAGGACTCCGTCTCAATCCCCTTTCATTGAGGCATATTTGGTTTTATACACAACTTTCTTTTATACGGTGTATAGACCCCTTTGACTTTTACATTTATTCAAAAGGAATCTTTTTTATACGAAGCGTTTTACTAAACGACAAAAGGGAATGTTTTTCTTTCCGTACTTATGCGGCGACAACGACTTCTCCGCCGCCGTGACCATTATTTGAGTTTCGGCTTCCTCTACAAGCCATACCTTCTTTTTAAAAGAAAAATAAATACCATGTTTTACTTTTCTTTTATTGAAAATGGTTTTGAAAGCGTTTTTATTATATCAATGTGTTGTATTGATATCTTGTGATTGAAATGTGGAAATGTTATGTTTCCTTTAAGTATGTTTAATGTGATACAATTATGTTATGGTTTATGATATGTTTAAACCTATTCATATGAGGAATGTATTGGACTTAATAAGTGACGGGTGGAGCCCGCTATAGCTCCTCGATGCATCGGTAGGTCTCATGAGACAACTAGACGTGGAATTGGCCGAGGCCCTTTCCCAATTTGATTTATGGTTTTGGCCGAGGCCTTAATCATTTTAGACGTCTTGGCCGAGGCCTTGACAAAATGTTTCAGAATGTCCGGCATTATACATTCCCTCATTATGAAAGTGGTTATTGATATTGCATGTGATTATTCGACCAGTAGAATATCCATGTGAAGAAGTAAATGGAATTATCTCATTTTATTTTTGCCATATTATGTTGATGTTCAAGTTTAAAATGCTTTTGTTTTAGTTATACATTGCCTTAAATGTTTATGTTTATTTATGAAAGCTTCCGCAATATTGTTATCCTTACTGAGCATCTGAGCTCACCCCTTTCAATGTTTTAATATTTTCCAGGATGTGAAGAAGTATTTTATGAATGACCTGCAGGGATAGTCAGAAGAGGATATGAGTGTGGACTATGGAGACTTTGTTATTGTAGTTTTTCACTTTATGATGTAATGTAACGTTTACGAATGTATCTAGTGTTTCCAAGGCTACTAAACTAATCGGTCTTTCGAGACTTGATCTTTTGTGATCATGCCAATGTTACGAAGTAATGCACCGACTCTGGGTAGCTGGGGTCGGGGCGTTACAGTTGGTATCAGAGGCAGTTTAGTACTAACCTTGGAAGCTAGATTTAGATAAACTCTGATTAGAGAACATAGCCCAAAGATAGACTTTGAGGATTAGTATAGAAGAACTTCCTAGAATTTTGGTGTTATAGAGATGTTATGAGTTTTCCGAGAAATACATCCCTGTCTGGATACGAGCAGGTAGAGGCGGCTCTGGCACAGATGTACCTAGGGGTAAAACCCGAAAACACCGCTTTGAGCTAGACTCGAACGGGAACTGGTGCACGACAACGGGCCTTGCTGCACTCTTGGTTACGACACTCCCGGGGGATATGCTTAGGATAATTCTCATTTTACTTACAAACCACTATGAAGGGTTATGAGTACATACCTTCTCAAAGAAAACATTTCTTTTTATGATTATGGATTATATCCATAAATAGTTCAATTTATGTAAAGTGTTTTACAAGTATGGAATTATGTATTTTGATTCATAAACTAACCTAGTTTATGCCGTTGTATAGAAATGGCGCCCAGTAGAAGGAATGTGAACTCCAGCAGTACGTATGATCCAAAGAGTAAGAAGGATAGTATCTTTCACGGTTTTAAGCCAACATTTCGAAGGGAAATAGTCTCCCATGTGTTCTCAACATATGAAGAAATAGTAACATGTGTTAATAGGATAAGTAAAGAATTCTCTGAGTCCTATGGCTTTGAAGCGAAGCAAGAGACGAAAGGGATGGAAAAGAGAATGATGGATAAAGGGGTGAGGGGAAAGAAGAATTTTCCAATATGTGGTAATTGTGGGAAGAAACATCATGGAACTTGCCTAAAGGGAATGGGAGTTTGTTATAAGTGTAGAGAAAAAGGACACAAAGTGCGTGACTGCAAGGGTAAGAAAATGGGTTCAAATGTACAATGCTTCTTCTGCAAGGATTGGGGACACTATGCAAACCAATGTCCAAATCATCAGAGCATGCCCCAAATGATGTTATTGGATAATTATCAAGTTATGATACTGCCACAGATGAGGAGTAATGATTAGAGTTCTTATGTTGTTATTAAAGATTTTTTTTAATTTGAGTGTTGTATCAATGATGTACTGGTTATAATAATTATGGAGTATATAAGGATTGTACTGCAGTACTATTTCATCAAGGACTTGAGATTGTGTGGAACCAAGAAAAGTGACTCCACAGTAGGTTAAATTTTTGGAAAATATATGGTTGAGAGAAAGATAAACCATAATATGGTTTTGATACTGAGATTGTGATTTTGGAATAAGACGTGATTGATTTGGATAAATTATATTGGATATACTTAACTTCCTTGAAACTAATTGATGTTTTGTATACATTTTTGGATAGAAGGAGTATATCCAGTATTCTATAAGGAATAAGGGATCATGTTAATTCAGTATGTTTAAAAAGAATACATGATGAAGGTGTTCACATGTTGTTACGTGGGATAAAGGATCTTCATTATGTTTACCTTCCTTATAAAATTTGGACTGTGAGTTGGACAGAAGTATTTTGGATAACTATTAAGGTTGGAATGGATTAAGTTGAACTTTGGATAGTATTGTTTAAGGTTAAAAAATTTATGAAGATTATTTTTGGAATATTATAGTACTATATTTTTAGGAAAAGGACAACCTGCAGGGTGGGGCATAACCTGTCACGTCGGACAAAGCTGCAGGAATCGAACCCACAACCATAGTGCGACAAGCCTTTATTTCCTACCACTAGCCTACAGGAAGTCCCTGGTTATTACAAAATAGTTTTACTAATCTAAATGGTATGTGTTAACATTTGGAACCTTATACAATTAGGATAAATAGAATATTTTTGAGTTCTGTTACCATTTGGAGTAAAAGTTGGGTTTGTGGTAAAAATTTATTAACGAATGAAAGTATACATAACAAGTATGTATATTCCCTTACGTTCTTAGTAAATCTCATAAATAAATTCCTCAACATTATAAAAGGTAACTTAAAACAAAAATGTTGTTGGTTAACTTTTCCAACTGGGGATTCAATGACCGTTTAACCAATCACAAGTTTGTGATTTTCTTGTGGTTAAACTTTCTCCTAATCCTGTTTTCTATAACTCTCCATCCGACCTTGATGGTTTGTTTCTCCTCCATATCCATATTTTTATATAATCCTAGAATGGGCTATATCGGGTGACCTTTGTAATTATCCTGCTTTCTTTTAATGTTATATATTTATTAACCATATTTCCGATGTGGGTTTTCCTCAAAGGTATTTTCTCTTTTCAACCTTTTATTTTCCAAGAAAAATTTCAAATTGCGAGGACGCAATTTATTGAAGGAGGGGAGAATGTAACACCCCGAGCTTCTACGATACGCCTCTCTTTCAATAATGCAATAGCTTGCATTATACGCAACTTCGAGTTCTAAAACACCGCGACTAATCAAAGTAGCTATTATGAATAGTAATAACCACTTTTTAAAATTATAGAAATTTTATATTTCAAAATGGACTTCATTTTTGTATTCGTAATATCGAAATTATCCTAAGTTGAATTTTTTGTAACTTTCTGAGAACTTCCAATTTTTTATGAATAGTGAAGAATACTTAAAACAACTTTTTTAATCAAAATAATTAATTGTCATAAATTATACTATTTAGTGGTTTTAAAGTATAATTAGAATATATTTTTACCATTTTATCCAATGGTGGTCATTAGAATTAATTTAACATTGAAATTGGACATAAACAATTGCCAATCTTTTGATATAAATTGTTTCTTAAAAACACGCTATTTGTTGTGAAAGCGGGAATTAATTATAAAATTAATTAATGCAACTAATATGTTTGGAATTTTGTAAAATAGACATCATTTTTCAATTCGTAATATCAATTATAGCTTAGGGTGAAATTTTGGCCTTGTTCTGAAAAACTTCAATTTTTGATGAATAGTGAAACCACTAAGTGGTAGTTAAATAACTGATTTTTCGTTTAAATGAAATATTACCACTTCTGTGATTTGATTTTCAAAAATCCGACATACATGGTTGTCATTAAGAAGTAAAATGTGGTTCAATGAGATTAAAATAATTTTTTGGTGAATAGTAACTTTTATGTTCTTAATCGCGATTAGAGTTAATTAGTGTAGTTTAAGGTAAAAACAATGTTTTAATAATATGATATGAGCTTGACACTTGTCCTACTCCTATTGGATGAGTCATGGCCGACCAAGACAACCCATGGGTCAACTTGGGGACCCCATGGAGCCACTTTAGTTAGAAAATGACATAAATACCTTTTATTTAATGTTAAAGTAAAAAATGACACAAACATAAAATGTTTTACTAAGACAATTTTTACGTGGGGTTACACAAGTCCAAATTTTGATTATAAATATTCATTAGAAAGATAAAAAGATTTCCTACATCATAGTATTTGTTTTATAATTTTTAGACATTAAATAAATTAAATTATTTATGACATAATTATGATGTGGCGATGACCTCATTATTTAACGATTTAAATAAAATGAGAAGATAATGAAAAATCCAAGGCATACACTTGTCCAAAGCCTATTGGATGAAGATATTTCGAAACCTTATCACCTTAGCCTCGAATTATATAAGTGTGGGACCTTTAGAATCCGAAAAGCATTGTGAAATAATGTAACATTTCAATCTTTCCAAAAGTGCCCCTCCTCTCCACTTATAAAAGGCCCCCACCTCTCCCACTTCATTTACACTTTCAAGCCAATTGGCTCGGCCAACCTCTTCCCAAATACTCTCCCAACATTCCTCCCTTACTCATAGAAGCCTCCCTTTGGGCAGAACTCTTCCCAAGGAAGCCTTTGGCTCAAATCAAAAAGAGTTACCCGATTTTGAGGTAATGTCTTTTCTAATGTTGTTTTGTTTTATTTTTCTTCTCCAACCCCCTAAACTCTTTTTATTCATTTCTTTTGTAACAACACCAGTATCCTCAATATACTAGGATGTTTTTATAAGAAGTATTATAGCTACACTTACACACACCTACATCTAATGGTTATAGAACATACGGTTTCTGTGGATGGCGAATTTCTGCCTCACGAAACGATGATTGTTCAACACTCATATAACACCTCCAAAGGTGGCCATTAAGATGTCACTATTTTTATATATGATATATAATATGTTTATGTTTTACTTATGCTTCTGTATTTCTCATTTATGGCATACTTTATGATTTCCATTATGGGTAAAACGCGATAATTTCATTTTAGGAAGTGCGGACTACCGCCCCCTCAAAGTGATTTGAATCGTTAATGCCATATGTGGGATGTATAAAGGATGGAGTAAATGGTATTATACACTATACTGGAATTATATTATACATTTATATCATTATGATTTCATTCCATTAAATATGAAATTGAAATGAAAGTAGCGTTCATGCGTACGTACGGCTTACCGTCTCCATGAACGGTACATTTCATTTCTTACCTCTAAATGTTACGTAATATTATAAATGAATGTATATACTGTATATATATGATATATATGATATCTACATCATTAATATAATTCTGGATATAATGGATATTTCACCACATGAACAACTTATAATTATAAGAAGTTTATTGTTGACTCAAGTACCAAAGATCGACAAAACGACCGTTATTAACTTAAATAATTACATAATGTTCATATCATT
This sequence comes from Viscum album, assembly GCA_963277665.1. Lineage (NCBI taxonomy): Eukaryota > Viridiplantae > Streptophyta > Magnoliopsida > Santalales > Viscaceae > Viscum > Viscum album. Next base: position 1,518,774,038 of record OY728163.1, read on the forward strand.
GTAATAAGTGATATAATAAGGATAATGAAATTGAAAATGGTTCTTAATAAGGTATATATTAACTATAGTTTATTATTCAGGAGGTTAAAGAACGGTTGAGTCAAGTCAGACACGAGGTAAGGGAACTTCTTAACCCAACTTCCATTCTTTGGGTTAATCTCCTACTTTCAAATTATGTCATGATATTATTATGTCTTATTTTGTATTCTTTATGTGTACCTATAGTGAATAGACATAATATATCTATTTTATTTTAAAAATGATCTTTTGAAGGACTCCGTCTCAATCCCCTTTCATTGAGGCATATTTGGTTTTATACACAACTTTCTTTTATACGGTGTATAGACCCCTTTGACTTTTACATTTATTCAAAAGGAATCTTTTTTATACGAAGCGTTTTACTAAACGACAAAAGGGAATGTTTTTCTTTCCGTACTTATGCGGCGACAACGACTTCTCCACCGCCGTGACCATTATTTGAGTTTCGGCTTCCTCTACAAGCCATACCTTCTTTTTAAAAGAAAAATAAATACCATGTTTTACTTTTCTTTTATTGAAAATGGTTTTGAAAGCGTTTTTATTATATCAATGTGTTGTATTGATATCTTGTGATTGAAATGTGGAAATGTTATGTTTCCTTTAAGTATGTTTAATGTGATACAATTATGTTATGGTTTATGATATGTTTAAACCTATTCATATGAGGAATGTATTGGACTTAATAAGTGACGGGTGGAGCCCGCTATAGCTCCTCGATGCATCGGTAGGTCTCATGAGACAACTAGACGTGGAATTGGCCGAGGCCCTTTCCCAATTTGATTTATGGTTTTGGCCGAGGCCTTAATCATTTTAGACGTCTTGGCCGAGGCCTTGACAAAATGTTTCAGAATGTCCGGCATTATACATTCCCTCATTATGAAAGTGGTTATTGATATTCCATGTGATTATTCGACCAGTAGAATATCCATGTGAAGAAGTAAATGGAATTATCTCATTTTATTTTTGCCATATTATGTTGATGTTCAAGTTTAAAATGCTTTTGTTTTAGTTATACATTGCCTTAAATGTTTATGTTTATTTATGAAAGCTTCCGCAATATTGTTATCCTTACTGAGCATCTGAGCTCACCCCTTTCAATGTTTTAATATTTTCCAGGATGTGAAGAAGTATTTTATGAATGACCTGCAGGGATAGTCAGAAGAGGATATGAGTGTGGACTATGGAGACTTTGTTATTGTAGTTTTTCACTTTATGATGTAATGTAACGTTTACGAATGTATCTAGTGTTTCCAAGGATACTAAACTAATCGGTCTTTCGAGACTTGATCTTTTGTGATCATGCCAATGTTACGAAGTAATGCACCGACTCTGGGTAGCTGGGGTCGGGGCGTTACAGTTGGTATCAGAGGCAGTTTAGTACTAACCTTGGAAGCTAGATTTAGATAAACTCTGATTAGAGAACATAGCCCAAAGATAGACTTTGAGGATTAGTATAGAAGAACTTCCTAGAATTTTGGTGTTATAGAGATGTTATGAGTTTTCCGAGAAATACATCCCTGTCTGGATACGAGCAGGTAGAGGCGGCTCTGGCACAGATGTACCTAGGGGTAAAACCCGAAAACACCGCTTTGAGCTAGACTCGAACGGGAACTGGTGCACGACAACGGGCCTTGCTGCACTCTTGGTTACGACACTCCCGGGGGATATGCTTAGGATAATTCTCATTTTACTTACAAACCACTATGAAGGGTTATGAGTACATACCTTCTCAAAGAAAACATTTCTTTTTATGATTATGGATTATATCCATAAATAGTTCAATTTATGTAAAGTGTTTTACAAGTATGGAATTATGTATTTTGATTCATAAACTAACCTAGTTTATGCCGTTGTATAGAAATGGCGCCCAGTAGAAGGAATGTGAACTCCAGCAGTACGTATGATCCAAAGAGTAAGAAGGATAGTATCTTTCACGGTTTTAAGCCAACATTTCGAAGGGAAATAGTCTCCCATGTGTTCTCAACATATGAAGAAATAGTAACATGTGTTAATAGGATAAGTAAAGAATTCTCTGAGTCCTATGGCTTTGAAGCGAAGCAAGAGACGAAAGGGATGGAAAAGAGAATGATGGATAAAGGGGTGAGGGGAAAGAAGAATTTTCCAATATGTGGTAATTGTGGGAAGAAACATCATGGAACTTGCCTAAAGGGAATGGGAGTTTGTTATAAGTGTAGAGAAAAAGGACACAAAGTGCGTGACTGCAAGGGTAAGAAAATGGGTTCAAATGTACAATGCTTCTTCTGCAAGGATTGGGGACACTATGCAAACCAATGTCCAAATCATCAGAGCATGCCCCAAATGATGTTATTGGATAATTATCAAGTTATGATACTGCCACAGATGAGGAGTAATGATTAGAGTTCTTATGTTGTTATTAAAGATTTTTTTTAATTTGAGTGTTGTATCAATGATGTACTGGTTATAATAATTATGGAGTATATAAGGATTGTACTGCAGTACTATTTCATCAAGGACTTGAGATTGTGTGGAACCAAGAAAAGTGACTCCACAGTAGGTTAAATTTTTGGAAAATATATGGTTGAGAGAAAGATAAACCATAATATGGTTTTGATACTGAGATTGTGATTTTGGAATAAGACGTGATTGATTTGGATAAATTATATTGGATATACTTAACTTCCTTGAAACTGATTGATGTTTTGTATACATTTTTGGATAGAAGGAGTATATCCAGTATTCTATAAGGAATAAGGGATCATGTTAATTCAGTATGTTTAAAAAGAATACATGATGAAGGTGTTCACATGTTGTTACGTGGGATAAAGGATCTTCATTATGTTTACCTTCCTTATAAAATTTGGACTGTGAGTTGGACAGAAGTATTTTGGATAACTATTAAGGTTGGAATGGATTAAGTTGAACTTTGGATAGTATTGTTTAAGGTTAAAAAATTTATGAAGATTATTTTTGGAATATTATAGTACTATATTTTTAGGAAAAGGACAACCTGCAGGGTGGGGCATAACCCGTCACGTCGGACAAAGCTGCAGGAATCGAACCCACAACCATAGTGCGACAAGCCTTTATTTCCTACCACTAGCCTACAGGAAGTCCCTGGTTATTACAAAATAGTTTTACTAATCTAAATGGTATGTGTTAACATTTGGAACCTTATACAATTAGGATAAATAGAAAATTTTTGAGTTCTGTTACCATTTGGAGTAAAAGTTGGGTTTGTGGTAAAAATTTATTAACGAATGAAAGTATACATAACAAGTATGTATATTCCCTTACGTTCTTAGTAAATCTCATAAATAAATTCCTCAACATTATAAAAGGTAACTTAAAACAAAAATGTTGTTGGTTAACTTTTCCAACTGGGGATTCAATGACCGTTTAACCAATCACAAGTTTGTGATTTTCTTGTGGTTAAACTTTCTCCTAATCCTGTTTTCTATAACTCTCCATCCGACCTTGATGGTTTGTTTCTCCTCCATATCCATATTTTTATATAATCCTAGAATGGGCTATATCGGGTGACCTTTGTAATTATCCTGCTTTCTTTTAATGTTATATATTTATTAACCTTATTTCCGATGTGGGTTTTCCTCAAAGGTATTTTCTCTTTTCAACCTTTTATTTTCCAAGAAAAATTTCAAATTGCGAGGATGCAATTTATTGAAGGAGGGGAGAATGTAACACCCCGAGCTTCTACGATACGCCTCTCTTTCAATAATGCAATAGCTTGCATTATACGCAACTTTGAGTTCTAAAACACTGCGACTAATCAAAGTAGCTATTATGAATAGTAATAACCACTTTTTAAAATTATAGAAATTTTATATTTCAAAATGGACTTCATTTTTGTATTCGTAATATCGAAATTATCCTAAGTTGAATTTTTTGTAACTTTCTGAGAACTTCCAATTTTTTATGAATAGTGAAGAATACTTAAAACAACTTTTTTAATCAAAATAATTAATTGTCATAAATTATACTATTTAGTGGTTTTAAAGTATAATTAGAATATATTTTTACCATTTTATCCAATGGTGGTCATTAGAATTAATTTAACATTGAAATTGGACATAAACAATTGCCAATCTTTTGATATAAATTGTTTCTTAAAAACACGCTATTTGTTGTGACAGCGGGAATTAATTATAAAATTAATTAATGCAACTAATATGTTTGGAATTTTGTAAAATAGACATCATTTTTGAATTCGTAATATCAATTATAGCTTAGGGTGAAATTTTGGCCTTGTTCTGAAAAACTTCAATTTTTGATGAATAGTGAAACCACTAAGTGGTAGTTAAATAACTGATTTTTCGTTTAAATGAAATATTACCACTTCTGTGATTTGATTTTCAAAAATCCGACATACATGGTTGTCATTAAGAAGTAAAATGTGGTTCAATGAGATTAAAATAATTTTTTGGTGAATAGTAACTTTTATGTTCTTAATCGCGATTAGAGTTAATTAGTGTAGTTTAAGGTAAAAACAATGTTTTAATAATATGATATGAGCTTGACACTTGTCCTACTCCTATTGGATGAGTCATGGCCGACCAAGACAACCCATGGGTCAACTTGGGGACCCCATGGAGCCACTTTAGTTAGAAAATGACATAAATACCTTTTATTTAATGTTAAAGTAAAAAATGACACAAACATAAAATGTTTTACTAAGACAATTTTTACGTGGGGTTACACAAGTCCAAATTTTGATTATAAATATTCATTAGAAAGATAAAAAGATTTCCTACATCATAGTATTTGTTTTATAATTTTTAGACATTAAATAAAGTAAATTATTTATGACATAATTATGATGTGGCGATGACCTCATTATTTAACGATTTAAATAAAATGAGAAGATAATGAAAAATCCAAGGCATACACTTGTCCAAAGCCTATTGGATGAAGATATTTCGAAACCTTATCACCTTAGCCTCGAATTATATAAGTGTGGGACCTTTAGAATCCGAAAAGCATTGTGAAATAATGTAACATTTCAATCTTTCCAAAAGTGCCCCTCCTCTCCACTTATAAAAGGCCCCCACCTCTCCCACTTCATTTACACTTTCAAGCCAATTGGCTCGGCCAACCTCTTCCCAAATACTCTCCCAACATTCCTCCCTTACTCATAGAAGCCTCCCTTTGGGCAGAACTCTTCCCAAGGAAGCCTTTGGCTCAAATCAAAAAGAGTTACCCGATTTTGAGGTAATGTCTTTTCTAATGTTGTTTTGTTTTATTTTTCTTCTCCAACCCCCTAAACTCTTTTTATTCATTTCTTTTGTAACAACACCAGTATCCTCAATATACTAGGATGTTTTTATAAGAAGTATTATAGCTACACTTACACACACCTACATCTAATGGTTATAGAACATACGGTTTCTGTGGATGGCGAATTTCTGCCTCACGAAACGATGATTGTTCAACACTCATATAACACCTCCAAAGGTGGCCATTAAGATGTCACTATTTTTATATATGATATATAATATGTTTATGTTTTACTTATGCTTCTGTATTTCTCATTTATGGCATACTTTATGATTTCCATTATGGGTAAAACGCGATAATTTCATTTTAGGAAGTGCGGACTACCGCCCCCTCAAAGTGATTTGAATCGTTAATGCCATATGTGGGATGTATAAAGGATGGAGTAAATGGTATTATACACTATACTGGAATTATATTATACATTTATATCATTATGATTTCATTCCATTAAATATGAAATTGAAATGAAAGTAGCGTTCATGCGTACGTACGGCTTACCGTCTCCATGAACGGTACATTTCATTTCTTACCTCTAAATGTTACGTAATATTATAAATGAATGTATATACTGTATATATATGATATATATGATATCTACATCATTAATATAATTCTGGATATAATGGATATTTCACCACATGAACAACTTATAATTATAAGAAGTTTATTGTTGACTCAAGTACCAAAGATCGACAAAACGACCGTTATTAACTTAAATAATTACATAATGTTCATATCATTGTAATAAGTGATATAATAAGGATAATGAAATTGAAAATGGTTCTTAATAAGGTATATATTAACTATAGTTTATTATTCAGGAGGTTAAAGAACGGTTGAGTCAAGTCAGACACGAGGTAAGGGAACTTCTTAACCCAACTTCCATTCTTTGGGTTAATCTCCTACTTTCAAATTATGTCATGATATTATTATGTCTTATTTTGTATTCTTTATGTGTACCTATAGTGAATAGACATAATATATCTATTTTATTTTAAAAATGATCTTTTGAAGGACTCCGTCTCAATCCCCTTTCATTGAGGCATATTTGGTTTTATACACAACTTTCTTTTATACGGTGTATAGACCCCTTTGACTTTTACATTTATTCAAAAGGAATCTTTTTTATACGAAGCGTTTTACTAAACGACAAAAGGGAATGTTTTTCTTTCCGTACTTATGCGGCGACAACGACTTCTCCGCCGCCGTGACCATTATTTGAGTTTCGGCTTCCTCTACAAGCCATACCTTCTTTTTAAAAGAAAAATAAATACCATGTTTTACTTTTCTTTTATTGAAAATGGTTTTGAAAGCGTTTTTATTATATCAATGTGTTGTATTGATATCTTGTGATTGAAATGTGGAAATGTTATGTTTCCTTTAAGTATGTTTAATGTGATACAATTATGTTATGGTTTATGATATGTTTAAACCTATTCATATGAGGAATGTATTGGACTTAATAAGTGACGGGTGGAGCCCGCTATAGCTCCTCGATGCATCGGTAGGTCTCATGAGACAACTAGACGTGGAATTGGCCGAGGCCCTTTCCCAATTTGATTTATGGTTTTGGCCGAGGCCTTAATCATTTTAGACGTCTTGGCCGAGGCCTTGACAAAATGTTTCAGAATGTCCGGCATTATACATTCCCTCATTATGAAAGTGGTTATTGATATTGCATGTGATTATTCGACCAGTAGAATATCCATGTGAAGAAGTAAATGGAATTATCTCATTTTATTTTTGCCATATTATGTTGATGTTCAAGTTTAAAATGCTTTTGTTTTAGTTATACATTGCCTTAAATGTTTATGTTTATTTATGAAAGCTTCCGCAATATTGTTATCCTTACTGAGCATCTGAGCTCACCCCTTTCAATGTTTTAATATTTTCCAGGATGTGAAGAAGTATTTTATGAATGACCTGCAGGGATAGTCAGAAGAGGATATGAGTGTGGACTATGGAGACTTTGTTATTGTAGTTTTTCACTTTATGATGTAATGTAACGTTTACGAATGTATCTAGTGTTTCCAAGGCTACTAAACTAATCGGTCTTTCGAGACTTGATCTTTTGTGATCATGCCAATGTTACGAAGTAATGCACCGACTCTGGGTAGCTGGGGTCGGGGCGTTACAGTTGGTATCAGAGGCAGTTTAGTACTAACCTTGGAAGCTAGATTTAGATAAACTCTGATTAGAGAACATAGCCCAAAGATAGACTTTGAGGATTAGTATAGAAGAACTTCCTAGAATTTTGGTGTTATAGAGATGTTATGAGTTTTCCGAGAAATACATCCCTGTCTGGATACGAGCAGGTAGAGGCGGCTCTGGCACAGATGTACCTAGGGGTAAAACCCGAAAACACCGCTTTGAGCTAGACTCGAACGGGAACTGGTGCACGACAACGGGCCTTGCTGCACTCTTGGTTACGACACTCCCGGGGGATATGCTTAGGATAATTCTCATTTTACTTACAAACCACTATGAAGGGTTATGAGTACATACCTTCTCAAAGAAAACATTTCTTTTTATGATTATGGATTATATCCATAAATAGTTCAATTTATGTAAAGTGTTTTACAAGTATGGAATTATGTATTTTGATTCATAAACTAACCTAGTTTATGCCGTTGTATAGAAATGGCGCCCAGTAGAAGGAATGTGAACTCCAGCAGTACGTATGATCCAAAGAGTAAGAAGGATAGTATCTTTCACGGTTTTAAGCCAACATTTCGAAGGGAAATAGTCTCCCATGTGTTCTCAACATATGAAGAAATAGTAACATGTGTTAATAGGATAAGTAAAGAATTCTCTGAGTCCTATGGCTTTGAAGCGAAGCAAGAGACGAAAGGGATGGAAAAGAGAATGATGGATAAAGGGGTGAGGGGAAAGAAGAATTTTCCAATATGTGGTAATTGTGGGAAGAAACATCATGGAACTTGCCTAAAGGGAATGGGAGTTTGTTATAAGTGTAGAGAAAAAGGACACAAAGTGCGTGACTGCAAGGGTAAGAAAATGGGTTCAAATGTACAATGCTTCTTCTGCAAGGATTGGGGACACTATGCAAACCAATGTCCAAATCATCAGAGCATGCCCCAAATGATGTTATTGGATAATTATCAAGTTATGATACTGCCACAGATGAGGAGTAATGATTAGAGTTCTTATGTTGTTATTAAAGATTTTTTTTAATTTGAGTGTTGTATCAATGATGTACTGGTTATAATAATTATGGAGTATATAAGGATTGTACTGCAGTACTATTTCATCAAGGACTTGAGATTGTGTGGAACCAAGAAAAGTGACTCCACAGTAGGTTAAATTTTTGGAAAATATATGGTTGAGAGAAAGATAAACCATAATATGGTTTTGATACTGAGATTGTGATTTTGGAATAAGACGTGATTGATTTGGATAAATTATATTGGATATACTTAACTTCCTTGAAACTAATTGATGTTTTGTATACATTTTTGGATAGAAGGAGTATATCCAGTATTCTATAAGGAATAAGGGATCATGTTAATTCAGTATGTTTAAAAAGAATACATGATGAAGGTGTTCACATGTTGTTACGTGGGATAAAGGATCTTCATTATGTTTACCTTCCTTATAAAATTTGGACTGTGAGTTGGACAGAAGTATTTTGGATAACTATTAAGGTTGGAATGGATTAAGTTGAACTTTGGATAGTATTGTTTAAGGTTAAAAAATTTATGAAGATTATTTTTGGAATATTATAGTACTATATTTTTAGGAAAAGGACAACCTGCAGGGTGGGGCATAACCTGTCACGTCGGACAAAGCTGCAGGAATCGAACCCACAACCATAGTGCGACAAGCCTTTATTTCCTACCACTAGCCTACAGGAAGTCCCTGGTTATTACAAAATAGTTTTACTAATCTAAATGGTATGTGTTAACATTTGGAACCTTATACAATTAGGATAAATAGAATATTTTTGAGTTCTGTTACCATTTGGAGTAAAAGTTGGGTTTGTGGTAAAAATTTATTAACGAATGAAAGTATACATAACAAGTATGTATATTCCCTTACGTTCTTAGTAAATCTCATAAATAAATTCCTCAACATTATAAAAGGTAACTTAAAACAAAAATGTTGTTGGTTAACTTTTCCAACTGGGGATTCAATGACCGTTTAACCAATCACAAGTTTGTGATTTTCTTGTGGTTAAACTTTCTCCTAATCCTGTTTTCTATAACTCTCCATCCGACCTTGATGGTTTGTTTCTCCTCCATATCCATATTTTTATATAATCCTAGAATGGGCTATATCGGGTGACCTTTGTAATTATCCTGCTTTCTTTTAATGTTATATATTTATTAACCATATTTCCGATGTGGGTTTTCCTCAAAGGTATTTTCTCTTTTCAACCTTTTATTTTCCAAGAAAAATTTCAAATTGCGAGGACGCAATTTATTGAAGGAGGGGAGAATGTAACACCCCGAGCTTCTACGATACGCCTCTCTTTCAATAATGCAATAGCTTGCATTATACGCAACTTCGAGTTCTAAAACACCGCGACTAATCAAAGTAGCTATTATGAATAGTAATAACCACTTTTTAAAATTATAGAAATTTTATATTTCAAAATGGACTTCATTTTTGTATTCGTAATATCGAAATTATCCTAAGTTGAATTTTTTGTAACTTTCTGAGAACTTCCAATTTTTTATGAATAGTGAAGAATACTTAAAACAACTTTTTTAATCAAAATAATTAATTGTCATAAATTATACTATTTAGTGGTTTTAAAGTATAATTAGAATATATTTTTACCATTTTATCCAATGGTGGTCATTAGAATTAATTTAACATTGAAATTGGACATAAACAATTGCCAATCTTTTGATATAAATTGTTTCTTAAAAACACGCTATTTGTTGTGAAAGCGGGAATTAATTATAAAATTAATTAATGCAACTAATATGTTTGGAATTTTGTAAAATAGACATCATTTTTCAATTCGTAATATCAATTATAGCTTAGGGTGAAATTTTGGCCTTGTTCTGAAAAACTTCAATTTTTGATGAATAGTGAAACCACTAAGTGGTAGTTAAATAACTGATTTTTCGTTTAAATGAAATATTACCACTTCTGTGATTTGATTTTCAAAAATCCGACATACATGGTTGTCATTAAGAAGTAAAATGTGGTTCAATGAGATTAAAATAATTTTTTGGTGAATAGTAACTTTTATGTTCTTAATCGCGATTAGAGTTAATTAGTGTAGTTTAAGGTAAAAACAATGTTTTAATAATATGATATGAGCTTGACACTTGTCCTACTCCTATTGGATGAGTCATGGCCGACCAAGACAACCCATGGGTCAACTTGGGGACCCCATGGAGCCACTTTAGTTAGAAAATGACATAAATACCTTTTATTTAATGTTAAAGTAAAAAATGACACAAACATAAAATGTTTTACTAAGACAATTTTTACGTGGGGTTACACAAGTCCAAATTTTGATTATAAATATTCATTAGAAAGATAAAAAGATTTCCTACATCATAGTATTTGTTTTATAATTTTTAGACATTAAATAAATTAAATTATTTATGACATAATTATGATGTGGCGATGACCTCATTATTTAACGATTTAAATAAAATGAGAAGATAATGAAAAATCCAAGGCATACACTTGTCCAAAGCCTATTGGATGAAGATATTTCGAAACCTTATCACCTTAGCCTCGAATTATATAAGTGTGGGACCTTTAGAATCCGAAAAGCATTGTGAAATAATGTAACATTTCAATCTTTCCAAAAGTGCCCCTCCTCTCCACTTATAAAAGGCCCCCACCTCTCCCACTTCATTTACACTTTCAAGCCAATTGGCTCGGCCAACCTCTTCCCAAATACTCTCCCAACATTCCTCCCTTACTCATAGAAGCCTCCCTTTGGGCAGAACTCTTCCCAAGGAAGCCTTTGGCTCAAATCAAAAAGAGTTACCCGATTTTGAGGTAATGTCTTTTCTAATGTTGTTTTGTTTTATTTTTCTTCTCCAACCCCCTAAACTCTTTTTATTCATTTCTTTTGTAACAACACCAGTATCCTCAATATACTAGGATGTTTTTATAAGAAGTATTATAGCTACACTTACACACACCTACATCTAATGGTTATAGAACATACGGTTTCTGTGGATGGCGAATTTCTGCCTCACGAAACGATGATTGTTCAACACTCATATAACACCTCCAAAGGTGGCCATTAAGATGTCACTATTTTTATATATGATATATAATATGTTTATGTTTTACTTATGCTTCTGTATTTCTCATTTATGGCATACTTTATGATTTCCATTATGGGTAAAACGCGATAATTTCATTTTAGGAAGTGCGGACTACCGCCCCCTCAAAGTGATTTGAATCGTTAATGCCATATGTGGGATGTATAAAGGATGGAGTAAATGGTATTATACACTATACTGGAATTATATTATACATTTATATCATTATGATTTCATTCCATTAAATATGAAATTGAAATGAAAGTAGCGTTCATGCGTACGTACGGCTTACCGTCTCCATGAACGGTACATTTCATTTCTTACCTCTAAATGTTACGTAATATTATAAATGAATGTATATACTGTATATATATGATATATATGATATCTACATCATTAATATAATTCTGGATATAATGGATATTTCACCACATGAACAACTTATAATTATAAGAAGTTTATTGTTGACTCAAGTACCAAAGATCGACAAAACGACCGTTATTAACTTAAATAATTACATAATGTTCATATCATTGTAATAAGTGATATAATAAGGATAATGAAATTGAAAATGGTTCTTAATAAGGTATATATTAACTATAGTTTATTATTCAGGAGGTTAAAGAACGGTTGAGTCAAGTCAGACACGAGGTAAGGGAACTTCTTAACCCAACTTCCATTCTTTGGGTTAATCTCCTACTTTCAAATTATGTCATGATATTATTATGTCTTATTTTGTATTCTTTATGTGTACCTATAGTGAATAGACATAATATATCTATTTTATTTTAAAAATGATCTTTTGAAGGACTCCGTCTCAATCCCCTTTCATTGAGGCATATTTGGTTTTATACACAACTTTCTTTTATACGGTGTATAGACCCCTTTGACTTTTACATTTATTCAAAAGGAATCTTTTTTATACGAAGCGTTTTACTAAACGACAAAAGGGAATGTTTTTCTTTCCGTACTTATGCGGCGACAACGACTTCTCCACCGCCGTGACCATTATTTGAGTTTCGGCTTCCTCTACAAGCCATACCTTCTTTTTAAAAGAAAAATAAATACCATGTTTTACTTTTCTTTTATTGAAAATGGTTTTGAAAGCGTTTTTATTATATCAATGTGTTGTATTGATATCTTGTGATTGAAATGTGGAAATGTTATGTTTCCTTTAAGTATGTTTAATGTGATACAATTATGTTATGGTTTATGATATGTTTAAACCTATTCATATGAGGAATGTATTGGACTTAATAAGTGACGGGTGGAGCCCGCTATAGCTCCTCGATGCATCGGTAGGTCTCATGAGACAACTAGACGTGGAATTGGCCGAGGCCCTTTCCCAATTTGATTTATGGTTTTGGCCGAGGCCTTAATCATTTTAGACGTCTTGGCCGAGGCCTTGACAAAATGTTTCAGAATGTCCGGCATTATACATTCCCTCATTATGAAAGTGGTTATTGATATTCCATGTGATTATTCGACCAGTAGAATATCCATGTGAAGAAGTAAATGGAATTATCTCATTTTATTTTTGCCATATTATGTTGATGTTCAAGTTTAAAATGCTTTTGTTTTAGTTATACATTGCCTTAAATGTTTATGTTTATTTATGAAAGCTTCCGCAATATTGTTATCCTTACTGAGCATCTGAGCTCACCCCTTTCAATGTTTTAATATTTTCCAGGATGTGAAGAAGTATTTTATGAATGACCTGCAGGGATAGTCAGAAGAGGATATGAGTGTGGACTATGGAGACTTTGTTATTGTAGTTTTTCACTTTATGATGTAATGTAACGTTTACGAATGTATCTAGTGTTTCCAAGGATACTAAACTAATCGGTCTTTCGAGACTTGATCTTTTGTGATCATGCCAATGTTACGAAGTAATGCACCGACTCTGGGTAGCTGGGGTCGGGGCGTTACAGTTGGTATCAGAGGCAGTTTAGTACTAACCTTGGAAGCTAGATTTAGATAAACTCTGATTAGAGAACATAGCCCAAAGATAGACTTTGAGGATTAGTATAGAAGAACTTCCTAGAATTTTGGTGTTATAGAGATGTTATGAGTTTTCCGAGAAATACATCCCTGTCTGGATACGAGCAGGTAGAGGCGGCTCTGGCACAGATGTACCTAGGGGTAAAACCCGAAAACACCGCTTTGAGCTAGACTCGAACGGGAACTGGTGCACGACAACGGGCCTTGCTGCACTCTTGGTTACGACACTCCCGGGGGATATGCTTAGGATAATTCTCATTTTACTTACAAACCACTATGAAGGGTTATGAGTACATACCTTCTCAAAGAAAACATTTCTTTTTATGATTATGGATTATATCCATAAATAGTTCAATTTATGTAAAGTGTTTTACAAGTATGGAATTATGTATTTTGATTCATAAACTAACCTAGTTTATGCCGTTGTATAGAAATGGCGCCCAGTAGAAGGAATGTGAACTCCAGCAGTACGTATGATCCAAAGAGTAAGAAGGATAGTATCTTTCACGGTTTTAAGCCAACATTTCGAAGGGAAATAGTCTCCCATGTGTTCTCAACATATGAAGAAATAGTAACATGTGTTAATAGGATAAGTAAAGAATTCTCTGAGTCCTATGGCTTTGAAGCGAAGCAAGAGACGAAAGGGATGGAAAAGAGAATGATGGATAAAGGGGTGAGGGGAAAGAAGAATTTTCCAATATGTGGTAATTGTGGGAAGAAACATCATGGAACTTGCCTAAAGGGAATGGGAGTTTGTTATAAGTGTAGAGAAAAAGGACACAAAGTGCGTGACTGCAAGGGTAAGAAAATGGGTTCAAATGTACAATGCTTCTTCTGCAAGGATTGGGGACACTATGCAAACCAATGTCCAAATCATCAGAGCATGCCCCAAATGATGTTATTGGATAATTATCAAGTTATGATACTGCCACAGATGAGGAGTAATGATTAGAGTTCTTATGTTGTTATTAAAGATTTTTTTTAATTTGAGTGTTGTATCAATGATGTACTGGTTATAATAATTATGGAGTATATAAGGATTGTACTGCAGTACTATTTCATCAAGGACTTGAGATTGTGTGGAACCAAGAAAAGTGACTCCACAGTAGGTTAAATTTTTGGAAAATATATGGTTGAGAGAAAGATAAACCATAATATGGTTTTGATACTGAGATTGTGATTTTGGAATAAGACGTGATTGATTTGGATAAATTATATTGGATATACTTAACTTCCTTGAAACTGATTGATGTTTTGTATACATTTTTGGATAGAAGGAGTATATCCAGTATTCTATAAGGAATAAGGGATCATGTTAATTCAGTATGTTTAAAAAGAATACATGATGAAGGTGTTCACATGTTGTTACGTGGGATAAAGGATCTTCATTATGTTTACCTTCCTTATAAAATTTGGACTGTGAGTTGGACAGAAGTATTTTGGATAACTATTAAGGTTGGAATGGATTAAGTTGAACTTTGGATAGTATTGTTTAAGGTTAAAAAATTTATGAAGATTATTTTTGGAATATTATAGTACTATATTTTTAGGAAAAGGACAACCTGCAGGGTGGGGCATAACCCGTCACGTCGGACAAAGCTGCAGGAATCGAACCCACAACCATAGTGCGACAAGCCTTTATTTCCTACCACTAGCCTACAGGAAGTCCCTGGTTATTACAAAATAGTTTTACTAATCTAAATGGTATGTGTTAACATTTGGAACCTTATACAATTAGGATAAATAGAATATTTTTGAGTTCTGTTACCATTTGGAGTAAAAGTTGGGTTTGTGGTAAAAATTTATTAACGAATGAAAGTATACATAACAAGTATGTATATTCCCTTACGTTCTTAGTAAATCTCATAAATAAATTCCTCAACATTATAAAAGGTAACTTAAAACAAAAATGTTGTTGGTTAACTTTTCCAACTGGGGATTCAATGACCGTTTAACCAATCACAAGTTTGTGATTTTCTTGTGGTTAAACTTTCTCCTAATCCTGTTTTCTATAACTCTCCATCCGACCTTGATGGTTTGTTTCTCCTCCATATCCATATTTTTATATAATCCTAGAATGGGCTATATCGGGTGACCTTTGTAATTATCCTGCTTTCTTTTAATGTTATATATTTATTAACCTTATTTCCGATGTGGGTTTTCCTCAAAGGTATTTTCTCTTTTCAACCTTTTATTTTCCAAGAAAAATTTCAAATTGCGAGGACGCAATTTATTGAAGGAGGGGAGAATGTAACACCCCGAGCTTCTACGATACGCCTCTCTTTCAATAATGCAATAGCTTGCATTATACGCAACTTCGAGTTCTAAAACACCGCGACTAATCAAAGTAGCTATTATGAATAGTAATAACCACTTTTTAAAATTATAGAAATTTTATATTTCAAAATGGACTTCATTTTTGTATTCGTAATATCGAAATTATCCTAAGTTGAATTTTTTGTAACTTTCTGAGAACTTCCAATTTTTTACGAATAGTGAAGAATACTTAAAACAACTTTTTTAATCAAAATAATTAATTGTCATAAATTATACTATTTAGTGGTTTTAAAGTATAATTAGAATATATTTTTACCATTTTATCCAATGGTGGTCATTAGAATTAATTTAACATTGAAATTGGACATAAACAATTGCCAATCTTTTGATATAAATTGTTTCTTAAAAACACGCTATTTGTTGTGACAGCGGGAATTAATTATAAAATTAATTAATGCAACTAATATGTTTGGAATTTTGTAAAATAGACATCATTTTTGAATTCGTAATATCAATTATAGCTTAGGGTGAAATTTTGGCCTTGTTCTGAAAAACTTCAATTTTTGATGAATAGTGAAACCACTAAGTGGTAGTTAAATAACTGATTTTTCGTTTAAATGAAATATTACCACTTCTGTGATTTGATTTTCAAAAATCCGACATACATGGTTGTCATTAAGAAGTAAAATGTGGTTCAATGAGATTAAAATAATTTTTTGGTGAATAGTAACTTTTATGTTCTTAATCGCGATTAGAGTTAATTAGTGTAGTTTAAGGTAAAAACAATGTTTTAATAATATGATATGAGCTTGACACTTGTACTACTCCTATTGGATGAGTCATGGCCGACCAAGACAACCCATGGGTCAACTTGGGGACCCCATGGAGCCACTTTAGTTAGAAAATGACATAAATACCTTTTATTTATTGTTAAAGTAAAAAATGACACAAACATAAAATGTTTTACTAAGACAATTTTTACGTGGGGTTACACAAGTCCAAATTTTGATTATAAATATTCATTAGAAAGATAAAAAGATTTCCTACATCATAGTATTTGTTTTATAATTTTTAGACATTAAATAAATTAAATTATTTATGACATAATTATGATGTGGCGATGACCTCATTATTTAACGATTTAAATAAAATGAGAAGATAATGAAAAATCCAAGGCATACACTTGTCCAAAGCCTATTGGATGAAGATATTTCGAAACCTTATCACCTTAGCCTCGAATTATATAAGTGTGGGACCTTTAGAATCCGAAAAGCATTGTGAAATAATGTAACATTTCAATCTTTCCAAAAGTGCCCCTCCTCTCCACTTATAAAAGGCCCCCACCTCTCCCACTTCATTTACACTTTCAAGCCTATTGGCTCGGCCAACATCTTCCCAAATACTCTCCCAACATTCCTCCCTTACTCATAGAAGCCTCCCTTTGGGCAGAACTCTTCCCAAGGAAGCCTTTGGCTCAAATCAAAAAGAGTTACCCGATTTTGAGGTAATGTCTTTTCTAATGTTGTTTTGTTTTATTTTTCTTCTCCAACCCCCTAAACTCTTTTTATTCATTTCTTTTGTAACAACACCAGTATCCTCAATATACTAGGATGTTTTTATAAGAAGTATTATAGCTACACTTACACACACCTACATCTAATGGTTATAGAACATACGGTTTCTGTGGATGGCGAATTTCTGCCTCACGAAACGATGATTGTTCAACACTCATATAACACCTCCAAAGGTGGCCATTAAGATGTCACTATTTTTATATATGATATATAATATGTTTATGTTTTACTTATGCTTCTGTATTTCTCATTTATGGCATACTTTATGATTTCCATTATGGGTAAAACGCGATAATTTCATTTTAGGAAGTGCGGACTACCGCCCCCTCAAAGTGATTTGAATCGTTAATGCCATATGTGGGATGTATAAAGGATGGAGTAAATGGTATTATACACTATACTGGAATTATATTATACATTTATATCATTATGATTTCATTCCATTAAATATGAAATTGAAATGAAAGTAGCGTTCATGCGTACGTACGGCTTACCGTCTCCATGAACGGTACATTTCATTTCTTACCTCTAAATGTTACGTAATATTATAAATGAATGTATATACTGTATATATATGATATATATGATATCTACATCATTAATATAATTCTGGATATAATGGATATTTCACCACATGAACAACTTATAATTATAAGAAGTTTATTGTTGACTCAAGTACCAAAGATCGACAAAACGACCGTTATTAACTTAAATAATTACATAATGTTCATATCATTGTAATAAGTGATATAATAAGGATAATGAAATTGAAAATGGTTCTTAATAAGGTATATATTAACTATAGTTTATTATTCAGGAGGTTAAAGAACGGTTGAGTCAAGTCAGACACGAGGTAAGGGAACTTCTTAACCCAACTTCCATTCTTTGGGTTAATCTCCTACTTTCAAATTATGTCATGATATTATTATGTCTTATTTTGTATTCTTTATGTGTACCTATAGTGAATAGACATAATATATCTATTTTATTTTAAAAATGATCTTTTGAAGGACTCCGTCTCAATCCCCTTTCATTGAGGCATATTTGGTTTTATACACAACTTTCTTTTATACGGTGTATAGACCCCTTTGACTTTTACATTTATTCAAAAGGAATCTTTTTTATACGAAGCGTTTTACTAAACGACAAAAGGGAATGTTTTTCTTTCCGTACTTATGCGGCGACAACGACTTCTCCACCGCCGTGACCATTATTTGAGTTTCGGCTTCCTCTACAAGCCATACCTTCTTTTTAAAAGAAAAATAAATACCATGTTTTACTTTTCTTTTATTGAAAATGGTTTTGAAAGCGTTTTTATTATATCAATGTGTTGTATTGATATCTTGTGATTGAAATGTGGAAATGTTATGTTTCCTTTAAGTATGTTTAATGTGATACAATTATGTTATGGTTTATGATATGTTTAAACCTATTCATATGAGGAATGTATTGGACTTAATAAGTGACGGGTGGAGCCCGCTATAGCTCCTCGATGCATCGGTAGGTCTCATGAGACAACTAGACGTGGAATTGGCCGAGGCCCTTTCCCAATTTGATTTATGGTTTTGGCCGAGGCCTTAATCATTTTAGACGTCTTGGCCGAGGCCTTGACAAAATGTTTCAGAATGTCCGGCATTATACATTCCCTCATTATGAAAGTGGTTATTGATATTCCATGTGATTATTCGACCAGTAGAATATCCATGTGAAGAAGTAAATGGAATTATCTCATTTTATTTTTGCCATATTATGTTGATGTTCAAGTTTAAAATGCTTTTGTTTTAGTTATACATTGCCTTAAATGTTTATGTTTATTTATGAAAGCTTCCGCAATATTGTTATCCTTACTGAGCATCTGAGCTCACCCCTTTCAATGTTTTAATATTTTCCAGGATGTGAAGAAGTATTTTATGAATGACCTGCAGGGATAGTCAGAAGAGGATATGAGTGTGGACTATGGAGACTTTGTTATTGTAGTTTTTCACTTTATGATGTAATGTAACGTTTACGAATGTATCTAGTGTTTCCAAGGATACTAAACTAATCGGTCTTTCGAGACTTGATCTTTTGTGATCATGCCAATGTTACGAAGTAATGCACCGACTCTGGGTAGCTGGGGTCGGGGCGTTACAGTTGGTATCAGAGGCAGTTTAGTACTAACCTTGGAAGCTAGATTTAGATAAACTCTGATTAGAGAACATAGCCCAAAGATAGACTTTGAGGATTAGTATAGAAGAACTTCCTAGAATTTTGGTGTTATAGAGATGTTATGAGTTTTCCGAGAAATACATCCCTGTCTGGATACGAGCAGGTAGAGGCGGCTCTGGCACAGATGTACCTAGGGGTAAAACCCGAAAACACCGCTTTGAGCTAGACTCGAACGGGAACTGGTGCACGACAACGGGCCTTGCTGCACTCTTGGTTACGACACTCCCGGGGGATATGCTTAGGATAATTCTCATTTTACTTACAAACCACTATGAAGGGTTATGAGTACATACCTTCTCAAAGAAAACATTTCTTTTTATGATTATGGATTATATCCATAAATAGTTCAATTTATGTAAAGTGTTTTACAAGTATGGAATTATGTATTTTGATTCATAAACTAACCTAGTTTATGCCGTTGTATAGAAATGGCGCCCAGTAGAAGGAATGTGAACTCCAGCAGTACGTATGATCCAAAGAGTAAGAAGGATAGTATCTTTCACGGTTTTAAGCCAACATTTCGAAGGGAAATAGTCTCCCATGTGTTCTCAACATATGAAGAAATAGTAACATGTGTTAATAGGATAAGTAAAGAATTCTCTGAGTCCTATGGCTTTGAAGCGAAGCAAGAGACGAAAGGGATGGAAAAGAGAATGATGGATAAAGGGGTGAGGGGAAAGAAGAATTTTCCAATATGTGGTAATTGTGGGAAGAAACATCATGGAACTTGCCTAAAGGGAATGGGAGTTTGTTATAAGTGTAGAGAAAAAGGACACAAAGTGCGTGACTGCAAGGGTAAGAAAATGGGTTCAAATGTACAATGCTTCTTCTGCAAGGATTGGGGACACTATGCAAACCAATGTCCAAATCATCAGAGCATGCCCCAAATGATGTTATTGGATAATTATCAAGTTATGATACTGCCACAGATGAGGAGTAATGATTAGAGTTCTTATGTTGTTATTAAAGATTTTTTTTAATTTGAGTGTTGTATCAATGATGTACTGGTTATAATAATTATGGAGTATATAAGGATTGTACTGCAGTACTATTTCATCAAGGACTTGAGATTGTGTGGAACCAAGAAAAGTGACTCCACAGTAGGTTAAATTTTTGGAAAATATATGGTTGAGAGAAAGATAAACCATAATATGGTTTTGATACTGAGATTGTGATTTTGGAATAAGACGTGATTGATTTGGATAAATTATATTGGATATACTTAACTTCCTTGAAACTGATTGATGTTTTGTATACATTTTTGGATAGAAGGAGTATATCCAGTATTCTATAAGGAATAAGGGATCATGTTAATTCAGTATGTTTAAAAAGAATACATGATGAAGGTGTTCACATGTTGTTACGTGGGATAAAGGATCTTCATTATGTTTACCTTCCTTATAAAATTTGGACTGTGAGTTGGACAGAAGTATTTTGGATAACTATTAAGGTTGGAATGGATTAAGTTGAACTTTGGATAGTATTGTTTAAGGTTAAAAAATTTATGAAGATTATTTTTGGAATATTATAGTACTATATTTTTAGGAAAAGGACAACCTGCAGGGTGGGGCATAACCCGTCACGTCGGACAAAGCTGCAGGAATCGAACCCACAACCATAGTGCGACAAGCCTTTATTTCCTACCACTAGCCTACAGGAAGTCCCTGGTTATTACAAAATAGTTTTACTAATCTAAATGGTATGTGTTAACATTTGGAACCTTATACAATTAGGATAAATAGAATATTTTTGAGTTCTGTTACCATTTGGAGTAAAAGTTGGGTTTGTGGTAAAAATTTATTAACGAATGAAAGTATACATAACAAGTATGTATATTCCCTTACGTTCTTAGTAAATCTCATAAATAAATTCCTCAACATTATAAAAGGTAACTTAAAACAAAAATGTTGTTGGTTAACTTTTCCAACTGGGGATTCAATGACCGTTTAACCAATCACAAGTTTGTGATTTTCTTGTGGTTAAACTTTCTCCTAATCCTGTTTTCTATAACTCTCCATCCGACCTTGATGGTTTGTTTCTCCTCCATATCCATATTTTTATATAATCCTAGAATGGGCTATATCGGGTGACCTTTGTAATTATCCTGCTTTCTTTTAATGTTATATATTTATTAACCTTATTTCCGATGTGGGTTTTCCTCAAAGGTATTTTCTCTTTTCAACCTTTTATTTTCCAAGAAAAATTTCAAATTGCGAGGACGCAATTTATTGAAGGAGGGGAGAATGTAACACCCCGAGCTTCTACGATACGCCTCTCTTTCAATAATGCAATAGCTTGCATTATACGCAACTTCGAGTTCTAAAACACCGCGACTAATCAAAGTAGCTATTATGAATAGTAATAACCACTTTTTAAAATTATAGAAATTTTATATTTCAAAATGGACTTCATTTTTGTATTCGTAATATCGAAATTATCCTAAGTTGAATTTTTTGTAACTTTCTGAGAACTTCCAATTTTTTACGAATAGTGAAGAATACTTAAAACAACTTTTTTAATCAAAATAATTAATTGTCATAAATTATACTATTTAGTGGTTTTAAAGTATAATTAGAATATATTTTTACCATTTTATCCAATGGTGGTCATTAGAATTAATTTAACATTGAAATTGGACATAAACAATTGCCAATCTTTTGATATAAATTGTTTCTTAAAAACACGCTATTTGTTGTGACAGCGGGAATTAATTATAAAATTAATTAATGCAACTAATATGTTTGGAATTTTGTAAAATAGACATCATTTTTGAATTCGTAATATCAATTATAGCTTAGGGTGAAATTTTGGCCTTGTTCTGAAAAACTTCAATTTTTGATGAATAGTGAAACCACTAAGTGGTAGTTAAATAACTGATTTTTCGTTTAAATGAAATATTACCACTTCTGTGATTTGATTTTCAAAAATCCGACATACATGGTTGTCATTAAGAAGTAAAATGTTGTTCAATGAGATTAAAATAATTTTTTGGTGAATAGTAACTTTTATGTTCTTAATCGCGATTAGAGTTAATTAGTGTAGTTTAAGGTAAAAACAATGTTTTAATAATATGATATGAGCTTGACACTTGTCCTACTCCTATTGGATGAGTCATGGCCGACCAAGACAACCCATGGGTCAACTTGGGGACCCCATGGAGCCACTTTAGTTAGAAAATGACATAAATACCTTTTATTTAATGTTAAAGTAAAAAATGACACAAACATAAAATGTTTTACTAAGACAATTTTTACGTGGGGTTACACAAGTCCAAATTTTGATTATAAATATTCATTAGAAAGATAAAAAGATTTCCTACATCATAGTATTTGTTTTATAATTTTTAGACATTAAATAAATTAAATTATTTATGACATAATTATGATGTGGCGATGACCTCATTATTTAACGATTTAAATAAAATGAGAAGATAATGAAAAATCCAAGGCATACACTTGTCCAAAGCCTATTGGATGAAGGTATTTCGAAACCTTATCACCTTAGCCTCGAATTATATAAGTGTGGGACCTTTAGAATCCGAAAAGCATTGTGAAATAATGTAACATTTCAATCTTTCCAAAAGTGCCCCTCCTCTCC
This sequence comes from Viscum album, assembly GCA_963277665.1. NCBI lineage: Eukaryota > Viridiplantae > Streptophyta > Magnoliopsida > Santalales > Viscaceae > Viscum > Viscum album. The sequence continues at coordinate 1,518,797,268 of OY728163.1, forward strand.
ACTTATAAAAGGCCCCCACCTCTCCCACTTCATTTACACTTTCAAGCCAATTGGCTCGGCCAACCTCTTCCCAAATACTCTCCCAACATTCCTCCCTTACTCATAGAAGCCTCCCTTTGGGCAGAACTCTTCCCAAGGAAGCCTTTGGCTCAAATCAAAAAGAGTTACCCGATTTTGAGGTAATGTCTTTTCTAATGTTGTTTTGTTTTATTTTTCTTCTCCAACCCCATAAACTCTTTTTATTCATTTCTTTTGTAACAACACCAGTATCCTCAATATACTAGGATGTTTTTATAAGAAGTATTATAGCTACACTTACACACACCTACATCTAATGGTTATAGAACATACGGTTTCTGTGGATGGCGAATTTCTGCCTCACGAAACGATGATTGTTCAACACTCATATAACACCTCCAAAGGTGGCCATTAAGATGTCACTATTTTTATATATGATATATAATATGTTTATGTTTTACTTATGCTTCTGTATTTCTCATTTATGGCATACTTTATGATTTCCATTATGGGTAAAACGCGATAATTTCATTTTAGGAAGTGCGGACTACCGCCCCCTCAAAGTGATTTGAATCGTTAATGCCATATGTGGGATGTATAAAGGATGGAGTAAATGGTATTATACACTATACTGGAATTATATTATACATTTATATCATTATGATTTCATTCCATTAAATATGAAATTGAAATGAAAGTAGCGTTCATGCGTACGTACGGCTTACCGTCTCCATGAACGGTACATTTCATTTCTTACCTCTAAATGTTACGTAATATTATAAATGAATGTATATACTGTATATATATGATATATATGATATCTACATCATTAATATAATTCTGGATATAATGGATATTTCACCACATGAACAACTTATAATTATAAGAAGTTTATTGTTGACTCAAGTACCAAAGATCGACAAAACGACCGTTATTAACTTAAATAATTACATAATGTTCATATCATTGTAATAAGTGATATAATAAGGATAATGAAATTGAAAATGGTTCTTAATAAGGTATATATTAACTATAGTTTATTATTCAGGAGGTTAAAGAACGGTTGAGTCAAGTCAGACACGAGGTAAGGGAACTTCTTAACCCAACTTCCATTCTTTGGGTTAATCTCCTACTTTCAAATTATGTCATGATATTATTATGTCTTATTTTGTATTCTTTATGTGTACCTATAGTGAATAGACATAATATATCTATTTTATTTTAAAAATGATCTTTTGAAGGACTCCGTCTCAATCCCCTTTCATTGAGGCATATTTGGTTTTATACACAACTTTCTTTTATACGGTGTATAGACCCCTTTGACTTTTACATTTATTCAAAAGGAATCTTTTTTATACGAAGCGTTTTACTAAACGACAAAAGGGAATGTTTTTCTTTCCGTACTTATGCGGCGACAACGACTTCTCCGCCGCCGTGACCATTATTTGAGTTTCGGCTTCCTCTACAAGCCATACCTTCTTTTTAAAAGAAAAATAAATACCATGTTTTACTTTTCTTTTATTGAAAATGGTTTTGAAAGCGTTTTTATTATATCAATGTGTTGTATTGATATCTTGTGATTGAAATGTGGAAATGTTATGTTTCCTTTAAGTATGTTTAATGTGATACAATTATGTTATGGTTTATGATATGTTTAAACCTATTCATATGAGGAATGTATTGGACTTAATAAGTGACGGGTGGAGCCCGCTATAGCTCCTCGATGCATCGGTAGGTCTCATGAGACAACTAGACGTGGAATTGGCCGAGGCCCTTTCCCAATTTGATTTATGGTTTTGGCCGAGGCCTTAATCATTTTAGACGTCTTGGCCGAGGCCTTGACAAAATGTTTCAGAATGTCCGGCATTATACATTCCCTCATTATGAAAGTGGTTATTGATATTGCATGTGATTATTCGACCAGTAGAATATCCATGTGAAGAAGTAAATTGAATTATCTCATTTTATTTTTGCCATATTATGTTGATGTTCAAGTTTAAAATGCTTTTGTTTTAGTTATACATTGCCTTAAATGTTTATGTTTATTTATGAAAGCTTCCGCAATATTGTTATCCTTACTGAGCATCTGAGCTCACCCCTTTCAATGTTTTAATATTTTCCAGGATGTGAAGAAGTATTTTATGAATGACCTGTAGGGATAGTCAGAAGAGGATATGAGTGTGGACTATGGAGACTTTGTTATTGTAGTTTTTCACTTTATGATGTAATGTAACGTTTACGAATGTATCTAGTGTTTCCAAGGCTACTAAACTAATCGGTCTTTCGAGACTTGATCTTTTGTGATCATGCCAATGTTACGAAGTAATGCACCGACTCTGGGTAGCTGGGGTCGGGGCGTTACAACATGTACAGGTGATCATTGATTACTTCACCACTAATCCATGTTATTTTTCATCATATGTAAACTAGAACCAAGTGGCGAGATTAAATTTTCATTTAAAAAAGAAATATCAATAATATAATCTAAAACAAAATAAGACCATAATTGATAATAATAACTATTATTAGAAATTGAATCTCACTTTATAGAAAAGATAAAAGGATATTTATTCCATGAAGTGCAAGAACTCAAGCAACAAAAAAACCACCCCTTTCAAAATATATCAAATTATTATCCATCCATGTAAAGGGTGACCATGATGTAGGGTTAATAGGAATCCAATACAAAACTAATAAGAACAAAACAGAGAAAAGAAAAAACCTAAAATTTCTCCATATTCATTTCTCCAGAAGCCTATTCCATTTCACCTATCAACCAGCCAAAAATCACCAAGGTTCTTTCATAAAAGTTGTTTTAATTGATTTTTCTATCGAACCTCCAGATTTCAATTATTTTTTATATGTTGAATAAATTTTATGACCAAATTAATTATGATAAATTTTTTTAGTTGAATAAACTCTTCATCTTCCTCAACTATGGAAAGTAAAAATGCTATTTTTCTGAGTGAATTTATCCATGAAAAGTAATTTTCACATAAAAATTAGAGACTTATAATATTATCTGCTATAATAACCAAATTTGAAGGTTTGTACCCCAATATATTCTTAATTTAATGAGGCAAGGTCCATAATATCATCCATAAATATTTTTCAACTAGATTGATTTTTTTGGGCCTATTGATGTTCGAATGAGCTCTTGGTCTATTTAAAGAATTTTAATATCATGAACAATGTAAGACAAAAAAATAATAACTCTATTTGGATCAATATTATAAATTTTAATCTTGAAATATAGAAGTGACATAAAACTATTAAAATTCTATAATTAATTAATTTTCACAATTTAGCTCAAAATTCACAAAAAATCAAAAAATGAGTACAATTAGATCTAATTGTTAAATTATATGGTATAAAATAATTTTAAATAAATATGAAATACAATGGAAATATTATCTTTATATGTTACCCCACACTTAGCACATTGACTCCTAGAAAAGTAAACATCAAAATCAAATCAATTAAAATTTAAAACACATACCCATGAGATCCACCAATTTGAAAAAAGAAAACAAATGATATAATGAATCCTCAAAAAAAAATCTAGTACTCCATTCATATAATTAAATTAATTTACACTTTATTTATCATCCCATGCATACAAAACACTCACCTCACCTGAATTATCTCTCATATCACATGGGTCTATTTTCAAAAAGGATTTTATCATCTAAACTCATAAATGTGTTTAGGATTGATCAATTTCTACATATCCACCCTATGAAAGTAAAGGAAATGTGTTTGTCATAAGTAATTTTTAGGTCTGTTTAGTGGATTTTAATTGGTAGGACTTAGATGTAAGAAATTCTAAGGCCGAATAAGGAGAGTTTGGATCTTTTTGAAGAAAAATTGCATGATTCTAATTTTTAGTCTAGTAAGGTATCCTCTTAACTCACCTTAGAATAAAATCAACTCCTAAATAATATCGAAATATGCTACATAGAAAACCAATACATTCTCTAATTCTTCATCTTTATCATAATAACTGCTTCCCAAAATTTAAAATCATTTTTTCCTCATTAAAATCTCTAGAAAGGCTAATCTTGTCTCCTTAAAAGCTCCATAAAAGAACATATTTCATCAGAATCTGTTTTTAAATATAAATAAAAATCTCTTAATCTTATATTTTTTTCACCCAAAGTAGAACCAAATAATGTATCGCAACACAATATAGCTTCCTCCACACTTAATTTTATCTTGATCATGAAATTTCACTTCAAGAGTATATTGGACATGTAAAACTGGCTTATAATGTGGCTAAACTAACAGTATTTTCATGGATTCCATGAAATATAAGGAATACATTTATGAGGAAGTATAGAATAAAAAAGGATTATCTTGAAAATGGGGATTTACTACCAAATAAATTCCTTAATCATTTAAATAATTAGTACCATAAAACCTCGTGATTTAGAATGAATAAATCAAATTCATGTTAAAACTTGAATGGTTAGGTTCTATCAAGAAGTGATGTAAAAATAAAGAATATTTCATAATGGTTTTATAAGCCTGATGGGAAAGGTATTTCAAAGAGAGTGATATGTGTAATGGGATTCAAAAATCAAAGGTCTTTTCATGAAATTCCCAAAGTTTTGGATTTAAAACAATTTCATTTTCAATATTCATTTATTCTTAGTTTCATGGGATAAATTGATTCACCCATTTATGTGGGTTTTAAAAATGGAAAAGATAATAATTTCACCTCACATGTTTCAAAAACACACAATAATTTAGAAAGAAACTCACAAAAATTTCAAAAACACACTATTTGTTTAGAAAAAAACCAAACAATTATAAATGTTATACTATAAAGCTTCTCTCACCCAAACATAAATGATGTAGAGTACTCAATTAATTAAAGTAGATTTAAATTTTATGAAAATTTTTAATTGAATCAAATTAATAAGGAAATTGTTAAGGAGAGGTACGACCTACTGAATTATATTAATAAATAGGTTGTAGGAGTGTGATATCCTCCATTGGCATTGATGTAGAGGACCCATGGAAATTATTTAGCCTATTTCCATCAACAATGAATGGATCATGATCTACATCCTTTATAATATTAAAAACACATAAGGAATATATGTGAGTAACTATAAATAGTCCTTACCATTTGGAACGAAGTTCACCTGGAATTATCTTGTGTCTTAAGTTGAGTAATAGCACATGGTCTATAGGATGGATGTTTTTTTGTTGGATAAGCTTCTTGAGAGCCACTATGGCTTTCTATTTATAAAACCTATAATTTTAAAAAGACTTCCCTTCTAATTTTCTCTAACTCCTAAAACTACAATATTTTTTATTTTCCTTCTATTTTTAGATCCTAATTCATCCCTCTCACAGTCCAACACGTCTTCTACTCCGATTCGATAGGTAAGTGATAGGTTTTCCCATAAATTAACCTATATGGACTCATTTCTATCAATGATTTATTGTTTTTCCTATAATATCCCATAATGTATATTTAGAAGGGTTAACTCTTGAACAAACCCTGTAGTGTTTCACCTTTTATGCACGATAGCAAGGAGTAGAAAATATGAATGTACTATGTGACTATTTTTTAGATTCCTATAATATAAAAGGAAGGAAAATAAAAATATTGTAATTATCACTAAAATTAAAAAAATCATAAAAAACTCTGGAATTGGAAATTAAACATTGATAATGTTGTTGCACTATTTTTACATAGTTTTGCCACAACTTGTTTTTCAATTTTTAATGATTTAATTAATTATTTACGAAATTTTTAATTAATAATTGTACTTTGTATTTTTATAATTAAAATTGTTAATTAAACAATTTTTATAATTAATTATGTATTTTTTGTCTTTAAAATAATTATTTTAATTTTTCTTTTCTTTTCTAGTTTAATTATCTGCTAATTAGTTTTGTTAATTTTAATCTACTCACCTCTTAATAATTTCAATATAATAATAAATAATCATTCAATAATTTATTTGTGTTTTAATTAATATAGTATTTATTATAATATTTTACCCTTTAATTTAGTTTCCTTATAATATATAAACATCATTAATTGATATGTTTAATTATCCTTCTAATTAATTATGTTAAGAATTTGAGTTCAAATTAAAAAAAATGTTTTTTAACTTTATGTATTCACTTGTCTATTTAATTAATTAATTAAGAGTTTTGAAATATTAATTATTTAATTATATGAATATAGTTAAATTATTAAGTCATTAACTTTTGTTTTTAGTCAACTGGTGAGGTAGACAAGATCCATCAGTAACCTGTTCAATCACTGATGCTATCATTTTTTCCACACTGCTTACTATTTAATTAATTTATATAATAAATTCCATTATTAGTCTCTTATCAAATTTTTTTAATATAAATTCAGTTTTTAATTTATGTGTTAACAATTTAAAACAAAAATTGTAATATTAAAGTTTAATGCTTAATAATAATCTTGTTTTTAATTTATGATGATTATCCTTCTTTTAATTTATAAATTACAATCTTTGTATTTTTGATTTTATGTTTTTAACAGGAAAATTATTTCAATCTTTGTATTTAGTTAACTTATATTAACTAATTTTAAGTTCAATTTATGCTGTTTTAATTTTTTTGTATCACCGTTTGTTCTTTTTTTAGGATACTATACGTTTTATTTTTAATAAGTTACTGTTGTGGATGATTATCGGCATGTGTCCTGCTTCTCTACCGATGACCTTTTATCTTGCAACTAACAGTAACCTTTAATTTTTCCGCATCGGTAACCTTAATTTTGTATAAACCAATGGTTAACTTTTATTTTCTGCATCGGTAACCTTATGTTTTTATAACTAACGGTGACCTTTTCTATGTTATGGAAATATGTGACTTTTATGACAATTGGTAGCCATTTATTTTTTACGTAACCGGTGACCCTTTTTTCTACGGGTGACTTGATGACATTTTATTTTGTACTATCAGTAACATTTATTTTTTGCAACGGTGGCCTTTTGTTTTTCTCTAACGGTGACCCCCGCATTGCTGCCCATCCCACTGTTTCTCCTACCCTAATGACTCTGATGCATTTCCTTCTATCAGTATCCCTTGCTACCGATCCACATCTCACCTCTCTTCCTTTTCACTCACACTGTTCCTCTCATTCTCAACCAATGCTATTGATATCTCGACTCACCAATACCTTTCCTCGTTCTTACGTCCCACCCTTTGTGAGACATTGATGCATTTTTGTTCACGTCATCATCATGCTAATACATCCCTCTACTTGAGCCACCATCGCACTCAATAAAAAACAAGTCCTCCACCCAAAATCAAAACCATATACATTCAGAAAATTTATCCATCAAAACAAATAAGTCCCAAAAACCTACCTTTTCCAAATCTGAAAAGTAGATCTATGATTTCCATGCATCCAAATCCGTATCCGGATCTAGACTCGACTTGAAGAAAGACCTTTCGCCATGGATATCTTAATGCACCACCTCATGCTAAGACACCGATCTGGATCTGGATGTCCGTTGTCTGCTATGAGGGATCCTGTCATCTTCATTGCAGCTCACCGTGAGCCGCGTATTGGAGGTTTCACCACCGGAATCATTGTGCTGCTGTAATTAGAGCTGCACCAGAGTTGAACCTGAAGTAGTTGCCGACCCCCAGTCTTCTACCATCCAACTTGTTCCCCTATTTTTTTCGAGCTGCTATGCGTTGTTGTGAGTAAGGTTGAGAAGTCATTCTGGAACCGAAGCCACCAATGCTCCACAGATTCTTAACACCTCCGGCCGACGCATTCGCTGTGAATGAGGTGGAGCAGCATAGTCGCCCCGAAGGAATTCGACATTGTGGATGAGGAGGCCAAAAGTGCTGTGTTTTAGAGGGAGACAAACCTCACACCCTTGTTGTGCAGAAATGGGGAAGAAGTTAAATATAATAAAAATTAATTTCAAATAAAACTACATTAAAAAAATAAATTAAAACATTAAAAAATTGAAATATTAAACATTATTAATTTTATAAACTATAAAAATTGGATATTTTTTTATAAAACAGAATTATTCATCTAATTTACATTAATAAAGCCTTTATAAAACTAAATAGGTAAATAGTAATTTCTAAAATCAAATTAGAATAGATTATTTAAAAAGATCATTATTTATAATTAAATGTCTCATTTTATAAATTATTTAATAATTATTTTTTAATAAAATAAAATACTTACTAGAATTTATAATAAATTAAACTAATTAAAATTGGTCTTAAAAAAACTAATTAATTTCCAAAATAATAATAAATTTAACGTTTATAATTAACATTAATAAAGTAAATTTATAAAAATTAATAACATAATAAAAATTTAACATTTTAATTAGCATTTAATAAAACATTTCATTCTTAAATAATAATAATGACTTACTATTAACAAATTTGGTTAGGTTATAATACTTAAATTATTATAACTTGACTTTTATAATTAATTAAAAACCATTTTGATAATTTATTCTAATTAATAATAATCTATGTTTCTAAATAATGGTAAAATAATCTATTATCAAAAATAATAATAAATTAACTTAAAAAATAACATTATTTAAATATAATTAAATACTTTCTAATGAATTAATTATTTTAATAATTAATATCTAAATTATTTTTGTGCAAGATTTTAATTACTTTGTTTCTTCCTTCCCGTGCAGGTTCAAAGTAGAGTCTTAAACACATCCACATTCATTCAACTAAATCACTCGGAGTTAGTTACAATGGAAAAGATAGCGCGACATGTGCTTCACGAAAAAACACTCGTGTGTGATGCGAATGAAAGTAACTGATGTATGTTGGTAGAAACGAGACGGTGATGTGAAACTTACGACAGTAATATTTTTAAGAAAATCTTACAGAGAAATAGGGGGGACACATTGATATATTGAATGATCCAGGTTTATACAGAGAAAGATTAGGGGGAGACTCTTGAACCAATTCCTGGAGCTGGAGGTGTTTAGGAGTAGAGCATCATCTCGAGAGTTTATCTTCGATCTTAATTCTAGTACTAGTACTTTGTTTTATTATGTTACAAGTTTCTGAAATGATAATCAACATGTTTACTAGTTAAACCATTTAGTTCTGTGATAAATTGATGTTCCACTAGTTATCTTTTAATTTTCATTTCACTTTTTCATTTTGATGTTTTCAGTATTGATCGGTGAGATCAATGCTGAGTTAATTCATTTGCTTGTACCACAAGAACATAATTTTAAAATTTTATAGTCAATTGGAGATATTGATTGTGGAAACACCATTCAAAATATAATAAATTCATAAGACTTTAAAACTTATGGTGATTTCATCATGTTGTCATTTTCAAATAATGACTATAATAATTTATCTTTTTAGAGTTTTGAACTCTATATTTGATCGACTATTCAGATTTTATTTTTGGTGAGGGAGATAGGTCATTCTTTTTAAGGGGGAACTCTGAAATAACATTTAAGTGAATTGAAAAACATTTAAAACCAGTAGAATGTATATTTTTTCCTAGGCGACTTACTTTCATAGTTCTTTTATCAATGTTCTGTATTTTTGTTGTTCACTGCTCTCAATTGGTTTTCTTTTTCATCTTAGTCTAGTTCAAAAATAAAAAATGTTGAGATACATTAATGCATAATAAAAACACCAATGAATTTAAAAAATTAAAAATTAAAAATTACAAAATAGGAAATATACTCCACTATTGACTATAGTGGAGTCTTTTAGAGATTTTTAGAAGAATAGTGATCAAAATTGCCTTCTATGTGGGTTTAACCCTAATTGCCACATATAAAATAGTAAGAAGGAATATAAATTCTAAACATTTACCAACTTCAACGATAGTTTATTTCATGTTTTTTGAACCATTTTAGGGTAGGGCACAAGCCATTCTTTTTCTTAAAAAAACAAAAAAAAAATCAAATAAAGACCCCCTCATAAAAATTAAAAAGATGAATATTGTAAAAAAAATCTGATTCATTTTCTATTAAACTGCTACTATTTTCTGTATTGTTGATCTCTTGTTTAGTTATATTATTGTTTTAATTGAATTTTTGATATACATTGTATGAGCATAAGACACTTTTCTATTAGTCCAGAGCTACTAAACATAGAAATAAACAAACACTTAACTGCTCTAAGAAATGAAAAGAAGTTTAGAATGGAGAATTTAAAAAATAGGGTTAAGGAGAAAAACAACATTCAAAATAATCATCTATAACTCTTATAAGAAAATGAAAGTCCTAAGATGAAGGAGTTCCAATTTTCTCAAGTTTCAAGAAATCCAGCATCCCTTAGGTCATCTCATAGAACATGAAATTATGGACTTAAACAGTCAAACATTTCACTGTTGCCTGCATTTAATGGTCTCTCTAATGAAGACTCTCTTACCTTCATTAGAGATTTCTACAACATTGTAAAACAACTACCTCTTCTAGGACTCACATAAAATAAGCTAAGAATGAGATTCTTTCCCTTTTTCCTTAAGGGGAATACTAGGAATTGTTTTCTGAGTCTAGATGATAATATTTTTGAAAACTAGGATAAAGATTACAAATCATTCAGTATGACATTATATCCCTAAAGACCTAAAGGTGGACATATAACTAATATAACTATTTTTTTCAAGAGGATGGAGAATATTTTCATGAAGCTTGGGATAGATTTAGGTATCTTCTTATGCAGTTTCCTCATCATCAACTCCCATATCACCTTCTCATAGACACCTTCTATGATGGGAAATCATCCTCTGGAAAGAATCTATTTCATCAAGCTACTGGGGGGAAATTACAATGATATAATAGATGAAGAACTTAGGAAATTTTTTAATAATCATTCCCTGAACTCACAACATAAAAATTAAAGGAGAAAAATAGTCAATATAAATGTTAATGTTAACATTGGTTCAATTAATGAAACTCAATCCCAACCTGCAGAAATCACTTACCAATTGCAATATTTAATGAAATAAAACACTAAGAAAATTGTTAACCAACTTGGAATTCAAAACACCAACCAATCATTAAGGGAACTGTGTGTCAAGTGTGGTATGTTTGGGCATAATGAAAACTTCTATCCTAATTTTGATATGTCGGCCCAAAACCAAGAGAATTCAATATTTTCTAACTGTAGTCCTAGAATGCCTCCTAAAAAAGATCCACTTTCAAATAATTACATCCAAGGCTGTTGAAACTATCCAAATCTGTCCTGGAAAGATAAAGTCTTAATTAAACAATCCACTGCCCCAAATTACTCTAATCACACTAGACCATGCATACAAAATCTACAAAGGGGTGAGTCTTAAAATGTACAAGGAAACAATGATAATAAAATGTCTTCTAATATTGATCTAATCATGAGAGAAATTAACTTTGAAGAGGAAAGATACATGACTCGGCTATCCAAACATCTAAATCAATATGATTCCGAGAAAATACAATCTTATTTGAGAATACAGAACATGGAAACACAACTAGGACAACTTGCTAGATATTTTTCATCTAGGAAAAAAGGTAGACTTCTTAGTACAACTGAAATTAACCCTACAGGTAATTCCATGGAGGTAGTTACTATAAGTGGGCTGAATACTCAAATTGTTTCTGAAAAAGACCTTGAAAATTCCTAAAATGAAAATCTTCTTGAATCTGGTAATAAAGATATACATTGTCCACATGCTGGAAATTCACAAAAAAGTCATGAAAATGATCAAAATTTGAATTTTTCACCTAATGAACAAGCACAAAATTAATCTAAAAATCAAAAAATAATAATAAAGGAAATTAATTTCTTATTAAGATGTGAGGGATATACCTACTACCCTTAAAAATTTTTCCATACCCATCCCTTTCCCTGAGAAGCTGAAACCACAAAGTAACACCAAGGCTAAACTTCTTCTATTCTTTGGACTTCTTTCCAAACATCAAGTAAACATTATATTCATTCTAGACATAATTAAAATCCAATCTTACATGAATTACCTAAAAAAAATGTTTCAAACAAAAAGACCCTTGAAGAATTTGCTACTTACAGCCTCACTGAAGAGTGCAGTGCTGTACTTCAAAAGAAAATCCCACGTAAACTAAAGGACCCAAGTAGCTTTGTCATTACCTGTACCTTAAGAAATTATAATCAGCTTAACTATTCGTGTGATGTAGGTGATAGCATTGATCTACTACCATACTCATTGTTTCGATAGTTGAGGTGGGGTGAACTTCTACCCACTACAGTTATATTTTAGTTGGCCGATAGATCTTTCATTTATCCTATAGGTCGGATATATGATTTTCTATTTAGGGTAGGGAGGCTATTTTTGCTTGTAGACTTTTTAGTCTTAGGAATGGAGTGTGATCAAGAGGTTCCCATCATCAGGGGTAGGCCCTTCTTGGCCAGAGGTTGTGCTGTTATTTATGTTTATAAGGGTCAGTTAATTTTTAAAATTTAAGTACAACAAGAAGAGTTCAATGTGTTCAAAAATGTTAAAGGACCAACTATTTTTTTGAAAACTGTTCAATGCTAGAGTCCATAGAAGATGAGATCTTAGTTGGAAAATCTGAAGAATGTGAAAATCAATTATCTACTGAAGAAAATAATTTAGAATCTTTAATTCTTATTGATTCTATCTTAGAATTCCAAAATTCTGCTTGAATACCAAATCTTGAACATTTTCTAGAATTGGATAACTTTTCAGTTTCTACTGTAGAAGAGTCCTATGTTTCTGAAATTAGGAGCTTCTTGAGTGATGTTGATGGCGTTTCTATTAACAGCAACCTTTATGAACACATTGATGATTTTGAGGGAGTGTTTTTTTAACAACATGGTGATTCTACTTTGATTAACTTGTAAAATTCTGACCTGTAAAATATGGACAGTGTGTTGTCCACTTTGGACAACAACACTGTTGTTTATAAATCTAAGAATGAAATTGAAAATCATTCATCTTGTAAAACTCTTAAATGAGATATTTAGAAGATATTGGACCTCCCAGGCTTAAGTGCCTTTTTTCTAGTGTAGAACCACCCACTCTTGAACTGAAACTAATACCTACCCATCTTAAATATTCATTTTTTTGGCGAGAATTCTACTTTTCCTATTATAATTTCTGCTGACCTCAATAAAAACCAAGAATAAAGATTTTTAATAGTGTTGAAAAAGATTAAATATTCCATATCTTGGACCATATCTGATATAAAAGGTATTAGTCCCTCATTCTACATGCATAAAATACCTATGGAGCCTGACCATAAGCATAGGGTAGAGTTTCAAAGATGATTGAAACCAAACATGAAAGATGTTGTGAGAGAGGAAGTGACTAAACTGATGGTCATTGGAATGATATATCCCATTTCTGATAGTTCTTGGGTGAACCCTATCCAGGTTTTCCCCAATAAGGGAGGATTCACTATAGTAAAAAATGAAAAAAATAAAGAAATCAATGTTAGGAAAGCCACAAAATGGAGAGTCTGTATATATTATAGGATGATGAATGCAGCAACTAGGAAGGACCATTTTCCAATTCGCTTTATTGATCAAATTCTTTTGAGGATTGATGGAAATGTATTTTTCTATTGCTTAGATGGGTATTCTGGTTAGAACAAAATTCATGTTGCACCAAAGGATTATGAAAAGACCACTTTCACATGCCCCTTTGGAAAATTTGCCTATAAGAGGATTCCCTTTGGGTTGTACGGAGCTCCAGCCACCTTTTAAAATAATATGATGGGTATTTTTTCAGATATGATTGAAAGAATCATTGATGTATTCATGGATGAATTTTCCTTTATGGGATGTACCTTCGATACATGTCTTTGAAATTATGAGTTAGTCTAAGAAAGATTCATTGAAACCAACTGTGTTCTTAATTGGGAGAAGTATCAATTAATGGTCACCGAGGGTATAGTTCTTGGTCATAATGTTTCAAAGAGAAGTTTGGATTTTGAAACTTCTAAGATTGATGTTATTCCAAAAATGCCACCTCCTGAAAATGTTAATGGTATTAGATGATTTATAGGGCATGCCATGTTCTATCAGAGAATCATAAAGGACTTTTCCAAAATAACTAATCCCTTGTGTTCATTGTTGGTCAGGGATGAACCTTTCAATTTTGATGATAACTATTTGAAATCATTTAATTTTTAAAAAGAGAAACTCACTATATCACACATTATCACTGCACCTGATTGGAAACAACATTTTGAACTTATGTGTGATACTAGTGACATGGCTGTAGGTGTAGTCCTTGGACAAAGGAAATATAGGAAATTACTTGTGGTATATTATGCTAGTAGACTTCTAGATGATGCCCAAAATAAATACACCACTTCTGAAAAAGAATTGCTGGATGTTGTGTTTGCTCTAGAGAAGTTTAGAATGTGTCTTTTAGGATCAAAAGTTATCATTTTAACTGACAATTCTGCCTAAAAGTACTTATTGTCTAAGAAATAAACTAAACCCCGGATGATTAAATGAATTATATTCTTACAATAGATTGATTTATATATTAGGGATAAGTAGGGAGCTAAAAATTTAGTTGCTGAACATCATTCTTGGCTTCCTCATACCCATTCTGAAGATCCAAGAGAGATAAACTCTTTCTTTCCTGATGAGAAGTTGCTCATTTTTTTATGCAATAGGCATGTTTTACAGATTTTTCCATCTTCTTGGAAGTAGGTGTCTTTTCCAAAAAGTTATCCAATAAACAAAGAAAGATATTCATTTCTCAGCTGAAATACTGTCTTTGGGATGATTCACTGTTGTTTATGAGATGCACTGATTGTATTCTTAGGAGATGTGTACTTGAGGAGGATATGTTTCATGTCTTAGAGAGATTTCACTCCTCAACTTGGAGAGGTCACCATGGTGGTGAGAGGATTGCTAAAAAATTCATACAATCTGAATTCTATTGACCTACTCTTTTAAAGAATGCTAGGAGTTATGTGGCTGGATATAATAGATGTCAGAGGTTAGGCAATGTGGGAAGGAAGCAAGAGTTACCCCAAAAAGTAATTTTGGAAGTTGAGATTTTTTATGCCCATGGTTTAGATTTCATGGGTCCATTTCCATCATCTCATGGGAATGAGTTTATTCTTGTTGCTATAGATTATGTGTCAATGTGGGTTGAGGAAGTTTCACTACCCAACAATCAAGCTAGTTCTGTAATTTAGTTTTTTAAAAAGAACATCTTTTATAGTTTTGGAGTTCCCAGAGCCTTTATCACTAATAATGGAACACACTTTATGTAACACCCTGAGATTTTATGAAAAAATATTCTTTTAATTTCATTGATGTCTTGTGTTCTAAGCTACAACAAGATTACCTTTTTCTATACGCAACACCATATGAGCTTGCAGTATACACAAAACTATTCTTGGATCATGTTATACACAATTTTGATAGTAGTTATTCTACAAAACAATATGTGTATATATATATATATTCACTGCATAAATGAAATATGGTTGGATTATGTTATATTAAACAACGGAAGAGTCTTGCACAACATGCAAACTTGACTTGGCTTGCATTACACGCAATCGCCAGCTTCCTCGATAGCGTGTGTTGTACGCAATACCGGGTTTTACTAAACAACGATTTATTATTATAATATTATTATGAACAAGATGTTATGAATAGTATTACCTAAATTTTGAATTTTATAACATTATTATTCATCTTACACATTTTCTAGAATATGGTATAAGAACAAAATAAATTTTTCGGGTAAAATACGTATTTTTCAAAAAATGCAGTTTTGCCACCTTTTGATGGCGCACCCATGTTAAATCTATTTTTTGACATGTTTATAAGTTCAATTTTACAAAATAAAATTATTATTTGAAATCGGGATAAATTTTTTACCTTGGATAATTTTTTAATATTATTCTGATAACTTTCATATTTTAATGAATAGTTAAAACACGCTATATTTTAATTAAAAACAACTTTTTTCATCGTAATAACTTATGTGATTAAATTATAATATTTAATGGTTTAAAATTAAAAATAGAATATATTTTTACCATTTAATATAATTTATGTCATTAGCCTTGATTTTACATTGAATTCGTAGGTTAAATAAATTCAATCTTTTGCAATGTTTTAAACAAAAACCCATTTTCTTTCGACAACGGGATTAATTTTAATTTAATTTCTGCAACTTATGTGTATTGAATTTGGAAAAATGGATTCCATATTTGGAATCAGTTGGTCCAAATTATATTAATATACTAATTTTTATTTTTGGGCATTATGAATAGTAACTATGGAAAATTTTATTTACCATAGTTAAATGTAAATTGGGTAATTTAGGGTAAATATAAGAGTATAAAATTACCCTAACACCTTCCAAAATCCTATTGGATGAATAAAAGTCTACCCATATCACCTAAGTGTCATATTATAATCATTTAATAGACTTTTTTCCATGAAAATAACTTAATTATTATTAAAACCAAAGAAAGTGACAATATGCCACTCTCTTTAATCTTATAAGTATATTAATTTTAATATAGTGATAAACATCATGAAACTTCGAACATGAATAGTCTCCAGAAATCTAATGAAATTATATACATCATATGAATTTATTTATAATTTTTAGGGATTAAATAATTATCATTAATTGTGACACAATAGTGATGCAGAAATTGTTTATCTAGTGAAAAATAAAGAATATAGTTTTTATTAAACTAATACTGACCATAAAAGGCACAAAACCCAGACCAAAACTTATTTTACATGTACATTTAAACCATAATCATTCAATCGTCGAATATGTGACCATTCAGAGCCTTGTAAAAGTTATTATGACACTTATATTATTTTATTTTAAATGATGCAAAAGTTGTCACCTTCATAGTTTAATAAATATAACAATCTAAATATTGTGATTTTAAGATGATAAATTCTAGTATAAGTATTATTGTAAAATTTAATATATTTAGAGTCATCATAGGATTTTATTTTTAATTTTTATGCAAAAAATAAGTATATTAAATAATTATACAAAAATGATGTAGTAATTATTTTATTAAGAGATAAACCAAATAAATGGTTTTAAAAATAATAAAATAAATATTATATGAACTATTTATTGTGTTCCACTAATTTTCTAGATACATATGACCTTTTATTAATCTATTAAAGCTTTTATTTCGAAAATATCTTCTGTATATATTTTATTTAAATTCAAATAAATGAATAGTGTCAAAATTTACACTATTGTTATTTTATAGAAATAACATATTATAAAATTGTTTAAAAATCACAAAAATGTTTAAAAATTATAAATTTAAATTTATATGGTATAAAATGTTATAAAGTATCCAATTATAGATAATTCACAACAAATAAGTAATTATTTGTTATAGTTTAAAATTTAGAATGTTATTACCACAAATAAAATTAAATTGATTAAATAAGGATAAATCAAGTTGATAATGTTGAAAATAAATTTCAAACATGTCTAAATTTTATTGGTTGATGATATTAAAACCCTATATTATCTAATATTATAATATGAGTCATTTTTTGAGGTTTTTAAGTAGGGTTAGATTGATTATAAATTAATATTTTTGAGATTTCCAAAGGTGCCCCTCTCCTCCCTTATAAAAGGGCACATCCTCCCTCTGTTTCTCACACCAAATTGAGACTTAAATATCGGCCAAACCCTGCCCATTTCCCTTCTCAACTTCACTAGAAACATCCTAGAGGTCCTGGTCTTCTTCAAAGTCCAATTTTAGTACCCTAAGAGGAGGATTCAAAGAGGCGTGTCAAAGAAGAGGTAATATCTGTTACCGATTTTTTCAATTTTCTTTCTTCTTCAAATTCTTCTTATTTAGTTGTTTCATTAAGAATTAATAACATCAGTATCCCTCATATACTGATATGTTATTATAAATATGAAACAAAACTATTTCACTTTTTATCCATCCTACGGAAAACAAAATCACCGTGTGTGCGTACGTACAGAATGTCGTCTCCACGTCGTGGTGTAATCTATTTTTCCACCAACACCTTACATGGATGGGTATAATGGTGTAAAGAATAACTATATATGGATATTATAACATCATACTTATTTTTAATTATTACACCATCCACTCCAATTCTATAATTATGGGAACGATATCATCCCTCGTGCATACGTACGGACTACCGTCTCCACGACGCAATGAGATTCATTCTCCATGATTAACCATACATGAAAGATCATAAAGTTTATATAATGAATAATAAAGAAATATATTAAATAATAATTCTAATGGATTTATGTATATATATATGTATTTCATCTATTTTGTTTCATTCAATTCAATAAGGAAACAAAAACAGCGTTCATGCGTACGTACGACCTACCGTCTCCATGAACTGTGTATTTCATTCCATTTATCGATCTATAATATATATGTATATGATGAATATATATTATATATAAATCATGTTTTACATTCTGGAATTATGTAAATCAGGATATAAGTAATAATATCAACAAACGATAAGTCGAAACACATACGATAAATGAAATGATTTTACCCAAAACACTACTTTAACATGGAATTTACAAAAGAACGGGTAATATAAAGTCATAAGTGAAACATAAATGATATCATAACAATTAATATGATCATGTAATAAGTAAATTAAATTATTTAAATCATTATACGGGAGTTTCGGAACCATGCGAATCCTATTGGACCTATGGTAAGGGATAACTTTTCCAATCTCGTTTTATCCGAGATTGTTTATTCGTAAGTATTTACTGGGGTTTTTTTATCATCCATGTCCATGTTTTATAAAAGTGTTTTCATGTATGTTTAATGTCATTTTTACCCATTTTTTACTTTTACTACATGTTATGTAAGGAATCATTCTTTTTTTTATGTTACGAGGTACTTTTTTGAGTTTTCCAACAAATGTACGAGGAGAATGTTATTTTTAACTTATACGACGTGAATGGATTTTTATGATTTTATAAATCCTTATTTTAATGAATCTTCCTCCAAAATATTGCATGAGTATTTTCAGCAAAAAATCTTTCTTCTAAAATTTCATGACATTTTGTGAAAAGAAAATGATTTTGACGAAAAAAGGATATTTTCCTCAAGAATTCATTTCAAGTGTTTTATCAAAACCCTTTTCATGTAAGATGAAATTATTTTACATTTGTATGTTTCAAGTATCATGTCTCTATGATTTACATGGTTTCACTTTTCTTATTATGAAATGATATCCATTTTTTTATATGGATTATGTGATGATGGGATGATGTTTATGAAACCCATTTTATTTATTGGGCTATTATGAATGATGTATGTTTATTTTGTGGCACAAGTAAAAATGATTTCATTATGAGATGGGTGCCAGTTCAGTAATATAAGACTGGAACGAGGAGTGAACTCAATTCAGAAAGGGACTTTGTCCACTAAGATGGTCTTGGAAGTAATGCCTTGGAAACTATGGAAATCAAATCATGTGCTTAATGGATTCCACAATTACATGTTTTATTCTCATGCTACTTTATCATGATTGAAGTTCCCTTATGATATATTCCTTATGTACTTCCAAGATTCATGTCTTTGCTCAAGATTTTGATGTTTAGATTTTATGTTCAAGTTTTTATCGTCAAATGTTTATGGATTGTTTTATATTCTCTATGTTTACCCTTACTGGGCATTTGAGCTCACCCCTTTTATGTTTTCTTTTCCCCAGGATATAATGAATGGTTTTAGGTAAGAAAAAAAGGGTAAGATCTTTATTGGGAGATGTTGAAGACCTTTCACCACGATTAGATGATTTTATTCCGAGTTTCCAAAGACACTAAACTATTACAGTCCTTATGTGTCTGTTTTTGTTATGTATTAAGTATTCTGTAAAAGTAATGTAATGTCCATGTACGTCAAGATTTGAGCCTCTATAGTTGGTATCATAGGAAAGGTTTAGTCAACCTTTGGAAACTAGGATGCGAGAACATTAGTGAGATCACTAGAGATATGTCTAAGGTATGTCTAAGGATGTCCCTAAGGTTAAGTATACGTATAGGTTATAGTCCTAAAATTGCGCTAACGATATTAGAATTTAACCTAAGATGTTAGACATTGAGGGTACTTCCCCTAAACTATTTTTTTTTCCGTAGCATGATTTTTGTCTCTCACACTATTCTTTTTGGGTTTTAGAAAATGGCTGGAAAGAGGAAGATTCACGATAATGGAGGATATGACAGATAATGGAATGATATTCTTCATGAGAAACCAAATGAAAAGGGATTTGGAAGTCCAACCAATATTATTATGCCAAATTATAAATCTCATAATATGATCAATAATCTCAACATTGGTATGTTTCCAGACTCAGATAATAAGAGAACGATGGAGTTTCATGATGATCATAGAGGAAAGAAAGTTCAATTTCCCTCATGTAAATCACGTGGGAAGAGGCATTGCGGAGATTGTTTCAAAGGAACTGGAAGATGCTTTGGGTGTGGAAAAGAAGGACACAAAGCCAGTAAGTGCAAAGGAAAAGGTTTATTTAATAGCATGGACAATATAGCATCCCGTCTTTTTATAACATATCTTTTCATTCCATTACACGGAACTGAGGATCATTAAGGTTTAGTGTCTTGGAAACAAGGAACATAAAACATGAAAAAAAAACATTCTTCTTAAACACTTGAAAGGCTTCTCCTCATGTTCACCCTAGGCTCATTACTGCATCCCATAACCTGTGGACATACATCAAAAGGAAGGGTGAGCAGAAAGCCCAGCAAGGGAAACAAGTGAAACATTTACATATGAACTTGAGATACATTAATAAAGTCATGAAAAGAACTTTAAGGCATGAAAATGAAATCATGAGGCATATCATAATAAAAATAAAACTTTTTCATAACTTGAAGATGTGGCTACATCATTTAACATAGACAATCATGAACATATCACCAAGGTCCATCCCCAAGGTGTCATTTTAAAATTACCAAGGTTATTCACCAAGGTATCGTGAAAATTGTAATCTCTAGTGGTTACATCATTACCCAATGCATTGGAGCGCTATCAGGGCGCACCCTTAAATTTGCCTTTATTATCATGTGAGCCACATATATCATCATCAAACATTTCATAAGTAACCCACATAGCATAAAATAAATGGGTTTCATTTCATAATCATAACGTTTTAAAAACTGCTTTAAAGACATGATCTTTACGTCACTTTAATCCCACGGAAAGGGAAAGCGGGTCTCATGTATGTAAATCCCAGAATTTAAAATGGAAAATTTTGATATATATGTGAATACCCTTGTAGAAATAAGAGCTTTGAGTATTTACTTTATAACATAAAATAATTTTTGAGAAAAGAGAGAGGCATTTTGAGGGGAAAATTCTGCAGCATAACGGCTAAGTTTCAGGGTTTTAAAAAACATTGAAATGAGAGGGGACATGGGTCAACCTCTCATAAATGATCCATAAAACAGTAGGGTGAAAGAATAAGAAGGACATATGGACATGGTAATGAAATTTTAGGGACATACCATTTGAAATGAAAAACATGGAAGAAAAAACAATTAGATTTCTCTTATGAAAATTCGGCAGCCTTACTGCGTCACTTAACTTCAAAAGAAAATGATTTGACAAGATCAAATAGGGTCCCTCATCATATGATCATAAGAGATCAGTATGATAGATATAGAGATAATTCACCAACATAACAAAAAGTAATTTGATAGAATTTACATGAAAGTAGAACTTCAAAACGAGAAGGGTGAAGAACCACTTAAAAATTCGGCAGCCTAACAGCGCCACTTAAAACATCAAAATACTGAATTGAAGAGATCAAATGGGGTATCTAATCATATGAACATAAGAGTCTAGTATGATATATATAGAGATCATACCCCAATATAACAAAAAGGAACTTGAAATAATTGACATGAAAGTAGAACTTCAAAATGAGAAGGGTGAAGAACCACTTAAAAATTCGGCAGCCTAACGACGCCACTTAAAACTTCAAAATACTGAATTGAAGCGATCAAATGGGGTCTCTCATCATATGATCATAAAAGATCAGTATGATAATTTAGAGATCATACCCCAACATAATAAAAAGGAACATGAAAGACTTGAATGAAAATAGAACTTGAAAACGAGGAAGGTGAAAGAATCCCTTAAAAATTCGGCAGCCTAACGGCACCACTTAAAAATTATTAAAACGAATTGATGAGAGCAAGGGGAGGGGGGGTCTCTCATCATATGAACATGAAATAGGCAGTAGGATTAATATAAAAGAACATCCTCCATCATAAAAACATGGAGTATAAAAGAAATGACATAACAGAGATTACTTGAAAAGAAAGAGAGGGGTCAGATCCCTTACCTTAAAAGGCAACTCTTAAACCTCAAAGTTTGGGACCTTGAGGGCTTGGGGGCACCTTGGGAGGACTCCTTGGGAGGTAATGAGACCAGAAATTCGTTGGGAATGAGTGGGGAGTCGAATGGATGAGAGGAGGGCTTGGTATTTATAGGGAAAGTGAGGGGACAAGGCATTAATGGCCAAGGGACACCTCACATGTGCTTTTCTCAAACCCATGTGCTCTCCCTTGTCATTTATCATGGAGTTACGCCACATGGGGCCCCCAAAACAATAATTCATCAACCTTGGCCGGCCAACCCTCAAAAGAGCTCATGACATCATCATGACACCGTTATGATGTCATTAAACATACCGAAACCCTAAAACTGTATTTTTACTATTCACTGAAAATTCAACTTTCTCAGAAAAATCCCAAAATTTCACATTAACCAAATATCAATGCTCGTATTTCAAAAATGAAATCCATTTTATAAAAATAATTTTCTAAATATTTTTAATTTAATTTCTAAATAAAAACACTATTCTTCGAAAATTCATTTTTTCAGAAAAAACCCTAAAAATTACCATAACATAATATCGATGCCCTGAGTTCAAAAATAAAGTCATTTTTATAAAAATAATTTTCTAATTATTTTTATTTAAATTTTTAATTAAAAAACACTATTCACCCGAAAAAACTAATATTTGAATAATAATTAATGAAACCGTTATTTAACTATTTTATTGAACCACATTACTTAATCAAGGTGCCTAGATTCTTTTAAAACTTTCTTTAAGTGAGATTACTAATCCATTTGGTCATATTACTAATCCTAATCATAAAATCACTATTCATAATTTACTATTCATCAAAAATCAAGTTGATCTTATTAGACTCTAAATTTAGTACAGAACATAATTTCAGAAGACCATTTTTTGAAAATCATTACACATTTTTAATTATTTAGGGTTTACATAAACATATTTAAAATATCCTTTTTTCTAAAATTCATAAAAAATATGCATACTATATTTATCCGGTCATTTCAAAATTCATAAACTTCATCATAAGAAGAAATCCCAATTTTTATTTAAAACAAGGATTACACAAGGTAGTTACGGTCTCGTTACATAACCCCTTATAATACCAGCATAGGACCTAAGAGTAAGGTTTGCTAGGGTGATAGAAGCATGGGGCATCTCAGTCAACATGCCCGAGTAGTAATTTCTATCAGTTTGAACTTCTCACGAAGGCGATTCCGTTCCAGCTTCACATGATGAAGTTCGGCTTGGATTTGATCCAGAGCAAAGCCCAGTGGTGCTACCTCCTTCCCAATCTCTATTAGACGGGCTTCGATCGGTCCAAGACTACTAGGTGAGGCCATCGAATCTTCTTTCTATAATAATTAACCAAGATTACTTATATTTAGAAACAAAAATCAAAAAATTTTGTTCACAGTGGTCATATTGACCGATGGTTATATAATAGTAAAAACCCACTGATCTCATTTTAATTATAATCATGTTTATCAAATAAAAAATTTTTGTTGAGTATAACAATAACACATAAAATTGGGAAAAAAAATTATTTAAAAAATTTCGGGTCGTTACAATCTTCCCCCCTTAAGAAATTGTGTCCTCGCAATTTTAAAATTGGGTTTTGAAATTTCATTGAAAGTCCCACATCGGAAAAGGAGTTAGTAAAACTATTACTTTAAAATAAAGAAAGGGAAGTACAAAGGTCAGTCGAGTTAACCCACACTAGAGTTCCATGTAGGAAAACAAGGACATGGAGGAGAAAACAAAGGGTCAAGTTCTGAGGGAGAGTGATAGAGAACATGATTAGGAGGAAGTTAACCGTGAGAAAATCCCAAACTTATGATGTGTGTAAACGGTCTTTGATTAACTAGTAGGAAACATAAACCAAAAACATTTTTGTTTTACGTTTCTTTTCATAATTTTGAGGATTTCATTTACTACATAGAACAAAAACATAAGAAAATATACCTACCTTTAAGTAGAGTTTCATCCTTTAACAAGTCCCTACCAATACTAATCTTTTCTCCAAATGATGAGAATTCAAAAACACTTGGTCTCATAAAAGCACAAGAATCATCTTCTATAGAATCACATAATCTACAAAAGATTAACTATCTATTTCTTCTATCTTTAAACATTATCCCAAAAACAGAAAGGTTAAGGTAAAACAACTCTTCAAAAAGAAAGAATCCCATAGGAATGGAAACTACTTTTAAATCATCATAGTTCCATGGTACTACCCAAATTTCATCATAGACCATTCCCTAAATAACGGTCCTTAAAATTCCTCAAAACAAACCAAACTAAGATTGAAACCCAAATACAATAAGGATTTGATAACATAGTCTTCCAAAATAACTTTATTGTTCATCTCCAGACAACATCAACCACTCCTAACATCATATAAAAAAAGTAGCTAACCTAAACATATTTTACCCAAGATAGGTTAGTCATTCCCATAAGTAACCTAAATTACTATAAGTTCACCTTAAATTCATCGATTCTGCAAAATATAAGTCAACCTTACTCCTCAATGAAAATAGCGTAGTAATCTATTTACCTCGATCAAATATGGTTCCCAAAATAATGAACGTCTTCCAAAATAATAATCATATTTTAATCCTCTAATCATCCCTATCATATTAATACGAAAATCGTCGCATTTCCTATCACATTGGTTGTTGGAACATGTTCTTCCATTTCCCACCATTAACTAAGAAGAGAAAGCATAATTAGGGGCTTAAGTACTTAGCTAATAATCATGAAAAGGAACTGAAAGCATATAAGGATAACTTGTATATGAAAGGTATACCCTAACTTGTGATCTCCTAGGTTCCCATCTAGGTTATGAATGATCATATATTCTTATGTGAACCTTTATTTTATTTTATCTTTGTTCCTTTAACAATGGTTCATACCAAGCTTATGAATTAACCAAAGCATATCCCCCGGGAGTGTCGTAACCAAGAGTGCAGCAAGGCCCGTTGTCGTGTACCAATTCCCGTTCGAGTCAAGCTCAAAGTGGTGTTTTCGGGTTTTACCCCTATGTACATCTGTGCCAGAGCCACCTCTACCTGCTCGTATCGAGACAGGGATGTATTTCCTTGGCAACCCCTTACTCAATACTCACCAAAATACCAGGAAAATTTCCTATATTAAACTTTTCTATAGGGTTCCTCCTAGAGTTTTCATATCCTAATTTCCACAAATAACTAAACCATCCTTTGATACCAACTATAGCATCCTGTCTTTTTATAACATATCTTTTCATTCCATTACACGGAACTGAGGATCTTTAAGTTTTACTGTCTTGGAAACAAGGAACATAAAACATGAAAAAAAAATTCTTCTTAAACACTTGAAAGGATTCTCCGCATGTTCACCCTAGGCTCATTACTGCATCCCATAACCTGGGGACATACATCAAAAGGAAGGGTGAGCAGAAGGCCCAGAAAGGGAAACAAGTGAAACATTTTACATATGAACTTGAGATACATCAATAAAGTCATGAAAAGAACTTTAAGGCATGAAAATGAAATCATGAGGCATATCATAATAAAAATAAAACTTTTTCATAACTTGAAGATGTGGCTACATCATTTAACATAGACAATCATGAACATATCACCAAGGTCCATCCCCAAGGTGTCATTTTAAAATTAACAAGGTTATTCACCAAGGTATCGTGAAAATTGTAATCTCTAGTGGTTACATCATTACCCAATGCATTGGAGCGCTATCGGGGCGCACCCTTAAATTTTCCTTTATTATCATGTGAGCCACATATATCATCATCACAAATTTCATAAATAACTCACATAGCCTAAAATAAATGGGTTTCATTTCATAATCATAACGTTTTAAAAAGTGCTTTAAAGACATGATCTTTACGTCACTTTAAACCCACGGAAAGGGAAAGAGGGTCTCATGTATGTAAATCCCAGAATTTAAAATGGAACATTTTGATATATATGTGAATACCCTTGTAGAAATAAGAGCTTTTAGTATTTAATTTATAACATAAAATAATTTTTGAGAAAATAGAGAGGCATTTTGAGGGGAAAATTCTGCAGCATAACGGCTAAGTTTCGGGGTTTTAGAAAACATTGAAATGAGAGGGGACATGGGTCACCCTCTCATAAATGATCCATAAAACAGTAGGGTGAAAGAATAAGAAGGAAATATGGACATGGTAATGAAATTTTAGGGACATACCATTTGAAATGAAAAACATAGAAGAAAAAAAAATTAGATTTCTCTTATGAAAATTCGGCAGCCTTACGGCGTCACTTAACTTCAAAAGAAAATGATTTGACAAGATCAAATAGGGTCCCTCATCATATGATCATAAGAGATCAGTATGATAGATATAGAGATAATTCCCCAACATAACAAAAAGGAACTTGAAAGAATTGACATGAAAGTAGAACTTCAAAACGAGAAGGGTGAAGAACCACTTAAAAATTCGGCAGCCTAACGGCGCCACTTAAAACATCAAAATACTGAATTGAAGAGATCAAATGGGGTATCTCATCATATGAACATAAGAGTACAGTATGATATATATAGAGATCATACCCCAATATAACAAAAAGGAACTTGAAATAATTGACATGAAAGTAGAACTTCAAAATGAGAAGGGTGAAGAAGCACTTCAAAATTCGGCAGCCTAACGGCGCCACTTAAAACTTCAAAATACTGAATTGAAGCGATCAAATGGGGTCTCTCATCATATGATCATAAAAGATCAGTATGATAATTTACAGATCATACCCCAACATAATAAAAAAGAACATGAAAGACTTGAAGGAAAATAGAACTTGAAAACGAGGAAGGTGAAAGAATCCCTTAAAAATTCGGCAGCCTAACGACGCCACTTAAAAATTCTTAAAACGAATTGATTAGAGCAAGGGGGGGGTCTCTCATCATATGAAAATGAAATAGGCAGTAGGATGAATATAAAAGAACATCCTACAACATAAGAACATGGAGTATAAAAGAAATGACATAAAAGATATTACTTGAAAAGAAAGAGAGGGGTCGGATCCCTTACCTTAAAATGTAACTCTTAAACCTCAAAGGTTGGGACCTTGAGAGCTTGGGGGCACCTTGGGAGGACTCCTTGGGAGGTAATGAGACCAGAAATTCGTTGGGAATGGGTGGGGAGTCGAATGGATGAGAGAAGGGCTTGGTATTTATAGGGAAAGTGAGAGGACAAGACATTAATGGCCAAGGGACACCTCACATGTGCTTTTCTCAAACCCATGTTCTCTCCCTTGTCATTTATCATGGAGTTAGGCCACATGGGGCCCCCAAAACAATAATTCATCACCCTTGGCCGGACAAACCTCAAAAGATCTCATGACATCATCATGACACCGTTATGATGTCATTAAACATACCGAAACCCTAAAACTGTATTTTTACTATTCACTGAAAATTCAACTTTCTCAGAAAAATCCCAAAATTTCACATTAACCAAATATCAATGCTCTGATTTCAAAAATGAAATCCATTTTATAAAAATAATTTTCTAAATATTTTTAATTTAATTTTTAAATAAAACCACTATTCATCGAAAATTCATTTTTTCAGAAAAAACCCCAAAAATTACCATAACATAATATCGATGCTCTGAGTTCAAAAATAAAGTCATATTTATAAAAATAATTTTCTAATTATTTTTAATTAAATTTTTAATTAAAAAACATTATTCACCCGAAAAAACTAATATTTGAATAATAATTAATGAAACCGTTATTTAAATATTTTATTGAATCACATTACTTAATCAAGGTGCCTAGATTCTTTTAAAACTTTCTTTAAGTGAGATTACGAATCCATTTGGTCATATTACTAATCCTAATCATAAAATCACTATTCATAATTTACTATTCATCAAAAATCAAGTTGATCTTATTAGACTCTAAATTTAGTACTGAACATAATTGCAGAAGACCATTTTTTGAAAATCATTACACATTTTTAATTATTTAGGGTTTACATAAACATATTTAAAATATCCTTTTTTTCTAAAATTCATAAAAAATATGCATACTATATTTATCTGGTCATTTCAAAATTCATAAACTTCATCATAAGAAGAAATCCCAATTTTTATTTAAAACAAGGATTACAAAAGGTAGTTACGGTCTCGTTACATAACCCCTTATAATACCAGCATAGGACCTAAGAGTAAGGTGTGCTAGGGTGATAGAAGCTTGGGGCGGCTCAGTCAACATGCCCGAGTAGTAATTTCTATCAGTTTGAACTTCTCACGAAGGAGATTCCGTTCCAGCTTCACATGATGAAGTTCGGCTTGGATTTGATCCAGAGAAAAGCCCAGTGGTGCTACCTCTTTCCCAAGCTCTGTTAGATGGGCTTCGATCGGTCCAAGACTACTAGGTGAGGCCATCGAATCTTCTTTCTATAATAATTAACCAAGATTACTTATATTTAGAGACAAAAATCAAAACATTTTGTTCACAGTGGTCATATTGACCGATGGTTATATAATAGTCAAAACCCACTGATCTCATTTTAATTATAATCATGTTTATCAAATAAAACATTTTTGTTGAGTATAACAATAACACATAAAATTGGGAAACAAAATTTATTTAAAAAATTTCGGGTCGTTACAGACAAGGATAATGGTATTGCGACTACATCGACAATGATTAGATGTTTTAAATGTGGAATGTATAGGAATTATACAAACCAATGCCCTAAGGGAAAATCTCATGAAGAGAATCAGCATGGTCATATGAGTAGTATTTATGTGGATGAGATGAAGAGACTACAAATGAAATATGAGATGAAAGAAATGATGAAGCTCAATCAGTGGTTTAAGAAGTTAGTGGAATGAGTGTATGTTTATAAAGAATAATTTATGGTACTATGGAATAAAGAATCATCTATGTATTGTTACACTATTGTTTTTCCAAAAGTATTTGAATGTATACGTTGAATGGTACCAATAACCATGAATGGTTATTCAGATATTTTTGGAAAGTAGATGATATGCGCATAATGAAAGGATAAGAAGATAATGAGATGTTTGATTGTATTCATGAGCTCATGACTGATATAAGGACTAAGTGATATCATGGTCTGAGTATATAGAGTTTTGAGGATTTTGGTATGTGGAAAGTGTTATCTTTTAACTGCATTCATGTTTTCACAAAGGTTCAATGGGTATTCATTCTTCAAGAGAATACATGATTAAGGTATTCACATGTTTGTAATTTGACCAACAAGATATATCTTAAGATATATTGGGGATAAATGATGGCATTCACGTGATTGTTATGTGGCATTTCAAGTAATCATTTTCTTTATACTATGAGCTTGGACTGAAGTATTTTAGATAAGCCTAAATATTGGAATGGATTATGTTGGACATAAGTTAGTATTGTTTAAGGATAGAACTTTTTTTGATATTATTGATGGGATGTTATAGTAATGTAGTTTTAGAAAAAGGACAACCTGCAGGATGGGCGACAACCCATCGCGTCGGACAAGGCTGTTGGAATCGGACACACAACCGAATTGTGACTGGCCTTTATCGCCTACCACTGGCCTACAGGAAGTCCCTGTTTAGTATAAACTAGTTTTATTATATTAAGTTGTATGATATATGAAGTATAAGTCCATTTTAGGAACCATATATGATTAATCTCACTATAGATGGACTTATGTATTTTTGATAACTTTTATAACCTTTTGTTTGAGATAGATGGAATGACCCATCATTCTATCACATGATCTGCTAACACATCACAAATGACAAATTCAACTTCATTTCATTAAGAGATGAGGTGGAAATTGTCCAAATAACAACCAATGGTGAGATTGTAATAAAATCATGAAATTATTTCTTCTAATTCCAATTTCATCAACTTTAGGGAAATGATCTTGAAAACCAAAAATGTTGTCCTAGTGCCCTTATATCCGATGAATTATATGGTACCTTAGATCATAAAAAATCTATGGCTTTGTTATTGATGTCTTTTTCATAGCCATGTTCTCTACCACTCTCCATCAGAACTTGATGGTTAGATTTTTCTTCCATATCCATATTTTCACCTATGTTCTCTTATATGGAAACCCAATGATGAGTTTCATTGGGTAATTGTTACATTTCATACTTTAGTTTTTAAAATTATGTTTTACTATTCCTTTTAACGATGTGGGTTTCTATAAATAGTAAACGGTTTATATCCCCGACGAATTTCGAGGGAGAAATTCATTTTAAGGGGGGGTAGAATATAACACCCCGAGATTTTATGAAAAAATATTCTTTTAATTTCATTGATGTCTTGTGTTCTAAGCTACAACAAGATTACCTTGCTCTATACGCAACACCGTATGAGCTTGCAGTATACACAACACTATTCTTGGATCATGTTACACACAATTTTGATAGTAGTTATTTTACGAAACCTTGAGTGTGTATATATATATATATTCAATATATAAATGAAATATGGTTGGATTCTGTTATATGAAACAACATAAGAGTCTTTCACAACAGGAAAACTTGACTTGTCTTGCATTACACGCAATCGCAACCTTCCTCGATAGCGTGTGTTGTACGCAATACCGGGTTTTACTAAACAACGATATATTATTATATTATTATTATGTACTAGCCGTTATGAATATTATTAACTAAATTTTTAATTTTATAACATTACTATTCTTCTTACACATTTTCTAGAACATGGTATAAGAACAAAATAATGTTTTCGGGTAAAATAAGTATTTTAAAAAAAATGCAGATTTGTCGCCTTTTGATGGCGCACCCACTTTAAATCTAGTTTTTGACATGTTTATAAATTCAATTTAAAAAAAAATTTATTTGGAATCGGGATATAAAATTGTACCTTGGATAATTGTTTCATATTATTCTGATAACTTTCATATTTTAATGAATAGTAAAAACACACTATATTTTAATTAAAAACAACTTTTTTTCATCGTAATAACGTATGTGATTAAATTATAATATTTAATGGTTTAAAATTATAAATAGAATATATTTTTACCATTTAATATAATGTATGTCATTAGCCAGGATTTTACATTGAATTCGTAGGTTAAATAAATTCAATCTTTTGCAATGTTTTAAACAAAAACCCGTTTTCTTTCGACAACAGGATTAATTTTAATTTAATTTATGCAACTTATTTGTATTGAATTTGGAAAAATGGATTCCATATTTGGAATCAGTGGGTCCAAATTATATTAATAGACTACCTTTTAATTTTGGGCATTATTAATAGTAACTATGGTAAATTTTATTTACCACAGTTAAAGGTAAATTGGGTAATTAAGGGTAAATATAAGATTATAAAATTACCCTAACACCTGAAAAAATCTTATTTTATGACTAAAAGTCGACCCATATCACCTAAGTGTCGGATAAGAATCATTTAATGGACTTTAGTCTATGAAAATAAACTAATTATTATTAAAACCAAAGAAAGTGACAATATGTCACTCTCTTAAATCTTATAAGTATATTAATTTTAATTTAATGATAAACTTCATTAAACTTCAAACATGAATAGTATCCATAACTCTAATGAAATTATCTAAATCATATGAATATATTTATAATTTTTAGTGATTAAATAATTATCATTAATTGTGACACAATAGTGATGCAAAAATTGTTTATCTAGTGAAAAATCGAGAATATAGTTTTTATTAAACTAATAGTGATCATAAAAGGCACAAAACCCTGAAAAAAACTTATTGGTCATTTAATTTAAACCATAATAATCCAATGGTCTAATATTTGACCATTTTGAGCCTTATAAAAGCGATTAGGACACTTATATTATTTTATTTTAAATGATGCCAAAGTTGTCACCTTCATAATTTAATAAATATAACAATTTAAATATTGTTATTTTAAGATGACAAATTCGAGTAAAAGTATTCTTGTGAAAGGTAATAGATTTATCTTCATCATAGGATTTTATTTTTAATTTTTATGCAACAAATAAGTATATTAAATAATTATACAAAAATGATGTAGTAATTATTTTATTAAGAGATAATCCAAATAAATGGTTTTAAAAATAATAAAGTAAATATTATATGATGTATTTAATGTTCCCCACTAATTTTTTATATACATATGACCTTTTATGAATCTATTAAAGATTTTATTTCGAACATATATTTTTTATATAGTTTATTTAAATTCAAATAAATTAATAGTGTAAAGATTTATACTATTGTTATTTTAAAAAAATAACATATTATAAAATTGTTTAAAAATCAAAAAAATGTTTAAAAATTATAAATTTAAATTTATATGGTATAAAATGTTATAAAGTATCCAATTATGTACAATTCACAACAAATAAGTAATTAATTGTTATAATTTAAAATTTATAATGTTATTACCAAAAATAAAATAAAATTGATTAAATAAGGATAAATCAAGTTGATAATGTTGAAAATAAATTCCTAACATGTCTAAATTTTATTGGATGGTTGTATTAAAACCCTATATCATATAATATTCGAATATGAGTCATTTTTGGAGGTTTTTAAGTGGGGATAGATTTATTATAAATTAATATTTTTGATATTTCCAAAGGTGCCCCTCTCTTCCCTTATAAAAGGACACCTCCTCCCTCTCATCCTCACACCAATTTGTGAATTTATTCTCAGACAAACCTTTAATATTTCCATTCTAAAATTCCCTAGAAACATCCTAGAGGTCCTGGTCTTCTTCCAAGACCAATTTTAGTACCCCAATATGGAGGATTCAAAGAGGCGTGTCAAAGAAGAGGTAATATCCATTACCGATTCTTTCGATTTTCTTTCTTCTTCCACTTCTTATTATTTAGTTGTTTCATTATGAAGTAATAACATAAATTTCTCTCATATAATTATTTGTTATTATAAATATGAAACAACCCTATTTCACCTTCCATCCATCCTACGGAAAACAAAATCATCGTTCGTGTGTACGAACAGAATATCGTCCCCACACCGTGGTGTAATCTGTTTTTCCACCAACACCTTACATGGATGGGTATAATGGTGTAAGGAATAACTATATATGGTTATTATAACATCATAATTATTTGGATATATTATACCATACACTCCAATTCTATAATTATGGGAACGATATCATCGCTCGTGCGTACGTACGGACTACCATCTCCACGACGCGATGAGATTCATTCTCCATGATTTACCATATATGAATGATCATAAAGTTTATATAATTAATAATAACGAAATATATGAAATAATAATGCTAATGGATTTATGTATATATATATGTATGTCATCTATTTAGTTTCATTCAATTCTATACGGAAACAAAAACAGCGTTCATGCGTACGTACGGCCTACCGTCTCCATGAATGGTGTATTTCATTACTTTTATCGATCTATAATATATATTTATATGATGAATATATATTATATATAAATCATGTTTTACATTCTGGAATTATGTAAATAAGGATATAAGTAATAATATCATGAAACGACAAGTCGAAACACATATGATAAATGAAATGATTTTACCCAAAACGCTACTTTAACATGGAATTTACAAAAGAACGGGTAATATAAAGTCATAAGTGAAACATATATGATAACATAACAACGAATATGATAATGTTATAAGTCAATGACATTATTTAAATCATTATACAGGAGGTTCGGAACCATACGAAGCATATCAGACCTAAGGTAAGGGATAACTTTTCCAATCTTGTTTTTATCCGAGATTGTTTATTCGTAAGTATTTACTGGGGTTATTTCTATCATCCATGTCCATGTTTTATAAAAGTATTTTCATGTATTTTTAATGTCATTTTTACCCATTTTTTACTTTTACTACATGGTATGTAAGGAATCTTTCTTTTTTTTACGTTATGAGTTACTTTTTGACTTTTCCGACAAAAGTACGAGGAGAATGTTATTTTTAACTTATACAGCGTGAATGGATTTTTATGATTTTATAAAGCCTTATTTTCATGAAGCTTCCTAAAAATTATTTCATGAATATTTTCAACAAAAACATTTTCTTCTAAAATTTCATGACATTTTGTGAAAAGAAAATGATTTTGAAGAAAAAAGGATATTTTCCTCAAGAATTCATTTCAAGTGTTTTATCAAAACCATTTTCATCTAGGATGAAATTATTTTACATGTGTATGTTTCAAGTATCATGTCTCTATGATTTACATGGTTTCACTTTTCTTATTATGAAATGATATCCATTTCTTTTATATGGATTATGTGATGATGGGATGATGTTTGTGAAACCCATTTTATTTATTAGGTTATTATGAATGATGTATGTTTATTTTGTGGCACAAATAAGAATGATATCATTATGAGATGGGTGGGACCTATATCTCCATCCAATGCATTGGGTAAAGATTTATATCTCATGATATAGACATGGCTGGAATGGCAAGTTAAACCGGTTCAGTAATACAGGACTGGAATGAGGAGTGATCTCGATTCAGAAAGGAACTTTGTCCACTAAGATGGTCTTGGCAGCAATGCCTTGGCTACTATGGAAATCATATCATGTGCTTAATGGTTGCCATAATTAAATGTTTTATTCCCATGCTATTTTATCATGATTTATGTTCCCTTATGATATACTCCTTACGTACTTCCAAGATTCATGTCTTTGCTCAATATTTTGTTGTTTAGATTTTATGTTCAAGTTTTTGCATTCAAATGTTTATGGATTGTTTTATATTCTTCATGTTTACCCTTACTGGGCATTTTATCTCACCCCTTTTAAGTTTTATTTTCCCCAGGATATACAGAAATGTTTTAGGTATGAAAAAAATGTGAAGATCTTTATTGGGAGATGTTGAAGATCTTTCACCACGATTAGAATATTTTATTCCGAGTTTCCAAAGACACTAAAATATTACGGTCCTTATTTGTCTGTTTTTGTTATGTATTAAGTATTCCGCAAAAGTAATGTAATGTCCATGTACATCAAGCTTCGAAGCTCTACACTTTAAGAACTACAATTTTAAAGCTTTGACGGAGAAATATGGTTGTGTTCATAAAACTAACACCCCAAATCATCCATACTCTAGTGGACAGGTAAAAATTTCAAATAGGGAACTGAAACTAATACTTGAAAAAACAATGTCAAATTATAGGAATGGATGGTTTCTTAAATTGGATGAATAATTATGGGCATATAGAACTGATTTCAAGAACCCAATAGGTCTGTCTCCTTATAGGATGTTGTTTGGGAAATGCTATCATTTACATGTGCAGTTGCAACATAAGTCTTATTGGGTAGTTAAGGATAGAAACATTGACTTTAAGAGTGATAATGAGAGGATATTATTTGATTTATGTGAAATTGATGAGATAAGGAGAGAGAGTTATGATAATTCAAGAATTTATAAAGAGAGGTCTAATTTCTTTCCTGATTCTACCATACAAACCAAAGAATTCAAACCGGGATAGAAGGTCCTCCTATTTAACTCTAGACTTATTCTCTTTCTGGGAAATCTAAAGCCCAAGTGGTCTAGACCCTTTACTGTAGTGAGAGTTCATAAGAATGGAGGTATTTAAATAGTAGGTGAAGAAAACAAACCCATGTTGGTTAATGTGTAGAGAGTGAAACATAATTTTGAGGGATATTCAAAGGTATTGGTTTCCTTCACTATGATTGAAAACTGATCTAAAATAATGTTTTTTTAAGACTTTAAAACATAGATCTTCATGGGAGGCAACCCATGGTTCTTTTTGTCTTCACTATGTTTTATTTTTACCTTTGAATAATGTGCTACTTCTGTGATCTGTTTTTAGGAAGTCCTTGTTACATCTTGTTTTTGGTCTCTTTATTCTATTTCAGGGTTATATGATGTTGGTGTTGTGTCATTTATGCAGTGAAACTCCCATGCTAACGGTTGATTCCAAAACATATATAGAAACGTTCTTTCACTTTACTTTTTCACTAATGTTTACTCTTCTTTTCTATTAAAAACCTATGTTTGTACTGTAATAAAACCTTCTGCATGTCTTACTTTCAAGGAAAATTCGGCTTGTATAAGAAATTATGCATGTTCTTCCTTTTAAAAAAACTTAATTTCATTGTTATTAATATCATCCACTGCATAAACCTAGGTGTGGGGGATATTTTTTTCTAGTGTTTTTGTTTTAGTGATTCTACTTTTATCATTACGGTGTATATCATGAACATTTTATGCTACATTGTATATTCATTTGAATCATACTTTCTCAAATTTCTTACACCCTATCCACTGTGCACCCACAAATTATATGTTAATTTCTATACTGAATTGAAAATCTATGTCACTGGACATAAATGTTAATGCATGTACGTTCAAGGGGACCTGCTAAAAAATAATTATTCATGGAAAATAATATTTTTCAAATTTAAAGATACCCTTTATACATGTCATAAATCTCCTCTATTGAAAATATGTTAAGAAATATAACTGTCAAAATTTTCTTCTCGATATTTGGAAGTCAACTTTGGGTAAACAATTGGGTTTTACGTGTGGGGGAGGGGGTCAATTATTGAGTATGCAAACTATGATAAATTAAAATCCCATCAATTCACACAACAACATATTTTTTTTGTAAAATGTTCACATTCCTTTTTCAAAGTTCTTTCACAATTTTAGGCCTTACACATTACTTAATTGGGACTTGACTAAGGAAATTGCCTTGCTGGAAGTTAATAATTTCTTTGAATTAGAAATCAATGTTGGTGGATGACTACTGAGTGATTTTTAATTAGTGATTTTGGAGATTTTGGTTTAGGGACTATCTTTGAAAGTGATTTGGGTTACATGTATGTCGAGTTGTGATCATAAATACTAAAACTGGAATTTTGACATTATCTCAAGGGTTTCATTATTCTTTTTATTGTATTAAAAAGTTAATCATTTTTGTGAGCCAAAACAAATGATTTTTGATATAAATATTTGAAACTAGAGTTGTCTGGGCATCTAGTTTCACACGATGAATCTCTGAGACCCTAGATGCTGGGTGCATTTTTTGATTGATATAAACTCTCTATACACTTTGAATAAGTGCATTGCACAGTGCTTTGAACATTGATACATGGCTTGGTAAAAATAAAATAAAGTGTCTAGGGTCAAAAATGAGTTCATTAAGGTAAGGGGAATGATGAACACTGGACGAAGAAAGGGTTATTTAGTTTATATAGAAGTCATTTAGGTTGTTTCATTAAAGTGAATCACAATGAAATTAATTATTTTTTAGAACTCAGGGAAGAGTCATTATACATAGTTCTTATAGTTATGTTCTTAACTCTACTAATGTTATATCTCTTGTCACTCTTGAAATTAGAACTTCTGTTTGGATTAAAATGATCACTAAGCAGGGTCGCGTATGAGGTATGACACTTTCTTTAATGCCGAATATTTTCTATTTTGATTACCCTTTGAGTACTCATTTGAGGCAAGATTTGATTTTAAAATATCTTTTCAAAAGCCTCTTTTTATGTTCTATCCTCTTTTCGTAAGTGCTTGACATGTTAGAGTTTGAGATGAATCATAAATACTACAATATGTTTTTCAAAGATAAGAAAGAAATAAAATTTTTTAGGACAAACATTGCTTATGTGTGTGGGAATTTGATGTCGCTCTATTTTTACATAGTTTTCCTCATCATTTTACTTAATTTTTACTGATTTAATTAATTTTTTTTTCACTTTTTACTAAATAGTTGTAATTTTGTATTTTTATAATTATAATTTTTAAATTAACATTTTTTATAATTAATAATATATTTTTAGTCTTTCAAATAATTATTTTAATTTTAATTTTCTTTTATAGTTTAATTATTTTCTAATTAGTTTTGTTAATTTTAATATGACCACCTCTTAATAATTTGACTTTAATAACAAATAATCATTCAATAATCTTATTTTTGTTTTAATTAACACAATATTTATTTTAATATTTTATCCTTTAATTTAATTTCCTTAAAATATATAAACTTTGTTAATTAATATGTTTAATTATCATGCTAATTATTTAAGTTAAGAATTTTTGTTTAAATTAAATGAAATAATATGTTTTTAACTTTATGTATTCACTTAGTTAAATAATTAATTAATTATGAGTTTTAAAACAAAAATTATTTAATCATATGAATTCTGTTAAATTATTAAATCATTAACTTCTATTTTTAGTCTACCGGTGAGGTAGAAAAGAACTATCGGTGACCTGTTGAGTGAGTGATGCTATCCTTTTTCACTCACTGCTTACCCTATAATTAATTTATATAATAAATTTTAATATTATTATTTTATAATCATATTTCAATATTAATCCAGTTTTTAATTTAGGTGTTAACAATTTAAAACATAAATTGTAACTTTAAATTTTAATGTTTAATAATAATTTTGTTATTAATTTATGATGTTTATCCTTCTTTTAATTTATAAATTTCAATCTATGTATTTTTGATTTTATGTTTTTAGCCAGTTAATTATATCAATCTTTGTATTTATTTAACTTAAGTTAAATAATTTTCAGTTGAATTTATGCAGTTTTAATTATTGTGTATCACCATTAGGTCTTTTTTTAAGCTACTATTAGTTTTATTTTTAATAAGTTACCATTGCGGATGATTATCAGCATCGGTCTTGCTTCTCTACCTGTGAAATTTTCTGTTGCAACTAACAGCGACCTTTTATTTTCCAGCATCGATAAACTAATTTTTTTATAAACCAATGGTGTCCTTTTATTTTCTGCATCAATAACCATATATTTTTAAAACTAACGGTGACCATTTCTATGTTATGGCCATCAATGACATTTTTTACTATCGGTAGCCTTTTATTTTTTTAAGCTGTCGGTGACCCTTTTTTCTACCGGTGACTTTTTTTTGAGAAAAAGATAAGATATATTACTGATCAAGAAAACCAGTCCTACAAATCCAATCAGGAAATGAGTCCACTCAACTATGATCACCACAAGATTTCCCAAAATAATCCAAACAATGAGCTTTCATATTCCCTCCTCACATGATGAAAGAAAATTTTCATGCAGCAAAGCCTTCGGTAAATGACCATATCCTCCTCAAGATAAGTCCATACGGTTGAGATGCATCGTCCTTCGATGCTAGAGCGTTCAACACTTATAGGCAGTCAGATTCCACCCAAACCTTGGAACAATTTTATGAACGAGCAAAAATGATCCCATAGGGGATATCAGAGGCCTCCACCACCATAGGGCTCTATAGAAAAGACATAGCCTGACACTGAGCTTCCCCAATCTGGCCAGAACTATTATGAGAAATGAGTCCAATTCCGACCCTGGAATTAGCAGGGACAACAGCATTAGTATTGATCTTGAGGAAACCCTCATTGGGGGAGACCAACAAGGAGTCGGCTGCCCAAAGTTTCCCAAATGAGGCACTGAATCGTAATTCTTCCAACCATTCATCCATTCCCTAGCTCTATCCACCCAAATATGATCATGGGTTACCATCATTTGGAAAATATGATCATTTCTTCTAGTCCATACAAACCATGCAATGGTGCAGATCAACCCCACCACTCTCGGTTCAAGAGAAGCCACCCATTTAACCAGATTTTGGACCAGCCCAATTGAAAGATCAAAGAACAAACCATAATCTGGTGACATATCGACCTTCTATTTTATAATATGAGTAACCTTTAATTATAGCAACATTGACCTTTTTTTTCTCTAAAGGTGACCCCCGTGCGGCTACCCATCCCACTATTGCCAAAACCTAAATGTCACTGATGCATTTCCTTCCATCGGTAGCCCTTGCTACTGATCTGCATCTCACCTCTCTTACTTTTCACTCACACTATTCCTATCATTCTCATTCAATGCTACCAATAACTTGAATCACAGATACCTTTCCTCATTCTTCCTTGTTTCCTTCATTAGTCTTACATCCCACCCTTTGTGAGACACCGATGCATTTTTCTTTACCTCATCATCATGACAATACATCCCTTTGCTTCATCCACCATGTCACTCAATCAAATACTAGTCTTACACACAAAATCAAAATCATATACATCTACAAGAGTTTATCCATCCAAAAAAATCAGTCCCTAAAAAACCTACCATTTCTAAATCTGAAATGAAGATCTATGAATTCCAAACATCTAGATATGAAGACAATTCTAGACTTGACATATATAAAGCCCTTCTGCCATAGAGATATTTATGCGCCACCTCAAGCTAAGCCACCGATCTGGATCTGGTCGTGCATTTTCCACTGTGAGGGAGCTTGTCATCTTCGTTGCAGCTCGTCGCAATTCATGTTTCGGAGGGTTCACCACCGGAGTCGCCGTGCCACATCAAGTAGAGCCGCACCAGAGCCAAACCTGAAGTAGTCGTTGAACCCCAGTCTTGCACCGTCCCACTTGTTCCACTGTTTTTCCTGATCTACTGTGCTCCGTTGTGAATAAGGTTGAGAAGTCATGCTGGAACTGAAGCCACCCGCGCTCCACAGATCTGCAACACCTCCGGTTGAATCCTTCGTTGCGAATGAGGTGGAGCATCATAGTCTCCCCGAATGAAGTCGATGTCACATTTGAGGAGACCGACAATGCTGTGTTTTGGTGGGAGACAAACCCTACCCCCTTTTTGCACAAAAAGGGGGAAAAAGTTAAATAAAATAAAAAATAATTAAAAATAAAACTACATTAAAAAAATAAATTAAAACATTAATAAATTTAAATATAAAACCGTATTTATTTAATAAAAAATAAAAATATGAAATTTAATTTTTTTAAAACAGAATTAATAATCTAATTACTATAATAAAACTTTTATAAATATAAATAGGTAAATAGTAATTTCTAAAATCCAAATTAGAATAGATTATTTAAAAAGATCATCAATTATAATTAAATATCATATTTTATTAAATATTTAATAATTAAATTTTTTAACATAATAAAATACTTACTAAAAATTATAATAAATTAATATAATTAAAATTGGTTTTAAAAAAATAAAAATAATTAATTTCCAAAATATTAATAAAATTAATGTTTATAATTACAATTAAAAAATTTAATTAATAAAAAATTATAAATTAATAACAATTTAACATTAAAATTAATATTTAATAAAAAATTTCATACTTAAATAATAATGAAGACTTTCTATTAACCAATTCGGTTAGCTTATAATACTTAAAATATTATAACTTAACTTTTATAATTATATATCAACCATTTTAATAATTTATTCTAATTAATAATATTATTAGTTTCTAAATAAATTTATTATAATCTATTATCAATAATAATAGTAAAATAACTTAAAAATAAAATTATTTAAATATAATTAAAGAATTTATAATGAATTAATTATTTTAAAAATTAATATTTAATTTTTTGTGCATGTTTTTAACAATTTTGTTTTCTCCTTCCTGTGCAGGTTCAAATTAGAGTCTTAAACACGTCCACATTCATTCAACTAACTCACTTGGAGTTAGTTACAACGGAAAATATAGCACGGCGTGGGGTACACAAAAAAAACACGTGTGCGATGCAAACGAAAAGAACCGAAGTATGTCGGTGGAAATGAGACGGTGACATGCAACTTAAGACAACAGGATTTTTAATCCAATCTAACAAAAAAATTGGGGGGGGGGGGTACACAGAGACAGATTGAATGATCCAGGTGTGAGCAGAGCAAGATCACAAGTGACTCTTGAACCACTTCCTAGAGCTGGAGGATTTCAGGAGCAGAACATCATTTAAGGAGATTATCTTCAATCTCAATTACAGTATTAGTACTCTATTAAGTATGTTACAAATTTATAAAATTATAATGAACATGTTTATTAGTTAAATCCTTTAGTTTTGGGATAAATTGAAGTTCCACTGGTTGTCTTTTAATTGTCTTTACTCTTTGTCATTTTGATGTTTTCATTATTGATCGATGAGATCAATGCTGAGTTCATTCAATTTCTTGTACCACTAGAACTTAATATCAAACATTCATAGTCAATTGGAATGATTGATCATGGAAAGAAATTTTAAAAGATAATAAATTCATATGACTTTAGGACTTATGGTGATTTCATCCTATTGTCATTTTTAAATAATGACTATCATAGTTGATCTTTTTAGAGTGGAGAACTCGGTACATGATCAACTTGTCAGACATAATTATTGGTGAGTGGGGTAATTCATTATATTGTAGTTTGTACTATCTAATAAATTTTAAGTGAATTGAAAAACTTTTAAAACCTCTAGAATATAGATTTTTTCCTGGGTGACTTACTTTGATAGTTTATTTATCAGCATTCTGTATTTTTGTTGTTCACTGCTCTCAATCTGTTTTCTTTTCAATATTAGTATAGTTCAAAAATTAAAAATTTTGAGTTAATTTACTAAATAATAAAAACAAAAAATAATTTAAAAAAAATAAAAAATAAAAAAATAAAAATAGAAAATCAACTCCACTCCTGACAACAGTGTGGTCTTTTGGGGTTTTTTAGATGAATAGTTATCAAAAGTGCTCTCTCTGTGGGTTTGACCCTACATTCAACATATATACCAGTTAATAGGAATATAAATTCTAAAAATTGACCATTGTCAATGATGGTTTTGTTCATATAACTTCAAATCTTCTCAATTATTCTTGATTCTTCTCAAACCCTCTCGCATATTCTCATGACTTTACCTGACTTCTGACTATCTAACAAATATTCAGTCAGATATATTTTTCATTCTAATTTTATTATGATGAATAAATATGTAATAATTAAAACTTATCATTATGATTCTTCATACTAACTAAAAACAATAAATTTAAAATTAATATTCCCTTCAACATTGTCATATTC
The DNA here is from genome assembly GCA_963277665.1 of Viscum album. Classification (NCBI taxonomy): domain Eukaryota; kingdom Viridiplantae; phylum Streptophyta; class Magnoliopsida; order Santalales; family Viscaceae; genus Viscum; species Viscum album. The sequence continues at coordinate 1,518,840,552 of OY728163.1, forward strand.
ATTAGACTTCTATTTCTTTTTTTTTGAATAAACATAGTTTAAACTTATAAAGACATCAACTCCTCTTGGAAATACTCCCACATCAGATTCAAAACTTCTTTAAAATATTGTGACAATATATTCCAAGCATTTAACTTTTTATTAATTGTCTATAACTTTCTTATAAAACTTCTAATGAATTAAAAATTCCGATGACTTATTGGTATCATCTTGTATCTATTTCATTGGTCTCTAAATCTATCCAATGAATCATGTCTCACTCATGAATTTTTTTTCTATTAAAACAATTGAATAAAAAAACTAATTAAAATGGATGACTATATTTGTGATTATCATATGGTTTATCGGAGATTCCAAAGGATTGGTGTCTGATTCTAGTCTGATGTTGACATTGCACAACAACTCTGAAAAACATCAAACCATATCAGCTATAACTAATGGAGAACCATTTTTAAATCCAATATTTGACACTTTTATATATTCAATTTCAAAAAATAAACATCTTCTATTGAATCGGGACATAAAAATTTAGTTTTGATAAATTTTTGGTATTTTTCTGATAACATTTATATTTTGGTGAATAGAGACAAATATTAAATTTTAATCAAAAACAACTTCGTTTATCGAAGTAATTTATTGTGTTAAATTATTCATTTGAATTATTTTTAAGTATAATCAGATTATATTTTTGTCATTTAATAAAATTTAGGTCATTATAATTAATTTCACTTTGAAATTGGACATAAACAAGTGTCAATATTTTGATAGATATTGTTTCATAAAAATACACTATTTGTTAAGGCAAAAGGAATTAATTTTAAATTAATTAATGAAACATAGATGTATTTATTCTGGTAAAATAGAATTAATTTTTTAATTCAAAATATCAAAATTAGCTTACGATAAAATTTTGGCATTTTTCTGAAAACATTTAATTTTTGATGAATAGGGAAAAACACTGTGTTATTGGTTAAAACTGAATTTTTATTTAAATAATTATTTATTTAATTTAAATTTATTTTAGGTCAAAATATATACATAATACATATATATGTTCAATATAATTCATTGGAGTCATTTTATAATATGTTTAGATATATAAAATGTTTATTGAACATTTTACCGTCTTCTACCCACCTCCTAGGAGAATTTGTAAATTTGCTTAAAACTAAATTTTACCACTTCTGTGAGTTGAATTTAAAAAATAATAGAGACATGGTTAACCTTATTGAGTAAAATTTGGGTCAATAAGATGATAATAATCTTTGACGAATAGTAACTTTTGAGTTTTATTTACCGCGATTAAATGTAAATAGAATAATTGAAGGTAAAAAGAATATTATAATAAGATAAAATTACTTTAACACTTTTCCTAACCTTATTGGATGAGTCATGGTAGAACATGGACATCTTAGGGTCGATTTTGGGACCTCATATAGCCTCTTAAGATTGATAATGACACTTTATTTTAGTTAACTTAAAGTAGAGATAAAAATGATATAAACAAATATCATTTAGTAAATTAATTTTTACATGGGGTTATATAAGTTATCTTTTCGACTATTAATATTCTTTGGAAAGAAAAAACATTTTCCTAAATAATATTATTTTTTTATAATTTTTATACATCAAAGAAATTATATTTTTTATGACACAAAAATGATGCAGTATTTACCTCATTAATAAATGATTTTAGTAAATAAGATTATAAATATGAAAATAACATCCAAAACCTATCTAATTAATATTGGATGAATTTATTTAGACCATGAGTCATCTTATATTATATATGAATGTGTTTTAGACCTTTATAAATCAGATAAAATTATATAATAAAATAATATTTTCACACTTTCCTAAAGAACCTCTCCTCCCCTATATAAAAAGCCTCGTCTTCTAACTCATTCCACACACCTCTCAAGCCACTTGGATCGTCAAACCCCAGCCCAAATAAGCTCTAAATACCCCTATGATGAACCTAGAATACATAACTTAGGCTGAAGTCACTTCAAAAAGTCATTTTGGTTCAAACCAAAGGAAGTTACCCAAATTAATGTTAACAGTTTCTCATAAATTCTTTTCTTTTATTTTGATTTATTTTACTTCTCCAACACCCCTAAAAAAATTTATTACATTATTATATTAAATCACTAGTATAATCAATATAATAGGATTTTTTATGACAAGTATTCGATCTACACTTACAATATCCTCCATCTAATGGGTGAAGAACATATTGTTTCGGTGGTTGGCAAACTAACGCCTCCCAAAACGATGATTGTTCAATTATCTCCTAATTCCTCTCATGGTGGACATTATGATGGAACTATATTAATATATTATATATATATATATATTATGTTTATGTTTTCTTTGTGCATTTATATTTTCCATTTATGTCATACCTTTATGGTTTCCATTATGGGTAAAACGCGATAATTTAATTTGAGGAAGTGCGGACTACCTTCCCCTCAAAGGGATATAACTCGTTAATGACATATGTGGGACATATAATGTATGAAGTTAATGATATTATATATGATATTATACTAGAATTATAATATATGTATGTATCATTAGGTTTGAATTCCATTAGAATACAAAATTGAAATGAAAGTAGCATTGATGCGTACGTATGACTTACCATCTCCATGAACGATGCATTTCATTTCTTATATCCAAATGTTATTTACTATTATAAATACATATACATACCGGACATATATGATATATATGAACTCTAAATGAGTAATACCTTTTTTTAGATAATGGAATTTTGACCACATGGACAATTTTTAATTATAACAAGTTCTTTTTTGACTCAAGTTCCGAACATCGACAAAATGTTTGATATGAACTCAAATAATTATCTAATTGTTATAGAAAGGTAATAAGTGAAATAAAAGGAATAATAAACTTGAAAATATTCTGAATAAAGTAAAAATTAACTTATTTTTATTATTTAGGAAGAACAAGTAACATACGAGCGTGTCAAGTCGGACACGTGGTAAGGGGTTTCTTATCTCACTTTTAATTCTGTGAGATTTCCATTATTCACCACTTATTTATTTCATGTGGTGAATTTTTTACTTAGATTTGATATATATTATCATGATTATCTTTATATTCATGATATTATGTGATTTATTTTTCAGTAATTGATTGTTGTTCATATGACTCAATTTATTACAACAAGGTAAGGTTTATTTCCTTAATCTGATTATTATCTAAGATTGTTCATGTGTAAGTATTTTCTGAGACATACTTATCATAGATACACAAATTTTATAAAAATTATTTCAAAAGGAATATTTTATGGTTTTATGGGAGTGTCTATTTAATCAGATCATAATTTTTAATTTTTTTAAAGATTTACCTTTCTAAACTCTTTTAATTAATGTCCATGTTTTCAAAATGATTTTAAGGATTTATTTATATGGACAAGATTGTATTGAAATGATAATTCTTTTGAAAATTTTCAACATGGTGTGTGACACTTCACTTCAATGTTTTTTTTGTAATTTTATTAAAAAGGAAGGAAAAAGAATGTACAAAGAAGGAGAATCCAGGATGAGCTCTCCTCCAAAAGGGAGTCTACGTGGTCTGAAGTAGTGTAAACCGAGGGAATCCCCTTTAATAAAATCAATCCCCTTGGGTTTAATGCTGCCAACCATGTGGAGAAACACCTTCGTCGTGCCAAGGTACTCCACCGAGGCTATGTAGTATGCCACCATGTTCCCCTCCCTCCATGTGTGTCATGCCACTTTGATTAAAAAATATCTTTTAAATGAATACATTTATAAATTGTGATAATTGTAAACGATTTCATGAAAAGGGGTATTTCTCTCAAATCATTTTACTGATCATTTTCATCTATGACAACATCCTTTATCGGATTTTAAACTTTTTTGATGTTGATTTATTATGATACAAATATTCTATATCGTATTGAATTTTTTGTGATATGTTTTACTATGGATATGTTATTTTTATACCATTCATGGTTTGTAGATAAATTATATACATTTTGTATGTTAGTTTTAATACGAACTTTTATGTAATATTTCAACCTTTTCTTATGATGAATGTATTGGACCTGTAGGTTCCGAGTTAGGGACTGGTAAAGGTAATCCCTTGGGGGTTGGGGTCTGGTTAGAGTAGACCCTCTAGGTTGGAGTCCAGTTATAGAGGCTCTCTGGGTTTGAGTCCAGTTATAGAGGCTCTCAGGGTTGGAGTTCGGTTACACAGGCTCTCTAGGTTGGAGTTTTGTTTCTGAGGCTCTCCGAGATGGAGTTCAGTTACAGAGACTCTCTGGGTTTGGGTCTGGTAATAGTTATCCCTTGTATCCTCGCACGAGGCCTTGACAAAAAAATTGAAGTCTGGTACTATACATTCCCTTATTATTAAATTAGTTATTACATGTGATTATTTGACTAGTAGAATATCCATGTGCATGTTTATATGATAATGATTTATTTATTTTTGTCGTAATATGTTCAAGTTTATGTTTAAAAGGATGTGGTTTTATTACACATCTTGCCTTAAAATTTTATAGATTCTGCTAAATTATTTACCCTTACTGAGAATCTAAGCTCACACCTTTCTTATGTTTTATTTTCCCAGGATATGACGAAGTTAGTTATGAGTGGCCTGTATGAATAATCTAGGATGGTTGGATGTTTCTAATGAAATAAATTTCTATTGTTTTACTTTTCATGTTGTAATGTTGAACTTCATGTATTAATCTATTTTCTAAGACTTCTAAACTTATCGGTCCTTTGGGGCTTTATTCCTTGAAATCATGTCAATGTAATCTAATAATGCACTGACTCTGGGTAACTGTGGTTGGGACATTATAGGGGGTGCACAATGAGCATTGATAATTTTGTTTACAATTTTATCTAGATTTTAGGGAATTTCAGAATTATAAATAGAAATTTCATTTTGAGTTTAATTTCCAAAATGTTTTAGTTAATTAGATTAATAAATATACAAATTTAAATTGTTTCAAATTTATAATTTATAGTAGGTAAAATTTTATGCTAATTTTGTTGAATTTGAGTAGTGAAATTAGAAATTTCCTTTTGATTTTAATTTCCAAAATGTGTTAATTGACTATATTAATGAATATAGAAGTTAAAATTATGACAAATTTATTATTTATGTTGGGTAAAATTTTATTTTGATTTTGTGGAATTTGAGAAGTCAAATTAGAAATTTCATTTGGAGTTCAATTGAAAAAATGTGTTCATTGATTAGATTAATGAATATAAAGTTAAATGTTTTTAAAAATTATAATTTTTTTTGAGTTTGTGGGATGGCATTTAAAATTTTAGAAATGGTTTTTAGTTAGTGAAATTTGATTTTGGGGTTCATTATTAAATATGAAATTTCTTTGGATGTATTCAAGACCATCCAAGACTCTTCTTGATGTATGAGCTACCTTAAGGACATCGTTACAGTCAATATAAAATGTTGCATTTGAGGGATTTGAATTAGGGAAATCAAGATCAACAATGACCATATATTTAGATATGAAGTTGAGGTTTCCTGATTGTACATGGTATAAATCTAACAATGTACAATGTATAAGATGAGGAAATAAACCAGTTTTGTCTGGTACCAAACAAAATTATGAGAATACAACACTAGAACAAAATATCACAGGACTCATGGTAAAAGACGAGTATTAATGACGATGATTTAAGTTGTTTTGATTATTAAAACCATGTTGACCTTAGGGTGAATAACATGATGATGGGGGAAGAATATAAACTAAAGGAAGGAGAATCGAAGCCATGCCACAGAAAATTAGCTGAGATATTGAACTCGGCTAGAGTATTTAAATCAATTATCTAGGACACGAAGACAGTGTTTTGAGTTTGTAGAGGAATAATAAATGAAGGCCCATCGAATGGGAAAATTTTCCAATATACCCAAAAATGTAAAACAAATTCCGAATATAGTGTTGTGGGAAACAAATTCCAAAAATTTAATTCATAATATGTAACAATAAAAATATAATTATTAATTGTTAATTATTAATTATATTATGTTTCATAAATTTTCAATATTTTTTTGTAGATTCAATGTTTTAAATTTCATAAATATTTTAATTATACTGTAATTAATGTGCCTAATTTTTTTAAAGTGTTTACGAACTGTTTTTAATTAATAAAATTTATGTTATGTAAAATATTTTTTTATTTTTAACATTTATTGATTTTTTTTATTTTCAACTATTTCATATATGAGTAATCCATGTTTTATGTTCTATTTAGATTGGTTTTATAGTTATATTTTATAGGCTTATAAATTCACATAATTGGAATAATGTTTCAAGCAAGTGACTTTGAAGGTCTATAAAATATAAAATATAATTCAAATCTAAATGAAACTTGAAACATTGATTACACATATATGAAATAGTTGATTTTTTTTAAAATGACGATGAAAAATAATTTCAAGCGAACAAAATATTGTTGTTTCAAAAAATAACATTTGTACTTATAAATTATTTTTGCAGAAATATTTTTTTTGTGGAAATTTAATTTTTGCTTAATATTTTTTTTTAAATTCAACTTATTTTCAATTAATTTTTTATAGTAAATATTTTAAATTTCATATAGATTTTATTTATACTATATTTTATGAACATAAATTATTTGATGTGTAAATGTTTTGTTTTCTATCAATAAAGTTTGTCTCCTATAATTTCTTGTTCGGTTTGTGATATTTATTATTTCATTAAACTATTTCTTATATGATTAATCCTTGTTGTGGGTTTAATTTAAATTGGTCTTAGATTTTATATTTTATAGGCTTCCAAAGACACTTAATTGAAAGGTAATAATATTTCAAGTAGGTAACATTAAAAACCAATAAAATATAAAATACAAGACCAGTCTAAATGATAATTAAATCATAGATTAAAAATATAAGAAATAGTTGAAAATAAATGATATTTCACAAAAATATTGATGAAAGATAATTTCAATGGAATTTTTTTTAAACATAAAATATTTACTTATAAATTATGTTGACAGAAAATGTTTTCTGCATAACTTAAATTTTTTTGTTTATTTTTTGGAATTTAATTTCTTTTTAATTAATTTTGATTTGTAGAGTCATTGTTTTAAAATTGATATTGATTTTTATAATATATTTTATGTGAATAAATTTTTTGAAGTATAAACATTATGTTTTAAATAAAAAATGTGGATGCTTGAAATTTATTTTTGGTTCATTATTTTTTCATTTACAACAATATCTTATATATTTAATCCATGTTTTATGATTCATTTAGATTAGTGGAATATTTTATATTTTATTGGATTCCAAAGTCACCTACATGAAATGTAATAATTTTCATGTATATAACTTTGAAGTCCTGTAAAATAAAAAATATATTTCCAATATTAATGAAACCTAAAACATGGATTAAACATATAAGAAATAGTTGATAATAAAAAAACTTGTAAATTGTTTTGATGAAAAATAATTTTAGTGGAACAATATGTTGTTGTTTCAAAAAATAATTATACTTATAAATTATTTATATTGAAAACATATGTTTAGCAATTTAACTTTTTTTATAATTTTTTGACATATATTTTATAATTAATTAATTTTTATCTACAAATTCTATAATTTAAATTTCATATAGATTTCATCTATGCAATATTTTATACATATAAAATACCCATATAACGAAATGTGTAAATTAGTAAGAAAATATATAAGATTAAAAAATAAACTTTATAATTAAGTTTAAAAAGAAATTTAGGACATACAATCAGATAACACATCAATTTGATATGCGTTGTCTTGAAGAGAAAAAATAAAGATTTTTTAGAAAATTGTTGTCTTTAAAAATGTGCACCATAGAGAGTGAACCCTCCAAATGAGCTTAATTTATTTTTAAATAATGGGAATAAAACTACATATTGATATTTGAATATTTGGAACTGATATTGCGTCAAACCGGAGATGTCGTTTTCCAGAGAAGACTGAAAACACAGATTCAGTAATTTAAAATAACAAAATGATGATTTGAAGGATAAAACCTTAGAAAACAATGTCTAGTTGACATGAAATATTATGAAATTTATATAATAATAATTATTAACATGTGTGGGTCGACTTCACATCAATCCAATGTGCGATGTGCTCAAACTGACTAAATAAGGGTTTTTTTGAAAATTTTTGTCTTTAAAAACATGTACCGCAGTGGGTGAGTCGACCAACTGAGCTCAGATTATAGTAAAATTAAAAAAAATAATAACAATAATATTTAAAAATATTTCTAACAATTAAAAAATAATTTTTAATAATGATATAAATAATATATTTCTTAATGTAACTACTAAATTAGTCAATAATATATTTTGAAAAAAATATTAATTAAAATTTAAATATAAGAAATATCATTGTTAATAATAATGTTATTATTAATAATTTATAATACAATTATTAATCATTAATAATAATCAAAAAAGTAATATAATTAATATTTTAACAATAAATTTTTTAATGAATAATTATTTTGTATATTATATATATTATGATTATTTAAGAAATTAATAATATTAAATAATTATATAATTTATAATGTTATTAATTATAAATAGTGATTAAGTCAAAATAAGGATATACATATATTATTTTTTTAATAATAAATGATAATAAGATTATATTTTATTTGACCATAAAAAGAAAATATTAATTATTTTTATAAAAATATTATTTATATTTAATAACAATATTTTTATATTTTATAATTTTATAATTTTTAAGTTTAATAATAATGATATTATTCTTTTATTTATATTATTTTAATTATAAACATTATTATTATTATTTATTTAAAATGTGTTGTAGATATATGTGTGTGTGTGCATGTACACACAAAATATAGAAAAAAATTAAAACAAAAAAAAGTTAGGAAGACATTGTCTAAAATCGCACCATCTTCAAAACATTTTTGAAGAAGACACTATACAAGACAATGCCTTCTTCAAAAACTTTCCGAAATAGGATTATTCTAAGTCAAAACCTTCTTCACTACTGTTCTGATGAGGGTTTTATTTCAGAAAATAGATTTCCATTAATATTTATAATGTGGGTGTTATTTCAAAAAATTCACACCCTTATACCCACACCCTTGAATAGTCAATGATATATTGGGAAATAGTTCCTCAATCTATCAATTTTTGGAAATAGGTTTTCTAATACCACTATATAAAGGAAATTTACCACATATGCAGTTTATCTCGATCTAAGAATGTTTTAGTATTATAAAGGATATTCAGAGCTTCATTATTTAATATTTTCTCGGTGATGGTTTGTTGTTACAAAATCAATGTAAACATAGTGAACTTTATTTCTCCCAAATTTTGTGACTATGAGTTCATATTTTAGTACATGTAAAGTGTTTGATTTTACTCATTGATGAATTCATGATGGAATTTCCATTTGAAGTAGTTGAATATATTGACCAAAATAGCTGGACATGAATGTTGAACTGCTCAATTAAGATGATGAATAATCTTGGTCTAATATAATCCAAGTCAAATAATAAAATCCAGAAAGGGATTGTGTATGATCGTAACTCTGATTGTTGTGTAGATTGAGGAATAAATTTTCCATGCTCGATGAATGTGCATGTCAGTTGCAATGGGTGTTGAGATGGTATGTGGAGTATGATATACTCTATAATACCAAATGTATGATTGAAATAATATAGTTACTGAATGCAGTATCTAATGATGCTCCATATAAAAGAGGAGGGGGTGAATTGTATACATTAAAAATTCCTTTGGAAATTTTAATGATGGTTATGTTTAACAAAGTTAAACAAGGTAATTCACAAAACCTCTAGTTCTACACACTTTCTACATTCTGAAAATATGGTTTCGGAAAAATGACACCTAATAAATGTTTAAAAAGATAAAGATTCTACCTTATATCATATAGAATCTTACTAAATTAGAGTATACAAGTATAAGAATGTATAAGATAGTTATACTTTCCTCAACAAATAAAATGCAGTGGAAAACTTGTAATAGAACAAGTAATAAGTAGTAAATAATTTAACCCAAAAAGAAGGGTATCCAACAACCTTGGATAAAGGTCTATTGATTTATACTTTCAAGAAAGTCTGTCTTACCCACACCAGGGTGAACCCCCGATATGAAGATCAGAGTCTGTCTTTATATCCCCACAAGCAATCAATTTTTAGGTAGTCATCACCTCTGTCTTCCTCAGCAAGTAAGCCCTCAACTTCAATGCAGTCGACACCTATAACTACCTATCTCCGAAAGTCCTTGATTTTATACAGCATGAATTGGAGTTTTACAAAGAAAATCTGAACAAGTTGTTCAATACGCACAATGTAATAAAGTCTCTCTCTAGAAATCACTTCAGCAGCATGTAATCTCGAGATTGATCAACTTGTTTTGAGCTCTTTCAAATGAGATTCTATTTATACGGATGGCTTCAACGGTTGGCTCCCTCCTCCAATGGTTATATTTTTCCTTAAATTTCAGTGGGACCTATACACATGTCACTCAAAAAATGGTTATTTTGTAACTGAATTCACGAGCTCGTTTTATAATCAAACAAGAGTAAGCACAAATATGGTTACATAACCAAAATAAAATATTCGGAATTAAGAAAATAAAATTTATGAGTCTAACGAAAAACATATTTAGTGTCTATAATACAAGGATATTCATATTCTGTTTTCTAAGGAATTCAGAACCTAAACTCTATAGAATTCATGATTTTAAATTTTAAGGAAATTTGGAATATGGATTCACCAGAATACAGAACCTAAACATACAATGTTCGGAGTCAGAGTTCATGAGAATTCAGAGTCAGAACTCATAAGATTTCGAAGTCTAAATTCAGAGAACATTGAGTCAGGACTCAGAAGTGTTCGGAGTCTGAATTCATAGAACTTGAATTCAGAACTCATAAGAGTTTGGAGTCTAAATTCAGAGAACTCAGAGTCAGAACTCATAAGAGTTCGAAGTCTGAATTCAGAGAACTCGGAGCCTGAATTCAAATCCTGAAAACAAAATGATCTATATCTAATTGTTATTGGATTTATTGGTTTTGGATATGAAACTGAATTTTACACTAGGAAAAAACGAACAATGAAAAACATAGTAGGGCTAAATTTCTTTGAAGAAGGAAAATTTTCCTAATGAAATTAAAATACAGGGTAAAATGAAATTTTCCTTAGGATAAGGTGTTTGTGATTTTAAAAACAAGAAGGAATGGTAATTTAATAAGGAAACCTTATAGAATCAACAATCTCCCCAAAAATTAAAGAATGGAAAATTCATAAGGAAAACCTTATTGACTCAACAATCTCCCCCTTTTTAGAAAGCACAAACATCCTTCCAAAAAAGAAAATAATGATTCTAAAAATATTTTTTTAGACTTTGAAAAATAAAACTTATCTCCCTTATCATATGGGCAAAGATTAATATGACTAACTACCCTTTAGGCTTTGGAAAACTAAGGATCATATTCTAGATTTCCGGAATGATATTTTTCATTATCTTGAGTACAAAAATCTCTGTAATGAAAACCCCCTTAGATAAACACTCCCTTACTTGTGGATATTTCTTCTTTACTTAGTATTCTTATTTTCTTTCTCCCCCTTTGTGATTTTCAAAAACAATTCGATGGAATGGGAAAGAAATTATGGTACCTGAAAATTAGTACAAAACCTCGAATAGACAAGCAACTAAAAAATTTCTTTATGATTATAAAGAATTTGTACAAGGAGGAAAAGTACAAAAAAAGATCGGATTGCAAAAAAGTTATCCTTACTTTTCCTTCGACATAATCTTCTTGACTATAGTGTTTAGATTTTTGAGCTCTTTGTGGTCTTCATCTGCTCGCTTATGAATTTGATCCCAATCATCTGTTTTCTTTTTAAGAGCTTTGATTTTATCTTACAGAACCTTGAGAATTTCATCCTGATCCTTCATGGCTTCTTCCTGCTTCACTAGAGTCTCTTCCATCTCTATCCTGAGATATCATTCTCTTTTCCAACTTTGAGCAATAGAAATTAACTTCTCATTTAGATATTTTAATTCTTGTATCTTGGTATTCTATTCCAGAGTATGATTTTCCTTAAAAGACTTGGTAAGATCCGAAAATTGACTATCTTCGGTGTCAAAAGCCTCCATGACACATTCATGGAACTCATCAAGAATCCAAATTTCTTCAATAGTAATTCATGACCAGCTAGTCATTTTCTTGCATGACCTTTTATGGACTTCCTAGTTGATAAGTAATGATTTGAATTCTGCCTCCATCTTGACACACTTGTCCATCACCATGGACACTGAATCTGTTTTCTGATTTAGTGTATGTTGAAGCATCTAACATCTTGAGTCAATACTGGGAAACATTGGAATGGTACCTAAAAGATTTTTCATGGATTGGACTACAAAATCATGTCCAAGGGATGATGATTCTGAATCCTAGACTTTTCTTGGTGAGGGTTCTTTCTCTATATCAACAAACTTCTTCTTTGAAGATCCACCAATATATTTCTCCTTCACAACCGCTTTAGTGGGTGTATCAACAACAGACTGTTTACCCTTGTCAGTTCTCAGAATGGCTTCCTCATCTGGAGATTTATGTTCACTGTTAGACAGTTGAACAATATTATCCTCATCTAAATCTTATTTCTGTGCTCCTGCCTCAACATCTTCAGGATGAATAAAATGATGATTATAACTCTCTTCCTCAGATAACTTGTTCAATTCATCTTCAACCTTGTCAACTTACCCATCAGTAGCATTCTTTGAAGATTCATCTTGTGAAGATTGGATTTACAATTTCTCGGATGGGATTTCCTTCTCATGAAAGTCCTCCAATTACTTAATCAAATCTTCTATATCACCACTGATTTCAGTTTCTTTTTCTACTCTTTTGACGGCTTCTTTTACTAAAACAGCCTCGTCTTGGGATTTTTCCAGAGTCAGGAACTTCTTCCCCAGAGTCTCAGGTATAGGTTCTACCAGGAAGGATTCTGGTACCAGAATTTGTTTGGAATCTTTTTCAGTATCCCTCAGAAGGTCTTGCACAATCTCAGTCTCAGACATCTTTTTCTTTCACTTATTTTCTTTAGCTTGTTTATCAAGCTCATCAGTTGTCTTTTCTTTTAAAGCCTTTGCTTTTGCAGGATCCAAGACAAATTGTGGATTTCATTCCTTCTGATTTTTCTTACCTTCTTTCCACTTCGCTACAACCACATCATAATAAGATTTTTCACTTCATAGGTTTTGGAGGTGTAGATTGAGCTTCCTTAGATTTTGGGGTTTTTTCTTCTTCTTCCACATCCTTCAACATCCTCTTCTTTCCAACCATTTTTGATTGATCGACCACATCTTGATTTTTTGGAATAAATTTAGCTTCTTCCACTCGCAGGTCATAAAATTCTCCAAATTAATTAGAAAAACCAATATTCATTCACTTATATGTTCCATCACTTACTAACATGACTTCACAATTCCTTATATTGGAACTGCAATGAATCTTTAAATACTCAAGCCACTGAACAATTAGCTTTGAGAGGATAGCTGGATACATGATTATCTGAGCTTTCAAATTCCCATTCTTAATATTCTCAATTGTAATGAGAATATGCTTCATCAAGTTTATCATCCTTTGGTTTACCAATAAGTCCAAAAAGTACATATCACTTTTCATCAAGGTGTCCTTGTCACCTTTTCTCAGAATGATAAATCCTTGAACCCATAACTCAAGGATCCAATTATTTGTAGAGAGGTGAGAATTCTTTAGAGTCTTGACATATGAATGTCCAAGACACTCCACAGCCTTCAGCTTATTAAAACTTCTTTTATCCTTAGGAAATTTATGGGAATAGAATTCAGCTTCCCCTTTATAAGACAACCTCACCATGCTTGATGCCATAGTGTATGAAAGAGAATATGTTTTTCCATAGCTTTCGAAAGAAAATTTACTCCTCTATTATTCTTTGATAAAACTCACAGATTCATAAAATTAGACAAGAAAATCTAGATATACTACATCTTGAGCTCTTAGATATGATATGGAAATGCTTTCCCATCCATTCAACCTGTTGTTCTTGGATATAATTGAATCATACTTGGAAAAGAAATTCGGATGGACCAACCTCTCTGTAAATTTTCTACTCTGAAATAGACTTGAAAGTTGAAATCTATTGAGAAGGAACTTCAATAGACATTCAGACTTGAGAATGATTTGAGAGGTTCATAACGGACTTCTGAAAGGAGAACTGTGATTCGGCACATAATGGCTTGATATCTGATGTGGGATCACCATCATTGGGTCCTTTATATAGGAGTTTGATATGACAGTTGAAATTCCAAAGTCAATCGAATAGTTGAGAGAACTTCTGATTAAATCTTATGGTTGAAATGATAGCCGCAATGAAAATTTGGTAATATCTAATATTTTTAGGTTTTTAAAGGAAGACAATCGGAATTAAGGAAACTATAATCCGAATTTTTTTTAAAACCAAACGAAAATACCAGCAAGTAAATGATGATTATGAAAACATAAGAAAAAAAATCGTACCATTCATATTGCGAGGAAGATTATTCGTAACAGGTAATATTCTTTTTGAAGAACTATAAATTCCAAAAAAAATTCGAAGAAAAACTCCATGAAAAAAATTAGTACGAAAAAATTTATTACAAAACTTCCGAGTATGAAAATCTTCATTATGAAAATTACAAGTAAAAAAATCTTCATTACAAATATTTCAAGTACGAAAAGCTTCATTATGAAAATTTCAAGTACGAAAATATTCATTACGAAAATCATAAGTATTAAAATCTTCATTACAAAAATCTTAAGTACGAAAATATTTATTACAAAAATCTTTATTACAAAAATCATCATTATGAAAATCATAATTAAGAATATTTTGTGTATGAAAATTTTAGAATACATAAATTTTCATTACGAAATATTTTAAAAATCCAACAACAAAAATATAAAAAAAACATCATTATGAAAAATTTGAAAAACTATCAAGTAATGTACTCCCCCTAGGAAAAGGAGTTTGTTACTATAAGGATATTGGTTTCAACATAAATTTAACAAGGAAAATTAACTTACAGTTATCATTCCTAACATCTATTTAATGTACTCAAATTTATTAGAGGGAAAATATTTTGTGAATATATCAGTAAGTTGTTCAATCATTCTGATAAATTAAAGAATGATATCTCCATTTTGTGTGTGATCTCTAAGATAGTGATGCCTAATGTCTATGTGTTTTTCACGAGAGTGATGTTCATGGTTCTTACTAAGGGAAATTATACTTCTATTATCACACAAAATTTGTGTTTTGGTAAATATCATACCATAGTCTATGAGTGTGTGTTGCATCCACAACACTTGACCACAACAGCTTCCAACAGCCTCATATTCAGCTTCAGCATTGGAAAGTTCGACTTATTGTTGCTTCTTGCAAGACCAAGAAACAAATTAATCTTTTATTAAACGAAAACTCATGGATTTACTCTTTCTATCCATTCTACATCCACCATAGTTAGTATCCGAATAACCTTTTAAAATAAAATCATTTCCAGAAGTATAAAAGAGTCATAAATCCATGGTTCCCATTAAGTAGTGAAAATTACTTTTCACTGCCTTTAAATGAGATTCCGTAAGATTGGATTGATATCTTGCACATAAGCATACTGAAAACATTAATTCTGGATGACCAACTATTAAGTAAATTAAACATCCTATCATACCTCTAAAAGATGTTTGATCTACTGGTTTCTCAGCTACGTCATGATTTATTGTGTTTGAGGTACCAATGGGAGTACTAATACTCTTAGTTTTTTCATATCCATACTTTTAAGAAGATATTTAATATAATTATATTGGGATATATAGATTCCTTCCAGTTTTTGAGAAATTTGAAAACCAAGGAAAATTTTTAACTCACCCATCATACTCATTTCAAACTCTGATTTCATTAGATTCGTAAAGGAATCTGTTAGAGATTGCTGAGTTGAACCGAATATAATGTCATAAACATATATTTGAGCAATAAAAATATTTTTCATATCTTTATTTATAAAAAGGGTTGGATATTCATTTCCCTTAACATAATTATTTTGAAGTAAAAATCATATAAGTGTATCATACCATGCTCGTGGGGATTTCTTAGGTCTATACAGAGCTTTGGTATGTTTATAAACATGTTCCAGATGTTTTGTATCTCCAAAACCATGAGGTTGTTCAACAAAAACGTACTCTTGAACATAACCATTAAGGAAAGCACATTTCACATCCATTTGATAAAGTTTGAAATTGAAGAGTGCTGCAAACGAAAGTAGAATACGAATAGATTCAAGTCTTGCTACTGGAGCATAGTTTTCATCATAGTCTATTCCTTGTTATTGATTATAGCCTTTAGAATCTAATATAGCTTTATTTCTTACTATGATTCCATTTTCATCACACTAATTTTTGAAGAACCATTTTACACCAATAACAGAGATTTCCATAGGACGTTCAACCAGGGTCCAGACTTTATTACTTTCGAATTCATTTAGCTCATCTTGCATAGCTTTTATCCAATCATCATCACCTAAAGATTTATCAGTGATTTTTGGTTCTAATTGGAAATTAAATTCTAGATGTTATACATCATTTATTAAGGAACTTGTAGTCCTTACAGGTAGATTCACATCACCAATGATACTATCATTGGGATGATTCTAAAGAAACACTTGAATTGGGTTTTGTAAAATCTGTTCATCAACATAGGGTAGGAAATCTTCTAGGGTAAATGTTTCAGAATTATTTTCTTGTACATTTTCCTTGTTAGAAGGATATTCTATCATGGTCTGATAATATTTTTTTGAAAACACATATGAAGATGTAGGTAAGGGTTGTTTATAAACAAAATGATCAGTTTCATTAAATTTGATATGTACTGTTTCTTCAACAGTACAACTGTTTTTATTAAAAACTATATAAGCCTTAGAAGTTGTGGAGTATCTTAATAAAATTCCTTCATCATATTTTGGTGTAGATTTGTGAAGATTTTCTTTAGTATTCAGAATGAATACCTTGCATCAAAAAACATTTAATTAGGAAAGTCTATGTTTTCTACAATTTCATAATGCATAAAGAGTTTTATTAAGAAAAGGTCTAATCAAAACATGATTTATAATATAACAAGAAATACTTATAGCTTCAGCCAAAAAATGTTTGGCTATAGAATATTCCCTCAACATGGTTCTTGTTATTTCTGGAATAATTCTATTTATTCTTCCAACAACACCATTCTGTTGAGGTGTTCTAGGTGCAGAGAAGTTATGAGTAATGCCATTTCTATTATAAAAAAGTTTCAAAATAAGAATTTTTAAATTATCCTCCATGAACACTATAAATAGTTATAAAAGGAAGGTTTTTTTCTCATTTTTAACTTGGTCTCTCAAACTTTTCAAATAAGAGAAAGCTTCAAATTTCTTTGCTAGAAAATAGACCCATGTAAATATAGTGTAATTATAAACTAGAACAAATACATAATACATTCCTCCAATGCTTCTAGTTTGTGTTGGACCAAAAAGATCCATATGTACAAACTGTAATGCATCAGTAGTTGAGACTTCACCGACTGATTTAAAACTTGATTTTTGAAGTTTTCCATATGGATAAGGATCACATACTTTTGAAAAATCAAATATAAGCTCTGGTAGATCCTTAACTAATCTTTTCGTAGAATGTTTGCATATGTTATTAAGGTTAACGTGTCCTAACCTTCTATGCCACAACCATGAATGCTCATACATTGCACTAAGGCAAGGTATGTCTTGGCTCCTAAGGTCTTCTATGTTTAGTTTGTATACATTCTCTTGCTTATGGGCATAATGAATAAACTCTTCCTTGGAATTGTGTACTAAGCACTTTTTATTCCTAAAATTCACAAGGTAATCTTCATCACATAATTGACATCTGCTAATGAGGTTGTGCTTATGTCCCTTGGCAAATAAATCATTTGAAATCAATGTTTTTCCAAGAAGAACGATGCTACCTATACCAATAATTTCTCCCTTAGCATTATCTCTGAAAGTTACTTTTCCACATTTCATCATGATAATCTTTTCAAAGTAGTTTTTGTTACCAGTCAAATGCTGGGAACATCCACTATCCATGTACCATGTATTGCTGTTGGTACTTTCTCTATTTTCTTGAAAAAAAAAAGATTTAGGCTTTCGGAACTCCAAGTTTCATGGATCCGGAAATTTCAGAAAGCAAAATTTTATGCACCCATATTATCTTAGAAAAATAAGATTTATAAAATCCAAAAGACTTAGTTTTGTTTAAGGAACAAATTTTTTCCTAGTGTCCACCACACTGACACTGAGTGCAGAATGGAGCACTTTGAAGAACAAAATAATTTTTACTAAAAACCGGTTTAGAACTAGTATAACCAAAACCAGAACTATTCCTCAAAGGTCATATTTGAGAATACATTTTATCAAAATTTTCTATAACTAAGATAATGTTTGACAAACAATTCCTCAAGGATAAAATTTTGGATTTTAGTATGATAACTAAGTTCTTGTCTTCCAAAGCATTTTATTTTAAACTAGATTTTGGCTCGAAAACATATTTCATAGAAATTACCCTTTCTAGATCTTTAGAAAGTTTATCCTTCTTATAATTTACTTCCTCATGGTTTTTTGAAATAATTTCGTAATCAAGGGATTCCTTATCAAGATCTTTAGAAGGATCTGATATTTCTTTAGTAAGTATAGAAATAATAGAATTTGCATTATCAAGATTTTTGTTGACTTTAGAATTTTCTTTCTCAAGAAGCTTAGCAAACCTAGAAAATTATTCATAGGTAGGTAAAGTATTATCTTCATTAGAAGAATATTATTCATCCAAAGATTCATATTATTTACCATTACAATAATTTTCATTCAAAGAATCATTGGTTATTGATTCAGCATTGTGTACCTTAGCTATTATGAAATGATTGTCAACAGGTAATCTGGCTATTTGACCAAGATTATTCTATCAAGAAGATTCACAATATGATGATTCATCTAATGAGTCTCCACTATTGGCACTCCAGGTGTCATTATCATTCAAGACATTCTTATCTTTTTATTTGTATTACTTCTTTCTATTTCCCTTAGAATGATTTTAATTTCTTTCTTTTCTTTCAAGCATAAGAAAATCAGGCCTTATGTGTCTAGCTCTCTCTCATTTGTAACAAGTAACTTTTGAATCTCTCTTATCTTTACTTTATTTCATCTTATATCTGGATTCAAAGTTATTCTGGCCAATAATCTTTTTTATCCTTCAAGCATGATTTTCTAACTCATTTTCTGAAGATTCACTTCCACTAGATTCAGATTGTATAATAATCTTATTAGATTTTGTCTTGTAACTCTCTCATGAGTCTTGGCTTTCATAAGATTTGAAATTGTAGTAAAATCAATACTACCATCCCCATTCTACTTCTTTACATTATCATCATCTCTCTTCATTCTAGTCTCATGTTGTAGTAGAGTTCAAGAAATTTCATCAAGAGAAATCTGAGTAATCTTTCTGTTCTCATCAATATCATTTCTCTTGGATTCCCACTCATTGGGAATTATGTATATGATCTTATCAATAAGAGATTCATCATATAATCCTTTCTCACCCATAGATTGTAAACTATTAACAATATTCATAAATCTCTGTTTCACTTTACATATGGGTTCTCCATAAGGAAAGAAAAAACCATGATATTCAGCTCTAAGCATGGATATTCTAGTTTCAATAAATTTTGAAGTTCCGGACTGTGTAACATCAAGTTTCTTCCATATAAAATTTTCTAATTCACAAGAAGAAATTTGGTTATATATATTTCTAGTCATGGAATAATGAAAATTATTGCATACCTTATAATTCAGTTGATATTACTGCCTTTCATGATTTGTGAAAGTACTAACTTCTTTGTCAGGGATTTTATAACCTCTTGTAAGCCTAACAAAATTATCTACTCCAGCATTGATAATGAATGTCGTCATGCGATCTCTCCAATATTCGTAATCATTCCGATCAAAAATAGATGTTCTAGTTGGATTTAGGTTGTGTATGTAGCCAACATAGATTCTTGCCATCTTAAAAAAAACATTCCACACAAACTTATTAGTAATAAAAGATTGTAAACAAGAAAAATATTCCAGAGGAAGAAAAATATAGAACAAGAGAATGAATATGAACTTTATGAGTCCAAAATGATGATTCCAGATATGAGAAGAAGATAGATTCTCTTCTGAATCTAATCGTGAGATTAATTCAGATTGAACCAATCCTTTGATACCAATTGTTGAGATTGTATGTGGAGTATGATATAATCTATAATACCAAAAGTAGGATCGAAATAATATAGATACTGAATTTAGTATCTAATGATGCTCAAAATACAAGAGGGGGTGTATTGTATTCTTTAAAAATTCCTCAGGAACTTTTAATGATGGTTATGTTCAACAAGTTTAAAAAGGGTAATTCACAAAACCACTAGTTCTACACACTTTCTAGAATCCAGAGATATGATTCTCAGAATGTGATTCCGAAAATATGGTTCTGAAAAAATGGAACTTAATTAAAGTTTACAAAGATAAAGATTATACCTTATAGCATATATAATCTCACTAAATCAGAGTATACAAGTATAAGGAAGTATAAGATAGTTATACATTACTCAACTAATAAAATGCAGCACAAATCTTGTAACAGAACAAGTAACAAGTAGTAAATCGTTTAACCCAAAGAGAAGGGTATCCAACAACCTTGGATAAAGGTCCATTGATTTATACTTTCAAGAAATTCTGTCTTATGCACACCAGAGTAAGCCCTCTATATGAAGATCGGAGTCTGCCTTGCTATCCATGCAAGCCCTCAACTTTAAGGTAGTCTGCACCTCTGTCTTCTGCCGCAAGGAAGCCCTCAACTTCAAGATATTCGACACCTCTGTCTTCCTATCCCAGGAAGTCCCCAATTGTACACAACAACAATCAGATTCCCACAAAGTAAATCTGAACAAGGTGGTTTGTATGCACAAAGCAATAAAGTCTCTCTCTATAGAAATCACTTCAGTAGCATGTAATCTCTAGATTGATCAACATTTTTTGAGCACTTTAAAATGAGCTTCTATTTATTGTCATGGCTTCAAAGGTCAGATCCCTCCTCCAACGGTAATATTATTCCTTAAATTTCGGAATGACCTATATACGTGTCACTCAAAAAATGGTTAGTTAGTAACTGAATGCACGACATCATTTTATAACCAATAAAGTGTAAGAAAAAATATGGTTCCATAACCAAAATTAAATATTTGGAATGTAAGAAAATAAAATTTCAGAGTCTAACCAAAAAAATATTCATTGTCTATAATACAAGGATATTCGGATTCTATTTTCTAAGGAATTCAGAACCTGGACTCTATAGAATTAGGGTGTTTGAATTTTAAGGAAATTTAGAATCTGGAATCACCAGAATTCAAAACCTAAACATACAATGTTTGGAGTTAGAGTTAATGAGAATTCAGAGTCAGAACTCATAAGAGTTCAGAGTCTGAATTCAGAGAACTTGGAGTCAGAACTCATAAGAGTTTGGAGTCTGAATTCAGAGAATAAGGAGTCAGAACTCATAAGATTTCAAAGTCTACATTCAGAGAACTCAGAGTTAGAACTCATAAGAGTTCGATGTCTGAATTCAGAGAACTCGGAACCTGAATTCGAATCCTGAAAACAGAACGCTCTGTATCTAAGTATTATTGGATTCTGAGGTTTTGGATATGAAACCGAATTTTATACTTAGACTAAACGAACAATGAAAAACATGGTAAGGATAAATTTCCTTGGGGAAGGAAAATTTTCCTTATGAAAGTAAAACACATTGTCAAATGCAATTTTCCTTAGGAATAGGTGTTTGTGATTTTCAAAACAAGAAAGAATGCTAAAGTCATAAGTAAAACTTATTGACTCAACAATCTCACCAAACCTGAAGGAATGGAAAATTCATAAGGAAAACCATATTGACTAAACAATGGGGAGTTCATCCCAAAGTAGAGTTGATGAATTATGGAAGGAATTATTTTTAATAAAATTAATAAAATGAATTTAGGTTATTTTTTGGTGAGGATTATTGAAACATATATTTGTCACAACTCTCACGAGTGGCTATCACAAGTTTGTTAAAAGTATTTTATTGTGTCACATACTAGTGAAAATGCTATGTCAAAGTAGTCACATGTAAGTGGGTGAGGGAAATGAATGAGTTAATATGCTACCACATACAGTGACATAAACAATATAAAAAATAAAATTAGAACTTTCATAAATAGAGATAGAGATTATCATTAATTTTTAGATAATTTTTAGAGATCTATTAGAGTGAGAAAAGCTAGGCGAGAACCCAAAAATCAACGAGAGACTGGATTTTAGGAGGGAAGTTCCTGGACAAAGAATATTATTTTCCTCCTTATTTTCTCTTTTTGTTGTTATTTTGTAATTAAGTCCTTTTAAATAGTGATTCTATAAAATTTTTCTGGTTAAATATCTCTAGGAGAATAAAATTAGTTGGTATCAGTTTTTCTTCATTATGGAAAATCTTCCCTAAATGTCAGCATTGATTCAAATCCAATAAGTAAAAAATTTAAATCAATGATAATTAGTGATGACAATTCTTGATTGAAATAATTTATAATATCTAGTACATTAATTATTTTCAAGAGAGACATAATGGAATTTGAATATTGTTCCATTCAAGTGATAACTAATTAATATTATCATGAAATATTGGATGCGATAATTGAGAAACTATTGTTCTTGATCATATTTAGATAGAATAATTTACTAGATTGATCAGTCTATCTTTCAAATCAGTTTTATAAAATTCATTTTTCATAAATAAGGAAATAAATAATTCTAACTAGATGGTTTATTTCCCCTTCTCTATCAACTAACTTTTACTCGTTCTCAATTTCTTATTAATTTTTCTATATTATTGTAATACTTTCATATCCATTCTTTTTTCATTATTCATACTTATTCAAGAGTTGGTTGTTATTTTTTTGCTTATTTTATGTGTGTGTAGTTTATTTCTTGACTTGTTCATATTAATACACCTTCCTTGTAGTTTGATACCCTATCACTACTAGAAAAGTAGTCCTTGTTTTTAAATTTGGAATAATCTAACGACTTATCATCATATACTCCATAACCACATATATAGAATCCATATATCCAACAACCCAATATCCATCATCTATATAAATAATGATCATATATATATATTAGTAATATTATATTATTATGTGTGGGGCTTCATTATTTTCTATAATTAATTCACACCACTACTGGAAAATGGTGTTATCCCAACACATGAATACCCACGATTTATAAAAAAAATTTGTATAGAGTTTCATCCCAAAGCTATACACACAGTTTAAAAAAACATCAGTATTTTTTGATATATAGAATAATCTTTTAAAAAAACATGAGTAAAACTTATTAAAATGTTGGGCTCACCTTCATGGACCTCCCCTCCTCATAGATTCTCTAATATTCCCTCCCCTCCTTTGAGGCTCGACCTTCCCCCTCCCCTCCTCATATAACACTACCCCCATCAGCTAGTTGTTCATCCTTAATTTCTATATTTTTTTTTGTTTTGATATATGAATGTTATAATTTCGTTCCCTCTTCTTCTTTATTTTCCCCTAACCCCAGTGATGACTGATTTTTATCTCTAGTGTTCCCCATAATTCAAGGATTTTTTTATTCTAATATTCTTCAACATCATATTAGCATGTTCTAAATCCTTCTTCTCTTCTGATTGCTATTACTTTCATTTTTATCTACAAATTTGATTCTATTGGAGCATGCTGGTATCGCTTATATCATAATCTTTTTGAATTTATAGTCTAATAGAAATCAAATATTGAATATTAGATTACTAATAGTACTATTTTCATTATAATTTCTTCATTTTGAAAACTACCCTAGGGATTCATTTGAATTTAACATAAATTTTAGATTCTTTTGGTGGAATATTTTACGGACATAGATATTATTAGAGTTCCTCCTCAATAATTTTTCTTTTTATTACAAAAACACCTTTGAGGAAAAAGTGGTAAACCTGAACACGTCTAAAGAATAGGTGTTAAACACAAAAAGACCAAAATGTTGTTAAAGAAAATACTAAGAATGATAGAACCCGCCACCCAATAAAGATCCAATAAAGAATGGTTACCTCAGTAATCAGGTCATTCCTTAGAAGATCTTTGATATGATCCACTATCTTGTCCCATGTTCGGATATATTCACCCACATTGATATTTCCTTCACTAAAACCCTGCATTAAGATGTTTTAATATTTTTTGATCTACTCCAATTGCTCAATATTAATTCCTGCTATACTCGACCACTCATATATTAAGCTGGCAACCTCATGTGAAGAATTAATCTAGATGACTTATTCCAACATTTCATCCTCATAATATAAAACAAAATGAAATCTAGTCTCCAATTCCATCTTATCCTTCACTCCTATTAAGGTTCTGTTCGGTTTTAGAACCAGGTTCAATACCTCGACTTCACCATCAGAGGCCTTGAGTCCCAAACCTAGATCTTCATCAACTAACTCTGCAAACAACTATTTGTCACCTTAAACACTTGTTGGGTTCCTTAAATTTTTCTCTATCTCATTTTTCTTTTCCCTTCCTAAATAACCAGTAACAATTGTGTTTGGGATATTTCAGTAATCATTGCTAGGCAGAGCCTCCCCCTAACTATGAAATTAATTGTGGAAAGGTTCCCTTGCTTACCCTTTCTCATGAAAGACCCAACTGCCCTCCCCCCTTGTGAATCATCCTCATATTCTGTCATTTCCAGATAGTCTGATTCTAAATCAATTAGTTCAGTGTCCGCGGAGGACCTCGACAAGGCCTGCTTTGATTTTATTTTTGGTATGTGAGTTTTACAACCTTTTGGGTTGACATTCCCCTTCCCCAGAGAAAGCAAGGCTATGAACCGATTGTGATGATGAATAGAATTTGAAAGCTCTCACTGGCTCAGACATGGCACTCTTGCATCATCACGGGCATCGTCACTAGATACAGTGGAGAGAGTGACCTCCTATCCCTTAACCTTTCCTCTATACATAACCTTATCATAGAAGAAGATCTGTCTGAAGGGTTCTACTAGGCCTTCATAACCCCCGCCAAGTCATTCTCCATCCTGGAAAAAATATCAACCGCCTGTGGATCATGATTCCTAGATTTTGTGGGATTCATAAACACCTTATCACCCACCTCATTCCATATTAGATCCTACCGTGACAACATCCTAACATTTGAGAGCCACACCCCAGCCTTTATATGATTTGATGCCTTATGAGAGACTTTAGGATGCTCCAACCCCACATCCACAGCTTGGGTGAGGCTGGATAAGCCATATGTATGTATCCCCTGAGAGTTGTCCTTCCTGACTAAGGCCTTATGAACGTGTAAGAGTGGCATGATGGCTCCCGCATCCCCTGATCCACCTCCGCTCACCTCACCAACCCCAAATATTGGTCCTGAAAAGGTTTCTGAAACATTCCGGCCCCATTGAACGCATTTGTTCAGTGAAGCCGAATTCCCCAACCGTTTGCAGTACGAGAAAAAAATAGTCCAATACTCAAAAACCATAGCTTGTTTCCATCTAAAATCTTCCCCAACTACAATCTAGATCCATTATTTCGGGGGCTTTGATATTTCCACCTCACAGAAAATGTGAGGTGCAATAGGGTGACTAATAGTAGTAGTCTAACTATCGGAGCATTCAAACTTTCCTACCATGTTCCCTAACATACAATGTATAGATGGATTTTGTAAATTCATAAGTAATATTTGAAAAACATACCCGCACTGCCGAAGTAGGATCATCCTGTTTCTTGTTGAACTCGAAAGACCAAACGAAAGGAAGAAATAGAACATGTTGAAGGATAGTGGAGCACTAGAAAAGGCAATAATCAGGTCGGCCTCTGAACCAAAACAAACCATAAAATTCCATCGATCAATAAGACTAACCACCGCTCATTCAAGAAGACCCGAAGAACTGAAGATGAATTGGTCAAATGCATCGACCGAAGGATGTTTATTGCAGAAGCGAGCCACCATCATCAGACTATGTAGATCTAAATACTCAAAGAATTCATTTTACAAAAGAGCTAACTAAGGAGAGCTGATAAAGGGATCTGGAACCAATAGGGGAAGCGAAATCATTAGGAAAGGAGGAATAAAATCTGGGATAGTAAGCAGGATAAAGGGCTGAAGTCTAGAAGAAGATGGCCGAAGGTTGTCAACCCCTCCCCTATCGGAGGCACGACCATCACCCTCTTCTTATGTTGATAATTATATTTAATATAATTTTTGGGGTTAATGTTAGTTTTTATTATCCTTGATTTATGCGATATAACTATTGGAACGTAATTTTTTATAGCATGTACCATGGTTAAACTATTTATTGGATTATTTTAACCCTAAAATAAATAATTGTACGATGACGTGCATGATTATAATATTACAATTAAATCTGGAATATTGATTAGTAATTGTCAATCATGTTTCTTATAATTCATTATTATGATTTAGACATGAATGAATGATAAAATAATCTTTCAAATAATTTAATATTTAGATATAAAATGTTTTTGAATTTTAAAAACATTATTATGTACAAATATATATAATATCCTTTGGTAAATGGAATGAAATAATTATATAAGTTAGAATGTAAATATTTTTTGGGTCATATTCATTTAATGAAACATGGTTCCCATTGATATATTTTTACATAAAAATTTAGTTATTTACGAAAATTTTTATGGTATCAACCTTAGTTTCGCCTATTTTAATTAACTATTTATTATAACTTAGTTATTTGTTAATAATGATTTATTGGTTCATTTATCATTTATTGAGTAGTAATCCACTAATTTTTGCTACAAATTAAATGAATTAAAAACCATCTCACAACACTTTATCTCAATAAAGAGGTTTCTCCAAGGGTGAAGTAATGGATGAGATTCATAATGTGTGATGGAATGAATTAATTATTTATTCTTTATGGATCTTCACCAAATTAAATACTCCTAAAATTGAAATAGAACATCCTGTAAAACTATGTTTAACGTGGGTTTTTAAAAAATTTATAAATTGGTTTTAAATTATAGATGCTAATTTTTTTTGTGAAATTATTTATGAATTCTTTTGATTTTTAGATTTATGTATAATTTTTAAAAATTTATTTCTAAAAAATGTACATTTCAATCTTATGAATATTATGAAAAATATTGAAGGATTTTGAAGTAATTGATTATTTGATAATGATTGACAAATACATGAGCTTGGTTTTCCTCCTTTGCTTCCATTAGTGAGTATAACAATTGTAATATTTTTATTTTTCATTATATTTAATGTCATGTTATAATACTTTATTAAATTTATTTAGAGGCATATAGTTGAACATGAGTTGATTTATTCTTAGAATATTGGTTTGGGTTCGAGCGTGGGTGCTCCTAGAGCTAAACAAAGCACCCATTATACCCATTCTCACCCTAACCCTCTAGAGAACACCCCATCTTCCACACCATTCCATTCTCTACTTGAGCCTCTAGGGAAGTTCCCATCCATGACTCCATCATTATCTCATTTAGCCTCTTATTTCCATACCATGTCTACAATACCTTCAAGGATGTTTCTACCTTTACCTTATCTATATCCATTGATGTATCCCCAAAAGTAATACCCATATCCTTCCATTTTTATGCGACCTATATTTCCAACCATCCATTCAGGATTTAATGGCTCTATTCCTTTAGCTTCAACTACATTTCATAATGATCACCTAGCACATGCATTAGAATAGGAACATCCTTCAAAGGATGCTGATTCAGGACATCCCATAGATCCATATGATCGTAATGAGTAGCATTAATATGGTTTTTTATAATATTGTTGTCAAATTATATAACATCATTTTTCCATGTTGTATAGTGACTTAATTCTTTTTTTCCTTTGACCTTATTCATTGGTATATTCAATTAAGAAAAATGAGTGCACCTATATACAAGAATCCTAGAATCGCCAAACATAAATAATGGTGGATTACAATGATAATAATCAAATGATGGGTAAAAATTCTAGATGGTGTAGAAGTTTCATGTGATCTTTATCCACGTACAACGATATAATTATGATGTAACGATTCTCATGGAGGCATATTAATAATGAAATTAAAGACAAATCATGGGTAAAGATATGGATATGATTTTTTTTATATTTATATCTATATTATTCTTGTATTTAATTGAATTGACATGTTCGTTTCAGCATCAGTTTTACTTTCTTGATAGTAATGATTCTATGGTTTCAAGGTTGATGGTTCTTGGGGATTTATGATGATCATATAATCACGTGTTATATATTGGTCATAAGAGTATAGTCAGTTCTTATTTAGAGGGTGTACCGATATTCTCCGACTATCCAATAACACAATATCATGAAATGATCACATATTGGATGAGTGATTGGGTTAAAGTATTCCTAAGGATTAGTGGTTTGAATAGAGAATTAAATTCTTAATAATTGTATTGATTTTTTGTTTTTTGGATGCATCAGAAATAATAAAAAATATTCAATGCTACATTTTCATACATTGGGGCACACTATAGTGCTCAATCATGAGGGTCTCCATGTACATTAACATGGATATAAATAATATCAATATTTATATTGTTACTTAGTTATATTTTCATGCTGAAATTTAGGTTTTTTTGTCACGAATCCATTTAATATCAAGCTAAAAATACACCTTTCAAATGGACAAATGGACAGATAACCAAATAGTCAGATGGACTATTGGATAAATTGGCCAAATTTTCCAAATGAAAAAAAGGACCAATGTCTATATGGACAAATGGACGAATGGAAAAATGGCCAAGTGTCCAAATTGCCTAAGGGGAAAATGAAAAAATTCCCTAGTGACCAAATGTACCAACAAAAAATGGACAAATGTACTAATGGACTAATAACCAAATGGAATAATGGACCAATAGTATCCATAATCATGTTTATTAATCCTGGAATTATATTATAATTTTCATTTTATAACATATATTTTATAGTATTTTCAGGTATTTTTGGATCATTGGTGCACACCTCATAATTAGTATGTTTGATATATTTTATCTCATGTCATCATGATTTGAATGGATGTGTTATTTAGATGGTATTGAATTTAATGTTTCAGGATATTGTGTCCATGAATTAGTTAAACCTATTATTGGTGGGTATGTGTTTTATATATCTAATTATCAATACATCCCTCAGAATAAGTGATTACTATTACTATATACTACCATGCATCATTTTTTATTTAGAGGTACACACTATGTGAATGCAGGTTATTGGTGTTGGGTACCGGGACGACGCGTTGGAAGTCGGTGGGCTGGGAATTTAAAAATTTATGCTTCATTGGAGTGACATAAACCTGTCACTCCGGTGATCTTTGTCCCGGTTTGGCCTGAGGATCTCGCAATGTTTAAACAGAGCATGAAAAATAAACCGAACACGTACCTTGTTCAGAATTAGCATGTGAAATTCCAACACAGGACGCCGATGATCGTTGCTTGAATACATCGATGTTTAAGCCCTCTAGATCATCCACACATGCCTTATGAATTTTCTTGCGCACCGTTCGTCAAGATCCGGGTGCTAGCGCAGATCTTCAACAATCACCTCAATGCAACGACGATCACCGCAAATGAAGAAGCTTCAATCCAAGAAGGATGAACTTTGAATATCTTCATTCGCTTGAGATACTCTCTCCCTAGATTCCATGAGGAGATAGAAGCTCTCAATTTTGACACATGAATAGGAATTATGGCAGAGCCTCTCTCTCAATTATATAGGGAGTGTTTAAAAACACACGGTATGAATTCCCGACCCCGTGTAATAGACATCCGTTATATAAGTGATATAAATAATTATTTATAATTTATCACTTACTTGTAATATATAAATATATTACGTTATAAATTTGAGTCTTTAACTCGACTCATTCCTCCTGCTAATATTAAACGAACCTAGGATATTAATATCCATTCAAATAATATTAATAATTGTATTTACTATATAACTTGTAAATACATGTCATAAATAAAAACAACGAATTATTATAAACTTGAATAATTAATGAATTTATTTATTCTTTGGTGATCCATAGAACTTGGATAGTTCTCGGACCCTTTGGCAAGTCCCACCAAGTTCTAAATTCCTATTCCCAAAATAGGGCATATTCTCAAGGCGCTATGGTGTGGGACCCACTAGGCCCTTACCTCAATAGCATCAGATGATATCAACCGACCAAGACCGGGGCCTAGAAACCCATCGAGTCCCCTATAGATATAATGAAAAGTCATAGAAACGACTGCCTCCCTATAAACATGGTCTGTGTAATATAATCTCTTTGTCATCGATATCTCAATAATACAGAATGCACACTAGTGTCATCATTATTTATTTTTCTTTATTTTATTTGTTGATTTTTTCTGATAGTCATTCCTCTAACTACCATGGCCATGGATTTATTGAAGGTGAAAACAACCTAATCAACCCAGACCGAGATATCTCTTCCTAAACACGGAAGTGACAAATCATTTCTCGATCATTCAATCAATGCCATGCCATTAATGATGTACCGAATACAAACTACCTCACCATGAATTTTTCTCCATGGTTTTCACCTTATATCAAATGTACATAATTAAATGACATTCATTGATAATGATCTCATGTTAGGATACCATTACTCATGTCCATAGATAGGAACAACCCATGACACCTGAAACATATGGTGTTCCTATTATGCGGGTATGTCCTAATGATATCAATTACTAGAGATCATCAAGTGCGAAAATCTTGAGAATAAGTCTCAATACTTATGATCCCATAGCACCTGATGGTCACACATCATCTGTGTCCTTTCAGAATGATGTAACTAGACCATAAGAAGTTACTTTAAGATTACTGTCATTTCATCTCAGGGTTCTCATTATAGCTTGGGACCTGCTATAAACCTTTGATGTGATAGATAATCTAAGTACATTTCCATAAACAAAGTGGATGAAAAAGTATCTACACTATCATGGAAAGATAAACACATGTATAAAAACAAACAGAATACATGTAATAGTAATCAAAGTACAATACAAGTTGGGTCTAGGGCACCCACTTTCAACACTCCCAAATTCACTAGATCCAACTACTAATAGGTTTCAATCCACTATCTCTCACATATTAATTATGCTTCTACTAAGAAATGGCTTTAGTCAGGTGGTCTGCCACGTTCTCCTCTGTGGCTACTCTGATAATTGTCACTTCACCTTTTTGTGTAAAATCACTCATGAGATGAAACTTATGAAGAATATGCTTTGTCCTTTGGTGAGACCTGGTCTCCATGGCAAGCACCACTACAGTAGTATTATCACAACATACTGGAATAAGGTCTGCACTTCTCGGTAAAACACCAATATCTGAGATAAAGATGTGTATCCAAACTGCTTCTTTTGCTGCATAGGAAGATTCAATATACTCAAACTCTACTATAGAATCAGCAACCACAACTTTCTTTGAGCTTCCCCAGCTAACCCCACCACCATTTAGGCAAAAAATGTATCCTGATTGTGATTTCATATCATCATGATCTATCTAGAAACTAGCATCAATGTATCCCCACACAAATAGTTCCTCATCTCCTCCATACACTAAGAACATACCCTTATTATGCCTTACGTAATTTAGAATAGTTTTAACAGCTATCCAGTGCAGCTCTCATGGATTGGCATGATATCTACCCACCATGCTTAAAGAAAAGGAAACATAAAACCTAGTAAATAGAATGACATACATGATAGAACCTACTGCCGAAGCATAAGGGACTCTACTCATTCTTTCAATCTCCTCCTGTTTTTGTGGACACATTTTCGTGGAGTTATTTACACCATGTGACATAGGTAACAATCCTCTCTTGGATTGTTCTATATTGTACCTTTTGAGTACCTTGTCAATATATGTACTTTGACTTAGGCCAAGAAACCTTTGAGATCTATCTCGATAGATCTCGATCCCTAGAATGTAGGCTGCTTCACCAAAATCTTTCATAGAGAAGCATTCATTTAAACAAGTCTTAACTGACTGTAAGACTTTCAACTCATTTCCCATAATTAATATGTCGTCAACATATAATACTAGGAAAACGATAGCATTCCCTTCAACCTTTTTATAGACACAAGGCTCGCTTTCATTTTTGACAAAACCAAAATCTATTATAGCCCCATCAATGAAAATATTCCATGATCTTGATGCCCGCTTCCATCCATAAATGGATCTCTGCAACTTTCATACTCTATTGGCATTCTTTGACTTAACAAAACCTTCAGGTTGTGTCATATAGACGTCTTCAACCAACTTCCCATTTAGAAAAGCACTTTTGACATCAATTTTCCAAATTTCATATTCATGAAAGGCTGCTATTACAAGAAATATTCTGATGGATTTAATCATTGCCACAGGTGAGATGGTTTCATCATAGTCAATTCCTTGACGTTGTCTAAAACCGTTTGCAACCACTCTTGCATTAAAGGTATTAACCTTACTATCCATGTTCAGCTTCTTCTTGAATACCCATTTGCTTCCAATGGGATTTACATCAACTGGAGGGTCTACCAAAATCAAAACATGATTGTGGTACATGGACTCCATCTCAGAATTCATGGCTTCTTTCCATTTTGCATCTTCTTTTCTTTCTACTACTTCCCTGTAGGTTAGAGGTTCATCATTCTCAAGGACTATTGTGTCACCGGACTCGGTGACAAGAAAACCATAATGCATTGGTTCTCAAACCTCTCATGTATACCTACGCAGTATCTATGTCTCAGGAACAATTTCTTCTTCCACTTTCTCTTGTGGAGATTGTTCCTCTACCAACTCTTGTGCATCTGGAGCATTAACTTCATCGAAGTCAATCATTCTACCACTATTTCCAATATAAATGTGATCCCTTTCTAGAAATGTGGCGTATCTTTCCACAATGACTTTTCTATCTAAATGGTTATATAGATAGTATCCTCCAGTTTCCTTAAGATAACCTATAAAGATGCACTTAGTGCTTCTGGATGATAATTTTTCACTTGGTAAAGTCTTGAAAAATACCTCACACCCCCACACATGCATGTGTGTCAGATTGGGTTTTTTCCAAACCATAACTGATATGGAATCTCATCTGTAGCTTTAGTTGGTACTCGGTTAAGGGTATATGCTTCTGTCTGCAAGGCGTATCCCCAAAGGATAATGGAAGAGTTACATGACTCATCATTGATCTGACCATGTCAAGCAAGGTCTTATTCCTCCTTTCACTAACACCATTCCATTGTGGTGTATACTGAGGAGTGAGTTGGGATACTATCCCATACTCCTTAAAGTGATCAATGAATGCTTGGTTAAGATATTCTCTGCCTCGTCTAAGCAGAGTGCTTTTATCTTCTTACCACGTGGGTTTTATACTTCATTTTTGTATTCTTTAACGAAACGAAAGGAATCATACTTATACTGCATTAATTATATATAGCTAAACCTACTATAATCATCGGTAAAAGTAATGAAGTATAGAAGACCACCCCTTGCCTCTACTGGAAATAGACCACATACATCGGTATGTATCAATTCCAACACTGCATTGGATCTTTCTCCCTTTCCTGAAAAAGGTGCTTTGGTCATCTTTCCTTCTATACAAGATTGACATACATCTAAGGGTTCTAACTGTACCGAGTCTAGATACCCTTCTTTATGTAATCTTTGTAATCGCTTCTCATTTACATGACCAAGCCTGAAGTGCCATAGGTTGGTGTTATTTGAGTCATGTTGGTTGTTTTTGTCATTGACTGATATTACTGAGATTTATAGTTCCACCATATATAAACCATTGTTAAGATGTGCCATACCATAACATATGTTATCCCTATAAAAGAGACAAATTTTATTTCCAAATGTGAAATAAAAACACATAGTGTCTAAACTTGACACAAAGATAATTTTCCTAGTAATCGATGGTACATAATAGCAATTGTTTAAAATAAGAACCAAACCATTTGGTAAAGTCAAGTGATAGTCTCCCACTACAAAGGCTGCCAGACTTGCACCATTTGTAGCTCAGAGATCCACTTGACCTTTTGCAATCGTCTTGAACCTACTTGGTTCCTGTATATGAATACAATTGTGTGAGCCACATGACGTATCCAATACCCAACTTGTAGATAAAGATAGATTTCCTTCAATGACAAAAATACCTCAAGTAGAAGCATCAACTTGCTTATTCTTCCCAACTCTTCAATTCTTCTTCCAGTGGCCTTTCATGCCACATCCAAAGCAGACAACTTCATGCTCATTAGTTTGCCTCTAAATCTTTAGCTTCTTTACAGGACATTGCATTGGTGTCTTTGGCCTTGACTTGGCCTTATACCCCTTTGCCTTTCCCTTGTTTTTCTTGTTCACCATAAGGATAGTTGAATTGGTGTTTTTCATGTCCTTATCAGCTTGGCGAACTAAAGCTAAGAGATCTAGGAGTGACTTTGTCATATCATTCATATTATAATTGACAATGAAAGTAGAGAAGCATGATGGTAATGAGACAAGAATGAGATTGAATGCTAGTTCTTGGTTCAGTTTCAACCCAAGGGCTTCAAGCCTCTCGATATACCCAATCATCTTGAGTATGTGAGGACCAGCTTTGTGCCCTTCTGCTAGCATGCACTTATAAAGCGCACTTGAGATCTCATACCTTTCTTTCCTGGCTCTCTCCTCATATAGTTCTTGTAGATGTGAAAGAATCTTGTAGGCATCCTCTTCCTCATGCATTTTTTGTAATTGGATGTACATGGATGACAACATGATGCATTGTACATCAAGTGCATCATCTACATGCTTTCTCCAATTATATTTTTCCTTCTTTCTTTCTCCCGGAGGAGGCTCAGTAGGAATTGGGGATTCCAGCACATATAACTTCCTTTCTTGGCGTAGTACTATGTGAAAGCGCCTGTACCACTCCTGAAAGTTATTTCCAGTCAGGATATTTTCTTTATCCAAGATTGATCACAGTGATAAAGTACTTATGGTGTTGGTGATTTCCATTTTGAATCTATATCAGTTAAAAACTTAGTAGTTAGTACTTTATCTTGATTACCTTTTCACATTTTATGATTAATAAATTATTATATCATTTAATGTCTCCCACTATTTTAACAAACCTTAATGGCCCTCACTATTAGATTTGGGATACTCTATCACTTGAGTATTCTACTGGCAAGGATCCTCGAAACCTCACTCGTAGTCTACAAGATAGGGCTATGCCACTACTTGGAGGGTTTAAAGTTAGGCATTATACTGGCCAACCACTTATTCTTGTGGTTCCTTGTGTTGTTGAGTAAAGTACCAGCTTTTGGAATCATAACATGATTCCCTCAACATATTGCCTCTAATGTGATAACAAGTTAGATGAGGCTAATCCTTGACTACTCACTTAAGTTAAGTCGACCCATTTCTCTCATGAAAATGCCCTGGTAGTAAGAGGCACTCTCATGTAAGGGTGACGAGCACACAAACAGACGATTTTGTTTAGATTTGAGAAATGGAAGGCTTTAGAATTAATATATCTCTAAGTGATTTTTAATATTTACTGATGAATATAATCCTTTTCTATTTATTATGTTCAAACGGGGTTGTCGAGCTCACAACTGAACATGCAATAGAATATAATTCATCACATATTAATGCATTTTATCTTGTTTACTATTCAATGTGATCACGCAATAATCCTGTAGTCACATAAAATAATAAACTATGCATAAAGTGAATCATGCATTCCGACTGGTATTGAGTATTCTATAATGATCGACCAAT
The DNA here is from genome assembly GCA_963277665.1 of Viscum album. Classification (NCBI taxonomy): domain Eukaryota; kingdom Viridiplantae; phylum Streptophyta; class Magnoliopsida; order Santalales; family Viscaceae; genus Viscum; species Viscum album. Next base: position 1,518,876,619 of record OY728163.1, read on the forward strand.
AACTGATCAATCATCAACTAGAGGCATCCATACCTGAGTCAATACATGACTCGTATCGCTGCTTGTCCCAGTGAAAAGTGCCCAACTCCTCTCTGGACTACCGCCTCAACATGACGGGGTCTGCCTCTCGGATCATCACCGTATAATTAAAAATATACTTGCACGCAGGCGAGGGGTCTGGGGTACAAAATACAACTAGTGAAATGGAATTGAATTCCCTTATACTTATTTGAATTAAAATATGATTCACATACCATAATTTATCTAATTAAATATTACAATCATCGCACGCATTGTATAAATAATTAATTAAATAAATAAATACCAGACATACACAGTTTGGTCACTTGCTCAAGACCAGTTGAGGTAAAAGTGAAATACAATTAAATTGAAATGAATTTAAATAATGTGAGGGTGTTCTAATTAGTTAAATGAATTTTATTAAATTGAAATAATTTATTTTATCGGTTCATTTCTTTAATTTAAGTTTAATTCTATAAATTTAATCAAATCATTAATTTAATTTTAGTTCTAAATTAAATTAATATTTTGGGTTAAAATAAATTTAAACCCCTAAATTAATTCCAATTAATTTAATTCAAAATCTAAATTAATTAAAATTAATTTAATGCAGGGTTACCTATAGTCGGAGAGGAGTCCAGCAAGACTGCGTACCGCCGCGGGGTGTCGTCATGGAACAGGTTAGCACAGTTTGACCACAACGTGACCGCGGCGTGACCGTCGCGTGACCGCGGCGTGACCGTCGCGTGACCGCGGCGTTACCGCAGAGTGCCCACAGCGTGCCCGCGGCGTGCCCGCGGCTTGACCGCGGCGTGACCGCGACATGAATGTGGCGTGGTCGTGACGTCCAACGACTCTCACGGCAGGTGCATCATCTGGTGTGGTTCGAGGGGAGCGGGAGGAGGCCAAAAACAAACCGGCCATCCACATGGACGACAACCCACTGCTCCGGAGAGCCGGTGAGGTGGAAACCCGGTCCGGGATGGCCTGAACGGCACGACACGACCTGTCCAGCATGCTCGGGGTGGTCGGCAGGAGGCGGTCCGGCGTGAGGGGTCCGGCGCAGGATCAGGGCGGCCAGCTAGAGACGGTCCAGCGCGGGGTTCCGGCACGGGCTTGGGGCGGTTGGCTAGAGGCAGCCCGACATGTGGTTTCGACACGGGGTCGGGGCGGCCGATTGGAGGCGGTCCGGTACGGGGTTCCGACGCGGGCTCGGAGCGGCCGACTTGAGGCGGCCTGGTGCGGGAGGTCCGGCGCGGGCTCAGGGCGGCCGGTTGGAGGCGGTCCGACACGGGAGTAATCCGGCAGGAGGGGAGGCCACCTAGGGTTTCTCCCTCCCTATGCGCCGTGTGAAAGAGGATACCCCAAAGGAATCTTCTCCCTTTCCCTTTTTTTATTATTTCTTTTGTCCTTAGACAAAAGGAGGCTACATTCTATTTTATTTTTATTTTTTAAAATAAAATAGGAAGACCCCTAAATTGGGGTCTTTGGTACACCCTTTTTTATATACTTATAAATTAAAACAAGACTTGTCTTCAAGTCTTGAAAATAATATTTTATTATAAAATAAAATATTATAATTTATAATAATAATAAAAATAACATTTAATTTTATCTCGGTAAAATTGAGATTAACAGCAAATGAATGAAAAAAAAGAAAACATGCGACGTCGATCCGTTTAATTTTTTTTTAAATGATCATAACATGATCATTTAGAAATGAAACGATGCACGGTAGAATCCGATTGAACCATTTTAACACCCTTCACTTAAATTTAATGAATTTTAATTTTTTTCACTCAGAAAAACCCTGTGATTCCCTTTGATACCACTATTGGGTACCGGGACGACGCAGCGGAAGCCGGTGGGTGGGGAATTTAAAAATGTCTGCTTCACCGGAGTGACATTACCCTGTCACTACGATGATCTTTGTCCCGGTTTTGTTTTAGGATCTCACAAGGTTTAAACAGAGCAAAAAATAAATAAATAAACTGAACATGTACATTGTTCAGAATTAGCATGTGCAAGTCTACCATAGGATGCCGACGATCGTTCCTCGAAGACTCCAACGTCGAATCCCTCTAGATCATCCACACACGCCTTATGAATCTACTCACACACCGTTCATCAAGATCCGGGTGCTAGTGCAGATCTTCGATGATCACCTCAGCGCAACGACGATCACCATAAAGGAAGAAGCTTCAATCTGAGAAGGATGAACATTGAAGATCTTCCTTCGCTTAAGAGACTCTCTCTCTAGATTCCATGAGGAGTGAGAAGCTGCCAATTTTAACACATGAATTGGAATTATGGGAGAGCCTCTCTCTCACATATATAGGGAGTGTTTAAAAACACATGGTATGAATTCCCGGCTCCGTGTAATAGACGCCCGATATATAAGTGATATAAATAATTATTTATGACAAATAATATTATGCCATAAATAATTTTTATAATATATCACTTACTTGTAATATATAAATATATTATGTGATAAATTTGAGTATTTAACTCGACTCATTACTCCTAATAATATAAAACTAACCTAGGATATTAAAATCTACTCGAATAATATTAATACTTGTATTTACTATATAACTTGTAAATACATGTTATAAATAAATCCAATGAATTATTCTAAACATGAATAATTAATGAATTTATTTATTCTTTGGTGATCCATAGAACATGTATAATGCTCTGACCCTTTGGCGGGGCATGTGACCCTCTAGGACCTTACCTCAATAGCAGCGAATAATATCCACCGACCAAGAGAGGTGTCTAGAAACCCATAGAGGCCCCTATAAAGATAAGGCAAAGTCATAGAAACGACTGCCTCCCTACGAACACTGTCTGTGTAATATAATCTCTTTGTCATCGATATCTTAATAAAGAAGAATGCACACTAGTGTCATCATTATTTATTTTGATTTATTTTTGTTGTTGATTTTTCATGACGATCTTACCTTCGACTACCATGGCCATGGATTTATTGAAGGTACAACCATGCTAATCAACTAGGCCCAAGATATCTCTTACTGAACTCAGAAGCGACAAATCCTTTCTCGATCATTCAATCAATGTCATTTCATTAATGACGTACCCGATATAAACTACCTCACCATGAATTTGTCGCTGTGGTTTTCGCCTTAAAAAAATGTACGTAATTAAATTAAATTCATTGATAATGATCTCAAGTCAGGAGACCATTACACATGTCCGTTAATTGGAATAAACAACGAAACCTGAAACATGAGGTGTTCCTATTAAGAGGGTATGTCCTCATGATCTCAATTACTAGAGATCATCAAGTACGAACTTCATGAGAATAAGTCTCAATGCTTATGATCCCCCAGCACCTGATGGTCACACATCATCTGTGTCCTTCCAGAATTATGTAACTAGACCATAGGACGTTACTTTAAGATTACTGTCATGGCATCTCATGGTTCTCATTATAGCCTAGGACCTGCTATAACCCTTTGATGCGACAGGTAATCTAAGGAAATTTCCATAAACAAAGTGGATACATAAGTATCTACACTATCAGGGAATGATAAACACATGTATAAAAACAAACTGAATACATTTAATGATAATCAAATTATAATACAATTTGGGTCTAGGGCGCCCACTTTCAACAATTAGTCGTAAAATCATGGAGTTAACATCAATTTCATCCAACATATGAATGCATGTAGTCTATTTTCACTATTCACTATTTTGTATATTTGATTTTGTGAACTAAAAACATATGAAACAGATGATTATAATGCTTTAATACAATTATGTTATCACTATTGACATCAATGTATATTGACAAGGTAGTATTTTAGTATGATTATGTTGCGATTCAGCAAGTTTTGTCTCCATTATGCGATATTCATCTCAGAATGTTTTAATTACACACGTCATATTTTAAGATGAATATTGATTATTTTTATTTATATATTGCTGGTGACTCAACCTGCACATGAATAGATCAAGGAAATCATTCACTAATAAGTTCCACATATCTACAACAGGTTTGTTTTCCTAAAATTATAGAATTAACCTCCCTATCATGAATGATTTTTCATTTGCATTTACACACTATATGAATGCAGGTATTTGGTCGTAAAGCACATGAAGAGATCAAGGAAATCATTCACTAATAAGTTCCACATCTCTACAACAGGTATGTTTTCCTAAAATTATAGAATTAACCTCCCTATCATGAATGATTTTTCATTTTAATTTACACACTATATGAATGCAGGTATTTGGTTGTAAAATCATGGATTTAACCTCCCTTTCATCCAACATATGAATGCAGGTGATATGTTTTCACTTTTTACTCCACTGTATATTGATTTATTTTGAATAAAATCATATGAAACAGATGATTATAATGCTTTTATATGATTATGTTTTCACTATTGGCTCAAATGTATATTTAAAAGGTACTATATTAGTATGATTATGTTTTGATTTAGCGATTTTTTTCTCCATTATGGGATATTCATCTCATATGACAAGTCAATGGATCTGTAGAATGATGCAAAGTTCTAGATTTGTGGGTCATGTCTATGAGTTTCTGATTAGTCACTGAAAGTGGATAATATTCATTGTTAATATCTTTATATTCATTTTTCCAATGTCTATAAACATTTTTTTAGTGCATTACATAAATAGAACTTCATTTCTCATCTTAAATGCAACTCATGTTTAAAATGCAAATTTGGGCCCAATCATTCATCTGTTTGTGGAAAACACTATATTCATTTGATGAATTTTATATTTTAGGATATGATTGATCACTCTGTTTTGAACATTTTATCTTCTATGTCCGATGGATGAATCGCAAGGGAAGATGGATATTTTTGCGTCCGAATGTAGATATTTGCTGGAGAAAGCATAATGGGCCTAAGGCCCATCAAAAAAATGTGGGTCCCACAAACCAAGACCAATGAAGCTCAAATTTATACACTAGAAATAAAAAAGTATGAGGATCAGTTTATTGAACGGTGACAAGAGCTAATTCTGAAGTTTTCATGATGATAAAGGGATCTGAAGTTGAGATTTAAATGGTGGAACCGACATTAATACACAGAAATCTGTCCCACCATTTCGACCATAACATCCAAACGGCTGAGGAAAATTTCCTGAAATTTTTACATCTCATAGAGGACAGATGGAAGAAGATATTTAGCTTCTACAACCCCTCTGGATTCGGCCTTCTTCAATTTCAAATTCACACGTCAATATGGTCGACGAATCTGGACAGTTTTCCGGGTCAAATTCGAAACGTCAATTTCCTTTTGATTATTCACCCTCCTTTTGATTCTATTAATTGTTGGGGGTGAATTAATTGTTGGGTTATGGACCTAAGGATCCTAATATTCCTATATAAGGAGCTATTGGTGAAGGTAATAGGGGTGGATATTTTTCTTATCATCTTTTGTTGCTTGTTTCATTGTAAGGTTATGCTTTAAAATTTCCTTTGTAATGTTTTCCATTTCAATGTATGTTTATTTTTTGTATCTTTATGTTCTTATTAAACTTATTTATCTTCTATATTTTCCATTTCATTTATTAAATCTTTATTATCACAAAGCATAGTGATATCTCTGTGTTGTTGTGAATTAGTTCAGACATAGGTGTGAATTTCATTCACACACACGGAGGAATGCTCGTTATTTCCGCGGTTTTAATTTTTTCAATCCAATTCTTGTTAGCCATATTCTTCGCACCATTGAGAGTATACCATCAATGGAGGGATAACCCTTTAATGGTTTGATCTTAGGATGATGCAAAGGCTGGATTGAATGTTATTTTATGAACGAATTGTTGTTAATCGGATAATTAATTTAAGACATCCATTCTTCAGTTATTTCTACTCTTCATCTTTACTGTGTTTGAGCAAACTAAATTCAATTATTAATGACCATATACCTCGGAGAGATCATGAATTTGGTTCTCTAAGTGTATATGGGATTATTAATTGTGTTTAGTAAGTACCAAACCAGAAAATGATGAATGCAGTGTTATTTTTGAAGATTGGATTCATCAAGAATTAATAAAACCAAATTTGTCTAAAGAAGTAAAATTCATTCAATCCACCGTGAGAATAATCTTATGATCAACCCATTTTATTTGAATTGAATTCACTTAGGTTTTTTAGTGTTCTTTAAACCATCCAAAATTAAATCCAAAGTTGGCTACTTCATATCCCATCCTTCAACAAATCATAGCGTCTCAAGGTTACTTCTTCGGTCCCTGTGGATTCGACCCCTACATGTACTACATCAACCGCTTTTACCAGTAGGGTAAATTTGGGCGCAACCAGTTGCTAGAAATACTTTGATTGTTCTCATCCCAGAATAGAGATGAACCAAAATATTAATGAATGTGCATGGGATGATGGAATGAAAGCCTTCAATTTACCAGCATTTAGAAGAAACATAAGAGATGTGTATCATTTTTGTCTCAGCGAGGATTGATGCATGTATTTTTTTTCCAACTAACACTTCAACAGGATATGATGTATGGAAATTTATATTGTTTATAACTCAAGTAGTAATTGATATACTGATAATAACATTATTCATGAGTTTGACTGGACATTATATGAGTTTCACATTATATTTGTTGAGCTGGATCTGAGTTCAACATACTAAAGCTATACAACAACATGAATTCAACTATATTGAGCATCTTGCGAGGTCCATCCAGTATTAAATGAGATTAACCAACATATTGATATTTTAATATATAAATTATTGTTAATTTATATTTATTATTTTAAGATATTTATAAATTCCTTTTATATGTTTTTTTTAATTTTAAGTACTTTAGTAGTGCTTAAATGGGTGGGTTTGATTTGTTCATTTTGAAAATCAAATCAAATTTGAATTTTGAAAACCAATATTTGACTGAGTTTAAGTTGTGTAATGATTTTGATCTAAATCACAAACTGAAGTACTGTAATGTATCACTCTAATCAACAAAAATACACATTCTTTTTTTCAATGAATGTATTAGGGTAGCTTTGTTTATATTAAAATCCAATATACATTGTTTTCATTGGTACCTTCAACAACATATTTCAGATATATATTGTTTACTCAATTATTATTTTTGGGTGATCAACCAATGGGTGTCCTTATTAATTATGTAAAAATTATTTTTAACAATGCACTTAATTTTTTAAGATGAATGTTGATTATTTTTATTTATATATTGTAGGTGACTCAATCTACAAATGACGATTTCAAGGGAATCTCTGCAATGGAGTTGTAATTGAAATACTAAAAATAGTATGAAGAACGATTTGGGGAAATCATCAAACATTGGGCCAGGGATTGAACGAGAACTTGACCAACCCTTGCATATGAGAGAATCCCATTCCAGTCTACGATATACAAAGGTTTTTTCAATATGCACATCAGTGGATTTTAGCTGACCTTGGGAGATGGTTTTCCTATTTGGTTATGGATTCTATCCTCTATATGGGGCCAGGAGTGGCTGTGTTTCATTCATGGTGTAGTTACTTCCTTTAATTCCTTATAATCATCAAAACGGAAGGATTGTGAGAGTCTAAATACTTGTGTTTTACTTGCAGGAACTTGATGTCCACTGCTTTGAGTTTTTATAATATATGTTTCTTTTGTTTTAGTGTTCAATGTGAGGTTTGTATTGTAGAATGTACTTGGTATTTTCATTTTCATTTATATAATATTTCATATTCACTAATGATTTGTATATTTCTCTTTCCCCCATTTTCCCAACTAAACGTAAACCAAATAGAGGAAATAACTATCTATGTTTTGAAAAAAAACGTAAAACCAAATTGAGGGAATCACTATTTATGATTTAGAATAAAGTACTTCAATTCAACACTAATCTTCAAAAATCATCACTGGATATATGTTTGAAATTATGTTTTATTATTTTATTATTTTTATGTTGTTGTAGCGAATCATGTCTTTATCTATTTTTGACTTGTAATTATGTTCAAGTGTTGATTTCTATTTTAGTAATGGTGGATCTTCTGGGAATTTTGGTGATGCAAACTAAATAATTTGGATTCTTCTCCTAGAAAAACATGAGTTGTGGAATGTTTTTCTATGGAACCAAAGGTCTTGGATATGTCGTCATCCCCATTGACATTTCAAGATGGTTTCATATACCATGTCAATGAATACATTTGAGATATCAGTTCGGTGTACATACATTTAGATGACACCCAAACTTATATAATTGACTACAAGTTGTCGAAACAGAACTGATTCTAGATTATTAATGTGAAACTGTTTTCATATTTTTCATATATAGATATTTCTGGAATTCTTATTACAGTGTTTTCCAATTTCTCATGCTTTGTGTTTTAACAGATTTTTTATAAATATTTATGGATTTATTATTAAATTATTTCCATCTTAGTCGTACACATTATGTATTCTTATTTTTAAATATTACAGTAACTACAGGAAAAAATATTCCATGATTGTATATGTGCTCAGGTTAAGAATTATTAGTTCTTATTCCACCATTATGACTCCTCATCACTAAAAAAACTAGGTAAAACAATACATTTAATTCCATGAAAATTTTTAATCTTGGTCATCTAGAATTTAACAGAAAAATGTTATTAGTTACTTCTACTAAATCGGTCATGACATGTTTTAGAGAAGTGTATCATTTTTTATAGCAGTGGATCATGTATTTTAATTCAGTACTAGATCATATATTGTATTTTAGTATCACATTATTTTTTAGGGTAATGGAAAATGTTTTTTCTTTGACTAGTGGATCATGAATTTTTTGGGTCATAGAACTTGTAATTTGTTTGAGCAGAAGATCTTGTGATTTATTATATCATTGGATCATTTTTAATAGCACCGTATCATGAATTTTAGAGAAATTTATCATGTTTTTTAGGGAAGTGGTTCCTTGGAATGTGTTTTTTCTCTTCAATCATTATCATGCATTAAGCAAGGGATTGTTTCATCTAATTGCAGAACCATTCCTTACAAGCAGTGATGATGGAAATAATATATTAAGAAAATTTTTGATTTATGGAAAAATTATTCACTACAATATGTGTTTACATATTTTTTATTCAGTTATTATGAATACAACTTCAAATTTTTATAGAATTGTGAAATTAATTCTCATGCTACATCAATATTCAATATATCTTAAACTAATTTTTTTATTCAATTTCATGTTGTGTGGTCTACTCAAGTTGTTGACGGCTCTCTGTTGAAGCCGCTTAGCATGGGTGAATGACTCTACTCATTCAATTTATTATTATTTCATTTATTTTCACATTTCTCATTTTTTTATTACTACCACTGCCTTATCTTGTATTTATCTTTAACTTTTTATTTCAGTTCTTACATAACATTTATTGTGATCAAAATTGAAAATGGATTCAAATTTTCCTCAAAATTTAAAAATTAATACAATTTTACACTGTTTTTTTCCTTGTCATTTATTACAACCACTTTCTTATCTTGGATTCATAGTTAAATTTTTATTTAAGTTCTTGAATAACAGTTATTGTGATCATAATTGAAAATGAATTCAAATCTTCCTCAAAATTTCAAAATTCATATACTTTTACTCTATTATTTTTGTTCAACTATTAAAATGGTGTCTCATTATTCTATGCACTCCTATTACAAACTCATGGTTCCATCATCTAGGACCATATGATGATGCATACCTGGAAAAGAAATAATATGGTAATGTTTTATGTAAATTGAGGAATGATTGTGTATTATTTATATTATCAATTGTACATATAAATATTGTTACGATCCATCCTTTTCTTATTTTATAATTCATTTGGGAGTAACAGGTACCAGTAGATTACCTTTCTTGTCTACATATACTAGAGATTCATATTGGTGGTGATCATCTTTTCAACTAAATTTTCTTGGACTCTATGTTTACTATAGGGAATAATGGTTCTATATGTGTTCAACCAGTAGTAATGTCTTCTTTCTTATTTAAATACAGGGATCCATAGGTTTTGAAACAAATTTCACTTGCAATTATCTTGTAGTAAGAGACACCAACATTCGGTACATATTTAATTCATATATACTTATAGTTATCCCTATTAAATTTCCCATCATATTTCATATCAATTGAGATAAATCTCTTTATTTTCAATGATTTTGTAACCATGCACCCTGTGTTACATTGAATATGTCATTTATGATAATTACTGTCAATTACTATCACTATAGGTGGCCTATTCCAAACTCATGGTGCCATCATCTGGGACTATATGTTGATGCATACATGTAAAAGAAATCATCAAGTAATGTTGTACATAAATTGAGATATGATATGTTTATTATTTATATTATCAATTGTACATATCAATATTGTTATGAGCCATCCTTTTCATATTACAGAATTCATTTGGGAGGTATAGGTACTAGTAAATTCCCTTGCTTGTCTCTATCTACTAGAGAATCATATTGGGGGTGATCTTATTCTCAACTAAATTTCCTTGGACTATGATTTTACTATATGGAACACTGGTTTTATAAGTGTTAAACTAGAATTAATGTCTTCCTGCCTCTTACAATGCAAGGATCCTGTAGAGACCAGAAGCTTGACGTACATGGAAATTACATTACTTTATCGGAATACTTAATACATAACAAAAACAGACACACAAGGACCGTAATAGTTTAGTGTCTTTGGAAACTCGGAACGTAATATTCTAATCGTGGTGATAGATCTTCCACATCTCCCATAAAGATCTTCCACTTTTTGTTTCCTTACCTAAAACCTTTCTTTTAATCCTGGGGGAAAATAAAACATAAAAAGGGTGAGCTCAAATGCTCAGTAAGGGTAGCCATGGAGAAAATAAAACATACCATATACATTTGAACATAAAAAAACATGAACATAATGTTTAAACATCAAAATATTGAGAAAAGACATGAATCATGGAAGTACGTAAGGCATATATCATACGGGAACATCAATCATCATAAAATTGCATGGGAATAAAACATGTAATTTTGGAAACCATTAAGCACATGATATGATTTCCATAGTAGCCAAGGCATTGCTGCCAAGACCATCTTAGTGGACAGAGTCCCTTTTTGAATCGAGTTCACTCCTCATTCCAGTCCTATATTACTGAACCGTTTTAACTTGCCATTCCAGCCATGTATATCTAATGAGATATAAATCTTTACCCAATGCATTTGAGGGAGATATAGGTCCCACCCATCTCATAATGAAATCATTCTTACTTGTGCCAGAAAATAAACATACATCATTCATAATAACTCAATGAATAAAATGGGTTTCATAAACATCATCCCATCATCACATAATCCATATAAAAGAAATGGATATTTCATCATAAGAAAAGTGAAACCATGTAAATCATAGAGACATTATACTTGAAACATACACATATGAAATAATGTCATCTTAGATGTAAAATGACTTTGATAAAACACTTGAAACGAATTCTTGAGGAAAATATCCTTTCTTCTTCAAAATCAATTTCTTTTCACAAAGTGTCATGCAATTTTAAAGGAAAATGATTTTTTTGAAAATATTCATGAAATCTTTTGGAGTAAGCTTCATGAAAATAAGGCTTTATAAAACCGTAAAAATCCGTTCGTGCTGTATAAGTTAAAAAAACATTCTCCTCGTACTTTTGTCGGAAAAGTCAAAAAGTACCTCGTAAAAGAAAGATTCCATACATACAATGTAGTAAAAGTAAAAACTGGGTAAAAAGGACTTTAAACATACATGAAACCATTTTTAGGAAACATGGACATGGATGAGAAAAATAACCCTAGTAAATACTTACGAATAAACAATCTCGGATAAGAACGAGATTGGAAAAGTTGTCCCTTACCTTAGGTTCGATATGCTTCGTACGTATCCAAACATCCTATATAATGATTTAAATAATGTCATTGACTTATTAAAGAATCATATTCATTGTTATTATATCATATATGATTCACTTATGACTTTATATTACCCATTATTTTGAAAATTCATGTTAATGTAGCGTTTTGGGTAAAATCGTTTCATTTGTCGTTCATGTTTTAACTTGTAATTATTCATATGATTACATTGATCATGATTAATTACATCAAGAATGTAAAACTTGATTTATATATAATATATATTCAGAATATAAATATATCTAATAGATTGATAAATGGAAAGAAATACACCGTTCATGGAGACGGTGGGTCGTACGTACGGATGAACGATGTTTTCATTTCCTTATTGAATTGAATGGAATTAAGTAGATGAAATATATATATATATATATATATATATAAATACAGTAGCATTATTATGTCATATATTTCATGATTACTTATTATATATACTTTATAATCATTCTTGAATGGTTAACATGGAGAGTGAATCTCATCGCGTCGTGGAGACGGTAGTCCGTACGTACGCACGAGCGATGATATCATTCCCAAGATCGTGGAATTGTATTAAAGTGTATGTATAATACTAAAGAATCAATATAACTTTACAATAATCATATATATTTATTACTTTCACCATTATACCTATACAAGTAAGGTGGTGGTGGAAAATAGATTACACAACGTCGTGGAGACGGTATTCCGTACGTACGCACGCACAGTGATTTCGTTTTCCGTAGGATGGATAGATGGTGAAATATGGTTTTTTAATACTTATAATAACATATCAGTATAAGATTGATACCAGTTTTATTATTTCATAATGAAACATCTAAAAAATAATAAGTGTAAGAAGAAATAAAGTTGAAAGAATCGGTAATGGACATTACCTCTTCTTTGAAGCGCCTCTTTGAGACCTCCTCTTAGGGCACTAAACATGGTCTTTGAAGATAACCAGGACCACTAGGATTTTTCCAGGGAAGTGGAGAAAATAATTTGGCAGGGTTTTTCCGAGTTTGAAGGCTCAAAGTGGTGTGAGGAAGAGAGGGAGGAGGTTCCCTTTTATAAGGGAGGAGAGGGGCACCTTTGGAAATCGTAAAAATATTAATTTATAATAAATCTAACCCCATTTGAAAACCTACAAAAATGAATAATATTAGAATATTAGATGATATAGGGTTGTAATCCCATCATCCAATAAAATTTAGTCATGTTAGGATGTTATTTAAAACATTATCAACTTGATTTATACTTACATAATCAATTTAATTTTATTTGTGGTAATAAAATCCTAAATTTTAAATTATAACAAATAATTACTTATTTTTTGTGAATTTTCCATAATTGGATAATTTATAACATTTTAGATCAAATAAATTTAAATTTATAATTTTTATATATTTTTGTGATTTTTACACAATTTTATAATATGTTATTTTTATAAAATAACAATAGTGTCAATTTTGACACTATTCATTTATTTAAATTTAAATAAAATATATACAGAAGATATTTTCGAAATAAAATCATTAATAGACTAATAAAAGGTCATATTTATCTATAAAATTAGTTGAGAACATTAAATAGTTCATATAATATTTATTTTATTATTTTTAAAACCATTTATTTGGTTTATCTCTTAATAAAATAAATACTACAACATTTTTGTATAATTATTTAATATACTTATTTGTAGCATAGAAATTAAAAATAAAATCATATGATGAAGATAAATCTATTAAATTTCACAATAATACTTTTACTCTAATTTATCATTTTAAAATCACAATATTTAAATTGTTATATTTATTAAATTATAAAGGTGACAACTTTGGCATCATTTAAAATAAAATCATATAAGTGTCATAATCACTTTTATAAGACTTCAAACGGTTATATATTAGGTAATTGGATGATTATGGTGTATATATACACTTCCAATAAGTTTTGGTCAGGTTTTTGGTTCTTTTAATGGGTATTATTATTTCAATAAAAACTATATTACTTATTTTTCACTTAATAAATAATTTCTGAATCATTAATGTATCACAATCAATGAAAATTATTTAATCCCTAAAAATTATAAATAAATTATCATGATATAGATAATTTTATTATCCTTCTGGAGACTATTCATGTTCTAAGTTTTATGATGTTTATCACAAAATTAAAATTATTATACTTATAAGATTTAAGAGAGTGACATGTTGTCACTTTCTTTGGTTTTAATAATAATTAAATTATTTTCATGGTCAAAAGTCCATTAAATGAATCTAATCCGACCCTTAGGTGATATGGGTATACTTTTAGCCATCCAATATAATTTTGGCATGTTTTAGGGTAATTTTATAATATTATATTTACCCTTAATTACCCGATTTACCTTTAACTATGGTAAATAAAATTTACAGTAGTTACTATTCATAATTCCCAAAAATAAAAAGTAGCCTATTAACATAATTTGGACCCACTGATTCAAAATATTGAATCCATTTTTTCAAATTCAATAAACAGAAGTTGCATAAATTAAATAAAAATTAATATCGTTGTCGAATGAAAACAGGTTTTTGTTTAAAACATTACAAAAGATTGAATTGATTTAACCTATGAATTCAATGTAAAATAAATGCTAATGACATAAATTATATTAAATGGTAATATTCTATTCTATTTTTACTTTAAAACCATTAAATATTATAATTTAACCATATAAATTATTACGATGAAAAAAGTTGTTTTTAATTAAAATATAGTGTGTTTTTACTATTCATTAAAATATGAAAGTTATCAGAAAAATATCAAAACATTATCCAATGTAAATTTTTATATCCTGATTAAAAATAAGAATATTATTTTGTTAAATTGAACTTATAAACATGTCAAAAACTATATTTAATGTGGGTGCGCCATCAAAAGGCGGCAAAACTGCATTTTTTTAAAAATACATATTTTACGTGAAAAATATATTTTGTTCTTATACCATGTTCTAGAAAATGTGTAAGATTAATAATAATGTTACAAAATTAAAAATTTAGTTAATACTATTCATAAAGTCTTGTTCATAATAATATTATAATAAGATATCATTGTTTAGTAAAACAAGGTATTGTGTACAACACACGCTATCGAGGAAGGTCGCGATTGCGTGTAATGCATGCCAAGTTAGGGTTGTGTGTTGTGAAAGACTCCTTTGTTGTTTCATATAACAGAATCCAACCATTTTTCATTTATACATTGAATATATATATATATATATATACACTCAATGTTGCGTAGAATGACTATTATCAAACGAACATGAAATTGTTTGTAACAAAATCTAAGAATAGTGTTGTGTATACTGCAAGCTAATACGGTGTTGCGTATAGAACAAGATAATCTTGTTATAGCTTACAACACAAGAAATCAATGAAATTAAAAGAATATTTTTTATAAAATCTCAGGGTGTCACATTCTACCCCCCTTAAAATGAATTTCTCCCTCGAAATTCGTCGGGGTTATAAATGGTTGACTACTTGAATGTTTCTTTAATAGAAACCCACATACTAAAACTTAATTTTAAAAAGTGATGTATGAAACATAACAGTTATCAAAATCAACTCGTCACTGGGTTTCCTCGTGGGAGAACATAGGTGAAAATATTGATATGGAAGAGAAATCTAAACATCAAGTTCTGATGGAGAGTGGTAGAGGACATGGCTATGAAAAAGCCAAAAATCACAAAGCCATAGATTTGTGATGATATAAGGTACCATCTGATTCATCAGATATAAGGGAACTATGACAACATTTTGGGTTTTCAGGATCATTTCTCTAATGTTGAATAATTTTTGAATCAAAATAAATACTTACTTTATTTTGGTACAATCTCACCATTGTTCGTGCCTTGAACAATTTCCACTTCATCTCTTAAAAAAATGAAGTTGAATTTGTCATTCATGAAATGTTAGCAGATCATGTGATATAATGATGAGTCATTCCATCTGTTTCAAACAAAAGGTTAGAAAAAGTTATCAAATATACAAAAGTCCATATATGGTGAGTTTAATCATATACGATTCCAAAAATGAACTTATACTTCATATATCATACCGTATAATAAAATAAAACTAGTTTTTACTAACCAGGGACTTCCTATAGGCCAGTGGTAGGCGATAAATTCCAGTCGCACTTCGGTTGTGGGTTCGATTCCCACAACCTTGTCCGACGCGATGGGATGTCGTCCATCCTGCAGGTTATCCTTTTTCTAAAACTACATTACTATAACATCCCATCAATAATATTGAAAAAAGTTCTATCCTTAAACAATACTAACTTATGTCGAACATAATCCATTCCAATATTTAGGCTTATCCAAAATTCTACTATCCAATCTCATATTATAGTGAAAACGATTACTATAGATTTCATATAACAAGCATTTTAATACCATCATTGATCCCCATATATCATAAGATATGCCTTGTTGGTCACATTCCAAACATTCCAAGGACTTAATCATGTATTATTTTGAAAAAAATGAATACCCATTGAACCTTATTGAAAACATGAATTCAGTTAAAAGTTAACATTTTCCACATACCAAAATCCTCAAAAATCTATATACTCAAACCATGATATTACTTTGTCCTTATATCAATCATGGGATCATGAATACTGTCAAACATTTTATTTTCTCCTTATCCCTTCATTATGTGCATATCATCTGCTTTCCTAAATATTTGAATCAGTTTTCATGGTTACCGTTACCATAAAATTATTGAAAACCAAAATAGACTAATACAAAAAAATATTCTAATACACCATAAAAGTACCTCAACAACATTATTCTTGAATACCAATACATAAACAATTTAGTCCATCCTCTTTAATAATTGTCCTGGAATAAGTCCTTCCTTGATTTTGAAGTAACTTTTTAGGTCATGGTATTGAGTTGGGTAATGCCCATGTTCTCCACAAATAAGACATTGAACTCTATAACAGTCTGTCACTCTATGTCTCTTTTCCCCACACAGATAACATTTGTCCCTCCATTTGAGGTATTCCTCAAGGTTATTCTTCCCTTCTTTAGAAATCTCAATATTCCTTTATTTATGCACCTCAACATGCGAACATGCATAACAGTTTATCTTCCTCTTATTTGATGAATTAGGCATACCACTAAATTGCACCTTGTTAATCATATATCGCAATGACTGATTTGGAATAATAACAATATCTTTCTCTCTAGGTATTACGCAATTTTGATTCTCATAGACACCAATTTTTCCACTGGATTCAATGTTAACCGAATTCCTTCTGGTTCCCTCCATTGACTAAAACACAAAAAGAATTCTGTGAGAGGAAAAAATCATACAAGGAAAATAACATAATCAAGAGGGAGTACCTTCAACATCTAACATCCCAGATTTAATTCTAATTTCGTTACCTTAATTCAAGGACTATAACCTATACTTATACTTAACCTTAGGGACATCTCTAGACATACCTTTGAAATATCTCTAGGGATCTCACGAAAGTTCTTGCATCCCAGTTTTAAAAGGTTGACTAAACCTTTCCTCTGATACCAACTATAGAGACCCGAAGATTTACGTACATGGATATTACATTACTTTAGCAGAATACTTAATACATAACAAAAACAAACACACAATGACCTTAATAGTTTAGTGTCTTTGGAAACTCGGAACATAATCTTTTGTCGTGGTGAAAGATCTTCAACATCTCCCATAAAGATCTTCCACTTTATTTTTCATTACCTAAAACATTTCTTTTAATCCTGGGGGAAAATAAAACATAAAAAGGGTGAGCTAAAATGCTTAGTAAGGGTAAGCATGGATAAAATAAAACATACCATATACATTTGAACTTAAAAACACATGAACATAATGTTTAAACATCAAAATCTTGAGCAAAGACATGAATCCTGGAAGTACGTAAGGCATATATCATAAGGGAACATAAATCATGATAAAATTTCATGGGAATGAAACATGTAATTTTGGAAACCATTAAGCACATGATATGATTTCCATAGTATCCATGTCATTGCTACCAAGACCATCTTAGTGGACAAAGTCCCTTTCTGAATCGAGTTCACTCCTCGTTCCAGTCCTGTACTACTGAACCAGTTTAACTTGTAGTTCCATCCATGTCTTTCTCATGAGATATAAATCTTTACCCAATTCATTGGAGGGAGATATAGGTCCCACACATCTCATAATTAAATCATTCTTACTTGTGCCTGAAAATAAACATACATCATTCAGAATAACTCAATGAATAAAATGTGTTTCATAAACATCATCTCATCATCACATAATCTATATAAAAGAAATGGATATTTCATCATAAGAAAAGTGAAACCATGTAAATCATAGAAACATTATACTTGAAATAAACACATATGAAATAATGTCATCTTAGATGTAAAATGACTTTGATAAAACACTTGAAATGAATTATTGAGGAAAATATCCTTTCTTCTTCAAAATCAATTTCTTTTCAAAAAACGTCATGAAATATTAAAATAAAGAGATTTTGTTGAAAATAGTCATGAAATCAATTGGAGGAAGCCTCATTAAAACAAGGCTTTATAAAAACGTAAAAATATGTTCGTGTCGTATAAGTTAAAAAAACATTCTCCTCGTACTTTTGTCAGAAAAGTCAAAAATTACCTCGTAAAAGAATGATTCCATACATACCATGTAGTAAAAGTCAAAAATGGGTAAAAATGACTTTAAACATAAATGAAACCATTTTTAGGAAATATGGACATGAATGAGAACAATAACACCAGTAAATACTTATGAATAAACAATCACATATAAGAACGAGATTGGAAAAGTTATCCCTTACCTTTGGTCCAATATGCTTTGTACGTATCCAAAACTCATGTATAATGATTTAAATAACGTCATTGACTTATTAAAGAATCATATTCCTTGTTATGATATCATATATGGTTCACATATGACTTTATATTACCCGTTCTTTTGTAAATTCATGTAAAAGTATCGTTTTGGGTAAAATCATTTCATTTTTCGTTCGTGTTTTAACTTGTAATTATTCATATGATTACTTAGATCATGATTACTTACATCCAGAATGTAAAACATGATTTATATAGAATATATATTCAGAATATAAATATATATAATAGATCAATAAATGGAAAGAAATACACCGTTCATGGAGACGGTAGGTCATACGTACGCATGAACGCTGTTTTCATTTCCTTGTTGAATTGAATGGAATTAAGTAGATGGAATAAATATATATATATATATAAATATACATTATTCCAGTAGCATTATTATGTCATATATTTCATTATTAATTATTATATATACTTTATAATCATTCTTGAATAGTTAACATGAAGAGTGAATCTCATCGCATCGTGGAGACAGTAGTCTGTACATACGCACGAGCGATGATATCATTCCCAAGATCGTCGAATTATATTAAAGTGTATGTATAATATTAAAGAATCAATATAAATTTAAAATAACCATAAATATTCATTACATTCACCACTATACCCATCCAAGTATGGTGGTGGTGGAAAATAGTTTACACCACAGCGTGGGGACGGTATTCCGTACGTACGCACGCGTGGTGATTTCGTTTTCCGTAGGATGGATAGATAGTGAAATATGGTTGTTTCATACCTATAATAACATATCAGTATATGATTTATACTGATGTTATTACATCATAATGAAACATCTAAAAAAGAATATGTGGAAGAAGAAATAAAGGTCAATGAATCGGTAACGGACATCACCTCTTCTTTGAAGCACCTCTTTGAGACCTCCTCTTAGGGCACTAAAATTGGTCTTTGAAGAAGACCAGAACCTCTAGGATGTTTCTAGGGAAGTGTAGAAATGAATTTTGCAGGTGTTGGCCAAGCTTGAAGGCTCAATGTGGTGTGACGAAGAGAGGGAGGAGGTGCCCTTTTATAAGGGAGGAGAGGGGCACCTTTGGAAATCTTAAAAATATTAATTTATAATAAATCTAACCCCACTTAAAAACATAAAAAAATTATTCATATTAAAATATTAGGTGAGATAGGTTTTTAATCTCATCAACCAATAAAATTTAGATATGTTAGGAAATTATTTTAAACATTATCAACTTGATTTATCCTTAATCAATTTAATTTTATTTGTGGTAATAACATTCTAAATTTTAAATTAGAACAAATAATTACTTATTGTTTGTGAATTTTCCATAATTGGATACTTTATAACATTTTAGACCATATAAATTTAAATTTATAATTTTTATATATTTTTGTAATTTTTACAAAATTTTAGAATATGTTATTTTTATAAAATAACAATAGTGTCAATTTTGACGCTATTCATTTATTTGAATTTAAATAAAATATATACAGAATATATGTTCGAACTAAAAGATTTAATAGATTCATAAAAGGTCAAATGTATCTAGAAAATTATTGGATCACATTAAATAGTTCATATAATATTTATTTTATTATTGTTAAAACCATTTATTTGGTTTATCTCTTAATAAAATAATTACTACAACATTTTTGTATAATTATTTTATATACATATTTGTTGCATAAAAATTAATAATAAAATCCTATGATGAATATAAATATATTAAATTTCACAATAACACTTTTACTCAAATTTATCATCTTAATATCACAATATTTAAATTGTTATATTTATTAAATTATGAAGGTGACAACTTTGGAATCATTTAAAATAAAATAATATAAGTGTCATAATCACTTTTATAAGACTCCAAACGGTTATATATTATGTCATTGGATGATTATGGTGTAGATATACACTACCTATAAGTTTTGGTCAGGTTTGTGGGTATTTTAATGGGTATTATTTTTTCAATAAAAACTATATTACTGATTTATCACTTAATAAATAATTTCTTCATCATTAATGTATCACCATTAATGACAATTATTTAATCCCTAAAAATTAAAAATAAATTATCATGATATATATGATTTTATTATATTTCTGGAGACTCTTCATGTTCGATGTTTTATGATGTTTATCACTAAATTAAAATTATTATACTTATAAGATTTAAGAGAGTGACATGTTGCCAATTTCATTGGGTTTTATAATAATTAAATTATTTTCATGGTCAAAAGTCCATAAAATGAATCTAATATGATCCTTAGGTGATATGGGTATACTTTTAGCCATCCAATAGAATTTTTTCATGTGTTAGGGTAATTTTATAATATTATATTTACCCTTAATTACACAATTTACCTTTAACTATGGTAAATAAAATTTACCATAGTTACTATTCATAATTCCAAAAAATAAAAAGTAGCCTATTAACATAATTTGGACCCACTGATTCCAAATATCGAATCCATTTTTTGAAATTAAATACACAGAAGTTGCAGAAATTAAATTAAAATTAATCTCATTGTCGAATGAAAACGGATTTTTGTTTAAAACATTGCAAAAGATTGAATTGATTTAACCTACGAATTCGATGTAAAATCAATGCTAATGACATACATTATATTAAATGGTAAATATATATTCTATTTATACTGTAAAACCATTCAATATTATAATTTAACCATATAAATTATTACGATGAAAAAAGTTGTTTTTAATTAAAATATAGCGTGTTTTTACTAATCATTAAAATATGGAAGTTATCAGAAAAATATCAAAACTTTATCCAATGTAAATTTTTATATCCTGATTCAAAATAAGAATTTTATTTTGTCAAATTTAACTTATAAACATGTCAACAACTAGATTTAAAGTGGGTGTGCTATCAAAAGGCGGCAAAACTTCTTTTTTTGAAAAATACATATTTTACGTGAAACAATTATTTTGTTCTTATACCATGTTCTAGAAAATGTGTAAAATGAATAATAATGTTATCAAATTAAAAATTTATTTAATACTATTCATAAAAGATAGTTTATAATAATATTATAATAATATATCGTTGTTTAGTAAAACCCGGTATTGCGTACAACACACGCTATCGAGGAAGGTCGCGATTGCGTGTAATGCAATCCAAGTTAGGGTTGTGTGTTTTGAAAGACTACTTTGTTGTTTCATATAATATAATCCAACCATTTTCATTTATACATTGAATATATATATATATATACACTCAATGTTTTGTAGAATGACTATTATCAAACAAACATGAAATTATGTGTAACACAATATAAGAATAGTGTTACGTATACTGCAAGATAATACAGTGTTGCGTATAGCACAATATAATCTTGTTGTAGCTTACAACACAAGACATAAATGAAATTAAAAGAATATTTGTTATTAAATCTCAGGGTGTTACAGATCCAGAGGTTTTAAAGAAGATTTCATTTGCAATTCTCTTGTAGGAAGGGACACCAAGATAATATAAATATTTAATTCATGCATACTTGTAGTATCCTAGTTATTTTTTCCATCATATAGCATATAATTTGAGATAAATATCTTGATATTCAATGATTTTGTTACCACGCAACCTGACATACATTGAATCTTTAATCAGGTAAAAAAATTCTATGATTTCAAGTTTTATTTTTTTTATAACTACTACTTCTTGCTAATTATCTCTCCTTATTTATTGCAAAATCCTTACCCAGACACAAATATTTTCTAACTATTATGTATAATCCAAATTAATCCATGGTTTCAATTCATAGTATCTCTTACATGTATTTACTTTTGATTCATTATTATATTTTTTTGGACTGCTTTTCTGGTATCCTTATTCCTCTAATGGACTTTCCTATCATGTTGCAGTACCATACAATGATGCTCCTCCAGAAATACCTTATTTCTTGAATATATAGTTTGCTTCATTTACTGCCCACTATAAATATTTCAAGATAGTTTTTGATGATATACATTGAGTTGAAGCTGCATAATTTCACATATGATGATCGAATCTATAACAGAACGTGTAATGGGCACCCAACAAAAAACGCGTGCCTCTTCTAGAGGATTCCAACATTCACAGTTAGGATGCCAAAACAGTTCATGGAGATGAAGATTTAAAACCACTGTACTCATGATAAGAGGAGTTTTTTCTGCATCTAAAAAAATCACCAGTTAGAGTGGATATGTTCCATGCTTCCAATTAAATACTTATTTTATCTTCCTAAGAACTGTGTAATTTATTACATTGTTTCTTATTCGATACTGGGTCAATGATTATTGTGTATGTTATTAAAAAATGAATGTCCTATTTAATTTGAGCAGTGAATATTTTTTTATAACATTGGATTATATCTCCATGCATTCACACGGGCGAGTACTAGTTTATGTTAATTGTTGGAGTTAATGTTAGTTTTTATTATCTTTGATTAATGGGATATAACTATAGAAAGTTAATTTTATATAGCACAAACCATGGTTAAACTATTTATTGGATTGTTTTAACCCAAAAAGAAATTATTGTATGATGACGTACATGATTATAATATTATAATTAAATATGGAATATTTCTTTATCTATTAATTTTGGTTCATTAGGAATTCACTATTGTAGTTATAGTACCTGTCAATCATGTTTCGTATAATTCATTATTATGATTTAGACATGAATGGATGATAAAGTATTCTTTCAAATAATTTAATATTTAGATATATAATATTTATGAATTCTAAAAACATTATTATATATAATTATATATAAAATCCTTTGGTAAATTGAATAAAATAATTATATAAGTTAGAATGAAAATATTTTTTAGTTCATATTCATTTTATGAAACACGGTTCCCATTGATATATTTTTAAAAAAAAAATTAGTTCTTTAAGAAAATTCTTATGGTATCAACCTTAGTTTCACATATTTCAATTAACTCATTATAATAACTTAGTTCTTTGTTAATAATGATTTGAAAGTTCATTTATCATTTATTGAGTAGTTATACATTTATTTTTGCTACAAATTAAATTAATTAAAAACCATCTCACAACACTTTATCTCAATTAAAAGGTTTCACCAAGGGTGAAGTAATGGATGGGTTTCATAATGTGTGATGGAAATAATTAATTATTTAATATTTATGGATCTTCACAAACATAAATACTTTTAAAAGTAAAATAGAACATTCTGTAAAACATGGTTTAACATGGGTTTTAAAAAAATTTATAACTTGGTTTAAAATTATAGATTCTAAATTTTTTTGTGAAATTATTTATGAATTATTTGGATTTTAAGATTTATGTATGATTTTTAAAAATTTATCTCTCAAAAATACACATTTCAGTCTTATGAATATTATGAAAAATATTAAAGGATTTTGAAGTAACTGATTATTTGATAATGATAGACAAATACAAGAGCTAGGTTTTCCTCCTCTTCTTCCTTTAGTGAGTATAATAATTTTAATATTTTTATTTTTCATTGTATTTAATGTCATGTTATAATACTTTATCAAATTTATTTAGGGATATATAGTTGAACATGAGTTGATTTCTTCTCAGAATATTGTTTTGGGTTCGAGCGTGGGTGATCCTAGAGCTAAACAAAGCTCCCATCATACCAATTCATACCCTAACCCTCAAGAGAACACCCCATCTTCCACACCATTCCATTCTCTACTTGAGCCTCTAGGGATGTTCCCATCCATGAGTCCATTATTATCTCATTTAGCCTCTTCTTCCCATACCATGTCTACAATACCTGCATGGATGTTCCTACCATTACCTTATCTATATCCTTTGATGTATCCCTAAAAGTAAAACCCATATCCTTCAATTTTTATGCGACCTACATTTCCAACCATCCATTCAGGATTTAATTTTTCTATTCCATTACCTTCAACTCCATTTCATAAAGATCACCTGGTACAAGCATTGGAATAGGAACATCCTTCAAAGGATACTGATTCAGGACATCCCACCGATCTATATGAGCCTAATCAGTAGCCTTAATATGGTTATTTATAATATTTTTTTTCAAATTATATAACATCATTTTTCCCTGTTGTATATTGAATTAATTATTTTTTCCATTGACCTTATTCATTGGTATATTCAATTAGGAAACACAGGCGCACCTGTATACATGAATCCTAGAATCCCAAACATAAATAATGGTGGATTACAATGATAATAATCAAATGATAGGTAAAAATTCTAGATGGTGTAGAAGTTTCATGTGAACTTTATCCAAGTACAAAGATATAATTATGATGTAATGAATCTCATGGAGGAATATTAATAATGAAATTAAAGACAAATAATAGGAAGAGATATGACTATGATTTTTTTAAATTTATATCTAGATTTTTCTTGTATTTAAATGAATTGACATGTTCATTTCAGCATCAGTTTAACTTTCCCGATGGAGATGTTTCTATGGTTTCAAGGTTGATGGTTCTTGGGGAGTTATGATGATCATATAATCACGTGTTATATATTGGTCAGAAGAGTATAGTTAATTCTTATTTAGAGTGAGTACCGATATTCTCCGACTATCCAATAACACAATGTCAAGAAATGATCACATATTAGATGAGTGATTTTTTTAGGTTTTTTCTAATATTAATTGGTTGGTATAGAAAATTAAATTCTTAATAATTGTATTTATTTTTTGTTTTTTGGATGCATCAAAAAAATAAAAAAAATTCAATGTTGTATTTTCATACATTGTGGCACAATATAGTGCCCAAGCATGAGAGGCTCCATGTAATTTAACATGAATATAAATAATATCAATATTTATATTGTTTATTAATTATATTTTCATGCTGAAATTTAGGTTTTTCTGTCATGAATACCTTTAATATAAAGCTAACAATACACCTTTCAAATGGCCAAACGAACAAATGACGAAATAGTCAAATGTCTTATTGGATAAATTTTCCAAATTGGCCAAATGTAAAAAATTACCCAATGGCTAAATGGATAGATGGATGAATGAAAAAATGGCCAAGTGTCCAAATTTTCTAAGGGGAAAATGAAAAAATTGCCTAGTTACCAAATGTACCAACGAAAAATGGACAAATTTACTAATGGACTAATAACCAAATAGAATAATGGACCAATATCCTAATAAACTAATGGCCAAATGTACAAATGGCCAAATGTACAAATGGCCAAATTCCCTAATGGCCAGTTGAAAAAATGGCATAATGGTGAATTGGTCTAATAGCCTAACAGCTTAATGGAATAATGACCTAATGGAAAAATGGCCCACTAGACTAAAAGACCAATGATCAAATTTACTAATGACCTAATGAACTAATGGAAAAATGTAGAAATATAATATTGTCCAAATGGTCGATTGACCAATTTTAACAATCGAATAATGGCCTAATGGATAAATATACATATGAAAAAAATTCCCAAATGGACTAATTTCCTAATGGCCTAATGAGAAAATGGAAAAATGAAAAATGAAAAATTTGTCTAATGAACAAATAGCCTAATCCCCAAATGGCCTAAAGGAAAAATAACTAAATGGCCAAATGACCAAATGGATAATTGGACAAATTGATATGTGGCCTAATGACATATTGACCTAATGGAAAATTGGCCTAATAAAATATTAGAGAATTTACCTATTGTCCTAATTCACTAATTAAAAACTGTCTTATTTTAATAATGTCTTAATGACCAAATTGTGTAATAGATTAATCAAAAAATGGCCAAATTACCTAATTTCATAATGAACTAATGGACTAATGGACTAATAAAAAAATGGAAAAATGTTCTAATGGACTAATGGCCTAATGTACTAATGTCCTAATGTCTTAATGAACTAATTGACTAATGGCCAAATCGCCTAGTTTCCAAATTTCCAAATGGACAATTAGGAAAACAGACTAATGACATAATGGCCTAATGGAAAAGTTACCTGATAGAATAATGAAAAAATAACCTAATGAAATGAAGACCAAATGGAAAAATGGCCTAATGAATAAATTTACAAATGACCTAATGGAAAAATATAGAATTGACCAATTTTCCTAATGGCCTAATGAGATAATGACCAAATATCCAAGTGGACAAATGGCATAATGTACCAATAACCTAATAGAATAATTGCATAATGGCCTAATGGCCTGATGGAATCAATGCCTGATGTCCTCATGGCATGATGACCTCCTGGAATGATGGCCTAATGGCCAAATGGGAAAATTTCAATTTGGAATAATGACCTATTGGCCAATTATCCTAATGATCAAATGGCCTAATGGCCAAAATGGAAAAAATGGCAAAAATGGTCTAAATGGACAAAATGGCCTAAATAACAAAAATTTCCTAATAGCCTAAATGATAAATTGGAATAATGCACTAAATAAGAAAAATAACCTAAATGAACTAAATGGCATAAATGGCATAAATGTCCAAAATGGATGAAATGGACAAAATTTCATAATGAAATATTGAATTAAATATCCTAATGGACAAAATGGACTAATTTACTGATGGGATAATTCCATAATAGCATAAATGGTGTAAATGGACTAAATGGAATAATGGTCCAATGGCACAATTTACCACTGGCCCAATGGCCAAATGACCAAATGGCCTAAAGCTATAATGGCCTAATGGACCACTGAACAAATGGAATATTTTCATAATGCACTAAATGTCATAAATGGATGAAATGGATGAAATGGTATAAATGAAATAATTGTCCTAAATGGCCTAAATGACCTAATGGAAGAATTGCCTAAAGGCCCATTGACCTAATAGCCCAAAGTCCTAATGTCCAACTGGACTAATGACCTAACGACCTATGGACTAATGGCCTAATGTCAAAATAGCTAAATGGAAAAATGGAAAATGGGAAAAAATGGTCATTTGGGCAATTATAATAATGGAATAATGGCCAAATGGTCTAATGGCCAAATGTTCTAATTGAAAAATAGACAAATGGACCAATACCCTAATGGACAAATAGACAAATGGCCCAATGACATAATGGCATAATGACCAAATGGACTAAATGACCTAAATGGCCTAATGGCCTAATGAAATAAATGGACTAAATTTCCAAGTGGCCAAAATGGAATAAATAACCTAAATGATCTAATTGGCCTAAATTTCTTAAATTTCCAAAATGGCCTAAATGACCTAATGGCCTAACGGCCTAAATGAACTAAGTGACCCAATTCCTTATTTTACTAATTGAATAATGGCCTGAGTGGATGAGATTTAATAATGTACTAATGAATAAAATTCTTAATGGACCAATGACCTGATAGCCTCAATAGACCAATAACACCAATATCCTCAATGACCTTAATGGATGAAATGGACAAAATGGCCAAATGGCTAAAATGTCCTAAATGGCCTATTTCTATAGTGGACTAATGGCCAAATTAAACTAATGTCCAAATATAAAAAATGAAAAGATGTCTTAATGGCCTAATGGAATAATGACCAAATGGCCAAATGTCCAAATGGCCAAATGGCCAAATGACCAAATGGCCAAATGGCTTAATGTCCTAATTACCTAATGGCCTAATGGAAAACTAGCCTGCTGAAAAATTGGCCTAATGGCTTAATGAGATGGAATAAATGGTAGAAATGGACTAAATGGTCAAAATTGATAAAATAGCCAAAATGGACAAAATGACCAAAATGGCATAATGACCTAATTTAACTAATGGCCTAATGGCCAAATGGACTAATAGCCTAATGGCCCAGTGGACTCATGGCCCAATGGACTAATGGACCGATGGAATAAAGGCTCAATGAACTAATTATTAATTGTCCTAATGCCTTAATGGTAAAATGGATAAATGGTCAAATTTCTAAATGGCCAAATTTATAAATGGATAACTGGCCAATTGGAAAAATAGAGAAATTGTCAAATGGCCTATTTTCCAGATGGACAAATGGGTTAATGTCCAAATCAAAATATGTCCTAATTACATAATGGAAAAATGGGATAATGAAAAAATATCCTAATGGCCAAATAGAATAATATCCAAATGGCCAAATGGATTGTTGGCCAATTCGACTAACGTCCTAATGACCTACTTGCCTAAATGGAATAAATGTACTAATGAAATAAATGGATTAAATGGAATAAATAGCATAAATGGAATAATTTGAATAATGGACCTATGACCTAATGGAAAAATTACCTAATGGATTAGTACCCTAATACCCTAATAGCCTAATGGCCTAAATAGACTATATGGACTAAATTGGCTAAATGGGCTTAATGGACTAAATGGACTAAATAGATTACATGAAATAAATGGAATAAATGGACTAAATGTACTAAGTGGAATAAATAACCTAATTGGCATAAATGTCCTAAATAGCCTAAATAGACTAAATGGTCCAAATAGATGAAATGAATTAATGTCCATGTAACATCACGTTACGTTTTAAGGTACTTTTGGTGTTTCTAAGTACCTATGTTTTGGAGTAGTGACTTGGGGATCATTTGGGTGAACGTTTAAGGTAAATTAAAGGGTAGTGAGTTGTGCATGGTTTGTGCACGGTTTGATAAACCGTGCGACCAAACCATGCCAACCATGCAGATCTGGGCAGAGAGGTCCACGCGGTTTGCACACATTTTGACATACATTGTGACCAAACCATGCCAACCTTGAAAACATAGGCAGTAGCCAACACAAGGTTAGCGTACGGTTTGTCAAACAATGTGAACTAACTGTGAGGCCACTTAAATGAGATCCTATAAAAGCAGATCTCATGTGTTTTTTCCACTAAGTGGCTCGTTTTTTCTCCTAGGTGACCCTAACTCGGTGTTTTGCCTCTCCTAAGGTCAAGGAGGATTCTCCCATCATTTCAGAGGTTATCTGAAGGCCTCTCTTGGCGAATCGAAGCCATATTCTGGAGTTATTCGATCATTCTTGTTCAGTTTCTTAGATATACTTAGATCTGCTTCTCCTCTTCTCTGGGTTTCTTAGATCCACACCCGTTATGGGTATATTTAAGTATTTTGATGCAAAATTTGATGAGATTTGGTCTTGGTCTTTCTAGAAGATGAGATATAATGTGGTGTTTAAGGATTTAGATCCAGAGCTCGATTGAAATTGTTGTGACGCTCTATTTTTGGGGTTTCTCATTGGCCTAACTCTAGATATTAAATCAAGGTAGGTGGTTCCGTCCTGACGTTCCAAATTGATCATCCTTATATTTTTGATTTATTTCAATTGTTTATTTAAATTCAATTGCTCAAATTTTCTTTCAATTAAATTGATTAACAGTCGATTCCAGTGAATTGATGTATTTGAAATGGTTTTGGAATGAAAATTTGGAAAACCCCCCAATTCCATTGAATTGGGTGTGTTTATGGACATTTTCTGATTAACATTGTTCAATTTAAATTATGGATTTGATGGAAATGATTTAAATTAAATTTTTTAATTTAATTGTGGAAATAAATCGTGTAATGATGTAATTGGTTTTGAATGGATTTCAAACTGGTGAAAATGGCTTAAAATGATTTGATAGTAAACCCATTGGTTTTATCTTATGAAAAGGCATGTTTTGAATAAAACCTATTTTGGTTTTAAATGGAAAGGAATCGACATTTTTTAAATGGAAGAATGAGAATGATCATATTTTAATCAGTCTTAAAATAGTTCACCCATCATGTAAGAGAACATGCAAGCCTTAGGTAGTTAGTGTGTTATTTGGATACACTCTACGTTATGACAACGTTCTAAAACATACTTGCGGAAGGTCACATCTCGGATGGGTTGGTGACGAGTATCCTTTGGACAGTCTCATAGGGACGTGTGTATACACATTTGTCAGAGTTCACATAGAGAGTACAGAATCTTAAAGCTGGTTAATACTATCATACCTTTTGGCAGATCACCATGTTGCTCACTTGTTTATTTATATTTAAGATATAAATGTATGCCATTTATTATGAACTGATTTACATTCCTGCTGAATTTATATAAATTTTTTATATAAATGTTTTATTTAAGCCATTGTTTTAGAAATATTCCATCATTTGTAAAGCCTTTGCTTAAAAATATTTATTTTCATCATTTGAAAATGTATAGCATATTTTGATAGAATATTCTTTTGAATTGCCAAACCTATTTATTTAAAAATTAAAAGATTTTCTTTGGATAATCTATATTTGGAATCTTTTATGAAATCCATGGTGGAATCCTACTGGGCTTAGGCGCACACCCTACTTTTGCCTTCAGGTGTTTGTAGACTTTCTACTTCCAGGTTCAAGCAAAGGGAAGGGATATCCTATAGGTGGATCAAGCTATTGATCTTTGGTCTCGGTGAGTTGTATCCTTAGTGACCTTGGGGTTTTTTTCCCATTTTTAGTATTTGGGTTGTAGTACTTTGGGATTTTTATACCTATTTTTATTCTGGTACATTACTCCCAGTGGAGTTTCTTTTTGATATGCATACTGTCTTGTTTCTTTTCTACTACATTGTTGGTGAAAAAATAATTTCCACTTGCATGTTGTGTGATACCAGGTACTAGTCGCCGACCTGTGGGGATCAGGAACACCCTTTGGGCTGTGTCAGGGCCAGCTCGGTTATCAGGTTACCAGGGTACCCGGGCTGGTTCGTGACAAAATGGTATCAGAGGGTAGTTTTATGCATCTTGCCTTGATGACATTATGAATTTGAGTATTCATGTTGGGACATAGGAGGTATCTATGATTGAGTGCATGGACAACTCTCACTGCAATGAAACTTTAGTCACCAGGGTTGGTTAGGGAAATATGACTTATGGATTAGTTATAGTATTTTCCCTGTTTTGATTTGGATAGAGTGGAATCCAAATCTTGTTATCCCTTCTATTAAGAATAGTTTTCCTTGTTACTTAGTTTGAGTGTTAATATTATGTCTTTTTATTTTTTGATGATGAGTGGCATAATTCCTCTAAGAAGATATGGGAATCAGATCCAAAGAGAGGTTGTTTCTGAATCGTAGAAAGCTAGTCCTATTGTGGATCTAAGTCTGGTTGAGGGGATTGTTCACACTTTCCAAGATCTAGGATAGGCACCACCTATAGTTCCTATTCAGACTGCAGCTATAGTCCCTCATAGTGATATTCTCCAAAGTTGTTCTCAAGAGTTCCTACGCCAGAAGCCACCAGTTTTCAAAGGCTCCACTGACCCTCAACATGCTGAGGAATAGTTGAGTAAGATTGAACATCTATTTGGGTTCATGGAGACACCTGATGTGATCAAGGTGAAGTGTTCCACCTTCTTGCTGGAGGGACCAATTAGGAGAAGGTGGGGCACGATTTTGATGGTTGGGAAACATGAGGGTTTGGAGTGGAAATACTTTAGGGTTCTTTTCACTAACCAGTTCAATCCAAAATCAGTGGTGTTGGCCAAGGCTGTGGATTTATTCAAGCTTGAGCAGGCCACCAAAATCATGATGGAGTACTCAAATAGCTTTACTGAGTTGAGACAGTTTTCTCCTGAGATTGTATCTTATGAGAAGATTAAGGCTCGATGATTTGAGTTGGGACTTCAATCATATATATGTTCTCATGTTTTCTTACTGAAGCTACCCACTTATACTAATGTGATGGATTGGGCCATGATGGTTGAGATGGACCTGGCAGGAATGACAGGGTTGAAGGTGGTTCTTTTCCCTCCTAGTGGCAGTGTTAGTTCCTTTAAAGGAAAATGTAAGTGTGACGTTTCTCATGGTAGTTCTGGACAACAAAGTCATTCTAGAAATTCGGTAGCAACAGGAGGGGCTTCTTTAACTTGCTATCAGTGTGAAAATCCAAGACATTCTAAGAGGGTTTTTCACTAAGGCACCCAAGAACTGTAGCTCATGCGGATGTTGAGGGCACTTACAAAAATTCTTCCATCACTTCTCTACTCCACGTAATATAACAGGATCATAAACACCTCCAGAAACTGCGGGGAAATCAAATGCTTCATGTAAAATTGGGTTCTATCCACAGGCATCTAGAATGAAGCTTCTTCACGCAGTAGAAGAGTCTCCAGAGGTAGTTGATACAGGTCCTACAACTGTGAGAGGCGCCATTACTATAACTTTATCTTTAGTGACAACTCTTTTTTATACTGGTGCATGTCACTCTTTTTATTTCAACCCATATTGTTAATCTTCTTAATCTACCTATGTATCTTTTATCTTGTGCGATGGCTACTACTACACCCCTTGGTACAATGAGAGAGAAGGGTCTCTGTAGTCCTGCTTGTGTCTTCTCTCTATCAAATTTTTATCATTCTTGGAGTTTCTTGGTTCTAGACATGAAATATTTTGACGTCATATTTGGGATTGATTGTCTCATTGCCAATAAAACTCCGATTGACTGTTATCTTTGACGGGTATACCTTACTACACCCAATGGTGTGCCTCTTGTTTCTCAAGGAGAATAGGACCCAAGGTCAAGTAGAGCTAGACCCTCTTATCCAAGGATAGAGAAATTTATATCAGTGTTTGATTTTGATCTAGAGAGAGATTCAATGTGTGGTGGTCTCCATCCAGTAATCAATGAGTTTTCTGACATGTTCCCTGCTGACTTCTTTTGTTTTCCACCAGTAATAGAGGATGATTTTTTTATTGACTTAATTCCTAGTACACAATCGGTTTCTATTCACTCTTACCGAATGGCTCCAATAGAACTAAATGAACTGAAGTCACAGTTAGAAGATATTCGTGAGAAAGGTTTTATACACCCAAGTGTGTCACCTTGGGCAGAACCAGTTCTCTTCACCAAGAAGGTTGATGGTTCTCTTCGCTTATGTGATGATGATCGAAAGCTCAATTGAGTTATGATAAAGAAAAAATATCCTTTACCACGAATTGATGATCTGTTTGATCAATTGAAAGGGGAAAAGTGGTTTTCAAAAAATTGATCTTCGATATATTTACCATCAGTTGAGGATAAATGAATCTAACATTCAAAAGACCACTTTTCAGAGTAGGTATGGCCATTATGAGTACCTTGTTATGCCCTTCAGCCTAACAAATACTGCTGCAGTTTTCATGGCTTTGATAAAAAAGGTTTTCCGTGAGTATCTAGATACATTTTTGGTAGTATTTGTGGATGAAATTCTTATATACTACAGGTCTGAGGATGATCATGTGCATCATTTGAGAATAGTTCTCACTCTTCTAAGGAATCACCGACTTTATGCCAAGCTTTCAATGTGAGATTTCTCGATTTGGGAAGTGAAATTATTGAGACATGTCATGTCAAGAGAAGTAATAATAGTTGGTCCTGAGAAGGTGAAGGATGTTATGACATGGAAACTACCATGAAAGGTTTTTGAGATTTGGAGCTTCTTGGGATTAGCAGGATATTATCTCCAGTTTGTTAAAGACTTCTCAAAGTTAGCTTCTCCAATGAAAGAATGGGCATGAAAGGGAGTGATGTTTTACTATAATGATAAATGTCAGAGTTATTTTGTTGAGCTAAAACTTATTTTTACTATTGTGCTTGTTCTAACTCTTCCTATGGTTGGGATAGGTTATGTGGTCTTCTGTGATGCATTGTGTTCAGGTTTGGGATGTGTCCTCATGAAGGGTAATCATGTTGTTTCATGTGAGCCTCGTCAGCTTAAGCCTCATGAGAAGAACTATCCTACCCATGACCATGAATTTTCAGCTATAATGCACACACTTGAGTGTTGGAGACATTACCTATATGGAGAAAGGTTTACTATGTATTCAAACCACAAGAGCTTGAGTTATATCTTTTCTCAAAATGATTTCAATCTCTGCCAAAGGCGTTGGGTGGAGTACCTGAAATCTTTCGACTTTTACATTGCCTATTACTCGGGGGAAGATAATGTGGTTGAAAATGCACTAACTAGGAAAATTCTATCACAGGCTGTGAAAGAATATTCAGAAGAGTAGAGTTTGATGGATCTTTTTTCTTAGTTGCATATTGGAATTCAGTGGAAGGGGAAGTAATTCTCTTTTTCCAGTGTCTAGTTGACATCTTCTCTTCTCAAGTTAATTCTTTAGGAACAACAATTGGATGATGAATTCCATATAATTAGGGACTTTCTTTATGGTGGGGAGACCAACACTCAGTGGTCATTCTCCAAAGGTGGTGTTACGTGTTATCAAAACCATTATGTTGTGCCGTTTTTGGAAAAGAAGTATGTTATGTGGGATTTCCCAAACTCTCAGTGGGATGTGCACCCCGGAACCATGAAAATTTTCTATGACATGTGGCGGCAGTTCTGGTGTCTTGGTATGAGACGAGACATTGTTGAGTTTGTATCTCGTTGCTATACATTCTAGTAGGTGAAATCTGAGCACCAGAAACCTTCGTGATTGCTTCAACCACTTACAGTCCCTACATGGAAGTGGGAATAAATCTCTATAGATTTTTTGGTTGGGTTAACTCAAACCCATAGGAAGAAGAACGCGATATGGGTTGTGATCGAAAGGCTGAAAAAGTTGGTTCACTTTATACCTATTCGGCATACAACCAATTTTGAGGAGTTGAGAAATATCTATGTGAAAGAAATTTTTCATTTGCATGGAGTTCGGTCTGCTATAGTCACTGATAGGGATCCTCAATTCACTTCTCATTTTTGGAGAGGCCTTCAGGTGGCACTGGGATCTCAGGTCCGTTTAAGCACGGCCTACCATCCATAGTCAAATGGCTAGACATAGAGAGATATTCTGATCCTTGAGGATATGCTCCGTGCATGTGTTGTCGACATTGGTGGGTTTTGGGATGATCATCTGGGGATAGTTGAGTTTTCTTATGACAATAGTTACCAGTATGCAATTAAAATAGATCCTTTTGAGGCATTATATGACCGTCCTTGTAATTCTACTTTATGTTGGTCGGAGGTTGGTGAAAGTTCCTTGGTAGGACTGAGTTTGGACCAAGAGACGACAACTAAGATCCAGTTGATTTGTCAAATAATGTTGAAAAAATAGAGTCCATACAAGTCTTATACTGATCATCACTATAAACCTTTAGATTTCTCAGTTGGTGACCAGGTGTTCTTGAAAGTTTCACCCCGATTAGGTCATCGACGGCTTGGGAGGCAAGGGAATATTGCTCCTCGTTTTGTGGGACCTTTTGAGGTTATTGGAATTGTAGGGAATGTTGCTTACCATCTAGCTCTACCACCACAGCTAACGTCGATACATAACGTGTTCCATGTATCGCAGCTATGAAAGTATCTCTCTCATCCATCTCATGTTTTGAGTTGGAGTTATCTTGAGATTGAACCAGATTTGTTTGTGACTGAACAGCCAATTAGGGTTGTTGATTTTGAGACCAAGGTACTTCGTGGGAGAATGATAACTCTGGTATGTGTACTATGGCAGCATGGTTATGATTCTCATGAGATGTGGGAAAGGGAGGCACTAATGAGAGATCAGTGACCTCATCTTTCTGATGTGGAGGTTTCTTCATAGACTTTCTAGGGATATAAAGATCTTATGGTGGGGAGTTTGTAACATCATGTTACATTTTCAGGTACTTTGGATGTTTCTAAGTACCTCTGTTTTGGAGTATTGACATGGGGAGAATTTGGGTGACCTTTTAAGAAAAACTAAAGGGCAGTGAGTTGTGCACGGTTTGCGCACGGTTTGATAAAACGTGCAACCAAACCGTGCCAACCATGTAGATCTGGGTAGAGAGGTCCGCATGGTTTGACAGACCGTGTGACCAAACCGTGCCAAACATGAAAACTTGGGCAGTAACTAACGCACGGTTAGCACACGGTTTTTCGAACTGTGCGAACTAACCGTGCGACCACTTAAATAAGATCCTATAAAAGTGGATCTCATGAGTTTTTTCCTCTAGGTGGATAATTTTTCCTCTTAAGTAACTCTAACACATGATTTTTCCTCTCCTAAGGTCATGGATGTTTCTCCCATCATTCTAGAGATGATCTGAAGTCCTCTCTTGCCTAATCGAAGCCTAATTCTTGAGGTATGTGATCGTTCTTGTTCGGTATCTTAGATCTACTTAGATCTACTTCTCCTCTTCTCTCAGTTTCATAGATCTACGCCCGTTATGGGTATATCTGTGTGTGTTGATGCCAAATTTGATGACATTTGGTCTTGGTCTTTCTAGAAGAGGAGATCTAAGGAGGGGTCTATAGGATTTAGATCCAGAGCTCAATCGACATCATTGTGCTGCTCGGTTTTTGGGGTTTCTCGTTGGACTAAATCTGGTTATTAAATCGAGGTAGGTGGTTCCGTCCCAACTTTCCAAATTGATCATCCTTATATTTCTTGATTTATTTCAATTGTTTATTTAAATTTAATTGCTCAAATTTTCTTTCAATTAAATTGATTAAAATTTGATTCCATTGAATCGAGGTATTTGAAATGGTTTTGGCATGAAAATTTGGAAACCCCCCAATTCCATTGAATTCTTTGTGTTTATGGATATTTTCTGATTTAAATTCTTCAATTTAAATTATGGATTTCATGGAAATGATTTCTATTAAATGGTTGAATTTAATTGTGGAAATAAATCGTGTAATGATGGAATTGGTTTTGAATAGATTTCGAACTATTGAAAATGGCTTAAAATGATTTGATAGTAAACCCATTGGGTTTATCTTATGAAAAGGCATGTTTTGAATAAAACCGTTTTTGGTTTTAAATGGAAAGGAATTGAAATTTTTGAAATGGAAGAATGGGAAGGATCATATTTTAAGCAGCCTTAAAATAGTTTGCCCATCATGTAAGAGCACATGCATGCCTTAGGTATTTAGTGAGTTATTTGGATACAGTCTATGCTACGATAACGTTATAAAACATACTTGTGGCATGTCACGTCCCCGACAAGGTGGTGATGAGTCTCCTTTGGCTAGTGTCATAGGGACGTGTGTATACATATTTTTCCGAGTTCACATAGAGAGTGCATAATCCTATAGCTGGTTAATACTATCATACCTTTTGGTAGATGACCATGTTTCTCACTTGGTTATTTATATTTAAGATATAAATGTATGCCAGTGCTTATGAAATGCTTTACATGCCTTTTTAATTTATATAAATTGTCTTATATAAATGTTTTATTTAATCCATTATTTTAGAAATATTCCATCATTTGTAAATCCTTTGCTTATAAATATTTATTTCCATCATCTGAAAATGTATAGCATATTTTGTCAGAATATGCTTTTGAATTGCCAGACCTGTTTATTTAAAAATTGATGTGTTTTATTTGGATAATCTATATTTGGAATCTGTTATGGAATCTTTGGTGGTATCCTACTAGGCTTAGTCTCACACCCTACATTTTCCTTTGGTGTTTTGTAGACATTCTACTTCCAGGTTCGAGCAAAGGGAAGGGATCTCCTAGTGGTGGATCCAACTGTTCATCTTTGGTCTTGGTGAGTTGTGTCATAAGGGACCATGACGTTATTTTCCCATTTTTAGTACTTGGGTTGTAGTACTTTTGGATTTTTATACCTCTTTGTATTCTGGTACATTACTCCTAGTGGAGTTTCTTTTTGATATGAATACTGCCTTGTTTCTTTTCTACCGCATTGTTGGTGGAAAAATCGTTCCCACTTGCATGTTGTGTGATGCCAGGTGATAGTCGCCGACCTGCGGGGATTGGGAACGCCCTTCGGGCGATGACAGGGCCGACTCGGTTATCGGGTTACTTGGGCACCCGGGCTGGTTCGTGATAAAATTGTATCAGAGGGCAGGTTTAAGCATCATTCCATAATGACAGTATGCATTTGATTATTCTTGTTGGGACTTAGGAGGTAGCTATGATTGACTTCCTTGCCAACTCTCATCGCAATGAACCTTAAGTCACCAGGGTTGGTTAGGGAAACACGACTTGTGGATTAGTTCTATAATTTTCCCTATTTTGATTTGGATAGAGTGGAATCCAAATCTACTTATCCCTTCTATTAAGAATAGTTTTCCTTGTTACTCAGTTTGAGTTTTAATCTTATGGTTTTTAATTTTCTTATGATATGTAGCATCATGCCTCCAAGAAGATGTGGGAATCAGATCCAAAGTGAAGATGTTGCAGAATCTCAACAAGAAAGTCCTATTGTGGATCCGAGTCTGGATGTGGTGATTGTTCACACTATCGAAGCTCTGGACAGGTGCCAACTCTAGTTCATGTTCAGACTCCAGCTATAGATCCTCATAGTGGTATTATCCAAAGTCATTCTCAAGAGTTCCTACGCCAGAAGCCACCAGTTTTGAAAGGCTCCACTGACCCTCAACATGCTGAGGAATGGTAGAGTATGATTGAACGTCTGTTTGGGTTCTTGGAGACACCAGATGTGATAAAGGTGAAGTGTGCCACCTTTTTACTGGAGGGACCAATTAGGAGATGGTGGGACACGATTGTGACGGATGGGAAACATGAGGGTTTGGAGTGGAAGGAATTTAGGATTCATTTCACTAACTATTTCTATACAAAATCAATGGTGTTGGCCAAGGCTGTGGAGTTTTTCAAGCTTGAGTAGGCCAACAAAACCGTGACAGAGTACTAAAATCACTTTTTAGAGTTGGTACAGTTTTCTCCTGAGAATGTATCTAATGAGAAGATGAAGTATCGATGATTCGAGTTGGGACTTCGATCAGATATCTATTCTCAGGTTTTCTTACTGAAGCTACCCACTTATGTTGATGTGCTGGATAGGGCCATCATGGTTGATATGGACCTCACAGGAATGTCAGGGTTGAAGGAGGTTCCTTTCCCTCCCAGTGGTAGTGTTAGTCCTTTTAAAGGAAAATGGAATCGTGACATTTCTCATAGCAGTTCTCGACAACAGAGTCAATCTAGACCTCCGGTAGCAATGGGAGGGGCTTCTTTAACTTTATATTAGTGTGGAAATACAGGACATTCTAAGAGGGTTTTCACTGAGTCACCCAATAACTGTAGCTCTTGAGGACGTTTAGGGAACTTACAGAGATTATGCAATCACTTCTCTACTCCACATAGTATAACGGGATCATTAGCACCTCCAGAAACTGTGGGGAAATCAAATGCTTCACATATAAAAGGATTCTAGCCACAGGTATCTGGAAGGAAGCTTCTTCACGTAGGGGATGAGTCGCCAGAGGTAGCTGATACAGGTCCTGAAAGTGTGAGAGGTACCATTACTATAGCTTCATCTTTAGTGACAACTCTTTTTGATACTGGTGCATCTAACTCTTTTATTTCAACCCATATTATTAATATGATTAATATAAATATGTGGCTTTTATCTTTTGTGATGGATATTACTACACCCCTTGTTACAATGAGAGAGAAGGGTCTCCATAGTCCTGCTTGTGTCTTCTCTCTATCATATTTTGATCATTCTTGGAGTTTCTTGGTTCTTGACATGTAATATTTTGACGTCATATTTGTGATGGATTGTCTCATTGACAATAAAGCCCGGATTGACTGTTATCTTCGATGGGTTTACCTTACTACACCCAGTGGTGTGCCTCTGGTTTTTCAAGGAGAATTGGACCCAAGGTCAAACAGAGATGGACCCTCTTATCCAGGGTTGGGGAATGTTATATCAGTGTTTTCTTTTTATCTAGAGAGAGATTCAATGTGTGGTGATCTCCATCCATTCATTGATGAGTTTCCCAATGTGTTTCCTTCTGAATTATTTGGTTTTCCACCCAGTAAGAGAGGTTGATTTTTTGTATTGACTTAATTCTTGGTACTCAACTGGTTTCTATTATCTCTTACCGAATGGATCCAGCAGAACTAAAAGAACGGAATTCTCAGTTAGACAATATTCTTGAGAAAGGTTTTAAACGGCCAAATGTGTCACCATGGGCAGCACCAGTTCTCTTCGCCAAGAAGGCTGATGGCTCTCTTCGCATATGTGTTAATTATCAAAAGATAAATCGCGTTATGATAAAGAAAATATATATGTTACCACGAATTGATGATTTGTTTGATCAATTGAAAGGGGAAAAGTGGTTTTTAAAAAATTGATCTTCAATCTAGTTACCATCAATTGAGGATAAAAGAACTTGACATTCTATAGACGGATTTTTGGAGTAGGTATGGTCATTATGTGTACCGTGTTTTTCCCTTCGACCTATCAAATGCTGCTGAAGTTTTAATGGAATTGATGAAAAAGGTTTTTTGTGAGTATCTAGATACATTTTTGGTAGTCTTTGTTGATGAGATTCTTGTCTACTCTAGGTCTGAGGATGATCGTGTGCATCATCTGAGAATAGTTTTGACTCTTCTAAAGAATCACTAACATTATGCCAAGCTTTCAAAGTGTGATTTCTGGATTCGGGAAGTGAAATTCGTGGGACATGTCATTTCAGAACAAGGAATATCAGTTGATCGTAAGAATTTTAAGGTTTTTATGACTTGGAAACAACCATGAATGGTTTTCAAGATTCAGAGCTTCTTGGGCTTAGTAGGATATTATCGACAATTTTCTAAAGATGTATCAAAGTTAGCTTCTCCAATGACAGCTCTAACATGAAAGGGAGTGAATTTTTCTTGTATTGATAAATGTCAAAGTTATTTTGTTGAGTTAAAGCGTCTTTTGACTACTGTGTCGGTGCTAAATCTTCCTGAGGCTGGGATAGTTTATGTGGTCTTCTGTGGTGCATCAGGGTTAGTTTTGGGATGTGTCCTCATGCAGGGTAATCATGTTGTTTCCTATGGGTCTCGTCAGCTTAAGCCTCATGAGAAGAACTCTCCTACCCATGACCATGAACTTATAGCTATAATGCATGCACTTAGGTGTTAGATACATTACAATTATGGATAGTGGTTTACTGTGTATTCAGACCACATGAGATTGAATTATATCTTCTCTCAAAAATATTTGAGTCTTCACCAAAGGCGTTGGGTGGAGTACCTCTAATCATTCGACTATGACATTGCCTATACCCCGGGGAAAGAGAATGTGGTTGAAAATGCATTAAGTAGGAAACTTCCAACACAGGCTGTGAAAGAATCTTTAGAAGAGTGGAGTTTGATGGCTCTTTTTTCTCAGTTGCATATTGGAATTCAGTGGAAGGGGAATGAAGTTTCATTATCTAGTGTCCAATTGATATCTTCTCTTCTCAAGTTAATTATTTAGGAACGACAATTGTATGATTTATTCCATAGCATTAGGGACTCTCTTTATGGGGGGAGACCGACACTCAGTGGTCGTTCTCCCAAGAGAGTGTTCTGTGTTATCAAAACCGTTACGTTGTACCGTTATCGTCAAGGAAGGATGTGATGGGGGATTTCTATAACTCTCAGTGGGTTGTGCAACCAGGAACCACGAAAATGTTATATGACATGCGGCGGAACTTCTGGTGGCCAGGTATGAGATGAAACATTCCTGAGTTTGTATCTCATTTCTATACATGCCAGCAGGTGCAAGTCGAGCACCAAAAACCTTCGGGTTTGCTTCAACCACTTCCCACCCCTACATGGAAGTGGGATGAAATCTCTGTAGACTTTTTGGTTGTGTTTCCTCAAACCCAGAAGAAGAATAACGTTATATGGGTTTTGATAGACATGATGACAAATATGGCTCACTTTATACCTATTTGGGATACAACCAATGTTGAGGAGTTGTGAAATATCTATGTGAAAGTAATTGTTCATTTGCACGGATTTCCGTCTGCTATTGTTTCTGATAGGGATCCTCGGTTCACTTTTAGTTTTTGGAGAGGCCTTCAAGAGGCACTGGGA
This sequence comes from Viscum album, assembly GCA_963277665.1. Lineage (NCBI taxonomy): Eukaryota > Viridiplantae > Streptophyta > Magnoliopsida > Santalales > Viscaceae > Viscum > Viscum album. The sequence goes on from OY728163.1 coordinate 1,518,919,155, forward strand.
TCTCAGTTCCATTTAAGAATGGCCTACCATCCACATTCAGATGGCCAAAGAGAGAGAGAGATATTCAGATCCTTGAGGATATGCTCCGTGCATGTGTTCTCGACTTTGGTGGGTTTTGGGATGATCATCTGTGGATAGTTGAGTTTTATTATAACAAAAATTACTTGTCTGCAAACAAAATGACTCCTTTTGAGTCATTTTATGTTCATCCTTGTAAATATTCTTTGTGTTGGTTGGATATTGGTGAAAGTTCCTTGGTAGGACCGAGTTTGGTCCAAGAGATGACAACAAAGATCTAGTTGATTCATCAAATAATTTTGATAGCACAGAGTCGGTACAAGTATTATGCTGATTGTCACTGTAAACCTTTAGAGTCTCAGTTTGGGACCATGTGTTCTTGAATTTTTCACCCCGATTAGGTCATCGACGGCTTGGGAGGTAAGGGAAGCTTGGTCCACGTTTTGTGGGACCTTTTGAGGTTGTTGGTCTTGTAGGAAAATTTTCTTACCTTCTATCTCTACCACCATATATGACTTCGATACATGACATGTTTCATGTATCACAGCTATGAAAGTATCTCTCTGATCCATCTAATTTTTTTAGATGGAATTATCTTGATATTGAACAAGATTTGTCTGTGACTGAATGACCAGTCAGGGTTTTTGATTCTAAGACCAAGGTACTTCGTGGGAGAATGATACCTTTGGTCGGTGTACTACGGCAGCATGGTTATGATTCTCATGAGATGTGGGAAAGGGAGGCACTAATGAGAGAGCAGTGGCCTCATCTTTTTAACGTGGAGGTTTCTTCATAGGATTTTTGGGGATAGAAAGATCTTATGGTGGGGAGGTTATAACATCACGTTATGTTTTCAGGTACTTTGGATGTTTCTAAGTACCTCTATTTTGGATTAGTGACTTGGGGAGCATTTGGTTGAAATTTTAAGGAAAACTAAAGGGCAGTGAGTTGTGAATGATTTGCAAACAGTTTGACACACCGTGCAACCAAACCATGCCATCCATGATGATCTGGGCAGAGAGGTCCACACGGTTTGACAGACCGTGTGACCATACCGTTCTAAACATGAAAACTTGGGCAGTAGCTAATGCATAGTTAGCATACAGTTTTACACACCGTGCGAACTAACCATGCATCCACTTAAATGAGATCCTCTAAAAGTGGATCTCACACATCTTTTCCTCTAAGTGGCTCGTTTTTCCTCTTAAGCGACCCTAACTCTGGATTTTGCCTCTCCTATGGTCAAAGAGGTTTATCCCATCATTACATAGGTGATCTGAAGGCCTCTCATGGCGAATTGAAGTCGAATTCTTGAGGTATGTGATCATTCTTGTTCGGTTTCTTAGATCTAGTTAGATCTGCTTCTCCTCTTCTCTCGGTTTCTTAGATCTACGCCCGTTATGGGTAAATCTAAGTGTGTTGATGCAAAATTTGATGAGATTTAGTCTTGGTATTTCTATAAGTGGAAATCTAAGGGGGTGTTTAAATATTTAGATCCAGAGCTCGATCGACATCGTTGCGTCACTCGGTTTTTGGGGTTTCTCGTTGGGCTAACTCCCGTTATTAAATCTATATAGGTGGTTCTGTCCTGACTTTCCAAATTGATCATCCTTGTATTGCTTGATTTATTTCAATTATTGATTTAAATTCAATTGCTCAAATTTTCTTTCAATTAAATGGATTAAAAGTTGATTCCAGTGAATCGAGGTATTTGAAATTGTTTTGGCATGAAAATTTTGAAACCCCCAATTCCATTGAATTGGGTGTGTTTATGGAAATTTGCTGATTTAAATTGTTCAATTTAAATTATGTATTTGATGAAAATGATTTCAATTAAAATTTTGAATTTAATTGTGGAAATAAATCGTGTAATGATGGAATTTGTTTTGAATGGACTTCAAACGGGTGAAAATGGATTAAAATGATTTGATAGTAAACCCATTGGTTTAATCTTTTGAAAAGGAATGTTTTGAATAAAACCTGATTTGGTTTTAAATGGAATGTAATTGAAATTTTTGAAATGGAGGAATGGGAATGATCGTATATTAGGAAATCTTAAAATAGTTCACCCATCGTGTAAGAGCACATGCATGTCTTAGGTAGTTAGTGTGTTATTTGGATACACTCTACGCAACGACAACATTCTAAAACATACTTGCGGCGGGTCACATCCCTGATAGGTTGGGGAGGAGTCTCTTTTGGACAGTGTCATAGGGACGTGTGTATACACATTTTTCCGAGTTAACATAGAGAGTACGGAATCCTATAGCTAGTTAATGCTATCGTAACTTTTGGAAGATGACCATGTTGCTCACTTGTTTATTTATATTTGAGATATAAATGTATGCCAATGCTTATGAACTGCTTTACATGCCTACTGAATTTATATAATCTATTTTATATAAATGTTTTATTTAAGCCATTATTTTAGAAATATTCCATCATTTGTAAATACTTTCATTAAAAATATTTATTTCCATTATTTGAAAATGTATAGAATATTTTGTTAGAATATGCTTCTGAATTTCCAGTCCTATTTATTTAAAATTTTAATTCTTTTATTTGGATAATCTATATTTGGAGTCTGTTACGGAATCTTTGGTGGTATGCTACTGGGCTTAGACTCACACCCTACTTTCCCTTCGGGTGTTTGTTGACATTCTACTTCCAGGTTCGAGCAAAGGGAAGGGATCTTCTAGAGGTGGATCTAGCTGTTTATCTCTGGTCTTGGTGATTTGTGTCCTTAGGGACCTTGGGGTTGTTTTCCCATTTTTAGTACTTGGGTTGTAGTACTTTGGGATTTTTATACCTCTTTGTATTCTGGTACATTACTCCTAGTGGAGTTTCTTTTTTATATGAATAATGTATTGTTTCTTTTCGTCAACATTTTTTATGGAAAAATCATTCCCACTTGCATTTTGTGTGATTCCAGGTGCTTGTCTCTGACCCGTGGGGATCGGGAATGTCCTTCGGGCTCTGCCAGGGCCGGCTCGGTTATCGGGTTTCCAGGGTACCCGGGCTGGTTCGTGACAGTCAAAATGGCCTCATTACCTAATTGTCAAAGTGGCCTAAATGGACTAAATGGCCTAAATTAAATAAATGACATAATTGGCCTAATTGGAATAAATCGATTAAACGGAATGATTGGCCTAAATTGGCCCAAATTGGCATAAATGGACCAATTTTCCCTAAATTGTTCTAATTGGACTCATTGGACTAAATGGAATGAATTGTACTAAATTGGCCTTAATTTTCATAAATTGGTTTTAATGGGCCTCAATTTGATGATATTTCATAATTTTCAGAAATGTCATAAATGGCCTAAATTGGCCTACATGTCAAAATTGGCCTAAATGGCCTAATTGTCCAGAATTTCCTAATTGTCCAAAATGGACTAATTGGCCTAATTAGACTTAATTTACTAATTATCCTAATTTCCCTAAATGGATTAATTCATTTAAATGGACTAATTGGCTTAGATTTCCCTATTTGGATTAAATATACTAAATGTCCTAATTGGCTTAAATGAAATTTTAGACTATATAAATTGACTAATTTATAAAATTATCCTAATTGGCCTAAATTGAACTCAATGGATTAATTGACTTAAATTGGGAAAATAAATGGCCTAATTGTCATAAATGACTTAAATGGCCTAAATTATCCTAGATTGGTCTAAATTTCCTTAATGAACTAAATTGTTCTAATTGGACTTATTGACCTAAATTGGCCAAAATTAACCTAAATGGTCTAATTGAAATAAATCAAAAAAATAACTCTTCTAATTGGAAAAAAATTTGGAAAATAAATGGACTAAATGGCCAAATTAGAGTAATTTTCCTAAATGGGACAATTATCCTAAATGGTCTAACTGTCCAATTATCCAGATGGACAAATAGGAAAATGGAGAAATGGAAAAATGACTAAATCACCAAACAACCTAAATAAAATATGAACCTAATGACCAAATGATTCAAATTACCAAGTGATCGAATTACCAAATAACCTAACAAAAATTTAATTGAACCGAAACAAACATATAAATGGAATCTATATCATACCCATGTTATGTATTGTAATTTCAGAGATTTCCATTTATTGTTTTTAATTAAATGATATTATTTTGACATAAGGTGCTGGCACGACATGCGATTCTGAGGCCCGGTGTGCCCAGAATGTTCTGTAAAAAAATGATAAATTTTAAAAATAAATCATGAGAGATTTTCTAGAAAAAGTGTAATAACACTTAAAAGGATGTCTGAATTAGAAATATAAGGGAACACATGAATTCTGGATGGTGGGTTTACACTAGGTATGGCTTAAGATTAGTCAGTGCGAGCCTCCATTGATAAAACTAAAAAAGAAATAATAATAAATAGAATTACTAAATAAAAATAATTTATTTTTCAAATTATTATAACTCACTAACGGTGAATTGGATTGAAAATATGATACCACCTTTGAGCTTGTGAGGTTGTGATTTCCTTTGGAAGAGCCTAAAATTTTACGACGTAGGCCAACCGTGGAAAGTAGTTATTGGCCGTCAATAAAATAATTGAATAAATTTTTTTTTATTTTCAAATACACATAACTTATGATCGGTAACTCAGATTGAAAATACGAGAGTACCATTGAGCTCATGAGGGTGTGCTTCCCTTAGGAAGAGCTTAAGATCATCCGGTGTGGTCTGGATGTGAAAATTATCTTTTGGGATGTAACTATAGAAAAAATAATTTAAATATAAAGAATTTTTTTATTTTCAAAACCTCGTAACTCAGAAATAGTAACTCAGATTAAAAATCTGATACCTCATTTGAGTTTGTTGTGGGATGTTTCCCTTAGGCTAAGCCTAACCTCGACCGATGTGGGATGAGGGTGAAAGTTAATTTTCAGAATTTTCGGAAGAAAAATAAAATAACATAAAATTTTATTTTATTTATTTTCATCGTTGTTAAGAAATGGAAAATTGGCGTCGTAGTGTAGTGATGGGGCGATGATGAATCTCATTAGTGCACCACATTAATGGTAAGGGTGGAGACGCTGCAACGTGCACACATCTTCCATCTTTAATTAAATAGAAAATTCAAGGTTGATGAACAAACCAACAATTCCTCTAATGAATGATAAAGGAAACCTATCCAATGATGAAATCTAGCGAATCAGACGATGGTGATGACACCCATGGAGAGGAGATTCGAGGCCGGATACTGACAGATGATGGCGAATGATCATCCTCAAGAAATCACCTTTCTGAGGTGGGGGTTTGATGCTTCTCTGAGTGAATTACTTTTCCCTGATCTTTCATTTAAATAATAAATGCAGGTTAACTCAAAACAGCTAACCTGCAGAATGATCATGTATACATGAGGGTTAATGGTGTAGGATAAAAAGGAGGATATATATCCTAGTGATTATTCCACTTTATTTTGGTTCTTCGTGATCATGCTAGTAAGAATGAATCAGGGTAAACATGAAAAGAGGCACGAATCATTCTTTGGGTGTTCTTATCTGAGACTACTTCCCCTCTACTCTTCTTGAGTTCTTCTCGTTCATCGTGGAATAATGAATTTGGAATTGATAGTATCTGCAGACTAAACAGAAGCACAACGGCGCATCGGTGCATCGGCCCATAGCAGGAGGCGGCAGAAGATTAAAACATCAAGTGGGAAGTGTCATGGCCATGAGGGCCACGACATCAAAAGGAGGTCATAGAACAAGGATGTGGAGATAACAGGATACCACAACACTTGGCTGGGGAGGGACGTGGAGGCCATTGGTGGAAGTCTCTACGGTATTCAGCTGGGGGGTGGCTACAACATAAGGCCACAACACCTAGGCTACAGTGGTGGTGGAGAAGACAATGGCGCACTAGTCATGGGTGGTAGTGACAGGATACGACATGAAGCCGTGGTGGTCAGGGGATTCGCAGTAGTGTCGTAGATCAGTGTTGACCATGCGGACCGACCGTGTGGAATGCAGGCCGGCTGCATTCTCATGGCAGGGTAACCCCCCGTAGTATCCAACCACGGGAAGATGGTAAACATCGATTTAATCTAGCTTGACCGAGATGGGGTGACACAGTCAACCACCATTTCTGCCAAGCTAGAGGAAAGACGGCTGCTCATGCGGCTGGGCCGACATAGAGAACCGGGCCACTAGGCTAGTGTAGAGAATTGGGGTGCTAGGTGGCCCGGCCTGGAAAAGAACCAGCCCGCCATTGTGGTTTGGGATGAATGTAAAATTGGGCTACTGGGTGGCCAGACAGGGCAGACCCATTCCGAACAAGTTAGACAGGGCCGAAGGATTTGGACTGGGTTGTTGGGCGACATAGCGGGCTACAGAAAAAGCCAGTCTGGGCGAGGTCTAGAAAGGCCTAATGGTCCAGGTCAGACCAGGTTGGTCCAGTTCAAGAAAAAATTGGTTGGGTCATATGAGACCCATTGGGCCGGGTTGGTTGGGTTAGTTCGACCATGTCATACTAGTCCTATATGTAATCAACCCCTCGTTACTAAAACACCAATAACTTTCTGACTGAGTGTCCGATTGACGTGTTGTCTACAACATTGTGACCCTTACCATGAGACGTTCCCTTGGGGTATACTCTAAGATATTTTTCATGATATTAAATATATTACAAATATATTGATGAGTAGATTCTCCGAGAATCAAGTGCACTGGAGAGCATGAATCCTACAACTGAATGTGTCATGAAGGATATGAAAATCATACCTTAGTGGTTCATAAAATCAGAGTACCTTAGTGGTTCCAAAAACAAGCTTACCTTAGTGGTTCAGCAGATGAGAATACCACAATGGTTCAATAGATGAGCAGAACTCAAGAGTCAAATAAATGAGTGGACCTCAGTGGTCTAACAGACGAGTAGACCTCAGTGGTCTAGTAGACTAGCAAACCTCAGTGGTCCAACAGATAAGTGTACCTCAATGGTTCAGAAGATGATTTTACCTTAGTGGTTCAACAGATGAGAGAACGTTTGTGGTCCAATAGATGAGCATACCATAGTGGTTCATCAAATGAGCAGACCTCAGTGGTCTAGTAGACAAGCAAACCTTAGGGGTCCAATAGACGAGTGGACCTTAGTGGTCCAGCTGATAAGTGGACCTCAGTGGTCCAGTAGACGAACAAAACATAGTGGCATATTAGCTATGAATCCCTCAGCAGTTCAAGATGAATCATCTCTAAGACTGATAATATTACATACTATACTTAATGTTATACCTGGTGTGAGCATTATAATTTTATTGTGGTCTTGTTGCATGGTCTTTTTTTGTGATCTTATTGTGTGGTATTTTGTATGATCTTACCATTTGGTCTTTATTTTGGGTCCTTCCATTTTGGATTGAGGTCCATAATGAGTATTGTGTTACTCACCCCTGCACAAGATTCACACGCACATTTCATGTCTTGTGCAGGTGATAGACGCTTCAATGGGTGCCTTGGTGGTCTGAGACCAGGTGGTGCTCAGTGATATGGTGTATATGGAAAAACTACTATGGCAATAAAAAGCTACCCTTGACCTACCATTCAGGTTGGGTCTCGAGGATAAAGACTGTGGAAGTTGTACCTTCCATTTTTGTTTTGGGTTTGTATTCTGGCCCCTTTGTTCTTTCAGTTTGTACTATACTCTGAGTAGTTTTCTGAGTGATAGTTGTGGTTTACCTTGTGTGTACTTTCATTAGTTTGATATTTGTGCTTGTGTGAAGGATTAAAGGAAAATGCCTTCCCTTTTTGGGATATTCCTACTCTTTTTAGTCACTATCCCTTAGCCTATAGAAGGCGATCTTGGGGTATTTAGGGCATAGACCCTAAGAGAAATGTCATGTCATGTGGTATCATAGGAGGTCAGTTCTACCAGAATAACTAAGAATCTATAAAAAAATTGATGGGGAAATGGTGTTAAGTGTTTCAGGTTCGGATTTCAGTCTAGGGAGTCTAGTGTTGGTGTGGTGGCTAACATATCCATACACTAAGACCCTGAATTCTAGATTCTAACATGGTACATGAAAACCCTGGTTAAATACATCATTTCATGTTTTATCATGATCTTTACGAGTCAGAGTCAACTTACCAGGTCTAATATATTAATCGTGATTCATCTTGATACCCTTAAGGATTCCTCCACATAGCCAGCCATCCAAGATTCTGGTACGTGACCACAAGGATGGTCCACAGAGTTATGTGTCTTCAATACATGGAATATTTCACGAGATGGTACCTGCGGGCAGTGTCCCAGCGATACCACCACACATTGGTTAGTAGTTATGACATGAAATATCAGTAAAGGATGAACATAGGCTCAGTACCGTAATGAGTTTCAACAATAGAGACCCCTCAGGTTATGAAGCGCACCAGACTCACAGGTGACTAAGGACTGACTTGAGGTGGTGATCACATTTTCCATCTAGTCAGGGCACCATTGATCATATGAAGGTTCTAGCAGTGTGCCTTATACATGGCTTAATAGGGTGATATCGAGATTTAGATTACCCGATCTTACAATGAGGTGACTTTTCCATGGTCAGATCTTGAGAACCTTTCTTTGAGAACGAGATCTGTCCATAAAAGCTAAGGGCTATGTGTGCCCAAGAGATTAAACAACTTATACAGGACAACATGTTAGTATCTGAGTATTCATCAAGGAATACTAACCTTTCAAGTTACTTGATAAATATGGTACGATCAGTGCTTCTGGGATTAGACATCTGAGTGAGATGTGTTTAGGGACATCTGATCCATCAATATTCCACTATGAATTCCTACATATGCTAGGGTGTTAGAGAGGACCTTTGTGGTTTGATGTCCTTTGGCTGAGTAGATATAGCTTGTAGATGTCAATAGTTGGAAATAAATAAGCCAAAGTCAGTCTCAAAGAATTGGACGCGTGAGACGTTCTGAGAAGAAGTCCCAAGATAGGGGATATACAGATCCATGATCATAGGGTGGGTCCAGTATGCCTAGAAAGAGGTAATGATTTTAAAGAGATGGATGGGGACATCTCGCTAGAGATTTTACAACCCATTATGCTGACATTGAAATGGTGGATGGGCAACAAGGTTAGAGACATTGTTGGAAACATATTAATCTGTAGGGAGACAGAGGTGACAGAGGAGCTGGGAGAGAAACACGAGGTGGTATAAAATTCAACATGTTATAACCACCTCCCCAAGGAGGTTAACACTAGGATCAGGGATCTAGAGGATAAGGGAAGGGGATAGCTGCATACGACCACACTTGCCTATGTAGCAGGGGATGATTTAAGTTTTGAGTTCCCAGTAGTAGTAGAAGAGTACAAGGACGTCATTACATAAGATGTTTCTAGGATTATCTCCCTTTATAGAGATGGACATCTAATCATTCTGCACCCTAATATGGAACTGATATTAGCATCAATATATTAGATATCTTTCACATAGATTCTTGAGCTGAGGGTGTAGATGTGGGACTTACAATGAAAGGTCTTAGTAAGACCCAACTTTTGAGGAAATGTTTGGATTAACAAAGCCTTTAACCCAAAGGTCATGGAGAGATAGTACCAACTACAAAATGGACGATGAACACAATCGATCAATTGAAAGTGGACGTATTTCACATGGGTGGAAAGGTGCCTGAAAATATTCAACTGTTAAGATAGAGTTTGATGAGCACCCTGATCTTGAGCTAGAAGCAGTAGTCTTCACACTAAAAATTCGGTGACACTACCTTATGAAAAAATGACTCATTATATACACTGACCAGAAGAATATCAAGTATATGTTTTTTCAAAAGGATTTGAATATAATATAGTGACATTGGATAGAGTTCTTCAAGAACTATGGCTTGAAAATAGTCTATACTATTGGGAAGGGGAATGTGGTGGAATTTTATCTAAGTAGGAGATGAATTTCACTAGTATTGGACGAGGCCTTAGAGCAGCTGGCCTAGTTTTAGATATCCCTTATTGATAGAGAGAAGAAATATTTTCTTCAATTGATAGTAGTTTCCCCTCCACTCTTCAGTGAGTCATGGATGCGTAACTTAGAGATGCCAACTATGAGACATGTGCCCAAATTTCAACTGGGCATTCCCCTAATGGATATTCAAAAAGTTGGGGAGCACATCAACCTTTTCACAGAACTTACCATAGAACCAGTGGCGTTGAAAAAGGAGGTGTTGAGGGAGTTCTATACATCCCCATTTCTGGTAAATCAAGGTGTGTCAAATATGTACCAAGACCTCCTACATACATACTAGTTGTTGTGGATGAAGAAGGTAGTTTCAATGATTGTCTCGAAATGCCTCAATTTTCAGAAACTGAAGGATGATCACCAGCTTCCAACATGTTTGACACAATCCCTTGAAAGACCAGAGTGCAAGTAAAATGGGATATCAATGGACTTCATTATAGGTTTACTACGTACATCTGGGGGAAATGATACAATCTAGGTCATCATAGACCAAATCACCATGTTGGAGCACTTCAAACCCATTTGGTAGTAGGTTTCAGTAGATATATTGGGACACTTCCATGTGCATGAGATAGTTCAGCTCCATGGAGTCCCATATATGATAGTATCAGATCATGATACACACTTTATACTTTGGTTTTAGAAGAGATTTTAGGAGGCATTTAGGACTCAGTTGTTCTTGAGCATGGACTTTCAACCACAAAAGGATGGTCAAACAGAGTGAACCATACAAACCTTGGAGGACATGCTTCATGCTTACGTTATTGATTTTGGTCATAGTTGGGAGGACCACCTACCACTAGTGGAGTTTTCATACAAAAACAAATACCACTCCACCATTGGTATGACACCAGTCGAGGAACTATAAATATGACCATGTAGGTCACTTTTAAGCTGGAGGTTCCCTTGGGAGTCAGCACTCATGGGTCCATAGATGGTGTAGGCTACCACTAAGATGGTAAAGGTCATCTGAGATTGGATGAAGACTGCACAAATCCAACAGAATTCCTATGATGATTGGCGATAAAGGCCATTGGAGTTCAAGGAGGGAGGCAATGTATTCATATAGGTCTCTCATCGATGAGGGGTATAGAGATTTGGCTGGGGTGACATGTTATCTCCAAAGGTCGTCAGATGTTTCCTAGCACTGCGTAGTGTGGGTGAGGTGGAGTACCACTTGAATCTACTGTCGCAGTTAGAGAGGGTGGATAATGTCTTCCACATATCCCAACTAAGGCGATATTTGCCTAACCCTTCTCATGTAATTGACCATGACGATTTGGAGATTGACGATGGGGCGGCAATTAAGAAGTCCCCGATGGTGATACAAGATTCATAGTAGAGGATCCTTTGGGGATAGTCAATTAATCTGGTGTGTGTTCACGGGCAGCATGAAAATATACAAAAGGGCACGTTGGATCTTGAAGCACAGATTCATGTTCAGTACCCCTTTTTTTGTTTAGCCCTTATTTTGGATTATGAGGACGTAAATCCATATAGGGGGAGTAATGTAATGTCCCAGAATTAGATGTATTTTTTTAAATTATATGGGATTATTTCAAGACCATGCACTTAGACATCATGTAATTACAATGCATGGTGTGTCCAGAATGGTCCATAGAAAAATGATAAGTTTTGAATAGCGCACGTGAGTGGTTTTCCTAAAAAAGTGGAATAAATATTAAAATTTTTGCCAAATTAGAGATATGAGGACACTTTTGTGTTTTGGATAGAGGGTTTACCCTAGGTGCAACATTATTTTTCTCAGTGTGGGTGTCTTGTGAGAAAACCCAAAAATGAAATAACCGTAAATAAAATACTTAAATAAAATTATTTTATTATTAAAATCATTATAACTCACTAACAATGACTCATATTGAAAATTATATACCACCATTGAGATCGTGAGGCTATTCTTTCCATAGGCAGAGCCAAATATTGGTCAGTGCGGGCCAATAGTGGAAATTGGTTTTTGGCTGTAAATAAAATGATTGAATAATGATTAGTTTTTTTAAATCCTTATAACTCACAAACAGTAACTTATATTAGAAATATGAGAGTACCGTTAAGCTTGTGAGGGTGTGATTCCCCTAGGCAGATCCCAAGATTGGCTAGGGTGGTCCACCTATGAAAGTTGGTTTTTGGATGAAACCGTAAATAAAATAATATAAATAAAAAGATTTATTTTATTTTTTAATCCTCATAACTCACAAATGGTAACTCATATAAAAGAGTAGAGTCCACTATTAAGTTATTTATGAGATTTTTACCTTAGGCGGAGCCTAACCTCGACCAGCGTGGGTCAAGGATGAATGCTAATTTTTAGACTTTTTAGAAGAAAAATAAAGTAACATAAAAAGTTATTTTATTTTTTTTCTTCATTGATAAGCATTGTCACATCTGTGAAGTGATGCAGTGATGAGGTGTCACTGAATCTTATAATTCAATATTGTTAATGAACCTCATTATTAAAATATTGAGGAGACACTACAATGTTAACACGTTTTCCTTATTTAATTAAATAGAGAATTCAGGGTTGATAGAAAACCCTATAATTCCTATAAAGAATGATGAAGTAAACCTCTCTAATGAAAAATTCTAGTGAATCCAATGAAGACGATGACACCTTTCGAGAGTGGATTCTGGACTGAAGATTAAAAAAGATGACAAATTATCATCCTGTAGATATCTTCATTCCCAGGTAGGGGTTTGATGCTTTTCTATGTGAATTGATTTTCCCTATTCTTCCTTTTGATAGAAGAAGACAGGTTAACTCATGAACAAGTTAACCCGCTGATCAATTTTTAATATGAGAGGGTGAATGATGTGAGATAAAAAGGGGATATATATCATAGTGATTATTCCACCTCATTTTTGTTCCTCATAATCCTACTATAAGAGCGCATTTGGGTCAACATGAAGACAGACCTAGATCATTATTTGGGTGTTCTTATGTGTGACTCATTCCCCTCTCATCTTCTTACATTTTTCTAGTTCCTCATGGCGCAATGAATTTTCTGGCGACAATATCTTCATCCCAGATTGGACCATAGCAATGCGTCGGTGCATCGACCCATGGTAGGAGGCCATGGGAGATGGCAGCATTTGGAGGGAAGGGTCCCGACCTGATGGGTCGCAGAATCAGCAAAAGGTTATGACACAAGGATTCAATGACAATAGGAGATCGTGAGATATGGATGCATATGCAGTGGAGGTCGCTGACTGAAATGCCAGAAGTGGAAGTCCCCGCAGTACCCGGTCACAGGGTGGCGGGAGCATAGTTCCATGAAACCCAAGTCACGGTTGCAGCGGAGGAGACCATAACACTGAGGCTGCGAGTGGAAGTGATAGGTTACGATTTGAAGCTCCGACTGATGGGGCACCCGTGGTAGTGCTGCAGGTCAGTGATGGCCATGCAGATCGACCAAATGGAATGCAGGTCATCCACATTCATCTGGTGGGTGTACCCCCTGTGGGAGCCGACTGCGGGGAGCAGGTAAATGTAGCTTTAATCCGTGCTGATCAGGAGGGGTGACATGGTTTCCCAACACATCCACCTGATTAGAGGAAATCCGGACACTCAAGTGGTCAGGCCGGTGCAGTGAATCAGGCCGCTATACGGCCCAGGTTGGAAGAAAACTATCCCGCCATTGTAGGATGAGCCTGATGGAAAACTGGGCCGCTTAGTAACTCAGTGGGGGCAGAACCGGTCTGACCATGTTAGATCAGGCTAGAGGAGTTGGACTGGGTCGCTGAGTGACATGAAGGGCTAAAACCACGAAAAAACCAGGCTGGGTCTAATAAGTCCCAATGGGCCAGGTTGGCCCAAACCCAACCAGGTCAGGTTGGTTCGTTTAAAATGGATCTAGTCATATAGGACCCCTAGTCCAGGTTGGTCGGGTAGGTATAACCATGTTGGATTGAGCTCATATGCAACAGACCCCTATTTACAAAAATGCCAATAACATTCAGACCGAGTATCTGATTGATGTGTCGTCTACGACGTTGGTACCCTTGTAATGAGTTTTTCCATTGTGTATACTCTAAGTGAGTTTATATGATTGTAAGGATGAAACCGATGGAATGAGGATTAGATTCTCCCAGAATAAAGTTCACTAGAGTGTGGTAATCCTATGGATGACTGTGACTTGAATGATATAAATAGCGTACCTTAGTGGTTCAACAGACGAGCGTAAATTAGTGGTTCAGTAGACGAGCGTACCTCAATGGTTCAGGAGATGAGAATTCCTTAGTGGTTCAGAAGATGAGCGTAACTAGGTTGTCGAGGAGAGGATTGTACCTCTGTGGTGTAGAAGATGAGTGGACCACAATGGTCCAACCGACGAGAAAACCTGAGTGGTCCAACAGACGAGCAGATCTTAGTGGTCCATCAGATGAGCGTACCTCAGCGGTGAAGTAGACAAGCATACCTCAGTGGTTCAGCAGACGAACGGATCTTAGTGGTCAAGCAGAGTTGCATACCTCAATGGTTTAACTGGTGAGCAGACCTCAGTGGTCTAGCAGGAGAGCGGACCTCAGTTTTCCAACAGACGAGAAGAACTCAATGGTCTATCAGATGAGCAAACCTCAATGGTCCAGTAGCCGAGTAGACCTCAGTGGCTCATCCATGATGAGTCCCTCAGAAGCACAAGATGAAACATTGATATGAATGATAATATTACTTTCTATACTTAATGTTATACATGGTTTGAGCTATCATTTATTTATGGTATTTATGTGTGGTATTGTTGTGTGATCTTCCTGTGTGGTCTTATTGTATGACCTTACTATGTGGTCTTAATTTGTGGTATTTACTTTGTGGTGTAGGGACCCTACTAAATATTGTGTTACTCACCCCTTCATAGGATTAGACTATATGTGTCATTTCTTTTGAAGGTGATCGATGATTAGATGAAGTCCTGGGTGGTTCAGGACCAGGTGGTGCTCAGTGATACTGGATGGATGCGCATACTTCTATGGCTACATGTAGCTACCCTTAAACTACCCATTAGGTAGGGTCTTGAGCAGATGGACCACTGATGTTTTAATTTCCTTTTTCATTTTTGGATTGTATTCTGGCACCTTTTTACCATTTATTTTTAATGTACTAATAGTATTTTTCTCAGTGACAGTTGTGGTTTACTTTGTGTTTACTTTCCGATGGTTAAAGTTTTTGAATTTGTATAAGATTAAAGGAAAATGACTTCCCTTTCTAGGATATTCCTTCTTAGTGCTATTTTCTAGCCCCAAGCCTATGGAAGTTGATCTTGGGGTAGTCACAACACATGCCCTGTAGGAAAGGTCATGACAAGAATGATGATTTTTATGCATTGTTTATATAAATTCTCTAGTATTAAATTTTAATTAAATATATATTTGCATACTTATTCATTTTATAGATTTCTTCAATAGTTAAAATATTAATTCATTCTAGGTGTATAAAATTAATATTATTCAAGAATACAGTAATATACTAATCAATGTAATTTACATAAATAGGAACTAGTAATCGAAGGTCGTGTGCCTCAATAAAAATTATTTCTTATGAGTAAGAAGAAAAAGGATGAAATTGTTGTAAATGCATAGATATAATAAATAATTGTAGTTTTTTATTGATATTTCAAATTTTTATATGTAATTTTTAATTAAATATCTTTTTAATATTTTCAATAGTGTTCCCTAGATACCCTTAATGAGAAAAAAGATGAAAAATTTGGGCAAAATGATCATTCGACATAGGTATTAGGTGAGGAGCACCATGGGGGAGTCCAATGTCGAACTAATAAAAAAATCAAGCCACATGGAATTGGCCCTCATTAAGAACCTCTAAATCCTCTCACAATACTGTGACGCAAAATGATCATGAAGAAGCAGTAAAGGCCAAAAAAATATCTATACAAGTGCGTGAAAGTGGAGAAAAGGTCATCAAACACTTCCTGAAGGCTATTTTTGATATATTTCCATCACCTCCGTAAAAGGATGACTCTGTTTTAGATTCATTTATGGAATAAATGTTTTATTTATGTGATTTCATGAGTAATACCAATGAGATTCCTAGTATTGGTCAAACTAATGGTACTAGTAGTGGTGATGGGGTGGTAGTGATAATAATGATGATGATGATGATGGTTCTCCAGGAACCAATGCTAGGGATGATTATGATGGAACAAGTGGTGATGATGATCCCCTATATTTTTAATTATAGGTAGAGACATGTGTGGATGACTAAAACTAATTGAAGATGGGGATTATATTTACATGTTATAGTATTGTAAATGTTTTGAGTGCTATTTATAATATGAATATTGAATGGTAAATATATAGTAATTATACTACATTAAATATTTATAATGGTTTGTAATTTATTTTCAGGTTTTCAAAGAGGATCTAGATGGTGATGTGACATTCAAATGGGGGTAGGAAACTGTTCCAACAATTACGAAAATTTTAGGTATTGATGAATTATTTATATTTATCATGCAGAAGGTTTCAATAACCATGGGTATTGACTAATACCCACAGTTTCAACTAAATTGTGGATATTATAAAATCCGTAGATCCTATACACACAGTTTCTATAGAAACCGTGTGTATAGACCTATCCCCATGTCTTAAGAACCCATTATTAATAGAAACATGGGTATATCATATACCCATGGTTTTCGAGGCTATACCAATGGTTCTAAATTAGGGGTATAAAATAAGATTCAAGTAGCGTTCCCTCTATGTTTTTCTCTATATTTTTTTTATTTTTCAAATGATTTTCTTTTTTCTATAGTTCAAATATGTGGTATGATATTCCTGAAATATCATGAGGATTAAGACTTCACATTCATGAAATTTTCTATTTACTTATATATTTATACATTATAAATTTTTTATAATAGTTATTGAAATTTATTTATCACAATTTATTAATTACTAACATGTACAATAATATTTCCTCATAAAAATATCATCTGTTCTTTTAATTTTAGTATTTTATGCTAGAAAAGATACTCAATATATTTAAGGAATAAAAACATAGGGTGTCATAATCTACCCCCTAAAAAGAATCACCCTCAACATTTCATTTCCCAAATCAAAAGAGATTATAGTACTTTTTCTTCATTATCTCTTTAGGTTTTGAGATACTTTCCTCAAACCTTGAATTTCTCTAGAGAAATTTTATCATGTTAGTGCTCTTACTTCACAATACATTGTCTATATGATCCATTATCTTAAATATTTATTACTTAACATAGATATCATGTTCTTATTATAAAAACTTTTAGTTTTATTCATGTTATTGAATTGGTATGTACCTCCTCCAAAATGATACATGGAACACATTATGTCTAGTGGGTGGATTAGTGGAAGTACAAGGAGATAAGATATTTTACCTATATAATAGAGAATTTTAAAGGGATTGATGTTTCTAGGGATAAAATTTTCCTTATTTTCGAATCACATACCTCATTACCATGATGATATTTAATGGAATACTATATGATGTTCTTGGTACATTATTCATTCACCTAGGAGGGGATGAATTTGTGTGGCCCTTTTTAACAATTTATATATTCCTTTAAATATCATCTCTTAATATTTGAACCATTTTCTTAATTATGATTTATGAAATTTTCTAGACTTACTTAACACACAACAACCTATTATAATTAGAAAATAATCGAAATAAATGTATATGTTATATTTCCATGGATCAAGCCCAACGTTGGAATCTACTCCATGCTGTCATCAGGTTCAGTCAAAGACATAAATTATCACCAATAAAATATAGTGATTAAAGGATTATGAGAAGGAATTATCCATTACTCAACACATTAAAGGAATGGTAAGGTATCATAATTATCAATTTAATATGGTATCATCCTTTAAAAAATGTTATATTGTGATAATAGTTATCTCTTTATAGCTCTTTAGTTTCCTAAATAGTATGGATATTTTTATACTAGATCACTCTAGTCTTCCAAAACCCCCCAAAAACCTCTTTTAAAAATGGTCATCCTTCAATATTTTAATTTCATTGCATCCCTATAATAATATCCTCTACCCCAACAATATGTATTTGAATTCCAATGCATAAACAATCAATTCAACATGAACAAAATACTTGGTATCTTCTCCGCTAAAAATCATAAAGATAAACACATATTGATAGAATAATAATCCATGTTATCTTTTTCAAGAATCATAATCTTCAAGGGAATTTACACATTGATTGTAAAAAAGTAGCATCAGTTTCAACCTTCCTTAGTTACTATCTTTATTATTGTAAGTTATATTATATGATATAGGATTATCATAGGGAGTAACTTTGATCTTTACTTACTAATTTTGCTAGATGAATGATATTAGATATTCAGAATATTGTAGGTTTCTCTTGACTCAGTACATAAGATTATAATCAGGATGTATTATAAAAAATCTTCAACTTTAAACCACCTTCTCCTCCTCCACCACCTTCTTCTTATTCTATTATTACTATCTCTTTTGGATATTTATTAAAAATTAATCCTCCATAAATAATAGTTATAAAATCTCATTTAAATCAACCACATATAATATCTTATAATACTAATAAATTTTATGGCTTAAATCTCATTAAATATTTATAATTATCATATTTTCCTTTTAAAAATACCTATAATGAATTAACATTCGTCGTTTGTATGATTACATTCAGTGGTATTTTCATGTTGTCAAGCTCTCCCATGATATGATTTTCATCACACACTACGGTGTAGATCCTTATAATATTATAGTATCTCAAATTATAGAATTAGATTCTACTTTTTCTCTTATCCCTAGATAGTTTCATGGAATATTATTCTTCTTCTTGGTGTAAAACAATATTCCCTATTATTCATCACTAAAACCAATTGATTAAATCATGATGATAACTCAAAACATGATAGATAAATAATTGATGAATATATCAAGATTCGTATAATTTATTCATCTTTATAATTATTCATTTTCAAAATATCACATTTTGATAAGGGAATTCCCTTTATATATTTTCCCAAGGACTATTATATATATTTTTAAAATGACCCTTATATATCTTAATGGTCCTCACCAATTTAACAAACTCTATATAACTATTTATTTTGTATCAGATATTTGACTATAAATATTTTCATTTGTCACTATGATGACCTTTACAAATTAATAACCATTCCTTAATATATCATATGTTTCTCTGGGATGTTGAAATTTTTCTAGTGATAAACCATTATGTATGAAATTATTACACTTATGTATTATAGTGTTCTCTATACATTTCTAAATTTTCAAACTTTGTTAAATACTTACATATTTTCCCGATAGATGTTATTCATTCTCATTATGGATTATTAATTTGTCATATTTTAATTATGAAACCCATACATATGAAATTATTACTATTACATATTATAGTGTCCTCTATACTTTTCCATTTTCTCACACAGTAAAAAATTTATGGATAACATTGAAATTAATATTAAATATTAATGTATGGTTTCATACATTAATTATAATTCAGCTTCATCTTAGAATTACTTTAATATATGTTCATATTGACCATTATATATTGAGGTATTGTTTTCCCTGTTATAATCTTTTTGAATGAGACTCGATAAAGATTTTTAATATACTTCATCAAAAATAACATATCACAGTGAGATATTTCCATTATTGAATTACTCCTCCACCATAGAGTGATTCTTATGTATCAGGAAACCCATATATAAGGTTTTATCTTTAGATTATTCCTGAAATATTATTTATATAACATATTCCATATGAAAAAAATATTACGTACCAATGGAATATCTTTTAAATTGATGATTTCATCAAATAACCAGAGCTTTTCGAATGATATTAATTTTAAAAACCTTAGCTTTTATAATTCCCCGTAGGTTTTACATTAACATTAATATATACTACATCCATAACTTACTTTCATAGAGTGCACCAATACATCTTCTAAATATTAATCTTCCCTCGTCTTTAATCTTATGGATGCACATCAACACAATATTCTTACCTTATCCTCTAACATCCAGAAATTATTTTTAAAATAATCTTATGGTCTATCGATAATGTTCAAATATTCTGTAAATAGTCGTATAAAATTTATATATACCATTCTCAATCCAATTAATTAAAACAAATTCATTATGCACAAAAAGATCTCATTTCACAAAGAGTGCTTCCATAATTACTCGAGTTTCCAATGATGGATTCTTGAAACCTCCCACTAGATTTTATAGTAATTTAATTATACATCCTTGATAATTTCGATATAAATAATATTTAATATCCATAATACTTATTATAGATAGTTTTATCTTCATACATCAAAAATTGTCATTGATTTTTGATAATATAAACTGTACAATCATCTAATGTGTTTTCTTCTATCACAACACTAACACAAATCTATAGTATAATTCTTTTAACATAATAATGTATCTTGATAAATATTTATAACAAAATATATCATCAATACAAAATATACAATAGAAAACCAAGTTGCATCTCTTCCTCATTTCAATCATCCATATCTTCTTCTCTCACCCATTAAATATTGATAGTCAACTTAATCCTTGAAAAAAATACAATCATAATAATTCATTGGGTTCTTCAATCTCCCACTTTTGATTTGATGTCAACACCTAAAAATTCATGAGTAAGGGGTAACATATTATTCATCTCATGATTATATAAATATCTCATCTTCAACACCATAGATAAAAGTAATCTACTTGAGAGAAGAGTGGCATCAAATTTATTAATGGAATTATCCATAAAGTAAGAAAATACAAGTATAAGTGCGGTAGCTCAAGGTTCAAAATAATATTGGTTAATATAGACATTAAATATTTCCATAAAAATTATTAATATGTGATACCAAATTTTATACTTCATTCTAATGGGTGTTCATAAATACTTTTAAGGAATTTATAACATAAAATCATCTCAACAAAAACATAAAAACATTGCAATACATAGAGATTAAACCCACTTTATAGTATTATCAAACATAAAAAAAAATCTCCATTTCATAATCAAATTTTATTTAATCAAAATAAAAATGGGAATAGGGGTTTACCATACCTAAACTTCATAACTGTCTATAAATTACACATTCTTAAGTAATAACATTGATTTTAAATTTTTATTATATAAGCTCCCCCTTAGGGTTTGTACTCTATAAATATACATCATGGGTTATTTTGATGATTTCCAAGAATTTCTAATGGATATCTCATGAATTGATATAAGGATTCACCATATTATCAATCAAAGAACACTATTATGGATTTTACATTATGTTTTATATTTAATCAACCCATTCATTTATTTCTCCCCATCTCATGCATCACCTTAAATTCTATACAAAAAGAATAAAAAAACATATATGAGAATAAGGTGGATATTACTTTTCTTCTTAATGAGTGAAATAGGGTTGATATTTGTTTCTCAATTTAGAGAAAAGATTATTTAAAGCATATTTTTTGTGGGAAATATTAATGGTTACTCCTATTTTATTTTTTATAGACTTGAGAATTCATGGGAATTATGGTGTTACAACTTTTTAAGTTATTTTTAAAAGAATAGGATATTTCACATGATCCCGCAATGTAGACTCATTTTCTCAATCTTATTTCATCTTATTATTATTTTCATGTTTTATTGGATAGATGGCCATTCATTACAATGAACATGTATAGACTTATTCTTATGAGGAAACATTATATTAATAGTTTTTATTATAAAACATGAATCCAATAATGATTGCATCATTTTGTTACCTATTTATCACTTTTTTAGAAGTGACATTATATCATTTACTGGAGTGTAACTACCTATTTTCTTCTCCCACGTGGTTTTTCATCAACCTTCAAGTTAAATTTTTTTAAATAGAAATAATTCATTTTATGGGATATCTTCTACCAAAATATTCTTTTAAGTTATTTCATAGATTTATTCACTTATATGTTTCAATTTGAATCATCATTTTTTGTTTATTAAATTATTTTATTGGTAAATGACGTGGTCTTTCCTCCTAAAATGGAACCATCCAATCTTTGGGTTTTCCCCCTCTATAGAATTATTCAAAGGTATGTCTTTCTTAAACATTTTCCTATAACAGAAGGAAAAATAAAATTTTATCTCACTTTTTTCTTTATCTTTTGTGGCCATCCATTCTCATAAAATATGAATTATTCTAGGTTTTTGTGAACCCAAAGACATAAAAAAATCACATGTGATAAAATTTATTTATAAATTTTATAAACACCCAATCCTATTCTTGAATGATATATCTATATTTTTATATATGTCTTTCTACATTACAGTGAAATTCCTATTGATTTAAATTATTCTAACCAATAATCCATGACTTAAAAAACCATTATGAATTATTAAATTATTTAAACATTTAATATCCTTATGTCAAAGTATTCAATGACATTAAAAATTTCCAATAAACCATTTTCTCTTCCATTATGTTATTCTCTAGATGGTTTTAACTCCTTTATATTTTTTGGAAACACCCCTTAATTTGATAATTAATTTGGGTAAAATAATTTATTATAGTTCTCATATTTCGATTTAATAAAGTGGTGGATTTATTATAATTTTTATTCTACAATATTCATCTAGATTTTTATTTGTAACCTATACTAGTCAATGAAACAACATTAGTGCAGACATAAATTTCTTAGATAAGGGTGGAATTTTTTAATTATATTATATTAAATAGATCATTATATGACATAAAAAATAAGTTACCCATAATGTGTTAATTGTTAGAGATAATAATCATATTAAAAAAAAGTTAATGTAAGCCCTTATTTCATCAATATCTTGGGAAGTATCAAAATTCGTCTCCTTCGGATTTACCCTTTTGAATTGTACTTCAAAAAACATCACATTGAATGTATTCTTCTCATTGTTATCCAATCTTAACTTTTATTCCCATTATTTATTTATAATAACTATTTTATCTTCATTAATTTTATTTAACTCATATAGAGATTGGTCAATCTATTTTATCCTCCCTACATTTATTTTTAACAGAAAATATTCAACATTCATAGAGGGGTTATGTATTTATTATAATACATGAAAATATTAATCTCATATCTTTGGCCCAATTCCATTCCCACCAATAGTGCTTTGAAACTATTCTTTTTAAAAAATACATTTCTTTATAATGTAATAATGATTATTCCATTGCATCAACAATATTGATAATATTTTTTACTTTTGAATCTTTTCAGATAATGAGTACTCTATATTAGAAGATTATTTTTGTACATGTTATTTGTCACTATATAGTAATATAAAAATAATGAAATATATAAGTTAAAAATTCAATATATAGTATATTCTGCGATCCTCCAACTACCTCTCTAGAACCATATCATACTATTACTCAATGATGTCTTTAAATCATCATAAAAAAGACCCATTTCCCTCAACAATTTGTCTTCGACTGCTAATATATAAAAAATTAATAAAATAATAATATCAATTTTATTATGTTTTTACATATTTCATATATTGATAAACACTTGTAGATAGTAAGTTCATATATGAAGTATTCTTTCTCAATCATCCCATTTTTTATCAGTTTTAACAAACAAATCATGAACCAGAAACAATAGTCTTGGTCTTCCTCAATTATTCTATTTATTCTTCTCAATTATTTTTATTGTATTAGGATATTATAGTGAAGGACATCAATCCCTTATTATACTTCTTCCTTGATGAAGAAAATCATATATTGATATTATCATTGATTTTTCTCTCTTCAAATCATAAGATCAATAATAAGATGGAATATAGATAATAATTCACCATTAAACCTCTTTTGCCTAATTCTTATCCTTATATTCTTAGTATCAATCCTAGGGATTTCATCCACATTAATCCTTCATCGATCATAGTAGTCAGATTTTATTTTTTCATGACCCCCCTTCAGTGGAACCCCTAAAACTGGTAATGATGAGAGTGACAGATCCTTGAAGCCCACCTTTAATAGGCCCTCAGTTGGAAACTAACACTGAGGGAATAAGACACATAAAAAGGAAAAAATTAAACTTAATTTGAAACAATGATAGGTAGATAATACAAAAACCAACTAAAAATACATTAAATATATAAAAACTAGAAACCCATAATAGTAAAACAAAAAATGAATGTCAAGTGATACAAATAAATTTCCCCAAAATTAAAAAAAAAAAAATACTAAGGAAAAACCCCCACTGAAGCACCAAATTAGAAGTTATTAGTATCCAAACCATTTTATGAAACCCTCCTAGAACATATAGTTCAATATATATATATATATATATATGTTGAGAATAACATGTATACTCAGTATAATCATACCTAAGGTCTCTTGAAAAAATATAAAAAGATAATACTATAGCATCTGTGAATAAAACAAAGAACTAACATCTTCATAAAGAGATCAACTAACCATACCATCCTCACCATGTATCATGAGACAAATAATTAATACAAAGAAGTAAATTAATATCAATATAAGATATATAATGTCAACCACATCCACATTCCCATTTAGTTTCCTCTCTTAATCCCCAACAGAAAAGGTCTTATGTTATCATCTCTAATATATATATATATATATATATATATATATATCATATATCATTTCTTGTTTATCTCGGCTGGGTCACAACCCTACCAAACCTAGCCTCCCATATTTCCAAACACACTATGTTGACATTAGACAATATATACATATCACTTGCTGCATCTATATCATCATCTGTACAACCATGTATCTAACCAAAACCTCATAAATAGGGTAATAGTTTATCATGAACATAATGGATATAAACCTAATTACCTACTCCTACCTTTCATTAACCCAAATATATATAACATCCTCTCATAACAAAGAATCACCAATAATTATGTCATAATTAGTAATCCCTTTACACCCACTATGAACTACCTCTATATACTACATTCATAAGAGATAGTGGGTAAGTTAGGGCGATCAATCATCCATTCTCTCACTATCCATGTTGTCGAGGAAATCACCCAAAAAACATTTGGGTTCCACTATATAGTACACTTCATGGGTGGGGGAATATATATGCAAGAAGGAAATATATGTATATATACATCACAAAATACCCATCTTATGGGTTCATATAAAAAGGAACTATCATAGCCCTCATCACAACCTCATCACCCCATTACGTCCACCGCAATCTAATTCCATAAATATATGAAACTCCACCCCAAATATAATCCACACACACAATACATAATTCATCATTCTATTTATAATTAAACAAATATCTTTATTTACTTGTTTGACAACCATGTTATATTTGTTAATACATTTAATATAATATTTAATGATAAATAACTCTAGAAATTTCCTATTTTTTTAACATTCATTTATCAACATTCATTTTATAAATCAGTTACCACTTTTAGAATTCTAAGCCACTTAAATTTGAATTTCATCATTATTACTCACATCTCCTTAATATTAAGAAATTATAACCACATGAAACCAAGAAAACTGACCATATCATAAAAACCGTTATCACATCCTGTGAAAAACCAATTTCATAGCACACCCATCACACAAAAGTCCTCGATAGGTCACTTTTAACCATCCCTTAACATATCTTTTGGAAAATCACTCACAACCCTGATACTGATTACTATTCAAACCCCTTGAGTTCCTCACAAACCCTAGAATAAAGAAACACCATCTAAGAACAAAATTAGATATTGAAAACATAAAAATCATTATAATTTGATTTTATCTTTAAATGTGGTTATATTACTTTCCATAAATTCAAGAATAATTGTTTTCATATAGTTTCCAAATATTCACAGCGTAATTTCATTTCTATATATAACTACCACACATTTTATTAATAGTGATCTCAAACAATCAAAGATTTAATGGTTTTATAATTCATAGTGAAACAAACATAGAATAATAATAAAAATTCACGATCAGAACAATATCACATCTTCTAGAAAGACCAACTAAAAATCACAAGGAATAAAATGAACACATATAAACTCACAGGACACTTTAACATAAATGTTAATACAATATATTTCATTATTTTGTTAATCCAATATGTATTATAAACCTAAAGGAAATAAAAAGCATTATAATCCCAAAAATTCATAAAAATAATGAGAGAACAATGACCTTATATCTCAAATAGGGTTTTTTGATTCAATTTGAATTACCTAAGTATGAATAAAGTGATTATTGAGGTAGAATCACTCAAGTGAAGATGAATAAGGTATCAAATACCTATTAGAAAACATTACTCGGCAATATTAAGCCATAATATCACCAAAAAATGCCATATCTCTCAACCAAAACATTATCTTGATGAATAAATAAGGAGAATGAAATCAGGATGTAGAGGGAAATCTTAAAGGATTGATGAAATCCAATATCCCAAGACCATGTTTAAAAATATAATGAACACGGTCTATAATTCCTCCCAAATATTCACCCAGGTCACCCAAGAGTGAGATAAAATTCATGTATGTAATGAGGTTTGAAGGGATTTAATGATTTTTAACAAATGGTAAAATTATAACACTATGGTTAAGAATCCATATTCACAATGTAATCATTTTGTTTTCACATAAGAGAATAGTGTAACATAGAGTGCTATTCTGAAATCACCCTCAACACAAATTTTTAATGGGATCTATTTTGAAGATCAATACAGGATCCTATAAGACAGGGGTAAGGATATGATTATACCCACACATCATTTCACAGTTATACCCAAATAGATAGATATAAAAAAAATTAGACACTGGATCCTCTACAACCTAAGGTATTCAACTATTCTATAAGGAACCAAACTTAAGACCTACTATATCTACAAATCATTTCACGCCAAAACTCAATGAATATTCATAGGGACACCAAAAATGATAACACCTTGACTCCATGTCATAGCTCATATCCATGCCACAACCACCTATCAAAAGTAATATATACAAAAACCCACCTCCATAGGACCCAACACCATAGGAACTTAACCATATTTCTAGTTACTCCACTACACAAGAGGAATATACTTCATATCATAATATCCTCCTCCAACTACGATTTCCATTCCAACTCCACCATATTCTCCTCAAAATTTCTCTATGTACCTAAAATACAAATATATGATCAAGTAATGAGATGATAATATTAGGGCATTTATAATAGATACATATTAACATATTACCATCATTGAGAATTCAAACTAAACATGAAACCAAAAGGAGAAAAGGGATTGTATAAACAACCATCCCAGGATATACCTCTGATCAATCACAATATTGTAGGATCGAAATAATGATGTATATGCTCAATATACAAGCGGGGGGGGGGGGTGAATTGTACACTTTAAAAATTCCTTTGGAAGCTTTAAAGTTATTTACGATTAACTTTGATTTCCTTAAGCAAAGGAAAGGGATATGTTTAACAAAGTTAAACTAAGCAAATTCACAACACCTCTAACAGCAAATGAAAACATGGAAAGAGGAATGGTGTTATAAACGTCAAGTCCTATGTACTTGCATATAACTGGAAAGAGATTCCGAATGTAGGTTCCAGAAATATGGTTCCAGAAATTGAAACTGAACAAAAGATTACAATATGATATTCTACCTTAAAGCGTATAGAATCTAAATAAAACATAGTACAACTAAGGAAGTATAAGAAAGTTATAATTTCTTTATAATACAAAATGTAGCAGAAACAAACGAGTAGTAAAACTACAAGTAACAAGATAAAAGTCTTTTAACCCAAAGAGAAGGGTATCCAACAACCTTGCATAAAGGTCCCATGATTTATACTTTCAAGCCAGTCTGTCTTACCCACACCAGGGTAAGCCCTCGATACAAAGATCATAATATCTATCTTTCTATCCTCACAAGCCCTCAACTTCAAGGTAGTTGGCCACCTCTTTCTTCCTCTGCAAGGAAGCCCTCAATGTCAAGGTAGTTGGCACCTCTGTCTTCCTATCCCCAGAAGTCCTTGAATGTAATCACCAACATTCGGAGTCGCACGAAGCTTTGAGAGTTAATAAGAGCCTCTCTCTCTAGAAATCACTTCAATAGCATGTATGCACAATGTCTAAGAAGTCATTCATTAGTTCACATTGAGCTCTTTCAAATGAGCTCCTATTTATAGGCAAGGTTGGCCTCCTTTCCAATGGTCATATTTTCCTTAAAAATCGGAGGGACCTGTATACATGTAACTTAACCAACGGTCAGTTTATAATAGAATAGACGACATCGTTTTATAACAAAACAAGTGAAATAAAAACTACGACATCATTTAAAGTCTAACTCAAAAGTTCGAAGTGAAGGTTCGGAGTGTAAACAAAAATAATTTTTCAGAGTCTAAATAAATTCGGAGTGTATAAAACAAAGATGATCAGATTCTCTTTAATAGGTGAATTCGTAATGAGAATTCAGAATGAGAATTCATCAACAGAATTCATAATGATAATTTTTCATCAGAATTCGTAATGACAATTCATCATCAGAACTGATAATGAGAATTCATCATCAGAATTTGTAATGAGAATTCGTCATCAGAATTCGTAATGAGAATTCGTCATCAGAATTCGTAATGAGAATTCGTCATCAGAATTCGTAATGAGAATTTGTCATCAGAATTCGTAATCAGAATTCGTCATTAGAATTCGTAATGAGAATTCGTATCCAGAATTCGAAGTAGTACTTTATCAGAGTTCGTATCCAGAATTCGGAATGAAACGACATTGCAGTTCTCATCTGGAATTCGGTACTTAAAACAGAATGTTTCATATCAAAGTTTCAAATGATTCTGAGAATATAGAAATAAATCTGAAACTTATACATAAGAAATATATGAATGAAAATATAATAAGGACAATTTTTCTTACAAATGCGATCTTCCTTATAAAAGAGACATTCCTTATAAAAGAAATTTTCCTTATAAAAGCGATTTTCCTTATAAAAGTGATTTTCCTTATAAAAGCGATTTTTCTTAAAGATAAGGTCTTTGTGATTTTCAAAACAAGAAGGAATGGAAAAGTCATATTGAAAACATTGTTGACTCAACAAATATATCCTAAAAAACCACCAACCAACCGAAAAAACATAGGAGAAAAAACTAGATTTCATATGTAAAAAATAAAAATTCAATAATTACATTATTATACCAAATTAATATAAGGAAAATAATGTTAAAAAACATGGGAAATAATCACACATATTCATCTCATTCTCTCAAGTAATCTCTTACAAACAACCATTCCTTTGTAACTCATGAACCAAGGGAATGAAATTCCTAGAAAACTCATTCTCTTAATTATCATAGATCTCAATTGATCACTGCATGAATTTCATATCATACGTGATATACAACTCCCCCCATTGAATTACTTGGGAGTAATCATGAAGACGCCATCAATTCCATGGAATGTGGAAGATGTAGTGAATCCCATAATATCACGGTGGAATCCCCAATCAATATTTTACCACAAAAATGTGCTCTAACAAATTAAAAGGCTAGAAAAATATGGGTGTAGGGTGCCCAATCCTATGAAAAAACCTCCCTTTCCCATATTTAGGGAAAAATATTATGAATAGATGGTCTACAACCTTGAAATCTTAGGTGATTAAAAAAGATTCAACATTATCCTTTTTTCCATCTTTCACTTGTTTCATCCACTCATGAATAATCTTGATTTTTTTTCATTATATCATACACCATACTTAGTCCTAGATTTGCTGAACCTCTAACCATGGTCTAGTATAATGGATAAAAATAAGACCTCCTATGAAATTCCACAAATGGATCCATACATATGGATGTGTGGTATCTATTATTATAAGAAAACTCAACCAATAGTAAGTGCTTCACCCATGAATCACTAAAGTCCAAATCAAAATACAACTAAATATCCTCTAGAGTTTTTATGGTCTAATCCATATGGTCATCCATACAGAGATGAATAATAGTCCTAAATAATAATTTTTTGGCCAAAATAAATCTGTAATCCAGTCCATATTCATAAGGTTTATTCAAGATCTCCATCATGGATGATGGTCATTGGTAACCCATACAACCTCACTAATTTATCACCATACTTCATTTCCACAACAACTATGGTACATGTATTCCGAATTTCTAGAAAATGGTAATGATTCTTAATTAAATACATAATAACCAAAACAACATCATATACCTCATGGTCATGGTGTAACCTAGTGATGAAATCCGTTGATATATCCTCACAATTACACTTGGGTACATCTAAAAGAGAAAACAACCTTATCTAGACAAAATGATCTACTTTCACTAGCTGAAAAGCCACAACAATTATACAAAATCATCCACTAACCTCATTATCCTAGGTCACCCCACCAACATCCTCAATCCATGTCACATCTTAGTCATGCCTGACTAAATTTCTATGGGTGAAATATGAAACCCATAGATAAATACCTCATGCTTGGACATTCACCACCCCCAAAACCACATCTAGTTATGTCCATACTCTAATCACCCCTCTAGAGCTTCACCATGGCTCACATGATCTCTCATCACCACTAGTTCCAAGTCTCTCCACTAAGACTCCTCTACCTACCATAACAAGAAATATTCTACAATAATCTATTATAAAAAACCTATAAGATATGAATCCTATATGATAATATGTAGGGATCATAAATCCTTCATTTCTCTCTAGGAATCATCAGACTCTTGACCAATATCTCCCTATGACTTCCTATTCAGCACATCATTCATAACATTCATACTTTTGTTGGTGTTGGAAATATCAAAATGAAAGTCCTAAAGAAACTAAATCCACCACCACTAACATAGATTTATATACAACTAAGATAAAACATAAATCAATGTCATGTGATCAATGGAGACCAAAAATAACTCCCTAATGAGTTAATGTCCCCCAAAATTTAGGGAAAACACTACTACTCCCAAGTCTAGGTATTGGGTGGAATAGTTACACTCATGGGGACATAACTTCTTGGAAACATGAGTGATCAACACCCTTTTCTACATCAATACACATCCTATTAAAAGATGCTATGTGTTATAAAAGACCATAAATCTCACTACCATCATAGGAATTCTAAACAGTAGGTCACTAATCAGCTTCCCCTTAAGGTAGTCGAACACTTCCCGACACTAATCAATCTATATAAAAAACTTATTCCATCATAGAGAAGTAAATATATTTAAAAATGGAGATAATAAATAAAAAACAATCAATAATAGTTCATAATACAAATGATTACGTGAACCTATAAAATATTATTATGTTTTTCCCAATAAACAATTTCTTCATTCTTCTATAGATCCATGACCACACCCTTTTGAGAAACCACATTTCTATGAATGTCCACCTCTTTCTCAAAAATATTAACCTAGATAGATTCCCATAAATACAAAGATGTCTAAGAACATATATTATTTTTCTAAGGTACTTATCATTCCCCTCATCTGACATTGATTATATGATGATTCCATCAATGAACATGACTATAAACTGGTCAAGGAACTCACCGAATATGCAATTCATGAGTTCAATGAACATAATTATCACATTCTTGAAACTCAAGGGAATGAATATGAACTAATATTTCCTATAACTCCATTTAAAGTATGTATTTATAATATACATAACTTTTACCCTCATCTGATGATATCTTTACTACAAGTTGATCTTAAAAAAACAACTATTTTTATGAGATCAACAAAAAAAAATTCTATCCTCGAATGTGGATAATAATTATTAACCATTACCCAGTTAATACTTTGGCAATCATTGAACTACCTCATTCCACTATCCAGCATATTGGAATAAAATATTGAGTCACCCTAAGGAGATACATTAGGCTATTTCAATTCATCATACAATTAATATTTGATTTATATCCTCAACTCGGGAAAGTTCCTAGCTTCTATTTTATAGAAAGACTTTGAAATTGGAGATATTACCAACTGTAACTCTATCCCAAACTCAACATGAGGTTGTATCATTAAATATGAAATATAAAAACTCTTAAATGTCTCTAGGGGCCTCTGATACATGATTTTCCACTGAAAAATCCACTAACTATTATAAGAGAGTATTCTAACACCTTTAACCCATTTTTTATCCCTTCTCACCAATGAAAACCACCTAATGACCTTATATATCATAAACCATGAATCTCATCCAAAAATAAATTGAAAAAATCATGAATAGAATAAATTCAATCCATGCCAAAGATGATATAATTTGGATTTATTTAGGACATGAATAGGTCACCCATCAACTGATGTATCCCTATCATCAGTCTACACCCTCCACACATAATAAATAGCCTTATATAACATCCAAATAGTGCAGATAACACAAAGATAAATGAATGTATAACACATCTAGTTATAGTTTGTAGACTAAAGAAAATGTAATGAAGGATTCAAATGATTCCAAATCAATCAATGAATAAACTATGGTAAACAATGAACTGATCATACCTTGACAATACTATGGCCCCTCAGGCACTAGAACCAGCATAGAATGTTTCAGTCAATTTCATGATCCACTTACTCAATCCTAACAGCCTCCATAGCCATACTCAGATATTGGTCTATAGGGAAAGGACCATACTATGGTTGATCTTTACCTGATCTATCTCCCCTCAGTGTGGATTAATCCTACTGAACTAATTTATAAACAAACACTGGTGGATCCCATCATGGCCAATAATAGTCCTTGACATCCATGCCAAAATGACCAACCAAAGTGGTCGGGAACAATACTAATGTTGTTGGTGACCTCTATAAGCATAAAAACATAAAAAATATACTTATAGATGCTTTTAAATACATAGTGACAAAATATTCTGATGAATAATTATATAACTAACTACCAACTAATAAAAACATTGATGACCCTGACATCCATAATCCCCTAATTGAAGTCCTACTCCCAGGGAAACACTACTAACATCCCCCTTAGGGAACTCCTCCGTGTGTGTGAATCCACTCAATCATATATGATTTTTCGAGACATTGAATATCATAAAAAGAACAAATACTATGAATAAGTATCAAATATCATGATGACACACCTCCACAAGATGATGCACTATAGACTCTTCATCCAGAAAGAGACTAGGAGAATAATACAATAGGTCCTTGAACTTGATCTTGAGTTATCAAATGATCAGGATCCCATTCTAAAAGTCAGTAATCACTTTACACTTTTCCTCATTAAACTTTTATGATAAGAACTATAAATGGATCCCCATAAAGATTTTAGTATAAGAATAATCCTCCTCCTTTTAATGTTTGATATATAACATCCACCAATAATGCACAACCCCTCCCATATTATTGATTTCTAATATAACCAAGTACAAATATGTGGCATGAATAAAGTTTAAGGTGATCTCATGCTACCCTAGAAAATAAACTATCACTAAATCAACAACAATACCCTCATACATTGATAAACAATAAATACGAATATCTCAAAATGTATTCTACTATAAATCATCATCCTCAGTTGAATTAATCCTCTAATGATCAACTGAATTTGATTATTAAATATATCATCTCTAAACATTATGTGTAAAAAAACTAGGAGTAATTTATAACATGAAGTCAAAAGATAAACCCAATCCCTAAATCATGTAATTTATTATGATTTATTTATTCGATTTCATTTTAATACCCTATAATTAAATGTTATATCCAAAGTGCAATCAAATATGATTTATGTTCCTCTCATAGGCCCCAACCCTATAATAAATCCCCCCTTACATATAACATTAAAAATATTTATGGTTATTGTATTAGATAACAAGGGGACCCTAATATACCATTCCCCAACTGGACACCCTTTCCTATATCAAGAGCTAAGCTCAACCGAAACTATTTTCCAACAAAAAATAAAAGTCACACTAGTTCCTAGCCCCAAACCCCAACCTATCTCTCATAAAAAAAATGATACATCTCCATAATAACACCCCTACACTAGTACCCCACTTGGAATAATAATTAATATAAAGATTTACCCCCAAAACCCACCATTAAAAGGCATTGAGTTGGTGACTACCACTAAGCATATAAAACCCAAAAATGGGAAGTATTACCCTTTATTTAAATAAAATGATTGAGATATAAGATAAAATACGGAAACAAATCCATCCTATTTATAATAATCATAATCCCTTTAAAATAAAACCCCTAATTCATGTTAATAGATTCAATTAAAAGTACCTAAATGAAATACCAAAAAATAAATAATAATGTAGTGACTCCACAATAGCTCCAACCGTCAAGATAGTAATGTCTAGATTGATTTATGATACACTCTTAGAAATTCCTAAAATATTTTATGTATACATTGGGAGAGTATAACATGTATAATGAATAATATCAAACCTATATTCTATTGTAAAAATTAGAAAGGACCATAATAAGGCACCGGTGAATAAATAGTAGAAGTAACATGAACCTAAATAGGTCAAATAAATAATCTTTCCCCACTAATTATCACTCACCAAGTAAAACATACATGGTAGTAAAATAATATCACGAGGTTATTGATAAATTCTTCACACATCCACTTTCCCATTGAATTGTCCCTCTCATACCACAATGTCAAATTTCACACATTTTCATCCCTTTCATATCTTTATATATGCTATTACATATCAATACGAGTAAGATGTGGGATGGGTCATAATACTACCTACCAAAACATCTCATAGATCCCATCATCATGTTATATTATCATCTAATATTCAAATATCACTTTTCACTACCATATCATCAGGAATACCATCACACATCCAACCACAACCTCATAACCATTACACTAGAGGATCATAAAAATGAATGAAATAAATTGGGTACCCTAATACTACCATTCCTGACCCTCAATACATATAAAAATATTTAATATACAGGAATCACTACTTTCTATTCGATAATTTGTTGGTAATATCCACAAAATAGGTACCACTGCCAAATACTTCTAAAAAGGGAGAGTAGTAATAGTTGTTAATTAGTCATATATTCTCTCAGTATACAAGATACTAGGGAAAACAACCTCCAAAACTTTCGGATAATGATACATAATAATCAACATGGTTGGTGTGAATATAGAATTAATATCAAGATAAAAGTATTTATAGATAAAATACAATACTCAATCTATGATTTCACACCAAAAAAATTATAATTACCCATATTACTACCTAACTACACCAAGAAATCCATCACTAACTACTTCCACCATTAAATGTAACTTCCCAATATAAATCATCCATATAGATAACCCACAATTACTATGTTTATTTACAAATAATTTTTCCCAAATTTACCAGTTTAATAACCTTGTTTCTTTTGATAAACAATTTAATCCCATATATAATTAAAATAAATTCTAGATATCATCCACTTTTATTATTATTCATTTATCAAAATTCAATTCATTAATAATTTACCACTATTTGAATTAGAAAACCCAATTCCATTTATATTTTTTTATTATTAATGACATCCCATTACTGCAAAGAATCTATAAATACAGTCCATAACACAAAAATACAACTGTGTCACAACAACCACCATCACATCCCACGCCAAACCACTATCAAAACTAATCTATCACACAAAAATAATAAACCAACCACTACCTACCAACCCTCAATATATCCCATTCCAACCCACTCACAAAACCACTTCTTATTTTTTTTCACCTGAACTGATCACCGATATCACCATACAAACCCCATGATATCCATACAAGCAAACAACAGAAACAAACACACCATTTGGGTACAAAAAAATATTTTTAGCTGACAAAAATTATCAAAATTAAATTTCATCTTTAATGAGGGATTACATAACATTTCATAAATTCTAGCATGATCATTTTCACACTATTTATAGATTATCACAAAATTGATTCATAGATATATATAAGTTCTTAATGTTTTTTGAATAATGAGATAAAAAAATTAAACATGATCAAGGATCACGATTCACAAAGAAACACACATAATATAGAAACAATAATTCACAATCACAACAACATAAACTCTCATGGAATGATTAGTCAATAATATCAATGAACCAAATAAACACTTACAAACACATACACCCTTTACCATTAATTTCATTTCAATATGGTTTATTATATTGGTTTTAAAATATATAATATCCAACCAAATGAAAAAATTATGTGAATAATATAGATGAACTAAATATAATAGATAACAAAGATCCTCAAAATCAAAAATTGGTTTCTAATTTGTTCTACAAGACACAAGAAATATGAAGATTCCCACCATGAAAAAAACACTTAAGGGAACACTAATAATGTTTCACAAACCCAGAAAAAAAGTACCCCATAAATATTTAGCCACAATATCACCAAAAAAACAATATATATCAACCAAAATATTTTTCTAGATAAATAATGAAGGATAAATCAAGAGGGAGGGTGAGGGAACCCACCAATTATTTCTGAAAACCATTCTTATAAGACCAAGTTTCAATGTGAATAAATATGGGTTGGAATACTTCCTAAAATTGAAACTTTCTTTCCCAAAATTCAAGGGAGAAGTTGGGTAGTTGATGAATTTCAATTGGGGTTGGGAATTTATTTCCAACAATTAAATTAAAATTATATGGTGAATAAACATAGAAACACCTTAATGATAATGGTTTCACCAAATAGTAATTTGTATCCTAGAGAGATACACTGCTAGAACTCTCTTCCCATTGGTTTTTGGAATCCACATTTTATATTGATAAATAAGCCTATAATCCTAAGGTAAGGCTAAACCATAGCCAACAGACCATGTTGCAGCTACCCCAAAAGTAATAGATACATAAAAAATTGGCAACTCGAGCCTCCACACCATAAGTGATTCTACTATATTGCAAGGAACACAACTTTATACCTAATACACTATTACACCAAACCATACAAAAACTACCCTTAGAGTCATAGGTCCACCAAAATCAGTCTCTCTAAAACTATACATTGTAGCTCATCTCCAAACTAACACCAACACTCAAGAAGATAGGATACTAAAACCCACTTCCTTATAAACCAATTCCATAGGACCTAAACCATGATTAAAGAGCCCCAATATGCTATATTCCTAGTATCTACAATAAAATATCCTCAAAAAACAAATATTTCAACTCTAACTCCACTAGTTTTTCCTTAAAAATCCTCTTAGGACTTTTAGAACCCAAAAAGAACCATAAAATAGTTAAGGATGGTCCAAATGATACAGATTTAAAATGATGGAATGTAATATATTTAAGCCTTCCATAAGACTAAATATTTTATCTTAATTGATATGTAGAATTATTATAGCTTCCACTTTAGAAATTTTTTTGTTGGATCATAATCTTTTACTTATGTATGATAACATAAAATAGTGTGGTCAACACATGAAGATATCCAACAAATACTATATTCATCACACACTATGGTGCTGAATTCTTCAAATGGTATGACTATATCTTAATTTATAGAACCAGATTCTACTTGTATTTTCATCCGCAAATAGACTCATTATATGATGGAATTATTTATGGAACAAATAAATTATTTTTAATTAATCATCGTCAAAACTAGTTAAATGAATCTAGATTATAACTAACATCATTATAT
Organism: Viscum album; assembly: GCA_963277665.1. Lineage (NCBI taxonomy): Eukaryota > Viridiplantae > Streptophyta > Magnoliopsida > Santalales > Viscaceae > Viscum > Viscum album. The sequence continues at coordinate 1,518,956,872 of OY728163.1, forward strand.
TTATATCATTGATGAATATATCAAGATCCTTTTTATTAATTTTTCTTCAAAATAATTCATTATGGAATATCACATTTTGGGAGAGGAATGAAATTTACATTTTATCCTAAGGACTCTTATGTACTATTTGAAAAGAACCTCATATATCTTAATTCAAATTAAAATGTAGAAAATTTATATACGAGTGACACTTATGTGTTATATATTTGATGATTGTATATTTATATTGTAAATGTGATGAACTTTACATATCTAGAACATTATCTTTACATATAAAAATTTTATTTAGGATATTTCCAATTTTACTATAAGAAACCCTTATATATTAAGTTATTAATATAACCTATAATAGCATTCTTTAAAATTTTATAATTTTATACATATGAGAAATCCTTAGATATTACCCTGAAGGGTATAAAGTATCCTCATGTGTATTTAGATCTTTGGGAAATTTCTAGAGATATACCCATATGTAATGTTTTTACTCATACAATTCATAATACACTCTATAATGTTTTTCACAACTAGTCCCTTGGGGCCTGTGCTATGACTACCCCATTCCCTCCAACCAAAGGGTAGGGGATGATGACTAGAACATAGTAGGAATTTCCCACAAATTAGAGGCATTTTCCTATAAAATTTCATACACACACACACACACACCCATCCCCCAGAAAAGTAATAAAACTGAAAACACAAAGTAAACATTGATGCCAACTATTGTGAAAACCCACTCAGAGTAACAGTACCAACTGAAATGTAAACGGGCTAGAATACAATACCAATTGAAATAGAAAATTACAAGCTATGGGATCTCATTAGTAGAAAACCCTACCTGAAGGGTAGGTACAATATGTTTTCTGAATGTTTCTAAAGTATACCACGTCTGTCGGGTCACCCTAAATATCCCATGTATCCAACATACCAAGGAATCCTTCAAAGTTACCGATCGTCTGCAAAGACACGAAACTTATAGGAAAATCCCATGCATGGGTGACTAAAACAATAATCAGTAGGAACCACAAACCACAAAATAATTACACAAAGTAAACCAAAAAGAGTCACATGAAGTATACCAAAAATAATATCACAAATTAAGACACACTGAACACTAACAAATAGACCAACGAAGTGTATCCTCTATGATGTACAATTAAGAGAGTCACTAGATTTAGGTCACACCATGTATAATATTATGGTATGTAAATAGGATTGCAATAAGAATCCGAAGTACCATAAAGAAGTAATACATAAAGCATTTGTGACACACAGTGTGTAGGTAACACACTATGTGTTGGTAACATATGGAGTGTAGGTAACATATGGAGTGTATACAACACACAAAGTGTTGGTAACACATAGAGTGGCATCAAAGACTAGGGGACCTTCAACCTAGTGTGATAGGGGATTACCGACATAATCTTTGTAAGAGACAATGTCTAGATAAGAAACATAGTCTATGTGATAAACAAATTCTAGGTAATACACCCATTCTGGTTAAGCAAAACAGTCTAGGTAATCAAATAGCTTCTATGTCACAACCAATAACATGATTTCGTCCTTAGTAATTTTTCTTCGGGAGAACCTAATCCTTAGTCCAAAAGTCCATGAACCAACTTCCACGGAAACTCAAATAGATTATCTCAAAAGGAATGACTCATCCTGAGGGTCCTAATTAAAAAAACAACTCGTCAAACGGACACAAGGTTTGAGAGTTATGGGATTTAAGTAAGAATGGTATGATTAGGTCTTGGTCCGGCCTGACCTGGTTGGACCAACCTGACCCAACCCATTGGTTTGACTCGATCCACATGAGTGGTCTGGTTCATCCACCCAGATGAGGTGGTTGACATGTAACCTCATGGTCAATGTGGAAGATCACCACATTCAACACGGTTGACTGCCGCATGAACCGCCACATGTCGGCTGTCGCGGGGTCCTTCCGCAATCATGCTGGACCGCGACCCTACACTGTATGACACATCTTCATGTCACGTTTGGTCAAGACCGCCACCGACCATCAAGCCGGAGGCCCTGTCTGCCACCCATAACCACAGATCCAAAGGTTCCTCCACGATTGGTCATTAATCCAGTGGTTTTCTGCTACCAAATAAGATGCCACCACATTCCACTAATGGCACCACCGTCGGCGACCCTCCTTACATGGGTCTCCGGTCACACTCTGGTGCTCCATTTTTCAAAATTGAATCACCCCTATGACCCTTTGGTCACATTATTCATCATCAAGGGCTTGAACTCAACTTTCCATTACTCTGTGGGTCCAATCATGTTTGGATCCTCTAAAGAAGTCCCGACATGACCATGGGGGTTTATATGCAATGAATTCCAAGAATAGGGATAAAAGAATCACAAAGAATTCCTCAAGGAAAAAATTCATCCTAATTAGATTCAGCCTTCAGTAATCCTGTTATAAAAATAGAGTGAAACAATAATCACACAGATTAATCTCCCTTCAATCCCATAGTAAATATTACCCATCCCTCATGCATAATCGAATCTTGGATCTACCTATTCGTCAGTTGGCCTGTGTTAATCATTGGAAACAAGAACATGGAAATAATTTTTGAAGAAAAACAAGCTCCCAAATTTTAAATAAGATAATTTGGTGGAAACAATTCATCATTGATGGTGATCTATCCCCAAACCTCATCGATTCATCGTTTATCAGTTTTCTTTGTTCATCGTCGCTGGTGAGAGAGATTCCTCGGGTTCTAGTGAAAATCTCCAGCATTATGAATTCTAAAGATAGTACCTACTCTTAATTAATGGAGTAAACACATTACGATTTCTTTTTGAAATTGTGTCTCCACACTATTTCATTTATTAATGGAAACATCTACATTGAAACTACGTCACAACATTGTTATGTCTTTATGAAATGCTTATAGAAAATAAAATAAACATTTTCTATTTTTTTATTCCACATTAAAATATCAATAAAAATATTTTCCATAGTTGATCCATGCTTATCAAAGGTAGGTCCTGCATAAGCAAAACTCACAACTCGGAACACAATGTTTCCCTCATATTTCAAATCAATGAAATTGTTTAAAAGTTACTAAAACTGCACATGAGTTCTATTAATAATAAACTTAAAAATAGTTAAAGCTTTTATTCTGGGAACCTAGGCCATGGAATCACATTCCATCTTAGCACCTAGTATTGAAATAATCCAATATAATTTTCAAAAAAATTACAGGGAAAATTAGGGACATTAAATTATCCCCACCATAGGGTTTTACATCTGTAAAATCCAAAACAAGGGAAAAAATAAATGGGGAAACTGAGCTCAAAAATGAGCTTCCTTATCTGATGTAATCTCCTCGAAATTACCATGCTACCATTGAATTAACACTATAGTAATCGACCACCCACATAGTTTCCTCTCCAATCGATCTACGATCTCCACTAGGTACTCCACAAAAGTCACCATATCGTCAAAATCTAGATCTCCCTAGTCAATGACATGTGAAGGGTCATGTACATATTTCCTCACCTGGGTTATGTGAATGATGTCAGTAACCCGCTCTAACTATGGCGGTAGAGCCAGTTGGTACACCACCTCTCCCACTCTGCGCAGTATAAGAAAAGGTTCGATGAACCTCTCAGATAACTTTCTGGCCCAACCAAATATATGTATCCCACATCAAGGTGAGACCCAAAGGAACAGATGGTCTCCCTCCTCAAACTAAAATGGTCTCTATCACTTATCAACATAGGGCTTCTGACATCTCTGTGTAGTCTTCATCCACTCCAAGATAACCTACACCTTCTCTGTAGTGGCATGTACCCACTCTAGGCCCATGAGGGCTGACTCTCTTGGGGTTAGTCAAAAAATGTGGTGGCCTACAGGGTCACCCGTACAAGGCCTCAAATAGTGCAATATCAATGGTGTATTGGTATCTTTGTTTGTACAAAAAATACACAAGAGGTAGGTTATCCCCCAACTACATCCAAAATCAAGGATTCTAGCACGTAGCATGTTCTTTATGACCTGAATGGTCTGCTCCATCAGGTTGTCTGTTTGTGAGTGGAAAGCTGTGCTCAAGTGAAGTTGAGCCCCAAACCCCTCTTACAATTTATTCCATAATTGGGAAGTAAAACGAGAATCATGATCTTATACTATCATATATGGGACTCCAGGGAGTTGAAATATCTTATATACATAAAGGTTTTCCCAAGATATCTATTGAACTCTCTTCCCAAATTACTATGAAGTGGGCCGAATTGGTGAGTCGGTCGACGATCACCTAGATTTTATCATTCCCTGGGGATGTATGTGGTATAACCATCACGAATTAAATTAATATTATATAGCACTTACAATATGGAATTTCAAGGTGTTGATTCAAACCTGCTGGAACCAGGTGCTCGGCCTTCACATGATGACCAGTGAGTCATCTAGAGACAAATTCTACCACACCATTTTTCATCCCCGATCACCAAAACCAACATTGGAGGTCTTGGAAAATATGTTAAAAACTTAGATTTACCACAAAATGTTATTTATGTAACTCCCTCAATTCCTCCTCCCACAACATCTCTAGTACAACTGTACATCCTCTGAAAAGGATGACATGCTCCCAATGTTTTGAATATCTATCGGGGGCATGCGCTGTGGTCATCAAATCATGTGTAATCTCACAGTTGACATCTCTAAGTTATTACTCATGTATGCATTGTAAGAGTGGAGGGGTAACCACTATCGACTAGATATATAATGCTTTATCTAAATCCATGATGGATATTTGAAGAGAGGCCAACTACTCTAAGGCATCATTCAGTAGCTGTGAACTTGATCTCTAGTTTAGAGCATCAACCACCATGTTCCCCTTTCCAGAAGTATATAATATATCGAAGTCATATTTAGAGATGAAATATATCTGACACCACTATCTTAGGTATATATCCTTTTATGAAATTATTTACCTAAGGCTTTTGGGTTCTGAGTAGACGATAAACTGCTCACCCTTAAGGTAGTGTCACAACATCTTCAATGTGAAGACTACCACCACCAATTTCAAATCGTGGGTCACGTATTTCTGCTCATGTGGTATCAATTACTATGACCCATTGGCAATCAACACTTTCCATTACATCAGGAGACAACCAAGACTGGTCCCTAATATATCTTAGAACACCATGTACTCAACACCCTCTTCTGACAATATTAGGATGGAAGCGATCACCCAACTCTCCTTCAGCTACTGAAATATCACCTAGGAATTATCCATTCGTACGAAAGGATGCCTCTTTTTGTTAAGGATTTAATGGATACTGCTACTTTGGAAAAGTTTGGTATGAAACTTTGATAGTACCCTTCAAACCCAAGGAAACTCGGCACCTCAGTAATGTTTTTGGGTGGCTCCCAAGAAAGCCCTGCCTCTATCTTCGCTGGATCTACTGAAAATATAGCCTCTAAAATGGTGTGTCCTAGAAATTGGACCTCTCGATTCTAGAACTAAAACTTCAAGAGCTTACCATAAAGTTGGTGCTATCGTAGTAAGTCAAGGACCCTCCTTAAGTGTATCGCGTGCTCCTCCTAGTGTGATGAGTAAACCAAGATGTCATCAATAAAAACCACTATAAAACAGTCTAGGTAAGGATGTACGATCCTTTCCATGAGTCCCATGAACATCATTGGGGTTTTCATCAGCCCAAAAACATCAATAACTACTCGTAGTGTTCATAATGACATCTAAAATCCCTCATTAGGATGTCCTCATCCTGCACCTAATGACGATGATCACATGATCTGAGGTCTATCTTTGAGAACCATCTCACTCCCTTCAACTAATCGGAGTGGTCATTAATCCTCATTAGTGGATAATTATTCTTAATGGTCACCAGATTCAGGCACTGGAAGTCCACACAAACCTCAATCTCCCGTCTACCTTCTAGGAAAAAAAACTGTGGGTACCCATGGTCAAACACTGGGCCTCACAAAGCATCTTCTAGGAAAGTCCTCCAACTATAACCTCAGCTCCTGGAGCACTTCAAGAGACATCCGATATGTAGATGTTCATATTAGTGTCATCATAAGATACATGTAAATGAATAAGTCTACCTCCTCATGTGGATGTTGTCTTGGAACATCTTTCAGAAAGGTGTCCTCATACTCATCCACCACTACTGGAAACTGAGGACTCGTCTCATCCACTACACTGAGGGTCATGCTAGCCAACTGATGTGTGATCGATTACACCCTCATGTGTAAGAGTCCATCCTATACTAAAGGGGACTCATTTTCACTAACAATAGAAAATTTGGTCTCATTCCCACAGACACACCATAATATATGCCTACAAAAGTAAATCTGAGCATGACCTGTGAATAAATAATCCATACCCAGAATTACATTCTAAGGAATCAAAGCTATCACTAAGAGATCCCAACCATAACTTTGTCCCCCAAGAATAAGGGAACACTATCTTCCCTAGTGTGTTATCATCAAATATCCTCATATTGGAGTCTCAACGTATAGGGATCGAGTCATCAATTCCACAGGAATATTTGTGTCTCGAACCAGGGTCATGGTGAGAAAAAAGTTACTCTAACCCATGTCTATGAAAACTGCAGATAAGGTGAAAATGACAAAAATCATTCCTTGAATCATTATCGGAGTCTTGGGATCATAAGAATCCATCTCTTTGAGATGGTATTACCCATGTACAGTAGCTCCCTAAGCTCAGGGTGTACCACATAGGGGTGGTGTTGGTAGTGCCTTGAACCCCCATCCGCATCCATCCACTCATCTGGCCCCTCTTCTACATCTTCCGCCTGGCAGAGCACACTATTACTGCCCCCTATGCTGCTTTGATGGTCCCTATACCATCTCCTAGTTGGTCTTATGGATGGTCGGGACATCTCTAGCCATATGACCCCCGACCACCGTACGAGTAGCACAATAATTCATTCAGATATCTCACTCTACCCTTGAAGGCTTTCACCGCTTATCCCATGTCCTGGGGTCATCCTCTAGACTACCTGTCCCTCTTGGGTCCAGACGTCATATGTTGGATAACCACTTCCAAAGACTCTTCTACCTGTCACCTAGTGGTTTCTCCCACTACCGGTGCCTACTCTATCTAAAATCTCTCTACCAGTAGAGCTCTCTCCAGCACCACATCATGCATAGGAATACTAATGGGTGTCATCATTGCCATGATATTCTAGAGTAGTCCCCGATCAAAGGTATGGGACATGAAGAATGATTCCCACACCATATAAGTAGAGTAGTGAGAAAGATATGTGAATCTCCCTAAGTACTCTGCTACTAACCAGTTTCCCTCCTGCATGTATAGTAGATTCATTATACACATAGAGAATAACATTTCTGTAACGATCAACTCCCCGAAGAGGCGCTAAATGTCTACCAAGGAAAGAGCTTCCTCTTCATGAATTTGAGTCATTAGACTCCACCATCTACCCACAGGGACCCGAAGAAGGCTCACAGCTAGGACTGCCATCTGGTCGGGTGGAATCCTCACTAAGTGTAAGAATCACATAGAAGCCTTCATAAAATCCTTATAAATCTAAGGATCTGTCTCACTTTGGAACCAGGGAGTTCACTTCTTCTGGAACTCATGCAATGCACTAAGCTTGCATGTATCCTCTACCAATAACTCCGGTCATAACTGCTTCTCTCTAGGTGGTGGATTCACAGGTAGACCAATGAGAGGTTATATCTCTAGAAACAATCCTTGTACGGATTCTGCATCACTCGGTAGACCATCCTCATGGTCATTCTCCATAATCTTGGTTTCCTACCTCTATGGATTCATCTTGAAATAAAAAAATATATACCACAACCAATAGAGTGTAACTAGTGATATGGCTCTGAATCAAGAAGGACATAAGAAAACACTCAATTCTGATATGATGCATAAACCATTAATTTCCCATGCATCTATTGTTTTCATGTATCGAGTTGGAAAGTAGAATTCAAGGTCCTAATGTATGGATATGTTATCTACTACACCAACACTAGGTTCCCTAGCCTGAAATCCAAACTCAAAATACTTAGCATTTTTCCCCAAAACAAGAGTAAAATCAAAAATAAAATAAAATTTTCAAGTTTATTTTTATTCCTATTTATAATTTCTAACAATGATTTTCCACAATTAACCCATGTTTGTCGATGTATGGTCCTACCTATGAAAAACCCACTACATTGAACACAACTATGCCCTCATATTTCAAATCTAAGAACTCGTTTAAAAGATACTAAAACTGCACATGAGCATTTTATTTAATAAACATAAAAATAGTTCAAACATTTATTGTGGGCACCTCAGGCCTTGAAATCACATGCCATCACTATTCTCGGTCTTGAAATAATCTTATATAGTATTCAATTAAATTTCATGGAAAATCATGGAAAATACACTTTTAATTTCTGCACTCTAAGAATAATCTTATATATCTCTCTAAATTTAGACCTATATATCAATATATTGTTTTTTATTATCATCATTCCTCTATATAAAATTTGAATTAATTTTACATATTATCATATTGAACCTTATGTATTGTTTTATGTTTCTCACCTTATCAAATTTCAGTAGGATCCTTAGAAAGGATATTATATATTCTCTACTGAATATTACATATCACAAAGAGATATTTCAATTATTGATTTCTTTCTCCACATCAGAGCGATTCTTATATATTTGAAGGCATTTATGTGTGATTTTTTCTATAAAATATTTATTCAATATTATTTTGGAAATATATTCTCTAAATATAATATCATACAATCCAATGAAATATATTTTTTTGATACTTTTAAAAAATATAGAGTTTATTCAAATCTACCTAGACTCTTTAGCTTCTGATCATCCTTTTGGTTTTTTAATCTAGATGCACACAATCTAATAAAAAACTTACCTCCCTGTAAGTTACAATCATATCATTTGAATTTGAATCTCCGATCATCTGTTATTCTTTTGGTTCACTTGAAATCAACATCCAAAACTCAAGTTATAAATTTTATATAGTAACTCCCAAAAAAACTTATGGTTTATATTCAATGTGTACCACATCCAATAATTTTTATTAATTAATTTAATCGTACCCCTCATTATTAAATTCCAAAAAATAACTTCAACCTCCATCCAATTTTCTAATTTTGGAAACATTGGTTTTCAATATTACTCCAGAGTCTTTGGATAGATTCTAAGAAACATTATCTATACATCATACTCCATTAATCTATGATTTATTATATTTGTAATAGAAAACTTTCTCAACCTCCATAAATATACTAATAAATGTTCCCTCCTCACACATAAGATCATGTGGCTATCTTATTATATGTTTAGCTATGAAATCATCTAATGTATAAGCTACTTTTACAATACCAAGAAACATCTTAGGTATACTACATTTTCGGTATAGTGATGTATATCCATGAATATGAAAATCGGTAAACAGATTTAATAAAAATTATATAACTAACTTGAGGATGCATATCATAGTTATTTCATTCATTGGGAACCTTCTACATATGTAAATAAAAATTTATCATCATTTTACTCATTGGAAATAAATACAATCATCCTAAACCATTGGTATTTTTAAATCCTATCTAATTATGAACTCCAAATCTCACAAATGATTTAAAAAATAGTTCTTATATTGATTGTTTGATAAATAAACATATCACAGAATAGTCTTTTTATCTTATAACATTTCATGGGAAAGATGTGGTCTTAATTAATTCTTTCCTCCTATATTATCCAAATAAGTGGGAGTTTAGCACCTCTTACCATAATGAGAATCGTATGGTCCCATTTCAAGGATATAATGGAAATAATTATTGAATAATAAGTTTACCATAGGAATATTTGGACACCAACCATCATTGAAATCTTTTCTATAGAAACTCAATATATATTCCAAATTTATAATGGTATATTTATATATAAAATTTGTTATGGGATGAAAAGTTGCGATTAATCACAACTGTGTATCAAATAATTGTTAAATACTTCTTTAGAACATTGATATAAACCTAATATCGTGATCAGATACAATTTAATGTGGAACTCTTTGTAGCCTTCCAGTTCCATTATTTATAATTTGGAAAGTTAACTAGGTAAAAACTTCCCCTGATAATAATGAAGTGTAAAAAATTTATAAGTCAATTAACCCTAAACCAATATTGATTTCAAACTTCATAGGTCTTGTAAAGAATAATGAAAATATCCATTCTTATATTCTCCCATTTCCATATAGGCATGGGGGATCATTGCGTTGTCCCCTTAGAATTATTTTATTTTTCCATAACTTGCTAGTAGATCAAACATCATGATGTTTTATGTAAATTTACCATCTTTATGTTTCCCCCCATAAGTGATCCATGAGTTCTCTATGTATCTCTATTCTTCTAGTATGGATAAATAATGATGATAAATTTATATAATCCAATATCTCTTTCTCCATTATAATATTGAAGGGACCCATAAATTTTCCCAAATAATATATTTCCATAATTTTCATGGATGATCTCTAGAATATTTCATACTTTTTTTGCACCTTTGTATCCTCCTTTTACATATCGCAAATACACATAGATAGAAGGTTATATAGTCACTTTTTAATGATGGAAATTTTACCATTACTTTATGATTTTGTGTCTTTCCATTATAATTCCTTGTGTTTTAGGTATATTTCAATCCTCATTATATTCAATGCTGTGTGATAATTACTACTTATAGAATAAACCACCTTAATTTATTTCATAGAGTTGTAATGTATTAAATAGTCATAGTTCATGATCAACTCCAACCACCTTTTTTTGATATGTTAATATCCTTGTTTTTGAATATACACTTTAGGAACTTTTGATGAGTTTATATATAAATATTTCTCACTATATATATAATTCCTCAATACCTTCAATGTAATCATTACCATTTATAAGTCTAAATTATGTGTCAGGTGATTTTTATGTTAGTACATTAATTGAAGCAAGTCATAATATTCAACCTTATCAATTTCTTTATGAAAATATCCCAATACATTCTTTGATGCATCATTAAATATCAGAAATTTTTATATTATATAAGGTAGTGTATGTAGGTATAGTGACCATAATTCTCTTAAGATCCTTAAAATTATTTTCATATTCTTCCATCCAAAGGTACCTATATCCCTTTCAAGTTAACTTGTTTTTTTATTTTTTAAATCATTATTTTCTTAAAAAAGAATCAATAGTATCTAGATAATCAGGTAATATATATATATATATATATATATATTTATAAAGGTTGTTCTAGGTAATTCCTCAATCACCATTCCATTTAAATGATCAATAAATATACCCTCACTTTTAAATGCATGATCCATGAATGATAATTTTGAAATAATTAATTATTAGTTATTAATTTTTAATTTTGTTTATACTTTCTTATGGTCTTCTACATAATACTAAAATTACATTCATCTTCTTACTTGATCATATAATATATGAGAATATAATCAATAAATATAAATAGAAATCTAACAATGAAATTTTTGAAGTCTATTTTCATCACATCATTCATGATAATGGGGTAATTTATAAGTCCTACAGGAATTAATATGAATTAATAGTGTCAATATAATTTATAAATTTTTATATTAGAGATATACTCTCTTTTAACACATGATTGTTGATATTACTCCATATGTTCTATCTTTGAGATGTATTGAGTCCCTCAAAGTTGTGGACTAGACCCCTAGTGACGATGTAAAATGTAAATGTATTGAAAATATTCCTAATTATTACTTTTTTACTATCATATTTATGTGAAATGTAAATTTTTTATGGACTAAACCCCCAGTTTTGGTAAGTATTGGAATTTGGCTTCCTCGATGTGGATGATATCCCTAATATTGGTGTACTGAATTAATAATCCATGATATTATATGAGAAAAAATATGGAAATTAATTTATAATAATATTCTTATACATGCATGAGATGTATGGTACATGGTCTTAGTGGGTGAGCCAATTGATGATAGAATATGATTCATAAGGTAATGGATCATGTTTTATTGAAGAGTAGTATTAGGTGTCTAATGCTTACAACTAAAAATAAACTATTGCATATGAAATTGTGATGGATTTTTCTGAATGATAAATTTTGAATTTTTGTGATATTGTACCATAAAAAATATAATATAGTTATAATAATGTATGTTCAATCATGAATCATCTATGTTTCTCAAGAATATTATACTAATAAGAATACAATGATGATGGTGTTATAATTTATCCATTGGATATATATTTGGATCCCTAAGGGTAGCTGTGTAACTTCATAACTAACATGGGAGTTATAGTTATAGTATCCACTCCTCTATTATGGTGAATAAGAACATTAGGGAACGAAATATTGGTTCTTGGTGATCTAATGTAAATTTCAGTAGATAAAGACCCGCGAGGGGGATAATGTTAGATGACTTTTGGTCAGAAAGTCCATAAAAATTTTGGTGTGGTTTTTTAGTTTAGGGAAAGAAACATTACAGGTTTTCCTATGAGGTTTTTAACATTATCTAATTTGATACTTTCCTTTAAATGATACTATATATGGAATGATATTGAAATATTATATATCTCTAATAAGAATAGTTTTCAATGATTCATTATGAAACTTATATAGGGTATAATATGTTTCTCTAACCTCATATGTAAATTGGTTCATGAAGGCCCAATGTTCTGAGATAGAAATAAGTCCTGTAATTTTGGAGTAATTTTAATTATTTTAGATTAAAAATCTTTCATAGGTGGTGAAAATAATCACAATTATAAATGTATCTATATATATATTAGACTAAAAAAATAGTTGAAACACATTATAGGATTTGGTTGTGCATCCTTGGTGGTAATAAAATCATATTTGATAGTACTCTTTATGGGGAAAGCAGATAGGATACATAAGTTAGGGATTCCTATTTGATAATTAAATACCTTAGAGAGTTATTAGTGTGAAAAAATAGGGTATATTTAAATTGACTATGATAAATAATTGATTGAGTCTATTAATTATGATAACGTTGGGAACAATTAGAGTTATTATAGGAATGCATCCTAAATTTATCATGGATGAGTCTTGAGGGAGACTAAATAATCCCATGCATGGATTGAAGGATTTACAAAAGTAGTAAAAATGATTCATCAAGTTTATTATTCAACTATATTTTTAGGGACAACCATAATAATAAGGGATAAATCAGCATCTGAGTCGCAAATCAGGAGGTAAGAATTGTATTACAACTTCTACCAATAATTTTACAATAGGGAACACATGAAATGATTATGTTGAGATACTAGCAACTATGTGAGGTGTCATTAAAGTGAAACCAACCTTGTATGAAGACTTATTGTACATCAGTGTTACATATTATATTATTTTAAAATGTATATTAGATGACATTAGATTACTTTTTAGAATATATGATGGGTGTAATGGACATTGATTCTCCCTTTGGAATGTGATGAGAGGGTATCTTGAAGTGTATTAGATATAAAATAGTACTGTGAATCTACTGGAATATTTTATATTTCTTCATTTACTAAATATGTGGATTCAATTTTTTTAATAGATTATCTAACTAAATTATGTGTACGAATCAACTATTATCAAAGAGGGTTGTCCTTAAATTATCTTCTACTTATTTATTATAAACTTTTCAAGGAATTAAAATTATAAGAATGTAAGGTTGGACTCAACCATTACTTTTTTTACATAACCAAATGAATTAAGAAGGGTTAAACTGGGTTCGTAAATTTCATACAAACAAAGATAAAACATGTCCCATTAAATTTTTATTGTATTCATATTTTATCTTTTATAAAAAAAGGAAAAATAAAAATAGGACATGTAAGGAAATATTTTTATCATGGTTCGATGTTTCACTGAAAAATCACCTACCAAAACCCACTAAAACCGGATAGTATTGTTTATATTTATTCAATATCCCATAAGCTATTGATATTTATAGATAAATGAATGAAATAAAAGTTTAATTTTTAAAAATTCAATGTCTTTTAATCAAATAATTTCACAATATAACATCTCAATTTATTAACCTTACACATAGTATGAGAGGCTTTGTTATAATGAAATTCTGAAATAACTATTTAATAATACTAAAAGTAATAAATGAATATTTTTTAAAATAATCGAATGTTGGTGATTGGATAAAATAAAATTACTCAAAAAATAAATATGGATATATATTTAGACCTGTAATAGAAAATAATAATTTTTACACATCTTTGCGAATTTAAAAATATTAGTAGAATAATTTTCAATATTTTCTTATTTTCTTTTATATGAATGAATGATATAAAATGAATTACTTTGATCTAGTATTTTATTCAGTCTTAGTTTTTTTATATAGGATTAAAAAAATAAATGTAACAAAATTTATCATAATTTAAAGACTAATGACCTTTTAAAAATATAATTTAAAAATAAAAATTATATTTTTCATTAAATATCTAGTAAAAATATCTTAAATGATGTCAACAAAATTAGAAAAATTTTAGTTATATTATTTTCTAAATTTTATCTCAATAAAATCTTTAAAATATTTCCTTACTAATAGAATTGACTCCAAATAAAATATTTAATTTAAATACAAAATTACCTTTATACCAAGAAATGTAATTATATAATTATTATATTCAATGAAAATAAGTTCTAAAAATGTTACCTGGGTTTTTAGCTTCACAAGATTTTATTCAAGTGAAATAATGACTTGTATAAAAATTATTTCAAAATAGTATTTTTTTAAGAATCAATATACCATTATTCATAATATTAAATATAAAAACCCCTCTCTTTATAATAATTTATTTCATGATTTAATAAATAATATTACACATAATACAAACAAAAAGATTGAAAATTCTACTGTATTAGTGAATTTGGAATAGTACATATCAAATTAAAATAATTCATACATCACCATTATGAAAAATATCTTTAACACACCCATAATATTCCATTGTACATAAAACTACCTGGGCTAACCTAAAGAAAAACATAAGAAATAGGTGATCTATCAACCCATGTAAGGGAATAGACATGGCCAAAAAGTATAATTTATTACAAAAAATAGAATAGTAATTTATATGGAACAAAAAATAGTTAAGAAAAAGAAAAATGAACAATGAGGCATGATAAATCATGATATCATAAAGGCCGCATGGAAATTTGGAAACAACATTAAACATGGAATCATAAACATAGATCAAGGATAACTGCCAAGAGATCTTGATGGAAAAGTTCCAATGATAGATTATGTTCACTCCCTAATAACTTGTATTACATCTCATGGGAGTAAAATATTACACAATGAATTGGAGTTCTATATAATTCTTAGTGTATCCATCACATTAATTTAATTCACATGAATATGTGTGCCACATAGATCACAGAAAATGGATTCATTAAACATTAAATTTTATTCAAAAATAAATATGTGTGGAATAAATACATGTAAGTCACCAATACAAGATGCATAAGTGTATAATGGTGAACACCCTTAATATAAAATGGGTATGGGTATTAACTGCACAATATTTTGGCATGGAAAATAATGGTGAAATTTAGGCAACATAATTGGGGAACAAAAATGTTCTTTAGAGGGATTAATGAGAGTGAAAGGAGTATATAATAATTTATAAATCCTAATGGACGTAATGGTGTAATGTAATAACTTATAACAAAATTAGCAATTTGAGATAAAAGCCTTAAGATAATGGAGATTCTTGAATAAAGAGGATAATGAGATGACCCCTTAGTAAATTTATGCACGATGAAAGGTGAACATAATGGTTCATCGGAGGGATTAATGAGGGTGTTAGGGTTCTCTAGTAACATGTAAATAAAAATGTATGTAATATGGATAAATGAAAACATAACCAAATAAGAAAAAATGGTAATTAAGACACATAATATAAAATAGGTGCTTGAATTAAAAGAAGAGGGGGAGATCCCTTACCTTGAGAGGGTGATTCAAAATGCTTGGGAGGAGCTTCTTGAGATCTCATTGGAACCTTGAGATGACTCTAGTGATCGGATGGAAGAGTACGTATGTGATAAAAGGTTTTTGAGTGATGTTAATGGGGATATTGGTTGGGTTTATATAAAAAAATATAGGGGGTTCTTTATTATTTCCCAAACATAGATTTTGGAATCTATATAATAAAATTACGGAAACCATAAACCTCCCCTTGTATTTTATATTGTTTCTGAAAAATAGGGGTTATTTTAATAATTTTATATGTACAAGTTCTGAACATATTAAAATATTAACCTTGGTGATGTGGTTGTGATTCATGTTCATAAATAAATGATTTTAAAACAAAAAAATATATTATTGGTTTTGGAGGATTCATAACAGATTTATAAAATTTACAAAATAAAATAAAAATAACATTATTTTAGTTGGAAAAAATATTTTTGGTCATGGATACCCATTATAGCATTTATTACATCACTTTTTGAGTATTATGATGTCATAATAAAAAACATATATTTATGTTGTATTTATTTTCTAACTGAGAACACGACTGTCTCAGAAAATTATAAAAAATTCATCAATGGATAATTTAAAAATTCCTATCTGAAAAATAATATTTATTTAATCTATATAATTTTATAAATATTTTATTTTTTAATTTTAAAATATAATCAAAATTTATTGAGAAACACTGGTTTTTTTACAATAAATTTTTTTGAACACTTATAAAAATTATATATGAATTTATAAAAATTATATTATCACTTACAGTTAATAAAAATTATTTAATAATAGTATTTAATTAAAATATTACTTATTTTTGAAAAATATTAATTTATGAAAATTAAATTCGTATTTGAAATATCATATTATCCAAAAATACAATTTGTGTTTAAACATATCAAAACCAAAAATGATTTATTAAGTTGTGACAATATTAAGTAAGTATACTCTATATCAAATTGAAAATATTATATAAATATTATTATCATTATGGTCTTCATAAATATCCCTTTAATAAATCAGAATACTCTCTAAGGGTATGTTATGTGATGATGATACTTTTATGGGGTGGTTCGATATACATGGTTTGGGTTGTGATCTTGATGAGCTTGAAGTTCTCACATAATCTATTTTGATCATGCTTCAGTTTTTGGATCTCAACTTGGGATTGGTCATGTGAAAATCCTAGTGATGCTATCTCCATCAAAAATTTTGTTTAATGGGTTTAAGAGGGTAGGAAACTATTGGTCAAGGCCAACAATTTATATATGTCAATTGGATTTTTCAGTACCCTATATTTATAGTAATCATATGATCGCTATTCAAAATCTATATCATCAATGATTATGATTATTAAGGTTATTTTAAATTTTATAGGATATAATAAAACAAAATAAGTACATGTGTTTTCTATGACCATAATACTTAACAAGGCATTTAGTTCAAATACAAATTGAAATTTATTTATAAATTTTTATATTTTTATAATCTAACCCCCTTCAGAAATGTCACCCTCCAAATTTTCATTTCACACTATAAAATAGATGAGGGTAACTCTATTCCATAACCTCCTCTAGTTACAACATAACTTCTTAAATGATTTGGTTTCCTCATAGCACTTTGGCCTCAGTAATTACCTTATTTCATATAACTTTATCGATATTATATAAGATCATTACCAATTGTGATTCATTGGAGAGATCATTCTCAAATAATACCACCTACAGATTCAACATATATGAGGGGTCTGATATGTACTCCCTCAATAGTTATTTCAGGAACACATCATGTACATGAGATAGGATAGTTGAAAATTCTATTTGATAGGACACTAGTATGATATATTCAAGGATCTCAAAGGGATCCATGTATCTTTGGTTAAGCTTTCCCTTCTTCCAAAGTCTCATGAGTTTCTTCTATGGAGATATAAAGAGGAATAAATTATCTCCAACCTCAAAATCTAGGTCTCATCGATGATTTTCAGCATAGCACTTATGTCAACTCTGAGCATCCTTGATGTGTTATTGAATGGAATTAACCTTTTCAATTATTTCATCAACCATTTCAGGACCTAGATGTTTGAGTTCCCAAACATCATGTTGACATAGAGGGGTTCTAGACCTATTCCCATAAATTTATTCATAGGGAACCATTTGTATTCTTGAGTGAAAACTACAATTTTATGAGAACTCGACCAGAGTAAGATGTTGATCCCATTCACCTTTCAAGTCAATTGAGCATTCTATGAACAAGAACTCAAGTGTCTGGATAGTCTGCTCAGATTGGAAATATGTTTGAGGGTGATAAGTCATCCAAAAGTTCAACTCAGTATTTAGATAATATTAATGTCTCTTCTATAACCTGGAGGTAAATATTGTATATCAATAAGATACAATCTACAATAGTTTTACATGAATTCTCATGAATTTTCTAATTCATAGCATTTCATGTTGATCAAGTGAGAGGTCCTCTCGAATTGAAATGAAGTAATGAGTCATTGTAAGAAGTTACACCACAACCAATATAGAATTATTTCCTCTTGGTGTCTTTGGAATACTAGTGATAAGGTTTATCATCATGTTTTACCAATTCCATGTAAGTATGAGTAATAATTAAATCATCCCCTTGGATTTTTTCATTTCAACATTCACTTACTAATATTCAAAACACCTTGATATATATTCTACGATATCTTACTTCATATTTTCCCACTAATAGTGCTCTTAGAGATCATAAAATTTATTTTTATTTCCAAGATGGATATATAAGGTTAAACTATGTGAATAATCCAACAACTAATTATTTAACACTTTATTTGATGTTACACATAGTTGTGACCCAAATATTAACACTCCTTCTTCAGTGACATTGAATTATGAGAATTTATCATTTCTTATAGCTTCCACTTTCTTCTGAATTTTCACATTGTCTCTTCGATCTAACTTTATCTTTTCTAGAATTGATGTTTTAGAAATAATTTTTGAATGTATTGATGATGGTCCTTCCTTTAGGATTCCCATGTCGATACTTTTCAAGTGCATTAATATCAAAACCTTATCAATTCACACCAATGATAAAATTTCCTAATCCATTTTACATAGAGCATCTGCACATTATTTTCTTTCCCTAGATGGTCATGGATTGACTATTCATTGTTTTTAATCAGATCTAACCATCTTCACTAGAACATATTAATCAATTTTTGTTTAAATATATTCTTGCGGCTCTTATGATCCATATATATTCAAACATCTCTTGAAACAGATAATTTCACAAGATTTTCAACATGAAGATAATTGAATCCAACTCCAAATCATGTGTTGGGTATTTTTTTCGCGAAATTTCAATTGTATTGAGGCATATGTTATCAATTTTTCATTCTATATTAAAACACATCCCATTCCCGTATTTGAAGAATCACTGTATAACAGAAAAATTTCCCCAGTTATGGGTAACATGTGTATAGGTGAAATGATAATCCTATTTTTCAACTCCTTTAAGTACACTTCACAGTAAACATTACAAACAAAATTGACTCCCTTCCACATTAGTTTGGATAGAGGTTTTGAAACTTTAGATAAATATATCACAAATAGATGATAATACCAATATAATCCATGGATTCTATAGATTTATGTCATATATTTTGGCCTTATCCATCCTTATAATTAATTTTTTCTTGGAAGGGTCAAAGTATATCTCATTTCTTGGGATAATATGCCCCATTAATGACACTTACTTCAACCAAATCTCATATTTTCTATTATTTTCGTAATGATTCTTTTTTGGAATGTTTTTTTACCACAATTGTTAAATTCTCCTTATGTTCCCCCTTGATTTTTACAATATATTATAATATAATCTATAATTACTACCAATAATTTATCAAGGTAATATATAAAGACTATATTCATCAATTCAATGAATATTTTTGGAGCATTAGTGAGTCTGAATGTAATTACATTGAACTCATAGTGCCTGTATCTTTTTTGGAAATAAATTTTGGGGATATCCTCCTTCTTCACCAATTCATGATAATACCCTGACCAAATATCAATCATGTAGAAGTATTTGGATCCATGTAGCTAATATAACAATTCATCAATTAATGGAAGAGGGTACTTGTAATTTATCATGACCTTGTTTAGCTCATGATAATCAATGAAAAGTTGAATTGAACTATCCATATTTTTTATGAAGAGAATTGGTTCACCCCATACTGAAGCACTTGGTTGTATGAACCCCTTTTCAAAATTATCATGTATTTGATTTTTTGACACCTCGAGTTCTATAAAATTCATTCTATACAGATTATTTAATAATGAAAACACCATAGGTATAATATCGATTAAAAATTTAACCTCTTAGCTAGGAGGAAGATAAGACAATTCCTTGAAAAATACATCAGTGTATTCACTCACAATGGTAATGTCATCAAGGATGATCTTTTCCTTAGACGCAATCATTTGAGATAGATATTCATTCTCATAGGGAAGTAATATGCATTATTTAAATGTTGGTTATAAAGATGAATTATCCTCCTACTTGAATATATATAGAATTAGAAGTTGATTCATAATACGAAATGTGATTTCTTTCTCCTAGACATTTATGTTAGTTATGTGCAAGGAAAACCAATACATACCCATAATTTAATCAAATTCTACTGAAGGGAGTATCAAAATATTTTTTGGATATTTATCCCACAATTTTTTTCAGTGGAAGAGTTATATACGTGGGATGAAATAATTTCCACATTTTTAGTTTTTATTGACATCTCAAATTCCATGATTTTTGGTGGGGTTTAAATAGTTCTACTAAAATTATGTGACATAAAAGAATACATTTAACTATAATAAAAAATAAAACTCACTATTATTGAATTAATAACTATCATACCTATCACTACTTTATTTTTAGGATCCAACTCGGTTTTTGTAATGGAATAAGCTCTCCCTTAATGCCTTGAAGGTTTTTGGTGAATACAATCTCTCACAAACCTTGGATTAGTACATTTGTTTAAAAATTTCCCTTGTTCATTATAACAAAATCAGTGAATGATATTCTAAGGGATTAATATATAATTCATCTCTTAAATTATAATAGTGGTTTTCTCTTATTGACAATCACTAGCTTGGTTACCTTACTTAACACACCTAAATAATTTCCTCATCCCCTTTAATAAATTATCTAGGTTCTCTTTTCCACTCTATTGAAAGCTGTGGTGTTGAAATTTTTTGCCAGTATTAGATTTTTTCCATCAAACCAAGAAAACTAAAATCAATTTCTATCTTTTTATATCTATTAGTACTTTGAGAGTTTTTGATCTCCATACTGAATTTTAGGGAACACCATAAAATTTACTTCTATTTATCAAAGTATTGGATCTCTAGAGATTTTTATAGACTAGGTTTTGAGATTACCAAAAAAGAAATTATATTTTCATTCGTGGGTAATGAAAAAGATATAGGTGTATCATTTAATTCATGGAATGTTTTCATCAAACTCTATGATGGATTAATTTTATTTTTTCTTGAGGTAAAGTAAATCCATTTCCATTTTAATTTAGAGAGTGTAAAGAAATTATTTATTGAGAAATAATTTCATTAACTCCTTACACCCCAACACTTCGTTCTATTCCTCAGTTTTTACACTCTTGATCAATGTCCAACATTGATAAGATTATCCATTCATACAATAAATAACTAGTATCGAATTATTTATCATAGATCATCGAAGGACATATAAGATCTTCTCAATGGAGTTGATCCATTGTTTAATAAATTAAGGGATCATATGAGCCATTTAAATTCAGTGGCCTTTGTCAATAAAGGTCTGAATAGAAGCATGTTATATCTTTGGGGTATTTCTAATTTACACATAATTCAAGTTCCTATTAAAAACATGAGTCAACTGAGAGAGTGTCTTCACAAATTTCTCTATTCTTGGTCCCATCTGGTTGGGAATCTCATTTGTAAAGTCATCACATTTTCCTTCACATTGGGTTTTTATTCAATTCCTACTATTTGTATCCATTGTATAGAATAAAGGAAAAATTAGGGAGGAGTTTTTACCATATTAAATGCATATAATGGAATCAAATAACAATAAAGGGATAAATTATAAATTACATTTAATAATTAACTTATTAATTTCTAGGATTAAATCTATGTTATCCATAATCTAATTGCTAACATAGAATATTATGGACATTTTTTCTCCCTTAATAATATTTCATAATGATATTGTGAATTTTCCAATGTATATCACCTAGGAGTGTCAAAACAAATGTTAATTAAGGCCCATTATTATGCCCCATCTCTCGATCTCGTCTAGCTAAATTGGGTGTTTACAAGTTTTAACCCATGGTTCATCTGTTCTAGATCCACATCCACATTTAGTATCCAGACATGTTTATATTTTCTTAGAAACCACTTACTCTAAACATTACAAAAATTTACTGATTTATTTTTATGTTTAGTATTATCCATATTTATTTATTTATAGTTTACTAATACTAATCCAAAAAATAACTAAACTATACTTGGATACAAAATATTACTACCCTTGTCTTTATTTTACTTTAATTCGTGATTTAATACATAATATTACACATAATATAGACCAGAATATCAAGAAGTCTAGTGTATTTTGGAATTGGGTACATTGCATAAAAAAATAAAGTAGGGGGTGAATCACTATTATTGCAAACTACCTTAATATGCTCATAATATTCCATCTCACTTAAAACTGCTTGTCGTAACCTGAAGACATACACATGAATGGGGTGAGATATAAAGCCCAGTTAGGGAATAAAAATATCATAACCTGAATATTGATTTAAAATTTAAAGAATATAAATTTAAATGGAAAATAAAATTGGTGAGAAATATGAACTTGAAAAATTTAGAATGATAAAGCATGATAACATAAAGGCAACTTGGAATTGTGGAAACAACATTAAACATGGAATCATAAACATAGGTCAAGGATAACCACCAAGATATAACAATGAAAAAATTACCATAATATATTAGGTTCCCTCCCTAATCCATTTAATCATGTCTCATGAGACTAAAATAATATCCAATGAATTTGAACACAATATATTTTAGGGCACACCCGTCACTTTCATTTCATTCAAATGCACAAGTGTGCCACAAAGATCATACATCATGGAATCATTTATTATCACATTTTATTAAATGATCAAAGAGTGTGGAAAAAATAAATTTATGTAACAAATAAAATAATTATATGTTAATATTGGTGAGAACCCTTGATAGGAAATGGGTATGGTTTTTCACAACACAATTGTTTGGTTTGGAAAATCATGATGAAATTTCGACAGAAAAACAGAAGACAATAAATATTCATGGGAGGGATTAACGAGAGTGAAATGGGAATATCATAAATTTTAAATCATAATTGAATTAAGGGTGATATGGAAGAACATATAAAATCATTTTTAATTATATATAAAAGGAATAATGCAATGAATATTCTTGAATAAAGTAGAGGAGAAGATAATCCCTTACAAAATTTCTATATGGTATTTGGTGTATATAATGGTTCATGGGATGGATTAATGAGATTGAGAGGGGTATATAACCACATAGAAATAAAAAATGGATGTAATAGGGATATAGACAAACATACCTAAGAAATAATAAATTTTAATTAAGAGGCACAACATAAAAGCAGTGCTTCAATAAAAATAAGAGTGAGAGATCCCTTACCTTGAGATGGTTATTCCAATTGCATAGGAGGATCTTATTTAGAGCTTGGAAGAACCTTGGGAGTACTATATATATTTTAGGGTAGAGTAAGGATGTGATAAAATTTTTTATTGAAGATAATGTGGTGATTGGGTGAGTTTATATAGGAAAAGATAGAAGAGTTCTTTATGATTTCCCAAACACAGGTTTTGGAATCTATACACTAAAATTACCAAAATCAGAAACTATTACATGTTTTTGATAATTATTTCTAACAAATAGGTATGGTTATAATTATTTTATTTGTCCGAGGTCCTAGATTATTATAATATTACCCTTGGTGATATGTTAGTGAGTCATGTCCTTAAAGAGATGGTTTTAAAACATTAAAATATATTATAGGTTTTGGAGTATACATAAAGGAATTATAGAATTAGTAAAATAAAAATAAAATCTCATTATAATAAATGGGAAAAATATATTTAGTCTTTTATTCCCTTTATATCATTTATTATAAAACATTGTGGGGGTATTATAATGTTATAATACACACAATATATTTATAATGTATATAATTTTCACCTAAAAATTTGATTATCTCAAAATATTTTGAAAAATTCATAGTTGTATAATTATGATCTTTTCATTACAAAATTAATATTTATTTATTCAAAATAAATTTATAAATATTTAAATTTTCACTTTTAAAATAGAATCGAAATTCATTCATAAATTTCCTTTTTTAACAATAACAGCTTTCACACATATAAAAAGTATATTTGACTTTATAAAAATATTTTTTCATTAATATTTAAATCAATTATTTAATATTTTATTTATTAAAATAGAATTTATTTAAAAAAATAAATTAATTCATTTAAAGTAATTTCTGAATTTTAATAACATATTATACAAAAATACAATTTCTGTTTAGAAAAATCAAAATTAGAATAATTTATAAAGTAGCAATAATAAGAAGTAAATATTACCATTTTTATAATGAAAATATATTATACATATTAATATTATTATGGTCGTGATACATATCCATTTGTTACACCAAAAAAATCTCTATGAGTAATTTTCACGATAGTGAGTCTTTTTTAGGGTGGTACAATATACATGATTTGGGTCATGATTTTGATGAGCTTGAACTTCTCCTATAATTTTTTTCTCATTATCTAATTGTTGGATATTAGATTGGGGTTTTCAAGGGAAAATCACAATGATGATATCTCCCTTGTATGCTATAATAAATGGGCTTCATATGGCACAATGATATTAGTTGAGGCCATCACTCCATTTTTCTGTATCAATTAGATTTTTATAAAACATATAAATATTCTAATCATATGATTACTTTTTAATGAATATAATATCAATGGTTAGGTTGATTAAAGGTATTAAAAATCTTGTAGTATGACCGAAAACAAAATAAGTGAATGTGTTTTCTATAACCACACTACATAATAAGGCATTTAATTCCACCATAAAGGTTATTTTGTACATAATTATTTTGGTTGTTGCATAAAAGTTTTAAATAAAGTAACTAGTTTACAAAATTTTTATTTGAACTTGTTTTATAATGATAATTTTTTATATAAAACTTAAAAAATACTATTCTACTAATGTAGGAATATGATTTTAAAAAATTATTATTATGTTTAAATTTTTTAAAATTCACTGGTCTTCTTAGAATGATATAAAAATTATAGTACGTAACTATGACTGAATAAAATAATTTATTTAAAATAAATTTTAGAATTATGAATCTCACATATTTTTTTTAAATATAAGAAATAATTATGAAACTTATTATGTTATATTTTACAAAAAATATATATAATGTCAAAAAAATCAACACTTTTTATACAATTTTTCAATGGAATACTATTGTTCTTAATGTATACATTAAGCATTAAAAAAATTAGTAAATTGTGAAACACAATATAATAAATAATCATAACATATTACATACAATTTATAACAATATTAACAATCAAAATGGGTTCTTTGATCATCAAATCTAAGACGTTTTAGGATTAATTATTCCACAATAAACTCTACTAAAAATTTATCCCCTATTAATTATCACAAAACCATGAAAATGTAAACAACATTTTTATAGGATATATAAAAAAAATTATATTAATTTAATTCAACATTTAATGAGAAAAGACTAATAAAATAATAATAAATGTATATCAATAGACCTTGTTGAACTACACTGAATTATGATGAGAAAAAATGGAATTCTAAATTTCCATTTACCTGTATAAAAAATGAATATAGATAACATAATCAACCAAAGAAATATATAGAAAAAATAAAAACCATATTCATAAATAGTCATTAACAATAATAAGGAGATTGTATATTTCAATAAGAATTGGGTTTTGATTTATGATTCACCCTTTTATAATTGTTACTTTTCTATCTAGAAAGTTTCATTGAGGGTAAAATTACTATGAGTTTTTCATCATTATCAACATAAATTTTAGAAAAAACACATATTTTTTATTTTTGACTTGTATTGAAAAAATATATTTTATTGAAAAGGGTATCATTATAGTTACCTCATTTAATTTTCTAAAAATCTTACTCTCAATATTTTATTAAATTGGTAATAGGATCATATCCAAAAACTAACAAGCAATTGAGTGGTTTTACAACTAGAAGGAAAAAATGATCTTTGTATTTTTTTTATTCATCAATTCATACAATGTAGTACCATAATAATCAGATATTTTGATACTATATTATTTTTAAAAATA
This sequence comes from Viscum album, assembly GCA_963277665.1. Taxonomy (NCBI): domain Eukaryota; kingdom Viridiplantae; phylum Streptophyta; class Magnoliopsida; order Santalales; family Viscaceae; genus Viscum; species Viscum album. Next base: position 1,518,983,411 of record OY728163.1, read on the forward strand.
AAAAATGTTCTTGTAACCATATTATATATTGAAATACATGACACCATCCATTTACTGTACATATTACTTGTCAACAAACCTGTCAGAATAAGAATAAATTTTTTTCTCTCATATACTAGCAAGTTGGTAAAAAATTTCCTAAAGATTTTCCCCTTAAATTACAAACATTATATTAAAAAAATAAGAATTTTTATTTTATCCAATGAAATTAATTTCAAATCCTTTCAATTTTGATCTCATTTTATGAGAATTTTCTCCTATATAATTAAATTTTTTCTTTGGCTTTTCGGGCATATTCTCTATCCCAAATGTGATTAAGATTAAGAATTAGATTATTTTAAAAGTTATTATAACTAATTAAAATTTTGACATAATTTTTATATTAAATATTAATGAAATTAACCCATTTATTATTTATTTCATAGGGAATTTATTTTTTTAATTATTTTAGAATTTCTAAACTCTAATGGTCAATAGGCCAAAAATTAAAAATTTATTTATTAATTCACCACAATGTAATTTGATGATGATGGTCCAATATTGATTAGGTTTTTTATGACGAATATGTTGGAGAGGTTAATTCAAACTAAGAAATTTTTTGAAATCAAGGGGTATTAATGAAAACAATAATATAAAATATGATGGCATAATGAAGTCATCTAATGTGATTAGAGAATTCTGAAGGAGAAATGATATCACATATTGGGAAATTTCTTTATTATGGCCAGCATCCTAACAAGATATATGAATAAGAGGATTAAATAGTTTGAATACATATTAAACAATATGATATGATCATATTGAAATCTTATAGTGATGGTAATGAACTAGGATATCATTTTTATATCACACTATATAAGAATATAATGGCTATAATTTTTTATACAAAGCTGATGTTGGTGATTATATCACACTGTATGATATTAGGATAATGAATATTTATAAAAAATATATTTTTTTATGTGATAATGATATATTTTATGAAGAATATCATATGTTTTGATAAAAACATATCGGTTCTAGTAATAAAAGAAAAAGTGGCATATTTTTTGTTATTATTTCTTATCAGTAGAATAACACAACACCCACAACATGAAAATATATAGAGAAAGGAATTTTCTTACTGATGGGTGATATTATAAGTAGTGATAAAAAAATTAAATAAATCATAGCCTATTTGTAGATAAATTCATTGTTGGATATTGAGTTGGAAAACCAGAGTCCTTTATATCAGCAAATATGATACCCTAGTATTGTAAAACACAAGTAAATCTTAGGAACACCACTAAATTTTGGTATATCATCATAAAAATGATACTTGAACCCACAAATTTATCTATTTATTTTAATTTTAGTTGATTAAAATAATTCAAAACCATATGATATTCCATGTTCTATAATATAAGGGAAGATCAATGTTAAAGACAAGAAAGTTGAAGGGTACCATTAAGGGATGTCCATTAGAAAATACCATAAAAAATTAGGTGATAGAGTGACAACCCATCTATATTTAGGCTGATCAATGATAAATAGGGTGAAAGGTCATGTGGATTTTGGAACCCCACTAGACGAAGACACAGAAAGGTATGAATCTCATAATTGTTTCACATACATATAGAAACATCCTAAGGAAGACCTAATGCCCTTGTGAATATGATGTTGGCATTGATTATTGACATGTGAGCCTATAAGTGGAATAAATTTATTGGGAATAAAGTGTTACACACGAGGAAATTGAATTTTAGAATTTCTAAGATATGGATATGTTTAATATATTTTCATTTTCATTCTATAGTATTTTTCTCTCACCCTTAGTATCACTCTGACATTATAATGGAGGGATAAAACACTTTATTTAGTATATGGTATATTACTGTTATGAATAATGATTTTTTTAATAATATTCCAATTTATTTTCTTTCTATTATCTCTTCCTTTGAGTATAACAGGTTTTGAGTAATGATGTTATGTGATAGTTCCCTACCATTACAGTTTAACATATCTTTTTCTATAAATTGATGAAATATGAAATTATACCATTAAATATTTTCTAATATATGTAATAAATTAGTTATTTTAGTTAATGATATGTGAATATATCCAAGTAAGTTGGGGTGTGCATTTATTTTTCTTACTTTAAGTGTACTTAGTGATCAGATGTGGTTTGGTTAGATTAGTAAACCTCACCACACCATGGGAATGTATGCTAAATTTCTACGAAATAAAATACCATGTAAATAATAACAGTTAGGCACTAATTTTATAAATTATAATAGTAGAAGTGGAAATTATAAAAGAAATATACTGTTTAGAATATGGTTACAATCACTTTCAAATGGGATAAAATTATGGACTTATAATCGTGATATAACAAAGAAAAGGTACGCATTGTCCCCATCACCAATCTATATTTTAATCTATATAAATTTTGATTTCATATCCAAACACATAATATATTTTTCCATCTTAATTAAATAAAACCACCAAAATATAAAAATGTGTCAAGAAGACTACTATGTGATTTGGGATTCTCCAAGAGAAAAATATGAGGTAAACCATTTTGAGACACTATTATGATTTTTAAAAAATAATTTAAATAGGAATATAAAAATCTACTTATCATCCTCATCTAAAATTTTTTGAATCTCATGTACAATAAAATTTAATAATGTCATCATGGCTTCAAAGATTCCATCTTACTTTCAATGAAAACTAAATCAATAATAAAATATGTTTTCAAAGAACATGTAATTATAGAAGACTTTTCTTCCTTGTATTACCTATTAGATTTCCATATCTAATAACTCTATATGATTTATAAGAAATAGCCCATATAATGTTCTCCCTTACTAGATAGGGTTCCCATTATCTCCATCACCATTATAATATCACCCTGAAGATTTTTATTAAAGTTTTCATTATGAAAGTCCAATATAAAAATGCATTATTTATTAGTAAAAATATGTAAGATATAATTAACAATAATCTATGATCTTTAACTAGATTAAATAACTAAATTAAAAAAATAAATTGTAATAAGATTTTATAATCATATATCATCCAATCAGCTCAAAATGTTCTCATATATTAAAAATTTATTTATATAAAAAGCCAAATCAATGAAAAAAATATTTATTATCAAATAATAAAATCTACTATAAAAATTATTTTCAAAAAATATTTCAATTTTAAAATAGTTCTAAGATTGTTTGAATGTTCAACGGATCACGATTCTTTGGTTAAAATTTGAAGAGATAAGTATGGTGGATTCTGAGAGATTTCAAAAAATAGATTTGGAATAGTACTTTTCAAATAATATATATAAATTTAAACATAATTAAGGAATTTAAAATATCATAGTAAAAATAATAAATTATCTTTCTTGAAATAAAAATAAATCTCACATGTAATGAATAATTTGTAAAAAATCACAAATCCTAAAAAATTGGAAACATAATTTTTGAAAGAAAAATTACACATATTTGAGGTATTCAATAATATTTTCAATTTTATATAGCCTTCATAAATTTCTATTCAATATTTTATACCACTAATAATAAAAATTACATAATGATTTATGTATTATTTTAAAAAAATTCCATATTTATTGTAATATTAAAATACAAATTAAATAATATTAATATCAAAATTTATCTAATAATTTAAGATAAACTATAATAATAAAAACTATTTTTGTCACAAAAGTTAACAAGAAAAACGTAGAAATAAATTAAAAACGTCCCGAACACATGAAGGGGAAAAATGTTCACTTAGAATAAAATAATATTAAACCACTCTTTTGAAAAAATGATTTTTAAAAAATGAATTTGTAAAAATATCTTTCAAATGTTATTTATTATCAATAATATAAATATTAATATCACTATTTTGATAATTATTTCAAAATTAAGGATGAATTATATATATTTTATTGCATCTATAATGGTTTATTAAATTTATTGTAATTTTAATAGGATCTGGGTTATCACATTTTATCAACTTGTTTTATAACTTTAAACTATAAAACTATAGAATATATTGTATCCACAACACTTGAGTAAAATAAATCTCTTCCATAATATATTAGGACATAGATATTGAATGTGAAATAAATATTTTTTCTTAGATGAAAAATAAACTAAAAAACTATTTTTGAAATATAATTTCAATATGGAAACACTCATATTTAATAAATAACCCTGAAACTCAATATCATAGTAAGAAATAAAATCAAAACCATAGGTTTAGGAGAAAAAAAAAATTACTAATAGTTACAACAAATACTTTTAAAAAATTATAGTATATAGGTGTGATTATTTTTGTTTTTTAAAAATATTGTACAATAAAATATTGAAAAATAATATATAGAACACTTTTGTGAGGATAATACAAAATAATCCTTATGTAATTATAAGAATTTCAATTAACTAATTCTATATCTTCATCGAAAATATTTTTAACATTAGAGCTCATTATAGTATTGTACGGTTTTCAAGTACATATTTATTTTAATAGATTCCATGTATTTTTTTAGTGATTAATTTTTTAAAAAAATACATAAAATATATCAAAACTCAAAAATTAATATAACATACCCATAATTTTTATTTTAAACATTATATATATGTGTTTTAAAAATTTATTGAAAAAATTTTACTTAGTTGAATTAAAAATCACATTATTATTATATATATTAATAATAAAAATTTAAATTGAAATATTTTTCTTAAAATACTATCATTTTCCCTCAGAATTATAAATAATTTTTTGAATAAAATATTAAAAAATATTTATTCTCAGGAACTAGTTTCCTTCTTAATCCTATAAAAATATATTTTTTCTTAGATATTTAATTACGATAGATAGGATTTAAAAAATCAAGTAGGTTTTCAATTAAAAAATTTATCAGTAATAAAATTACTTAATAAATTATTTTTTATGTCTATCATAAAAAGTATAAAAATCATATAATAAGCATATAACTGGATTATTAAAATAGATTCAAACCTTAAAACTTGCTAAATGTCTCTTCATAATTTTTTTCTTACCCTTGATTATAACATTTCACCATAAAAAAATATTTATAGCCAGTGATACTACATTTATCATCAAATATATCTCTAAATACCCATTTCATACATATTATATAAACTTTTAATAGCCTATCTAAAAACTATAATTCCTAATTTCATTCATAATAGTTAAACATAGTATATATAACAAAAACTCTTCTATAATCACCTATATGTTATTCTATGGGTTATGATTCTAACTTACAAATAATATTGGATAACATACAGTTATTTTTAACACCACTTATTATGATAATACCTTTATGTAACACTATTATAATAGATTATAATATATAGTCTATTTTGATTTTATGTTATCTTGTTAGTACACTAAAATATTCTATAATTTGTATATAATTAATAAATTTTCCATTAATAAAATATTCAATATATTGATCCATTCTTATTTTATAGTATAATTAAGTGTCAAGTTATGAAAAGAGTGCTTAGGATCATCATTGGAATATTTCATTTCATTATCATGATCTCTTTTTTCAAACATTACATGAATAAATTATTAAAATATACTTTAATTTTTATTTAAGACAAGGTCTGACATCATTTAGTTGAAGTGTTCCACCACCAAATCCCCACCCCCAGTTAACGGGGGATTTACCTAGAACTATAATATTACTGTAAAAATTTATTTGGTAATTTAACATCACAATTTCTATATAAGGGGAAAAAATGTGGGCACTATAGAATGTACTATAGTAGTCAATGACATTAGTAAGAAGGGTATTATAGTTGTAGTATTACTAAAAAATTGTATTTTAGGATTATTTCAATGGAAATTAGGCCATAGGAGGATTTATCCACATTATTAACTAGGTGGATGTGATAATCTTGTATAATGGGGTATATATACTATTCATAAATTTACTAAAGGAACATTTGAAGGATCAAAGAGCCATGTGGTATGCTCCAACTATCCATTGGGGTGTGTGAGTAGTAATCCCTCTTACCTTTTATAACAATTACTACCTAGATTATCCATAGTATTAATAATATAAAATATTCTTCAAAAAACATTTACGTAGAAAACCATTGATTTCCATCAATTAAAAAGATCATAATGAGTTTAATTCAAAATAGGTCTTATTAAAATACTATAAACGACATAGTGTGTTTTATGCAAAACATAATACCTATAGTGTATATGTAAGATATATCGATATAAAATTATTTGAGTTATTTATTGATAATTTTTTTATCTATTTAGTAACATAATTCTTTTCTAGTGTCACATGTGTAAACATTTTGGTTTAACACCATGATTAGAGAAAATAGTTTTGAACTCGTGACTTTAAAATTATACACCATGTTCACATCTCAAAGAAATAATTTTGGTATTATTATTATTCTAAAAACATTTATCTACAACCAGAAAGATAAAACATGGTTAAATGATAGTTTTTAAATGTAAAAACACATGTAAATCCATAAAATCATTAAAAAGTATAAAAAGGAATACCTAAATGGTTTTCAGTTTTAGTTAGTTTAGAAAAATCCTTGTGAATATGTTCTAAAGTTTTATATTTAACAACGTCACTAATTGATTTAAAATATAGTCTATATGATAATTCAATTTAAGATACATTAAATATATTACTTTCATTTAGATAAATCTTAATAAAATATAAAACAATATTATTGATGAATAAAATCTATAACAAATAAATAATACAATACCCAATTCATATGATACATATGAAAGATCCATTTATTTCATTAGTTAAACAACTTATATTTTTCCTACAAAAAAATATACATCTAAAGAAAAAGCAATTTTCATTATATATTATTTGAATGTAATATTATGATTAAAAAATTTATATGAATAATTAGAAAACTCAATACTATCACCATTATCAAGAAGATTATAAATTATAATTAGATTAAAATTTAACACTTTAACATAATGAATATTTATTTATGAGCACTATTTCAGGATTTCTAGATGATTCATCTATAGAAATCCTTATTTTAGTATTGTATTGGAATTTCGTTATTCCTATATCATTTTTAAGAGAGAATATGAATTTAAAGATTCACCACTCATATGCCTACAAATTATTCAATATATATACAATTTTTTATAGTTATTACGATTGATTATTCCTTGTAAAATCTTAAAACGTGTTGGTTTTTAGAAATCATATAATATTTTTATGTTATGTTCATAATTAAGGATTTTGGAATGTAAATTTGAATATATTAAATAGAATTATTTTTCCTAGCTCTCTGTCTCGTGGAGTATTCATGACTACAGTCAGTCACCTATGTTTCAAATTTTTTTATTTTAAATAGTTTCAATGATATTATTGAATTTCAATGTCAAAGAATTCATGGAATCTTTATATTCTTTTGAAGTATTTCTAAATGATTGATCATATCCTTTTCCCATCTTATATAATTAACTAGAGGTGTACACTGTTGATGTTGGACCTATGTGGACGGTATCAACTACATAGTTCAATGATTGCAACATACCTAGTGTGTAGTTGGACCAATGTATATATAATGGAGGAGAATTTGGTAGAAAATGGATGATATAGTGAAGGAAGAATCAACCCAAAGGCCCTTAAACAACCCTTGGAAAAAATAATCTCACTATGGGATGTTCTCCAAGAGTTCCTAACTCTGGTCAGTGCACTAGATACACATGGGAGGTTATCGGGTACTAGTTGGAATTGAGAATGCTTCAGCGAGGAAGAATTAATTTAACTCAAAAGGCTATTATATTTTTATTCTTTTGAATTATGGATCCTATATAATTTTGGATGCTTCTATGTCCATTTAGAAGCTATGAAATGATGTCATGGGCTCCTTGATGATTAATTTTTTTAACTTTTCTTTAAAAAATATCAGTAATGATTAATCTGTGACAAAGATATAGAATTCTAATTCTTCTCAAGAGTTATGAATGTTATAATTCTCAAAGGATCTCTACCCATTTTCCGAAATAACAAATTCTTTATTACACTTCATCCAATAATGATATTTGTTATTAGATTATAATGGATTTGACTAAATAAAACCACTATATTCTTAAGAAGAATTATCCAATAGTTCATAATCTACAAAAGTGTAGGTTGAGTTACATGGCTAAAAAATAATATGATGAGGATGCTCAAAAAACACAATTATGACGGGTTATTTTCTTGATAACCATTTAGATTATGGTATTTATATAATAGACCTCTCTAGTTGAGGGGTGTAGACATTGGGGATCAAATTGATCTTTATCTGAACTCCTTATCAAATTTTTCATCTATTTACTTTTTTGCATTATTCCATTTAAAATCAATTCAGATACTTGCATAAATTTTATTTTATAATTTCTATAATTTAATCACTTTTCTATTATATTTATTAACTCAAATCAAATTTATCAACTATATAATATTCAATTTCATGCTATATTATTTCAAACTAATTTATTTTTGAAATCATCATTTATTTTCATTTTAAATTTCTAATGGTAATTTCATCACCTCCATACATAATGTTCGACCAATAATTGGTATCAGAGGAGTGCTTTATATATTCTTCAAAATTCTTCTTTATTCAAAATTGTTTTTCAATTTAATTTTTCAAATCCATAATTATTTCATAGAAATATTTTACTATGAAATATAATTCCATTTTGGACGTACCTATTTTGACGAAATAAATTAAAAATATTGGAGGAATTATATTTCAACCATCATGGTAGTATTTAAAATTATTTATTGAAAATAATATTTCATGAGTACATCCCTACTAAAGAATATGATAAAAATTGGAGTGATAAAGATATAAAAAATCCTGAGTTGAATGTCAAATCTATAAATGCCTTACATTATGGTCTTTATTGAAATAAATTCAATCATGATTCATATTTCAAAACTGCTTATGAGATATGGAAATTATTAGATGTAGCACATGAAGGCACAAAAAAGCAAACAAAAATAGATTAGAAATTTACTATCAATATTTTTAATGTTTGACTACACATTCTAATGAATCAATTCCAGGAATGTTTATGAGAGTTACTGATTTATATGATGGTAGAATATCCCTTAGTGAAGAATTTTATATAGAATAGTCTCAAATAAAATTTTATTGGTTTCACATTACTTTTGGGATCCCATAGTCACATAAATTTAACTACTTAAAGATGATAAAAATATGGGAGTCGAGGAACTCATTATCTCCCAAATAAAATAAAAAATTATAATTAATATTTAAGAGGAGATGGTGGAGAATGAATCCAAATATTTAATGAAAACCATCACCTTCAATGCTATCAATGATTAACCATTCAGAGGTGAGCTAATTGACTAATATCCTCTTATAAAACATATGTTCAATTAATTCAAAAATGATACCTAAATATAGTGATTCAAAAAATTTAATGAAAGATGTGGAACTAGAATTGATGATTTAAGAATGTAAAGAAGAAATATCATATTAAATGTGAGTTCCCCATATACAAGAAGAAGTTCAAGGAAAAATAAACAAGGTAAAATCATCTAAATGTTATGATGCAGAGTTCAAGTGATTGATCCATGGATTCAACATCATCAACCAATTTAATTATATTAAGATCTAAGTGACTTATGGAACATGTTGATAAAGACATTGAAGTCTGTATTCCTCTTCATTTCCCTCCAAATTTTCTTATTCTAACATTTTTCTTCACCCATCTTCCTCTTTCACATCTTGTATCAAAAATTATGAAGATATAAAATATTCCCTATAAAAACATTAAAATGGATATCATCAAAATATTTATTTATATTTATATCTACAAAATAAATTTAATCATACTATTTAGGTGAAAGAAAATCACAAACAAGAGAATGACCTTTTTTAATAGAAATGAAGATATCTGAATGATAATCAAGAAACAACCCAATAATGACATACTCTAATAAATGATTAAATAAAAAATAGTCTCTTTTCATATTCACTCATGGTGATGAAAGATTAAATAAAATTTTTGGTTCTCAAAAAATAAAATTATATGGTCTTCTTTGGATACTCTAATAATGAAAGCACACATAAAAATTAAATGAAATGTAATTTGTGAAAGGTTTCCCATAATTATTTTTTTTGTAATTATTGTAAAATAATTGGCCTCTTAATCTATGAATGTGATTGAAAAAAATTCTTTTTATGTTAGACAAATGTAAATAAATCAATATTATGTTTTTTATAAATGGAAACCTATGAAGAAAATATTGATTTCAAAATCATTATTGAATAATGTAAGTAGACCCAAGTTTGTGTGGGTAAAAAATGTATTAATCATAATTTGTTTTGGAAATATTTCTTCCAAGATAAACCCAAGAAGCAATGTGGAACCTAGAGAGTGGTTTCTAATGAAACATGTGCAGTGAACTTTGTAAAGTAAATCAAATGGATAAAATATAAGGACGTCACATCATGTTTGGTGATATTTCTCTTGGTAAGGTAATCAGTGAAGGTACCATTGTAATTTCCAACTCATACCTTGTAAATAATGTTTTACTAATAAGAGGCATGAAATATGATTTATTAGTATTAGTAAATTCGGGGGTAATTGTTTTAAATTTTAATTCAAAAATGTATTTTAATAAATTTTTTAATTTTAAATGGAAAACTTCTTTTTACCACATAAGTATATAAAAAGTGTTTTATAATTAATATAAAATATCCTTATATCCAAAAAAGACCTATGTATTAGTGCACTAGTGAATGGGTTGTGACCTTGGTACATATGCCTTTTCCATTTTACCTCACATTATATTGTCAAAATAAACCATTATAAACTAGTTCTATATAATCCAAAATTTTATTTCAATGATATAATGGTTTCTAAATTATTATGATATAGTTAGTAACACAAATCCACTTTTTAATAAAAAATAATTTCTGCTTCAAAATCCCTTAAACTATGCTATCTTAATCTTTTGGGTCCTTCTCCAATAAAATTTCAAGGTAGAAAGTCCTATACTATTATAATTGTTGAAAACTTTACTATATTAACTTGGGTGTATTTATTATCATATAAAAGTGAATATTTCATATACTTTATCATGTTTTCATAAAGGGTTTTCAATGAAAAATGTTTTTAAATAATTTCAATTCAAACTGATCTCAATAATGAATTTGATAACATGGGATTTAAGGATTTAAATTATTTTGAAGGAAGTAATCAATATTATTATACTCATCAATCCCCTTAATAAAATAGGGATGTAAAGACATGAAATTGAACAATCCATTAAATCACATGAACTATTTTACAAGGATATTCTCATCTAAAATATTTATAGGTCAAGATTATGAATACTGCATGCTATATCATTAATCACATTCACTTTAGGCATTTTATTAATCAAAATCGCTATGAACCCTGAAAACATTACAAAACTAACATGGTATTTTTTAATTTTTTGGTTGAATTTTTTTTATTTTAAACACCAAATACAATATTTGAATATTCAATTTAAAATTGGATGAAGGTAACTTTCTTAGATATTTTTATAAGGACCCTACTATAAGTAAACCACAAATTGAATCCTCATGCGTGAATTCATTTTCTTTCATTCCCAATGATCTTTTTAAGTTGGTATTTCAATTTAGTTTTGTTATAAATTTTACATAAACACCCCATAAATTACAATGTGTACACTTCTATTCAGTATCCATTTTTCCCACAATATAAATCTATTAAAGTAAAATTAATTACCATTTAATAAAAAATATTAATTAATTTCAACTTCATTATTATTTATTCTTACCCATAATTAATCCCAATGATTTTTGTTAAAAAACATCAGATGATAAAAAAACTCAATAAGGGACATAAATGATACACTAAAGAAACCCATTATTGAATGAATACATATAAAAATGTTCAATTTCCAAAATAATCATTGGGCTCAAAATAAATATTTTCTTACTCAATAAATAAATTTTCCTTAACAAATATTTTCATAGAATATTTAATAATAATGATTTATATAAAAATAAAACTCATAAAGTTTAATTAAAGTCATTAAAAGCATATTTTTTTTTTCAAATAGTAATATTTCCACCCTTACGAAGTAGCATATACGTTCCTTTATATGTTATATGATTATCCAAAATTTAAAAACCATAATATTTTAATCATAAAAAATATAAATCATAAATAAACAATGTAGGTAACTGGTGACGTACCTTTCCAAACTACTCTTATAAATGGAATAACAAATAATGTTGACATATATATCTAATGCATCGTAGGGTTATCACGGGCCCACCAATCCTTGGTTTATAATCAGAACAACTCATCCTTGGTTTATAATATAATTTAACATTAAGAAATAAATTAAAAAATAATAATAACACTAAAATATTTCAATTAAACTCCTAAAAATATTATTTTCATTGATAATAAATAATTTTCATATTTTTAATTATTCATTCCATATTAATACATTTTTTTAGAATAAGAAAAAATTGTGAAGGAAGGATTTTAATTGACTAAAACCAATATGTTTATAAATTAAGTCAAATATAAAATTTTATTTATAGAGGTGGAATGTTTTTAATCATCTTATATGTTTAAATCATTTTATCTTTTTATCATTTTTAAATAGAGTTTAAACATTCAATATGAAATATTTAAAAAGATTACTTTAAAAAACATTTTAAAGAAAGTAAAAATTAAAATAAAATTTACTTTATAATTTATTTGTGTCAATATTAATATATTTTTAAATAATTTTAAAAATATAGACATAGAATGAAAATATTTAGAAAATAAATAGTTAAAATATTGAAAATTAGGGGTTTAATATAAATTGTACCTTACAAAAAACATTTAAACAATTCCATTTTATAAAAAAGAAAATAAATTAAATTGTGGTAAAAAATGACTGTTGGAAAAAATCGGGTTTCAAAGAATATTTTTTTGAAACAATTAGAATAATATGACCATGAAAGTAAAAAATATTTTTAAGGTAAATATTAACAGATGATTTTTGAAAATAATTTCCCTAACCTTTAGTCTAACTCATCATGTATGTTCTTTATCATCTAAAATAATAAAAATATGTTATTTTAAAAAAAACATTTTCTATTTTTATTATTCATTTTCCCATGGTACAGTCAATTACATAATAAATTAAGTTTATATTATACATTTTTATGATATTCAACTCATAGGTCCAAAATGACTTTAGTAGATTAACTATGGTCAACGGGGTAATTATAAAATGATATCCATAATAATAATAATAATTTAATTATAATATTTATAAGTCAATTATATTTTTAAAATAAAACATTATATGTTTTTATAAATAAATGAACTATGTTATAATCCTTGAGACGGTAGACCATACATACACATGAGTAACATTTCAATTTTTGACGAATCATTATAAATACTAGGTATATATTATTTTATCATTAAATAATGATAATAATATACTAAATAAAATATTATTTATTTAAATATACAAATATACATAATCCTTGGGATGTGGTGATAAAAAAAGAACATCGCTTCAAGGAGATGGTAGACCACCCATACAAACAGATGACATTATCATTTTTCAGGGAGTCAAAAGTTATGAAAATAGGTCATATATTATACCTCCATAATTATAAATATTACATTAATATCATATATATAAGTTAAATACAACATTATAATCATCCAAGAGAGTCTATTAGGGAAAAATTAATTCTATTGGTTTGTGAGGTGAAAATTTGACGTACACATAAACGATGGTTTCGTTACCCATTTTATGGATGATAAGATTGATTTAGATCATGAAATAAAGATAAAAATATATTATTTTATGGAAGATATAAGTTTTATTATTTTATAATGTTTGAAGAAAATTATAAGGAGGTAAAAAAATAAATAAAATGAAAAACCATGATTAAAAACAATATAACTTCTTCGGTCATCATATTAAAGTTCACACAAAAATATTCACTAGGACATATCTATGATCAAGAAAGTTAATATGAGACACCGGGAGGAATTTATGGAGGATATTGGTTAGGTATCTTATGATCTAAATGGTTATTTAAGTTTGGAGAAAATATGAGAATAGTTTCCCTTTTTTAAGAGAGGGGATGGACACTCTTGAAATTATAGAAAATATTAAATTAATATTAAATAAATTTCATATTAATATGGACAAAAATTTATAATGTTTTAAAAAGATGATTTTTATTATAAATACTCAAATAAAAGAAAAATTGGACAAGTTTAGGTGATTTTCTCATCCATATATTATGTTTTAACCCAAGTTAACCCAGTTTCACAATTATCATGGTAAATAAATTTCTACTATTTTGGGGTCAATATATTGTCCATAAAAGGGAAAAAACACGTAAATGTAACATGGTTGATATTAAGAACCATATAAAATTTTTCATAACAAATATAAAATTTATATGAATTAAAAATTATTTAATAAAACATTATTAATTATAAAATATCATTAATATCAATTTTGACACTACACATATAATTTGAAATTATTAAAACCAAAATAAATATGTAATTCTAATATAATCTTATAAACACCCCAAATATGTTATAATTATCTAAAAAATTGTGGAACACTATAATTCAACCAAATTAAATTAATTTAGATATTTTTAAAATCATATAATGTATTTTCATTTTAATAAAATAAATATCGTGTCGACATTGCATAATTTTTTTGGTAACAATATAATTTATAAAAATTATAATTAAGTCAACATCATGAAATTAATTTCATTATTCTAAAATAAAATATTAACACTCATGGAACAAATTGATTTATCCCTTTATGAACACTAAAGATATATTTAAAAGAAAGTGGGTGACATTTCCCTTTTTTTCTTTACTTAAAATATTATATATTTATCTTTCCCAAAAAAGTGTCTCATAAAGAAATATATACCAAACCTAAGGATATAATGGTCTAAATAAATTCATCCAATAAGATTGAAAATGAAAAATGGTGGCTTAATCACTTAGTTTTATCCATTGTAAACCTGATTTAACCTTTTACGGTGGTGACAAAACATCTTTAATTTAACTATTCATTGTAATAAAAAAATAAATGTGATATATTAGATAATATTAACTATTATGACTCTAAATATTAAATATAGTTTTGGGAAACTAAATCACTATGTGTTTAAAATTTTCATTTTATAATTATCCTCCATAGCGTAATGAAAAGTGGTTCTCTAAAAAATTACATTTTTACATTTGATGGTATTTTTATACCCATATAATGTATAATATTGGTTCATATTTAATTAATTATATTATTTATAATTAAATTAGGATTATATTAATATTATGGGGGGTTTTTTAGTGAATGTAAATAAATGTTTTACAGAATTTTTGATTTTTCAGCATTCACTGAAAAATAAATAGAATAATGAAATCCCAAAAAATAATCATAGGGTAATTTTTACATTAAAAATTAAAAAATGATATCAATTTTATAAAATAAAATTTCAAATCTTCCATAAATTAATTATAATATTTTTTTAAAATATTAATAAATACATTTTTTGATGAATAAAATGAGTTTAATAAAATTTGAGTATTTACGATGAATTTATCGATATATTTAGATTGAGTAATACCTTTATATATATCTCATGAAGTGGTTAATACTATTAATACCAAATAATTATATTTCTATGATGGGATGGTCATATTTAAATAATAATATTTGAAGGTTATTTTAAGCTCAGTGTTGCATGTTGAATAAACTATCGTACATAAAGTTAATATTTTTCTAAAATATTTGTGTGTTACATTAACACCACAGTAATAAATTACTACCTCATAATCAGTGTTTTGAAATATTAAAAATTATTTCTTAAAATACAAAACTGAAAAAAAGGTGAACAAAACCTCCACATGATTAGAGAGAAAGAAAAATATAAAGGCCATATAGAATAACACATAACTAGGTTTCCATATAGGTGAACATTAGTGGGAAGTGACAATAGATACCTAAGAAGAAAATAACATTCAAATAATGATAGTGTGTGGAAAATTAAAATTTATAAAATTAAATTGAATGATCATGAGAGTGTTAAGGTCCAAGAATAGATTAACTAAATAACTGTGAAATAGACCACAAATTCATTAGAAATTAAGGCAATTTGAACACAATTTCATTTAAATATGCTTTTACAAGAGTTGAATAATTCTATACCATATGGAATAAGTACAAAAGAAAAATATACTTACTAAGAACATATAATTTCACCATTTAATAAATTTCTTTGAAAACATCATCTCTTCTCCAGACAATTAGTACTCAAAATGAGTTTTTATTCCATAATGAAAAAATCAAATTCTAACCAACCATATCATTCAAAAATTAGATGACAATATATTACTCATTTATTGAGATATTAACAAAAAATAAAATTGTTTTCTAAAGGTAATATAATTACAAAAACAAATAAACCATCATAAAATGAAAAAAATTAATATCCATTATCAATAGTAATACTTAATTTTAAAACTAAATCATTCTATAAATAACTGTCTATAAATTATTCAAAAACTTTTGACTGATATTAAAACCAAAATATTAAAAATTTTGGATCACAAATTCTTCTTAGTTAAATTTAACAATTATATTTAAATAAAATCTATGACTCATAAAGTATCATACCCAAAAATATATATGACATAGTTACATAATATCCAAGATATTATAATCATTTCCATAAATGACCTAAATCACCATAAAGACACATTAAAAACATATATATCTCTAAAAGATAATTCATCCTTTAATACTCAATATAAATCCCATAAAATATTTATTACCGTAACAATATAATGTTCCCTAAAATACAGTGATATTCATCCAAAATAACATTAATCACCTAATCACCAAATAAATTTTCTACCCACTGTTATTTATAAGAAAAACCACAGGTTCCAAATATACAATTAATATTTATCTATCAAGTCATGTAAATAATTTATTAATATCCCGGACATCGCATAGTCTAGTGGTATGTGTTGGACTCTTATCGCACATCAATTTTGGGTTCATGCCCCACAGACTATCCATATGTGACAGGTTATCCTTTTTACAAAAATAATATTAACAAAAATCCTCTAACATTCCAAAAAATATGATTAACATCCTCATAAGTATAATTAATCCTCAATTCACTTTTTAAATATATATTGTTTCTATAAGTCCTGTAAAATAATCTTAATTGAACATAATTTCCATAGAATCAATCACATATTGACTCAAAATTTAATTTATCCCATTATCCTTAAATGAGTATCTCAATTTTTTTCACATTTTCTCAAAATCACTTTTCAAATGTATTAAATAATTTTAATATATATTTAGTAATTTTGAAAACAAAGTCAACTGTATAATAATTCACGACTCTAATAATATTTAGAATATATCGTAATAACATTGACAAACACATACATCATTCAATTTCTTTCTTAAACCATTAAACGCGATTTTGCATCTTACTCCTTAATAATTTATTTATAAGAATAAAATATATGAAACATATCGTTATGATTTTTTAATATCAAATCAATAATTCTTCACACTTTGAATATAATGAAATATTTTTTATGTCAAGAACCAGTTCCAGTCAGCCCTGAACCGGTCACCTAGGCCAGCTCGCGACAAGTCCCGAGAGGTGTTCCCGATCCTCCCAGGATGGAGAAAAGCACCAAGGGCATCAATAAAGAACACAAGGGAATTATTTCATCCATATATAAACAATAAAACAAACAACTGAAATAAACAGACAACCCAAAATAAATTTATATAAAAACTGAAATAAATATTTTTTGTACAAGAAACTACAAGTAGATGAAAACCAACAACTCAACTGAACAATACCGATGAACAACTAACTCCATGTGACACTTTTGGCCACTCTCCAACACAATGATAAAACATCTCCCAAGGTGATCAAACTCAAGATGAAACCTGCACAAGGGCTAAAAAAAGAAGAAGACTACAGGCCTGAGTATTAAAACTCAGTAGGTTAGCCCGATAATATATTCCCAATGCACATCCTTTAAAATAAAAGAAACATAAATTTCATGTTTTAAATACAATATATAAAAGTATGTTTTTCAAATAATGTTCCATGCTATAATAGTTATCAGAAAAAACATTCATGTTTTATAAACCAAAAATGTAAGTAACAATTTTTCAAAGAGGTGAATCTTCAAAATGAAAATTGTTCTAATGAGGGATGATTTAAAGATTGTACTCATTTAAATATATAACACACACTACTGAATTTACCAACCAAAAACACTATATGCTGACGGTGAGTACAAAATAGCTAATGATCATAACTAACGGGAACACCCCTAGGCACTATTTAGTTGTGAGCCCCAGGTACCTCGTATCATGGTGAAAGTAACCATAATAAATATCCATTCTCGTGAATGATCCACTAGTGCGGAACATACCCATAAACTATTGGTCCCCAATCATCATCATCATCGTCATCATAGTTTAGTTAGTGTTTTCATCGTCAAAATTGTTACGTGAAACAGAGGCCAAACCCCATAGAATCACTAGCATACTAGTACACGTCCACCCACTTAGATACCCGAGATTCCCTTTGGTGCTAAATCAAGATAAAAATATTATAAAATTCACATTTCACATCCAAATTCCATTCCCAAACCATAAAAACACAAACATCCCATTAACGTTATTCACATTTCTTACACGAATCAACAAACCGCTAAATATTTTCGTAAAACAATTTCATGAAGTGTATTGAGTCTTTGGACATAAAAATCATTCAAAAACATTCTTTCAATTATAAACACACATCAAAATCATACAAAATCATATTTGGAAGCCCTAAAAACATTTAATAAAATCATTTCATGGACCATAAAACAATCCCAATTGGACAACATGGTATATACAAGTAAAACACTCCTTCATTTTTAGGAAATGCCAAATAAGCCTTTAAAAATTTTCTCTAAACTAATGTTTGACGAAGGTATGAATTTTAATTTTATTAAGGATGTGTATAAACACAATTTAAAGCAAAGACCCACATTTATAAATCTCTTATAAAACTTAGGTTACATATTCAAAACACAACCATTTTCATAAAGATATGAAACGGTCCATTGTTGGGCAACTCGGGCCAAAATATATTATAAACCAAAACCCACTTGTTTGTAAAACCAAATCCAAATTTTAAATCCATATAAGGACCCAAAAATACTAATTATCATTTTTCCAATTCATTTATAAATCCATTCAAATAACTTTTGAATCACACATCACACATAAAATCCAACCGAGTAATTTACCGAACACATGACATGCCCTTTTGAAACAAAAAAAATTATTTTAAGTACGTGAAAAGGAATAAAACACCAATTTAATTCCATATTTTCATTAAATATACAGTAACATGTTAAAAATACCATAAAACAAATTATAAACCTCACAAAATATTTGCAAAAGATAACGAAACATTTAAACAAATAGTTGTTGAGAACTTTCATGACAAAACAACACTACCTTTCACAAAAAAATGATTAAACAACCACTTTTCACACCAATAAAAATATCCAAAGGCTTAAAATCCATAATAAACATTTATATAATTATATTAAGTTAGTAGAATTATGAAACTTGAATGATGAAGGCATGTGCAAGTGATATCCTACCTCAAATCCTTGGCATAATTGAAACGCACACCCGAAATCACCCGCCGCGGGTTTATAAACCCTAAAACTATAAATTCCAGACCTAAACAAACAGAAACCCCATAAAAAACATTTTATAACAAAACCACAGGTCTATAAATATTAGGGGACAGTATAAATCCAATAAATAATGAAAGGAGGGGGAAGAGGAAAGAGAAAGGAGAAGGAATCTCACCCTTTACCCTAGAAAACTCTTCGTCTTCCATTAGATCTGCAACCCTAGAGAGAAGATAATGTCTTTAAACTTATTGGAGAGACTCCTAATGTCTGTAATAACCAGGTAAAGAATATTGGTTGCCAAAAGAGTACGAATTGATTGATGTATGAATGATACAATTTACCTTGTCAATTTTGGACGATTTGAGGTATCTTGAGAATTTTCACCCTAATCCCTGACCCATATGAACTCCAAAGAGGGTAAATCTATTATTATTGTGAGGATAGGGTTATTGGATTCGAGGGGGAGGTGGAATCACCGAAAAATATTAAAAAATGAAAAATATATGAAAGAAACTATTTATTTGTTTAAAACAGAAAATGGGCCCATGGCCTGGCCCAATACCAAAATAAGTAACCCTGATTCACCATGCTTATGAATTTATATGGGGTCAAAATGGACAAATAAGATTTAATGTATCAGTATAGGAAAAGTGGGAAGTTTAATGGGTGAAAAATCATGAAAGACAAAATAGTTATAAAAGAAACAAATTCGGTTTTTAAAACTAGAAATGGGCTCACGGTTGGCCCAAATCATGAAGTAACCACCATTTATTCAAAAACTCCCAAACAAGCAATGGGGATGCCAAATTAGGGTGGTTATACATATATGAAACTTCAAATTTCAATATTCATCTCACCAAATACCCATGAAAAAGATCGGGATTTCCAATGGACTGGATCAATACAAAGACAAAAAAATTGGGTGTGGAAATTCTCCCCACCATTAAAGCTTGCCGCCCCCAGAAAGCCATAACACTTTTCATATGAAAAATTACCACCTAAGGATTACCTATCAACATTATCCAGACTCTTAATAAAAATAAATATCATCAAACATCGATGGATGTTAATCCTCTAGCTCAAATAAAAAACACACTACTCACAACCACTTCTGAAAATCATTGGAAAAATCAAGCCACCACCTCCATAACCAAGACAAGAACCCGATTGTTGGGCCTTCTCCCAATGAACCCAAATATCAACCAAACCAAAAAGAACACAAAAAAACCAAATATTCCAGGGGAGTCTATAATGGAATCCCCACCATTAAGAAACAACTAGCCCTAGAAATGTTCTTAGGATGAAAATCCAGGAGACACCTGGTGGGTATCCCCACCATTAGAAACCAACTAGCAATGAACAGACAAGAATTCAACATGAGCTAGAATTGGGACTTACTCACACAAGCACAAAAAAAACTCTCCTAAAAAACCCTAAAATACCAAGTTTATACGGTTAAAAAATGTAAATATATACCACCCACTTCCGAATAAAGGGCACAAGAACTCGGCCAAGACTTTCAGCACGGATCTGGACCCCCACCACTCGTGGAGGGGAGGGAAGGTGACCCAATAATTTGGCCACTGATACCATAAAAGAAAAAAAAAACTACCCAAAACTCTCCACCTACGAATAGGTAACTCCATTACCACACCCGATTTTCACAGGAGGTCCACACAGGGACATTCATCGAAAACCCACATCCATGAAGGCATATCCCTAGACACTGTGTGAGGGGTTAAGTCCGCCACTCTTGTTGCGACAAAGTGAAATTCACAGAAATGAGGAACAAAACATTGAAAAAGAAAATAACTTACCAAAACAGAGGAGGAAGGATCCTAATCGAGCACTCCACTCCTTTGTCGATTTCCTAATTGTGTGAAAAGCTTCACTCTGAGGCCTATGGATGCAGCCCCGATTCTTGAAGCATCTCTAGCACTACAGTTAGGTGATAAGGATAACACCACTAAAAAAACTCACTTTCTCACCAAAAAAAACCTTTATGTAAATGGGAACTCATAGATATATATGAAAATTCTGTCTCACTCCGAACAAAGGGCAGAATGGACAAGGAATATGAAGAAACACATCAACATCACCGAACACAACTGCTCTGTCCAAAAGAATTATCACGACCTAGAAGCACTTTTAATAGATCTCAAAAAACTCTCTATTCCAACAAACAGGTTGATCCCTAATCATAAGAGGAGGATTTAACATTTTAAATGAATCCTTAGGTTGATCAGTAGGAAGGATTTCCCACAGAGAACTATCCATGGACACATCACAACCTCAAACACATATTTAGAAACCCAAAGAAAATTACTATAAAAATGAGCCACCAACAACCTCTCATCTCAAGAAACAAAAACAGTATGAATTATAGATCAAAAGGAATCTAACCAAATAAACAAATATTTTAAGATATATACAAATCAAGCCACATAACCATTGGTTTTAAAAAAGCCACAATTTTTCAGCTCAAAACAATTTTCAAAAACAAACTTACTTTGTGGGTTTCCACATTCACCAATGGTATTTCATCAAGTCTCACCCATATGAACACTTCCATGCCACCCCAGGCACCCTTCCACCATACCATATAGGACATCCTTCTAGATATAAATAAAACCATGCATGTGAGCACCCATGAAAACACCAAAGGCTAAAATAAAACAGCATCATTCCAAAAACATTACCTTTAAAAGGAACACCAACCACCAAGTCAAAAAACATTTTCATATTTCACAAAAAAACCACAATTCATTAAGAACCATTTTCTTAAAAACCTACCCCTTTTTATTTTTAAAAAAATTTACAAATAACCAAGCCACTCCAAACAACCCCTTCCCATTTTTTTTAAAATTCAGCAAGGTATATTTTCATAATCTGAGGTCTAGTGAGACCAATACCCTTTCTAGTAAAACACCAACCGATCAAAACCAATTTTAAAAACTAATTTATCCGATTAAAAAAAATTTTAAATTTAGAAAATACCCCATTTAAAACAATGATCCAGAAACACCTTAAAATGATTCACAATTTCAAAACATTTTATTTCAACAAAGCACAAGTTTAGATTATGGATAATCCAATCCCTTTAAATCATTTCCACTTCCCTCCATTTTTTTCACAAAAACACAACCTTCCAAAACCATTATTATATTTAATTTTTGAAGACCCCCTTTCTTAATTTTCAAAATCTAATCCTTACTTTAAAACCCATTTCCAAAATTCTCACACAAGGATTTTTTTAAAAAAAATTCAGAATTCAAGAAAGGTTCAAGAGTCCCAAAAAAGGAACTAGTGTTGGTGGGTGACATGACCATATGGTTGGTGGCCATATGTCAAACACAACACCAACACAGAGAGACTTATGAGGACTATTCCCCAGCTCCACATGGCTTGTCAGGCCTTGCGAGCTCACAGAGGCCATTAGTCTGACTCCCCTTGTCATATCTCAACACCAAACAATCAACAAGAACAAAGGACACTAATAAAACCATACTTCCCATGGAAATATGAGGATTAGAACAAGAAAGAGTTCATGACGCTCTTCTTGCACTTAACCCTCAAGTCCCAAAAATCCTACTCCATCTGCCTTGACATCCCCAAAATAAAAAGGCTGCTCTAAAAAGAATGGTCTGCTAAGAGCCTACCTCCTTTGATACCATTTGGTCACGAACTGGTCCAAGTCGGCCCTGAACCGATCACCCAAGCCAGCTCATGGTACGTCCCGAGATGTGTTCCTGATCCTCCTGGGATGGCGACAAGCACCAAGGAAATCAATAGCATACATAAGGGAACAATTTCGCACATATATAAACATTCAAACAATCAATGGAAATAAACAGACTGCCCAAAATGAAATTATATCAAAACTGAACTAAATATTATTTGTACAAGAAACTACAAGTAGAATAAAACCAACAACTCAACTGAACAATCCCGATGACCAACTAACTCCATGTGAAACTTCTAGTCACTCTCCAACACAATGACCAAATGTCACCCAAGGTGATCGAACTCAAGATGAAACCTACACAAGCTCAAAAAAATGAAGAAGAGTACAGGCATGAGTATTAAAACTCTGTAGGTTTTCCCGATTCTATTCTCAATGCACTTCCATTAAAATAAACGATACATAAATTTCATGTTTTAAATACAAGATATAAAATTATTTTTTTCAAATGATGTTCCATGCTATAATAGTTATCAGAAAAAAACATTCATGTTTTATAAACCAAAAATGCAAGTAACAATTTTTCAAAGAGGTGAAACTTTAAAATGAAAATTGATTTACTGAGGGCTTATTTAAAGATTGTACACTTTTAAATAAATAACACACAATACGGAATTTACCAACCAAACACACCATATGCTGACGGAGAGTACAAAATAGCTAATGAGAACAACTCATGAGAACACCCCTATGCACTAGTTAGTTGTGAGCCCCAGGTACCTCGTATCTCAGTAAAAGTAACCATAATAAATATTCATTCTCATGAAATATCCACTAATAGGGAAAATACACATAACCTAGTGGTCCCCAATCATCATCATCATCATAGTTTAGTTAGTTTCGTAATCGTCAAACTTACTAAGTGAAACAGAGGCCAAACCCCCACAGAATCACTAGCATACTAGTACACGTCCGCCCACCTAGATACTCGGGATTCCCTTTAGTGCTCAATAAAGTTAGACATATTATAAAATACAAATTTCAAATCCAAATTCTATTCCCAACCCATAAAAATATAAATAGACCATAAAATTTCTTCACATTTCTTTCACGAATCAACAAACCGTTAAATATTTTCGTAAAACAATTTCATGGAGTGTGTTGAGGCTTTGAACATAAAACTCATTCAAAAACACTCTTTCAATTATAAACACACATCAAAACAATACCAATTAATATTTTTCAGCCCTAAAAACATTTAATAAAATAATTTCATCGATAATAAATAATCCCAATTTCAAAAATTGGTATAAACAAGTAAAACACTCATTCATATTTATGAAATTCTAAACAGGCCTTTAATCATTTTCTCAAAACTAACATTTAACGACGGTATGCATTTTAATTTTATTAAGGATGTGTATAAACACCATTTACAGAATCAAACCACATTCATAAATCTCTTATAATACTCAGGTTACATATTCATAACACAACCATTTTCATAAAGATGTGAAACGGTCCATTTTTGGGAAACTCGGGCCAAAATATGTTATAAACCAAAACCCACTTGTTTGTAAAACCAAATCCAAATTGGAAATACATATAAGGACCCAAAAATACCATTTATAATTCTTCCAGTTCGTTTATAAATCCAAACAAATAACTTTTAAATCGCACATCACACATAAAAGCCAACCGGGCAATTTACTAAACACATGACATGCCCTTTTTAAACAAAACAATTTATTTTATGTATGTAAAAAGGAATAAAACACCAAATGAATTCTATATTTTCTTTCAAGATACTGTAACATGTTAAAAATACCATAAAACAGATTATAAACCTTAAAAAATATTTTCAAAGGATAACAGAACATTTAAAAAAACACTTGTTGATCACTTTCATGACAAAGCAACACTACCTTTCACAAAATAATGATTAAACAACCACATTGCACACCAAGAAAATTATAAAAAGGCTTAAAAATAATTATAAACATTTATATCAGTTTATGGAAATATTAAAATGATGAAACTTTAATGATAAAGGCATGTTCCTGGGATATCCTACCTCAAATACTTGGCGTAATTGACACGCACACCCGAAATCACCCACCGCGGGTTTATAAACCCTAAAAATATAAATACCAGACCTAAACTAATAGAAACCCCATAAAAAACATGGTATAAAAAAATCCTAGGTCGATCAATACTTGGGGACAATATAAATCCAAGATATACTGAAAGGAGTGGGAAGAGGAAGGAGAAAGGAGAAGGAATCTCACCCTTCACCCTAGAAAACTCTTCATCTTCCATTAGATATGAAACCCTAGAGAGAAGGTAATGGCTTGGAACTTCTTGAAGAGACTCCTAAGGTCAAGAAGAACCAGGGAAATAATATTGATGACAAAAATAGTACTAACTGTTTGATTTATGAATGATACAATTTACCATGTCAATTCTGGACGATTTAAGGTATCCTGAGAATTTTCGCACCAATCCGCGACCCATATGAGCTCCAAAGAGGATAAATATATTATTATGGTGAGTATAGGGTTATTGGATTATAGGGGGAGGTGTAATCACAGAAAAATATTATAAATTGAAAACAATATAAAAGAAATGAATTATTTTTTTAAAACAGGAAATGGGCCCATGGTCTGGCCCAATACCTAAATAAGTAACTCAAATTCACCATGCTTATGAATTTATATGGTGTCAAAAAGGATATAGAAGTTTTAATATATCAGTATAGGACATGTGTGAAGTGGAATGGGGGAAAAAGATGAAAAAAAAGAGTTATAAGAGAAACAAATTCGGTTTTTAAAACTGGAAATGGGCTCACGGTTGGCCCAAATCATGAAGTAACCACCCTTTCTTCAAAAACTCCCAAACAAGCAATGGGGATCCAAAAGTAGGGTGGTTAGACATATATGAAACCTCAAAACTCAAGATTCAACTCAAAAAATACCCATTAAAAGGATCTGGATTTCTAATGGACCGGATCAATACAAAGACAAAAAAACCGGGTGTGACATTTTACCACATATCCAAACATTATTGTCTTATTTAATAATGTAAAACCCCTTAATATTTCTTCATGATGTCCATATCTTAAGAAAAAATTATTCAAGTCCATGGTAGTATTTTCCTTACCGAATGAGATGAATGCATTTATATATTTAAATAAAATAAAATAAATTACATGATCTGTATAAAATTTAGAAAAATGAAAAGGTGTTGTATATATTAAATAGTTACTTGTAGGATAATTGGATGTATAAAAATATTTCCAAAAAATTTGGACAATATTTCTCCATGATAGTGATAATTAAATCATATAGAATGGATAAAAGGTTTTGTGGGACCCTTTCATGTCGTCATGAGAAATGAACATTAAATTGTGTAAAATAATATCATTAAAATAAGAAATGAATTATCACATGTTAAAATGAAATTTCTCTTAAAAAAATGTCAATAGATATTCTATGGTAGTTCAACATTAAAATACTAAAAAGGAACAAAATAACATTAAATTTAATGAATTTTTTAATCTGAAAGGTTATCTCATAAATCTATACATACATCCCCCAGAAACTGACATCATTATTTTGGAGAAATTATTTACCTTAAACATAAGGGTTACATATACCTAATCCCAAAAAAATCTATAAATAAAATGTCATTATTTTCCATATAATCCAATAACATAAATCCTCAAATTTGGTTTCTATTCCTTTGATTATATTATATTTCTTAAACTATTATCTAGTGATGTTATCCATAACACTTAAGTTAACCTCAAATAAAAAAGTACCAATGTTCAATGTTTTCTAATATTATTATATGATACCAATGATAAGGAATCAGACGTAAAAATCATAAATTGAATCCTTACACAATAATATTTTCCATTATTTCAATGGATTTTTATGTTTTTTTTTAAAAATCTGGTTATAACTCTAACATAACAAACCTAATAATTAAAAAGTGGATACTTCTACTTAGTATCCACTATTTTATAATATATAATACTTTTAAAATAGGCCATGTTCTCTTTTCATGAATAATCTTAATTAATTTCAACATGATATATTCATTATTCTTAATCCTAAACAAACCCTAATAAAAAAATTTAAAAATGATGGATGAACACAAAATTTTTATTAAGGGATATAAAAGAAATTAAAAATAAACCTTTTACTTCATGATTACTTAAAAAAAATTTCCTTTTGAAAAATAATATTTTGATTAAAAATTAAAAAAATTAGTACTCATGAAATCAACCTTCCTACCAGAATAATTTCAGAGTACATTTTTTAATAATTATTTTAAAAAAATAAAACTCTTAATGTTTTATTTTATGTCAATTTAAACACATTAAATTATTTTCACAAAGTTATAATACACACCCTTAAGAATTAGTATATACATTCCTTTAAACAGAAGATCCTTAAAATACCTCAAAACATTATAATATTTAATTAAAAACTCATTGAAAGGAAATATAAACCATTTAGGTTAATTGGGACATATTTTTACATATCACTCTTATAAATGGAATAACAAATATGATTGCCATCTATACCCAATGCAATTGAGGGAAATAACAGACCCACCCATCCACGATTTATAATCAGAACCACCTATCATTGGTTTATAAAAGAACCAAATATCCTTAATTTATAAGGATAATAAAAAACAATTCCAAATAACTATACTATAATAATTAAACATAAAATCATGAAATTATACTCATGAAAATATTCTTTTCACCCATAAAAAACATATCTGTATATTGAAATGTCCATTGCATTTTAATTTTTTTTACAATAACTAGAAAATAGATGGGGGTATTTTAATTAATAATGGAATCGTATAAATTAATTCAAATATAAATTAATGGTTATAGTGGTTTAAATATCATTGTAACTGTAAAATTTAAAATAAAACATTTCTTTTGTCTTTTGTAAATAAAGTCAAAACATTCCATATGAGATAAATAAAAAGATTCCTTTTGAAACCCATTGAAAGAAAATAAAATGAGACAAAAAATTTAATTTATAATTCATTTATATCCATATAAATATATCTAAAATATAATTCTTAAAATATTTAAATTGAACAAAAAGATATTTAAAATAAGTATTTAAAATATTTAAAATGAGGGTTTTAAAGTAAAGTGCCCATTTTGAAAAACCATTAAAACATAAATTTTAAAAAGATTATAAAAAATTTAAATTATGAAAAAAATACATTTATAAAAAATTAATGACCAAGTAATTATTTTATTAAAATATTTATAAGAACATGATCATGGATGAAAAAATAATTTTATGGGATATTATTAAAGAGATGATTTTGAAAAATAAATTATCTTAACATGAGTTTGAACCATCATGTGAAATATTTATATTCTTTAATAATAAACACATGTTAATTATTTACTTATATAATAAGTTTTTTCAGGTTCATTATTATATTTATGGTGTTATAATCCATTAATTAATCAAATATATTAATGTTAGATGTTTTGATGATATTCAGCTCGAATGTCCAAAATGACTTCTTCATGTAAACTATGATTAAAGTGTTCATTATTTAATAAATCATGAATAATAATCATTAAATAGTGTTTTTTCAATTCATTAGTTATTATTTTAAGGCCATCTATAATAGAAGGCTATGAAAATGAACTAAGTTACAATCATGGAGATGGTAGGCCGTATATACACAGAAGTAACGTTTAAATTTTTCAACGATCATTATAGAATTAAGGTAATTATAATTTTTCATTAATAGAATGAAAATTCTATCATAAATAACCTATAATTTCATTAAATATACTTATATATATAATCAATTGGACGTGTTGATGTAATGTGAATCACACCGCTTCATGGAGGTGGTAGTCCCATGTATGTAGAAATGATGTTATCATTTTTCTGTGAGTTAATGTCAAAAAATAAAGGATATATTACCTATAAAGAATTATAAATATTTATTTAATATCATATATATATATATAATATATCAATATAGTCATCTGTGAGAGGCCATGATGTAAAAATATTAAATCGGTTCGTGAGGCAGTTGTTCACTATATAGAGGAATGATTGTTTCATTATCCATTTGAAGATAGTTGAGGTCAATATATGTCTTTCCATAAAAATAAAAGAAAATTGTATATATAATACAATTTTATTTTTATTTAAATTTTTTATGTAATTTTGAGGGAACTATAAGAATAAATTAAACAAAATGGTTGATTAAGAACTATACCTCTTCTTCCGTCAACCTCTTAATGATTGCACCAAAGCAACTGTATGTCCAATATATGATAAAAAAGACCATTATGACGTGGGGATGGATTTATTTAATTTATTTAAGTAGATCTTGGTATAAAAAAATTGTTAATGAAGTGTGAAAAAAGAGGAGATCAGGTTCCCCTTTATAAGAGCAGGGAGGGGAACTCTGGGAATTTCATAAAATATAAATATAATATGAATTAATTTTCGTATTTAAATGGATTAAAATAGATAATATTAAATTTCAAGATGTTTTTATTCAAAAATATCTCATCCAATAAAAATTAGACTATTTTTTGTCATGTTTTCACCCTTATTGTTTTTAACCAGTGTTTACCCTTTTGGATAATTACTATAGTACCAATGTTTTTACACTTTAGTGGTTAATATAGTAAATATAAAAGTAATAATGACTGATAAATGCACAATTTTTGATATTATTATCCATATGAGATTTAATTTTATGAATATAATATTTTTAGTAATTGGAAATCATATAATAAAACATTATTTATTATACAATATCATTAATTTAAATTTTGATACTATTAATTTAATTATAATTTAAAATATTCACTAAAAAGATGTCATTCAAATATAAAAATTTATAAAACCCTAAATATATTATAATTATCTGAAAAATATATGAAACATAATAATTAATTCAAATTATATTACTTTTAATATTTTTAAATTCATTTTTTTTATTTTCCTTTTAATTAAATAAAAACCGCAACGTTGTTGCGTAAGGATTTAAGGTAATTATATATTTAGTAAAAATTAAAAACAAATAATTTTCATGAAAATAATTTCATTATTATCCACATAAATATTAATATTCATTCAAACTATTCTTTTTCTCTTTGTCAACTCATAAAAAATATTTAAAAATGTGTGGGTGACTTTTTTTCTTTTTTCATTACATAAAATACTATATAGGTCACTTTCATAAAGAATAATATTATAAAAAAATAAATATCAAATATAATCTGTTAAGGGTGAAAATAAATATATAAAATTACATTTAAGATGTAAAATCGTGGACTCATCACTTATTTTTTACCTAAGATAACAAGATTTACCATTTTACTATAGTGCTGATTTTTTATTATTTTACAATTCATTATAACCAAAAATTAGGATAAAATTTTTAAATAATATTAATTTTTATGATTAAAAATATTAAAAACCTTTTACCAAATTTTATCACTATAATTTCCAAAAATTCATTTTATAAGTTTTACATAAATGGTGATTAAAAATATTTTTTAAAAAAATGACTTTGATGTCTGAAAACATTTTTATAATATGATCATGTATGATTTTGATTATTGTTTAATTAATTATAATTTTTTAACTAAAGGTTTTATATATTAATTTTATGTTATTTATTTAGTGAAATGAAATAATGGTTTTAAAAAAATCATTATGTTCACTATTCACTAAAAAATAAATATTTTCAGAAAATATCAAAAATTCATCATTGGATAATTTTGACATGCTAATTTGAAAAAAAATCTTTTTTATCATATATAATTTATAAATTATCTGGAAATTACTTATAATATTTTCTCAGAAATATTAATAAAAATCATTTTGGAATAAAATTTATTTTTGTAGAATAAAATAACTTTTTTAAAATTTGATTATTTACTAGGAATTTATTAATATATTTATATTTATGTAAAACTTTTTATATATTTATTAAATCAGTTATTCATATTTCTATCTACCAATTTAATGACTAGGTTATAATAATCATATTTAAGTAATAATATTTCATTATTTGTTTAAGAAAGGTGTTGTGTGTCTTATGTGTTATCAAACATTGTTTATTTAAATTTTAGGTGGTTATATGATCCAACCAATAATAAATTGTTTCCTCACAATTTTAACATTAGCTTCTTAATCAATGAGTTTACATTTAAAAATTATACTCTTGAAATCCCACATTGTAAAAAGGGTTAATACAACTTCATCTTGATAAGATAGAAAAGGAAATATGAAGGTGATCAGGAATAACACATAAATAGGTTTATAAATAGAAGAATATTTATGGGATATAAAAATATAGACATGGAAGAAAAGAATAATTACAAAATAATTATGGATAGTGGTCGATATCATTTAACACAAGAATGTGTATTATCATTAGAATGTTAATTACCATAAAACCATAAACAAAATTGGTATAAGAAAGACTATAAATTCATAAAACATTTACGTAATAAAAACAACATTTTCATTAGAATAACATTTTCTTCTATTTGATTAATTTTTTACCATATATAATAAGAACATAAAGAAAATGTTCTTAATCGACTTGTATAATTTTATCCTTTAATAAATTTCTACCACAACCATTATCTTTTTTTTCAAGATATCGAGTATTTAAAATGATATTTTATACATGAATAATTAAAATAAACTTTTAGAGGATCACATAATTCCAAAATTAGAACATAAGAAATTCGTTATATCTTTGGATATTAATCAGAACATAAAAGGTTAGCATAAAGTAAGACAACTCCCAAAAAAATAAACCTTCACTAGAAGAAAAAATACAATAATATCCCAAATTAAATAGTAATACCCAATGTTTAAAATAAATTATTCTATAAATAAATATCCATAAAATTATTTAATAAATTAATCAATGATATTGATTCACAAAATTTAGTATGATATTCGTACATATTCTATCCGGATAAATTCAATATTTTACTCCAAATAATATCAATAACTCTTAAATTCACATACAAAAAAATGTATATGGAATTATTATATAAGTATCTAGATATGATAATAATTTCTATAAATGACTAGAATCCCCATAAATCCATATTAAAATCATATATATATACAAAAGAAAATTCAACCTTTAATCCTCAAATAAAATATCATAATATTTAGTTTACCTTAACCGTACAATGTTATATAAAATATGGTGATCTTATTTTAAAATAACATAAATAACATAATCACTAAATAAATTTTTAGCCCATGGTTATCTATAATACAAAATATATATTCCCAAAATAAACATAATATTTATCAATCAATTAATTTATATAATTTCATATTAACTAGGACAACATGATGGATAGTGTTAGGTGTTTCACCCTTTTCATTTATCGACTGTGGGTTCAAGGCCTAAAACCATTCCTGATGCGATGAGTTATAATTTTTACTAGTGTAATAATAATATAATTCATATAATGTTTCCAAAAATATGATGAACATAATAAAAAATATTATTAGTAATAAAATATCTGTTTAAAATATATTTTTCCCCATGAAATTATCAAATAATATTTATTAACTTATATTTCCATAACACTGAGATCATTTAAAGTCAAAACCTTATTTTTCCATTTATTATATGTCTTTAAATTATTGTCCCCAAAAAGTTTCAACATCTCATTATAATAAATTTCTAATTTATCAATTTCATCTAAAATTTATTTTAAAACCTTGAAAAAAATCAACAATATAATGTTTCATGATTCTCATAATAATATGAGTATATTAGAATATCTGTAATAAACATATCCTTAATTCATCTTCTTTCATAAACTATTAACCATTAAATATCATATTATTCATTAAAAATTTATTTCTACCAATAAATGATAATAAATATATCCTTATGATTTTTCAAAATAAACAAAATCATGTTTTATATATAAAACATAATAAAATAGTTCATAACCTAAATACATAAAACTATGTATTATTTTATATTGTTAATATCCCATTTATATTACAACATGAATTCCATATATTGAGAAAATAATTATTCAAGTAATTAGTAGTATTTTACTTTCTGAATGATATGGATGATATTATATTTTGGAATAAAATTAATAAATATCATGATTAATAGAAATTTTAAAGTTATAAAAAGGTGTTGGATATATTATGTAGTATCTCGAATGTGCTTTGGATGTTCATAAGCTTTCAAAATCATTTGTACATGATTTTTCCATGATAGTAATGATAAAATCATCTCGAATGGATAATAAGGTGGTGTGATATCCTTTTCCTATCATCTTAACAATTGACTTTAATATGTTCAAATGAATATCATTGAAGCATGAAATAAGATATTTCATGTTAAAATATAAATTTTCATGGAAAGATAATACCCAAATAAATTATATAATACTTGAAACATTATATCATAAAAAAATATCCTTAATAAATTCAACATTAAATAATGCTTTAACGTCAAATTTTACCACATACATTTCCTCCTATATACCCTAAATAGTAAGAGAAGTATTCTAAAACAATAATCCACATTAAACATCAGGCTTACATATACCTCTTCCAAATAAATTTTCAAAAAATAAAAATAATTTCCATACAATACTATCACTTATATCATGAACGTGTTTTATATATAATTTAAATATTTATAAACATTAGAGTTATTAACCTGAGATGGTATCCATAACTGTTTATTTAAACTCACATAAAAACACCTTAATCTCTAAATTTATCTATAATTTTACATTAATTACAACTAAAAGGAATATACATGAATGAAACCATAAATTTAAACCATAGAAATGAATTTATTTTCTTAAATTACAAAGGATATTTTAGTTTTAGATTTTCAAAGAATTAGATCATAACTATTATATCAAAAAACCATAAATTAAAAAGTGGACAGTTCTACTCCATATCCATATTTTCTACAATAAAAAACGTTTAAAATGAAACATGTTCACATTTCATGAATAATATTCAAAAATTTAAAATTTAAAATTTATTTATTCATAACCATCCTTAAACCATGTGATTTTTTTAAACATGTATGGGTAAAAAAATCTCAGTAAGGGATATAAAATAAAAATGAAAGAAACTCATTAACTCATGAATAATTAATTTTTTTCTTTTTTAACATAATCTATGGGTTTAGAATAAACATTATATTACACAAGAAATAAAATTTCCGGTATAGGTATTTTCATTAAAAATTTTAATAATAAATATTTAATGAAAAATAAAACTCATAAATTTTATATAAAGTCATTAAAATTACATGACCACTTTTTCTGAAAGTTATACATTCCATCCTTAAGAAGTAGCATATTATTTACATTAAACATGATATCTTTAACTTAACATGAAAAAAATAATATTTACATAATAAAAAATAGAAATAATATATTAATTATATAGGTAACATGTAACATCATTTCCCATATCACTCTTACAAATGGAATAACCAATACTATCAAGTTCCATACCCAATGTAATAGAGCTAAATCACAGACTCACCCATCTTTGTTTTATAATCAGAAATACACACACGTGGTTTATAATGTCATCACTCATAATTTGGTTAAAATAGAACCCAACATCAACGTAGAAATACCCAATAACCATAACATAATCATAATACATAAAATACTATAATTACACTCATAAAAATATTATTTTCACCAATACAAAAAAAACATTTTTAGATATTGCCATGTCCATTATATTTTATTTTCCTATTGAAAATAACTAATGTATTGGGAATATGGGTTAATTATTGAAGAAAAAATAGAATAATATGAAGGAATTCAAATATTATCGAATAGTTATGGGGGTGGAATAGTAATTCTATCTTTATATGTTAAAATAAAATATTCATTTTGTATTTTGTGAGCAATATCAAAATGCCTAGTATTAAATAGATAAAATGATTCATTTTGAAAACCTTTGAATGAAATTAAAAAATTTATATAAAATATCATTTATAATTATTTTATATTCTTATAAATACAACTATAAACTAATTTAAAAAATATAGACATGGAAGAAAAAATTTAAATAATAACTCTTTAAAATATTTACGATGGGGGTTTTTACGAAAAGTATCCCTTAAAATCATTAAAAATAATCATTTTGAGAAAATTATAATGAATGTCCTTTATGGTAAAAAATGAACTTTTTAAACCATTTCGGAATAAATAATTATTTTCTTGAATCATTTATAAGAATATTAGTATATAAGAAAAAATAGTTTTGTAGGAAACATTAAAAGAGAAATTATTAAAATAACATCTCTTACCTTGTGTCGGAATCATCAGGCACATCAGTTAGATTCCTTAATAATAAGTTTATATTTATTATTTAATTCCATAAGAATTTTTTTTATTTTTCATTTTACCAGTTTATAATCAATTATATAAATAATTATGTTTAAATTAGATGTTTTGTTGATATTTGGATCATTTTTTTAAAAACGACTTCAATAGGTTGACTATGGTTTAAGTGTTCATTATTCCATATTATTTAGAATAATAATTATAAAATAATTATCATTCTTATTAATTATTTGACTTTTAAAATAAACCCTGAGTTATGGTCAGGAAAAATGATCTACAATCCAATCATTGAGATTGTAGGCCATATGTAAACATGAGTAACACTTCCATTTATCAAAAATAATTATGAAAATAAGGTATGTATTATTTTATAATTAAAAATGATAATTATATCAAATATACTATATAATTTAATTAATTATTCTTATATTTATCATTCATGTGCTTTGTTGATGAAAAACAAATCACATCTCTTTGTGGAGGTGGTATTCCACACATACACACGAACAATATTATAATTTTTTAGTGAGATGTCTTTCAGAAAATAGATGGTAAATTCTTATAAATAATTATAAAAAATTTAGTAATATCATATATATACAATAAATATATCATTATAACCATACATGATTTGCAGTTATGATAAATTAATTAAATTGTTTCGCGAGGCAGTAGTCCCCCGAACACACGAATGATAGTTTTGTTCTCCATTTGATAGAGGTGTATATAGATATAGGTTGTATAATAAATATAAAAATATCTCAATATATGAAATAAATTTTTTTATTTCAACATTTTTGATGAAATTTGATGGATTTAGAAGAATAAATAAAACAAAAATTCTAGATTAAAAACGATAGATTTTAATCGGTCATTCTCTTAAGGTTTACACCAAAAGAATCCATAGGATGGTTTTATGATAAAAAATAAATCTAGGACCTAGTAAGGGATGTAAAGAAGGTATGTTTTTTTATTGTATGAGATAAATGGTTCTTTATATATTAAGAAAATAGGAGAAGTTGCTCCCTTTTATAAAAAGTGGAGGGGAACTCATGGAATTTATTAAAATATTAAATAAATATAAATTATATTTCATAATAAAATGGATCAAAATTTATAACATTATATTATTATATGAGAGTGAGTATAAATAATCTCATAAAATTAAAATATGAAAAGTTTTTGTGATGTTTTTACACTTATATTTTTCGTAATCCTTGTTAACCCTTTCTAACAAATATTATGATAATGAAGTTTTTACACTTTAAAGGTATATATAGTTACAATAAAATGAATAATAGACTATATATTGACCATGGTTGACATTATAAACCATGTTCCATTAAATTGTGAAAATATTTGTTTGTTACCAAAACTTGAATCACTTAATGAAGAATTATTTGTTATAAAATATCATTAATGTCAATTTTGACACTATTAATTTAATTTTACTTTAAAAACATAAAAAAAGAATTAATTAGAATATAAATATATAATAAATTCCAAATATATTATAATTATTTACATGTTTTCTAGAATAAAATAATTTATTCAAATTATATTACTTTTAATAATTTCAAAATTAATAATTAATAATTTTTTTAATTAAATATATATTGTGTTGGATTTGCATAATATTTTATGATAAATATACACTCACAAAAAATTATAAATCAGGAATAAGAAATAAAATAATTAAATTAATCTCAAAATAGAGATTAATATTTTTTCACAACTATATTTTTTCTCTTCTAGAACACATTAAGGACATTTAATAGAAATAGTGTGAAATTTTGCCTTTTTAGTTAGTTAAAATAATATATCGGTAACATTAAAAGAAAATTATCCCATATAAAAATAAATATAGAAAATAAGGTGATAGTATGGAAATTTAATACATACAACAAGATTTAAGCTGAAAATGGTGGCCTTATCACTTTGTTTTAACTTAAGTTAATCTGATTTACCTTATCAAGTTGGCGACAAATTTTTACTATTTTTACTAGTCATTATGAAAAAATATTATGTTGAAACTATTAAATAATATTATATTTTAAATTACAAATATGTAATCAATTATAAAATATCCAATACATATAATTAGTAGAAAATAATTTTATATTTATCAAACAATGAGGGATAAAAAAGGGTTTGTGAAAAATATATTATTTTATGTCTAAATGTATATTTATAAAAATATCGCACCTAATTTTGATTATTATGTAATTAATTAAATTATTTATAACTAAAATGGACTTATATTAATATTATGAGTCTTTTTCAATGAAAATAAATGTTATTTTTACAAAAATTGGGTTTTTTATTTAATAAAAAATAAATATTTTAATAAAAATCCCCAAAATTCATATGAGGATAATTATGATACGAAAATATCGAAAATACTAACTTTTTGAAAATAAATTTTATAAATTTTGTTAAAATTATTTATAATAATTTCTCCCAAAAAATAATAAAAACCATTTCTAAAGATAACTAATTCATGAAGAATAAAAGGACTTTACTAAAATTTGAGTATTTAATAATAATTTATCAAAATATTTATATTGAGTAGATACTTTATATAAATTTCATAAATAAGTTAATCCTACTTATAATCTCTTATTAAATGACAAGGTTATAATGTCCATATTTTAAAAATAAAATTTCATGGTTCGTTTAGGCGTAATATTGTGCATCCTATACAGTGAGTTTTACTTTCTTTTAAACTATTAGGGTTTCTCATTTTCAGCTCAATAAAAGTTTATAATTTATAAAAAAATAATAATATGGTTTAAGAATCAATCAAAAATGTTTTTGATTAATTATTTCCAAAATATTCTTATAAAAATGTTAGTGAATATAATGTTTAAAATAAACCTTTAAAAAAAGAAGTAAAAATAAGGGAAATAATATCTTTAAAATTATTTTCCTAAATTATTCCAAAAATTTAAAGACAATCCTTCTAAATTTTATCTTTTTGAATTAAAAGTGGGAACTCATTCACATAATTTATTTTTAAATGAGGTTCAATGCATATCCTTTTATCCCTACTTAAACCCCAAAACTCTAACGATTCCCTTAATGATGAAAATTTGGTACTTACAATACAAGAGTAACTTAATACGTTCTACAAAAATTATAAATATATGCTCATGAAAATTCAAAATGATAATAATGTTTTATTATCTAAATGAATTTTATGAAAAAAATAGATGACTCAGTTAATATCACTAGATAAATATCTCATTTAGTTTCTACTGTTTGTATAAGAGAAGAAGAATTTTACTATGGTGAAAAATTTTCACCCATGTATCGGTTAGAATCCTTATGAAACTTTTTATAATTTTCCTATCATACGAATAAAAAAACCTTTCAAAAAAATTAAAAATGAAATTTTATAAATGGTATTATATTTGTAAATGTTTTGGTAGAATAACTACTTATTTTTTTAAATACACCTTTTCAAATTCTATTTTCAATCTATCAGTAGATCATTATGGTTTAGAAAAATAGCATTATTATATTTATAAATGTATTGTAAACACCATTAATTCAAATTATTTTAAAATGGAAAAATAAAATTCAATCAATTTTTATAACACATATCAAATGATTGATAAATCATTATTATTTCGATTGATGATGTTATTTTTATACTCTACAAGTGAAAAAATTTAATATGAACTTTCCAATATAAGGAAAAATGTATTTGAGATAGGATTTATGGGAAAACTCATACACTTTCTTAGTTTTCAAATTTACAAAATAAATAATTGAATCTTTTTAGACAAAGTGAAATACACCAATAAACTCTTAAAATGATTTTTAAGGGATCAATCTTGGGATAATATTACTACGATGAGTATAATATTAATGTTAATATTGAATGATGTTTGTAATGTAGTCAATAGTAGTCTTTATAGAATCATGATTGGTGTTCACCTTTACCTTACATTGACCAGGCTTAATATCAGGTTTAGTGTTTTTATTTATGATATTTTTCAGTCAAATTCTTTGAAATATAATTTAATATCGATCAAAAGGATTTATGATTATTTAAATGGTTCTTTAAATATTATTTTATTTTATCCAAATGAAACCTATTTTGAATTTACTTTCTTTTCTAATGCAGATTTTAAGGGATACTAACAAGATAGAAAATTACTAGTGGGTGTTTTGACATTCTATTAAAATCCATCATCTCTTAGAGTAGTAAGAATATAGACTCAATTTCACTTTTGGTAGCTAAATAAAAATACATATTGGTTCAGTGTTTTGTGCTAAAATTCTATGGATGTAACACAACCTATTGGACTTTGGGAAAACATCTAAAAATATCCCTATTGAGTGATATAAAAAATGTGCCATAAATATCTCTATAAATCCTTTATAGAAATATTATACTGACTAGATTAAAAATTATCACCATTTCCTAAGAGATCACTTCCAAAAAGGTGATATCTTATTTGATTTTATCCCAATGGAGTATAAACTATCTGTTATTTTTCCTAAACTTCTACCCCTTGATTGTTTCAAATTCTTTATTGGGGAATTATTAGTGGTTCATTTGCGACATTATTCATTTGACTCGTGTCTATCTTGAGTTCTTTCAAAAATATTTTTAAAATATCTAGTTTCTAGAAAAAATATTTTTAAATCTTGAATTTTTTATTTTACTCTTATTTTACAATTTAAATGATAGGATTATCTCACCAATGTTATAATTTTTTGGGGATCCTCATTTATTTTAATTGTTAACTTTTCTATATGAGTGAAATTATTTTTTCAAAATAAATTATTTTAATAAAAATAATTCTCTATTTTTTCCAAAATCTAAATTTTCAAATTCATAGTAATTAATTTTTTTTTAAAAACTACCTTTCATACAATATATTTTCAAATTTTTTATAAAACGTATTTTCGTGTAAAAATTATGTTTTAAAATATTTTTTAAAAATTACTTATGTATGTACTTCATTTAATTTTTTTTTCTCTCTTAAAGAAGATTTATCAACACTAAAAAATAGCTTATATAATTTTCTCCATTATAATATCATTGAGTTTAAATTTATAGAAATTGATTATTTTTGTTGAATTAAGCATTCAATTTACAATGTAATTTCCATTCTCAAAATATTTCAATGTAGAAATCAGTCAATTGAGATAATGTCAATCCATAAGGAAAGGTATCGTTGTTAAAAAGGTATGTAATGTTTTTTTATATCAAATTATTTCTTTTTATCTTACTATTTATTTTTTATTATTTTATATAACTCTTATATTATCCATTTGAAACTCCTTTCTTAAACTTTTGTCTTGATAATCCCAATATCTCCCTCTAATAATTCAATTATTTAGGATTTTGGATGTTAAAAGATGTCTTTTTTGAATATTTTAAAATTTATTTTTCTTTGTTTTTATATAGTCTCACTTCTTTAATATCTCTATAATGATCATTTTTTGGGGTTTGTAAATTGTAAGGTGTTAGAAAAGATATTTCTTATTTTTAAAACTTTTTCTCTTTTATAATCATCTTTTCCAAAAAACTTTTATTTTCTTTTTTCCTATTTTTTTCTTTTTTTAATTTTTAATTAATTTTGATTATCAGAAAAGGGGATAAATTGTAATAAATGTGGTAGAAATGCCTTTAAAATGTTTTTCGGTGGGAGGAGGATAAATTTTCTAAATTTATTTTAACAATGGGGGATTAGTTATGACTGTTTTCAAAATTGTTTTTACTCATATCTAGTGCTTAATTATTTTACAAAGTGGTACTTTACAATATAATTGATGTATTAAATTCTTTAAATTATTGAATAACCATTATATAACATTTTGTTTATCTAATAAGAATGTTAAATATATTGATCTATAATATCATTAATTTCCTTTCAACTTCATGGATTAGTTATACTGTTGATTTATGCTTAATTTATATTTTTTATTTAAGTTTTTATGATCATATGTGTAGGGGATGTTATATAACATATATCTCTAATGGTGTTTTCATTATAACTAAACACATACATATGTTTATAATAGTGACATTCTAATGAGTATCATTATTTTTATTGAATTCAACATTATGGAATTGATGGAATATTAATGTTCATTTGGATCCTTGTTAAAGGATTTAACATATTATTATACTCTATTCAATATTTTATAAATA
Source organism: Viscum album (assembly GCA_963277665.1). NCBI lineage: Eukaryota > Viridiplantae > Streptophyta > Magnoliopsida > Santalales > Viscaceae > Viscum > Viscum album. The sequence continues at coordinate 1,519,025,504 of OY728163.1, forward strand.
AGTTAAATGATCAATATAATTCCTTGGAATGATGTAGAGGTAGTTGCACTTGACTTTAGACCAATTTATAGAACACTACCTACTTTATTCTATGATGAAAACATATTTTGTGTGTAGCAGGACCACCATCTAGGTGGTGGAGGAGCACAAGCTCACTCGTGGCTCATCATGTGAATGCAGAATATTCATGAAGGCCACATTACAACCACATAAAAGTAGTGACATGATATTGGAGGTACTCCAATGTCTCCCAGACCTAGTAATCCCACTAGAAACCCAATGGAGGCTGCTATGTACACAATGGAATTGAGTAGGATTCAACAAGGAAGCATTAATTAAGGTTAAAATACCCATTGAAATGGTCATATTTATCTTTATTTTTCCATGGGAACTTTGGATGCTTCTTAGACCTTTTTAGGCAATAAAAGGCCCACCGTGGATTCATAAAGATAAATCTTCTGAACCTTTCACCAAAAAAATTATCTTGAAGGTCAATAAAGGGAGAAGCTCTATGTTTCTCATTCTTCTAAAGACCCAATAGTGTTTTAATTTGTAAAGGATATATTCCCATTATCACAAATAAATATTTCTTTATTATACATCATCAATCAAATATATATATATGAGTGTCTTGTAAGGGGTTTTAAAAATGTACACCTATCTCTTCTCAAGAACAATTTTATAATGTTTTACACACCACAAAATTAAGGGAGGAGTTACTTGGATACTAACGAAGCTCAAGATGATGCTCAAAACATTATGAGGGTAAGTTTATTGATCACTATTGAGCTCGAACGATTCATATAGTGGACCTATCAAGTCAAGGGGTGTATATTTATAGACTTACATCAATCTTTAGTCAAAACATATTATCAATATTTCATATATTCTTTTTAATTTTTTGTATTTTATTATTAATCATTTATTATCATACTTACATAAATTTGGTTCCATCATTTACATACTTTAATTACATTGATATTATATTTATATACTCAAATTGTATTTATGAACTACCATGAGTTTTATTTTTCACTTTATTATTTAAAAGTTTTTTAATTTTATAAATTATCCTTTGATTTATCGTTAATTCTTTTAGAGGAAAATTCATCCCCCTATTACAATAATCTCTGAAAAATAATTTGTATCAAATGAGTTATTTTTATCTTTTTCAAAAATCTGATATTCCCAAAAATGTTTTCAAAATTCATTTTTAAAATCCCTATCGATTTCAATGATATATTATATTATATAATCTAATTCTAATTCGTATTAATGTATTATTTGTAGAACATGTCACTATTATTGTATGAATCAGATGTCAAACTATTTTGGCAGCATTTCTTACCATGCGTGGAAAATGGTAATGCATGATTATGTTCACTCTAAATAATCGTAAAAAATGATCTCCGAAATATATGAAGACTTTTGAGTTAATGATTAACCACGAATTACATACACTATGGTCTTGATATAAATGAATTCAATCATATTTCTTCTTGAAAAACTAATATCGTGGTTTTAAATTTATTATAAGTCACACACAGAGGTGCAAAGAATGTAAACAGAACCATATTAGATATGAACCATCAAAATTTTTAATATTTTATAATTAATTATATTGAATATATTATAAGTACGTTTCATAGATATACTATAATTTTCAAGGGTATATTTTTCCTCTCTGAATAATTAATTACTGAAACATTCATAAGAAATTATTATGGCTTTTACCTAGATCATGGTCACTTAAATTAAAAAACATAAAAAAAATGGGATTCTAGGTAATAATCATATCCCTAAATACTTACAACATTATAGTGAAACACGTGGTGGTTAACGTGGTCAATGAAGCCTAAGAATACAAGAAAACCATCACTTTCAAAGATATCGATGATAAAAAAATATATAGGTGAGTTAATTTACCAATATCATTATACCAAAAATATTATCAATTACATCTTTAAAAATAATGTCCACAGGAAATCCAAAAATCCAAATAAAAAGAGGAATTTGGAGTGACTTTATATAAATGTAATAAATAAACATCATATTTAACTAGAGTTCCTTATCTATAAGAAGATAATTAATAAAAATAAATTAGGTAAAAATGATTTCATAGTCATGGTTTGGAGTAAAAGTGAAGAATCCATATATTCAAAATCCGTATCCACTTATAGTGACTCATGCATGATGTTCCTTATTGAAAATATTTATGAAGATATTGATGTTAGTAATACACTTTCCATGTAACCCTACTCCAATTATTATTCTATATATTCTCCCCACTCATCCTCTTATTGGTTCTCTAGTCACCAAAAAATTAGATGTTCCAAAATATTCATAAGAGTAACTTGAAAATGGACATCATAAACATAATTTTTTATATTTAGATATCAAAAAAAATATTCAATTGGTTAAAGAGTAATTTAGTATCCAAAAAATAAAATGATATTCTCTTCAATTAAAAGGATGATATCTCTATGAAAATAAAGAATCAATGGATATTTATAAACATGAGTCTACCATTATAGGCCACAAAATATCTACTATAAAATTTATTCATGGTTAAAAAAATATAAATAAAATCCAGGGTTATTAAAAACCTATAAAAAATCATATCATCTTTGGTTACTCAGATCATACAATGGACTCTAAAAATCAATCAAAATATAATTTTTTTAATTTTTACTCACAAGATAAATTTTTTAATTTTTTAATAATTAAATTAATCAATGAATGTGATTGAAACATTTCATGATATATAAGATCAATTTAAATCCATCATTCCCCTATTTTTTCTAAAATAAAACCATTTTATGAAAATTTTGAGTCTAAAATAATTACTCGATAATATAAGATGACCTATGTTAATGAGTGTACCAAAATCATCTATCATTTAATATTGTGTAAAAAATTTCATCAAAACAAAATGTAAGAATTAATGTGGATCTTATTTAGTTGCTTCTTGAGAAACATGTGTGGTGACCTCTACAAATTCAATCAATTGAATAAACAAGAAGGATATCATGTTCTCTTTAATGATAATTATAGTGGTAAAATAATCATTGAAGGTACCAGTGTATTTTCTAACTCTAACCTTGTAAAAAAATAATTAATAACATTCTTGAAACACAATTTATTGTGCATTAGTCAATTGTGTGATATACATTTTAAAATTATATTTGAAAATTATTTAAAAAAGTTTTTAATTAAAAAATAAAACTTCTATTTATTTATTCTAGATTACAAAGTGTTTATAAAATAAATTTAGAATCAATTTATCACAAAAATTTCAAATCTTTGAGTGCATTAGTGAATTATTCATCGATATGAAAAAAATTACTTGGTCATTGTAGCTCATATTCTCTTTTAAAAAATCAATTGTAGTCAACTAGTATGAGGCATTCCCAAATTTAATTTCAATAATGGCATGGTTTATAAAGGCTAAAAATATGGAATGAAAAAATATATTCTAAATCTATAATAGGAATTTTCCCTACAAAGTATCATGAAATAATTAATTTTTCCCTTTTTGTAAATTTCAAATCATAATTTTAGGATTAAAATCATATACTATTCTAATCGTTTTCAACTTTACAAGATTTACATTGGAATAATTTTTATTATATAAAATTGAATCTTGAAAATAAATCATCATGATTCCAAAAAAGGTTAAAAATTAAAAACATTTAAAAATTATTTCAATTCATAGAGATTATAGAAGAGAATAAAATAAGAAAAAATTTCACAATTTATATTATATTGAAGGCTATAATCAATATTTTTATACTCATTAATCACATAAAAATAGAGATGTATTGCTGTGAAATTGAAAAATCCAAGAAATAATTTGATCTTTTTAAAATTAATTTTCTCTAATGAAATATAATTAGTATGAGGAAATGAATATAACTTTAAATATTTTTAATTGTATTCCCATTAGAAATTTTTTTATGAAAACCACTTATGAACATTGGAGAAATAAATATCCTAAGGTGGGATTTTCAATCTTTTTGTTTGAAAATGTTTTATTTTAATCAGAAAATAATTTCTTGGAACATTCTATTCTAATTACAATTATGGTATCATTAGTCAGTATTCTAACTCAATAAAATATTTATGTTTCATGATTAAAATTACTAAAATTGTTGAATTATAAATACATGTTGTTAATGAAGGTTTTATAAAATCATATTCTCAATTTTTATTTTGATAAAAATGTTTTAAATGATATATTTAAACTAATTTAGTGGAAGAAGAAAAATAATCTCCTTCATATCATTTAACTAATCTCTTCAAAAAATGTAAAGATAATCTCCATTAAAATTTCAATGGTGATTTGAATGAGGGAACTCATACTTGTAGATCTATCTTATGTGATATTTAATACCTGGACATTATCTCCCACCTTAATCCCCAAAAACATAATGATACCATTAGTGATGAAAATTGTGTAATTTATTTGAAATAAAAAAATGATAAATTTATTTTAGATTACGTATGAACTCTTTTATAAAGACTTTATGATCATAAAGTGATAATTTATAATTTGTTTTTCGAAAAAAATAGATGAATCTGGTAATATAACTAGACAAAAATTGTGTTTAGTTTCCCACTATTATTTCAAATAATAAGGAATTGACTTTGTTGGAACCATTTCACCTATGGATTAGTTTTAATCCATATGATTTTTATTGGTTTTCACCTAACATCTGAATTTTATACACATTTAAATTGATGCCAACAAGTATATTTAAAATTTTTTTTGTGAAATTATTTTTACAGAACAACCACATAGTTTTGAATATATAAATTTTATATATTTTATTTCCAAACTATCAAAATATCTTTATGGATTAAAATAATACACTTATAATTTTTTTGAGCGTCTTTCAAAACATATTATTCTATAAGATATTAAAATGGGAAAAATATATTTCAAATTTAAATTTAAAAAAATCTCGAATAATTTATTACATCTTAATATTTATTTTATGAAGTGATTTTTTAAATACCATATAAAAAATTGGTTTTTAATTTTTGATAAAATAAAAATGAATTAGAGATAAACTATATGAAAAAATAAATTTCATTCTTGGTTTTAAAATTCATCAAAGAAATGATGAAATATTTTTAAACCAAAAAATGCACCATTTTACACTTAGAATAATTCAGAATGGGTCATTATAAGGAAATTATCACTCCCATGAGTAGAACATGTAAGATATCAATAGATAAATGTTAAAAATGGTTAAAACAACCATTTTTGAAGGATTATTTATAGTTTAATTTATGTTAATTTGAACCATCCAAATATCATGTTCAATGTTTATATTTTTGATCATTTTCAATAAAATCATATGGAATCTCATTTCAAATCTTTAGAAAGCATCTTTAATTATTTAAATTGTTTTAAAAATATCGGTTTATTTTATCCTAAATGGATTATTTTTTGAGTTATCATCTTTTTCTGACACTAATTTTATAGAATGACAAGTAGATATGAAATTTATGAGTGAAAATTTCCATTTACTTGGACAATATCTCATCTCATGGAGTATTAAGAAGTAAAACTCAGTTTCGCTTTCTACAACTGAAGTAGAATACATAAACCATGATGTTTTTCTGATATAAAATTATATATTTTCACCAAAGTCTCTTGGAATAAAATTTTACTATATCTCTATCATGGGGAAAATAATATTTTCATCAATATCTCTAATAACCTATCATGTTATCTCATAAAAAACTCATAAATCATCGTCACAATTTCTTAAGGGATCACCATTAAATGGTCATATATTATTTGAATTTGAACCAATGGAGTATTAAATCAAACATATTTTCATGAAAACCTCACCCCTTTATCATTTTGAATTCATTAATGGTGAATTAGATATTATTAACTAGTGAAATTATTCATTTACCTAATAAATATCTTGATTTGTTTCTAAATTGTTTTATAAATCTCCTGTTTTTCTAAAATTATTTTGAAATTGTGAATTTATCATTTTATTATTTTATTTTATCTTGGATATGATCTATTTACCACAACCATTTTTAAATTTTAGGGGGATACTTAACAATTTTAATATAAAATTTTCTTTATTAGAGATCTATTATTTTATAATTAACTATTTTAATAAAAATATTCTCTATTTTTTTCTTCAAAATATTATTTTTTAAAATCATAATATGTTCTATTTGTAATATATATATTTCTTTTAAAATTATCTTTTGTGAAATTTATTTTAAAACATGTTGAAAATTTTATAATAGTTTTAAAAATAATTTTTTTTAAATCACTAATAAATATGGTTTTTTAGAATGTATGTTTTAATCTCTCTTTTAAAAGATTTTAGTTAAGTAAAAATTTCATATGTGATAGTCTTCCCAATTCACTTTATTGGTTGAAATTTATGGAAATTGAAAGATATTTCCAATGTATGCTTTTAATTTCTAAAGGAATTTCCTTCTTTAAGATATTTCAATGAAGAAATCAATTAGTAGAGGTAATGTCAATCCTTTAGGAAATGTGATGGTGTAGAGAAGGTATGTAATATTTTATTTTCTTTCACTTATTCATTTATACATTTTCTATATCAATTTATCTTTAATTCTTTTTATTTTCTTCATATCTATTATTTTTTCATTTGAAACTCACTTCTTATTCTATTATCTTTCACATTATAATCTCTCTATCTCATAATTCTCTTATTTTGGGAGTCTATAGTTAAGAGATTTTTTTTCAAAATTTTCTCTTTTATTTTATTTTGTTTTTATCTATTATATTTACATTACCCTAATTATAATGATCATATAATTTATATAGTTTCAAAATAAAAATATTTTTTATAATATTATTATTCTAGAAAAAAAAATTCCAAAAAATAATATATTTTAAAAATTGAAATTTTTTTCTTTCCCTATTTGGTTTTTTATTTTTTACGTCTATTAGTTTTTTACCATAATGAAGGGTGTTAAATTCTATAAAATGGGGTAAAGTGTCATGAATTGTTTTAAGTGTGTGTGGGGGATATTTATAAAATTATTTTCAGAAAGGGTTAGTAGTTATTAGAATTATATTTACTTTAAACTAATGAATAATTTTTTATAAAAATTTGTGATATTTAAAACATGCTTGATGTATTTAATTCGAAAAGATTAATAAATATTTTTTAAATATTTTTTGCATCTATTTAATTATAATTTTAAATATATGAATATTTAATGGATTTAATTTCCATTGATATCATGAATGTTTTTTACTCCAGATATATGATTACTGTATCTTTTTATGTTAGGTGTTCATGATAATAAAAATAGGGGAGAGTGATTTACCTCTATCTATCATAATTTTTTCATGATCGCAAACACTCACTTATGTTTTTATAATTTTTTAAGTGAGTTTCATTATTTTTATTGAATTCATATTTTTGGAATACATGTCATCTTATAGTTATTTTAAAGTCATATTAATGGCTTAAACATATTTATTTATAGTCTTAAAGTCATTGGAAACAAGTCAAAGGATCCATAGAAGTCCTTGGAGTGATGTGTATGTGTATATGCTGGATGAATGACATATAAATATAGAACCAACTAACTGGTTTTGTGTACATGCTACATGGTTCCATAATGGATGTATATATGGTGTATAGCTAGACCACTGACCAATGTATGGAGGATCACCATCTAGTTGGTTGTTAATCAAGTGAAAGAGGAATATTCTTTAATTCCACCAACTAACAACTAGATGGTATTGGATCCATGGGGAAGGTTCTCGAGTAGCTCCTGACTCTAAGGAGCCCACCTGCTACCAAATTGAGGCTATTGGGTATTGAGTGTCATCAAGGAGCATCCTGTGAGGAACCAAAATTATTTTTAAAAATACCTTTATAGTAGGCTTCTTCAACTTTATTAGTCTTGGTGAATAATGTATGATTTATAGTCCTTTTAGTGGTTATAAAAGGACATTTGTAGATCCTTAAAGATTAACCTTATGATCCTTATTACAAAAAACATGCTCTTAAAGATCAATCTATGTTGAAGCACTGGATTTCTCATTCATCTCAAGTCCATAAAATATCTAATATTCGATGTAACATTACCCATTTTATCAAATATATATTTCTCAACTATACTTTACCCTCCAAAGGGATTTAAGATCATTTTTAATAGGTTTTCTTGAAGAAATATTTTCTATTCTCAATAACCGTTCTACAATATTATACACACCACAAAAGTGTGAGACATGTTACTAGGCTACTAGTGAAGCTCAAGAGGGTACCCGAAAACTAAAATTGCGAGGGATGAGTTTCTTGATCACCATTGAGATCAAGGGATTTAAACAATAAATATATTGATCCAAAGGTTGGTTATGTAGCAGATTATAACAAACATTATTTGAACATCTTATCAATTGTATTTTTCCTTTATCTACTATTCCACATTACATCATTAATGTTTGATTCATATACTTTCATAAATTATATTTGGTCATTATCATCCTTAAATTACTTATATATATTATATATATAATCTACGATAATTTATCAACTAAAGAGTATTCGATTTCTCAAACAATTATTTTTAAAATTGATTATTTTTTTCAATTTACCAATGTTTTCTCATTAATGATTTGACAGGGAAATTGAACCCACCCTCTTTATATAATATCCAAAAAATATTAACAAGTATAATATAATTAAAATATGATTAAAAGTAGACATTCTATTCAGAATAATATTTATTTTATATTATAACATAATCATTTTCATAATTTATAGAAATAAAAAATTGATAAAATAAAATAAGTGATATTATATTTTGTACTAAAATCTAGAAAAAAAATATTTTTATATATTTGGATTTCAAATATAATATATAATCCCTTATATATCTTTATCACCATTATGGATACCATGAATATTACTTAAGTATTCCGTATCATTAATAAACATAATAATTAAAAAATATAAGAATGAAATATGAAATTGAAGGTCATTTATATTACAATTTTCTAATAAAAAATTGAAATTAATATATTTATACTTATAATCTATTGGTTGTTTAAAATATGATTTTTTTTCACAATAACATTGTCAAAATATATTTAAAGTAATTTATGATCTTTTAACATGGAATCATATTTATGATTAATAGTAAACTAATATACATTTATTTTATTGAATATTTTAACACTACTATCAAGAAAATGTTAAAAATAAATGTACATATTATATTTGGGAAATAAAACATATATTCTCTTACTGATTTGTTTTTTTATTTTCAAAATTTGAATTATATACATTGATATAATATAGTAAAGTAGTCCAAATTGATATCATACATTTAATTTTATTTATTTATAAAAAATTTAATGGTTTTCCCTATCACACTTCATATTATTATTTATCATCGGAAAATAGTTATTGATATGACGTAGTTTTTTATATTCATAGCATTTTAATTCCTTTAAAATATATTGTATACTAATTTCTTATGATGTAAAATATATTTTAATTTCATTAAAACTAACTATGTTCATCATTAGATTTATCATTTGAATAATTTCATTAATTATAAGAATTAGTTATTGATTTTGTTTTAATTTTTTACATCCTTTCTATTAGAAAATTTATGAATAAAACTTATATTTTTATTTATTTTTTAATCATTGACCTAGAATTTGATTTTATCTATATATATCATTAAATTAAGAATAAATACATTCATATTTATCTGTAAAAATGTCTATAATTGAAACAGATTTAAAAATTAAGCTTCAAATTTCTGGTCATACTCTCAAAACTTTTAATTAATGACCATATTCCTAAGCATCATTTGTAAGAGAAACAATTATTTAAAATATCAATGTGTATCATATTCATCTATGTAATATTGTGTCTATTAATATTATAGATGCTATAAAACTTAAAATAAATATTATATTATCTCAACAAACAAATATTATTGATTACTTCAAAATTAGTATTAATAGTCATTTATAGTTAATAAGATCTATCATAATGTGAAACTTAATTTAATTCCTTAAGATCACAAACAAAAATAATAAATTTCATTAATCAATATTTCAAATTGTACTCTACCTTGTGAGTAACACTCAAGAGTTCATGTTTTTTAGTGAGAGTTTTTAAGGCTTCATAATATTCATACAAACTTTAAAAAAAAATTATTTGATGTAAATATTCATCTAAAAATTCTATCCTCGATAGTTTTCTAAAATAAATTATGGTTATATAATAATTCAAATTCCACCTATAAGATCATACATTTGATATTAAGAAATTTACCCTATTAACTGCTCATGATTGTGAACTAAAAATTCACTCTATTATACAAAATATAATCCTAGTTATGCAATCATATAGATCAAGATGGTGGTGAATTGAGTTTTTATATTTATTCTATTTTAATGTAAATGGTCTCTATTTGAGTATATATTATGTCTATATTTTAACATTAGAATACATTGAGAAAAAAAACAAACATAAAATTAGATTAAATGGATGTTTAAAGTGATTCAATGTATTTAATAATAACCATCCACTACACTACCTAAATACATAATGTAATAATGGTGTTTTTTATTTAAGATTCATTCAACTGGGGATATTCAAAACTATATGAACGAAACCAAAACATAGTTTTTAGAAACCTAAAATATTTTAACTATGATATTTTGAAATAAAAACTCCCTTGTTATTAACTCATTTATTTTCATAAAGTGTTCATTTATAGATAAATGAAATAATAATTAAATAATACATATTGAAACATAGAATTTTGATTGAGAATAATTGAAAATAAATGATCAAATTAATGAAAAGTCATTCAAAAAAGAATATGAATCAGGATATAAATAAAATATATAATGTACTAATATTATCTTTGTCGTAGGGTAGTAAAAATTATAGAATAATAATATTAAAATTAAAATTCATTTTTTTGATAAGAAAAACTATGTAATATGTCTTTTCTTTTTCTAGTGTTTTACTTAGTCTTTTTTATTTTTATAACAAAAAAAAAGATTTTATAGTATGCCTATTTTAAATTTAATATCTTCTATAGTTTATGTTTTACACAAAAAAGAGTTTAAAATAGTAATATACAATTATATATAACTACTGGAAAAGTAATGTGGCCATTATGAATAGTAATATGACCAATTGAATTGAAACTCCACATATAAAATTTTAAATAAAATTTTGGTATCTTATGAATTAAAATATAGTATATTTATGTCGAGAAATATGATAATAAGTGTTTCAAAATTTTTAAAATAATTTTTGGTATTTTTGTGATAAATAAATGTTTATTTATTATTTTATAATTAAAATAATGATTAAAAATGTAATTTATTTTCGTAAAATAGATTAAAAAATTAATATTTTGTGGAATTATGTTATAAGATGGTTTTGTGAGATGTTAATTATAATGAACCATACTTTATATATATATACATACATACATAAATACATACATATATATATATATATCCTAAAAACTGATGTGTATCCATCAAAACATATAATAAAGACCTGACTTGACTGTATAGGTATATTTTCATTAAAATCCTGGAAACATAAACAACTGGTTCATAAAACATATATATTCTCTCCCACTTATTTCTTTATAACTAGAATCCTTTTTTACATAGCTTGCTTGATACCCTTATACATGAACTGGGGAAAAGAAAAATATGAAAGGGTGAGCTCAAATGCTTAGTAAGGGTACACATGGAAAACATCGGTCATATCATAATCATATTTTATAATAACATAACATTTTAAAGTCTTATCCTGTATACGAATGATCGTGATATCATGTCATGGGATAAAATTTCATATGAATTAATGCACATAGTCCTAAAAGTAATAACATATACATGATGTTTTGTGGCATACACATAAGTATATAAAATCATTTCATATTAGTCAAGGCTCATTTTCAAGACCTTCATAGTAGACAATGTCCAATACTGAACTAGGATTACTTGTCATTCCAGCTCGATATTACTGAAATAAATTTTCTTAGAATTCCTCTCATGTCAATATCATGAGATATAAATATTTACCCAATGAATTAGATGTATATATATGTCTCACCCATCAAATAATGAAATAATTATTACATGTTCCACAAAAACTTAAACCATTACACATAGCATAACCCATGGAACAAAAAATGGGTTTCTTAAAAATCATTATATCATAATCCATATAAAATAAATGGATTTCATAAAAATAATTCCATTATAAACAGAATAAAATCAAATTAATAATATGGATATAAACAAAAACCTATGTTATCTTATATGGAAAATAATTTTTATAAAATACTATAAATTAATTCATGGGGAAAATATCCTTCATTCTTTAAAAACAATTTCATTTATAAAAATTCCATGAAATTTAAAAATAAAATATTTTAATTGAAAATAAAATTGAAATATTGTAAAGTATGTTTGATGTAAATAATGTGTTATAAAAGCGTAAGAATCCATTCATATCGTATAAGTTAAAACAACATTCTCCTCGTACTTTTTCCAAAAAAGTCAAAAAGGTTTTTAAATCAAATACCGACAAAAGATTCCATTTGTATCGATTATTAAAAATAACAGAATGAGTAAAATTAAATTTAAAAAATGTTGTATGAATATAAATAATATTATATACTTAATAAAAGTATATGTTGATGATAAATATACCCCAGTAAATACTTACGTATAAACAATCTAAGATAAAAATGAGAGTTCAAAATTATCCCATACCTTGTACATTCCATTAGTAAAAGGTGTTTTAAGGTCATTTATAATGGTTAAATTGTGTTATTAATTTACAATCAAACCATATAAATAATTATGATATCATACATGATCCTATTATATCATTTTGATAATAGTGTTTCAATATTTCCATTATTTTGGGTGTTAACTGCTTCATTTTTCATTCCTAATTTTCCATGCAAGTCACGTTTTTTAGGATTAGGACATATTTTTTTCCTGTAAGTAATAACACTAAGTTCATAATAATTATTTTGAATCATCATATTAACTTTAAAGTCATTCTTGAATTGTTAACGTGGAGAATGAATATCACCATGTCGTGGAGATGGTAGGCCGTACGTACGCACGAGCGGTGATATCATTCTCTCCATGATTAAATGGTACGGAAATTGATGGTATATTAGTTATATAGAATAATTATAATTTTATATTTATTATTTAAATCTGTTATACTCATCATTATAACCATCCAAATAAAGCATGGTTTAATAACAAATTTCACAATGATGTGGAGATGGTATGTCGTGAGTACACACGCATGGTCATATTGTTTTCGTAGGATGGATAAAAGGAGGTATAAGGATGTACCATAATTAAAATAAAATCTTAGAATGTATAATATACTTTATTTATTTTTTTATTATGAATGAAATATAATTATAGGAATTATAAGAAGAAAATAATTTTGAAAGAGGTGATAAAACAATTACAACTCTTTCGAGTATTACCTTTTGATTTGCACGAAAGGTCTCCCTAAGTTGGATTTATACCATGGTGTGGCCTCTAGGATGAAGTGAGATAATTTGGGAGAGTAAATAAGTAGGATTTGTCCAAGAATAAAGGGGATTAGATTTGTTATTAAAATATAAGGATATGTGACTTTTATAAGAGAGGGTAGGGAACCATTTGAAATACCAAAACTATTAAATTAATATAAATTAATGATTAATTTAAAATTCATCAAAAGTGAATTATTTTTAATATAACATGAGTATGGATATAAATAATCTCCAAAAATAAAATTTAGATATTTTTTGATTTTATATTAAACCTTATCATTTGAATTTTTCCTTATTTAATATATTTAATTTTAATTTTTGTAATAATATTCTAAATATTAAATGGGTATAAATATTTACTTTTTTGTAAATTGTAAATAGTTAGATAATAAATGAAATATTAGACCTTATAATGTTCAATTATTAATTTTTAAATTATTTTTAGTTTTAAATAATTTAATAATATGTTATTTTTATAAAATATCAATAGTGTCAATTTTTATATTATTCATTTGTTTGAATTTAAATAAAATCCATAAAGAATATCAAATAACAAAAATAGTTAATATAATAATAAAATTCCATATTCACCTAAAAAAAGCTTAGAGAACCAGAATTAATTCAAATTATATTTCTATTAAAAATTTTAAAACCATTTATTTGATATTTTTATTAATAAAATAATTTCTGAATCTCTATCATGTCATCATTAATGGTAATTATTTAATCTATAAAAATAATAAAAAAATATCTATGATGTAGGTAATTATTTTATATTTCCATAGACTACTTATAGATTATATTATCTCCTGGGTATCCATATAATAATATTAATATACTTATATAAAATGGGATTGTGACATTTTGTCACATTCATTAGTTTTTATCATATTCATGTCATATTCTTGGGAAAGTGGACATTAGGTGATTCCATTTTAAAAAATAGATGATGCGGGTCTAATTTGGTCATAAAATAGGATTTTTATAGCTGTTATGATAATTATATAATTTTATTTTTACCATTAATTAACCGATTTACCTTCCACCAAGGTAATAAAAATAATTACAAAAGTTACTATTCATAATGCCCAAAAATTAAAGTATCTTATTAACATAATTTGGAACTAATAATTCAAAATATGGAGTCCATTTTTAGAAATTAAAAATATATAAGTTCAGTAATTAATTTAAATTCAATCCCATTTTTTGAATGAGAGAACTTTTTTATAATTTAAAACATTGCACACGATTGAAATGTTTTTTCTTATAAATTCAATGTAAAATTAATTATATTGAAATAAATTATATTGAATGATAAAAATATATTTTATTTATACTTTAAAAGAAAGAATATATTTTAAATATATAAACTATTTCGATGAAAAAATTTGTTTTCACTTATAATTTAGTGTATTTTTATTATTCAGTAAGACATGAATATTAATCGAAAAATAACAGAAATTCATCATAAGTAAATTATTATATACCAATTTAAAATAAAATATTTAGTTTTTCATATAAAAATCATTAAAGTGTCAATATAGTAATTTAAAAAGGGTTATCTATTCAATGACGTATAATTGGCCTATTAAAAGAATAAAGGGTTTTATACCACAAATAGAGTTTATTCACACCCTATGATTAAAATATTAATTGGAAGAATCTAAACAATGTATTATTATGTATATAAAATATATATCACATTAATTTAATTACCAATATTGATTCACTGGAAAATAAAAAATACAAAATTTTATTTTTCATAAATAATTGATAACCAATGAATTCATAATTCATTTTCATATGTTATTTATACTTATTCCCACTAACCTAATGGCTGAAATATAATGTTAATTTAATAATTAGGGAATATCACAGTTCTTTTAAACTCATGATTCCATGAAATGAAAGATACTAAAGAACTAAAATTATTTAAAGAAAATATTTCATAAAAACATCCAGTTCTTACATTCTACCCCCTAAGCTGAATTTCAACCTCAAATTTAATCACTTGGAAACAAACAGATGAGGATAAATCTCTCTCATAATATCCTATAGTTACAGTGTAGCTTCCTTAAATTGGTGGTTCCAATATAAAAAATTCACCAAGAAAGTTTTCATGTTTAGAAGAAATTTTTTGTTATGATCTTGAATCTCTATCGGTTGTTATTCATAAGAAAGATCATGATCTATTTGTATGACTTATGAGTTTAGTACATGTGAAGGATCAAGTATCTACAGTCTTAAGAGATATACATGGAACACATAATGAACTTGAGATAGATTTTGTGGAAGCGCCTCTCAGTAGGCTACCTTCCCAACATGATAATGAATTTCAAAAAGGAATGATATACATAGGGCTCAGCTTTCCCTTCTTTCCAAATCTCATTACTATATTCTAGGGAGATATCCATAGAAACACCTTATAATCCACTTCAAAATCATGGAATTTTCTTTGGTTGTTATCATAACTCTTTTGTTGGATCTGATTTGATCTTATTTTTTGTTGAATATATCAAACATTTTCTACCATTTAATCAACAAGATCAGGTCCTAATAGATTTATTTCCCCAAATTCATTCCAGTAAGTTAGAGTTTTGCACATCCTTCTATAGAGGGCTTGATAAGGTGCCATCTGAATACTATAGTGAATGCTATTATTGTAAAAACATTCCACCAAAGGTAGGTGTTGATCCCAACACCTTTTAAATACATATAGAAAGCTCTCAATACGTCTTCCATAGTTTGAATTGTCCACTTAAATTGACCATTTGTCTATGGATGTTAAGAAGTTGTGGAACTTAACTATGTATCCAGAGCATGTTGAATACATCACCATAACTTCGAGGTAATCCTCGGATCCAGATCAGATATAATGTACTGTGGTACTTCATTCAATCATACCACTTCCTTCACATATATCATGGAATGATGATCAAGAGATAAACCATCTCAAATAGAAATTAAGTGTGCCAACTTTTTAACGAGATCAACTATAACCTAGATAGAATTATGGCCTTTCGATGTTTTGGGAAGTCCAACAAAAAATTCTATATTGATGTTTTACCATTTCTATTCTGGTATAGATAATGGTTGTAACATCCCATTATACTTATGTCTGTCAGCCTTAACTTACTGACAAACCGAGCATCGAGAGACATGTTCGACGACATCTCTTTTCATGCCATTCCACCGAAAATACTCTTTTAGGTCTATATACATATTTGTTCATCCATGGTGAATAGTGAATGATGAACAATGAGCCTCATCTATTACCTCCTTATTTAATTCTAGTATGGGAGGAATACAGATCCCCTTTTTAAACCTTAATACTCCATCACAATCAAAGTTGAATTCAATAAAATTTCACACATTCTTTTGTAGATACCCATCTTTCTTTTGTTCCTTATTAAACCTCACTTGTCTAGATGGATAAAAATTCGTTTGAGAAAGATAATATTTCCCCCCTTAAATTAAATTTTCAGTATCCTTAATTTTCAAATCAATAAATATTGGATCTTATTTTATTATCATCCTGGATAGGCTAGCATGGTCTTGCTGACTCAAAGCATCTTCCACCTTATTCACATTCCCAAGGAGGCAATGTATTGAGGAGTCATAACATTTAATCTACTCCAAAAATATTATATATTGCATATTAATATCATGTTTTTCGAGAATATACATTAAAAATTTATGATTAGTATAAATATAAAACCTTTCACTATAAATATTATGCCTCAATATCATTAATTAAAAGATTTACCTAACTAACTTCAAATCATGAGTTGGGTAATTTTACTCATATATTTTCAACATCCCTGTGACAAAAGCTATCACCATATCATTTATATTGAGAATAGATCCTAATACCTTCATTGATGCATCACTATAGATCACAAACATTTATCCACTACAAGGTAGTGTGGGCACATGTGCATTGGCTAATCATCTTTTTAGCTCTTTGAAATTCTCTTTACATTCATCCGTTTGTATGAACATAACTCCTTTCTATGTCAACATGGTGAGTGGATTAGATGATTATGAAAAATTATTCACAAAAAATCGATAGTGTATAGCCAAACCAGGAAAACATTAGATCTCCGTTACTATTTTTGGTATCAACCAACTTTCAACAACTTCAGTTTTTATGGATCCACATAAATCTCATCGTTTGAGATTATGTGACAAAAAAATGAAAATTTTTAAAGCCAAAATTCACAATTGTTAAAATTTTCATAAAGATTCTCTTTTTTCAGGGTCATTAATTTAATTCTCATGTGGTATTCATATTCTTACTTTCCCTTCGAATAAACAAGAATATCTCTATAAATACTTCCACAAACTGATCAAGATTGTATCTCAGGACTCTATTCATTATATCTATGAAGATATCAAGGGAATTAGTAAGACCAAAAGGTTGTTCTATAAATTCATAGTTTTTATACCAAGTATAGATTGCCGTATTTGGTATATCCTTTTTCTTGACACTTAATTGGTGATATCCTGAATGAAGATCAATCTTAGAAAATTATTTAGCCCCATATAGTTGGTTGAATAAGTTCTCTATGTGGGGAATATGATATTTTTTCTTGATATCGATCTTATTAAGTTATTGATAATCAATTCAGAGTCTCAACTATCTATATTTCTATTTACAAAATTGAATAGATTCTCTCCATGGTGATTCCCTAGTAAATATGAATCCCTTATCAAGATTTTATTGGAGTTTCTTCTTCAATTCCTACAACACAATTGGTTACATTCTGAATGGTGTATTTGAAATAGGCATAACACCCGATATGAGTTCTATTGAAAAATAAACTTCACGATTTGGGGGAAGACCTGTAAATTCCTCTAGAAGGACATCATCAAACTCTCATACAATGGGAATATTCTTAATTGTGAGTTTCTCCATAACCATTTGAGATAAATAACCTTCATTTATTGGAATCAAAACCCATAATATGGAATAAATTTGTATTATAAAGTTATATTCATCCTTGCACTAATAGATTATCATGGATTGATCTAGAATATGAAATATGAAACCCCTTCTTTGGAAATTGATATTTTCTCCATACATAGAATGCATATCCATGCCAATAATCACATCAAATTCTACTATAGGAAGGTTCACAAGATTTTAAGGAAGAACATTCCCACAAACCTCAACTGAAGAAGAATTATAAACTTTGGATGTGATTGTTGGCCCATTAGGAGTCGTCAAAACTAACTCAACATCTAATTGTTGATGTAATATGGAAATACCCTCAGAAAATTATTTATAAATAAAATATTTCGTGGAACTATAATCAAATAAAATAGTTTCTACTTTAGAGTGGATGGTAAGTGTACATTTCAACACTTAATTATTATACTCCACGTCGTCGATAATGATTTCATGTGAATTTCCATTTCTTTTGGACATAAGAGTTTTTTGACATCGATCATCATCAATAACCCTTAGATTGAGAAATTATTGGAATAATTTACTATTTCCTTACACTTGTAGCATTGAAGTGTAAGAGCAGCATTCTGTGTAGCATTTTATTTGTTCTCATCATTAGAAATCTTTTTTCCATCACTTCAGTATTAAACTGCCTAATGACTTTATTTTCTATACATAAAACATTTAATATTCCATTTAAGATGATTTCCACCATATTTCATCCCACACATTGAGAATAGGGTAAAGCTCATCTTCTTTTTAGTGTGGTCTTTATATTTTCCATTTAATTCCATTTTTTTCTTCTTATTAAATCCATAATGTTGATGGGTTACTCTAATCATCATATAAAAATCGAGAAAAAATAAAATGATTTCCTTGCAGATATTAAAGTACCTTGTCACTAATTCCATTTAAATACATGATTTTACGCTAATAAAGAATCGATAAATTTTAATCTTTGGTTTGATAATAATTCCCGAAGAATACCTTGCATGTCCTGTAAAAGATTATTCATAGGTACCAATAGATTCATCATCCTTTTTCTTATGTTCAAAGAACATATTCTCGATCAATGTTCAATGAATTGAGGAAGGTAATTACTTAAAAATTAGTTATTGAAATCATCCCATTCCATGGACTCAATTTCATATATTTGCCTTGTATTCCTTAAAAGATTCCACCATTGATCAACTTCACCTTCCAAACGATAGACTGCTAAGATGACTTTATCATGTTCAGAACATTTTAGAACGAATAATATCTTTTTAGTGGTACTAATCCATCGTTCATACACTAGTGGATTAGATAAACCACTGAAATAAGGTGGATGCTACCTCATAAAGGAATCAACAGAATATTCTTACCTCTTTTTGTTGTTTAGAAGCCATGCATGATTAATAGCTTTATTAAGTTGTGTGATGACAGATAACATATTTAAATTCAAGATCCCATAAAATTTTGTTGCTTAGGGAGACAATCATTTCATTTCCCATCGCATTTATCATTAACGTGGTTCCTTTAGGTTCAAGCCATTGACTAAAACCAAAAACCATAGTATGAGAAACACTAATCATAATGGGATACCCACATAATCTGGAATAAAATTTCAATTTAGGAAACATTAGGTTTTATCCTATGTTATTCACGGTCATTTATAAAAAACTAGTAGTGTATCCTATACTAAGACATATCCTTTGGTTTCTAATTAAGGATTTCTCATCCTAATTTCCAAAATGTAACTATAAATTTTCCTAAATACCAACTTAAAAAAACCCAAAATTTATGTACCTTGATATTAAATAAAAATTAAAGTATATCCACTAAAATATATAATAAATCCATTAAATGATAGTATAGGTATAGTGTATTTAAAAACTGGGAAACATAAACAACTTTTTTATAAAACATCTATATTATCTCTCGCTTATTTATTCATAACTAGATTCTTTTTTCACATAACTTACTTATTACCCATCTTCATGACTTGGGGAAAATAATGATAAGAAATGGTGATATAAAATTCCCATTAAGGGTATACATGGTAAATACCAATAATATCGTAAACATAAGACATACGAACATAATATTTTAATGTCTTATCTTATATATAAAAGATTGTGATATCATGTCATGGGATAGAAGTTCATATGAATGAATGGACATAATATTAAAATTCATAACAAAAGACATAATTTTTGGTGGCATACAAATGAGAATAAAATATCATGCCATATTATTCAAGTATTATTTCCAAGACCAACATAGAGGAAAAATTCCATTACTGAACCGGGTTTACTTGTCATTCCAGAAATATATTACTGAACCATATTTACTTAAAGTTACAATCATGTATATATCATGAGATATAAATATTTACCCATAGAATTGGAGGGATATATAGGTACCACCCATCACATAATGAAATCATTATTACTTGTGCAGAAAAATATAAATCATTCATCATAGCATAACCCAAGGAACAAAAAATGGGTTTGTTAAACACCATTCAATAATACTCCATATAAAATTAATGAATTTCATAAAAATAATTCAAACATACAAATAATAAAATCTATGTGATAATTGGGATAGTAACATAACCCAATGTCATATTATATGGAAATTAGTTTTGATAAATTACTAGAAATTAATTCTTGGGGAAAATAACCATTCTTCTTCAAAAACATTTTCTTTTCTACAAAATCCATGTAATTTTAGAAGTAAATAATTTAATTGAAAATAAACTTGAAATATTGTAAAAAAAGATTCCAATAAATAAGGTGTTATTAATGTGTAAGAATCCATTCATGTCATATAAGTTAAAAAAACATTCTCCTCATACTTTTACCGGAAAAGTGAAAAAATACCTGAAATCGAATAATGACAAAAGATTTTATTCATAACATTTAATAAAAATTCACCAAAGGTTAAAATTAACTTTAAAAAACATGAGATGAATATAAATAATATTACATTCTTAGGAAATAGGGATGAGGATGATAACCATACACCAATAAATACTTACGTATAAACAATCTTGGATAAAAAAGATATTTCAAAATTATCACTTAAATTGTACGTTCTGTTAGTCGGGAGTGTGTTAAACAATTATTTAATGGTTAAATTTTGTTATGAAATTAGATCAGAACTGTATAAATATTTATGATATCATATATGATCCTATTATATTTTTTAATAGTGTATCAATATTTCCATTATTTTGGGAGTTAACTACTTCACTTTCCCATTAGTGTTTTTCCATGAAAGTTGCATTTTTTATGATTGGGATGTATTTTATTCTTGTACATAGTGAAATTAAGTTCATAATTATTATTTTTATTCATCATATATATTTTATAATAATTATTTAATTTTTATCATGAATAATGAATATCACGGCGTCGTGGAGAGTGTAGGATATACGTACACACGAGGGATGATATCATTCCCTTGATGGTTAAATAGTATGGAATTGGATGGTATATGAATTATACAGAATAATTATCATGTTATATTAATTATTTATATCCATTATACTCATCATTTCACCCATCCAAAAAAATTATTGTTGAATAACAATTTACACTATGGCTGGAGACGGTAAGTCCTATAAACACACGCATGGGGATAATGTTATATGTATGATGGATAAAAGGAGATATAACGTTGTACCATAAATATAATAACATGCCATAATTTATAATATATTAAATATTTTTTTAGTATGTAAAAAACATAACAAAAGGATGTATAAGAACAAAACAACTTTGAAAGAGGTGATAAAACAATTACCTCTATTTCGAGTATCACCTTTTGATTTTCCAAAAATGTCTCCCTAGAATGTATTTATAACCAATGTGTGGCCTATATTATGATTTTAGGGAAGTAAGGAGTTGAAATAAAGAAGGTTTTGGCTGATTAAAATGGGTTTATAGGTGTGATAAAAAGAGAAGGAGAGGCGACCTTTTACAAGAGAGGGGAGTGACACCTTTGGAAATACCAACCCTATTAAATTAATATAAATTTAAATTTAAATTATAATTCCCCCAAATTAGACTATTTTGAAGATATAATGTGGCTGGGTATAAATTATTTTAACCATTAAATTTTGTACATGTTTTTTAATGATAATCCTTATCATTTTTTATTTATCATTATTTAATCTATTTAATTTTAAGTGTAGTAATAATATTCTAAATACTAAATGGTTATAAATATTTACTTTAGTGTTTTAAATTGTAAATACTTGAATACTTTATGTAATTTTCATCATTATAATTTTCCATTTATAATTTTTAAATATTTATTTTATTTTTAAATATTTTAATAATATGTTATTTTTATAAAAAATCAATTGTGTCAATTTTGAAACTATTAAATTATTTGACATTAAATAAAATACACAAAGTTGATAAATTAGAAAAAATTAATTAATTTAATAATAACATGTCATAATCGCCTAAAAAATATGTGGATTACCTTAATTAATTAAAATTTTATGTCTTTTAATATTTTAAAAACCATTTATTTGATATTTCTATTAATAAAATAATTTGTGAATCACTATTGTGTTATCGTTAATGGTAATTATTTAATCTCTAAAAAATATAAATATATTTCTATGATGTAGGTAATTTTTTATCTTTTCCAATAATATATACACATTATATTATCTCATAGTTATCTATATATTAAAATTAATATACTTATATAAAATGAGATTGTACCATTTTGTCACATTCATAAATCTTTATTACATTCTTGTCATATTCTTGGGAATGTGTCCATTACGTGATTAAATTTCAATAAATAGATAATAAGGTTCAAATTTAGTAATCTAATATGAATTTTATTGGTGATAAGGTAATTTGATAATATTATTTTTACCTTTAATTATCTGATTTACCTTCCACCATGGTAATAAAAATAATTACTTAAGTTACCATTCATAATTCCCAAAAATATAAGTAGCCTAGTAACATAATTTTTTCCTACTTATACCAAATATGGAGTCCATTTTTAAAAAATCAAAACCCAGAAGTTGTAGTAATTAATTTAAAATCAATCCTATTGTTGGAATAAGAGAACATGTTTTTTAAAGTTAAATAATTTCAGAAGATTGATATGTTTTTAAATATGAATTCAATGTAAACATAATGATAATGAAATGAATTATATTGAATGATAAAAATATATTATAATTATACTTTAAAATGATTTAATATTATAATATAACCCTATAAATTATTTCGATTAAAAAATTTGTTTTAACTTAAAATTTTGTGTATTTTTTTTCTATTTATCAAAACTAGAATGTTATCAGAAAAATATCATAAATTCACTCAAAGTTAATTTTTATATCCAAATTTTAAATAAAATGTTTATTTTGTCATATAAAATTTTTTATTGTGTCAAAAAATTAATTTAAAATGGGTTCAACATTCAATGGAGTATGAGTTTCATTTGAAAAAAATATAGGGGTTTATAAAACAAATAGGGTTTATTCAATCCTAATGATTAAAATATTCATTGGTTAACTATAAAAAATATTTTATTAAGTAAATAACATATATAACTCATTAATTTCATTAGAAATAGTTTTTCAATAAAAATTTACAAAATATAATTTATATTTTGCCATAAATAATTGATAGCAAATGAATTCATAATACATTTTCATAAGTCAATTATACTTATTCCGTCTAACCTAACAAATAGGATATAATGAAAATTTTACACTAAGGGAATCTCACTGTTCATTTATACTCACGATTTTGTGCAATGCATGCTACAAAAGAAATAAAATTATTTGAAGAAACTATTTCATAAAAACATCCAGGTGTTACATTATTTAATTTTACAATGTTTCTTAAAACGAGTTATCAGTAGTAGGGCACAGTAGTAATGGAGGGTACTATGTAGGAAGATAGCAGGCAGATACTGTAGCATTACTATTCACCAAATGGGCCTTAGGCCAAAAATTTGGCCCTACGGGCCATGTAATAGGCTAAATTCCCACTAGGACATCAGTCTATGTAATGGGTCTCTCACTACCCAGTTAAAGAGCTCATTGATTTTCTTTAATAATAGATGAGGCTTCAGCCCCAACCATTTAAAAAATAAAAAGAGGTGTAATATTAAAATTATTAATTTTTCAAATAAATGATGATTGTAATTAAAAATTAAATTTATCATATTTAGAATATTATTTTCATAAAATATAGTACATTTTTTTATTCTGAATTTTCAAATATGTTTAGGGTGAATTTTTGGGATTTTTCTAAAATAGATGATTTTTGGTGAAGAATGAAATATGGTAATTTATGGTGTTATATAAATATATGAATTATTGAGACATGGATAATGTATGGCTGATGTTGGAACCACTAGTTCTCATTCAAATGAACTAGATAATTTATTTAATCATAAGAATCAATACTATTGATTATCTTGTTCTAAAATAATAATCAAATGAACAAATAAACAAAAAACACTCCCCTCCTCCACTATAAATTCCACCCCTCACCACCCCTTCTCCAAACAACTATAAAGCCTTGAATAATTATAATATTCTTCCAATTTCTTCTCCATATCCTACCCCGAAGTTATTTTATTTTTTATCTCCCCAAAAATACGTTGTCAATGCTTCTTAAAGAGGTTCTCAAGGAGTGGAATTCAAGAGGTAAAATCTCATTTTGTTCATTTAATTTTCATTTAATTTATTTATTTCCTTATCCTTTTCTCACGTCCACTTATCCATGTGGAATGATAAATAAATTCTTGTATATATAATATAATTTTGGTTTGATAAAAGAATATCCATAATAAAACCTCTTCTCCTCTTCCTTTTATATTAAAAATGAAAACACCACATGTGTTGTGTCTATTTAATTTCATCTTGGATGATGCATTATTATTTTCTAATATCACCTTCAATACTGGTCATGAATTAATTTTTAAGGTAAAAAAATATTATAATATTTATATTAAAACTTATTTAGGGTTCATATATCTAGTATATATAAAAACTATTAATTAATAGGGAAAAATTAGTTCATGGTGATCTAAAAAATGCTAGAATAATCTAAATGGTTATAAAAAATGTTGTATCTGATGAATGATCATCACATCTAGAAACAAAATTATATATAAGATCATAAAATATCCTATTAGTTCATTAATAACATATCATTCAAATTTTGGATAACTATTTCTATTTTACCAGATCATTCGTACACATATACAAGTGAACAAATCCAGAAAACCAAAGAAACTGACATTCTCGAAGGACAAAATTAAATATTATAACTCATAAAAAAGTATACAAATGAACATAATAAAATTATAGTAAATAAAATACTTGTTTAATAGGTTCTTAAATAATTTATTAATAAATCTAATTTCTTCATCAAGAATGTTAACTATAAGTGCAGAATGCTTTCCGACATAAGGCAAGAGATTCTCCCTGAACCTCTATTTTTTATTTGGGTTAAGCATTATCTTTCATTACCTAAATTTTATTCTTATTTATTTTTATATAGTTATAATAATTTCAATATTTAGTTTCTAGAAATAAGAACCTATCTCAATTTTTTCTTTTATGGGGAAATACATGTTTTATAAGGTCTTCCTTCTCAATTATTCTTGAAAGCAAGCCCAATTAAAGGGAACGTACCAATTTTATATGAATTTTTAAGTACACAACATAATCTATTTTAAGAGACCACCATTTTTCTAAAATCTTAATTTATATCATGAAAATTTTTCTTAGCTATTTTATGGTTTTATGTAAACAATTAAGACATTTTATGCATTAAAATATCTTTTATATTTTTCCTTAAATTTCTCCAAAGTGGACCATTTATAAAGATTATTAAAAAGTTATTTAATATGTTTTCACTTCAATTTGACATTATTTTTTCATAAAATATAATCTTATAATCCTTCCCTTTTCTTTTTTAGGATATATATGTTTATAATATGGTTTTATTATAAATATAAAATTATTTTCCAAATAAACTCTTCTGTACAAAAGTAAAAAGTGAATTTCTCTCAGAAATATATTAATGATTTTGTTAGAGTATTTTCATATATTTCAAAATACTCTATTTAATCATATGGTTTATTGAAATGCATCTCTACTGTTTCTATACATCATATTTTTTTGAATGTTTTATGATTACTTTTAATGGGGATATACTATCTGGATTCCATTGTCCATATTATTCAAGATGGTTTATTATTACATTTATTGATTGGGGAATGTTATTAAAGTTTCATATGAATTTTTCTATATGAGTGCATATGTTGATTATATTTCGCCCATTTCAGATGAGTAATGGATTGGACATCGTAAGTGATGGGTGAGACCTAATATAGCCCATTGATGCATCTGTAGGTCTAAAGGGACAAGCTATACCTGTATTTTACCCATTTAGGCATGGTTTCTTTGTTGAAGCCTATAAAGTATGTTTATAATGTCCGACATTATCAATTCCCTCATTATGGTATTATTAATTGTTAATCTATATGATTTTTTGACTAGTAGAATATACATGGTAAAGTTTCATTCTCTTATTATTATTTATATTGAGTTATCTAATAAGATAATATTCCTTCCATATGATAATCAATATTATCATTCAATAGACTATAATTTTAGTTATTTAAAATCGCTTATTGTTTTTGTTTTTTTGATAAGTTCATTTGTATTGATTACCTTTACTGAGCATCTGATCCACCCCATTCTTATGTTTTATTTTTTCCCAAGATGCGATGTTTTATACTATAAATGACTTTCAGAAATAATCATGGAGTTTATGAGTGTTTCCAATAAAGATTATATGTTTCATTTTATTTAATTTTTTAATATAATACTTATTCATGTATATTGTTTTCAAAAGGTACTAAAATATTTAGTCCTTTGGGATGAAAATTCTTATTCATAATTCCAATGTAATAATGTAAGGAACCAACTCGAGGCTACTGGGGTGAAGCCCTTTACTGTTTGTATTGGAGAAAGTTTAGTATAAAAATTGGAAACTTGATTTAGAAAACACATATTGGGGAATATAACCCAAAGATAGACTTTTTGGATAATTATAGAACAACATCCTAGAATTTTGGAATTGTATAGATTATTTAGGTCTTCCAAGAAATACATCCCTGTATAGATACTATAGGTGGACATGATTATACGAAATATGTACCTCGGGGTAACAACTTTGACAAGTTGCATTTACCTTGAATTAGCATATCCTGGCATGAGAAAAAATGGCCTTACTATTCACTTTGTTTGACACTCCTGGGGGAAATGATTAGTATAATCCACATTTTCTTTACAAATCGTTATGATGGAATTAAATGTAAATATGTCCCTAATGAAACAATTTTTTTGATTATGAGATTATTTATACATAAAATTTTAATTTATGTTAATTGTTTTTCTAGTTTGAAATTATGAATTACAATTCATAACCTCATTTAGTGTGTCCTTTATTTAGAAAAAGATCTTAGTGGGAGGAATGGAAACTATATCATTGAATGTATCCCATATAGGTATTTCCCTCATACTCAATATAATGATTTTGGAGTTAGATCTATAACTAGGGAAAAAACTTAAAACCATATTTGGACAACTACCTTAGGTTATAAGAAATAAGCTTACTCGGATGGATAATCCTAGTCCACAATTAGGTGTAAAATTGTTAGACCACTTTAGGTAAAAAAACCTCCATCAGTAAATGGTAATACAAATCCATTAATAGATAGGAAAATAATTTGTTATTAAAGAAAATATTTATTACATTGATATGTAATGAAAGGGATAAGGTTAACGTGGAAGTTTATCATCTCTCAGGAGATTCTAATCAAGTGTGGTCATTAATTCAAAAAAAGATGTAGAAGAAATTGAAAATATGGAATAAAAAGAATTTAGTGAAATTTTATAAGAAAAGTATTTCCCTTGGGAACAATAAGAACATATGGAGATACAATTTTTGAGTCTAATACAAAAAGAGGATGAAAACCTTTCCATGTATAAAGGCAACATTAAAATTTTATCAAGGAATTCCTTGAACTATATATGTAATCCAAGGAGTAAGATTGATAATTAAATAGATGGTCTTACAGATATTATATGAATGAATTTATTCTCCTATAAATTCTCATAATATAAATATATAGTATTATGTTCCATTAGGAAAGAGAAATAATTTTTTAAGCCGTGTAGACTCAAAGGGAACAAATATAAGAAGTGAGGTACTGAGTACTCTAAAAATGAAATAATAAAAAATGGAATAAGAGAAGCATAAATTATAAACTTTTTCATAAATTTGGAATGAAAAATCTTGGAAAATTCCTATTTGGAATGAGATTTTGTTATAAATGTGGAGAAAAAGGCCACCATGCTTATGATTTAAGAGGAAAGAAATAATTTGGCAATGTGAAATGATTCACCTATAAGGAGATGGGACACTGTGATAATCACTATCCTAAATGTCATGTAATAATTTCCCAAAAAAGGGCAAGGGAATAATTCCATGATTATATAGTCACAATAGATGAGGTTGAAGTTTATAATATTGTGTAGGTAGGTATATTAATAATCTCTTAGAATTCCATTAATAATTTTTCATGATTACCTAACTCTTTATCCAAGCTTACTCGTAAAGGGGTTAAGTTTATTTAGGTAAAGGAATGTGAAGAATTATTTATAGAGGTGAAAATGAGATTAGTTAATTCACTGAACTTGACACTACAATAAATAAATGGTGGATTATTTATTTATAGTTATGCATAAAATAAAGGACTTGGATCTGTCGTAATTTATAATGATTGATTTATTACCTCTGTATTAATGAAGTTAAAAACTCAGGGAAAAAACTATCCAACTCATGATCTTGAGTTTACAGCTATAATATTTTCTCTGAATATATGGATAGAATATCTCTATGGTAACATATGTGAGATATATACAGAGAATATGAGTTTGAAATATATCTTCTCATATAAATTACTCAACATGAGGAGAATGAGATGGATCTAACTACTCAAGGATTATGATTATTCAATACACTATCACCAAGGGAAAGAAAATAAGGTAGAAGATGCATTGAGTAGGAAAGATCATGGAGTTCTAAATAAAATGAGGATTGAAAAGGACTTAGTGTACATGGATATAGAAATGTTTGATATGGGAGTTATCAGGGAAAGAGAAACATCACTAATTTTTCCAATGGTTTCTGAAAAATATTTATTGAAAACGATTAAAAGTTCTCATTCTAATGATCATAATTTTCAAAATAAAATTAATTCTATGAATGATGATAAATTTTTAGTCTTTGTATATGAATTGGTATATTGGAATTTGGGAAGAGGGATTGTGTTCCTATTACAACTGAGCTAAAAATAGAATTACTAGATTATTATCATAGATCTAATTTCATAATATATTTTTTTAGCACCAAGATGTATAGATATTTGAAGGAAAATTTTTGGTGATATATTATGAAGTTAAAAAATACTAATTATGTATCAAGGTATTTAGTTTTTCAATAAATCAATCCATAATGGGAACATCATAGATGAATTATCCAACCTCAACCTATTACTGTATACATGGAAATGGTATGAAATTAATATGGATTTTTTCATTGTATTAGCAATAAATCCATGAATGAATAAAGAAATATGGGTAAAATTTTATAAAATTACTAAACCATTACATTTCATCACAATAAGGGATGATTTTTCACTAGAGCGCCTTGGAAAACCATATATTAATGAAGTTATAAGATTTAATGGTTCACCTCTTTCAATTGTGACTGATCATGATCCATGAATTATATCAGAATTATGGAAATGTCTTCAGAAATATTTGGATACCGAGGTTTATTTTAGCCCTGGTTATCACCCTCAAATTGATAGATAGTCTGAAAGGACCATTCAAACATTAGAAGACATGTTGAGATCATGCTCAAATGAATTTAATGGTATGTGGGATTAGTATTTACATTTGTTAGAGTTCTCCTAAAATAATAGTTTTTATTAAACTATTCAAATGGAATAATATGAAGCACTGTACAACAAGAGATGTTGTACTCTAACATTTTTGGATGAAGTGGGCGATAGGAAGATTATTTTCCCTGAACTTATGGAAGAAACAACATAAATGGTAAAGCCTCTTAAAATGGATATCAAAGAAGCTCAAAGTAGACACAAAATATAAAATAATAACTGAATAAAGTATTTGTAGTTTCAAGTCGAAGTTGTTTTTATGAAACTATATATGAGGAAAGGTGTCATATGGTTCAGTAATAATGGGAAAATGAGAACTAGCAGCATTGTATGTTTTGTAATTTGGGAGAGAATTATTGTTATTGAATATATTTTGGAAATTCCCCATAGAATTTCTAAAGAACATGACGTGATCCACATCTATTTTTAAGAATGTACGTTACATAAAAAATGCATGTACACACTTATGAATGAATAGAATTAGAACCTAATTTATCTAGCTATGAAGATCCTATCTAGATTTTGGATACTAGAAAAAAGGTGTTGATGAATCAAATGACTGAGCTGGTAAAGACACATTGTAAAATCATAAAATTTAATAGGTGATGTGGGGAATAGAGGAACTTATGACGAGTAACAACCCAAATAATTTTATAAGGTGGTATTATGGAAATATTGAGGATGATATTTTTGAAGGTTGGGAGAATGTGACAACCCAATATTTTATGATATTCCTCTTTAAAATATAATATATTTGATAGTTTATGCTTCATGAACACTGAGTTTAAAATAATAGTTTACTATAAAATATGAATGTTGGAATAGTAATGTTACCATTAGAAATAGTAATATGACGAATAGAATAATATTATCCTATTAAAGTATAAATAAAATTTGGGTATCTTATGAATGAAATATGTTATATTTATATCATGGAATAAGTAAATAAATTTTTAAAAAATGATAAATTAGTTGTTGTCATTTTTGTGTACCAGAAATGTTGTTTACAATTTTATAATTAATATAACGATTTAAAATAAAATATATTTTTTCATAAAATAGATTAATAATTTAATAATTTCTTTTCTTATGATTGTAAGATAATTTTATTAGACCTTAATTTGTTTTTCAAAGTGTCATAAAAAATTATAATATTAAAATCTGTATATTTATTAGTAAATGATGATATTAATTTAAAATTAATTATATCATATTTTGAAAATTATATGCATAAAAAGGATTCAATTTTTTAATTATAAAATTGATAAATTGTGGGGGTGAATTTTTGGAATTTTTCTAAAATAGTTGAATTTTTGGTGAATAGTAAAATATGATAATTTATGATATTAGCAAAATACATGAATAATTGGGTCACAGCTAATGTATATATGATTTAGGAACCATTATTTAATATATTTATTCACATGAATCAATAATATTAATTTTCGTGAACCAAAATAATAAACAAATGAATAATATAATCAAAAAACACCCCTCTCCTACTTTATAAATACCCCCCCCCCCTCACCACCACTTTTCCTCACATATACAAAGCCTTGAATATTCTATATATTTTGAAAAATTACTCTAAAAAAACACTCCCATGGTTGTCTTATTGATATTATCTCTCCAAATAACACTTCAATTTTTAATAAGGAGGTTCTTAAGGAGAGGAATTCAAGAGGTAAAATCTTCTTTTATTCTATTAATTTTTTTAATATCATTATTTTCATAACTTTTCCACACCTCCAATTATCTAAGTGGAATAATAACTCCAGTATCTTATATATACTATAATTTTGTAATGTTAATTCAATATCCCTAATATAACATCATCTCCTCTCCCTTTTATTCAAAAAAAATGAAAATATCGTCTCTGATGTGTCAATTTACCGCTATCATGGACGATGCATTTTAATGGTCCATTACCCCATTCATGGCCAGTAAATAAATCACTTTTATGGTTAAAAAATCTTATAATATTTATTGTAACACTTATTTAATGTTATATTACTGTTATATATAAAAAATATTACTTTATATGATTAAATTAGTTTCAAGTGATTAAAAAAAGGCCAAAATAATCTATATGGTTATCAGTAATGCTTTATCTAACGAATCATCCTAAAATATGAAAAACATTATAAGAGAATATAATCTCTTATAATTTCAATAATAACATATTATTATAAATCTATATAACTATTTTCATTTTACATAATATTTCATACATGTATACAAGTGAATCAGTCATGAAAACCAAGGAAACGAAAAGTCCTGAATGATGGAAATGAATATTATAACACATAAGAAAGACCATAAATTAAGATAATAAAATAATAATAAATGAAATACATGTTTAATTTTCTCATCATTAATTTATTAATGAATATAATTTCATTATCTCATTCATTACGTACAATTCTAGAACACTATTGGACTTAAGGTACAAGATTGTCCTAAAACCTATATTTTTAATTCGGGCTATGCTTTCTCTCTCTTTACCCTAACGTAATTATTATTTCCTTTTATATACTTATTTTACATTATATGTGTATGTTCCAAAAATATTTACATAGGTCAAGAATTATTTCATTTATTCGAAAATACATGTTTTATAAGGCTCCCTTCCCAATTCCACCGGATATATAAGACTGATTATAAGGGACTTCCCAATTTCTTAACTCATTTTTATGTACACACCATAATATTTTTTAAGATAGAAATATTTATCTAAAATAAATAACTTTCTCATGAAAAACTATATTATCAATTTTATACTTTTATGTAAACAATTAATATTTTGTTCTACTTTAAATATTTTTTTTATATTTTCCTTAAACTGGCGATAATGTGGCCCATTTCTAAAGCTTCATGATAACTATTTTTATATGTATTCACTTTAGTTAGACATAATTTATGCCTCAATGATATTTTAATTGTATTTAAATCTAATTTTCGGGTATATACATGTTTATAATCATTTCTTTTATAAGCAAAAAATGGCTTTCCAAAATAACTATTCTTTCCCAAAGTAAAAAAGGGTATTGATATCAATAATACCTCAATAATTTTATAATATAATATTCATCTATTTAAACACCCTCTATTTAATATAATAAATTATATATATAGATATCTTACGTTACAAAATACCATATTTTATTTAATGGTTTATGTTTATTTTGACTGGTGATGTACAATATTGATACCATTCACTATATTATTCTAGATGGATTATGAATATGTTTATTTATTGGGATAATTTAGAAACATTTAATATGATAATTTCAATATGAATTTATATTATGATTATGTTTCACTACTTTCACATGATGAATTCATTGGACTTAGTATGTGATTGGTGGGACCCTCTATATCCCTTCGATGCATCGGTAGGTCACATGAGACAAATTATACTAGTTTTTTACCCATTTCTGTATGGTGTATTAGATGAAGCCTTAGCAGTATTCTTATAATGCTCAACATTATGCACTCCCTCATTATGATATTAATAATTTATAATAAATTTTATTATTAGACTATTATAATATCTTTGTTTAAGTTTCAATCACATATGATTGTTTATATGGAATTATTTAATCAACAATTATTTCTTCCATATTATGCTCAAGATTATCTTTTAATTGATTTCATTAGTTATTCACCTTTACTTATTGTTTTTATTTATTTATGATTGATTCCACATTATTTAGTACCCTTAATGAGAATTTGAGCTTACCCATTACTTATGTTTTATCTTTACCTAGGATATGAATATGTATATTATGAATTACTTATAGGAATAATATTGTAGTTTATGAGTATTTCCAATAGAGTTTCTATATTGTATTTGATTTCATGTTGTAATGTAATACTTATGTTTGTATCTATATTTATAATTCTAGTAACTAGTTGGACTTTTAATATGAGAGTTCTTGTTTATAATACCAATGTATGAAAGTAAAGCACCAGCTCTGGGCTACTATGGTTGGGGTCTTTACATTATTTCTATGAATAGACCATAATATTTAGTTTGAAAATTAAATCAAAATTTATTATATGTATCCCTTATTAAAATATAAGATAATAATAAAATATTTTTTCTTTTCAAAATACCAAAAATATTATCTTAAATTACCTATAAAAATATTTTAACAATAATCAAGAATATTTACTAAAAATCATATTAGTAAAAACATATATTTATCTTATAATAAATGATTTTACACAAAAATATTAATTCAAATTAAATATATCTATTTTTAGTAGGAAATATATTTATCTAAATGTAATCTTACTATAAAATTAGTTACATGAATGTAAATTGAGTAATTAAATATAAAAAATAAAAGTTAAATAAATGATTTGAGTTGAGAAAATGGATTATCACTATAGAAACCCTAGAAATTATGATTAGGTAGATATTGGAAGAGTTCATTACCCCTCCTCAAACTTTAGAAGTGGAAACTTCATAATATATTACTTTGATTCTCTATTTTCACTATAAATAGTTTATATTATCATATTCTAGTGATTAATAAGTTCCCTCCCATGTGATTCAGAAATAGAAAATGGTTTCTGAATAATTTAACTATCAAATGTTCAGCTCCCTAATTCTATCAAAATATATTAATATAAATTTTCTGTGTGATTTAGTAATAACTATTCATTTATTGAATATTTTGGGTTGATACAATAACACTTATTGATGTTTGAAGAATAAAAATCTCAGGGGATATTTCAAGACTCATTCAGTTATCGTTACATATATAGATATGGAATACATCATCATCACAATGTCAAGTTATTGTCAATATTATAATTCCATTCATTTTTTCTTATATAATATGTTCTGGTGGAATATTTGAATAATGATTCGACTAAAAAACTATTTCTCCACAGTTATTAAATCCCCCATTACAATTTTATAATTAGAATATAATTTAGTAGTTTAGTAGTTCAATTGATATTTTTTTAATTATGACCATTTTATGATCTATATCAAATTTCTAATAGTGGTTAGGGTCTGAATAATCTTGGATTTATCTTTTTCAATTCCATGTGATATTTTTTTGGCCACAAATAGATTTTTCCCTTAAAATTAAGTCTCAAAACATAGTTAGTTTTTGTTCATTATGTTAGATATAGGTATATAGCTCAATCCAAACAAAAAATCATCTAAATATAGCTTCTATAATACTGACTAGAAATAAATTTTGATAAAAAAGGACAATGATTTTGATATTTACATTCTCATTCATAAAGTTGTGTTAAATGAATCTTTTATCTCATATATGGGAAATAAATTTATATACTAAAATTGATTTAAATACGTGGCTTATAAAATCATCATACAAATTACTTGATTATCATATCACAATTATAACATATGAAGTGACACCTGATCATTCAATTAACTATTTTCAAAATAGATAATAATGATTGTAAAAGATGAAAACACTGAAATCATATATGTGTAATGAAATATATCTCATTAAACATACAATTTACTTATATAGAATCAATTATTTTACCAATAAACATATAATAACAATATTTATTATATTATCCCCCATTTAAGGAACTTTTTTGAACACCTACCTACTCCCGCACAATATAGTTTATTGCATCAATTTCTATTACTACGATGGGAGACATATCTAGTAACCGTATTTCAATATGGCGGTAAAAAAGATAATGGCAGGTATCCTTACTGTTTATGAGTGCAAATATACCTTGATATATCGTATGATTAGAATTTTTTTATTTCTGTCTCTTATTCCCCATGAAAATAGGGAAGAAGTAATCTTTATCCTATCATTTAAAAATTAGTTATACAAGATTTCAGGAGATAGTGTTTAAATTATATTTTCCATATTTCTTGATAAGACCTTATTCTTGTAGAATAATAAACTATTGGAAAAGGATAATTTTTAATCAACATTGTATTAATTAAGAACTCATTAATTTAGTAAAACATTGTAGAAATTTTGGGATATCATGGAATATTTACAAAACTACGATTCCTTTCATATGATGTATTTCTATATTCTTCATTATATTATTTATTATTATTATTATAATCAATGTAATAATGTAGTTTTTAATAATAATAAATATATGGTGTAGAATACATTTATACACACTTAACATAAATCCATTTAAATAATGAATTAAATAAGAATGAATATAAAATCATTAAGTAAACATAAAAAAGAATATATATTTATTTATAATAATTAAGAGTAAAATTTCATAATAGGGTTGAATAAAAAATTGAGACTCATGTAAATATGGTCTTGTATTGTTTATTATTAACCAAGACATATTTTTATTATGTAAGATTAATCGTATGAAAAAGAAATTAAATAATTTAGATTTAATTTGTTCCTTATTTTTTTATATGTGGATTGATATTATGAGAATTTATTACATTTATTGTATAAATATGGCTGATAAATTAAAATTAGGAATTGAACCTCCCCCAGTGTTATCTATATAAATCTATCACCTTCCCATGTGTGTCTTGTAGGGGTATATCACCCATGACTTTACACTATTTCTTCTAAAACACTTCCTGTAACGATCAATGAAACTCAATTCATATATTCAATCCACATTCCTAAAGCACTATGTTGGGTTCAAACACCAAGTATTTCCTCTTCTGTATTATATGCTCATTTGGTCCCTTCCAACATAACCTATAATGAAAAGTGAGATTCCACCATGTTTTTCACACATAAAGATGACTGCCAATTCAAAATAAATAAATCAAATAAAAATTTCTGAAACACAGGGGATCATGATCCATCATTTTTTGTGGTTTGGGGCATACAAAAACAATCATGAAACATTTATTTGGTAGACCCCCCTTGACTTTTCTGTTTGGAACATTAAAGTCTAGGAACCCCATACACTACACAAAGTCTTCCTTACATCTAGTTATAGTCCTCCCAATGTTTCTATTCTGAGAAATTAATAATCCCATGAAAACAAACACACCTGGAAGATCAAAGATAAAAAAATACACAACAGGGTTACATGGGTTTGACTTTCATCCGAAATCCACAGGAGAATGACAACATTACTTTTATTCAATGAGGAGTGACATCTAGGATACAAAAATTACAATACATCAGAACTATTCATAGATCCCCAAAATATTTGACACTAATATCTTTTAGGAATCTCATATACCATCTCCCTCTTTCCGGTATCCTCACATTTTGGAATTTACCTATGCCTTTGGCTCGGGTTCCTTCAACTCTTTATTTGCACCCAAGTTGGATTCCTAAAAAGGGGATCCACCATCACCTTTTTTAGGCCTTGTCAGCACTCATAAGTCGTACTAAAAAAATATCATTGCATCCATTAATATCGAAACAAATATTTATCTTCCCTATAATTTTTCCATATATTATTACATGATTTTGAGAATAATTAACCCTCAAATTGCAAGCTAAGGTTTATAAAATCTAGTGTCTTTGGATGATTAGGTACATAAAACTGAAAATATGGAAATAGAATAAAACATATTTATTTTAATCATTCATAAATTGATATTATATTCCATTGTGCTTCTACATCTTCATAGGATATCTTGGGGAATACATGAAAAAGGGAAAATGTAAGAATCCTATTAAATATATAAACATAGAAACAAAAAAAGTACATGGGTTAGAAGGCATAACATGATGAAATAAAAATGAATGGAACATGAATATACATAAGGAAGAATAACATATAGAGAATGGGGACATGTAATAATGGAATAATAGTAATGTCGGAACCACACACAAAATGACATAAGCATGAGTAAAGGTAAACTTCCAAGACTATTACACATGGTAGATATACCCCCATAAAAGAATGAGGTTCACTCACTATCTGAGCATGATATCTCATGAGACTAAATTATTCCCAATGAATTGTAGTGATATATGGGTGCACCAATCATAAAATGTTCATGAATATTTGTTCCAAATGAATATTCATACATAACAAATCAAACCTAAACAAAAGGGAATCATTACCTTGTCATAAGGTATAAAAATGGTTATATCATACTGGCTTCAAATATATAATGGATTAAAATTATACATGGACATTCATAAGGAAAATTAAGAATAAAAAATGATAATTTATGTCAAACTAAATTGAAAACATGTAAAAATGGTGTTCAAGAAACATTATAAATGAGTCACTTAAGTGTAGTTTAATGGAAAATTTTAATGATTAATTTAAAATAGATAAGGAGTAATTATTTTTTAACTCTATAAATGAACAAAGATGGGTTTTCAAGATTAAATTTCTGATTTTATAAAAATAATTGTGTCATAAAATATATTATGGAGTGCACCTAAAAAGGGATGGGAAATCAAAAAGTTCCCTTTAATATGGATTTCTTGTTCGAATGATTTGAGAATGAAACCTTTTCGAAACATTGATTTATCCATAAAATAAGAATGTAATGATCTGGAAACATGATATTGGAATATATATACAAAATTTAGAAAACATATATAAAAATAAATATGATTTACGTTTGGGTAAGCGTAACTTGAAGGGAAAATGGGTGTTCAGAAGGAATATCTTACTTTATGTCTGAATGTATTCTGTACTTGATCTTAATGAACTAGATAATAAAATTAAATCCATTAATTAATTAATTATGAAAATTTTGTACATTTATTATATTTATTATAATTTTATTAAGTTAATTTATGGCTTTATTGGTTAGTTATAAGATATAATTTCATCATTTGGGGGTGTTCATTACCTTGGTTTTCATTATCGGTTCATTTGTACACGTATATGAAAGATAATGTAAAATGGGAAAAAATATATAATTGATGTTATATGTTATTAAAAAAAACTAAAATATTAAATGGTTATATAATTCATTTGGTTATTTTAGGCAAGGATGAATCATTAGATAATATGTTAGTGATAATCGTTTACATTATTTTGGTGGTTTTTCTAATCATCACAAACTAGTTTTGTTTCATTAAAAATTATTGTGTATAAAAGTTATTTCTAGAACATAAACGGTTTATAAAATTAATTTTAATTTTTTTTCTAATAATGGTTTTATGCCTATCCTCTAAGGAATAAGGGAAAATGAAAACATGTTATCCTTGAAGGTGATAAATAAACACCTCATGGATGAAATTTTCATTTATAGAATAAAAGCAAGAGGATAAGAGACATGATGGTGGATTTTACATTAAAAAAATAAAATTATGGTATATATAAGATACTACAGTTATCATGCATGTCTGTATGGAGTAGGTGAGGAGATTATAAGAAAAGAAAATAAAGAATGTGAATGTTGATTTTACCTCTTGAATTCCTCTCCCTGAGAACCTCCTTAGAAATAGTGGTTTTAGTCTTTTTTGACAAAAGAACATCATGAATATGGGGAAGATACATGGGTAGAGTATTGTGTAGAAATTGGAAATTTTTAAAGGCTTAATAGCTGTGAGAATAAGATATGGTGAGGGGTGGTATTTATAGTAGATGAGAGGGGTGTTTTTAATTATTTTATTAATTTTTTTATTATTTGCGAAGAAGATAATGAACAATGTGGATTATTATAACTAAGTACAGTAAATAGTTAATGTGATTTTGATCCAAATGTGATTACATCAGCCTAACATTATCAATGATTCAATAATTCATGTATATATCTTATACCATAAATTAACATATTTCACTACTCAAAAAAATAACTATTTTTGAAAAATAACATAAATAACCCAAACCATTTTTAAACATTTAGATTTTAAAAATGAACCCCATTTTATGAAATCAATGTTATAAATATGATATATTTAATTATTAAAAAAATATTCATTAATTAGAAAAATATCAGTTTTTAAATTGTATCCTATTTTATAACACTTTGAAAAATTAATTAAGGTCTCATAAAATTATATTATAATCACAAAAATAGAATTTATTCATTTATTAATCTATATTATGAAAAGAAATTTTATTTCAAATATTTATATTAATTATAAAATTGAAAATAATCACGTGTTTCACAAAAATACCAAAAATTAATTTATCATTTTCAAAACATTAATTTAATTATACTATAATATAATTATATCATATCTTAACTTATCAGATAAAAAATTGTTTATATAGTCATGGGTGAGATTACTATTCTATTTTCTAGTTTACTATTCATAAGGGGCATGTTACAATTCAAAAGGAAAAGTTACTATTACATCGGTATAGGTTCCTTAACATGTGAAAAAGCCTCTTATTTTATTCATTCTTCATTGATAATGTTTTTTTCAATATTTATTTTATTTTATGTAATTTATACTATAATAAATAATTATAAGAAGGGAAAATTCATTGATATAATTTTGGATCATTACAATGGTCAAATCTACAATAAATATAAACAACATTTATTTTTCTGTCCTTTAATATTATTAATTAACTCTCAATTAATGTTGGGAGAAACTCCTTTATTAATGTTGATAAAAATATCTCCATTAATAAATTTATGTCTCTCCAACAAATAGGTTGGATCCCAATCAATTATGTCATGAGAATTGTTTTTGTGGGTTGAGTCCAATAATCTCTCACTTGAGGACTATTCTCTTGAGCACACTAATGTCAAAACTAGTCTATATTCCATTCATAATTATTTTTTATCACCTACATTGTTCTCCACTCTATAACACTTAAATCATCCATACTCCAACTGAAGTAGTTCCTTCTTACCCTTCTGAAACCATGATACAATCATTCCATAGTCTATGTGACACTCATTTGAATGACTCTATGGAAAACTTGTCCAAATAAATTAATAATGAGTTTTCATCCTCTTATTTTTTTGAAATTAACAAAAATAAGTTTCCCCATGAACAATGTCTATGCTCTCACTCTATTAGTCTTCCATATACATCATAAGACTCCACTACAAAGCATCTTAACCACCCGATATCTTTTTTTTACACTAAACACCAG
This sequence comes from Viscum album, assembly GCA_963277665.1. Classification (NCBI taxonomy): domain Eukaryota; kingdom Viridiplantae; phylum Streptophyta; class Magnoliopsida; order Santalales; family Viscaceae; genus Viscum; species Viscum album. The sequence goes on from OY728163.1 coordinate 1,519,067,058, forward strand.
TGACACCATTAGAACTGACCATTATCCAATAAATGAAGATTATAGAAATTAAAATATCATCATCCTGGCTAACTCTCACCAAAACATAATTTAGTGTAACCATGGTAATAAGGACCTTCTATAACATAGCTTCCAAACTTGTTCTAACTCTTTGAGAGCCCACCTTCTTAAAAGACAGTCCTTAAATTTCTCTCACATTCCTCTAAAAGATAATTTCCATTGATTTTAAAGCTATAATATCCCTATTTTATTTGTAATATTAGGATGAACTTGGGATCCAAAAATTTCATATACCAACATGAACTGAAAAATGATAGCTTCATATAAAATCTACTTTTAGTAATTAAAGTCATATTTACCCAGACTAATCTTCCAAAAAACCCTGATTGATTTATATCATTTATTCCGGTTACCTGGACTCAAAAAAAAAATAGCCTTTCACCATGATCCAAAATTTACCCACTGAACAGAACATGCCTTATGAAACTTGCATCCAAGAAGACATTCAACATTCCATCAACACCATTGATACTACTGCCATAATTTTCGGACATTCTTCTAGATTCCTGATGGACGACCCAACCTGAGGAACCCTAATATTCTTCCACTAAACTGTGAATTTAACTAACAATTGAACTTTCCTTATGAATCATGTTAGTCAATCAAAATTTTGATATCCCAAAAACCCCACTATTACAACTGAGTAATTTCAATAAAATATATCATGTCATTGAAAAATTGATTCTCTAAATGTCTTCCACTATATTCTATAACTAAACACATAAATAAATCCTTATTATACAATTAGTTAGGTATCAAGTATTGAAGAGACAAGAATATAGAAATTCTCTAAAATATCCCCACCCCAAGTCTCACTTTGGATTCCACCACGGATAGGGGATCACATATAATCATGGATGATAAATTATTCCTATCACCCATGTGTTTTAGAATAAAACACTAGAAAGGGAAAAATTTTGGGCCTAATTCACCTATATCTAAAAGAAATCAATCCTAAAAAGTGGTAGCGGATCCATGGTGCAGCTTAGGTGTGAAGTCGGGTGGATGATTCCCCAAACTTGTTTGACAGTGATAGTGGTTTCTCATTTTAAGCATGTGAATCCATGGTTCCTTATGTAAAAATTCTTCCAGATAGTGGTGCTCAAGAGGTGAGTCTCAGTGATGAGATAATAATGGTACAATATGGTTGGATATATTGACTTATCATTGAATGGGAGTCCAAATTGTGTGGTCTTTGGTTTGAGGGGGGTGATTTTGTGGTACAAACCCAAGTTCCACAATGGATTCCACCAAAGATGGTTGCTCACATATAAGCTGGGATGTGAAATTCCTTATATCACCCATGGGTTTTACAATTGAACCCCAGAAGGGACTTTTTGTAGGGACTAAAAGTCATAGGGTTGGAGGAAATTGTTCCCAACATCATTATCACCCACGAAACATATCCATTAATGACGGAACAACATAGAAATGTTCCTTGGTTACTTTTATTCTAATAATACATTCACAACCACATAATTATTAGATCATTTGCCTAAAATATTAATTATTCACATAGAAAGGATGTTATCATTATACTACATATAATAGATTGAAAAATAATCCTCATATGAATTAAACAAAAATATATAAATTCTATGAATATTTTAAAACATATCATATCATATAGGTACTTTTTGTAAAAAAATAACTGATAATTCTCTAAAATTTCAAAAAGCATTGAAACACTTTATAAAAATGCATCTTCTATGTAAAGTAATTATTCTAAAATTAAATATCTTAAATAAATAAATTTAAAATATTGAGAAAATAATTATTATAAAAAATCATAAACTATCACACTTTAAGTATAACACGTGTAACACATGTTTTGGGTTTTAATGACAATCAATTAAAATATATGTTACGATTATATAGAGAAGAAATAGCTCAACAATGTCTAACCATGTGTAGCATAATGTGATTAAATCATATATGGTGACTGTTATTTTTGGGGATAATGAAATAGTTGGTAAACCATTACTTCCAACCTTATTTGATCAAATAATTGATGTATTTACTATATATATCTTCATATCAGAACACAATTGAGAGGTTATGTGTACTCATGACCTAATGTAACACCCCTAACCTATATTAATTCGATCATGACATATAACAAATAAAAAATATTATATAAAATATTTACATTATATCCTAATAATTTATTCACAAATGTAAAACTGATTATATAGATCAAACTCGAAACCATTATCCATATCCGAGGGAAGAGGAAACATAATAAAGGTCTATCTCAAAAACAAAGTAAGTATAAACAAGGGTGAAATTAGGGAAAATTTTATAATATAATTATTTTAAGAGAATGATAAAGAGATCTTAATATTTAAAAATCATACATTTTAATTCATTGATCATAATCTTGAATCATCGAATAAATCTTCAATGTTAATGAGACATGAATAATAAATAAATCAAAGGACCTGATGCATTTGAAAATAAAATTTCTATAAGATCATATCATAAAAGAATGGAATAATACAAATAATAAAAATATTATGTAAAGGATGCCAAATAAATTATTCACATGTTAGAATTGGGATAACCATGTAACACCTTGAGATTTTAAATGATGAAAATTGTGTTCAATAATATATTCAATACCCCACACCATGCTTAAATGACGAATGAAATATATGAACATGATAAAAAATTAATTAAATTGGTGGGTATGAATATGATTAAATAATATATATATATATATATATATATATATTTGAAACACAAAATATTTTTTTGATAAATTCATAGTAAATAATCAATCAATTTTTAGTAAAATAGTTTTCTTTATAAAAAATATGTTTTCTTCAAAAATTATTTTTATTTATTTCTATCAGAATGTATTATAATTTAATTTTTAAAAAACATGAAAATTTATTTTTAAAATTAAAAATAATTTATTATATAATCATATAAAATTTATCATAGGGTGATATTTTTCAATTTTTCAGAATATATTGATATTTTTTGGGAATAGTGAAAAATATGATTTTTTTTATAAACATGTCATTTATTATCAAAAAATTATATAAAAAAAGTATAATTGTGTTTTAAATATGATATATAGTAACATAAGTTTTATTTATTTATATTTAATTCACTTTATTAAATTTTATTCATTTTATTTTTGTATTTTAGTATATGTTTTTTTTTGGTTTAAAAAAGGGGTTTTCCGTAAAATTGTTCTCAAGTGCAAAATGTTTCCCTATATTAATCAATTAAAACAAAAAATATTAGGTTTATTAAAATTAAATATATTGATTAAATATATATTGATTTTAATTTTAATTAAAACTATTATACTTACTATTAATATAGTAATTATAATCTCATATTATTCTTAAAAAATACACTTCTTGAAGACCTCTTTCTCATTGCATCTGTAGGTTTAATTTAAAATTAAATTATTCCACTTATGTCAATTGATTTTGGTAAAATGTATTAAATATTTTTGAGAATAATAATTTATATTTCATACGAAGGTGAAATTAATACTATTTGTAATGAATAATGAAAAAACAAAACTCTTTTACCGTGATTAAGGTAAAAACGGATTTACCTTACGGTTAAACTAAAATGATAAGGGATAAAATGACATAATAACTTATATAAAATAAATTATAATGAAATTTTTATTAATTATATTATATAATTATTGATAATAGTCCATTTTAATCCTTATAGAAGTTAACAAATGTTGGAATCACTTTTTTTTAAAAAAAATTATAAGTGTGCCACTCACATCACTTATAAAAGGCCACACGTCCCCTCTACTCTTCACAACATAAAAACCTTTTTAGAAAAAACATGAAACAATAATTTCATTAATTCCATAAATATAACCTATATCCCTTGGTTTGATGATAAGTCTATCCTAATAATAATTTTTTTGGTAAAAAAGGAGGTTTTCTGAATAAAAGGTATTATGCTTAAATAATTATTTAATTTTAATTTTATTTTCCGCCTTGTTGAAAAGTTATTCAATTATTATGTTAGAATAAAAACATTATTTTAAATATAGGTATATTTTATTATGTTAATTACAAACCTAAATCCATCTACACTTCTATAAAAAAGTATATGAAACCATCATTCATATGTACATCAAGTTATCGCCTCACAAAACGATGTAATTATTTTTTCATCATCAACTCTCATTGATAGTTATAATGATTTATTTAAAGTATATATATTATATTTATATCCTAATTAAACTTAATTAATAATGATATAACATGTTATTTCTTGCATTCCATTCCTTGGGGATATTATAATTCCACTCGTTTGTATGGAGTACAAGTGCCTTGTGAATTGATGTGATTAATTTGTCACAAATGATTTAAAAGAGGGTTATTATGGATAAATTTGATGAATATAAGTGTTATGTATGAAATAATTAAAATATTAATGAAATATTTTTCATTATGAAAATATAATAAATTATTTTCTTTCTTACCTTTTCAATAACTAAAAAAATGATGACTTCATTTATGCACATATGTGGACAACCACATCCACAAAGAAATGTGATTTTTTTCATCACCACATCCCATGGATGAAATATATAAGTATATTTAAATATAAAATTTTTATTTATGAAATAAATTTCATTTTATAAAGATAAGAAATTACTTACTTACATTAAATAATGATCATTGATAAATTGAAATGTTGCTCATGTGTATGTATGCCCCACCGTCTCTATAATCTTAACATAGTTCATTTTTCATATCCATCATTAATGATTTGTTTTAAAATAATAATTTATATATCGAAATTATAATTATGTGATGAATATTATTTTTGATATTTTTAAATAGTGACCTCTCTAACCATATTCATCCCACTGAATTCATTTTTTAAATATAAGCCAAATATTATTGAAAAATTAACATAAACATAATTGATAAAGTAATTTTATAGAACATGTTAATAATTCAAATAAGATGAACAATAAACATTAAAAATTATCTTACGTAATTAAAAATTTAAAATAATTTTATTATAAAATATGATAAATAATGTAAGAGATGATTCAGTCTCATGAAAAGGGAATTTCTTTCTAAAAAACATTTTTTAAAGTTCATTTAAACCCATTTTTCTTCCATGTACATGTTTTAAAAAATATTTAATGAATTAAAATTTAAGGAAATAATTTTTAGATGTACATTTTTGACTTTCATTAAATGGTTATCAAATGTAATATTTTTACATGTTTTACATAGAATGTTTTGAAGAAAAATTCAAAATGAATGTTCAATTTTAATGTATATGGAGACATTGATTTTTCCAACGACGATAATCATTATTTTAATTTTAGGTTCAATTTTAATATTTCATGTTTCTTTTAAACATAAATAGTTTTTCACTTATTTTGGTTATTTTGGCCATGAAAATGTGTTTTTAATAGAAACATGTAATTTGATATTCACACGCCTTTTATAAATGCATTGAATAGTGTTTTTTTGTTGAAAAGGTGAAATCATAATGTTTTTTTATAATATGTTAATTGGGAATTGTATTAAAAATAGGAAATATCAATATTGATTATACAAATCGTTGAGCCCCAATATATCTCACAAGTGAGACTGAAATTTCTTATACGAGGGGTTGAGCCCTATTATTACTCTTGGGTTAGAATAATATATATTTATAGAGGGTTGAGCCCCACTATAGATCATTAAAATTGGGTGATACAAATACATATTATAGTAATAGTGATCTCCATTATAGATGTCTAATGTATTGGTAAATTGTTATATTATTTGTATAATTATAATAAAATTTGACATTAAGGATATTCCAATTATAATGTTTTTTAAATTATTTTACAAATATGATTGTTAGAATTTACAAAATTTGTTTTCTTTTCCTTTAAAAGGGTTTTAACGGTTTTATTTGACTAAAACAATATGTGTGTTTTTCATGTGGAAATTATTTATTTCATATTATCAAAGAACATTGATGGTAAAGGGAAACAATACATGGGTTTTCATGTTTTTCGCTTGTAATGACCCAAACATTTATTAATGAAAATTTATCTTGATCTAATTAAATTTCTTATTATGTAAAATGGTTATATAACATATGATCTTCTTTGGTTTTATGTTTTTGGATTTCAAAATACCATTATGAATTGTTACTTTTTCAAATATAGCTTTTGAACAGTTATCACATGATTAGTATAAATATAGGGATTTAACAAATCCAATTTAATCAGAAAAAGGAAGAAATGGACTCATCCCGTAGAATTTCTGCATATAAAGCCCATTTGGCGGTGCATAGAAAGGAGGTAGCATAAATGGACATATCTCTTGACCAAGCCCAATCCAAGCTTCACCACGTTAAGCCTGAATGGAACCCCTATGGGAGAAGTGGAAATTCATAGAGATTACCGCAGAAGTGATATTTTCCAAGCCACCCCAAGAGTCTGTCACAATGACCACCTTAACCTTAGGTCTTATGCGAGTGTTTTAAGGGGTTATGTAACAAGACCATAACACTCTGATTATGGGTACTATTTTATTTATATGGAATATACATTAAATTAAATATTGTTACTTTGTAAATAGTTTTTAAAGAAAAAATAGTTTTTTAGTTAATATTATATTAAGAAATCTATTTTGAAGAATTAATGATTTTTTAATTAAATAATTTTCTAATAATATATTGTTACTAAATTAATTTTTATGAAATATATAAGATCGTATAATTTTTAATGAATAGTATAGTAATTTTTATTATTGTTTGAAAGATGTTTTTGTCCAAACCCATGGATTTTTGATAAATATCAGTTTCTATTTTAAAAGTAAAAAATTCACATATTTAGAAAATATAAATGAATATTATTTTTGGAATCAAGACATCGAAATTATCCAACATTTATTTATTCCTAATTTTTTGAGATATTCTAATTTTTGGTAAAAAATTTAATATCGTTTTAAAGTATAATGTGTTTTATGACATCATAATGACTCAATAGTGGCGTAATAAAATACTATAATTTTTTTGGCCAATATATGTTTTACCTTGAAAATAATATTATTTTAGGTTTGTTTTATTTATTTTACAATGCTTTAGTAGACCCGCCACGATTTATAAAACATTTCGACATTTAAAATGACTTCCTTGTGTGTGTGGCTCTCTTCAGCATATGTAAGACTAATATTTTAAGAAGTTAGGACATTGTACATATAATATAATTTTTTCCACTACACTTTGGAAAAAAATATTTTTAAAAACCATGGGTTGGTTTGTGGTTTTAAATATTTAATTATATAGATTCCAAAACCTATATTACTGAAATATTAAGGAATTGCACTCTCTTTTCCAATATAAATCCACCCATGATTCCATGTCTCTCCACTAAAAACCCTTGTATCACCTCCCTACTATTAAATAAACTCTCTAGAATCATCTCATGGTTTCCCAAGATCCCAAGAAGCCTCTCTCAAGCCTCTCTCATGACTTTGGGATCACACATCCAAGTAAGGGATCTTCACCTTCCTCTCCTTTCAAATTGAAGCATCTTATTTGAAATTGTTTCTTTTAATTTAGAATGGGAATAATTTAAATCATTTATAAAAATTTTATTAATTTCTAAGTGATGATATTTTAATAGGGTATTATTTATCCTTCCTCATTTTGACCCTTACCTTAGCTGTTACTATGCCGAATTTCTATAAGGGATTTCTTCCTTTCTCATTTTTAACCACATTTTTTATGTTGTTATTCCATTTTATTATCGATTAAAAATGTAGGGGTATGATTCATAATATAAGTCCCCAGCCTTAAACCTTACTGAATCTTGAGTTATTACAAGATTACACATTGAGGATCTTTTCAGGTTTAGAGTTTTAGATAATTATATCATGAAACTTGCATTACATTCCACATTTAAACAAAGTGGTTACATAAAATACAGTATTCGTTATTCCCATCAATGGAAACATATTTAAAATATAACACGGATTCTTTCTTGACACATCCTTGACACTATCATCACATCATGTACCTTTCCCTTGACCTGTGAAAAACATTTCAAAAATATGGGATGAGCATAAAAAGCTCAGTAAGAGTTATAAAAATATGGAAAGGAAACATGAGTTCATATATACATTAGAATGAAATCACACTTTACCCATAAAACATAGGCATATCAAATCATGAATAAATCATAGAAAACATAAGACATAAAGGTAACTTGAGGCATTCATAACATTATTACGTAGGGAGTAACCCTCTTGGTTACGTTTGAAATACCCATCACAGTATATTCCCTAAATCTCTTCGGAGAAACCTTAACGTTTCACCCCTTCGCGTTACCCAATGCATTGGAGAGCTATATCGGGCTCACCCGCCCTTAGTTTATCACGGAACCACCCATTTTCATAACAATGCCCAAGAACCATAACATAAACGTATCACATAAAACATGCATAAAGGAAACATAACATTTCCACATTTCAATCACAATATAACATTTTAGTATATTGAAATAATGAATCCATTCAAAAAGAAACCATTTCCAAAACCATTTAAAACATTTAATAAAGATATTTTGGAATCAAAGTGTCCCATACCACCTTAAAGCTTAAAATTTTAAACCATTAATATCCATATAAATAAATCCTTAAAACCATTTTGAAAACATGGATATTAATAAGAAAAAATAATTAAAACATTTAAAACGATATTTTGGTTAAAGGGGTTTTACGAAAATTAGAGACACTTGAATACAATAATTTAGGAATAACATTTAGTCATAACTTTATAATATCATGAGAATATATGGATTCATGATATAATACTCCAAAGGACAGTATATACACCATATAAGAGTGAATTGGTGCATAACAACAATGAACCCTCAATAGAAATGTCAAATGTGATGAAATCCCTTATAAAGAAGGTATCCTTAAATTAAGGACAAATCAATCTCAGAAATATGTGTGAAAAATATAAATACACCCAATACAAGTGGATATTAAGTGTAAAACAATAAAAGGTCATTCACACATATTCAATGGATGACATATTCAATGACTACATGTTGAACTCAAAGAAATCGAAATTGGGTTAAAAAGTTCCCTTGACAGCCTAACGGCATCACATCAAAATGAGTTGATGAGAGATAAAAAGTGTATCTCATCACTTGGAAATAAAATTTACATCAATAAGGATATATGAGAACATATCCCAACATAACAATATGTAAATTAAAAAGACCCAACAAAAGAAGTCTTTTAAAAAAGAGGAGGGTGAAAGGTTCCCTTACCGACTTGGGTATCTTTCAAAACATACACCCCATGAAAGATAGACAATAGATAATTGATGTAAATACTCATAAACAAAATTATATAACACAAAGAGTATAATAATGGTCAGTACATACACCACTCAATGGAATTTGTGGCAAATATAGCATAAATCTCACGGGAATAAAAGTGCGATGAAAAATCCCTTATGAAAACTCGGCAGCCTAACGGCGCCACATAAAACTTCCGAATATGGATTGATGAGATCAAATAGGGTATCTAATAACATTACAATAAAATGTACAGAAAGTGTAAAATAAAAAAACATCCCAAAACATTACAAAGAGGAGCTTAAAAGAAGTGACATAAAGGAGAGTACGTAAAAAGAAAGAGAGAGGTTAGATCTCTTACGAAAGTTCGGCAGCCTAACGGCGCCACTCAAAACTTCTAGAATGGATTGATGAGAGATAATAGGGTCCCTCATCACATGAACATAAAAATTACAGTAAGTTTAATATAAAATATCATCCCAATAACAAGAAATATGAGCTTTAAAAGGAATGACATAAAAGTGTGTACTTAAAAAGAAAGAGATGAGTAGGATCCCTTACCTCGGGTCCGACGTGACTCGATCGTTCTTTAATCTCCTGAATAATAAACTTGAGTTAATTTATACTTCCTTAAGAACCTTTTTCAAGTTCATTATTCCTTTTATATCACTTATTACCATGTCATAAACATTATGTAATCATTTAAGTTAATAATATTTGTTTTGCCGATATTTGGTTCTTAAGTCGAAAGTGGACTTCTTACAATTACATGTTGTTCGTGTGGCCAAATGTTTATTATATCCAGAATTTTATTCATGATTTAGATATCATATATGTCATATATATACAGTACATTCATGCATTTATAACATTACATAATCATTTAGAGGTAAGAAATGAAATGCAACGTTCATGGAGACGGTAAGCCGTACGTACTCATGAACGCAAATTTAATTTCTATTTCGTATTTTATAGAATGTAATCATAATGATATAAAGGTATATTATAATTCCAGTATAATATCATATATATATCATAGTTCCATCCCTTATACGTCCCACATATGGTATTTAATGAATCAAATCACTTTGAGGGGGCGGTAGTCCGCACTTCCTTAAATGAAGATATCGCGTTTACCCATAATGGAAACCATAAAGGTATGCCCAAAATGAAAAAAAAACAGAAGATTAAGTAAAATATAAACGTATTATATATCATATATAAAAATAGTGACATAATAATGGCCACCTTTTAAGGTATTAAATGAGTATTGAACAATCATCGTTTCGAGAGGCAGAATTTCGCCATCCACAGAAACCGTATGTTCTTTAACCATTTGATGTATTTTTGTGAGAATGTAGCTCGAATAAATCTTATAACAACATACTAGTATATTGAAGATACTGGTGTTGTTACAAAATAAGTAAATAAAAAGAGTTTAGGGGGTTGGAGAAGAAAAATAAAACAAATGAACATGAGAGAATGAATTACCTTTAAAAGTGTAACTCCTTTTGATTTGAGCCTAAAGGCATCCTTTTAAAGGATTCTTCCCAAAGGGAATAATCTATGATGAGGAGAGGGATGTGGAGAGATTAAATGGGAAGGGGTTCGCCGAGCCAAAGGCTTGAGAAGTGTGTGAAATGTGGTAGAGGTGGGGGCCTTTTATAAGAGGAAAGGAGGGGCACTTTTGGAAAGTAAGCAATATTACTTTATTTGAAAATGTGTTTCGGTTTTAAAAGGTCCAACATTGATATAATTCGTGGATAAGGTGATAAGGGTTATAAATAAACCCATCCAATAAGTTTTGGACATGTGTAGGTCATATATTTTACATTATCTTCTCATTTTATTTAAATCGTCAGATAATGATGTCATCGCTGCATCATTATGATGTCATAAATAATTTAATTTATTTAATGTCTAAAAATTATAAAAAAATTACTATGATGTAGGAACTCTTTTTAGATTTCCAATTAATATTTATAATAAAAATATATGACTTTTATAACCCCACTTAAATATTGTTTTAGAAAAACATATCATGTTTGTGTCATTTTTACTTTTACATTAAATAAAATGTTATTTACGACATTTCCCAACCAAAGTGGCTCCATGGGGTCCCCAAGTTGACCCATGGCTTGTCCTGGTCGGACATTACACATAAAATGAGGTTAGGACATGTGTCATGTTCATTTTATATTATTAAAACATTATTTTTACCTTAAACTACACTAATTACCTCTAATCGCGATTAAAAACTTAATAAGTTACTATTCACCAAAAGATTATTTTCATCCCATTGAACCACATTTTACTTATTAATGAAAACCATGTATGTCGGATTTTTGAAATTTAAAACACAATGATGGAAAAATTTCATTTAAATAGAAAAATCAGTTTTTATAAGTACCACTTAGTGGTTTCACTATTCATCAAAAATTTAAGTTTTTCAGAAAAATCCCAAAAATTCACCCTAAGCTATATTTGATATTCCGATTTCAAAAATGAAGTCTATTTTACAAAATTCAATACATATAAGTCACATTAATTAATTTAATAATTAATTCCCGCTGTCATGACAAATAGCGTGTTTTTATGAAACAATAAGTATCAAAAGATTGACACTAGTTTAAGTCCGATTTCAAAGTGAAATTAATTCCAACGACCACTATTGGATTTAATGGAAAAAATATTTTCTAATTTCACTTTAAAACCAATTCAAATGATAATCTAATCATATAAATAAATTAGATTAAAAAGATGTTTTGAATTAAAACACAACATTTTACACTATTCAAAAAAATGAACTTTATCGGAAAGATACCAAAAATTTACACAAAGTAAATTTTGATGTCCCGATTCTTAATAAAAGTTTCGTTTGGTCCAAAAGAATGTTTAATAGTGAACAAAACTATATTTAATTATGGTTCAACATCAAAAGGTGATAAGTGAACCTTTAGTGAAAACTAGGGCATATACGCCTAAAATTGAATTCTTTCCGTATTTTAAGCCTCTATCCTTTATTGGATAAATGTAAAAATATTTAAAAACATATATAATAATATTTTAGTTATTTATATCCATTCGCACCATACAACGGCTACATGTTAATGACCATTTAAAATAATATTATTTTATTATTAGAGTACAATGTAAGATTCCCAAGAAACTCGTTGTTGCGTGTTGGGTACGCCATCGAGCATAGCGTCCCCTTTAAAGTCCTGTTAATATTTTATTCACAAATATGGATAAATAAGAAAATTTCATATTCTTTATTTACCTGGGGTGTTACATCCTTCCCCCTTTTGGTAATTGCGTCCTCGCAATTTTAAAATTGCGCTTGGAAACATCCTTGAAAGTCCCACATCGGAACAAGAGTCGGTAAAACAATCACTTTAAAATAAAGAAAGATAAGTAAAAAGGTCACCCATGTTAACCCATACTAGGATTCCAAGTATTAAAATTTGGACATGGAGGAAAAAACAAAGGGTCATGTTCTGATGGAGAGTGATAGAAAACATGTTTAGGAGAGAGTTAACCACGAGAAAGTCACAAACTTGTGATGGGTTAAACGGTATTTGATTCCCCAGTAGGAAAAGATAATAGACAACATTTTTGTTTTAAGTTACTTTTTATTGAGGAATTTATTCATAAGAAAACATAATCACTTATCATGGTGACTTTCAACTTTTACTAGATTCCTTAATCAAACTCATATTTTTTTCCAAAAGATGAGTATTTAGGGAGACTTGTTCGCATTAGGAGTACTATAATAAACTTGTTGAGAATCACCTAATCCAAAAAAGAGAAATATATACATCCCATGTCTTTATGCTTTAACCAAAACCAAAAACAAAAAGGTTAGTACAAGGTCAGATAATCCAGAAAAGGATAACCCATTAAAAAGAAAATCCATGCTTAATCTCCAAAATTTGTCCAACAAAACCCAAAGTTCAATGAGGACCATCCGATAAACAATTTTTCCATAAAATTCTTCAATGTAAACCAATATAAGATTGAAACCCAAATATTTGAAGGATTTAGTCACATAGTCTTCCAAGTTAAATCGTAAAATTTATCTCCAAACAACATCAGTTGCTCCTAAAGTCTCGTATTGAAAAGTAATTAACCTAATCACATATCCTCCATGATAGGTTAATCATTTTCATAAATAACCCAAAATCAACTTACTCTTAATTCATAAAATCATATAACTAGAATGAATCAGTCAAACTAACCAGGGACTTCATGTAGTCCAGTGGTAGGTGATAAATACCAGTCGCACTTTGGTTGTGGGTTTGATTCCCGCAGCTTTGTCTGACGCGACGGGATGTCACACGGTCTGCGTGTTGTCCTTTTTCCAAAACTATATAATTCTTAAAACATTCCCCCAAAATGAGGTAAAATCTTCAAAGATGATCATAACATATTTTAACCTCAAGTTTATCTCATGCCTTTAATTTTCCATCATAACATGTAATAACCCATAATTACCTCAAAAGTAAGGATCATATAAACACTAATGGTTGCCTTAATAATTATTACCTGAATTTCCACATCGAGTTGGACATCTCATACATGATGCATTAGAGAACTCACCAAGGTTGAAGTGGTTGATCATGAATCCTTGATAGTTGGTTTAGAACAACCATGATATTCCTCATTGAATCCCCCATCTCATCCAGTCTTTTAATCAGAGAACCACCATAGTTTCCTTCAAACCCATTGTCACTTTGGTGCCTGCTAGATCAATCCATTTACTAAAACCAAAAAGGTCAGTGTGAGTATATCAACAAAATCATCATGTACTAATGAGTAAGATAAACACTAGGATATACTTACTCATTCACTTTATCTAAAACTAGGACTCTTTATGAAATCCTAACCATTATGGTAATGTCACTTATGATTAAAGAATACCCTAACCTCTAAAGTTATCTAAACCGGCCTTTGATACCAACTATAAGGCCCCAACCTTAAACCTTACTTAATCTTGAGTTATTACAAGATTACACATTGAGGATCTTTTCAGGTTTAGAGTTTTAGAAAATTAGATCATGAAACTTGAATTACATTCCACATTTAAGCAAAGTGGTTTCATAAAAGACAGTATTCGTTCTTCCCATCAATGGAAACATATTTAAAATATAACACAGATTCTTTCTTGACACATCCATGACACTATCATCACATCATGTACCTTTCCCTTGACCTGTGAAAAACATTTCAAAAACTTGGGATGAGCATAAAAAGCTCATTAAGAGTTATAAAAATATGGAAAGGAAACATGAGTTCATATATACATTAGAATGAAATCACACTTTACACATAAAACATAGGCATATCAAATCATGAATAAATCATAGAAAACAAAAGACATAAAGGTAACTTGAGGAATTCATAACATTCTTACGTAGGGAGTAACCCTCTTGGTTACGTTTGTAATACCCATCACAATATATTCCCTAAATCTCTTCGAAGAAACCTTAACGTTTCACGCCTTCGCGTTACCCAATGCATTGGAGAGCTATATCGGGCTCACCCGCCCTTAGTTTATCACGGAACCACCCGTTTTCATAACAATGCCCAAGAACCATAACATAAACGTATCACATAAAACATGCATAAAGGAAACATAAAATTTCCACATTTCAATCACAATATAACATTTTAGTATATTGAAATAATGAATCCATTCAAAAAGAAACCATTTCCAAAACCATTTAAAACATTTAATAAAGAGATTTTGGAATCAAAGTGTCCCATACCACCGTGAAGCTTAAAATTTTAAACCATTAATATCCATATAAATAAATCCTTAAAAGCATTTTGAAAACATGGATATTAATAAGAAAAAATAATTAAAACATTTAAACCGATATTTTTGTTAAAGGGGTTTTACCAAAATTAAGGACACTTGAATACAATAATTGAGGAATAACATTTAGTCAGAACTTTATAATATCATGAGAATAAATGGATTCATGATATAATACTCCATAGGACAGTATATACACCATATAAGAGTGAATTGGTGCATAACAACAATGAACCCTCAATAGAAATGTCAAATGTTATGAAATCCCTTATAAAGAAGGTATCCTTAAATTAAGGACAAATCAATCTTAAAAATATGTGTGAAAAATATAAATACACCCAATATAAGTGGATATTAAGTGTAAAACAATAAAAGGTCATTAAAACATATTCAATGGATGACATATTCAATGACCACATGTTGAACCCAAAGAAATCGAAATTGGGTTAAAAAGTTCCCTTGACAGCCTAACGACATCACATCAAAATGAGTTGATGAGAGATAAAAAGTGTATATCATCACTTGGACATAAAATTTACATCAATAAGGATATATGAGAACATATCCCAACATAACAATATGTAAATTAAAAGACCCAACAAAAGAAGTCTTTTAAAAAAGAGGAGGGCGAAAGGTTCCCTTACCGACTTGGGTATCTTTCAAAACATACACCCCATGAAATAAGGACAATAGATCATTGATGTAAATACTCATAAACGAAATTATATTACACAAAGAGTTGAATAATGGGCAGTAAATACACCACTCAATGGAATTTGTGTCAAATGTAGCATAAATCTCATGGGAATAAAAGTGAGATGAAAAATCCCTTACGAAAACTCGGCAGCCTAACGGCGCCACATAAAACTTCCGAATATGGATTAATGAGATCAAATACGGTATCTCATCACATTAAAATAAAATGTACAGCAAGAGTAATATAAAATAACATCCCCCAACATTAAAAAGAGGAGCTTAAAATAAGTGACATAAAGGAGAGTACATAAAAAGAAAGAGAGAGGTTAGATCTCTTACGAAAGTTTGGCAGCCTAACGACGCCACTCAAAACTTCCAAAATGGATTGATGAGAGAGAATAGGTTCTCTAATCACATGAACATAAAAATTACAGTAAGTGTAATATAAAAGATCATCCCAATAAAAAGAAAGATTAGCTTTAAAATGAATTACATAAAAGTGTGTACTTAAAAAGAAAGAGAGGAGTAGGATCCCTTACCTCGGGTCCGACTTGACTCGATCGTTCTTTAATCTTCTGAATAATAAACTTCAGTTAATTTATACTTCCTTAAGAACCTTTTTCAAGTTCATTATTCCTTTTATATCACTTATTACCATGTCATAAACATTATGTAATCATTTAAGTTAATAATATTTGTTTTGCCGATATTTGGTTCTTAAGTCGAAAGTGGACTTCTTACAATTACATGTTGTTCATGTGGCCAAATGTTTATTATATACAGAATTTTATTCATGATTTGGATATCATATATTCCATATATATCCAGTACATGCATGCATTTATAACATTACATAATCATTTAGAGGTAAGAAATGAAATGCATCGTTCATGGAGACGGTAAGCCGTACGTACGCATGAACGCTACTTTCATTTCTATTTCGTATTTTATAGAATGGAATCATAATGATATAAAGGTATATTATAATTCCAGTATAATATCATATATATATCATAGTTCCATACCTTATACGTCCCACATATGGTATTTATCGAATCAAATCACTTTGAGGGGGCGGTAGTCTGCACTTCCTTAAATGAAGATATCGCGTTTACCCATAATGGAAACCATAAAGGTATGCCCAAAATGAAAAAAAAAACAGAATCATAAGGAAAACATAAACATATTATATATCATATATAAAAATAGTGACATCATAATGGCCACCTTTTAAGGTTTTAAATGAGTATTTAACTATCATCGTTTCTGGAGGCAGAATTTCGCCATCCACGGAAACCGTATGTTCTTTAACCATTTGATGTAGTTGTGTGAGAGTGTAGCTCGAATAAATCTTATAACAACATCATAGTATATTGAAGATACTGGTTTTGTTACAAAAGAAGTAAATAAAAAGAGTTTAGGGGGTTGGAGAAGAAAAATAAAACAAATGAACATGAGAGAATGAACTACCTTTAAAAGTGTAACTCCTTTTGATTTGAGCCTAAAGGCTTCCTTTAAAAGGATTCTGCCCAAAGAGAATCCGCTAGGATGAGGAGAGGGATGTGGAGAGAGTAAATGGGCAGGGGTTGGCCGAGCCAAAGGCTTGAAGAGTCTGTGAAATGAGGTAGAGGTGGGGGCCTTTTATAAGAGGAGAGGAAGGGCACTTTTGGAAAGTAAGAAATATTACTTTATTTGAAAATGTGTTTCGGTTTTAAAAGGTCCCAAATTGATATAATTCATGGATAAGTTGATAGGGGTTCTAAATCCACCCATCCAATTAGTTTTGGACATGTGTAGGTCATAAAGTTTACATTATCTTCTCATTTTATTTAAATCGTCAGATAATGATGTCATCACTGCATCATTATGATGTCATAAATAATTTAATTTATTTAATGTCTAAAAATTATAAAAAAATTACTATGATGTAGGAAATATTTTTATATTTCCAATTAATATTTATAATAAAAAAATCTGACTTGTATAACCCCACTTAAAAATTGTTTTAGTAAAACATATCATGTTTGTGTCATTTTTACTTTTACATTAAATAAAAAGTTATTTATGTCATTTCCAAACCAAAGTGGCTCCATGGGGTCCCCAAGTTGACCCATGTATTTTCTTGGTCGGACATTACACATCCAATGAGGTTAGGACATGTGTCAAGTTCATTTTATATTATTAAAACATTATTTTCACCTTAAACTACACTAATTACCTCTAATCGCGATTAAAAACATAATAAGTTACTATTCACCAAAAAATTATTTTTATCCCATTGAACCACATTTTAATTATTAATGACAACCATGTATGTCGGATTTTTGAAATTCAAAACATAATGATTGCAAAATTTCATTTAAACGGAAAAATCAGTTTTTATAAGTACCACTTAGTGGTTTCACTATTCATCAAAAATTGAAGTTTTTCAGAAAAATCCCAAAAATTCACCCTAAGCTATATTTGATATTCCGATTTAAAAAATGAAGTTTATTTTACAAAATTCATAACATATAAGTCACATTAATTAATTTAATAATTAATTCCCGCTGTCATGACAAATAGCGTGTTTTTATGAAACAATAAGTATCAAAAGATTGACACTAGTTTAAGTCTGATTTCAAAGTGAAATTAATTACAACGACCACTATTGGATTTAATTGTAAAAATATTTTCTAATTTAACTTTAAAACCAATTCAAATGATAATCTAATCATAAAAATAAATTAGATTAAAAAGAGGTTTTGAATTAAAACACAACATTTTACACTATTAAAAAAATGAACTTTATCGGAAAGATACCAAAAATATACACAAAGTAAATTTTGATGTCTCGATTCTTAATAAGAGTTTTCTTTGGTCCAAAAGAATGTTTTAGAGTGAACAAAACTATATTTAATGATGGTTCAATATCAAAAGGTGATAAGTGAACCTTTTGTGAAAACTAGGGCATATACCCCTAAAATTGAATTCTTTCCGTATTTTAAGCCTCTATCCTTTATTGGATAAATGTAAAATCATTTAAAAACATATATAATCATATTTTAGTTATTTCTATACATTACCACCATACAACGACTACATGTTAACTACCATTTAAAATAATATTATTTTATTATTCGAGTGCAACGTAAGATTCTCAAGAAACCCGTTGTTGCGTGTTGGGTACGCCATCGAGCATAGCGTCCCCTTTAAAGTCATATTAATATTTTATTCACAAATATGGATAAATAAGAAAATGTCATATTCTTTATTTACCTGGGGTGTTACACATAACCTCCCCTATACTTCCCTACTTATTTTTTAATGATGAGATACCCCTTTCTCTATCATTAATTCCTCCCTTGTAGACCTGTTACCATACCAAAATTCCATAAGGGATTTCTCTCTCTTAATTTATATTCAATCAATTTTTTTATATTATGAATATAAATTAAATTACATATGATGGGACATGTATTTATATGACCACCATAATTTCCATTTCATGTTCATATGATGAGATACCCCTTTCTCTCTCATCAACCATTTTTATGAATTCTTATGTCACACAATTATGCTGCTGAATTTCCACTGCGATTTTCTAAGCCAATGACATTATGTAGTGATTACCATGACCATTTATCTATAAATGGTATTCATTTTTATGATCATGACCATATTTAATGATACTTAAATGTATGTATTCCACATTTCTTCATCTTGGAATAAATTATGATGTCGAATGATTCCTTGTTATATGATCCATGTGGAACACTTACGCAAGAAGTAAAATGTTTATAAAGGGTGCACCTAGATAGTTCTTCAATACATTAGGTAAAGACTAGTATCATGACATGTCAAGTGAAATGAGGGTTTAATCATTCTTCTTAAAATAAAATGAGGGTTTACTCATGCTCCATGTGAAATGATCCTTGGATCATGCTAATATCTTGTTAAATGTTGTGGTCACATTTCCATGTTATGATAATCATTATATATCATGCCTTTGTGCTCATATTTTTCTTCTGATCTATTGATATGAATATTTCCAAGAATTTACTATATTATTCATGTTATTCATTGTTTAATCCATGATTCAGCTTTATAGATCAACCTTTCCATATGAATTTCCTTAGGCTATCCCATGAAATGCTAAGAACGAAAGAATGGTGTGGTCGTATAAATGGATTTTTCAATAAATATGTTGTGTGTTATGATCTAAGTTATTATGTAATGTACCTAAGACCCAAAGAAATCCGACCTATAGATCTTCTATGTTCTATCAAGTGAAAATTTTATTTAATAAATATTGTTTATGTGTGAAATAAAGAGAAGGGTTGTTGTAGTTGGTAGTAGAGGATATGTCTAGTTATTTTTGGGGCTAGGATTATAAAACCCTTGTGAAATACATATGGATAAGACTAAGTATAATAAAAACATACATAAATTTAGGTGAGTATTGAGTAAGTGTGTTATCATGAAAATACATTCCTATCTAGACAAGAGCAGGTTGAGGCATCTTTAGAATAGATGTATCTAGGGGTAAAATCTAAAAACGCTGCTTTCAGCTAGACTCAAATGAGAAATAGTGCACGAAAAAAGGAACTTGATGCACCATTGGTGTCACACCCTGACCTCAGATGCCCATTTTTTTATTCTTTTATCAGTCTCACGACGTTTGGATGAGGTTTAGTTGGGTCCTGGTTTGATCTTTTTTGAAGTTTGATGTTTTTAGTGTGTCTCAAGCCAGTGCATGGCCACCGTACCACTAGCGGAAACCTTGCACATGGTCCTAGTGAATGTGCGATTTCCCAATAATTAAAATATCAAATTTTTATGAATGTTTAAACCTCCATGATAATATTATTTCTACATATAATAATAATTCTGTTATCATTAAATTGATATTAATATTATTCTCATTAAATTTCTATTAGTTTAATTTTATTAAATATTCATCAATATTATTATGACTGTTATTATTATTATTATGGTATTATTACTATTATTATTATTATTATTATTATTAATATAATAAAATGAAAATAATAATAATCAAAAACCCATTATATCCTATCGCCCCAATTCTCACTGAGCACCACACCTAGGTCATCGCTTGGTCTCCCCTGCACTCTCACCACCTCACCTCAAACTTATAAAATTCCTGCATCCCATCACACCACCCTCCTACAATGCCTGCCTCCCACAAAGCCACCCTCCTGTTCGCAGCCAACCCATACTCCCGCTAACCTGCTGTGACCTGATGACCCAGTGTTGCCCTCCCTATCCCACATAGCTTGCGGCAATCCAATCCTAGACACACCTCCCAGCAGCAACCCCACCCTACTTAGGTGGCCTGGACCCCACCCCCCCTCTGTGTGACCATGTACCCTTGATCTGGCATGATGCAACTACACATTACCTTTCCTCTAACCTCCCTCATCTAGCCAGTAGTTGTCGGCCAGCCTCTGTTCACCTTTTCTACTCCAACCGACTGGCGACACCATGAAACCATTCCCCCACCTCACACCTGTTTTCTGACCAACCTCACCTCATCGGGTCCCCCTTCCCTTCACAGCACCCTCGTGTCGCATGTTCCACCCTTGCCGGTGTACACCCTCCAGAACTGAAACCGTTGCTACTCCTTCCAGTCCCACCGGTGTGACGTGCCTACCTTCCTGACCACCCAATTTTGCGGCAAAAACATGCACTAGCTGTGACCTCCCTCGCTGGTGCCCTCTCCTGCGCATGCGACCCCAATGAAGCCATCGTCAGTGCGTGAATCCCTTTTGGGATTGCAATTGGATCTCGAAGTGATGCTTTTTCTTACATTGAGGTCTCATTGCTTTCGAACAAGTTGAGGTATATTCATTCATGACATATTTTCTAATTTTTTTCATTATGACACTTGTTTTGTAGTATTTAATTATTATACCTTGATTCACATTTATATTACAAGTGTAGTTAGTTTATGGTAATTATTTATCGTTGGTTTAAATTTCTAAAAATTGGTTTTGACATGTCCTTTCATTCAAGTCTATGTTTATGTATTTTAGTTATTTTTTTAGTTGCAGCACATTGGCAAGGTTTTTACGCAATCCTACAATCGTTAGCTTGCGCGTACTTGTGTGAATGTACGAGGTATGTCACATTGTCTTTATTGGTTTGCGAGTTGAGGTAGGTTCCCCACTACACTGGCCTTTAAATTTAATATTTATTTATTCCTTGATATACCATTGATTTTCAATTGATTATAAAATAGTATTATATAATTATTTTTGGAACAATTACATGATGTAAATCGAAAATATTTATTTTATACCCGACACATAAATTATTTTCTTGACAAATTGACGCACAATAGTGAAAGAATACTCATTTTTCCTTTGAACATATTTCAAGGATTTTCATGTGTGGTTCGGGTTTTTTGTTAAATGTCTTCATCAAACGTGTTAGAAAATGTTTTGGTTTCTCTTGAGAAATGTTGTTTCTTTTAAAAGTTTCATAAGGCCCATTTGGAACATTGATCAAATAAATTATTTTGAAAAACACTCTTTGGGGTGACTTAGGGGTGATCGTATTATGTACCTTAGTTGTGTGAGTTGTGTGTGATGTTCGTGCATCATGACTTGTTACTTGATTTACATTATTGACCCGACCATTTATTTTTTTTACACATGTTTACATAGGAACCTGGTATAGTAAGAGAATTTTTTTGAATGATTTTTTGCACTAATTTAGATTATGCACTAGCTAGTGGACCTTAATAAAGATGTGTTTTTTATTATTACTTTGGGATTGGGCCCTCGATCTGGCTAGGTATGGCTATGATCGAGTGTTAGAGAGTTATGACGTCATCATGAGTAAGAATTCCTTCAGGATGATCCACCTGTATAATATGTTCTAGATTGTCCCCGAGCTCCTATGTTCGACCTATGTTTTCGTTAGTACTTATTTCGATGCAGCATATGATTGGAATTCCTAGTTCAGTTGCTGGTCCCCAATTTTTATTTTCCCAATGTCTTTACTATGTGTTGTGTGTTGGGTGTTGTGTCTAGTTTTACTCTGAACTAAGAACTAAAAATTATATTTTTAAATTTTTTACTATAATGTTTAAAAATTTACTGCACCTATTTCCTTCAAATATTAATCTTGCATTTAAATTAAAAGGGAAATAAATTGTTACTTGATTTAGAAATTAAAGTGTGAGTGTGCGGAATACCATATTTTATACAATTTAGTTCAAACCTGGAATTGGTAAGTTCTTTATTTAAAGTTTTTTTTGGGAATATATTTTTGGGCATTCCTATTAAGTTTTAATACTCACGCCTAGAGTGTTTTTACTATTTTTATTTTCTGTTGTAGGTTTGACATGAGTTTTCTCATTGTGGGAGAGAGTTGGATGTGGATTGGTGAGTGAATCTCGGGGTCATGAGGAGTTTTCATCGTGGTCAGGTTAGTTTTTTGTTGTTGGTTGTTATTAAATTTTCAGGTCATTTATTTGTTTTTGTGTTGTTCTATTTTCATTCCACTGCTTTTGTAATACCCCGGGTAAATAAAGAATATGAAATCTGTATATTTATCCATAATTATTAATCAAATATTAATATTACTTTGAAGGGTATGCTATGCTCGATGGCGTACCCAATACGCAACAACATGTTTCTTGGGAATATTACATTGTAATCTAATAATAAAATAATATTATTTTAGATGGTAGTTAACGCTTAGCCGTTGTAATGGAGGTAATGAACAGAACTAACTACCAAATGATTATATATGTTTGTCAAATATTTTTACTTTTTACAATAAATGTTAGAAGATTAAATATGCGAATGAATCCAATATTAAGCGTAAACATTCTAATATGCTTTAAAAGGTCGATTAACCGCCTTTTGATGGTGAACCTATTTTAAATCCACTTTTTGAAAATTTTATGTGTTATATTTGACAAAATAAAAATTCTTCTTTAGAATCAGGACATCAAAATTTACTTTTTGTAAATTTTTGGTATTTTTCCAAAAAAGTTCAATTTTTAATTAATAGTGAAAATTTTGTATTTTAATTCAAAGCCTATTTTTAATCTAATTTATTTATATGATTAGATTATATTTAGAATTGGTTTAAAAGTTAAATTAGAATATATTTTTACCATCTAATCTAATTTTTGTCTTTGTAATTAATTTCACTTTGAAATCAGACATAAACTAGTGTCAATCTTTTGATACTTATTGTTTCAAAAAAACACACTATTTGCTCTGACCGCGAGAATTAATTATTAAATTAATGAATGAAACTTATGTGTTTTGAATTTTTTAAAATAGACATCATTTTTGAATTCGGAATATCAAATATAGCTTTGGGTTAATTTTTGGTAATTTTCTGAAAAACCTCAATTTTTGATGAATAGTGAAGCCACTAAGTGGTATTTATAAAAACTGATTTTTCTGTTTAAATGAAATTTTTCCATATTTGTGTTTTGAATTTAAAAATTTTTACATACATGGTTGTCATTAAGAAATAACATGTGGTTCAATGGGATAAAAATAATTTTTTGGTGAATAGTAACTTATTAAGTTTTTAATCGCGATTAGAGGTAATTAGTGTAGTTTAAGGTAAGAATAATGTTTTAATAAAATGAAATGACCTAGAAACCTGTCCTACCCTCATTGGATGTGTCATGGCTGACCAATACAATCCATGTGTCAACTTGGGGACCCCATGGATCTACTTTGGTTGGAAAAATACATAAATACCTTTTTATTTAATGTTAAAGTAAAAATGACACAAACATGAGATGTTTTACTAAACCAATTTTTACATGGGGTTATACAAGTCATATTTTTTACTATAAATAGTCATTGGAAATATAAAAAGATTTGCTACATCATATTATTATTTTTATAATTTTTAGACGTTAAATAAATTAAATTATTTAAGACATCATGATGATGTAGCAATGACCTCATTATTTAACGATTTAAATAAAATGGAATGATAATGTAATATCTAAGACCTACACATGTCAAAAACCTATTGGATGAGTGAATTTCGAACTTTTATCACCTTATTTTCGAATTATATCAATGTGGGACCTCTGAAATCCGAATATCATTTTAAAATAAAGTGACTTTTCTTTACTTTCCAAGATTGTTCCTCCTCTCCTCTTATAAAAGGCCCCCACCTCTACCTCCTTACCCACACTCCCAAAGCCATTGGCTCGGCCAACCCCTTCCCATTTTGTCTCTCCACTTCCCTCTATTGCTCCTTGAAGCCTCACTTTGGGCAGAAGTCTTCCCAAGGAAGTCTTTGAGCTCAATCCAAAGGGAGTTACCTGATTTTAAGGACGTTAAAGAACGATCGAGTCAAGTCAGACCCGAGGTAAGGGATCCTACTCCTCTATTTCTTTTTAAGTACACACTTTATGTAATTCCTTTTAAAGCTCATCTTTCTTGTTATTTGTATGTTCTTTTATATTACTGTTACTGTTTTTTTTATTTTTCATATGATGAGAGACCCTATTTTCTCTCATCAATCCATTTTGGAAGGTTTAAGTGGCGTCGTTAGAATGCCGAGTTTTCGTAAGGGATTTTTCATCTCACTTTTATTCCCATGATATTTATTCTACATTTCACACAATTTACTTTGAGTGGTGTATGTAGTTCCCATTATTATACTCTTTGTGTAATATACTTTCGTTTATGAGTATTTACATCAATGATGTATTGACCTTCTTTCATGGGGTGTATGTTTCGAAAGATACCCAAGTCGGTAAGGGAACCTTTCACCCTCCTTTTTTAAAAGACTTCTTTTGTTGGGTATTTTAATTCACATATTGTTATGTTGGGATATGTTCTCATATATCCTTATTGATGTAAATTTTAAGTGATGAGATACCTTTTTTTATCTCTCTTCAACTCTTTTTCTGAATTTTGACGTGACGCCGTTAGGCTGTCAAAATTTTGCAAGGGAACTTTTTAACCCAAATTTGATTCTTTGGGATAAACTTGTACTCCTTGAATATGTCGTTCTATGAATATGTGTGAATATCCTCTGATTGTTTTACACTTAATATCCACTTATATTTGGTGTATTCGTTTGTCACACATAATTATGCAATTGATTTATCCTTAAACCAAGGATACCGTCTTTTTAATGGTCTTCATCTCAATGTCCATTCATTGAGGTATATTTTGTTTTATACACAACCTTCTTTTATACGGTGTATAAACCCCTTTGACTTTTATTTTTATTTAAATGTAATCTTTTTTCTACGAAGCATTTTACTAAAACACACAAAGGAATGTTTCTTTTACGTACGCGGTGACAACGACCTTTTCCGCCGCCGTGAGTATTATTTGATCATTGGCTTCCTCAACAAGCTGCAATGTTTTTAAATAAAATAAATACCATATACTTTTTTTGGGTATTGAAAATGGTTTTGATAAAGGATTATATTATGTCAATATATTTAAATGATATATCGTGATTGACATGTGGAAATGTTATCATTCCATTATCTTGGTTTTATGTGTTATAAATTTATAATGGTACTTGGACATTTTACGGGTGGTTACGTGATAAACCATATGACGGGTGGTGCCATGAATACCAGGACGGGTGGTTATGTTATAACCCCCAATGCATTGGGTATGGAAGTCAGCCGTATGGCTATTCCATTTAAGTATGTATGGAAGTTGGCCGAATGGCTATTCCATTAAGTGATATGTGTGGAAGTCGACCTTATGGTTATTCTACTTAAGTATGTTTATGTCCCAAGTTACCTTTATATGTTATGTGATCTTTATATGGGTTTTATGGTAATATTTTGGTTACAGAAGGGTAAGTAATGAACTTTTATTCAGCGAAGAGTTTTTACTACTTCGAAAAGGTGAAAAGTATTACTTTGATAAAGTATACATGGTTTACTTGTTGTTTTGAAAAACTAATAGTTTTCATTCTTTGTGTATCCCTTACTATGCTTTTTATGCTCATCCCAAGTTTTTGAAATGTTTTTCACAGGACTTAGCATGGAGTAGGGTCAAGGATGGGTTCAAGGTAAAGTCATGCTACCTAAAACATGGAACTAGACATGTTTCTTTTTAAGAGATTGTATCTTATTGAAATTTTAGTAGAAGTGACTACTTTGTAATCTTTTGAGATGTAATAATTATGTCCTAATTCTATAAAACTCTAAACCTGAAAAGATCCTCAATGTGAATTACTCATTTAATTCAATATTAAGTAAGGTTTAAGGCTGGGGCCTTATAGTTGGTATCAGAGGTCGGTTTAGATAACTTTAGAGGTTAGGGTATTCTTTAAGCATAAGTGACATTACCATAATGGTTAGGATTTCAGAAAAAGTCATAGTTTTTAGATAAAGTGAATGATTAAGTATATATTCTTCATTAGTACATGATGGTTTTGTTGATATACTCACACTGACCCTTTTAGGTTTTAGTAAATGGCTGGATCTAGCAGGCACCAATGTAACAGTGGATGTGAAGGAAACTGTGACAGTTTTCTGAGTGAGAAGCTGAATGATATGGGAGCTTCAATGAGAACACTTGTTTTTATCCTCAACCAACTATCTGGAGTCATTATTTACCACCTAAACCTTGGTGATTTCTATAAGGCATCATATATGTGAGAAACAAATCCCTACGGAACTATAGGTAATAATCATAAAGGTAGGTGTGTACAAAAACCTATGTGTCAAAGATGTGGAAAGAAACACCTAGGAAAATGTTTCAATGGGACAGAAATATGCTATAGATGTGGAAATGAAGGTCATAAAGCAAGAACCTTCCATGGAAAAAGGAAGCATCTAGTTGACTTGAGGAAAGGGAAAGAAGTTATTTCTGAGGGATCAATTGAATGTTTTAAATGTGGTGTGCATGGTCCTTATGCAAACACATGTTCTATGAAGAAGTTTCGGGAATGGGATCACCAAGATCGTACAAATATTCATTTACCAATACCTAATGCCATTCCGATTGAGGATGAAGAAACTGAAAATGACCAATCAAAGGTATGTATTATTTCATGACTATTGTTTTCCTATTTTGGAATATTAGGATATGATTCATGATTTTTTTGTAGGAAAGAGGTATTTCGGAATATGTTGGAAAGGAATGGTTAATGGGTCATGAAGAATTTTGAATGAGTAAGATGTCAACATATAAGGGCTTCAAGTGTTATGGTGAAATTCTTAAGAGTATTAAGTGTCTTTTAATGATGGGGTTACATTAGAAGACTTTTTATATTATGTGTAACCCTGATGTTTAATATATGCAAATTTTATTCAAGGAATAGTTATCTTTTCTTTTGTGGACATAGTTATAAAGAACCCTTTGGGTTTATACGATCCTTACTTTTGAGGTAATTATGGGTTACTATATGTTATGATTCAAGTTAAAGGCATGAGATAAAATTGAGGTTAAATTATGTTATGGTTATTTTTGATGATTTTATCCTTTTTGGGGGAATTATTTGAGAATTATATATTTTTGGAAAAAGGGCAACATGCAGACCGTGTGACTACCCGTCGTGTCGGACAAAGCTGTGGGAATCAAACCCACAACCAAAGTGTGACTGGTATTTATCGCCTACCACTGGACTACGTGAAGTACCTAGTTATTTTGACTGATTCTTTTTAGTTATATGATTTTATGAATCAAGAGTAAGTTGCTTTTGGGTTATTTATGAAAATGATTAACCTATCATAGAGGATATGTGATTAGGTTAATTACTTTTCAATACGAGACTTTTGGAGCAACTGATGTTGTTTGGAGATAAATGTTACGATTTAACTTGGAAGACTATGTGACTAAATCCTTCAAATATTTGGGGTTTAAATCTTAGATTGGTTTACTTTGAAGAATTTTATGGACAAATTGTTTATCAGATGGTCCTCGTTGAACTTTGGGTTTTGTTGGACAAATTTTGGAGATTAAGCATAGATTTTCTTTTTAAAGGGTTATCCTTTTTTGGATTATCTGATCTTGTACTAACCTTTTTGGTTTTGGTTTTGGTTTTGGTTAAAGCCTAATGACACGGGAAGTATATAGTTCTCTTTGTTGGATTAGGTGATTCTCTAGAAGTTGATTATAGTACTCTTAATGTGAACAAGTCTTCCTAAATACTCGTCTTTTGGAGAAAATATGAGTTTGGGTAAAAGTTGAAAGTCAACATGATAAGTGATTGTGTTTCCTTATGAATAAATTTCTCAATAAAAAGTAACTTAAAACAAAAATGTTGTCTATTAACTTTTCCTACTGTGGAATCAAATACCGTTTAACCCATCACAAGTTTGTGATTTTCATGTGGTTAACTTTCTCCAAAACATGTTTTCTATCACTCTCCATCAGAAAATGACCATTTTTTCCTCCATGTCCATATTTTCGTACTTGGAATCCTAGTATGGGTTAACTCGGGTGACCTTTGTACTTATCTTTCTTTATTTTAAAGTGATTTTTTTACAGACTCTTGTTCCGATGTGGAACTTTCAAGGATGTTTCCAAGCCCAATTTTAAAATTGCGAGGACGCAATTCCCCAAAGGGGGGAAGGATGTTACACCCCAGGTAAATAAAGAGTATGACATATTTATATTTATCCATATTTGTGAATAAAATATTAATATTACTTTGAAGGGGATGCTATGCTCGATGGCGTACCCAATACACAACAACGAGTTTCTTGGGAATCTTACGTTGCACTCTAATAATAAAATAATATTATTTTAAATGGTAGTTAATTCCTAGCTGTTTTAATGGCGGGAATGAACAGAACTAACTACCAAATTATTATATATGTTTGTCAAATATTTTTACTTTTTACAGTAAATGTTAGAGGATTAAAAATGCAAATGAAGCCAATTTTAAGCGTAAACGTTCTAATATTCTTTAAAAGGTCGATTAACCGCCTTTTGATGGAGAACCGCTTTTAAATAAACTTTTTGACAATTTTATTTGTTATATTTGACAAAATAAAATTATTCTTTATAATAGGGACATAAAAATTTACTTTTGTGTAAATTTTTGGTATTTTTCAAAAAAAAAGTTCATTTTTAATGAATAGTGAAAAATGTTGTATTTTAATTCAAAACCTCTTTTTAATCTAATTTATTTATATGATTATATTATATTTTGAATTGGTTTTAAAGTTAAATTAGAATATATTTTTACCATCTAATCCAATTGTTGTCTTTAAAATTAATTTCACTTTGAAATCAGACTTAAACTAGTGTCAATCTTTTGATACTTATTGTTTCATAAAAACACGCTATTTGCTCTGAATGCGGGAATTAATTATTAAGTTAATTAATGAAACTTATGTGTTTTTAATTTTTTAAAATAGACATAATTTTTGAATTCGGAATATCAAATATAGCTTTGGGTGAATTTTTGGTAATTTTCTGAAAAACCTCAATTTTTGATGAATAGTGAAACCACTAAGTGGTACTTATAAAAACTGATTTTTCCGTTTAAATGAAAATTTGTCATATTTGTGTTTTTAATTTAAAAAATCCTACATACATGGTTGTCATTAAGAAGCAAAATGTGGTTCAATGGGATACAAATAATTTTTTGGTGAATAGTAACTTATTATGTTTTTAATCGCGATTAGAGGTAATTAGTGTAGTTTAAGATAAGAATAATGTTTTAATAAAATGAAAAGACCTAGAAACAAGTCCTAACCTCATTGGATGTGTCGTGGCCGACCAATACAATCCATGGGTCAACTTTGGGACCCCATGGATCCACTTTGGTTGGAAAAAGACACAAATACCTTTTTATTTAATGTTAAAGTAAAAATGACACAAACATGAGATGTTTTATTAAAACGATTTTTTCATGGGGTTATAGAAGTCAGATATTTGACTATAAATAGTCATTGGAAAGCTAAAAATATTTCCCACATCATAGTAGTTTTTATATAATTTTTAGACGTTAAATAAATTAAATTATTTATGACATCATAATGATGCAGCGATGACCTCATTATTTAACGATTTAAATAAAATGGAATGATAATGTAATATATAAGACCTAAACATGTCCAAAACCTATTAGATGAGTGGATTTATAACCCTTATAACCTTATCCTCGAATTATATCAATTTGGTACCTCTTAAATCCGAATATCATTTTAAAATAAAGTGACTTTTCTTTACTTTCCAAGAGTGCCCCTCCTCTCCTCTTATAGAAGGCCCCCACCTCTACCTCCTTACCCACACTCCAAAAGCTTTTGGCTCAGCCAAACCCTGTCCATTTTGTCTCTCCACTTCCCTCTATTATTCCTTGAAGCCTAAATTTGGGCATAAGTCTTCCCAAGGAAGCCTTTAAGATCAAACCAAAGGGAGTTACCCGATTTTAAGGACGTTAAAGAACGATCGAGTCAAGTTGGACCCGAGGTAAGAGATCCTACTCCTCTCTTTCTTTTTAAGTACGCTCTTTATGTCATTCCTTTTAAAGCTCATATTTCGTGTTATTGTGATGTTCTTTTATATTACTCATACTGTGATTTTTATTGTTCATATGATGAGAGACCCTATTTTCTCTCATCAATCCATTTTGGAAGTTTTAAGTGGCGCCGTTAGGCTGCCAGGTTTTCGTAAGGGATTTTTCATCTCACTTTTATTCTCGTGAGATTTATGCTACATTTCCCACAATTTCATTTTAGTTGTGTATGTACTTCCTATTATTATACTCTTTGTGTAATATACATTCATTTATGAGTATTTACATCAATGATGTATTGACCTTCTTTCATGGGGTGTATGTTTCGAAAGATACCCACGTCGGTAAGGGAACCTTTCACCCTCCTTTTTTTAAAAGACTTCTTTTGTTGGTTCTTTTAATCCACATATTTTTATGTTGGGATATGTTCTCATATATCCTTGTGGATGTAAATTTTAAGTGATGATATACCTTTTATTATCTCTCATCAACTCTTTTTCTGAATTTTGAAGTGATGCCGTTAGGCTGTCAAATTTTTGCAAGGGAACTATTTAACCCAAATTTGATTCTTTGGGATAAACTTTTACTCCTTGAATATGTCATTATATGAATATGTTTGAATAACCTCTGATTGTTTTAAACTTAATATCCACTTATATTTGGTGTATTCGTTTGTCACACATAATTATGCAATTAATTTATCCTTAAACCAAGGATACCGTCTTTGTAAGGGTCTTCATCTCAATCTCCCTTAATTGAGGCATATTTTGTTTTATACACAAACTTCTTTTATACGGTGTATAAAACCATTTGAATTTTATGTTTATTCAAAATGAATCTTTTTTCTACGAAGTGTTTTACTAAAAGACACAAAGGAATGATTCTTTTACGTACGCGGTGACAATGACCTTTTCCGCCGCCATGAGTATTATTTGATCTTTGGATTCCACAACAAGCCGTAATGTTTTTAAATAAAGTAAATACCATATACTTTTATTTTGGTATTGAAAATTGTTTTGATAAAGGATTCTATTATGTCAATATATTTAAATGATATATTGTGATTGAAATGTTGAAATGTTATCATTACTTTATGTTGGTTTTATGTGTTATAATTTTATAACGGTACTTGGACATTTTACGGGTGGTTACGTGATAAACCATATGATGGGTGGTGTCGTGAATACCTGGACGGGTGGTTACGTTATAACCTCCAATGCATTGGGTATGGGAGTCGGCCATAGGGATATTCCATTAAGTATGTATGGAAGTTGGCCGAATGGCTATTCCATTAAGTGATATGTGTGGAAGTCGACCTTATGTTTATTCTACTTAAGTATGTTTATGTACCAAGTTACCTTTATATGTTATATGATCTTTATATGGGTTTTATGGTAATATTTTGGTTACAGAAGGGTATGTAAGGAACTTTTATTTAGCAAAGAGTTTTTACTACTTCGAAAAGGTGAAAAGTATTACTTTGATAAAGTATACATGGTTTACTTGTTGTTTTGAAAAACTAACAGTTTTCATTCTTTGTGTATCCCTTACTGAGCTTTTTATGATCATCCCAAGTTTTTGAAATGTTTTTCACAGGCCTTAGTGTGGAATAGGGTCAAGGATGGGTTCAAGGGAAAGTCATGCTACCTAAAACATGGAACTAGACTTGTTTCTTTTTAAGAGTTTTTATCTTATGGAAATTTTAGTAGAAGCGACTACATTTTAATCTTTTGAGATGTAATAGTTATTTTATAATTCTCTAAAACTCTAAATCTGAAAAGATCCTCAATGTGAATTACTCATTTAATTCAATATTAAGTAAGGTTTAAGGATGGGGCCTTATAGCTTTATTTAATCCATTGGGAAAAAATCATTCCCATTTTCCTCTATTGATTCCCTAGTGATTTTCCCTAGCCCAGGTGGATCAGGAATGCCTGTCAGGCCATGCCACAGATCGTCTCGGGTGACAGGTCCAGGGTCGACCGGTGTTGGTTCATTAAAAAATGGTATCATAGGAGGTTCCTGTAATTTGGGGTGTCTGGTAGATGGATATTAGGACTTTTAGGGCTGAGGAGGTAGTTTATCAGTCAATTCCTAATCACCACAGCTCACGACGAGACCTCATTTATCAGGGGTAATCTAGGATTTGAGTTTATTTGGGTTGCTTTGGATTGAGGGATGTCAATGGAGGAAACTCAGGTAATGTTTTGGCCTCACATGGGGTGGTGGCCCATGTGGAGTCCAAGTTCCCAGTTCAAGGTCCTCTTAGTGTTATCCCTTACTTGGGGCATGACTCACCATCATGTCGCCGAGCTAATCATAGACACTAATTCCTCATTCCAATGGTTTATCATTGGTTGTGTTTCATTTTGAACTCTGTTGATGTGAGCGTGTGTTAAAAATGAAAGTGATTTCAAAATGAAAAATGGGGGTTTCTTCTAAATTGTTTTTGAAATTAGTAAAGTGGTTTTTTAAAGAAAAAGTGTATCAGTTTGGAAAAACATGGTATGTGTTTGGATTTAGTATGGAAAAGAAGTGTTTGAACCTTGGCACTCCTTATGGAGGGTCATATGTGCATGGTTATGTACGAAGAGCGTGGGGGAGGGAACTTGTTCATAGATGATGTGAACGATATTGAATAAACACACATGTGACAGTTCAATATGATTCATAGGTTAGTTTTAAAATTTTAAAGAAATAACGATTCTGGAAAAGTGATTTATGCTCTTGTTTGTATTTGTTTTTCTTATGGAATGATTTCCCTTGGATTGTGTTGTTTCGTTGATGGAGTTTTGTCTCATTGCTAGTTTTGACAGTGTTTTCGTGTTGTTATGAGTATTACACCCAAGAAGCCTCCAAAATTTGGTAACGAGTTAAGCCCAGTTCCCAGTTATTTTTGTGGGTTTATTGTTATCATGGTAATCAATGTTTATTAGAGGACGTTGTATAATTTGGAAATATAGTGTGTCTTCAGGTTGTTTGGAACCCTTGAGGGTGTTAAAGTTCATACCACCACAGAGTTTTTTGAGGAATCAGTTTAGTACTAGTATAGATGAGATGTATCATTATTGTTATAGTGTTGGGTATAATTAGTGGTGGTCGAATTTCGTGTTGGATCCCCATCTGGAAAGGAGTGAATGTCAGAGAAACCTGTCTCTATGAAGCCATCTTCATTGGTACAATCTCTTAGTTTGTCGGACCGTTCTGTCATGTGCCACCAGTATGGCCATTTCATGCATTATAAGTCATCATCTTGCTTCCATTTTAAAATGATCTACTGTTTTAGTCATTCGAATCATCGAGAGGAAGATGAATTTGGGGACTAGTGGATGAGAATTCATGACTGCGAGGAAGGATATTCTTCAACCATCAGGGCCCCAACCATATGTATTGGTGTGAATATCCAACATAGTCAAGAGTTTCTGAGGTCGTGTGTATCCTCGATCTGGGTTATGTTTACAGTTTTGTTTTGGAAATATCCAAATCATCCTTGTCCAATTCTAGTCACCTTCTTAAGCTCATCCTCATTAGGGTGGTGGGAGGAGATTGTTCTACCTCAGTCCAAGAGGCCTTATCTACCCTTACTGTGGTTTCCAAGTTAGTCAGATTTCATAAAGGAGTATTATTCCCATGAATAAATGGACCTGTTCATATTTTGAGTTTGGTCTTAGTTTTGTTATTTACGGAAAGGCTTGGTGAGGTCAATGGGTGTTGTCTCTTGGCTCTTTCTTTGTTTTAGCACCTTGATGGGGTTTTTTTCTCTAGTGTGTTTTAATTTTTCAGGGGATTCCACCATCATAGTGTCTCAGTATACCGATTGTCCTCGTAATGGTTTTATAGAATAGTTCTTATGGTGAAATTGTTTCACTTGTTCTATAGAATTTGGATTGGATCCATTGAGATTTCTCGAATGTTCCCCCCCCCCCTCCAGGGTGGTATGTTTGGTTTTTTCATTTCTCACTAATGGAACCTTGTGTTGGGGAGAACCTATAGTATTCTCCCCTTGTTTTGAATGTGGTTTCATTTGGGTTGGTTGAGTGTGGATTGGGGAATAAACAGTCTCCCCGAAACTCCTTGGTTCTTCGGGTTGCATTCGTGCATGGAGTCAATTATTGGCTATCTATGGGCCTGAAGACTTTCTGGGGTTAGAAACTATCTGTGGTGAGGAGAATTGTCACACAATGACCTGGGATTCACATTATTCTTATTATTTTATTGGTCACACATTGTTTAGACGAGGTTTTATTGGATCCCAAATTGAAAATTTTCAAAATTTGAGGTTTTTAGTGGGTCTCAAGTTGGTGCACGATCAATGCACCGCTAGCATCAAACAGGCGCTCAGCCATGGTGAATGCACAATTTCTTGATACTTAAAATAACTAATTTTTATAAATGTTTAAACTTCCATGATAATATTATTTTTGCAGATAATAATAATACTATTATTATTAATTTGATATTAAAATTATTCTCATTAAATTTCAATTAGTTTTATTATTATTAAATTTTCACTAATATTATTTATTATTATTATTATTATTATTCTGGTATTATTATTATTATTATTATTATTCTGGTATTATTGTTATTATTATTATTATTATTAATATAATAAAATAAAAAATAATAATAATCAAAACCCTAGTCTATCCCATCGCCCACACATTCTCACTCTATGCCGCAACTAGGTTTCCCCCGAGTCTCCCATGCGCTCCCACCACCTCGTCTCCACATTTCGTAGCACATGCCTCCCACTGCGGCACCCTCCTACAGTTCTTTCCTCCCACGAAGCCACGCTCTTGTTCGTGGAAAGCCCCTACTCCCACTCACCTGCAGCCACCCGACGACCTAGCACCGACCTCCCTGTCCTGCTCGGCTTACGGAACACCAATCATAGCCGCACCTCCCAAAAAAGACCCCTCCCGGATCAGGCGGCCCATACCCCCTCCCCTTGGAGTGACTATATACCCTTGATCTGGCACGACGCCACTACCCTCTACCTTAGCTCTTCCCTGCCTCCTCTGACCAGCAGTCGTCGGCCGGCCTCTGCACGCCTTCCATACTCCATCCGGCTGGCGAAACCCCAACCCCACATCCCCGCCTCATACCCTCTTTCTGACTGAAATCACCTCATCGGCTGACCCCCTGCCCTTTTCAGCACCCTACAGCCATGCCTTCCGCCATTGCTAGCATACACCTGCCAAAACTGCAACCCTTGCTGCTCCGACCAGCCCCACCGGTGCAACGTGCCTGCCATCCTGGCTGCCCACTTTTACCAGCAGTGACTTAAACCAGACGTGACCTCCCTCTCATGTCCATCCCTCTAGCGTGTGCAACCCCGATGATTCCCTTATCAACGGACGAGTCCCTTCTGGTATTGCAACATGCTCGTAATGTGAGGCTTTTCCTTCTATTGGGGTCCCATTGCTTTCACATGTGTTGAGGTAGATGATTCCATGACTTTTCTTTTAATTTCATTCACTGTGATTCTTGTGCTTTAGTATTTAATTATTAGACCTTGATTCACATTTATATTACAAGTGTAGTTAGTTTATGGTAATAATTTATCATTGTTTTAACATTCTTAAAATAGGTTTTCACATGTCCTTTTTTTCAAGCCCGTGTTTATGTATTTTATTTATCTTATCATTGCAATGTGTTGGAAAGGTTTTTCCACGGTCCTACTATCGTCGTCTTGCACATGCTTGTGCGCCCGTGCGAGGCGTATCAAATCATCATGATTTGTTTTCGAGTCAAGGTAGGTTACCCATTATAATAACCTTTAAATTTAAAATTTATTGATTTATTGATATTTCATTGTTTTTTAATTAATTAGAAATAGTGTAAGATAGTTATTTTCAGAATAATTACTTGATGTAAATATAAGATTTTTATTTTAGAAATGAAAATTTAATTATTTTCTTGAAAAATTGATGCACAATAGTAATATAATACACATTTGGCCTTTGAAAATATTTCATGAATTTTATTGTGTGGTTTGAGTTTGTTGGAAAATGTATTATTCTGACGTGTGAGAAATTGTTTTGGTTTTTCTTGAGAACTGATGATTCTATCAAAAGTTGCATAAGGGCCGTTTGGCACATTGATAATTTTTTTTTTGAAAAACTCTCTTTGGGGTGACTCAAGGGTGATCTTATTGTGTACCTAGATTGTGTGAGTTGTGTGTGATGTTTGGGAGTCGTGACTATTACTTGATATACATGGTGGAATCACCCCATTCCTTTTTATTACACATGTTGACTTGGGAACCACGTATAATATGTGAATTTTCTATAAATGATTTTTGCACTATTTTAGATTCCGCACTGGCTAGTGGCCCATATCAGAGATGTGTTTTTTTTATTGATATGGGATTGGGACTCTCAATCAGGCTAGGTAGGGCGATGACTGGGCATTAGGGCATTATGATGTCATCGAGGGAATACATTCCTTCACGTTGAGTCACATGTTTAGTACGTTCTGGAGTGTTCACGAGATCCTAGGTTCGACCCATGTTTTCGTTATTACTTATTTGGATGTGGCGGACGATTGAGAGGCCTAGATTGGTTGTTGGTCCCTATTTTCTAATTTCCAATTTCCCTTACTATGTGATGTGTGTTTTTTTGGTTTTTCTCATGAATAACAACTAAAATTTGGATTTCTTTTTCAAAAATGTTTGAAAATTTAGTGCACCTACTTCCTTCAAACATTTAACATGTCTTTAAATTAAAAAGGGAAATGGGTTTTTACTTGATTTAGAAATGAAAGTATGTATGTGTCTGTGGAAACCCAAATTTTATACAATTTAGTTCCAACCTAAAATTGGTATGTTCCTTATTTAATGGTAGTGCTTTGCGAATAGATTGTTGGGCATGCCTACTAAGTTTTAATACTCACGCCTATAGTGTTTTTCCAATTTTTAGTTTCTATTCCATGATTGACTCAATATATCTCATCATGGGAGAGATTTGGTTGTGAATTGGTGAGTGAATATCAAGGTCATGAGGAGTTTTGGTCGTGGTACGGTAAGTTTTTTTGTTATTGGTTGTTTTTCCTTTTTTTGTCATTTTTTTGTTTTTGCATTGTTCTATTTTCTTTTCACTTCTTTATTTAATACATTGGGTGAAATAATTTCCTTTTTTCCTCTTTTGATGCCCTGTTGTTTGTTTCCAGCCTGGGAGGATTGGGAACACCTCTCGAAATATGTCAGGGATTGGCTCAGGTGACCTGTCCAGGGTTGACCTGGGTTGGTTTGTGAAAATTTGTTATGAGACTCCCGGGGGATATGATTTTGTAAATTCATAAGTGTTGAATAAACCACTGTTAAGGGAATAAAAAATTTCCATAATAATATATTTTTGGAAGTAGATCATGGATAACATAGATTGAAAACTATAAATTCATAAGTTAATGAAATAAAAGTAATATATAAGCTCTAATTTTTTGTCTTTTTCCCCTTTTATTTGTTACCCATAACTTTCCTTTTATTCCAACCGATGTCCAGGAATAGGAGGACTCAGGTTAATAACCGATGTAATGATCAATGCGACGACTATACTAATGAAAATTCCAATATGATGGGAGTGGTAGTTGAAAAACTTTTCGTGATACTCTCATAGTTTACTGAAGTTTTGAACAGAATCCTGGGTCAAGAGGAACGTTCAACCCTCCCCCCTAAGAAAGAACAAGTCCCAAATGTATCACCGCAAGAATTTAGAAATATATTTATTATATAATGCATGAAAAACTAAGTCTTAACAAAACACCACTTTGTTATAACCTAGTCAAGTAAACATAATTTTTCCACCTCTCTGATTTGAATTTTAAAAAACTGTCATATATGGTTGCGTTCAGTAAGATATTTAGAGTCTTATAAGACAAACATAATTCTTGGTGAATAGTAAAATACCCTTATGAATAGTGACATACCCTTATGAATAGTATTAAATATTAAATCATATAAATAATATCTGAAACTTCACCCATGAATGTATAAATACAATTTAGACATCTTAAAAGTGAAAAAACAATCTTAGTATAAGTATTTGTATTTTTGTATGAAATAAATATTTAAATTAAAATTTTCTAATTAATTTAATAATTTAAAATGGAAATTTATTTTCATAAAATGTAATAAATTTTTTTTACTTTATTATTTTGTAATAATGATATAATTTTACAGGACCTTTATTAATTTCACAAGATCTTATAAAACTATTTATAGTTTTAAAGAGGTTTTTTCGAATAAATTATGATTTAATTTAACAAATATTTAAAAAATTATTTTCAAAAAATGGAGTTATTTTTTGAGTTCTACGTGTCAAAAAATGTGTAGGGTGAATTTTTGGGATTTTCCTAAAATATTTGAATTTTTCATGAATAATAAAAATACAGTTTTGAGTTTTCGGTAGTTTAATGACATCATAAATACATAATAACAAAAATAAAAGATTGTAAAATTTTGTATAGTAACATATGAAATGAGGTGTCCTACGTGGTGAAAACCATGGGAAAAAACCATGGGAAAACCCATGTTTTGGAAAAACCCACTAATGAGGCGTCCCATTGAAATTATTAAAAAAACACCCTCCATTTTTCAATAAATACCCACTCCTCCATTCATCATAATTCATTAAAAATCCCTCATCCCAGAATATCTGGTTGTTTTACCTCCCTTGGAGTCCTCACAAGGTTTCTTTAATCCCACAAGTACCCAACCATCATGTTCTAGGTGTTACTCAATAATGTAAGGGAACCTTTCACCCTCCTCTTTTAGTCAACAGTTCTTTTATGTTATCTCTTTGAATTTCCATTATCATATGTTGGAGTTTGATATTATGCATTCTTCTTACATTACATTTTTATGTCCACATTTTTAGATACCATTTTTCTCTCATCAATTCATTTTCTGAAATTTTAAGCGATGCGGTTAGGCTGCCAAATTTTCATAAAGGATCTCTCAACTTTTCTTTTATTTTCAAATTAATCTATTATATTTTTCTATCCTCACTCCTCTGTCCAAATTACCATGATAAATCCTATATCAGATATTTAATGGATTCATATCATGTTAATATAAAAACCATCATCAATATTCTTAATCCCTCCATTTTCTTTTTATAAATGAAATAAACGTCCATGAGGTTTCAATTTATAACCTACATGGACGATGAAGTTCCGTTCTTCAATTTCTCCTTCAATATAATTCATAAAACCATTTATACGGTTTAAAAAGACTATAATATATGAATTATAACATAATTAATATTCAGGAACTAGTATATATACATATTATTAATTTATATGACAAACCTAGTTCATAATAATCCAAATACCACCAAATAATTGAAGTGGTTTTCATCTAATGATTCATCCTCATTTGATGAAACAAAATGATAAAAATTACCCTTAAAAAGTTTGAATGTTCATAAATAATATGTAATTTCAATTCAGTAGATTTAAAACCATTCCACATGAACTCCGTTACTTAAAAACAAGTGAACCGGTTATGAAAATCATGAAAAAGAACACTCCGGAACAACCAAATTCGATATTATAACTTATCAATAAGGACATAAATGAACTAAAAAGAATAATGATAAACCATATACATGACTAAAAGGTTGTTAATTAGTTTATTAATGTTCATAATTTCATATTATATGACATTATGTTCAATAGTGGAACACATTCGGACTTAAGGAAAGGGTTTCTTCATCTCACTTCCATTTTTGTGAGATTTTCCATATTCACTACTAATACCTGTGTAAGGGGTATGTATACTACCCATTTAGGTTAAATATCCTGAATATATTTATTTTTCATGCTATTAAACGTACCATTTTAATATTATTAATCTTTGGGTATACAAATTGTTTGATTACAAAGCGGTAAGGTTTTTCCACCCGAACATCCATTTCCATTTGTGTTACTTTCATAGTCTAATTACCTCAATGAAATAATTGTGTATTATTTTGTACTCATCATATATTATGTGTTATTATTCTATATATGTACACCAAACATAATCCTTCTCTATTTTATGGATAGTTACATGTTGTAAAATAATCATTCAAAACAGTTTCCAAAATACAAGCCTGATTCAAGGGAATTTCACAAATTCATTCTTATTATCAAGGGAACTCTATAATATGTTTTTTGAAGCCATTATCTTTATAAAATCACTCATTTTATTATGAAAATACTATCTTAATTAACTAATGGTTTTATACAGATATTTTTCCAAAAGAACTATTCTTTTCAACATAAAAGAGTATTTATCTCACGAATTGCTTAATGATTTTATAAGTGTATTTTCGTCTAATTCAACACTCTTGTTGATTCGTATATATTATCGGGTTTAATATTTTAAGAGTTAATCTACCATATATTATTAAATTGGTTATGACTAATTTTATTGATGAATATCTATCCTAAAACCATTCCCCGTATTACTTGGAATGGATAGTCTTTTATGATTTGGGGAAAGTTAGTTACATTTCATATGATATTTTCAATATGAATGTTTTTGTTGTTTATGTTTATCCCCACTAATATGAGGAATGAATTGGAATTTTTACATGACATATGGGGCTCTCTATAGCCCATCGATTCATCGATAGGCCTCATGAGACTAATAGAGGTGAAATTGGTCGAGGCCTTTCCAAATGGGATATATGGATTGGGACGAGGCCTAAATCATTTTTAGACGTCTTGGTCAAGGAGTTAGAAAAATGTTTCAGAATGTCTCTTATATGAAATTATCTCATTATGAAGCTATTAATTTAATATAATGTGGTTATGTTACAAGTATAATACCCATAATTATGCTAGGGAAATATTTATACAACTCATATTCCGGCCATATTATGTTCATGTTTATTTTTTTAAAAGACTGTGTTTTCAATTATTCACCATGTCTTATGTTTATGCCATATTCTAATATAACTCTTACCCTTACTAAGCATTTCAGATCGCCCCTTTATTATGTTTCATTTTCCCAATATATGAAGAAGTTAGTTATGAGTGACTTTCATGCATAATCTATGAGGTTTGGATGTTTGTAATGTAACAAATTACTTTTTTATTTCCCTTCATGACATAATGTTAAACTTATTTATGTATCTTGTTTCCAAAAGCTACAAAAATAATTTTTCCTTTGGGATACATATTCCTTGTTTATATTCCAATGTATTAAAATAATGCACAGACTCTGGACAACTAGGTTCAGGTCCTTACAGTTGGTATCAATGGAATTTTAGTAGAAAACATGGAAACTAGATTTAGAAAATGTTGATTAGGGATGGAATCCCTAAGATAGTCTTCGAGGATAAGAATACAAGAACATCCTAGTATTTTTTGTAGAATATATTATGTGGATATTTCTAGAAAATACATCCCTATCTGGATACAAATAGGTAGAGGTGGCTCTGGCACAGATGTACCTAGGAGTGAAAACTCCCACAAGGAGTTTCAAGCTTAACTCGGGGTATCCTGGTACAAAACAACGGTCCTTGCTACACTCTTGGTATTGAAACTCTTAGGGGATATGCATATGATAATTGACATTTTATTTACCCAAATTTATGAAGGATTCATGCCCCTAAAGTTACACAAGTATATGGATCTATTATTTACGATGCATAAATGCTATGTGCTATACCACGTTTAGAGTCATAGAGAGTTCATAATTTAACCATTGATATATAATATGGAATTGATTATAAATGTATCCTAGAAAAAGAAATGATAACTTCACCAAAGCATGAGATTTTTAGAGTAAGAAGAATCATATCTCTGATGGTCTTAAGCCATCATTTCAAAGGATGATTTTCTCCCAAGTATCATCATCATTTAAGGAAATAGTATCCTGTGTTGAAAAGTTATGTAAATACTCCACTGAGTCCTATGTATTTGGAGGGAAGCAAATGAAGAAGAGGATGGGATAAAGAACATTGATAAATGGAAGATAAGAATGATGTTTTTCCCACATGTGATGATTGTGGAAAGAAAAAATTTGGTATATGCTTGATAAGAATAAAGGTTTTCTTCATGTGTATAGAAAAGGATGTCATGCTCATAATTGCAAGAAAATTAAAGAATGTCCCTATATTCAATGCTTCAACTACAGGCACATGGGACACTATTTGAAACAATGTCCCATTTTTCAAAGGAATATACACCAAATAATGATTTTTGATAATGATCAAGTTATGACGCTACTGTATATGAAGTAGAATGATTAATATTCCAAGTCATGAATCATGTCATTTAAATATTCTGTCAATATTGCATTGGTTATAAGAATTATGATATTTGTATGGATTGCACTACAGTAATATTTCCTTATAGAATTGAGGTTATATGGTGAATTGTACAAAGGAAAAGTGATTCATTAAAAAGATATACTTTTTAGAAAACACATGATTGAGGGAAAGACCACCATTATTATATAAAACTCATATTGATATAATGATGAATAAATGATTGATTCAGATAAGTACTAACTACTTTTGAGCTGATTATTGACTTGTCGAGATGTGGTATATCCTATCATCGATGGAGTTTAAAACACTTTTGGATTTAAAGAATATATCCAATAACATGTATCTTACCTAAGGAATATAGTGGAATTAATGTCCCCGATATGGTTTTTATGGTAACTCAAGTTATTACCATATTTCAAGAGGATACATGATGATGTTATTGATGTGTTTAGAATATGAATTTTTTAGCTGATTCTTGTTGATTAAGGGTTAATGATATGTTCATCTTTCAAATTTATAGACCTTCATTATTATTGGTTGAATAATTATATTTTGGAATTTTTAACTATTTTTGAAATGGTTTATGTTGATCATTATTAGGGTTTTAGAGTTTAATGTCACTACATGATTGTTTGGTTATTCCTACTTGACCATGTTTTCCAATTAGAATACATTGGTTTGTAGTAACCAATTATTTTCCCTTTCCTCTTATTAATATAATATGTTAACTATATTCTTGATGTTGTTTTACGACAAGATAATTTTCAATTATCAACCATTAACTTTGGATATTCAATTTCAAATTTTGAGGATGAAATTTTTCTAAGGAGGGAGTAATGTAACACCCCAATAATTTAAAAATAGTTTTATTGTAGAATTCAGAGAAACCGAGTCTCTACAAAACGCAAATTTTTTATAACCTAGTAATGAAAACATAATTTTTCCACCACTATGATTTAAATTTTGAAAAATTTACATACACTGTTGAGTTCAGAAATATATTTAGAGTCTGATAAGAAAAACACAATTTCTGGTGAATAGTAACACACCCTTATGAATAGTCACATACCCTTATGAATAGTAATGAATAATAATT
Organism: Viscum album; assembly: GCA_963277665.1. Lineage (NCBI taxonomy): Eukaryota > Viridiplantae > Streptophyta > Magnoliopsida > Santalales > Viscaceae > Viscum > Viscum album. The sequence continues at coordinate 1,519,111,763 of OY728163.1, forward strand.
AATATTAAATCATATAAAAATAGAAACTTCACCCATGAATAGGGATCCTTGGCGGCACGGTGACGGTTCACAACCGGGATCCACCTTCAGTGACCTACGGGATGCCACCTTGTCTCCGGTGGTTGCATAGGGCTATTTTTTGTGGTCTCTGCGAGCATCACGGTTGGCAGCGATGAGACATGGTTGTGTCGGGACTTCTTTCCATCATGCTAGTGATGATCTGTTTTCATTTTTTTTCTCATTATTTTTTGGATTCAGCTGCTTTTGGAGGTTCATGCGTTCGTGATGGCATCGGTGAAGCTCCTCCAGTGACATTTGGATACGTCGATGATTTGTCATGTTCGGGTGTTGGGGTTCATATTCTTCATCATTTTGGAGGATGGTTCTATTCATTTTTTTTGAATTCATTTTATGGTTTTGGATTTCGGCTGTTTGTGTTTCTAGGTTCGAATTTGGATTGCTCTGGCATGTCTGTAGAGATTCAACATGAACCCCTTGACATCGGTGATCTGCATGCTCTGGTGGTCGGTGGTGATTTGCCGTTTGTTTCTCTGATTTGGTTCAATGCGCTTGGAGTTCTGTTTCAGATGGTGAACAGGTTTCTATTGAGGTGTGATGGCATGTAAGTGTTTTTTGTGGATTTCTCTAGTTATGCTTTCGATTTTCATCGCAGTTGTCTGGTTTGGGATTTTCTAGTTCCTTTGTTGAGTTCGTACGTTGATATTGGTAATCTGTGATCTGAAAATTCCTGATTCTTTTTCTTTCTGCAAGTCTTGATGTTTCTCTTCAAAGGTTTTCGAAAATCGCATGTGTTGGCAGCTTGTGTCCTATTTGGTTCTTCATTTCTTTTTCCATGTTGTTTCATTTGATTTCGGATGGAAGGAGTATGATGACAGATGCATTCAAGTTGTTGGTGGAGGATGGAGCTTTTGATTTCTTATGATTTGATAAAAGTTTATTTGGTTTATGTTTATATGCATTGAGGATGATTTTGTGGTTTAAATTTTGTGTGTTCACTCGTGGCACTGCATCTTTGGTCTTTACGAGACAGTTTATCCAGTTTATTTTCAAGGGACTATTCCAGAAGGTATTTAGAGCAGGAAGCGTTCTCCTCATCATCGCTATCTGGAATTGGAAGTTTTGAGAGGGTATGGCACTTGCCATCGGTACCGGGCCCGTGCATCTTGGCACGGGACAGTTAGTCGAGCAGTGATGGGAAGGTGGATGATGATCATATTTTTTTGTTGCTTGGGTGGAGATTTTACTTGATTTTGAATTGGTTTGTATTGGTCTTGATGATCTTGGTTGTGGAGGTATGGTTATGTCTGTTTTCTTTGATGTCATTCTGGTTTCCCACTTTCTCCTCAAAGGTGATTTTGAAATAAAAAATTAATTTTCAGTCAGTAATGAAATAATAGTGAACAGGTAATTAAAATAAAAGGATGGAGGACTTTTTTATACTAAAATATTACATGAGGTGTCCCAAGTTTCTAAAACCATGGGTAAATACCATGGTTTGGAAAAAACCACTAATGAGGTGTCCCTTTGTAATTATTAAAAAAACTGCATCTCTTTTTCTATAAATACCCAGTAATCCATTCATTTTCATTCATTAAAAATACCTCATACTTGAATATCATGTGGTTTTACCTCCCTAGGAGTCATAAAAAGGAGTCCTTAATCCCCCCAAGATCTCATCCTTCAGGTTCTAGGAGTTAATCTACATGGTAAAAGAACCTTTCACCCTCCTCTTTTAGTCAACACTTATTATATGTTATCTCTTTGAATTTACATTCTCATATGTTTGGATTTTATGTTTTGTATTCTTCTTACTTTAATTTTTATGTCCATATTATGAGATACCTTTTTTTCTCTCATCAATTAATTTTATGAAATTTTAAGCGACACCATTAGGCTGCCGGATTTTCATAAGGGATCTCTCGACTTTTCTTTTATTTTCAAATTCTTCTATTTTTTTCTCCACACCTCATATGTAAAAATTACCATGATAACTCCAGTATCATATTTATAATATAATTATATCATGTGAATGGAATAACCATCATCAATATTCTTACTCCCTCCCTTTTATTTTTATAAATAAATTCAACATCCATGAGGTTCCAATTTATAACCTTCATGGATGAGGAAGTTTCATTCTTCAATATCACCTTAATTAATGGTCATGAAATTATTATATGGTTGAACCAGACTATAATAAATTTATTATAGTATAATTAAAAACTAGTAACTAGTATATGTACATTTTATTAATTTATATGACAAAACTAGTTCATAATAATCGAAAAACCGCCAAATAATTGAAGTGGTTGTCATCTAATGATTCATCCTCATTACATGTAACCAAATGATATAAATGACCATTAAAAAATCAGGATGTTCCTAAATAATATTTAATTTCAATTATGGATATTTAAAACCATTCCACATGAACTAAATAACATAAAAAAAAGTGAACCGATAATGAAAATCATGAAAATGAAAACTCTAGAATGACAGAATTTGATATTATATCTTATGAATATGGAAATAAATGAACTAAAAATAATTGTAATAAAATAAATAAATTAACAATATGTTTAAAATTATGTTAAAAATTAGTATAATTTCATATTCTATGGCCTTAAGTTGAATAGCGTAACACATTCGGACTTAAGGTAAGGGTTTCTTCATCTCACTTCCATTTTTGTGATATTTTCCATATTCACTACTAATACTCGTGTACGGTGTTTGTATAATTCTCATTGAGGTTACATATCATGAATATATTTATTTACATGGCATTCAATTTTTCATTTTAATATTATTAATCTTGGTGCATAGGAATCATTTGATTATAAAGTGGTAAGGGTTTTCCTCCCGAACATCCATTTTCATTTGGGTTACTTTCGTTGTCTAATTACCTTAATGAAATTCAAATGTAATATTATGTAATTCTAATAAATTATGTGTGATTGTTATATATATGTAAACCAATGATAATTATTTCCTATTTTATGGATAGTTACATTTTTTGAAAGAAACTTTTAAAAATGTTTCCAAAATACAAGCCTGATTCAAGTGAATTTCTCAAATTCTTACCTATTTTAAAGGGAACTCTATATTTTGTTTTTGGAAACCATTTTTTTTATAAAATAAATAATTTCATTATAAAAATACTATATTACCTCACTTATGGTTTTATTAATTTTTTTTCCAAAAGAACTATTCTTTTCAAAATAAAAGAATATCTATCTCATGAATTACTTAATGATTCAATAAGAGTATTTTTGCCTGATTCAACACTCTTGTCGATGCTTATGTATTATTGGGTTCAATCATTCATGAATTAATCTAAAATATTTTATTTAATCATTTATGACTACTTTTATTTATGAAGATATATCCTAAAACCATTCACCATATTACTCAGAAAGGTTAGTGTTTTATTATTTGGGAAAGATAGTTACATTTCATATGATAGTTTCAATATGAATGTATATGTCGTTCATGATTATATATGATCATATGGGGAATGAATTTGACTTATTATGTGTTGGGTGGGGCCTTCTATAGCCCCTATATTCATCTATAGGTCTAATGAGTCAAATAGAAATGTAATTGGTTGAGGCCTTTCCCAATGTGATATGTGGATTTAGCCTAGGCCCAAATTATTTTTAGACATTTTGGGCAAGGCCGTTAATTTTTTTTCCGAATTTATGACAAATGCACATACCTCATTATGAATATAGTAATTGAAATATCATGTGGTTATTCGACCAGTAGAATACCCATAATTATTTTATACTAATATTTACTCCGCTCATATTCCAACCATATTATGTTCATGTTTATTTTTTTTAAGTCATGTGTTTTCAATTATTCACCAGGTCTAATATTTATGAAATATTCAACTTTATTGCTTACTCTTAATGACTGTTTGAGATCACCCCTTTCATATGTTTAATTTTTCCAAGATATGAATAAGTTAGATATGGGTGACATGCAAGAATAATCTAGGAGGCTGGGATGTTTCTAATGGAATAAATTAGTGTTGTATGTCACTTTATGATGTAAAGTTAAAATTATTTATTTATCATGATTCCAAAAGCAGCTAACTTACATGGTACTTCAGGATACTTATTCCTTGTTTATATTCCAATTTAATAAAATAAGTCACCAAATCCAAACAACATGGGTCAGGTCCTTACAATAATCGATAGTTTCATGAGATAATGGCCTCTTACTTTTAATAGATCATCTAATCCCTCAATTGACGAAACATGGATCCAATCCATTGAAAAGATATTCTCTATAATTTAATGTTCTGAAAAAGAGAAGGCTCTTCTAGATGATTATCGTATAGAGGGAGAACCTGATCAACTTGGGACGCTGATAAAAAATACGAAGCCCGATATGGAGATCGAGGCATTGGAATAGAAAAAATATTGCAAAATATTTTTCGATAAATATTTTCCTCACAACCACTAACATATGATGGAAATAGAATTCCTTTCCCTCAAGAAACAATATGACTAATCCATCATAGCATATGAGGAAAAAACACATATCTTGAAGGATATGACTTTAGCTTTTTCATTACCCCCAATTCAAGGTTTACTGCTTCTTTGGTGGAATAAAACATGACATACATAATTCCCTAGCGATTCTAGACTTCGAGAACATTGAGGAAATTTTTGATATTCACTCAAAGTCGAAATCGAAATCGGAGAATATCAGGGGTATCATGGGGATAAAAATAAAAATGAGGAATTTTATTATGGTGGCCTGGTGGATAAATCCAATGGTGCAATGAAATTCCATCACCCCACTTTCCAAAGGCGGTGAAAGAAGTAGCCCACGAATTGCCTGAAGGGGATGAAGAAATTCATTAGGTGCGGTAGAGAAGGGCACCTAGCTATTAACTGTCAGAAAGAAAAACCCACTATAGTGAAATAGTATAGGAGTACTCCATTCGACCATCAATGCACATTTCATGGCTTCAACTACAAAGTAGCAGGGAACAATACAAGCCAGTCCCCTATGATAATGGTTTTTGGATGCATCCAACAACCTCCTAGGTAGAATGTGAGAGCTTCTTCCGTCACTACTGCTGAAGTGAACCCTAAAAACAAAGTGGTGACATGTACGCTAGTTATTAATTCAAGAATAGTAATCATAATTTTTTATTCTAGTTCTACACATTCTTTTATATCCCAAAATTTTAGTATAACAACCATAACATAACCAAAAATAATGAAGGTAGAGCTGCCGATGAGAATAGAAAATGGGGAAATCATTAAAACCCATGAATATAACTCCTCCCCTATCAAAATCTGTGGTTTGAACATCTCAAAAAACCTCGTCAAACTCCCTCTGGTAGAATTTGAAGCAATTCTTAGTATGGATTGGCTTTCCCTATATAGATCCAACATAAATTTTTATGAGAGGTAAATCACTCTCCATTTGGAGAATCGACCCCTAATTCTGTACAAGTGCATAGAGAAGGATGAATATTCTTTAGCACCATCATCTCAAGTATGGATATTACTACCCTATGATCACGTGTATCTTGCTCAAGTGATTGAGTGTGAGGAACCAACCACACTTGAAGACATGACTATTGTGATGGAATTCACTAAAGTGTTTCCTGAGGAATTGTCTGGTATTCTTCCTAAAAGATATTTTTAATTATCAATTGATCTTATAGCTTTCCAATATCAAAGAATCCATATAGAATGGCTATTGTAGAGATTGAGGTGCTAAGTAATCAACTACAAGATAATTTGGATAAAGGTTTTATATGACCAAGTGCTTTACCATGGGGTTCACTAGTCCTCTTCACCAAGAAGAAGGATGGGTCAATGTGTCTTTGTATTGATTATCGTGAGCTCAACAAAATCATGATAAAGAACAAGTATCATCTTCCCCAAATTGGCGACATGTTCAATTAGCTATGTGGAGCACAATACTTCTCCAAGGTGGATTTTCAGTTGGGATATTACCAAGTAAGGGAGAAGATGGAGAATATCTGCAAGACTACTTTTTGTACAAGATAAGGGCACTATGAATTCATAGTAATGCCTTTAGGACCCACTGATGCTCTAGAAATATTTTGGGACATTATGAATATATTATTTAGATATTACCTCTAAAATTTGTTGTAGTCTTTATAGACGATATTTTAATATACTCCATATCCAAGAAGGTGCATGGGGAGCATCTAAGTACAATACTAGAGACCTTGTGAAGGGATAAGCTCAATGAAATGTACATAAAGAGTGAGTTCTAGTTAGAGGAAAACTCGTTATTTGGTTATATCATCACAAGAAATGTGATATATATATATATATATCCCTCTAAGACACTAGAAATTGAGGGATGGTTGAGTTCGACATCTGGGACAGATATCTATAGCTTCCTAGGGTTATTGAGATAATATCACCGATTTTTGATAAATTTCTCACGATTTTTAGACCCACTTACCCAGATAATTCCGAAAGGAATCATGTTTTCTTGGAGTTATGAATGTGAAGAGAGCTTCAAGGAGTTAAAAAGGCGTCTTATCACTATGTCTGTGCTCACACTACCCACAAGTGGAGAAATTTTTGTGGTATTTAATGATGCTTCAAATAAGGTATTGGGCTATGTGTTGATGCAAAATGAAAAAGTCATTACCTAAGGTTCAAGGAAATTGAATGTTCATGAGAAACATAATCCAAAAAATGATCTGGAGTTAGATACAATAATTTTCTCTTTGTAAATTTGGTGGCATTTCCTATTTGGGGTTAGGTGTGAAATATATACAGACTAAAAAATACTCAAGTATATATTCACAATAAAAGAGTTGAATATTCACCAACGAAGATGGTCAGAGTTGATCAAAGACAATAATTTATCAATCCATTACCACCCTAGGAAAGAGAACATGGTGGAAGATTCTATAAGTAGAAAAGACCTAATAATTCTATCATTGATGGGAATTGAAAAGGATCTAATCTTCTTAGATTTGATGAAGATGGACATGAGAACCATAAAAAAGGCAACATCATTAATACATTCACAAATAATTTCTCAACCGTTTCTTTTTGAATGGTTAAAGGATGCACAAAAGGAAATATGATGGAATTCAGAAGAAAGTGTAATCTATTAAAAAAAGGAAAGTCCATGGATTTCAATGCTAATGAAGACTGAGTTTTGAGATTTGGGTCAAGACCATGTGTTCCATAAAATATGGAGTTAAAGAAAGAACATTTTGATGATTCACATAGTTAGAATTTATCCATTCACCCAAGTAACTCAATGTTGTATTGTGATCATTGATAGATTTATTGGTGGGATAACATGATGAAGGAGATTACTGAGTATACATTAAAGTTCTTGGTAGGATAGAAAGTGAAGGATGAGAGGCATAATTCTAAGGGGATGATGCGGCCATTATCCATAACAACATGGAAATGGGAAAACATCACCATGGAAGTTGTTATTGGGATTGCAAAGACACCGAAAGGAAATAAAACTATCTTTTTTGTTGTGGATCATCTTACAAAGACTTCACACTTCATTTAAATTAGGTATTATTTCTCATTGAATCAAATTGCACAAATATGTATAAGATAATTGGTAAGGCTACATGGAGTACCTCTATCTATTTCATCCTATTGAGATCCAATATTTTCCTCTATGTTCTAAAAGAGTCTTCTAAATGCTCTAAATATTGAGCTAAACTTCAGTATGGATTATCATACAGAAACTGATGGACAAACTGAGTAGACTATCCAAAAAATTCAGGACATGATGAGAGAATGCTCAATGGACTTTAAAAGAGTATGGGATAAACATCTTCCTCTAGTTGAGTTCCCTTACAACAACCGTTTCCAATCTAGAATCAAAATGACTCCTTATGAATCCCTTTTTGGGAAAAGGTGCAGGCCACCAACATGTTGGGATGATGTCAGGAAGAAAAAACTCTTAGGTCTAGAAGTGGTCGAAGAAATGGTGGATAGGGTTAAGACTATCTAGCATCACATTAAAGCTGACCAAGGTTGAAAAAATAGATATGATGACAATCATCGATGAGACCTAGATTTCGATGTTGGAGATATGGTATTCCTCCGTATATCACAGTGAAATAAAGTTATGAGATTTTTGAAGAAGGGAAAGATTATTCCAAGGTACATCGTCCCTTTTGAGATCCTTGATCGCATTAGAGTATTGGCCTATCAATTAACAATCCCACTAAACCTATCTCATGTACATGATGTATTCCCTATATGACTCTTGAGTAAGTACACACATAAACCATAACATGTACTTAATACAGAGGTCTTACCATTGGATAAGTAACTCTCTTATGATGATAAGTCGATGAAGTTCATAGATCATAGGGAAAAAGTTCTTGGAAATATGACAATTCCCCTCATTAAAGTGTTTTGGAGAAACCAAAAGTTTGAAGAAGAATCCTGGGAATCGAAGGAAGTGATGAGATAGATTTACCGACGTTTATTTTAGTGTGGGAAACAGAAATTTCAAGGGATATTTTTTTTATTAGGGGAAGATTGTAACGACCTAAAATTTTATTAATAATGATTCCTCATGATCTAATTAAATGAATTACTATGTAAAATGGTTATATAACATATTTACATCCTTGGTTTGATGTTTTTGGATTTCAAAATACCATTAAGAATTGTTATCATTGATAATATAGCTGTTAAACAATGATCACATGATTAGTATAAATATTATTCTTTTACAAATCCAATTTACTCAAGGAAAGGGTGTAATGGCCTAATACAGTAGAATATCTCCATACGAAGCCCATTTTTCGGAGCTCGGGAAGGAGTTAGGATCACTAGGCTTTGCTCTGTACCAATCCCAAGCTGAGATACAACACCTTAATCTTGAACGGAACCACCTACAGGAGAAGTGGAAGTTAATAGATATTTACACCCATGTGATGTTATCATAGCCACCCAAAGAGTATGTCACCATCATGCACCTTACCCTTTGGTCTTATGCGAGTGTTTTAAGGGGTTATGTAATAGAACCCTATCACTATGATTATGATCATTATTTTTGTATAAAAAATATACATTCATTTTATTATTGTTACTTTGTAAATAGTTTCTAATTCACAAATTGTATTTTTAGTTAATATTGAATTAATAAATCTATTTTGATGAATAAATGGATTTTCGAATTAAATAATTTTTTAATAAAATATTATTAATCAATAAATTTTTATTAAAATGTAAAATATTTTATAATTTATTATGAATACAATTGTAATTTTTATTAAATTTAGGAAGCTTTTTTTGTCAAAACCCGTAAATTTTCGATAAATGTCTGTTTTTATTTTAAAAGTAAAAATTCACATATTTAGAAAATTATGTAGATAAAATGAATATTATTTTTGGTTTCAGGATGTCAAAATTATCCAATTCTGAATATTTAATAATTTTTTGAGGTAGTATTATTTTTAGAGAAATTTTTTTAGTTTTTACAAATGTTTATGGTATATGTAACACTGTTTTCAACATTGGAAAATGTTATTTCTGGTAAAATTATCATTTAATATTTTGAATATATGTTTAATGGTATTGAAACAATTATTTTTGAGGATGCTCACTAATTTTTTGTAAATGTTAAAATTATTATATTATTAGAGTTTTAGAAAAAGGAAAACATATCACATCTGGAAAGGACACGAGGATTCAACCCATAACAAAAGGATGATAAGGGTGTATCACCAACCAGTAGCCTATATGATGTGCAATTTAATATGACACCATTTTTTCAATAAAATTCTTTGAAAGATATTAATTATGATTATTTTGGTAGAATATTTTTTATCGTATATATAACCATGTGATGGAAAATTGATTTGATGATTCGTTGATTAATGTTATTTCAGAATAAGATAATGATTTTGGGAAACTTATATGACTAAGGTAAACATTATATTATAGGATTTTATTTATGGAATAAGGGTTGAATTGTATTTTTAATATGACTTTTTGGTAATTAATTTTATTTATGAAAATTATAAGCATATCTTGGAGATTATATGATTACGGAATATACTTTTTGGTATAATACTTTAAATATAATTGGGGTTATTTATAGTTAACTATTAAATAAATTATAGAAGAATAAGTGATCAAAAAATTATTTTTTTTAGGTTTCAATCATTTTCAAGAATATTTTTGAGGATTTTAAAGACAACTATTTATCATGTGATCTATTATAATATTTGAGTGTTATTATTTCTGACTTGGAGAATAATTTTTTTATTTCACTACATGATGATTTAATTATTTTGAGAATTATTTTACATGGTTATAATTTTTTTATTAATGTTTAAAAATAATAGGAATATATTATTATATATTATGGTAATGTGATTTGATAAATGTTAATTTTAGTGCTTCAGTCAGGAAAAATTCATCTTTAATACATATATTTTGAAGAAAAATATGAGATTGTGGTGACAATTAATTAATGGATGAAATTTAACCTATGAAGTAAGTATATATTTTTATTTTCATAGCCTAGACGGTATGGATTTCAAAAAACTATAGAAAACAGATCTTTAAAAGGAAAATTTTATCCAATTATGTTCATTTCTGATGAATTGTTTGTCATTTTGACACGTCTATGGTTTATTGTTTTGTGGATGTTGAATTTATCATGATCATTAACTTTGTTATAATCAATTATATATATCACTATCCATAATTATTTTTTCATTATAATTTTCTTCTGTTTCCAAATCTTTACTTCCACTAATGATCCCATTTTTTAAAACATAGTATGTGTTGTTCTGGATGGCTTTATACTTCCTTTTCTCTCTTGGAAAGAGAGAATTTTATTAACCCTTTTTACAATGTGGGACTTCAAAAAAACTATTTTTAGAATTTAAATCATTTATTACTAAGATATTGTTAAAATTTAAATGATTCAATTTTTTAATGGGTGAGGATGTAATACCCTGCTATTTAAATAGAACAACATTATGTTCAATACCTTATTTGATATAAAACACCAATCTTAAATGACCTGTGAAATATTTTACCCTTAGAAACTTCCCATTTAATTAGTGGTTATAAATATTTTTAAATATTTTATTACAGATATAAATTAATTTTAAAAAAAATTTATTAATTCTTATTAAACTAGCACTCAATTTTTGGTAAAGTCATTTTCTTCATCAATTTTTTTTTCAAAAATAATATTTAATGATTTTCATGATAAAATATTATAATTGATTTTTAGAAATTTTATAAAATATATTTTATAACAATAAATTCATTTTTTAATTCATATTATCAAAAGTATATTATGGTGATATTTTTGGATTTTCTATAAAATATTGATTTTTTTGATGAATAGTGAAAATAATTTTTTTTAAAAACATGACATTTATTTTCTACAAATTATGTAATTTAAAGGTAATATTAAAATTTTAAAATGATTTAAAATAAAATAATTATTATTTATTTATATTTAAACCAATTAATTATTATTGAATCATATTTATGTAGGATTTTAGTATAAGTTTATTTTTTGGTTTAAAAAATGAGTTTTTTTGAAAACTGTCGTAAAGTGACTAATGTTTTACTTTTTTAATTAACTAAAAATACCACTAATAAAGAATGATTTAAATGTAATTTTTGTATTATAAATAAATTAATTTTAATTTTAATTTATAAAATTATTATTACTAATTATAATTTAATTATAAATTCATCATATACTTGAAAAATAAACATCTTGAAAAACTACATTTTAATCACGACTATGAGAATAATTTTAAATAAAATTATACAATTATATGAATTTAATTTAGTAAAATTGAATATATATTTTAAATAAGTAAAATTTTTATTATCTAATAATTTCAAATTAAATTTTCATTATAAATAATTGAGAAAATAATAAAAATATTTTACCATTGTTAAGGTAAAAAAATTTACCAGGGGTTAACTAAAATTAAAATTGAAAAAATGACATTTAAACATTTTAAGAATATATTTTACGGTCATATTTATAACTTGTATTTTATATGTCTATAAAATATGTATTTTAGAGCCTTTTGGAATGTGAAAATCAATGGGACCACTTTTTCTTTTACAAAATTATAGATGATCCACTTACCTAAACTATAAAAGGCATCTCCTACCCTATATCGTTCAATCCTTAGAACCCTCTTTGTTAAGAAAATACCTAACAAAAAAATTATTCAATTCACTCACATTGAGAAATATCCTGAGGGTCGATCATAAATACATCATTATAAGAATTTTGATGCTAACTTAAGGTGGTTGTCTGAGGTAGAGGTATCGTTCATGAGTGTTTTTTATTTTATTTCGTATTAAACAAAATTAAAACCATATTAAATTTTTATAATATACTAAAAAGTTTTGTCTAATGTATTTATATTTTATTATTATTTTTATATAAACTAAATTTATCTTGACTTCAATAAAATAGAAAAAAACCATCATTCCTATGTACGGCGGACAACCGCCTTGAGAACCAATGTAATTAGTTTTTCATCATCACCTCTAATGGATTGTTATTATAAATACATTTAAATTATATATATATATAACATGTTTACATTTTTATAATTATATAATTATTATATCACATATGCCTTCTTAATTTCTATTCATTTGGGGATATGATAACATCGCTCATGCATATGACGAACTATACGCTCACCGAGTGATGAGATTTATGTTTAATAATTCTTTACAAGGGATGTAATAAGGATAATTTTGATGAATATATGGGATATATATGATATAATAATGAAATTAATTAAATATTTATCAATATTAAAAGATAATTCATAGTTTTATTTCTGACCTTTCCACTCAATTTAAAATGATAACATCGTTTGTGCGTCGGTGTGGACTACCACCTCTATGAAGTGATGCGATTATTTTTTGATCACCAAATCACATTTATGATGTGAATATTTATATTTTATGTAATAAGATTATTTTCATGATATTATTATCATTAAATAATGATAAATAAGTACTTACATCCTTTCCAAAATGATCATTGAGAAATGGAAACATTACAAATGTGTAAATACGACCTACCGTCTACATGATCATAATTTAGTTCATTTTTAGTAACTATATTTCATGATTGATTTCAAAATTATAATTTATTCATAAAAATTATAATTATTTAATGATTATAATTCATGAAATATTTCAATAATCACAACATTGAACATAATTGAGATACTGTAGTCATTTGGGACATATAAGCCAAATATTATCAAAACATTTTATGTAAAATTAATTGATGAATTAATTATATATGACATGGTAATAAGTGAATTAAATGGATTAATAAAATTTAAAAATGTTGTTATTTATATAAATTGTTAATATATGTTTATTATTCAGGAATACAATTAAAATGTATGACAATTCTAAGTCAATGTAAGGAACATTAATTTTAAAAAGCATCTTTTAAAGTCCATTTAAAACATTTTATCTTAAATATAAATGTTTTTAAAATGGTTTTATGATTTTTAATATATATAGATTAATTTTTTATAGATTTAATTTTTTAATTTCATTTTCTTTTTTCAAATAGAATCATTTTATGTGTTCTGAATGGATTGTTTTGATAAAAAGAAAAAATAAATGTTCTATTTTAACATATACAATGACAATGAATTTTCATGAATCCATAAAAGTTATTTTATTTCTATCTTCCATTAAAATATTTAATGTTTTATTTAATTAAAAACATTGGTTCCCTTTTTCTTGGAATTTTATTATTGAAAATGAATTTTTTAAGAAAAAAGGTATTTCAATATTTGAATGCATTTTACATATGGGTTCAAAAACTATTTTTGAAAGGGTCTTATGATGAAAAGTTATCAAAATTAATTTTTTTTCATGATATGGTACATGAAAATTATATGAAAAATGGATGAGATTTATATTTCTTAGATATAGGTTTGAGCCTGATTATAGCTCATGGTTAATCCCCATATTTCTTAAATAAAGGGTTTGGCCCCATTATAGATCAAAAGTGAGCTCGATATAGCTTCTAAAAAGGGACCAACCCCATTAAAGATTATTAAAAAGGTGTAATATAAATATAACTTATACGGATGTTTGATCCCCATTATAGCTCTTAAAAAATGAGTGAGCCTGATATAGATTGTATAAAGGGTAATCACCATTATAGATCTATAAGGCATTGGTAAATTATTCTATTATTAGGAAAATTTTATTGGTGGTTTGAAATATTATTATTCTAAATGAAATTGTTTTCAAATGGTTTTATGAATAAGATAATCTATGTTTCTAAAAGTGGTTTTAATTTTCATTCCATGAACCATAAAGGTTTTCTTTGAGAGAAAAGTGTGTGTTTTTCATGTGGAAATGTTTTTTTAAATTTCATTGAAATGTTTTGTATGAAACCTCTATTTATTATGAAATTAAATTTTTATTTCTATCTGGGTTGAGGAAGAACCATTAATTATTTTGTAGGACCAATGAAAATTTACATGCATAATGCTTGTGTCCCCACCTTCCCATGTCATTTCTATGGCACTGCTAGTCTGCGTCATACTTTTTTCACTACTCCTAGTTTCAGTGATCAAATCACTATGTAAATCAAAAATCTACTAATGGTATTTTTAGGATTTGAACCATGGTTATTTAGATGCGCGATTATAGGGTTTACCACTTAGTAACCACTCCAATTGTAGAAATGTGTGTATGGGTTATGATCGACACCCCCCCCTGACCAAGTCCAGAACACACCACACACTCCCCAACATGAAAATGGATTTTAATCACCATCTACATAATACACACAGTGTCTGAGTCTGTAGGGACTCCATCCCGCACTAGTTCTTATGGTCTAAGAGATTTATTTCTCTTTATGTCCCTTTTTGAGTTGTTTTGTGTTCAACTAATATTTTAAAATGTTTTTAATATGGTTTAGGAATAGGTAAAATCAATGAATAATTCAAGTTAAAAGTCATGATTATTTTCATGAAAATAAATCATGTTTTATTTTAAAAAACATATATATTAGAAAACAAGGATATTGATTAAAAGTTTTCAATTTTTATATATATATGTTCGTTATGTAATATTTGTGACATAAATCTCTAAAACACTAAACATAAAAAATCATCTTGAATATAAGAATGTGAATTCTAGTTTAAATATAGTAGAATATGTAATTTTCAATGTTATCTCCTTAAAAACCACTCATGTGCAATCATTGGCCTTAATATAACTTCTCATGTACCCTTTTATATGGATTGGGATAACCATATTTGTACCATACATTTTAGGATTTGGATAACCTCTTATATACCCATTTATCTCATAAAACATTAATATTTTACCAATTTATTAGTTATCTTTAAAAAACAAACCCATTACATATTCATAACCAATTTAAATGTATGACATAAGACTATAAAACCATTTATCTTTCCATTATAAATTAACCTATAGAAAAGAAAATGATTTCCATAAGTATTTCATCATCTTAACCATAAACCATCCAAATAAAGAATTAGAATAGAATCATAGAATCATATTTATAGTGAAGAATATTTAAAACCAAATGATGTTATCATAGATGATTTTTTAATTATCTCTAAAAACAATTTTTTGAAGAAAATACCCGTTTAATTAGGAAATCACATATTTGAAATCTAAAAAATTTTCAAAAATATTTGTAAAAAATATTATTACAAAAAACATATAAACATGCAAAGTAATATTTAAATAATTGAGTTATTATGATATAATAATGTTTATACGTGTGTTGTATAATAAAATAATTATTCTTTTCACTTATTTGGTAAAATGTTAATATTAGATCATTTGGAAAATAAAAAGAATATTTCTTTTAAATTTTATTATATAAATTAATACATGGGTAAAATTGACTTTAATAAATATTTTTATATTATAAAAATAGTACTAAATAAATTTTAAATAAAATATAGACATGGATGAAAAAGATTCCCATGAAAAGAGAGAAATGAAGTTGGTTTTCCTTAAAAAATACTTATAGTCTCTTGAGTAAATTGAGATAGTAAAATTAAATGATAAAATTAATAATTGAAAATAATAGTAGTATAATAAAATAAATAATGTTAAGAAGAGATAAATTATATAATTTAATCATTGAAAATATAAGCATAAATAATCCTGCTAAAATTTAGATTATAATATAAATCCCTTACCTCAAGTTTGAATTGCATCATAAAAGATCTAATACACTATATAATAAAATAAAATTTATTATAATTATATAAATAATAATTTACATAGTTATAATATCATATATGACCCACTTTTAACATTTCCATTCCAATTTATTAATAATTTTTTATTAAAATCATTTTTTTCTGGGTGTTATCTGGTTCATTTTTCATGAAAGTTATGGTTTAGATGATCCAATACATATAAATTTATCATGTATCAATCATATAAATAAGGTTAATTATAACATAATTATAATATATTTTAATTATGTACATATTTATAATCTTCTATAAAATGTATATATAGAAAATTCAATTACACCATTATTGGAGACGGTAATCTGTATATAGACATGGAAGCAAGTTTCATATTATAATAAAAAGAAGGAAAGAAATATAATTAATATTTTATCATTTAAAAATTTAATGAATCATAAATATAATATATATTTATCAAACCCGTCATTATAAACAACCAAGTGAGCCATTAATGGTAAATGATTTGTATCACTATGTGGAGGAAGATGTTCACATGTATGCACAATAGATAATTTAATTTTTCATTTGATCGAATATATGTTGCAAACTAGTATTAAAAAATTATAATATCATATATGAATATTTATTATACTTAAATAAACATGTTATTATAGATATAGCATGTTTATAGATTATAGATAAAGAAATAAAATTTAAAGCACTTAGTTAAAAGGGATACTGATTAATTAACAAATGTCATTTGGCTTACACCATAAGCCTTGAATGGATTTTATCAGGATAAAACTAGGACCTATAGGATGTCGATAGTTATGATAGGAAATTAATTAGGGAGTACATTTATGAGATAATATTCTCTTGAAGTATAAATAATATAGGTGAGGGAGTGTCCTTTTATAAGTGGGTTAGAGGTCACACTAGGAATTTCTTAAGATAATAAAATATAAAAATGTATTATTGACACAAAATTCTACCTAATAGTCAAGGATAAATATATATGATAATATAGTGTCTAAAAATGGACATAAAACAGAATTTAATAAATTTTAATTCAATATATCACCCAAATATTTTGATTTAACCCTGGATGAACCAATTTTATCCTCATGCATGGTAACAATTTATTAATGTTTTTACTATAAATTAAGAAAAAAAATTAAAGTTGACATATTAAATAATTGGGAAATTATAATTCCAAATATGTAGTCAAACTTATAAAATTAAGCTTCTATATGTTGAATAAAAAACTTTTAAAATAATCCCATAGTACATATTGAAAAACTGTTTTACTAAATAATATATTTTTTATTATAAAAATATTTTATAACAAAATTAAAAAGAATGAGGATTAAAATGAAATTTATTGAAATATTTTCTTTATAAAAATTATCTAATTAAAATTTAATATCAATTAAAAAATGAAAATTTGTAAATTCTTGAGTGTAAGAGGTAATTTTCTATAAAAAACTTTATTTTTTACAATTCATTGAAAAATTAATATTTTCATAAAAATCCAAAAGATTCCTCTACTGTAAATTTTTATATATTTATTTTAAAATTTTTATAATTGTTATAAAATTAAATGTATAAATTTATTAGAAGTTATTTAAAATATTTATGCATAAGATGAAATAATAACCATTTTTCAAGAAACTCTTTTTGAAGCTTAAAATGACTTTATAAAAACTATGTACTTATTTATTTTGAATTAATAAAAAAAAATTCATTATATGAAACCTTCATACATATTTTTCATAATGCGACAAATCATATTCAAACCTTGGAATCCAATTTCTATGGTATAAAGGTATTCAATATCATGGTTTATTTATACCACGACTTGCATATAATGTATGATATTAAACACTTCAATATTATTTCAAGAAAAATAAATATAAAATCATTGGGTGTTACTTTTTAAATCCCTTAAAAATTAATTTCTCATCTAAAATTCCATCAACCTGATAAAAAAATGAGTATATATCTTTTTCATCACATCCTCAAGTTTAAATGATTCTTCCTTAAATTTTTTATTCCTCGATACAACTTTAACTAGTGGAGTAATATTATTTCATAGTAATTTGTATTTATGATCAAATATTTATAATATTTATTCATAAGAGAAAATATAATGATCCAATTGTTTGTCCTTTGAGTTCAGTACATGTGAAGAATAATGTATGTATATTTCTTAGGATAGAAAAATGGATAACACCATGAATTTGAGAGAGGTTCTCAAGAAGAGTCAAGAGATAATCTAGACTTCCTACTCATTTAAGAATCTCTAATGGGTCAACAGACCTAGGGATAATCTTTCCCTTATTTCTAAATATAAAAAACTTTTTCCATAAAGAAATATATTTGAAAAAAATTTCACAAAATTCAAACTAAATATTTCACCGATGATTTTTAGCATAATTTTTTACGACTATGAGCTTTCATGATGTGATGAAAAATTGTTCTGACTTTCTTGTCCATTTATGTAACTCTATTAGGCCCCAATAGACTTAACTTTAAAACTTCATCATATGATTTCAGAGTTATGTACATATATACTTAGATGACATTATAAGGACCTATGTTAGTGATTGATTGAGATCAATTTTTGTATGGAAAATATACCAGATAAAGGATTCAGTATAGACCACCTTCGAAGACTATAGAATATGATCTAGACATATCATGTAGGGTTTGAAGGGTTTCATAGACTAACTATATACTTGAGGATGATAAGAAATTTTGAAACACAACTCCAAATCCAAATCATGAGGAATAATTTTCTATGAAGTAAAAGTAAACCATAGATCATGATCAGATAACATAGAATGTGGTACTACGTGCAACCTTACAACATAAAGTGTATTTTGGAAATATTATAAACAGATAAATACTTTTTTATAAAAATGATTTGTGAATACTTTATACAGTAATAAACTATAAACCAAATTAAATCATGGGTAATGGTTCTAACATCCACTAAGACTTATTTATATCATCCTTAACATGCTGAAATAACAAGAACAAGGTATATATTCAACAATATTTCTTTTCCTGTTTCCAAATGAAAAACTATTTTGGATCTCAACAAATATTTATAGTTCTAGTATTAATATAGAACTATGAACTATGATCTTTATACAAAAACTACTTATTCATGTTTTGTGTTTATGTGACACATAGTTATTTCTTGAAACTTATAGTTCCATCACAATAAAAGTTTAAATTAAAATTATTTCTCACCTTACTTTGTAGCCTTAAATATTAATTCCATTCCCCATTAATCTTCACATGGATATATGGTTTAACACTTATTTTAGAATGATAAGATTCATCCCTTTACTTATATATTTCAAGTTCTATCCTTTTGAAAATTAATAAATATTATATTTTTAAAATCCTCATCATTGATAAATTGGATTAATTATCAGAGGAAAACCATCAACCAACATGTTTTCTCTCCCATGGTGATAATGTGTTAAGAAATCAAAATATTTAATTATATGATCCATCCTTTTCAGTGCATATTCAAATCTTACAAATTTAATATGTAAATTTTAATTTTATAATTATTATATATTTCACAAAATTATCCATAATAAAAATTTCTCTATAACATTAATTAAAAGATTATCACAACTAACATTGTCCCATGTGTTTGGGAATTTTACTCATGAAACATTAATTATCATGAGTCATATGCTATCACCATATCATTCTACATACGAACACATCCGATCCTCTTTTTCAATGTATCACTATAGATAAAAAACACTTCTACACTATAGGGTAGTGTGAGTACAAGTGCACTAACAACCTTCTTTTCATCTCCTTGTAATGTTCATCACACTCATCGACCCAAAGGAACATGAATATATTATGATTTATCATGGTGAGTGTATTTGATTACCATTAAAAATTATTCACATTACATTAATAATATAAATATTAACAGTTAAAACTATGGATCTCAGTCCCCATAGTTGGTTTGGTCCAATGTTCAATAAATTTCATCTTTGATAGATCCATTGATATAAACATGTTTGAGATTATATGAACCAAAAATAATTCCTTTTTAAGCCCAAAATTTTTACATGGTTATTTATTCCAATAGATTATTCTTATTTGGGATATTCAGTACAATCTCCAACTGGTCTTCAAGATCTTCCATGATATTGTAATATTTATGAATATCACTTATATATAATAATAGAAAAAGATTATGATAATATCTAAAGACTCTATTCATTAAATCCATGATGATATTGGGAGAAGTTTTAAGACTAAATATAATCAAATTAATTCATAATTCATAATATTTTTATTAAAGGATGTTTCAGGTATGTCCTCATTTTTGACCCAAAATTGATAATATCTTGATTGATGATCAATATTGTAAAATTTATTTATCTTCATGTAATTGGTCAAAAAATCATCAATATATGGAAGATGATACTTATTATTGATTTTTATCATGGTATCTTTCTGATAATAAATTCAACATTTCATTGATCCATCTTTCTTCTTACCAAAAAGAAAAATTTTATCACCAAGAGATGCACCTAGATAAGTTTTTTTGTTTATAATTTTCTATTGGATTTTTTAATTTAAGTATAGTAACCCAATCAGGTCCATTATTTTTAGAGTATTTGAAATTGGTGTGACATCTGTTATGAGTTCTATTGAAAAATCAACTTTAAACTTTAGAAGATGACTAGGTAATCAATCCAGAAATACGTCAATATACCCTCATAAAATAGTTATATCCTAGGTTATAATTTCTCCCCAACCATCTTTGATAAATACTCCTATTGAATATGAATCAAGACCTATAAATTGGATGTAATTTACATTGGATGCTTGTATTTATCCCCAAATAGATATATGGATCATATACTTGATATGAGATCATCTTACTATTGAGAGTTTTTATTAATAATTTAATATATAATCATTTAGTAAATGAATTATCATTCCATTAGAATTTTCACGATATATAAGAAATCATATAATTAAGCTCAAATAGAAACTTTACTATTTTGGAAAACATATAAGAACATCAATTTCATCATTCTATCATCAATACCTTACTAAAATAAATTTAGTTAATATAACCATCAGGTCTCATTAATCCGAGTGATCAATCATGAAAAAATATCCCTACAATGTCTAAATCATGAATCATTCTTTTCAATATATGACCCCTTATATTTAACCTAGGTCATCAATGGTCTTTATCTACCCAAATCCATCATAATGGTTTAGAAATAATGTGTGAATTAACCCATGAATATCCCATAAGAACGAATAATTGGGTTTACAGTCTTATGCCCACTCATTATGCACTAGTGAATATAAAGTTAATACCGAATCCACACCAATTTGAGTTGGTACCTCAAGGTTCAACAGTTTCAGATGTCACGACCCGCCCTCGGGGTCCGTGCCGTGACTACCCCAAGCCCGCCTTCCATAGGCCAGGGGCTGGCGACTAGCACCAAGGCGTAAATCCCGGTAAAAAGGGAAGGCATTGCCTTTGTAAAGTAAACAAACACCACAGAGTAAGCAAGCGGAAAGTAAACACTAAACAAAAACAGAGTACAACTGAAAGTGCGGAAAAGTAAATGGGCCAGAATACAAACCCAAACTGAAAGTAAAGTACAACTCGAAAGGGAAAACAGCAACTGAAAAGTAAAAGCCGCTACTCCGAGCTGTCCACTGGAAATCCCACCTGTAGGGTGGGTACAGATAGATCCTCTACTCCACGGGTCCCGCCGTCTGCTCCGAGCACGTCCCGCCCAGTGGTCCACCTCCGGGTACCGTCCCGCTCTGCAAGCCTCAGCTAAGGTCAACGTTGTCCGTCGTCTGCAACCAACACAACGTAGTGCGGGCAAAGCCCGTGCAGGGGTGAGTATAAGCTACTCAGTAGGGACCCCGAGACCCCTTTATTTGTCACGACCCGCCCTCGGGGTCCGTGCCGTGACTACCCCAAGCCCACCTTCCATAGGCCAGGGGCTGGCGACTAGCACGAAGGCGTAAATCCCGGTAAAAACGGAAGGCATTGCCTTTGTAAAGTAAACAAACACCACAGAGTAAACAAGCGGAAAGTAAACACTAAACAAAAGCAGAGTACAACTGAAAGTGCGGAAAAGTAAATGGGCCAGAATACAAACCCAAACTGAAAGTAAAGTACAACTCGAAAGGGAAAACAGCAACTGCAAAGTAAAAGCCGCTACTCCGAGCTGACCACTGGAAATCTCACCTGTAGGGTGGGAACAGATAGCTCCTCTACTCCACGGGTCCCGCCGTCTGCTCCGAGCACGTCCCGCCCAGTGGTCCACCTCCGGGTACCGTCCCGCTCTGCAAGCCTCAGCTAAGGTCAACGTTGTCCGTCGTCTGCAACCAACACAACGTAGTGCGGGCAAAGCCCGTGCAGGGGTGAGTATAAGCTACTCAGTAGGGACCTCGAGACCCCTTAAGGTCTCTCAAATCCACAAAGGATAAACCACGAAGAAAGGTACAATCACAAAGTAATAACCGACACTGCTTAGGTATATGCCCATACATATACCTAAGTCAACAATTCAAATACGCTCCAACCTCCGAGCCCAAGTACAACTCAGTCCACACAGGAAAGTAAACGTATTCCACACATGAAAGCAAAACGTAATCCACACAGGATTGCACAACACAATCCACACAGGAAAGCAATAGGATTCAGCTCACACAGGTATACTTCTTCAAAGGACGATAAAGATGATCACTGATCCATCTAAGTCGTCGGACCCATGAAGGATCGATAGGTAACTAACCCCCGCAATGACCCACACAGGATCGGGCCCACACAGGACCTGTAGGCGCTGGCTCACACAGAACCGCTGAGCGCAAGGACCCACATAGGATCGGGCCCACACAAGACCTGTAGCACTGATCCACGTAGGATCGCTGTGTGCTGAAGTCGTCGTCGTCGAATCCACACAGGATCTCTGTACTGTCGTCGTCGCAGTCACAGTAGCAGTAGTAGTCGTAGCAGTCGCAGCCAGCACTAGGGTTCCCGCACACAGCAAGCTCGTTCGGAGAGTCCGCTCCACGAGCCGAGAGGCTGATACATCAACTGTCACGATGACCGGAGTTGATGTATCCAAAAGTTCCGTATCGTCAACAGGAACTCAACGCAACAGACGGTGCGTCGATCGGACGCCCGGTCTGAGAGTTATTGGCATTTTCGTCCCCGGGGCCCGGTTGGTTTTTAAGGCAAAACCAACCCGACCGTACTCCACCTGCGTCCAAACCTCGGGCGGAGTATTCCAAAAGATCCGTCTCACTAAGAGGAACACAACGCGACTGACGGCACGTCAATCGGACGTCCGTAGTTCAAGATATGAGCGTTTCCGCTCCGAAGGCCCGGTTGGTTTCGTGAACGAACCAACCCGGACGAACTCAAAGTAATCTGAAACCTTGAGTGCGATATACCGAAACGACCGTCTTGATCCAAGGATCGCGTTGCCACAGATGGTTTGTCAATCGGAGGTCCGAGGCTCAAGTTATGGCCAAAAGACTGGAACTGGTTCGAAACGGGGGGGGTCCGGGTCCGGGCCGACCCGGCCCGACCCCCCCCCCCCCCCAGGGAGGCGTGGCGGCGGTGCGGTGGCCGGCGGCGGTGCGGTGGCCGGTGGCGGCGCGGGGGGCCGCGGCGTCTTGGCGCCGCGAGGTGGCTGCACGCGGGGGCTAAGCCCCCGCTTCCTGGGATAGCGGCGCGGCCTTTGTGCCGCGCCCTTTGCAAGAAAACGGCCCCCGCACGTGGGGGCCGGCTGGAAATAAAACCGGGGGGCTGCTGCCCCCCTCCCTTCATGGAAACCGCCCCCCTCATAATGAGGGGGGTTTTGAATGTTGGCCGGGGAATTAATTTTCCCCGGTTTAACGTCATCCGGCCGGCCAGCTGGCCGACCGGTTTTCTCCAACGGGACCGGAAATTCCGGTCCCCTCTTCAGCTTCCGACGCCGGCGGCCCGGCCGCCGGTCTTCTCATTCCGCCGCGGCCCGGAACCGGCCGCGGTCTCCTCGTCCCGCCGCGGCCCGAAACCGGCCGCGGTGTTCGTCGTCCGGCGCGGTGCGACGACACCGCGCCCCTTCGCCGTGCCTTGATTCCTTTCAACGCGGCACGACAGCGTCGCGTTCTTGAAGATTCTTCCTCGGCGTGGCGCGACGGCGCCACGCAAAATAATTGCACGATTATCCGCGTGGTGCGACGGCACCACGCCACTTTGCTTCCACCCGCAAGAATAAACAACACGAACAATGGAGGGGGTTCAGCCGTGTTCATGCGGTCCGGCCCCCTCACGTTAAGCAATAACGCATCTTAAAAATAATCCAAAGCCACACGTTAGACTTGCTAAAATTCATGATAAAAAATAGAATAACTAAACAATAATCAACAACCCCTACCTCGGGTATAAGGTTCGAAGATTGTCAACGTTCCGCGGAAGACGACGTCGCGGAGGTCGGGCGTCGCGGTAGCCGTTCGTCAAATCCGATGACGAAGGGATGCGTCCGAAGAGACACGTCATTGGCGAAACTTCTTATGTCGACGAAGGGAATCCGAGGAGGAAGCGGCGTTCCCACTCGTTGACACGGAAGATGAAGAAGAGAGGAGCGGCGTTCTTCGTTGGGACTTGAGCGTTCTTCGTCAAGTTGAACGTTCTTCGTGATCTTCGTCAGAGATGAAGAAGAAGAAGAAAAAGCTCTCCACCTCTCAAGAAGACAAACAATTCACCAAAATAAAATAAGACAACATCTTATTTTATTATCACATCACACACTAGAATTTCAAATGTTTGAAATTCAAAAGGATTAACTCCCATAATTAAATAAGTAACTCAAGTCATTTAATGAGGCGTTAAGGGAGTTGGGAGAATATGAAAGGTTTAGGGGTTCGTGTGGGCCCTACCACACTTAATCCTCCCAAGGGAGGTTAAGTGGGTGTGGGTCCCACTTCCAACCCCCTTTGGTAGGTTTTATCAATTTATAATAAAATTTGTTTTTCACAAATTTTATTTAACTCAAACTAAAAACCCCAAAACTAACTTTCAACCCGCAACAAACGCAACTTCCGAAAAGGTCTCTTTAAGCGAATATCGGTGCTGCGAGTTCATCGGTGCCCTCGGATTTCAATTCCGAGCACCGAATCAAAAGTTAAGAAAACCCGCTCGTTCGTTCACTGAACGTACCCGAGCCAAACTTCAGAAATTAATTCCGGGCACTCCGGGCCTCGGAATCAGGTGCCGTCTGAAACCGCGCTCTTGTAAAATTCTAAAGAAAATTAAGAAAAACATTCCCTTGAATTTTACGGGTCTTTACATCAGAACTGCATCAACATGATAATATCAAGATATGGATATATTATCTCGGAAACCCCAATTCTATATTTACCATAACTTAGGATATTATTCTAAATTTATTCTTATCCTATGGGTTCTCACAAAAGTGTTCTCATTTTATTTTCCAAAAATAATCAATCCCTACATGAATAACAATTATTGATGACCATACATTTCATGCATAAATATTATATCTAATTAGATAGATATTAATTAAGTAATATTATGATCTACCCCAAACAAATAATGGTTTATTTTATTTGTAATTATGGATACATAAAACACTAGTACTTATAATATTTAAATCATGAACCACTAAATTCTATAATACTAGAACCCTTCTTAGACTAACAACTCTTTAAAACCTTCTTCATATCTGAGGAAAAATGAAGAAAAATAAAGGGTATGCTCAAATACTCATTAAGGGTAAACAATTAAGATATAAATGATTATTTACACATAAAAAGAGCTTAAGGGTATGATAAAAATAACTTTAACACTTAAAAATTATATAGAGAAGTTCATAAATCATAATCATGAGTCATGAAATAAAATATGGATGTTCATAAGACATGAATCACCTAGAAATCAAATAACATGGTCCAAGGGAGCATAACATTGGCATATAACCATGTCATAAAATAATAGAATAAATTGGGGAATAATAATATTCATAAAAATATTATGTCAAGGCTACAGAAGAAGAAATTATTTACTTGTTAGGTTTGGTCAAACCACCCATGAACCTACTCCAGGAATGGTATAATCTCTCATGCAACCTTTTTTTGAGCTTGGGATAACCTCTAATGTACCATTTTTTGGGAATTAAATAATCTCCCATGTAACCATTGAGATCATAAAACATTAATATTTACCCAATGCATTGTATGGAAATATGGAAACCACCCATTAAATAATCTTAATCTATTCACATGTATGGTAAAATATCATGAAAGCATTTATCATTCCTTTATAACATAACCCATGAAAAGGAATCAATTTAGAAAAGTATTTCATAATCATAACCATAAAATATATAGATAAATAATAAAAAATAAATAATATAATCATATATCTAGTGAAGAAAATGTAACATTAATGGATGTTATCATATAATACTATTTCCTTCTAAATATCAAAAGAATATTTTAAAATACCCATTTCATTTTGAAATCACTTATTTAAAATCCCAAAATATCTAAAATATAAAGCACAATTATTTCATTGCAATTAAAAAATGAATCATGAAAATAAATATTCAAATAATTAGGAAGCCAAGATGGTGTAAATTCTATAATTATAGTGTATTTTGAATAAAATATTCCTCTCACATTTCTAGAAAAAAGTTAAAAGTAACTCGTTTGGAACATGATAAGACGATTCCTTTTAATTGTTTTTTAGAAACTCACACAGGGGTAAAATTTACATTAATTAATGTTTTTAGATTATGAAAACATTATTTAAAACATTTTAATGAAAATATATACATTGATGAAAAATATTCCTGAAAAAAGAGAGTAATGAAGTAATTTTTCGTAAAAAAAATACTTTTTGTCTAGTTACTATTATTTTGGCAGCAAAAACATGTCTCACATACCAAATGGCTAGTTATTCATAAAATGAGTATGTAACCCACCCCCAAGAAAGATTACTTGGTTAAGAAGTATGTTGCATGCGAAAATGGAGTGTTTCACACAAACACGTGGTTCAACATGCCAATGAGTTTCATGTAAAAAGCGACACCAGAGATTAGTGTTACCCGAGTACTCCTAATGATCGAAGTGATGTACAAGGCATGTGAAAAATAACTATAGCCTTGTGTAAAAAATTAATGAAACCATACAATTTTGTGAGTGATATGACAGCGAAATCCATATGTTGTGGAGTGAAACCCCATCATAAAAGGGTTGGGAAGCACACAACCATGTTCTGTGCTACAAATAAATTTCCCAACATCAACCAATGATGTAACATATAAACATAAACTACCCCAATCACATAGAGTAAGGATAAATAGAATAATAATATCTGCAGTCACATACACAAAAATATCTTAGGAAACATCATGCAGCATGAGGATACCATAGAACCTGAAAGGTAAAAAACATGAAATATTGACCTGAATAGTCCCTCATGTGTTTGGGAATATTGTTGTTATTTCCTCACACAACACATCTTATGGCTAATAGAGTTCAAGAAAGGGAAGTATCCTTCACAAACATTGATACACATGAAACTCCAAATATTTCATGCACCCAAACCTCCCAAATCAATGTGATGGACATGTTATTGAGAGCATGGATCACACAACATTATTTTCATAATAAAATTTCCTGAAAAAACATTATAGTCCCGAACCTGATACCCTATATTCTTGTAACACATATTGGACTATTAACCTACCTTTTTATCCTCAAAATATGTACCCATATGCCTTGTGATGCTATGAATAGGAAACATAACAGCAATACCCCAAATTTTCACTCATCCATGATAGTGTTTATCCCATTTCCCACCAATATTTGCATAAGAAGTATACACATAAGACTTATAGGTGGAATCATCAAGGTAAATGGGTTACCTATTTTGGTAGAGAGTATATTTTCTAGATCATCCTCTTCCTTTTCCATGGTACCCCCACATGTTTTAAGCCCCATCCACATCCGAGATGGATGCTATAAATATTCATAGCTATACATCCTAGTCATATAATATTAAAATACATGAAAAATCATCAAAACATGATGTTAAACTATAGATTTAACCTATGTGATAAATACAGGGTTCCCCATGTATGAAAATCATGGGATTCCACCTCCTCCCCCACGATGGGATGGATTCTATACACTGGGAATATTCTATTCATAGGCTCCACACCATATTCTCCCACCATGGGAGAAAAATATTATGTTAGTAAGCTTCTATGCATAATCCCAACACAATCCCCCCTCACTGTTGGATGAAACTCCTACCATGTAAAACATCAACACATAATTCCCACACCATCCCTCTTCGACGATCCTTACATGACATGAGAATCATTACCACATGATTGAAAACTGCATAGGATGGTCGCACCATATAAACTTACACTGTGTCATCAAACTAGATGTGGTTTGATCCCTATCTCTTAAATAGGGTATGTTGGACACCTCCATGAAGTAAAATATTGACAACATCCAAGTGTGAAATATTTCCCCTTGTGGGACACACTCCACTAAATTCAAGTGTGAAATATTCTATTTGGGGGGGGGACACTACACCAAATACAACTGTAAAATCATCCCCCTTTGGGGGGAATAGTACACCAAATCCATGTGTGAAAGAATCCCCCATTGGGACACACTTAACCACCCACCTATCCCTATAAGATGTAATATTTTAAAACCATTTATAATCAAAAGATGTTAAACTTGGGGACTGATCTATAATACCTACCACATAAAATAAACATGGGATTACTAAGGTGAAAATCCACAGATATATTATGACATAGAATATACTACATAATGAATTATATGGGATATCTTAGGTTCTGCATATAAGAAATCTCACACATGATATGCCCTCGAAAAGTGGATGAATTTAGTAGTTCCTAACATAACCAATGTATAGACATTCCCTACATTCCCTATACGACCACCTAATACGACTAAATAGATCATCCCTATCAAGTTAGAAGAAGTGTAATTAACTAAATACCACATCAAGATTTCACAACAAATAATTTTCATGAGCATGAATTAAATCTATGAATGAGAATCAGATTAGGTGACGAGATTTAAGGAGGAATCCATGGATGGATTAATTGACATCCCATTATAACAATTAAATCATATAGAAGAAATTACCAATTAATGTGATGAAGGCCTTCAGCCTTTAGAAAGAGGGAATGTAGGGATATATATAAGATCGATTTGATGGCCCCGAAAAAAGCATAAAAATGGTGAACTCATTATGAAATTATTCTCCATAAACCAAGGGTAATAGTAGTGTTGGGGAATAATGGATTTTCATGTCACCATATTATAATATTTGATAACATGTCCCACCCTGAAATTTGTGGTCCCAACATGAATATCTCATGCGACTGGGGCAATATAACCTTGGGCATCCACCATCTATGACATTGTTAGAGTGGATCCATTCTCCGTTTCAGTAATAATGGAATAAATAATGGAATTGGTAATAACTTTCACTATATATGTACTAATGGATGAATGCACATGCCTTATACGAGTTAGGATACGTGATACCAATGACCTAACACCAATAGGCATAAGGAAAGGAAAAACAACGGGGGCATAATTCTGCACAACTATTCTCCAACCATGAAAGCCACCACACCATCAGTTGTTGGGTTCCCATACCCAATTTCTCTATATTACATCATTAAATGGAGTGGGATCAGTGCACTTATTTTTAGATACGAGCAGGAAGGGGTCATTCCTACTGGAGATATGAAATGTTAAGAGCACATAGGGGGAAACTACCTCTGTTCCAATGGAGAAATACATCAGAAGCCTCTCCCAAGAGTATTATGACATATCACTCCCAAAATCTAAGGAGGTAGGGGGTTTTCATTCTATTCATGTAGTGTCAACCACTTAAGATCTTCTTAAGAGGGATCCCACTAGGTCATGACAATGCCAACAATGACTAGGTCCACATGTTAACAAACGAGATAACTCAATTTTTTGTATCCCTTCCCCAATCCATAACACCCAAAATCAATGTTGAGGGGGGACCCAGAAAAATGTCCAAAATGAGGCATATTGTGAAACTCCAGTAGCTCCTACCAATTCTAGAGTATTAAATCACATCAACTCAATAAGTGAATGGGGATCTATCTTCAACCACCTAGGATCGAGACCCTATCCACCACACAGGCAGGATAGGTTGACTGTCATAGTCATAGTGACCAATGATATCTATTACAAGATATATCATGATGATCAATTCCAATGAAACGGTTCTCCTCATACCACCATCAACCAATGTAGAGGTCCTCCCCCCCAACATAAAAAACTAATGTGGAGGTCCTCCATGTACCATCACCAGTGAGAGAAAAGGTCCTCCGTGAACCATCACCAATCAGTGCAGATGTCCTCTCCACACTATTACTAACCATCATGATGGTCCTCTCCACACCATAACTAACTAATGAGAAGACTCTACCCATGATGATGTTGTGACATTATCAAAAAAACTATCCAGGGGTAGGAGGGAGAACATCAATTGTGTCAGTTGTGCCTGTGAGACATGTCATAACCCACATGGGGAAAACCTAAGTGACTCTAAATATATCACTCTTGGAGTAGTCCCAATCTATTATTATTTGGACCCTTGGAAGTGTCATGTCATCATCGACCTATCAGACATCGAAGAATCATATGAGTCGATGGGGGAACCTACACTATTGATGTTAGATCCTGGGGAACTATCCCCCCAATTTGGACTTATGATACCAGATGATGAGGTCCACAAGGAACCTAAATCCCTATGTAGATATGTGTAGGTGGAGGATGTCCCAGACTATTTATAATGACATGTAGTGCAACCATATTTGTCACCATCAATTTCCCTCCTCTCTACCACCACATAAAAAGTTGAATATATATATAAGGGTCTCAGTTGATAACATCATATGATTGCAGTCACTCCACTGAGCCCAAAAGGGATGGTTCTACCCTTAGAATTTAGAAAATACCTCATCCAATTAGTATATGATCCTGGATTTGTTTAAAAATCCAAGACACATCCCAACATATATAATATATTTTACCCATGTGATACCCCACTTCAATTAGTTTATAAACATAGAAATTCTATGTTGGTGCCACCACCCTTATATAATCCCACACCAATAAGGGATTGGGCTGACCCAGAGTAGTAATATACACATGATAGTGAACAATAAGTCTTGTGGGAGATTTTTAAAAATACTATCTATTTAGGTGATGAATCACCTCCTCTGAGACCATCAACTGGATCTCCCCATAATCCATGAGCACCTCAATTATATTAACCAATAGTGAAATAGGGTTGAGATCACGTAACTCCCAGAAGATCAACATATTGATTCATGTGGATACTACAAGACTATCTAGAAATCCTATGTTAATATCCATACTATGATCCATCAGGTCTTGGAAGAGTTATATCCACATGTGAAAATCATAGGATGGTGGTAGTATGATTCCCTACCTTTCATCTCTATCATAAAATAGTGATAATACTTTCACTAGACCCTATATATTTACAATTAAGGATCCTCTCAGACTATATCTTTTATGACTATCATCACCACTAACTTGCTAGTGGATTAGGATGAACATGGATACCAATTCTAGGCATACCATGGAAAACATACCTCAAGGGATGACATAGAATCATATATATCTCTCATAATTCATCCATACTCATCCGTATAGATAGAAACTAGTCCTTGGAATTCTCCAAATGAGATGTTTATTGCTACCCATTATTACATTGATAATGGAAAGGGACATTCCAAACCCACCGATCCTTTTGAGGGTACACTAAAAGCTAAGACAAACATAAGGATTTCTATCTTTCTTTAGGAGATCGAGAGTATAAAATGATAATTGATGAGATCATTTCTATGTAGTAGCCAAAATCTAATAATTTCTTGAGGTACCATATCTTTCCTCCAGTGGGGTACCCGATATCCTTGTACAAATTGCACGATTTGACCTTGGTGGCCGAGTGCACCCAATTTGGGCAGAAGCTGAGGGATATTGAAAAAAATTAAGATATGAGTCTCCCACCCCACATGAGCCACATTATTATTGTAACACCTGAGACTTTTATAAGAAATATTTTGTTTTTATTTTATATAAATCATCAATGAAATCTGTCACTACACACAACAGTAGCTTGGCTTTCTTTACACGCAATCATGACCTTCCTTGATTGCTTGCGTCGTACGCAATACCGAGTTTCAGTAAACAATGATATGCTATTAAAATATTATTAAAACTAGCTGTTATGAATAGTAATAACAAATTTTTTAAATTTTTTAAATTTTATTTTTCAAAATGGACTTCATTTTTGGATTTGGAATATCGAAATTAGCCTAGGGTGAAATTTTGGTATTTTTCGGGAAACATTCAATTTTTGAGGAATAGTGAAAACACTGGATTACTATTTAAAAACAGAATTTTTATTTAAATTTATTTTTGGTCGAAATTGATACATAATACCTATATATGTTCAATGTAATTCATTGGAGTAATTTTATAATAATTTTAGATATATAAAATATTTATTGAACTTTTCACCGTCTTTTACCCACCTCCTAGAAGAATTTGCAAATTTACATAAAACTTAATTTTACCGCTTCTGTGAGTGGAATTTCAAAAATTATATAGACATGGTTGATTTCAGTAAGTAAAATGTGGTTCAATGAGATGAAAATAATTTTTGGTGAATAGTAACTTTTTACTTTTATTTGCCACAGTTAAAAGTAAATATGGTAATTAAGGGTAAAAATGATTTTATTATTACCCTAAAACATGTCTTAATTCTATTAGATAAGTTTAATTCGAGCAAAAACAAACTTAGGAATAAAATATGACCATTTTGGACAACTTGGATTAGATTAGGACATTTATTATTAATTTATATAAAGAAGGGTTAAAATAGTTAAAATCAAAGTTTAATAAGTACATAATTTTTAATATAGGGTTATAAATAAGATAAATTCGACCACAAATATTCATTAGAAAGATAAAATTATTTCCTACATAATGGTAGTTTATTTGTAATCTTTATAATTTAAATAACTTAATTTATTTATGACACAAAGATGATGCAGTAATTATCTTATTAATGAAATATTAACATAATTGATGTTATAAATACCGAAATAAATGTAATTTGAGACTTTTTATGAATTACACTAATTTTATATGTTAATATGGAATGTTATTATTGATTTAATTAACTTTTTTCGAACTAATAATTCTGTTATTATTTTCACAAAAATCAATTACTAAATAGTGTCAAAATTGACATAAAATAGTTTTAAACAAAAATATTATATTATTAATTGTTATTTTATTCCTAAATATATAAGGATCATCCAAATGACTTAGATTAGGTTATATATATTAATAATAAACAACTTGGGGTTTGTTTGGCTTGTTATAGTATGTTTAATAACCTTATAGTGTAAGAACACAAAAAGACACGGTAAAAGTAAAAATATCTAACTTAAAGTTAAATCTAAATGATAATGTTAAAATAGTAAACTAATCATGTAAAAATTCTATTGGATGAGATAATTTAGACCCATACCCACCTTAGCTTTAAATAAATCAATTTGGATCTATTTAAAACCGAATTTGGCTTTATAATAAAATAATATTTTTAGTTTTTCCAAAGGTGCCCCTCTCTTCCCTTATAAAAGGGAACCTCCTCCCTTTCTTCCTCACACCACTTTGAGCCTTCATGCTCGTCCAACCCCTGTCAATTTCTCCTATCCAGTTACCTAGAAACATCCTAGAGGTCCTGGGATTATTACAAAACCAATTTTAGTCCCTAAAAGGAGGTCTCAAAGAAGCGCTTCAAAGAAGAGGTAATGTCTGTTACCGATTCTTTCAACATTATTTCTTCTTCCACTTATTCTTATTTAGTTTTTTCATTATGAGTTAATAACATCAGTATCACTCATATTATAATATGTTATTATAAGTATGAAACAACCCTATTTCACCATCTATCCATCCTACGGAAAATGAAATCACGGCGCGTGCGTACGTACGGAATACCGTCTCCACGCCGTGGTGTAATCTATTTTCCACCACCACCTTACTAGGATGGGTATATTGGTGTAAATAATGAATATATATGATTATTGTAAAGTGATATTTATTCTTTAATAGTATACATACACTCCAATACAATTCCACGATCATGGGAACGATATCATCGCTCGTGCGTACGTATGGAATACAGTCTCCACGATGTGATGCGACTCGTTCTACATGATTTTCAATGCATAATGATTAAATAAATCAATTTAGTGAATAAATATGATATATATTACACTAATTATATTCTGTAAATGAGGTATCTATTATGTAAAAAGAAGAATATGAATTTATTCGACAAAACACGCATAAGAACAAAATGTAATAAACACCCGAATAACAAGTAGCAAAGAAATATTACTAATAATAAGATAAGAATATGACCATATATGATATTATAACAATGATTATGATTCTATAATAAGTCAATGAAATTATTTAAATCATTATACAGGAGGTTAGGACACTTACGAAACAAATCAGACATAAGGTAAGGGAAATATCACAATCTCATTTTTATCCGAGATTGTTTATACATTGGAATTTACTAGGGTGTATTTTATCATCCACATCCATGTTTCCTCAATATGTAATATTATTTTCATCCACCTAAAATTGTTTAAATCCAATTTTACCCTTCCGTGAGTTTTTAGTAAAAGATATGAAAGGAATCTTTTGTCTTTTTTCGTACGAGGTACTTTTTGACTTTTCCGACAAATGTACGAGAAGAATGTTTTTTAACTTATACAGAATGAATGGATTTTTAAAAAATTATTTCCATAAGGTTCCTTCACATGTTTTCATGTTTTTTAATCAAATTCTTTTAGTTTAAAATTGTATAACGTGGTAAGAAAGGAAAAATGTTTTTGAAGTAGAAAGGATATTTTCCTCAAGAATGAAGTTCAAGTGTTTTATCAAAATTATTTTCCATCTAAGATAATATAGGGTTTTATTTCTATCCCTATTTTTTACATTGATTTGATTATGTTATGATGGAATTATTTTTATGATGTCTTTTTATCTTATATGGATTATGTTATGATGGTATGATGTTTAAGATTCCCATTTTTTTTACATGGGTTATGCAATGATGTATTATTTTTTATTTTGTGGCACACATAAGAATGGTATCATCATGATATGAGTGGGACCAATATCTCCCTCCAATGCATTGGGTAAAGATTTTATATCTCAGGAGATAGAAATGGATGGAACAGCAGGTAAAACCGGTTCAGTAAAACAAGACTGAAACGAGGAATGAACTCGGTTCAGAAATGGACTTTGTCCACTAAGATAGTCTTGGTAATGATTCTTGACTAATAAGAAATTATTCTCTTTGATTATGTGTGTATGCCACAAAGCTTCATGTATTAGGTTATGATTATTGTGATTACATTTCACTATCATGACTTATCCCATGTTATGAAATTATGATCTCTTTTGCGTGGTAAGATTTCCAAATTGTTATGTTCTTATGAATATGATGTGATTGATATTTCTTTTTTTTACCCTTACTGAGCATTTGAGCTCACCCTTTTGTATGTTTTCTTTCCCCAGGTCTAGAAGAAGGTTATTAAGTAAGATATTCAAAAAGGGACTATAGATATGATGAAATAAATGGGAGATAGTGTAGACGCTTTTTGAACCAGTTGTTTATGTTTTCCAGTTTCTAAAAACACTATACCTATACGGTACTTTCATGGTTTTGTTATATGTTGTAATAAATTTACATCAATTTTTAAGTACTAACAATGTATGTAAAGTTTGGGTCGTTATAGTTGGTATCAAAGGAAAGGTATAGTCAAACTTTGGAAACTAGGATGTGAAAGACTTAGTAAGAATCCTATGGATATGTCTAAGCATATAACACAATCTTAGTGTTTTAGAAATGGCCATAAATAACCTAGGATAAGACCTTAAGTGTGAAATTTTATTCTTGATTATTTTTTTTACAATTATAATTAGTGTTGCTCACACTATTCTTATTTGTTTTAGTCAATGGCTGGAACCCGAAGGAACTGTGTTAATGCGGAATGAGACGGGCAATGCAATGATTGTCCCCCTGAGAAACCAAACGTTATAGGAGCTGGAATGAAAAATCTTGTAGCCATGCTCACACAACTTTCATATGCTATGAATCATGCAGGATTCCAAACGAGCAAAGGAAGGAGTAACATTCTGTTGAATCCTTCATGAGACAGCGTCCACCTTCATTCATCGGGTCTAGTGATCCATTAGTTGCTGAACAATGGATCAGTACTACTGAAAAGATATTTTCAGTTCTTCAATGTTCTGAACATGATAAAGTCATCTTCGCAATGTATCTTTTGGAAGGTGGTGCTAATCAATGGTGGAATCTTATCAAGAATATGAGGCCAAGAGATGAAATTGAGTCCATGGAATGGGAAGAGTTCAAGAACTTATTTTTCAATAAGTACTTGCCTCATATTCTCCGAACAATGATGGAGAAGGAGTTTCTTGAACTAAAGAAAAAGGATGACGAATCTGTTGGTACCTATGAAGCAAATTTTACAAGACATTCAAGGTACGCTTCTAGGATTATTATCCAACCTGAGAGTAAGATCGATCGATTATATAGTGGCTAAAAACCAAGTCTTCGATGGGAATTAGCCATAAGGGACTTCAATAGCTACGAGGAAATCGTTTGATGTGATCTCAATGTTGAGATGGGGATTGGAGTAACCCATCAGTCATATGGGTTTGATAAGAAGAGGAAAATTGAATTCAAAGGAAAATCTAAAGAGAACACTGAAAAGAAGTTGAGTTTCCCCTTATGCTCAATGTGTGGAGAGAAAAATGGAGGGAGTTGTCTTAAAGGGACAAGTAAATGTTTCAAATGTGGAAAGGAAGGTCATCGGGAATTTGAATGCCGCAATGATGGGAAGATGATGTCTAGTGATGCAAACAAAGAAAAAGCTACACAGAGTGAACCTCCTACACTTAAATGTTACAAGTGCAAGGAAATGGGGAATTATACCAATCAATGCCCTAATCCAAGGGTTGTTGATGATGATCAACGTCAAAAAACTCTTAAGGATAAAGACAAAGGAAAGTCACATTCAATTTCTATCAGCGATGTGGAGTATGATAACGAAGTGGTGAAAGGTACACTTACCATCCACTCTAACGTAAAAAATGTCTTATTTGATTATGGATCCACCCACTCTTTTATTTCTAAAGAATTTTCTAAGGGTATCACCATATTACCTCAACAATTAGATGTTGAGTTAGCTGTGAAAACCCCTAATGGCACAACAGTCGCATCGAAAGTTTATAATTCTTCTCTGATTGAAGTTTGTGGGAAAGTGCTTCCTTAAAATATTTTGAGCCTTCCTATAGTGGAATTTGATGTGATTCTTGGCATGGATTGGATTTCTTTATATGGAGATCATATCAATTTCCAAAGAAGGGATGTCACATTTCATATTCCAGATCAATCTATCATTATCTATCGATGCAAGGATGAACATAACCTTCCAGTGAAAATTTCGTCCATCTTATGGGTCATGATTCCACTAAATGAAGGTTATTTATCTCAAATGGTTGGTGTGAAACTCACGATTAAGAATATGCCCATTGTAAGGGAGTTTGACGATGTCTTTCTGGAGGAATTGCCAAGTCTTCCACCAAATCGTGAAGTTGAGTTTTCAATAGAAATCTTACCGGGTGATTTAGCTATTTCAAAGACACCTTATAGAATGGCCACAATTGAGTTTCAGGAATTGAAGAAGCAACTCCAAGAGAATCCTGATAAGGGGTTCATACGCCCAAGTGCATCACATTGGGGAGCACATGTTCAGTTTGTTAAGAAGAAATATGGATCAATGAGACTCTGC
This sequence comes from Viscum album, assembly GCA_963277665.1. Classification (NCBI taxonomy): domain Eukaryota; kingdom Viridiplantae; phylum Streptophyta; class Magnoliopsida; order Santalales; family Viscaceae; genus Viscum; species Viscum album. The sequence goes on from OY728163.1 coordinate 1,519,150,103, forward strand.
ATTGATTATTGAGAACTTAACAAGATCACTATCAAGAACAAATATCCTCTCCCACGCATTGATGACTAATTTGACCAACTACGTGGTGCTCAATACTTTTCCAAGATTGATCTTCATTCAGGGTATCATCAATTAAGGGTCAAAAGGGTGGATATACCAAAGACGACTTTCCGTACAAGGTATGAACACTATGAATTTATAGTGATTCCATTTGGTCTTACTAATGCCCCTGCTATCTTCATGGATATGATGAATAGAGTCTTTAGAGACTATCTTGATCAGTTTGTAGTAGTCTTTATAGACGAAATTCTTGTATATTCAAAGATCAAGGAAGAACATGAAGATCACTTGAGAATTATATTGAAGACCCTGAGAAAGGATAATCTTTATGCAAAATTTACCAAGTGTGAATTTTGGATTCATAAAGATTCATTTTTGGGTCACATAATCTCAAAAGAGGGGATATATGTGGATCTAGAAAAAACAGAGGTTATCGAAAGATGGTCGAGACCAACAACAGTAACTGAGATCCGAAGTTTTCTTGGTTTGGCTGGATATTACCGACGTTTTGTGAAATAGTTTTCACGATTATCTAATCTACTCACCAGGTTGACTCGAAAAGTAGTTAAGTTCGCGTGGATGGAGGAATGTGAAAAGAATTTCAAGGAGTTGAAAAGAAGGTTATCCAGTGCATATGTACTCACACTTCCTTGTTGTGGAGAAAGGTTTGTGATCTACAGCGATGCATCCAATAAGGTATTGGGGTGTGTTCTCATGAAAAATGATATGGTGATAGCTTATGGCTCACGACAGTTGAAAATCCATGAGAAAAATTACCCAACTCATGATTTGGACTTAGCTGCGGTAATCATTGCATTAAAGATTTCGAGGCATTATCTTTATGGAGAAAGGTGAGATATTTATTTTGATCATAAAAGTTTAAAGTATATTTTCACACAAAAGGAGATGAATATGCTCCAAAGAAGTTGTTTGGAGCTGATTAAGGCTTATGACTGCTCAATTCATTACCACCCTAGGAAAGGAAACAAGGTGGCAGATGCATTAAGTCAATAAGACCATTCCAGTTTATCCATGATGAGGTTCACAAAAGATCCAATATTGATGGATTTACAAAGGATTGATCATGGAATTATAATGAAAGGGGAAAAATCGTATCTTTCTCAAATGAATGTTCAACCATCTATACATGTTAAGATTAAAGAGGCACAGAAAGAAGATGTAGAGTTACAAAAGAAGGTGAGAAATGTTCCTGAAATCAACCTTGATTGCTATGGGATAATAATGTTCAGGAATCGAATTTGTGTTCCTCCCATCCCCGAATTAAAGAAGGAGCTGCTGGATAAGGCTCATAGTTCTTCATTATCTATTCATCCTAGAAGTATGAAGATGTATAGGGACCTGAAAGAGTACTTCTGGTGGGATGGAATGAAAAGAGATGTTGCGGAATATGTCTCTCGATGGTTGGGTTGTCAGCAAGTTAAAGCTGAGAGATAGAAGTCTAAGGGAATGTTACAACCATTACCCATACCTGAATGGAAATGGGAAAACATCACTATGGACTTTGTCACCGGACTTCCTAAAACATCTAAAGGAAAAAATGATATTTGGGTCATAGTTGATCGTCTTACAAAGTCTGCACACTTCATTGTTATTAGAGAGGATTTCACTCAAGATCAGCTTGACAGGATATATGTAAAGGAAGTGGTAAGATTACATGGAGTAACACTTTCTATTATATCTGATCGGGATCCGAGGTTTACCTCAAAGTTCTGGAGAAGTCTTCAGCATACTCTGGATACAGAGTTGAGTTTCAGCACTGTTTATCATCCTCAGACAAACGGTCAGTCTGGGAGGACAATTCAATCTCTAGAAGATATGTTGAGAGCTTGCTCTGTGGATTTAAAAGGTGTTTGGGATCAACACCTACCTTTGATGCAATTTTCATATAATAATAGCTTTCACTCCAGTATTCAGATATATCCTTATGAAGCTCTCTATGGATAGAAATGCAGGACTCCAACTTGCTGGGATGATGTTGGGGAAAGAAAGCTATTAGGACCTAATCTTGTTGAATAGATGGCAGAAAAGGTCCGATCTATTCAACAACAAATAAGAGCAGCTCAGAGTCGACAAAAAAGTTATGCTGACAACCGAAGAAAAGACTTAGAGTTTGAAGTGGGTGATAAAGTGTTCTTACAAATATCTCCTTGGAAGAGAGTAATGAGATTTGTAAAGAAGGGAAAGTTGAGCCCTAGGTATATCAGTCCTTTCGAAATACTGGATCGTGTTGGGAAGGTAGCTTACCGATTGGTGCTTCCTACGAATCTCTCTCAAGTTCACGATGTGTTCCATGTATCTCTCCTGATAAAGTACATACCCGATCCTTCACATGTACTCTGCTCAGAAGTTGTATCGCTGGAACACGATCTTTCTTATAAAGAACAGCCGATAGAGATTCTCGATCATAGTGAAAAATTCCTACGGAACTACACCAATCTCTTGGTGAAAGTTTTATGGAGGAACCACCAATTATAAGAAGCTACATGGGAGCTTGAGGATATGATTAGGGAGAGGTATCCTCGTCTGTTTGTTACAAGTGATGAATTTTGAGGGTGAAATTCATTTTAAGGGGGGTAGAATATAACACCTGATACTTTTATAAGAAATATTTTGTTTTTATTTTATATAAATCATCAAAGGAATATTTCACTACACACAACACTATCTTGGCTTGCTTTACACGCAATCGCGACCATCCTTGATAGCTTTCGTCGTACGCAATACCGAGTTTCACTAAACAACGATATGCTATTAAATTATTAGTAAAACTAGCTGTTGTGAATACTAATAACCACTTTTTCATATTTTTTGAATTTTATTTTTCAAAATGGGCTTCATTTTTGGATTCAGAATATCAAAATTATCCTTGGGTGAAATTTTGGTATTTTTAAGGAATCATTCAATTTTTTATGATTAGTGAAAACACTGGGTTACTATTTAAAAACCGACTTTTTATTTAAATAATTATTTATTTTATTGAAATTTATTTTAGGTCAAAATTGATAAATAATACCTATATAAGTTCAATGAAATTCATTTGAGTAATTTTATAATAATTTTAGATATATAGAAATTTTATTGAACTTTTCACCGTCTTTTACCCACCTCCTAAGAAAATTTGCAAATTTACATAAAACATAATTTTACCGCTTCTGTGAGTGGAATTTCAAAAAACCGAGAGACACGGTTGATGTCAGTAAGTAAAATGTTGTTCAATGAGATGAAAATAATTTTTGGTAAATAGTAACTTTTTACTTTTATTTACCACGGTTAAAAGTAGATAGAGTAATTAAGGGTAAAAATGATATTATTATTACCATAACACTTGTCATAATTCTTTTAGATAAGTGTAATTCGACCAAAAAAACCTTAGGAATAAAATATGACCATTTATGCCCATATGGATTAGATTAGGGCATTTATTATTAATTTACTTAAAGAAGGGTTAAAATAGTTAAAATCAATGTTTAATAAGTACATAATTTTTAATATAGGGATATATATAAGATAAATTCGACTATAAATATTAATTAGAAACATAAAAATATTTCCTACATAATGGTATTTTATTTGTAATTTTTATACATTAAATAATTTAATTTATTTATGACACAATGATGATGCAGTAATTATCTTATTAATGAAATATTAACATAATTGATGTTATAAATACCCAAATAAATGTAATTTGAGACTTTTTATAAATTACACTAATTTTATAGGTTAATATGACATATTAGTATAGATTTAATTAACTTTTTTCTAACTAATCATTCTGTTATAATTTTCACAAAAATCAATTACTAAATAGTGTCAAAATTGACATAAAATAGCGTTTAAAAAAATATATTATATTATTAATTGTTATTTTATTCCTAAAATTATAATGTTCGGAAAAATGACTTAGATAAGGTTATATATATTAATAATAAACAACTTGGGGTTAATTTTTCTTTTTATAGTAAGTTTATTAACCATATAGTGTAAGAACACAGAAAGACACAGTAAAAGTAAAATTATCTAACTTAAAGTTAAATCTAAATGATAAGGTTAAAATAGTCAACTAAACTTGTCCAAATTCTATTGGATGAGAGGATTTCGACCCATACGCACCTTAGCTTTGGAATAAATCAATTTGGAGCTATTTAAAACTGAATATGGCTTTATAATAAAATAATATTTTTGGTTTTTCCAAAGGTGCCCCTCTCCTCCCTTATAAAAGGGAACCTCCTCCCTTTCTTCATCACACCACATTTAGCCTTCATGCTCGGCCTAACCCTGAATATTTCTCCTCTCAACCTTCCTAGAATCATCTTAGAGGTCTTGGTATTCTTCAAAGACCAATTTTAATGCCCTAAAAGGTGGTCTCAGAGAAGAGGTAATGTCTGTTACCGATTCTTTCAACTTTATTTCTTCTTCCAATTCTTATTCTTTAGTTATTTCATTATTAATTAATAACATAAGTATCACTCATATATTGATATGTTATTATAAGTATGAAACAACCCTATTTCACCATATATCCATCCTACGGAAAAAGAAATCACCGCGCGTGCGTACGTACAAAATACCGTCTCCACGTCGTGGTGTAATCTATTTTCCACCACCACCTTACATGGATTGGTATAATGGTGTAAAGAATGAATATATATATGATTATTTTAAATTTATATTTATTCTGAAATAGTATACATACAATCCATTACAATTCCACGATCATGGGAACGATATGATCTCTCGTGTGTACGTACGGAATACCATCTCCACGATGTGATGCGACTCATTCTACATGATTTTCATTGAATAATGATTACATAAATGAATTGAGTTAATAAATATGATATATATTACACTAATACCATTCTAGAAATGAGATATCTATAACCTAAAAAGAATAATAATAATTTATTCGACAAAACACGAATAAGAACAAAAAGTAATAAACACCCGAATAACAAGTAGCATTGAAATATTACTAACAATAAGCTAAGAATATGAACATATATAATATCATAACAATGGGTATGATTCTGTAATAATACAATGACATTATTTAAATCATTATACAAGAGGTTCAGACACTTACGAAGCAAATCGGACCTAAGGTAAGGGAAATATCACAATCTCATTTTTATCCGAGATTGTTTATACTTTGGAATTTACTGGGGTGTATTTTATCATCCACATCTATGTTTCCTCAATATGTAATATTATTTCCATCCACCTGCAATTTTTTAAATCCAATTTTACCCTTCAGTGAGTTTTTAGTAAAAGATATGAAAGGAATCATTGGTCATTTTTCGTATGAGGTACTTTTTGACTTTTCCAACAAAAGTACGAGAAGAATGTTTTTTTAACTTATACGACATGAATGGATTTTTAAAACATTATTTCCAAGAATCTTCCTTTACATGTTCTCAAGTTTATTTTTAATCAACTTCTTTTAGTTTAAAAATGTATGACATGTTAAGAAAGGAAAAAAAAATTGATGTAGAAAGGATATTTTCCTCAAGAATGGAGTTCAAGTGCTTTATCAAAATTATTTTCCATCTAAGATAATATAGGGTTCTGTTTCTATCCATATTTTTAACATTGATTTGATTATGTTATGATGGAATTATTTTTATGATGTCTTTTTATCTTATATGGATTATGTTATGATGGCATGATGTTTAAGATTCCCATTTTTATTACATGGGTTATGCAATGATGTATGATTTTTGATTTTGTGGAACACATAAGAATGGTATCATTGTGAGATGGGTTGGACCTATATCTCCCTCCAATGCATTGGTTAAAGATTCTATATCTCATGAGATAGACATGGCTGGAACGGAAGGTTAAACCGGTTCAGTGAAACAGGACTGAAACGAGGAATGAACTCGGTTCAGAAATGGACTTTGTCCACTAAGATAGTCTTGGCAATGAGTCTTGTCTAATAATAAATGATTCTATATGATTATGTGTGTATGCCACAAAGCATAATGTTTTAAGTTATTATTATTGTGATTACATTTCACTACCATGATTTATCCCATGTTATGAAATTATGATCTCTTTTTCAGGGTAAGATTTCAAAATTGTTATGTTCTTATGAATATGATGTGATTGATGTTTCTTTTGTTTACCCTTACTGAGCATTTGAGATCACCCTTTTGTATGTTATCTTTCCCCAGGTTAGGAAAAAGGTTATTAAGTAAGATATTCCAAAAGGGACTGTAGATATGATGAAATAAATGGGAGGCATTGTAGATGCTTTATGAACCAGTTGTTTATGTTTCCCAGTTTCAAAAGACAGTATACATATACAGTCCTTTCATGGTTTTGTTATATGTTGTAATAAGTGTACTTCAATTTTGAAGTAATAACAATGTATGTAAAGTATGGGTCGTTATAATTATCTTCCATGGGATTAATTCCATGTATCTTATGTACTATATAAGCCTTTGAATTCAATTATGAACGAAAATTACGACCAAAATTAAGTGATAACTACTCTCATTGACCTTCTTGAGGTTTCAAGAAACATGATAGGTGGATTTTATCCTTAAAAGAAAGTCGTACCCAACATTGGTGGACCATGTTTGAGCACCCCTAGATACTGATAATCAAACATTTACCCTATTTAATAGGATGGGTGACCTGCTATAGAATATTTCCCACTTGACTAATGGTGTGGTTGTTGGCGCCAAAATATGCGCCACAAGAATATTTGAGAAATTTACATCCATTTCAGTGTGAATTTGACCTCAAATGGCCCAAAAATACCATTAAAAGTTTTTTCATTAATCCCAAATTCTTTGTAGATAGTTAAGCTCATGAAGATCCCTGGAATCATTTTTCCTTCATGATTACATGAATATTGGATGGTATCATCCATGACTTGAGTTTCAGATTCTTAGAGGACTTCATGAAACTGTGAAAAATTGATGTTGTTTCCTTGAAAGTATAATATAGTTGTGCCCATTCCCAAAGCCCAAAAATTATTCATAAACTACTTATAACATTATATAAACATCTTATATAAAATACTACATCAAAATACTTTTTTAAGATGGTTACCTAGACTTTTAGGTTCTGAAGTGCTCTTAATTAATGAACCTCCAAAGCATCATGAACTCGGTAAAAAATTGATCATCCATGGTACCCATACTTTTCAAAACTCCCCTTTTAGGTGATATTAAATTCCTCCAACCTAGGTGGAGATGCCTTCAGTGAATTCCTACACCCTTCGTGCAGGAAGAAGGCCCTATGAAAATGTTGAGGCTTTGTGAAGAATTCATCTTTCACGAAGCACTACTCTCATGAACCAGGACATCATCCTAAGGAAGAGTCACCCTATTTCATGAATCATTTTCCCTTGAAAATCCCTTGACCCCCAAGACGCACATTATCTTCATTAAATACTTCTCTACGAGGCACAAATCTTCTCGATACTCTTTCTTTGGGCCTCCCTATGCTTCCTCTCTTCTACAAACACCTTTTTATATTGGTTGAGTGCTCAGATCCCCCACCCCAATCAAAGATCAGTTCAACTGCACCTTGAGTTCCAATGTGACCTTTTACACCAATTAATATGGGACACTCCACTTCATGTGTGTCTTGAGACTCCTACCGACCTTTTGATTATCAGTATAGGTATGCTGACTCATGTTGTTTCTCAGCATAAGAATTCTAACATTGAACTCAGGATTGTAAAATAATCCCCTTAATCATACCCATGAATTTCCAAATCCATGCCCCACCTTGAGGAACATGAGCTAAGTTCTTATAATCTTTTGGGGAAAAGTGTGATCCCCCCATGTCTGAGCTGCAGGACATAAAACTACCTAGTCCCCACATCCTCAAACACATTATGTTAAACTGTTTCTTTACACTATGAAATAAAAATAGTATGATCCATTTATGATTGGTATGAGATAGTACCTACATGTCATACCTTCACGTGGAATGATAAGCTCCTTAGAAGGAATGATATACTCTTCACATAGAATGAAATTCTCATTGGGAAGCCTCCATGCATAGGCCCCACACCATCTCTCATTGATTAATGTTTCATTAATTGAGTGTTAGGTCTATTGATTCCTCTTATTTCTCAGACAAACCATGAATCATGTGTTATTAGAGGATAGTAGAGATCATAAAATACACCTAATCACCACCATTTTCCTCTACCTTATGTATAATACCTAACCTATTCTGATAAGTCTTTTTTGATTCCAAAACTATCTTTAATAGTTAGGAATAACCCCTAAGGTCCAAACCCAACATCCACATCCACCCAAACCTTCTATGGGTCACATGCTCAAAAATAACATTCCCCTCCTGGAGAATACATCCCCACTAGTACCATGGGTAGTTTCCACTTGTTAACCCAATCAACATCATCACTGCTCCTAGTATCCCATAGAAAGATCAATGCATCACACCCACACAAAATTAAATAAGAATAAATCATATTTCAATGGTAATATTTCATACGTAATCCATACACAGCCCTTCATTGATTCTAATTTTGTTATGGACAATTCTTTACTGCTTGACATTAAACTACATGGACTGGTCATGTCTCATGATGATAAACTGCATCATCAAACTACAAGTGTTTTGATACATGTCTTCTAAATAAGGTATGTAGGAATCCTCCATGAAATTCAATGCCAACAAATGGTAAAATTAGGTTCTCCAATTTATTTTCATTCCTCCCTAATCCACCAAAAGGGGTGTTCTAATCAAATTTAGGGTGTGAAATCATCCATTTATGGGACACACGCCTAGATTTTCCTCCATAGGGTGTTCAAATCCATCCCTAAGAAAACATTTATAGTGCCCCCTATTTGTGACGTACCTCCCAGATCTACCTTAGGGGTGTTCTAATCAACCTTCCATGTGTGACATATTCACTCCTAGGATGACACCTCCTTGATCTGTCTCCATGGGTCATTATGATCAGTAAACTCCATCTTCACATGTTGTTAAACTCATGAAGTGGTTCTCAATATCTTCTTCATAAAAAATTGGGATTCATAAGGTTAAATCCTTAAAATATTTGAGCATATGGAATCAAATAACTCATAAAAAACATTGGATTCAAATGGTGAAATCCTTGAAAGAAATAAACCATCAACATAAGATACCTCTTGACCAACACAGGATGCCTTGGGTTCTATGCCTAAGATGCATCCATGAGATTCCCTCCTATGTGGAGGAATGAAGGTGGCCAATGCTCCCAGCATCTAATCATGCCAGTGATGCCCAATGTCACTACACTTATAAATAAAGGTTACTTCACTGCATTGATAAAAACAATATATAGATTGAAGTAGTGTAATTAACCACTTTACACAAAGATATGAAATCAGGAATGAGTTCCATGAACATGAATTAAATCTATAAGGGGTACCTAGGTTATGTGGTATGTTCCAAGGAGGAATCAATGTAAATAAAAACCAACATCACATCATTGCATTTTGATCAAGGAGCATACATCTTAATTGAATGTTATAAAATCCAACCACCTTTGGAAAGTTGGAATATGATTCAATAAGACCATCGTTGCACATTAACCCATAAAAGTTGGCCTCAGTGAATGCTTCAGAAACAAAAATAGTGAACCAGTGGGAAAATCTTCTCATAAACATGGGTACTACTAGAGTTTGAAACATAAGTATAATAGAATTTCACTAGATCCAACTATCCACTACTAGAAACAACCATGAAAATGATTTCCTCTACATGGAACTAATAAGAAATTAGTGTAGTAAATATTGGGATTTTCTGGTATGTGTGATTTCCAAAATGGATCTCTCACTCCATCCATGTAAGACTGGATGATGCTGAGGAATTGGGAATTTATTTCCGTACACATATATTGATTGTTGAATCCATCTTCTTTGAAGGACCCTAGCCATAGAAAACCAACAACCCAAGAGGTATGAGATGTATTAATGCTGAAATCCCACACAACACCCCCTCCACAATTCTATCCACTACGAACTAAGATACCAGGTACCCATATCAATATCATTATCGGAGATCATTCAGATAAAGGGTATTGGACACCCTCTTATGCTAGTATGAGAAAGAGGGTTTCATTCCCATAATGACTATGGCCTGCTTAATCCTAGATGATTTGAAGCCTCACAAAAACTACAACCCTAATGAATTTATAATGGGAAACCTCTCCTTATTCCAATAATGAATCACTTTGGGATCCTCTCCACAGAGATATCATATCAATATTTTTCCCAATGTTGAAGATTTTTTGGATTCTTGAGTCACCCTTACTATGATTACCACCTGGGAGCTCTAATAAAGTGCTCACATTAGGCCCTGTCAGTGTGAGAAATGAATGGTATTTCATTCCGAAGAATAGGTTTGATTTGCGCCATATATGTAAACCCGGGTATGAGAAACTTGACACCAAAATCGGGGAAAATGATTAGGAGAATTCCCAAAAAGTGGCATCATATTTCATAAAATCAGTATCCCATTCCACCACCATTATATTCTGCCTGATCCCTCTGGTTGATGACAAGGGGCCCATCTATGATATATTGGGATCGAGACCTCATCCACCTCACAAGTAGGATGGGTTGGCTCTATCAATTTCTAGAGCCATGAAAACCATAATGGGATAGACCATGTTGATGATAATAAGTGTAAAGGTCCTCCTCATATTGTTACCAACTACTGTAGAGGTCCTAATCTCTCTCATAATCTACATGGAGGTCCTCCCCAAGATCCTACAAACCAAAGAAGAGGCCTCCCCATTCTCACAATCCACATGGAGGTCCCCCCCTTATTCACACTGATCAAAGTGGAGGTCCTACCTACTTCATTGAAAATTATTATTGATTTTCTCCATGTACTTATGAATTCCAATATAGAGTTCCTCAACATGCCACAACCAATAAGCATGAAGGTCCCACTAGTTCAATTTGTACCTCAAGCGAAGGTCCTCCCTACTACTACATAGTTCAATGTGAAGGTCCTACCCACTTGATCATAATCTAGTATATAGTCAATCCACATTCTATCCCCACCACACAACATGGTTTCCCTCCACGCGTTTCTACAGTCAAAGTGGAGTTCCTCCCATGAATTCAACAACTGGTTTTTGAGTCCTTCTCCGTATTCCCACCCCTCAACAATGAGGTCCTCCCTGTGCCTATTTTAATCAATGAGGAGGTCCTCATCACACTTCAACCTATCAGTACAGAGGACCTCCCCGTGAAATTAATTAATTCATCATAGAGGACCTCCACATATTTCTCCCAACCAAAGAAAAGGTCCTCCTTACTTCATCTACATCCACAGTGGAGGTACTCCCCACACCACCAGTCAAGGAAGAGGTCCCACTACTATGAAAAAACAGATACAGAGGCCCTCCTCATATCCCAACCAACCAGATCATAGGTCTTAACATATTTATAACTAACTATAATATAGTTCGTCCCCATTATGAATAAATACCCATCCCTTAAGAAGTTTTATGTGGAAGATGGGAAAACCATTGTCACGGAAGGAAAAATCATGGGAAGTGGAAAGTCATTGTCAACCATACCACCCACTCGGATTCAGAAGAGAAATGTGAATCAATAATGGATCATTCACCCTAGATTTCAACATCAATGTCTAGGTCTGGATATTTAAATGTTATGTTTTTTATCCTGTAAGGTGAGTTCTATATAATCATTAATTCCCTCTACAGGTACACATAGGATGGGGACGTTTCAGATCATTTCCAGGAGGTCAGGATGCAACCATATTTATTTCCATATATGTCCCCTCCCCCACTACCAATGATCATGGAGAGATGTTATTTTCTATGTAGACTCCTTCAGATGGAGAGCTACCTGAAGATCCACCAATGAGTATCACCACCCTTTTACATGAGGTAGTAGCAATAACAATGTCATATAAAGACATTATTATAAGGATGGTACAACCCTCAAAATATGACTTGACCTAATGAGAATAGGTATTCAAGTAGAAGTTTTTCAGTCATCCAACCATCTTATGCATGAATATACATAAGTGTGGCCAACTATTTCTCATTCAACGACAAAAGAGACCTAGGATGATATAGCACATGGGCTCGACTTTGAGAAAGAAATCCTTTGAAAGACCCTAGATAATGAATAGTTTTCAGTAGTGTTCTATCCAAATGTGATATCCAAACTAGAAATTTTTATGTTCCCAACTAAGTGATAGTCCATGTGTTTCACCAAACTATCTACGTGATGCTTCACATCCTTCAATATTTTCAGTTTTCCTAACAAGGAAACATGATCACTTTGACAACATTGGTCAATAGCACTGAATAGTTGAATTGGTACAACTCCCAATGGTTCGACGCCCTATATCTCCTAGCTTCCACTGTACCCATCAATAGAGATACATCAAGAGACTCTTCGTGCTATAGTGTATTATGAATGTGGAATCCATACATGGGAAAATCAAGGGTTTTTGATAGAATGTTCTATTTCACTTCAGCCTTATCCTGTGATAGCCTAACATACCCAATGATATTGGTGATTTTCCACTAGGTATAGTTATAGTGAACATGGTTTTTTTGGAGTAACATGAAAACAAGTACTTTGACGTGTGGTCTGATAAAGAAATCTCACCCCTAGGGATGGAATAAAACTAGGTGGACCCTCATACATGTGTCTTCACATGCCAGAAAAGGAATGAACTAGATGTTGGGGACCCCAATGAGACATTACCCACTATTCAACACCTCAACATGGGAAAATAATAGGTTGGGTCATCCATCCCTTCTGATCCATCTGATACTGTGCCAAAGACAAAGGTTAATCATGCGATTGACATCTTGATACATCATGTCATAGAATAGAAAATGAACATAGATGAGATCCTTGCTGATCAGTGCCTGAATTATGGTTATCCTCAATAGGATCCTTTTCCTCTCTCTATTAAGGTAGCATCAAGTCCTATTTGTAAAATTGTACCCAATTGAGCTTAGTGATCCTACATATCTAGACAGAGTAGGGGTAGGGGATTATGGAAAGAGACCAAGAAATGATTCATTGAATCTACCCAAGAAGTATAATAAACTTTCTCAATACCCAGATCAAGACACTCTATGGGCCTCCAAGCCTTCTTATTGAGATTAATTTCTTATCAATACTTTGTATTTTAGGAATACTTCTCAAGACATACATTCCCACCAAGAAAAATTGATAACTGAAATCACCACTCACTTTGAGGCCTTGGAAATGTGGCAGGTGGTGATCCATCCTGATGAAATGATGTACCTCACATGGGTGGATGACATGTGAGCACCCCTAGATTTTGGGAACCCTATATTTTCACTATTCAATGGGATGGATGAACCAATGCAATATCTATACCACTTTATCTCTAGTTGTGGCCCTATGTTGGGAACCCTGGAATAGCAGGACACCGCTAAGATCCGATGGTTCATTCATACATTTGAAAGGCCTATATATTTTTGTTAAAATGAGCTGGCCATAGGGTATATTACTAGTTGGGAAGACCTCTATAAATAATATCTTTACCATTTCAGCTCCACCACATGAATGAAATGCATTTTTGACCTCTTTATGTGTATTTATTCGCTTGAGGATCATGTTGTCGAATTCATCACCTAGTGAAAGGGACTCACATATTCACTCAATATGAAATAGACTAGGGAAAAGATGCTAATGATATGAATGGGTAATGTAAATACTAATATGTTCCTCACCATTTTCATGAAAAATTTCCTAGATTGATTCTTAAATTTTTTTAAAAATGATTAGTAAATGGAGGAAGCCTTCCAGCCAGCTAAGAAAATGTATATGTTGCCACCTCCAACACTTGTGAGAAGATCTACCAAGGAAGATATTACCTCCGACATACATGTAGAGTCCCTGAAGTTGTCAGATCTGATAAAACCATCTTCAGTAGAACCTCACCAAGCTTAGCCTCACTGAGTTCATCAACCATATTAATGGTAGACTCAATCAGCTCAAAATCAGTAGGCACCACCCAACCATGAATATCAGCCTAGGTGAAGGAATGTGCCTACGACACCCCATTATGTGATGTCCCCTTAATAAGTCAAGATCCCACAATAAAATTCCTAGAAATAAGGAACTAGACCTACACTTTCATGGATGACCTAGTTCCTAGTTATTTCTTCAATATCATGGAATAGAGGATTCTGAATATACTGGAGTGAAAGAAGTCCCATGAGCCAGAGAATACTAATCACCCCAACCATTGAACTTTCCTCATGATCCTCAGACATTCCATCAAATAATGTTATATGATCAGGGGTTGGATCCAGGACCATGTTTATAATAGTTCTATAAAATTGGGAAATGTCCCGGAATAGGAAGAACACATTTCCACCGTGCCTAATAGAAAAGGTGAAGGTGGATGAATATAGGTTTCCAACTGTGGGACACATAAGTAAGTTGAATGGTTAGCCCGCAGAGCCGTTTCCTATGCCCATGGTTTCATTCATGCCCTCTTAGGTTAAAATGAACCTCCTGACATTGTCATGCCTTCTCCAAATCATGGTTTTGTATCCACACTGAAGCCCTCAGGATCTCAAAATAGTAGGTCCCAATGGTGTAAGGCAAATAATAATACCCCAATGATGATGATGTCACCTCAATCCCTTAGTGAATTCATACCTTTGGAATTGGGAATCATTCCCAAGGTCAACCCATCTTAGGAAGACCCCTCTCATGATAGAAAAGATTTTTCCTCCATGAATTTCATCAAACTGATAGAATGATTCACACTACCTCATGATGAGGAATATCAAGAAATCCCTATGAGTGACTCCAGATGACACCATCAAAGGAGTGGTTGAAGATATGCAAACATCCAAAGTACTCCGAATAATTACTTGAAACAAGAAGTGAATTGTACTTGACCATAAAACATGCCCTATGTGGAGCTGAGTAGGAATAGTCCTCAAAGCCTACTCTACCAAACACACCACCATAGCTACCTGTGCTAAATGATATACAATAATTGCCACAACCACATCAGGATCTTCCACGTATAGCTAATTCTAGGTATCAACCATCCAAAATTAAGATATCATTGGACTTGGACGAGTTAGATGATGTGAATCAGGATATTAACAACACCATCCCGAACCCAGTGGTACATCCAGAATCACCCACCATGAAACCTTCTATATAGTGACCCATGTGAGAAGAAATGTTCATCTATATTAGAAGTACGATTTTTAAGCACCTCCCATGAATACTAGTTAGGATCATGATCCTATATGCCCACATTATGTGTTAAGAGATGAATGAGGCTCTCATAGAAGCCTTAAAGAGCCCCCTCCTATTCATATAAGTGGTAGCAGCTGCATATACCATTAATACAGAAGAGTTTGATCAATCAGAATTCCAAGACATCATACCATTCTTTGGAGAGGATGAAGGTTCTCTTATATAGTGGAACATTCAACCATTTTATATCATAAGTTAGTTAAATGGTGTGGAGGTATGCCACATCTCGATGGACATAGGTTTTGGGATAATCCTCATCTTAACCCATAAAATCCACATGTTAAGACATACTAAAGTAGTTTTGAGTTCCTATGACCAAAATATTCAAGGTTATGATAGGGTCGACCAAAAACTGTGTCGTAGGACTTGGCTGATGTCCCAATTTGGAGGCTTCATTGGATGTTTTGAATTCATGGCTATCTCATAGAATACCACCTAAAAAGCATTGATTAGTATTACCTAGATTTACTTTCATGCATTAGTTCCCTCCTTGTATCACCTATACCTCAAGTAGTCCCTCAACGATTGAGTATGAAAGCATCAAGTTAATGCATCATTGTATGAATCCTGTGAATCCAACTATCTAGACTCTAGCTATTACTAGAGTGGGGGGAAGGAAATTCAGACCAATGAGGTTGAGCACACAACTATTTTAGCTAGGCCTTGGCCAGACTAGGATGACGCATTCATTCTCCCTATTCACAAAATAGAGGCCACGACACCATAGTCTTGACGTTTATTTATCATTTTTTGGTGAAAAGGGTGACACATTCCTAAAAATATGTAATGGAAAAAAGATTACCTTTTACATTTACACAGGCCAGGATAGAGTAATGCTAATGTCCCCCACCTCTATAAAGTATCAATAGGTTCACCTTATGGGAACCATTTAATGTCATACCCACATGTTTTACTGAGCAAGGTTGAGTTGAAATAATACAACAATCTACAATTTCATTGATACCAATCATGGAAACCATGGTTCGATGACTTAAGGGTTTATAAAGAAAGGAACTATTTATATAGTTTCAGTAGAGCAGTAGTCCCCTAGATGATATTATGTATCCTCCCAAGAAATCACTAGTGCTCTCATAGAATTAGTTAGGCTAGATGAACCATATTCCCCCACTGATTACCCTACCTCATATAGAGAATATGATTTGGATGATTCTCTTACTGTATTTGAAGAGGGTTTCTCTACCACCATCGATGAGATGGTACAAGTAAACCTTTGTACTAGGGAAAATCTGAGGCATGTGAAGATTTTTTCTTCCATGGATCCTGAGTAAAACTTATATTATGTGGATTTCATAAAACATCAACACAATATGTTTTCTAGGAGTTATGATAATATTCTAGGACTAGTCCCTCAGGTCGTTGTCCACTATCATGGTATTTTAGTTAGTCTTAATAGGTTCAAACATCATCCTTGGAAAATGAACCCTTCTCATGGATCCATTTTCAAAACTGAAGTTGATAATATTATCAAGGATCAATTCTTTAGGTAAGTTTAGTACACCATTTGGCTTGACCATAATGTTCGAATCAGGATGAAGAATGGATAGATCATGTTCTATATAGACATCTAGGATATCATCCACCATTATCAAAAGGTTGATTTTCCCATTCCAGTGATAGAGCCTTGATCGATGCCAAAACTGAGTTATAGGACATCTAGTTAATGGATGGATACTTTGGATACAACCATTCATGGATGGACCCAATGGATGAAAAGTATACCACCTTTAGGGAATGTCAAGGGACCTTTTTTATATCAAGTGATTCCCTTCATTCAAAATAATAAGAGGAAGACGAATCACATCCAAAAATAGATTCTTAGGACATTGGTAGAATTCTATGTTGACACTTGGTGTTCAAGACTTGTTAGAATCTGGACAATCTCATAGATGATTAGAAGGTTTTTGTCTTCATACAGTGCTGAAATTTGAAGTTGAACTCCTTGAAGTGTGAATTCAGGGTTACCTTTAGGAACATTGTCTGATTTTTATTAAGATATAAAGGAATTGAGATTGACCAGGGGAAAATCAAGGGCATCAATCATATTCTTCCCCTGATTATCATCTGGGAGCTCTGAGGTCTCAAAGGCCACTTGGCCAACATATGACCATTCATATAGAATTTGACCAGAAAGTGTAAGCCCTTATTAAGGATTATAAAGAATGGTACCATATACCAGTGGTATGAGGAGTGTTTGTCCTCCTTAGAGAAAATAAATAATTACCTAATACAACCTACAATTTTGATGAAACTCCTCTCTAAAAGGCTTTGACCCTATACATGTCCACCCATGAATGATCCATTAACACCCTTATCACTGAGAAAAAGAATAAAGGTAGAGAGGGTAGTTTCTACTATCCTAGTCACATTCTACTAGACACGTAGAGTAGATACTCACCTATAAATAAGAGCTAAATTGCACTAATTTTTTAGTGAAAAAGACTTTTCATTACTTACAGAATCACAATATACGACTGATGCCTCATGTGAAAAAATAAATTATATCAGAAATCATCCCATTTACACGGGACAACTACAATGTTGGGAAGCGGTCCTTCAGAAAATTTACATTAGGATCATCTTATAAAAATCCATAAAATTTTAGGTATTTTCCATCTTTATTGTATTATATCTATCTCCTGAATAATCACATGTGAATTTCAATTTCCTAGAAGAGTCTATCCTTTCAATGGATCAGGCCATTCCATGCTCGATGATTCACGTACATGGTGCCTCTAGAATCCATAATGGTATAAGTCTCAATGATCCCAATCTTAATATAATAGTCATAAGGATTTTATTTATCACTCTTGCAGAAGATGTATATCTATATTCATTTTAGCTGTTATAAGGCTACACTCATAATTATGTAGACTATTAGTCTTTCATAACTCATCTCAATATGTCCCTTGAGATTGATTTACGCCACTTTTATGTGAAGTGAGACTCTAAACTATTCATCAAATAGATGAATTGTGACGATATCATCCGGAAGCTAGATCTCATGTCCCTACTCATGTAAACTCACAAGATGATGGCCATGTTACCTTATCATAAGGTAGTGACTCATATCCCTCAATAGAAGAATGGTCGAGAAGATTCCCTAGAAATTCTATCCACATCTCTTGTAGATCCTGACTAGGATGACCTCTTTATTAGTACGACACATCAAATATGTATCACTCCTATCATTCCATAAGATGATGGTATCTAGGAGTTCAAACATCTAACCACTAGTTCTTTCACATCAGGACCTCTGGGACCCGCCATTGAAAAATAAAACATCGATTGGACAACACATTTCATCGAGTATAACAAATGTATTTCTCTCCCTCTAGATTTACACAAGATTTAAATAATCCACATACATGCAATACAGTTCACCATCCAAAGGAGGCTTAACCTCAAGATGGCTCTCTTCAAATGATGATTTAGTTTAATTATCCTTCATTGTATCCATTTAGATGATATTATCCATGTTATATAGGAATTCGATGTCTTGTCCATTTGTGATCATTAGGAAGGGTTAAAGATCTCCATCAAGATTCAAAGGCTGAGATACTTATGGAAAACCATGATCTATGACTATATCGAGTTCACTAAGAGGTGTCAGGAATGTTAGATTCATGTCAAGTTTGTTCATTTTTCGATGAGGACAATCTATACCACCATGTATTATTGTCCCTTTATAGTATCGAATCTCGATGTTCTGATACCATATCTTCCAGAAACATCTCACCAGTAAAAGTTCATTATGAATGTAGTGAATTTATTCTCAAAATGGGAAATAGTTATTCTTATTAAGGAAGTGAATGATAGATCCATGATTGGAATCATGATATCCCATTTCATTTATATATTCATAGTCCCTCAAGAAATTTTCATCAAAAAATGCACCAAATTATAAGTGGTTGAGATAAAAATTTTGTATACCAACTATAGTCTCCAGTCAAACCATACATCTTTCTATGATTCATAGTCAAATGGAAACTGTAGAGACCCGAAGCTTGAAGTACATGAACATTACAATACTTTTGCAGAATACTTAGTACATAACAAAAACACACACACAAGGATCGTAATAGTTTAGTGTCTTTGGAAACTAGGAAACATAAACAACTAGTTCATAAAGAATATACTTTTCCTCCCATTTATTTCATCATATCTAGAGTCCCTTTTTGGCATATTCTACTTAATAACCTTCTTCCTGACCTGGGAAAATAAAACATACAAAAGGGTGAGCTCAAATTCTCATTAAGGGTAAACAAAAGAAATATCAATCACATCATATACATAAGCACATAACTTTTGGAAATCTTAACCAGCAAAAGAGAGAATAATTTCATAACATGGTATAAATCATAGTAGTGAAATGAAATCCCCATAATCATAACTTAAAACATGAAACTTTGTGTCATACACACATAATCATAGAGAATCATATCTTATTAGTCAAGACTCATTGCCAAGACTATCTTAGTGGACAAAGTCCCTTTCTGAACCGAGTCACCCTCGTTTCAGTCCTGTTTCACGGAACCAGTATAACCTACCATTCCAGCCATGTCTATCTCATGAGAAATAAAATCTTTACCCAATGCATTGGAGGGAGATATATTTCCCACCCATCTCATAATGATACCATTATTATTTGTGCCACAAAATCACAAATCATACATCATAGCATAACCCATGTATTAAAAATAGGATTCTTAAACAACATGACATCATAAAACAATTCATATAAGATAATGGAGCTCATAAAAATATTTTCATCACAACATAATCATAACCATGTAATAATAGGGATAGAAATAGAACCCTATATTATCTTATATGGAAAAGAATTTTGATAAAACACTTGAACTCCATTCTTGAGGAAAATATACATTTTGCTTCAAAAACATTTTTCCTTTCTTAACATGTTGTACAATTATAAACTAAAAGAAGTTGATTAAAAATAAAATTGAAAACTTTTAAAGGAAGATTCTTGGAAATAAGGTTTTAAAAATCCATTCATGTCATATAAGATAAAAAAACATTCTTCTCGTACTTTTGTCGGAAAAGTCAAAAAGTACATCGTACGAAACACGACAAAAGATTCATTTCATATCTTTTACTAAAAACTCACCGAAGGGTAAAATAGGATTTAAACAATTGTAGGTGAATGGAAATAATATTAAATATTGAGGAGACATGGATGTGGATGATAAAATACACCCCAGTAAATACCAATGTATAAACAATCTCAGATAAAAATGAGATTGTGATATTTCCCTTACCTTAGGTCCGATTTGCTTCGTAAGTGTCCGAACCTCCTGTATAATGATTTAAATAATGTCATTGACTTATTACAGAATCATATTCATTGTTATTATATCATATATGGTTCACTTATGACTTTATATTACCCATTCTTTTATAAATTCATGTTAAAGTAGCGTTTTGTGTAAAATCGTCTCATTTGTCGTTCGTGTTTTAACTTGTAATAATTCATATAATTACGTAGATCATGATTACTTAATTAAAGAATATAAAACATGGTTTATATATAATATATATTCAGAATATACATATATATAATGGATCAATAAATGGAAAGAAATACACCATTCATGGAGACGGTAGGCTGTACGTACGCATGAACTCTGTTTTCGTTTCCTTATTGGGTTGAATGGAATTAAGTAGATGACATACATATATACATAAATCCAGTAGCTTTATAATGTCATATATTTCATTATTATTTCTTATATATACTTTATAATCATTCTTAAATGGTTAACATGGAGAATGAATCTCATCACGTCGTGGAGACGGTAGTCCGTACGTACCCACGAGCGATGATATCGTTTCAATAAGTATTGAATTGAATTGGAGTGGATGATACAATATATCAGAATCAATATGATGTTCTAATAACTATGTATAGTTATTATTTACACCATTATACCCATCCATGTAAGGTGGTGGTTGAAAATAGACTACACCACGGCGTGGAGACGATATTCCGTACGTACGCACGCACGATGATTTCTTTTTCCGTAGGATGGATAGATGGTGAAATAGTGTTGTTTCATACTTATAATAACATATCAGTATATGAGTGATACTGATGTTATTACTTCATAATGAAGCATCCTAATAAGAAGAAGTGGAAGAAGAAATAAAGATGAAAGAATCGGTAACGAACATTACCTCTTCTTTGAAGTGCTTCTTTGAGACCTCCTTTTAGGGCACTAAAATGGGTCTTTGAAGAATACCAGAACCTCTATGATGTTTCTAGTGAAGTTGAGAAGCGAATTTGGCAGGGGTTGGCCGAGCTTGAAGGCTCAAAGTTGTGTGAGGAAGAGAGGGAGGATGTGCCCTTTTATTAGGGAGGAGAGGGGCGCCTTTGGAAAAATTAAAAATATTATTTTATTATAAAGTCAGGTTCAGTTTTAAATAGCTCCAAATTGGTTTATTTAGAGGCTAAGGTGGATATGGGTCGTAATCCTCTCATCCAATATAATTTATACAAGTTTAGGTTCCTATTTAAACCTTATCATTTAGATTTAACATTAAGTTAAATAATTTTACTTTTACCGTGTCTTCTTGTGTTCTTACACTATAAGGTTAACAAACTCACTATAAGAAGCCAAACGAACCCCAAGTTGTTTATTATTAATATATATAACCTTATCTAACTCATTTGGCCGAACCTTAGATTTTTAGGAATAAAATAACATTTAATAATATAATATTTGTTTTAAAAACTATTTTATGTCAATTTTGACACTATTTAGTAATTGATTTTTGTGAATATCATAACAGAATGATAAGTTCGAAAAACGTTATTTAAATCAATACCAACATGTAATATTAACCTATAAAATTAGTGGAATTCATAAAAAGTCTCAAATTATATTTATTTGGGTATTTATAACATCAATTATGTCAATATTTCATTAATAAGATAATTACTACATCATCGTTGTGTCATAAATATATTAAATTATTTAATATCTAAAAATTAAAAATAAAATACCATTATGTAGGAAATCTTTTTATCTTTCTAATTAATATTTATAGTTGAATTTATCTTATGTATAACCCCATATTAGAAATGTTTTAGTAAATAAACATTGATTTTAACTCTTTTAACCCTTCTTTAAATAAATTAATAATAAATGTCCTAATCTAATCCAAGTGGGCCTAAATGGTCATATTTTATTCCTAAGTTTGTTTTTGGTCGAATTACACTTGTACAATAGAATTAGGACATGTGTTAGGGTAATAATAATATCATTTCTACCCTTAATTACCCTATTTACTTTTAACCGTGGTAAAAAAATAAAAAGTTACTATTCACCAAAAAATTATTTTCATCTCATTGAACCAAATTTTAATTACTGACATCAATCGTGTCTCTCGGATTTTTGAAATTCCACTCACAGAAGCGGTAAAATTAAGTTTTATGAACAATTCAGTTTTTTTAACTACCACTTAGTGGTTTCACTATTCATCAAAAATTTAATGTTTTCAGAAAAATACCAAAAATTATGCCTAAGCTATATTTGATATTATGAACTCAAAAATGATGTCTATTTTACCAAATTCAAAACATATCAGTTTCATTAACTAATTTAAAATTTTTTTCCCATTTTCAAAACAAATAGCGTGTTTTTAAGAGATAATAACTATCAAAAGATTGAAACTTGTTTATAACTGGTTTAAATGTGAAATTACATCCAATGACCATAATTGTATTAAATTGTAAAAATATATTCTAAATATACTTTAAAACCACTAAAATTAATATTTTATCACTATTAATTATTTCGATTGAAAAAGTTTTTTTTAATTAAAATTTAGTAATTTCCACTATTCATCAAAATATGAAATTTATCCGAAAATTACCAAAATTTCACCCTAAGCTAATTTCGATATTCCGAATCAAAAAATGAAGTCCATTTTGAAAAATAAAATTTACAAAATTTCAAAAAGTGGTTATTACTATTCATAACGGATAGTTTTAATAATATTTTAATAGCATATCGTTGTTTAGTGAAACTCGGTATTGCGTACTACACACGCTATCAAGGAAGGTTGTGATTGCGTGTAATGAAAGTCAAGTCAAGGATGCGTGTTGTGCAAGCTCCTTTTGGTGTAGCGTACAACACAAGACATTAATGAAATTAAAAAAATTATTTTTCAAAAAATCTTGGGGTGTTACATTCTACCCCCCTTAAAATGAATTTCGCCCTCGAAATTTTCGGGGTTATAAATGGGTTACTACACGAAAGTTTCTTTAATAGAAACCCACATCGTAAAAAGGAATACCAAAACCAATCTTTAAAAACAAAAGTATGAAACGTAACGGTTACCCAAATAAACTAATCACTGGGTTTCCACATAGGTGAAAATATGGATATGGAAGAGAAATCTAACCATCATGTTCTAATGGAGAGTGGTAGAGAACATGGATATGGAAAAGCCAGCAATCACAAAGCCATAAATTTGTGACGATCTAAGGTACCAACTGATTCATCAGATATAAGAGCACTAGGACAACATTTTTGGGTTTCAAGATCATTTTGGAATTAGAAGAAATACTTTCATGATTTTGGTATAGTCCCACCGTTTCTCGTTCTTTGGACAATTTCCACATCATATCTTAAAGAAATGAAGTTGAATTTGTCATTCGAGATGTGTTAAAAGATCATGTGATAGATGATGGGTCATTCCATCTGTCTCAAAGAAAAGGTTAGAAAAGTTATCAAAAAATACATAAGTCCATCTATAGTGAGATTAATTCTATATAGTTCTTAGAATGAACTTATAATTCATATATAATATTGCTTAATATAATAAAACTAGTTTCTACTAAACAGGGACTTCCTGTAGGCTAGTGGTAGGCGATAAAGGCCAGTCGCACTTCGGTTGTGGGTTCGATTCACACAGCCTTGTCCGACGCGATGAGCTGTCGCCCGTCCTGCAGGTTGTCCTGTTTCTAAAACTATATTACTATAATATCCCATCAACAATATCAAAAAAGTTATTTCCTTAAACAATACTAACTTATTTCCAACATAATCCATTCCAATCTTTAGGATTATCTAAAATACTTCGGTCCAAGCTCATAGTATAAAGAAAACGATCACGTGAATGCATTAATCATGTATTCTCTTGAAAAATGAATACCCATTGAACCTTAGTGAAAACATGAATGCAGTCAAAAGTTAACTCTTTCCACATACCAAAATCAAAAAATTCTATATACTCAAACCATTATATAACCTTATCCTTATATCAGTCATGATCTCATGAATACTATCAAACATTTAATTTTCTCCTTATCCCTTCATTATGTGCATATCATCAACATTCCAAAAATATCTGAATAACCTTTCATGGATACTGGTACCATTAATCATACACTTTCAAAACTCAAGGAAAGACAAAAGTGTAACAATCCTTAGATGTCTCTTTATTCCATAGTACCATGAGAGTACTTATACAACATTACACATGATAAACATGTAATCGTTCCACTACATTCTTAAACCATTGACCGAGCTTCAACAATTCTTTCATCTCACATATCATTTGTAGTCTCTTCATCATCATCAACATAAATACTACCCATACGACCATACTGATTCTCTTCATGAGACTTTCCCTTAGGGCATTGGTTTGCATAATGCCCGTACATTCTACATTTAAAACATTTAACCATTGTTGATGTCGTAGCAATACCATTATCCTCATCCCTGGTGTTAACTGAACCTTTTCCTTTGCACTTACTGGCTTTGTGTCCTTCTTTTCCACACCCAAAGCATCTTCCAGTTCCTTTGAAACATTCTCCTTTATGCCTCTTCCCACATGATTTACATAGGGGAAATTGAACTTTCTTTCCTCTATGATCATCATGAAACTCCATCTTTCTCTTATTAGCCGAGTCAGGAAACTTACCAAATTTTACTTTATTGATCATATTATGTGATTGCTGATTCAGCATAATAATGATGTTTGGACTTCCAAATCCCATTTCATTTGTTTTATCATGAAGAATATCATTCCATTGTCCATCATATCCTCCATTATCATGAATCATCTTGTTTCCAGCCATTTTCTAAAACCCAAAAAGAATAGTGTGCGAGGAAAAAATCATGCTATGGAAAACAACATAATAAAGGGGGAGTATCCTCAATATCTAACATCTTAGGTTTAATTATAAGATTGTTACCGTAGTTCTAGGACTATATCCTATATGTATACTTATACTTAGAGACATCCCTAGTCATACCTTAGAAATATCTCTGGGGATCTCACTAACGTTCTCACATCCTAATTTCCAAAGGTTGATTAAACCTTTCCTCTGATACCAACTGTAGAGACCCGAAGCTTGACGTACATGAACATTACATTACTTTTTTTGGAATACTTAGTACATAACAAAAACACACACACAAGGATCGTAATAGTTTAGTGTCTTTGGAAACTGGGAAACATAAACAACTGGTTCATAAAGAATCTACTTGGCCTCCCATTTATTTCATCATATCTAGAGTCCCGTTTTGGAATATTCTACTTAATAACCTTCTTCCTGACCTGGGAAAATAAAACATACAAAAGGGTGAGCTCAAATTCTCAGTAAGGGTAAACAAAAGAAATATCAATCACATCATATACATAAGCACATAACTTTTGGAAATCTTAACCTGCAAAAGAGAGCATAATATCATAACATGGGATAAATCATAGTAGTGAAATGAAATCCCAATAATCATAACTTAAAACATGAAACATTGTGGCATACACACATAATCATAGAGAATCATATCATATTAGTCAATACTCATTGCCAAGACTATCTTAGTGGACAAAGTCCCTTTCTGAACTGAGTCACCCTCGTTTCAGTCCTGTTTCACTGAATCGGTATAACCTACCATTCCAGCCATGTCAATATCATGAGATATAAAATATTTACCCAATGCATTGGAGGGAGATACAGGTCCCACCCATCTCATAATGATACCATTCTTATGTGTGCCACAAAATCATAAATCATACATCATAGCATAACCCATGTAATAAAAATGGGAATCTTAAACAACATGACATCATAAAACAATTCATATAAGATAAAGGAGCTCATAAAAATATTTCCACCACAACATAATCAAATCCATGTAATAATAGGGATTGAAATAGAACCCTATATTATCTTAGATGGAAAATAATTTTGATAAAACACTTGAACTCCATTCTTGA
Organism: Viscum album; assembly: GCA_963277665.1. Classification (NCBI taxonomy): domain Eukaryota; kingdom Viridiplantae; phylum Streptophyta; class Magnoliopsida; order Santalales; family Viscaceae; genus Viscum; species Viscum album. The sequence goes on from OY728163.1 coordinate 1,519,176,745, forward strand.
GGAAAATATCCTTTTTGCTTCAAAAACACTTTTCCTTTCTTAACATGTTGTACAATTATAAACTAAAAGAATTTGATTAAAAATAAACTTGAAAACTTGTAAAGGAAGCTTCTTGGAAATAATGTTTTAAAAATCCATTCATGTCGTATAAGTTAAAAAAACATTCTTCTTGTACTTTTGTCGGAAAAGTCAAAAAGTACATCGTACGAAAAACGACAAAAGATTCCTTTCATATCTTTTACTAAAAACTCACTGAAGGGTAGAATAGGATTTAAAAAATTGTAGGTGAATGGAAATAATATTACATATTGAGGAAACATGGATGTGGAAGATAAAATACACCCCAGTAAATACCAAAGTATAAACAATATCAGATAAAAATGAGATTGTGATAATTCCCTTACCTTAGATCTGATTTGCTTCGTAAGTGTCCGAACCTCCTGTATAATGATTTAAATAATGTCATTGACTTATTACAGAATAATATTCATTTTTATTATATCATATATGGTTCACTTATGACTTTATATTACCCGTTCTTTTGTAAATTCATGTTAAAGTAGCGTTTTGGGTAAAATCGTCTCATTTGTCATTCGTGTTTTAACTTGTAATTATTCATATGATTACGTAGATCATGATTACTTAATTACAGAATATAAAACATGGTTTATATATAATATATATTTAGAATATACATATATATAATGGATCGATAAATGGAAAGAAATACACCGTTCCTGGAGACGGTAGGTCGTACGTACGCATGAACGCTAGTTTTCGTTTCCTTATTGGGTTGAATGGAATTAAGTAGATGAAATACATATATACATAAATCCAGTATCTTTATAATGTCATATATTTCCTTATTATTTCTTATATATACTTTATAATCATTCTTAAATGGTTTACATGGAGAATGAATCTCATCGCGTCGTGGAGACGGTAGTTCGTACGTACGCACGAGCGATGATATCATTTCCATAATTATTGAATTGAATTGGAGTGGATGATACAATATATCAGAATCAATATGACGTTCTAATAACTATGTATAGTTATTCTTTACACCATTACACCCATCCATGTAAGGTGGTGGTGGAAAATAGATTACACCACGGCGTGGAGACGATATTCCGTACGTACGCACGCGCTGTGATTTCTTTTCCCGTAGGATGTATAGATGGTGAAATAGGGTTGTTTCATACTTATAATAACATATCGGTATATGAGTGATACTTATGTTATTACTTCATAATGAAACAACCTAAGAAGAAGAAGTGGAAGATGAAATAAAGATGAAAGAATCGGTAACGGACATTACCTCTTCTTTGAAGTGCTTCTTTGAGACCTCCTTTTAGGGCACTAAAATGGGTCTTTGAAGAAGACCATAACCTCTAGGATGTTTCTAGGGAAGTGGAGAAGAGAATTTGGCAGGGTTTGGCCGATCTTGAAGGCTCAAAGTTGTGTGAGGAAGAGAGGGAGGAGGTGCCCTTTTATAAGGGAGGAGAGGGGCTACTTTGGAAAAACTAAAAATATTATTTTATTATAAAGTCAAGTTCGGTTTTAAATAGCTCCAAATTGATTTATTTAGAGGCTAAGGTGGAGATGGGTCGAAATCATCTCATCCAACAGAATTTAGACAAGTTTAGGTTCCTATTTTAACATTATCATTTAGATTTAACATTAAGTTAAATAATTTTACTTTTACTGTGTCTTCTTGTGTTCTTACACTATAAGGTTAATAAACTTACAATATGAATCCAAACGAACCCCAAGTTGTTTATTATTAATATATATAACCTTATATAAGTAATTTGGCTGATCCTTATATTTTTAGGAATAAATTAACAATTAATAATATAATATTTGTTTTAAAAACTATTTTATGTAAATTTTGACACTATTTAGTAATTGATTTTTGTGAAACTCATAACAGAATGATACGTTCGAAAAAAGTTAATTAAATCAATACTAACATTTCATATTAACCTAGAAAATTAGTGGAATTCATAAAAAGTCTCAAATTATATTTATTTGGGTATTTATAACATCAATTATGTCAATATTTCATTAATAAGATAATTAGTGCATCATCGTTGTGTCATAAATAAAATAAATTATTTAATGTCTAAAAATTACAAATAAAATACCATTATGTAGGAAATATTTTTATCTTTCTAATTAATATTTATAGTCTAATTTATCTTATGTATAACCCCATATTAAAAATGTTTTAGTAAATAAACATTGATTTTAACTCTTTTAACCCTTCTTTAAATAAATTAATAATAAATGTCCTAATCTAATCCAAGTGGGCCTAAATGGTCATATTTTATTCCTAAGTTTGTTTTTCGTCGAATTACACTTGTAAAATAGAATTAGGACATGGGTTAGGGTAATAATAATATCATTTCTACCCATAATTACCCTATTTACTTTAAACTGTGGTTAAAAAAAAGTAAAAAGTTACTATTCACCAAAAAATTATGTTCATCTCATTGAACCACATTTTACTTACTGAAATCAACTTTGTCTCTCGGATTTTTGAAATTCCACTCACAGAAGCGGTAAAATTAAGTTTTATGAACAATTCAGTTTTTTAACTACCACTTAGTGGTTTCACTATTCATCAAAAATTGAACGTTTTCAGAAAAATACCAAAAATTAGGCCTAAGATATATTTGATATTATGAACTCAAAAATGATTTCTATTTTACCAAATTCAAAACATATCAGTTGAATTAAATAATTTAAAAATTAATTCTTGTCATCAAAACAAATAGCGTGTTTTTAAGAGAGAATAACTATCAAAAGATTGATACTTGTTTATAACTGGTTTAAATGTGAAATTACATCCAATGACCATCATTGTATTAAATTGTAAAAATACATTCGAAATATACTTTAAAAACACTAAAATTAATAATTTATCACTATTAATTATTTCGATTGAAAAAGTTGTTTTAAATTAAAATTTAGTAATTTCCACTATTCATCAAAATATGAAAGTTATCCGAAAATTACCAAAATTTCACCCTAAGATAATTTCGATATTCTGAATCCAAAAATGAAGTACATTTTGATAAATAAAATTTACAAATTTTCAAAAGGTGGTTATTACTATTCATAATGGGTAGTTTTAATAATATTTTAATAGCATATCGTTGTTTAGTGAAACTCGGTATTGCGTACTACACACGCTATCAAGGAAGGTCGCGATTGCGTGTAATGAAAGGCAAGTCAAGGATGCGTGTTGTGAAAGCTCCTTTTGGTGTAGCGTACAACACAAGACATTAATGAAATTAATAAGAATATTTTTCATAAAATCATGGGGTGTTACAGAAACATTAATAAATTTAATAAAATTATATATAACATTTTTTTGAATACGGTTGGTCAAAAAAAGAAATATTGGTCAGAAAATCCCCCCAACACCCTCTGGGCCTATGAGAATATGACTAAAAATCCCCCCCAGATCACTCTATATTTTTTGGTGTACAGAATAAAGGTAGTACATCCCATTGATATTGAGCTACCATCATTTTAAATAACTATATATGACTAGTTGATGCCATACATAATGGAATAATTAAATCCATCTAATCTAAATCTATTGAAGAGAACATGATTTAAGGCCATCAAAATGTAGAGAGGAACTATAACAAGATAGAAAGATTGTTCGACATTAAGGTTAACATAATATACTTTCTCTACAGTGAAAGATACTGACCCTTAGAATTCTAATTCTACATAGAAACAAAATAACTATGTTGGTCCCCAAATGGGAGGGACCTTATGTAATTCACAAAGTCCATTACAATGGTGGATACTCTTTGATCACAATTTATGGAGAGTGCATTACTCCCCTAACAAATTCCATGTTTATCGAATAGTACTTCATGTAAGAAAACCATGCATCCTAGTTGGGTGATATTAAACTACATATCATCTATCATCCTAACCGTATGATGTTAAAATGAATATCCATTTTTAGAGCATATGCATCAAAAAATCACTTGGTAGAAACTCTATGATCTTAAGGTAAGATCCTATGGTCAATAAAAATGACTTTAAATTGTTTTCAAAATGTTTTATCTCCATGAACATAAAATAGGAATCACTATTACAATCATCCTAACATTAAACTATATGTGGGTATTCTTTGGATGTGTTGTGTAGTAGTATACCTCTTAGTCCCCCATTCACTCCAGCTTTTATACTCATCCACCACATGTTTAATCTTACAAATTTATTCCCCATTTTTTTAATTCGAACTCCATGACATTTAAAATAATAGTATAATTCATGTCAACATGACATAAAAATGTGTGTGAGTAACCCTAGAAATGTGTCATGCGATGCAGGCCTCTATAGTTCTCATTCATGTTGGGTTGCTCCTATTATTTCCCAAGTATCCCTTTTAGTTGAGGAATCCCCACCATTGGTCCAAACTTTATGACCATAAAAAGGGAACATATGGTCTAGAAAACATGACCTTAAAATATGTTCAATAAGTCCTTGTTTTGCCACATTATAATGTATGTGAGATTCTCTATAGACCGTGTTTCATTGTTATAGGACTCCTATTCCCTCATTATCATTGGGGTTTTCACTCCATCACACTACACATAGCCATTTGAAAGTACCCCTCTCATTTTATGGAGAATTAAGACCATAATCTAACTTCTATCCTATAATATAGGAACCAGGACCTTGAACTGTTTTCATAAATACTAAGCATTATGACCATCAACTATATTTAGATCCTATAGTCTGAGTTGTAGAACATTATACATTATATCCTAACATCCTCAATTCTTGATGTTAAACTACATTCTTACCCTATACAAGGTCATGTTGTCTATTAATAAGAGATGATGTTTACCTCGTTTTAAATCTAGATGCCTCATATGATATTTATGTGGTTGTTAAAAAATATTCCCCATCTCTTTAACATGGGATACCCATAATAACTATAATATACCTCATCTTCCATCATCAGATAGGATCACCCCCACAAGAATTGGTATTCTACCATGCCATATTTAAGAACTACATGTGGATTTATTACCATCTTAGTGGGATTGATAGTGAATCCCAAACATCTTATATCCAATCCCAACCAAAAATTCATAAAAACTTTTTCCCCCTAGACCCATTTCATTAGTCCATACATCAATAATTTAAAATTATTTCTCAAGGACAATAATTATAACTTTAAACACTATGAAGATCATCTAAAGAGTATGTAGTGTGGTGTTGGACCACCTTGGTCCTCATTCAAGTTGGGTTTGTCAATACACCAATATTTATATAACTATTAAAAGAGCCGATTGTCTAAGCTATATGATCATAAACTAAGAGTATTTGTCTAATAATATAGTCATTAGATTGTGTGAGAGGGTTATTTTGGTGTGTGTGTGACGTGATCCTCTATGGTGCTCATTCCTGTCGGGTTAAAATTTACATTCTATGCAAATCTATTTCAAGATACTTTCCTATTGGTCCTCATTGCTTGACATTAAATTGAAATCTTCCATTAGACAATTTTTTGATGCCTCTTAAATAATAGATACTGTGTACCCCATTTGAAATCGGGATTCCTCACATGATAAGTGTGGGATCATCTACAAACCTTACCCTTAATAAAAACATGGGATACCCCATGAAAACCATGGGACGCCTCAAATATCCATGCAAGAGAGGATTGACTCCTTGTTGGACCTAGTCACCTACCACACCATGCCATATGTCAATACAACATTTGTCTTCATTTCTATCTTTATGGGATACATAGTGATGCCTAGATATTTTATCTCTGGTCAAGCCCATCTGTCAACTCCCTTAGAACGTCCATTTAGGGTTATCACCCATGGTGATACATTAGTCATTTTCAAAAAAACACCCCTTCCCCATCAGTTATAGACCATAAATGTTCCATTCCCATAATATTAAAATACGAGATGCATCTTGATCAAATGATGTTAAATTGTACCATGCATCTTCCTTAGAACATATAATTAAACTGTGTGTCTATCATCCTCATTATAAGGCGTAAAATTGAGAGGCATAATAGGATATCATCTATGAGGTCCTCTCCCCTAGTATTAGTCATCTACCATGTTGTTCACATTTTATCTATCATTTGTATTCCATGATGATGCTACCACAGAAGATAAATTTGACCTTTGTTTAGACCAATAGGCATACACCAATGTTTTTAATTTCATCATGTCTTAGTTTAAGGAGCATTAAAACCCATTTGAACATTCTATAACTCTATTTCCATGATTCCCATGCCCCTTATTTAGATTCTCATCATCAACCACATCTGAAGGGAACCCCTAACAAAATGGTGTCTTGGTAAGGATCACCTATCATCTAAGGCCAACGTTATGAAGGAATTTCAATGACATCTCAGGTAGGTTCCATGTTTTGAACATGATTATTTATTGAATCTCAGTTGTTTTTCCACATATTTGGCTAAGCAATATGGATACTATGTTTCAATCATGGTCAACTATTATCCTCTATCGTGATACTGTCATACTTGAATTTCTTTTTTTTGACATTATGATTCACACCTATCCATTCCAACTATTTTAGGTAGAAGTCAACACTCCTAGTGTTAACCCGTCCATGCACTAGCACATGTTGGAAAAGTATGCTTTCTATTCTGGGAGCTAATTCTCTAGGCACAACCTCTCTTAGACCATACACTCTTAGTGGTTAGTAAAAAATTACAAACCCCATGTGTTCGATGATTTTCCAGCATTCTCATATAAATTTCAATCACATTGCCATCCCTTGACTCTCACACCAATCATGACCCACTTGAGCTAAGAGATTGGTTGTTATTTGTCTTATTAATATGATTGACATAGGATAGTAATGAAAGAAAATATGTTAAAGAATTAAACTAAAAAAGGCCAAAGTTTTGGAGGTTCATCTAAATACTAAAGCCTCTCCTATGAAAACAATTTCACTTTTATAGCTCTGCTACAATGATAGAATGATCAAGTTCATATAAACTATTATTTTTTAGCCTAAAATATTTACTATAGTTCTAATAGGTCTTCTTTCCACTAGTTATCCATGGAGTATACATCATCATCCTTGATATCCTGCTAGTCCTGCTCAGCCCAACACTCAGCTACTTCCCTATTGGCCTCTCCCTCTTTGTCCTCGACCACCACCAGCTAACCCCTTAGACTACTAATAATCTAAATCTAAGTAGAAAAAATAATTAGATAACATTTTACCATCCCCTAAGGATTGTCAATTTCCACTTCATCTATCTGATACCCAAGGGAGCCCTCATTATTGTGCTTCTTCCAAGCCAGATCCAGCTCCTCCTATTCCATTCATTCCACATAAATAGGTAGGTTTTGTTAAACTACATGTAGATTGATATAATTCAGAACACCAGTCCCAAGACACATAAAATAATGACACAATTATCCCATATATTGTGATAGTTCATCTATATGGATGTGATCGATGATGTTTTTCATATTCCTTCATGACTTACGATGGATATCTTGAATGTCCCTAGAGACCTCTCATCTAGAATCATCATACTCTTTGGGAAGTGCCAGATCATAAGGGGAGAATGATACTAGTGATGAATTGTTAAAGTATTCCATGGGTAGTTACTCATGTATAATTGGTTGGAGAAATATCTCTATAAGTGACTATTCAATAACATTTCAACCTCTATAAGAATTATCTGCTACACCTTATGGTATCATAAAGCTGGACGCCATTATCATAGATTACATGGATACCCCTTATAGTGGTGAAACCAAGAATGAAGCTTTTGTATCTTATATTGGTGACAATTTTGATGCCGAAAAACCGAAGGAGGCCTCCCTTGTTTCCTCTAGTGATGAAACCATCATTGTTTCCCCTGTCACACTTTCTACTCCAACAGCTCCCTTTGGTGGATCCTCTAGGATTATCTTAACAACCACATATCTTTTGGAAAACCTTATTATGTGCCTTATATTAACTCCTTATATTGAATTCATGGTATTACCAGTCCCATCCAATGAAACCTCTATAATTGACCTAAAAACTATAGCTTCCTTGACCATGTCTTCTGGGAGACAAGTATCTCATATTACCACCTTATCCTTAAGTACAACTAATACAAGTGTTGGTGCTGGTGGTGGTGTATAATTCACTATCCGAACTGTGTTTCCAGAATACACCACTCAAGAATCAGAAGTAAAATCAAGGTGTTCGAGAAATTGAGGTGTAAGGTAATTACTAGAATTATATAATCCAATGAGTAGTTCCTGAATGATTACAAGTTTCAACTTGGGTAGGGTTCCTTCTACATATACATCCCTTACTACCGAAACCAATGGTTGACTGCTTACAACCACAACATTGGGAAGAGACCCCAAAATTTCCTCTTTATGGGATGAAGTCCACTCTACCAAATTTTCATGTTCATCTTGAACCTCCCACTCCACCTTTATTGATTCCCATTCAATTATAAAAAAGAGTTTGATAATATTTCTAAATAACATGTTATACCTAAGGTACATAAGATCTTAATATTTACCTAATATATAGCCTCACATACTCCTATAGGAGAGACTCAATATGTATCACTTCCCTAAGACTCACCTGAATCCTCAAAAAATGATAACACATAACCAGTTAAGCTTTTGAAAATTATGGGTGTGATTTTTTTCAAGAAGCACTTTCACTTGATCAGTTAGTGGATGTGTGGTGACATGGGAATGTAGAAAATCCACCACCTCTTCCACATATCTCTTCCCCTCATCTCAAGTCATGAATAAAATAGAATTATAATAGAAAATACTAGATATATACTTCTCATACTTATTGATATGATTACATATTCATGAGTGTTGGTGAACGTCATGTAATCTTCAAAGTTGTCCCAATATTTTGAAAAAATGACATTTCTAGGAATGTTAATTCTATATAACCACTTCTCAGGATACAAAAAATATCCTATGGTCCACCCCAAACAACACCCATTCATGCTCGGTTTTCATTCCCAAGGATGTTGGTCCTGGCACTCCCTCTCCTCTACCTTCATCTCTTCCGCATCTATTCCCATGAACTACTGGACCAACTACTTCTATCCTACCCACCAGAACAACCCTATTTCCATGGCACCCTTCGACCACTATTTGGTGCTGGTCCTATAGTATAGGGGGAAAACCATCATTAGATTTGGTGGCTCAATGCCTCATCATAAACCCACGGCATGCACTCTCCCAACACTGTGTGTAATAATGAATAAAACCACATGAAGAAGTCAATGGTGGAACCTCATTAAAAATATATCCATCTACATGTGTGAACATGCACTATAAATGACTTGTCACTTAAGGGTGACACTCATGATACACTTATGAGTACACCTTCCGAGTCAATATATATAAAAACATGAATTTCATTACAAACTGGGGTGGATTATAAGACTACAGAACCAGCTCATTGTCAACTCTTGCTAGTAGTAGGAAACCTTGAATGTCTCGATGTTATGACATCTGTTCTAAGAACCCTTTGTCACCATCGTTCACCACACCCATTTGAAGGGTGAATGGATCTTATACAAACATCTCTAGGATGAAAATGGAATCTATTGGTCCATGGTGACCACTTTTCTAGCTGCTATAGAATGATCTCATACGACTGATAAACATAGAACTGTGAAGTCCATGACACATCATAAATTCCCACTCACTTCATCTCTACCTCAAACTGAGCACACTACACTCATGCTTAGTAGGCCTAGGACCATTAATATAGGAATTTTCCCCCCTAACACAATTCTAGGCCATCATTCCATCCCTTCAGAATTCCACCAAACCTTCCTTAATGATCGTACGATATTACGGTGCAGGTGCCTCATCCTCTTGCTTCTCCCCTTTGATTTTGTTGATGTTGTTATGGAGAAGGTAAAATATAAGTGGCACATGGTACTTCTTGATGTGTCTTTCTTCTGCTCTATGATACTTGTGCTGCACTAATATTCCTCTAAACTAGTATGTTGGTTCATCTCTTCTCACTTCTAGAATGAAGACATCATCTCCCAAGATGATTCCATAATGTATAAGAATTTTCCATAATGTATATTTCTTGTGAGTCAATAATTTCATTCCAAACAGTGATTTGGGGACTGAGGTTATTCATATGAACTCCCCAATCACGAGGTTGTCCTCTATTTCTTCCCCCCAAGAAGAATCATGTTTAACATCATGAGTTTCCATTGTATTTGATACGTAAATGTTTTATGAGTTTGGTTCATGAAATCCATTAATGGAGTTTTTTCATGATGGTTAGTTCATGGTTTCCAATTATCTAATGTATCTTTTATAGAGCACATTTGTGGAGATGAAGAGATTCATGAAAATATAAAAAATTTATATTTTGATGAATGTTTAGTGACATTGAGGGCCCCAATCTCCACTATTTATCGGAATAAAATAGCCCAGATTTTTTATGGACTTAGTGATATCATCCATTATGTTGGACTATCACGAGTGACCATTGTAAATGATCTTCACAAATGGGATTGGAATGCTATTTTTTGGAGATTCTCATTCAGAATCTCACACTACTTTTCCCATCTACTCCAATTCTATCAAGTGGGGGGTATTTTGGTACTAAAATATGTTCCACAAGAATTGATGAGAAATGTAATTCCAGTAGATATATAATATGACCTAAAATAGCCCAAAAGTCCCTATATGATTCTATTTCACGATGCCCCGATTATTTTTAAATGGAAAAATCTCATAGATCTCCATGTGTTAATGTTTCCTTCATGAACTCATGAAGGTTTTATGGTAAACTCCACACATAAAGTTTCAAAGTCACGAAGCACATCACAAAACTATGAAGCCTTCAAAAATTTCCTTCATAATTCTGACAGAGTTACACCCATTTGTGAAGCCCACAAATTCTTCATGAACCACTTCCAGCAATTTTGAAACCTCTTATCTATAAATAACCATTATGTTCACTATTTTTTTGATGGTTACCAAAACATTTATATTTTGAATTTTTTCATTTCAAAAACCCCATAAGAATCATAAAATTTAACAAAGAAGGATAATCCAAGGTACATAGGCTTCATGATACCCACATTCTTGTGTTTGTAGAATCCTCCATCATAGGTGGAGATGAGTTTCAAAAAGGCCCGCACCCTTCTCTTTATATGAATTCCATATGAGGAGCCTTTAATTTTCATAGATAACATCCTTCACGAACCATGACATCATCCTAAGGTAGGGTCACCCTGCTTCGTGAATCCTATTATTTTAAAAATCCACAATCCTTTGAATGGATCCTCTCAATGAGGCCCTAAGTTTCACAAAACCTCATACATGGACTACTCCATGTGGCCTCCTTATGTTGATAACTATTCATGGTGGTTGAGTACTCAGATCCCCCATACCCATCCATGGTCCGTTCAGATGACCCTCGAGTCCATCTGTGTCCTATTCCACACATCCTTATGGACCAATCCACTTCATTTATAAAATGAGACTCTCAACTACATTTTTCTTCTCACTATAGGTACTCTAATGCATTTTTGTTATCAAAATAATAATGAAAATGTCGACCCCAGGATTGGACACTCCAATCTATCATCACACTATATCATTGCAAAAGTCAGGCCCTGCCTAGTGGTGCATTATCTACGACCACATAAGCCTAATTGGTATCTAGTGAGTTCCATGTTTAAGAGATGCATGACATAAAACATCCCTATCCCAACATCCTCAACACATGATGTTAAACTGTGGATTTATCCTATAAAATATGTGCAGGATGCTCTGTGTATGAGTGGTATGGGATTGTACCCACACAAAAAACCATCATTGTTAATGAGATCATCCTTAAATGGAATGATATCCTCCTAACATGTAATGAAATTATCTAAAAGTACATTCCATGAATAATCCACATTCCATATCTCTTTGATGTATCTTTCAAAACATTAGTGTCAGATCTACTGCTTACTATTGTTTCACATAATAATAATGAATCATGTGGGATTACAAGAGATTATAGATCATGAAATTCACCCAATCAAAACCATTTTACACCTCATTAAGTTTATGCCCCATCACATATTGAACTATGTGGGCATTGATCCACAACTAACATGGATATGTTAGAAGAATCACATAGGTCCAACCCCAACATTTGAATCCATCCTGCTATTCTTTATGTCACATACCTAGTAAGATCATTCCCCCACTAGGAGACAACATCCCCGCCAGGTCTCATGGGATGCTTCCACATGTAATCCCCATGTACATCATCACTAATTTGAATAGACAACGAGAAGATAAATACAAAATCCCCAGAAAAACTCCAACACAGAAAAACTGTAGTATGATGGGAATCATTTACATGTAATACCCACACCATCACTCATTGATTATCCTTTTACAACATGATCATCCGTAATGCATGGAATTAAACTGCGTGGATCAGTCTTATCACAAGACCTTGAACAACAGCAACAACTGACATGGGGTTTGATCCCTGTCTACTAAACAGGGTACGTATGAAGCCTCCCTGAGGTTCGATCCCAACCAATGATAAACTTAGTTACTCACTCATAGGGATTGTTCTCCATGATCAACCTCAAAGGGTGTTCTAGACAACCTTTATGGTGTGATATCTTACCTTCGTGGGACATACCTCCTAAACCCTACTACATAGGGAATTCTTATTCATCCATTCGTAAAACTTCTAGGTGATCCCACATAGGGATGTAACTCTTTGATACACTGGAATGGTTGTTTGCATCAACCTTCTAGGAATGGAATATTCCCTACACGGAATGAGACTCCTTGATCCACCATTATGGGGTTTTTTGAACAATTAACTCTCTCTCCATAGGACTATAAACTCATGACATGTTCAAAATTTCTACCTCATAAAAAACATGTGATGGAAGATGTGAAAGGCATTGAAGATATATTCTTATGGATTTAGATACCTCATAAAAAACATGGGATTATCAAGGGTAGTGTCTTGGAAGATATATTCTTTTAGAGTTGGATACCTTTGGACTTACATGTGATTACTTGTGTTCTATGCCCAAAATTCCTCCATGATATTGCATCCTAAAAGGCTGAATACATGTGACTAATTTTCTCAACATCCAAACATGTCGGTGAGGCCCAACACGAAGACGCTGCTAACCAAAGGTTAATGCCCATCCAAGATAGATGTAATGTTATGATATAAGTAGTGAAATTAACCAGTGTCCAAAAGAGATGGATCTAGTAATGACTTCAACAAACATGGCTTATGTAAATAATGGAGACACAAACTAGGTGAAAAGTTCCAAGGAGGAATCCATGAAAGGAGGAACCAACAACCCATCATCCCATTTTGATCAATGAGTTTGCATCATTTTTTAATATGAAGAAATCCATCCACCATTGGAAATTGGGAATATAGGGTAACAAGCTTTTCATTACTCATTAAAAAACTGGCAATGACCTTGATGAATGTGTTATAAACATCAGTATAATTTTGGGGACACCAAATTAATAGAAATCCACCAAGATTTGATGCATTGTACAAAATTTTGAATGGTATGTATCTGTCTAGTATTATAATCTACCCACAGGGTCCATTTCTAATTATGAGGACCTCCATAGATATTTCGTATAATAGTTTACCACTATCTCACCCACAAAGAGTATTGTTGAACTCTTGAAATAAAAATAGAGGCATGCTGAACAAGTCCCAGAATTGTTCCCCTGATGGAATGGACTCATATATCTAGTCGACATGTTGCTTTCCTACGAATAGATGCTTATGATCTATATGGAGAATGTTAGGATTTATCTAGTACTTACCTTCATATCCATGATTTTAATTGGTGGATTTTAGTAGTTTCACATGATGGGATCAATTTCAGGAAGAATACTTTTATCATGATAAATATAATTAAGACCAATTTCCCTCATCAGTCTCCCTCGATAAGTCATATAAATGTAGAGATATCCACTACTGCACATGATGTGGTTCTTTAGCCGATACACTTACTTGATCCTTTAATAGATTTGATTCACCAAGCCCTTCATTTCCTTGCACATCGCCTCTAGGTGTAGCCTCAGTAAAAATAGCCACCTCAATGGGAAAATATTCCTCCATGCCTCATCTAGGATGGGATCCCATGGCACGTTTCATAGAAATAAGAAACATGGCTTATTCTTTTAGGGATTCGCATGTCCCAGGATATTTCTTCTGCGCCCTAGAGAAGGGAATCCTAATGTTTCTAGAATGAAAGTGACTTTAGGAGGATGAAAATACCTTTCATTCTGAATATTTTCTATATCAGAAGGTTCTTGAAAAAACCATCAAGTAATTCTTTGTATTCATAGATTTGATCCAAGGCCAAGTGAATTTTGTATTAGATAATTTGTGATACATTTTAACAATGTGGAATATGTCTCAACTAACCCTTACAGTGACAAAAAATACACCAGTGAGTGGAAAATGGTTCCCACCCATGGGAGGATAATGTATGACGACTGTTTGTCTCATAAGAAAGGAACTTATGTTCATGGTATCATTTGACCAGTTTGAGAAATTTAGAACCTCTTTTGGTTAATATAACTCCTATAACGACAAAATATATTATACCATCATAGACATACTAGTATATAAAAACCAAACATAGGATACCCAAGGGAAATCAGTTTCCTCTCCCAATTCCAAAACATACATTCACTCTTGGAGATTACATGTCTTCTACATTGGAAGATGATTGGGGGTTCACCCATCCCAATATTATTCCACTAGTGAGGAATAAGAGTATTCCTCCATGAATTTCCTTGATCAAGTTTACCACACTACCTTTCCAAATAACGAGGAACTCTATGTAGTCCCCTCATTTTCCTCTAGCCAATTCCATGAAATTATATGTAGAAGACAAACCAGCAGAAATAATGATAATGAAAACACTTATATATAGGACATTCATGATAACAAGACTAGGAATCAAGAATTTCGAATGGTTTAACTAGTACAACCCTACCAGTCGATAACATAAGGTATGAATCAACTACTAATTGTATTAGTTAACGTAAATATCAGCCATGATCACATCGTGATCATACATATCAAGCGAGGGATTTAACATAGATGTAAAACACCCAAACATTAGTTATTTAGAGTAGGAAAACATTCCACTAGTAGTATCAAGACCATGATGGATCATCTGAATACATCCACTAGACGCCCTATAGTAGAATGACCCTCTGTAGGAAAAATATACCCATATCATGGAAGTATAATTTGATAAAGCACATCATCTATATACCAGTGTGGTTTTTGATCATTGAGTCTCTCCAATTATCTAAGGAAATGTCTGTGACCCTTTCTAAAGAATTGAAAATCCCATTTCAGTCATGGATGAAGTAGCCACAACTATGGCCTACTATGCCCAATGGGTCGAGCAAGATGAATTTGGAGCCATTATTTTATTTACTAGAGAATATGAGGGTGTCCCTTTTCAAGGGAATGTACACCCACTATATATAATGAGTTAATTTATAATCATGGAATTCTATCAATTCCATGTGGACACTAGCATCAGGATAAAGCTCATCCCAACACAGATGCTCTATAAGTTGGGACCTAGAGAAGAAGATTTTAATCCCTCCAACATGACAATTAAATGGTATGATAAGAGTAAGTAGAAACTACATAGGAAAATTCTGCTGAAGAATAAATTAGGTAGCCTAATATAAAGATCTAAATTTATGGTAGTCTCATTAGATACTTCCAAAAACATACTAATGGGGAAGGTCCTGACTTCATTTCCATGTATTAGTCCCCTCTTTGTACCATGAATTCCTCAAATTATATCTTGATGGTCAAGTAGGGGTATTCTAGTGTGACACTCCCCATTTAAATCATGCATGTCAGTCTACCTGGTTGCAAGTTACTACAAAAGGTGGGAGGAAGAAGGTATAGACTGATGGTATTGTGTACATCAATTCCCCTAATGATATAAAACCAACTATATACAATCCATTGATGGAATTGATTGAATTATTTGTCCTCCAAATTCATCAGTTTGATCCCATGAAAAAATTCATGTAGAGATTTTTTTGTCTCTAAGAGAAGGGAGTTATCATAGATTGCCTAGAAATCCTACAATGGACTGGACTAGATGATATTAGAAGACCCTACTTCCATAAATTAGTATGTATATCAAACCATGGAATCAAATCCCTGGAATTCCTTCATGTTCTATAACATATGGATGACCCCATCAAGGTCATATCATTACTATTGATTCATGATCAATATTAGACCTCATAGATAAAAATTGGATGGAATTGGATCAATTACTTCTTTTTCTATAGTCTTACTATTATAGGATCCACTTGGAATAGATTTTAATTCTACTAGAGTAGACACTAGTGCTCCCCTTGGACCAAATAATCAGAAAGAGTCACATTCTAACTTTGGTCCAGGTATCTTAGATGATGTAGAGGATTTAAAAGATTCCCCTCCAACATTTGATGTGGGTTTCACCACCATAGTTGATAAGTTCACCCAGGTAAACCTTAGTATTAATGAAGATCTGAGTATAACACTAATTATATAATCCATGTCCATAAAAGTGCAGTAGTAGTATTTGGAATTTTATAAAAAGAACCATAATATATTCACCCAAAACTATTATGATATTCCTGAGCTAGACCCTAAGGTTTTTGTTCATAACCTTTCCCTCCATGTGGGTCGTAGAGTGATCAAAAATCCTCCCAAAAAGATGAACCACTATCGCAATGTTACGGTTGACGCTTGATATGAAAAGATTATTTAATACAAATTTTTCATGGAATATCTCTATTTATAGATGAATACCCCAAATTGATCAAGTCATGAAGAATAATGTGTAGATCAGAGTTTGCAATGACTTCTGGGACATCAATTTCCATTGATTTAAGGATGCTTTTATTCTTCTAGTGACAAAGCTTTTTATTGACATTATGGCTATTTTCCAGGCCATCTCTTTTATATATGGATACTCTGGATATAATCATATTTAATTTCAATTAAGGAAGAGTATTTCACCACCTTTGAGGTACCTCAAGAAACCTTTTTATATTAGTTGGTTCCCTTTGACGTAAAAAATTATGGGGCCACTAATTAACAGTTCATGATCCACATCTTTAAGAAAATTATTCAGATATTTTTGGGGTGTTGTACGAATTAATAGGTGGTAAAATAAAATATCATCATTACCATATCATGGAACCAAAGAATGTTTTCATCTTCTTTTACTCCTGACACTTGAAGATGATCCCCCTAAAGTGTGAATTTGTGGTACCCACTATAAATTATATTAGCTTATTCAAAAGATATAGAGGCCTTGATATTGATGTAGAGAAAATCAATTATATTAATTAAATTAATTCCCCTAGAATCAGGCCTCTATGTCCACTTAAACTAAATAAGTTGAATATATATTAAATATATCAGGCATTTTTAAGACCATCTTGAGGCTCATGAAAAATAGAACTGTTTACGAGTGGGATAAAGACTGATAGACTGCATTTAAGGATACCAATCACTACTTATTATAGCCTCTAATTTTAATGCGTACTATATTTGGAAAATATTTGGTTCTCTTAGTGAATACTATGTAATTTTCCCTCGATTCCCTTATATCCTAGAAAAACAATGAAGGCAGGAAAAATAGCATAGGCTTTCTCAACCACATGCCCCTAGACATGATGTCCAGATACTACCCCATTAATAAGTTTTTAACACATTTTTATTTATATTGTAGAGGCTACAACATTATTATCAACCACATAAAATACAATTTGTGTCCTGATTAGACCTACTTAATTATATCCCCAATCACACCATGCTGATAGGATGATTTTCCCACTAGGCAACAATCTTCTAGTATTTTGACATCAATTTTGTCTCACAGAAGGCCTTAAAAGTCTAGGAATTGGAAGAATTCATGGCCTCATATCCATCCCCTAAAATAATTTCCCATGGATGTTGATTTTCTAGAAAAATCTATTATCTCAGTGTATCAGGCTGTACCTTGTTAGAATATTCATTTCAGTGGTGCCTCTCATAGTCTAGCCTATAATGTCTCAATGACCCCACACATAATAGGGTCGGACTAGGGATCATCTATATCATTCTAGAACATGATTTCTTTCCATACTATTTCATATTTTTATAAAGCATCTCCAACATTGTAGAGAATTTTGACTTTATTACTAGTCTTCAGTTGGGCCTCAAGATTGATTTCCAAAATTTACATGTGAATGGATACTCCAAGTTAGTTATAAATTAAATCAAGGGTGACTAATTTCTTAGAAAAAAATATCTTATTCTCATGAATGCACATACCCATCAGATGATGGCCTAGTTCTCTTCCTAGCTAAATGGAAATCATGTTCCTCATTCAAAAAAATGTCGACATGATACATTAAAATCATAGATGAATCTCTTTTAGAACCTGATCAGGATGACCTAGACATTCATATGGAACACTAGAGGGTCATCAAACCTTTCACCTCAAAGGATGGAATCCAATAAGTATAACCACTGGATTCTAGTAGTTCTATGTTCGGATCTTTAAATACCCCCATAGTTATGGAAACACCTAATTGGATGACACCCTTTGGGGAGTATCTCAATAATGAAATTATCCTGACAGACCAAGTCGATAATGGGAGAATCCACTATCATGCAACACAATTCACCCTTTAGAGTGTTCTGAACCATGAGAAAACCATATACATTCATGGATTTGTTGATTTTTCCATAGTTTCATCTAAAGAGATGAGTTAACCTAGGTAATTTAGAATTTCCATGTCGAATCATGTGGAACCCATCAAGTGGGATTAAAGATCCCCCATTAAATTTAGAGGTTGGGTTACTTTTGGCCCACTATAGTTCACAACAACATAATGTTATACAATATGTTTCATGCATGTCTGATCCATGTTATCCCTATGGATTGACTATTAAAGCATATCCACACAACCAAACATTCATGTCTCTTTGTAGTATGGGGAATCAATGTTGTGGGACCATGTCCCTATGTGGAAAAACTATAATAAAGGTTCCTTTTGATTGAAACCAACTTTTTTTCCAAATTGGAAGAATTAACCCCACATACGAAATTAAAAACCTGATTTGTGATCGATTTTTTGAGCACCCACATCATCCATTAGTTTTGGGGTGGCTCACACTATTCTCACAAACAATGGTACCAAATTCTAGTTTTCTGAACTAAATAAATTTAATTCCTTGTACAACACTTGGTCAAAACTTATTTCTCACTATCACAGGTAGGAAAATGGAAATATTTAGGTTTTTAATAAGACCCTCTCTAACATATTACCGATGATGGTAAGCCAGAACAAGAAATAATGGCCTGAAAATATCCATAATTCCCTTTGGTTCTATATGATGAGAACTCAAGATTCCACCCAGGAAACCCCATAATCCCTATTGTATGGAACATAGGAATTTATACACATTTAACTTTTGTTTTTTTCACTATGAACTATTTTTTATGACTAGAAGAATCTAGATATAATAGAAAACAATTTCTAGATGAGTTGGAAACCCATGAGGAAAATAGGTTTCAAGATTTTCATAACATAGAAAGAAACTAGAAGAGGATATCAAGAGTGTTTATTAAGAAGGTTTTCCTATGCTTTTTCCTCTAAGGTTACATGGTATTATCAATTATAACTCCAATAATACCCAGAAAAATTACACTGAATTTTGATCCCTGGTGGGAAGGACCTTACAGTATCCATAATTTTTATTCTAATGGATAATTATCTTTAATTAATACAGATTATGAGCATATCACACCTCCCATGAATCAAAATTTCTCAAGAATTACTTCATGTTAAAATCCGTATCTAGACATTATGACCTTAATCTATTTACAATCACCCCATACTCTACGAACTTAAACAAGGTGTCTTGGTCCAAACTCTATGACATTAATATATGAGTCATGATCAAGGATATGTGACCTTAATCTATAGTAACCAGGGTATGAGAAATAAAACCATAAACTAAAAAAAATTATTTGGCTTAACCATTATTACCTTAGACTACTTACATCCCAAAAGGTCTGAGCTCTACTACCCTAAAATTGGAAGCAACCATTGTTCATGTTAAACGACTTTAAACTGAAAAGCATAACGTCCTCAGCGCATGATGTTAAACCACTGTCTTACCCATGTAATAAAAAGAGGATTCCTTATATTCAATGTGTGGGAATACAAAAAGATAATTTCCCCATAATATGATGATAAACAATTTTCTTACCCCACGACATAAATGAGGGGTTCACCATGGAAACCATGTGATTCTACAATGTTCTTACTAAGGAGTACACCACCCCACTATTAGTGTAATTACTATACCACACAATTTATCTATAATTACATATACCTTGATTCACATTCCCATTGGATACATAGTGACATCAATAACCTATTTCTATTGGTCCAACAACCAATTCAACATAAACCCTCCAACCAGGGGATAGAGTTTCTCTCAGCAAAATTTGGATATATTTCATCACTTACGATCCATGAATTATGACCTTTATGTATTTGATATATTTTTAGGATTCTTATGTGGAATGTGACATTACACCTACCCCAATTCACACAAGGTTTAAGCACTTTCATGAAATAGAAATATCATTAAAATAAACATTCTTCCAATTCAATTATAAAGGTTTTAAACTATTTTCCAAATTCCCATTATTCATAGAATCATCAACTTAAACTACATATTCATAATCATTATGTACGGTTTTTTTAACTATATAATATATGTACAACACATTTTATAGATAATAGAAACACTAATTTTTTGTGTTGGTATTCTACCATATTGGATCTCCAAAACTATGTGTGGCTAGATTGTCATTCCCGTGGGATATGTTGTGAATACTAGACCTCCTGTTTTCTTCACCCAAAACGAATTCATCAAAAAACCACACATTACACGTGAAATTATCACCCATATATACCCTCATGGTACTCCTATTTATGTATAAGACCTGATTGTATTCCTTAACCCACCAACAAGTCAAGATTCACTTATGACCTGACATGGGGAAGTAGAATGGGCACATCAATGCTTAAGCCCCACACATGTCCTCAACACGTGAAGTTAAACTATATCCTTACCCAGTATGAAACTGGGATTCCTGATATGATAAATATTAGATAAACCAGAACCACATCCTTAGTACACAATGTTAAACTATAGCCTTGCCTTGTATAAAAATGGGATGCATCATATCATAATTATAAGATTATTTAGTGTTCTCTACAGAGAGAACACCACCCTTATATTATTGGTCTTCTAACATGACATTTGCATGAATTATGTTTGTATTGATTCCCAATACCAATGGGATATATAGTGATTCCTATACCTCATATATTTGGGCCTAGCATCACCACCAACCTATCTCGGGGCTCCCCCTTGGTCCAAAACTTACGACATTTGATTACATCCAATTGGTTTCATGATTGTTTTTTATGTTGAAGAACTATATGAATCCTTCACATCATGTTTTCACTCATTCTAACCACCTAAACATCCTCTATGTACTAAATCATATTACAAGAATTATTACATTAAACTATGTGCGTTCGACCCACTTTTACCTATCATTATATAGTTTTCTTCACCCTATGTGATTTAGAAATCCGATGCCCATTCTATCTATCTTTACATCCTTTATCTAGAGTATTGATCCTAAAATGTCATTATTCTACTATACCACATTCTATAACTTGCATAGATTGATTATTATTCCCATGAAGTGCATAGCGACACCCGAATCTCATTTCACGGGTCTTGTCCCCTTCAGTGACTCATTATGAGGTATTTTATCCCCAAAATCATGATGTTGACATGGGAATTGTTTTTTTTTTGTTTTTTTTTGAATAGGGTCTCTTTGTCCCTACTTTTTACATCATGTTATCTCTCTTTCATTCCACACTAGCCTCCATAGAACACCCATTCCCTATGGTCCATGATCAATAGCCTCAAACTAGTTGCTATCCCTATGGTCCATGATCTATGATTTTAAACTAGTAGCATGTATAGTCCAAGTTGTATGAATTTTAATCACAATGTCCAAATTAATCAGAAAAATATGATAAATGGAATCCATACACTATATAAAATGAGGATTCATCAAATGAAAAGTATGGGAAGGATAAAATTAACATCTTTAATGCACGACGTTAGAAAGAAGTATTACTCAATGTAATTGACATATGATGGCTCATATGACAAGTATGGGATGAACAAAACCAACATACTTAGTGAATGATGTTAAAATTTAATATTACCCTCTGAAATGAATATAATATGTTTCATATGATAAATATGATATGATTTGATGTCCACAACAAAAAGGACACCACCCCTTTGGCATCAGTCTCCTACCTCACCACATCCCAAAACTAAAAATGGATTTATTCCCACTCCTATTGGATACATAGTGATTACTAAATATCATATCCTAGGTCCATCCCTATAATACACTTATTTTAGTGTCTCCCCCTTTTGGGCCATGATTGGTCCCGTTCTACTGGCATGTTCATCCAGCGTATTTGAGTACATGGTTGAATAGCACCTAGGGAAACCCACATTTCATATAAGACCTTCCCCACTCCCAAATCTATATTCCATGATTTATTAAATTTTCTAAATCATTATCCTACTAGTATGAATTGGATAACTAACAATAATGGTTCCAGAAAACACTATCTCACCTTCATTTCTGGTCTCAATCCTCGAAGGATCCATGATAACAAATAGTACCTCCCATGTTTTGAACTCACCAAATTGTTAATACTATATTTTTACACCCCATTATAAACCAAATCAGGTGTAGGAAATATATTTATAACATTTTAAATAGTTTATCCCCACCTATCAGTCATTCCTATTTTATGATTGAGTTATTGAAAGTAATGTTTTAACCTCATGGGATTTATTGGTCACTTTTACCCTTGTTGTGTTCTCCCCTAGAAGCAATGTGAACTCCATACCAATTATTATTTCTAAAATTAAAATTGGATCATATGGGATTTTTAGTTGGGAATGGATTTTACTAAATAATGGCTGAAATTCATGGGAACTATATTGTCAAAACTATAAACCATAAACAAGGATCACATGTCCAAGAATCACAACTCTAAACTATATGAAAGTCATACTAGTAATTCTTCAGGTGGTGTTGGGCCTCTTTATTCCTTATTTCACATCGAGTCACCTACCTTCCAATACATGGATACTCTTTTGAGAAATGCTTTTCTATGGTCCAAGCATTATGACCATAAAATATTTTAAAATGTTCAAATCATTAAAACCTTAAACTAGGAGCCTAGGACGAAGCATAATGAAATTAATATATGTGCAAGATGTCTCCAGGATGCTCTGTGCTGAAATTACTTCTATTCTTATTCTTCATACCTAGTCACCTCTCCCATATTCCACACAAATCTGATTTGAGACACACTACCCTATTTTATTAGAATATTGACGCTAAACTATGTACAAATCACCCCATGTTATGTTATTTAGTGCATGGACTTCTAGGTAAATAATTCGCATTAGTATTGAACCCTATGATGGCATAAGAAACATTATAGGGGAGCCCCTTAGGTTTATAAATTAATATCTTAATCTTTTTTCAACACCATGGTACATGATATATGACTATAAAGTATGAGTCATAGTCTGAGCATTATGACCCTAAACTATTTGAAACCATGTGCTCCAAAAATTATTGTCTTAAACTATTTACAACCTAATTTTATGATTTTTGTGACCTTAAACTACAATAGGAAAGTGGAATAAATGTTCATCCGGTTGAAAACCCACAAAGTAATCTAAATAAATAGTCAGAATCCCTTTATAGGTTTCTACAATGATTTGAAAAAACATTAGGGGATAAAAGTAAAGAGGTAGAAAGACATCACAACCCCAAAATGGTCCCAAAAAACAAGGCTATATTATCTAAACACATCAGGTTAGGAAAATATTAGATCCAAATATTTAATATACATTTTCCTAATGAGATCCTCTAGAGGATACCCCAATTATTTTACCCACTTAGAATAGGTTCACATTGGATGGGTAGGTATTAGTTACATTGGTTCACACATCCCAACCACACAATAATAAAATATGCCATAAACATCTAACTCACATGATTTTAAAAAACATGACTCGTCTACCTCACCGTATGATGTTAAAAAACATGTTTGACATCCCAACCAAATGATGCTAAATGATGTGATACACCATCCTCACCAAAAGATGATAAATCAAATGTCTATAATCATCATTGTGTTATGTGAAAATATGTGTACATCATACTCACCTTATAAAATTAATAAGTATTTCCTTCATCCTCATAGCATGATGTAAAACATAATAGCGTCTTATGGAATTTCCAAGGATGCCTTATTCCCCCTTCTATGTCGGTCAACTAGAACACCATTCGTTTTCCTTGACCACCACTCTACATCTGAGATAAAGTTTCCCATAGAATATAATTTTATACCTTCATTTAGACCAACATGCCTACCCAATGTGCTCAAAATCCATGATGGTGTAATGCATAGTGTGTTGAACTCCATGAAAAAATTACATCACTTCATCCCCATATTTTCTTACTCATTTATTTGGATACCCATCATCCTTCATTTATTAACGATCCTCCCAAATATAAATATTGGATGACCACAATAGCTCACCCATCGTCCTAGGTACACACCCAAATAGAATTATGTTGACATTTTCAAATAGTTCCCATGTTTTGAACATGATCATAGGTTGAACCTCATTTATTTTCCAAATCAACAAAATAATGATAATTAATTTTATGTTTTGAAAATTGTAAATAATTATCCTTCATTGTGACACCACCCTATCTACATTCTAGATATCAGGAATCTTGATTCACAATCTTCATCCCCCATTTTTTGGGTAGAAATCAATACCCTAAGAATTATTCCATTTGGTAACCTATATGTGTTGAGAAAAAAAGTTGTTTGTGAAAAGAGTCCCACTGTACTACCAAAAAAATCTTGTTTCATACATTCCCAGATTTGAATGAAAATGTTCATACCCTGAGTGTTTAGACATTTCCCATAAGTCTTATGTAAATCTGTAATATAATGATAATCCAGTATTTATCATAGCAATCATGACTCACATGGGATTGTGGAAAGATTCTTGGTTTTATCATTAATGTGAATAATGTTTGGTAGTGAATTTAGGTGAAAGAAAAAATTTCATGCATATTTGTGAGTTCCAACCACACAGTAGAGCCTCCCTTTTTTTCTACAAAAAATAAAGGTCATTAGGGATCTACATCAACAATTGAGTGATCCATACCCATTAGCCTCTAGTGTGTGGCCTCCAAAACATATTTTAGCCTAATGAGATCTCCCCTTACTCCTCATACATGTGGTAAATCTCTTTTTCCTTGATTAATATCCAGAACTATCCAACATGGTACTTAGTTATCAGAGATACTTCCTCTTCTTCTCAAGCTTCGACCACCACCAGTTGATCAGTCAACAAACTGATGATATCCTCTTGGAAGTTAATGATTATAATGTTCTAATTTAATTTTTTCATCTAGTCATTGAAGTTCCATATTATCTTCATAGATCTTCAAGGTTCTTTTTTATTTTCCCAGTCCCATGTTATGTCAAAATTCAGAATTTACACATGCACCTACTTGGAAAGATAATCATGTAATACCAGATAGAGAGAACTAGAATTAACCCCTCTTATGCCTATGTTTTTTTAGAAAATGGTGGATGGACCCAATAAGAATCACTAGATATGGATCCAGAGTCTGGGTAATAAAGATACACATGGACAACCTTGTTCTATGTGAGACAATACAATTCTCCTCAGCCATATCAAAACTGGAATCTTCCAATTCTTTGGTGGTGCATGCACATAATCTAAGAAGGCCACATGGACATATTAGAAATTTTCTTCCTCTAGAATACTCTAAATTGATCATGTTCTAGGATGATTGGGGGGCCTTCTCTATCTGATTATTCTTTAGAAACACCATTTCATCCAACCTCGAGATATACATCCCTAAAAACATCACCTGTGTCCGCGATGGGTTTCCCATTTGGGATTATGGTCATATCATATTGAAATATCATATCCCTAAGAGTTGGAACAAACATTGGTGGAAGTTCCTATAGTTATCCTATAATAAATGTTTTCTAGGAATTCACCCCCTTGGAACGACTTTAAACAAAGACATGCTAGTTAGTTTGACCAGGGACAACATATTAGAAAAATTTTGGCTCATATAAGGGTGGAAGAGTTAAAAAAGAAAATATTTTGGGGAAATCTAGTCACACAATTACAAAAGCGAATTATATCACTAGAGACTAATCTCCACTAGTTGGTACATCAATATCTAGAACCAGTCCCCTCACATGTTATTTTGTTGTAAACAGTATAATAAAAATCAAACACATTGATGTAATAAAATCGATAAGATCTATTAAAATAGTAAGAGGTACATGATGATTATTGATTATTCTTTCCACGAGTCATTGGTATTCTAAATATGAGTCACCCAAGATGGTCTTCTACACTGGTGGTAGATTTCATCATTGGAATTATAGGGTGTGGTTCATTAGAGATGATTGGGAGGTCTAGGGGATCTGAAAACACCCTTCCAAAGACCTTATTAGACCCACCCCTTATAGTGTTTTCTAGAACAGACTCTGAGATTTTCCCACTAATATCTATTGGAGAGACCTCACATAGTTATATTAGGACCCCTTGGTCCTCCTCAACTAGTTCATATAGAAGAGAAAATTCTTATTTAGAGCATTCATAAAAAAGTGCGAAGGGGAAGGTTCGGGAGAGACAACAAGGTAAAGAAACTAATATTACCTTACTAAACATATGATTTATCAATTCTTCACCCTCATAGGAGACCTCTCTTCTCTCCAAGGTAGTTTTATAATCTTTAGAGAATTCACAAGATTCCCCATCATTGGTGTTATCTGTTTCGGTGCTGAAGGCAGATGCCTCATGGGTGGATTTGTTAGTAGATGTTGTCCCATTAGGATCTCCATTAAACACATTACATAACAGGATAATGGAAAGATCTCCAACACCACATTGGTGTGAAAATGCATCTATATTCTCCAGGTACACAAATATATCATGAATATTCACTCTTAATATGATTTTAAAGATACCAACATATGATAAATCGATCCTCTCAAGGGTCATAATTTTACATAATCTTTTCATTATTATATTTAGTTGTAGTGTTTCCCAGGACTCTCAAAACATGGGGATGAAATAATTTATATATAGCTACAAAAATACCATAGCTTATTTTGCAAGGCCTCCATGGTTTACTGGACCCATCCTATGATATCTACGCCCAATCCTATATAAACTAATAATGGAGGACCATCCCTTTATGAGGTGGATGTTTAGTATAAACATTAGATCCCCTCACCGCACCCCCTATTAGATAACTGAACAATTGATGAGAATCATGAAAAGTATCCCATATTCCTCCCTGTTTCTCCTACGCCTCTATTGTCAATGTAATTATCCTCAGATATTAATACATAATAATACCTAGATATTCCTTTATTTAATAACCTGAATATGTATGAGAGAGACCTATATTGAAATTTCTGTGTAGAAACATGACAACCTCACACTTTTCTTATCTTATGAACACCCACCACACCTAAATAAGAAAAAATGGATGTCTTTACTCACATATCCTTGTATAGACTTACTTCATTAAATTATGGATGCATCCTCACTACCAGGTTAACCTAGATAAAGTATATGTTTCAAAATAAGTGTTACAAACTATTTTGGTAACAAATTCACCCCCGAAGATCTTAGGATTCTCCCGGTACTCCAGTGTCCCCTCTAGATTAATTACTATATCACTAAAAGGATTTAAGAACAAGTGATAGTTGATGTTTAATGTATTGTCTATACTAATATTAACCCCAACTTTATTGGGAGATACAAGTAGAACCCCATCGATGTTGATGAGTGAGGGTCACAAGACAATGTTGGGAGGAGAAATGGTGTTTTGAAATTCATATCCCCAAAAATGTGCTATAATACACCTATATAGGAACAAGAATGAACCATAGATATACATGGACATACTTCTTGATGCTACATGGCCAAAATGGATATAGAGATTGTCCTGAACCAATAATCCTAGGATCAACTGGTTGCTATAAAAGAAAATATATTCCATTAAAAGTGTCATAGGATGAAATTAAATGCATGCATCCCTCACTGGAAGTATCCAAAAAATGAGTAAGGTGGATAGAAACACAGTATAACAGACGAACGACTTCCATTCTTCCTTCATGTTGTATCCTCACTCGTGGTAGTGTCGTTCCTACAAGAATAACCAGCAGAATCCCATTTTTCTCCTCTATTTCATTGGTGGAAATTGTTTTATCAACCCCAATATATTCGTAGTATGAGTATTTAGAAACATCCCTAGATAGGTCTTGATTAGGATGTCCTAATTCAAGGGAGGATTATGATTCAAAACCCAGGTCAATGAGTCCATAATAATTTTCACTACAACAGGTGTTTTCTCCATGTCACACTAGATATTCAGCATTGGAAGGAAGTTATCATATTGGAATACAATCAGTGGGATGCCTCCAATGTAGTGGAGATCCTACATCCTGATCTCCACCTCCACATAATGTAGGTATAAGGTGTTAGTATCAAGGGACCACAAGATAAGAAGCCTCTGTAGTAGATCCTATTATCAGTAAACATAGATCTGGGACATCCACACTGCATCATATAGATTGATGTGACATATCTCAGCACCGTACTTCTAATATATAAAGAATACCTAGTTCACCGAAGTCAACTAGTTAAGAAAGTTCCCTCACTCCATAGGTCTCAATCCTTATACCACCCCATTCTATAATTTTGGATGCTAGTTTGGAAAATTCTTATATAAATGGATGGGAACTCACTATTCTCTATCAGTTCCCATATAATATTCCATAAACTTCAACTCTATGTTTTGATGGAATGTTCTTAACGTTCAATAATTGGATAAAACAAAGTGGTCATGTTCTAATGTCTATTAATTTCAAGAAGGGCGAACAAGAACTGCAATATACTCACTTCAATGATTAGGATATCCACATCACCCATTAAACAAATGTTTTAAAATAGTAGGTGGTTTCTCAATAAATATACATTTAGAGATTCTATAAAAATGTCTAGGATCCCCCTTTTATTGAATTTTTTTCTTCTAGAATAGGTATTTTCAAGATTCCCATCCATTTCTGCCCTTTCGGTCACAGTGGAAGCTTCTATCATAGCTTGATTAATAGGGATGTCTACTAATAAAAAAAATATTGATATAAAAATTGGTTCAATCATGTATATTATTTAATCATTCAACATAACTAAATCACCCAAACTATTAGTTAGTCACAAAAATGTTCGACTGATGTTTGAAAAATGATTCACGATATTAATAGTTGACATGAAATTCGTGACTCAACGATCTGGATTCCTCACAAAGATGAAAAGTTCCATGCATGATAGATGGATTATATTGAATAGAAGTGAGTTGAAATAATAAAGTACCGAAACTATTTATTGGAAAAGTTCCATTGTCTTGCTTTATCATAAAAAATAGTTGTGAAGCAAAAGGAGGAAGTTTCACAACAACGCAGAAATCTATCTTCCACTTCAGAGTTTCTCTAAAAACTAGACCTCCCAGTCCCCTATCAACTCTAATTCTAAGGGGGGGAGGGTTGGTGTTTAAAACTTGTTTCACACACCTAATGGATTTTTTCATAAACATAGTACAATAATCACCCAGTGTAACATTTTGTGGTTATGGAGTAGGTTGCGTGGACATTAATATTGTTGCAAAAAAAACAATTGGTTCTGTATGCAAAGGACATGCACACCAAATGTGACACTGGACATTATTGTTATAGGAGTAATCATAAGTCCTGAAGAAATGTCCAAGGAATTTACACCAAAAATGAGATCCGTATGCAGAAAATATTTTCATAACCTTCTAGTTATGTGAGAAAAGATACATCGAACTCCACAGTTTCAATGTCATGCACTATGGACCATGGGAAGGGAAGTGTGTACCATTGTTACACACAACAGTGATGTTGCGTGATATCATCCATTGATCTTAGATATAAGTTGAACCTTCCCCCAACACCTATAGGAAGGATCTTTAGAAGTTGAATATGTTTAATTTCTCACAACGTATTTCTTACATGAAATCAAAAAAATAGTAGGATACCATGGACCCTTAAAGTTAGATGACATCCATGACCAAACTCCATGGACCCCAACGTGTCTTGTCCTATAGTCAAGAGTTCCTAGCAATGCAAATATTAAGGAAAATCAGGGATTTTCAAGATAATAAGCCATCACAAAACCCTGATATAGGTAGAACATGAAATCTTGCATGCACCAATGCCTTCCTAATCCATGTATGAGACTTTTTCTATAGACCATGGACTATACAACTATATTTAAATGTAATATAATAATGTTTCATGTAACAAAATTTTAATCCCAGACCAAATACCTATATGATTTAAAAATAACCTTGACCATTAAGAAATACTTTTCTCTCAATAATATGTACCCTATTATCTTTTTTCTACAATGATAAGGCGACCTAACATTGATCACCATAATTTCCACTCTTCTATGATAATTTTTCTCCTTAACCTCTTCGAGGTTCATGAGAAGTAGGGACATAATCCCTAAAGGTGTAACCACCAAGGGAAATGACATACCAATCATGTTAGGGATTCCCTTTTTAGATCACTATATTTCCATGATGTGGTCCCACTCCAAGTGTAAGCCTCATCCATGACCGAGCTGCATGAAATAAGATTCCTAGCTCTATATTCTATTCATACTATGTGAAAATACATGATAACATCCATATCACTTGATGTTTAACTATATCCTTACATTATGATATGAACATCGGTAGTTGAATGAATGATCTTCATGGGATTCCATCTCCTCCCCTTCAAAGGGACAAAACTCTTACACCAGGATGGTTCTATATGAAATACCCAAACCTTATTCTCCCACCATGGGATGAAGCTCCTATGCCTAAAAGTCTCCATGTGATATCCCCACACTATCCTCCCCCATTTTGGGACAAAACTCATACCCCATACATCTTCTACACGTAACACCCACACCACACCACATTGGGGATCCATCCAATACATGAAATTCCATACAACGTGATGCAAATAAACATGGACTACTCCTATCACATGACCTTAAACTAAAACATTGAACTATGTGGGTTTCAATACCTATATCTTTTAAAGGTTTGGTAGGAAACATCATTGAGGTTTAATATCAACAACATCCAAGTGTGAAATATCCCCACTATAGTGTATACACTCCACCAAATCCATGTGTGAAGTCTTCTCCCATGGAGGAGTGATGGATCACTCCACAAAATACAAGTGCGAAATCTTCCCCCTTAGGGGGACACACTCCACCAAATCCAAGTGTGAAATATTCATCCCAAGGGGCACACTTAAACACCCATCTATCACTAAAAGACATTAAAAATATTACCCATCCATATCCACTTTAAAATAGACTTTTTACAAGAACCATAACCCCTAACCGATACAATAATCACATGATGACTGGGGTAAAAATAATTAGATACATTACTCCCTCAGTGTTAACTACATCAGGATCGACAAATGATGTCTTATTTTCCCCACCTATGATTCATCACACAAGTGGTTCCATCCAAAAAATGATTACTTTATATGTGATCAAAATACATAATGTCTTGACATGCCCAATGTTGCCCACTTTACTACCTTCTTTGAATGAATTTTTCTACCCAATCAAGACAAAAGAAACCCAATTAACCAGAAGACACCTTGAGATGAAACTAGGAATGAGTTTCCTGATCTTGACACAAATCTATGGGGAAGACCTATACTAGGTGATGAGATATGATGAATCTATGGAAGATGGAACTAACATTAAATCAACAAATTTGGATAAACATGTTAACAACTCCAATTAATGTGATAAAATCCACCCACCTTTAGAGTGTAGAAATATAGGGAATCAAATAAGCACAACGTGTCAGCCCCACCGAAAGTTTCATAAACATACCTAAAAATATTAAAATGGATTTAAAATATATAATAGTGTTATCTAATTAGGATAAATACCCTAAGGGGGGTGAATTTAGGAATGAAAGATTTAAAAAACTGGCCCTTTAGATATTGTTTCAACATTAAATAAAATAATCTTCTATCCTCTTCTCATATAAATATATGAATTTAAATGAAATAATACATGAGACACAATGATTTTTAATTGGTACAACCTGAATGGTATATGTCCATGAAGTATACAACCACAATGTGTCGATTGTACCAAAGACACTAAGGATAACTACCAAATTAAACAGTTTGGGCTTGATCACTTTTATTATAAGGGTCACCACCTTTAGAAGATTTAGGGAATGCTAACTGCATTCCTAAGGGTAACTGTAATTGGTTATTTGTATGGATCAATACCAGTGGAATGTATCTCCATATTCCTATTCCTTCGGTCACTACTCTAGGAAGATATACAATCAAAGTTTATGACCATGTAGTTCCCTTCATTTTCATGAATGAACACATCCTAATCTATAGATAGATGCTCTATTGAAGTCCCTTTTTCACCCAAAGATGAAATTCAATTTTTCGTGTACTATTAGTTAGCAGAAATTGCTTTCACGAACAATTTAATTCCCTTAAATAACAACCCACTATCTCCACAAATGATGCAACACCGTGTAACATGTATCATCTATGGACCACATGACCTCTTCAAGCCACTTCTCCTCTACTGACCACTTATCCTCTGTGAACCAATTCTCCACTGTGGACCGTCCTTGCTACGCTGACAGGTTCTTCCTCCAAGGAACTTCTATAATTTTGATAACTATTTATCTTCATTAGATCCTTTTCCATTACTAGCTATATATACATACAAAATCCTTTAAATGAATCCTCCCTCATGAACTCTTCTCCTTCACAGACACCCTGCGAACTCTATCAGACTTCGCCAAATTTCTTCCTAGAGTGAAGGTGTTTTTTAATTTAAAACACTCTTATTAATAATGAGATCATTGGTTCTTATATAATTAAATTGAGCTTAAAAATCCACTAATACTATTTACATAAATTTTTGATATGGTATATACTTCAACGCAAATTTTACTCATCCATGAAACATTTTTCCCTTCGTGGTCCGCATAGCGCCTTCGCTCCTCTAAGGCGGCTGATCGCTTCAACAAAATACATCCATGTATCAGAAAATTACTTCCCCACGTCCATAAGTGATGATACATCCCAAAAACCTCAATACATTGACAAAATAGTTACCCCCATGAACCAAAATCTTTCCCATGATCCATTTTTCTTAAACTATATGTATACCTTCCATTACGAACCACATTGTATTGTTATGAAAAAACCCTAGATTTTGTGATTTTCCTTTACCTTTCTGAAAACTAATTCATTGAAATAAATTATTTTTTCAAAAAACTAACTCTGTATTTTGAGGCCCAAAAATTTTGTAAACACTGGGAAACCACACCACATTAAACACCTACTTCAACAAACACCAACCATACTCATTCACAGTCATCTGGCTTTGTTAACAAAAAAATCGCCGCCAAAAATACGGAGAGGAATACATAATGGATTTTCCTAAGAAATATCTCAAAATAACATGATAATAATAAGATAAATAAGTTTTTGGAGATATATAACCTATAATTTTATCATTGTAATGTTACGTTCAAACAATCCAAGTAAAAATGAGATTGTAACATAAGACCCTTACCTCATATTTAACTTACATTGTAAGGGAACTAAACTACAATATAATAAATTTTTATTTATTATAATCTTATAAAAAATAATTTATACACTTACAGTATCATATATATTTTCCACTTATAACATTTGAAATCCCATTTACTATGAATTATTTATTAAAATTGACATTTTTCAATGTTAAGCATTTCATTTTTCATGAATGTTTTGATTGGAAAGTTATGATCCCTTTAATTTGATCATGGATCCATTTTCTAATTTTTTATTCATGATATAAATATAATATATTTGTATTATATACATATATATAATCATATATAAAATGATGGTATAGAGAAATTAATTTCACCATTTATGGAGATGGAAATTTTTATGTATGTATGAACATGGTTTTCATTTTCAAATGAATAGAAGAAAGAAATTTAAACATTAAATTATTATTATAGAATAATTATTTAATTATAAATATAATTTATATTAATTTAAAACTTCATTTTTAAAATATATGTTAGAAAGTAATGGAAAACGATTCATATAACTATGTGGATGTGGTGGTCCACACGTACACACGAGCGATACATTCATTTCTCATATGATGGAAAACATGTGAAAACTGGGTGATCCATCATCATAAAGATATCTCAGTATATTTATTATACTATTTTAATCATTTTATTATGTATTCAATATTATTTTATAAGGGGTAAAAAATGCAATCGAATGTACTCGGTTAAGAGTTATACCTCTTCACTGTGAAACTTCTTTGTCTTATACCCTAACCCATGAATGAATGGTATTATAATCAAAATAAGGCTTTTAGGACGCAGGTATGGATGTTATGAAATGTTTTTGGTATAGTTTGGATGATATAAGAGGCTCTTAATGTGTATATAATATAGGATAGTGGATGTACTCTTAATAATTGAGGAGATTACACAAATTGAATTTCAAATATGATTACAATATAATAATGAATTATTAAATAAATGTTATTCAAACTGTATAATAATTAATAATTAGGATATTATAGGGTCAAATATGGTAATAAAATCTGTTTTATATGGGTTTAATTGGAAATTTTACTTATAACACTTGGTTTAACCCCCGGTAAACTCATTTTAACCTTAATTGTGGTATCAAATTTTTAATATTGTAACCATTAATAATGTTAAAAAATGAGAGTGAAATAATATATATTTTTTGGAAATGATGATTCCAAATATGGAATCCATTTTATTAAATTCTTTTTTTATATATGGTAGAATTAATTTTAATGTTAACCCTTAAAAGCTGTTGAAAAAATAGTTTTTTAGAAGAAATGAAATTTTAATTATAAAAATGATTTATACCCAAATCAAGCACAAGTTTGATTGAAATGAGATTGATTTGTTTTTTAATTATACATACCTAGTGATATTTTATGTTTAATTAAAAAAGGGTCTTTTTAAATACTTGTATTGAAAATCGAGTTATCTAAAAATTTAGTATTTCTTACAATTCACTAAAAAATAAACTTTTCAGAAAAATAAAAAAAAATTAACTTAAGATTATGTTGAAATATAGAAAAAATTTAATATTTTTAAATAATATTAAATTTTATTAATTGGACAAAATGAACTGTAATATCCATACACAAAGTGAAATAAAAACATTTTCGATGAAAACATTTCCTTGAAGCATAAAATGACTTTACATAAAATTGATTATTTTATAGTTATTAATTAATAAATAAAATTACACAATATAAATACCTTATAAATATTATTCAAAATGTGGTTAATCATATTAATACCCTTCAACCAAATACTATTTTATAAACGTATATGATATCATAGTTCATTTAAACTCAGGGTTGTATATAAAAAATGATGTAAAATACTTAATGTTTATTTTGAAAAAATATATATACAATCATAGGGATTTAGAGAAATTCCCATTGAGTGATCAAATTTTATTTTACATGATGATATATGGATGTTTTACATTTTTTCTAGATTATTAAATGTTTGTGAACTGGTAACAAATTATTCATATTGAAAATCTATTTAATAAATTAAGAGAAAAATGATAGTTCTCCAAGATTGATCTATGATTGAGTGATCTATTTTATAGATTTGGTGTTTAAATTGTTCTTGTAAACAAAATTTATAAATATATAGGGAATATATAAGTTTTTATAGTTTTCATTCAGTTTAATGAGAAATATATCAGTGGTTATGGACCTAATAAAAGAGATTTCCAATTTATAATAAAACTCATTCCTAGTGGTTTTAGTTGAGGGTATCGTAGGGTGTTCAGAGACATAAGAATAAAATATAAGATATTTTGAGTTTATAATGGGTATAATCATATTTTTTTAATTTTCATTCAAAGATATTAATGTGCCACTTCTATATTTTTGAGGTTTTATTCTTGGATAATGTCAAATTTGAGTATAATACTTCTTAAATACAAATAAAATAAATATAATAACTTCATAAAATAGTTCCTTGAATATATTTAATTCCACGACCTTTATTGTGTTTACTAGTTACCATCACATGTTTACTCATTTTTTTATGTATTAAAAATGTTAATGTGGTCTATAACTTGTAAGTGAGTGAAATATAGTTGGAATAAACTTTTTGAGATGAAATTTTAATAGTTTAATGGGATATTTAATTTTATACCACTATTTATCATAGCTAATCTAGGTAAGGTTTTTATAGTAAAATAATATGAATTAAAAATTATTCATGGAGGAATACTTAAAAAAATATAATCAGTTCATCACATATGGTTCTAGAAAATTGGGATTATACGACTAAAACAATACAACCACAACTGAATGATTTCTATTATGGTTCATGTAATGACGTGTTGTCTCAATTATATATTTAGTGATATATTTTTAGTTGATATTGTGTAAAAAATATTTAGATATATACCCCCACAATGAGACCAAGATTTTAGGATAAATACATTGTTACATCACCTACATTATTTCATCTTTGTACTAATTTATATCACGATAAAGGGTATTGTTGGGTCTAGCATGATCAATAGGAATACACATGAAAATGTGGTTAGTTATTCTATCGAGTAGTGGTAATTAATGTACCTATTATATGATCTATTATTAGATAATAAATAATACTAAGAGATGATGGTTTTTCTCTACTTTAGAAAACTTCAACACTAGTAGTTATGATGAATAATATTTAAGACTTAGTTTCAAACTACTAGGTGACTAGAGGGAGACTATATAGTGTGAAACACACTACATGACGAAAATAGGGTGATAATTTAAATAAAGAGATTCAAATATTGGTGGTAATATAAATTATAATAAAGGGTATGGTAGTATAAAACATTAATGCCTATCAATGTGTGGTTTTATCTAGGTTGATGATGATGTATTATGATATACGATTCCAGTTTTCCTGGTTATGGATGAATAAGGACATGGAATGTAATGTCAATGTTTCATGGTTTATATCCTATCAATAGGTGAAAGTAGATGACTAAAAACAACTGGTATTCAATAAACTCTTGTTCTTATGATGTAAAAATAAGTTAATGTTCGGATCAACTCCAGGGCATGGATTTTTAAAGCATCTAAATATAAGGTAACAATGTAAGTTAATAAGGATAGTCTACCCCATGTTTTATAATTTTCTAATCAATGAGACCTAGGTAATTATTTTTTTCAATGGTTTTATATAAAAGTCATGGTTTAATTACATGAGACATATATGAATTTATTTTAGAATCATGATTTTGAATACATTTCAAATTGTTGTAGGATCTTATTCAAGAATTACATACTCAAGTGAATTTTTGTACAACATATCATACTTGTAATGATGAAAAATATACATGTGCTATGAGGATCTTATTGAAAATGTTTTTGGAATGTTTTTAGTATTATAGTTGTTTTGTGGAATATTATTATGTAGTGTTGGAATTAACCTACAATAGTAGTATTCATGAATTAATTCATATTACATATTTTTGTTTTATTTAAGAAAATTCATGCCATTATATCCTTTGATAGTTATAATTAATATATTATTAGATAACTATACCATGTATCCTAATGGATACTTCAGAGCATGTGTAGTTGATCCAGAAATAGAAGGAAATTGGTCAACGTAGATAATAGTCTTATATATATTAGATATTATGACCACCAAAGGTCTCTTTCCCAAACCATGTATTCTTAAAATTTTCTTCTTGAAAGGGGAATTATATACAAATGAGGAATGTGATGATACTACAATAATTTTTTTAGTTTTTCAATAGATAGTTGGTATAGTATCATACCAAAAGATTATTCCTTCATGATAAAGTGTAATTAAAATTAAACTATATATTTTTTTCAATAGATATATACAAAAAAAATATCATTTGATCAATATCAATAATATTAATTTCCATGTTCATTGATCATTGGTGGAAAGATCAACACACATTATGGATCTAAGTGAGTATTGTTTCTGAGGGAAGGTAGTTTTATAGTAAAAATATAGGGGTTTCATGGGTGTATCATAAAGGAGATGTAGGAGTGATATGTAGACATTAGATATCAGTTCCAGGAGTTGTTTTCTAAGGGTACTTAATGAATCTTAATGAGTTTTATAAATTCTATCATTGAGAGATTCAGATTTCCTTGGAATAATGAGGTATGAATTTGTGTTAGTTTTATTATATCATTGTGTATTTCTGGATTTTTTATTTATATAATTATTTTCTATGTCTAATATAATAATATGTTGAAATTTATTTACTATTAGGGTTTTTGGGACTTAGAAGAGTGTCATCGAAACTCCAATTGGGACATAACGGAATCCTATTGTGTGATGTTGAGGGGTAATAAGACTTATGACTCCATTAATAGTGTCACATTAATTTTTATTTACGTTTTACCAAGAATTTTATGTTGGAATTTACCCCAATATTCGTTAGAAGTTTTAGGTATTTTGGTTATTAAAATCATATTAAATTTTCTATAATCATCCTCTTTGTGCTATGTGACTATAACCCACTTACCCCTTGGATTATTCTTGGTTTTTTAAATTGGTTTCATATTCTTTAGTGCATCAAAGTTTCATTAGTTGTGTGGGAATCATATAAGTAATTTTAACCTAATAAATACATCAATAAATACTTAATAGTATTATTTTTTAATGAATCACTATAAATATATAAAATTGGGTTTTTGTAATATTATTTTATATTAAGTGATAAAAGATGAATAAAACATAAAATATTTAATGAGTAACTATATATAATTAATATTATAGTAGTTTATAGAATTATTAATTACTTTATATGAGTTTTGAGTGTCTTGTGATGAGTATTCATTGTATCGTAGGGGTTGGTTACCTAGAAAACATGCCATAGTGTACATTTATTTATGATAATAAATGTTAGTCCATTGAATCCATTATAAAAATTCTTCCTGTCACCTATGTCCTTATATTTCCTCAAAGGTTTTTTTTTCATATAAAATATTGGTATTGAATATAGAATAAAACTATTATGTATATATAACTATAATAAAATACCTAAGAGAACTTGCGAGGTCCCTAATAAAAATGAGTGAAATTATACTAGAATTGTTTATCTACTTGGAGGTATAAGTGGTTGGTTCACATTAGTGTTATTGTGTCATATGGGGGATTTGTGATTGGTGTTCTTGGTGTTTACTCAATGAATGATTATTAGGTTTTGTGTCTCACATAAAGGTCGGTTGGTTTAGGCGTATGGTATGCCAATTTGTGTGAGAATTGAGATATTATTGTATATATATCGGAAATGTTCAATAGAAAATGATACACTATATTTATTTTATTTTACCCTAAAATTTATTATTAATGTGATCTATCGATAACACTTTATAGATGAATAGATGTATAGATGAAAATTTTTAGACAGTAGTTAAATAAGGATAAATTATTATATAGACCCATTATGTAGAAGAGTTGTCATGAATTGTACAGTACTAGATTTTTTGGTGTGATAATTATTTTCATGTTATGTGTTATAATTTGAAGAAGTTATGTATCTAGAAGTTTTGGGATTTATATCGAAATTCATAACAAAAGAAGTTATTTTAACATAGTTATACATATTAAATATGTATAATGAAAGAAATTACCAATATCTTAGAAATGAATAGCATAGTTGGTAAGATTAAATTTTAGTTAGTTTGAAAGAAGAAATTAGAAGTAGAAACATGATGACAATGTGTGATAATACAGAAGAAGGGTCATCAAAATGTATATACCAAGATGCATAAGTCCTATTCCGGATGAAGTAGTAATTATAAGTAATGGCTATAATAAGTTTCAATGGATAAAATGAATGAGACAATATTTTGTAAAACACAAGTATCATTATTCTTGGTATATAAGATTTATTACCTGAGGTTTATTGGAAAAGTAATTAATACATAAGTTTTATTTAGTTTAATATAAGAGTATTGTGAACTACTCCATAATATTTGGATTTTAGTGAAGTGA
Source organism: Viscum album (assembly GCA_963277665.1). Taxonomy (NCBI): domain Eukaryota; kingdom Viridiplantae; phylum Streptophyta; class Magnoliopsida; order Santalales; family Viscaceae; genus Viscum; species Viscum album. The sequence continues at coordinate 1,519,217,279 of OY728163.1, forward strand.
ATTAAATAAGTAAATAGATATTTTAAGTCCAATGGTGGGTTCTATGCTAATGTAAAAAGGTGGTGGAATTGGATGACTGTAAAAAAAATAGTATGGGGAATAGAGTGTTAAAATATGTGTTGGGTATTATCTAGAAGTGAATTAGTGATTTAAGAAGTGATAAATTTTATGTAGTTGAAGGAGTGTGGTAGTAACTCAATATGGGTGGAGGACATGAAGGAGAAGAAGTAGGAAGGATGATCCTTTAGTGGGATCACATACCCTCACTAGTTTATACTTATATTTGTATATATTGGGATAATGTTCTTTTTCAAATGGAAACAAAAGTCAAATTTTTTTAATTAGGGTTTGTTTCTAAAATATAATTCATCCTTGATACTCAGATGAGTTTCCTTCTATAATGATGATGAAGCTAAAATTCGATTGAAATAAGAATTACTTTTGGATCCACATATTATCATGTGTTTTTTTATTTTACTTGAAATTTTTCTCACAGTCTTGTTTTCTCTTATTCACTTGACTCCCAAGAAAATCTAGGAGGTGATCAAAACCAAAAGGAGGAGATCGTGTCAGTGTAGTGTCAAAGTTTTCAGGTCATTCTAGTTACATATGAAAAAAAGTAGGATATGTATCAATTATAATATGTAATATCTGATAGATTATTCTTAATAAAAAAAACCAAAATGTGCATCAATCATGGTTTTAATGAATATAGTGTGTATTTTATCAGTGAATTTTAATTTTTCCACTTATACGATTTCTATGGAACCAATTATTTCTAGAAAATTTTAATATCCTTGATAGTGATTGCGTTTGGTGGAACGGTTTTTTTACATAGTTTTATTCAAAACATGGTGGAATATAGTGGTATAATTCAATAAGATATAAAAAGAACCGTACATCACCATAATTAGTGGGGACTCATTATCTTCATAAGATATGATTTAAATAGGGGTAGGAACTATTTTATGTTTCAATAGTGTTGTAAATATAAAATAGTTGAGGTTGTTTTTCTTCTCATGAATATTTGGTATGTTATGATAAAATGGAGATTTTTTTGAAATTGAGGTGTCAGTAGCCCCAATGTATATGAAAAAACACAAGGATTTTTCAAAAAGGTTTAATTGGAAGAAACGATGCATGAACTAAAAGGAGGATTCATTAGTATATTTAGTGGAAATCATTTGATATAGTTTAGGTGGATGAGGACTTAGTCAAAGGAAATTAGCTAGTTCCCCGATTTTTCATTTGGAATTGTAAAATGTAAGGAGTGATTGTAATAGGATTGTGGGGACTATTAGTTCTCTTACATGATGTTTTAACATTAGAAGGTCCAATAAATCCTATTTTTTGAAATAGTATACCATGTGTTCACATTATCCTTGAGTTAGTCTAAGAGAACAGATCCATGTGGATCAACCCATTGCATGTATTCGAAGACTGAGGTGTTTGGAGGAGGCTTGAATAAAGTATTGGGTAGTTCAGTAGATAGATGATGGAATCAGGATTCTTCCCAACATAAAATAAGGTTACACAATGTGAAATAGGGTTTCCCTATATGTAAATTGTTGGGGGTTCAAAAATTAAATAATGCAATGAGACGATGTGTTTTTAACGAAACCAAAATCACGTGGGTTACACAACAAGAAAAGATATTTCATGCCATGAAATACCCTAATGTTTTATGTTTTAAAACATTAATGTTACTCAGTTTTTATCATATACTATTATTGTGGTGGCTCTCCCTTAGCTCAAGGTGACCCAAAAACCCATTATGCAATGTTTTGAATATTCCTTTATCTTAGATTGCTTTTTATCTCTCTCCTTCAGTCTGTAGAGACCCATATTTGATCTGAGGTATGATAAACCTTTTTTCTTATGGTTTCATTGATCAGTTTACCCCTTTTTATCTTTCCAATGTGATTTAATGTGATCTACATGGTTTTAAATAAGTTTTTCTTGGTTGTTGGTTGGTGATGTTGTGAGTCTACATCCTTGGGAGGATGCCGTATTTGCGGGAGAGGTGATTGTGATCTGTTGCATTGACATGTTCTTCTGAAACGAACGTCACTAACCGTTAGAGGTAGGGGATTTTTTGATTCACTATTATATATATCCTTTCATAGAGTTTTCATGGTTTATCCCCTTGGATCACAATGTAATTTACCTAATAATTAAATGAACCAGATTAAATAAATGGTATCGATCACATAGCGATGTTATTTCATCATTCCATGATAACCGTTTTACTCTTGATTTGATAGATAGTGTGATATATATACATTTCATTATTTATCATGTATTTCTAGATAGAAATTGGTAAGGAATTTAAAGCTATAATTAATTGTTTAATTAATTGGATAAAAGATAAAGAGGCATGTTTAATGAATCTGGTGGTTGTTATTGTAATTTGATGATAATAAAATTTATGCAAGTACGAATGTTTAATTGAATTGGTTAACAAACATAAAGTGTGGTGGTTCTTGTTGATAAAGGAATCAAAGACATGTTAAATTAATTGTTTAATTAATTTTGGATAGCTTGTGATAGATTGTCATTCTATTTCCCCATAGTTGAAACCTATGAATAATGAATCAATTAAAGAAAGATGTAATAAGAACTAGTTGTGTGATAATGGTAATTCCATTGTAGGGAATGAGTTTTTAGCTTTAGTGTAAATAAAAAGGGTCTTATTATTTGGACCCATGAGAGATCGTTGTGTGTGAAGGCTGAATTCCTTACTTTGTGGCTCAGAGCCCATATCTATGTCTGTTCTAGATTTTTTATGATGTGCTATGGATACCAGACTTGTGTTATATGAGGTAGGGAGGTCCAAATGTGATGTTATCCTAGTATGGATGATCCTGGATTTCTGTTTTGGTACATGGGGTATAGAGTCCTTCTTTTTATGGTGGGAGTAGATTACATGATTGGCGAGATGCATAGGCTTATTCATGTGGTGTCGGGGAGGACATTAGATTTTATGGAACATGTTGAATCCGAACAGACCTGTAGATGTGAAAGTTGGGTCCTTGTTTAATTTGTTGTTTGTTTATCTACATTACTTTGCCCACTCCTTGAAGAAACTAGTTTTTCTTACACTCCATCAGAGGGAAGTGAATATGAAAGTGTTATGAAACATGATTTCTTTGTCTATCTTATCTTGGATGGATGCGTCTACGCTCCTATGATAGGTGGAAAAGACAGTACATGTATTTCATCTATTCACTATGTTGAGCCCCTTGTGTTTGGTAGCTTAGATTTTTTATCTAGAATACATGGAAATGTGTAAAGTGGTAATGATTGTTAAAGAGATGAATAAATGTTTAAATGGTTGGATATTTCTAAGATTCAATTCTATGGTTATATATATGATAAACCACAAAATTGGTTTCCTTAGGCCTGAAGGGCATGTAACTTTGGTGTAATTCTAATGTAATGAAACGTAGAAATGATAATGGTTAATAAATGGTTAAATAATTAATTAATGGGAATTAAATCTAATTAAAATGGATAAAGCAATTTAGTTTATTTCTTTAAATGGTTGTGTGCTTATAGGATATATAGTCTTAGCCGTGGAAATCGGGAGTCCAAGCGATGCTAGATACAGTTGAGAATAAGACTAGGTTATGCCCATATTATTGTTGTAAGTTATATTATATCATGTAATTCTATGTTTCTATATGATAATCCACCCTATTGGATAAGGAAATTGAAACCATAGGGATTTTGAGCTCTAGGGGGTGGAGGGGGTGTTTTCCCCAACATCTTTGTGGGAGGTTGGATGGTTTACTACACACTTTAGACCCAATCTCTTCTCTTAGTAGTTACCTGTATCGTTATGCATGGAGTTAGTTTTCCCTATATATGTTTTTAGAGGGATATAATGACTTATGGTTATTCACACACATATATTCTGGATATATATTTCCTAGAGGATACTATTTTTATAATTTGTATGGAATATGATGGATTGAGAATACTTACTCAATGTATCAAATATAATGGCTCGAGGAATAATAACTGATGTATGATTCAATTTGTGCATGATATAGTTCCTACTAGAAACTACTTTGTTAATTTTGTTATTTGGATGTGGTGATGGGTTGAATTAGGTGTGTGTTGGTGTTCTTATACCTAGTGTCTATTGGCATTACTTTTTGGATAGAGATGCCCAGGACGTGCGATATTGGGGAAAAGTGGAAAACCAGTGGGGAAGTCGAGTGGGGTACCCTGGATATTATTTATTATAATATTTACTATTGTATGACATACTTGGTGAGAGTATCCAAGGTGAGGTTAGGAACCTAGTAAACTTTTTTATGTGATGAGTTTGTTTCAATTTTTTTTACTATGATTTAGTTTTATTTTGTTACTTTTTCATGAGAGGCTCTGGGGAGGATCATACTAAGAATACTCATACACTCACCCTACGTATATATAAAATATTTTTCAGGTTAGTTGGACCAAGTTGGGGAATTTGATAGTTACTACTAGCTTGTGGGATGTAGGAGCTGTTTGGGCTTCGTGGTCATTGTTTTCGTCACATTACGTTTTGCTACTGTAGTTTTTTCCTTTCAATTGTAGTAGTTATTACATGGCATTACATTTGTGTACTTGGGTTTATTTTATATTATAGGAAAAGTAGGGGTTGGTTGGTGTCTATCTTATCACTCTCTTCCACATGTGTTTCACATAGAAGTTCATACCTCACATTTGCATGTTTATTAAACCCTACATGCCAGTCACCAACATGGGGCCTACTGGAGGCGAGACTCATTGGTCACTAAATCACTTCTCCCATTTCTGTCCCATGATGGGTACACATTGTGGGAAGGGGTTATGAAAGGGTGGTATTATAGGTCTGGTCTAGGGATATAATGGAGTTTGGAGTTAGGACATGTGATGTTAAATGGGTTGGTAGGGAAATAGTGATATCTATGTTTATAAGCACTATAAACATAGGAGACCAAATGAAAAAGGATATTTAGGACCCCTGGTGTTCTGATGCTGCAAAGATCGGCCATTTATTATGGGTATTGGTAGTTACTTCCACATGAACATAACTATTACACCAACAACCTCTAGTTAGAGTTAGTAGTGTTTTGATTGATGTTGGGGAGAAAATACCTCATCGCGTAGTACTTTGTGGTCATCACTGATCATAAGATCCTGAGGTATGTTTTCTCCCAGCATTACATTAAATTAAGAAATAAGTAGGGGATGGAGTTATTATAGGATTATGAATTACAAATTCTTCATACATCGGTGAAGGGAAATGTTGTTGCCGATGCATTGAGAAGGAAGTCGAATAGTTATATAGTGTGAGAATTTGGTGACTCGTAGAGAGTGATGGAAGAACTTTTATCATTGAACTTAGATATGAAAGAATTTAGGGGCATATGTTTTCATATTCAGATGAAGGTGAAATAATATATGTTTTAGTAGGAAGAGGAATCCATGTTGGGGATCTTGAGGTGGACATATGGAGAGACCGAATAGTTTTTGGTGAGTCCCTTGATAGTTGGTGTGAGGATGAAAAACATAGGGTGTCATTTTAGGGAAGGATTTTCGATCCTTTGGCGATGCATGAGATGGGTCTCATATACATCCATATTCCACACTTAGCAGTACATCATGGTTTGAAAATGATATACCGAGCATTGATAGGTCAGTTTTGGTGGCCTTGTTGGAAGAATGTAGTTCTAGAGATTGTGTCATGATGTTTGGTCTACCAGCAGGTGGAGGCTATGCACTGTGTTCCCGATGGTTTTTTGTACCCAATTGATGTTCCTCATTGGAAGTGGGAGGAAATCTCGATGGACTTTGTTACCAGCTTACCTTGATCTCAATGAGGCTATGATGCTATATGGATGGTAGTTGATCCTTTGATGAAATCCCCACACATTATATTGATCAAGGAATTTATCTTAGTGAAGGATTTGTCAAGGAAGTATCGGAATGAGGTGGTCAGACTCCACAGATTCTTGAGGATGATCATTTACGATCAAGATCATCGTTTTACCTCCAGGGTGTGGAGACATCTCCAACATGATTTTGGTTCTATAAAATCAAATTTCCCTGATTTTCATCTGTAGAAGGACCACCAGAAAGAGTATACCATTTAGACTCCTGAATAAATGATGCATTCTTGTGCTCATGATTTTGGATGTTTTTGGATAAGGCAACTTCCCTTGATAGAGTTCTCTTACAAAAATAGTTTTCTCTCCACCATCGGTATGGTATAGTTTGAAGAATAGTATGGAATAACATTCCATTCTCAATTATGCTAGACTAAGGTCAATGAGTTAGCAATTATTGGGATGGAACTAGTAAAAAATATGATAGGGATGGTTCAAGTTACTCATGAGAGGATGAATGAAGCACATGATCATAAAAAACCCTATACTGATCATTGGAGTAGACCTCTGGAGTTTAGAGTTGGCTATCATGTGTTTCTACAGGTGAATTACCATCAAGGGAAGCGAAGGATTGGTTGTGGGAGTAGGATTTACTCCAAGATAGTTGAGACATTCGAGGTGTTGGCTCACGTTGGAGCTATGGCATATCATGTATCACTTCCTCTATAGATGACCTGAATACCCAATGTTTTTCACATGTCATAGATCCATTGATATATTCATGATTACTCCCACGTAATTGATTGTAGTGAGATTGATATTGACAATGATGCAAACATTGGGGAGAGGCTTGAATAGATCAAGGAATTCTAGGAGAAGGAGTTACAAGGGAGTGATATACAATTGGTTCATGAATTTTGGCAGCATGGTGGCATGGAAGAGATTACCTGGGAACATGATTTGCAGATACATGCTCAGTACTCTATGTTGTTTTATGATTAGTTCTTATCTTGTAATGTTGTAGTTTGATGGTTTTAGACCATTTATATTTATGAGATGAATTTATCTTATTTATGGATGTGAATTTCTCTCTTTTGAGATGTATCTCCTCTAAAATATAGTTTAGAATATGGTTGTGATTGTTGTGTGGTTTCTTTTGTTTTTCCACTAGTGAAACAGTTAATCTCATGTGGTGGAGAGAGATTTGAGAGGTATATCATGGGGGGTTCGGATGACCCCTTTTTCTATTTCTTATTTAGGTTGGTTTTTGGATCCTCAAGGATAAGAATGTTTTGAGAGGTATCTGATTTAAGAGCTAGGATCCTCATGGATTGACCCTTTCCGTGTTTTCAAAGAAAAAGGATTTTAGAGGAGATTGGAAGTATGTCTGGCATTCTTTGGTTTCTAGAAGTTGGAAGTAGGGATCTTCACATTGTGAAAGGATTCCACATGACAAGAATTATGGTTTTACAACATGAATGTTTTTGGGTTTTGAAAAATAAAATAACTCGATGAGGTGATGTGTTTTTCAGCGAACCCCAAAACCAAAGGGCTACAAGAAATGAAAGAGGATTCCATAATGTGTAATACCCCATCACTATATGTTTTAAAACATTCTAATTACTTAGTTTTTGTTAAAATTTACAGTTGAAATGGCTCTCCCATGACTGTAGGAAACCAGACAACCCCATTTGTGTTGTTTTAAAAATTGATTCATCAAGTATGGATTCCAAGATGCCTCCTTCGATCCATAGTTACCTGTCTTCGATAAAAGGTATGATATACCTCAAATCATATGGTTTCATAGATATGTTTCATAATTTTTCTCTTTCCCATGTGATGGAACATGATCTCCATGGTTCAAAAAGAGTTTTTATTGCTTTTTGTTTGGTGTGGTTGTGATGTGGCATCATCGGGTGGATGCAGTCATTGCGGGAGAGGTGATCATGATTTGCTGCATTAACCCATTATCATGTGGAAATCATCGTCTACGTTTAGAGGAAGGGTTTTTGTGATTCTCTATTCTTTTTATTAAATTGTAGAGCTAGCATGATTTTTCACTTTGGATCGCAATGTAATTGATATAATAATTATATAAACCAAATTAATGAATTTGTATCGATCAAGCATCGATGTTTTTGCTTTATACCTTGATAATGGTTTGCCTCTTGATTTTCTAGATAGTGTGACATCTATTCCTTTTTTGGTATAGAAATTGTTTATTGAGAGAAATTGGTATGGAATGTAATGCTAGAATTGATTTTTTATTTAATTGGCCAAAATAAAAAGAGGCATGTTTAATTAATCTGGTTGTTTTTGTTGTAATTTGATGATAATGAAATTGATGAACATATAAATATTTAATTTAATTGGTTAATGAACCTGAATAATGTTGATTCTTATTGAGAATCGAATTAAAGGCATGTTAAATTAATTATTTAATTAATTTTTGATAGCTTGTTTTTTAGGTTTCTTGTAGTTGGAATCAATGAATAATGAATTAGTTAATTAAATGTGGAATAACAATCGGTTGTGTGACAAATATAACGAATTTTTTGAGCTAGAGTTTCTTGATTTCTTGTAAATTCCAACTGACTTACGATTTGGTTCTGTTACAGCTCATTGTCTGTGAAGGCTAAATGCCATTATTTGGTTACACGAGCCCATTGCTGGGTTGGTTCAATTTACTTGTGACATGCTCTAGATACGAGACTAGTGGTATGTGGGGTAGGGAGGAAAGGATGTGACGTCTGCTTCGAATGACTGAGCATGTAGTGTTGTTATGGTACGTGGGGCAGATATGCCCAATTTTTGTTGTAGCTATTGACACCTAGAGTGGTGAGATGCATCAGTTTATGCATGTGGTGCCGGGGAGGACACTAGATATGATGTAATGGGTTTATGTTCGACTTACATATTTATGTGAAAGTTGGTTACTTGTTGAATATGTTGTATGTTTGTCTTCTTTACCTTCCACACTACTTGAAGAAGCTAGTTAGGCTTACTCTGCTTATAAGGGAGGAAAATACGCGTGTGGTATTCCACATACTTTCTGTGTTTAGATTATCATGGTTGGATTGGTATACACTTCTAATATAGGTGAAAAGACTCGATGGGTAGTTCACTTACTCACTATGTCAAGCCCCTTATCTTTGTTTTGATGCTAATATAATGAAATGTGGAAATGGAAATGGTTAATTAATGGTTAAAGAATTAATTAACATAAAGTGAAACTGAGAAAAAGGTGAAATTAATTTAATGTATCTATTTAAATGGGTGTCTACTTATATGATATTTAGTCTTAGCGGTGGAAGTTGGGAGTCTGAGAGACGTTATATGCAGTTGAGTCTAAGACTATGTTATGCCCACATTATGGTTGTGAGCTATATTATATCAAGTACTATTTTTGTTTCTATAAGCTACTCCACAATTTAGTTAGGGAAACTGACACCTTTGGGATTCTAGGCCATGGGGGTGGGGTATTTTCCCCAATATCCTAGTGAGAGGGTGGATGTCTGAAAACCCACATTGGCTCGACAATATTCTCTTGGTAGTTACTTATGATTATATTCATGACATTTAGATTTCCCCATACATGTTTATAGAGAGATGTAAATTCATGTGGTTATTCACACACATATATCTTGGATATTTTCTCTTAGAGGATACTATAGGTATAAAATGTATGGGATGTGATGGATTCACAATCATTACTCGGTGCATGGTATATAATGGCTTGAGGTATAACACTTGACTTATGATACACGTTGTGTGGGATGTGGTGGATCATAAAAACTACATGGATAAATTGGTTACATAGATGTGGTGGTTTCATGAATGAGGTGCATGTTGGAGCATGAGTTTCATGTTGTGGTGCTTCCCCTCAGAGTCTATGGGCTAGCTATTTTAGAGAGATATGATAGGGATGTGTGAAATTTGGGAAAATAAGAAAACCAATGGGGACGTGGTAAAAGGGTACTGTTTATATTCTTTATTATAATATATTCACTTATTTGTGCTACTTTGTGATAATAGCCATGTTGAGGCTGGGAACATTGTATACCTATTTAGGTGATGAGTTATTTTAACTTATTGTTCATTGTGATTTAGTATGCTTTCATCAATTTTGAATGAGATGATCAGAGGAGGATCCTACTGAGTAAACTAGTATACTTAACCTACGTATATATAAAATATTTTTAGGTTAGTTGGAGTAGGTTGGATATTAGGTTGGTTACTACTATCTTGTGGGTTGTTGGATATGTTTGGGCTTCATGGTCATTGTTGTATTTAGTTACTTTTTTGGTATTGTACTTTTGCAATTCAGTTGTAGTATTTCTTGCATGACATTACATTTGTGTACTTTCATTTCTTTTATAGTATAGTCTGAGAAGGTGTTTTTTGGTTCCTATCTTTTATTTCTCTTTCTCATGTGTTTTTATTGGAGATAAATTCCTCCCATATGCATGTTTATTATACCCTTAGTTCTATTCACCATCTTTTGGCCTATTGGATGTTGGACTCAGGGGTCATTATCTCAATTCTCCCACTTCTAGCTCAGGAGGGGTGTAATTTTTGGGTATGGGGTCATGATAGTTAGTATAATAGACTATGGGGTTCTAATCAGTCAATATATATAATGTAGAGAAATTTTATGTTATATAAACCTTGAGAATGTTGGATAAGAGATGGTTCCATTTAGATAAGGATTAGAGGGAAGGAGTATTACATGGTCCTAGGTTTTCAACAGATATATCCAAAGACTTGTTAGAGAAATACTATAAAATTTGTTGAAGGAATATGATTCATGTGGTGGGGCACATTGTAATAGAATAATGTGGATAATGTAAATGTTGTAAGTAAAAACTAATAGATGATGGATTCTTTGGAATAAGTGTCCTGATCATTGGAAAGAAGGAAAATAGAGTGAAAAAACATAGTTGATGTAAGAAACCTCTATGAATGAGTCTTCAAAAATACTTTTGTGTTGTAATATTTTTTTAGAAGAACAAAAGAATATAATTTATCATAACTTGACATATTATAGTGGTTTATCTTAAGATTATTATATATCATACCGTCATCAAAAAATAAAAATAATAGTGTTGTTTTTTTCTTAATTAAAAATTACATGGATTTCTTGGTATCATCATTATGAACAACCATGATGGATTGGAGGTGGACATGATGATAGTGTTGTAGATTTGTGTTCTTGGCTAAAAATAGATTTTCGAAATATATGATGGTTGCGTGAACATATAGTTCAAGGAATCCAAAACAAGAACTCCAAAATGGTGTCACGGAGTGTATATTCATATCATATTAAGAATTCCAAAACCATATGGTGGATCCATAGAGAATTTTTATGGTTGAAATTCTAGATGATGGTGCTTTTAGGTGGGGGGTTTCGAAAAAAATTGTACATGATGTTTGAATTTGATGATAGAATGTAACTATTATTGAGAATTAGAGGTGTTCTGTTATATTTGGGGAAATACCTCCAAGAGGTACTCTAATTTATAGTAATATTTTTTTATTGTTATATAATTTTTATAGTATTTAGTTAAATAAATACTTTCTATGAAAAATAAAAGAAGAAAGAAATACCTTAATCATTGGTGTGTTATCTATAAAAAGGGGAGGGGATTAATAATTTGGGGGTATTTAGATCTATAAAAAGACAATGAAAATATAAAAATAGCATCCAAGGGGTATTTATTATACAGACAGACCCTCAAATACTCAGTATTGTAACACCCATAGAATTTATAATGTTTTCATTTCTAAATAAATTTAATTTTGTGGATGGTTTGTTTTTTTAGGAAACACTATTTTATATCTATGCTAGACACAACAATGAGTTGGAATTAATTACACATAATTCCTAATTTTACCAAACAGCAGTATATTAATAAAATATTATTATATAATATATAACGTAGCTATTAAATTATAGGTTATGAATAGTGTTAATAATTTTTATAATTTTATTCCATATAATTTTATCATTCAACTTATGTGTTTCTTAGACATAATATTAGAACAAATTCAATTATTATCGACAAAATAAGTATTTTTAAAAAAAATGCGGTTTTACAACATGTTGATGGTGAATCCATTTAAAATAAGATATTTTAAACATTTATATATTCAATTTGACAAAATAAACTTCTTCATTTGAAAAAGGACATCAAAATTTAGTTTGAATAAATTTTTAGTGTTTTTTTATTTTTATGAATAGTGAAAAACACTAAATTTTAATTGAAAAAACCTTTTTAATCGAAAAAATTTATAGTGGTAAATTATACATATAAATTTTTTTAAATTATAATTAGATTATATTTTTATCATTTAATATAATTTAAGACATTGTAATTATTATCACATTAAAATTAGGTATAAACACATGTCAATCTTTTGTTGGTTTTTACTTTCGAAAAAATTGTTTTCTCGTTATGACAATGGGGATTAATATTAAATTAATTACTAAAACATCAATGTTTTAAATTTTGAAAAATATATTCCATATTTAGTATTACTTGGTCCAAATTATGTTTATAGGATAATTTTATTTTTGGGAATTATGAATAGTAACTTTAATAATTTTTTTATTTTTGTAGTTGTTGTCAAATCATGTAATTAACTATAAAATTAATATAATAAATTACCATAACACTTGTAAAAAATATATTATATAAGTAAATTAAACCATTATCATCTATGGTTCAAAATGTAAACACTAAATTTCCACTCTCCCAGGAATATGATAATAATATTATTTAAATTAATTAATGTGATAAAATGAAACACTCATTTTATATAAGTATATTAATTTTAATATATGAATATAATGGGGATAAAATTAAACTATAGGTAGAATCTGTAAATATAAATTAACTAATTTCATCCTTGAAATTTATTTATAATTTTTAGAGATTAAATAATTAACATTAATGATGACACAACAGTGATGCAAAAATTATTTTTATAATAGAAATATCAAATAAATTGTATTAAAAATATTAAAATAGATATAATTTGAATTAATTAAGTTGCTCCACTAATTTCACTAGTGACTATGACATGTTAGTAGTATATTAATGTTTTTTGAAGTTATCTTATGTGTGGTTTTTTTTAAAGTCAAATAAATGAACCGTGTCAAAAGTGACACTATTGATATTTTATAAAAATAAAATTTTATTAAATTATTTAAATATCATAAAAATATTTAAAAATTACAAAATGATAATTATAATGTCTAAAATTTCATTAATTTTCTAATTATGGAAATTTTAGCCCTCATATGTAAATATTTAGAACCATTTAATATTTAGAATATTATTACCAAAATTAAAATTAAATAGATTAAATAAATATAAATTAAAATGATACAGTTTAAAATAAAATAAACATGTTTAAATTTTATTATTTTAGTTTATTTCAACCCATATTTATTTTATCTTCTAAATAATTCACTTTGGAGCATTTTCAATTTAACAATTAATTTATATTAGCTGTTTTAGTATCTAATGGTTCCCCTCCCCTCTCTTATAAAAAGGAACCTCTCTTTCTCTTTTAATAATACCTCTAAAGCCCATCGGCTCAGAAAAAACATACAAATTTACTCTCCCAACATTTATTAATTCATCCTATAGGGAATACTTTGGGATGAAACCCATCCTAAGGATTCCTTTTCTACATACCAAAAAGAGATACCTGAATAAGAGGTAATTGTTTTATCCCTTCTTTCAATGTTATTTTATTTTTCTGCATCCTATTTCTTTGTTTTTTCCATATCAATGTAATAAATAAATTATAATAAATATACTGAGATGTTATTATAATCATGGTACAACCATATTCATCATTTTATCCATCATATGAATAACAATATCACCTTGCAAGTACGAATGACTTACTGTCTCCACACCATGGTCTAATTTGTTATTCAACACGCTTTCAATTGGATGGATATAATTATGATTATAATTGATATAAATAATGAGTATAAATTTTTTATTTATTTTTCATTACTAAAATACCATCCAATTTTATACCATTTAACCATCAAGGGAATGATACCATCGCTCGTGCATATGTACGACCTATCGTCTCCATGACGCCGTGAGAATCATTTTCCATGTGAACAATTAAATAATGATTATAAAATATATATTATGAGTTAAAATAATATTTATTAACTTAATATATTTCTATACATGAATAAAATACAACCTATTCATAACAAACATGACTTATATGGCCAAAAGGGAATCGGAAGACCTAGCCGTTAACACCCGAAATAAGGGTAATATTGAAACACTATTAAATAAAATGATATAATAGGATAATAAATTATAACATAAATATGTGTATGGTTATGGTATTATTTAATATCATACTTTAGCAATTATACAAGAGGTTAACACACCCTCGACCAATGGAAAGTACAAGGTAAGGGTTAATTTCATAATCTAATTATTATTTGAGATTGTTTAGGAATTAGTATTTACTAGGACATATATATCATCGATGTCCATGTTTCTTAAAAAAAATTCAAATGGAATATTTTTAAGGTTATATATAAGGGAATAATAAACTAAAATATCATTTTAATTGTTTTAATGACTTAATCTTCTAAATCATTCTCATTAATATCTATGTTGTCAAAATTGTTTAAAGGATTTATTTATATGGATATGAATGCTTTATAATCTTAATTCCTTCAAAAATATGCAATGTGGTATGGAACACATTGATTCAATAATATATTTTAGATATCTTAGCTTATAAATCACATGTCGTTTAATGTATTCAAAGTAAAATGGGATATTTTTCTCAATTTTATATATATATTTTACTAGATTATTTTTCATCTATGTCAACATCCTTTATTGGATTTTATGTTTAAATAAGGTTGATTTTTATGATAAAATATTCCATATTATGTTAAATTTTATATGATATTTTTTATTATGGATGTTCTATTTTTATACCATTCATGGTTTATGGTAAATGTATAAACATTTCATATTCTAGTATTAATATTAATGTTTATGTTATGTTTTACCTCTTTCATTAGATGAATGCATTGTACTTAGTAAGTGAAGAGTGGGGTCCACTATAGCCCATCGAAGAATCGTTATGTATCATGATAGAAACTAGATTTCTAAATTTCCTAAGACATTCCCATTTATTTTATAAATGGATTTTGTTTAGGATTTAACCATTTCTTTTTAGATGTCTTGGCCGAGGCCTCAAAGATATGTTTCAGATATCCGGCATTATGCATTCCTTCATCATGAGAGTAGTCATGGATATTTTATGTGATTATTAACCTTATAGAATATCCATGTGAAATTTTAAATGGAATTATTTGATTTATTAGTTTCATATTTTTTTGAATATTATGTCTACAAGGATTATGTCTCGTTTTTATACCCTACCTTAAAAGTTTATTCTTATTTATGATAACTTCTTCTATATTGTTTATCCTCACTGATCATCTGAGATCACCATTTTCATATGATTCATTTTCCCCCATGATGTGAAGAATTATATTATGATTGACATGTAGTGATATTCTAAGGGATATATGAGGTTTAAAAGGGGATAATATGTTATTTTTTCATTTCATGTTCTAATGTAAAATTTATGTTTGTATCTATTATTAACAATATTTCCAAATTGACTAGTCCTTTGGGACATGATTCCTTGTATTCATGACAATATATTAAAATAATGTATTAGATCCAGGCTTCTATGGTTGGGGAATTACAATTGGTATAAGAGTAATTTTATCAACAACCTTGGAAATTAGATTTAGAAAACATAGATTAATGATGATAATCCTGAGATATAATTTTAGAATAAGTATAGAAGAACATTATAAAATTTTGGTTATATAGAAATTATGGGGGTATTCTTTTAAATTTCATCCTTTTTAGGATACTAAAAGTGTACATGGTTCTGAAATAGATGAACCTAGGGGTGAAAACCTTGAAAAGCTGTTCTGAGCTTCACTTGGCGTAATCTGGTACACAAAAACAAGCCTGACTACACACCTGGTTTGACACTCCTGAGGGATATAGTTAAAATAATTCATATTTTAATTACAAACCATTTTGATATATTTATGAGTAAATATGTCCCCAAATAAATCATTTTTATGATTTTGGTTTTAATATGCATAAATTTATCAATTTATATTAATTATATTACTAGATTATAATTATACATTATGATTCATAATATTATATAGTGTATTACATTGTTTAGAAATGGAAACTAGTGGAAGGAATGGAAACCCTATCAATGAAATTAATCCATGTAGGTATTTACCTCTAATTCAAGATAATTATAATGTAGATAGAGATACAACTAGTCTTAAAAAACTTATAACCGTATTGGGATAGCTGACTCAGGTTATGAATAATAAACATACCTGTATGGAGTACCCTAATACACAACACAGAGGATAAATAATACACTGCTTCATGAGACAAAAATTTCCATCATTAAGTGGGAATACAAATCCATTTTTATCTGAGAAATGTATAAGTTACTTAGAGAAAATATTTCTTTCTTTTGAAAGTAATTAAAAGGATAAATATTTCGTGGATGTTTATCTTATCTCAGGAGACGCGGATCAATGGTGGTTGTTAATTCAAAATATGAAGTATGGTAAAGAAGTATAAAATATGGAATGAACGGACATTAAAAAAATCATAGAAAAATACATTCCTCATGAAAATTATCTAATTTGGAATGACAATTTCTAAGTCTGAGTTAGAATGAGGATGAGAATTTTGCAAAGTATGAAGCTAACTTCATGAGGATAGCAAGGTATGATAAAGACTATATACGTAAGACAAGAAGTAAGATTCTTCAATTATTTTATTGGTTATAACAATTCCTTCAATGGGTACAGGTGTCCCAAATATTATAATCATATGAATATATAGTCTCATGTGCAATCAAGATAGAGAAATAATTTTCTAAATCTAATTACTTAATGAGAATGAAAGAGAAGAAAAGAATGGTGGAGAAAGAGATAGATAATTGGATGAAGGGAATAAAGGATTTTCCTAAATGTGAAAATGGTGTAAGGAAAAAACCTAGTGCCTTCTTAAAAGGAAAAATATTTTTCTTCATGTGTGGTGAGAAATGAAATTATTCTCGTGATTGTAAGGGAAAGAAGGAATATATAATGAAGAAATTTATTAATTATAAAGAAATAGGACATTATGAAAATTATTTTACATATCGTCAAGATAATATGTCTCAAAAGTAGAAAATGTATAAAGGTCAAGATTGGTTTATTACTATAGTAAAATTGAAATAAATAATGTATTTATGTTTTTGGATTCATTAATTATGTTATTGTATTTTGGTTATAAAAATAATGTGATATATAAGGATTGTAATACAATATATATTATTTATGGATTTAGAATAATGAATTATTTCATTAACGATTTTGAAGTAATAAATGTATTTTCCCATAAGAGATAAATTATTTTGTTTTGTAATTTTATATAATGAGTGATTTTGGAAATTTTGATACCTTTTTAGAATGTGAATTATAACAAGATTGTTTTGAAGATGTCTTAAAGTTGTAATTTAGTAAGATAAACTTTGGATTTTTTTTATGTTAATGTATGATTTATTGGTATAACATTATTTGTTTCAATAAGAATTTAGATGATTAATGAAATACTTATGGGCCTTATGATTAATCAAAGGTGATTTAGGTGTAAAAATAATTCTTTTTGATCATTTATTTCTAGGTGTAAGGGGTGATTTTAAAATATAAAGAAGCACAACTAAAGGAAGTGATTATGCTTATAACATGGAAAAAATTAATTAAATGTTTATCCAATAGTCATTCATAGGGAACTGATCATGAAACAAAAAAATATATGAAAGTAGTTTTTCTGATCAATGAAATGATCCCATAGATCATTGCATAGAATGCTTTGTGATTGTTAACTTTCTCTCTTATTGTATTCCCTATCACTGTCTATCATAAATTGATGGTTAGATTCTTCTTTCATGTCCATATTTTTAAACATGAAACCCTAGTATGAGTTATCTCTAGTGATCTTCATACATCCCATTATTTATTTTATAATGAAGGTCTCTTTAATTCATTTCGGATGTGGGATTTCAAGAATAATATTTTGAAATTTCAAACCCCTAATTTTCAATCCCGAGTTTTAATTGTAAGGACACAATTTATTGATGGAGGAGATAATGTGACACCCCAAGACCTTATAGTATTTTTATCTCTAAAGAAATTTAATATTTTTCTTATTTATTTTTTTATGTAACACCATGTAAATCTTATGATACACTAAAAAATTACTTGCCTTTCATTACACGCAAGACACAATTTTACAAAACAATAGTATATTAATAAAATATTATTATATAATATATAACATATCCAATAAATTAGTGGTTATTAATAGTATTAATCATATTTTAAATTTTATTCCATATACTTTTAACATTCAACATTTGTGTTTCATAGACGTAATATAAAAATAAATTTCATTTTTTTGGATTAAGTATTTATTTTTCAAAAAAATGAAGTTTTACCGCCTTTTGATGGGACACTAATTTTAAATAAAATATTTTACACTTTTATATAATAAATTTTTAAAAATAAACTTCTTTTATTGGATGTGGGTCATCATAATTTAGTTCTTATAAATTTTTTGGTGTTTTTCATATTTTGATGAATTGAAAATAATACTAAATTTTAATTGAAAATGTTTTTTAACTAAAATAATTTGTAGTGTTAAATTATACATATAAATGGATTTAAAGTATAATTAGATTATATTTTTTAGTATAATATAATTTATGTCATTGGAATCATTTTTACATTAAAACTAGATATAATAACGAGATAATATTTTGTTGGTTTTTACTTATGATAAACATGTTTTCTTTTCTTGAAAACAGTGAATAATTTTAAATTTATTATAGAAACTTTTGTGTATTGAATTTTAAAAAATGGATTCCATATTTGGATCGATGGGTTTAAATTATGTTAAAAGGAAACTATTATTTTTTTGTAATTATGAATAGTATATTTAGTAATTTTTTACTACTAAAATTAATGGTAAACCATTTAATTAAAGGTAAAATTAATATAATAAATCACCTTTAAAACAATAAAAATATTATTAGATGAATAAATTAATCACTTATAATTTGTGGTTCAAAATGAAATCACTTAATGACCTCATTTCCATGAATCTGACATTATTATTATTAAAATGAATGAATGTCGTAAAATGTCTCACTCTCGTTTTATATAAGTATATTAATTTTAAAATAAGGATAAATAAGAGATAACATATACTATAAGTAGTATATGGAAATACAATATTATTACCTACATCATATGAATTTATTTATTATTTTTAAGGATTAAATAATTACCATTAATGATGAAGGAATGGTGACATAAAAATTATTTTATCCATAGAAATATGAAATAAATTGTTCTAAAAATATAAAATGAAATATAATTTCAATTAAATATGTTTCTCCGTAAAATTTCTAGGTTACTACGAAACTTTAACATTATATTAAATATTTTGGTTTCAAGTTATCTTATGTGTGTTTTTTATTGAAATTGAAATTAATAAATAGTGTCAAAATTGGCACTATTTAGTTTTTATAAAAATAACAATTTATTAAATTATTTAAAAATCATAAAAATATTTAAAATTGAAAATGTAAAAATTATAAGGTATAAAATTTCAAATATTGTCTAATTATGGAAAATTTACACCACATTAGTAAATATTTATAACCAGTTAATATTTATAATATTACTACCATAATTAAAACTAAATAGATCAAATAAAAACGAATCAAAATGATAAGGTTTAAAATAATATAAAAACATTTATAAATTTTATTAGTTGATAGTATTTATACCCATCCTTATCTTATCATATAAATTATCCACATTAGAGCCATTTTATTTTTAATATTAATTTATACTAATATTTCTGGTATTTCCAAAGGTTCCCCGCCCCTCTCTTATAAAAGGGTGCATATCCTTCTCTTTTAATGACACCTATAATGCCATTTTTCTCATCAAAAACATGTATATTTCCACTCCTAACACCCCTTAATTCATCCTAGAGTCCACCCTTTGGGTATAAATGCATCATATGGATTCCTTTTGTCTATACCAAAAGAAGTACCTGAATAAGAGGTAATTATTTTATCATATATTTCAAAGATATTTTCTTCTTATACTTCATATTTAGATTTTTTTCCATTTCAATGTAATAAATAATGTATCATCCATATAGGTAGATGTTATTTTAATCCTCATAAAACCATATTCATAATTCCTTCAATATTACAAGAAACAATATCACCTTGTGTGAGTACGTACGACTTACCATCTCCATGCCATGGTGTAATTTTTTTGACACTAATTTAATTGGGTAGATATAATAATCAGTATAATGGATTTATGTAATGAATATAACATCATAATGATTCTATATAACTAATATACCCTTCAATTCCATACCATTTAACCATTAAGAGAATGATATCATCGCTCGTGTATACGTACGACTTACCGTCTCCATAACACAGCATGATTCATTATCCGAGTTAGCAGTTAAAAAATGATTATAAAATTTATATTTTGAGTAAAAATAATAATTATGAAATCAATTTAATTTTTAAAATTAATAAATTCTTCCTATTCATATCAATCATGACTTACACAGCCAAACAGGAATGGGAAAACAAAGTAGTTATCAACTAAAATAATGGTAATATTGAAACACTATTATCAAAATGATATAATTGGATCATATATGATATCATAAATTATATATATGTTTCTGTTATAATTTAATAACCTACATTAAACATTATACAATAGGTTAACACACCCCCGAATAACAGAAAGTACAACGTAATGGTTAATTACACAATCTTATTATTATCTAAGATTGTTTTTGTATAAGTATTTAATGGGAAATATTTATCATCCATTTACATGTTTCATAAAAATGTTTTCAAAAAAAAATTATTGTTTTATATATGGAAATATTTAATGAAAAAATCATTTTAAATGTTTTAAATATTTATTCCTCAAAATAATTATCATTAATGTCTATACATTCAAAATATATTTAAGGATTTATTTATATAGACATGAATGTTTTAAAAAGTTAATTCCTTTCAAAATATTCAAAGCGGTATGGGACACATTGATTCAAAAATATTTCTTAAATGACTTCTTTTATAAATTGCATGAATTTTAATTTTTTCAAATTAAAAAGGGACATTTTTCTAAAAAAATTATTGATTTTATAAGATTATTTTTAATCTATGTATGTATCCTTTGATGGATTTAGTGTTTAACTAACATTGATTTGTTATGATAAAATCTACCATATTATGTTGAAGGATTCATGATATGTTTGAATATGAATGTGATACTTTTATACCATTCATGGTTTATGTTTAATAAATTTTTATTTTATATGCTAGTTTTAATAATAATGTTTATTTAATGTTTTACCCCTTCATTAGAAGAATGCACTGAACATAGTAAGTGAGAGGTGGGACCCACTATACCCCCTCAATGAATCGGTAGGTCTCACGAGACAAACTATATATAAATTTGACTAAGTCCTTGCCCATTTATTTTCTGATATGGATTTTGTAGAGATCTTATCTATTAATTTTTTGATGTCTTGGATGAGGCCTCAATGGTATGTTTCAGATGTCTGACATAATGAATTCCCTCATTATGAGTTTAGTTATTGATATTTCATGTGTTTATTTGACTAGAAGAATATCAATGTGAAATTTTATATGTAATTATTTGATTTATTCTGGCTATATTATGCTGAATATTATGTTTTATAGGCTTGTGTTTTTGTTTTATACATTTCCATAAAAGTCTATGATTTTTTATGATAGATTTCACTTTATTGTTTATCCTCACTAACCATCTTAGATCACCCCTTTATTAAGTTTTATTTTTTCCATAGGATGTGATGAAGTATATTATGATTGAAAAACCGTGATAGTATAAGGGAAATACATCCTTTAAAAGTGAATAATATGTTGTCTTTTTTATTTTAAGTTGTAATGTAAAACTTATGTTTTTATCTAGTATTTGAAAAACTACTAAAATGACCATCCCTTCAAGACATGATTCCATGTAATCATGAAAATGTTTTAAAATAATTCATAGGATCCAAGCTTCAGGTGTTGGGGTGTTACATGTATTGAGGACATAATATAGTGTAAGTAATAGACTAGACATTTCATGGTATCACATAAGGATAATTCCAATGGGATTTCATCAATTTTTAAAACCAAACTATCTAAAATATAATATTTTTGATGGAAATTGGTTTTGAGGATATCATTAGAGTTTTATATGTTGGAAATATGTTTGGATTTTTGAAAATAAATTGTAGATTATTTATAAGAGAATGTGATAAAAGGGCAAGGGCCATGGAAACAATATACAACACAATTAATTTTTGGTCTTTCAATTAGACTATAATAAATATTAGTCCTATTTTATATAGAAGAAATTCTATAGAGGTAGTCAAAGAGTTTTTTGGGAACAAAACATTTGACCATTTTATATTGGATTGAGAAGGTGATTTATTCTACTAGGGTCTTGAATATTGAAAGTATCATGGTGGAGAACCACTTGAAAAATTCAATGGATGAATTAAAGTTTACTAGTGGGACATTAATTGAAGAATTTGGATATTCATTGAGTGAGATATTTTTAGAATTGACATGGAAAAATAATCTCATGTGTGGTATTTTCATGTTTTTAGTTTGATAAATATTTTTAGGTCATGTTTTTAGATATCTAAAAGTAAGTATCTTAATGTTAAAATATGTGTAAAATATGATTAGATCAATAAGTGACCATCATGGACATCCAGATTCATTCTAGTGGCAGTTAGTTCACTAAAATCAACTAAATTGAAAATTTTCCATGAAAAAAGTTTCCAATATCGATGTGAATGTAGGATTAGTGGGTGTATTCAAATATATAACTTTCTAGAAAAATAAATAATTAGGATTAGTGATGTAACAAGATTTAAATATGTCGATGAATTATCACATAATTCATGAACACATAGGATGAATTCATATTCTAGTGGAACTATTGATATAAGAACATGGGTTTTTTGGGACACATCACAAATTCTAGAGGATTTTATGAATTAAAATAAGTTAATATATACATGTGGATTACCATTAATGATAAATGGGAGTCATTCCTCATAGTTCAGTGGAAAAAAAATCCATACAAAACAGTAATTCATGGAACATAAGGGTAATATGTATCTTCCAATGTTAATTGGCCAGTGGAAAAAAATCCATACTCACTTTATCACTTTATTTTATAACAACACCAGTATCCTCAATATAATAGGTTATTATTATGATAAGGATTATATCTACACTACCACACATCTCTATCTAATGGATACAAACAAAATGTTTCTATGGACGGTGAACTACTGCCTCACGAAACGATGATTGTTCATATATCTCCAACACCTCTCATGGTAGCCATTATGATGGAACTGTATTTATATATGATATATATTATGTTTTTATTTTCTCTATGATTCTATATTTTTCATTTATATCATACCTTTCTGGTTTATATAATGGGTAAATGCGATAATTTCATTCCAGGAAGTGCGGACTAATTCCCCCTCAATGTCATAGGACTCGTTCATACCATACATGGAACGTATAAATGATGGTGTTAATGAAATTTTGTAAAATATAAAAAATATGATATTAAACTGGAATAATAATATATCAATTTATCATTTGAATTTAATTCTTTTTAAAATGAAAAAAATGAAATGGAAGTAGCGTTCATGTGTACGTATAGCTTACCATCTCCATGAACGGTGCATTTCATTTTCATATATCCAAATTATATGGACTATTCTAAATACACATATACTGGATATAGATGATATATATGATATATAAATCATTAATATCATTCTATATAAAAAATAATTTTGATCACATGGACAATTTATAATTATAACAAGTTCCTTTTTAACTCAAGTTTCGAACATCAACAAAATGTTCGATATGAACTCAAATAATTAACTAATAGTTATAGCCAAGTATTAAGTGATATAAAAGGAATAATAAACTTTTAAAGAGGTTCCTAATCAAGTAGACAATAACTTATGTTTATTATTCATAAATCTAAAGAACGGATGGGTCATGTCATACACGAGGTAAGGGACTTCATCTCAATATTCATTCATTGAGGAATGTTTTGATAATATACACCTCATTCTTTTATATGGTATATAATAAAACCCTTTTACATTTAATTACATTCAAAGGAAATCATTTTTTTATGAAGGGTTTTACTAGAAGAAAAATGGAATGTTTCTATCATTTACGACGACAATGACCTCTACTCCACCATAATCGTTATTTAGCTTCCTATATAAGACTTAATGATTTTAAAAGTAAAGGAAATACCTTGTTCTGTTTTTGAGAGTTTTGGTATTGAAAATTGTTTTAGAAATAGATTTATTATTTCAATATCTTGAAATTATTTCTTGTGATTGAAAATAAAATATTTTTAGTGAAATTTTTATATATGAAATATTTAATGTGTTATGATTTTATAATGGTAATTGACATTTGAAGGGTGGTTACATGATAAAGCAAATAATGGGTGGTGTCATGATTAACTAGGAAAGGTGGTTACAATATAACCTCCAATGCACTGGGTATGGAATCCAGTTGTATGACTATTCTATTTAGTGATATGTGTGGATGTTGACAGTATGGTTATTCCATTTCAGTATATTTATGTCCCAAGTTATCTTTATATGTTATGTGTTCATTCTTTGGGTTTTATGGTAATATTTTGGTTACAAAAGGGTAATCTATTATCTTTTATTCAGTAAGGAGTATTTACTACTTTATAAAGATGAAAAGTATTTTTTATGAAAAAGTATTCATGGTTAACATTTTGTTTTGAAAAAAACAAAAAGTCTTATTTCTTTGTGTATCCCTTAATGAGATTTTTATTCACAACCCAAGTTTTTTGAAATATTTTTCATGAGTATTAAAGATGAATAGGGTCATGGATGGGATCAAATAAAAGTCATGATGTCTAGAATATGGAACTATTCATGACTCTTTTTTCAATAGTTTTTTATTTTATTAAAACAATAGATACTGAGTAGAAGTGTCTGCATGTAATATTCAAATTGTTATGTATATGTTATGAACTAATTATCTAAATCCTTAAACTTGAAAAGATCTTTAATGTGAATTATTAACTTAATTCAGGATTATGTAATGTTTATGTTCAGGTCCTTATATTCAGTATCATAGGTCGATTTAGAAAACATTAGGAGTTAGAATAATGTTAAATTAATATCCATAAGTTAATTTAAGGTAATATTGAAATGATATATAATTTACATATTACCATGTTTCTTCGCCTAAGATATTTCTGTTTTTATAATGGTTTTGCACAGAGGAAACATGGAATCTAGGTTGGAAAAGCATACATAAGAGAATAACCTTCCTAATCAGAAACCTGAGATGGTCGGAATCAGAACAGAATAGTTTTTTGTGGTCATGGAATAGTTGAATGAGGCTATAAATAGTGGTGGTATCCATGCATGAGATCTTCTGGATCAACCATTGAGGAACATGTCAGTAGTGGAGCATTTCACGAGTCAACGTCCCTATCATTCTGAGGATCATCTGACCCTATTCAAGATTATGCTTGGATCAAAGCACTGGAGATTATTTTTAATTTCAAGTGGTGTTCAGAACATCAAAATAATATTCTCACTGTTTACCATTTTTATGGAAATTCTGATCATTGGTGGTTGATGGTGAAAAATATAAGTGATAGTGAGGATATTGATACTCTTGATTGGGATGAATTCAAAGATATGTTTCTTGAGAAATATTTTCCTATGGTGGTTCTAATTAGGAATAAAAAAATCATGGAATTGATGTAGGAGGATGACTCAATGGATGATTACAAAGAAAATTTCACTCGACTGGCAAGGTATGCTCTTAATTTCACTTAATATCTTGATACTAAGATAAATTGATATTACTCAGGACATAAGGAGTGATATAAAAGATAATTATCCTATCATGGATTTAAAATTTATGAGAAACTTTTCAGATGTGATCAGAATGTAGAAATAGATTTTTCTGATGATCAGGTGTTCCAAGAGAGAAAACAAAAGAATAGGTTCAGTTGGTAGGAGAAGGGAAATAATTCATTAAAGAAGTATGGAGGCATGATAATTAAATATATATCTTGTGAAAAGTGTAGTAAAAATAATCATGGATAATGTTTATCAATGTCTTCAATGTGCTTCTCGTGTTGTAAGTATGACCATATTTCTCTTAACTCTAAGGAATATGATCAGGTAGGCAATGACAAACCAACGGTAAGATGTTATAAGCGAAATGAAAAGGGAAATTATACAAATTATTTTCTAAAAAACAACTAAACTGAGGAAAAGAATCCTAACTACTATAAACATTTGGAGGGGAAATCCTTTTCAACAACATCAACAGATGTTGGGCCATCTAATGAAGTAGTATCACATACACTGTTCGTTTATTCAGATTATGTCAAAGTGTTGTTTGATATAGGGTCCACAAATTCTTTAATTTCTAAGAAATTTTCTAGTACTTTGGGAATTCCATCTCAAGATATGAATCATGAACATATGGTAAAAACACCAGGAGGAAATGTTGGGTCAAAAATAATATATAAGAACCTTCTTATACTACTGTTCAGAAAGAATCTACCTTCAAACTTTATTGTTTTTTCTCTACTAGAGTTTGATGTTATTTTGGGCATGGATTGGATTTATTTTTTTCATGCTAAGATTGACTGTAGAGATAAAGAGGTTTCATTTTAGAAAAAATTTCAATTTGTGTACAAGAATGAACCCCTACTTTTGATAACATATCAGGAAGTTGTGAAACTATTAAAATATAGAAATGAATGTTACCTTGGACATACTATTGAAAAGAAATGAACTTTTCAGATTAGTTATGTGCCAGTTGTAAATGATTATCTTGAAATTTTTTCTGATGAGTTTCCTGGTATAATACCTCATCGAGAAGTAGAATTTATTGTTGAATTACTTCCTATGCTATGCCAATTTCAAAAAACCCATCTCGATTGGATCAAATTGAACTTTTATAGTTAAAGATTAAATTACGGGAGTTATTAAATAAAGGATTAATTTGACCTAGAACATCACCATGGGGTGCTCCTATCATGTTTCTTAAAAAGAATTATGGTTCAATGAGACTGTGAATTGATGATAGGTAATTGAATAACATCACTATTAAGAACAAGTATCCTTTTCCTTGTATTGATGTTTTGTTTGATCAGCTCCAGGGATCTCATTATTTTCTAAAATTGACGTGAGGCTAGGGTACCATCGGTTGAATGTAAAATATGCAGACATTTCAAAGATCACATTTCATACTAGATATGGCCATTATGAAATTCTAGTGATTCCTTTTGGGTAATCCAATGCACCTACAGTATTCATGGATCTTAGGAATAGAATTTTCCATGAGTTCTTGGATACGTTTCTAGTTGTCTTCATTGATGGTATTTTGGTTTACAACAAATCTAAAGAGGAAAATTAATTCCATTTAATGGTTTTCATTCAAACTGTAAATGAAAATAAACTGTATTGGAAATTCAGAAAGTGTGAGCTTGGGTTACAAAAAATTTTATTCCTTGGTCACATTGTCTGAAAAAATGGCATAAATGTTAATCATGCAAAAACAAAATTTGTTTAATAATGGAAAAGACCCAAAAATATAACCGAGATATATAGTTTTCTGGGTTTAGCTGGTTATTACCAGATGGTTGTTGAAAATTTTTCACAGTTATCTAGACCAATGACTAAGTTTACTAGAAAAGGACTTAAGTTCATTTGGACAAAAGAATGTGATGATTGTTTTCTGAAATTGAAAAGAGGATTGGTGAATTCTCGAGTTTTGGCAGTACCATCCCAAAATAGTGAGTTTGATATCTACAGTGAAGCTATGTTTAAATGACTTGGTTGTATCTTAATGTAGAATGATCAGGTAATTTCTTATGTTTCACGTTAGTTGAATCTTCATGATTTAAATTACCCTAAACAGGATCTGGAATTAGTTGCTGTTATTTTTTCTTTAATATTTTAGAGGCATCATATGAATAGAGTAAAATGTGAAATATATACTGACCCCAAAATTTTGATGTATATATTTACTCAGAAGGAATTAAACATGATATAGAGGAGATGGATAGAATTAATAAGGATTATGATTGTACGATCCCTTACCATCTGGGAAAGAAAAATAAAGTGGTTGAAACTTTAAGTCGAAAGAGTATTACTACCTTAACCATGATACATATGAAACAAGATCCTTTTATTTATTGATTTGATGAATATTGGATTAGAAGTTGTTGGTGTAGGAAATTCCTCGGTTTTGTTTCGGGTTTCAGGACAGCCGTCCCTAGAAGATAGAATTAAGCAAGCGCATAAAGATGACAATTATTTTCAAAAAAAGGTAGAATTCATTCAAAAGGGTATGTTACCAAAGTTTAATATTGATAGAGACTATGTGTTGAGGATGTAAACAGATTATGTGGGCCTTGTGATTCCCATTTGAAGAAAGAGTAGTTATGTAATTCCCATAGTTCTCAATTTTTAAGTTCATCCTGGAATTACTAAGATGTACAAAGATCTTCGAGAGTATTATTGGTGAGATGGAATGAAAATAGATTTTTATGATTTTACTGTGAGGTGTTTGAATTTTCAATAGGTTAGATTAGAACAGAAGTTACCAAAAGGGATGCTTCATTATTTACCATTTCCATAGTGGAAATGAGAAAATATATCCATGGAATTTGTTGTGGGATTACCAAATACTTCTCAAGGTAACAATGCAATCATGTTTATTATTTTTCAATTAAATAAATCTACTCATTATCTTCTTATTCGGGATACATTATCTCTAGATCAACTTTCTAGGTTGTATGTTAAAAAGATAGTCAGGTTGCATGGAGTTCCCCTCTCCATTGTATCTGATAATGATACTAGGTTCACTTCTAACTTTTCGAATGACCTTCAAAAGTCATTGGGTACTGAATTATATTTTAGTTCAGCTTTTCATCCACAATCAGATGGGTAGTCAGAATGAACAATTCAGACATTAGAAGATATGCTACATGATACTTCAATGGATTACCAGCGATGTTGGGACTAACATATTTCTTTGGTGGATTTTCATGTAATAACATTTTTCATTCCAGTATACATATGGCTCCGTTTGAGGCATTATATGGAAATTAGTGTTGAACTCCATCTTTTTGGGATGAATTAGGTGAAAGTAAGCTGATGGGACTAGAATTTTTAGAAGATATGGTAGAGAAAGTTCATTTGATTCAGAATCACATGATAATCGTTCAGACCAGGAAAAAATGTTATGTGGATTATCGGAATAAGGATCTTTATTTTTGGGTAGGTGATCATGTATTTCTCAATATTTCTCCCTAGAATGGTGTGATGTGTTTTGGAATGAAGGTAAAGTTGTGTCTGAGGTTCATTGGACCCTATTATATCCTAACAATTGTTGGAGAAGTTTCTTACAGAGTGGATTTACCTCCATGGTTATCCTAGGTACACAATGTTTTTCATGTTTCAATGTTGAGAATGTATATTCCAGATCCATCTCCTGTTTTGAGTCTAGAGGTAGTTCAGCTGGGAGAAAATATTTATTATGAGGAACAACTAGTCTAGACTCTTGAACAAAGAGAGAATGTGTGGTAGAATAAGTAAATTCATCAGATAATGGTTTTGTGGAAAATTCATATTGATGAATTGGAAATGTGGGAATCAGAAAATGATATGAGGGATAAATACCCCACTTATTTGATAAGTGAATAAAATTGTGAGAACGCAATTTCCAAAAGGGGGAAGGATGTAACATCCCAGGTAAATAAAGAGTATGGCATTTTAAAATTTATAAATATTGGTGAATTAAATTTTAATATTAACTTAAATGGTATGCTATGTTCGATGGCGTACCCAACACGCAATAATTGGTTTCTCATAAATCTCATGTAGCACACAAGGGTGAGTCATACTGAAAAATTATAATATAATATTATTTTAAATTTTATTTAACTCCTTGCTATTATATTTGCGGGAATGAAAAAAACATTCTACAATATGATTATAGATGTTTGTTAAATATTTTTCATTTATCCATTAAATGTTATAAGCTTAAAATGTAAATGAATCAAAATTTAAGCATAAAAACACGAATTTTCATTAAAAGGTCGATTTACATCCTTTTGATGGAAAACCCTTTATAAATCTAGTTTTTTTTCACTATTATATGTTATATTTTACAAAATAAACTTCTTATTTAAAATCAGGACACCAAAATTTACATTGAATGAATTATTTGTATTTTTCTGATAATGTTAATTTTTAATGAATAGTAAAAATACTATATTTTAATACAAAAATACCTTTTAATATAATTTATTTATATGGATTGATTATCTTTTTAAATGTTTTTTAAGTTTAATTAGATTATATTTTTTACAATTAATCCAATTTTAGTCATTGGATGTAATTTCACTTTGAAATTGGACATAAACAACTGTCAAACTTTTGATAGTTATTATTTCATAAAAACACGTTTTTTTTTTGACAACAGGTGTTAATTATAAATAAATTTTTCCAATTATGTGTTTTGAATTTAGAAAATGGATTTCATATTTGGAATCAGGAGGTCAACATTTTGTATATTTTTTACTTTCTTTTTAAACATTATGAATATTTACATCAGTAAATATTTTATTTTACATGGTTAAAGGGTAAATCTGCTAAATAATGGTAAACAAATATTATTATAATAATAATAAATTACCCTAACATGTGTAATATTTATATTGGTTGATACATTTCCGAAAATGGGCATCCATGGGTCTATTTTGGCACCCAATGGAGCCAATTGAGAGTAATAATTACACTTTATATTAATTAACTCAAAGTAAAGACAAGAATGGAATAAACATATATCCTTTAGTGAATCAATTTTTACATGAGTTTATATATGTTCAATCTTCAACTGTAAATATTCATTATATATATATTAATATTTACTACATTATGGTATTTTTTTGTGATTTTTATACACCATATAAATAAATTTATTTATGACAAAATGATGATGCAGTGATTACCTTATTAATGAATGATTTAAATAAATGATATTATAAAATATAGAAAACTATCCAAAACCTGTCTTGTTATTATTGGATGATTTTATTTCGAACATGAGTCATCTTATATTAGAATTTAATGAGTTTTGGATTTTTTGAAATATAAAATTAGTTTATAATAAAATAATATTTTTAAACAATCCAAAAGAGCCCCTCCTCTCCATTATAAATATCCATCACCTCTAACCCATTAATCACATTTCTCAATCCCCTTGAATCATCCTAAATCTGCACAATTACTCTCTCTACACCCATCGATTCCTCCTATAATCCATACCTTAGGTAGCAGGCATTTTAATGGATCCTTTTGGTCGAAACCAATGGGAGTTACCCAATTTAAAGGTAACGTCTTCTCTAAAGTTATTTTCTTTTATATTACCTCTCTAATCCCCTAAACATTATTTAATCCTATATTTTATAATAAAACTAGTATCCTCAATTTATTATGTTGTTGTTATGAGAATTATTCTAACTACACTTCCACACACCACCATCTAATGGATATGATCATACTGTTTCTGTGCACGACGAACTACTGCCTCACAACACGATGAATGTTCAAATATCTCCAACCACCTCTCATAGGGACCATTATTATGGAAATTCATTTATATATGATATATATTATGTTTATGTTTTTCTATGCTTTTTTATTTTTCATTTATATCATACCAATATGGTTTCCATAATGGGTAAATACGATAATTTCATTTGAAAAAGTATGGACTACCGCCCCTCAAAGTGATAGGACTCATTCAATCCATACCTAGAACATATAATGGATGCTGTTAATAAACATATGTAATGTATATAAAATATTATTTTATACTTTAAAAATAATATACCAATGTATCAATTTTTTTCATTCCATTTAAAATGTAAAAAATGAACTTGAAGTAGCGTTCATGCGTACGTACAGCTTATCATCTCCAGGAACAGTGCATTTCACTTTCATATATCCAAATGATATGGAATACTATAAATTCATAAATATTGGATATATATGATATATATGATATATAAATGAGGAATATAATTCTAGATATAATGTGATTTCCACTACATGGACAATTTATAATTATAACAAGTTTATTTTTAACTCTACTTCCGAATATCGAAAAAAATGTTCGATATGAACTCAAATAAATCACTAATTGTTATCGCAAGGTAATAAATGATATAAAAGGAATAATAAACTTGAAAAAGGAAATTAATAAAGTATATATTAACATAAGTTTATTATTTAGTAAATTAAGGAACGAACGGGTCAAGTTAGACACAAGGTAAGGGACTTCATCACAATTTCCTTTCTTTGAGGCATGTTTTGATAATACACACATCATTCTTTTATAAAGTAAACAATAAACCTCATTGACTTTAATTTCATTAAATTATAATATTTTTTCGATGAAGAATTTTACTAAATGAAAAAATGAATGTTTTTATCATTTGTGGTGACAATGACCTCTCTACCACCATAATCTTTATTTGGCATCCTCTATAAGCAGTAATGTTTTTAAAGGAAAAGAAATGTTTTATTCTCTTTTTTGGTGTTTTGGTATTGAAAATAGTTTTTGAAATGGATTTATTATTCAAATATCTTGAAATTTTTTCTTGTGATTTCTAATGAAATATTATTAGAGCAATGTTTATATTTGAAATATTTTATGTGTAATGATTTTATAATTGTACTTAGACATTTGATAGGTGGTCACATGATAAAACAAATGAAGGGTGGTGTCGTGATAAACCAAAATCGGTGTTTGAGTTATAACCTCCAATTCATTGGGTATATAATTCATCAATATGGCTAATCCATGTAGTGAAATGTGTGGAAGTAAGTAATATGGTTATTCCATTTAAGAATGTTTGTGTCCCAATATACCATTATATGTTATGTGTTCTTTAGAGGGGTTTTATGGTAATATTTTTGTTAAAAAGGGTAAGAAATATATTTTTATTCATTTATGTGTATTTACTTCTTCATAAATGTGAAAAGTATTACCTATGATAAATTATTCATGGTTTACTTGTTGTTTTGAAAAAAAAATCGATATCCTTCTTTGTGTAACCCTTACTATGCTTTTTATGCTCATACCAAGTTTTTTGAGATATTTTTCACAAGAATTAATGATAAATAGGGTCATATATGGGATCAAGGAAAAGTCATGATACCTAAAATATGGAACTATAAATTACTCTTTTTTTCAAGAGTTTTTATTTTATGAAAAAAATGGATATTGGGTAAAAGTGTCTACATGTAATATTCAAATTTTTATGTACTTGTTCTGACCAAATTCTCTAATGCTCTGAACTTGAAAAGATCCTCAATGTGAATTATTTACTTAATTTTAGATTATGTAATGTTTACATACAGGTCCTTATAATTTGGTCGATTAAAATCTCTATAAGATAATGAAACCCATTTTTTAATCATCATATTCCTTAACATCTATGTTATCCAAGTTTTAGCATTTTTATTTTTCACTACAGTAACTAGTTTTCTATCATTTGTTATTTATACATTATTTTCAAATTAAAGTGAGATTTACAATATAATTTGGACTAAATTATTATAAATATGATATCTAAGTTATAAAATATTAATCCTACATGTGTTGGATATTAATTTTTACACAAGCTCAAGGAATGCGTAAAAAAACTTTTTAACTTTAACTGTGTTAATCGATCTTTAACTATTTAACGGTCAATATAGTCATTATAATAGAAAAATTAGCCCATTAATATACCTTACCTGATATTTCTTAACATTTAAAAATCCATTTACTTAATAATGAATTTTTGGTTATTTTAAATCAATTAAAAAATTTGATTTTTATTATAGATCATTAATGTCAATTTTGAAAATATTAATTTAATTTAAATATAAAAATCATTGCAAAAATGGAATCTGAATATATTTTTTCCAAACCTGTGAAATATGGTATATTATTCTAAACAAATAATGTAACATGTTAATTCATTCATTTTACATCACTTCTATTCTTCTTAGTATGAGTTATTTTATTTTTTGTTAACAAAATAATTATTGTGTTTCCATTTCATAAACATTTTATGTAACTAATTCATGTGTAAAAATTTTATATTATTTATTATGATAATTATAACAAATTTATATTTCAAAAAAAGATGTATAATAAATTCAATATAATTTTATCCATATTCCAAATAATTATAGATTTTTAAACGAAGAAATATATATTTTTAATCGTTTTCATTACTTAACATATTATATTGGTCATATTCAAAGGAAAGTGGAAGTAAATTTTCATATTACAGAGAATAATCTGTAAAAGATAGAAATAAAATTATTAAATATAATTTTTATAGTATTTTATGCCTTTTTCACTCTTAATATTCTAGTTTAACCCTCCCCCTAGTAAATTGTTTTTTACCTTATCTGTGCTAAATAATTTTTAATATTTTTACTATTAATTTTGTTCGAAAATTATACTGGAATTATTAAATATTATAAATTATTATTATATATAATGTGGAATACATTTTTTAAAATTCAATTCACATAAGATGAAATATTTTTTATAATATTAGTCCCATAGATCTGATGAGAAATCGGTTTTTTTAATGTGAAAATGTTCAAAATTTTATTAAGATTTCATATCCATTATCAACATAAAATTTATTCTAACAAGATCAAATTTTATTAATTGAAATAAAATGTTACTAAATTTACATTACAACCATTAAAAATATAATTTACCCTTATGAATTATTTAATTGAAAAGGCATTTTTCATGTAAAATCATTTGTTTCTAGTAATAATCAAAAATAAAACTTTTCTAAAAAATACCAAAAATTCCCACTAAGATAAATTTAATATCATGATTTAAAAAATTATTTTTTTTATTTTCAAACAAATTTTCATAATGTGTTAAATTTTAATTTTAAATTAATCTTTTAAAGTATGATTAAATAGTGTTTTGTTTAAAACATGGTATCTTGAGTCACACAAGCCAACCCAATTAGGCATATAGCGCAAGACTAACATGGTGTTGGATGTAACATATGATAGAAGAAATATTACATTTAATAAAACAATACAAAAAATAAATTTTATTGAAAAAAAATATTTCACAAAATATCTGTGTCTTACATCCTACCCCCATGAAATGAATTTCACTATCGAAATTCATCTCAGTTATTAAGGTATTAACAATAGA
The DNA here is from genome assembly GCA_963277665.1 of Viscum album. Lineage (NCBI taxonomy): Eukaryota > Viridiplantae > Streptophyta > Magnoliopsida > Santalales > Viscaceae > Viscum > Viscum album. The sequence goes on from OY728163.1 coordinate 1,519,252,723, forward strand.
AGATTCATTTATAGAAATCCACATCTTATGTAGTATTAAAAAACATCCCCTTGATAACAGAATGTCTTTTTTTAAATTCATCTGGAATAACACATATTTGGTTTCCAATTAGAAGAATATACGTGGAAAGTGAAATCAGGGACTTAGAAGAGAAATATTACACACAAATAACGATAAATTTTGATAGAGAACATTGATCACAATAAAGTTGGTGATTCACATAAGGTTAATGAAAAAAATACATTAATCAAAGATGTATGAAAATGTACATTGATATCATAAAAATAATCATAATTGAATGAAATTTTATTTCATAATCCATTTCCAAAAGGTAAAGAGTTTTCATTAGAATACATAGTGAGTTGTTTTCATTCCATTTCATAAACACACTCTCTCCCTCTGTTTGATCCTTTATCAATTTCGAATTCATCTCTTTATCTAATAAATGAAGATGATTTTTTATTCCTGGATCACTAATGTATCATAAGATCGATAAAATAATGATAATTCTTTATTCATATCTTCAGTTATCATTAAAAAAATTATTATCACAAGTTATCAAATATTCTAAAATCTTAATATGGTGAATTATTCTCTAAAACCTCATAAAATGATTCTATTAAATCATTTCATAAATGTTAAACCTTATAACCCTTCCATAAATCAAAATTTATTATCAATGTAAACAAATTTCTTATAATTAACTTGACACTAATACCCCATATATCATAAATTGGATCTTGATTATCAGGTTCCAAATATATGAATACATATATAATGTATTCTCTTAAATCATGTTATTAACCAGAATTATGAGAAAATAATAATGAAAAAATACATGCTTCTTCATTGTTTTCATAAAACAATAATTATTGCATATATTCCTTAAATCCAAAAAATATTGTAAACTCCATCCATGATAGTATAAATTCAATTTTTTCAAATCCATTATCATTTCTAAGATCATAAATACCATCCAATTTACATTATCCATATCAATTATCTCATTATCCAAACTAAACAACACTTTCTTAAAATCAAGAATATATAAAGGTTCACCTTCCCATAGAGATTTGTTTTCCATAAAATATAACATTTACATTAAATCACTTTTCTAGTTCATTAAAACCACTTAGAATATTCTTGAAAATCCTTGGTGAAAAACATATACTGAACAATCCCTATTTATTTCATGATTCATATAACATAATTATTGAATTTCAGTACATTAAATATTTGGTTATTTAAAATTATCCGCAATCCATTAATTAGTATTTCTAATCTTATTTCTTAATACATCTCTCCTTTCATATGTTGTTAATAGTATATTCTTTTTCCATAGTATAATCATTACACATACAACCATTCTTATTATCTTCCCAATCTCCCACTAGGACATCGATGTACATAATTCCCATACTTTACACATCTAAATCATTCAACATTCAATCATATATTCGGAATATCATTATTATCATATATTTTATTAACTCGACATTGCATATTTTTTTTCTAGTTACTTTTTTTTTACTTCTTTTATATAGTCAAAACATTTTCTCATACCCCTAAGACATTTAATAAGGTGATTAATCCCACATTCTCAACACAAAAGAAAAGAAATCTTCTTTCCACTACGGTATCTACTACCTATTCTCTTAAACAAATCTTTCTTTCAATTATTTTGAAATTTTGAGTGTTTTTAAAGGTACATGTTTTTAATCATGTTCCGTGAACCCTGATTACGAATAATAAAATCATCATAATCTATAATAATCATTCAAATTACCTTCTCATTTTCATCAAATATTCATTCATATTCACTTTTTACATGACTAATTCTAGTTATAGTCATTATCTAAAACCAAAATTATTGTGTAAATACCACTAATTGTTGTGGAAATTCATGTTGTATGAAAAATAATTTAAGAGGTCTGAATAAAGTCACATTATTTATAATATATCACACCATAGGATTATCATAATATATTCATATGAATATATAGTTTAAATCCTCTATGATAGATCATAATGGGTTTGTGAATTTTAACATAAAATCCCCCCAGTATTTTCCATCGAGGAGTGCAGAAATTCCTGTTGTTTTTCATTAGTTCTGAATTGAGACTAGATCAATATAATGTTTTCAAGAATGTCACCCCTATACAGAATTGTTCTAGGACCAGATCCACTTTTAGAATCCATACATTGATGTAATTTCACATAAAAAATTATCTCAATCCCTTTCCAAAATTCCATTCCATTTTCCTAAACATTTACTAATACGTATACTTATCCTTAGATACATTCCCATATATATTAATAAAAATATCCCTAGGTATCTCACTAATGTGTTCTAATCCTAGTTCTAAAATATTAACTAAAGGTGGACTGGTAATCATGTTATGATTTATAATGGATGATGAATATTTTTTATTACATCATTAATATCATATTAACATTCCTCTCATATATATTCTAGTTAATCATGAGACACATTATATGTGTTTTAATTATTATTATTTTTGTTCTTAGAGCTTATGTATGCACATCAATAGGTGTAAAATATTATTGGTTCACTGTAGAAGTAAGTAATATATACCTATGGTAGATTATTATGTTAATTCATCTTGATAATAAGTGCTATAAGGTTATTAAAGGAGGTTTAGTACCATAAATAAAGTATCCTTTTTTTGATTTCTCTTTTTTCATAGTTCATATATAAGATTGATCAATTGTGATATACTTTCTAATATTTATAACATATAGGAAAATGCATGTGTTTCATTTTTCTATATAAATGGAATAAAATATTTTCAGGGTTATATTTATATTTAAATTTCATATTTAACTCTATTATTATGAATTATAGTTGTTAGTTTTTTTATTACAATTTATGGTATTGTGAAAAAGGGCACATTGTCCCCCTGATATGGATTGGACCCTTTCCACTAAAAGAAAATATATATAATAAGGATTTGAATAATTTATATAACATTTAATTAGTTTTTGTTTCTTAATATGGTTATAAAGAGTTGGAATATTATAAATCTAATATTAAATCCTATTCCCATATTGAATCCAATGGTAGATAGAGTTAGAGATGAGGAATATGTAACACCCTGAGATTTTGTGAAATAATATATTTTTTCAATTAAATATCATATATTATATATTTTTTATTAAAATTATCTTTGATTTTATCTTGAGTTACACAAATCATGATTAGCATAGGTTGCACATGATACTAGGTTTTAAATAGAACACTTTTAGTCACAATATTAATAATTAATTTAAAATTACATTTTAAAACCTTTATAAAATTTAATTTGTAATATTGAATTAGTTTTTTAAATCAAAAAATTTAAATTATCTAAAGGTGAATTTTTATGAATTTTCAGAAAAGATTCATTTTTTATGAATAGTTAAAAATAATAAATTTTATATAAAAGCTACATTTTCATTTAAATAATTTAGAATTTAAATTATATTTAAAAATGAGTTTATGATAATATTAGTTATTTTTAATTTAAATTAATACAATTTAGGTCATTTGAATCAATTTCCTGATGAAATTTTTTATAAAAATAATATAAACATTTGTATATTTTCCCTTCGAAAACATTATTTCACATCAAATATGTGGGATTAGATTTAAATTTAATTTTGAAACTTCTTTAAATTTAATTTTTAAAAATTTATTGAATATTTTGAAACATAACAATTTATAATTTTGAATAATTCCACCTTAATTTCGGACCAAAATGAATTGTGATAACATTATAAATTAATAACCGAGGTTATAGAAAAAATGATTTACTAGGGAGTTAAACAAGAATGATAAAAGTGATAAGGTCATAAAATGTTATATTAATTTTCCTGGATAAATTTATTTCTATCATGGAAATAAAATTAATTTAAAAATGGAAATTTATTTCCACTTTCCTTGAAAATTGACCTATATGATAAGATAAGTAATAAAAAATAGAAAAAATACATCATTATTATATTTAATATCTAAAATGCTTTGGGATATTTAATTGAAAAATGTTTGTTAAGTTATACATAATATTTTATAATATAAATGAGTTATTTTTTATCATAATAATTTATCTTATTTTTATAATTTAAGTATCCACTTAAAATGGTTATGAAATCCCAACACAGTAATTATCTAGTTAATAAAGAAGTAAAATAACAGATTGTAGAAGTAATAAAAGTGAATGTATTGTAGTGAATTAATGTGTTATATTTGTTTTTGAAATTAATATATAATATTAAGTAGGTTTTAAAATATTATATTTTTATTCCATTATTTAATTTTTTTATCATTAACTTTAATTAGGTAAATAATGTCAATATTTACCTTAATTCCATTTTATTATAGATTATATTTTATTAATGGATTTAAATTTTCTAAAAATACTATCATCTAAGAAGTTATTTTTAAATATTAATAAATATCAACAATGTTTAATTAATGGATCTATTTTTATATTATAATTTCTATATTTACTGTTAAGTATAAAAAACTCAGTTTCCCAATTAAGTTTAAATTGGTTCTTTTGTGCCTTAGTTTCAGTTATGTTAAAATTAATTTCGAAAACAAATAGGATTTGTATTTTATAAATTAGATATCATATTTATGTTAATCTGGACTAAAATATCTATTATATTAAACTTTAATTAATTATTATTGGATAAATTACGATGTATATAAAACTAGTTACCGTAGGGAAAATCCAAAAATGGTTAAAGTAGGGAAACATAGATATTATGAAAGGTAATGTTTGAAACACGTTTTTTAGGAGTTTGAAAAACTCATAATCCACAAATACATTTAATTATCTATTTTTTATTCCAATTAGGTAAGATAGACCTCCAAATAATAAATAATTTTATATATTTACAAGAATACCACTCCTCTATAACTTTAAAATGGCACTCATTGTACTCCCTTTTTGAAACCTCTCAAGCCCTTAGGATCAACCATTATCATACAAAATGACTTCAAAATTTTTTAACCTCGTTCTATTGGAAATATTTTAGGATTATATCTAACCCTAGAAGGAATTATTGAAAACCTCATAAGGATATGAGAAGAAGAGGTAATGTTTTTGAAAGAGCATCTTTATATTACTTCCTGCTCCACCCATTAAATTCTTATTATATCATGAATATATAAAAACCAAAATATATTCCATATAATGAGATGTTTATATTTTACGGTTACAACCTAAAACCACACACACTTCCATAATGTGGTTTATGAAATTATTGTTTTTTTGTATGGAAATCTACCGCCTCTCTAATCGATGTAATTCAATTTTCCATTACCACCTATCTATGTTAAGAATAATGATGGTCATAATATTTATACATGATACATATGATATTTATGAATTTATTTTTCTTATATAATAATTTTATAACACATACCTTCAAGCATTCTATTTTATGGGAATACAATAACGAAATTCATGTGTATGACATACAACTGCCTCGTGAAGCGATGTGATTCTTTCACATTTTACATGGAATTTATTAAGTAATGGTTAAATAAAAACATATGATATATATAAAATAAAACTAAATATTTAATGATAATATATATATATATATGTATTATTTACTATAATTAAATTCCATATGATAAGAAAATGGAAACAATGTTCATGCGTACGTACGACCTACCATCTCTATAAACGGTGTATTTAATTTCACATCACTAAATATTTATTCGTAAAATAAATACATATATAATGAATGTATATTATATTTATATAATTATTTTTATTATTTATATGATGAAATCATGATTTAATTAGGAGTAAAAGAATAAAAATTCAAAAACATATATTAAAGAAAAAGAATCTATGACCCAAAACATAGCATCAAAATAGAATTATTAATAAATGAGTAATAAACGTTCATAATGAAATCATATATGATATGGTATATATAATTATTATTTGTTAATATGTTTATATGAAACATATATATATTTTAAATTATATTTGAATGATTATGAATTTTGTCAAGACATAAGGTTAGGTAATTTTGTTTCACTTTTTACTTCCATGAAATAGATGCCATATTCACCACCTAATTATTTTATGTGGTGTATATATTTATCATTATTTTATATTATGATTATTATATTGAAAAATATTGGTTTTTACATATCCATTATATGATCTTATATCATGTAGTTTATGGTTAAGAAGTTAATTGTTTGTTAAAGAGGTTTATAGTCTCACTTTTATTTGCGAGAAACTTATTTCATATTCACCACTCATTTCTTCTATATGGTGTATCTACTTACCTATGACATGATATATCATGAATATAACTCATTTAATTATAATTAATGTTTCCATTTATGTTATAATTTAATGGGGATTACAATTCAAATGTTAATCAAGAAGTAAGGTATTTCATCTCAATTTGAATTAGTTAAGATGCATGTTATGCTATTCATCTATATTTTTTTAATGAGGTGAATATAAAACCACTTTTTAAATGTATTATCATGAATTATTTTTCCACATGATAATATTAGTTTCATTTTATATTTTTCATTCATTTTTCTTACAATTCAAGGTTACCAAAGCAGTAATGATTTTATGTTATAACCTCATCATTTATCAAGATTGATAATGATTTTCCTTCCATTAATAAAATTTTATGATCTATATGTCAAGAATTTTCATGAATTTTATTCTACACTAGATATTAATGATATCAAAAATTAATGGTGTTATTTTTACACTAATTTTTACTTAATGTTAGTAATAAAATCTTTTTAATAAACTTGACCATATTTCTCTCTTCAGTTAGAAATCCATTTTCTTCCAAACCCATTTTTAAAAAAATTAATTTTCTTATACACCAATGATTTTAAAATAAATTTTAACACATTTCATTCTTTTTAAAAAAAGTTCGATGGAATCTTCATATTATTTTCCAAAATAATTCCTATTTGGATTTTTTGAAAATTTAACAATAATTTTTTTTAAAAAGATCATCCTGAACAATATTTATCACTATCATTTTTTTAAAGGTTGGGGCCGAAGGCTCATTTTATAATTAAAGAAAATAAATGACCTCTTTTAACTGGGTAGAGGGAGACCCATACATATCCCGAAGTCCCAGTGGGCATGTATCCCAATGCATAGCCCGTAGGCGCAAAGTTTTTGCCTAAGGCCCATTATGTGAATAGTAACTCGGCTGCTACAGTACCCGCCACTACTACAGTACCGGCCGATGCTATAGTATCCTACCGACGCTACAGTACTCGCCGATCAACCGTACCACCGCTACTACAGTGCCGCTACAGTACTACTACAGTACCTACGCCTCATGGGTTTTGAATCCCCATTTTTCATGTAGGATTACTAGGTTCTTACAACTATCATCATCGGTCAATGATTTAATGTTTACCTTACAATGTTTCATATTTATTTTCAATGAATATTATTTCATTAAATTTTTTGATATTTTTTTAATTTTGAGTAAATTACTTCAATAGGAAATTATTTTGATTTTTTTTTATTATTTAAAAATTCCATTTCAAAACAGAAAGGATATTTACACATGAAATGATTTAAATTATTTTAAAACATTCCGATATAGTTTTCAATGTTATCATAAATATAAAGAATTTTCAAAAGGATTTAGGTTGTAAAATGTTTTTTCTAAGATTAAATGTTATTTTATTCATGAAATTTTTTAAATTATTATTAATATATTATTTCTAATTTTTCATTTTTATTTTTAAATAAAAGGATTTTAATGATGTTTTATGTTTTAGAAAGTAATTTTTCAATCAAAGGATATTTTCCTTAAGATGTTTTTTATGTGATATTTTAAAGTATATATCCATCTAAGAGGAAATAATTTGATATAATTTATGATTTACTAGGGATATGATCAATGGACACCATTCTAATTCATTCATTAGTGTTTCATGTTTATGATTAAAAGTTTTTTATGAATTTTTTATTCTCTTCCATGGGTTCTAACTTGATAAAAGTATTATGAAACCTACATTATTTTCAGAGGTTATGTTACGATGAAATGATTATGAAACATATTTGTTTTCCAAATGTTATGATATGATGAAATATTTTTGATACCCATTAAATTTCATTTGTTATGATATGATGAATGTGTATGACCATCTGAAGCACATAAATATTATTTTAATTATGAGATGGGTGGCACCTATATCTTCCCCTCAACAGTGGGTAAATATTTATATATGTAATGAGATATACTTGAACGGAATGGGGAGTGATATTGATACTGTATGACAGGGTCATAATGAAGAGTGAAATTAGTTTAGAACGAAAAACTTCAAATATGGAGTTTACTCAATACCATAAAAGTCATTGTCTAATATGATTTCCTTGTAAATTATACTTGAAATATAGAGAAATGTTTTTATATTCTTATGTGTAGAAAAAAAATCTATCTGTTATTCCTATGTAATTCTCACATGGATAATTTTATTTGATTATATTATGATTCATATCTTATGAACATAAAATATTTATTCCATCCTCTACGTTATATTTTTTATTATCAAATGATCTTTTTAGGAGAAAGGGTGAAACCAAAAGATAAAACACCAAATGAAAAGATAATGTGATTATAAAACAACTTATGTCTAATAGAATATTTTTACATACATATTTTCCCAAAAAGAGAACTTACCTAAGTCTCAAGAACATCCATTAGAAAGTCTAAAAAGGGGATACCAACTCATCCAAAGTCTGCATGTACTCCTCATTGGTCTCCTTCCCCTATTTGAATCCACTAATCAGTATGATATTGTACTTGTGAATCAATGCATATAACTCAACATTTTCTTCATCATTATGTGGCCTTCCCATCATCATTTCAGCATCTTATTTAGAGGAATTAATCCTCAAAACTGATTCCTTCATTTATTTATCTAAATGCCTAACAAGTTCTAGGACTGGGTGAAGAGATTATCTTCATTCCCCTTTTTTTCAATTAGACCAACACATGAAGTAACCCCCTTGTCCCCTACCTCATCTCGAATAGAATATACAGTCTTTATTAAAAATGTTTCATTTATCTTGGATTTATATTTCTTTTTTGATCTTGACTACATTAGGAGTAGTATATATGAATAATGATTTCTCCATTTCATATTTCCTCTCTAAATACTCCTTCTCCATATGTTGGGTGGTCTTACATTAAATTCATTCTGGAAATTACCTGAAAGGAATCCAGAGGACTCAATATTGTGCTCATCAGGATCCCCCTCTTCATACATGGAGATCACATCCCCAAAAATCTCCTAACCCTGTTTATCATTTTCCAAAATTCCAAATTGGTTTCCCATCTCAATATAAGGTACCCATATACATATATTGTGCTATCCAAAATCCATGCCCCATTGGATTTTTTCCAGGTCAAGTTTTCCAATAAATAACTTGTTTTAAGCACATTATAAGTCAATATTTTTCCTCTCATTTTTTCCCTTGATACCATCCTTCATCAATAATGACATTCCCTTTATAAGCTATATCCACATAGAATGTAGCTATAGGTGGCCTTGGGCCGCACTCAAGCACTGTATCGGAATTTTCATTCTCTGAAAGAGTGTTCACAAAGTCTGTGGTGGAACCTAGATCAGAACTCAGTCGATTAAGACCCCTAGATATCATTGTGTTAGTTTCCCTCATTCGACATTTCACATTTTTAAAATTGGGACCAGTGGAAACCCACATCATCTACTGCTGAGGTGAGCATCCTTGTACACTAGACCCTATTCCTTTTTTACTTCCTTCTAAACCCACACCCTCTAGATTAACAGAGATCCTTGTTCCCTAACTACAGGTAGCCATCTAATTTATCAATTTCATTAAAATAGAGTAATAATTGAGCCAAAATTTATAGAACACATGATTTCTTCAGTGAAATTACTCACCCACTATAATCCAAACAAACATGAACGAAATCCTTGATGTTTCCACTTCAACAGATACCCACAAATAGACTAGGTGACCAAGAGGTCTAGTTGTATTATAGAAGCATAGAAATATACCCCTGAGGTTCCATAAAATTATCAAAATAGATGGACTTTGAAACAGAATGTATAGTTGAAGAAAACATACCCAGATCACAACTGAAGAGGAAAAATACTTTATGTGAAAGTCATAGGACCATATAAATAAAAATACCTAAGATCCATTTTAGTCGTGGGGTGAGCTAGACCAAACCTTGAACAAGTCCTCTTCGATTCAAATTGAATCATAATATTCTTTTTTTTTTTGAGAAAATCAACAATCTCCCTCTCCTATAAATCCCAGTGCCTGAAAAAAAATATATCTAATAATTCGACTAAGGGTCAACGCTACATGAACTAAGAAATCAGGATAAGATTCATACGTGATGAAATTGTGTAGAATTGAACACTTGAGATAGGGAGGTTAGTGTTTCCATTGGACAGATCTTGTACATTAGGGAAAAGAATGATTAAAGGGAATGAGGGATGGAGGTCAGTTATGAGTACAAAATGGGAAGATATTTATGGGAGACATTGAATGTCATTGATGTAATAAGAATATTGAGTTCCATGTTCCCAAAGGAACTAAACTATTATAGTCATCAAGTGCATGATTTTAAAATGTAATGAATATTAAGCTAAATATGTAATATACATGCATGATAAGACTCATTTTCAATAGTTGGTATCAAAGGAAAGGTTCAGTTAATATTTTAGAACTAGGATTAGAACACTTTAGTGAGATACCTAGGGATATTTTTATTAATATATATGGGAATGTATCTAAGGATAAGTATACGTATTAGTCAATGTTTAGGAAAATGGAATGGAATTTTGGAATGGGATTGAGAAATTTTTTTATATGAAATTACATCAATGTATGGATTCTAAAAGTGGATCTGGTCCTAGAACAATTCTTGTATAGGGGTGATATCCTTGAAAACATTATATTGATCTAGTCTCAATTCAGAACTAATGAAAAACAACAGGAATTTTTGCACTCCTTGATTGAAAATCCTAGGAGGATTTTATGTTAAAATTCACAAACCCATTATGAACTATCATAGAGGATTTAAACTATAGATTCATATGAATATATTATTATAAACCTATGGCGTCATATATTATAAATAATGTGACTTTATTTAGACCTCTTAAATTATTTTTCATACAACATGAATTTCCACAATGATTAGTGGTATTTACACAATAATTTTGGTTTTAGATAATGACTATAACTAGAATTAGTCATGTAAAAAGTGAATATGAATGAATATTTGATGAAAATGAGAAGCTAATTTGAATAATTATTATAGATTATGATGATTTTATTATTCGTAATCAGGTTTCACGGAACATGATTAAAAACATGTACCTTTAAAAACACTCAAAATTTCAAAATAATTGAATGAAAGAGTTGTTTAAGAGAATAGGTAGTAGATACCGTAGTGGAAAGAAGATTTCTTTTCTTTTGTGTTGAGAATTTGGGATTAATCACCCTATTAAATGTCTTAGGGGCATGAGAAATTTTTTTGACTATATAAAAGAAGTAAACAAATAAAGTAACTAGAAATAAAATATGCAATGTCGAGTTAACAAAATATATGATAATAATTATATTCCGAATATATGATTGAATATTGAATGATTTAGATGTGTAAAGTATGGGAATTATGTGCATCGATGTCCTACTGGGAGATTGGGAAGATAATAAGAATGGTTGTATGTGTAATGATTATACTATTGAAAAAGAAGATACTATTAACAACATATGAAAGGAGATATGTATTAAGAAATAAGATGAGTAATACTAATTAATGGATTGCGGATAATTTTAAATAACCAAATATTTAATGTACTGAAATTCAATAATTATGATATATGAATCATGAAATAAATAGGGATTGATCAGTATAGGTTTTTCACCATGGATTTACAAGAATATTCTAAGTCGTTTTAATGAACTAGAAAAGTGATTTAATGTAAATGTTATGTTTTATGGAAAACAAATCTCTATGGGAAGGTGAACCTTTATATATTCTTGATTTTAAGAAAGTGTTGTTTAGTTTGGATAATGAGATAATTGATATGGATAATGTAAATTGGATGGTATTTATGATGTTAGAAATGATAATGGATTTGAAAAAATTGAATTTATGCTATCATGGATGGAGTTTACAATATTTTTTGGATTTAAGGAATATATGCAATAATTATTGTTTTATGAAAATAATGAAGAAGCATGTATTTTTTCAATATTATTTTCTCATAATTCTGGTTAATAACATGATTTAAGAGAATACAATATATATGTATTCACATATTTGGAACCTGATAATCAAGATCCAATTTATGATATATGGGGGATTAGTGTCAAGTTAATTATAAGAAATTTGTTGACATTGATAATAAATTTTGATTTATGGAAGGGTTATAAGGTTTAACATTTATGAAATGATTTAATAGAATCATTTTATGAGGTTTTAGAGAATAATTCACCATATTAAGATTTTATCATATTTGATAACTTGTGATAATAATTTTTTTAATGATAACTGAAGATATAAATAAATAATTATCATTATTTTATCGATCTTATTATACATTAGTGATCCATGAATAAAAAATCATCTTCATTTATTAGATAAAGAGATGAATTCGAAATTGATCAAGGAACAAACAGAGGGAGAGAGTGTGTTTATGAAATGGAATGAAATCAACTCACTATGTATTCTAATGAAAACTCTTTACCTTTTGGAAATGGATTATGAAATAAAATTTCATTCAATTATGATTACTTTTATGATATCAATGTACATTTTCATACATCTTTGATTAATGTATTTTTTTCATTAACCTTATTTTAATCACCAAATTTATTGTGATCAATGTTCTATATCAAAATTTATCATTATTTGGGTGTAAGATTTCTCTTCTAAGTCCCTGATTTCACTTTCCACGTATATTCTTCTAATTGGAAACCAAATATGTGTTATTCCAGATGAATTCAAAAAATGACATTCTGTTATCAAGGGGATGTTTTTTAATACTACTTAAGATGTGGATTTCTATAAATGTATTTTCTATTGTTAATCCTTTAATAACTGAGATGAATTTCGATAGTGAAATTCATTTCATGGGGGTAGGATGTAAGACACAGATATTTTGTGAAATATTTTTTTTCAATAAAATTTATTTTTTGTATTGTTTTATTAAATGTAATATTTCTTCTATCATATGTTACATCCAACACCATGTTAATCTTGCGCTATATGCATCATTGGGTTGGCTTGTGTGACTCAAGATACCATTTTTTAAATAAAACACTATTTAATCACACTTTAAAAGATTAATTTAAAATTAAAATTTAACTCATTTTTAAAAATTTTTTGAAAATAAAAAAATAATTTTTTAAATCATGATATTAAATTTATCTTAGTGGGAATTTTTGGTATTTTTTAGAAAAGTTTTATTTTTGATTATTACTGGAAACAAATTATTTTACATGAAAATTGCCTTTTCATTTAAATAATTTATAATGGTAAATTATATTTTTTAAAGGTTGTAATGTAAATTTAGTAACATTTTATTTCAATTAATAAAATTTGATCTTATTAGAATAAATTTTATGTTGAAAATGGATATGAAATCTTAATAAACTTTTGAAAATTTTCACATAAAAAACACCGATTTCTCATCAGATCTATGGGACTAATATTGTAACAAATATTTCATCTTATGTGAATTGAATTTAAAAAAATGTATTCCACATTTGATATAATAATAATTTATAATATTTAATAATTACAGTATAATTTTTGACCAAAATTAATTGTAAAAATAGTAAAAATTATTTACCACAGATAAGGTAAAAAACAATTTACTAGGGGGGGAGGGTTAAACTAGAATATTAAGAGTGAAAAAGGCATAAAATACTATAAAAATAATATTTAATAATTTTATTTCTATCTTTTACATATTATTCTCTGAAATATGAAAATTTACTTCCACTTTCCTTTGAATATGCCCAATATAATATGTTAAGTAATGAAAACGATTAAAAATATATATTTCTTCTTTTAAAAATCTATAATTATTTGGGATATGGAAAAAATTATATTGAATTTATTATACATCTTTTTTTGAAATCTAAATTTGTTATAATTATCATAAAAATTAATATAAAATTTTTACACATGAATTATTTACATAAAATGTTTATGAAATGGAAACACAATAATTATTTTGTTAATAAAAAATAAAATAACTCATACTAAGAAGAATAGAAGTGATGTAAAATGAATGAATTAACATGTTACATTATTTGTTTAGAATAATATACCATATTTCACAGGTTTGGAAAAAATATATTCAGATTCCATTTTTGTAATGATTTTTATATTTAAATTAAATAAATATTTTGAAAATTGACATTAATGATCTATAATAAAAATCAAATTTTATAATTGATTTAAAATAACCAAAAATTCATTATTAAGTAAATGTATTTTTAAATGTTAAGAAATATCAGGTAAGGTCTATTAATGGACTAATTTTTCTATTATAATGACTATATTGACCGTTAAATAGTTAAAGATCGATTAACACAGTTAAAGTTAAAAAGTTTTTTTACGCGTTCCTTGAGCTTGAGTTAAAATTAATATCCAACACACGTAGGATTAATATTTTATAAATTAGATATCATATTTATAATAATTTAGTCCAAATTATATTGTAAATCTCACTTTAATTTGAAAATAATGTATAAATTACAAAGGTTAGAAAACTAGTTACTGTAGTGAAAAACAAAAATGCTAAAACATGGATAACTTAGATGTTAAGGAATATGATGATTAAAAAATGGATTTCATTATCTTATAGAGATTTTAATCGACCAAATTATAAGGACCTGTATGTAAACATTACATAATCTAAAATTAAGTAAATAATTCACATTGAGGATCTTTTCAAGTTCAGAGCATTAGAGAATTTGGTCAGAACAAGTACATAAAAATTTGAATATTACATGTAGACAATTCTACCCAATATCCATTTTTTCATAAAATAAAAACTCTTGAAAAAAGAGAGTAATTTATAGTTCCATATTTTAGGAATAATGACTTTTCCTTGATCCCATATATGACCCTATTTATCATTAATTCTTGTGAAAAATATCTCAAAAAACTTGGTATGAGCATAAAAAGCATAGTAAGGGTTACACAAAGAAGGATATCGATTTTTTTTCAAAACAACAAGTAAACCATGAATAATTTATCATAGGTAATACTTTTCACATTTATGAAGTCGTAAATTCACATAAATGAATAAAAATATATTTCTTACCCTTTTGTAACAAAAATATTACCATAAAACCCCTCGAAAGAACACATAACATATAATGGTATATTGGGACACAAACATTCTTAAATTGAATAACCATATGACTTACTTCCACAGATTTCACTAAATGGATTAGCCATATTGATGAATTATATACCCAATGAATTGGAGGTTATAAGTTAAACACCCATTTTGGTTTATCACGACACCACCCTTCATTTGTTTTATCATGTAACCACCTATCAAATGTCTAAGTACCATTATAAAATCATTACACATAAAATATTTCAAATATAAACATTTCTATAATAATATTTCATTAGAAAACACAAGAAAAAATTTCAAGATATTTGAATAATAAATCCATTTCAAAAACTATTTTCAATACCAAAACACCAAAAAAGATAATAAAAGATTTCTTTTCCTTTAAAAACATTACTGCTTATAGAGGATGCCAAATAATGATTATGGTGGTAGAGAGGTCATTGTCACCACAAATGATAAAAACATTCATTTTTTCATTTAGTTAAATTATTCATCGAAAAAATATTCTAATTGAATGAAATTAAAGTCAACGGGGTTTATTGTTTACTTTATAAAAGAATGATGTGTGTATTATCAAAACATGCCTCAAAGAAAGGAAATTGTGATGAAGTCCCTTACCTTGTGTCTAACGTGACCCGTTCATTCCTTAATTTACTGAATAATAAACTTATGTTAATATATAATTTATTAATATCCTTTTTCAAGTTTATTATTCCTTTTATATCATTTATTACCTTGCGATAACAATTAGTTATTTATTTTAGTTCATATCGAACATTTTTTTCGATATTCGGAACTAGAGTTAAAAATAAACTTGTTATAATTATAAATTATTCATGTAGTCGAAATCACATTATATCTTGAATTATATTCCTCATTTATATATCATATATATCATATATATCCAATAATTATGAATTTATAGTATTCCATATCGTTTGGATATATGAAAGTGAAATGCACCGTTTCTGGAGATGATAAGTTTTACGTACGCATGAACTCTACTTCAAGTTCATTTTTTACATTTTAAATGGAATGAAAAAAATTGATACATTGGTATATTATTTTTAAATTATAAAATAATATTTTATATACATTACATATGTTTATTAACAACATCCATTATATGTTCTATGTATGGATTGAATGAGTCCTATCACTTTGAGGGGCGGTAGTCCACACTTTTTCAAATGAAATTATTGTATTTACCCATTATGGAAACCATATGGGTATGATATAAATGAAAAATAAAAAATCATAGAAAAACATAAACATAATATATATCATATATAAATGAATTTCTATAATAATGGCCCCTATGAGAGGTGGTTGGAGATATTTGAACATTCTTCGTTTTGTGAGGTAGTAGTTCGTCGTGCACAGAAACAGTATGACCATATCCATTAGATTGTGGTGTGTGAAAGTGTAGTTAGAATAATTCTCATAACAACAACATAATATATTATGGATACTGGTTTTATTATAAAATATAGGAATAAATAATGTTTAGGGGATTGGAGAGGTAATATAAAATAAAAGAACTTTAGAGAAGACGTTACCTTTAAATTGGGTATCTCACATTGGTTTCGACCAAAAGGATCCATTAAAATGCCTTCTACCTAAGGTAAGGATTCTAGGAGGAATAGAGGGGTGTAGAGAGAGTAATTGTTCAGATTTAGAATGATTCAAGGGGATTGAGAAATGTGATTAATGGGTTAGAGGTGATGGATATTTATAATGGAGAGGAGGGGCTCTTTTGGATAGTTTAAAAATATTATTTTATTATAAACTAATTTTATATTTCAAAAGATCCAAAACTCATTAAATTCTAATATAAGATGACTCTTATTCGAAATAAAATCATCCAATTATAATAGGATAGGTTTTGGATAGTTTTCTATATTTTATAATATCATTTATTTAAATCATTCATTAATAAGGTAATCACTGCATCATCATTTTGTCATAAATAAATTTATTTATATGGTGTATAAAAATCACAAATAAAATACCATAATGTAGTAAATATTTATATATATATAATGAATATTTACAGTTGAAGATTGAACATATATAAACTCATGTAAAAATTAATTCACTAAAGGATATATGTTTATTCCATTCTTGTCTTTACTTTAAATTAGTTAATATAAAGTGTAATTATCACTCTCAATTGGCTCCATTGGGTGCCAAAATAGACCCACAGATGCCCATTTTCGGAAATGTATCAACCAATAGAAATATTACACATGTTAGGGTAATTTATTATTATTATAATAATATTTGTTTACCATTATTTACTAGATTTACCCTTTAACCATGTAAAATAAAATATTTACTGATGTAAATATTCATAATGTTTAAAAAGAAAGTAACAAATATACAAAATTTGGACCTCCTGATTCCAAATATGAAATCCATTTTATAAATTCAATACACAAAGTTGGAAAAATTGATTTATAATTAACACTCGTTGTCAAAATAAAAAACGTGTTTTTATGAAATAATAACTATCAAAAGTTTGAAAATTGTTTATGTCCAATTTCAAAGTGAAATTACATCCAATGACTAAAATTGGATTAATTGTTAAAAATATAATCTAATTAAACTTCAAAAACATTTAAAAATATAATCAATCCATATAAATAAATTAGATTAAAAGGTATTTTTGTATTAAAATAGAGTATTTTTACTATTCATTAAAAATTAACATTATCAGAAAAATACAAAAATTTCATTCAAAGTAAATTTTGGTGTCCTTATTTTAAAGAAGAAGTTTATTTTGTAAAATATAACATATAATAGTGAAAAATAACTAGATTTATAAAGGGTTTTCCATCAAAAGGATGTAAATCGACCTTTTAATGAAAATTAGATTTTTTATGCTTAAATTTGGATTCATTTACATTTTAAGATTATAACATTTATTGGATAAATGTAAAAACATTTAACAAACATATATAATCATATTGTAGAATTTTTTTTCATTCCCGCAAATATAATGGAAAGGCGTTAAATAAAATTTAAAATTATATTATATTATAATTTTTCAGTATGACTCACCCTTGTGTGCTACATGATATTTATGAGAAACCCATTATTTCATGTTGAGTAAGCCATCGAACATACCATACCATTTTTGTTAATATTAAAATTTAATTCACCAATATTGGTAAATTTTAAAATTCCATACTCTTTATTTACCTGGGATGTTACATCCTTCCCCCCTTTTGGAAATTGCGTTCTCAAAATTTTATTCACTTATCAAATAAGTGGGGTATTTATCCCTCATATCATTTTCTGATTCCCACATTTCCAATTCATCAATATGGATTTTCCACAAAACCATTATCTGATGAATTTACTTATTCTACCACACATTCTCTCTTTGTTCAAGAATCTAGACTAGTTGTTCCTCATAATAAATATTTTCTCCCAGCTGAACTACCTCTAGACTCAAAACATGAGATGGATCTGGAATATTCATTCTCAACATTGAAACATGAAAAACATTGTGTACCTAGGATAACCATGGAGGTAAATCCACTCTGTAAGAAACTTCTCCAACAATCATTAGGATATCATAGGGTCCAATGATCCTCAGACACAACTTTACCTTCATTCCAAAACACATCACACCTTTCCAGGGAGAAACATTGAGAAATACATGATCACCTACCCAACATAATGATCCTTCTTCCGATAATCCACATAACTTTTTTGCCTGGTCTGAACTATTATCATGCGATTCTGAATCAAATGAACTTTCTCTACCATATCTTCTAAAAATTATAGTCCCATCATCTTACTTTCACCTACTTCATCCAAAAAAGATTGAGTTCAACACTAATTTCCATATAATGCCTCAAACAGAGCCATATGTATACTGGAATGAAAAATGTTATTACATGAAAATAAAACAAAGAAATATGTTGGTCCCAACATCGCTGGTAATCCATTGAAGTATCATGTAGCATATCTTCTAAAGTCTGAATTGTTCATTCTGACTACCCATCTGATTGTGGATGAAAAGCTGAACTAAAATATAATTCAGTACCCAATGACTTTTGAAGGTCATTCGAAAAGTTAGAAGTGAACCTAGTATCATTATCAGATACAATGGAGAGGGGAACTCCATGCAACCTGACTATCTTTTTAACATACAACCGAGAAAGTTGATCTAGAGATAATGTATCTTGAATAAGAAGAAAATGAGTAGATTTATTTAATTGAAAATTAATAAACATGATTGCATTGTTACCTTGATAAGTCTTTGGTAATCCCACAACAAAGTCCATGGATATATTTTCTCATTTACACTATGGAAATGGTAAATAATAAAGCATCCCTTTTGGTAACTTCTGTTCTAATCTAACCTATTGAAAATTCAAACACCTCACAGTAAAATCATAAAAATCTATTTTCATTCCATCTCACCAATAATACTCTCGAAGATCTTTGTACATATTAGTAATTCCAGGATGAACTTAAAAATGGAGAACTATGGGAATTACATAACTACTCTTTCTTCAACTGTGAATCACATGGCCCACATAATCTCTTTCCATCCTCAACAAATAGTCTCTATAAATATTAAACTTAGGTAACTTACCCTTTTGAATGAATTCTACCTTTTTTTGAAAATAATTGTCATCTTTATGCGCTTGCTTAATTCTGTCTTCTAGGGACGAGTGCCCTGAATCCTAAAACAAAACCGAGGAATTTCCTACACCAACAACTTCCAATCCAAAATTAATCAAATCAATAAATAAAAGGATCTTGTTTCATATGTATCATGGTTAAGTTAGTAATACTCTTTCGACTTAAATTTTCAACCACTTTATTTTCCTTTCCCAGATGGTAAGGGATCGTTCAATCATAATCCTTATTAATTCTATCCATCTCCACTATCTCATTTTTAATTTCTTCTGAGTAAATATATACATAAAAATTTTGGGGTCTGTATATATTTCACATTTTACTCTATTCATATGATGCCTCTAAAATATTAAAGAAAAAACAATAGCAACTAATTCCAGATCCTTTTTAGGGTAATTTAAATCATGAAGATTCAACTAACGTTAAACATAAGAAATTACCTGATAATTCAACATTAAGATACAACCAAGTCATTTAAACATAGAATCACTGTAGATATCAAACTCACTATTTTGGGATGGTACTGCCAAAACTCGAGAATTCACCAATCCTCTTTTCAATTTCAGAAAACAATCATCACATTCTTTTGTCCCAATGAACTTAAGTCCTTTTCGAGTAAACTTAGTCATTGGTCTAGATAACTGTGAAAAATTTTCAACAACCATCTGGTAATAACCAGCTAAACCCAGAAAACTATATATCTCGGTTATATTTTTGGGTCTTTTCCATTATTAAACAACTTTTGTTTTTGCATGATTAAAATTTATGCCATTTTTTCAGACAATGTGACCAAGGAATAAAATTCGTTGTAACCCAAACTCACACTTTCTGAATTTCCAATACTGTTTATTTTCATTTACAGTTTGAAAGAAAACCATTAAATGACATTAATTTTCCTCTTTAGTTTTGGTGTAAACCAAAATATCATCAATGAACACAACTAGAAACGTATCCAAGAACTCATGGAAAATTCTATTCCTAAGATCCATGAATACGGTAGGTGCATTGGATTACCCAAAAGGCATCACTAGAATTTCATAATGGCCATATCTAGTATGAAATGTGATCTTTGAAATGTCTGCATATTTTACATTCAACTGATGGTACCCTGGCCTCACGTCAATTTTATAAAATAATGAGATCCCTGGAGCTGATCAAACAAAACATCAATACAAGGAAAATGATACTTGTTCTTAATAGTGATGTTATTCAATTATCTATCATCAATTCACAGTCTCATTGAACCATAATTATTTTTAAGAAACATGATAGGAGAACCACATGGTGATGTTCTAGGTCAAATGAATCCTTTAGTTAATAACTCCCGTAATTTAATCTTTAACTATAAAAGTTCAATTTGTCTAATAGAGAAGGGATTTTTGAAATTGACATAGCATAGGAAGTAATTCAAAAATAAATTCAACTTCTCGATGATGTATTATACCAGGAACCTCATCAGAAAAAATTTCAAGATAATCATTTACAACTGGCACATAATTAATCTGAAAAGTTCCTTTCTTTTCAATAGTATGTCCAATGTAACATTCATTTCTATATTTTAACAGTTTCACAGCTTCCTGATATGTTATCAAAAGTAGGGGTTCATTCTTGTACACAAATTGAAATTTTTTCTAAAAAGAAACCTCTTTATCTCTACAGTCAATCTTATCATGAAAAAAATAAATCCAATCCATGCCCAAAATAACATTAAACTCTAGTAGAGAAAAAACAATAAAGTTTAACTGTAGATTCTTTCTGAACAGTAGTATACGAAGGTTCTTATAAATTATTTTTGACTCAACATTTCCTCCTGGTGTTTTTACCATATGTTCATGATTCATATCTTGAGATGGAATTCCCAAAGTACTAGAAAATTTCTTAGAAATTAAAGAATGTGTGGACCCTATATCAAACAACACTTTGACATAATCTGAATAAACGAACAGTGTATGTGATACTACTTCATTCGATGGCCCAACATCTGCTGATGTAGTTGTAAAGGATTTCCCCTCCCAATGTTTATAGTAGTTAGGCTTCTTTTCCACAGTTTAGTTGTTTTTTAGAAAATAATTTGTATAATTTCCCTTTTCATTTCGCTTATAACATCTTACCTTTGGTTTGTCATTGCCTACCTGATCATCTTCCTTAGAGTTAAGAGAAATATGGTCATACTTACAACACCAGAAGCACATTCAAGACACTGATAAACATTATCCATGATTATTTTTACTACACTTTTCACAAGATATATATTTAATTTTCATGCCTCCATACTTCTTTAATGAATTATTTCCCTTCTCCTACCAACTGAACCTATTCTTTTGTTTTCTCTCTTAGAACACCTGATCATTAGAAAACTCTATTTCTACATTCTGATCACATCTGAAAAGTTTCTCATAAATTTAAAATCCATGATAGGATAATTATCTTTTATATCACTACTTAAGTCCTGAGTAAAATCAATTTATCTTGGTATCAATATACGAAGTGAAATTAAGAGCATACCTTGCCAGTCGAGTGAAATTTTCTTTGTAATCAGCCATTGAGTCATCCTCCTACATCAATTCCATGATTTTTTTATTCCTAATTAGATCCACCATAGGAAAATACTTCTCAAGAAACATATCTTTGAATTAATCCCAATCAAGAGTATCAATATCCTCACTATCACTTATATTTTTCACCATCAACCACCAATGATCAGAATGTCCATAAAAATGGTAAACAGTGAGAATATTATTTTGATGTTCTGAACACCACTTGAAATTAAAAATAATCTCCAGTGCTTTGATCCAAGAATCAGCTTGAACAGGGTCAGATGATCCTCATAATGATAGGGATGTTGACTCGTGAAATGCTCCACTACTGACATGTTCCACAATGGTTGATCCAGAAGATCTCATGCATGGATACCACCACTATTTATAGCCTCATTCAACTATTCCATGACCACAAAAAACTATTTTGTTCTGATTCCGACCATCTCAGGTTGCTGATTAGGAAGGTTATTCTCTTATGTATGCTTTTCCAACCTAGATTCCTTGTTTCCTCTGTGCAAAACCATTATAAAAACAGAAATATTGTAGGCGAAGAAACATGGTAATATGTAAATTATATATCATTTCAATATTTCCATAAATTAACTTATGGATATTAATTTAACATTATTCTAACTCCTAATGTTTTCTAAATAGACCTATGATACTGAATATAAGGACCTGAACATAAACATTACATAATCCTGAATTAAGTTAACAATTCACATTAAGGATCTTTTCAAGTTTAAGGCTTTAGATAATTAGTTCATAACATATACATAACAATATGAATATTACATGCAGACACTTCGACTTAGTATCTATTGTTTTAATAAAATAAAAAACTATTGAAAAAATAGTTATGAATAGTTCCATATTCTAGACATCATGACTTTTATTTGATCCCATCTATGACCCTATTCATCTTTAAGACTCATGAAAAATATTTCAAAAAACTTGGGGTGAGCATAAAAATCTCATTAAGGGATACACAAAGAAATAAGACTATTAGTTTTTTTCAAAACAACATGTTAACCATGAATACTTTTTCATAAAAAATACTTTTCAGCTTTATAAAGTAGTAAATACTCTTTACTGAATAAAAGATAATAGATTACCGTTTTTTAACCAAAATATTACCATAAAACCCATAGAATGAACACATAACATATAAAGATAACTTGGGACATAAATATACTTAAATGGAATAACCATACTGTCAACTTCCACACATATCACTAAATAGAATAGCCATACAACTGCATTCCATACCCAGTGCATTGGAGGTTATATTGTAACCACCTGTCCTAGTTAATCATGACACCACCCATCATTTGGTTTATCATGTAACCACCCTTCAAATGTCAATTACCATTATAAAATCATAACACATTAAATATTTCAGATATAAAAATTTCACTAAAAATATTTTATTTTCAATCACAAGAAATAATTTCAAGATATTGAAATAATAAATCAATTTCTAAAACAATTTTCAATACCAAAACTCTCAAAAACATAACAAGGTATTTCCTTTACTTTTAAAATCATTAAGGCTTATATATGAAGCTAAATAACAATTATGGTGGAGTAGAGGTCATTGTCATTGCAAATGTTAGAAACATTTCATTTTTCTTTTAGTAAAACCCTTCATTAAAAACGCTTTCCTTTGAATGTAATTAAATGTAAAAGGGTTTTATTATATACCATATAAAAGAATGAGGTGTATATTATCAAAACATTCCTCAATTAATGAAGATTGAGATGAAGTCCCTTACCTCGTGTATGACATGACCCGTCCGTTCTTTAGTTTTATAAATAATAAACATAAGTTATTGTCTACTTGATTAAGAACCTCTTTAAAAGTCTATTATTCCTTTTATATCACTTAATACTTGGCTATAACTATTAGTTAATTATTTGAGTTCATATCGAACATTTTGTCGATGTTCGAAACTTGAGTTAAAAATGAACTTGTTATAATTATAAATTGTCCATGTGATCAAAATTATATTATATATAGAATTATATTCATGATTTATATATCATATATATCTAGTATATGTGTATTTAGAATAGTCCATATAATTTGGATATATGAAAATGAAATGCACAGTTCATGGAGATGGTAAGCTATACGTACACATGAATGCTACTTGCATTTCATTTTTTTCATTTTAAAAAGAATTAAATTCAAATGATAAATTGATATATTATTATTCCAGTTTAATATCATATTTTATATATGTTACAAAAGTTCATTAACACCATCCTTTATACATTCCATGTATGGTATGAATGAGTCCTATGACATTGAGGGGGCAGTAGTCCGCACTTCCTGGAATGAAATTATCGTATTTACCCATTATAGAAACCATAAAGGTATGATATAAATGAAAAATATAGAATCATAGAGAAGATACAAACATAATATATATCATATATAAATACAGTTCCATCATAATGGCTACCATGAGAGGTGTAGGAGATATATGAACAATCATCGTTTCATGAGGCAGTAGTTCACCGTCCATAGAAACAGTTTGTTTGTATCCATTAGATAGAGATGTGTGGTAGTGTAGTTAGAATCCTTATCATAACAATAACCTATTATATTAAGGATACTGGTGTTGTTATAAAATAAAGTGATAAAGAGAGTTTAGGGTATTGGAGATGTAAAATAAAAACAAAGAACTTAAGGGAAGAAGTTACCTTTAAATCGGGAAACTCCTTTTGGTTTGAACCAAAGGATTCCTTGAAGTGCTTCTGGAAATGGTAAGGCTTCTACTAGGAAGATAGGTATGTACGGATCTGAATTGGGTAGAGTATGGGAATGTCAATGGGATTGAGTGGTGTGAGTAATGGGTTTGAGGTGATGGCTTTCTATAATAGAGAAGAGGGGCTTTTAGGAATGTTTGAAAATATTATATTATTATAAAATGATTTTCAGAATCAAATGATCCAAAAATCATTAAATTTGAAGATAAGATGACACTTTTTCGAAATAATATCATCCAATAAGAATTGGACAGGTTTTGGTTAGTTGTTTAAATTTTAAAATCTCATTTATTTTAATCATTCATTAATAAGGTATTAAATGCATCATCATTATGTCACAAATATATTTATTTATTTGATATCTAAAAATTATGAATAAAATACCTTGATGTAGTAAATATGTTTTTATTTCTAATGAATATTTATATTTGAATAGATTAATTAAAAAACCCCATGTAAAAATATATTTACTAAGAGATATATGTTTATGTCATTTTTTCTCTATTTTAAATTAATTAATATAAATTTTCATTATCACTCCCAAGTGGCTTCATGGTGTCCAAAAATCAATCCAAGGATTCCCATGGTCGGAAATGTAACAACCAATATAAATTGGTCACATGTTAGGGTAATTTAATGTTATTATAATAATATTTTTTTACCCTTATTTTCCAGATTTACCCTTTAACGATGGTAAATAAAATATTTATTGAAGTAAATATTCATAATATCTAAAAAATAAAATTTACTTATATAAAAAATATAGAACACCTAATTCAAAATATGGAATCAATTTTTTCAAATTCAAAACAAATAATTGGAAGAAATTAATTTAAAATTAATTCCCATTGTCCAAACAAAAAGTGTGATTTAAAAAAAAATAACTAAAAAAAGATTGACACTTGTTTATGTCCAATTTCAATGTAAATTTATTGAAAATAAAAAAAATTGGATAAATTGGTAAATAAATAATCTAATTAAACTTTAAAATAATTTAAAAAGACAGTCTAACCATATAAATAAATTATATTTAAAGTCGGTTTTGTAATAAAATACAATATTTTTCACTATTCATTAAAAAATGAACATTATCACAAAAATATCAAAATTTCATCCAAAGTAAATTTTGATGTCCGAATTCTAAAGATGAATTTTATTTTGAAAATAGAACTTCTAAAAGAGAAAAACAAATATTTTAAAATTGTTCTCCATCAAAAGATAGTAAATCGGCCTTTCAAAGAATATTAGTGTATTTATGTATAAAATTGGGATCATTCAAATTTTAAGCTTCTAAATATAATTAGATAAATGTATAAACATTTAACAAACATGTATAATAATATTATAGTTAGTTTTGTTCATTCCTAGAAATACAATAGCTAGAAGTTAACTACCATTTTAAATAATATTATATAATTATTCTATAATACGACTCAGCCTTCTTTGCAACAAGAGATTTCAAAGAAACCCATTATTGTGTGTCGGGTACACCATCGAACAAAGCATCCCATTTAAATGTAAATTAATATTCAATTAACAATTATTAATAAATATTAACATGTCTTACACTTTATTTATGTGGGATGTTCACAAATATTCCAAAAAATGATTAATTATCATTTCTCGATCCACTTAAGGTATGATGTACCTCTCAATAGTGAATACATTTTTGTACTTACAAGAGTGCCACTCTTACTCTATTATAAAATGAACTCACTATAATCACTTATTTACACCACTATATACCTTTGGGTCAACCATTATCTACCAAAATAAATTCCAAAATTCTCTAATTTAATCCTAGAAGCCTTATTTTCTGCATAAATCCAATCTATGAAGGCATTGGTACAATACTAAGAAGGATACCCGAAGAAGAGGAAATTTTCATCAACGAGCATCTTTATTTAATTTATTCCTCCACCCACATAAATTATTATTATAATACTATTATATAATAATATTATTTTATTACATATAATTATATTTTTTATTTTAATTTTATGACCAATAAACACAAACCATTCCATCAAATGGGTTACGAAATCATCGTTCTTGTATATGGAAAACTACCACCTCACAAACCGGTGCCTTTTATTTCTCCATTACGACCATTCATGGTTACAAATAATGATGGAAATCATATTGATACATGATATATATGACATTTATTGTTTTATTATTATTATGTGTTAATCTATAACGCAAACCATCATGATATCCTTTTTTTGAGAATATGATAATGTTGTTCGTGTGTATGGCTGAATACTGTCTAGTAAAGAGAAATGTGTTTTTTTCATGATTTACATGGAATGTATAATGTATTATTCTAATAAGTAATTTGATATATATGAAATAAAAATGATAATATAATGAATATATATATTATATACATTTATTTTTTTCAATATGATAATAAAATGGAAAAAAATCCATGTGTACATATGGACTACCATCTCTATTAATAGTGTATTTTATTTCCTTTCAATAAATATTATCGATTAATATAAATATATATATAATTAATTTATATGATTTTAATATCATGGTTTACATTCTTATGATTATTAAATCATGATCTAAGTAAGAGGATTGAAAATAACAAGTCAAAACATATACGAAAACCAAGAAGTTATTACCCCAAACATAACATTAACATGGAATTGTAAATAAATAGGTCATAAAAAGGTCATAAGAAACATATATGGTATGATATATATAATTATTATTCTGTTATATACTTATAATAAAATTTTAATTTATTATATAGGAGGGTTGAAAGAGTATGAAAGAAGTCCATACATAAGGTAAAGGAAATTTGTGTCGCATTTCACTTCCGCGAGACATATGCCATATTCACCAATTAATTATTTTATGTAGTGTATATAATATCCATGGTTATATATCATTTCTATTATAATGAAAAAAATTTGGTTTTAAATATCTATTTTTGGATCAATCGTTCCCGGGGTTTCTGGTCAAGAAGTTAACAGATTGATATGGGGATTTTTAGTCTCCCTTTTATTTCTGAAATAAATATTTCATATCCACCACTAAATATTACCAAGAAATAAATTTTAATTTATAGTATTTTTGTAATTGGTATAAGTTTGTTTTTATTATTTTTAGTAAAATCTCTCATAATGAAATTTTTTTGATTTTTTTTGTTTTAAAAATTATTTTTCTTAGTGGAAATCAGATTTTAATCATGAAGTGGTTTAAATTAATTTTAAAGATTCCTCAATATAGGGTCACGGAAGACCTTATAATCACCTCGTAATATCTACATGTTGGAATCCAATTCTGAGGGGTGGGAATATATGATTAGGTAATTATTTACCAAATTGAAATAAATAAATATTCAATTTTGAATCTATTTTTTTACAAAAAACAAAAAAAATATCTATTTTATTAAATTGGAATAAAATTTTACTAATTATTTAAAAATAAAAACATTCATGAAAAAATAAAACCAATATTGAAATAAAAAAATGATTTCATTCTCTCACAAATCATCTTAACTCCTCTCTACAAATGTGTAGTCGAATAGTAACAAATCACACCAGCATAATAAATTCAATTGACAATTACTAATAAACAATAAATCCATTCTTTTACACTATTTAGAATATAAAATGTCTTCATATACACTAAATAATTAATGTGTGGGTGATTTATCATTTCCTAATAAAATTTCCCCATGTTACTTACACGAATTCTATTTTTTGATATATCAAAATTATATAAATTAGTTCAATTTTAGAAGTAACTTAGTCATTGAAAAAATAATACTTCAAATAAGAAAAAAATTAATTCAAAATAAAAATCACCTTAGAGATTTCAAATCATGGGTAACCCTATCTAGTAAAATGATTGAATAATACGAAAACATTAACAACATCATCATGTGTATAAACTACCTATTATACCATATTATAAATATTATATATATCTTGGGAAAAGGTAAAAAAAATAAAAATGAGAATATGATTATTATATCACCAAAAAATGAATAAACACCTATCTAGGTGTTTAGATTCACGTTTCTATTATTCATGTCATAATATTTATATGAATATTATTTGATATTTTCATCCAATAGTAATATTACTCTAATTAATGATTATAGTACATCTATCGAATACTCATATATAATTTCCACTAATTTTTCAAAAAAATAAATTTAGTTACAAATTATAATAATGAAAAATATTATTCAAAACCATTTTCTATGTAATAAACTATTTAGAATCAAAATATGATTTAAAATTAAATGTAATTTTTTGTAAATTCACACATATAAAAAGTTTCCAAAAAATCAACGTTTCAAACAAAATTCCATTTCTTTTGAATAAATTTATTTTAATTTCCAATGATTTCTGGATTCCCTACTTATAATAATTTCCCAGTAATTTTATTTTTAGAATAATACCACTGTATATTAAAATTTTCAAATTTTACCCTATCAAACAATATGATTTTAAAAATTTCAATTTCATTTAATTTTGTTGAAACTGAATCAGTATTTTTAATACCCAATTTCAGGATAAAACATCTAAATCTTAATTATACAATTCTTTGAAACAGATATATTAAGATCATTCAACTAAAAATCAAATAAATAAATATATAAAATGATCACAAACTACATAGTATTTAATATATAACGTATATATTAGAATAATATTTAAGAAAGTCCCTATATTTAAATTTTAAGATCACATTATTTATCTGGTCAATAAAAATATACCATTTTAAAAATTAATTTCAATCTATAAACCTATAAAATCTTGTGATTATTTACTAAAATAGTGTTTCTAAGAGTTATGAAGTAGACTGAACTAAATAACTAAAATGATATAATAGATCAATGATTCAATAACATTATTACATTATTAATTTATGTAACTAATGATAGAGAGATGGTTTTTAACAGTGTAAACCCATCAAAATCACTCTCGATATGAAAAAAAAACTAAGTAAACATTAGTATAATATCTCAACGGATGTAGAAGGAGGAAAATTAAAAATTTAAAAAAAACATTACATTTCATATACTCATCATGGTTAGTTAACAATACATGTAACCATGTGAGACCACATAGAACTCTAATTAAATCTCCCATGGTTAACTAGAACATTTTTTTAACAATTTTACAAACATTATAAGTCATAACATGCCAAAAAATTCTTTCATTTTTATCATTCATGATTGGTTAATTTTTCATTTAATCATCTACATTCCATAAATTTATTTAAATTTTATATTTTTAGAACTATATTTTATATAACGTAATGTAATGCATACATTATAATCAAATATTTCACATATTTACCAAGGATTTATTAATCAATTTTAGTATATAAAATTGAGTAATATATTATATAAATATATTTTACAAAATCATTATATAACGTACCAACAAATAATCGTGATTGATTATTAAGGATAAAAAGTTTATGCAATGTAGTGGTGTAAGACACTATAAATCATAATGTGATATCTCATATTGTATACCTTCACCCCCAATATTTCATAAGGTAATATGATCATATCAATGTCAATAATATTGAATTTAATAGAAAAAGATATTTCAATCTCTCACATTAACTAATTACACGTGAACATTGTGTATTCTTCGCTCTTGTCACGAAAAATATATAACTAGTTATGAAACAATATCAAAATAAATTTGGATAAAAATATCAAAAACGATTATATAAGTGTTTATAAAAACACACTCATTATATGATAAAAATATTATACCCAACAAAAATACATTATCGTAACCCCATGTGTGACCCTATAAGGATTTTTAGAATTCAAAAATGATTATGAATTTTAAAAATATGAATATATAAAAGAATATCCTTTATAAAAGTTAACTTTTTACTCATATTATTAATAGATATGATGTTACAGTAATTAAAAATTTTTGTTTTAACAAAATTATATACTAGATATATCTTAATACATCGTTCATAATTTTAAAATCCATTTATTCAAGATAATACATTTAGTAATTCATCATGGAATCTATCAATATATTCTTGGATGATTTGTTAATTATTAATTTCCCTTGTTAATATTTAGTAATTTGGATGAATGAACCAAATATCAATTATTTAAGTTTGTTCAAAAATCACATTTTACTGAAATTGTTGTATATATATATATATTTATATATAATTTTACTCAATTGACGGTCTAGATGTTTTACCAGATATACAGGCTGAAAAATATCAACTTTGCTAAACAAAACATACTAGATATTATGAAACATACCTAAAAACCAACTTATTTAATTATCCTCATGATATTATAAGAAGTTATTCAAGTATGGATGTTTACATATAGGGTACCTCATTGAAATCATGTAATGATGATTGGGGTGGAACTTACATCCCAATATTATCAATTTAATTATGTATGAGATTAAATATAGTGTAATTATGATACTTAATTTAGGTAATAATAATATTTATTTTATCATTAATAAAAAATGTATCTCAATATAATCGATAAATTACTCAACTTTTAACATATCATCACAACTCATGTATTTTTCAGATAGTTATCAATAAATAATAACATTGAAATTTATGTCCAATGAGATAATTAGAATTATAATCTCTTGTTATTTTTATAGAATCCATTATTGAATGACAAAACTGATGTTTTCAATTTATATAAATAATGATAAATTGAAAATATTCATAAATTATTATCATATGAAATTTATTTGGAAATTCACACACACAAAAATTATATATATATACACAAATCCTTGTATAAAAATATTCTTTTTTACCTTATTTAAATATATAAGGTCATCACGTAATCCTGTTTTTTGTATCATTTAATTGGTTTTTCAAACAATATACTCTATAAAAATGTATCACTAAATATATATCCATAAAGTCACATGATAAATCAATATATCAATCCACCCACTAAACTCAATAATGATGTGGTATATTTTGATGAATTTTTTTGGATGATAGTGTGATTTTTGTTCCTCTTCCTCATATTAATAATTAAAACATTTTTCAACAATTTTTTCATAATATAAAATGTTATCATATGCGGCATTTCTGTTTTCTAAAATAATAACCACGCATATTATATCAAATACTATTATATCAATATTGAATCAAAAAACATTCTTAGTAAATATTTTAAACCAAAACACAAACCATAATTGATATAATTCTTATTGGTATATGACAATTATATTACTCATATAACTTGTTTTTACATACTGATAATGATAAAAAATATAAATTATGTATTATATAAGTGCCAAGGGATTATCTTAATAAAAATTTATTGAAATTTAGTAGAATATAATTTCTATTTGAATCATAAAATATATTAACTTAAGTATAAAATGGGGAACCTGAAACTTTTTAATACTAATAATAAATAACATTTTATTCATCTACATTGATTCATCTACTTACTTACATAAATATACGTAAGCTTTATTATATTTCTAATAAAATTTATCAAATTAATTATTATAAAAAGTGATTTAATCATATAAACACATGTATATCTATAATATTTTGTGTAACATGAATCAGTTTTCATTTCAACAAAATTTATTAAAATTATTTATCCTCTACATTGTAAAAATTTACTATTTGATTGATATAAACATAACATATTTAATTTTATACATGTATTAGATCATTAAATAAAATATTCCATCATAGAAAATATAAAAAGTAAGATAAATTTTTTTTTTGTTTTTCATTGATTATTTTAATAATAAAATATTAATTTCTTGGGTTAAAAAGTAATAAAATAAATTTTTGAATTATTAAAAAACCTAAAAATATTATCTTCCTACAAAAAAATAACTCAATAAATCACAAAAATGAACTTTTTTTATACAAATATTATATGGTGATTTATTTTATTACTTTAGCTGGAATATAAATTTTCATAACATATCCCACATATAAGAAGAAATAACTAATCAAAATATTTAATAAATTTAGATTATTTACCCACCATTTTTTATGTATTATCTAACATTATCTTTTTATAGTATCTCAATACAGTTACTATAAAATACGTACCCTTTACTGATTAGTATTTTACCTTTAAATTGAACATTTGAATTCATATTTTTTTATAATTGAGGTATTTTTGTTTTAAAAGATAAAATATTGACATATTCTAATTAAAGGGAAGGACAAATGGATAAAATGTGTTATAGTATCATTAAGTACACTTGTGACTAGAAATAAGTACCCGGTGGAGATTCAATGAATATAATCCCATAGTTAGCAACACCAGGTACCTGATGAACCATAATTGGGTTCTTGATCATTATATAATTGTATTTTTATACATATGGCTGAAATCAAATTTTCACCTAAACATCTAATCCCTAAAATTATCCAGCCTAATGATTTAACTCATTTTAATTGTGTTTTCATCCCCTTGGAGGCTCTCCTCTATAATCATGTTACCCTTATGGATCCACCTTCAAAGGATAAGTAATGTTGTAAAAAAAATTAAAACTCATTTTCTTTCTATTTCATCATGATAGTGGATATACCCCACTTTTCACCTAATTTATGGATTATGGGTCTTGAGTAATATTTTAAAAAAATTTAAAACTTGTAATTTTTGAGAGTATCCCCCTTGAAAATTAAAGATAACACCTTGGTTTTGGGTATTATATAACCATTAATTTAGAATAATTTTAGGCCCAATTATATTCTATTTTAGATTGATCTGTTTTTTATTAGGTTTATTCTTACATCACATAGACTATAAAGGAACATTTTATAACAATTTTGACACATGAACTCCTTATTTCTCTCAATATAAAAAAGAATTATTCAGCTAATGATTTTGGTTTTTTTGAACCCTATTATAATAAACCATTCCATCTGATAAGTGTTTTTTATATAGAATTATGGAAGTAAATTATTTTATTTGTTTATTTTCATTTCATTTTCATTATTAACATTCCATATATATGATTTATATCGATTGTTACTAGTTATATATGATACCATAAAAACTTATTATTATTTAATTAAATGATATTTTAATTGGGGATTGTGATTATATTTTCTATTATTATTTGTGATTTAAAATTAATTCTCATCTCGTGTTCCATAAATTTATTTTGATAATTTCATATTAAAAGTTTTTTGATATTTCATCCATGTAACAAATATATATACTTATATATATATTTATATATAAATATATTCTTAAAGATCTTATTAGGAAAATATACATGGGGTGAGAGGTTCATTAAAGACTAACATTTTAGATAATATTACTCCAAAACATAAGTTTTAGGTCAATTGGTTTTATGAAAGTATGATCAACTCAAAGATCAGAGTAAAAAATAGTTTATACAGTTTAAATATAAATGGTAATAAATATAGTTATCATATTGGAAATAAGGTAGTTAGATATTTATAAAAATAATATATTGTAAATCAAATGAGAATAAACTAGAAAGTATAATATAATGAAAGATCAAAAAAAGGAATATATGTATCACAACTCATCCCACACAGGATTTTATTTGACTTGAAGTAATTCAAGTGTGACAGTCCAAGCCTTCCACCAATAGGTCGAGGGATATAGAATAACACCGAGTAGGCATATCACACATATTATAGGCCTTATCGGAATTAACCACTTCAATTGCACACCTCCATGTATACCACAACCATGAAAGATAACTATAATTGTGCCAACCTAATAGAAAACAATACATGTGATAAACACTAATAATAACTATTGTGAAGTAAAATTAATCCATAGAAATATTATGGAAATTATACAATCCCAACAAAAGAAAAATAGAGTCCCTGCTTAACATCTAAAGAAGAGAAATCATCCCTCTCATGAAGTATTGACATATTAGATAATAAATCAATATAACTATGATCTATAAAAACCTAGGATTCCATGGTAACCGTCTATATTATGGTCATCAGAATAAGTCATGTCACGTGTGGAAAAATACCATTCCTGAGTTAGTATGTACATACCCA
This sequence comes from Viscum album, assembly GCA_963277665.1. NCBI lineage: Eukaryota > Viridiplantae > Streptophyta > Magnoliopsida > Santalales > Viscaceae > Viscum > Viscum album. The sequence continues at coordinate 1,519,288,153 of OY728163.1, forward strand.
ATAAAATGCTGCAAAAAAACAAAATGGAGCAAATCAGATAAAAAAATCTAGAAGAACCCAAAGTAAGTGGGAAGAAACTCAAAAAAACATGCTAATAGAGAAAAATGAATAATGAGAGGGAGAAACATCCAGGTCATTACAAAAAATTATGGATGAGGATTTTGACTATAAATTTAAGATCCAATATTTTATACATTCCAAAATTCCAATGTAATACTTCATAGATCATCTACTATAGACCCATACAAAACTGATGGAATTTGATTCATCCTTGAAAACCTTAAGAGGTTTGAATGGAATTTTGTGTTAGTGGTTGAATGAACCATTATCTTAGAAACATATTTCCATGTCCTTCTTAGGTGGATTCTAATGGGTTTTTCCATTTACCATTAAACACCTAATGCTTACCTATTTTTGATGTCTCACAAGCTTACATTAAAAAGGAATGTGGTCATTGGGATATGGTCCAACAACACTTAGGGACTTAAATTGATTTAGAGGATGGAAGTTAGGTCTCATCACATCTTTCATAGGTGATGTTTTTTCAAAAATGAGATTCTATAAAATATTTAAGACATATTTAGGAATCCTTTATTAAATCCAAAAAATAGAATGTGTCTACCTTATATCAAAAATAAATTATTTTAATGTTTTGGATTTAGAATCATCTATATATATCTAAGGTTATACCTGAATGGGGATATCTATGTTTATCTAAATTTCTCAAAAAATGGGGGAATGTGAAAACATATTAGTGATTCTTATGCAATTTGTTATTATGTAGCTAGTTTTAAGCCACATAGGGGTGTGATTTGGAATTTATCCTCATCCATGAAGATGGGAGTTGTTTTAGTGTCAGGATAAATCTAATGAGAAGATCATCCCATCTATCCTTTTGTATCGAATTTGAACCCACATAGTTCAGCTCCACCTAATGGGACACGTCATTAGTTTTAAGATCATCAGATAAGGACCAACATGTGCAACTTAACATCATGTATAAACAAATTCAAGGTAAAAAGTGCCCAGACAAGGCTGGTTTGGTTCTTATTTTGAATATTACCAAGATACTAGTATGTTATGTATCCTTCTAGATTATATAAGACACTACTAGGAATGTGTCCAAATTAATATGAGGTTGTGTTCGGGTTGTTGGGATTGGACTTCATGGAGGATGACTACAGATACTGTATAGACATAAATCAACCCCCAAAGTGTTCAAATTAATGGATATTATACCAATTGAGGTGGTCAATGTTATCTTGATTAGGAATGTATCCATTTCAAGGTTTTTCTTTCATGGAATATGACTCTTTGAGATTATGGTAACATTGTTTTGTGGATTACACCAAACACAAGGTCAATATCAATGAGTGAAGTAGATATGCAAAATGAATCACAACCCAAACTATAATTTGATCATGAATATGTCATGATCTTCACTATAATATAATAACACGTGAGTAACACTTAGTGTTAGAAAAAAGATGAGTTGGATGAATTAGAAAACCACACAATCTCTTTCACCCGTTGGTCGATAAAGATAGGGATTTGAAAGAAGGGTAATTTACATACAGAAATGACTAGGATATTACTATAGGATGGATAATATAGTGTGATATTTACTCCTCACCTACTCTTGGATGAGGGTGGATACATTCATGGGAGTCAAGGAGAAGGACATGACCATTATGTGCTAGTATCCACTATCATATTTAACCTTGGGGTCCTATAATAATCCATAAGGATGAGATCCTCATTACCACATGAATTTAAAACCATGAACACTATGAGGATCCCACCTTAAGTAGGATAAATTAAGAACATCAATTACCATAGGAACGTATAATCGATAGGATATGCTTATTTTCACTGTTATCTGGTCATATATATCTGGATGCTTTACAAGAGACCTTTTCTTTCTCCCCCTTGTATGGTGGATCCCAAGAAAGAGGTGTCCTATCTATTATGATATGAATAGGGGGATTAATTTGTGCCTTGAATAAGTGAGTCCTTGTTGAAAAAGGTGGCTTACGTATGGAATTCATAGGCAATATGAACTTCCTTCACATAGGTGATGACTGTATTATTTGAAAGGGTATTACTGTGTGAGATGAATATTCTATTGGGAAATGTATAAACTAGGAAACAACACTTCGTAAGGGCCTTTAAAAATGATCCATGGATCTCCTCATGTGTCTTCATATGATTGGTACTCATGTTGTGAGTAGTAGAAAGGTTCTTTTCCTTAGTAGTTTGTAATAGGGGTGTTTCCTCTTAGGTATATTTTTATTCTAGTCCTTGAGTGATATTAATCTATTTATATTTTTTAATTTACCATTCTTTTATAGAACTACGAAAATACTTGAGGGTTTAGAAGGATTGGGTGAGAGACTTGGGTGAGAAGGGATTCAATAGGTCTATTTTTCTTTCATTAACTGCAAAAAAGGAGATAAGAGTCCTATTTATAGGAAACACTTTGATCATAGGAGAAGGAGTACACTCACGAAGGTACATCTTGTAGGTGTCGTGTATAGAACGCTCATGAAAGTATGAGTTTCTCATGTTGGGCTATATATGTATGGCTTGTATAAACCTCGTAGTATGTAGGTTTCTCAAAATACCTAGAACTATGTGATATTTTATATTATGAAGGTGAATTTTTTTCTCACCCTAGGCTACATGAAGAATTTAATGATTTTTTACATTCATGTTGTACATTACATTTATTATATTCATCCTTTTTGTGAAAATATGGTTTGTTAAAAAATGATTCCCCTCAGGATTGTTTCTAATCAAAAGAAGAGGGGTTGATCCTAAGGTAGAGAAAACCACTTGAACTGATTTATTAATTACCTATTAGTATCTATGTATTTGAATTTATGAAAGTTCAGGTTTAGTGAACATTACTACAATCTGATCATACAAAAGAGGAGTGGAAGGATAGAGTGCACATGCCCAGTGCGCAGGAGGGTCATGCGGGTTATCTAATAAAGTCATTCACATAGGTCAACCGCATATGTCATCCACAACGATATACCATGAAGGTCAATAACATAGGTCGATGATGTAGGATGGTCAAGTATATATATATGGTTTCTATCTCCCTTGACATGCACCTTCTTTCATTTCGCACCTTCTCTCACAATGTCAGTCATTCACACATGTTATTTTCACTCTTTATCCATGATGCTCGTCTATGCTATCTATCCATTCTACTCATCTATGTTGCTCATTGTAATCATTATTTCAATACGTGGGTGAGTGACCTGTGTGATGTCGCTTGGGTGAGTGACTTTTATGAGGTCACATGGGAGAGTGACCTATGCAACTTCACTCTTTTTCCAAATTTTCCTTTATTCATGGTTGAAATAATGATGTTTGATGAAATCCTAGGTGTTTCCATGTAGGATTATCGAATAGCTATTCATGTTTACTATATTTCTAATACATGTGTTACTACATTTATCAACGAGATGTTGTACAATGTTACATGATAATATCATATACTATATGAACTCTTACATGTAAATATTTCAAAACGCTTGAAGAATCAGTATCTTAATTTCCATAAGAGTGAATACCAACTATTATATAGTTGTAGACACCTAAGATATGTACCCATCCTTAGGCTGATAGAATTATTTCAATAGTATCGGTTCAAGGAATATTCAAATATTACCATTCCCCAAATTTTGGGGTGGGGTTCATACATCATTGAATAAATGATGTTGTCAGTGTACATGACTTATCACAATTCAGACACTCCAAACATGCAACGTCATGCTCTTGAATCGAAATGGAATTATTACACATCCATTTTTTTGAATCAATTATGGAAACAATATAGGAATATAAGGAAGAATGTGACTTTCGTGCTATAGGAGGGTTCAAAACTAAATGTATTAGGGTTTATTGGGTTCACAAAACATGGAAAGAATTTAATTTTGAGCTGAAAAATGTTGGCATATATAAGGTTTCTTGGGTGGTGTAGATGTGCATGTACATGTCAAAATGTATAGTTTCAAATTTTATATGACATTGGAGCTTCCCAACTAATATGTTCCATTTGACACATATAGATGTTGGTATTAGTTTTTGGTACATTCAGAAAATCTCAGAAGATCACATTCTCATGGAAATTTATGATGAATTCATACCACCAAATGTGACATGGGGGGATCTCTAATGAACATATGTGCTGGCCCATGAGTTATTGAAAGTGGGTAAGGAGATCAGAAAGGAATTCCCTCTATATAGGGGTGATGTTCATCTGAATCAATGGATTAATTTTTTTTCTTAGATCCCAAAAGGGAGGGACTTATGTGTAAATGTTTCGTGTGATGTCCTACCATTGATTAGTGAGGCATCTTGGTAAAATACTGGCCCATTCTGGATCAAGGTTAATACACAAAATGGGGGTATTCCATATGGTCTCCAATTTATTCTATGATCAGGCATACAAGTTTATAGCTATGTAAAAAAGGCACCTATATGAAACCGGATCATGATTCCAATGACGATGTGTATATGGGGACATTTTTTATAGCCACCACGCTTAAAAATGCGAATATGTATGGGTGGAATCTACTATTTTTGTCAATATACATTAGTAATTTCTACAAGTGTACACAAGGAAGTACCCATTTTAAAATTTAGGGTTGTTCCAAGTACTACGGGGGATGTATATAATCAAATTTTAGGTCCTATGAGGTGATAATAGGGGTCAACATCATTGAGTCTCAATTTTATACCTTTCTCCTAGATGTCTCTAGTATTATACATATAGTCATGAAACATGAGGTAGGTAAGGAGACTCTAAGCAAGTTTAATGACATAAAATTATTCTTATATGGGGATCATCCTACTAAGATGATCACTGATTAGGGAATCAATACTTATGAGATCATATGATACATGATATCCATCAATTAATGTGTATTGTAAAAATGTATCAATGGTGAAATTATATTCAAGGCCTACATATCCTATAAATTTTCACTACAGTTCAAATGTATGAAACTACCCATAATATATCCTTCCAAAAATGTTCAATTGGAGAAATAACCAATGGTTTCTATTAATATTTGGTTTCCCATGGCTAAATAAGCATATGAGGCAGTAATTATTCTACCCTCTTCAAATGAATATATCATGATTAATTGAGAATATTCCCATTCCTCGATCTACTCATACCTAGGGGGTATTAGTGAAAGACATTTATAAAATTAAGGACAATCCATCTTCTTCCAAACAAGGTCCAAAGGGTAGAAATATTCAATATAAAAGTTATAGTTAGGAAGATACTCTATAACCCTAGTCATAGGGTACCTAGAGAGCCAAAACTAGATGTATTGAATCTGGTATAACATATCCATGGTGATCCAGTAATTTCCAATGGGAGGGGATTTGGGCTTTGGTTACCAATACCACTATTGAGGATGTGGGATCAAGGAATATGTCAAAGTCTAATGATGTTAGGTCATCTTCACAATTGGTCACAATAACATAAGATTATTTGGGGTCTATAGAAGTACAATCTTGGAAAGGCATAAACAACAATATATGATATTTATTGGTATCTCTCTATTGCTAAATGCATATCTGATAGGTTTGGGATATTCATGAACCCCCTCATGTTCTATTTTTCACAAATATTATAGATGTGGGGCCACATGTAAATGAGTTTTAGATTTTGATATACACCACCTATGACCTGATCCCATTCACATAGAGGGTGTAAGAGACGATTAACCATGATTCAATGGAAGGGTTGGCTAATCAAGAAACTAATGACTGAGGTGACTACATCATTGTTAATGAAGTATTTTTATCTATTCTCTTATTTGTTCCATCCCTTATACTTCATTATTTATTTCGATAGGATTCTATATTTATTTTGGATGAGAATATGGTGTATTATAGATAGTTTCTCATTCATCAAAATATGGTTCGACATACACCCCCATCAGAGTGGGGGCTGATACTCTTGACTCTATATAGCTATCCTTAAGACAGTGGATGATGGAGGAGGTGATAGTGGGAGGTTTTTATTCAATTTTACCTATTATTCTTATATTTAAAAGGAAAAATGTGGGTCCCCCATGATATCTGGGTAAGAATCAAAATATGGAGAAGAATTTTGTCATGAATATGCACCACTATAATTTTTTCATTTTAATTAAGTCCTTTGACGTGACTAATGTACCTATTCAACCATTATTTAATTTTGTAGTAATTTCATAAGTTTACTATCTCAGGGTTATGAAAATAATCCTTCAGGGACTGAGGGGTACATCATAGATGAGGCATCTAATCATGCTATTGAATCTATCCCTGTTATAGGAGAAGCACGATGTTATAAATGCATGCATGTTCATGTTGTTGTACAGAGGTTGGAGGGTCATATTAATGTAATATTTTCATTACATTTTATCATGTGTTGATTAATAACTTATCATCCTTATAATATTTCAGATCTATCAAATACACAAGATGAAATTGTGACCACTTACAGGGGTACTATCACCATCCCAAAATAGGATGATTTGGACTCCATACCGTCTGATGAAGGTGTTGGTGCTGATCTTGAATTGATGTGCCTCAAAATGATATGAACTATTTAGAAGGTGGAAGATGGAGCTTATGGTGGATCCAATTTGGTTTCCTAATTAAATTTCCCAAATATCCCTAACAGTGTGGATGATATGATATTGTATGCATCATATAATGAAATAATGACCCTGGAAACAGTTTTTATAGATTTTGATTTTCTGGCCTTTTTAAAGGTGTATGATGACTATAATAATTAATTATATGGATGTAAGTTTTCCACATTTATTTTTTCAATCACGGATCACCTAATCATGTATGGTTCCTTACATCGAATATTGAATTATATAGATTTTTCTATAGAAAAAAAACACCAATGTGATTCATGACAAAGGAATTGAGGCCCCTCGTACACTCATTGTAGAATTATTAATAGCCTAGGGTCCTGAAGTGGGGTATCATCCTAAACCATCTATATCAGATCTTGATAAAATATAGGTTTATTTTCCATATTATGAAATCGTAATTCAACGCACGTAAACCAAGGATGCTATGGAGGAATCCAACCAAGAAACTGATTTTTCAATGGGTGAGTTCCATAAAATAATTTGATCATCCTTTCAGTTATCCCTTTACTATCTCTTAGTTCTAAAGATGAATTCAATTATCATTTAGAACCGTTAGTTTTTGTGGATACACTTGAAGGGGAGGCCTCTACCCCATCTCACCTGACAATATAAGGAAAGGGCGACATCAATCAAGGAATGAAAATGTATAGTTCATCTATAAGAGAACTGTTTGGTGAAAATCGTCCTATATACCCTAATGGGGGGTGAACCGGGTTATGTATTTTATTTTGGAACTTCTTCCTACCCAACTGGATCATTAAATCTTAATAATAATGTACCCTTTGTTTTCTATTTTGTGTTTTTCTTTATTTTAACCCACTCAAAAATATGTGATGATGGTTTATAGAATTTAAAGATTGAAAGTAAGTTAAAGGGAAAAATTATTTTTACATGGTTCAACCTTACAAGAATATTTCCAAGTAGTATACAATGATTATATAACAATATATAAAATCATCAAAATCTCACTACCAAAAAAAGACTCACAATAAATCACTTCTATGCACTGGGTCACAACCATAAAAGATTTTGGGAAGGATAACTACATCCTATGGGACACTACATTGATCTTTCCTTCGATGGATCGCTATCATTGGAAAGGATCACATTCATTCTCTTCCATTCCCACTACAATGAAAAGGATTGGTCACTATTTATGAACACATATGTCCCTTCATCACCAATACTGAATGCATACTAAATTGTAGGATGATGCACTATTTATGTTCTTTCTATGATTCTCATTCACTTCTATGTAAACCTTGGATGCAACCCTTTCACATTCCAAGAAAACTGGAAGAGAATTATATTTTCTATAAAAACAAAAATTAACCCTTTTCTGGATTTGTAAATATATTCAAGACATGCCAAGTCATCCATTAACTACCTTGAATTTAGAACAGCATGAAATACACTTGAAAATATAGTCGGATAGTGCACATTCTCTATATTATTATTCTTATCCTTCAGAATTTATATATAACAACGTTATTATTCACAAGAAAATCCTAAAACATATCTCATTGTGTGATATCTTCAGAATAGTTTTGCACATTAGTGTGCCATGAAGCCCCATTTACACCCTGTAGATGAAATACACTTCATTGTGTGGTGTTCTATTTGTGGGGAGACATTTTATGAACTGTCTATCAACTTTTTAGAACTAATTTATACCCTTCATGGATACCATTTCCCCATGTACTGATAGTGATTTGTGATCCATCTTGGCTTCATAGACATCTTTCTCTTTATGGAAAGATTATTCCTTATGAATCAACTTTCTTTTGAGAGTTATAGTGCCCTAAAAAAAATTCCTTCAAATAATCCTCCCCAAGAAACCACTTTATCATTTCTGGAATACGTCCTTTATGAACATGTTCATCCTCCATGGACCATATTCGGAATCAGTGGAAGTCTTCTAGTGATAATCCCCTCTGATAAAATTGAATCTCACCTAATGATTTTATAATGAGTGTTTATGTAGGAAAATATATTTTCAAAACTCTCTAATTATGGGTAATGGGTTTATTAACCAAATTTCATTTTTTGGGTTATAAATTTTATTCATTCAATTTTTTATGTCATGATTATTTTTAAATTTTCTATAAATTTGTTTATTCAGTATTTTTAATTTTTTTTTTATATTTTTTACACATAATATATCGATTGATTAATTCTCAATTCAATGATATAATATTTATAAAAGTTATTCACCTCATATCCTCTTTCTTTGGGACATTCAACTGGGATATGAACCTTTATCATTTTATTTAGTATATATACTTACACTTTAACATGTTATATAATTAATCTCTTTTACTTCATGATATTTAAAGATTCATTTTTTGTTATTCAATCATGGGGCATATGATGGAAAAGTTATCAATGTGAAAAAGGATTTATGTTACATCCTCCATTATTTTTGTGATTTTTAAAGTTCAAGGTTTCATGGGGAGAAATAATATGCACATAGTTTTTAACAACATATATTTTTTTCATTTTATTATGAGTGTTTTTTACATGTTAAATTTAAATATAGTCCAATATTTATTAATAAAATCACAGAATTTATTTGTCTGTGATACTGATCTTGTATTTTCTTTAAGATCAAAAATATTTCTATTCTATATACATGTTTTCTAAAATGTATTATAAAAATGTTTTTTAAAGATATTTTTTTTTAAATATAATACACACGTACTTTACATTTTAAAAAAAAATTCTTAGAGATTGTCAAATGCGTCACTTTAGACTCCCATTAATTTTTTTTATTTTTTTAACATTTACAACAATATTGAATTCTCTCAGAATAAAGACAATTATTATCCTTGAATATTATATTATAGGCTTCAAAGGTAAATTTAAGTGATTTTTTCACAATATTATATGAATTTTCAATTTTTAAATGTAATTTTCAACGTTAAAAGATTATTTTTTCTTAATAATTTTTTAATTATATTTTAATGGTATAACCATTCATCAATACCAACAACCTTTGATATTACTTATGTTTCACTGGGGACATTTCATAATAAAATAATCCTTATTATTTTTTTGGGGATATTATTACTATTTAAAATGGACAATCATGGAACCCTGTTCTTTTCCACGAGTTAATCATGTTACAAAAATAATTCAATATTTTAATGTACATGTTGATAATGAATTTTCTTCCCTCCATAAAATTTATTTGATGTTTGGATTCCCTTATAATATTTCATGTATTCTTTATCAAAAAACACCATCCATTTTTATTGGTGATTTATATTTATAAAATTGGGTCTTAAAAGGAAATGGTATTTTCAGATCATTTAGTGTTTTGTATATAGGATCAAAAAGAGTTTTTCAAGAGTTTTATGATGTTTTATTAATGATATAGTACTTCATAATTATATATGGAAAACATTTGATCCCAATATATCTTATATTATGGGTTTAGTCCCATTATACCGCATGAAAAATAGGTGATCTTGATATAGATTATACTAAGGGTGATCCCCATTATATCCCCTCGATACATTGGGTTATGTTCATTTTCATAAAATGAAAAAATGATTGAGGTAATAGGTTTGGTATCTCTTATGGATTTAACTGAGTTCTATTTGTCTCAAACATAGGTTTAAAATGGGTAATGAATATGAATCTATGTTGATTAAAAGGGTTTTTATTGCATGATATGGGAATTTAATGATTCGTTCGATCAATATTGACATCCCATGAATCATGATTAGTGATTCCTATTCATATTTCCTTTATATAATACTTAATCCACGAATCAAGATTAATGATACATGTTATGGAAGGTTTGAATTTTGTTTTATTATGGTCATGCAGTTTGATTATATCATCATAAAATCATGTACATCCAATTCTCATTGATGAAATTCAATTATTCATGATCATGTTTTCCCTTATAGAGAATATAAAATCACCATTTTTCTGATTCCACTTAGAAAAATTATTAAGAATGGTCATAAATTATTTGAGAATATAATAGATTCATATGTCATAAATTTATTTGGGATGTGGATGAATTAATATGGAAAATGAAAAGTTATTCACAGTTAGAAAAACACTCCCATGAAGTATTCATTATTATTTATGTAAGTGTTTATCCTAATCCAATAAAACTATAAACATAAAAATTCCTTGGGTATGTAAGTGATCATTTTTTTATTGTAAGGGTTGGATGGAAAAAATTAGGTCACATTTATTGGTATCAAAGATCGAATTGTAAATTATATGTTTTTAGGAGCAGATTTAGGAGCGAATGTTTCGGGTCTTTATAATAACTAGGGATATCAGTAAGGGGTTTTTTATATATTTTTAATAATTTTGAGACTCATCAAATCTAAAAAATACATCATCCCATGGGTCATCATGCATGGGTAACATATATCACTCTATAAAATCCATGAAATATAAATACATGGATTTCATTTTAGGGATGATATAAATGAAAAAAATGCCATTTATCTATAATATTTCACAAAAAAACTTATTCTATACGATGTGTTTATAAAAATTGGAATAGAATCTATGGAAGATCAAGGTGGTAAATATCTACTCACTTCAGGATAAATGTGTATTTGAAATTTTCATGTAGGACAAAGAAAATAAAATAGAGATTTTATATGTTTTCAACATGTAAAATCCCTCTAAATTATAAAATATACATGGAGATAATTTAGAACTATGAATAATATCAATAATTTTCATTAATCAATTTAAAAGTGAAGGGAACCCATTTTCTAAAGGATCAATATTTTTTTACATTTATTTTATTTTTATCATTTTCCTTTATAATATGTTTATGGTGTACTATGATCCAATATTTATTATAAGGAGAAACTGACCATCCCTATTCCATAGTATAATTATTCTCATATTCCATTCATTTTAATTATTTCACTATCATGTGAACTATATAATACAGATGTGATAATAGATGGCCAATAATTTTCTCTTGGGTATATCTCTATATTAATATTATTTTCATTAATTTAAACATAATTAACCCTAGCCTTCCTCATTCCTTATAAAGTGGAATGATGTGAAGATGGCTAAAGGGTGATGATAGTTTCATGAATACCTAGGGATCATATATTTTGGTTTATGCATTATTTTTGTCATAAATTTAAGTTAACAAAATTCATCAAGGAGAGGGGTATGTGGTTCACGGTTAAAGATAAAATAAAGAGTGAAATGAGGGAGTGATAAATATTATTTAAGGATTACAATAAAGTGGACTATATTAAACTCTATATCTCATTAAATTCCCCATCTACTTTATCTTTTTTTTTATTTTACTTTTTATCTTTCTAGGTTCACATATTCAAATTTTCTCTTCTCACTTCATTGTTTCTTTAAAAATAAAATAAATAAGTAAATAATAATAATTGTGAAAAACATGGATAAGTGACAACTCGATGAGAGATCGACCCCCATTTTTCTACCACAACTAAATTCTCTTAGTACAAATTATTCACTATTAGTTTCAGGCATAGTTATTTCCTTTCATAATTGGTATTATTGATGTAAATGTTTTTACAATCCCTCATTGTCTTTCAAATCATAATAATTCATATATTAGTTATCATCTTTAATTTATTTTTTATTTTTTATTTAATTTCATACTTGGTTTTAATAAATTGAATAATAAATTTTTCTTCATGATTTTATATAATTATTATTTTTAGTTAGAAAATGTATATAATATCATTGAATTGATCAATAAAATTATAAATAATAATTATACTACCCAACATTACCAAATTTAAGAGAAGGGACTGAATATTTAATAAGAATTTAGTTTTGAAGAACTAAAGTTTCTTTTAAATCAATTAAATTCTAATTTAAAATTTATAATAGGATATTAATAATTTCGGGGAAGAATAATAACTATACCAAAATACTCATATATGCTCGATAGTCAAGATGAAGGAAAAAAATTAGGATAATAACACATTTCACAATCCTAAAAATGGATTAATGAACATGATACATATAAACTATGGACTAAAACAAGATTTAAAATATGTAGATAACTAAAATATAAATATATTTTAATCAAATATTATTCAAATTTATTAATAAGTTAATATTCCCTATGATATAAATATATATAGCTCAAAAAATTCCATTCTTGGATGATGATTAAGATGATGTTTACATTAATTAATGGATTAAAGAACCTTTCTTGGAAATCATCATGAGTAGTATCTCATTTACATTGTATAAAGAAATATAGTTTCAAGAATATATATATATATAAGTGATTTGATCAAACCATAACCTTATTTCATTTTTAATTCAGAATTTTTTTTATCCACTTTGTTTTAATATTTTAGGATTAGTACCACATATGTTTCCAATATGATATTAAAATGAAAAGGTCATGGAATTGGTGTTCATGTATGAAGAAATAAGTGAATGTTAGACAACATCCCAATAAGGTAAAATAAGTAGGTGTGGCCACCATATTACATCAAGATGAATTTAACTGGGAGGATCCTTACATTCATCAAAGATCACTACATCACCTATTGTTCACTTCATATATAGAAAGAGAGATACCCCTTAATAAAGGGAACCAATATAAGAAAATTTATTTTCTGAAGATAAAAGGAGATATACGGATATAGATGTTCCTGTCAGGGAATCTCAACCCACTTATGATTTGGGATGACCTAAATTTTAAATAACTACTGCTAGTGGTAGTATTTACCAACATCGTTGGGATATCCCAAACTTATTTATCATTGTCACATACATGATATATTTTAAAGTTATTTTCATGTAATTTATTTTCTCACTTTTTTGTGGGGGTTTCCCATGCATTTTTTGTGGAAATGGGGGGTTTTTAGGATTTAGGCCCAACTGTGAACCCGTTTCCATATTAAAAAAAAGTTTCTTTCTTTTATAAATCTTCAATTTTGAACATTTTTCATCTATTCCATTTTCTAAATTGCCTCCAGTGACCTATAAAAACCACCATATCCATTTGGACCCCTTAGGAACTCATTATCATTTTGGATTTGGGCGATTTACTTAACCATTGGTCCAACCTGTAAGGCCATTTTCTATTTTAATTTTTTTAATTCTTTAATAACATATTAATTTTTTAATTTATTTAGGTTATTCCACCTCTCAAAATTGGCCATTGAAGCTAGGGAACCCCCATGTTATCTTATCCCTCTATGGGGATTGTCTTCATCGTAGCTTGGGGAAAAACTTTTAATGATTTCTCAAATAAACTATATTTGATGAGGTAATTTCTTTCTTCATAACTCCTTCATTTATTAGTATCCCCCCCCCATTTCAGTTCCTACATGAACTCCTCAACAATATTATAACCTCAATTTCATTTTTTTTCTATTTGTTGATTTAGTTACTAGTGTATTTGTGGAGATTTATTAAATGTTTCTCAATTAGGTGAGATTCATCTCATGTTACTCCCATTTCCTTAGGGTTTACCCATTTACTTAGGGTTTATTAGATCTTTTAATAGAGTTTATTATGTCTATAAAGATGTTCTTAAAACCTATGTTTTTTCCTTGGTTTTATTTCTCCAATCATCTGGTTTTAGGTTCTTTTTCAGTCTCTTAGGGTGTGATGGTGGTGAAATTGAAGTTACACACAGGGGTTTGAGGGTTTTAAAATATATTCCACGTGATTCCATGTGTAAGAATTGTATAATGAGTTAGTTTGGTGGATTTATATTTATTTTATGTTCATATCTCATTATTTTTAGTGAAAACACTATTTTTGGTAGCATTTGTCAATCAATTGATTTTTAAGTTACAATTTTGTGTGAAATTGGGTGTTTTTACCTGTTCATTCCATGTTGTACCAATTGGTGTTGTTTTATAATTTATTAAATTAATTTATAAAAATGGGTTAGTGCTTAATATTCTTTTCTAATGTAATATTGGTATGAATTTTGTGTTAAAAGATAGATTTTAAATAGATTTTGTGTGCAATGTTTTTTGGTAACTTTTATAATTGTTTTATGGAAATTCTAAGCATTTGTTTCAGTTATACAAATGGTGAAAAACATGTTTAGCTAATTTTTTGAGTGTTTATGACCAGAAATGGTGTTTTTATGTGTAAATGGAATTTCTTAGCCTGTGGAACTTGTTTGAGCACAAAGAGGGAAACCTGGGTATCTTGGTGGGTGGATGTGTACAAGCATACTAGTGATCCAGAGTGCTTTTTTCTCGGTTTCACAAATAGAATTTGTCATTGAAAAACATAAAAAAAGATTATGATGATGACAGTGACCACTATGTTATGGGTGATTCCCCTACTAGTGGCTCGTTCATGAGAATAGATATTGTTATGATTACTTTACACCGAGATGCGAGGTACCTAGGAATCACAACTAACTAGTGCCTAGGGTTGTTCCCATGCTGAGTGCTCAGTGAATATTTAAAACTTATATTTGGAATATGATGTGTTTGGATGGAAAATTCAGTAGATTAAATTTTTTATTTAAATTTACCTATTATTTAATGTTTCCCTCTTTGAAAACAATTTTCATTTAAAAGAAGCACCATTAGAAATTATTGCTACCATTCATTTTTTATAACACATGAATGATTTTTATATTATTATTCTTGTCACATGTAATCATTGGGTTTGATACTATTGGTATTAGTCTCTCACCCAACTGACACCTTTTGGTGTATGTATACTAGGTTATGTTTGACACAAGTAAGGGAAAGGCTTTTAGAGATAGTGGTTCAGGTTTCTAGTTGCTTTCGTTGTGTGGTGTTGTGGAGAAGGCTCGTGGGTGATTACCACTTGTCGTGAAATGGAATTTGGGATTTATTTTATGCTACTATTGTAGTTTGGTACCCCTTGTGCCATGTTAAAAACATTGTATTCTATTCTAAAATCTTAATTATGTCATGTTTGGCATGAATATTTAGTTTTTTTATTGATTGTTTTGGTTGTCTTATGTATCAAAATTTCGGTAAATCATTCCCAAACCATTATTTATGATACCTAGGAACTTGTGAGAAACTGTGGGGATGAGGATCGCCCATCATTCCGTTTCATGGGCTAGGTTGGTGCTAGTAATTATGATGACTAGAGTTGGTTTGTGAAAAAATGGTATTAGAGTAGGTGAATGTTTTTGGATTATATTATTATTTAGGGATGAGTAGGGCTAATCATGAGTTAGGACTACTGGGGATCAAAATATTGGTCATGAGTAGGGTGCCCGACCTGCACCTCTTGTGATAGAACTCTAGTCACCATGGGATGTTGGAATTGTTTTTTTTTTTGCTTCACTTTTAGGTGAGACATGTCGGTTGAAGACTGCATGGGGAAATCAAGAGGTGGTGATGTAGTTTTTTATTTTATTCTTTTAATGTGTTTCAATTATTAATATTTTATGTTGTTGATGAAATTTATTGAATTTTTATACTAATTTTTGTTCTTGTGACTATTGTATTTTGTAGCAACATACCTCCCCATAAATCTCCCATCACCCACGGTAAAAAGTTAGAGACAGTTCTACCTCACCAAATGATCAGTGGCTAGTATAGAATGAAGTTCAGACTATCCATGCTCTGGGATAGTGACAAACTCTTTTTCCAACTCTGTTTAGAAAAAATTATACTAGTCCTAGGAAGGACAAAGCCCTGGATTTTCTAAAAATCAAGCCTCGTGCTTTTAGAGTTAGCATGGAACCCCATGAAGTATAGGAGTGTCTTTAAATGATTAAGAACATGTTTGAGTTCCTAGACCCACCTAAGGAGGTCATGGTGATGTTTTTATCCTTATTGTTAGATGGTCCCAGCCATAGGTGGTGGGAATCAGTGCTTCAAGTTGGGAAGCACGAGTAGATGGGTTGGAAGTACTTCAAGGATATCTTCAGCGACCAGTACTTCCCTAAAATTTTGGCATATGTTCGAAATAAATAGATTATGGAACTTGTTAAGGGGGATATTTCAGTTATGGAGTAAGTAAATGTTTTTTCGACTAGGTCTAGTATGATCTGAAAATGGTCCTTAATGTGAAAATGAAGACCCATAATTTTGAGAGGAGTTTGCGGCTAGAGATCTATTCCAAGTCTTTCTATTCATGATGAAAATATTTGCTAAAGTGGTTGATAGAGATTGCTTTGTGGAGATCGACCATAAGGAGAGAACTTGTTTCTTTGGGATGGTGTCAGTAATGGGTAGTGGAAGCACTTATGAGAAGAAACGAAAGTGGGAGTAATAGGGAAAAAATAGAGGTGGTAGCTCATGCCAACCTTCGAGGCAGTTTTCATTGGTGGATTCTGATGGGAGGTCTGTTGTGTGCCACTAGTGTGGGAGGACAGGGGAAATCTGACTTGTACGCACATTTCTTCTGAAGACTTGTTTTTAGTGTGGTGGTATGGGACACATGAATCAATTTTTTTGATGGAATGTCCACTCAAACGTGGAGCAGGATCATTGGATTCCAGAGGAGTACCAACTCAATCAGAACTATCAAGGATAGGTGGATCATTGTTTGGTTTCCATGGATGAATGGTCGAATCATCTTATAAGAAGATCCAGTTTAGGTAAAATCCAAAGTTGATCAGCCATTCTTAGTAAAAGAATAGGAAAATTTATGTGGTGGATCAGGAACCGATAGGATTAGATGCGGGGCCGTCGAGTGTTAGAGGTACCATTATGATTTCCTCTTCTATAGATACTTCTCTTTTTGATACTGGTTATTATGTTTCATTAATATCTTCTATACTATCAACATGCTGAATTTCCCAGTTGACCTTTTGTCATTTGTGATGGAGTTGGTGACACTTCTAGGAATGAAGAAAGAGTCGGGTCTTAGGTGTCTGTCATGTGTGCTTTCCATCTCAGGGGTTGAGATGGATTGAGACCACCTGGTATTATATATGGATATAGTTGAAATGATACTTAGAATTTATTAGATTGTATGATTTTAGGCATTCATCAATTACTATAGGTGGAAAGTCTATTTTACAGAATGAGATAGTAATTGTCATGTTTTCTTTTGGGATTGGGATCCACAGTCGGGTCACGCCAGACCTCCACTCCCAGAGATGGGGAATTTTGTATTCTTGTTATCATCACTCGTGCTAGAGGACAATGGTTTTTCTCTTTAAGGTGGACTACCTCATGTAGTATATGAGTTTCTTGACGTATTCCTAGATGATTTTTCAAACATAGCCCCAGAGCAGTATGTGGAGATCCCGATCTATTTGGCATGGGGAACACAGATGACATCTCTTCCCTCATATTGTATGACCCACATTGAATTGAGTTAATTAATGATTTAGCTAAAAGATTTATAATCCAATGGATTCATTCATCCGAGTATATCTCTTTAGGTCACTCTAGTTCTCTTTATGGAGAAGGTTGATTGGTCCCTCCGGTTGTTGATGCATTCTTTGAAGAATTGGCTTCACTAACACATTGAGGAGAAGTTTGTGGTCTATTATAATCACAAAATCATGTCATACATATTCTCTCAGAAGGATCTCAATCTGACGTAGTGACTCTAGATATATTACATACATGAGTTCGACATTGACATTGACATTGTCTATACCACAAGAAAAGGAAATATGGTGGAAGATGTTTTGAGTAGAAAAGTACCGATGATATCCTGGAAGAAGTCCAGTGATGAGTGGACTCTAATGGGTCTCTTTTCTTATATGCATGTGGAGACCGTGGAGTAATGCGGGGGTGTGTTTTTAACGATAATTTTGTTGAATCCTTGTCTTTTTGAGTTGATTCATCAAGAACTTCCCATTGATGGGATTTGTTAGTGGTTGAGAATATTTTTTCATTATGGGAAGTCGTCTTATGATTTTCATTGTTTCTTGAGGGAATCTTGTGATTCAAGGGTAATTCAGTATTTTCATCATCTATGCAAAAGGTGGTGATGCAGGATAGCCACCAGAATCAGGGGGTTGTCCATCAAGGTTCCACCATGATGATTTATGATGTGAGATGAATGTTATGGTGGCTATGTATGATACATGACATAGCTGACTTTGTGTCTAGATGCTTCACATGTTAGCAAGTTAAAGTTGAGAACCAATGGCCCTCCGATTTTCTCCAACTATACCCCAATCCTAACTAGAAGTGTGAAGAGGTCTCCATGGACTTCATTTTTGGCCAGCCTCATACTCCATAGGGTAATAATTCCATTTGGGTGGTGATTGATCATCTAACCAAATATACCCACTCCATTATGATCAAATACATAGTTAAAATGGATGAGTTTGGCCTATTCTATCTTCAGGAGGCGGTAAGGCTTCATGGTGGGCTATCTGTAGTTTTCTCAGATAGAGACCCCTATTTCACTTCATGGTTTTTGGAAGGCCTTCAAAAGGAATTGGGTCTCAAATTAAAATGAGCATGGTATACTATCCTCAAACGAATGGTCTGATAGAGCAGGCAAATCAGATATTGGGGGACATGCTCTATGCATATGTTTTAGACATTGGAGGTTCCTAGGATAGGAATTATGGATTAGTTGAGTTTTCTTATAATATCAGTTACCAATCCTCAATCTGAATGGCTCCCATTGAGGAGTTACATTATTGGCCTTGTCGGTCCCCCCTATGTTGGGAAAGGGTAGGTGTGACCTAACTGTTGGGGTAGATTCTTATCTAGGTTTCTTCTGATAAGATCACATTGATTAAGAAGAAATTATTGATAGCTAAGAGTCACTAGAAACCATATGTTGATCTGAGTCATTGAGTCCTAGAGTTTTTGTTGGGTGATTGTCTGTTTTTGAAGGTGGCCCCTCGTATGGGTCATCGCCATTTGGGAAAGCCATGAAAGATAACACTGAGGTATATTAGACCATTGGATATTACTAAGAGGATTATAATGGTGTCATTTAGGTTATATTTTCCTTCTTATATGACATCAATCCATGACATCTTCCATGTCTGAAAACTGAAGAAGTACTACTCGGATCCGTCAAATGTGTTGAATTAGGAGGAGTTGGATATAAAGCTCGATCCGTCTATGGTTGAGTGACCAAAGCATTATGTGGACTCCCAAGAACAAGTACTTCGAGGGAGGACTATTTATCTAGTTCGATTCCACTAGAAGCATGGGACTAATCATCATGAGACATGGGAGCATATGTCTTGGTTCAAATAGAAGTTTCTGTTTCTATTATCTGTTCAAACTTCTAGATAACTTTCCGAGGGTGGATGATTTTTATGGTGGATAGAATTCTTACAGACATGAATTATTTTAAATTTATTTTAAATTTAATTTATATTTTCGATATTTTTTGTGGGGGTTCTCATGAATTTTTGTTGGAAATGGTGGGTTTTCATGATTTGGGCCCCAGCGTGAGCCCATTTCCCAATTTAAAAATAAATTTGGTTTGTTTTATAAATACTTCATTTTTAAACATTTTTTAGCCATTTTAATTCCTAAATGGCCTCCCCTGATTTATAAAAACCGCCATATCCATTTGTACCCCTTAAGAACTAATTATCAATTTGGATTTGGGTGATTTATTTAGGCATTGGGCTAACCCGTAATCCCATTTCTTGTATAAAATGTTTTTTTAATTCTTTAATTTGTTATTCATTGTTTAAATTTTTTTAGTGATTCTACCTATATCCCTAGCACAATAAATCTAGGAGAACCCCAGGTTATATTATCTTTATTTTGAGATCATCTTATTTTCGATTTAGGGGAAAACATATCATGATTTCTCAAATCATCTAGATTTGAGGAGGTAATTTGTGTTCTCCACAAGTCCTTTATTTTTTAGTATTTTCCCATCAATTTAGTTCCTAAATGACCTCATCAGCCTTATTAAAACCTAAATTTATTTTTTGGACGTTTGTAGACTTATATACTAGTATATATGGGGATATTTCATCAATTTTTCTCAATTAGGTGAGTTTCCTCTCATGATCCTCCCATTTTCTTAGGGTTTCTCCCATTACCCTAGGGGTTCTTTCCTTCTATTGAAGTTTATAATGTCCGTAGTTTAGGTATTAAAAAATGGTTTGATCTTGGGTTTCTTGGTCTCGTCATGTGGTTTTAGGTTTTTCTTCACTCCCTTGTGGTGCGACGGTAGTGCGGTTGAAGTTCCACACAAGGGTTTTAGGGTTTTGAAATATATGGTAGGTGATTCAAAGTGTAATAATTATAGAATGATTTATAGTTCTTAATTCATATTTATTTTATGTTTCTCTATCATTATTTTTAGTGTGAAAACGTTTTTGGGTAGAATTTATTAAGCGATTGATTTTTATGTGCCAATTTTGTGTGGAAATGGGTGTTCTTACTTGTGCATTACATGTTGTACCAGTTAGTATTGTTTTATAATTCATGGAATTGATTTATAAAAATGTTTCAGTGCTTAAAATTTTACATTGGTGTAATATTTGTATGAATTTTGTGTTAAGAGGCATTTTAAATGGATTTAATGTGCAATTTTTTGTCGTAACATTTATAATTGTTTTATGAAAATTCAATGCATTTGTTTGAGTCATACAAATGGTGAAAAGAATTGTTAGAAACTATTTTGAGTGTCCATGACAAGAACTGATATTTTTATGTTTAAATTGAATTTTTTAGAATGTGGATCGTGTTTGAGAACAAAGAGGGAAACCTAGGTATCTAGGTGGGCGGACGTGTACTAGCATGCTAGTGATCTGAAGTTGTTTTAACCATGTTTCACGTAGAATGTTTGATGTTGACAACACTAAAAAAACTATGATGATGATGATTTTGGAGACTTCTAGGTTATGGGTTATTCCCAACTAGTGGGTCATCCATGATAACCATTATTTTTATGGTTACTTTCACACTAAGATGCGAGGTACCTGGGGCTCATAACTAGCTAGTGCCTAGGGTTGTTCCCATGTTGACTACTCATTGACTATTTGGAATTTATCATTGGCTTAAGGTGTGTGATGATGGATAATTTATTATATTAAATATTTTATTTAAATATACTTATTCTTTAAATTTATCATCTTTGAAATCTATTTTCATTTAAAAGATGCACCTTTAGAACTTATTACAACCATTCTTTGTTTATAACACCTTGATGATTTTTATATTACAATGATTTTCACATGGAATCATTGGGTATGATCCTATTAGGATTTGTATCACACCCTAATTATACATTTGGGTGTAAGTAGACATGGTTATGTTTGACACAGGTTCGGGTAAGGCTTTTGGAGATGACAATTCAGGTTTCTAGTTGCTTTCGTTGTGCGGTGTTATGGAGACAGCTCGTGGGTGATGAACCCTTGTAGTGTGGGGGTATTTGGGTTTTATTGGATGATAAGTTTTTAGTTTGGGACCCCTTGTGTCATGTTAAAAACCTTCTATTCAGTTCTGAATTTTTAATTATGGCTTGTTTGGCATGAATTTTCAGATTCATTTTATTGATTGTTTTTTTGTTGTCTTATGTATCCTAATTTAGGTAAATCATTCCCAACGCATTATTTATGATACCCAGTAACATGTTATATCTTGTGGGGATAGTGTAAACCCTTCAAGCCTTAACATGGTCTAGGATTGGTGCTGGTAATGATGGCGACCAGATTTAGTTTGTGACACTCATACCCTCTTTCAATTTTCATTTTCTTTATATATTAATATATTTATCTTTCATTGATTTTCCTTTATATGTTTCAAGGGTGGGTAGTATATTTTTGATAATACATAGTATTATTTGGATTATAATAAAGGAGTTTTACTCCTTCAATTTCATGTTTCATGTTTCCACAATATATGCTTTTAATACCCCAAATCATATTTTTTCATTTCATTAACATTTTAACATTTTAAATTATTTTGTTAGGCTCGTGAATAAGTGTATTGAAGGGATTCCTGAGTCATATTTGTTTGTTTTTTTATTCCTTTATTACCTTCATTTTTTAGAACAAATTGGATTAAATATAATATATAATTATTTTTAAGAGATGAGTCATTTTTTAGAGAAATTATTGATTTTTTTGGAAAATGGTTTCAAATTTTTATTGATAAGAAATTGATTTATAGGATTTCAATTTTCAAAAAATTATCACGAGTTTAATTAATATTTGAAATCCATTCCCCATTATTAGCTGATTAATATTTTTTCCACCTAAAGGGGTAGTCTAGTCCAATTTTTAATCTTCTTTCAAGTACCTTCTAGTCTTCAAATAAGGAATTGTTATAGAGTGATTTAGATGCCTCTTTGTAAATATCCATCATTTTATTAATTATAAAATTGGACCTTAACTTTACTCATGTGAATCCCCTTGTAGAGATGAAATTATTTATAGGAAACCCATAATATAAAGTCATTTTTAATATTTATCTTCACTCTTGAATGTATTGAAAGATCATAGTTCAAAAGTGTTTGGGGGAAATGAGGTACATCATTGATTATTATTTGGATAAGCGAGATTGTAGATTAGTGATGGGGTTAGATACCATTTAAGTAAACACTACTAGAAAAAAAGGTATTTACGACGGGTCATTTGCGACAGGATCCCGTCGCAAATGGCTTTTTGCGACAGGGGCCCGTCGCAAATGGCCCGTTGCTGAAAACGGTGTCACAACAACAATTATTTGCGACGGGCCCGTCGCTAAAGCCTGTTTTTGCGACAGGGATTCTCCCCATCGCAAATAGTACTCCGTATATTTGTAAAAAACTTTTCAAATAGTAATGGCGATGGGCCCCATCGCAAATACCTGTTGCGACGGGCCCGCCGCAAATAGTTTTTGCGACGGGCATAGTATCCCGTCGCAAATACTATAAAAAAATTAAAATAAATTATTAATAAATTATTTTAATTAATATTATAATAATCCAATTATAATTCAAAAATAAAAAATAATAAATTATTAATAAATTATTTTAATTAATATAATAATAGAATTATAATTCACAAATAAAAATAATAAATTATTTATATACTATTTTAATTAATATAATAATAATAGAATTATAATTCAAAAATAAAAAATAATAGAATATTAATAAATGATTTAATTAATATAATAATATTAGAATTATAATTCATAAATAAAAAAATATTAATAAGTTATTTTAATTAATATAAAAATATTAGAATTATTTTACATTCAAGTACTAAAATAATTCAAGTATTACAAAAAAATATAATTAAATTATAATATTATAAAATTTTAATATATATATATAATTTAATATTATAAAATATAAATAATATTATTATTCATATTAATATTGTTATTTCAAAATATAATATTATTAATATTTTATAATGAGACAGAAACTACGAATAGAAAAAAATCATATTTTGATTTCACAAATTTTATAACATAAAAACAAACTCTAATCTGAAGGAGGGGGGAGGGGGGATCTGCAGATGGTGGTGGAGGAAACTTCATCCCTAAAGCATGAGTGAGTCGGTGCATGTACTCCATCTGCTCCTGATGCTGCTACTGCCACCGACTCGTCTGCTCCTCGTACAGCTGCTGCTGGCGTTGACGCTCCTCATCATGCTGCTGATGCATCTGCTCCTACTCCTGTCGGAGACTCTCTATCAGTGCAGTCTGAGATCGCAACTGATCCTCATACTGTGTAGAAAAAAAAGATGCACGAGCTCCTTTTGAGCTGGATGCCGACATCGCAGCACTGCCATAATAATCTCCGGGAGTCAGTCGAGAGCTGATACCAACTAACCGGCCCTTCTCGAAGGCATACTGGGTGGCCTGCATCCATGTCGCCTCATCAAACTGATGGCCAGTGGTCTGATCTGATGACTCGGCCTGACTCTCAGGCCGGCCCTGTGATGCTGCGGCCTCATATGTCTCCTATAGTTGCAATTTAAAATTAAAATTGTGAATATATTATATGCAGTTAATTTTTAAGCTTGAAAACAAATAATACTGACCACGATGTGATGCTGACGATCACCTCTGAGCTCCCCAGTAGCAGGATCACTATACATCTTCCGATATACGACGTACTCTGTAATATCGGGGTGCTCGATAGCCTATAAGAATAAAAAATAAACTGTTAATATTTATAGTTATATAAAATATTTATAAATAATGTCTGTACCAGATGATGCCTATGAGTACTGAAAGAACGACTCCCAGCTCGATGAGTCACCTCCTGTCTCCCCCGATTCTACCTCCCCCCTGATGATCTCCTCTGAAAGGCACCACTTAACCAGTACGCACATAATCCATCCCACACATGGGATGAAATGTACTCTGGTCGGTGTTCTCTACATGACTCATCAAAATCTGACACTCCTGCTTTCTTCATGGCAGCTTTTCTTAAATTGTGCAAAAACTGAGGAAGGCGATCACGCATGGCCACCTCCCATGCCTCGTGGATGGCGTCACGCATGGTATCCTCGATTGGATACCATAAACCCTACAAATAAATCAAAATATCAAGTTAGAAATGAAATAATTTTCAAAATAAAAATTATTTATTTACGTATGTACAAACCAATGGCCAAACATGGCCTGCTGCACATCAATGGGAATCTGCTCCCATGTGGTCCACGGCTGAGAGAAATAGTTGCGCAAAATAGCGCTGCCTTGTCCGACTGCTATATGCGGAAAACTGTAAAAATAATAAACATTTATTATGTGAATTGATTAATGAAATCTTAGTCAAATCCATAGGTTATCACACAGGTTATCACACCTCCGTGTGCGTGGATCAAACCCAAGATGTGGACGTCGCTCGGGGACAAGGTCAGGAATCATCAATCGTGCAAGACCGCGCCCCCTCCGCGTACTCCCTAGAGTGCCTGTAGGATGAGGGTCATCTGCCAGCAACTCATCTGCATCGAAAGGCAGGTCATCATCCACCAACTCACGAAATGTGGCGTCGTCCATCTGAAATAGAAAATGTTAATGTTGTTAGAAAATAATTGATAATTACTATTATATATACATATGTACATATTATGATTGTATATAAATACCATGGAATTCTATCAGTGTTCATCTTCATCATCACCTTCATATATGTCAATGTCATCTTCATATTCCTCCTCAACATCATCGATATCCATTTGAGTTACAGTTACTTCATCTCTTACCATTTCAAATTCATATGTGACATCATTAACATCATCGTCATCACCGACTCTTAAATGTGGGGTGTCGTCATCGATACCCATGTCTCTTTGTAAAAAAGTTTGATTTTGAGTACTCTCTTGAAAAACATCAATTCTTTGCAAATCAGTGAAAGCACATTCACTTTGACTAAACTGATTGTCTCGAATTTTTATTTTTATTACACTCCACCAATAAGTCAAGTCTCTTGATGTAGCACAGTACTTTGCATAATAAACTTGATGTGACTATTGAGCTAATAAGAATGGTTCATTTACTGCGAGAACACTTTTACATTTAATATTGATGATTCCATGAGTCAGATGAACATGCATGCCTCTCTCTGTATCCAACCACCGACATTTGAACACGGTTATCTAATGTTGTCCAAGATAACAGAGTTCAATGATTTCATCAAGTATGCCATAAAAGTCAACTTCATTTTCTCGATGATGAGATCCTCTAAAACTAACTCCACTATTCACTGTTTTTTTCGATTCCCCATATGCATGTGTGTGAAATTGAAATCCATTCACCACATATGCATTATAAGTTTTAATAAGTTTGGAAGGTGGGTTACTCAATACGCACAGTCGTTTGTCAATTTTAGCAGCATGTTGAGACACCTGAAAATTTGTGAAATAATTATCAATATAGTAAACTATACATTGAATGAGTTTCTAAAAGATAAAGAATTTATGTTACCAGTTTTTGAACCCACTGAGAGAAATTTTTCAGTCGACGTTCTTCGAGAGAAACTGCTGTAATTTGTGGAATTTGTTTCTTGATATGATTATCATACAACCTATAAAAACAAAGTTATTTACTGTAACATAAATGATAGAATAAGTGATATAAACACTTACAGTACAACTGATGTCATCTCTTCACAGTTGAGCAGAACATACGTATGAGCTCTATGATGTTTATCATCTGAAAGCTAGCGTTCATAAACTCCACCAAAACCAAGCTCTGGCTGGTTGAAAACAGATAATTGATTGTCGATTTCATCAATATTCCTCTCGTTTCGTCCCATTCGGTTGTGTTTTGAAGGATACTCAGATTCAAAATAATGGGAGCAGAAAAAACATATTTCCTCTTGCAAATAAGCTTCTGCAATAGATCCTTCAACAGATTCTTTGTTACATACTTTTCTTTTCAATTTTTTCATGCATCTTTCAAATGGGTACATCCATCGAAACCGTACTGGACCTCCACATTTGGCTTCATATGGAAAATGTAACATCAAATGTTCCATTGAGTCGAAGAAAGACGGTGGAAATATTTTTTCCAGTTTACATATAATTACAACCACATATTTTTCAAGTTTTCCTAGAGCATCATAATCTGCTGTAGCCGCACAAATTTCCTGAAAAAAATGAGACATGTCTATTGTGGAATCCCAAATCACAGAATTCAACAGACCTTTTAATCCAATGGGTAGATTTCTTTCCATTATAACATGACAATCATGACTTTTTAATCCATTAATATGACAATTCTTTACACATCTACCCAAATTGGAAGCACAACCATCTGGAAGTCTAAAATCTGCAATCCAGTAACAAAATAATAAAAGGTTTTCTTTAGACAGTGTATAAGTTGCTTTTGGTTTCAGTAACCTTTCTGTTCTGACATTCTCAAACAGTTCCAATTCTGGACGCCTGCAAATTTGGGCAATATCTAAACGTTCCATTACATTGTCTTTGCTCTTTCCTGGCGTATCCAAAACTGTATGAAACAAATTATCAAAAAATTTCTTCTCAATATGCATGACATCTAACATGTGTCGGACCAACAAATCAGACCAATATGGAAAATCCCAAAATATGCTACGTTTATTCCAATTGTGTTCTTTCCCAAACCAGAAATTTTCTGTTGGTTTATTGTGGGACCAAAAGTGATGGGAGGTAATGAAAATACAACTGATTTTAACTCTGAACCTGATAACATTTTTGGAGGTCCATCCCTTTCAAATGTTCCTTTTCTGAAATGAGATTTGTTTCTACGAAAAGGATGATCAGCTGGAAGAAATCTTCGATGACAGTCAAAATAACAAGGTTTCTTTCCATGAATGAGAAAAAATGCTTTGTTCTCTCCCATATAGTAAGGACATGATTTCTGACCATGTGTACTCCAGCCAGATAACATCCCATAAGCCGGGAAGTCACTAATTGTCCACACCAAAGCTGCTCTCAGTATGAAATTCTGTTTCGTTGCAACATCATATGTACTGACACCAGTACACCACAATAAATTTAATTAATCAATCAATGGTTTCAAATAAACATCAATATTTTTCTTCAGATATCCTGGAATTAGTAAAGTCAAAAAGATATATGGCTCCTTTATCAACATCCATGGAGGTAAATTGTATGGAGTTAAAAAATAGGCCAACATGAATATTGACTGCCATAAGATCCAAACGGACAGAAACCATCAGTGGAAAGGCCCAGTCGAACATTTCTAGAATCTGAAGCAAAGGATGGATGCACTCTATCAAAATGTTTCCATGAATCACCATCGGCTGGATGATTCAAGCTTTTATCGGTTGAAATATTCTCTTTATGCCATGACATCATTGTCGCTGTATTCTTAGACATGAATAAACGCTGAAGTCTGGATGTAAGCGGAAAATATCTCAACAGTTTTACAGGAATCAAACCAGACTTCCCGTGTTGTCCTTCTTTATATCTCAGTTTCCCACATGTGGGACAACTATCCAACGACTCATTTTCCCCAGAATATAAAATGAAGTCATTTGAACATACATGAATCTTCTGACAAGTAAGTCCCAAATTTCGAACCAGCCTATTACTCTCATAGTAATTTGTAGGCAAAACATTTCCTTCGGGTAACAGTGTTTTATGCAAAGAAAATATCTGGTCAAAACAGGTTTTTGACATTCCGTTATCTGATTTGATAGCCATAATTTTTTCAACTACTTCTAATTTGCTCATCTTGCAGCCAGGATATAATGCATCCTCAGCAGACCTCAACAACTCATAAAATTTAGACGGTGCCAACTCAGGATTTGAAGCTATATCAGCCGGAGTTTCTGTATGTTGAACAGATGAACCTGCAACATCATGTACTAAATCTTGAAACTGGGATGGATCCAGAATCAAGTTGGTATCACCTGCTCTGGAACTACGTTCACCGTGTTGATACCAAAAAACATAATCTGGTTGAAAACCAAAAAGCAAGAGATGTTCCCCCACTTTGTCAAACATGTCAAACTTTCTCAATACACATTTTCTGCAAGGGCATTTTATTTTTCCTTCTAAAAAAAATTCTGGATTTGATGCCGCAAATGATAAAAAAGTCTCCACGCCCTCTATATATACTGGATTTAAACTAGAACCGTTTGGATTTCTACGTTGATTTATCCATATGCGGTCACCTAATAATGATTGTTGACGACCTCGTTGTTCCATATTTTTCTATAAAATATAAAAGCATTACTGGTTTTGAATAATTTGTTAGAAAAAACAATCAAGCTTGGATAATTATAGAGTTTACATCATACAAGACTAACGCAAACTTTTTATTGAGATAGACCTAAAAATTGACCATTTAAGAATTAAATATGTTGAGAATTAAGCAAAACCTATTACAAATATTGATAATTTTAATATTATATAAATTTGTTATTATTTTCATAGTACTAATATTATTGGTAATTATTACTAATTATTGGTAATTATTACTAATTATTACTAATTATTACTAATTATTGGTAATTATTGGTAATTATTTCTAATTGTTGGTAATTAATACTAATTATTGGTAATTATTATTAATTATTACTAATTATTACTAATTATTACTAATTATTGGTAATTATTACTAATTATTGGTAATTATTCCTAATTATTCCTAATTATTAATAATTATTATTATTTACCGGTAATTATTGGTAATTATTGGTAATTATTCCTAATTATTGGTAATTATTACTAATTATTGTTAATTATTACTAATTATTGGTAATTATTACAAATTATTACTAATTATTACTAATTATTACTAATTATTGGTAATTATTACTAATTATTGGTAATTATTACTAATTATTGCTAATTATTGGTAATTATTACTAATTATTACTAATTATTGGTAATTATTACTAATTATTGGTAATTATTCCTAATTATTGGTAATTATTTCTAATTACTGATAATTATTTCTAATTATTGGTAATTATCGGTAATTATGGGTAATTATTGGTAATTATTACCAATTATTGGTAATTATTACAAATTATTTGTAATTATTACTAATTAATGTTAATTATTACTTATTATTGTTAATTATTACTAATTATTACTAATTATTACTAATTATTACTAATTATTACTAATTATTACAAATTATTACTAATTATTACTAATTATTGGTAATTATTGGTAATTATTACTAATTATTGGTAATTAATACTAATTATTGGTAATTAATATTAATTATTACTAATTATTACTAATTATTACTAATTAGTACTATTTACCGGTAATTATTGGTAATTATTGGTAATTATTCCTAATTATTGGTAATTATTACTAATTATTGTCAATTATTACTAATTATTGGTAATTATTACTAATTATTACTGAATATTGGTAATTATTACTAATTATTACTAATTATTACTAATTATTACTAATTATTGGTAATTATTACTAATTATTGGTAATTATTACTAATTATTGGTAATTATTACTAATTATTACTAATTATTGGTAATTATTACTAATTATTACTAATTATTGGTAATTATTACTAATTATTGGTAATTATTCCTAATTATTGGTAATTATTTCTAATTATTGGTAATTATTTCTAATTAGTGATAATTATTTCTAATTATTGGTAATTATCGGTAATTATGGGTAATTATTCGTAATTATTACTAATTATTGATAATTATTACTATTTATTGGTAATTATTACCAATTATTGTTAATTATTACTAATTATTATTAATTATTACTAATTATTACGAATTATTACTAATTATTACTAATTATTGGAAATTATTACAAATTATTGGTATTTATTACTAATTATTACTAATTATTACTCATTATTACTAATTATTGGTAATTATTGATAATTATTACTAATTATTGGTAATTAATACTAATTATAGGTAATTATTACTAATTATTGGTAATTATTACTAATTATTGGTAATTATTACTAATTATTTGTAATTATTACTAATTATTGGTAATTATTACTAATTATTGCTAATTATTGGTAATTATTACTATTTATTACTATTTATTGGTAATTATTACTAATA
Source organism: Viscum album (assembly GCA_963277665.1). Lineage (NCBI taxonomy): Eukaryota > Viridiplantae > Streptophyta > Magnoliopsida > Santalales > Viscaceae > Viscum > Viscum album. The sequence continues at coordinate 1,519,319,214 of OY728163.1, forward strand.
ATTACTAATTATTGGTAATTATTACTAATTATTACTAATTATTACTAATTATTTGTAATTATTACTATTTATTGTTAATTATTACTAATTATTACTAATTATTACTAATTATTGGTAATTATTACTAATTATTGGTAATTATTACTAATTATTACTAATTATTACTAATGAATGGTAATTATTACTAATTATTACTAATTATTGGTAATTATTAGTAATTATTCCTAATTATTACTAATTATTACTAATTATTGGTAATTATTACTAATTATTCCTAATTATTACTAATTATTACTAATTATTGGTAATTATTACTAATTATTCCTAATTATTACTAATTATTACTAATTATTACTAATTATTACTAATTATTGGTAATTATCGGTAATTATTGCTAATTATTGGTAATTATTATTAATTATTGGTAATTATTACTAATTAATGTTAATTATTACTAATTATTGGTAATTATTTCTAATTATTACTAATTATTACTAATTATTACTAATTATTGGTAATTATTACTAATTATTACTAATTATTACTAATTATTGGTAATTATTGGTAATTATTACTAATTATTGGTAATTAATACTAATTATTGGTAATTATTATTAATTATTACAAATTATTACTAATTATGGGTAATTATTACTAATTATTGGCAATTATTACTAATTATTACTAATTATTACTAATTATTACTAATTATTGGTAATTATTACTAATTATTACTAATTATTACTAATTATTAGTAATTATTACTAATTATTACTAATTATTGGTAATTATTCCTAATTATTACTAATTATTACTATTTATTACTATTTACAGGTAATTATTAGTAATTATTGGTAATTATTCCTAATTATTGGTAATTATTACTAATTATTGTTAAGTATTACTAATTATTGGCAATTATTACTAATTATTACTAATTATTACTAATTATTGGTAATTATTACTAATTATTAATAATTATTGGTAATTATTAGTAATTATTTCTAATTATTACTAATTATTGGTAATTATTACTAATTATTGGTAATTATTGGTAATTATTCCTAATTATTGGTAATTATTCCTAATTATTGGTAATTATTCCTAATTATTTGTAATTATTTCTAATTATTGGTAATTATCGGTAATTATGGGTAATTATTGGTAATTATTACGAATTATTGGTAATTATTACAAATTATTCCTAATTATCACTAATTATTACTAATTATCAGTAATTATCGGTAATTATTACAAATTATTGGTAATTATTCCAGATTATTGGTAATTATTGGTAATTATTACTATTTATTGATAATTATTCCAAATTATTGGTAATTATTCCTAATTATTGCTAATTATTGGTAATTATTCCTAATTATTAGTAATTATATGAATAATTACCAATAATTAAGAAAAATTACCAATAATTAGGAATAATAACATTATTAGTATATTTTATTATTAATATTAAAATAATATAATTTTTTATATTATATACAATTCTCCTTTCATCTGTGTGTTTTCTGTCTCCACATACAAATAATACATGTGGAGACAGAAAACACACAGATGAAAAGAGAATTATATATATAATATAAAAATTTATATTATTTTAATATTAATAATAAAATATACTAATAATGTAATAATGTTATTATTTCTAATTATTGGTATTTATTACTAATTATTAATATTTATTCGTAATTATTGAAAATTATTACTAATTATTCCTAATTACCATTAACTATGAACAATACTAATAATTTAAATTTATAAAGTAACAAAACAATGTAAACATAATTAAATTACAACTAATTAAGAATAATTGAAACTAATAAAAAATTTTAAATTAATATTAAATTAAAATGAATATAAATACCTTTAAAATTGATCTGCGGTTGATATCTGATCGTTCTTGAAAACTTCAAAATCAACTCCGGAGAAAAAAATTAAACTTGAGAAACGCTCAACTCTAGAAATAGAATTTTGAGAGAAGAAGAAGATGGAGTTTGAGAATGAATTGAAAAAAACGGATGGGGGTATTTATAGGTTAGATTATTTGTGACGGGTCCATTTGTGATGGGCTACCCGTCGCAAATAATATTATTTGCGACGGTACCCGTCGCAAATACCTTAGCCATCATTTATTACGTTCAACGGTTAAATAGTTATTTGCGACGGGACCCGTCGCAAATAACCACCTGCCGACATACTATTTGCGACGGGGGAATATTCCCGTCGCAAATACCTTTTACTGCCGCCGGTTATTTGCGACGGGCAATAACCGCCCGTCGCAAATATGTTTCCCGCGATTTGGCACGCAAAGCGCGCCAGTTATTTTGCGACGGGGAAAGCAATCCCGTCGCAAAAGGCTACTTATTTGCGACGGGCAAAGACCCCCGCCGCAAATAAGTTTTTAACGGGGCTATTTGCAATGTGATTTATCCCCGTCGCAAATACCCATTTTTCCCATAGTGAAAGGTCCAGAATTTTTATTTCTTTTTATAAATCCTTTGATTCAACTTTTAAAAAATAAATTTTAAAAAATTAATTACGGGATTTATGTTTTTAATGTAATATCTTGTTTGACTAGTGGCCCTTTCAAATAAAAAGTACATGTGTCATTATTCATTAACATTATTTATTTTCTTCATTCCACACATTATAAAAAACTAAAATAATATATATATATATATATATATATATAAGAAAAAAAGGGAAGTAATATTTTATAAAACATAATTCGTAATGAATTGTGTTATAGATTGAGAAAAGTGTAATAGAGTGGGGTATCTCATGTACATGTGACTCAAGGGAGGAATATTTACTTTAATTTATTTAATTGAATATTTTTAATATAAATAGTCAAGCCCCATATTTTTACCAATGAATTTTATACATTGAACACCCAACTATTAGCCTCAGTGCATACTAATAAAAAAAAATAATGTAGAACACAGATTAATTTTTAACTTTTGTAGAGAGAGAGGATGACACTAATATTATGGTATTAATCACATGATTTTGAAAAGAGAATTAAGTGGTATATTTATCACACATGGGAGATTAGTTATATCATTTCATCATGTACTTGATTGTGACACGTGTTGTACATGAATTAAAGAAGTTATAAAATTGTCAATATAGGAGAAGAAAAATTATATAATAAAAGATTCCATAAATGAGAAATGGTGAATTCCATCTTGAAAGAATATTTGAAATTTTATCTATGTCTATTTTTGTGGGTTTTTTTAATTTTATGTTTTATTTTTTCTTAGGAGTGTAAACGTTTATCTGAATTTTGTGATGAGAGAAATATCTTTATTAAATTCCCTTTGGAATTTATTTTTTTAACCTTATATGTTTTAATTTTTTTGAATTAATGATAAAATATTTTTTTGGTCGAATGATTGGAGTAAAATTTATTTTTTATTCACAATTTATAATGAATGTTTGGTTTGACGTTTTTTGAAAAATTATATACATAAATCACATTTTCATGGTTTTTTGGTGTTAAATATGGTTAAAATAAGAATTCGAATCCTCATATATGATTAATCTATATAAAAAGATTTTGGGAATAGTAATAGTAAAAACAATTTCTCAGAGGAAATTAAATAATAGAATATATATAATACATAAGAATCAAATAGGGATGGGAAACACAACATGAAACTAACCTCTATTTTTTTAAGACGCTATGAAAAAATTTGTAGTATGAACTAGGATCTATGTATGGAGAACCGGGTTATCCTGGAGCACTCATCATAATAAAACCATTCAGATATTCACTATATGTAATTAAAATTGCACATTCCCTACAGTAGCCATGTAAAATTAAAAGGTGGAGTTACAACCTTGTTTAAAGTGAACTTGGTCATTACAGGAGATCAAGAAAGAATAATAAAACATTTGGGATCATTATACCTGAGATCCAAAATTCACTAAAGAACTATATGTCACGAACGAACCACTGTTGGTACCTGACAAAATGGTATCAGAGGAGGCCAATGTAATTTGGTGTGTCTGGTACATAGAAATTATGACTGTTGGGGCTCAGGAGGTAGGTTACGGGTTGGTTCCTGATCACCACCACTCACAACGGGACCTGAGTTACCAGGGTTAGTCTGGGATTTGAGCCTTTTTTCTTGGGGTTTCATGGATTTAGGGTTGAAAATGGGGGATAATTAGGTCACTTGGTGGCCTCACATGGGATGGTGACCCATGTGGAGTCTATGTTCCCGGTTTAAGGTCCCCTTATTTTTAGACATTAGGGCCCCAGCCACAGGCCTCAAGGTGAAGCTTGCGCACAGTCAGGGGTTTCCAAGGGTGTGTAGAACCTCGGTCTGGATAATGTTTTTAGCTTTGGGATGGAAATATCCAAAATTTCGTGGTTTTATTCTCGTCATTGTCATATACTCATTCTTGTTGTGGTTGCATGATGATTATGTTCCACCACAATTCAATATGTCTTATCTTCTCTCTGTGTGGTTTTTAAAATGTTCGGTCTCTTTGAATGGTGTAGGCCCGTGAATAGATAGAACTATTCTGATTTTGAGTTGTTCATAACTATGTTCGTTAGGGGGATGTTCGTTTGGTGAAATTGATGGGAGATGTTGAGTTATTTTTTCATCCTCAAGTTGCTGGGTTATTCCGTAGCATACTTTTCTTCAATGTCTTAGGTGTGTTGTTCAGTCCATGTGGAAAAAATGAATGAGTTTGGTTTGGGAGTTCCCCTGTGCCCCCCCCCCCCCCGGGGGTGGTTTGTTCGGGTTTCAGGGTTTCTGTGTTAGTAAATTTTTGTGGTGGGGAGAACCCTCCCTTGTTCTCCCCTCAACTTCGGGTAGTTATTTTTCTTGATTTGGTCGGGTGTGATGTGTGTTGGTAATGGTCACACCGAGCCTCTCGGTTTTTTATGAGTTTTTCTGGGCATGGACTCAAGTGTTGTTGACTGTTGGTTGGGTTCCATTCTGAGGGCAGAAAGTGTCTATGGTGGGGAGAATTGTCACACCCTGACCACAGACTCCTATTATTTTATTATTTTCTCAGTTCCATATCTTATGGATAGAGTTTTTTTTGGGTTCGTGTTTGGAATTTTTGAATCTTTGATGTTATTAGTGGGTTTCATACTCGTGCGCGGTCATTGCACTGTGGGCTATAGCCGTGCGATCAGCTCAAGTGTCGTGCATGTGTCTATCGCTCGAAAGAAATAATTTTTTACACAAAGGAAATAAGTAAAATGTTTAAAATGTAATTATGATAATTATTTATGATGTAGGTAATAATATTATTATTAAAAATGGGGAATAATATTTTTTTATCTAAAATTTGTTATTAATATAATTATTAATGAATTGTAATTTAACTGTAATTGTTATTATTATTATTATTACTTTTATTATTCTTAATAAATTTCTATTCGTATTATTTTTTTATTAGACTTTCATTAATATTATTATTCTTAGAAATGAGATAAAACTAGAGTGAAATTTATTATTATTATTATTTTGGGTTTGGATTTAGTTTATTTATTTATTATAATAATTATTATATTATTTTTATTTTTATTTTTATTATTATGTTTTTCTAAGCCCTACAACTACTCTTCCCCTACCCTCTCCCCTTACCCACGATGCACCCCCCCCCCCCCCGGAATCGCGCAGCACCCCCTAGTCTATTTCTGCGTGCGCGCACCTCACCGAAGATCCCTCCGTCTACAGCCTGCCTCCCAACCTCCTCCTCCCTACGCCGCATCCCACCTCCCAGCATCCTCCTCCCTACGCCACGACCCACCTCCCAGTATCCTCCTCCTTACACTACTGCCCGCACCTTCTCCTCCATGTGTCGTCCAACCACCCCGACTCCATAACCTCTCACCAACCTCACCTTCTCTGGCCGCACCACCCTCAATCGGCATGACTCGCCCCATCTCTGGTATCCTCCTTGTTTTCTCTGTCATTTTTTACAGGTTTCCTTCAGTTTTCTAAACCCTAATCGGGGGGTGTTATTTTTCTATGTTTCTCAATTTTTAGGGTTTGCTAAGGGTTTGAAAATTTCTTCTATCCCTTCTGTTGATGCATGGTTGCATTCACGCACCTTCTAGGTAGGTGAATTAAAATATTTTATTTCTGGAACACTCCGTTAATGTTTGCGCTCTATATATTAGTTTTAAATCATGTATCTCAACTTTTTTATGAACTTAATTATCATTCTAATGAGTTCTTAATTTTTTATAAATTGGTTGAGAATTTTTTTTGAGTTAGTTCTTGGTTTATGTCAACATGCATCTACGATGATATGCTTGTTAAAGTGCCAAATATTATTTTGATAATTTTTAAAATTTAATTGGCTTAACTATGTCATTCTCATCTAGCTGTTTGTGATGCTTTTTCATTGAGGAAATGTTCAAAAATTGGTCATTATCGTGATTCATTAATTATGTTTATGTTTTTATGAACTTGGGGTATTGATAAACTATGATACGAGCTTTTAAAATTAATTGATGTCAATTTGGGGGTGTTTCCTTTAGTTTTTTTATAAAAATGGTTATTGTGTTATTTGGTTTCTACTTGTGACCATTGATATTTTTATAGGGTTTGTTTTTAAATTGTATCTTGACAGCATTGTTTGGCGTAAATTTTATTTTAGGGATTTGTGGTGCTTTTGAGTCCTAGGGGTTTATCGTAGGGAGTTTCACTCAGTTTTGAAGGCTCACATGCATATTCCCAGGTATGGATATGAATTGATATTTGTATCTTCTATGTGCATGTTACCTCATGACGTGGGGAACACATGCATCAGATTAAGGATATATATATATATATATATATATGGAAGTGCATGCGTGCGAGCGAGCTGCTGCTTCAGTTAGAAAGCTTGGTGTGACCATTGTTTGAGGTAGGAATTTCCATCCCATCTCTCTTTTCGAAGTTCTCCATATGCACATTCATAGTATCATTTAATTTATAAAAGGTATTTTCACCCTTATAATTGTAATAGTTTATTCATTGCAGTGTTTCTTTGATGGTTAAAAGTGATAAAAACAGCTTTGAAATAGTTACTTGGTTATGTGGTGGTGTTTCAATGCATTGTATCTTAATTTTAATCCATTTAATGTTTCTGTTTTCTTAATTAAATCTTGATTATGTTTTTCATCGCTATTTTTTTATAGTTAACTTATCATAGTGTTTTCTTGTTGTAGGATTTGATCAAAAAATAGATTTTTGGATGCTCTTCTCTTTATACACATGATTATACCTTGAAAACATGGATGGATCTAACTGACTTTATCTGCAAATGGTACTACTGGATTTCTTGAGTGGTGTTTTATTGTAGAAACATTTTATGGAACTTGTATTCCCTGCGTTGGTTAGTTTTACAGAACTAATTATTTTTTTTATAATTGATTTCTCATCTATTTGAATTGGTATTTTTCTTGAATCCATGGTTATATAGTGGTTCTAGTTTTATAAATGATGTGGTTCTCTTCGGGTGATTCTTTAAATTGGTTTAAAAATAAATCCATGCGTATATTCCCATTTGGCTTTTGGTGTATATGTTTTGTTGAGTATGTGGTGTAAGGAAATTCTTGGTTTGTTTTTAAAAAATTTAATATAGTATCACTAAATAATTTTACAACAGTGCTTTGAAACATGGAACCTAAGGGCCCATTTGGCTTTTTAAATACAAAAGTGGTATTTAGAGTTGTTTTGGAAGAGCATGTGCAATGTTTCCATAAAGGCATTTGATTATATAAAACAAGAGGCCCGATTTAAAACTCCAAGTGTTTAATAAAGTGGTTTTGAAAAATGACTGATGTGACGGCTCAGTTGGAAAATTGTATGTTTGATATTTATGCATATATATAAGTATATGGGGTGCTCTTATCTACGATAACCCTTTATGGGTGAACACATAGGAAGCATCTGTGTTTGGGGTAGGCATGTGCGAGGAGATGAGTCATGCCTGCGAGGGCCATCCTACTTACACAATAATATTATAATCACCATGGGTTCCTGGGAATCTTTTAGATTATTTAGTGATGGTTTCTAACCAACCCCTATTAGATGGGTTGGTACCCACTGGATTTTCTGTTAGGACATGGGAGCTTTTCCACTGGATTGGTCAGTTTGGGCAGCCAGTTAGTTATATACCTATAATCTTCACCATATGATGGTAGGTGGTTCGGAAACCGAGTACATCTAGGTGTCATCTAGAGATGTTTAGTATCACCCATTGTTACTGGATTACTTACATTTCTTATTTACTTTTAGTTCCACTTTTTTTTACTTGTTTTACTCTATCCCAGCTTTTGTATTTTTTGTTTTAGATTTCATTTATATGGTGAAAAAGGATTTAGGAAATGGTGTGTAGAATATTTTGGGGTTTTTTAAATGAGAAAAACATGTTTCATATTAGAAAATGTAAAAACCCTATAGTTATGTCTATATTTCAAACTTGTGTTTGTGGACTGTTTAGGAAAATAAAACTTTTGGATTCAGTGGTTTTTCTAAAATCTCTACTGAGAATCTCGGTGCTCATGCCTATGATATCATTCCAGTTGTAGGTTTGGTTTCTTGATCAAGATCTGGGTTCAGCTGTTCAATTTTCGAGCAGGCCTTGTTCTGAGTTGGGTAGTGACATGAAGGGTCACAAAAAGGTATATGCAGTTTTTGTTCTTTTCGCTGCTTGTTTCATTTGGTTATCATTAGTTTTTGTTTATCTATTTATATTTTTTCGTCTGAAAAATCATTCCCAATGGTTAAGTGTTGATTCCCGAAACTAGTTGCCAGCCCTTGGGAATTGGGAACGGCCCTTGGGCTATGCTCTATGCCATCTAGAGTGATCGGTTCAGGGTCGACCTGGGTTAGTTCATGACACTATAAATATAGAACGAGTAAAGAATTTGAAACAATGGACAATATTCATGCACATTTTTTATACTAATACAAAAATTTTATTCAAAAAGAATATTCTTATTAGTTTTTTCTAATTTTTTTTAAAAGTAGTGGAATCCCAATGTAAAGGATATACAACACACACAATGTTCACTGGGTGATTGGATATTCCTTATAGGAGAAATTTTGATTTAGGGATATTGTATAAGTAATATATTTGTGCACATCACCTCATTGGGATATCCATATTGAGATAAAAAACCCTAAAATATTGAGAATTATATTTTAACACTTTAAAAGTTAAGTGAACCCATGGTATAAAGGATCATTTGTTTCTAATTTTCTTTTATTTTAGTCATTTTATTTGTAATCTCCAAGGATGGTGTACTAATATCATGTACTCAATCAAAAGATAACCCCAACCACTATTTTAGAATCTAATTGTTTTATTACGTAATTCAAACCCATTGTTTCTATTTCATAGGAACTCAAGAATATGCATGGGATAGGATATGGTCATCACTATTCCCATGTATACATTTTGGTCTTCCTCTTATTTTCATTGGTTTTCAAAAAATCCTCCCTTGTCCTTTCTAATTCCATATATAGTGTAATTTTTTGAGGATTGTTATGGGGTGATAAAGGGTTATTGTCTAGCTAGGGAAGGGGATATTATTTATTTTAATTAGTTTCTTCAAACTTATATCCAATGAAAATTCATCATAGAAACACGTAAGAGTTTTATGATTATAGATCACATTATAATTATCCTAATGAAATGGTGAAATTCATTTGAGGATTATGATAGAGTGGTCGGGAGACACATACCTCTTCCCATTCACCAAAATCCATATTTTTTGTATTTTCTACTTTCACTTTTAAGGGGTAAGTGTAAACCCTGTCAAAAAACACCAGAAACAACCCAACAAGAAAATTACAGAATACAACATTCAAATTTCAAAATTAAACACATTGCAGATCCCATACCGCCATTATTGCCTCCCAAAACTCATCAAAATTAAAAATTCAAAAAAATAACTGATCCATCGTGTGTTAGGTACCTTCCTCAATCCACATATCGATTACCATCATGAATCCACCTTACCAAAGTGTCCTGGAACTGTGAGCACCGCAAATGCCTGTCACTTTTCCACTTTCCGCCACCAAAGTCAGTAATCCACCTTGTTTGTC